>OX352761.1:123882616-126555555 GCA_947095585.1 Nephrocerus scutellatus | reverse complement strand
ATAATAATAATAATAATAATAATAATAATAATAATAATAATAATAATAATAATAATAATAATAATAATAATAATAATAATAATAATAATAATAATAATAATAATAATAATAATAATAATAATAATAATAATAATAATAATAATAATAATAATAATAATAATAATAATAATAATAATAATAATAATAATAATAATAATAATAATAATAATAATAATAATAATAATAATAATAATAATAATAATAATAATAATAATAATAATAACAGAATAAAACTGATTTTGAAGACCGATCTGAATGCTGGAAACAAAGTAAGAGCGATAAACACGTGGGCGATCCCGGTGCTTACTTACTCTTTTGGAGTGCTGAAATGGTCTGACACCGATCTTGACCAGATTACCATGTCAGTCAGAACCCAACTTCTAGAGCACAATCACACCATCCAAAAAGTGCTGTGGAGCGATTGATTTTACCTCGAACGCAAGGTGGGAGAGGGATAGTCAACATTACTGCCTTACACCATCAGCAAAAGATCAGCCTTAGACACTATTTCATGTCGTTAACTTCCAAAGAGATAGTAAGGGTTGTCGCTGAGGCTGACAATAATTTTACACCTTTGAACCTGAGCATAAACAACCTCCCATTGCCGGATAATGTAAAAACAACGGAAGAACTAATCGAAGAGTGGAAATCGAAAGGCCTACATGGAATCCACCCGAAAGACCTCGCCGAGAGTCATATAGATCCTCTAGCATCAAATATCTGGCTTAAAAAAGGTTTGCTTTACGCACAAAATGAGGGATTTGTAATCGCTATCCAGGATAAAGTAATTCCTACGAAAACTACAGGAAATATATTCTGAGAGAAAGTATAACTAGTGATGACTGTAGGAGATGCGGATCTGTGAGGGAAACCATCGAACACATCATAGCTGGTTGCACCACCCTTTCTGACGACTATACTAACAGGCACAACAGCGTCGCAAAAATTTTGCACCAAGACCTAGCGCTGCGATATAAACTGATACTGAAGCATACGCCATACTATAAATATGAACCCCTCCAGTTCTGGAAAATTCGAATGCTGTGCTTTACTGGGACCGAACAATTATAACGGATCGAACCATTCTTGCAAATAGACCCGATATAGTTTTGTTTAACAAAACTGAAAACTATATAGAAATATACGACATAGCCGTCCCACTGAATCACAACATCCAATCAACCGTCAGCACAAAGATAAATAAGTATACGGAATTGTCAAATGAGCTACAAAGGATGTATAGAGTCGAAAGCGTAAGAATCTATCCAATCGTCATCTCAGCTACAGGATTGATTCCAAAAAGCCTCACACAAATCCTAAAGAAATTGAATATGGAGTACAATTTGGAACCAATGCAAAAGGCTGTTTTACTGGCAACGTGTAATATAGTTAGAAGATTTTTGCAATAACAAATTAATAAATAGTTAAACAAAGAACACCATTACGACATCAGAGCCTAATCCCTTGGCAAAGCCCGGGATAGGTATTTTCCAGCCTCATAGAGGTTGAGAAATATGTTAACTCTATAATAATAATAATAATAATAATAATAATAATAATAATAATAATAATAATAATAATAACTGACCACACAATAATGGCAAACAGACCCGCCATAGTATGGATAGACAAAATAAACAAGAAGGGACACCTTATAGACATAGCTGTGCCACTATCTTCTAATGCTAATCGAACCTTTGCTGACAAAATATCGAAATATGTCGAACTTGCGCATGAAATTAAACAACGGGAGAGATTAACAGAAATCCGAGTTGTGCCAGTTATTAATATCTAGTACGGGAATAATTCCAAAAACTGTAACAGATGAACTGAAGACAGTAGAATGCCAACACTTACTTCATGATATATCGAAAGCAGTGATCCTAAGCACCTGTAGGATTATGCGAAAATTCCTGCAGCAACCGTAATTTTAAAATAATGTGATATTAAAATCATCTAAAAACATAATACATAAATATAATAAATTAAAATAACACCAAATAATTTAATAAAAAGTTCCGATACGACTTGCAACCGATATTGCCGTCGTACTCGGAGAAAATGAACCCCAGCGCGAGTGGTTTCTGGGGGGGAAAGAGGCGTGGGAAAATAATAATAAAAATAATAATATACTTTATAATAAATTACTATAATATATAATAAATACTAACAACTATTTTTATTGTGTTATTATACAACTGCAATTTCTTACGAATGGTAAATTTTCCGAAGGCACTTTTTTTGTACGGTTTTTATAAATTAAAATAAAACCAGTTTATTAAGTTGACTTCTGGGTAACGTGACGACCAAAGCAGTAAACAGGGAGGTTAGTTCATTTAAATCAATCCACCAAAGGGGTTGAAATACCGTAAAATGGCACTAAGCTAATGTTAAGAGTTAAAAAGCCGGACACATTATGGTTGCCTTGACTTTAACGTTGGAGATCATTTTGAAGAACTCTTGGTTTTTTAATAGCAAACCTTATTTGCCCTCCTTTTATCAAAAGAAAAACTTAAGAAAAAAAAGAAATTCCTGGCCAAAATGGAAGTTTGAAAGATGTTCCACCAGCAAGAACCAACCTTGTTGCTGGACATCTACAATTCGTGGCTCTAAACGGGAGTGTTTGACTCTTACTGGAAAATTGCGAGACTTGTGCCTTTCGGCAAAAATATAGACAACCTGATGGAAGCCGGCACAGCGGGTAATATTTTAGAAAAGCTTATTAGATTGAGACACTATAGTTCGATCCAAGCTTCGTATGATCAAATTCACACAGTAAGGTTTTAGAGACAGCCTTTCAATAATTCATGTAACCAGGGGGTCATTGCAGGAGACCACAATCGCTCTTCACGACGTATCGTTATCTTTGTGAAGCTTGATGTAAAGAATGTTTTCAATATTGTAAGCGATAAGATTTTTGCATTGGAGAATCAATTTCGGATGCCTACACATCTCCTTCGGATAACAAGCCACAAACTGAAGGATCTTTTCTTGCTCTATGAAACCCAAGCTTGTCAGTGGAGGATTGTCTTCACCGCAGGAGGGTGACAGCCAATTATTATCCGAAAGCCTGACGAGACACACCTTATTAGGTTTGCGGATGATGTCGTGGTGCTCATCGCTGCCAGTGACACAAATGTAGCTCAATGTCGTGATGTGGACTGTAAACAGCTGAATGACGGCGCATAGACTATCATTAGCCCCGAACAAAACAAAGATTGGCCTTCTCACTAAAAGATGATCCAGATAATCTTACCGATGACAGATGCCTAGATATTATTACGATGAAACTTCGGCGTAATCTCGTGGCAATCCAAAATGACTTTCTCTGAACAGATTAGCCGCAGATCAGATATGGCTACATGAAGGAGATCAATGACGAACTTAGGCGGCCCAAAGTCTAGCAAGCGCCACTTTTGATATCCTCGGTTTAATCCCTCCTTTTTTATTAACCCCTGCTTCAGGCCGACTCTTTCATTAAAGAAATTTATCGTTCAAAGTGCAAAGATATGGTGCTCTGTGGATGTCCTCAGTTTACCGCACAGTATCCAGACTTGCCATTCTGGTAATTGCGGGAGTGATAACTACAGGAAATCAAAGGCTGGTATAGTGATTTCAAGTTTGGAGGAAAGTTCACAGACGATTATGAACTCTGTGGTGAGAGCTCATATAGAGCATTAGAATAAACGGCCTAGCCTGAAGCTATGTGTTAAATGGTAGCAGACTAGTTATTTACAAGGGGAGAGGTAGTTTTAGTCGGTAGTCAAGCAGTCGTTTGAGTTCGACAATTTGTGCGTAAATGGATTTCACGTAACTCGCGCCAAACTACAAAAAAGAATCGCCTGCAATCACTTTCATCTTTATGCGAAGTATTCTTTTAACAGAAAAGATGTGCGAACAGAGCATCGTCATTAGTTAGTAACCGTCGTCTATTTGTTTGACTTTCATATTGACAACTTTTTTTTTAAAATTACAACGATTTTTATGGTTAATGACAATACTAAATTTTTTATGATTTAATTACGAAAAGACTGAACTAGTGTTAATTATCACAATTAGGGAATATGGAAAAATTAAATTATCGCTATTTATTAGCAGAAGATGTATAATCAAAGTCGTGAAAAAATATCATAGATTCTTTTTAATGTTGCTTGTGCGTTTGTTTAGCAAATGTTGTGAATAGACGCAACATGCGTTTTACAAGCACTCATCTGTCGTACATGATTGATTTCGAACGTAGTCACGGAACAATAAAGTTATTATGTCACGACATTACACAGTGGGACATAAATACTGCGATAGGTTAGTACTGCGGTTACGGCATTTCGTCAGTTTATTGTGTTATGACCATATGTGGCTATACAAACGGGCCGGGTCTGGCTTCCCACAAAAGTCTCCCCAGTCTCCTCTGGTCCTGATTTTGATGTTAACCGTTCTAGTCTATGCCATCATTGCAGCGTCTGTTGGGTATATCCCCAGTTGTGTTCCATAAACCCTACTGCAATGAAACCCCCATCGAAGCCCCTGAAGATACTCTGAAGACCACTTCAAGACTACTTCAAAACCTTTTCAAGACCCCTCTCCAAACTTCAAGCTATCTCAAGACGCCCTCAAGACCACCGTAAATGCCACTCAAGATCCCACTTAGGAACCTGTTAAAACCAACAAAATATCCCCTCAAGAAAACTCCTCAAGACAAGCCCCTGAAAAGTCTTCCACAAAAACGCGTGCGAGACTTTCAGCTCACAGTATTTGAATGAACAACCCGTCACAGAATGACATATAAACCGCCAAAAAGACATCCGCAGGCAAGTTAAAAGCATTTAAAATTGAGACGGAACTAAATTACTCGTTTTTCGTTATCTTGATATGAAGTACAGTACTGCCAGATAAAATAAATTAACTTTAATATAGGGTGTCCCAACAAAAGTTGTACGGTGATTTTTTGACATTTGTCACGTACAGACCACGCGATTTAAGAATATGGAGAATTTATATACAAAAGTTTGAATTTGAGAGAATCCGGCGCTCTTGTTGAGACACCCTTTATGATATGGAAGATAATAAGTAGACAAATAAAAGTTTACAATTGAATTTACGTTAAACTATTGACATACATATGTATGCATTCTTAAATTGAAGAAATATGTTCTATATCAAACGAAAACGAACAACTTGACGGCCAATAATTCAATCCAATGAATTTTCTATGAATTCTAATTTAACATATATTTTTAAAAATGGTAACCTATCATAGCAATACGTTGCCATGAATAATGTTAGTAAATCGTGGCCGATGTAATAAATCTTTCGTATATTTATAGCTCTTTCGATTTTCAGGGTTAGTTAAAATTTTTTTCTCGTGGTTTTCGTTTGACGTTCTATTTGCCACCTGTATCCGGGATACTGTTTGATTTTGCGCGTTTTATTTGCAAAGTTTTTTAACCGACATTGTAACTTTGCTACCCGTCGGCAATCGATGGGTATGGTTTCGTTTACGCAGCAACATGAAGAAGAGAGAGCAAGCAGACTAATTTCTCAGTTTATTTTTGACATTAGCTTGGCGTTCTATTTGCAAAGCCTTCACCACGGAAACCACGAAAACTCTGTTACTTTGACAGTTTATCCGTGGATTTGGTTTCGGGTATGGTTTTAGTAAAGCGAAAGACGCATTTTTCATCTCATCAAATGGGACACGATTGATCTCTAAGATAATTTTTCGGATTTCTGAGATTAAAATATTCCTGTCCCATGTAGCAAATGTTAACATAATCAGCTATATCTCCGAGGTCAGAAATAAAAATACTTTGGAATCCTTACATTGGACAAGGTTATTTTTTTAATTTGTTATCTCTCCTCGCCTTGTCAGTTGACCTTGACAATGACACTTTTAGTTGCTGAGTTGAAGCATAGCTGAGAATGTTGTACACTTAAAGCAAAAGTCTTTACTAAGCCGTCTATTATGTTGCGCTCCCATGTTTGCTGGAATAATATCTGTCGTCAGAATATGTTTGCTCCCTTTTTAATCTACCTAATAACGGTTCATCCACCCTCTATGTGTAATAAAAAATGCTATTATTTATGTTATTCGATAAAGTCTTGTGCTCCGTTTACCTGTATGTTTGTTTGACCGTTCATCTAATAAGTAAATAAATAAAATTGGATTATTAATTTATAATCATCAAACATACTTTATTAGTGCATAAACGATAAGGGGAGTCCAGGATCCATTTGATAACGATGATTGTTTAAAAGAAAAGTAGATAAAACGCATCGTTATTATTTAAAAAACGTCAAGTCAATACACATGAATTTTTTTGACTTCGCAATAACTTTTCAAATAAATCTTTCGCCAGACGTAACGGAAATATAATGACACTCCTAGTTCAGTCCTTGTGATATTGAGTAATCAGTTCACACATTTTATCCAAAGCAATTTCTAGAGTCGGTGACATTAAAGGCAGTAGAACCAACTTCAAATGCCGATTGACAGCCACAGCAAGGAGCTAGAGCAAAGTGCAAGAAAGTTAAGCCAGACCACTACTTTAACATCAAACAAACCGCTATTGCTGCATTGTCCACCCTTCTATGACGATGACAATGAGTTACAGCTAACATTATTACATTCATTTGAACCACATCTTGTAGTCCTTCTTCAATGAGACTCCCAATCGTATTCAGTACCCACAATGGATGTGAGTGAAGTGCTGCCATTTCAAATTTATCATTGGAATCGCGAAATTTCCCAAGCAAATTTTCATTTTCAATGAAAAAACTGTAATGTAAATATGCAAGGAAATGTAAAATAAAGTAAATCGAGAAAATTTCAAGAGATTCTACTCCAAGAAAATTTCCGTTGAGTGTATCCGTAATTTCGGTTTAATAACCCGCCATGCATTTGTTAAGGTGACTTTTTCCAATGATGTGAAACCAGTTACATCGATTTCAGTTTCGGTTTCAAGCAGGGGAATTTCTTTCGGATATGTGGACATTGTATGATGAATAATACTTTGCAATAAATTGTAAGTTTAGATTTTCGTTTCGTTACAAATACGGCAAATTTAAGACTTTTCTTCTAATTTTGAAAATGTTAGACTTTAATTTTGCACATGTATTATTATTTAAACAACTTTTTTATATAATATCAAAATGAACTCCTGACAAAGGAGTCACTTTGTTAACAAAAATAGAAATTCCATAATTTTTTACATAAGTAATAAAAATATGCAAACAAGTATTTATATCTTTTTTATTTTCATAATAATTTTGGATAAAAAGCGAGCTCTCACAATAGAAAAACTTAAAACTGACGAGATTGTATACATTTTTATTTTGACAAAGAGAATTTTGGCGAATATACGGTATTGCGATTAATGGAATTTTCACCATCTGCAAAGCCTCCGGCCACGCCCCCACCACCCACTGCCTAAAAATGTTAACGGGACTTGTTGGCGGCGCCCTCTTCAGAAGGGAAGGTCTTCCATTTGAGCGGGGGAAATCACATCATCACATCATAACTCAAACATTTGTAATGAGTATAAAATTATCCACCTTCCGTGATAATTGGGACACGCCCATAAAAAACGTTCATCTTTCATTTGACATCAACATGAGGCCCGCACACATGGACGGTATTTTAATTATCATTCATATGATACCAATTAACACCCAAACCTCCTTCAAATCACTGGAAAAAAAGAATTTTTTTAAAAAAAAGCTCCTACCTCATAAATGAGGCGTATTCCCCGAACAAGTTGGCGGTTTTCGAGGTCTGCTCAATAAGGGCTTTCAGAAGAGGGGTGTCTCAAAGCCCTAACCCCTTATTCACTATACCGTAGTTTAGCCAAAAAATTTTACTCGTAATGTTGGAAATCCATACAGTTTTGTAAGTCTCAAGTATTAAGTGTTTTAGGAACATTTGTAAATAGATCTTGAATAACTTCAGAGTAGTTTTCGAACATCAAAGCTACCCATCTATTTACGAACGAAGCGGGTAACTGCTATCAATTTTTAACCCACTTTCCAAAAACCGATTTTATTGAAACTTTGCACACATGTGTATTTCCGGAGCCAACACTCTATTAAAATGCTGAGCCCCTCGATCCTTAGAGCCGATGTTTTTAAAATTTTACACATATGTGTATCTCCAATGAACAACACTTTTTTAAAAATTTTGGAGACTACGGGCACCGGGGTCGTGGGGCCTCATACAAATTTAAAAAAAAAACATGGACATTTTTTGAGCGAATGGGCCGTGAGCCACGAGGGGTGCTCGTAAAAGTTTTTAAAAATTAGCCCCATTTTCTTCAAACTTTAAACTTATGTTTATCCCGATGGAAAAAAGTTTTTGTAAAATTTATTTACCGATTTACTTTAAATTTTAAAAATATGTGTATCTCCGATAGACAAAACTTTTTGTAAAAATTTTTGAGTTTTTGATTAGATTTTTTTTCCCATACACATTTTTTATTTTTTTGAAAAAATTTTGAAATTTGAAAATTTTTGGCTCTTATATTAATTTTTTCCAAATTAACCCGGTTCAAACCTCAAAAAGACTCCAAAAAAGACTCTCTAAAAGATCCCCAATAAACCCTAAAAAGACCCGCAAAAACCCATAAGACCATTAAAAGACTCCAGGAACACCATACCGAATTTCATACAAATCGGTTGAGTATGACGACCCAAAATTCAAAAATGTAACACAATAATGTGACCAATAATGAAACTCAAAATCGCAACACAAAATTATTTTTGATACCGTACTAAATATTCTCCTCACCGCCAATAAAGTAGTTTCACTTACAATAAAAATTACTCTGAAGTTACTCACGTTATATATTTATAAATTTCCTTCAAAAAGTTTTTTTTCATTCCATAGACTGTACTTTCTTATGCCTCATGCTGCTATTTATTAAGGAAACCATAAAATATTTATTGCAATTGGTATTTATGAACGCACCCCATTAAGTTTGTTTACATTTTTTGCCAAAAACATAACAATAGCCGGTGACTAATGTCACTGGTTTGACAGTTGATTCAAACAGCTGTATAGTGCTGCTGTCAAATTTGGGTGAACTGACAACGACGTCAAATTATTTTTATTAGAATAAGAAAATTGTACGTGAAATCTAAAAAATTTGTAAATTTTATCATTAAAATTAAACCGGGAAATAGTCAAATAAAAAATGTTTAATAATTAAAGAGCCGTAACAAGCAACAGTTGCAGATAAATAAACAAAAAAATGTTCAAAATAGAGTCATATATCGCTCCGATTATTCTAAATCACGTAGCGAAATATGTGAAAAATATTCGTCCGCAGGATGCTCAGGTAAACAAATTTACGGACGTTACATACAATTGAGTTATTTAATTGCTTGCTATGGTAGCTTTCCCTGTGGGAAGGTGAAGCCGCATTTCAGAATCTAGATCTCCGCCTTGATGTACTCGAAGAGGAACTAAATTTGCCGTTTGAGTTTCTGTCGGGACATATTCATGAGCTTACCATTCATGTGCCATGGACGAAAATCACTTCGGAACCAATCAAGATAACTATAAATACAATTGAATTTGTTCTTAAGCTAAAGGATTCAAAGGATGATGCAACGACGGCAGCGGCCACGTCGCCAAATCATCACAATTCCAAGGAGAAAAAGAGGAAGGCAACGAAACTGGACGAAGGTCAGCTGACGGGCTATGTGCCCGCTATGGTCAATAAGATTATAAACAACATTATGGTAAATTGCCACAATATTATATTAAAGTATGTCGAGGAGGATATTGTGGTCTCCATGAATGTCCAGCTGTTGTCGTTTAGTTCGGCCGATGAATTTTGGAATCCCGATTTCATCGACATCAATCCCGTAAAAGTATTATTGCGAAAACTTGTGCAAATATCGGATTTAACGATTTGCTTGGACAAGAGAAATTCGGCCGGCCAAATAGACGTTTGCCAGGAACCAATCTTGTACAGGTGGGTGAGGGAGTGAGATTGGAAGCGTTCGTTAATGAAATTATTCTTTCTTAAATCTTTTAGATGTACCCTGGAATTGCGCATTTTACGTAAATATAATGCACTCTCGATGAATATCGCAAGCACAACAAGAATTGGTATTTTTACCAAACTAATGGAAATGAATGTGTCATCGTTGCAATTTCCAATGGCAATGCGACTTTATAAACTGGTCATGGCTCTCAAGTCGGGCGAATTAAAAGGAAAAAGTGTAACCGATTTGCATGACGAAGAAGATGAAGACCAGGAAAATTCAACGAACTCGGGCGACTCCTACTTATCATGGGCTTGGAACCTTATACCGAGTTTCACTTTTGAAGAACCACAGGTAGAGGAGAAAATCGAAGAGGCTCCAGGACACACAACAGACATTGGCGTGTACATTGAAACACTAAATTTCACATTGAAAAATTCTGAATTCATATCCGATTCAATTGTTGGTGCAACGAAAAAAATTCGCTACTCTCCGATTGTGAGATTGAGTTTATCTGGAATTTATTTCGAAACGGTAGATGCCGAAGAGCTCAATTGGTCCAACATTAAAGCTGGTTTATCAAGAATATCAATCGATCCGTTAGGCATCTACATAGAAGATGCACATTCGGCACTGCACCCCACACAATCGTTTATTCGGACAACAACTCCAACGCCTGTGATGAACAGAGCATTCCTCGATAAAAGTCTCTTTGACGAAAACTGTCTGATTGCTGAAAAAGGATGGGTTGTGACAAATTTCGAGGAGTATTGCAACAGAATCACCGAGGAGTACCTCCTTTTTCGCAGTCCTATAATAGCTATGGACTGCGTTGACTACAGACAATCGCAGCACACAGATTCATCGTCAACTTTGAATTTAAGCGAGGGAAAGTTTTCCGGCCAGCAACGTGTCTCCTACCGCATACTCGCTTCTGCGATCACTTTTCGCTACAATCAAACGTTTTCCCGTATATTAGCTATGGTTAAGGAACTTATTCGTAAGTACGATTACCCATCGTACATCGAAGAGAAACCTGAAGGCAGTGGTTCACCGAAGTTACATCCACCCCTGATGGACGACTACGATTCGCTTATGCTTAATATTCCGATACGAGCTTACAAGTT
This sequence comes from Nephrocerus scutellatus, assembly GCA_947095585.1. Lineage (NCBI taxonomy): Eukaryota > Metazoa > Arthropoda > Insecta > Diptera > Pipunculidae > Nephrocerus > Nephrocerus scutellatus. The sequence goes on along the minus strand of OX352761.1, from coordinate 126,544,405 downwards.
TGACTTGAAGAAAATTACTCTGGAACTTTATGCCAAAGCAGAATCTCCGCATACATCGGCTAAGGCTTTCAAACGTCTTCCGTCCAGTTTGAAACAAGAGTTGCCATATTTCGCCCTGCAAGTCGAACATGCAGAATGCCAATGGAAAGCGCCACTTGATCCAGATAAGCTTGTGCACACAACCTGCCAGCTGCCTGATAAGCCGCGGGAGCTGCTCGATGCTTGTTACGATAATTTTCAAGTTCGTTTCAAAGATGTATCTCTAAGTCTTGTGGATTCATGTAAAAGCTGCAAGCTAATTTGCATTCCCAAGGCGCACGTTATATATGGAGATCTTTTGCAACCACATTTGTGGAAAGATGAAGAAATCGCAGTGCGAAAAATTGACGTTGTCTTTGAGAACCTCTTTGTGGAATTCTCAAAACGAGAACTCATTACATCAACGCGACTCCTCAAATGCGTGAAGCAATATCATCACTATGCTATTGCAAAACTCGCACATTCAAAGGACACATATTCAGCCAAGCACTTGACAAAAATCCAAAATCAATTTGGAAAAATTAAAATCACAAGCAGAAAATTCCAAAATATTTCTCTTTGCTGCGGCAGCTTAACCTCTTTGTTCTCGGAAATCAACAATGGTCTGACTTGTGACTCGGCAAAGAACCTCCTCTTGAACACAGTAGGTGGAGGCAGTGAAAATAGATGGTTAGAATGGCATTTACAATACCCAAATGATTTCACAGCGGTACCTGGCAATGTGGCGATTAAATCAGTTCTCGCTGTGTGGTTGGAACAATTCAATTTATCCATTGATGTGAATCTTTTGAATTTCTTGCAGTATCAAGAAGAAGCTGACATTCATTTTGAAAAAGGTCAGCAAGTGCAATTGAATTAATATTTTCTTTACCTTAATGTAACTCTCTGTGTTGGATAGAGTCATCGGGTGAAATGGAAATCGGTCCGCCAACAATATCGACAAACCAACAACGTACAAAAGTTGTGCAAAGATCATCGCGCAAGTCGACAGAACGAATCACCAGGAAAATTTCACATCCAGAAGAGACTATTCATTTCAGTTCGGAACGGGATGAGAAAATTGATGTAAAGTCAACAGTGGGACTGGATTTAGCACAGGAATCCTCATATAGTGCCATGTAAATTCACTGAAGTAATGTAACTCTGAAGCCAAATACAAATTCTTATTCTCTTTGCAGACTGCCGCTAATCAAATCGTTGATTATTTGCATTGAAGCGGCTCAGGCTAACATATATCTGGCAGAAAATTTGGAGAAACAGTCAGTTTCTGGTTCGGATTACACGCATATTAAGTGAGCAAACTTTTCTGATACCTAAATGCCCTTATAATATTGTCCGTCTTTCCAGCTTGCCAAAAGTTGTCTTTAAATCAGCTCTTGCTGAGCATATTAATCGCGCCATTGTCCGTAGCGAAGTCCCACAAAAATCATCACTCGCATCGAATCCCACCACCCTTGGGAAAGACACCCTTCCTTGGAAGTTTACAATATCCGATTTTAGTATACAAAATCGTGTGCAAAATCAAATGAATATGATTGTGCATCCGATTCAGACGACAATTACTATTGCTATGACTCACAAGAAGGAAGCGTTGAATTCTGCTGTACTTGATACAAAAACCACAGACGCACTCAAGCCAATCGATGAAACTGATGGGGCAAAGAAATCTGTCAAAAAATTATCAGAGAATCTGATTGTAGAAAAGAAAACGCAAATTGTAATAGATCCAGTGCCCACTTCCGAGGGAAATCGCCGTCGTAGCGGCGGTTGCGTTCGCAGTGTATCGCCAAATGGTCGAAGTGATTCGTCTGATGAAAATGAAAAGCCCGAGAAGAGTTATCTCGATACTGAGCATGGCACTTGTACGGCTGGTGCTACTGCACCGGCTGCTGCCGCTACTCTTACAGGTGCTGCCGCAGGAAAGAGCTATTTTTATGACGCTGTCGATTGTATGTACAGTGGCAAAGCAAAGCCGCCCTCTTTCAAGACCAAAAATGAACGCGATGTTGTTGCAATTAATTTGCATATTGATACGTCGCCCATTCATTTGGAATTTTCCACAACGAGGGTAAGTTCGTCAAAATGTTTGCTTTTGCTGTAAATATTTGTTTCTTTGTATTATTTTAGACAAAAATCATTCGAGAACATTTGGGTTTGTTATGCAAAGTGATGACTTTAATGCAAACTGCTCCACAGAAGACTACAATTCAGATACAGGAAAAAGAAGCGATACAAATCGTTACCGCTTTGGAGGAAAATACAAATATTAAAGAATTTCTGGATTTTGAGACGAATTCGGAGTCTTCAAAGCTATCAGATGAAAGTTAGTTACTATTTTTTCTGTTTACTATGTGGGCATCAAAGAGTTTTTTTTTTACCCTCACATCTTTGTCAGCTTGAAAGAGCATTTCTGCTACTCACAAACTAAACTTTATTAAGTTTATAAAATTGTATTTCTATAGTTATCCCTCTTGTGTTAGTCACATTAGCCTGTTTCTTATTAAATGATTGCTTCTTCCATTATTTTCTATTTTGACCATTTCATTATCTATTTTCTAATTTCCAGAAACAACAAGCAAGTTTGTTGTCTCATTCCTCTGTCAATGGACGATAACGAAATTCATTCTTGAATTGGAAGGAAACTCAAAAGACATACAACACAATAAATTGATTATCGATGTAGAAGATCTCATTGCGACAGTCGACAAACGTGAGGACTTTATTAAATTGACCAATAAAATTGGAACCTTTAATATGCGCTACTTTGAGGCGAGTCCACGTGGCGATTGGATTCTGAATGACAGTCTTCGAATAAAAATGCTAGCCGAGACATCGCAATCACCGTTTTTCAATATGATTGCTACAACAGTGGGATTGAAAAATTTCTTTAAGAGAATCGGTGCCAAATGCAAAGGCGACTTAAATCGTTCAATTTCTGAAATTGTCATTTCAATGCAAGCGATGGAGATCATCTTGGATTTGGATAAGATACCGGAATTTGTACCGGCATTGTGTTCGCTTAACGAAAAAGAGTCGGATATTGGTACCGACTGCACTGCAAATGCAGTATGCGCGAAAAATCCTTACTGCGGCAGTGATCTACCAATGATTCACTTGGACAGTAAAGGCTTTACACTGTACATGCCGATCAATAGCGGCAAGAAATGGTGTACTGTCTCGATTTTGAAGGTAAGCGATGCGATTTTTAAATTTAGCAGACAAATCATATTTCCTTTGATTAGGTTGGGCAAATAAAAATATCACCGAACCTCGAGAATCCGCTTCAAAGATGTCCAGTACGTGTAGATGTGTACCATAAGGCTGCCCAAATGGGAATTCTCGGAACGCCAGGTTCAATTGTCGAAGATCGCCAGTATGAAATAACATTTAAGAACATATCCGCAGCTTCGGGCAACTGGAATGAAATTCTGTCGCACATGAAGGTTTGCAGTTTGTTTTTCCAATGGTTTTTTTTTATCGTTTTTTTCAATAGGAACACACGGACAACTTCCATAACACTAATCCAGCCTTTGAGTGGAACAATCAGAGTCGCAAGGCATCCTTAGAGTTGAGGGAAATTTTTAAAGATTTCACCTTTATTACCATATATGCTCCGTTGGTTGTGTATAACAAGGTTCTAGTTTGTGGCCAAGCGATTGAGTTTAACTGTTCGAATGATTTTGTAGCTTCACTAACGACAGATCAGCTAAACTTGTTGAGTTGTATGATTGTACGGTTTCATAATATTTCCAAGTAAGTGTAGTATTCATTTGTGGAATGTTTTTACAAGACGATTTCCTGTATTAATTTTTTTTAGTATCATTGAAAAAAGTTCCAAGGCTGCAACCAAAAAGAAAATTTCCTCTTGTGACATTCCGAGTCAGCGCAATAGCGTAACAGCATCGACATCAGATCCTCCGGGAAATTCTGTCTCAATACCACAATCGCAATCACTTACTACGATAACACACACAACTAAAAAGTTGAAGAAACAATCCTCATTGGATATGCAAACGTCTTCATCGCTAATGTCTTTCGACTCAATGTCCGACACAAATGTCCGGTTGCGTTCAAATTCCAGGACAAAGGAAAGTTTTTGCGACTTGATTGAAGAGTCATCGGATAGGAACTTTACCGATTCAGGTTTTTGTTCATTTCAAAAGGCTGGCGGCAAAAAGACATCAAAATTATCTAACAATGATAAGACGTCCACATCAAACATTCCAGTCGCAGTGTCAGCTTCCGGTCAACATCAGAAGCAGCAGAGCCTGACCAAAGTACAACTTCACCGACAAATTCCGAGTACCCTATCTTTTGTAGCTGGAATTTTTGTGTTCAAATTTTTCGACTACTGCCGAAAAGAGACATCAGAGAATAATGATAATGCGTCAGATAAAGAGGAAAAAGTCACACCATTGATATCATTCACAATCTGTCAACCGAACATTCTCATTTCTCAAAGTATTTACGACACAACAACACATATTTCACTTTTCAATCTTACTGTGACACTTAGCCGGCCGACAAAATTAAAGTCCTCATCAACAGCAACAATTGGATTAACTGCAAAAGGCGATATAGACGTAGAATCGTCGCCAAAGACATCTCTGCAATTTCCTACAACGATTTTCGATACAAAACGTGGCGTGCTGAGTTCTTCTGGAATTCCTCCGCCGCTTCTCGCCTATAAATCACACCAAACAAAATCGAACAAACTGGAGATCGATTTGACAATTTCCAAACCTGGACTTGTCTTCCTCTCGGAGGAAATTATCGAGCAACTAACAAGGACTACGGTATTGCTGTATAAGACACTCTTGCAGAATCCCTGCTTTGATGTGCGCTCTGAGTTGCCAATTTTTCGTGGAACTAAAATTCAAATTATGCGAAACCTAATGTTCAATGCAGATCGATTGAGTCTTAACTTAGACCAATTATCTGTTAAATTTAGCCGTAGAAAGACGTACAAAATTAGAATTGTGTTAGCCGATTTGAAATTCTCGGTGAAATTTCTTTCACGTCCGGAAAAACTAACCGCAAAAGGATCAATTGGAGCTTGCTACGCTCAGACTGAACATAAAATTTGCTTACACCCGGTTGGAGTGAAACTTTCTGCAGATCTGGTGCAGGAATCATGGCATCGATTGCCCCTTGTCACGGCAAATGTTAAATTCAATGTTATCCATTTTGATATTGGCGTTCAAAATATCGAACACTATCGAAATGCGCTCAAAGGTTTGACTGCAGCGATCGTTGCTGCCACAGACGAATGGCAAACTTTTACTCTAAGTCGAACAGCGACAAATTCTGCAGAGGAAATTAGTCGTGAGCGATTAATGCAAATTCATTTGCCTAATGTTCAAAGAAAAGGTAGAAAATATGGAGCGAAAACACCGTTGTATAAGGAGGAATTCTATCAGGATGATTTGAGGTGAGTTGGAAGTGGAAAGGAACTCTCTCTAGACGCTGGACATATAGTTTTTTGAGTGCAAATTTATTTGTTTGAGGTTACAAGTGAAACCCCCTTCCTTACCTGATATGTTCCATACAACTCAGTTAGTCTTTCATCGTTGGTTCTTAAAGATACTAAAATGATAGATAGATGGGGCGTTCAACAACATATCACTCATTGGCTATATATAGGAGTTGTAAGACCTACACTTCTATACGGTGTGGCCGTATGGTGGACTGCCTTAGATGAAGAGGTGAATCGTGGCAATGAGAATGAGCGGAGCACTTCGAACAACTTCCTCCGCTGCACTAGACGTGTTGTTTAATCTTACACCACTCAAAATCTTCAGTAGGCAAGTATCTGCTAACGCGGCTATTCGTCTCAGTGCAACCTCCCAGTGGACCAGGAAATAGGACATTCCTCTGTTCTGAATTCGTTCAGGACTCTACTAGGTAGCGCAGACTGCACCATTTCACAATTCCAATTAAACAAAAACTTTCAGGTCACAATCCTTCTGTGAAAAAGGCGCTTATATTTTTACATACACTAGTCAAAAAGGCTAAATCTTAGTTTCTTTTTCCGTTCTCCTAATACTGTAGTGTCTTTCAGGCAGAGCTTATGGTGATTATCATGGTTGAAGAGGAATTTTATATCCGCTAAGAATATCCACATCTTCTCGAATAGCCAAGGTGCGTTAAAATAACTGGAATCAGTCTCTACAACCTCTATTGTAGCCCTAAACTGCCGACCATCTCTTAAGGAGATGGCGGAGCAGTTCAACATTCATCTGGGTGCTGGGGCATAGGGACATTCCGGAAAATTGTAAGGCTGATGAGCTCTACACTGCCATTTTACTACAATGCCCTTTTATCTGAAAATAGTTCCTAAGGCATAACAATGGCTACAAGTTAAATTGGGACGCGACCGAGAAAGCCTACCGTAGGTGGTCAAAATGAACAACTTGTCTGGCGACTAAGCAAGCTGGTTCCGAGACTGTCCAAGTTATTAATCTCTTAAAAAATATTGCACATTGGTGCTATAATAGGTGTCATCACTGGGCACTGTATGGCTGTATGGACGAGGAGACCATTCTCTGTACGTGCACAGCCCTCTCTCAACAACGTAAGCCCCGTCTGCGAGCTTTCTTTTACAATTACCTTAAAGATCTAACCAACACTGACAATAGTAGTCCCTTGCGCTTCAGACGAAGCTCCAAATGGTTCAGGGAGTAGGTGGGAACAATTTTCTCGATCCATGTGGTATCACAATGGACCATTATTGGTCCTAAGTGTGTGGGCTTTTCCACCGACAGCCGCCTTAACCTAACCTAACCTAACCATGCCACTCTTGCTACTTTTTGCAGAGCTGGCGCCTTTCAATTTGTCGAAATGGTTTCGGACTCTTTCTTGCCGCTGCCTTATCAGATACAAATAATTAAGAAAAATTTCGGAATAGTCTGCTGGCGTTATCCGCAACCAAGAAAAATGTGCAAAATTTACATATTTCCCGTTCCAATGGCGGTGAGTTAAGATTTTTTGCCTTCATTTCTTATTGCATTACATATTTTCCTCAACAGGTCGCCAATCCAATTCATATTAAATGCCGCATGGAGTACTTTAGCGAATCTCACGAATCATTTTTGCATTTCTGTGATTTCTGGCTGTCGGAAACTGTCTCTAAATATATTGACCTGCCCGAACGAGAGATCACCGCCAACATCTGGAGGGTGGTGATATTGCAATCGTTGGTTTCAATCAATGGGGAATGCTTCGACACAAGCGAGGAGGATGAGGAAATGCAATCAGTAAGAAATCATTGAGCCAATCGCCATTCCCATTTATTTCCTTACACTTTTCTTCCCTAGATAACGAGCTTGAAAATCGAAGATATGCTTACTTCAGCACGAAAAGAGTCTGATTTCATTTTGCATCCAAAAGTTTTGGTCGGTTGCATGCGAATCGATACGATTTTCAAGCCCTCATCTATTCCGAAGGTTCAACTGCTGCTCAGTGTTAATCGACTTCAGGTGAATTTGCAAAACCAACAGCTTGAAACTGCCGAACTTCCAGCACCCTTGAAGAAATACCAACTCGCACCGAACAGCCAAATAAGCCAAACATTCCTCTCCCTTGTAGTCGAGCGTTGCAGCTTTCATGCAACCATCCATACGCTTGACAATTATTCGCTTAATTGCGATTTGGTTTTCTGTGTCAAATGTCTTGATTATGGTTTCCTAAATATGTTATATCTCATCGAGGAGACAAGTCTTAATGGTTACTTTCGCATAAAGAACGAATCATCTGTGATCACAAATATTGTTGCCGATAGAATTAAACTGAATCTAGGTCCATCGATAGTGCACACTCTGTTAACATCGAAGATGCATTGGGAAGAAGCGCTCACCGAATCGGACACACATGTCATCATTACGAAATTTACGATTGTCAATCGAACACACTTGAATATTGCATTTGGCCAGACGGGAACTAACGAGCGCATTCAGTTGCAGCCGAAGGAATGCCATATGTATTCGTTCCGCAGCGATTACTTCGATCAGGAAGTGACATTCTTTATTGCCGACGAAGAGATGCGAATTATCGAGACGAGCTCTTCTGTGCCGATAACACTTGACTTTGGCCCCACCAGTGACACAATGAGGACTTACATTCGAGTGGCCGACAAGTGTCTTAATATTAAAACGAAGAAACTCTCTGCCACACAGGCGTACATCCTAATCAAGGGGCAAATTGAGCTTCTTTCAATGGTTGCCGATGAATTCCGTTTGGAATTTCGCGGTGAAGGCACCTCGTCCGGCAGTGCGTCTGAGCTTACGGCAACATGTGATTATACAACTGAGGCATATGATCGCATAACATTTTTCCAGCGGGTATCACGTGATACAAACATATTCATGAGGTGGGTTATAATGTTACTTACCTCATATTTTATAATGATTCATTTTTGTCTACCTTTAGACTGAAATACAAAGGTGCAAAGGGTAAAGGACGAACTGGAGACATTCCACTGAAGGCAAATAAAAACCTTCCGTGGTTGGTGAAAGGTGAGTGTGCTTTCTTTGGTATTTAGAATTATACCTTCCATTCTGCTCTATCTCAATTATTTATCTATCCAGTGCCAACTGTGTCAAATGTAGCAAACCAGAGCAGTTACATCAGCTACTGGGTGCGCATACTACGTGAAGACATTGACATTCTAGTGACAGATAAATTTCAACCACAAAAAATTCTCATCACAATTTGGCCAATATTTGAGATACGTTCGATGATGACGTGTCCCATCTCAGCTGTGGAAAGCACAACAAATGAGAATTTCAAAATTGCCGAACGGGGCGGACGACATCATCTGAGGGTTCCAGCGACGCATCAAACCGATCATAAGATAAAATTCAATGAAAAGTACGATATGGCGATAACATATTAAAGTTTATTTTACACATTTACTGAATGATTTCAGTTTCTCATCATATCCCGAGGAGAAGCAAGAGTTCAACTTATCCCTTAAGGCGATCGATTGGAATAAGTTTTTCTGGTACGATGAAAAAGTGTGGACAGTGACGAAAGCTGTTGTAGAATTATCAAAGACATCTCGTAAGAAGTGGCCATTTGCAGACGACGAAGAAGACAGGGTACAACGAGATGTTACCAATGTAGACTTAGATAGCAGAATAAGCACTCTCTTTAGGTGCTATCCTAGCCGAGAATTTTCCTGCTCACTCAGTCTGGAAGTGGCACCTTGGGGGACATTTCTCAATGCCTCAGGTCAACGTGTAGCTGTTCGAAACATTGAAACCAACGATAAGGTTGTCGTCAACTCAAACCACATCGCTATGCTGGCTTCTGTGAAGACGGCATTTACCATTGACATCCAAAACGGTACCAGCTGGCTGGCATCGCTGCCGATTTATTTCGATAAAGCTGTTGCCGATTCTGCGAGTAGCAAACAGAAACGGTATTTACTCTCAGAGAATTCAATCACCGAAGTAGTCATATTGAAAGGCGATCAGGTTTTCAAATTTTTGCTGCAATTCAAAAGAGAAAATGGCAGAAATATTTTCATTTTGAAAGCAAAGTTCTTGCTGACCAACTTCACCAGTCAGAAGTTCATAGTTCTGCCGTTTACAATGGACCACAAGGAAACCACGACAAGAAGTGCTCTGGCAGAACTTGATACAGCCGATAGGGGATTTGATGTGGTCCCAACTAATTCGAGTGAAAACTGGTAAAAAGAAGTGATGTGATGTTTTTCTCTGGGCCACTAATTTATATTCGTTTCCTGCAGTATCGGCATCGCCCTCGATTGGTTTATCGACTTAAACGTGAGAAATCTTCAGCGCAGCACAGACACTGCTTTCGTGTGTTTTCTTTGTCTGAAAGCAGATTCAAAGACGGAAGTTTCTATTCCTATTGCATTAACATTGCAATTCAATCGCAAATGCTTTAGCTTACAGCAGGAGAGCAAGTCGGTAAGATGATTAATATAGTTTTTTTTGTTTTTTTTTTGTTTATTATATTAATAAGATTGGCTTGTTGAACTGATTTAATATCGATGTCAGTGTGAGATTATTACAGGATTGTCTTGTTCAGCTTTTTCTGATACATCTTGTATCTATTTAGCACGACATAAAAGTAACCCAGCATGATACATCGTTCGTTCCTGTTTGGTGTTTTCTTTTTCTGAGTTATGGTTTTGTTCTTATGAAATCATAGTGGACGCTGTTACGTGGTTAGATTGTTGGAGTACTGAGTGCGAGGTTCCAATGAAAAATCAAACACCAATAAGCTTTTTCACGGTGTTACATCTCGGGAATGTCTGGCATACGTCTGGGAGAGCTCATATTGCTTTGCGCATATGGCTTTAAATTGTTTGTCCCTTCTATTTGTGTGCCAAAAAATATAACACAGATGATCAATAGAAGGCAGAAGCTGGGCCCCGCAACGGTCTGTGGCCCCAAAAGTATCAAATCATATTCATAAGCATTGCCACCGTGCAGGCTTTTCCATTTATCTTATTCTTCTGGAGTAGTTCCATTGAATTGGAAAACAGCATTTGTCCAGCCTGTTCCTAAAAAAGGCGAAAGTTCACCTCTTTCCGACCTATTGCGCTAACATCCATACTTTCTAAAGTCATGGAAACGCTGATCAATCGTAAGCTTATGCAATACCTTCAATCTTAGGAAATTCTTAGCGACCAGCAGTACGATTTTCGAGGGCAACATTCTAAAAGTGATCTGAGGGTATATCTCACCGAAAAATGGAGCCAATCTATTCACACATTTGGCGAAAGTAAGGATGTTGCACTCAATATTTCCAAGGCACTTGAAACTAAAAGAAATACCTTTAGTTCACGGTTGTTATTTTGTTATTAATTCGTTTATTAAATAAAATCTTTTCCTTCAGTCTTATATAACAAGCATAAATTATATTTCGCTCTTATATTCCAGATTCCCCTCATGGCATCACTCATCGAAAAAGGCGGCCAATACTATTTGAGTATTTTCGATGATATATCGCCGGCTTTTTTACTCAGCAACCAAACGGATCTTACACTTATGCTGGCACAAACGGGCTTCCCCGAGGGAAGCAAAGTGAACAATGTCACAGCAGAATATGATGGAAAACATTTCGAATGGTTTCAGTTGGTGACTCCACGTAGTCAGCTGTACTACACACCACCCGAATTGTACAATACTTTTCCCGATATCGAACAGATGATGTGCAATCTAACGATAGCCCTATACAATGGTAAGTATAACGTAGGAGAAATGTTTTTTTCTCTTCATTTTTGAAATAACTAAATAAAATTGCTATGAAACACTTTTCTCCCACGTAGATAAACAAACCAAAAAAAGTATTAAATGGTCAAAACCCATACGAACTGATACCTCTTTTGAGAAATTTCTTCATGTGCCCAACCATGGAGATGTTAAAGTAATTGTCTGTGATAAGCACAAAATAATCCGCGTATCGATATTTTATATAGCGCAGGTAATTCTTATTTTTACTAGATAAGTAATTATTTTCATAAAATATAGCCTTGATGACAAACTGACTTTTCGAATTTGACATTGTATTCTACTGATTACTGCATTCCCAAACTCTATCGTGATGTAATGTTTCCGCCAAGATAAAGACGGGGAATAACGAGCCAAGACGTGACAATCTAGACTGACGGATCCAAGATGATGGACGGAGTGGGTGCAGGAATCTTCTGTGATAAACTTAATATGTCAAAGTCATACAGCTCCCTGTCTCGATTCAAACCTATTAAGCCGACAAGTGGGCTTAAGTCAAACTATCGCATAAATCGCGTTGCCATATGTATGTGTGGACAGCCAATACACAATCAAAGCCATTCATCCGTTTGAGGGTGGATTTCAGCAACATACGTGGTCTAAGAACGAATTTCTTCGCTCATCACTGCCCATAGTCCAGCAATTTTGGCACTGACTGAAACACACGATATGAAATCTGTCAGGCTATAACTTAGTAGTAACTAAAATACATCACATAAATGCTGGCTTTCCCCAGGGCTCTGTTTTGTATTTTACTCCCTCTGATCTGGTTACAAGGCTTAAATTCGCCCCAAACTTGATAACAATTATCTTAAATGCGCCTAAGACTACCTTGCGTCTGCTAGATAGAATACAAAAGCGAGCGTTACAGCTTATCGGGGACAAAAACATTATGAAATCAATTGATTCCCTTGAACACCGCAGGATTGTTTCCAGCTTTTCATGGTTTTATCGCTTCTTCCACAAGCTATGTTCAATAGAAATAGCCAGTTACATGCCACCGCAATACTCGTGGCGCTCTGAATGCTCATCAGTTTACCCTCACGCCCATCTTCGCACGTACAGTTAAGTTTAGAGATTCGTTCGTTAGCCGTATAACACGTATGTGGAATGCTCTGCCAAGCTCTGTCTTTCCACATAGCTCAATAGACTTCTCCTCTTTTTTGCTCCTTAACACCCTCGCTGTGCATATAGCTGAGTATTATAATTTACCAGCATTCGCCACTAATTAATTTTGTATACATTGGAAGGAGTTAAAAGGAGACCGACCAACTATCATTTATCATTTAGAAATAATTAACATTCTGATGTATCAAAAATAAAACTTTCTCGTCTTCTTTTATACACGCAGCAATTGGAATTCTCTGTTAAAGACTTACGATCTCGTCTACTTACGTCACATGCTACTCTGGACGTCCTCGAAAACACAACACTGAGTGCAGAAAAATCCGACGAACTCAGTTATCTTGGCGATGCACCCTTGCAGAGGGTGAAATCAACATTGTCTTCAAAGTGCATGCATTTTCGCCAAGATATGGAGGCACACAAACGACGGCGTCTCAATATACGACTTTTTGTAAAGGAAATCAACGTCAACATCTTTACCGACTCCAAAACGCGTGACTATATAAAAACGGAAATTTTCGCTCTCTGTGTCGATGACTTTATGGTGACCTTTTGTGAGTCCGAACGAAATCTTAGTATTCTTTTGTGTAATCTACAAATCGACAATCAGTTATTCTCCTCGGGCAATTACGATTTTCCTGTGGTCCTCTGTTCACAAGAGCTGTACAAGCGAAAGCCTATTCTGCCGTCGGTGCACTCTCTCGACAAAACCTACGACGAGCTACACCACAACCCGATGGTGTTGATCAGTCTGAACTTCTACGATGATGAACTTAAATTGCGAACAATAACCTGCAAGCTAAATCCCATTCGGGCATACATCGAGGACACATATCTAAATGATTTTCTCGATGCGCTCATAGAATGTGAGCCGAATAATGTTGTGTTTACTCCCAAAAGAGACAGGGATCGTCTGAAATTGGAAGCTGGCTGTGTACTCTTGCCGAAAGATGTGGCGGCGCAGGCAATCTGCATGTCAGAACCAATGAAATTGCAATCGTTCCGAATAGAGCCAATGAATGTTATGCTTTCGGTGCACACCTGTGTGAGGCTATACATCGCTCTTGATCATAGCCCTCTGCAATTTTCCACCTACGAACGCCAGCAGATCCTCACGTTGCCGTTGCGCTTTGGACACACCCTCGGAATGCATTATCTGTCGGGTGCACTCTTTGGAGCCGGGTGGGTTGTCGGTTCACTGGAGATCCTCGGAAGTCCAAGCGGTCTAGCGAGATCATTCTCCTTGGGATTGCGGGATTTCGTTTCGATGCCCGTGCAGGGACTTCTTCGTGGTCCGTGGGGCTTTGTAATGGGCATAACGCAAGGATCCGCATCGCTATTGCGCAATATTACAGCTGGAACTGTAAATTCGGTTACCAAGTTGGCTGGATCGGTTGCTCGCAATTTGGATCGCCTAACGCTTGACCCAGAGCATATTCAGCGTACTGAAGCATTGCGAAGATCACGGCCGCAGGGCTTTACCGAAGGTTTCTCGCAGGGTATGACCGGTTTGGGAATCAGCATGCTCGGAGCAGTCGGAGGCATTGCTCGTCACACACTGGAGGCCCGATCGCCGGTTCAAGTGATGACCGGAATGGGAAAAGGCATTGTCGGCGCATTTACCAAGCCAATTAGTGGAGCTGCTGAACTGTTAGCTCTGACGGGGCAGGGAGTTCTTCACACAGTCGGTTTCAATGCAATGCCGCAACAGCGATCACCATCGATCAGCCGAAATATAGCCAACGAAGCAGCCGATTATCGTATATGGAAATTGCTGCCCAACGTGTTGGCCACCGACCAGATTCTCTTCTATCACGAAGCAACGCTCGTGCTGGGCAAACAATTGCGTCGGTCATTCATATTTCTAACATCGACTGTCTTCGCAGTGCGTGAATTGGACAAGGATAAGTTATCATTTGTCATTTCCGTCAACAAGGTCGATGCAGCATTCGACAAAGACGACAAGACGATGATCAATGTCCGTGTTAAGCAGGATAGCGATGAATTCGGAGAGGTATGTTGTGTCAGGGATTTTCTTTCTACTGTGTAAACATTTAAATCTAAAATCTTTCCAGGATTACACTTTTACCAATCAACGTATTATGAACTTTTTGCGTTCGTCAACTAGTGGCTTGCCGGAAATGACTACCGACTCATTGGATGATTTGATCAAAAATAACGATCGATCCTCACGTTCCAACACTTCTATTTCCTCGAAGAATTGTCTGGAATGGTCATTTTACATTGGCGAAGATCTCGGACAATACTTAATACAATATTTGAAAATAATCAATTTAAAATTAAACCAGTGAACATCCATCAATAACAAATTACAATTAAATACAATTAGGTTGTTTTATAGAATTAAAAAAATCAATTTAGCAGTTTTTGCCAAATTTCATATTCATAAAGTTATTGTTAAACCGCCCATTGTTGTAGATATAGTAATGTATATCATCGTTTGTACTTTTGTTTTTTTTTTAAAATCGAAATTTCTGTTGAAATTCCCCACCAAAGACGAAGAAAAAGAAAATGTTTGTTTTATATATCACAATACAATATTAAAATAAAACTTTTTAACTGAAAAATGTTTATCGATTCGATTTCGTCATCGAGTATTCCACAATCTATAAGCGCACATAGTGTCTGCGGTTATCTTCAGCTGTCCCTTAATTCAATATTTTGCTCTGTCCACAACGCAAGAGGAATATTTTTCATTGGCAGGATGCCTTCAAGGTCACCACAACTCACTCTGGTCTCACGTTCTGTGGTAGGATTGAAAGAACGTTCGCAAAATGAATGTGCAATATCTGCGGATTTTGCAAGCGGAAGCAAATCGATTGCCCTAACAGACCGACAAACAAACAAACAAACAATCCAACCGATGGATGCATCGACGCACCGTCGCCTCAAATCCAAAGCAACGCCTTCCCAAGTTACGTACTCTTTTTTTTTGCCTCATCCTATAGGATGAGTCGATCACGACAACAACGCTACGTGCTCTTCGCAACTTGCACAACCTGAAGCAATTTCCAACCTTAATGCGAATGGAATTAACCTTTTCCTTTTTGCGATTTCAATTGAGTTTTATCGCCGTCGAAACGATGGCTCGTCGCGTGTCGAAATTCATTACATTCCTATTTATCGAACGTGAAGGGCATTTTAAAGTAAAGCATTCTGCGAGTGAGTGAGAGTTTGGGGTTTAATTAAAAGGAAATCGTTGCATCAGGGGTAATGGATTTTCGACAGACTAATGTTTGTTTAATTATACGAGCATGCTATTGGTAAAGTGATCCTGTATCCGTTTGAGAGAAAACTTTTAAAAATTTTGCAATCCATATCTATGGCTTAACACGCACCGTTATGTTGAGTGCAAATTTCAATATTTTGTGTAAATCGAGTTTTAAGTTTTAGTGCTCAGTTAATATTTGTTGTTTTTGGTTATGCAAACCCATATGTATCTGTTTAGTGGACCATACACTAGTTATCTATATATCTCATTTATGTGCAGCCGCAGATTTCGTGCCGCTTGCTCTATCTGGATGAAAGCTTCCTGTACAGCTCTTGGGTTTCTACTAACGATGTCAATATCGTCTGCTTAAGCCAGTATCTGAATGGACTTATACTCTCGCCGTTACGTCAGAGTCTCGGATCACTTTCTCCAACGGCAGGTCGAAGAGAACGCAGGCAAGTCCATCCACTTGTCGGAGCCCGTTATAGATGTTGAATGGGCTTGATAGTGGTCCGGATATTTATATTTACTTGGCTTATAACATTGGTCATGGTCAACCTACATAGTCGTGTCAGTATTTTTGGGTTGCCGAATTCTCTCATGGCTTTATAAAGTTCTACTCTGGCTATGCTATTCTAGGCGACTTTAAATACAAAAATTGTGTAGTGAGTTTTGAAACTTTAGACATTTTTCCATCACCTGATCGAATAGTGCAAAATACAAGAAATTAAAAAAGACAGAAATTAAAGACAGAAACTTAGAAATTTAAAAGAAGGATTTTCTCGTTAGTTATTCCATCAGGAATAGGGAAAATACTTTAAAACTGATATACGCCATAGAAAGTGATGTATATCAGAATCTCTTTATTTTCACCAGATAAAATTCCCACCGAATTAATTCAAAAAGGCAGTGATATAGGGCGAGAAAACTCCAAATAAGGAGAAGACAAATCTATTACGGTGTACAAAGTCTTCGGGCATAGAAGAGAATTCTACTACGCTAGTATTTAGTAGCCTAGTCAATACAAACAGATGGACCGTGATGTGCCTGGGATAGATTCTATCAAAAGCGGCCTAGGAGCTAGGATAGCATGCAAAAAAGAAATGATTGTGTTTGAGGATCCGGATGATGTGCCGCCAGGGCTTGGCTTTTCCTTCACCCATGCACTTATACTGAAAGAACTGAGTCCCTTGATGTCAGATCTCACCAAGGTCGCGTTGTTACTACAAGAGTTGGTTCCGCCCACAGACGAGGTTGATCTCATGGTTAGCTGATACTGGGCCATCTTTTGGTTGAGGACCCAGTTTAGTTCTGGGCTTGACCTAAGTAGTGGCACTACCCAAATGTGCGGGAAGAGCGTTGGCATCAGAGGAAGGCCTGGTGTTACCAAGATATTTGGTACATCAGAGCCCGACCTGATGTTACCGGTGTAATGATGTGTTCATTGTGGAGTTGCACGTCTCAACCGGTTGTTGTGAGCCAAAGATCGGCAACGATTTAAGATGGGTCCTGCTCTAACCATTGAGTTAATACAGGCACATCTGTCTAAGATGGACATATATTGTCGTATAACTAATCCGCGTCCGAAGAGGACCGTGGAATTATACCCCCTGATGGCCGTGTTCACGTAAATCCCAAGACATTTCATATCAACTTCTTGTGTTGTGGAATCTCAATCAATCAATGTTTAACCCAATTCTCAAAGCCCCGATTTTTTTAAACTTTGCACATATGTGTGTTTCCGGTGTCAACACTTTCTATTAAAATTTAGTAGTAATCGGATCGCGGGGTCAGGGGGCTCCCATACATTTTTTTTTAATAATCATGCCATATAGCGGAATCAGATCACGCCATACTATAATGACTGTGTTCTGTGTGGGCTGTGTGCAGCGTTGCCTTACGATTGGGGTTGTTTTGTGGTTGGGTCGCATTGCTTCGCATGTGTTTTTAGAAGATACACCCCTCTTTTTATTAACACCAACACACATTCGCTGTATTAATGTCTTTGGTTTTGTTCATCTACCATTTCGAGTCAAAAATCCTGTTTTTTCCGTCCTTCATCTGAGTTTTGATTTTATGTTTATTGTGTTGAGCTTTAATTAGGCAAATTTTAATCTGAAAACTAAAGAATAAATTCGCTATAAGTACATAAATATAAAAAAAGGAATATAGTGTTAAAATCAGAGAAGAAAATCACTGTCAGGCAAACATACGGCTTTTGAAATTTTAGATTTGCCAAATCCTCCTTCCAGCAGAACATCGCGATGGACAGTTTGTAAACAATGGTCCTAGCCTAAGGTCTGGAACATCCTAAATTTTTGAATTAAGTCCTGCAATAATTTAGTTTTTTGAACATTTCGTAATTTAAGTTAGCGTAGTCCGGGAATTGTTTGTATGTCTGTAAGAATTCATTGACTAGAATAATCAACAGTGTAATAAATGAGGAAAAGGAAAAATGGGGGAATTTTTTGAAATATCTGTCTGAATACTGCTGTGCCAAGTGTATTTCCCATTCAGCTTCATCACCCTTTCAAATCTCTGCGGTTGTCTTTGTAAGCACCATTAGTGCGGGTGCCCCGAAAGCTTTATAATGAATTACATTTTTTTTGTTTTCTGGAAGACAAATTTTGTGAAATAGGAGAGCGAATTATCCATGGAATTATCTGCAGATGGGTTATCAGAGTTTTTTACTCCGCAGATTGTGGCAGGAAAGATAATGTGGAGGAACTCGAAATATGAAGTCAAGGCGTGTAGCAACGAAATTCATCGTAATTTAACTAAAATTTAACGTTGAAATATTTTACAAGAAGAGCGATTTTTTATAACAGTTACTTTTTATACAGATTTCATTATGATTATGGCACCATTTCCAATTCCGCATCAGTGATAAGGATGCCTTTTTTTGGTTTCGGGAAGATGAAATGGATTTACATACGCACGCAGTGTCGAATTCGAACTCCTGTGTAGCTCGATAACTAGACTACCAACTGAAACACGGCTGCCTGTTATTATCCATATCCGTGCGCACTCGGAATGTCATAGCAATAACAATAAGGTGGCTGTCCGTCCGTTTTTTTCCCCGTCAAAACCATTGGCAACAACTTTGCTATTGAACAAGGATACCCGGGCCCACTGAGCTGAAGCAAATTTTGAATTTGGTTGGATGATATTTGACGCAGTCATCCTTTGATCCTTCTGCCAAACGAATAACTTCGGTCAGGCAAATGCTTAGATACCAGTCCAATTGATATTTTTTAAGACATTTTTTATACAAAATATTCAACTTGCCAGCCACCAATATTCGTACGTCAACAGCCAAACAAACAGCCAGCCATAAGAGAAAAACTTTAATGATTTTGTTAAATGGATTTAATGTGTTAAGCGGTGTTTCATATATTTCCAATTCTTCATATTATTTAATGCAAATTTAAAATTATTGTTTCATAACTTTTACCTTTACGAGTATGTTTGTTGGTAGTTGAGGTATAGTTTTTGGGACTGACAAGGAAAACATAAAACATAGGCGGATCTCATTTAATTAAGACGAGTTTGACTGCAATCCGTTATATTTAAAAACGGGTCCTTAGATTGAATTGTTCAATTTAATGTCAGTTGCATTACAATCAAAATATTTTTTAATTTTATTTAAAAGTGTTGCTCCCATTTTGGTCTGTGTCTCTGTTAAAATTGGTGAACCACTGAATTGGTATGCTGATAATATTTCATTACAGTTTTAGAACCACTTTGTTCATGAGAGACATAGCCAATTAGAATATAGTGGATAGTATTGATATCTTAAATAGGGGGAATAACACAGAATGCTCCAGAATTGCAGGTGGCTGTTACTATCTCTGACTGGTTGAAGTGCGATCAAACCTCCACGTGGTGGCCGCCGGTAATTTGCCTTCAATGCAGGAAAAGCGGAATGATCGGGCTAGTCTCTTCATCTTCATTACTATTACGGAACCCAAAATCAGCTTTGGATATACTGATGAACGACGACGACCACGGCAACGAAAACGGCTAAACTATTTAAGAATTTTCTCATGGAACGTACTCTCACTGTATAGAGCTCGAGCTGCACAGCAGCTGGCCGATACCCTGTCTAAATATAAGGCTGATAAAACAGCAATCCAGGAGATGCGGACGGGGAATGGTGTCTTACAAAAATCAGAATATGACATATATAACAGCTGTCATGCAAGACATCATGTGCTTGGGGTGGGGTTTCTAGTAAAGCAAAAGATTGAAACCCACCGTTATCGGCTTTTAAGCAATAAATGAACGGCTATGAACAATTTGCGTGCGGGGCAAATCTAAAAACATAAGCCTCATAAACGTTCAAGCACCTACAGAGGATTCCCCAGATGATGAAAAAGAAGAATTCTTTGAATCACTCAAACGGGAACTTCATGCCTGCCCTCGATGTAAAAATCATTCTGGCGGATATGAATGCTAAAATAGGTACATTGTAGTACATTGGCACCCATAGCTTACACGAGGACAGTAATGACAAAGGACAACGAGTCATAGAGATGGCAGCAAGCAATAATTTGGTTGTTGTGAGTATAAAGCTTGCGCGTAAAAATATCCACAAACCCACCAGATAGATCACGTCTTGATAGACCGCCGCCAAAACCCGAACCTGATGCCGGTACGACCGTACCGAGGTGACAACGTCGACACGGACCACTATCTTGTTGGTATGGTGCTCCGCGCGCGGATTGCATCATCACGAAAGACTGCATCCGCGAATTAGATTCTAGTCAACACGACTTTCCCTCGCAACGAAGAGACCAGAAACAACTACCGTCAAGTGATAGGACTCGCCCTAAATGCAGGGAGAGTAAGTCCTGGGACTGAGATGTCAGGCGTAGAAGAGAAATGGACACGCCTTAAAAATACTGTCATTAGTACTGCTGACTCCATCTTAGGCAGTAGTCGTACAGATCGGCGGTAAGCTAGCGACTGAACTTAAGAATGTTGCGTACCGAGCAATGCAACAATCTCATAGAACGCGGGTACGCGAATATGAATATAAAGAGCTCAGAAGATATGAAAAAACAGTTCACCGGCAAAAGAAAGCATCCTGGGAGAATCTCGTCCGTGAACTACAGCAGTACAGAGAGCAAGGACCACACCAGGCGGGAAGTTCTACCAAAGGGTCCGCGGTATGACGCAATATACACCGCGTTGCACATACTGCAAGAACAAAGAGGGTAATCTGATCGCCGATCTCAAAGGCATCTTAGAGCGATGGGAAGAGCACTTTCATGAGTTGCTAAATGGCCAGTTAACTGAGGAATTGGAGGCTCCACCAATGACCGAAGACCATACTATACTGGCGCCATCAAGCATAGACGAAGTTAGCAGAGCGATATATCGGCTCAAAAGTAATAAGGCCCCGGGATCTGATGGGATCCCAGCGGAACTGATAAAAATAGGAGCCCCCAATTACACCAAGCAATTCATGAAACAATAGTGCAAGTATGGGAGGAAGAAGCTATGCCAGAAGACTGGCGAAGAGGCATCCTGTGCCCCATACATAAGAAGGGAGATATCACAAAATGCAGCAATTACCGTGGTATAACGTTATTGAGTACCGCGTATAAGATTTTCTCCTCTATCCATCAAGACAGACACCCCATGCGCTAAAGTAATCATTGGTCCATACCAGTGTGGCTTCATTACAAGCAAATCAACAACTGATCAGATTTACACCCTTGGGTAGCTGATGGAAAAATGTCTATAGTTTCAAAACTCACTACACCATCTTTTTATAGACTTTAGAGCCGCCTTTGATAGCATAGCCGGAGTAGAACTTTATAAAGCCATGAGAGAATTCGGCAACCCAAATAAAACCAAACCCAAAAGGCTGACCATTACCAATGTTATAAGCGAAGTAAAAATATCCGGATCACTATCACGCCCATTTAACATCTATAACGGGCTCCGACAAGGGGATGGACTGGCCTGGCCTGGAGAAAGTGATCCGAGACTCTGACGTAAGGGCGAGAGGAACAATCCTCTATAAGTCCATTCAGATACTGGCTTACGCAGACGATAGTGACATCGTTGGTAGAAACCCAAGAGCTGTACAGGAAGCTTTCATCCAGATAGAGCAGGCGGCACGAAATCTGGGGCTGCACATAAATGAGAGCAAAACAAAGTACTTTGTGGCCACGTCTGCGAGTAGAAGATCCAACATTGGTCCTTCAATTCAAATAGTGGAGCGCGAATTTGAAGTAGTGCAATCTTTGAACTATCTCGGGTCAACTATAGCAGCCGATAACAGCATGGAACCAGAAATACGCGCACGGTTGTTTAAAGCCAACAAAGTCTACTATAGTCTGTCAAGACTCTTCAAATCCAGGAATTTAACCATAACATCCAAGCTGCTGGAATATAAGACAATGGTCATACCAGTACTTACATATGGATCCGAGACTTAGGTGCTTAGCAAAAAGCATTCTGAACTCTTAGCCGCATTCGAGAGAAAGGAAGGACGATTCCGGACATTCCATAATGATGAGATCTACGAGCGTTACCGCGATGTCGACATCGTGAAGAAAATTAAGCTCGGTAGGATCCGGTGGGCAGGACACCTAGATCGCATGAGCGAAGAGGATCCTGCTCGGAAAATCCTTTGCGATAGGATTTATGGAACACGACAGCGAGGCCGGCCAAGCCTACGCTGAAAGGATGGCGTAGACCAGGACGCCAAGAGTTAAGGGATGCCAAACTGGATGACGTCGGGTCGAAATCGCAACTTTTTGCGGCTTTTTGCGGGAGACAAGGACCGGACCCCGGTTGAAGAGCCAAATATGATGATGATGATGATTATATGTAATTTTTTCTTGGTCAGGGTTTTTTTTTGTAGTTTTCCCTGACCATGATCCATCGATAAAAGCATTTGTACTCATGTCGTTTTTAATATCGTGCTCTTTTTCCCTTTTGCATTTTCAATGAATCAGAGAGAATTCTGAGCAAATAAATTGGAACCGGCTACAAACGTGAGGGATGTTATATATTGTAAATTACATTCCTTCGATTTTTATTTTTATTTTATTGACGTGGCGTTAGTCATTAAGGGAGTTCTCCTTGGCAATAAGTTTATATATATAAAAACAAAATCCAGTTTACACACCATGAGTATTGCTGTAACGGGCTATTTTACTTGAGCACTACTGGTGGAAAAAGCGATTAAACAGATATGAGAGTAGTTGTTAACACTGTAAATAAAAGCCAGATCAGATAGAATAAACGATTCTTTCACCACTTCTTTTACCGATGTAGAAGTTTAATTGGTAATTTAAATTTTAAACGATTCTTTATGTCGCTTATACAAATACAAGAAAATAGCTGGTTTTTTTCCCATCCACCGATACAAATGGCAATAATGGATATTTCACTTTTATGAGAGAATACAGCATTGGTGTTTAAAAAAGGAGAAGCAATAAATAAAGTATGAGAATAGAAGTAGCAGCCTGAAAGGTAGTTTCTAGTTCAATAGAGCAGAGTTACATAAAGTGACATCAACTTTATTTTCTCCGGTGCAAATTATGAGTCACTTATTATATCCACAATAGTTCAGTAAGCTAGTACTTAACGGTGTTGCTATAAGCCTTAATAGCTATTTTATCAATAATTGGATAATGGAAATAATGGTTATTAAAACTTTACAAGAATTGGCCTTCATCCAGCCTTAAGCAAAAATGCAAAATTTCCTTGTCCAAATCTATTGGATGAATGAATCCTAAGTTAGATATTGTCAAGAGACAATGAAAAACACTTTTATTACCAGTCACTACATATCGAAGAAAATTAGCAATAAGCTTCTTAAAGCAATCAATCGGAAAATTCAAGAAAGTTTTCCGAACAAAAGTCAATACCCACAGGCACACATGGTCAAGCAAATAATTGAACGTAAAAACAGAATTAAAATCCTCTCAGGAAAAGGAACAAAGAAAAACAATAACAGATCCCCTTATAGATACGTCAATATTTAGTCGACACTGCACTCAATACAAGTCATTGTGTTTTTGCAATGTTTGAGTAAGAACTCTGTTGACACTAAACCTTTTTATACTCGCATTAAATAAAGAAGTTTGACCCATTCTGAATGGAGATACACGGACACAGTAGGATTATTCTTTTTGAAATAGAAGAAGGAATATTCTACACTTGAGATGATACATTTTTGCAAGAAATTGTAATAGGAACTTTTCTGAACATTTGTATAGCCATTTGTATAGGATGATGAATCCGTGCACATTCTCTGTGATTGTCCAGCATTGATCTGGTTAAGGAGATGTATTTTATGTATAATAATAATAATATGTTTGTCGGCAGATCTGCGAAACTCTGCCATTCAGGACATACTATCTTTCATTAGGAAGGTAGTTAGTCTCTTAGATTAGCTACAACCTATGATACAATTGATTTTCTTAGGTCGCAGTACAAGGCACTTGGCTAAGGTTTTTTTAAAAATCTAAAAAAAAAGGACAAACAATCATATTCGTATTCCAGTAAAAAATGTCTAAAAAGCGTTCATTTAAATCGAAAAATTCAGACAGCGTGTAATTTGAATAATGGACTAAGCACACAAGCATCGACCTAGGATCGAAATGTGTTTCATTCACCAAAAAAAGATTCAAAAGATTCATTAAAAAGCCGCATCACCTTATATTGGATAAATTCTTGCAAAACGATGAAAGTGAAAATTTGCGCATGATTGACTTTAATCCTTTTTAAGGATACAAAGATACGACGATGTGTCAGGCGAGACAAACAACCCATCAATTATTCTAGCCTCGAGAAGCAGCGATAGGGGTTGTTGTGTAATCTGTATGCGGATTGACCGCAAGAAAAAACAATGAAGTTTTTGGGTTTAGGATCACTAAAAAGAATATCTACAAGTATATATAAATATAAGCAATTCCAAAAGAAATGGGGAGGAAGATCATTCGTGAAAGAGGAACATTTAAAGTAATAATTTATCGGTCTATGTTTTTTCAATTAAGATAATAAGAATCTGTACAGAGGACAGTGTACCTTTTTTATAATACATTTGGAAGAAATGGGGGGAATTTTTTTTACGACTGGGTTCATTCATAACCGTATTGCTTATTAATATTTAAACATAACACAGAATATAATTTAACTTTTTAAAGTCTAAAGAACATTTAGGGAATTTACAGGTAAAGCAAGTCCGAAGACTAGGAAATGTAGAATCGTAAAAAGTTTTACGATAGGACGGAGACGGACATAAACAAGACTTGTATAGGCCCTCGCTGTTTCTTCAAGGTTGTATTAATACACGAATTTTATTTAACCATAATAACCATACAATAACCCTATATAATTAAGCCTGGCTCATCTCGTACCTCCCATGCAAATTGACCAAATAATTTCACTTTTTAAACATTTCTTCTTTTTGATATTGAACCGAAGTTTTCGAACTTTTCAATTCCAAGCGTAGCGCTTGTTTTATGATTTATTTTAAATCAGAGAAAAAGTGTTAGTTAGTATATAAATATAGATTTAGATAACGAATATAAAATTAATTTCAGCTACAAACAAGAACGATAAATTCATAGTTTTACGGCTCACCATCGCATGTTTTTGGTGTGCATTAGAAGTTAATCTGAGGAAGTGAGTTTTTCAGACGTCTGGTGCTCTACTTTCTTTTAGATATTCACTGCTATATCCACCATCTTGATAATTTCTGCTTATTTAAGATGATATTAACAGACGTCTAGTCTAGTCGAGTTCGTATCAAATCGTATCGGTTTACCTAGACGTATTTGCTATAGTAAGCCTTATAATATGTCTAGCAGAATTTTGTTTCGAAGTTTATATTATGATATGAGATATCCGTCATCATTGATACTTTATGATAGACACTTTCTAGGTTCTACACTATACTACAGCCATGTGTATTCTTTACTTTTTGGGAAGTAGTTTACGAGGAATACAATAGTAGTAAGGAATGGAGAAAGAAACATTAAAAAATATTAAAATTTTTGGCTCATAAAGTTCTTCATTCATAACATGTTAATGATTCCAGAATTATCCATTCAAATTCAACCCATGGAGTAATATTATTTCCATTAATCCGTAGATTCATCTGTTTTTATTATCATCCAATTGGCAACATCTTCTAAAAAGAAATTTTTCGCTAATTATTCCGCACTTCAGTTACATGGGTGATGGTCAGATATCACCGAGGTCGCGTTGGTACCGCGGGAATTGTCCGTGCCCACAGACAATAGGGCCGACCGTAAGGTTGACCAGTCTAAGGACAACTTTGGTTGAGGACCCAAGGTATCAAGTACCTCTACGCGATACTGGTATCAAACCAAATTATCGAAACCTACTTGGTATCGCAACAAATGTATACCTACTCGCATCGGATCAAAGGGAAAACAACTTTTATTTTTTTTGTATTTCTTTTAAGTATTTTGTTTTATTATTATGCTAGCTGAAATTCCCAGGATTGCCCGTCACACTGACCTCACCACTTTTTTTATTAGAGAATTTACATAAAAATATTAATTAATGTGTTGTTTTTTCTGTATTTTACATTCCTAGGATATACTCAGCTTACTATGTTCCCAGAGGAATCTGCTACAAAGTCCACCTATGTTTGCGATAACACTACTTTTTCAAGCGTCAAACGCAACGGCAAGACTTGAAAAAAGTGCGTTCGCCAAATAGTATTTGTCAACAAAATCTTTATTACATACAAATGAAAATGATACAAATTCT
Organism: Nephrocerus scutellatus; assembly: GCA_947095585.1. Taxonomy (NCBI): domain Eukaryota; kingdom Metazoa; phylum Arthropoda; class Insecta; order Diptera; family Pipunculidae; genus Nephrocerus; species Nephrocerus scutellatus. Next base: position 126,517,975 of record OX352761.1, on the reverse strand, counting down.
TCATTTGTAGGTCAAGTTGTTGCCAACGCGGATTGCATAAGCTACTGTCCTATTTAATTATTGGTGTTGCCTTGCAAATTATTTGCATGGAGGAAGTGCAAGTTCTATACGCTCCTGTCACAAAAACTTGACTTGGATAAGGGAACATACTGGTATAAGGACATTTTAACTTATAAGAAAAGTGATTGTGATAGGAAATATTCTAACGAGAAGTAGTACCTTGTATACTTTTACTTTTAACCTATTGGCAGTGGAAGGAACTTTGCTTCGTTTGAGCAACAAAGCGTTCTAATCTTCCTGAAATAATTATTTTGAAATTTGAACAACAAAACAGTTGCACCTCTTAAAATCTCCGAGTTAAGCCAACGTTTATTCAGCAATCAATAGTGATTACTTGTCTTTTTTAGCATTGTACCAGAAATTGTGATCTTCGGCAATATAAAAACGTTGTGAAATGCTTATTGTGATAAATTTAATTAAATTTTCTTATCTACGAGATTGTTACTTTAGACTGAAATATAATTTTGTGAATGTCACGAGTTTGAAAGATAACAACTCTGTGCCTCTGGTATAAAAGCAGCCGACTGTTAATTCTTAGAGCATAGTGTCTTAGTAGTCTTAGAAAAACAGAATGAAACTTCTAATAACTCTCGTCCTGGTCGCTTTAGTGGCTGCCACTCCAGTATCTACACGCTCAAATCAAGAACTACTGACTGTCGTCGGAGAGTTTCCGTATTTGGTTAGACTTCAAATGTTTTCTGATAATGGTGACACTGCTTGGTGTAGTGGAACCTTAATTGCCAACAGATGGGTTCTAACTGCTAAGGTCTGCACAATGGGGTAAGTGTATTAGCGAGGACTCTAACTCCTTAACCTTTGTTGATACCAATTTTTTCCATTTGTAGTGTTGACGGAGTCAATGTATATGTAAGAACAAATGACACTTTTAATAGCACGATGGTAAACGTTTCAAAAAGAAACATTATTCAGCACAATAGCGAGAACACAATTGATGGTATTTCTCTAATCGAGCTTCCAGTAACATTTATTAAATACACAAGTAAGCAACAATAGAAATTGCATTAAAATGAGTACTGTTAAATGGTGGTTCTGGTTTTTTTGTGTGTATTACTACCCTAGAATATATACAAGTTGCTATGCTGCCAGGAGAATCTGCTGCAAATTCCACTTACGTCTGCGATAAAACTATTTCTTCAAGTGTGGAACGAATCGGTAAGTCATGAAAAAACGTGTGTTCTTTAAATAGTATACCGTTAGTAAAGACTTAAATATTTACAGTTGAAAATGATATCGAAACAATTTCGTCAATCGGAGGTCGAGTTGTTGCCAACGCCGATTGCAAAAACTACTATACCAATTTTGATGAGTTTAAAATTTGCACCAGACAAACATCACTATGCAATAACAAACACTTGGGTGGCCCGTTAGTGTTAGCAGATAGCAACAGAACCATTATTGGTGTTTCCTTATTCAGCGTTTGCATGGACGAAGTGCCAGTTTTATACGCTCTTATCACAAAATACTTGGATTGGATAAGGGAACATACTGGTATAACCACATTTTAAATTACAAGAATAGTGATTGCGACAGGAAAGATGCTATGGAGAAGTAGTTCCTTGTTTAACACACTTTTACTTTTAACCTTTTAAAATAAAATTAAAAAAAAGTTTGCCCAAATTTAAACCTGTGCTCTATGAACTTAATTTTTTATTTGGCTTCCATTGGGAAGACATGAAAGTAGAACTTAGCCTTAACTGTTGGCTGTGGAATAAACTTAGCTTCGTTTTTAACAATAAAGCGTTCTTCTCTTATTGATATATTTCTCTTTTTAAATTCTCTATATTAACTTCGCGTGCTCGTGGCTGGCTGGCTGGCTGGCTGGAAGACTGGCACACAAAATCTTGTGATCAATTTTTAACCCACTTTCTAATGCCCGATTTTATTGAAGCTTTGCATACATGTCTACCTCCTATGATAACACTTTCTATTTAAATTCGGGCTCCCATACAAATATTTTACAAAATTTACCCGATTTTTTTTAAATTTTATACGAATGTGTAGAATTTTGTAGAAATTTGGAAGTGATGGGGCTTCTGAGGTCGGGGGGCACCGGTACAAATTTTATAAAAAAAAGTACTCGATTTTCTTCAAATTTTATACGCATATGTATATCGGACGGACAACACTTTTTGTAAGAATTTAGAAGTAATCGGGCCCTGGGGTCGAGGGCAACCATTACAAATTTTGTAAAAAAGTAGCCGATTGTCTTAAAATTTTATTCGCGAGTGTATCTCCGATGGACAACACTTTTTGTAAGAATTTGGAAGTGCTCGGGCCCCGGTGTCGGAAGGCCAAATTAAAATTTTAAAAAATTTACCCGATTTTCTTCAATTTTTATAAACACATGTTTAATCCTATGGACAACTCTTTTTGTAAAAATTTGGAAGTGGCCCGCCATAAAAATTTTCAAAAAGTTAGCCCGATTTTCTTTAAATTTTATACCCATGTGTATCTCCGATGGAAACACTTTTTGTAAAAATTTTGGAACGATCAGGGGCTCACAAAATTTTTTTTTAAAATGTTACCCGATTTTATTCAAACTTTTCTTTAAATTTTATACCCATGTGTATCTCCGATGGAAACACATTTTGTAAAAATTTTCTCTTTATTTTTAAAAATTTATTTTTTATTATTATTATTAATATTATTATTATTGTTGGGTGGGCTGAAAAGCCTGGTACACTGCGACCTAGAGATCTATTGTGCATCCCAGATGATTACCACTTTATGTGGTGGCTTAGTTCCTTAATGAATGCCATTACGTCTGACAGTTCGATTGAAGTGACATTCTGTCCTGGAACTGTGTAAGCCTTGAGGTACTTGAGTCTTTTCCTTATAAGAGCATCACACACGAACAATATATGTTCTGGCGATTCTTTTGCCTTGTTGCAGAACCGGCAGTTGTCCGTCTGGGATTTTCCCATTTTCAATAGGTGACTGTTGAATGGGCCGTGTCCCGTTATGTACCAGACTAGAGATCTGAGTGCATGACGGTTCAGTTTAATTGCCTTGTCTATATGTACACTGTTGTACTTGAGAAGCCTTTTGGTATGTTTCATCCCTGTTGACGATGCCCATTCAGCTTCGATGGCATTGTTGGCCCACTCTTTAATTTTGTTTTTGAGGTGGCTGAGGGAGTAGGCAATGTTCCGGCCCAATGAAGGTACCTGCTGCGCCTTCTCTTGCGCAGAGATCTGCTGCCTCGTTCCCTGCAATGCCTGAGTGCTCTGGGGACCACATAAGGATGATTTTATTAGTTTTGGCCAATTGTTTTAAGTGGCAGTAGCAGCTCCACGTTGTCCTTGTGTTGAAAGTAGGACCTTTTAGTGCAAGTAGTGTGGCCTGGCTATCTGAGATCATGTAAATCTCAGTTCTTCTGTATTTCCTTTTAGTGCATTCCAAGATGCATGCTTCAAGTGCAATTGTTTCTGCCTGGAAAACGGTTGGGGAGTTGCCTAGGGGTATTCGCAGTGTGGTTCTGGGTCCGAATACTCCTGCTCCTGTTCCTGTATCTGTTTTAGATCCATCTGTGTACCAGATGGATGCATGATGGGGGAGGTTATTGATGATATTTTCAACTTGATGACGTTCTGGAATTCTAACCAAGAAGTTCCTTTGGAAATCAGTTGTTTTCATCATTGAGTCTGATTGTAGGACAATACCATGATCCGAGTTAATTTTGGAGATGATGTTTGTATGTCCTGGTCTGTTGGATTTAACCTGGTTGTGTATATTGAGATAAGAGAGTCTTAAGCCAGCTTCTTTTTTAATGTGTATGTGAAGTGGTGTCAGTCCTATAATCTTCTCGAGGGCTGCCGTAGGGCAGGTCTTTATGGCACCTGTTGCACTAAGACAGATGAGTCTTTGTATCTTATTGAGTTTTAAGCGTGTCTTAAATTGCTCTGTTTTTGGCCACCATATCAAGGCTGCGTATGTCAGCCTAGGTCTGATAATGCTCTGGTATAGCCAAAGAGTCATTTGCGGGCTTATTCCCTACGTTTTGTTGAACATGCGTTGGCATGTGAAGTAAGCTTTATTAGCTTTGTTAATATTGTACGTCATATGGGAGTTCCATGTCAGTTTTTGATCGAACATAACTCCCAGATATTTGGCCTCCGGCATTATTTGGAGGACTTTGCCTTGGAAATTTATAATGGGAAGATTTATTTTTCTCCTCTTTGTGAAGATGGTGCACTCTATCTTGTCTGGGTTGACACTTAGGTTCACCTCTTTACACCAATCGTTTACTAGTTTGAGAGCAATTTGGATACGTTCTGCTATCGTACTCTCGAATTTGCCACGGACCATAAGGACGAGGTCATCCGCATAGCCAATATTGGTAATATGATTATTCTCAAGCCTTGAGAGTAACTGGTCCATCACCAGCAGCCACAAAAGAGGTGATAGGACTCCGCCTTGTGTTCCGAAGTGTATCTTCGATTTCGTCTGTCAGCTCGTGCAGTGCAGTTTCTGTTGATTTCCCTGTCTGATATGCATGCTGGCTGGGGTTTAGTGGGTTAATTTGGAGTGCATTAGATTTTATGTGGTGACATAGTATCTTCTTCATAGATTTGAGTAGAAATGAAGATAGGCTGATTGGTCTGTAGGACCTTGTATCTTCCGGATATTTTTTACCAGCCTTTGGTAGGAAAATAACTCGCACTTCTCTCCAGCACCTTGGAACGTATTCTAGGCTATAGCTGGCTCTGTAGAGTTTCACGAGCAAAAATTCTATCTGATGGAGCCCACGTTGCATCAAAATTGGGTAGACCCCGTCTCCCCCAGGGGATTTTAGTGGGCCGAATGAATTTACAGCCCAGCGGACTCCTTCAATGGAAAATATGTTTTTTGAGCGCCTGAAGGCCTCGATTGTTATGATATAAGGATGTGAGTTTATGTCCTCGTTTTCCTCATCGTTACCTAGTATTAATCAGTCTGGGAAGTGGCTTTTTACCAGGCAGTTGAGTGTTTCATTTCTTGAGGTTGTCAGATCACCGTTAGGTTTTTTGACAGACCCGAGTGGATTTGTGTGGTCGAGGGATAGAGCCTTATGAAGTCGACACGCTGTTGGTAGTTTGTCGATGCTTTCACAGAATTCTCTCCAGCTGTTGCGTTTGTTGCTTCTTAATGCCGCGTTGTATTTTGTGAGAGAAGTTCGATAGGCCGTCCAAATGTTTGTTCGTTTGGCCTTGTTGAACATTTTCCGGACCTCTCTTCTCTTAGCCTCGAGATCATGGTTCCACCAGGGAACGTCTCTTGTACCTTTGACTCGGACTGCAGGACAACTTGTGTGATAGGAATTTATAATTGCCTCGGTAAGGTCGTTTGCTGTGGAGTCTAGGTCGGCTATCGAGTTTATTCGGGTACTAATACCAGTCAAGTTTAATTGCAGTGAGTCTTGAAAGACTTGCCAATTGATGTGTTTGGGGGTTCTTATGATGGATTCAACCCTATTGGGAGTTTCTACATTAAATTTTATGTACATGTGGTCTGATAGCGATGCCTCTTTCATAACATGCCAATTACGGATTGCTCTGGCCGTACCCTTATCCGATAGAGTGAGGTCCAGAACTTCTCTCCTTATGGCGTTTATGAAAGTTGCATCACTTTCCACGTTGTTTATAATTACGTTAGTAGATAGACAGTAATTAAGAAGTAACTCACCTCTTGTGTTAGTGTCGGTGCTTCCCCAGACTTCGTGGTGTGCATTTGCGTCGCATCCGATCACAAATGTTTGGTTATGAGCTATGCAGTATTCAACGAAGCTCTGTGTTGTTTTTGGTGGCGATTCTTCATCGTCTCCCGGGAAATAGGCAGCGGCAAAGTTGATGATGCTCGTGCTGCCTTGAGTAGTGTGCGTCTCTAGGGAGATCGCGGTTTTGTCTCTGGAAATAGATTGATTTATAGAGTAGATGTTATATTGGTGGCGACATAGGATAGCTGTCCTTGGCCTCTCGTCTCCTTTGCTATAGATCAACTTACCTATTTTATTGGGGATACCCTGGATTCTACCTTTGTTGGTCCATGGCTCCTGAATAAGAGCGATGTCCCAGTTATGAGCCACAAAGAGGTGGCAGAGGTTGGCAGTGGCTGCCTTTGACTTATGAAGGTTTATCTGCACGCAATTCAACTGATTGTTTGCAGTTAGGACTTTTTGGTCTATCATTCGGTCCCTGTGTGGTTGGAGTTGCGGCCGGCTTGATGGGTTTAGCTGTTTCTAGGCCGTGTTTTTTGCATATTTTGGCACTACAGGCCTTGCTTATGCCATGAACCAACTGGCCGGGCTTTGGTGATTGGGTTTTAGGATTGACCTTGTTGACGGAGGTTTTTGGGCAATGGAGCGGCTTGGCAGCCGGGTTTTTCTTTGCTGTTTTTGACTTGTTGCTGTCGGGTCTGAATCCCGCTGAATCTTTTTTACTTTTTTATTTAACATGAATTTGTCTGTCTGTCGTTTTTTTCGACTTCTTTGAGGTCCTTTTTAACTACCTTTCACGCGACCTAGATTCAATTTTTGTTTGAGCATCCCAGTGTCATTGGCCATTTCTGAGATTCCGCGTATGACACATGTCACAAGTCGCGTGGGGCGCGTGTAATAGGTGGATAGTGGGTTAAACTTTGAAATAGCCCCAACCCCGCGAAGACTTCTTTGTGATTCTAAGCAAGTTTCACACGATCTAAAGAGCTGAGATTTGGTGAGAACCTTAGTATCAAAGGCAATTTGTGAGTTCCCGCATGTGACGTGTGTCGAGAGTCGCGTGTGGCGCGTGCGAGGCGATAATTTGGCGGTTATTTTTACTACCAAATAATACAACGTAAAAATAAAAGGACTGTATGGAATGTGTCGATGTATACATAAAAGTTTTTACCGGGAAAACGAAGTTTTCTTTACATTTTTTGGTTTCTTATTATCCATATAGATTACTTGATCTTAAAACTTTTTATTAACTCGCTTTTCTTGTCTGCTTAATAACAAAAATAAATATGTGCAATACCACGTTTTTAAAACGAATTAAAAAGTTTAAAATAAATTATCCTAGCCCCGTACAGATAGTCCTGATAATTTTTAATTGTGATTTTTTAATAGCTATGAAAATATACTTTTAAGATTTAAAATGAAAAACGTGGGGCGCATGCAGCTATTCATGCATCAATTATCTATTGCATGCGCTCTAAGTTTAAATTTATTTTAAATTATTTTTATTGTTTTAGATTGTTTTCAAAACGTGGTACGTATATTAAAAATTTATTTTTATTCAAATAATTATATTGTAAGCAACAATAAAATTTCTAACTCGTGATCTTGTCATCGGCTATATTTTGAACCTCACGAAACGTTGCGAGTTTTATAATAATAGGACATAAAGATAAAATTAAACTTCACTTAGTTTAGTTTTCTTATCTTATTATTAACAAATAGGATTTCGTACGTCTTTGCTACTTATAAAGTATTAAAGATGTTTATTCATTCGAGAAAATTTCTTCTAATTTGATTGTGGAATTGCACAGAAAACTTATCTTCATTACTATATCATTACTATATATAGGGATTTGCACCCTTATGATTAGCACAGCGTAGGCATTAGGAAATTAAGAAGAGGAAAAGATGAGATGTGTATGCACATGTGTGGCTTAAATGACTGAAGATCATACAAAACTGTCTTTTCCGTTTCCGTATTCGGTTAGACTTAAAATTTTTTCTGATAATGAAGAAAGAGGTGTAGTGAAACATTTTGAAGTCAACAACAATGGGATATATGCAATAACAAAAAATTTAATTTGTTGATTTCACTTTATTTGTTTTGTAGTGCTGAAAAAGCGAAACCCCAGATGATTTTATGATATTTCTCTAATCAACTTGTGGTTGAAAAGTGCTCACTACATTTGTTTTAAATAAGTGATTTGTTATATTTACTACGTTGATGTAGTTTTTGTTTTTGTTGCAATAAAACATGATGTTTCTGGTCGTTTGAGTGATAATAATAATTATAATAATATTCGGCGCGACAGACCGACAGGCCTAGTTTCTTGCGACCATTTGTGTTGTGCATATATATTTTTGCACGCAAATGGAAGGGACCTACAATTTAATGCCGTATCCGAACGGCGAATTGAAAAGCTTTCCATGACAAGTTATTACTCTCGGATCATTGCCAGACAATCGCGAGAGTTGGGACCGTAAAAAATACTTTTGGTATTTCCTAAGATTCGAGCTACGAACCACCTGCTCAGAAATTCATGCACTAACCACTGAGCCACGGCGCCCACCGTATGAGTGATAACTTTGTCAATAGCCCTCATGCTGAGGTAAACATAGGTATAAATAGGAATCCCTCTAAACTAAACTGAAAGAAAAGATAAAAATTCGTACTAATGACTTAATATTAACTTTAGATTAAATTTTTTTTCGCTCTAACTATAAAATTAGACCAACAATCTAAAACCAAGTTAAATACGTACGTTACAAGTCATAAATCAATTTACTCTGCCCTAGTCGCATATGTAATAAATTGGTATGAAGTTCCGCTCTTCTCTTAACGATGAAAAATCAAATTAAAAATTCACATTAAGCTAACATTAAACCCACAACCATGATGGACGTCGAAGAAAATAATGGTGCCGTCACTCTTACGAGTGCATCACCGCACTTTCGAGTAGGTACTCGTATTTGAGTTGTGGCATTTCATCTGGCAAGTATTACGAGACGACCAATCGAGCAACACGATATGCAAGACTCATGACACTTCCGCAGTAAGGCATCATCTCGACGTGTCTTGCAGACCGCAACCTTCAAGTAGCTGAAAATGCGATTTAAAGGGGTGGAAAAGTAGAATTTGTTGCAACTTGTTAGTAAGTAAAGTACACTCGTTGGTACTTCACTTATCGTTCACTCATAAGTGCAGTTTTTACTCCTTTTTTCTTCACTTTATATATGAGCCTTCTGCCGATCAAGAGGACGCAATTACAACGCTTAAAATAGCTTCCATTAACCGCACTAACACCATAAAAACTTTACAATAAAGGAAGAACCCAACCCCAACCCCATTTTCGGTAGCAATTTCGAAAACAAATTGAAGGAGCAAAGTGTTCGCACAAGTGCATGGCAGTTGTTTTCCCCCCAGCATAACTATTCAACTAACTATTGTCGGGTACGTTGAAAAATTCTGTTGGTTGAATAACGGGTAGTTGCTGTTTCTTGGGTTATGTCATGTAGGGATGCCGGTACTACCTAGCCTAAAGGAATGTATTTTGATAAATTATTTAAATTCAATTTACTTCACATTACGTTAAATAATATTTTAACAATTTAATTGGAAAAAACGAAAAACGTTTGCAGGAAGCATTCAGACGTTCATCAAACGAAATTGCTCGTCCTGACGGTACTTCGTTAAAACTATCCCTCAGGAAAACTATGAATAGTTTTTTTATAAAACATAAATATGTACTTAAATTCGCTAATACTTCGACTGTTAATAGTCATCGCAAGCGAAATAAACACTTGCTCATCGCGAATATGGACAAATATGTCGGGGATTCAGAATTGAACTGTAGCGGTATTTTGTCGTAATCTATCCAAAATCCGCCTAATGAAGGTAGATAGAGTAGGTCCAAAATATATTAGTAAGAAAATACTTTACGAGAGCGTGGCCGTCCACTTCTACGTTGGAAGAAACACGGGAATAAGGACGCCAAGAGTTTAGGGATGCCAAACTAGTTAATCATCATTGTCATTATTTGTGACTCGAAAACCGGGGTACGATCTTCCCTCCTGCAAAAACTCTTACCATGGAACCCGACTTATAGCCGATGTTAACAGGTTTGACAATCCTAAACTCTTTGCGTATTGGTCTACGCTAACCTTACTGCATTGGCCTGTTCTGTCACGCTGTCACTTCTGCAAAGAATTTCCACTTCGCTCATGCGAGCAAGGTATCATGCCTACCGGCATCTACCAAGCTTGATTCTCTTCTCGATATCAACATCGCGCTAACGCTCGACGTAGATCTGGTAGGTTTCATCAGAGAATACTCGTTTAACAAAAACTATTAGTCCTTTAATTTATTAATTCCGCTTTATTTCCTTTGCAGTGCCGAAAGAGCAAATTTATTAAACAAATTTTACAAACGAAATCGTCCTTCCTCACATACGAGACCAACAAATCTTCGTAAAGAATTCTAAGTGCTTTTTACTAAGCAGTCAAGTCTAGGATGACTCGGATACCTGTGACAATTGTCTTAGCCTAGATGTTAAATTAAAAGGTCAAATTCCTGGATTTGAAGAGTCTTGACAGAGTCTTTAAAGTAGGCGCTGTTGGCTTCCAGCAACCGTGCGCGTATTTTTGGTTGCATGGTGTAACTTGCTGAATCAATTGCACACCTTCGAATACCCTTCTGTCTTAATTGAGAGATCCTCACTTTAATCGCAAAGTTTTGTTCAGTGATGAGATCAGCTACGTCAAGAACAGAATGACCGTTTTGGAGTGATACCAATCTACAGAAAGTTTTCCAAATGCCATTGAATCAAGAAAAATACACTGTTTGGTGCGCTCTATGGGCTGGAGTTCTCTTCGGGCCGTACATTTTCCAAAATTTACAAACGCTCGCGTGTTATAAATATGGAGGATAGGTGGTTTCAACAGGATGGCATTACGGATTAAACTTAAAACAATAATTTGGCAAAAAATATGTATTTAATATAGTTTTTATATTAAAGAAGTAACAACGCTTGGACTGTTGCCAGTGAAGCACATTCCTTGTAAGTTTGACCTACTCCGCGCCACCAGTGTTTATCTCGATCCAATCCAAATATGCCGTGATACGAGCGTATATATCTGGCAAGTCGTCAATGCAAAGACCAGGGACAGCAACACCAATGATGGTCCTGTGGCTTCCTGCCAGAATTAATGGACTACCTATAAAGATACTGCCATCACATAAGGATGTTTGTCCCACAGTTTTGGTGCAAATTTCAAAATCATTAACAACTGCATAGGATTTGTTGCAATCGGCAGTTGTCAGAACTGGTCTTTGGATCCAACAATTTATTTCGGTCACAATGTCAGCTGCAAATATCAAGAATTGTTTACCAGTTGCACTAATAAATCACAGTTATTAAAAGTCTTACTGTTATTGGTGCGCTTAGAGCCAAAAGCAATAGCTTCGTCGCCAGCATATGTGCTCTGTAAAACCGATTTCTTTGGTGGTAACCTAGCTGGCTTGATGTTTTCTGAATAAATAAAGAAAATTTTTAATCGCTATACTTGCTTTTGCTTATGTGACTAACCATTGAAATCAATTGGAAGTGGAATCCTGATAAGAGCGATCTCATAAATAGTTTGGTATTCATTCCCACCCATGTGCTGGATAATGTCCTTTTGTAAAACATGCCACGATGTATTGCTCGCTTTCAAAAAAATATAGGCTCCTTCAGCACTGTCAATTATTAAAAGAGAAGAGTAACAACAAAAATGGACTAAGTGTCCTTCTTACGTACGTACCCCATTGTGCAAATTTAAGCAGTTAGCACCCATCTATTCGAAATCAAGGTGTCACTACACCATTCGGTCTCTCCTTTATTGGAGTACATAAGAAGTTCAACTAAGTATGGAAATTCTCTATTCACAAGTAGTTCGCCTTGGTTGCTGTGTACACCTATTGGCGTGGCAGCACCTAAAGCAACTAGAACAATGAATAATGTAAAGGCTTGCATTTTGCTGAAGGTACTATACTTGAAAAAAAGATTGAAGATTTCTTTTATACATTTTTTTCAAACTTAATGTTACAAACATCTATCAGAAAAGATAAGTCTGATAATGTCTTAAGTGTTACCAAATCAGAAGTTGAATAGGCAACAACAGGGATGAATAAAGACGCCAAAATACAAGAAACATAAATTATCCTATTCGTTTTATAAGGTTTATTTTCGTAGTATTCAGTGATATCTAAGAGTAAACACAGACGATATATAAATATTTTTGTTTGTATACGAGTACTTCGAAATATTTGGCTATTTAAAGCAAGCTCTTTTACACCATCATCATAAATTAAGCTCTTGATCTTGTTCTTAACCTGCATATGGAAATTTTTTTTTAAAAATTAAAGAACGCATTTTACGGAGCAATGCAAACACTTTTTTCAATAACAGCTGTGCATACTTTGACCTCTAAATGGCAGATTGAATGTTACATTGGTGTTGAGTTAGCTGCATGATAGTGAATATCGGAATTAAAAAAACAACCCATAAAAATTTTCATGTAAATTCTCTAATAGGAAATACATATGTGTGCAAAGTTTGAACCGTGTTAATTTGGAAAAAAATAATATTAGATCCCTTTACTTCAAATTTTTTTACAAAGGCTATTGTCATCGGAGATACACATGTGGGGTACAAATTTCAATAGTTAAGTGTTGTCATCATAGACACACACTTGTTTAAAATTCGAAGAAAATCGGGTTAATTTTTAAACAATTCATATGGGCACCCCTCGGGCCTCAAGGCCCGAGAGGCCCGAACACTCCAAAACTTTTACAAAAATATTTGTCCATCGGACATACCTAAGTGTATAAAGTTTGAAGAAAATCGAATTAATTTTTAAAAAATTTATGTGGGCTCCTCCGGCTTTAAAGCCCGATCACTCCTTAGTTTGTTGGGTGTTGTACGTCGTAGATAGACATGGGCTTAAAATTATAAGAAAATCGGGTTAATTTTTAAAAAAAATTATATTTGGCACCTCCTCTGCCCTGAGGCCCGAGGGGCCCCAAATTTTAATAAAAAGTGTTGTCACCGGAAGTACACATGTTTGTAAAATTTCAATAAAATCGGGCTTTGGGAAGTAGGCTATAAATTGATCGCAAGATTACAGGACAAACAGACAGACAAACAAATCCACGGGCACGCGAAGTTAATTTAGAGAATTTAAAAATCAATTCTGCTTCGCCTAGTTATGTTTATGTTGACGGCAGAAATTTTACGTAACAGTCTCCATTAATTGTTTTAATTTTTTTAAGTAATCGACAAGTAGCGCAGGCAAACTTATCGGTCGCCATTACCGATTACCTTTCCACCAATATTTCTATCATGATCACTTTGACTATTTTTGATGGAGCAGATAACCACATTCTGAATTCTAGCCGAAATCTAAACGCAATTTGGGTCCGGAGAGTGTTAGAGACTGAATCGAATACTTTACTCAAGGTGCTCGGTAGAATTTCGTAAAGTAACATGGTAATTATTTGATTTGATACTGGCTGTTCCAGGGCGCTTCGATACCCCTACACATGAACCTCTGGAATGGTGGGGGCGAACTATTGCCTATAACCTTATCCTACCTGCCAATAATTGATATTGAACATACCTTAATACATTCCGCCACCTGCCGATAATACACATTGAAAATTACATTAAAATCGGTTCGTAAATGTGGCTGATATAAACATTTTACATTTACACCCCCAGGGACGGGAAAATGGTATGTACTATACATAGCCTATAACCATCTTCCACCTGCCAATAATATACATTGAAAATTCGATAAAAATCGGTTGGTAAATGTGAGTTTCCATAAATAACAGCCGCACAAAATTTCATTTTTATTTGTGTACTCGTAGATTATTAAAAATGCAGAATAGCGCATTTCCCAAATTTTTAATAAATCTTTCTTTATATATCTCTTTATTTGGCTGTATTAAGTAAGACATTTCATTCAGGATGATGCCATGGATTTCTAGGAAATTGACTAGGTTTTAGTACTGTATTTTTCAAAAAAAAAATGTGTCAAATAGTATTTCTTGAAATAATAGTGTTGGTATATTTTGATTTTAATGACCTTTATAACGGTATGGCTTAAGGAATTTAAAAAATGTACATTGTTTGATCTTAAAAATTTAATTTTATTTCAAAAAAGATCAATAGTAACCTTATAACTGGAAGCGTTCAAGAGTTATAGGGTGTGAACTCACGTAAGGTCAAAAGTACTTTTTCGTTCATTTTACAAACTTTCAGTTTTCACCCTACTCCTGTTAACCGAATGCATTAAGATTGTGAGTTGAATTTCGAAATAAAAAGAAATAAAAATAAAATTTAAGAAAAGAAAAAAAATTTTCGATTTTGGCGACGTTTATATCGGTAACGGTTTTAAGAATTTAAAAAAATGTAGATTATTTGTTCTTAAAAATTAATTTTCTTTTCAAAATTACAAACAGTGACCTTGTAGCTGGAAACGTTCAAGAGCTAACGGGTGTGAAGTGATGTAAAGTCAAAAGTACGTTTCTTCGAATTTGCTTCGTACACCGCAGGGGTTGAAAATAGACCCCCCACCCATAAGATTTTTTTCACGAAATTAACGAAGGAATAACTCCTTAAAGTATTTGCCACCTTAACGGATACAGGGTGTATGGAAATGAAGGTATCGTTATTGTGTGTTTTACACGTAGTATAGTTTTAGGCTAATAGACAGAAAGAGGTTCGTATTTACCTCTTTGTAATTAATTGCTTTAATGTTTCGATTTATTATAACACTTTTTAGACTTTTTATGATTAGTCAATTGACTAAAAGTATACTACGTGAAACCAGCTACTAACGTTGTCGAATTCGAAGTCGATTTTTAACACTATGCATACAGTATCCACATACGTTTGTTGGTACAAGTTAGGTTTTTTTCGTCCTGAAAATTTAATAACAAAATTAAAAATATTTTTTTCGAAGTTTGAACCGACTTCTTTCTTTATTAATTTAAAACTCACAGACTTAATCTAATTTACCTATACTTATAATAAATGTATCCCAATCGAAGTCAGCATACTGCGCTGGTGTGTGGCGTTTACCCGTTTGGTGTTGCAAAGTCGGCATACTGACGCCGGTGTGTGGCGTTGACCTGTGGGACCAAGTTAACGTATTTGGTGTTGTAAAGTCAGCATACTCTGTTCCTCTGTTGCTGGCGTTTGGTGTTGCAAAGTCGGCAACGTATTTGGTGTTAACTTACATAAATGATTTCAAAAACTACGTATACAGCAAATACAAACGTAGCACAGCTGCAGCACGATTTTAATCGGAAAATGTGAGTGGAGAGTAGAGACTTTTGTATACGTAGATGGTGCATATAAGACACACTTCTACATTTTTGTTGTGTAATTTTGTTTTGTTGGTTTGTGAATTTCGGAGAACATGTAGATACCGTCAATCTAACACACCACTACTTTGAACTTTAACTCTTAGTTTTCAAAAAAAAAAAAACGAGCTGCAGGATTCGATTGAACGAAAGAGAATGACTGAATCCGCTTACACCGATGAATTTATTGTTTTGGTAATAAAAAATAAAAAAATAAAAAAGAAAGAAAAAAAAACTAATTTGAAAATATGCACTATAACTATTTTTTAAATCCTTTTTTTATTTTATGCTTTGAGTGTGTTTAACAAAGGCAAATTACGACTTTCTCTGTTTGGTTTGTCGGTTACAAAACAAATCATAATTGGGTATAGTTCAAAACTTTTTTTTAATAGCAAAGTAGACATTTTACCCGTGTGCATTAAAAACATTAAACTAATGCTGACGACTGCCACCGAACATATAATCCTCCTGAAAAAATAATCCAATCATCAATATATAAGAATTATTGTTTAAAAAAACAACATTTTATTTAAATATTTAATAGTATACCTTAACCAGTTTACACAGAAAAAGTAAACATGTAAAAAAACGTAAAATATTCTATTTGAAATGTGAGGCTTGAATAAAAGAATTAGTTTATTTTATTTTTTATTATTTGTTACGATAACAGTGGTAATATGTAAATTGAGTTTCTTTAATTACAATTTTTTTTTACAAATATACACACATACAGACACAACAGTCAAAGCATCAATTGAAATGCATTTATGTATTTGTATGAAAAACATCTGTAGTTGTCATTCTTAATATGACCCCTTATGTTATTTATTCAAATATTTATTAAGAAGAGATCACAAGATGTAGTATTCAGAACTTATAGCCAAGTTTTGTGATCCTTCGATGAGATGTCATCAATAAAGGATAGTCCATGCTGGACGAAAGACGTTGCCTGCACTGCTGTCTGTTGTTTATTACAACTACCAATAGCCAATGCTCTTGCGGACGCTTGACTATGCAGGATTAGGTTTCCGGATTTAATTTCGTTGTCGTTCACTGAACACCCTGATACAAGGACGTTTCTGTTGCTGCTATGGCCGTCGCCAATTACAACGTCATTGCGTTTGGTTGCACTACTATTTCCATATGCTAAGATGTGTCAAGAGACACTGCCATCAGTACGGAAACCATTTGGATTCGTCGCTATCGGCGTTGCTGATGTCCACTTTTGACGCGGATATCCTGAGTTGTTACGTGATAGCTTTATGTAGTCTTCATTTAAAGAATTAATCGAGGACATTTCATGATTGTTAACGGTTTCGTGATGTTTTTGCTGCAGCTGAGTGCTATTATCTACGTCCAAGCCAGTTGATAGCCGCGAAGAATCACGATGCGATGATAACGTTGATGTTCGCACAAACCCTTAAATAACAAAAAAAAAATACAACCGATAAAATTGAATGAGATGATAGAACTAAATCGTATACGTAAATCTGCCTTAGTATATTAAGTGCAACAGTTCTACGTATTGGAGGAAGAACCAATGTCAAACTAGTGCGGCTCTATTTCCTATATAACTATAATTTACTGAAAGTCCATAGTTTTTGTAGAAATAATTACAGTCTTTCAGTATATCATACAGTGTTTATTGATCTCAAAATTGCAATGCAAAATTCGAAATTTTTACTTTTAAACCTTAGACCTATCAGGGATTGCATAGCCATAGTTTAACTTCATAAAGCCACTCAGCATAACTGCTGTGAAAAGGAAAGACTAACAACTTTTTAAAGCATTTGATGTGATTCGAACATGTTATGATAGGTTTTGTTTTCGTTAGTAAAACATTTTTTAAGATGTATTGACGGACAAATCTAAATTAATTATTCTAATTCGACAAAATTTATTCCACTTATCTACCTTAGCAATATATTCTAACTTACCGCAATGAGATATCCTGCGGCTTTTCGGTGAACCTGGACAGGTGTAAAGAAATGATCTCTCAGTGTCTGCAAAAGTTATGAACATATTTTTGTTAGTCATATAATTAACTGAAGCTGATCGCAAGGCTGCGATGTTTACGAATTTAAATCGAATCATTTAAATAATTGCCAATATACTGACAAGGACAACCAAAATTTTGGTAATTGAAATAATACGATATTTCTTAACAATTTCCATACTTTTACCATTTCGTTTAATTCTATGATGATCCGGTGATCCGGAACAGGAATATCTTGAAGTCAGTACTTCTCGTCGTTGTAGAGTCTCAGCACCCAAATTTACAAAGGGACACCAACGAAAGAACTGTTTAAAACCACGGCGAAATCTGAAATAGAATTTTAACGCAGTTTTATAAATTGACCAATTTGAAAAAAGTGAAATTTTTTGGTTTGATTTGTCAAGTATATCATTATAACTCAAAGCATGTAAAACGATGAAATCCATTTTCCGTGTCATCTCAGAAATACTTTCAAGCGATATTAAGACTCTCTGACATGTAAGTTGAATTAAATTACGTGTGAAACGTATGCTTGCAGTGATGAGTTTGTTCTTCTCTGGTCCTGCGAAATCATGGGACAAATAGAATTTACACAGCGATAATGATAATGGAATTGTGCAGTGAAACTCCCGTTTTTTAATTGCATTCCACAAATGTATTTGACAACGAATAATACCTCGATAATGAGCGAAACTTGTGTGACTGCTGACGTTAATCCTTTAAATATCTATGAGGATGGTTCCACGATGGTCTAAAAAGGTTTACGTGGAAAAAAAGGCTTTGCGCGTTCGTTAATTAAACAGAGCGTCGCATTTCCTATTTACCTTCTTTTTATTTTTTTTTTCAAAACACAATTTAACATCTGCTGTTTATAGTTAATATAAATAGTTGCTTAAATTAAAATATCATTTACTTAACGGAAATGATTGCCGGCCTAAGACTTTTCGTAATAGTAAATGGTATGTACAAATTGAAACTAATTATTGTTTTACCCCGTTGCTGACTGACGGTACTTGCATTTACTAACTATGTTACTGTATTTGCAAGTACCGTACCGGACGGTGCTTCATCATCATCTTATTCGGCTCTACAACCGGGGTCCGTTCCTGGCCTCCCGCAAAAAGTCTCTCTACCGGTCTCGAATCGATGCCATCCAGTTGTGCATCCCTAAACTCTGGGCGTCCTGGTCTACGCCATACTCCCAGGCTTGCACGGCCTCGCTGTCGTCTTCCATAAATTCTACCGCAAAGGACTTTCCGATCAGGATCCTCTTCACTCATGCGAGCTAGGTGTCCGGCCCACCGCAGCCTACTGAGCTTAATTCTCTTCATGATGTCGACATCGCGGTAACCCTCGTAGATCTCATGATTATAGAGTCTCCGGAATCGTCCTTTCTCACATACAGGGACAAAAAATTTCCGTAAAACTTCTCTCTCGAACGCGGCTAAGAGGTAAGAAGACTTTTTGCTAAGCACCCAAGCCTCGGATCCATATGTAAGTACTGGTATGACCATTGTCTTATATACCCGCAGCTTGGATGTTATCGATAAGTTTCTGGGGTTAAAGAGTCTTGACAGTCTATAGAAGGCTTTGTTGGCTTTCAGCAAACCTTGCGCGGCAGGTACAGTTGACCCGAGATAGTTAAAGGATTGCACTACTTCAAATTCGATCTTGATCTTGATGAAAGCTTCCTGTACAGCATTTGGGTTTCTACCAACGATGTCAATATCGTCTGCGTAAACCAGTATCTGAATAGACTTATAGAGGATTGTTCCTCTTTCTGTTACGTCAGAGTATCGGATACTTTCTTCAACGCCAGGCTGAATAGGACGTAGGCCAGCCCATCCCCTTGTCGGAGCTCGTTATAGATGTTGAATGGGCTTGATAGTGATCCGAATATTTTTACTTGGCTTATAACTTTGGTCATGGTCTACCTACATAGTCGTGCCAGTTTATTTGGGATACCGAATTCTCTCAGGGCTTTATAAAGTTCTACTCTGGCTATGCTAACATAGGCTGCTTTAGAGTCTATTAAAAGATGGTTAGTGAGTTTTGAAACTCTAGATATTTTTCCATCACCTGCCTAAGGGTGTAAATCTGATTACTTCTTGATTTGCCTGCGATGAAACACCACTGTTATGGACCAATGATGATTTTAGCTTATAGCGCTAGAGGAGATAATCTTTTACGCGGTACTCAACAACGTTATACCACGATAATTACTGCGTGTTGTTAAATCTCCCTTCTTTTGTATGGGGCGCAGGATGCCTCTACGCCAGTCTTCTGGCATAGCTTCCTCATCACATACTTGCACTATTATTTCATCAATTGCTTGTGGTATTGTGGGCCTCCTACTATAATATGTTCCGTTTAGATCCCATCCGATCCCGGGGCCTTTTAATTTTTGAACCGATTTATCGTTTTGCTAACTTCATCTATGCTTGGTGGGGTATGGTCTTCGGTTTTTTATGGAGCCTCTTTGGTAGAACCTCCGTGCCTGGTACGGTCATTGCTATCTGTACTGTTCTAGTTCACGGACAGGATACTCTCCTTGGCTTCTTTCTTTCGCCGGTGAACTGTTTTTTTATATCTTCTGTGCTCTTTATATTATCTTCGAGTGCCCGCGTTTTATGAGATTGCATTGCTCGGTACGCAACATTCTTACGTTCATGACGAACGTTCGATGACCGAACCAGCGATCTCAACGACTACTGCCTAAGATGGAGTCAGCGGTACTAATCACCGCTATTCTTAAGGCGTGTTCATTTCCTTCTACGTCCGACATATCAGCTCTCCCTTGACCCTAGTTGTTTCTGGTCTCTACTTTGCGAAGGGCAGTCGCGTTGACTCGAATCTGATTCGCAGATGGAATCTTTCGTGATGATGCTATACGCGCTCGGAGCACCATACCAACAATATAGTGGCCCGAGTCGACTTTGGCACCTCGGTACGGTCGTAACGTCATCAGGTTCGGGTTTTGGCGGCGGTTTATGAAGACGTGGTCTATCTGGTTGCAAGTGGCTCCAACAGTAGATATCCAGGTGGGTTTGTGGATAATTTTACGCGCATGCTTTTTACTCACAACGACCAAATTATTGCTTGCTGCCATTTCTATGACTCGTTGTCCATTGTCATTAGTGTTCTCATGTAAGCTATGGGTTAATACTCCTATGGATGTGTTAGAACGAAGTAGCGACACAGTTACCGAAGGAAAGGCAAGGCAAGGCATAGGTTACTGTTTCCAACATATTCCCACATGTTACGATAATTAAATATTTTATTTAATGTTGGCCCGTTAAATAAAATATTATTAAAAACTTTAAATATTAATAATAATCAATATTATTAATAATTTAATAGAAATAATTTATCGCACTTTACATACCAGTATAAAAAATAATTAAATTGTGTTAGATGAAATTGCTAATTCTATATTATTTGATTAAATTAAAGAAAATCTACTAAAACTATATAAATACAAACAAATTTATCTTTTACTCTACTTAAGGTAAAAGTTATTAACAATTATTTCACTAATATGAGTATTTGAAAAAAAAATCTTAACAAACTCACCGAGAATTCATCCAACAATAAATGATTGGATTGTACATGGAATTGCTCATGGCCAGCCAATAAATAGCTAAAAAGACTTCCTGAATAAACGGAGTCTCCGTAATGGCCGGATAGCATGAGGTCACAATAAAGTAAATTTGAAATGGCAGCCAACAAACGGCAAATATAATTACGACAACCATCATCATTTTTACAACCTGCAATGGAAAGAAATCCAAAATGCACCGTAAAAATAATTGAAATAAGGAGCCTCAACATCGAATATTAAAATAAGAAGATTTTATACATATGAAGGTCACAAATAAATATGATTGCTCTAAATTTCCATTGGTGTTTTAGTTAATAGTGAATATTTGTTAGGAGGAACCAATTTTTAATATTTTTTTTCACCAACCTTTCAGCATATATTTTCTCCGAGACTTACCCTTCTCTTACTTTTTACATTCTCCACTTGACGTGGCGTGTACTCGCCAATAGCTTTCGAACCCCACAGCTCGACTCCAACTCTTGAGTAGGTGAGTGTCATTGATATAATCGGAAGAAAATACGTCAGGATCATGAAGAGGATGTTATATCTGAAATGCAATAAGCAAAAGCAAGCAAAAAAAATGCATGAGTTGTTGGACGAGAAAGACAAATCGATACTGGATCAAAATCCGACTGAAAATATTTACGAGCACTATCGAGTTTGACTATTCGACACTATATAACGGGTTTATTTTATAAAAAAACACTTACAATAACTCAATATTTTTCGCCTGCTCGACTTTATTGCAGAGCATATAGCTGCGATGTGAAACAAATTCACTGCTGAAAATTTTTAATTTTACGAGCGACACATTATTTTTGAAATGGATTTTCAGAATTGCAACTATTGTCACATTTTATGCATTTTGCAGACGCGCATTTTGCAGTTTATTATACTGCACGGCAATATTTTTATGTCTGCTTAATTGTGAATATAGTTTGTTAGCAAGCTCGTACAATCGGTGTAGCTACGTGTAGGAATTATAAAATTCTCTCCTATTTGATACAATGGTCGAGCTATGTACAGGCCACTCTTAATAAAATAGTTATACACAAAAAAAACGGTGTTCTAATGTCCACGCTATTTAATAATGATATGCTATGAATAAATAAACGGAAAGTCCTCCCCACCCTCCGAATCCTGCAAATCCGTTCTATTCCTCTGCCTGTCACACTGCATTATTTGTATTTTATGACATAAAATACGGATAACCCGACCAATGTGATTCCAAAAACTTAAAAGGTTGTATGACTATGAAACAAACATTCAACACTTTAAGGGAGCTTTAATTTTAGGTTGGACACAAGAGTGTGATTGTATTGATCACTGGATAAAGAGTGTTTTCCAACTCCTTGGGAAGTCTCTAGAGGAATAAGAAAAATGGAAAATCCTGCATAGTGGTAATGCCAGCGTTGAAGAACACCACTTCAAAGCAACTGTGGGAATACCATCAGGCACAGCAGATTTGTGAATGCTGATAATCTTAATACTTTAGTATGAAAGTAGATATGTCCCATAGAAGTTTCGACTATTGTCAGTACAGGCAATCTGGTAGCGTTAAACTAGCTGCGAAATGTAAAGCAAGCAGATTGGCCTTGTCTATAGAGCTGCCGTGATTGGAATGTCATTGTGAATGAGTGTTGGAATTGATGACGAGGAAGTATTTTTAATTCGTTTCACGAATGACCAAAAATTCTTGCTTCCTTTGGGACATTGAAGCATTCTTTGTCTCAGTTTCTGGTCATAGTCAAATAGGTAGGCATTGCAATCATTACTGACTCGTTTAAATTTTTAACGGTTTTCAATAGTAGGCTCTTCGTTATATAACCGAAAACATACCTCCCAGTTCCTAGTAGCCTCTTTGTATCCTAAATCGTACCAAGCATTTTCCTTCGGTTTGGAAGGTATAAATTTTCTCGAACCCTCGTATGTTATGTTTGTGATCGCATAAGAAATAACATTCACACAACTACTGGTATCATGTGGCTAGTTGAAACGTCTAAAGAAATAGTTGAGGTCATCCCAATCGGCTTTATTATGTATTGGGAGTTTTCTCTTTAACTGCGTCGTTCAACAACAAGAAATTCGCTGATAATACACAATGATCTGAAGCTCCTAAAGGCGATATGGTACACTGATGTTAAAAACAATCTGAAGACTTACAATAGCTACTCGTAAAAACAACTTGAATTACCCATTGATATGTCAATAACCTGCGTTAAAATAACGTACACATTTACCATCGACAACAAAAAAACAACATTTTTTCTTAATTTTGACGCAAAGTTTCCAACATCAATTCTCAAAGTTCTATCTTATATAAGTTGGGAATATCGAGCTACATGCTTTCAAGACTGCGATGGTCAAGAAGATGACAAATTGAAATTTTTTAAAAGTTAATCATTAGTCTTTGTCAACTACAACTTCTAACTATGTATATGAATTCATTTCAGCCCACAATTAAAATTGCTTCATACTGCAAAGTTTAATTTGTTTCCCCGGCAATTATTGACAAATACAGTAATGAACCGATTTTTTTTAATTGCATTTTTCAACTCAACTTACATGTATTCCTGATGCGAATGATTTGTCGAACCGTCCGGCCATTCTGTGTAGCACACCGTTCGAAGGCCATCTTTGGATTCTATTTTTGCAGTTGTAAAAAACAACAGCATTGGACAGGATAAAACTATGGAACATACCCATATCGCACCGGCTACAGTCAATGTATTTCGTTTTCCCATTCTGGGCTTTAGTGGTTTCATAATGGCGACGTACCTGATGAAGGAGTTTAAAATGAGGAAAGAAAAGGGAAATTAAATTTTTGCAAATATTCACTTAATGATTTAAAATGTCATTTAGTAATTGAAAATGATTTAGGATTTTCTATCTGCCAGTCTTGTTATTTTTTCATGAGCATATTATATAAACCTTTCCTAAAATTGTATATCCTTTTATGTATTGTGTGATTCTCGGCAAGTGCAGTCTACTTACTGATTTGTTGTAAACTGTGTTTCTAACTTTTAGTCTTTCGGCAAACTGTGCTCCACAACTCATTAAATATTTTGCCTACTTCAAAATTAACCAGCTAGAATTTTTTTTATAAAGAATTACAAACATGAATGTTAAGCTTACATTACATTAAACAATAAACAATAAAACAAGACCACGTTGCTTCACAAAAAATATTTACTCTATACAGTATTACTAATTTTTCAAAAAATTAAGTAAAGTACGAAAACAACACTTGAAAATTTCATTATTGTTTACAGACATTTTGTTGAATTAACAATCTAACAAATATTTAGTTTTATTGGTTTACTTACCTGTCTAGCGATATTGCCATTAGGGTGAACACAGAGGCACATATACTTAGAGTTGCTATAAATTGAGATATTTTACAGTATGTTTGTCCAAATGTCCAATCGTTGTCTAACATGTAAATGTAGTTGAATGTGACATTTAGAGATGATACCATTGCATCAGCTATTGAGAGGTTTACTGAAATTGAAAATATTTAAAAAATTTAAAATTGTTTTGGTATATTGTGTCTGTCTAGACTGTGTCTTCGCCGCAAGAATATGGAAATATTTTTTTTCAACAACTTTTTTAAATTCTAGCCAACTTTTCATAACATTTAAAGAAAGAATAAAATATTAAAAACTAGCGGAGATACCCATCGTTTTCTGGCTGCTCCATTTCACTGACCTCCACCCAACCACCGCCCACCGACCCCCCTGCACCCATTGACCGCTCACCCAGAATCGACATTTATATCGTGTTTGAAGCATGAGATATGGTCGCTATGGTACTTTCATTTTTTCCGATATTTTCCAATTTTGCAGGCAACTATTCCAATTTTTTTTTCCGTATAAACCATACTGGGACTATGTCGAAAATTTTAAAATAAAAACAAGCCGTATCGGTCCATCTGTTCTCAAGTAATCGGGTTACCAACGAACAACATTTCATTTTTATATATATAGAAGATTAAACTTTTAACTCTGCTTTAGCCAAAAATTTAACAGTATCATCAGACTAAAACTATAGTATTTTTACGAAATTTAGGCTTTTTTGAGTTTGTAATTGATTTTGCAAATAAAAACAAAACACAAGTTCGCTTATTCACAAATTACATCTTTAATTAACAAAAGTTAACAGCAAAAGTTCACAAATTTACACTGGTGATTACTTATTTCTCACTTATAACACTAATATTCCCATAGGTGGTACCTCTATATGTATACTTTTCAACTATTCAAGTAATCCGGTTGAATTCCAAATAATAACTTAGCTTACTGCGATAAAGTTGCTATATTTATACCTAATCAATAATTTCGAGAAGGTTTTATTCTTGGAGAACCACCTGGAAAATACCGGAACATACAGGTGTAGTCTCTCTATATACAAGTTTGTCTAAGAATTCCACACATATAGCTGCTATATTCAATTTAAATAAAAATTACACGCATATAACTGTTAAGTACCTCTCATATAGCTTTTATAGACTTAATTTTTATATACGATATTAGGTTAGGTTAAGTTAAGGTGGCTGCCGGTCGAAAGGACGCCATACTTAGACCAGTAATTATCCATTGTGGATATCGAAAATTTTTTCACCAACTCGTTGAACTAGTTGAAGCTTCGTATGAATCGTGAGAAACTACTAATATCCGTATATGTTAGATCATTAAGCTCGTTGTAAAAGAAAGCTCCCAGATAGAGCTTACATTTTTGGGAGAGAGCTGGGCATGTACAGAGAAGATGGAGAATGGTCTCCTTACCCTCCTCGTCCATGCAGCTTCTGCAGAAGTCGTTCAAGAAGTCGCCAAGCCTTTCTGCATGCTTTCCTATGAGACAATAGGCCTAGAACAGCACCGATGTGCAACCTTTTTTGAGAGATCAAACACTTGGAGCGTTTCGGCTCCAGCTTGGGCCAGATCTGTTTGTCACCAGGCAAGTTGTTCCGTTTGACCACCTAAGGTAGGTTTTTTCTTTAACATGAGTTTGCATGCAGCGATTGGTATGCCTAAGGAGCATAAGTAAAATAATACAAATAATATAGAATAATATACAATATTACTTAGCCTAATGTTATGCCATAATTTTTAGTAGTTTTTTAATTCTAATACAATTCAATACAATGCTTATTCTTGTACATTTTGGTAACATTATACTCCTATTAAGATCGCCGTATTTGACAGCACAGTGTTAAAACACTAAAAGAATATAAATCATAATATATATATATATATAAATATAAATATAATATATATATATAAATATAAATATAATATATATAAATATAAAATCAATGTAGATTGTTTAATCAAAGCGATGTTGAAGATTTTATATGGAATGTAATAGTTATTAAAAGACAAGAATGAAGTAAATGCTAATCGACCAACTGCATGAACTGATCGTCCTAATATTTTTAACAAAATAATGTATGAAATCATAACAACAGGGATAGAAAACAAAAAACATAGCTCTATCTTAGACAGTGAGGATAACTTGCAGAGCTGAATGTACTTTTCTAAAAATCCGCCAGGTAATTCAAAAAAGACGACATCACTACTTACAGTTTTATGGAAATCCTGTTTGGTGGATGGTTAAATCATAGAGAATTGAATCGATTTACAAGGACGGAAAGAAACAATTTTCTAAAAGTAAACAAATGAAGTCACGCATGCCAAAAGAGCAGTACGAACGGCTTGTTCCAATTGGTGATCTAGAGAAGTTCTGTCTGAGTATTTAAGATTTTAAGGAAAACTTTCAATCTCTTAATACTACCTACGCAGCTAGGATTACAAGATATCAAAGATAAGTGAAAAAGTGATATCTAAAACTGAAATGCAGAAACACTACACTAATCAGGTGGATACACTAGAAAGGAACTAAAGCACACTCAAGCAAATAGAGAAAGTGTAAGACGTCGTTTTTACTAAAAGAAGAAGGCGAAGAGAGTCACGTGCGTATATCCGAAAAATTAAGATTTTACCTAAACCGAATAATGATAATAATAACAACAAGTTGTAGACTAAAGTAACGATGAAAAAGTACTTCTACGTGAACGAATTACAAAAATGTCAACAAAAGAAATAAAATAAAACAGATATGATAATGTCAAATGAAACAGGACATCAAAACTTACTTACTTACCTATGAAATAATTCGTTACGGTTCTCATCCGTTTGTGGGCAAGGACTATCCATACGACAATTAAATTCCCACCAGTTGCGACAATGACCATTCCACCGAAGAGGATGCTCCAAAGGACTTGACGCCACCATGGCAGAATGAAGGATATGTCATCGGCACTTAAATGAAATAAGGTTGATTAAATGACAGAGGTGGCAGAACTCAAAGTGAGACAATATGGTAAAGCGTAATTTGCTATTAGATTTGTTTGTAGGTATAGGTAATTAGTTTGCAGTTTTGATATTATGCCGAATATGGAAAATTTTCACTTTTTAGCACTTTAGACCTTTAAAGAAACCAGTTGGGAAAATTTAAAAAAATAGTGCATGTGCCTCTATGCGCCTGCATAAAATCTTGAACGATAAAAAAAATACTGAAAAACCAGGACAGATTCGAACCCGACACTTCTAAACCTTCTTCCACCCAGCGCTCTAACCGGTGAGCAATCTGCTTTTTTCAAAGGTATAGTTAGGTATTTATTTGTATTTAATTTTTCAATAAAATTTAAGAAACTACCTCTATATTTGTATATATATTTGTACGTCTATGCTGGAGTTAGTAACGTCTTGTTTTTCATGTTAACAGAATAGAACTAGAAATTAATACTCTTTATAGAGTTTTGTACTCTTTATAGAACAGAGTAGATGATTTCGTCATTTAATTATTGGTTATGGGGAACAGTGTGTGAAATATTTATAAGTTATAACACGTCTTTAGATCAACTTCTTTAAAATTTTGTTTCTTATTTTTTTATAACTAGCGTATGCTTCAGGTGAATTTCACCCTTATAATGCACTGGCATAGCTTGGGCTTGGAAATATTTGGATACATCTCCTTAGGTTTCGACTTTATTTAATCAACAGAATAATCAGATTTATGAGTGCTCTTCTTCCTCGTATAGCTACAATGCGTGGTTTGGTGTAACTGTGGGAATTGTGGATAATAGGCTGTTAATGGTGAGCAACATTGCTGATAGAATATTTTTCTGGCTTCTTCTACACCACACGTGGTTAATAATGAAAATGCTAGACAGGCTTGCAACTTAGTGGTTGAAAAATGTGTATAAACAATAGAGGTAGTCATTTGACCGGCATTGCCTTTCATCGTTAGAGAGAAAGAATATGTAAATAATGCATTTGTGAAGAGGGTCGTTTAATTTCACATTAAACCAAACTAAATTTAAAAATAAACATAAAAAGGATTTACAAATTTAAAGATATTATGTGCATAAGGATAAAAAAAATACTTCTTTCACTTACCTCGAGTATGTGTTATTAGTGCAGTTGTTCTGCAACGACTGATTACACAAATCACCTGGTGAAGTCGTCTCATTTATATCACTGATGATCTTAACCACACTTGAATTGATTGTGGAAATGGCAATGTCTATCATCTTAAGAACTGTACGTATATAAGTTAGCCATGGAAGTAGACTGTAAAGTTTCGTCAATCAGAAAAACCAGCTTATCACATTTTATTGTTCTTTTGTTTTGTTGCTAGCTTCTCAGTGGAAAGTAATTCTGTCTTATATACTTTTGATCTACTTAGTAACAATATTTGCTGCATTATAATCTTCTAAATATGAAAAAAAAATAGTTTTTGTACTTCTTTTCTCACTTTGAATTCAGATCCAACTTCCTGCAATATTTGGGGGAAAAATTAAGAGATAAAAAAAACATCTTGCTATTTTTGTATATTTTAGTAGTAAATAAGGGATAATTAATCTGAAAAAAAATTTACATCAATGACAAGAGTGCTGCCCTCCATTAACAAACTCTTCTAGTTAAACAAGACGATTAGTTAAAATTTCTCAATTTTACCATTCAGTTCAGTCGAGATAGTAATGCTATATATGATAATTATTTATAGCAATGAAAATATATAATCAGAGACAACCCTTATCATAAAGGATTTGGCTTTTGTAAGAAACTTTTGATGTGTACCAGTACTTTTTTGTACAAGAACAACGCAAAATATGGATTTACATAGTCGAAACAACTGCACACGTGAAATTACAAAGAGCACACACCTACAAATTCTATATTTGTAAAATTGTAGAATACGGTATTAGTTTTATTTTAAGTTGTCTGTCTTGTTTACATTTTTATTTGTTCTGTATAAATATTCCTTAACAATTCCCGACTGCCGCCCACATTTAAGAACCAAGGTTAACTAAAAAATATTGACAAAAGTTGTTATGAATTGACAGTGTGCAAAGTCATAGTTGATTGTAGCATTTTTTATATATTGTGTAGTCCACTATTTACTCATTTGTGTAAATAAATAATAAATAATGATTACTTTTAAAATATGGTTGTCAACGTAGATTTTTGCAATCCGTCACATATTGTATTGTTTTAATAGGAAAACACTTTATTTACACAAATGATTGGATGATATAATTTTTTAAAAGTATGAGATGGGCAAACTAGACGACATCGGTTCCATTCGGACCGGTCAAGAGATTTTTTGCTGGAGACCTGAACCGCAAGCCGTTGTAGAGTCAAATATGATGTTGGTGATGTGATTCTTACGAAACTTTAGTGTACTTATATCTTCGGTTACGATTTTAACATATGTAATTTTTGATTTGTATCATTATATAGTGGGTCAGCTAACTGAGAAATTACAGGCCAATGAACGAAGACCATACTATGCTGCCGCTACCAAGCATAGACGTAGTTAGCAGAACGATAAATAGGCTCAAAAATAATAAGGCCCAACGGAACTGATTAAAATAGGAGGTCCCACAATATACCAAGCAATTCATGAAATAATAGTGCAAGTATGGGAGGAAGAAGCGATGCCAGAAGACTGGCGAAGAGGCATCCTGTGGCCCATACATAAGAAATGAGATATCACAACCTGCAGCAATTATCGTGGTATAACGTTGTTGAGTAACGTGCATAAGATTTTCTACTCTATCCTTCAAGAGAGGATAGACCCATACGCTAAAGTCATCAATGGTCCATAACAGTGTGGCTTCATCCCAGGCAAATCAACAACTGATCAGATGTACACCCTTAGGCAGGTGATGAAAAAAATGTCTAGAGTTTCAAAACTGATTACACCATCCTTTTATAGACTTTAAAGCCGCTAGATTAGCCATAGTAGAACTTTATAAAGCCATGATAGAATTTGGCATCCCAAATAAACTGGTACGACTATGCAGGTTGACCATGACCAATGTAATAAGCCCAGTAAAAATATCCGGATCACTATCAAGCGAATTCAACATCTATAACGCGTTCCGACAATGGAATGTATGTCAATGGAATGTATGTCTGCGTCCTCTTCAACCTGGTGTTGGAGAAATTGATCCGAGACTCTGATGTAATGGCGAGAGTAACAATCGTCTATAAGACCGTTCAGATACTGGCTTAGGCAGACGATATTGACATCGTTGGTAGAAACCAAAGAGTATACAGCAGGAAGGCAGCTTTTATCCAGATCGAGAGCGGCATGAAATCTTGGGCTGAACAAAAATGAGAGCAAAACAAAGTACATGGTGGCCACGTCTGCGAGCAGAAGATCCAACATTGGTCATGTAATTAAAATAGTGGAGTGCGAATTTGAAGTACTACTATCCTTTAACTATCTCGGATCAACTGTAGCAGCCGATAAGTATGGGACCAGAAATACTTTTTTTAAGACTTTTCAAATGCAGGAACTTAACCATAACATCCAATCTGCTGGTAGAAAAGACAATGGTCATACCAGTACTTACATATCGATCCGAGACCTAGCAAAAAGCATTCTGACCTCTTAGCCGCGTTCCAGAGAAATGTCTTACGGAGAGTTGTTGGCCCCGTATGTGAGGAAGGACGATTCCGGAGACTCTATAATGATGAGATCTACGAGCGTTACCGCGATGTCGACATCATGAATAAAATTAAGCTCGGTCGGCTCCGGTGGGCAGGACACCTAACTTGCATGAGTGAAGAGGATGCTGTTCGGAAAGTCCTTTGCGGTAGGATTTATGGAACACGACAGCGAGGCCGGCCAAGCCTACGCTGGAAGGATGGCGTAGACCAGACGCCCAGAATTTAGAGATGTCAAACTGGATGACATCGGCTCAAAATCGGGACCGGCGGTTCACTAGTCCACTTTCTGTCGATGTAATCAATGAATGAAATGAAAGTCAGGGAAAACTACACTAAACCTTGACCGAGAAAATATTACAAATAATAACCTAACTGAGCCTTCAAATTCTTGGAACCTGAGTTGAAAAATGCGGTTCTTCAGGAACTAGTTGACGTCTTTCTTGAAGGCCAATAACTTGTCGGTGAATCGTACCGGATTTTTTTGTAGTGCCAGATCTTACAAACGAAAAAGGCACGCACAACTATCGAACCGATATGCTTATCAAAATCCTGCTTATTGCACCAAGGATGAGTGGAACAGTTGGTTTCAAATGAAGTTTGTCAGAAAAAAAACCTCCTTTGAAAAGATTTTTTTACGATTCTTTGTGGTTTTTCGTAGTTTGGCTATATCCTCTGGAGTAACTTCAAATTCAGGCTATTGATAAAGATTTGCCATTTCGATTTTTTTACACTGAAGGTAAGCTCCGAGGAAAACGACAAATAGTTTGAATGATAAAAACCATAAAGCAGTAGCGAAAGTAATGATAGTTTCATGTTGATACAATAATCTATCTTTGATTAAAATTATTATTTGTTAATTCTCTTTCAAAGCTGTACCACTGTATACGCAATATCTGTAACCGTTTCCATCCACAATCATATTTGCTCGCCAGACAAAATGTGTGAGACGTCGTTTTGATATTGTTACTAAATTTAGCCTTTCTAGATTTCGTAATGGATTTTGCAAATAGAAACACAATACAAATTCGTTTATTCACAACCTTTAATAAACGATTCCATGACATTTTCTAGAAAAACATTTGCTATAAAAACATTTTCTCGAAAACATTTTCTCGAAAAACATTTGCTCGAACGTAATTTTTTGGTAAAATAAATAACCGAAAAATTTTAAAAAAACTCACGTTTCGCGAACAAAAATTACTCGCGATAGTTTTTAGAAGGATGAAAACATAGACTATTTAGTTTTCGAGAAAATGTTTTTCTAGCAAATGTTTTTCGAGCAAATGTCGTTTTATACATTTTCTAGCAAATGTTCTTCGAGCAAATGTTTTACGAGAAAATGTTTTTCTAGCAAATGTTTTTCGAGCAAATGTTTTTCGAGTAAGTGTCTGGGTACCTTAATAAACAAATACAAAACTTCACACAAATAGCACTTATATTCACAATAGCAATTTTAGTCACATATAACACTGCTCTATCTACTTGCACGTACTCTGGTAAAAACCTAAACAATAACTTAATAACTGCAAAGAAATACGAAGTATTTATACTAAATCAACAGTTTCGATAAGGTTTGATTTTTACATAATAGAACCATCTTGCAAATACCAGAACATACTGGTAAATTTTTTACTCCCCACATATAATTTTATATTAAATATTAGTAATACTGTCTATAGATGGCGCTTTTAAGTGTACTAAAACTACTTTCGGAACAGTATTCACATACCGATTTGAAAATATTTAATTAAAGTTAATATCAAAATGCCCTATTTTTTATTAAAAATCTCTAACCTCCAAGGAAAAACACGCTGGAAATTGTCTTGCAACTTTTTGTTTACTGACATCACTTTATTGGTTTTCGATCAATTGATTTGTTCGCTAAATTTAAATGAGAATAAAAATGTTCTTGAGTTCCAAGGACTAAATTTGTCTTGTGTCAGAAAAAGCTATTAAACAGAACTTTCAAATTAAAACTTAATTTGTTCAAATTAGTTTTTAACAACAAAAGTTTCACGATAACTTTCACTTTAAATTTAACTTTACCCCAATTCATTAAAAAAATTACTTTTAAGCTTTTTTGAAAGTTTTTCACGACAATTTACCTGATGGTCGAGCGGGAAGTATATGCAACTATAGGGGGTTTTTTTTCAGACAAATGACTACAACAGCGAAAAATATTACTAAAAATAATGAACATTTATTGCTACAGTTATACACGGTCCCCCATTGATTTGTTGGAAAAAGCCATATATAAAAAAAAGCAATTTACGCTTAATTTAAAATTGAATTTCGCTTACTGTACATCAAAAAAAAATTTAATGCAAAAACTTTTACGCTGTTGCGGAGTCTGAAAAAAACGCACCTTATGTTAAGAAATAAACTTTTCAAATCTTTAGGGTCAGACAAAAAAAGGGAAGAGAAACTTCCAACAAAGGCAAAGTCTTGGACTAAAACGAATTAAAGAACAATACCTCAATGCCATTCTTAGTTGACAGATTTTCTCATTTTTCATAATAAATCTGATAAGACATCATGAAAATTCTGTCTGCAAGTTATTTACTCTTTAGCTGGTATGCCAACTTTTTTTCTTTATCAATGTTTTGGAATCAAAAAATTAGCTTTCCTTGAAAGTATTTTTTTATTTATTAAAGAACCTAATTTTTTAGTTTTAAAACTCCTTGCAAGAAAAAAAGATAACGTGAAATGTTTTTCTTATTATGTACAAAATGTCTCGGCTACACTTACACAGAAAAATAATGCAGAGACACCGTGCTTCAATTAGCAAGTGCTTTTGAACTACTAAGTGGAAAGTTTGAATTCCAGAAAAACATGAAAAGGCTTTTCCATGGACCATCCTCTTGCAAATGTGTAAAAAGTCATGCAGTGTTTCTAAATTCGCTTTTGGAAAAGACTTTAAATTAAAGGTTTTCCCATTTGTGTAATAATATAACACATTTGATTTATAAGACAAATTGTTCTATCACATATCACATATTATAAACTATAACTTTTGCTAATCCAAACATCTTTATAGGAATGCATAGTGAGAATAAATAACCACCATGTGCAAAATGTTTGCGAACGTTTGAACGTTATCTCTTTTAATATGGTCATCTGAATGTACATTCTATTGTACAAAAACCATAAAATGATTAAGAAACAAATTCTTTTTTTGTCATCCTTGCATTCAATTGAATTCACTGCATAGCTTCCTCGAAGGGTGGATCTCAGTCAACGAGAAATTCAAATTTATTCTCTAAATGCTGGCAAAGTACTTCCGTAATACTCATACAATTGAGTAGAGTTATGCATTCAGTGGAGATAAAAATAAATCTTCTAGCTTGGTACAAATAAAAACGAATGAAGTCTTTAAAGTAGATGGAAAAATGCGAAAAAAAGTAAACGTTGGTGAAATCCGTTTCTGTTGATTCACAAATACAATTTTAATATATTATACTTCAAAGAGAAAATATTCAAATGAAATTACAGACATGATACAATAAAACGATAAGATTTAACTTTAAAGTGGACTTTTAGTAATGGTGATGGTAAATTTTGTTAAAATTAAGAAAATATAGAATGTGTGACATAATTTTGTGGGGTATTTATGCACGACTTCTCTATCTATTTATCACAATCAATTTGTTCCCATTAAATAAGAGAATGAGAAATTGCTTCAGGGTAAAAATGCAGTGAATTAAAGTTGTAATTTGCGAATAAATGAACTTGTGTTGTGTTTTTTTTTTTTTTTGCAAAATCCATTATGAACTTTCTAGGAAGTCTTAACTTATAACAACATTTTAAAACGCAAGCATTTATTTAGTGGTGTCTTAAAAAAGACAAAGATAAGATGACGTCGATATTTACTTACAGCTGGTATATTTAGTAACAGCTTTTGTTCCTTCACTGACCTGTATTTGTATTTCCCGACTTGTGATTGTCGAACGGTTATTGTAATGTGCCAAGCGGGAGGCTTCGGCAGCGATACGTTCAAAAATATCATTGACAAAACTGTTCATGATACTCATGGCTTTTGATGAGAAACCAGTATCTGGATGAACTTGCTTCAACACTTTGTAAATGTAAATTGCGTAGCTTTCCTTCCTCTTGCGCTTGTGCTTAGAAGTGTTTGGCTTAAGCCTGCATGGAGCCGCCATTGTTACAGATCTTGTTTTTGTAAACTCCTGTTTTACCTCCTATAAGTTTACCGAGTCTTGTTTTTAAAGCAGTCTCAAATAATTTTTATCTCAAATTACATAAATAAATTTCTGTTGGAGTGGTGCAAAATATAGATACACAAAAAAAATATTGCGGACTTATTTGGAATCGAATACCAGTAGATACTCGTAAGCAGCGCTGACACATACATTTTAGAAATACAATCCTTTTGAAGTTCGAGCTTTTATTGGCGAACTGGAGAAAAAAAATATATATTTGTACTTATGGTATAAACTGAATGGGTTGTTGTCATTCAAGTTTGCGAACTTCACATCAATGTAAAGTAATTTGAATAACCGCTATATACCGGATTAGTTTTTGCAATACAAAATAACTTTAAGAAAACAAAATATTTCAATATTTAAGGTAAACTACACAATAACTTATAGTCTGCCCACAAGAATGTTTGTTTATTTACCAAATAAGCGCCCGAAAAATTTTTAGTTTTTCTTAGTCTTGAATCAACGACAGTGGAATTTCTTTTGTTTATAAATTATCAGAGAGTTTACTTGCATGTTATTCCAATCGAATCGATTACAGATATATAGGTGAGATATCCAAACAAATTAATTAGTTTTCCTCAAAAGTACGGAAGCGTTAAAATTCAATAAACAAATTTGCATGCAACTGCGATGCTGAAAATAAACAATGGGCGCAACGCTCATTAAACTGAGCTCCTAGTGGGATCACTTAATGGAAAACTATTTGTTTAATAACATATTTACATTACTGTACTCGTATTTGTATATCTATTACACTTAAAAGTTGAAAATTCTTGACACTCACGACACATAAAATTGTATCTTTTTATCCTTGACTACCATTTGTGTGCAAAATTATACATTATTATTATAATGCTTGATTTTTTCCCGCCAAAAAAATTACAAATTGAAACAAATTTCAAAATATACAAATCGAAATTGATAATTTTATTTTCACAATATCACTTCTTAGCTAAAAGGTATTACTTTAAAGATTCCACAAGCTATGTTTTATAATATCGATTTCAAAATCTTAAGTTTCTTTATTTATTTCATCAATCAATATTCATTTTCTTATAAATATCACTTAATGTTTTAATGCTCTTTCCACTTATTGGCAACATGATAACAACTTAGACCAAGACTCTTACACTCGAAGCGACGATCTTCTTTGCCAAAAATGTGCAACGAGCAATGTGTGTCTGTTCTTGTGAAGGATTCGCGATGGACTGAACTTGAACGGACAGTACATTTTCCGTCAGGTGGTGGCACGAAACTTCCTCAAAGTGATGTTTGAAATTGAATTGAAAAGAATTGAACAACAAGTCGGAAAATAAATTGTGGAACTTGTTTGGAAACCCAGTAATTGTGTGTCGCACTACAAGACGGAGACTGTGTGCATTCAATGAATAAGTTTTTGTTGTTGATAGTTGAATTTTAGCACAAATCGTGCTCATAGTAAGCACGTGCTGGAGATTGAGGGTGGTTTTTGCCTATGTATTTTCATTCATACAACTCACTGTCACTCAACTATTGCTCCAAGTTTTTCTGGAGCAATAGTTGAAGGAACAATTTAAATTTTTTAAATTTCAAGTTTAATAAATAGTTTATAAGGAAATGTCGTTGGTATAAAGAAATATTAATAAAATGATTGTAAAATAACAAACAATGGCCATTGCCCGGTGGGCTGCTACGCAGCCAAACTGGGAATGCCACATAATGTATTTTGCAGAAGTAGCAGGGATGTTAATGCGAAAGAAACACTCATTCATTATCTCTGCAATTGTCCAGCCCTGACGGGACTCCATAAATTAGGAAAACCTTTCTTCGGCGAAGTGAAGGAGCTTTCGGAGTGCCGGATAACCGGTCTACATGCTACAGGTTGGTTATAACCATTTCCAGATACCTAACTGGTTACAAAACGGCGCACTCTAGCCCTATTTAAGGCCCGGTTAGGCGGCGCCACCACCACTCCTAATAAACTACCTAGGCCCGTTAAATTCTCTTCATGACAGCATAATACTCGTAAGGTGGGGAGTACACAAAAATATTTAATCTAATTTCTAAACCGAAATTTTCTTTGAAATATATAACCTGCTGCCGTAAGCTACATCCCCGAGGGGACTTACTTTTCGATGGGTTTGATACTTGGTTAAACTCGGCAGATAAAAAGGGCAAGGCTGCTAGTACTTAGAATGTCTAGAACGGGCACTATCTTTATATTTAGCAGCCTGGTCGTACAACTGCAGGACCGTATGTGCCTAGGATAGTTTCGTTTCCAGGCGGCCTAGGATAGGTGTCCATCCTAGCGACATATAATGGGGTTCGAGGTTCCGGACGATGATTTGCCAGTGTCGGTTTTTCCTTCGCAAAAAGATATTCACACTGAACGAACTAAGTCCCTTGATGTCAGACCTTACCAAGGTCGCGTTGTTACCGCGGATGTTGTCCGTGCCCACAGACCAGGTTTGACTGTAAGGTTGACCGGTCTGAGGACAACTGTGGTTGAGGACCCAGCTCGTTCTGGGGATGCAACGCGAGGGCTTACAGTATACTCTCGAAGAGAGGACCGCTTAATGGAAATATATATTAAAGAGCATGCTTAATGGCAATGGCAAAATGAAATTAATAAGGACTTTAAGGCTACTTTGCTGACAAAAAAATTTTCTAATGCAAGTAAGTTTATTTTGCAGTGTTAAAAA
This sequence comes from Nephrocerus scutellatus, assembly GCA_947095585.1. Classification (NCBI taxonomy): domain Eukaryota; kingdom Metazoa; phylum Arthropoda; class Insecta; order Diptera; family Pipunculidae; genus Nephrocerus; species Nephrocerus scutellatus. The sequence continues at coordinate 126,480,264 of OX352761.1, read as the reverse complement.
ATGTTTATTTTGATTCGGGTTATTTTCATGTACATACCTAATTTGCAAATTTTAAATTCTTTTTCAGATTTTATAAATATATAAATAAATAAATAAATATATATCTTGCATATAACGCTTCACTGGAAAATAAAACTTCTCGATTCCTTTCTATAAACAAGTTATTATATTAATATACACAAATATTATGTATCTATGTATCTCTTCATCCGTCCATCTGCCTGACAATGTTTTCGAAAAACTTTTAGACCAACTAATTCGTATTTACCAGATTAATGGTCCACTGGCTAATGAATTAAATCATCATTAAGAGTAGAGTGCACTTGGAGCGACTTTCTTCCTGTAAAGGTATGAAAAATAACTTTACTGAACTGTTCATGGCGAATAACGAAGGTATAATAAATGGATAGAAACGCTTATAGAGTAAATTTTAGTGTTGGATTTTAGGAATTTTTTTTAAAAGCATATTTTCATTACGATTATATTCAAAGTTTTTTTTTTTTTTTTTTTTTTTAAGTTTGCAAAGTCTAATATAACGTTATTCAACATACGTGTAGGTTTTGTACCTATATTTATGTATCATGTTTTACAGGAAATGTGTTAGAAATATCAAAGTTTTGGTTACACTCATATTTTATTCATTGTTGATTATTGTAAATGAAAAAAATCGTAAGCATTATATATTTTTTAATTTTACGGAATTTACTAAGAAGCTACTGAAACTTTTCACTTCCTATACAGTTTAAATGTTAGTTATGCACTACACTTAAAAGTTTCGAACCGCATCGTTTGATAACGTTTAACTGCTTAAGTAAATATTTGTATTTTTATACAGTGTACTTAAATTTTCTACTTTTTTTAGTATCGTAGTTAAATAAGAATATCATAAGTTTAGAATAAATAAAAGTAATGTGTATATCACTGTAAATTTGTCTTTTATGTAATAAACGCAAGCAGGTATCGACGATGACGATAACCAACCACCAGAACTAAGTACTGGTACGAGTAAACGAGTATAAAATGATATTTATTACGAAAGCATCACCTCAGAGTATCTTTTTTAGGGTTTATTGATAGCCACTTAAATGTTGCGATAAAGTTTTATATTGGCGGACATAAAATACACACATTTTAATTATTATTAACCAGCCATCTTGTACCTAACGACTTGGTGGCGATTCTTAACGCCAAACTAACAAAAGCATATCTTTTTAATTTTTCATGTTTACATTCCATTAACGTTACTTTTCTAATACACGAGTATGTGCACTGAAATGCCTTAATTTATTTTTTTCTTTGTTTTGTTGGGTATTGACTGCAACTTGGACGTAGCATTTCTTAAAAGTCATCCTGCAAATAATTTGCTATTATAAATCATTAACAGACAACTTAATTTAGATACAATATTTATCTTAATATGTAACCATATACATTTTTGTCTCAATCTAGATTGAAGTATTGTAACATCAATGTATGCTTTTGTGGTCAGTGGCTTGCTTTAGGTACGTACTACTTAAGTGACTTTTAAGTGTTATAAGCATCTTTAGTTTAGTTTGATGTATGGGAGAGCATAATAACATTACCGATAAATGCCTATGCTTGTTATAATTTCTTTTAATTGATAATGAATATGAGGGAATTATTGTATTATACCCGTCTTCTTATTATACCGAGGATATTCATTACGTTAAGTGATGTTCGACTAAATTAAGTTATTTTTAAGTTGCCTTTCAGCACATAGACAATGTTTTAATTAAAAACAAGTTCATTATACGTAAAATACGTTGAAAATACAGTTCATCAAGGTTTTCTTTATTCAAAAGTAATGGTCATGCGAAGGTGATTTGCTTTACAAAACAAATATCTTCCACCGGAATGTGTGCTTAGTTATGGCAAGTTTAAAACCTATTTCAAATTAAGATATTTTGTTGAATATATAAAATAAGAGGCGGTCAGCCATCAGCAGATTAGGGCGAATAACACAGAATGCTTTAGAATTCCGTAACTATCTCTGATTGTCGGCGCCGTGGTTCAGTGAATAAGAGCATGGCTTCTGAGCAGAAGATTCGTGGCTCGAATCCCAGTAGCACCAAAAGTAGTTTTCACGGTGTCCCACCTCTCGCGAAAGTCTGACAAACGTCCGAAAGTAATCGCTTGTCACGGAAAGCTACTCAATTCGCCGTTCGGATACGGCATAAAATTGTAGGTCCCTTCCATTTGTGTGCAAAAATGTACGCTCACTGTATAGAGCTCGAGCTACACAGCAGCTAGCCGATACTTTGTCCAAACATAATGCTGACATAACAGCAATCCAGTCGTTGCGAGTACAAGGTTTGCGAATTAAAATATCCACAAAGCCACCTGGATATCTCCTGATGGAGCCACTCGCAACCAGATAGACCACGTGATGTTGTTAGACCGCTACCACAACCCGAATCTAATGACGGTACGAACGTACCGAGGTGCCACCGTCGACTTAGACCACTATCTTGTTGGTATGGTGCTCCGAGCGTGGATTGCATCATCAGGAAAGATTGCATCCGCGAATCCGATTCGCATTTAGAGCGATGGGAAGAGTACTTTCATGAATTTCTAAATCTCCAACTAACTGAGGAATTGGAGGCTCCAGCAATGACCGAAGACAACACTATGCTGCCGCCACCAAGCATAGACGAAGTTAGCAGAGCGATAAATCGGCTCAAAAATAATAAAGCTTAGAAATCAGATGGTATACCAGCGGAGCTGATTAAATCAGAGGTCCCGCAATACACCAAGCAAATCATAACATAGTGCAACTATGAGAGAAAGAAGAAGAAGACTGGCGAAGAGGCATCGTGTGCCCCATAAATAAGAAAGGAGAAATTACAACGTGCAGTAACTATCTTGGTATACCTCCTCTATCCTTCAAGACAGGGTAGCTCCATACGCTTTAGTCATCATTGGTTCAAACCAGTAAATCAACAATTGATCAGACTTACATCCTTAGGCAGGTGATGGAAAAATGTCTAGAGTTTCAGAACTTACAACACCATCGTTTTATATACTTTAATCCGCCTATGATAGCATAGCCAAATAGCCAAATAAACTGACACGACTTTATAGGTTGACTAATACCAATCTTATACGCTAAGTAAAAATATCCGGATAACTATCAAGCCCACTAAAAGTCTATAACGGCCTGCATCCTCTTTAACCTGGCGTTGGAGAAAGTGATCCGAGACTCTGACGTAACGCCTAGAGGAAGAATTCTCTCTAAATCCATTCAGATACTGGCTTACGCAGACAATATTGACATCGTTAGTAGAAACCAAAGAGCTGTACAGGAAGCTTTCATCCAGATGGTGCGGTCGGCACGAAATTTGGGCTGCACATAAATGAGAGCAAAACAAAGTACATGGTGGCCACGTCTGCGAGCAGAATATGAAACATTGGTCCCTCAATTAAAATAGTGGAGCGCGAGGTTGTCCAATCCTTTACCTATCTCGGGTCAACTATAGCAGCCGATAACAGCATGGATACAGAAATACGCGCACGGTTGCTCAAAGCCAACAAAGCCTACTTTAGTGTGTCAAGACTCTTTAATTCCAGGAATTAAACCATAACATGCTTAGCAAAAAACATTCTGACCTCTAAGCCACGTTCGAGAAAAAAGTCTTACGGAGTATTGTTGGCCCCGTATGTGAGATAGGATGATTCCGGAGAACCTATAATGATGAGATCTACGAGCGTTTCCGCGATGTCGACATCGTGAAGAGAATTAAGCTCGATAGGCTCCGGTGGGCAGGAGACCTAGCTCGAATGAGCGAAGGAGATCCTGCTCGGAAAGTCCTTTGCGGTAGGATTTATCGAACACTACAGCGAGGACCGCCAAGCCTACGCTGGAAGTATGGCGTATACCACGAAGCCCAGAGTTTAGGGATGCCAAACTGGATGAATTCGGCTCGAAATCGTAACCGGTGGAGAGATATTTTGCAGGAAGCCAGGACCGGACACCGGTTATAGACAGCCAGATCTTATTCTTCCGCTTCCTAATGCTGAATTTCATTTTTGCTGCAGATTAAAAACTTTATAGTTAACGACGCTCTCCAGATTAAGTTTTAAAGAAAGAAAGTTTGTCCTAGGTTCGCTACTGAAAGTTCGAAAATCCAGTAGAAGTGAAAAGACGATTTCTGTCTGGCTTACATGTTGATCAGAAACAAAGGTCCTGTAGAATACTAAACGTGATCATTAGACCAGAACGAATTGGATTTTTTTTTTGGTGTTTTATTAAGAATAAAGTTTATGGTATAAAACCAGTAACCATTCATACATTAAGGATAACGATCGAAAGGCCGAAATTCTGAAGGAAATATTGAAGCAAGTTGTACGATATTAAAAATAAAATAAAGTGTGCTAATCGATATCCGAAGGTTTTTTTAGTGACACCCAGTATTTTTCCAGTCGTTTAAAATTTAATTAATGAATTTATTGAAGGTAATAAAATAAAAAGTTTAAGAAAAAATTTTGAAGAATATTAAGTTTTATGGCACTTTGGCCAATTTAGGTCATTAAATTGAACCTTTTCCATTATATATTAATTGCATTAAGTAGTAAGTACTACTCCCAGAATGCTCTATCAATTATAGAAGCCCAGTAAGTCGTAAAGGGAACTCAACCAGTTCAGTTAAATCTCTGTCATAGATAAATTTATATCAATTAAGTTTACTTTTGTTTCAAACTGCCTCTCTCTTTTGTAAACTTTCCGTGATTCTCATCCCAAAGTATTTGCAATGATGTTCAAGTTAGTTGAGTATGGAGGCTATGGCAAAAGTTTACATGTAGATCCTGTATATTGGCTTTCGTCAGCCTTGCGGTATGTATGGGAGCGTTGTCATGCAGAAAAGTCCATCCATAAAGTATCCCATAAAAAAGTCAGAAAACTTAAGAAAAACTCGCCCAAGTATGCATTTGAAAATTGATGTTTTGTCATTTACTTTGCCGAAAAATAATACTTCTCCCAACACCATTTTGTCAGAAAAGACGACCTTATGCTATTCTCTATTGCATAGGATAATGCTGATTCGGAAAATTACGAAGCTAATTTCAGTTTGCTGTATTTTTTGTGGTTTTTTCTGAATTTAAATGAATGAAAAGTGTTCTCTGCTTTCAGTCCTGATTTTGCGCACTGATAGAGTTCAATTAGAGACTTCTTAAATTATTGCCCATTTGTCCTGAAGTGTTGTAGCCATATGCACAAGTGGTTTGCAATTTTTTTCAATTTGTTTTTGGCATAGTTGAATACCTGATGAACTGTTTATTATTTTACTTTTAAGATATATCATTTTATTAATTGTTTCGTTGCTACTAGCCATTTTTCTACTAAGGTACTAACCATTCTTTAATTTAAGTTAAATTAAATCAAATCATACAGCTATATAAATAAAATTGAAATGATGTTGCTAAGAACATCACTTGAGAACGGCCAGTTTTATTTTAAAATGTTCGTCAAAGTCTGAATAATTTATACGGAAAGAAAAATTGCCCGGAAAATTGGGAAATTCCGCTAGATTATAATAAATATAACTTAATTTAAGATGGCGTAAAAATTGGTCTACATCTAATTCCCCAACGTCCTGAGGACGCAGGCTAGTGGAATGCATTATCATCCCCTTGTCGTAGCCCGTTATAGATGTTGAATGGGTAGTGATAGTGATCCGGATATTTCACTTGGCTTATAACATTGGTCATGGTCAACCGTCATAGTCGTGTCAGTTTATTTGGGATGCCGAGTTCTCTCATGGCTTTATAAAGTTCTACTCCGGCTATGCTATGGTGTAGTGAGTTTTGAAACTCTAGACATTTTCCATTAAATGCCTAAGGGTATAAATCTGATCAGTTGTTGCTTTGCCTGGAATGAAGCCACACTGGTATGGACCAAGGGCACAGGATTCCTTTTTTGCGGAATGGCATGTGCAATGCATACCGTGCCTTTATTTCCTGCTTGGATGTCCGTCATGATGACTACTATCTGCCTCAAGTATTCATTTTCCAGATTTTAGTGAGCACCTCTTTGAATTGCATCAATTTATGCTTGAATTATGCTCGTTGAAGTTCATCCATTTATCATTGGCCAATTGTAAAAAACCAAGAGCTGCCAATGGTTTTGTAAAATACCTTAGTATTTTGAAGAAATTCTATTTTAATCGTTTCCTTTTTATATTAAAGGAAACTTGTAATTTGTTTAAATACTGGACTTATGTTCACTGTACCTAAGCTGATTCCTTCTAACTTCCTCCTATTACTTAAGTCATTAAAGTTTCATGTTTTACTTTTCCACCCTAAAGTTTCTTCAACAAATGTTACCATTCACAGAATTAGATCTTACAGATGGAATTTACTCAAGTTCTGTACCTACCCCGATCAAATTAAATACGATTTTCTTTCGCATTGGAGAACGTGTGTTATTATTATTACAAGCTTGAATGGTTTTAGTTTTACCTTTTGTTGAATTAGGAGAGAATGTAGAAAACAACAAACTTGTAACGTATGTATGTACCATGACTGTTCTCCTGCAACAAGCAATGTGCATATAGATATCACCAAGATCCAAAGACAAAGACAGAGCTTTGCAAGGTATACTTGTTGTACGACTAAAGAGCGAATCTCTGACTTAACTATGCGTCCGAAAATAGGCTCAAGTATTGCGGTTGAATTCAAGAAGAGGTGGCATGCAACTGGCTATTTCTCTTGAGCACCGCTGGTGGAAGAAGCGATAAATTGACAAGCTGTAAACGTTCCTGCCGTATTCAAGCAAATCTATTGATTTCGCAATATTTTTTCATGTTTTGTATTCTATCTAGCTGATGCAAGATAGTTTTATAGGCGCACTAGACTAGATATGACAATTTTACTCAAGTTTAGGGAGAATAAAAGCCTTGTAAATAGCAGCCAGATCAGAGGGAGTAAAATATTTCTTGCGCTGGGTCAGAACATCTAAACATTTCGCAGCATTTTTGGCGACGGTTAATACGTGGTCATTTCAACGAGCCTTGTCGTTAACGCACGTATCGGGAAATGCGAGTTTTTCGGTTTCCTCAATGCAAGTGCCATTCATGGATAATGGCATTGGATTTAGGATTCGCTTAGATAGCAGGAGACAGCATTGAGTTTTAGAAGTGTTAACTTCTATTCAATTGTTTTCCCCATTTTACTATGAGGTTTACGTCAGAATTTAACGTGCTTTACATACGTAGTTGATTGAGTTCCACATGAGAATTGGAGGGACGTTCTTCAAATTTTTATGAGTACCTAATAGAGTGATGTCGTCGGCGAAGAAAGGAATTGGATTAGGAGTAAGAGACAAGAGATCAATAATAAAAATGAAAAGGAGTGTCTGGGAAAAACAGAGCTCTGGGGAACGCCAGCATTTATGTGATGTATTTTGGACTTGAAACCGTCCAAGACAACTTGAATTAAGTGGTCCAAAAGATAGCTTCTAATGGGCACGAGCTCGGAATTGTGGGGCGGAAGGGTCTGTACCAACATACAATCAAAGGAAAAAATATATGTTCCACAAAAGGCCTTAGCGGGAGTTGGGGGAACGTCTGTGGAGACTTATCAGTTCTGTTGCACCTTGGTTTCGGCTTCACAAAGACGGCTTTATTTCCAACAGTATGTGTTGCCCAAGTAGATGTTGGATAACACTTGATCACTGTTGTTAGTCCCTCTTTTTTAAATTTTGTATGCACCTATAGCCAGTTTTATCCGCTTTGTAGGCATATGCATACAATGAATTAAAATTAAATCTCAATGTCAGTGCGCGAACCGAAAACTAATTAAAATTTAATGGCAAACCAATTTTTGGCGTCACAGTGTTGTAGTTAGAGGTCAAGTCCATTGTAAGCTAGTGGACAAAGTCTTATGTTACTTTATTCTTATGCAAAAGATCTAAACTCGATTATTATCCGCATCGAATATAAGCATTTTAGTTTATTATAAAGCTAAAACAAGTTTACTTTTAAAATATGAAGGTACAAAACATACAAGTTGTTAACTATAACTCTATAAATGGTTTAAGAAAATGAGAAATTGCAATAGTGATGTTTGTTTATTACTGAATTTGTTATAAGTTACACTTGAACTTGTAAAAACATATACCTGTCGACTAAATCGACAAATATCTGAGTTGACTTCATGACCAAAATGGTTCCTAATTTGTCTGCTTGCAAATATTTTTATAAGATAATAGTAAATGCCAATATCAATATCAAAACAATCGTTGGATTTTCTAATTTTTTTTTAGTTTTAAAATATTTTTTCTTTAACTTTTTCGCAGGTTTTTTATCCCATCCGAATTCTGCAACTCTATCCTGTGAAATTCCAGCGCTGTTAGGTATCACGAAATGCATTAGTGGTAGACGTCACGTACGGAAAAATTCTATACGTAAGTCAATGCCGAACAGACAATGCCATCCCTTGGATACCAATTCAATGGTTAATCAATATATTTATATGCGTAAGTGCGGTTTGCCATTTACTGGGCTTTTATCAGGGTAGCAACATATGTTTGTAATCAACATGTTCTACGGTTATACATGTAAGAATGTTGGTAGTTTTATCTTCCCCTTGATAAGAATTGCAAATGGATAGTAAGTCCACGTAGTTCCATTTTAATTGACTGATCTTGAATAATCTTTCGTGATAAAAGGCACTGCTTGATAAAGGTAATAACGAGAACATTATCGACTTTTTTGAAAAGTAGCAAAATAACATATTATGATGGTGCGAATTTTTTTTGCCATGTGATACGTGATTTTCTAAAAAAAATCCCTAGGATGTTTTATATGTGACCTCAAGATGGAATAAATTTGTTATATTTTTTTAGAGTATTTTAAAGAAATTCAATTCGAATACTTGAAGGTTTGATGCTTTTTCATGATTGTACATATAAATACATAACTAAAAAATTTATGATAATAAACTTTAATGAACAAAGAAAGTTGATTACATCAGTTTTTCACATTTTATTTAACTAACTGGAAAAGCTATAATACTAAATTAAAATTTTATCGGCCATTCAAAATATTTTCTATAATTATGTGTATCGATAATTCAATAATGTATTCTCTCAATATTTGTTTCTTAATGATTTACTACCTTAAAGCTCAAATGCTTGAAATTTTCTAAGACCTTCAATATGTGTGCCAAATGACAGTAATAAATATATATGATTATAATGAGAGCAATACCTGCATATTATTCGAAGATTCTATGAACCTTTATAGGTAGAAGCTTATATTCAAAGAAAATTGTTCAACGAACGTGTGTACATCTGTATGTTTGAACGTTTGTTTGCCGGGTCGTATATCTCGGCTTCTACCTGTCAAAATTTGATGGGACTCGTTTTAAAACAATTGGTTAGTGCTCGGCATGCGATAGCTTAATTTTTTAATTCATAGGGGTTACTACCACTGAGAAAACTGAAGAAAAAAAATACTCACTCTACGCAACGCTATCGAATGTTTTTAAGCCCAAAAGTTTGCAAATTAAATTGTGGTTTTTTCAGTCTATTTCAGAAATAGCTGAAATGACTGAATGGCCTATCGCTTATGAATAAAAGACCTACATTTTACGTTGTATACTATTAGGCTTCTTAGATAAATTAGTCTTTTGAGTTAAGACTGAACTACAACTAAATATACATACACGGGTGTGTGTAGTCACTCGCATAGCAGAATACATTAGGAACTCGTATATCTGGGCTTGTACCAGTCAGAATTTAATGGGAGTAGTTTTAAAACAATTATGACGCGTGTGACGCATGCCGCGTGAGGCGCTTGTGACTCTTTTTTTTTTATTTAAAAAAGTGTTTTTTTGTTTGTTGTGATTTGTGTGAGCTAGCATTATCGTGATGCAAAATGATTCGCCGTTTGGGTTGTTTTCTCTAAATTTTTTAAAAATGGTCGTATACCAAGCTGAATTAACTGTTTTTTGATTTTCAAGAGCCACAGTAGCCACATGACATGGTTTTCGCGAAGAAACACGCCCATTTGCTTCCCAACGCTCTCACAATTTTTGTTATATTTTCTTCGAATTGGAAGAACCAAACAGTCGATTGCCTTTTTCTTTCCGGCTCATACGCATATATCCATGACTCGTCACCTCTCACGATCTTGTATACCTTTTTCGAAGTATCTTCAACAAATTTTTCAAGCGTTTGGCGGCACCAATCGACAAGAACCTTTTTTTGTGCATCTGTCAAAAAATGTGGAGTCCAACATGCACATAACTTCCGCACCTTTAAATGTTCATGTTCATGTTAATATATACGCTGGTGTTACTAGTCACATGACGATGCTTTTAATTTCATTCAAACAAACTAAGTTGTGTTTGAGGACACTCCTTGTTTTCTCGGTATGGTAGATGCCGCGATATTCATTGCAATCATCCAACTGATACCACTAACGTGGATTCCGCAGTCTATATAAATATGTGTGCTAGATGTTGGTGTGCAAGGTGCACATTCAGTACTGAAAAAACCGAGCGCATCGACACAGTACCAACAAAACAAAACTCTGAACGCTTTCCTAATTGTTTTAAAGATATTTTTAAGAGACTAATTAATTGTGAATGTACCTTTTAATAATATTTGACGCGACAGACCGTTGCTGTCCAAGGCCTTGCTTTTTGCGACCATACCGTTCCATGTTTCTAGGATTCGAACCTCCTTTTCAGAAGTCCAACGCACTAACCACCAGAACCACAGCGTCTATGGGGGTTGGGTCGAAACTGGGGTGGGGGCGGGGTGACCGATATTAGTGTCGATTCTATGGTTTTCGGGGTCGCTGAGTTGAATGGTGATGGTAAGACAGCTCTAGGGGGATGGTGTCGATTACTGCGGGGGGGGGGGTTACCGATATAAGTGTCGATTCTATAGTTTTCGTGGTCGCTGCGGTGAATATTGATGGTAAGACACCTCTACGGCAAGGGGTTCGATCACATAGTTTTCAGGATCGCTGAGATAAATAGTTATAGTAAGACACCTATATGCGGATGGGGCCAGGGGGGACTGTTTGGAGTCGATATTAGCGTCAAATTTTACACCCGTGAAACGCCGGGCCCTCAACTAGTAATTTATAATTTTCGAAAGCTTAAAAACAACGAAACACATTACAAACTTATACGAATTTAATAAAATGATTATGTTTGTGGTTAGAACTGCTGGCTACCGCTCATGAGCTTCGTACCAATGTTATTTTCTTAATTTGTTGGCGGCGTGTATCATGGCCCAACTGGATGACATGTGAAGCAGTAGTTTTCTAATTTGAAAACCAACACAACAACCTGATAACGCTTTCTAAATTAAATATTCCGAACAACATCCTACTTGCGTAGAATTCAACATTACAAAATTTGCAAAGCAATTAAGGGAGCGTTTCTTGTAAAAAACTTCGTGTTATGAAAGGATAAATATAAAAGTGAAAAGGGTCGAAATTTGTTAAATATGGTAAATAGCAAGATATTACGCTAAGAAATACCTTTGATTTTCTAAGTACCATTTTGCGCTTGTAGATTTGCGAAAAGTTGGAATTTTAAAAATTGCTTTCCACGCAGTCAGCATGATGCAATTTCCAGCTGTCTCAAATTAAGCCATAAATGGTCATGCTCATGATAGATTTAAAAAATGACAGTAATTATAGCGTTGCCTTTTTGTTTGCTCTCTTGAGCTTTGCGCCTAAAAATTTTTTGCCGCTATACATTTATAATACATGTTTTAGTCTGAATGACATGAAAATCATTTTATCATAATCATCATATTGACAAGTATTGTTATATATTCTGATTTGAATTATTTCAAACAAATCCTCTTTAGACTTTATATCGATTCCGTTTTATCACTTTGAACAGAACTTTAGTAAGAGAACGGTTCGTGGGCAAAAAAATTGCTCAGTATTTCGGTTTGACAGTCAATGAACAGGGGTAAGTATACAATTAAATAGCAAAATGTTATCAAAGCCAAGAATAAATAAGCCGATTATTTCAGGCGGATGAAAAGGTTTTTTATGCAACAATTTTCTTTAATATTCAACCTCATCATATTTGGCTCTACAACCGGGGTCCGCATATGGGCTCCCGATTCTTGAATATTAAACATTTCCAAGGTAACCTGGTTTATTGTAAGATCTGCATTCAATTAATTTATTTATTTATTTATTTATCCATACTATCATACTATTCATACTAACATTATAAATGTGAAAGTAACTCTGTCTGTCTGTTACATTTTCACGGCCAAACGGCGGGTGCGATTTGGCTGATTTTTTCTTTAAAATGTTCGTAATAGTCTGGGGATGATTATAGGAACCTGTAAAATTGGAAAATTTGGTAAAAACTGGAAAAATTCGGGAAAAGCTGAAAAAATGTCATTTTAAAGTTCATTCGTATCACTTTAATTATTTTCAAAAATTGCTAATACCTCACACGCGCTTGAGAGAGATAAGATCTTGAACACGTATGCTGCAAACACCGATTATGGCTACGATGGCAGACCTTTAATCTTTTAAAAGAAGGCGCGTGTACATTGACGTTCGTCTTTGTTTACTTAAAAATCTTATGAGCTTCAAAGTAGTTATTATATTTGGATAAATTACAAAAAATCCAACACTAAAGCTATTTAGTCTACGGCCAATTTAGCAGAAAACAAAAAAATTATCGAGTTAAATGAAATATCTAGTACTAGAAATGGTGGACCGATTTTTTCATAGCAGGCAATTTAGACCAGGATATCACATTTATTTCCTATGCCTTTAAGAAGGTGTTGTTTAAAAGCAAAATGGGCTTAAAACGATGTTAAAATTTAGAAAAAAAATTGTTTTGAGGATAGGGGTTTAAGGAACAAAGAAATGTTTTATTGTTATAATACTTAATTCAATCTATCTACATTATAATTCTTAATGCCTGTGTGTATGTATGTATGAAATTCTCTAACTAAGGAACGGCGCCCTCCATTGCAAAGCGGGGTTTTAAAATGTTAGTCATATGGCTGTAGTTTTGCAAATAACAATTTGAGTTCGATTTGTTGCAGAATCGTTTATCGGCTTAGACTAACCCCAGTTTTCCTATGTATCTTTTTAACTCTGTGCTAACGATGTCCATATTCCCACCCGAGTGGAAGAAAGCTAAAATCATCCCATTACCAAAGACTAAAAATTCTAGCATGACGAAATATAGAACAATTGTTAGTCTACCTTTCCTGTCGAAAGTCTTAGAAAAAATTATCATGTCACAAACCCATAGATATCTTTCAGTTAACCATCTTCTATGCTCAAACCAATCAAGATTTAGACCAAAGCGAAGCTGTAAAACGGCACTTTTACACATTGTTTATGAAGCGCAGACGTCTTTAGATAAATATCACCCCACTTTTCTAATTCTTCGAGATTTTTCGAAAACATTTGATACTGTGAATCACTCGATTTTGTGCAATAAACTTAAAAAGGATTTTAAGTTTTCTTTTCCATCTGAAAAACTTGTCTTCTCATACTTAGAAGGAAGGCAGCAACGAGTGGTAGTTGGTGAAAAGACCTCACGTTTTCGTGAAGTCCGAAACGGTGTACCGCAAGGTTCAATCCTATGCCCAACACTCTTCTCGTTATATGTGAACCTAAAGTATGCGGACGATGTTCAACTTTTCATGAGCTGTCCTATGAATGCGATTGATGACACTATTCATCTAATAAATATAAATGACTGGTCCCTGAAACATGAGCTACATTTAAACTCAAAAAAGTCCCAGGCGCTAGCGATATATAGCTGGTAGATTTCTTAATGTATCCGAATTTCAATCGGTCAAAATTGGTAATAGTCCGATTATGTGGACTGATACAGCTAAAAATCTAGGACTGATCTTTAATCGTACGCTTTCATGGGACGCACATATAACTAGAGCTATCGGTAAGGTGTATAGTGGACTACGTACACTGTGGGCCAGTCAGCATTTTCTACCTACAAAAACCAAGCGGATGCTGGCAAAAACTCTTCAATTACCAGAATTACTCTATAGAAGTGAACTTTTTATTTGTCCCGATTACAGATGTAAGAAAAAACTAAACGTTCTGTATATAAACATCGCTCGATATATTTTAGTCTGAAATATGGTGACCATGTTTCGAGATTCTCTAAGCAGATAAGTGGATGTTCCTTGAAAACCTTTTAAAATTGAAGTCCCTGTGCTTACTAGGAGACATATTGAATACGCGTCAGCCAGAATACCTATATGATAAGATGCAAACTATCCAATATCGGAGATCTTTTATCTTGGCTCAACGTAAGTACTTATGTCCACTGTCCCAAGGTAAATTTTTTTTTGCAAACTATTCAATTGTGGAGCTCTCTGCAAATAAAGATTAGAAGAATTGGAAACACAAACAAATTTATAACTTCTCTTCTTACACACCTGGCCACATAATAATATTTTTTAATAAATTATTTGAAACTTAAATTATTTTAAATTACATATAATCTTTTCATTATATCCATACATTATATTTTCAAAACGAGATATTTCTAAAAATTTGTTAAGCCATACAAACCTTTATAAGGTTATTTAAATCTTCATTATAAGTGACATTATATTACATAAATATATTATAATTATTATTATTATTATTATTATTAATAATAATATTATAGAATTAGAGCGCACTTGCTCTTCCAACTAGTTGAATGCCCGGCGTTGCACGGTTCTAAAATTTGACACTAATATCACCAATCGACCACTACCCCAAACCATAGCTATTCACCTCAGCGACCCCAAAAATTCGAAGCATTTTTTCCCGGAGTGTGTTTGTTTGTCTACTCGTATAGAAAACTATGGAGTCGACACTAATACGACCCCCCCCCACCCTTCGTTAATCGGCCCCTTCACCAAAATGGCGTCTTACCTTCACTTTACACCTCAGAGCCTTAAAACTATAGAATCAAGACTAATATCGGTCACCAGCAACCCTCTACCACATAAAACGTCTTACCGACACTATTTACTTCAGCGACCCCGAAAATTTGAAGGGCGAAGCTAATTAGAACACCTTTTTTTTCGAGTGCGTGTGTCTATTTTTTGGCTGTTTTTTTCACTCGTATAAAAAACTATCAAACTGACACTAATATCGCCCACCAGCCCTCCCTTATCAATCGGTCCCATCGTGCTAGAGGTGTCTTACCACCACAATACACCTCAACGACCCCGAAAACGAAAAAGTTGGTTGGTTTAAGAGTGGTTGGTTTTGTGAAGGGGGGTTGATCGGTGAGTAGTTGGGTGGTGATTTAGTATTGAATCCATAGTTTTCAGTGTCGCTGAAATAAATACACTCTTACCACCCATTGGGGTGGGTAGGGGTGACTTACCGATATTAGTTGTCGAATCAATACTTTTTCCAACTGGGCAACTCAACAAGTTAATTACAAAAGAGGATATACAATTTCAATATTACAGCGTCAAACATTCAAAGTAAGTTGCAATTAAAGTTGTGTGGGTAAAGCATTTTTTATCTTTTTTTTTTCTTAACAGGCGAATATATTTGCTGTATTCTAGAAAAAGTATAAGTAAAAATGTTTAGCCTGAGATAAGAGAAGCCAAAGTGTCGGCGTTTTAGTCTCGGTGAAGCTTCTTGGCAGGTATAAATATGGCTCGAAAACGAATGTAGAGCATAGTATCAGCCTTCATTGCCTTCAGTTAAAATGAAACTTTTTTTTGCTCTTGTTGTCTTCGCCGTTTTGGCCGCATTAACGATAGCTGGGCCAACAAAATCACCCGACTTTATTCACGGAGAATTGGCTGTGCCTAAGCAATTTCCATACCAAGTTGCTTTAAATATGAGACATGAAGTTTCCAACGATAAGCAATGGTGTGGTGGTGCCCTTATATCGGAAAGATGGATTCTTACTTCTGCTTCGTGCACAAATGGGTTAGTAAATTAATGAAAAGACTGATTGATTTAATTTAATCGCCTGGTATCAGTATGACAGATTTCTATCTACATTTTGGAGTGACCAACATGGATGACAACAATGAAGTTGGACACAGGGTTATCGAGGTTTCAAAGGAAGACATAATCGAAAATAATATCGCATTGATCAAGCTACCAGCTTCGATTGAATTTAATGGTCAGTTAAATTTTTGAAAAATTGAATTGAAATATGCCAACTTCTCTAAATTGCGGATTGATTTTACTTAAATGATTTGCTCAGAAAATATTCAACCTGCTAAACTGCCAAAGAAGTCGGATGTAAACAGAACCTACGTTGGCGACGAAGCAGTTTTTTCTGGATGGAACCTCAAACCAGGTAGTAAAACTTTAAATACTAATTCTGATCTTCTTCCATATCCTTAATTGCAACTTTAATACACAACAGCCGATTATATCGAATATGAAACTAAGTTACTTCGCTGGATGCCAGCACCAATTATGACATTGGCCGATTGCAAAAAGTTTTACTGGGCATTCTTTAGTGATACTAACATTTGCGTCCGCACTGAACAACTCAGCAACATATGGACTTTTGATATAGGTAGTCCATTGGTTTTGGCAGATGGCAATATGACTCTCATCGGTGTTCATACAGTGCAATCTCGCATTGATTCTGGTCCAGATGTATTCACTAATGTCGCTGCTTACTTGGATTGGATCGAAGAGCATACTGGCATTAAATCAGTTTAAATTGCAATATTTATATTTCAAAAAAAAATTTTTTTTTTTATTCGATGGAGAAGATACAATTGTAAGCAGCAGGAGAAAAATAAAAATAAATTTCAAAGCAATATAAGTAAATGTTTTCCTATTTTCTACTTGATTTTCCCAATTTTTTGCATGGATATTGATATTAAATAATACTTGTTAGCAATGGAGATCGAGACAAACTTTTCAAGCGACTTCTCTGCATAAATTTGTTTGGGTACTCGAAAAGAAGTAGTTGTAACTGACGGTCTTACAGAAAATAGAATGTGAAATAGACTCAATGTAAATATTACAGGCTGTTAAATAACGAAATCAACGCTGTTTTGCTAAAAAAAATCATATATGCTCGATAGGTTGGTATGCAATTTGTCTGTCAGTATACAAAAAAAACATTCACTTGATATCTATCTGTAGCTGTTTTCTACGATTGTACGGCTCGGCTTTTTTATCTGATGGATACTGATAAACATAGTTGGTGTAATCATTATCAAATTAATGAAATTAAAAAAAAACCTCAGTTTAGATGTTGCTAATCTTTACTATACATAAATACATATCATTTCAACAGCTCAAAACCACAAATTTAAATATTGAGTTTATATAATAATTATATACTTTTCCAGAACTAAGGTTAAATCATAACAAATCTCTGTACAGACTGTAACCACTTTCATCATATCATATTGATTTGAGATTTATACAGGTTTCGAAATTTTCAATGATAGGTAAAGAGAAATGAATAAACCGTTTTACATAACCAAGACAATCATTGGGGATCTGCATTGCGATTGATCGGGAAACTACTGACTGCTCAAAACTTGGTTTGGGCCTGTAGCGTTACAATCAAGTTCGTGATGTAGTGCTTGCTAGTGGTGGTCTTCGGGCAACTATGTGTATAAATCCTTATATATGTAGGCTAAAATTGCAAGTGCGAACGGTCTAGCGTTTCTAGTCTAGGTAACGTGGGTTAGCACCCTGCGATACCGAAAAATGTCCGTTACTGAAACGGCCTCTGACAAATAATGATTGAATAGTAACGACTTTTGGCTTTTGTACCCGGACTAAGATTGGTTTCTGGAATGTGAGGACGCTCCTTGACTCAGGGAGTGAAGGACCTAAAAATGCAAGATTTCTTCAACTGGAAGGTGAGTTTCTTCGATATAAATTAGACATACTGGGAGCAAGTGAAGTAAGATGGTTCAACGCGGGTGAGTAACAATCCCCAACGTGTAACATCGTGCTACTCTACTCCGGCAAACCCTCCGGCAGTCCTCGTGAATCTGGAGTGGGTCTGCTGCTAACACCAAAAGCACGCAGAGGCCTAATTTCCTGGCATTTTCCACATGGTGATATCGGCCAGATTTCAGACTAGAGTACGGCGCGTCACGATCATATAGTGTTAGACCCAAACGAATCCCTCCACTGAGGATGAAAAGGACAACTTCTATTCAGCTAAGCACTGTGTTCAACGCAACACAACACCCTTGTCATAGGACGCACCATGTTTGAGAATAAGACCTGCCACAAAGTCAGCTAGGTGTTAACTGACAAGCAATCATCATCCAACCAAATCGACCATGTGGCGATTAGCCGACTGTCTTTTCGACGTCCGAAACAGACGAGGAGCCGACATGGGTATGGTACGAGATCATCACCTTGGGGTAGCTACTGTCTAGTTACGTACTGCATCAGCTCAAAGACTCCGCAATATCATCCGAATGCCTAGGTATAATATCGACCGCCTAAAGATCCCCTCAGTACGCCAACAATTAAGGGATCATTTATAGCAAGGAGTGGAAGCAATTAGCAGCTCACTGCCGACAACCATCCAAGAACATTGGAAAGCGGTGAAAAATATTTTCACATCTGAAGCGGAAAGTATTGTTGGTAGAAGCCAGACAAGGCACAGCACGTGAGCACACTAGAAATTCGAAAGATTTGTTGCTACCTGCCAGTGGAATCATATTTTCAACTGGTTTCTTATATAATGATACACAAAATTACAATATAATGAGGAAGAAAAATTGTTTAGTAAATTGTGATAAGATAGTTTTGTTTAATCTGTTGAGATAAATGCTAGCTTTTAAGGATCGTGTTCATTCGTATCACTTTAATTATTTTCAAAAATTGCTAATACTTCACACGCGCTTGAGAGAGATAAGATCTTGAACACGTATTCTGCAAACACCGATTATGGCTACGATGGTAGACCTTTAATCTTTTAAAAGAAGGCGCGTGTACATTGACGTTCGTCTGTGTTTACTTAAAAATCTTATGAGCTTCAAAGTAGTTATTATATTTGGATAAATTACAAAAAATCCAACACTAAAGCTATTTAGTCTACAGCCAATTTAGCAGAAGACAAAAAAAAATTATCGAGTTAAATGAAATATCTAGTACTAGAAATGGTGGACCGATTTTTTCATAGCAGGCAATTTAGACCAGGATATCACATTTATTTCCTATGCCTTTAAGAAGGTGTTGTTTGAAAGCAAAATGAGCTTAAATCGATGTTAAAATTTAGAAAAAAAAATGTTTTGAGGATAGGGGTTTAAGGAACAAAGATATGTTTTATTATTATAATACTTAATTCAATCTATCTACATTATAATTCTTAATGTCTATGTGTATGTATGTATGAAATTCTCTAACTAAGGAACGGCGGCCTCGATTGCAAAGCGGGTTTTTAAAATGTTAGTCATATGGCTGTAGTTTTGCAAATAACAATTTGAGTTCAATTTGTTGCAGAATCGTTTATCGGCTTAGACTAACCCCAGTTTTCCTATGTATCTTTTTAACTCTGTGCTAACGATGTCCGTATTCCCACCCGAGTGGAAGAAAGCTAAAACCATCCCATTACCAAAGACTAAAAATTCTAGCATGACGGAATATAGACCAATTGTTATTCTACCTTTCCTGTCAAAAGTCTTAGAAAAAATTATCATGTCACACATCCATAGATATCTTTCAGTAAACCATCTTCTATGGTCAGGATTTAGACCAAAACGAAGCTGTAAAACGGCGCTTTTACACATTTTTGATGAAGCGCAGACGTATTTAGATAAAAATCACCCCACTTTTCTAATTCTTCGAGATTTTTCGAAAACATTTGATACTGTGAATCACTCGATTCTGTGCAATAAACTTATAAAGGATTTTAAGTTTTCTTTTCCATCTGAAAAACTTGTTTCCTCATACTTAGAAGCAAGGCAACAACGAGTGGTAGTTGGTGAAAAGACCTCACGTTATCGTGAAGTCCGGAACGATGTACCGCAAGGTTCAATCCTATGCCCAACACTCTTCTCGTTATATGTGAACGAACTACCTAAATTATGCGGACGATATTCAACTTTTCATGAGCTGTCCTATGAATGCGATTGATGACACTATTAATCTAATAAACGTAAATGACTGGTCTATGAAACATGAGCTACGTTTAAACTCAAAAAAGTCCCAGGCGCTGGCGATGTATACCTGGTAGAGTTCTTAATGTATCCGAATTTCAATCGGTCAAAATTGGTAATAGTCCGATTATGTGGACTGATACAGCTAAAAATCTAGGACTGATCGTTAATCGTACGCTTTCATGGGACGCACATATAACTAGAGCTATCGGTAAGGTGTATAGTGGACTACTTACACTGTGGGCCAGTCAGCATTTTCTACCTACAAAAACCAAGCGGATGCTGGAAAAATCTCTTCTATTACCAGAATTACTCTATAGAAGTGAACTTTTTATTTGTCCCGATTACAGATGTAAGAAAAACCTAAACGTTCTGTACAAACGCTCGATATATTTTAGTCTGAAATATGGTGACCATGTTTCGAGATTCTCTAAGCAGATAAGTGGATGTTCCTTGAAAACCTTTTAAAATTGAAGTCCCTATGCTTACTAGGAGACATATTGAATACGCGTCAGCCAGAAAACCTATATGATAAAATGCAAACTATCCAATATCGGAGATCTTTTATCTTGGCTCAACGTAAGTACTTATGTCCACTGTCCCAAGGTAAATTTTTTTTTGCAAACTATTCAATTGTGGAGCTCTCTGCAAATAAAGATTAGAAGAATTGGAAACACAAACAAATTTATAACTTCTCTTCTTACACACCTGGCCACATAATAATATTTTTTAATAAATTATTTGAAACTTAAATTATTTTAAATTACATATAATCTTTTCATTATATCCATACATTATATTTTCAAAACGAGATATTTCTAAAAATTTGTTAAGCCATACAAACCTTTATAAGGTTATTTAAATCTTCATTATAAGTGACATTATATTACATAAATATATTATAATTATTATTATTATTATTATTATTAATAATAATATTATAGAATTAGAGCGCACTTGCTCTTCCAACTAGTTGAATGCCCGGCGTTGCACGGTTCTAAAATTTGACACTAATATCACCAATCGACCACTACCCCAAACCATAGCTATTCACCTCAGCGACCCCAAAAATTCGAAGCATTTTTTCCCGGAGTGTGTTTGTTTGTCTACTCGTATAGAAAACTATGGAGTCGACACTAATACGACCCCCCCCCACCCTTCGTTAATCGGCCCCTTCACCAAAATGGCGTCTTACCTTCACTTTACACCTCAGAGCCTTAAAACTATAGAATCAAGACTAATATCGGTCACCAGCAACCCTCTACCACATAAAACGTCTTACCGACACTATTTACTTCAGCGACCCCGAAAATTTGAAGGGCGAAGCTAATTAGAACACCTTTTTTTTCGAGTGCGTGTGTCTATTTTTTGGCTGTTTTTTTCACTCGTATAAAAAACTATCAAACTGACACTAATATCGCCCACCAGCCCTCCCTTATCAATCGGTCCCATCGTGCTAGAGGTGTCTTACCACCACTATACACCTCAACGACCCCGAAAACGAAAAAGTTGGTTGGTTTAAGAGTGGTTGGTTTTGTGAAGGGGGGTTGATCGGTGAGTAGTTGGGTGGTGATTTAGTATTGAATCCATAGTTTTCAGTGTCGCTGAAATAAATACACTCTTACCACCCATTGGGGTGGGTAGGGGTGACTTACCGATATTAGTTGTCGAATCAATACTTTTTCCAACTGGGCAACTCAACAAGTTAATTACAAAAGAGGATATACAATTTCAATATTACAGCGTCAAACATTCAAAGTAAGTTGCAATTAAAGTTGTGTGGGTAAAGCATTTTTTATCTTTTTTTTTTCTTAACAGGCGAATATATTTGCTGTATTCTAGAAAAAGTATAAGTAAAAATGTTTAGCCTGAGATAAGAGAAGCCAAAGTGTCGGCGTTTTAGTCTCGGTGAAGCTTCTTGGCAGGTATAAATATGGCTCGAAAACGAATGTAGAGCATAGTATCAGCCTTCATTGCCTTCAGTTAAAATGAAACTTTTTTTTGCTCTTGTTGTCTTCGCCGTTTTGGCCGCATTAACGATAGCTGGGCCAACAAAATCGCCCGACTTTATTCACGGAGAATTGGCTGTGCCTAAGCAATTTCCATACCAAGTTGCTTTAAATATGAGACATGAAGTTTCCAACGATAAGCAATGGTGTGGTGGTGCCCTTATATCGGAAAGATGGATTCTTACTTCTGCTTCGTGCACAAATGGGTTAGTAAATTAATGAAAAGACTGATTGATTTAATTTAATCGCCTGGTATCAGTATGACAGATTTCTATCTACATTTTGGAGTGACCAACATGGATGACACCAATGAAGTTGGACACAGGGTTATCGAGGTTTCAAAGGAAGACATAATCGAAAATAATATCGCATTGATCAAGCTACCAGCTTCGATTGAATTTAATGGTCAGTTAAATTTTTGAAAAATTGAATTGAAATATGCCAACTTCTCTAAATTGCGGATTGATTTTACTTAAATGATTTGCTCAGAAAATATTCAACCTGCTAAACTGCCAAAGAAGTCGGATGTAAACAGAACCTACGTTGGCGACGAAGCAGTTTTTTCTGGATGGAACCTCAAACCAGGTAGTAAAACTTTAAATACTAATTCTGATCTTCTTCCATATCCTTAATTGCAACTTTAATACACAACAGCCGATTATATCGAATATGAAACTAAGTTACTTCGCTGGATGCCAGCACCAATTATGACATTGGCCGATTGCAAAAAGTTTTACTGGGCATTCTTTAGTGATACTAACATTTGCGTCCGCACTGAACAACTCAGCAACATATGGACTTTTGATATAGGTAGTCCATTGGTTTTGGCAGATGGCAATATGACTCTCATCGGTGTTCATACAGTGCAATCTCGCATTGATTCTGGTCCAGATGTATTCACTAATGTCGCTGCTTACTTGGATTGGATCGAAGAGCATACTGGCATTAAATCAGTTTAAATTGCAATATTTATATTTCAAAAAAAAATTTTTTTTTTTATTCGATGGAGAAGATACAATTGTAAGCAGCAGGAGAAAAATAAAAATAAATTTCAAAGCAATATAAGTAAATGTTTTCCTATTTTCTACTTGATTTTCCCAATTTCTTGCATGGATATTGATATTAAATAATACTTGTTAGCAATGGAGATCGAGACAAACTTTTCAAGCGACTTCTCTGCATAAATTTGTTTGGGTACTCGAAAAGATGTAGTTGTAACTGACGGTCTTACAGAAAATAGAATGTGAAATAGACTAAATGTAAATATTACAGGCTGTTAAATAACGAAATCAATGCTGTTTTGCTAAAAAAATTCATATATGCTCGATAGGTTGGTATGCAATTTGTCTGTCAGTATACAAAAAAAACATTCACTTGATATCTATCTGTAGCTGTTTTCTACGATTGTACGGCTCGGCTTTTTTATCTGATGGATACTGATAAACATAGTTGGTGTAATCATTATCAAATTAATGAAATTAAAAAAAAACCTCAGTTTAGATGTTGCTACTCTTTACTATACATAAATACATATCATTTCAACAGCTCAAAACCACAAATTTAAATATTTAGTTTATATAATAATTATATACTTTTCCAGAAGTAGATTAAATCATAACAAATCTCTGTACAGACTGTAACCACTTTCATCATATCATATTGATTTGAGATTTATACAGGTTTCGAAATTTTCAATGATAGGTAAAGAGAAATGAATAAACCGTTTTACATAACCAAGACAATCATTGGGGATCTGCATTGCGATTGATCGGGAAACTACTGACTGCTCAAAACTTGGTTTGGGCCTGTAGCGTTACAATCAAGTTTTTTTTTTTTTATTCGATGGAGAAGATACAATTGTAAGCAGCAGGAGAAAAATAAAAATAAATTTCAAAGCAATATAAGTAAATGTTTTCCTATTTTCTACTTAATTTTCCCAATTTCTTGCATGGATATTGATATTAAATAATACTTGTTAGCAATGGAGATCGAGACAAACTTTTCAAGCGACTTCTCTGCATAAATTTGTTTGGGTACTCGAAAAGATGTAGTTGTAACTGACGGTCTTACAGAAAATAGAATGTGAAATAGACTCAATGTAAATATTACAGGCTGTTAAATAACGAAATCAACGCTGTTTTGCTAAAATTCATATATGCTCGATAGGTTGGTATGCAATTTGTCTGTCAGTATACAAAAAAAACATTCACTTGATATCTATCTGTAGCTGTTTTCTACGATTGTACGGCTCGGCTTTTTTATCTGATGGATACTGATAAACATAGTTGGTGTAATCATTATCAAATTAATGAAATTAAAAAAAAACCTCAGTTTAGATGTTGCTACTCTTTACTATACATAAATACATATCATTTCAACAGCTCAAAACCACAAATTTAAATATTGAGTTTATATAATAATTATATACTTTTCCAGAAGTAGATTAAATCATAACAAATCTCTGTACAGACTGTAACCACTTTCATCATATCATATTGATTTGAGATTTATACAGGTTTCGAAATTTTCAATGATAGGTAAAGAGAAATGAATAAACCGTTTTACATAACCAAGACAATCATTGGGGATCTGCATTGCGATTGATCGGGAAACTACTGACTGCTCAAAACTTGGTTTGGGCCTGTAGCGTTACAATCAAGTTCGTGATGTAGTGCTTGCTAGTGGTGGTCTTCGGGCAACTATGTGTATAAATCCTTATATATGTAGGCTAAAATTGCAAGTGCGAACGGTCTAGCGTTTCTAGTCTAGGTAACGTGGGTTAGCACCCTGCGATACCGAAAAATGTCCGTTAGTGAAACGGCCTCTGACAAATAATGATTGAATAGTAACGACTTTTGGCTTTTGTACCCGGACTAAGATTGGTTTCTGGAATGTGAGGACGCTCCTTGACTCAGGGAGTGAAGGACCTAAAAATGCAAGATTTCTTCAACTGGAAGGTGAGTTTCTTCGATATAAATTAGACATACTGGGAGCAAGTGAAGTAAGATGGTTCAACGCGGGTGAGTAACAATCCCCAACGTGTAACATCGTGCTACTCTACTCCGGCAAACCCTCCGGCAGTCCTCGTGAATCTGGAGTGGGTCTGCTGCTAACACCAAAAGCACGCAGAGGCCTAATTTCCTGGCATTTTCCACATGGTGATATCGGCCAGATTTCAGACTAGAGTACGGCGCGTCACGATCATATAGTGTTAGACCCAAACGAATCCCTCCACTGAGGATGAAAAGGACAACTTCTATTCAGCTAAGCACTGTGTTCAACGCAACACAACACCCTTGTCATAGGACGCACCATGTTTGAGAATAAGACCTGCCACAAAGTCAGCTAGGTGTTAACTGACAAGCAATCATCATCCAACCAAATCGACTATGTGGCGATTAGCCGACTGTCTTTTCGACGTCCGAAACAGACGAGGAGCCGACATGGGTATGGTACGAGATCATCACCTTGGGGTAGCTACTGTCCAGTTACGTACTGCATCAGCTCAAAGACTCCGCAATATCATCCGAATGCCTAGGTATAATATCGACCGCCTAAAGATCCCCTCAGTACGCCAACAATTAAGGGATCATTTATAGCAAGGAGTGGAAGCAATCAGCAGCTCACTGCCGACAACCATCCAAGAACATTGGAAAGCGGTGAAAAATATTTTCATATCTGAAGCGGAAAGTATTGTTGGTAGAAGCCAGACAAGGCACAGCACGTGAGCACACTAGAAATTCGAAAGATTTGTTGCTACCTGCCAGTGGAATCATATTTTCAACTGGTTTCTTATATAATGATACACAAAATTACAATATAATGAGGAAGAAAAAATTTTTAGTAAATTGTGATAAGATAGTTTTGTTTAATCTGTTGAGATAAATGCTAGCTTTTAAGGATCGTGTTCATTCGTATCACTTTAATTATTTTCAAAAATTGCTAATACTTCACACGCGCTTGAGAGAGATAAGATCTTGAACACGTATTCTGCAAACACCGATTATGGCTACGATGGCAGACCTTTAATCTTTTAAAAGAAGGCGCGTGTACATTGACGTTCGTCTGTGTTTACTTAAAAATCTTATGAGCTTCAAAGTAGTTATTATATTTGGATAAATTACAAAAAATACAACACTAAAGCTATTTAGTCTACAGCCAATTTAGCAGAAGACAAAAAAAAATTATCGAGTTAAATGAAATATCTAGTACTAGAAATGGTGGACCGATTTTTTCATAGCAGGCAATTTAGACCAGGATATCACATTTATTTCCTATGCCTTTAAGAAGGTGTTGTTTGAAAGCAAAATGAGCTTAAATCGATGTTAAAATTTAGAAAAAAAAAATGTTTTGAGGATAGGGGTTTAAGGAACAAAGATATGTTTTATTATTATAATACTTAATTCAATCTATCTACATTATAATTCTTAATGTCTATGTGTATGTATGTATGAAATTCTCTAACTAAGGAACGGCGGCCTCGATTGCAAAGCGGGTTTTTAAAATGTTAGTCATATGGCTGTAGTTTTGCAAATAACAATTTGAGTTCAATTTGTTGCAGAATCGTTTATCGGCTTAGACTAACCCCAGTTTTCCTATGTATCTTTTTAACTCTGTGCTAACGATGTCCGTATTCCCACCCGAGTGGAAGAAAGCTAAAACCATCCCATTACCAAAGACTAAAAATTCTAGCATGACGGAATATAGACCAATTGTTATTCTACCTTTCCTGTCAAAAGTCTTAGAAAAAATTATCATGTCACACATCCATAGATATCTTTCAGTAAACCATCTTCTATGGTCAGGATTTAGACCAAAACGAAGCTGTAAAACGGCGCTTTTACACATTTTTGATGAAGCGCAGACGTATTTAGATAAAAATCACCCCACTTTCTAATTCTTCGAGATTTTTCGAAAACATTTGATACTGTGAATCACTCGATTCTGTGCAATAAACTTATAAAGGATTTTAAGTTTTCTTTTCCATCTGAAAAACTTGTTTCCTCATACTTAGAAGCAAGGCAACAACGAGTGGTAGTTGGTGAAAAGACCTCAAGTTATCGTGAAGTCCGGAACGATGTACCGCAAGGTTCAATCCTATGCCCAACACTCTTCTCGTTATATGTGAACGAACTACCTAAATTATGCGGACGATATTCAACTTTTCATGAGCTGTCCTATGAATGCGATTGATGACACTATTAATCTAATAAACGTAAATGACTGGTCTATGAAACATGAGCTACGTTTAAACTCAAAAAAGTCCCAGGCGCTAGCGATGTATACCTGGTAGAGTTCTTAATGTATCCGAATTTCAATCGGTCAAAATTGGTAATAGTCCGATTATGTGGACTGATACAGCTAAAAATCTAGGACTGATCGTTAATCGTACGCTTTCATGGGACGCACATATAACTAGAGCTATCGGTAAGGTGTATAGTGGACTACTTACACTGTGGGCCAGTCAGCATTTTCTACCTACAAAAACCAAGCGGATGCTGGAAAAATCTCTTCTATTACCAGAATTACTCTATAGAAGTGAACTTTTTATTTGTCCCGATTACAGATGTAAGAAAAACCTAAACGTTCTGTACAAACGCTCGATATATTTTAGTCTGAAATATGGTGACCATGTTTCGAGATTCTCTAAGCAGATAAGTGGATGTTCCTTGAAAACCTTTTAAAATTGAAGTCCCTATGCTTACTAGGAGACATATTGAATACGCGTCAGCCAGAAAACCTATATGATAAAATGCAAACTATCCAATATCGGAGATCTTTTATCTTGGCTCAACGTAAGTACTTATGTCCACTGTCCCAAGGTAAATTTTTTTTTGCAAACTATTCAATTGTGGAGCTCTCTGCAAATAAAGATTAGAAGAATTGGAAACACAAACAAATTTATAACTTCTCTTCTTACACACCTGGCCACATAATAATATTTTTTAATAAATTATTTGAAACTTAAATTATTTTAAATTACATATAATCTTTTCATTATATCCATACATTATATTTTCAAAACGAGATATTTCTAAAAATTTGTTAAGCCATACAAACCTTTATAAGGTTATTTAAATCTTCATTATAAGTGACATTATATTACATAAATATATTATAATTATTATTATTATTATTATTATTAATAATAATATTATAGAATTAGAGCGCACTTGCTCTTCCAACTAGTTGAATGCCCGGCGTTGCATGGTTCTAAAATTTGACACTAATATCACCAATCGACCACTACCCCATAGCTATTCACCATAGCTATTCACCTCAGCGACCCCAAAAATTCGAAGCATTTTTTCCCGGAGTGTGTTTGTTTGTCTACTCGTATAGAAAACTATGGAGTCGACACTAATACGACCCCCCCCCACCCTTCGTTAATCGGCCCCTTCACCAAAATGGCGTCTTACCTTCACTTTACACCTCAGAGCCTTAAAACTATAGAATCAAGACTAATATCGGTCACCAGCAACCCTCTACCACATAAAACGTCTTACCGACACTATTTACTTCAGCGACCCCGAAAATTTGAAGGGCGAAGCTAATTAGAACACCTTTTTTTTCGAGTGCGTGTGTCTATTTTTTGGCTGTTTTTTTCACTCGTATAAAAAACTATCAAACTGACACTAATATCGCCCACCAGCCCTCCCTTATCAATCGGTCCCATCGTGCTAGAGGTGTCTTACCACCACTATACACCTCAACGACCTCGAAAACGAAAAAGTTGGTTGGTTTAAGAGTGGTTGGTTTTGTGAAGGGGGGTTGATCGGTGAGTAGTTGGGTGGTGATTTAGTATTGAATCCATAGTTTTCAGTGTCGCTGAAATAAATACACTCTTACCACCCATTGGGGTGGGTAGGGGTGACTTACCGATATTAGTTGTCGAATCAATACTTTTTCCAACTGGGCAACTCAACAAGTTAATTACAAAAGAGGATATACAATTTCAATATTACAGCGTCAAACATTCAAAGTAAGTTGCAATTAAAGTTGTGTGGGTAAAGCATTTTTTATCTTTTTTTTTTCTTAACAGGCGAATATATTTGCTGTATTCTAGAAAAAGTATAAGTAAAAATGTTTAGCCTGAGATAAGAGAAGCCAAAGTGTCGGCGTTTTAGTCTCGGTGAAGCTTCTTGGCAGGTATAAATATGGCTCGAAAACGAATGTAGAGCATAGTATCAGCCTTCATTGCCTTCAGTTAAAATGAAACTTTTTTTTGCTCTTGTTGTCTTCGCCGTTTTGGCCGCATTAACGATAGCTGGGCCAACAAAATCACCCGACTTTATTCACGGAGAATTGGCTGTGCCTAAGCAATTTCCATACCAAGTTGCTTTAAATATGAGACATGAAGTTTCCAACGATAAGCAATGGTGTGGTGGTGCCCTTATATCGGAAAGATGGATTCTTACTTCTGCTTCGTGCACAAATGGGTTAGTAAATTAATGAAAAGACTGATTGATTTAATTTAATCGCCTGGTATCAGTATGACAGATTTCTATCTACATTTTGGAGTGACCAACATGGATGACACCAATGAAGTTGGACACAGGGTTATCGAGGTTTCAAAGGAAGACATAATCGAAAATAATATCGCATTGATCAAGCTACCAGCTTCGATTGAATTTAATGGTCAGTTAAATTTTTGAAAAATTGAATTGAAATATGCCAACTTCTCTAAATTGCGGATTGATTTTACTTAAATGATTTGCTCAGAAAATATTCAACCTGCTAAACTGCCAAAGAAGTCGGATGTAAACAGAACCTACGTTGGCGACGAAGCAGTTTTTTCTGGATGGAACCTCAAACCAGGTAGTAAAACTTTAAATACTAATTCTGATCTTCTTCCATATCTTTAATTGCAACTTTAATACACAACAGCCGATTATATCGAATATGAAACTAAGTTACTTCGCTGGATGCCAGCACCAATTATGACATTGGCCGATTGCAAAAAGTTTTACTGGGCATTCTTTAGTGATACTAACATTTGCGTCCGCACTGAACAACTCAGCAACATATGGACTTTTGATATAGGTAGTCCATTGGTTTTGGCAGATGACAATATGACTCTCATCGGTGTTCATACAGTGCAATCTCGCATTGATTCCGGTCCAGATGTATTCACTAATGTCGCTGCTTACTTGGATTGGATCGAAGAGCATACTGGCATTAAATCAGTTTAAATTGCAATATTTATATTTAAAAAAAAAATGTTTTTTTCTATTCGATGGAGAAGATACAATTGTAAGCAAGAGGAGAAAAATAAAAATAAATTTTGAGGCAATATAAGTAAATGTTTTCATATTTTCTTGATTTTCACAATTTCTTCCATGGATATTGATATTTAATAATACTTGTTAGCAATGGAGATCGAGACAAACCTTTCAAGCGACTTCTCTGCATAAATTTGCTTGTAAAAATAGTTTGGGTACTCGAAAAGAAGTAGTCGTATCTGACAGTCTTACAGAAAATAGTGGCCCGGTATGTGAAATAGACTCAATGTAAATATTGCAGGCCGTTAAATAACGAAATCAAAGCTGTTTTGCTAAAAAAAATTCATATATGCTCGATAGGTTGGTATGCAATCTGTCTGTCAGTATACAAAAAAACATTCACTTGATATCTGTCTGTAGCTGTTTTATACGATTGTACGGCTCGGCTTTTTTATCTGATGGATACTGATAAACATAGTTGGTGTAATCATTAATTTGAAATTACAGTAAAAATTAAAAAAAGCATCAGTTTAGATGTTGATACTCTTTACTATACATAAATACATATCATTTCAACAGCTCAAAACCACAAATTTAAATATTGAGTTTTTATAATAATTATATACTTTTCCAGAAGTAAGGTTAAATCATAACAAATCTCTGTACAGACTGTAACCAAATTATTATAAAGTTTTTTGCTATAAATAAAGAAACTATCTATATCATTTCAACATCAATCGCCACTTTAATCATATTGATTTGAGATTTTACAGGTTTCGAAATTTTCAATAATAGGTAAAGAGAAATGAATAAACCGTTTTACATAGCTTGGTTTGAGCCAGTAGCGCAACAATCAAGTTCATGTTGTTGTGCTTGCTTTACCTCCTAGTGGTGGTCCCCGTGTAACTATGTGTATAAATCCTTATATATGCAGGTTATAATTACAGGTGCGAAAGATCTAGCGTTTCTAGTCTAGGTAACGTGGCCGCCCGCTACTGAAACCGACACAACGCCTCGGATAAGTAATGATCGAATAATGACCACTTTTGGCTATTGTACCCGGACTAAGATTGGTTTCTGGAATTTGAGGCCGCTTCTTGACTCAGGGAGTGAAGGACCTCAAAGTACCAGATTTCTTCAACTGGAAAGTGAGATTCTTCGATATAATTTGGACATACTGGGAGTGAGTGAAGTAAGATGGTTCGACGCGGGATAGTACTGGACCTGCTGTTCATCGATTTTGAAAAGGCGTTTGACAGTATCAACAGATAGTTTATCTGGCTTGCCTTGCGCTGGAGGGGTATACCCGATAAACTAATAGATATTATTAAAGCAACCTATGATGGCTCTAAATGTCATGTGCTGCATAGAGAAAAGCTGTCAGAGGAGTTCGAGATCCTAAGTGAGGTACGACAAGGTAGCATTCTATCGCCGATACTTTTTTTTGTTGGTGATTAGCGATGTGCTTCGCGCAGCTTTATCTACGGGACACGGAGGAATTTTTTGGACTCTTACATCTCAACTCAAATATCTGGACTCCGCTGACGATGCTTCACTCTCACACACACAGAATTATGGAGCTGCACTCAATGACAGTGAATTCGGAAAGGGAGGCAAATGTTGCGGGTTTTAAGATTAATACTGCTAAGACCAAAATCATCAACCTCGGCACTAACTCAGTAACTCAAGTTAAGAGAGTAGAGAGAGTAGAGAGTTTCCAATATCTTGGTGTATTGTCTCCAGCGAAGGTGGAACTGAAAATGATATTGTCAAGCAAAATCAGTGTTTGGAATTATGTCCATTATATGGCGAAGCAATGCGATCAGCTTAAACACCAAACTGCGACTGTTAAGTTCAATTGTTGACCGCTACTATCACAAAAAGATTAAAAACGTTCGTAAATAGGTGCCTACGAAACAGGGCTTTCTGGCCTAACCGTATCTCTAACGACCATCTTTACCAGAGAAGGTGTCAGGAACCAATAGGCACAACCATCCAACGACGGAAGTGGCAGTGGATTGGTCATACACTTCGAAAAGGCGACAGTTCCATAGAAAACAACGCAATGCAATGGAATCTGGTATCTCAGGATAATTAGAAATACATGACGCAGAACAGTTGAGAAGGAGTCACGGCAATTCGGAAAGAGTTGGAGAGAGTTGAAGCTCATTGCCAGAAACCTCACGCGATGGCGCGTAGCCTCAGTAGAGGCTCTAGGACCTACAAGGGAATAAAGGACATAATAGGAAGGCAAACATCAAGTCGATTTATTAAGCTTAAGATAAATTGCTTTATTATATTAAAAAGTTTCTTTCGGGACTTTAATATTTAATTCCAGAGTTGTTCTCGATCCAGTCCAAGTAGGCAGAGATTCGTGTGAAAATACCCGGTGATCCCTGTACACAGTTGCCGTATGAAAGAATACCTACAAGTGTCATGCTGCCATCGGACAAAACCAGTGGAGCACCTGAATCGACATCGCATATAGACTTGTCTTCCGGAACACTGACACAAATATTGTTGTTTCTAACATCTTTATAATAGAAGGTACCGCAATCTCTGTTATTTAACACAGGTACTTTGATCATATGAAGTTTATCTGTCACATATTCAGCCGCTGCAAACATGAATGCCATAAAAATAGGTAGATAAAGGAAAGCACAGTTAATGTCTTACGCTCACTGGTGAGCCTCCAGCCGGAAATAAAAACTTTGTTACCAGCATACGTGTTGTACTTATCAAATTTTTTTGGCAACCTAGCTGGTCTAATGTATTCTGCACAGAAAAAAAAACAAACAAACGCCAACAACAGTTAAGGTAATTACCGTCTAACATTGGCTACTACAAGACTTACCGTTTAGAGTAATTGCGATTGGAAGTTTAATTAAGGCAATATCATGATCCGATCCATATGGAACCCACTTCTCATGAACGATGATATTTTTTTTTGAAATATTGATGACCAAATGTCCAACTTCATTGGCATCACGTATGTTGTTGGCGCCAAGGTGGACCTCAGCGCTAGTTATACTGCAAGAATGCAAAAACCAATAAAGTGCCGGTCTCATTATTTATTTTACTTACTCGTCTGTGCAGGATGCAGCAATAAGTATATATCTATTCGAAATTAGGCTTCCACCACACCATTGGTTGAATTCCCCAAATGGCAGGTACAACCGAATTGCAACATGGTAAGGTACACGTAATGACTTTGCGACAGTCCCTTCTCCTTTTTTCAACGCTACTACAGAAGAAGCGACCACAGAAATGACGAGCAAAATTAAAAATTTCATATTGCCAGTTGAACACTTAGAAGGTATAATAATTCGAAGAACAATAATTTTATACGTTTTTATAGTAGATGAGGGGCTTCGTTTAAACTCGTAAACGTAATAGCTGTTGTCAAAGGAAAAAAAAAACAATCTATTTACACAGACTTTTGATGTATTGTTGACTTTTTAACCTTCAAAATTGTGCGTTTTAGTTAAATAATGATGAAATAACTTCAACTTGGCATTAAAAGACGTCAAAGTTGGCAAACACGTAAAAAACAGTATAGTTTTCATTAAGAATAATGAACAAATAAATTCACCCACGAGTAGGAAGCAAAAACACATTTGTTTGTTCGCCGTTGAAACAGTATTATCGTCTGAATCCATAAAAAAATTGAGATCGCATTCTACTTATAAACAAAAATTAAAGTATGAGAAAAAGTTAGAAATGTGTAACGGCACGATCGCTAATGGGGAGAGGATGCTGAAATTATTCGCCTGTCCTCATCACATTAGGTCACCCAACCTATTGCAGCTCAGCGAACGCTATACTGCAGCACGGAGGGCGGTAAGTTTATGTGACGAAGTTATGTAATGTCCAGCTCAAAATCGCATCTCCTCGAGGGACTATGTATATTACCGATGCCCATTCATCAATGATAATATATATAGCATTGAAGAGCCACTTCAGCTATTTGGCCGAGCCCGTAAAGTAAGTAACTCTACCCAAACCACCCATTCAGGTGGTGGTTATTTATTTCGTTAATTAACTACACGTATCCTCCTTCACCATTAAAGGAAGTTGGTATTCAAACTCCGGGTGCACGCGTTGATTACCATTGACCAGCTCGTCGGTTGTTGGGGTGGGATCTTTGAGCCCAGAGTACCAAATGCACCCTGACCGTACATAAAATAGTATATCGCGGGCGAATCAAGATTTAGAAAACGGCAAAAAACACAAAAGGGAAAAAACAACAACGAAGAGAATTCACCTCCTCGCGGGTGCGTCCTGACACTTTGGATGGGATTTTGTAAAGCTGTCACCCCATAGGTATTCCTTGGGCTCCCGGTGTCGAAAGAGCCAACTATTGTGGCTGCTAGTGTGATTACACAATAAACAACGGCTCTCTATTTCACTGACATCATTCTTTCCTCTCGCAATAATAATAATAATAATATTCGGCGCGACAGACCATTGCGGTCCAAGGCCTAACTTCTCGCGACAATTTCTGTTTTGCTTGTATATTTTTGAACACAAATGGAAGGAACCTACAACTTAAGACTGGATTGAGAAGCTTTCCGTGACAAGTTATTACTCTCGGAATGTTTGTCACACATTCGTGAGAGGTGGGACATCGTGAAAAATACTTTTGGTGTTACTGGGATTTGATCCACTGAGCCACAGCGCTGGGGCTTTAGGTAAATGAACAAAACAAGTAAATGTAAAAAACCTTCGCTTTTCGGTTACGAACTTTTATGTATACATCGATAAATCCCATATGCGTCACACGCATCGCATGCATCACACGCGCTTAAAATTTCAGCTCTATAAAACGTGTGAAAGTTGGAAAAAAATGACCTAAAGGAAGTCGAATATACAACTGTTCCACGCGACTCGTGTCACATGAAATGGCTCATGACGCTCACAAAATTAGCATAAGTTAGTTGTTAGTTAGTTAGTTATTTGTTTTAAAAGTGTTTTAGAAGGTCGAATAAAAAAGACAGAGAGGCAAAGTTAAATTTAATAAAAGTTCTTAAAAACAGCATTTAATTCTTACTTTTTGTACATTCTTGTAATAAGTACCATCTAGCGTTATAGAAAATAGAGCGCATATTTGCAATAAATGTAACAAACCAGAAGACATTTGGTTTATATTCTGGCTTGTTACATTCACTGCAAATACAATTTTAATAATTCAATAAAACATATGGTACAACCAGGGGTGTTCGAGTGCTTTAATCAAACTGTCACTATCCACCTCACTAACCAAACATTTTATTTCTCTTTGTTCTAAGAGATGTCCCACAAACCATAATCATATCTGTGTAAAAAATGTCTTTTTGTTCGAATACCCTCAACATTTTTATGAGACAGCTAATGCTATTTTAATGTCTCATATATACTATACTGGCGATAACTCTAATAGTCTTTCTTCTTGTCAGCTGAAGTGTACGGTTTATTGAGTTTTAATTCTCTTTTTCTTTCTTTGTTTCTTCGAAGATATTTTGTGTAACATCCTAAGAGCAAAAATAAAACATTATTACCTTAGGGGCAATAGGAACTGAAAATCTGGTTTCACACATACTATGGCAGATTACACTTATGATTGATGGTATAACGAAAAACTGCCATTAAAAATGCATAGACTCGATATATTTTCATTATAAGTTAATTAAAACAAGTACACACTTATTCTATGTGATTTATATTAATTTGTATTTGTAGGTATTTTGTGTGTATTGCAAATAAAATGAAACGAAACATGCAGAAGAGATGTAACTTTGCTAGTATTTCAGACAAATGTTATAGCAAATCTAGAATCAAATGCGTCGCTACTTAGAAAATTTTACTTACTTACTTTGCTTGTATTAAATAATTATTCTAATAAAGTCTTGTTAGATATGTGTGTGTGTGGGACTTCTTTTCAACTTTTGCTCCTGAAAATTACAAATTCTTCAGTCAATATAACGCACATATATTATATACCGCTCATATACACGTATGTAGTATGTAATTCCTTCCCTGCTAATAAAAAACATAAACACACGTGAGCTGTACGTAGAAAAATAATGGTACTCGTAACAAATATCCTTTATTTTGTTAATGAAAGGAATTACTAGAATTTTAATGATACCAGTTGCCAGTGACTTAAGGACGAGCGGATATATTCTTATACCTTCTTCTTATAATTTCTTACAAATTGTGATTACGTCAAACGAAATCTCACCCGCCTTAATTCTTACAATTTGTTTTGTCTGTCTGTGTTCCAACATTTAACGTCAAATGTTCGACATTTAAGTACGTTCTCTTCCTCCGATTCATCAAAAAATTGTTGCGCCGGTGATGAGTTTTTTTTTTGGGGGGGGGGGGGGGAACAAATAAATAATAGCTTGAATGAAGAAATAAATTGCACAGAAGAAATTGGTTACTCCTTCTTAAATCTTCTGTGGTTATTTCCTTCTTTTTTCATGATCTTGCCTGCCTGCTAAATGGCGCGTAAGTGAAATTTGCATTTCATGTTTAAAATTAAATTGGGTAACTCACAAAAATATAATTTCGCTATGACTTTATTTTGCAATTCAAAGAAAACGGAACACTCTCTTGAGTTAGGCGTCTGAAATAATTCCTTAAGGTTGACGATAATGCAGATTTGTTTTGTTAACAGTTTTCTTCTTTACCAGAGCGTCAACATTTTTGAAATTAAATCAGAAACGTAAATTCGTTGCTGAGGGAAATTGATGTAATTTGAATAGATAACAAAAACATTCACTTTTCTTACTTAATGAGATACCAAGTGCGAGTGTTTTAATTTAAATAAATAAGCAGAAAAACAGGTCTACGATTTTTGAAGGTTTTGTTTATGCATAGAAAAGAGAAAAAAGAAAACAATTACCACGGTATTGTGATACTGTGCCACTAAATTTATCGTTGAGTTTACAAATTAAGATGAGCCAGCTTTTCTCTTGACAATAACTGCTAATTATTTGAAATTAAATTAAACAATTAACCAAAGCTCAACAGTAATTTTCGTTGGTTATTAGAACATTATTTATCTGGCAAAACAATTACCACGGTATGGTGATACTGTACCACTAAATTTATCGTTGAGTTTACAAATTACGATGAGGCAGGTTTTCTCTTGACAATAACTGGTAATTATTTGAAATTAAATTAAACAATTAACCAAAGCTCAACAGTAATTTTCGTTGGTTGTAACTCAAATAAAATATCAACTTTATTTAAACGCAGTTACAAAGACTAGTATTTCTTCTAAAAATAAAGCCTTAAACGAAGTTTCTACCGTTAGCATTAACAGAGTCATTTTCGTTAACACCAAGAGTAAAAAATACACCAAAGTAAGCTTTTTCTTAAATCCCCGATAAATCATGTCAACAGTGCAGATAGACCGTTACTGTAGAATGATTTTTTATTAGAATATACCCAAGAATCATCTCCAAAATTATTCTTGACGAATTAGGGGACACCTTGTATAGAGGGTTTACGGTAACAAATACTTAAGAGATGATTCCTTGGTTAATTTCGTGAAAAAAATCGTATGGGAAGGGGGGGGGATCTATTTCCAATTACTGCGGTATACGTAGAGTTTTAATGCGAAAAGACGTACTAGACGTACCCTGTGACTCTTGCAGGCTTTCAGCTACAAGGTCATTGTTGATCTTTTTTGAAAGCAAATTGAATTTTTAAGATAAAAAGTGTACATTGTTTGACCTTAGAAATTTAATTTTCTTTCAAAAAAGACCAACAGTTACCTTATAGGTTAAAGCGTTCAAGAGTTATATGGTGTGAAGTCATGTAAGGTCCTAAGTAACGTACTTTTAAACTTACATGATTTAACAAACTTTCAGTTTTAACCCTGCTCCTGTTGACCGAATGTATAAACATTGTGAGCTGATTTATAGAAAATTGTATAGGCTGTAACACTGCATTTGTCAAAAAAAAAAAAAAATTACGCAAGATAAATTCTTTCTTTCTTCTTTCTTTCTTTGGACCTCATAGTAATTAAAAGTTAAAACCAAATTTTCTTTTCTTACTATATGCAACCCGAGCCAAACTGTCAAGAGAAAAACCAATTTCAAGAGCCGGTAAAATAGTTGTATGCAGCGAACCTTTTCCGAAAATATATGCATATCTATACAATATGTGTAGGGGTGATACATTAGAGTACGTACGAGTGTATAAAAATACTTGATGAAAATTCTATCTGCTGCCGCCTATACCAAATTGTTATTGATGTATTTTTTGTGGATTTTGACAGCTTTTCTGACTCTGGTTGTAACTTATGTAACGCAGTCCTCACCCATCGGTTGTTGATTGGATAACATCTCTTTCCATTCGCTTTTCTTTGCGTATTAACTCTAGAATACTAAATTTCTCCTATGAAGCCGCACAAGACTACTTTTATTAGCATCTTTGTCCTTTTGCAGCGTCGCTTAGTATGCGTCTTTTTTTACAGCGTAGCCATCGGTCCTCAGAACTTGATACCGGAGGCATATAGTAACCGTGTGCCCTCTATAGAAACATACCTTTCCGCAGCAAAATCACTCAGCGTAAGTACGTTTCCATATAGGAGATTTCGTGTAGGCAGTGTTTTCCGACACATTAGTACTTATTCCTAAGTCACTTAAATTTTAGTGTTATTTTGGGGCATTACTCATACGCATAAGTCGTAAAAACAACCTTTGGTGTGATCGGGTCTTTCGTCTGCTGGGCTGGTAGCTCATATTGTGCTGATTTCAGCAAAATTATGCTTCATGCGTTCGCTCACATGTCAAATAATAAATCAGAATAAATGCTGTTTCTGTTCGCTATGGCAGCCACCGTAGTAGATATAGCAGTTTTTATCCATCTTTTGCTCGATCTATTCCATCGCACTTCCTGAATTGCAGTTATGTCAGCTTTGTATCTGACTAGGACCTCCGTTTCTTTTGATTTCCCCTTGAACAAAAGAAATAGAGTATGCAAGTCCTTGAGGTGTTCGCTTTCAAGTCTTGCATCCTAGCTTGAATTGGGTACCCCACCGTTGACTACATCTAGAAAATTCATCCACTGACGCCTTACACGAGTATGTTGGGAGTGCCTTAATAGGAATACTCCTTTGTTATAGGAGAATTGTTTTGAATTCAATTGAGGGACATACAGGAAATACAAGATCCGAAATCACATAGCTCCAAGTTTCATGTTAGTAGTCGCGTAAATCCTTCCGCCGCGACAAGACTTATCCTAAAGAAAGTATAAATAATTTTGAATGGTGCCCAAATCAAACTGTATCCCGTTTTACCCTACACATTGCTCAACATTTGAATAGGCGATCACTGTCCGAAAATGCCAAATTTTACACTATATAAATGTAATACCTTTGAGCAACTGTGTGAAAAGCGAAAAATTATCCTTCAGTTTTAAGAATTTCGTGATGATGGCAATGTATAAATATCTTTTTTGACTTATTGGATTGCTTAAAAAAACAATCAATAAAATGTTGTCAACAACAAACTTTGAGTAACAACCTACATAAAAGGTGGGGGAGAAAAAATATTACTTTATAGAAAAATAAATTGTTTTACCATAGTCATACACAAAAACCTTTTCTTAAATCAATCCCATGGACACAATGACAACCGTTCTCCCACATTACACTTCATGCGTTTACTTTTCTTTCATACCTTTTCCTTTTAGAAATATAATTAGAATTTATTATGAAAGCTTTCAGTACCACATTCGTTTATTCGTTATTTTTTTTTTTAATTTAATTTTCCCGGAATTTGTCACTTAACAATGTCTTGTTAAAAAGACACCATCTCTGAAGGACACTCGTTTTAGTTCGTTCTGCTTCAAATGGGAATAAATAAGGAAATACAAACTCATTTGAATCTGCCCAACAACGCCTTAACAACCGTACTAAATGTGTCGCTTAATAACTGTAGAGAGGGCCTTGACGCTGCGCCTATGTCCAAACAACGAACGAACATAAATCTGAAGGACGTAATAAAGGTAAATAATACCATAATACAAATAATACAAGCTTGTATTGTATTGCAGAAGGGGCATTACCGTTTGGTACAATTTCGCATTTATGTGAACATTTCTGTGACGCGATGTTAATTGCGGCTGAATTTACGTCTTTCAGACTCAACGGATGGATGATAAAAGGAAAGTTTCGCGTAAGAAATTTTTTTTGATTATTTCTCAGAGGTTTGGCATTTGTCCATTAAGTGAAACAAAAACATTCGTGTTTTTGTGATGTTATAATGGAATGAAACTTGACACATATTATTTACGTAAGCTACTGTTACAAGGACAAATATATTTTAATTACTTAGTTATGGATTGTTTATCCTATATTACAGCTTTCTTTTATGTGTACAGTATAATAGATTAAGTCGTTTTAGTTAGTATTGGAAGTGTCCAGTACACCCAGTGAGTATGCTGAGTTTACTGAGTATACTGAGAATACACAGTAGATATACTCACCGGGTGTACTGGGTGTAATGGTTGTACCATTCGTTGCTCAATCTATTATCTTTTATCCACTCTGCTTATTTAAGGAGGTATCGTCACCTCACAGATTGGGATTGTCAAGCAATATTAAGCATGATATTATGTATTGATTTATTATTATTTGTAAGTAGAGAAAAATACTAAGCTATTGAACTAACTTGGTCCCGTGGCTCAGTGAAAATGCGAATGGCTACTGAGCAGGGGTTCGTGTTCGAATCCCAGTAACACCAATTTACACCGGGTAAATTTTGTAAACAATTTGTATGGGCACCCTCGACCCCGGGGCCCGATCGCTTCAAAATTATAAATCATGTTGTCCATCTGAGATACACATGTGTATAAAATTTCAAGAAAATCGGGTACATTTTTGAATAAAATTTGTATGGGTCGACCACGGGGCCCGATCACTTTCAAATTTTTACAGAAAGTATTGTCGATCGTAGATACTCATGCGTATAAAATTTGAAGAAAATCGGGTAAATTTTGTAAAAAATTTGTAAAAAATTCTGGAATACGGCTTCTATGAAGCTCGATACTTGTTCCTATGGAAATTCTGGAATACGGTCATTAGGGACTAACATTTCGGAAACTTGGGTACCAAGACATTTCTCAACCGATTTGTATGAAATTCGGGAGGGCCTTTTGGGTGTCTTTTGAGAGTTTTTTTGAGCGCCTTTTTAGGGGTTTTTTGGGGTCTCTTAGGGAGTCTTTTGAGGTTCATTTGTGGGTCTTTTGGGAATCTTTTGAGGATATTTTAGGGATGTTTTAGGGGGTTTTTGGACTTCTTTGCGGTTTTTTAGGCATTTATTGAGGGTCTTTGTGTGGTATTTGTCGAGTATTTTTGGGAGTTTTTTGAAAAGTCTTTTCAGATTCTTGTTGCCGTCTGGTGTTTTGATGAGTCTTTTGAGAGTCCTTCGGTGGTCTTTCGGTGGACTTTTGGGGGTCTTTTGGGGTCTTTTTATGATTCTTTTGGAGGTTTTTTGGGACTTTTGATGGTCTTTTGAGGTCTTTTATGGGTCTCTTGAGGGTATTTTGCCCCACATCATCAAAGATTTTTTAAAATATAAATAGATACGGTTATTTCAATCAGCTGAGATTCACCTGAGGTAATATTTCGTTAAGTTCATAAAACTCTTATGATGCTGGGCACAGCGTTTGCAATAAGGTATTAAGGTGTGAAAGAGGAGATGTCTATGTGCATGCATTTTGAATGCCTTTGGGTCATGTCATGCATTCCACATTGGTGCTGTGAAACTAAAAAAGAGTCTCTAAACGTCTGAAGATGGGCTTGAGGGTAAACTGATGAGCATTTAGAGTGCCACGAGTATTTCGGTTGAATTCAAGGAGTGGTGGTATGCAACTGGCTATTTCTCTTGAGCACCACTGGTGGACGAAACGATAAAACAGTGACAAGCAGTGACAAGTGCGGTGTTCGAGCGAATCTATTGATGTCGCTATGTTTGCGTCGACGATAAGATCAGAGGGAGTGAAATATTTTTTGCACCGTGTCAGGAAGCCAAGGCACTTAGTAGCATTTTTTGCGATATTAAATATGTGGTCATTCCAACTAAGACTATCATTGACGCACATACCAGGAATTGCTAGTTTTTCAGTTTCCTCGATGCAAGCAATGAACTCTGGTGAATGTTTAAATGTTTTGTAAATGTTAGGTTTAGTGGAAAGTTAGTGAATATACCCAACTTACCCCATATCGTTAGTCAACATACTTCAGACCTGCGGTTATTTGGGGTGAAGGAACTTTTGGGAAACCTTTGAAAACAAGCAAATAACCCCAACATTAACCGGGGCCTGCCGAATATGGCTTCGATATGTCCAGTGCTGATTATGCGTTACAGGCAAAAAAATTGGGATTTTCTTATATTATTTTCTTTTGAAATTTAGAAAATTTAGAATTTCATTTAGATAGTGGAATAAATAGTTTTTTTTTGTTTTATATCTACCAGTGCTCATCAGAAAGTCAATTGTAATGTTAGGTCTAACAAAGGATATTAACAAGGTACGTATGTAACAATTTTAAATCACGAAAGCTTTCATAGCGGAGTTGCTTCAATAGATTGCAACAGCTCATTAGGGTTGAGAGAAGAAAATTAAAAAATTGGCTGCAAAATGAATACACTTCTTTTTATACTTGGCAATCTTACTTCAGTTGTTAATGATATAGAGAAAGTAGATAAAATTACTAAAGGAAGTTCACATATATACAATAAGTAACATTAAGAAGGAAAGAAGAAGGAAAAGAAAGAAAATCATTACAAATTGTGAACTTATTTATTTTAAAATTTCATCATTCCATAAATCATCATCATATTTGTCTCTATAATTTAATATGTATTGCAGGGAATTAAGGCAAACAACACACGATAATGACGTATTTGTACACGCCCGCAGTCAGCTGCTAATAGAAAAAAATTCAATAAAATTATATTATTATAGAGGTTATATTCTTTCACAAGAGAACCTCAATAACGTTCAAACTTAAAAATTTAATGAATTACTGTCGAATTTCGACCATGAACGGGGCTCTAGTTTATATAATTAAACCAATGTTGCCTCATATTTTGCACTTTTCCAGGGGAATGTATACCTTTGCTTTTAATTACTTTCAATTCGAATCAAATCAAAATATCACAACACAACACTGTTTTTACATGGGTACTGCATGTACATTGCATGTTTTCAAATGAGTTAGCGGTTGTTATGAGCCCTTTTATTAGCGTTAAATTAACAAAACGAACTCATATGTACTCGTAGAGTTCTATTAATCCTGTCGATGTTTTGTGCCCCTTAAATTACATTGATTACGCATCAGTTATCTGTTTAATTTCGCTACGCATATTTGTATTTATTTATGTTATTAACCAATTCCGTTCTTGAAAACATTTTTAAGAATAATTCTATGGAATTTTTGACTTTACCCACTGAAGAGAAAAGAGAAAAGCGAAAAATTAAGAGTTCGAGCATATACAATCGGATAATTTATTGTAAAGGGTGTTTTTTTGGGAGGTTTGTTTTTCCGATAGATGTCGTTTTATTTTATGACAGTTGTTTTGACAGCTCAAAGTGGCATTTCTACTCAGTATTTCAGTATTGTTTGGCAAATCATTATGAAAAAAAAAAAAAAAAAAAATGACATTTGTGAAAAATAGTCGTGGAAGCCATATGCCAGAAATTGTGTTTAAATGTTAAATGCCAAAAAATTATCTACCAAATAAAAAAAAATTTTGGTCATTTCATAATTTTATATGTGTTTTATTCAAAAAAAAAATCGGCAACCTCTTAAAAAAACACCCGTTAGATATAACGTGTGAAATGAAATGAAATGTCATTTTTTTTTTTTTTTTTTTTTTTTTTTTTTTTTTTTCATAATGATTTGCCAAACAATACTGAGTAGAAATGCCACTTTGAGCTGTCAAAACAACTGTCATAAAATAAAACGACATTTATCGGAAAAACAAACCTCCTAAAAAAACACCCGTTATAACAAAATATGTTATAAAACGTTAAAAAATGCAATGAGCGATTAGGTTTACAAAAATTATTTTTAGATCTAACGAAAGACATACGTACATTGATAGCTAC
Source organism: Nephrocerus scutellatus (assembly GCA_947095585.1). Classification (NCBI taxonomy): domain Eukaryota; kingdom Metazoa; phylum Arthropoda; class Insecta; order Diptera; family Pipunculidae; genus Nephrocerus; species Nephrocerus scutellatus. The sequence goes on along the minus strand of OX352761.1, from coordinate 126,435,808 downwards.
TATGTCAACATTGCAACGAAAAAATATCAACCAAAACTACACATAATTTATAAGAAAAACTAATATTTAAAATTGTTTTACGAGTAATTCGTATTACGTGACTATTTGGTTCTGTGTTCCTTTTATTTTAAATGTTTATAAAAGATATAAAAAAATGTGTCTTCACATGGTACGTACCTATGTAACATTCGTAAATCACTCATTGGGGGAAGACAAATTAAAAATAACCTGCAAAATGAATACATTTCTCTTTATTCTCCACAATCTTATTTCAGTCATATTGAAGTAGCTCAAATTGCATAAGGAAGTACACATATGTGAATAAACTAACATTAAGAAAAAAACAATGCATATCATAATAAATTATGTACTTTTAAAATCTTTACTATAATCGAAAAACAAACAGTAGGTTTATATTATTTTTTTAAGACCCTTTCCGCTCCGAACGTTGACTATCATCTTTGAAATAATTACCTTATTGACTACTGTTCTAAATAAAATGATTTTTCGCTTATATGTATTGAACTATGTACTTAGTTAATTGTTCGCCCAATAAATACTTTTCCTTTACCTTCATCTTTACCCTCAATTCTACCTTAGTCGTAAGGTAGTCATCTAAGCCATGCCATTATCCATGAATGGCACTTGCATCGAGGAAACTGAAAATCTCGCAATTCTCGGTGTGTGCCTTAACGACAAGCTTCGTTGGAATGACCACATATTTACTGTCCCCAAAAATGCCTTAACCTAAACATTGGTTTTCTAGCCCGGTGTAGGAAATATTTAGCTTCCTCTGATCTCGTTACTATATACAAGGCTTGTATTCGCCCTAAAATGGTGCGCCTAAAAATAATTTGCATCAGCTAGATAGAATACAAAACGATAAGACTTATCGGTGATGCAAATATAGCGAAATGAATAGATTCGCTTGAGCACCGCAGGAACGTTACCTTCTTCTCACTATTTTATCGTTTCTTCTAACAGCGGTGCTCAATAGAAATAGCTAGCTGCATGCCACCACTCCTTGACTTCAAGCGCAATACTCGTGGCGCTCTAAATGATCATCAGTTTACACTCAAGCCCATCTTCGGACGTACAGTTAAGTTCAGGGTTTCGTTCTTCAGCTCTGTCTTCTCCGTCACTATGATCCACAAACATTCAAAACACAAGCTCATAGACACCTCCTCTTGTCTCCTCCTTTTCCTTAATGCCAACGCTGTGCCAAGCATATAGCCGAGCATTGTAAGGGTGCGAACCCTTTAAGCGTGCGCTAACTACAAAAAAAAAGTGATAAATAGCCTTTTAAATGCTTTTAAAATTACTTTCCGTTGTCCTAGGGGTGGTCTTGAGGGGTTCTTGAGGGAGTTTTGAGGGGGTTTTAAGAGAGTTTTGATTGAGGTCTTGAGAGGGTTTTGAGGTGGTCTTGAGGGCGTTTTGAGAGGGTATTACATGGGGGTTGAGGTTGGTCTTGACGGGGTCTTCTTTTAAACCTCAAATACTTAGCGTGTTTCCTTTAAATTGTGTATATTTTTAAGCCTGAAATATACGAAATGACCATTAACAACATTACAGCAATTTTCACAGTTGTAGTTGCTCTGAAGCCTATTTTATTTGCTACCTCTTAGAGGGTAGTTATGCTTTTATAATTTTTTGTTGAAAATAGTTCTGTTTTCTAAAATCCGAATTTTAATTTCTTACTCCTAGTCTAATTCTGAGTTAAGTTAAAAAACCACATAATTCCACGTATTTTAAGATCACATTAGTATCTTAGTATATATTTATTGAGTGTTCCTAAAATGTTTTTGTTTCTTTACTTATCACCATACTGATCATCTTATTTGCTTTGAACTGGTTGTTGTTGCTCTGCAGCTTAGTATTTAATAAATATCTTTTAAGTAATTTTTCATAAACACTGTGTCATCTACATTCCGCGAAGTTTTAATTAAAACTGTCATAACCATTAATTTCACAACTATTTTTAGTAAAATTCAGAAAAATTAAAAAATATAGGCGACAAAATGCAGACCTACCGTACAGTTGGTCTCCAAATTTTATATTTTTTCTATTTATCATCTGAGAAAACATAAGGACCAAGAACCATGTTCTGCACGTGATGTACCAATGAACTTTACTTTGGTTGTAGATTGTGCTCGCGAATGATGTAACAATGCTCTTTTGTTAGAAACACTGAATGACTTTATTCTCTCATTCATTTCCATTCAGTATTATGAACTCTTAGAAAGTATTGTTGCAGACTTTGTTTATTTATTTATTTAATGATAATACGTCATTTTGTATGGTGTGATACAATATATAATACAGTGGAGACAAAATCTTAGTAGAGAAAGATACATTGTATAGACCATTCAACCTCTGTTGAACTAATGTTTGCCCGAATATTGTTCAACATAAAACAAGCACACAAAAAAAGTACAAACAGAAAGTTTAGGAAGAAATAAATGTTTCTATTAAAATAACCTGGACCGCAATGATCTGTCGCACCAAAATATTATTATTATTATTAAAAAAACGTCCCCAATCGATATTTTTCACAACAAAGTGAAAAGACTGTGTTATACTTTATTATCCATTTTACTTTTCGATTCTAACAATGTGGATTGTTGGCCCCATCACGTACCATTGTTTGCCTTTCAACGCACACTGAGAAAAAAACATTATAATTGTAAAATTGTAAAGAGCGCCAAATAACTACCAGTAACTTCTGACCAATTTTTTTTTTCGTTTTGCTTAGTAGTAAACATATTACGAGATTCAACAACGATGCTCAGAGACACAGCATTTCAAATAGCATAAGTCCCATTGATTGGTTAGATGTTCATCTTCTGTAACCAGACTACTCACAAGCTGTAATTGCATACTAATCCCAACGGACTAATGAATTATTCTCGTTGTTCTTTCGAACCAACTTTAAAGGGTTCATTCGTCAGTACATATACATACATCCAAAAGAGAAATCGGAAAAAAGTATACACTGTACGGCAAATGTTAGGAATTTAATTACGGAAAAAGTGTTACTTCGTTGTAGAACTTTTACAATAATCTGTGAAAATATCTACGTTCCCCAAATTTAAATTTTAAAATTTTCCCAAAAATAGTATCGTAAATTGTACGCATATTATTCATGAAGGAATTTGACTCAATTCAAAGCATTTTTAATAAGAGTTTGAAACTAGAGAAGGTTAGACTTTGTTGCGAACGATGAATAATTCACTTCCTATGGTGCAACTATTGAATTTGTTTGAAGTACTGGGAATATAGCGGAAAATTATCTTATATCTTAAGTAGAAATTTCCGCACTCCTCACCAACAGAATTCACATATCAAAGCAAAGCGTTTTTCTTGTATCTTCATTTTCTGGTTCTATTTATTTGTCTTGTGATGGTATACATACATTTTTATATCTGCAGAATAAAACAAATACGAGCGTAACTTTTATTGCTGCTACGCTTGGAACGATAAAAAATGCAATTTCATGTTGTTGCGTTTATTAGTGGAAAATACATTTTAAGACCATTTATTAAGTTGTGAAAGTTTGACTGTTTACTACCGCTAATTTAAAGCAATTTTATTTCTAATTTTCCTCAGAACTACTTTTAACCACCCCGCCCCACACTCGCACTATGATCTTAAAGAACGATTAATGTTAAAACGACCAAAGAAAATGAAAAAGATTTAGGTGCTTCTAAAGGGTGATCAATTTAGAGGTATCGGATTTTAAATTGAAATAAAACAACAAACATTCAAATTGATTGGGCAATCTTTTTTATTTTAGTTTAGAACCATTTATGACATTTATTTTTTGAAGATAATCCCTTTCAAATGTTGGCCGCAACTGCGCCATAATTCGGCCATCCGAAAACACTAATTTTGAACGACTCGCTCGAGGACTTCGGTCGGTATCTCGCGAATAACTTGAGTGATGTTGGCTTCCAATGCCTCAATCGTAGCTGGTTTATCCACAAAACATTTAGACTTTACATACCCCCACAAAAAAAAGTCCAAAGGTGTGATATCACACGATCTTGGTGGCCAATCCACCGGTCCGACACGAGAGATCAATTGCTCACCGAAACGAGGACGCAGTAAATCCATTGTGTCACGGGCTGTATGAGATGTAACGCCGTCTTGTTGGAACCAAATGTCGTGGAGATCACGGGCTTCAATTTCCGGCAACAAAAAGACGTTTATCATGGCGTGATAGCGTTCGCCATGCACTGTTACATTGGCACCAGCCTCGTCTTTGAAGAAATATGGTCCGATGATTTCTCCAGCCTGTAGGCCGCACCAAGCGGTAGTTTTCAATGAATGTAATGGCAGTTCGTGAATAACTTCGGGTTGCTCTTCAGCCAAAATACGGCAATTTTGCTTATAGTATGATTATGAAATAGTAAGGATATCCATTATTTTCAAATTAGAATATAAAGAGTAATTTGATGTTATTATTAGCAGCTCGACTTACATTTAATCAGCACAACTTATACTGAGTCTTCTTAACAGAAAAACACAACTTTTCTCCCAGGTAAATGTTGAAATTCCATAGAGCCATCTACGACCATTTATCACTTTTACAAGTATGCAGACAGTGCACCCTCCGAAATTAATTTTCAATGTAGATTTTCATGTAAGGTGCTATAAACGTGTGAATTATTTATGGTACAAAAGTTTTTTATAATGCTTTAGCATAGATGGCATTTAGCAAAACGTATCCTATAAACACATCCAAGTGATGCCTAACTAATAAATTTTAAGTTATACGAAAACTTTCGAAAATTCGTATCAATCAACTAATAGATGCAAGCGAAGTCATAAATTCTATTCTTGTCGTAGTAAATTGGTTTGACTCGCTGCTTGCTGTAACGGTGACTGGAGCTTTTTTTATCGACTTTATGCATCAGACTAATTGAACACTCACAAATCCTCCTACATAGAGGGAAAATAAACAGGATACTGACACTCTTCGAATTTGCGAATAGGCCAACCTTTTTCATTAAGCAAATATGTATGTTCGCTATTAATAAAACATTTAACTCGTAAAACTAATGCCCTTATAAATTCGGGTGAACACTTAAGGCAAGGTCAGTGTTTGAACTTCAGAATTATTTTCCGATGTAATTTTCACCCTGTGAAGTTCAACGATGATTCAAGGAGGCATGTCTGTCATTTTTATGGTGTATATAAAATTTTATGTGTGATGGACACGTTATTGTAACTATGAACATGTAAAGTTAGGTATAGAAAAGTCGATATAGCAATTCGTATTTACTCTATTCAGAATAGTTAACGTTCATCTGTTGATATTTAAAATGTTGTTGCTTTTCCTCTTTTTCTCGGATATGTAATGTACACACGCTCAAGGGGTTTGCACCCTTATAATGCTTAGCACAGCGTGGGCGTTAGGAAATTAGGGAGAGGAAAATATGAGATGTCTATGCACGCGTGTCTTACACGACTGCAGATCATATAAATGCGGAAACACAGAATCAGGCAATTCATTCCACATAACTATCGTGCGGCTAAAGAAGGAATCTCTGAATTGGTTAGTGCGTCCGAAGATAGGCTTAATGGTGGACCCATCAGCTCGAGTTGAGGCACGGGTATTACGGATGGGTTGGAGAATGGGCGGGATGCAATAGAATGAAGCGATAAAACAGTGACAGACAGGAAACATTCCTACGATGTTCAAGCGATTCGATTGTTTTCGCGATATGTACGTCACCAATAAGTTTTAACGCGCGGTTTTGAACTCTGTCTAGTAGATGCAATGTGGTCTTGGGAGCACCTGCCCAGACAATGCAGTTTTATTCAAGTTTAGGGCGAATATACGCCTTGTAAATAGTAGCCAGATCTGAAGGAGTGAAGGAGCTATACTTATGTTGCTTTTTATGAGAAATTAAATGCTTAACGCTTCGTTCACCAGGAATCATCATGAATTGAATAAAAATTCAGCTTACGAATTAACTTCATAAAATATTCGTTATCGATTTTCTGGTAGAACAAGAAATAAAGCACTTAACTCAAGTGTGCATTTCATTTTTTTTTGAAAGCATTAAAAGGGAAATGATACTTCATTTAGAAACTACTAATATCATGCTAAAGTTTGATTTAAGTTTCGTTTAATTTGAGTTAGTTTAAAATAAACTTTGTTTCTTTTTATAAAAAAAGGTGTATGTCTCCATATGCTGTATATTTTAACCATTTTATAAAAACTCTATTGTTTTTTGGAGGATCAAATATTCCATACTTTTTATTCAGAATGAATTTTGTTGTGAAAAAATTTTTTTTTCCTTACGAAACTGACTGACTGTTTTTATCACTTCATTCAAATGAAATATTGTAGAAAAAATATCTAAAACGTTCAGAACATATTACACAATAACAAACGCATATTTACTTAAAGGGGACTTAAAGCTGATAGAGCAAAAAATTAATGCAAAAAAATTCAGAAATATATTTAGCTCAAAAATCAAATAAATTGCATTCACGTACATACATATCGACCAATGACAATTATTGTTCTACATGTAGCAATTTCAGTTCAGCTGTAAATTGCCAGTAATAAGCTAAGCGACTTGCATGGTCGAATGGAAGGTTAACAATATATTTATACTGGAGTGCATACTGCTCGAAAAAATCATTAATTTAATTGATTTGCATGCAACTAACTGCATGCAATCTACGGCTTTTTGGTTTAAACACAAAGGGATTTTCTGTGAATGAATGATTTGTTTAAATACAAAAGCCATTTCTGTGAATGTCATACGCAATCACAGAATCATGTGCTTCTTATAAAATGCAGTCGATATGGCGATATTCAAAATTTTAAGCGGAAACAAAATTTATTTACAAATTTAAAGCTTAACAACAATGGTCTACAAACTACGACCCGCGGGCCACATACTGCCCGCAGAGGTATTTTTTTTATATACCTAGGGTATATGAATTTTAATTTTTATTTCAATTTTTTTACTTTAAAAGTTTAAAAATGATTGTATCGCCTGAATTTTTTTTATACATATATAATATTCCTTTCCGAGGAGACGATTTATTTACTATTATACTACGCTGTGCGGTCTCACAGCTTACAGCGCGACGGGCGCCAACGGACTGGTAGTTTAAAGTAGAGAATTTATATGTAAGTATTTGTATTTCAACCAAACTTGGTATCTTACAATCTGAAACCAAATACTGTTGGGAGGGGTGATACGTAGAGGTAGTGTCGATATCATCATTTATCGGGATAGCTGAGATGAATGGCGATTATGGTGAGGCGTAGCGTGGTCAGTTTTGACCGCTATGTCTCTTTCGAAGAAGAGAAGGTGAAAATGAATGTTAAGAAAAATGGAATGATGACTATTTTGTGGCTGAAAACAACAATGCTGCCTTGTCTTATATGCAACGATACAATATACGAGTATGTGTTAAAAGTATACAACATTAGAAGACGAGGCGCGAGGCCAATAACCTCGCCCCTAAAAAATTATTATTACGGAACCCAAAATCAGCCTCGGATACACTGATGAACGACGACGACCACGGCAACGAAAACGGCTAAACGATTTAAGAATTTTCTTATAGAAGGTACGCTCACTGCATTGAGCTCGAGCTGCACAGCAGCAGCGTCTAAATATATGGTTGGCATAACAGCAATCCAGGAGATGCGGTTGACGGGGAATGGTGTCTTACAATATGACATATATTACAGCTGTCCTGCAAGACATCATGTGTTCGGGATGGAGTTTCTAGTCAGCAAAAGAATGAAACCCACCGTTATCGGCTTTAAAGCGAGAAATTAACGGCTATGCTGCCTTTGCGTGCGCGGCAGATTTAAAAACATAAGCCTCATAAACGTTCACGCACCTACAGAGGAGTTCCCAGATGACGAAAAAGAAGAATTCTTTGAATCAGTCGAACGGGAACTCCATGCCTGCCCTCAGTATGATGTAAAAATCATTCTGGGGGATATGAATGCCAAAATAGGTAGTGAGCCAGTATTCAGGCAGTACATTGACGAGGCGGTTTTGTGAGGATCTTTAGAGGGGTCTTGAGGAGGTCTTTAGGTGGTCTTGAGGGGATCTTGAGGGGATTTTGGGAGTGTCTTGAGTAGAATCTTAAGAGGGTTTGTGGGGGTCTTAAGGGAGTTTAAAAGAGTCTTTAAGGGGATTTGAGAGGGTCTTGAGTGGGGCATTAGGTGGGTTTTGATGGGTTCTTCAGTGAATCTTGAGCAGGTTCTTGAGGAGGTTTTGAAAGGATTTTTGAGGGGTTTTTAGGTGGGCTTGACGGGATTCTGAGATGAACATGAGTGGAGTCTTAAGGTCTTGAGGGAGTCTTAAAGTAGTCTTGAGGGAGCTTTGAGTGAGTTTTGTGAGGATATTTAGTGGTGTCTTGAGGGAGACTTTAAGTGATCTTGAGGGGTTGTTGAGGGGATTTTAAAAGGGTTATGAGTAGAGTCTTGAGGGGATATGAAGAAGGTCTTGAAGGTCGACTAACTACACTTTTTGTAAAAATTTAGTAGTGTTCAGGCCCCGGGGTCGGGGGGCACACATCCAAGTTTTATAAAAAAAAGTACCCGATTTTCTTCAAATTTCATTCGCATGTGTACCTCCGATAGACAACACTTTTTGTAAAAATGTTGAGACCCCGGGCCCGGGTTCGTGGGGCCCCATTACTTTTTTTAAAAAAATTAACCCGATTTTCTTCAAATTTAATACACACGTGTACCTCCGATAGACAACAGTTTTTGTAAAATTTTTGGAGTGAGGCCCTTAGGTCCGAGGGGTGCCTATATACATTTTTTAAAAATTAGCTCGATTTTCTTCAAATTTTAACACATACCCATCTCCTATTAGAGAATTTACATGAAAAATTTTATTTTTATGGGTTGTTTCTTTTTGTATTGTATTGTAGTTTTTTACTAAATTTTTAATTAAAACGTTGCTGTTGTGATACTCTTGGCTTTTGATTATAGTGGCACTCAAGAGTAGAATTGTTAAATGGTACCTTGACGTTTGTCGTTTCAGAGCTGTCTCAAATGTTCAAATATTTCTCATAACATTGCTATTGCTTTCGCTTTTCTTTAATATTATGCAACTTTATAGAACTTTTAGTGCGTTCTTTTAAGTATCCTTCGAAATAATGTTGTTCAGAGCAATCATACTTTCATAGAGCATAATACAAATTAATTTAAACGTCACAGAATGCGTCAAATGTTACACTTTGTCGAGTTAATGCAGCAGCCTTTTAGTGTCTGTTTCGACGAACTTAAAGTGCTTTTTCATGCTTAAATAAAAGGAAATAATAGCATTAATAACATGAACCAAACTGTTTCAGGAAGAAGAGCTTGTCCAATTTTAATTTAATTTATTAAAACTTTATAGTTTTCTTTGTGCAAAAATAAATATAAGTAGTTGGATGATTTGTGCCTATCAAAGTAAACTTTTCAAGATTGTACTTGCTGCTAACCAGAAGTCAATTACTGTAGGTTATGTAAGAGTGTCATAAAATTGTCGCGAACTTTTTTGCACCTGTCAATTCGATATTTTTGCCATCACTTCGAAGTACTGCCGCGTTCAGGGGGAGGCAGAACATACTTAAGTCTAAAGTGATGAGAGACTGATTCAAAAGTATGATGTCCCTATTTAAACATTTTTTTTTATTAAAAAGAATCAGGATTTTCAGTCGGACTTCAGTGGAAATGAGCATGGCTACTGAGCAGGGGGTTCGTGGTTCGAATCCCAGTAACACAAAAAAGTATTTTTCACTGTGTCCCGCCTCTCGCGAATGGGTGACAAACGTCCAATGGTTATAACTTGTCACGGAAAGCTTCTCAGTTCGCCGTTCGGATACGGCATTAAATTGCAGATCCGCTCCATTTATGTGCAATAATATACATGCACAACACAATTGGTTGCGAGAAGCTAGGCCTTGGACCGCAATGGTCTGTCGCGCCGAATATTATTATTATAATTAAAGGTAAATAGATTGGATTTGTTCAGAAGATATTTTATAATATTGCATAAAAATATGCTACTCTGGACACAGACTCTATGGAAACCATCAGCTATTTAATGCCAAGTCAAGGAACTAATTCTTTCTTACGATGTCACTAGATCACACAAATGTAACAAATTGCCAATAAGACGACCTTGTCTAAATACCATCAATCATCTTTGTTTTGTAAGCAAATTCCTTAAATTCGTACACACTTGTTTGTTCTCAAATTCTGTGCAACTTGAAATATTCCTGCCATATGAGATTTCTTAAAAGAGCAAGAATATTCAGAGAATTTGCCAGTCGACAGGCATTGCTACATTTATTAGGCAGCATATATATTCAAAACCTTTAACACTTGAGTTATGTTCCACTCATATGTGGGTGTAATTGTAACGTCCTCGAAATATATCATCCATATATTCGATGATATATTTCGTGGAATATATCAGGATATATATTTGTCAGGGTATTTCTTTATGTCACCACTCAGGAATCATGCGATTCTAAACGATGTTAGCGACTTAAAGGATTTGTACGGTTTAACCTATTCTGATTTATTCGGTTCAGCCGTAATAGAATTCGATTTTTGGCACTTAAGCATGTCCAAATTTTCGTATTGACAAACTTGAATAAATTGATACAAAATAACTTAAAATTGGAATTTTTATTGTGTACAAGAAATCAGGGTTATCATAACAACCATTGAACAATGCTCGTAATGTTAATGTGTAGGATTTTCAGTATTCAGTATGAATATGAACCTATTCTCAGGGCTAATATACACACATAGATAGAAATTTCAAAAATTTTTGCTAATTTGCGTTATATTCCGATTTGTTTCTGTTCTTGTAGTGAATCTTTGTTAACCATAAGATGAAAAGTGTGAAATATGAATTATTTATTAAAATGATAAAAATGTAAAATTATTCCTTAATAATGAATATTTCTGTTGTTTGTTAAATTCAGAAAAATGTAAAAATACGAGTATCACTTAGGAACCAATATTCTATGCAGCTTAAAATATTTAAACAAAACAAACCAATCTAACACAAAACTCTCTCCAGGTATTGGTTAACTTCGTTGCTTTATTATCCATTCAAACAATCTTATGTTAACATCGTAGACATTGAAAAATTACCCTTAGACTTTCGAATCATTCTACATTTATTATTATCAAGACATTCAGAACAGCACAACATTCAGACTGTACAATTCGTTCGCATAGATAAATGGCACATTTATTTAATTTCCATTTAATAATGAGAAAATGTGTAATCATCCAGAGCACATTTACCACCCGGTTAGGAATTATTTTCTTTTGCAGCAATATTTTATGTTATTTCTTTTTGAAATTCAAACGAAAACGAAACTTTTTAAAGCAGTAGGAAATAATATAATTTTCTTAAAGGCTTCACTTAACAGGTAATAATGAAGGTGTGTATGTATATCCATTACTGAATATTGGTTATACCATTAGGGTAAACAATAAGTTTAATGTCCAACAGTTTAAAAACAAGAGGTTAAGTTAATAAACTGTTTATCTATTCTATACAAGGCCTAAAATATTAACCTTCACAAACAACAGGTAAAGTTAATAAACTGTTTATCAACTTTATACAAGGCCTTAAATATTAACCATCACCTGAATAATCTTCAAAGATCTTTGAGCTTTTGGCTACCTTCGATGTTTAGGATTTATATATTTATTACTTTACATAATACCTTTTTAAATTTCTAAACGTCACCGTTCACTTGAAAAAGTCTATAACAGCTAGTTGTTTTTTTACTACTTATACTTATGAGCAAACCATAATAAAGGACAAAAATCGTTCCACTAATATTTAAAGCTAAAGTTAATAAGGCATCATATAGAGAACAAAAGCATCGTCAATATTATTTTGCCACTGCTATGTGTTCTTGACTTTTTTATGAAAGATTCTTTAACCTCTTCTCTATAACTTCTACAAATAACTTGAATGATTACATGTCTATCACAGAAATGTGTAAATGTTAAGAGCCTTCAAAAGTGATTTCTTCATACCGAAATGAAATGACATATCTATACCACCTGTACTTTATAATACAAACTCAGCAGGGCGTTTTACTTTGCTGGTATAGAACACAAATGCCGACAAAGCATAATTTAATGAGCTACTTAAGAGCTACTTAAGAGCTACTCAATTTGTCACAAGGTTTGCAACATATATTACTTATGTATCTACACGTATCATAGAGCTTAGACCAAAATCGTTCTTGTTGATTCTTTGGATTTCTTTCTGAATTCAAAAGGAATTTTCGTACTCATACTTATTAAGTTTGACAAATTGTATACAATTTTAAAAATATTTTAAGGACATATTTTTACAAGTAAAAGACCTATTCCTGCAAAAGATGTAATTTAAATTTTAAAGACGCTAAATAATGCAACTAACTGTAACTGCCGAATGAATCGTTTCATCGTTTTTCTTTTCAATTATTCTTAAATTGTTCGTAATAGAAACAAATTGATCTTGCGTGTGTGCATGTATTGAGACTTATTTCATGCCAAAAAGCCAGAAGAGCTATCGTAAACAGAAATTACCGTACACTGAGTTTGTTAATCTGAGGACTTGAGAAAAAAATATAAAGATGGATTGAAATAAAATAAGAACGTTATTTTCTGGATGGGCCTGCAGCTCCCCCCTCATAATTCGTCAGTAATACGTCTTTTGATATATAAATATGTGATCATTCGTTATCACATAATTAAAGATACATATTTTATATGGACAGATATCACACTATTCGAACTTACACCCATATGGCGTCTTAAAAGTATGCTCTTTCTATGTCTACAACTTTGTTTAAGAGACAATGTATTAATCTGTCTATAACATGTTTATATATTTATGCCTGCTAGAACCAGTTGTATTCAACTATATAGAACAAGATTTTGAATATCAAAATATTTTTAATGTATTTAATATATCCATCTTCGCATGTCCGCGTTCTATGAGATTGTTGCATTGCTCGGTACGCAACATTCTTAGCTTATCGTCATCGTCATCGAACCAGTCGTTCCGATTTCTATGACTTCTGCCTAAGATAGAGTAAGCAGTAATAATGATAGTATTATTAAGGCGTGTCCATTTCTCTTCTACACCCGACATCTCAGCCCCAGGACTTACTCTTCCTGCATTTAGGGCGAGTCCTATCGCTTTACCGTAGTTGTTTCTGTTCTCTTCGTTGCGGAGGGCAGCCGTGTTGACTCGAATCTGATTCGCGAATGAAGTCTTTCGTGATGATGCAATCCGCGCGCGGAGCACCATACCAACAAGAAAGTAGTCCGAGTTGACGTTGGCACCTCGGTACGTTCGTACCGTCATCAGGTTCGGGTTTTGGCTGCGGTTTAACAACACGTGGTCTTTCTGTTTGCGTGTGGCTCCATCAGGAGATACCCAGATGGGTGTATGGATATTTTTACGCGCAAATCTTGTACTCGCAACGACGAAATTATTGCTTGCTACCATCTCTATGACTCGTTGTCCATTGTCATTAGTGTTCTCGTGTAAGCTATGGATGCCAATGTACTGCCTGAATGCTGGCTCCCTACCTATTTTGGCATTCATATCCTACAGAATGTTTTTTACATCATACTGGGGGCAGGCATGGAGTTCCCGTTCCACTGATTCGAAGAATTCTTCTTTTTCATCATCTGGGAAATCCTCTGTAGGTGCGTGAACGTTTGTGAGGCTTATGTTTTCAAATCTGCACCACACGCGAAGGGTGCATAGCCATTTACTTCTTGATTTAAAGCCGATTACGGTGGGTTTCATTCTTTTGCTGACTAGAAACCCCACCACGAGCACATGATGTCTTGCATGACAGCTGTAATATATGGCATATTGTGAATTTTGTAAGACACCTATCCCCGTCCACCGCATCTCCTGGATTTCTGTTATGTCAGCCATATATTTAGACCGGGTATCGGCTAGCTGCTCGAGCTCAATGCAGTGAAAATTTTTCATTGGTGGAATGTTCGATGATGGGGTGTTTATTTTTTGCGGGAGTGGTGCTGCTGACGGTGGGAATCGATGGTGAGAAGTTGTCGTTGTTGGTGCCGAATGGTGAATTCGTGTCGTCGGTGGTCGAAGGGGTCGAGATCGTTGGGGAGGGAGTCGGTGTGGAGGAAATGGAAGCTCGGGCTAAGTGTGGGGGGCTATTGGTATTGATGGGAGTGATGGACGGTGATCGGTGGTGTGGATGGTCGAAGGGGACTGGATCGTTTGTGAGGGTGACGGAAAATGGGTGGTGGGATTATGTGTGGCAGGGCTATGGGTATTGGTGTGGGTTATACGAGTGATAAATGGTGATTGGAAGAAGGCGTAGAGAGGGAGTGATGGGAACCGATGGGGCGATGAGTGGGTCACGGGGACATGGGAAACGCCGGGCACTTTAACTGTACAATGAATAACGTTTTTGTAATTTCCAAAATTTTTGAATATCTGTTAGATATACATACGTATTTTAAAACGTTTTTATTAGCTCGCTTTTCTTGTCTATTCGGTACAAATGTCGTAATTGATTTTAAACTTTCATCCTGATGAGCTACGCTATTTACTATTCATTATACATATGTCCATGATCTTATATTTTATTCAACCTAATGAAAATGTGCTTACACTACAGAAAGTCGATTTTATGAGTTTAGCTTCCGACGTAAACGCAAGTGGCTCGCGTATATTGCAATAACCAAGGCAATATATTTCGTCATTCTTTAGCACAATTAGAACATAGAACTCGTAACAACAAAGAAATTGTACCAGAGTAACATACATTTTGAATATCATAGAAATATATCGACAAACATACTATGCTTCTACGCTCATTCTGTATACATGGTGATACAATGTGAATGTCAAGATACTACAGAATGTTTAGATAATGTATAAAAAAATCTGATATTTTTTTCATATCTTGCAGATAACTTGAGGTAAATTATTTTTTTTATTAAGTTTTACTTTCACCATATCCTCTTGTTCAATATTAGGCTGAATTTACATCAACGAGATGCATACATATGTATCTATTATATATGTCCTATTTTCGTATGCTAACGTAGTGACAAATGTTATATAGCTTACGGCTCCTACTCTATAACAACAAGATTTACAATTTGTCTCAGAAGCTAATATCCTCGACTTTTATGTCTAGACGACAGCCGGCAATGTCATTAATTGCATTTTCCCAATTACCAAGATGAAATTGTAATGCTGGAAAGTTAAGCATAAAATGAAGGATAATGTTAAAGGGAAAGTCATGTCATTGTACTAACGGACAAAAATAATATCATATCTGATTTTATAGATATGAGAGCTGCAAAATGCCTATTAATCCCTTTAATTTAAGCAATTCATTTATATTCGTGATACTTCGATAAGTGATTCCAAAATAGATCGGTGCACATGATATGAACAAGGAGCATCCTCAGTTTGACGGGTTCAAAGTTAAAACCTACGATATGTTCATTTCTTTCAAAAAATTTTTGCTAAAGTGGGCAGTGTACCCAGACGCAGAGTGGTTATGTAAACAATTTCAAAAGCAGGCGGTACAGTTTATCAAACACTAAATTTTTTCGTTGCTTTTGCCCAAAGTAATTTGATAATTTAAGGCAGCTGCAAAGAATTTAATGCAACAATTTGTACGTCAAAAAAATGTAAAAATTCACGTACAATGAATGCTTCAAGAATAATAATTTGAATCTTTCTAGAGTAAGTAGTTCACTGAGGACGATAACTTTAAGTATGGGTTGGTAATTTGAAGATGAATAAGATATAAGGTGCTAGTTTATGTCTGATGAACAAAGCAATTCTGACAAATAGAGAAAATTTATATTATATATCAAATACAAAATGAATTAATTAGGAACTGAGCGCCGCGGCTCAGTGGAAGTGAACATGGCTGCTGAGCAGGAGGTTCAGGTTCGAATCCCAGCAACACCAAAAGTATTTTTTACGGTGTTCCAACTCTCGCGAATGGGTGACAAACGTTCCGAGAGTAATAAACTTGTCACGGAAAGCTTCTCAATTCGCCGTTTGGATTCGGCCTTAAATTGTATGTCCCTTCCATTTGTGTCCAAAAATATACATCCAAACACAAATGGTCGCGAGAAGCTAAGCTTTGGACCGCAACGGTCTGTCGCGCCGAATATTATTGTTATTATTAACTTCGTCTATGCTTCGTCTTCGGTCATTGGTGGAGCCTCCAATTCCTCAGTTATCTGGCCATTTAGCAACTCATGAAAGTGCTCTTCCCATCACTCTAAGATGCCTTTGAGATCGGCGATCAGATTACTCTCTTTGTCCTTGCAATATGTGCTACGTGGTCTATATTGCGTCATACCGCGGACTCTTTGGTAGAACTTCCGCGCCTGGTGCGGTCCTTGCTCTCTGTACTATTCTAGTTCACGGACGAGATTCTTCTCCCAGGCTGCTTTCTTTCATATCGTATCTTCTGAGCCGTGTTGGTTCGAATCTGATTCGCGGATGCAGTCTTTCGTGATGATGCAATCCGCGCTCGGAGCACCATACCAACAAGATAGTGGTCCGAGTCGACGTTGGTACCACGTTACGTTCGTACCGTCATCAGGTTCGAGTTATGGCGGCTGTCTATCAAGACCGTCATTAGGAGATACCGAGGTGGCTTTGTGGATATTCTTACGCGCAAGTCTTGTACTCGCAACGACCATATTATTGCTTGCTGCCACAACTCGTTGTCCATTGTCATTAGTGTTCTCATGTAAACTATGGATGCCAATGTACTGCCTGACTGGCTCCCTACCTATTTTAGTATTCATATCCCCAGAATGATTTTAACATTATGCTGAGGGCAAGCATGGGTTCCCGTTCGACTGATTCAAAGAATTCTTCTTTTCATCATCTGGGGAATCCTCTGTAGAAAGGACAGGATATCGGACAGCATATACAATGACAATGAGCGTAAGTTCCATAAGAAAATTCTTAAATCGTTTGGCCGTTTTCGTTGCCGTGGTCATCGTTGGTCATCAGTGTATCCGAAGCTGATTTTGGGCTCCGTAATAATAATTTTTACGGGCGAGGTTATCGGCCTCGCGCCAACCTTACTTTGAAGGGACTAGCCACATCATTCAGCAATTCCTGCACTGGAAGAAGGTTACCAGCGGCCACCACGTGGAGGCTTGATCTCATCTGACTGCTAGGGCCGCTTGCAATTCTGATGAAATTTTTTTATTACTATTCTGTAATTCCCCCTATTCTGCTGATGACTGACCGCCCCAAATCGACATAACACTCGGATAAAGGACTATTTGGATTATTGAACAACTCAATAGTCATTTGTACAACCAATCCTAACAAACGAAGACACGTCAAGAACTTAGCTTCTAAAAATATACAGATATGAAAAATTGAAGAAAAATTAGAAAACTTTTTTGTGCTAATTATGCATTCATCATGCGTGCTGAACCGTCTTATAGGTCCTTAAAAATAGTTTATACTTAGTAAAGAGTTCTGGCCCTGTTCACGGCCGGATTATAAGGTTTACTTCTACGATGTAGCTTGTCGAATTCGGATCTTCCGTGGTAATAACTGTGGCATTACCGGCTCTGCACTTAGGATGTCCGAGTGATTGTATTTGGTGGCGATTTAAGGAAAATCCTTCAGTTTTCGATTGGTAAGGATGAGTTCCCCACTAAGGTGTGCCTTCTCAAGGATACGCTCCAGTGATTTGACCAAGTGCGAACATGCTGGAGTTGTGATTGCCATTGTTAACAGCGACAATTGTGCAGCCATTGATTTGTTTGTATTGTAGACGCTTTGGTAAGTTAACCAGCAACTAGCTTATGTTAGTAGTCTGTTGGATTGGCTAAGCTCCGTTTAAATGAATGCTCTTCCATTTAAATGAAAATTTGTCAAAAATGCACCATTTTCTTATTAATTCAATTGCTAGACTGTAAACAAATAACAACTTTCAACCTTAGTTCTTATTTGGGAATGCTAGGAACAAACAAAATGAAATAAATTT
Source organism: Nephrocerus scutellatus (assembly GCA_947095585.1). Taxonomy (NCBI): domain Eukaryota; kingdom Metazoa; phylum Arthropoda; class Insecta; order Diptera; family Pipunculidae; genus Nephrocerus; species Nephrocerus scutellatus. The sequence goes on along the minus strand of OX352761.1, from coordinate 126,417,757 downwards.
CCTTCCTGATTGTTATCCTCGTCTTAACAAACATATCAGATGCGCTCACATGAAGCAAATACGTTTATTGCCATTGAAAGAGCAATCAACCTTTAAATCTCTGCTTAAATTACGATTATGCCTTTTTTATTCAAACAAATTATTACGTATTTCAATTTATTTTCCAGTTGCTTCACAGAGCGCAAAATCAGTTAAGACGTTCAAACGCTGACAGATTTATCGTTATGACAGTTTATTAACCTAATAATGGATAGGTATTAAGATTTACTAGCAAAGGCACTTCCAAATACACAAGCTCTTGTATGTCATCCTTAGATTTGACATTGTTTTGAAGAAATTTATGTCATTTTTATGACGTTTATTTTATTGATATCTGATAGCATTGATTGAAAACAATAATTCTCCCCTTATTAGTATTCTGAAAAGTTGTAGATAATAATACGCACACGCTCACTTAACATGTGAATGATTGCCTTTGTTTGTCTCTATTTTAGTGGCAATTTATAGCTGTACGTGTAGACAAAACTATAGCGGAAAAAAAATTTTAATTTTGCAAATTTCAGAGATTTAACTGCTGAAGAACACTGAATTATTTGAAGCCTTTGGCAATAACAGCGAGGAAAGTTTACTTTTTTGAGTTAATGAACTGTATGATAATGGTATGGTTGCGCTTTCATTTAGTTTAGAAAGTATTGTGTTTACTTGTTTCATTTTACTTGGCGTATATTCTTTTTGAAATACAAGGAAAATATTGAAAGTAATATCAAAGACAATAAGGATTCCTTCAAAACTAACAATATTCTTATTGGAGTTTTTTTTTAAAAAAAAAGTAAAAGTGAGATCACATTTTGTTATTTTAAGAATGGGAAATTAAATTTGGCAGTAGATCTCGATTTAAACTTGATTCTTGTAGTGCAATAAAGTAGGTATCATTTAGTTAACAATTTAAAATAATGTTAAACATTGAAAACCCAAAAAAATAAAAACGTGAAGCGAAAATAAATAAGGAAAAGATTCCAATCCCCAAAATCCTGTTGATAAAATACTACTCTACCTAATCTAAACAAAAATATGCTCAGAAATAGCTGACACACATTCATATTTTATAAATAAAATTCTAAAGATATATCAGTCACGTATCCGTGTGCACAAGAAAATGTTTTCCAAATAGCATAGTCGTTGATATAACACCCATTTGCCCACTTATCCTCTTAATCAAAGTTATTCGCATGCATGACAAATATTTACAAATGCTTAAGTTCACATATGCGAACCTAAACAATCAGAAGTCAGAACACGCTCAACCTTTAAGTGAGAAATTCAAAGAAAAATTTACTCAACATTTGATTAACGTAAAAATGGAAGTTAAGGAAGAGCACTTATACTACAAATACCAACAAATTTAGATGAGTTATGAATGTCAATGGAAACCTTAACATTTGAATTCTTCAAATTTATTATGAATGTATAAAGTCGTAAATTGTGAACAACTTTTTAACATCAAAATCTTCGCCTAATAAAGAAATCTTAAAAGGATATCTGTGATGTTAATGTATTAAATTGAAAAGGCTACATTTGCATAATGAACAGATATCAAACGGATCTCTATTTCATAACCGATAAACCACAACATAAAAAGCTTTTCAAAAAAACAAAAGATTCGCTTAGTTTATTTTCGTTAATCCATTGCAATGTTTCTTGCCAGATAGCGTATCTGTTTTTGCCATATCGTAAATTGGCGAGGTTTTTAAGAAGAATTATGTATTCTGTGTTTAACGAAGGATATATTCTTTATCCCAATTAGGGTATGTCTGCACCGAACGTTTATCTGACGAATGTTGATCATCTGCTACTACGATTGCGAGAACTTTGTGTTTCTTTTACTTCTTAAGTTTTGCTGTGTGATAAAAAATGCTTACTATGTCTCATAAATTTTCAGTCAAGGAGAATAGGTATGCATATATGTATATAAGAGTATATTCATATAAGAATAAAAGAGAAATAGCTGTATTGACAGTTTCTTCTCATGATGGGAAATTTGCAAGCATTTAAATCTTTTTAATATATGGTGGATACTTCTGCAATTCGATCTCAGTTTTTGTATTTCATGCTAAAAAAAATCCCTAGCCCATATTGCGATCTTTTGTTTATATATAATGCACACACGCTAAAGGATTTGCACCCTTATAGTGCTTACCGAAGCGTGGGCTAAGGGAGAAATTAGGTAAACTAGGTAGTGGCAAAGGTGAGATATCTATGCACGCGTGTCTTAAATGAATGCAGATCATATAAGTGCGGAAACACAGAATCAGGCAATTCATTCCACATAACTGTAGTGCGGATAAAGAAGGAAATTCTGAATTGGTTAGTACGTCCGAAGATAGGCCTAATGGTAGATCAGTGGGCTCGAGTTGAGGTACGGGTATTACGAATGGGTTCGAGAATGGGCGGAATGCATCTGGATATTTCTTTTGAACACCGCTTGTGAAAAAAGCGATAAAACAGTGACAACCAGAAAACATTTCTTCGATGTTCAAGCGATTCGATTGTTTTCGCGAATTTTACATACATCACCAATAGTTTTATCGCGCGGTTCTGAACTCTGTCTAGTAGATTCAATCTGGTCTTTGGGGCACCTGCCCAAACAACACAGTTGTATTGAAGTTTATGGCGAATATAGGTATGCCTTGTAAATAGTAGGCAGATCTGAAGGAGTGAAGTACATCCTGCACCGTTTTAGGAAACCTAAACAATTTGAAGCATTCTTTGCGATGGCAAATATGTAGTCAGCATAACAGCTGTCAAGGTCAGAATTTAACATGCTTAAAAAACGTTGTTGTTCAAGTTCCACTTGTGACGAAGAGGGGCGTGCAGAAAGCGAGAATTCATATGAAAAGCTAAGAGTACTGTCATCAGCGAAAGAATGGATTGGATTAGAAGTGGCGGATAGGGGATCATTAATGAAAATCAGAAAGAGTGTCTGAGACAAAACAGAGCCTTGCGGAACACTGGCGTTTATGCGGTTAACATTGGATTTGAATCCATCCAATATAATCTTAATTTAATGGTGAGAAAGGTAGTTACTAGTCCAATCGAGCAGGGCGTTACTAATTCCATAGCCATTACCTTTCCTCAAAAGAGCTTGATGCCAGACTCTGTCAGACTCTGTCAAGGAAGACAGCACTCCTCCTCGGGGACTTCCCTTAACTGCAGTCACAGATACAGACACTCCTCAGGTGGTTAGAAATTTACAGATTTTACATTTATATGGAATTTATTTGACACAATGTGTCATCGATGTTACAACCACACTTCCATAAGTAGTTAATACTTCGCCAACGTAAGATATCGCATAAATAACATTAGGCCATTTGGTATTTGAGTTACTTTTTGACATAATAAAAATTGTAAAGGGATTTGAGCAGATTGCGGTCTCGTATTCAAATCAATGTGAAAATGTGAGAGATAAAGAAAAAGAATAATAAAATACACTTATATTTGAAATTATGCAATGAAATAATGAAATTAAAAAAATACACCTGAAAAATCATGAACGAAAATCACAACAGCAACTTGTCAACTACCTGTCAAGAGATATAGGTTTTCAAAACTCCCTTTAGTAGATATATTATTTGTTTATTCAATTATATGTATATTTGATACGAGAATAAAGAAATTATGTCGAAGTTATTTGCTAGAAACGCGATGTTCAAAGTTCCACCGATTATTACATTTCCTACCAGTTTACCTTGTTTACTAGTGAGAAATTAATTACACATGTATAAAGTAAAATCCTAAACAATTTTCAACACAGAAAATATACAAACTCCAAACCAAAACAAGGTTATGCTGGCAAAGCGACACAGGGTTTTTGTGGTGTTCATTATTAAAACACGAAGCAAACTCTAAGCAAAACAAAAACTTTAACTATAAATCTTGTAGATAAATTCGTATAAGTTTGCCTTTGTTCTTATTTTTTAACGCAATCATATGTCCCCACAATAATTTTAACATTTCCATAATGTGTCTGTTTGATTACAATTCAATAAATGGATGATGCTTGAAAAATTCAACTTCAACTTTGACTAGCCACTAGACTTAAAAAAACTTAATAAAAGTTTTATATTTATTCACAACAAAATGACGCCGAACATAATATAAAAAATATCTGTGCTAATCAGTAAGGGTGGAATAATAATCAGTAAGGGTGGATAGTCGATATAATTTAATAAACATCGAAAGTCCATTTGCGAAATATTAAAGAATACCCAAATACATAATAAAAGCCAACATTGTCATTAATTTAAGACAGACACTTCAGAACCTTGATTTTGATTAAAAACGAAATTAATATATATATTATAATTCTGCATTTATGTATGTATGTATGTAAGTATGAATGTATGCATGTATGAAACGCTCCAAATTACGAACCGGGGCTTCGATTGCAAAGCGCCTTTTCTTTCAAAATTTCAAAGACCGGACACATTTTGTGTTCGATTCGTGGTCAATTATGAGGAAAAGAAACCTCAAGGCTCACATAGTTCTATGGCAGAACGCCAGACCTATCGACCTTGCAGATATATTTTACCAGCCCACCAACAATAATAATAATGAGGAAAAGAAAATTCTCCATTATAAAATGATTTTTCATTTCTGAAACTGAAACAATTTCGATTTCGATGGTGTGTCAAATTTTGAGCAAAAATATAAATATTTTTCCATACCTTCGTGTCATGTGAGCTAGTGAACATGGTTCGCGTTCGGATAGCGAAGCTCTCTCGAACAGCTTGTTTTTTTTCTATAACCCTACCTCATATGGCAGACAATGCTACCTAAAATATCTATTGTATCATAGGGTATATTTATTCTAAGAGACGTACCAGAAGGATAGTATTTCCTTAGTAGCAGAATTTCTCAACTCCGCTGTCGAGCTGTGCTCGGAAAACTAAACATCTTCCCAGAAGAACCTACATTCGGTCTCTGCGCCCACTCCAATTTTGTTAAGGTGATATCGCAACCCACGATTACCTATAAGGAAACTTTCTAGCTACCTAATGCTGTCCCTATTTAGATTAAGGGCTTCCTTGTAATGAAAGGGTCTAAACAATTGTTTGGATTGCCTTAGCCCCGAGGCGTTATCCCGGTGGGCCAGATGAAGTTTGTGTTGTACACATACCAGTGTATGTATATTTAGTTGTAATTCAGTCTAAAGACTAATTTATCTTAGACGCCTAATAATATGCAACGTTAAATCTAGGTCTTTCATTCATAAGTGATAGGTCATTCTGTGGAATAGACTTAAAAAACCACATTTTACTTTGCAAACCTTTAAGCTTAAAAAAATCGATAGAGATGCGTAATTTGAGTATTTTTTTCAGTTTTCTCAGGGGTAGTAACCCCTATGAATGAAAAAATAACGCCATCACAAGCCGAGCGCTAACCAAATGTTTTAAAACAAGTCCCATAAAATTTTGACTGGTAGAAGCCGAGATATACGACACGGTAAACAAACGTTTAAACGTATAATCGTACATCCATATATCCGTACAAATGTTTATATTTGTGTAACACATTGTCGATGCGATACAGAATATTTGAATTTTTGCAATAATTATTTTCTTCAGTTTATCGTCAGTGAGTGAATGAATTGGATTAGAAGTAGCACCCAGGACATCATTAATGTCTATAAGAAGAGTTCCGGGGACAAAATGGAGCCCATTATATTATTATTATTATAATAATATAATAACACGCGGATAAGCCAAGAGACCTTAATAAACTAACGTCATAAATAAGTGCAGAGTACTGGCACAATGTCAGGTATCTCTATCACACACTCACAACACATAAATGATTTACGATTCTGAAAATTTTCTGGAGATTTTTTCGGGAGGCCAGATGATGATATCGTAAATAGTCACCGTAACTACTCGGACTTATTTTAGCGATAATAAATTTCCTTGAATATTACATTCTACACATATTAATTGATTTAGTAGACGAACATAGCTGAGTTCACTTACGCACTTGTTGTTATATTCATTAGGATCATTGCTTGGCATATATTAAAAAATTAATTGGATTGAGTACTTGAGTGAAATATTAAATCAAAAGAAAATGAAATTTCAACTAGATGTGCAGCGTCGTGTTTCAAGTGGGTTTACTTCTTGAAATTGAAGTTGTATACTTGTTTGTAGTAAATCTATTACAAATGTACAATAAACAAAATGTACATTAAGTAGACTACGTAGCACTAACAAATAAACTAAGAACAAATTTATTGCTTTTATTCACTTAAATCAAGTCAGATAAATATATATCCAATAAAAATGTTAATTAACAGCTAAAGAATCTGATTACTACGACCCTTAGACTTTTAATTTAATTATATTTAATTTTAATAATGACTTTCAGACTTGGAAACAGGCCAGTCGCTGTGAAAAATTGGTAATGATAACAACATCATTGGGGCTTCGTCTGAAGTAATTTCATTCTGAAATATAATAGAACATCATGTTAAACTAATTTAACTGAAAGAAACCATTAATCAATTGTTGTCTATTAAAGATATTTAATTATAATTACCGAAATGACAGCAGCAAACGTGCTTTGAAATTTCAATAAATATCTGACATGATTTAATTCAAACGCAGACTAAAAAGTTGGCTTTGTAAACAACAACTAAGAGCATCTATCCAAGAGCATTTCGCGAAATAATCGTGCTGGTAAATAAAATTTTAAAAAATTTTGTTTTCAATTTGACGACTTTTAATTATATTGGTATGGCTTAAATAATTTAAGATTGTGTACATTGTTAGATATTAAAAATTTATTTTCTTTCAAAAAAGATCAATAGTAAGCTTGTAGCTAGAAGCGTTCAAGTGTTATACGGTGTGAAGTCTTGTAAAGTCAAAAGTACGTTTTCGTTCATTTTACAAATTTTTAATTTTAACCCTGCTCCGGTTGACCGACTGCATAAATATTATTAGGTGGATTTGTAGAAAATTGAATAAGATTTTAATTCTGCATTTGTCAAAAAAAATTATCCGAGAGCATTTATCGAAATAATCGCGTAAAATTGAATAAAAAAATTATTTGATTTTGACGACGTTCAATTCAGAATTTAAAAAAATATACATTGTTTGACCTTAAAAATATAATGTTCTATCACATAAAGCCAACAATAACCTTGTAGCTATAAGCGTTCAATAGTTACAGAGTGTGAAGTGATGTAAGGTCAAAAGTACGTATCTTCACATTAAAACGCTACGTACACCGCAGGGGTTGAAAATAGACCAACCCCCCTCCAATACAATTTATTTCACGAAATTAACCAAGGAATCACACCTTTAAATATTTGACACCTTAACGGATACACCCTGTATATAAAAGAGAGAATTTATATGTTTGTTTGTGCCTAACTAATTCTGGACCACCTTCACCAACTTCAACCAAATTTGGTATAAATATACATTATGGAATCAAACACTGTGGATGGGGGGTAGCAGGTTTTTTGGCTGGGCGTAGGCTGGCAGCTAATATTAGTGTCGGACTCACAGTTTTCGGTATCTCCGCGATGATAGTAAACTTCTATGGGTGAGTAATGTATACCCGCCGGGGGGAGTGTGACCGATATTAGTGTCGATTCTATGGTTTTCGAGATCGCTGCGTTAAATGGTGATAATAAGACAGCTCTAGGGGTATGGAGTCGATAACTATGGGGGGATGACCGATATTAGTGGCGATTATATAGTAAGGAAGTTAATTATCTAACAGAGTTCCTAAACTCACTTGATTCGCCTGGATTGCCACCACTCGTCTTTTACCTCAAGTGGGATCTCCAATTATCTTACTACGGTATCTCGACTCGCCAGAACTTTGCAACGGCACAAAACTGTGCTTAAAAAAGATGCTGGACAATAAAATTGAACCGACTATCTTTACAGAAAAGGGAGAGGGTGAAACAGTTTTTATTACACGGATAGCACTCATTTCGACGGATCCACCTTTTAACTTTAAGAGATTGCAATTTCCAGTATAACTTGCGTTTTCGATGGAAGAATATATATATTCTTGCTCCTGAAGGTGAAACTAAAAACATTGTATGTAACCACGTTTTGTTTTAAATTAATGTTTTAGGTTTTTTTTATTTGAATATTGTAGCTATAAATTGAATTTATTTATTTTGTTAATAAAATACTGCGATTTTAACTTATAGATAGATATCTTTATTTTTTCTGCACCCGCCTAATGAAAGATTGGGATGAATAAATACCTGGGCAATGCCGGGTAATCAGCTAGTATTTAATAAACTAGTTCTATCAATATTTTTCTAATATTGTCCCTATCAAAGTGTTTTCAAAAAATGAAAACCTATTCTGATCTTCAAAATTTCAAGCTTTCATTAAAAAATATTGTAAAATATTAATGTACCAAATAATGTATCTATTTTTGAAAAATCTCATTTAGTCTTTTCATTACAACTGGAATGTTTATGGTGAAAGGTAATGAATGGCAAGCGAACGTAACAATATTACAAAATTGCAAATTTTATTAATCAATTTCAATATTTTTTAATACTTCTTCTGGATGAATTGTGAACATTACATTTCTTTGAAAGGAACCTTTCCATTTAAGTCAACCGAAGTTAGACTCTCTGCACGACACATCCAAAATTGCTATAATGTCCGATATGCAATGCTATAATACCCCTTACTCATTTCTTACAATTATATACTGTTATGTTTCCAGAACTTGTGTCACATGTATGTCAATTCATTTCTTTCTTTTCATTCCAAATTTAATCCCAAGGGATTCCAGTTCGAGATTTAAAAATATGCATAGAATTCTATTAACGTATGTGGTAATCCTAAAATGTGTAGTGACATTTTAATATATATTGTTTTATTTGGAAGATTCATGTCGTGTTTTCATTTCCATATTAAAGTTTTTCACCGACATTGCAAAAAAGGAATTCTATAAGCCTAAAGAACGTTTTTTAGACTAATCTACATTTCGGCTACTTCTCGAGGGAAACATTTATTTCAAAGAAAAGTAAAGGGGAACAGAAAATACCGAATGTTTTTAAAAGCGGACAAGAAATTGGCCCTCCGATAAGGGAATTCTATTATGTATATACATTTTATAGTGTTCTGTGTTTTATGTGTAGGTACATTTTGGTTTTACAAAAAAAATTTATTACTGCGTTTTCTGGCCGAATAGTCTTAAAATAAAATAAGCAACATTAATATTAGAGTGGGTAATCGACAACTAAAAGATGATAGTTTTTGGGTTGGTTGGTTGATGTGTGTTTCCATCACTGTTAAACCATAAAATTAAAATGTTTAAAAAATTAAAACTATCATGTCATTTACTGTCTTGAATCTTTATAAAATTATCGTTTGCGTCAATTAATAATAAAATTAAACATAGCACAATAAACTAACGGACAGTTGCCATTAAGTTAATTCAACATACATAGATTCGAGTATTATCTGCAAAAATCAATTGGTATTAAAAAATATTAATTCTTCTTAAAATATTTGTACCTCATTTTTTTCTATACATTGTTTTGTGTGTAGCATTTATTGCCAATCAACATTTATTACAAAATGTAAACTGAAAAGACCTGTTGTGAGAATTACTCATTATTAATTGAACATAACGAGCCGAGTTCTCACTATGTAAAAGAAAGGAAAAAGCACCACTCCCATACGCTACTCGTAAAGGTGTTATACGTACTGCCATCGTCCTACGAAAATTTAAAGGAATTGAAAAGTACAAACAAATTGTGGAACGTATTTTGTCGATATGTATCACCAGTGGCTTACCACCATATGAAGTTCAAGCTTGCGCATATACTATTGGGGAAATTTGTTCTTTAATTCATTCAGTTTTGTCGGTATTTTTTCAAACGTAAACAAACATAACCACGTGCAGTGCAAAACGTTTTGAACTTTGAACCAAAACGCCTTGTGTTATTGGATCATAGTTTTGAGGTAATCATCTTTCAACAAGAATCAACAATGACATCGACGATTTATTGCACTCGAATAAAATTTCCCAGTTTGATTTGCTGTGTTGTGGCTAAAATAGCAATAAGTGGCATTGACTCAACAAGTGCTTCATTGCTGTGGTGATAGACTTTCGTGCTGAGCATGCGAAAAGTAGGTCAAAATATTTTCAAAAGTTATCGCATTTCCTTTGAATTTGAATTTTCTGCTTATTAAATAAGAAATAGATACACCATATATTAATCTAGTACTTAATGATTAATATAAAGTTTCCACGGTACTAGCGAACAGCTTTGATTGACTCCACTCAAAGTTGATAGTGTGAACAGATGAACTTTAGTTTGACAGTCAAAACTTGCAAACATTTTTTGTTGACTATCAGTCAATTTTTAAAAAATAAAACTTGAATGATTTTACATTTCAAGAGGCATCGCCACGATCTACGCGTCACATGAACCTCGATTTAAGATTTTAGATTTTAGACACAACTGTACATATAAAGAACATACAAGTAAAGAGAATAATAATAAAACCGGATTTTTTAGGATTTAAAGCCGGAATGCAGCTGGCCATTTCAGTTAGTGGAGCTGGGAGCTGGAGGAACTGGGTTCCATTTAAACTAGGATGAAAGGATTTGAATAAGAAAAACTAACCTCATTTTGGTGGCATTTAATCAGAGCCCACAAAAACTGCGGTCTTTATTAAATTCTCGTGCCCGTGTGTTTGTTTGTCTGTCGTGGAATCTTGTAATCGATTTTTAATCCACTTCTCAAAGACCGATTTTATTTAAGCTTTGCAAAAATGTATATTTTCGGTGACAACACTTTCTGTTAGAAATAAACCATTTCCCATAAAAATAAAAAAAATAAAAAGTGTTACGAATTTTGTGCATTATATGGTTACTATTGGGCTTTTAAGATAATTCAGTGTTTAAACTGAATTATAACTATCCATATGGCGAGCTAAGAAGCTCGCTTTACTATCTTAAGATTAAAGATTTGTAATAGCTAATAAGATACATGGTGATGTTATAAATCTTATACGCTTCAGTAAGTTTACTTCATGTTTTTTTGAAAATAATATGCTAGAAAATGTGAAATAATAAACATCACCTATAAATCCGGTGCTCTTAATCAAAGGTCATAGTATTAAGTAGCGAAGATATTTACCAATCGCTGAACTGAAAGAAAAGAAAACTTGCCTGGCATAACTCCAGATATTTTAAAGGTCAAATTAATATTGCTAACAGCAGTAAATTATCTAACTTTGAACTTGTTCCTTTTGGGAATTCACTTCTATGTTGTCAGGTGTTTACATATAGGTAAACAACAACATATATTTATAGAGCTAACATAACGTACAATTTACAAAGAACATCCTTCTAATGTTCTTGTGTAATTAATGTAAGAAGTTAAATTTCATGTTCATGTCATTACAAACCAAGATAAATACATATATACTCACTCATATTTGTGTACCTACTTGGTTTGTGTTTACAAACAGCACAGGGGAGTACAATAAATATGTTATATAATTATACTACGAACTTGAAATAAGACAAATAATAAAAAATGTTGTTCCTCACACAATTTGCTTTTGGCGTTTAAGTCTACTTTTATATGGATTTCATTTGAAATATAAAAAAATTAATACATGACGTCTGCGTTGTTCCTACATAGTTGTTCTGCAAAATAGTTTCACTTATTAAATTTAATCAGTGTCGTTACAATTGTGAATGACAGGAATATATTACTTCGTAGATTGCACTAGCAATAGTAACAAAGTCATAAATATAACTACTAAAAATAACTCATCTACTTTGTGCTAAATACTACTGACACCTAAAGATAAAGAATCAAATCAATTATACCAGCATACAGAAGTCTTAAAGGTTTTCTCCCATTTATCATGCAGACAAAATTAATTACCTAAGTCTTCTGCGTACGAAAAACTCAGACTAATTACCAGTCTCTTGGAGCGTGCTTTCTATATCATATCTCATTACTTCAAGAGACGCAACCACGACGTATGGATGTTTATGTGTTTCTGCGCAAAATTACATACATATTATTTCACTTTTGCTCATACAAACCTCAACAACACGGTTAATTCACCCACAGGAAAGGTTTTTTGCTCATTCATTTGTAACGCGTGATTCCCAAGGGAAAAGTTACGCTACATACCAGTATATTCTCACTTAGCATCGAAGCAAGACTTTCTGCCGAAAAAGTAAACTTAAAAAGGGAAAATCTTTTGTTAGTAGTTATTTAAAACAAAATTATATAATATACTAGTTGAAATATCCAGCGTTGCCCGGCTGCTCCCACCACACTGACCGCACCACATATATAAATAATCAAATGCACGGTCTTCAAGTAAATCTCATACAAACAATACCTAGCCACCCACCACGTCTACCCCATCAACACCAATACCCCATACAAACATCCACCCAATCGTCCTCACCACATCCTAAAGCTTGAGCTATATCGGATAATCGGTCTTCGAGTTAAGCATGAACAGACATACAGACATACAGGCCTAAACAAAATGTTAAATTTTTATATATTAAGATAATATATAAACTTGTTTAGGTTACACTACCCATTGTCGAAATATTCAAGAACAAGTCATTGTATATTGGCGCAGAGCTTAGAAGGATCAGTAAGTACCGACTGTAGCTTTAGATGCATTTAAATACGAACGATGTTACTCCGTTTCAACAAGGATGTGGCATTAAATTTCCATTACATTAGGAATAAGAATAGGGAAATAGCCAAAAGCATTGTAGATTGTCAGCTCTCTGCAGGTTTGTTAATCCATCATGGATTACCAGAATACTTGTAGCAAATTCAGAAGTATTATCACGATTAGCAGTGATCCTTCTTCAATGCCTTAAAACTCGGAAATTTGTCGACTTTTTTTGGATTGGTATGCTGCACGTTCATAAGAAGAGCGTAAGAAGAGACACAGAATTTCTCGAGAATATAAATGTTCCAAGGAGGGAAATAAGTTATAAGTACTTACATTTTGTTAAACATATGTTTTGCCATATAGTAACTTAAAATTGTATTGCAGATACTAATACAGGATATTATTATATGACATATCTAAGAGAATTTCTGTATTGCATATGAAGACGTTACCGAAATTCTTTGGCATTCATACTGGGAATTATGCACTCAATGCAATGAAATATTTAAATTATTTATAGCCCAACCGCAACTTGTCATGCAAAGATGCATCATTATTTATAATAATTGTTGACTTGCATGTTTTTGTTGTTTAGTCTCCTTGTTTCACAGGATTGAATTGTAAACTGCAACTTAAAGGAAAACTACAAAACGCATGGCAATGGGTTAAATTTTATTATTCCCAGCGACAGGAGATGTGTCGGTGATTGAAACTTTCTTTCATGTTTAATGAAGTTTGCGCATGTATCCTTGTGTGTCCTACCTAAATATGGTTAACTAAGATAGTTTACTTAGTCCAAACATTGGACAAGTTGCAAAAGTTTTGTTTGTCTTATAATAAATAACATTTTAAATACACATCAAGTTGTAAGGAGAAATTTAATGCCTTTCCTAGAAATTTAAGCATATTTCGGGAAATAGTGATCTTCTTTGTAAATGTGTTCTAAAATCACTAAATTACTATACTATATAAAATTACTATAACCGAAATTTGTTCTACATTTCACTTCATTGTATTACATTTCAATGCAGAGGGAGCAAACAAATGTGGAGAGAGAACTAATTAATATTATCTTAAGGGAATCTATATTTTACTCGTAATATACAAGCTCACCATGGTTGTTACGTATTTTTAATGCAACGATTTAAAAAAAAATTTAGATTTATGACAAGATTAAAAGAACATCAAATGCTTAGCACAGTTCTTTTAAATTATGTGATTTTTTAAAGCCAGAAATATTCCAGATTTCCCCTAGAAACATTCCAGCGATTTTCATTTATTTTATAACACTTCTAGTTGCTCCAGATCTACCTAACTAACTTTAAGGGGTTGATGATGTTCTCTTAATCTTCTTTTAAACAAGACTCCTTAAAGACACTTCAAAGTCCCTTCAAAACCCGTAAAATCCCCTCAAAACTTCTTTCAAAACTCAAAATCCCAAAAGACCACCTCCCCCCCTTAAAGCTCCCCTCAAACCGCCCTCATGACGCCCCGGCAATACCACTGTAAAGAACACCCTTAAAACAACCTTAAATACGACCATTAGACTCCATCAATACCACCTCAACACTCCACTGAAGACCCTTTCAAAAATCCCTCAAGACCTTGTCAAAACCCCCTCAAGACATCAAGACCTCATTCAACACCCTCTTAAAATCCCCTCAAGACCTCAAAAGAACCACATCAAGACCTACCAAAAGACCACCAAAAGAAAAGTAATGCCACACAAACGCGTACGACATTGTCAACTCTCAGCAATAGAATGAAAAAAAAACATAACAGAATGACATAGGTATAAACAGAACGACAGCAGACCGCAGACACCGGCAAGTTAATATAAAAGATTAAATACATTTACACAATTATGTTTTTACGGTCGAAATCAACCACGTCGTACATACGAAACCATCTATCAGATATTAACGTGAAGGTTCTAGATAACCTTCTTACTTTGTTAAACTTAGTGACAAGGTAAATTGGTATGAAATATAAATGGCTCCTAGAACAATTCATCGTCAAAGGGCAGACAAATGCGTAGAAGTGTTTTCCTGCATTATACCCATGAGTAATGTTTAGTCTTTAGTACAATAAAACCTCTCATACTTCAAATACGGAATTCCTCCTTTTTGCTTGCCTCATATCCAGCTCCTATGTTTAAAGCCTCAAGAAAAATTCACTCATCAAATTTTATTGCTTATCCGTTTTGATATAAATTCCCCACATGAGCAATCATTTATTTGCTATTTCAAGCTTCTCCATTTTATTGCACTGCAGGAAGTATTTGTGATTCTTGTGGGTATTATCCTCATTCATATAACATGGATGACGATCAATACAATGGAACTGAAGTATTTTATGGCAACAGCGACATACCAGTAGAGAGTCCAGGAGTAAAGGTTTTCCCGATTTTATTATGTTTTTTTTTCTTTCAAATAATATGTAATGAACATCCAAGTCTGCAATCCATTGCCTGACAAATTTTCAATTGGATGATAAATAAATATTAATTTCCGAAAAGACAAACTATGTTAGCTTTGAGCGCAATACATACTTTACTTATACAAATGGATGGATGCAAATGTTTTACCAAAAATTGCACTTCTTTCAATTGTTGCTCCACTGCCAATGTTTTCTATGTCGAACGCAATTTAATAAAAAAAAAATACATTAAGGCATAAAAATGTTTACTGAACAGTATTCGCCTACATTTTTTAAATCAGTCTCTTGAACTTTTTGCTCATGTGGCTGTAAACGGTCTGGTCGATTTGTACAAATATAATTTTTAGCCTCCCGCAAATTTAGCAATTTGGTTTATAAAATTTCCCTACCTCATCCAATCCAGTTTACCGTACAACAGACAACTCTTCCGATGTTTGCTTCAATTTTTTTTGGAATTCACACATCAGTTCTCAAGTAGTTATTTACGTGTTTGTATCAACGATGTTTAACACTTGATTGAAATACATATGCACCTTCCTAACATTCAAGTGTTGGTTCTTCTCCGGGTTTCCGTTTCACTCGAAATTTATGAATGTATCACAGATTCATCCGTTCTTCCATACATAATCATGTCATACCTCATTTTCTATTTGTTGTATAGTAATATAAAAATACTTTTATTCTTTTGTCATGTTTTCTTTGAAAGAAGAAATCTCTGTACGTCCGAATATTAGATTGTCTTAAGTAATGTGAATGGGTTGGATGAATGACGAGACGAACATGGCTGTGTTTTCTGAACACCGCTGGTTGTTATAGCGGTAAAATCTTCCATCTTCGCGATATTTTCGCCAATATTAAGTTTTATCTCGTGGTTCTGTATTCTATCTAGTACATAGATGTAAGGTAACCTTGGGTGCACCTGACCATGCAATACAGTTGTATTTAAGTTTATGGCGAATATGCACCATAAAACATGCTTATGAGAATAGCCAGCTTCAAGCCATTACTTTTTTTTGCAAAAAAGAGAATTTGTCAATGTCAGCAACCGCTTTTATCAAATTTTTCAAGGATATGTCTGCATTGTGTTACATTCACGTAATGTTACATTATTATGTATGTCAAACCCTGCTAACCACACGTACACAATATTAATCAAATGTGGATGGATGGATCATACCCGTACAACCACAAATGAAGATGCTTTTCCAATTTTCAGTTTCTAAAGGCACATAATCAATACATTTTAAAATAAATAATGAGCCTTGCTTTATTACTTTCACTTGATGTCTTTTGTTGGGGTGACTGAGTAAAAAGAAGACAAATGCTGAACGATTATTTTAAAGTTATTTTCAATTTTCAAACGAATGATACAGCGAATTTTCATTTAGTTCAGGCAAAATAGAACCTCAACTGGACATTCTTAAAAATTGGCTGTTCGTTGCGCTGTTCGGTCAGCAGTACTCAGTTCGCTGTATTTTTGCGGCGATGGTTATGGAAGCGAAGCGAATATCTTGAGTTTTCTTAATATGTATCAAATAGCAAATAGCCAACTCTAGGGTACTCTAAATCAATCTGTCAGCTGTTTACATACAAAAATATTTCTATATCGGCAGATTGTCCGCGATTTTTCCAGTTTTTATATCTAAAGAGAAAGGGACATGCTAAAAAGTCACATACAACACAACAACTTAATCCAACAATTTAAGGTGAATTCAATAAAGCATAAAAAAAACCATATTATGGAACCCCAAATCAGCCTCGGATATACTGATGAACGACGACGACCATGGCAAAGATAACGGCTAAACCATTTAAGAATTGTTTTATGGTACGCTCACTGTATAGAGGTCGAGCTGCACAGCCGAAGAGAAATGGACACGCCTTAAAAATACCGTCATTAGACCTGCTGACTCCATCTTAGGATCTAGTCGTAGAGATCGGAACGACTGGTTCGAGGACGAATGTAAGCAACAATCGGCCTTTAGGAAGTGGGTTAAAAATTTATCACAGACAACTTGAGACGCGAATTTAATATAAAGGATTTAAAAAATATATATCTTGCCACACGGCTTAATTTATTTTAAACTAAAACAAAACTAAACAGTTTTTGGAACGCCATGGGAGGCCAGGACCGGACACCGGTTGTAGAGCCAAATATAATGATGATGAAGGAACGCAACACGGTTGTAGTACCACAAAAAAGAACAATAAACCAAGAGTTACACGGTTACAACTATTGAAGAGGTATTAAGAACTAATAGGCAATGTATGAAATGGAATTTGTGACTATTATCGAGTCCATTACTTAACAAACGTTAAAAAAAAAGCAAAATTAAATATAACATACCATTACACTGAGAATAATAATTAAGTAGTAATGAGATCAGTTCTAAGACTTTTTTCTAATGAGATATGACACAAAATGACAAAAATTACCAATATTCCATACGTTCGACGGCTGGCTTACAATTCAAGAACAGCGAAAGTTGCCTAAATGTGAGAACAAGAATATCCTCTCCAGTGATATATTACTCTTCCGCAATTTCTATACACTCAGCATCCCATAAAATTGAATATTATTGCATAGGATTGTTTAAAGTTTCGAAAACTCTATTTTTTAGTTTGATAAAAAAAAATTACCTTAATTTTATAGCTCTTAAAATTTAAAAGTATTTATTAGTATATGATTTTTGACAAACATTTCTTGAGAAGGGTTGATCATTACTGGTATATTTATGACCAATATATTCAGTCCTATTGGCTGACATTTCTTTCTTCAACTGGCTTGGGGTAAGTAATAGCAAAATTTAACTGATTTTTTTTTAAATTCTATATATCCTTTTTTGATTAAGATGAGTGTGCCTGCACTCAAAACGGTTATGTGAAATGGTTTAACACACATAAGTACAAAATCAGCCTAACGCTTAAATTCGATAGGACACGACAGCAATTTCTACAACGATGAACAGCACTCACGCATTTTTAGTTTAATATAAAAAAGGCACACAAAATATATTTAGTAATGTATTAACGTACAAACATTATGTGTACGAGTATGTGTGCAAACAGTTGAAACGTGTATCAATTATTGCGCACGTGATGTCTAAGAAGATTACGCTGCTCGATTAACTGCCATCACGCATTTCACAGACAAATCAGCTGCAACATTCTGTCTGGTAGTAAATGACGATAAGTTCAGGTAAAATTGCTGTTATCATCGGATTATTGAGTTCATATAATAATGTCTAGGGAAAATTATATACTAATGTATTTTATATAAAACTTCTATTGTCATTTAACTACGTTATTGATTTATTAGAAACATATCTGTAGACAACAAATTAGGAACCCTTTTTATAGACACAAGGCATTACAAATTTTCAAAAAGTTTTCATTTAACTATTAAACAACGTGCATAAATAACTTTGTATAATTAAAAATTAAAAATTAAAATGGTGCTTGTGTACCTCCTCATACCTTGAATACAATTTATTTTGCCAGTAGCTTTAATTAATGTTACTCCAACACTTGATATAGCCATAACACAAAGGCATTTGATATGCCTTAAACCTCTAAGGGACATGAATCTCAGCAGCTGGTTATGCTCATTAATATGTAATACCTTCCGCTCTTTATTGCTTTTACCAATAAAAAAATTACTTAGCTGATTTCAAAAGTGTTGTTGTTTAGTAAGTGTCTACCAACATTGAATATTAATTGCAGAATTTCAAAGTGGTTCAACTTTACTTGAGCTTTTCAACTGTTGTATTTTCAAGAAATATTTTCAACGTTGGCCTTTCGTTTTCTTCAACATCATATTATGTACGTTTTGTGTCAATAATATAAAAAACAGGACAAGTATATGAAGTGCCATTGTAATGTGTTACTGGGGCAGCGAACATTAAAAAAAAATCGTAATCAATGTCCAGGGAATCATGTATTGGAGTCAAAGACTACACCCACCCAGTGAAAGTTTTATATAGTTATCTACTGACTTTGTGGACGTCGTCGTGCATGGGTTTCTGAGCAGGCGTTAGTAGTTCGAATTCCAGGAAACACCAAAAGTATTTTATCGGCTGCTACAGTTGACCCGAGATAGTTTAAGGATTGCACTGCTTCAAATTCGCGCTCCACTATTTGAATTGAGGGACCAATGTTGGATCTTCTACTCGCAGACGTGGGCACCATGTACTTTGTTTTGATCTTATTTATGTGCAGCCCCATATTTTGTGCCGCCTACTCGATCTGGATGAAAGCTTCCTGCACAGCTCTTCGGTTTCTATCAACGATGTCAATATCTTCTGCGTAAGCCAGTATCTGAATGGACTTATAGAGGATTGTTCCTCTCGCCGTTACGTCAGAGTCTCGGATCACTTTCTCCAACGCCAGATTGAAGAGGACGCAGGCCAGTCCATCCCCTTGTCGGAGCCCGTTATGGATGTTGAATGGGCTTGATAGTGATTCGGATATTTTTACTTGGCTTATAACATTGGTCATGGTCAACCTACATAGTCTTTCAGTTTATTTTGGATGCCGAATTCTCTCATGGCTTTATAAAGTTCTACTCTATGGTTATGCTATCATAGGCGGCCTTAAAGTCTATAAAAAGATGGTGTGCTGAGTTTTGCAACTCAAGACATTTTTCTATTACTTGCCTAAGGGTGTAAATCTTATCGTTGTTGATTTGCCTGGGATGAAGCCACACTGGTATGGACCAATGATGACTTTAGCGTATGGGGCTATCCTGTCTTGAAGGATAGAGCAGAAAATCTTATACGCGGTACTCAACAACGTTATACTATGATATCTCCTTTTTTATGTATGGGGCACAGGATGCCTCTTCGCCAGACTTCTGGCATTGCTTATTCCTCCCATACTAGCACTATTATTTCATGAATTGCCTGGTGTATGGCGGGGCCTCCTGTTCTAATCAGCTCTGCTGAAATACCATCAGATCCCGGGGCCTTATTATTTTTGAGCCGATTCATCGCTCTGCTAACTTCGTCTACGCTTGGTGGCGGCAGCATGGTGTAGTCTTCGGTCATTGGTGGAGCCTCCAATTCCTCAGTTAGCTGGCCATTTAGCAATTCATGAAAGTGCTCTTCCCATCGCTTTAAGATGCCTTTGAGAACGGCGATCAGATTACCTTCTTTGTCTTTGCAGTGTATATTGCGTCATACCGCGGACTCTTCGGTAGAACGTCCACTTCCTGGTGGGGACCTCGCTCTCTGTACTGTTCTAGTTCACGGACGAGATTCTTCTTTCTTTCACCGGTGAACTGTTTTTTCAAATCTGCTGAGCTCTCTATAATCATCTTCACGTGCCCGCGTTCTATGAGATTGTTGCATTGCTCGGTACGCAACATTTTTACGTTCAGTCCCTAGCTTACTTTTGTCATCGAACCAGTCGTTTCGATATCTACGACTATTTCCTAATATGGAGTCAGCAGTACTAATGACAGTATTCTTAAGGTGTGTCCATTTATCTTCTACGCCCGGCATCTCAGCCCCAGGACTTACTCTTCCTGCATATAGTGCGAGTTCTAAATACTGGCTTCCTACCTATTTTGGCATTCATATCCCCCAGAATGATTTTTACGTCATACTGAGGACAGGCATGAAGTTCCTGTTCGACTGATTCAAAGAATTCTTCTTTTTCATCATCTGGGGAATCTATAGGTGCGTGAACGTTTATGAGGCTTTTGTTTTTAAATCTGCCCTGCACGCGAAGGGTGTATAGCCGTTCATTTACTGCTTTAAAGCCGATTATGGTGGGTTTCATTCTTTTGCGACAAGAAACCCCACCCCGAGCACATGATGTCTTGCATGACAGCTGTAATATATGTCATATTCGGATTTTTGTAAGACACCATTCCCTGTCCACCGCATCTCCTGAATTGCTGTTATGTTATCATTATATTTGGACAGGGTATCGTCTAGTTGATGTGCAGCTCGAGCTCTATACAGTGAGCGTACGTTCCATGAAAAAATCGTTAAAACGTTTAGACGTTTTCTTTGCCGTGGTCGTCGTCGTTCATCAGCTAATTTGGGGTTCCGTAATATGGTTTTTTGCGGGCGAGGTTATTGGCCTTGCGTCAACCTTACTTTGAAGAGACTAGCCCGATAATTTCGCTTTTCTTTGACTGGAGAAAAATTACCAGCCACCACGTGGAGGTTTGGTCGCACTTCCACCAGTCAGAGATAGTTGCGGCCACATCCATTTCTGAAGCATTCTGTGTTATTCGCCCTACTCTGCTGATGGCTGACCGCTGAACAATTTATACACGGCCGCTTGAATCTGAAAAGTTACATTTGGTGAAGTTGTGAAAATCGTCAGTAGCAGTAATGAAACACGTTTTTTATAATAACTCTCTATGAATGAAAAAGATGTAAATTTTCCTAATAAAATTGACCGTAGTAGATTCCGGGCGCATACTGATGCTCGAAATTATTAGACATGGAATGTGTGAAAAAAGTTAGTCTCATTAATTTTGCTTTTAACTGAATAATGCGAATTAATTTGTTTACTACGCGAATCTTCCTTTTCAGAAGAGGTTTCATAGATAATCATAAAAACTACTTTACATTTTATTACAAAACTTTAATATACCGGCAAATCTTTCTCCTGGACAAACCATCGTAGTCATAGTAGAAGCATCGTAGAAATATATTTTTATGCAGAGTGTGCAAAAGTTTCCTTTAAAACGAAGCCCTGAACTCCTTCTCGTGCACCATTTGTCTAAGAGCTTATGTTTTATCCTCTTAGAACCATAAAATGCGTTTTTAGTGTAGCAACGTGAACAATTTTAAGTAGGAGTAAAATTAGAGGAATACAAATATTCCAGCTATTTTTTGCCAGGATTATTAATATACTCCAGAAAAAGATCTAAGTACGTCAGGATTAAATGGGAAAAGATTTTTAAACTTTTTCTTGTATTTTGTGAATGTCGAGACAGCTGCTCTTGCAAACTATTGCGGGCACAATTTAATTTAACTTTTGTTTACACAGAACTACAAACGACATTATTTATAATATGGAATTCTTTTGAAACAATGCTTTATATGTATCCTGTACTCGTTTCCACTTTCAACAGTTCAGCAAATTTTCAATTTGCGTTTAAAACAACACGCAAGCAAACTACTATGTGTTCTATGAAATGTATAATGCCGGAGGGTATAATTTAAATTGAGTCGCTTTGAGGCTCAATGTTTTTATCAAACTCCAATCAAATTGAACCAATTTTCAGTTAAAAATGGTTGATGGTAAGCATTCAAATTGTATTTACATAGTTTTTCCAAAAACCGGTAATATTTTTGTCCTCACAAAAGTATAATACAAGGATATAATACTATAGTTAGTAATACATTTGACAGATCGCAATTTCTAAAATAAAAAAAAATTGTGTTTGTGCTGCCATCTAGGTGACATAAACTTTGAACGGTGTTAACAATTTCATATATTATGATTAATAGGATAGAATTAACTTTATTGAAAGCAAGTTCTTTTAATTCAATTTATTCAATTTATTTTAAAAAAAAAACTCTATACCAGCAGTTATTTTAACCAGCGAAACCAGTAAATCCTTAATGGGCAGACCTTTCATAACATTACTTTCTTAAGTGCTCTATTCCCTTGTAGTTCATAGGGCTTCTAAAGGGTGTTTTGTTTTTTGCTTAGATAGATAGTCATACTATGCCGACTTTAATATTTATTATTAGTATATTCTGACAAATCATCATGAATAGACTTACGCTTGAACAACGCTATCAAATTATCCAAATTTACTATGAAAATCAGTCGGTGATGCGTGCATTTTATAGACGACTCCGTACGTTGTTTTATCGCAAAATTATGTTTCACGATTAGGCTCTTTTTTGGCTCGACAGGTTTGTTAATAAGCAAAATGGCCGCATAAGGAGAGTGGCATCATCGAACCTTTTTTTTTTTTTAAAAATTAGGCCGCATTTCGCTTTACAGCCAATGGAATGCGTTACTGCACCATGATCTATGATTTTTTTTTTTTTGAAAATATGAATGACATTTAATCGGACGAGATGTGGTTCCAACAGGATGGCGCTACGTGCCATACGAAGATCACTTATTGAAATCAAAATTTGGTTATAAGGTTAAGGCAATTGACAAATTGGAGGTATACAATATTCATGTTATTTGTGACATACATCCAGCAATGTTTGAAAAAGTAGCCTAAAATTGGCCGACCAGAATGCGCTTTGTCAAGAACAGCAACGGTGGCCCAAAATCATTTTAAAATGTTAATGCCATTTTTTTATAATGTACATAGGCTAAATGGATTTGCACCCTTATTATGCGTGAATATATATGTAAATAGTTGCCAGATCTGAGGGAGTGATTTACATCTTGTACCGTTTTAGGAAACCTAAACATTTCGCAGCATTCTTGGCGATGGCAAGTATGTCGTCGTTCCAAAGAAGCTTGTTGTTGACACACATACCGAGAATTGTGAGTGTTTCAATTTCTTTTATGCAAGATCCATTCATGGATAAAGTTTGTGGGGGGGGGGGATAAATAACGCTCGGACAACAGAAGACTGCATTTGGTTTTATAAATTCAACTCTTTTATGTAGGTTTAACCTTGTTATCCTGTCAAAGTCAGAATTTAACGTACTTAACATACGTTGTTGTTCCCCTTGCGATCTAGAGGACGTGCAGAAAGCATGAAATCATATGAAAAGCTAACAGTGCTGTTGTTAGCGAAATAATGGAATGGATTAGAAGTAGCGAGTAGGAGATCGTAAATTAAAAGGAGAAATAGGGTCGGAGACAAAACAGAGCCTTGTTGAACGCCGGCGTTTATGCGGTGAACATTGGATTTGAAACCGTCCAATACGACCTGGATTTAACGGTCAGGAAAGTTACTAGTCCAATCAAGGAGGACCTTATCAATTCCATAGGCATTTATTTTAGTCAAAATAGCTTGATGCCAGACTCAGTCAAATGCCTTGAAAATATCGAGTGTAACAACTTTCCTTCACCATATTTGTGAATAGACTGGCTCCACTTTTCAGTGAGATAAGCCATCAGGTCACCTGTAGAACGTTGCCTACGAAAACCTTACTGCTGGTCGCTAAGCTTACGATTGATCATGAGCTTAGAAAGTATGGATGTTAGCGCAATGGGTCGGTACGAGGAAACAGATGACGGTTCGCCATTTTTAAGAACAAGCTGGATAAATGCTATTTTACAATTCCTTGGGACGGCTCCAGAAGAATAATAGAAATGGAAAAGCCTTACCAGTGGTAATAATAAAATGCATCGTTTATTTTTTCTTTGCTGTATTCACATCTCACAAATAAAGCCGATTTGAGGATTGTGTCACTGCATTTGTATGCGTATAGTTGGGCTTCACTACACTGTTGGTAATTTTTATATTTTTCGATTTTTTTATTTGCGAATACACCCGCACAAGCCCACACGACGAGGGCGTTGTTGTCATCCGCTGAAGCGCTGAAGCCAGACACCCTCGTTACTTTTATTTAATTTGACTTGACCCCTTTTTGTCTGTATTTTAGACTACTTGAGGTCCCTTTTAGCCACCTTCCACACGACTAGAGAACTGACATTTTGTGAGTATCTAAATTAGCATTTTTTTTATATTCCGCGTGTGACGCGTGGACATTGTTTTTTTATTTCTTTTTTACCACCTTCTACATGGTCTGAGAGCTGTGGGTGTCTAAATTCCAAATAGTATTTTTTATACTATCGTGACTCCTCATCTACTGTTCTTCACCATGTTCTTCTCGGCGGTCCCGAAATTCCTCAGTCTTTCATTGCATCGCATACTTCGCTTTGGACAACACATTTTAATAGTAATATGTAATAGTGCGGTCCTCATCCATATTAAATCCATACAAAAGTACGGACTCAGGATTTGCGCGGAAAACTTTACTGGTGGTGAAGCTAATGGCGTTATCGTTTTATATTTTGGACAACAAGATTGATTTTAGCTTTATCAATACGGCTAGCGGTATTTTTCTTCAGTACCTTATACATTAAATCCAAGGTATTGGAAACTTTCTATTTTCTCAACTGACTGTCATTCGTGCGAGAGACTTATATCGAGGTGTTAATTTTTAGCCCTATAATGTGAGCCTCATTACCCACATTTGTTGTCATTCAGTGGAGGTCCACAAAACTATTGGAGAGTATACATATATCTCCTGTGAAAGGAAAACCTAATAAACTTTCTGCTGACACTATCGAAAGCGTTTCAAATGTATTCGTAGGGTATTGAAATAGTTGGCACAAGGGGATCCTTTTATAATTCCTTTTTTCCATTCGTCAGAAAAACTCTCAGCTCCAGCTCCAATCACAGCTCTAGCACTAAACATTAGCAGACCCAAAAGCTAAGCCGCTCTTGATGCGGATTTAAGAGCTCCGTAGTGATTCCATCTATTAATACCGTTCTTGAGTGCTGTAATGGCAATGTCATGTTTTCTACTTTACTTGGAATTGTCAATTTTAATTCCACAGACAATAAATACATTATATGTATATAAATTATATCCAAGGATTTTAACATTGCACACCCCAATCGGTCAAGCAGTGATTGATTTTGGATCAGGCGATAACTTCAAAAGGACTAATTTTCTTCATTCGATTGGCAAGGCAAAGTCAAAGCACCGAAAAGTTAATGAAAAACAATTTATCTCACACGAGGATAGAATAATTTACCAGCAAAAAGTGTTACATAGTATTCGTAATCAAAGAATATCTTTGGCCGTCCCGTAAATAAAAGTAAAGTCAATTTACCCTAATTTGCATAAGATGAAATTTGTTTCCACGATTTACTAACCGCGATAAAAAGCACTTCCATTTCCCAAAACATAAGATTCATTAGTTTGATAATTTCTAGATAACAGTTCGTTAACTTTCGTCTGATTCCAGTAAGTTCATTAAAAAAGTACACATTTTCGTAATTAAATCCGAATTTACAGTGGGTTCCATACTGCAAAGACAAACAGCGCTGGTTTCCAGTGTGGCTTCTACGGATTTTCACTTTTAGGCAGATGATGCTCTGTAGATTAGAAACCCGATCATAAAGGCAGTCAATTTGCAATTATCGTTAAAATATTGGTAATTGGTTTATGAATGATAGAAATGAATGTTGAATCAAGTGCAACCGACGCATTAAACTAAAAAACTACTTTATATGTTACATAATTAAAACATATTGTACTGCATATTTCACATATTCTCAAGAAGTCTCTATCATTAGACTCCTCATACAGAATAACTACACCAAAAGAGGATTATGTGTAATCACAAAATTAAATTGTTTAACTAAGCATGAACGGTATTATCTACTTGTGCATTCTACATTCGGTGGTTCTTACCTCGTATAAATGCTCAATAACTGATTTTCCATACTTCAAATGAACTTCTTTGTTATTTCATAAGTCAAAGAGGATTATTATTACGCACTTACATGACTGACTAAATTTTAGATGAACTGGTAAGGAGTCTGCAAATGATGGAAATAATTGGAAATTATGTTTCCGTTCTCATGCACACACGAGAGTACTTCAACAAGCTACTACTGCATTTAGTTGCGCGTAATTTTAATCTTTGCAATCGGAGTTACATTATTTTTCAAATGATGGAAAAGTTGGCCAATTATATTGGAAACGTGCATGGATGGAAATGATTTTCGATAAAGATTAGGTATTCACTTTCAAGGTAAAATTTGCAAAATGAGTGCTTTAAAGATAAACAGAAAATTACAGAGGACTGCTCTTCTGAAGGTTGCTGCCGTTTTTAAATTCTCTATATTAACTTCGCGTGCCTGTGGAGGGCTAGCTGGCAGGCTGGCTGGCTGGTGGGTAGAATCTTGTGATCAATTTTTAACACACTTCCTAAAGCCCGATCTTATTCAAACTTTGTACACATGTGTATTTCCCATGACAACACTCTTATTCAAATTTGGTGACCCTCGGGCCACGGGGTCGGGGGGCTCACATACAAATATTTTACAAAATTTACCTAATTTTCTTCAAATTTTATACATATGTGTATCTCCGATGGACAACACTTTTTGTAAAAATTTTGAAGTGATCGAGCACCCATAAGAATTTTATAAAAAAAAGTACCCGATTATCTTCAAAATTTCAAATCCGATGGACAACACTCCGATGGAAACACTATTTGTGAAAATTTTAGAAGGCTCCCAAATTTTTTTTAAAAAAATTTATTCGAACTTTGCGCGTTGTGTAAGCCCGATCAGAAAATTTACACGAAAAATTTTAATTTTTATGGGTTGTTTTTAAAAAAAAAACTTTTATTTAACTTCATTGGCCCCTGTTTGTCTGTTTGTTTCGACTTTTTAAGGACCTTTTTAACCAACTTTCACATACTCTAGAGAGCTTTTTGAGCAGCTCAGTCTCATTGACCACTTCTGAGATTCCGCGAGTCGCGTTTGATGCGTGTTACCCTTACAAAAGTGGATATAATTTTCACCATCTCAAAATGAAAATTTATGCTGATGTAAATGTATATATGAAAGTTTTTACCCGAAAAACTAGTTTTCACTCACAAATCCGCTGGGCCAGATGGTATTTCCCCATTAGTTCTAAAGCTTCTTTAAAGCTGGCATTACCATTGCGTATGCTTTTCCATCTACCCTATTCTTCTCGGCTCTTCCTGAAAAGTTAGAAAAGAGCCTTTGTCCAGCATATACATATTAAAGAATAATGTATATTCTTCGGACCGACCCATAGTACTTACATCCATTCTTTCCAAGGTCATGGAAAGGCTGATATTTTTTCGTGGGTAAAGTTGTACTAGTCTTTGCATCAATTTGGTCAAAGCAAACTCGTTGCACTCGATATTTCTAAGGCATTTGATAGAGTTTGGCATCAAGCTATCTTTTGAACCGCTCAATTAATGTTGTCTTGGAAAATTTGAAGTCTGCAATATATCACATAAATGTTGGCGTTCCCCAGGGCTCTGTTTTGTCGTCGATACTCTTTTTCTTATTTTCATTAATGATCTCTTGTACATTACTTCTAATCCAATTCATTCTTTCGCTAAAGACAGTACTATCAGCTTCGCATATAAGTTTGAGTAACATCACTCAACTTCTCATGAGGACTTCAAACAACTACATGGACAGCATATTAAAATTAGGAGAAAACAATCGAGTAGAATTTAACGCTTCCAAGACCCAATGTTGTCTGCTGTTATTTAAGTAAATCTTAAATCCACTGCCATTGTCCATGAATGGCACTCTAACTAGTTTCAAAATTGTATCACATTAACTTCTTTCCGTACTTAATAATCTTGTCTAATCTCATGCATCCTTATTTATGTTTGTTGTTAGTTAACATTCTATGTCCCACTTGATGAAAAAACTGTCTCTAAATAAACCTGAAACAACTTTTTTGTAAATGCTAAAATTAATTTATTTATTTAGACTTCCTATGCAACAAGTAACAAATAAACAAAAAGTATTTAAGCAGTTTACAACATTTTAGTATGTATGTATCCTCGTAAATCACTTGTGTAAACAACTTGTAAGCACTTAATACGGAAACACCACTTTCCAGCAATAAAACATCCTCGCTACAATAAACTTTCTTCAACTATTTGCAACTTTTATTTCACAAGTTAGGAGCACAATTTGTTTTCAGGCGTAATTTAACGAGAATACATAAATTGTTAAACGATTCTTCAATCAACAATGAACTTAAATGAGTGGACAGGGGAAAGTTTAAGCAACAACAATTTCTGAACAAGTTAAGCACTCCATTCCACTCATGTAGTTTATTGTCAAGAACCGAGAGAATGCACCTGAGTATATAGAAAATATTTAAAAAATGATGAATGCTTTTGTTGTTGTTTAAATGAAAGTTTCACTTAGTTTCTGTTAACTTGGCATCAGGTAATACACTACTGATATTAAATGCAATTTTAGATGTCGGCAGAAAATCGACCCACTAAGACCAGTAATGGTCTATTGCGATAACACATAGTTCAAGCAAAAAATTTTACCCTACTCGTTGACCCAGTTGGAGCTTCATATGAAGCATAGGAGACTTTTAATGTCATTATTTAACAAATCATTGAGGTCATTGTAAAAGAAGGCTTCCAGGTGGAGCTTACGTTGTTGATCAAGCGCAGTGCATGCATAGAGAATAATAGGAATGCATAGGTGGAGAATTTTCTCCTTCTTCTCGTCTTCCAAGCAGCTTCTGCAGGAATCATTTGAAATACACTAAGCCTTTGTCGCTAAACAAGTGGTTACCTTTGACCACCTTAAGTTTGTTTTCTCGGTAGCATCCAGTTTTTACATGAGTTTGCATGTAACAATTGGCTTGCCTAAGAAATAATTTTCCGGTAAAATGGGCAGTGTAGTTCCATGTTTGGAGAGCTTATCAGCTGTAAAATTCCCTTTGAATGTCTCTATGCCCCGGCACACAATACAGGTGAATATTGGACTGCTCTGTCATCTCTTTGAGCTTCTCTCAAATCGGCAATTTAGAGCTATAGAGTTGATAGAGACTGATTCTAGGAATTTCAGCGCAAATTGGTTATCAGAGAAAATGCGGATATTCTTAGCAGATATGACATTTCTCTTCAGCCAAGAGAGAATAATTTTCTGCCTGAAAACACTGCAGTGATTAGGAGATAGAGAGACTAACATTTAGCACTAACATTTGAGAAAACTCTTCTACCCCGTCATCAGTTTTTAAACCGTTAGTGTAAAATGAGTCGATTCATCTTTCAAGCGAGCTCCTTCTTCCCAGAATGATCTCGAAGAGATGGTGAACTGGAGTTGTGGAATGGTGTAGTCAATGTAAGTTGGTGGACGCCTGAATAAGCTTAGAACAGAGATATGTCCAATTTAATTCTTTTTCCACTGTGAGGTTACACTTAGACGAACATCGGCGGTAGCAAATTCTTGCCTGCTAAAGATGTCGAGTGGTGTTGGGTTGAACAGAATGTCCGGTGGTGCGAAGTGCTCATACAAGCAGATCGTTGGAATTTGTTGTGCTTGTCTTGATTTACATCCTATGAGATCGACACCGTACAGAAGTCTAGGTCTTACTACCAATATATATAGCCAATGAGATCCCATTTATTTACAATGGCTTTTTTGCATGAGAAGAGCGCTTTACGAACTCCTTCTTGTATAGTCATGCAATTGATCTCTCGTTTCGGACCGGTGGATTGGCCACCTAAATCGTGTGATATCACACCTTTGGACTTTTTTTGTGGGGTTATGTAAAGTCTAAATGTTTTGTGGATAAACCAGCTACGATTGAGGCATTGGAAGCCAACATTACTCAAGTTATTCGCGAGATACCGACCGAAGTCCTGGAGCGAGTCATTCAAAATTGGTGTTTACGGATGGCCGAATTAGGGCGCAGTTGCGGCCAACACTTGAAAGGGACTATCTTCAAAAAATGAATGGTTCTAAACAAAAATAATAAAGATTGCCCAATCAATTTGAATTTTTTTTGTTTTATTTCAATTTAAAATCCGATACCTCTAAATTGATCACCCATTATATACGAGTATAGTGTGGAGTTATACCTATACAGATAATATCTGTTTCATTAGACGTAATTATGATATCTTTTGGTTTTTTTGGAAAGAGACTCGCTAACTGTAAAATCGAGTAAATACAGGAAATCGCCAATCAATATCATATTAACTCGATTCACTTGCACTTGCACTTTAACATTTGCACTTTAACATCATAAAATTGTTCAGAAGGAATCAACTGTCCACCATGTTTTTCCATTTGCTGGTGGTCTGCTATATTATGGTATTTTTATGCTATTGCCGCGGTTCGCACGAGAATATTTGGTAAATATGACGCAGCTAGTCATCCGTTACTACATGGCTACGTGCTAATTTACGAGCAAATTCATTGAAACGTAATGGCGGCTTACGGTTTTGCACGAGTAGTCAAACGGGTATTGACTTCAAGGAAATTCGTTGTTCCTCATTGTCAAAGGTTGCCCGTTTACACAAACGCATTCACGTAAAAGTTTTGTTCTTTACAAGGCTATAAAAAATAAAATGTTGTTAAGTAAATAAATTGCTGATTCGCCCAATGCTATGGTTTGTGTTTAAACGCTATGACAATAATTAAAATTTCGCTCCAGAAATGAATCAAAGAAGAATAAAGGGATTTTTTTGGTACTTACCTCAGAGAAGAATAAAGGGATTTTTTGGTACTTACCTTTGGAACCTTACTAATAATGAGGACTTGAAATGTTATTTAGGACTTAGACTCTCACAAAATTTCAGCTCCTTAGACCGTGTGGAAGTTGGTTAAAAAGCATCTCAAATTAGTCGAAAATACAGACGAAAAGGGGTCAAGTTAAATAAAAGTTTTTGAAAAAGAGGTAATATTGGTTTGTGTGTAGGAGGTAATCTTCGAAACTACTGAACCGATTTAAAAAGTATTTAAATCAGTATTTAGAATGGACTTTCAGGGTGAACATAAGGTACATATTATGCCGTGTAAATAAAAGGCCTCTCGTGGCGACCAATTTGGTTACTAAATAACAAAAGCCGACGAAAAAACGGCCGGGCATTATAATGACTGTGTTCTGCACTGTTCGCAGAGCTGCTTTCTGTGCTGTCCGAACATCACGCCATATAGCAGCACGTAATGACTGTGTGCTATGTGCTGCGTGCTGCGCTGCTTTCTGTTCTGCGTTCTATAGGTACTATAAACAATGTACATAAAAATGAATGTCTGTTGGCTTGTAATACGACACTAAAACTCAAAAACTAAGCAGCCGATTGGGCTGAAACTTTCACAGAATTAACAAAATCTCATATAGTGCGAATACAATCGAGGTGGCGCTTTGTTTAGGTTTAGCCAATAGTGATGGCGTGACGTGAATTCACGTTCACGGTGGAGCGCCGGAAAATGCTAGTATATAATAACTTGTTTGTTCGCATTACTTCTATGTGTCAGATTTAATAAAAACTCACAAACAATTCATGCACAAAACATTATTCTGGTGAAAATTGAAAGTGTTTTCACAAACTCACATCCACACTTTCTTTTACAAGATTAAAATTATTCTCGAATTAAATTAATCTTTCTTGTTAACCCTTAAAATAGTTTGGTGAACGGAACGAAGGCGAAATTTGGCAAAAAGTAAACTCACGTTTTCTTAGCTCTGCAAGATTTTCCAATTATTTATTACTTCATTCTTTCTGAAGGTAGGGAAAATGCAAACTTACAAAGCAAACAGACTGACAAAGATTGTTTTCCTATGCGGATATTTAATACTAAGATAATTTTGTTTGTTCAACGATGTTCACTTGGATTTTCTATTAAAATAATTTCTATAAGGAATCCTTTTATAAAATATCATTAAGGCAAGATTATGATTAAGTTGAACATATAACCTTTAACTTGATTGATTTATTTGAAGAAGCATTTCGGCACAACAAAAATTTTCAAATACTCACAAAGATAGAATAATAATTTGTACTTAAGGTGCAAGTAGATCATCCTATATTTGAGTGCTGTACAAGTGGAAGGGAAAGGAGTACGCCAGGGATTCGTGATTCCAGCACTGATGTTAAATCGATACACAGAGAATGTTGTTACTAAAGGTCTCGGTGATTTTATGATTCGGAATTCTGGTATACAATATTAGATATCATTACTTTTTTTTTCTACCCATGCCTAATAGAAGATTGGGATAGATACCTGGGCAACGCCGGGTAATCAGCTAGTATGTATACATATATTATTCCAAACCCACCTCAGCTATTGAATTATAAATTTATTTAAACTTTAAAGTATATGCGCGATAATTTAAATTGTTTTTGGTGGACTTTTCTATATGCACCCTCGCTCCTATCCGCCAATTTTAGCGTATACATATTAGGTGTGTCAATAAAATTTTGTTGTGTCCGCTAATGAAACCCGTGATGCAAAACAAACCACACCTGTTCGTTGGCCTAAACCACAACAGGCGGGTGAAAATGCGATAATGTTGATGTCCGAGCAATTCGATGTCTCGCAATCAATAATTGGTGTTTCAGGTTAGCCGTCAGCTGCAGTGTCATTTTGTGTAAAATGAAAATACATCGTCCTTGAGTAAGTGGGTAATTTAATTTTTAAGTGTTTAAGTAATCTGTATAAATTAAATTGAAATAAAATGTGTGTTTGCTTGTTATTTATGGAGACTTATGTTTGCTAACCGATTTTTATGAAATTTCCAATGTATATTACTAGTAGGTGGAGGAAGGTTAAAAGGCTGTAGTGACCCGCCCCTTCACTTCCACCTCCCTATTGAGAAATCTAAAATGTAAATATCAGTCACATTTACAAATAGATTTTTATGAAATTTCAAGTCTATTTTATTGGCAGCTGGGGGAAAGTTATCTTTACTAATATTATAAATAATGTGAAAGTAGCTCTGTCTGTCTTTTACAGTTTCACGGCTAAACGGCTGGACCGATTTATTCATATTTCTTTAAAAATGTTCGTAATAATCGGGGGATTATAATAGGAATCTGGAAAATTGGAAAATTCGCGAAAATACCGTTCTCCATGAACTCGCAGCCATAACTCGCGTTTCATGGCTGGTAGGTGTGGGTGGGGCTCGATGGTGTTGGGTGGTTTCAGTGGTGAATCGCCCAGTTTGGTTGGTGAGTAGGGTGTAAGTGGCAGCCTGACAACGCCTGTTATTTTAGCTTTTGGTGGCTCTAAACGGTGTCTTGGGGGTGATGGTCGGCGGGTCCCGGGTAACGCCGGGGTTAGCAACTAGTAGGCTATATAGTAAATCCCCTCATTATTCACACAAAGCGGGAAAATATAAATATCAATACATTTAACAAACGATTTTTATGAAATTCGCAATGTATATTATTGGCAGTGAATGAAAGGCTATAGGCTATATCTAGTATACACCAACCCCCTCTATGGTAAGATTGAGAGTGGAAATGGAAATTTTATCATAAGAAACAAACCAAGTTTAATAAATGTTCAATGTAAATTATTGACAGGAGGGGGAAGGTAATAGGATGTAGTGCATATTCGACCCGCGGTCGATGAGGGGGTTCATGTGTGCGCGTAGCCCGGGAACAACCTATTGTTATTGTTAGTGTTGGGCTTTAAAGCCTTGTGCAATGCGATCTTGAGATCTGTTTTATATTCAAGACGTTTACCACATTATGTTGTTGCTTAGTTCCTTTATGAATGCGCCACTATATCTGCCAAGTCAATTGGTTTGGGACTCGGCCAGAGAAATGTATGAGCCTTGAAGTGTTTTATTCTTTTCCAGGTGAATGCTTCACATATGAAAAGTATGTGTTCTGATGTTCCTTTCACCTCGTTACAGAATCGGCAGCGGTCCGATTGAGATTTACTCATTTTCAAAAGTTATGGCCCTGTACTAGACTAGTGGTTTTATTGCATGGCGGTTGAGTTTAAGTGCTTTGTGTAAATGATTAATATTGTATTTAAGAAGATTTTTGGCTTGTCTCGTTTCAGTAGATGATTCCCATTCCGCTTTAATGACATTTTTCCCTACTCTTTGATATTGTTTTTAAGATGGCATTTAGAATAGGTAATACAGGGCGTCCTATCAACAATACTCTCGCGAAAGTCTGATAATCGTCCGAGAGTCACGGAGAGCTTCTCAATTCGCCGTTCGGATCCGGCATTAAATTGTAGATTCGTTCCATTTGTGTGCAAAAATATACATGCTCAACACAAATGGTAGCGAGAAGGTAGGCCTTGGACCGCTACGGTCTGCCGCGCCGAATACTGTTGTATTAATACTGGACTCAGGGCCACTCTTTGATATTGTTTTTAAGATGGCATTTAGAATAGGTAATACAGGGCGTCCTATCAACAATACTCTCGCGAAAGTCTGATAATCGTCCGAGAGTCACGGAGAGCTTCTCAATTCGCCGTTCGGATCCGGCATTAAATTGTAGATTCGTTCCATTTGTGTGCAAAAATATACATGCTCAACACAAATGGTAGCGAGAAGGTAGGCCTTGGACCGCTACGGTCTGCCGCGCCGAATACTGTTGTATTAATACTGGACTCAGGGCCACTCTTTGATATTGTTTTTAAGATGGCATTTAGAATATGTAATACAGGGCGTCCTATCAACAATACTCTCGCGAAAGTCTGATAATCGTCCGAGAGTCACGGAGAGCTTCTTAAGTCGCCGTTCGGATTTAAATTGTAGATTCCTTCCATTTGTGTGCAAAAATATACATGCTCAACACAAATGGTAGCGAGAAGGTAGGCCTTGGACCGCAACGGTCTGCCGCGCCGAATACTGTTGTATTAATACTGGACTCAGGGCCAGTGAAGACTGCTTCTTCTCTTGCACAGAGAGATGCCTGAGTGACCGAGGCATCTTAGGAAACAAGACACCACATTAGGGAGATTATGTTAGTTTTGGCCAGTTGTTGTAGGTGTCAGAAGGAGCTTGATTCCTTTCTGGTATTCTTATCGAAAATATTCCTTTGGAAGTTAGTCGTTTTTATCATTAAGTGTGATGGTTGGACAGTTTAATTTTCCAAATTTATTTTGGTTATGCTGCTGTGTCCTTGCTTTTATGTTTTATACTTTTGGGAATTATTATTTGGTTGGTAATTTTTAGTTTAACGGCCGACCTCTTTGCACTAGTTCTGCCAATTCGAGAGCACGATAGCATGCGTTCTGCTATCAGTGCTCTCCAATTTGCCACGAACCATTACGACTAAATCATTTTCATAACTAATTTTTGTTAAGCCATTATTGATAGGACGCCACCTTATGGTTGCCGCTATTAAGATGATCTCATCACAAGACCTTAATTATTTTGCTTTTTATGATGCTTACAATCCATCCTAGGATAGAGGAGTCAATTATACTTGATCTGGCTTGTATTTGTATTACTTCGGAGTTGATCTTGTCAAAAGCGTCTTGTATGTTAATGAAGGCGCACATTATCCTATCTTTGCTTCAGATTGTGTCTTCGATTTTTATTTTCTCCATGGCTTTTAGTATAAATAATGTGAGGCTAATAGGCCGGTAAGGCCTGGTATCTACGCGGGATTTCTTTCCTTCTTTTTGGTAAGAAGTTTATCCGCACATCTCTCCAGCACTTTAGAAAATATTCTAGGCTGTAACTGGCTCTGCAGAGTTTTAAGAGTAGAGGTTCTATTAATTATATTATTATATATATAATGCCTGGGGCATATAATGCGAACTACAGATCACAAATTTTTGATCTTAAGCTATGCAGAAGCTTACAAAGCTCTGTGTTGTTTCTAGGGGCGGAATCTTCTTCATCTCCTAGGAATTAGGCACCGGCAAAGTTGCCCTTGCTTCCTCTGGTTGAGAGCGTGTCTAAGGAGATCACGGTTATATCTCCTGAAATAAATTGATTTATGAAGTAAATGTTAGGAGAAGAGACAACAGAATTGTTGTCCTTTGTCTTTCATTTATTCTTTAAAATCGCGAGATATTATCGGTTTGGGTTCAACGATCTTAAATGACTCCTTGAGCTTGGATTTTCGATTTCGTCGATATTCAGTCGGACAACAAACGAAATCAGTTATACTTTTTTACCATTAGATTCTAGAGTTATAAAATATAAGGAAATAAGAACGCTTTGATATCAGTTTTAATTGTTTTACATTTTCTTTTTTACTTCTTTGCTTTGGTGTTCGTGGGTATGTACGTACTCGTAGAAGTAAGTACATTGACGGACCTTTTGGTCTTATGCAAGAGCTTTAATTGAGATTTGAGCAGTACACCATATTGGTCTAAGAAATCTTATGTAACTCGTTGTTGGCATGTTGTGATTTGGAATATTGTAAATCGGGATTTCTTTTTTGGGATTTTGCTAATTGGGATTTTGGTTATGGAATTTGAATTTAGGATAGCGTTCCCAAATCTTCATCTACAGTTTTAAGCGTAAAAAGAAATAGAAGTTAAGTGACAATAATTGTTGTTGAACTTTTTTTCTAAATTACGTGAATAATGTGCATAATTGATAATCAATATGACACAGAGAAAAATGACAACGAATTCCTGATGCTTTTATATTATGATACGGCACTGATACTTAGAAAAAACGGACAGTAGAGGCTGCATCATCAATCATCTGGCACATGAAAGCTATAAATTGTGCCTTTAAAAAAATCAATCGATTTCCTCCCTACTCTAATGGGACCTGCCCTTTCTTATCATTATCATTAATCATTATCAAGTTAGTGCAACCATTCATTTTTCGAACTAAGCTGTTCACGGTATTTTAGCCTTTCTGCGAGTAAGAGTCAATCGCCAGTCAGATGTTTCTTGCGAAAAAGTAAAAAAAAAGGATAAGACGAAGAAACTGGAGACAATCATGTTCCGCGAAATTGCATTAAATTACTTGCTGGTGTGTAATATTTCTATATCTTTATTATTATTGATTTGTGGTAATCGCACCACGCTAAAGCTAATCTTATTTACCACTATTACCACTACTAGTACTACTAGTCGTATGTTTTCTTTTCTTTACGCTAAGTGCTCCATTATGACCGGCATATTTTATGCTACCGAAATCTTCACAAACAGACCAAAACACATAAAATTATTAGTATGGTCTTAGTATAAGCTGAGTGTCGCTTGCAATTTTAAGATTTCTTTCGAATATGTATGCACGATAAACTTTACGACACAAAAAAAGGTAAAATTTATTTTTTATGACGAATTTTAATAGAGAGTAAGATGCAAAGTTTTTCAGCTAATGTACATGGCTAGGAACTTGTGCAGTATCCCTTAATATAGGGGGTGGATACCTTGACGAACCGGTAGCAACCGGTATTGGCGCCTTTATGTCACAGTAGTTATAACCATGTATTTCTTAATACAAGTGAGTCTTCTTTACTAGGTAATGTCTATGTTTGATATATGTTGTGCTAATAATAATTGTAGATACCCTCTCGGGAATTTTCTGTACCAAAGACGGCTAATTTTTCTTATACGAGAAGTTTGTGGTCAAAAATTAATCAACTTATATATTTGACTTTTAATGGTCATGAACACCTTAGGTAGGTAGGTGAACCTCGCTGCACTTGCGGAATCCTCAATTATCATCATCATCATCATCTTGATGCAACAAAGCTCTAGGGACCTAACATAGATATTTGACTGGTTTATATCCAGCCCGCAGCGTTCAGATAGCAGATCAAGTCAGTGATTCTGTAATCTGAGAGCTCTTTCAAGTTAGCAAAAAGTGAGTTTCCTAAAGCACGCAGTCTTGAACCTGCTAGGGCCGGACAAATACAGAGAAAGTGTATCAGTTTTTTTATCATGTGCATCCTTACAACTTCTAGAAAAGTGCGGTATACTCGAGCTTAGAGGCATGGCAGCGCACTGGCCAGTGACCCGTGCTGATAGTCAGAACTCGGGTAATATCCATTCGGGTTCTTTATATAAATTCGGTGGTTTTCCTTTTGTTGTAGGCCATACCATGCTTGATATAGCGCAGTTCGCCAGAGTGTTCCACCTTAGTTGTCACTTAGTATTGAAAAAAAAGATTATTTGTTCCATGGCTGAGCTCATTATAGACAGCTGACTCTTTCCGTAGAGCCGGTGTTCATAGTGACTCCCTTATCCGTCATTCATCCAACCGCCATCCCATCCCCCTCTATGTTACTATGCTACGGCACCCATACTATAGTGGTGTCCAGGATTTCGCTAATCGAAGCCAATTCCTCTTGGTTTAGTTTCGAGTTTATGGTGGTCGCATGAATCGCCTTTATGGCAGATTGACTCTCAACACATATGCCAACCCTTCCGATTTGTGCATTGCTGAGCCTTAGTCCCCTGCAGGCGTCCCTAATTGCTAGGATCCGAGAAGATTCCTGCACCGACTCCATCCTTCATCTTGGATCCGTCAGTGAATATTGTTGTGTCAAATTGCCTCGTTACTGCTCCATCCTTCCAGTTTCATCTGGTAGTAAACTTGACGGCGAAGGAGGAGTTGAAGCTAAGTTACAGTACAGGATACAGTAGTCAATAGAGGATGGTATCAAACTTTCAGGTACTGCCCGCAGTATTTTGCAGTGCCCGTATGGTCAAGTAGCAAACCACCCAGATTCTCTCGTCGCACGTCGCACGTCGCAACATACTCGATAAATATGCCAGGAGGTAGTAGGTGTAATATGGTGTTAAGGGCCTCAGTCAAACATTACTCTTACTCTTGTGATGCCAACTGCATTGTACTTCTTCTTCATCGCTGGCCACTAGACTAGCTATCCATAGCAAAGAATTGGTCGCACAACAGCTGTGTACAGCCAGTGAGCCATCTTTGGTTGAAGGTCCCATTTTCTACCAATGGTTTTGCTGCTGGCATAGAAGGCAACGCATGCTTTCTTAGCCATGTTACCTGTTAGGGTGAGAAAGTGCCTCTGTCGACTAGTTTGGTAATATTGCTGCTGCCATGTACGAGTATAATCCTGCTATCAAGCATGGATGTGATCTATTGCGTGAGGAAGCGCTTCACTCCTTACTGAGTAAGATCTTTCAGAATGCATGCATGGCTTAATGCAAAAATCCAAAAATTAAACAAACTGTTTGTAGATAATCGTGTGCTTAATCATTCGCACTACTTCATGGAGGGCCGTTACCGTTGACCTATCCTTGAGATATGAGATATGTTCAGATCTCAATGCCTGTGGGACTTTGAATCGTTGCCTGATATAGTGATATACTAGAATACGCTCTAGAGCCTTGAGCAAGAACGTTGAAAGTCTGAGAGGGTTAAATGGCCTCTTCTACCTGCTTTTGGTATGAAAACCACCCGCAGCTTCTGCATCTTCAGGGGACATAGTTGAGTATAAGACAGCATCTTCATTTGCTATGTAGTTGACAGCACCAGTGACTTGTGTAGCATAATCGGCTTTATGCCATCCAGGCCGGTAGATTTGTAGGCCGAAAAGCCTCTTAGAGTCCAGCAAACCGGGTTATGATGTAGATCACTACATCGAATCGTTGCCTTATATTGTGATCCAAAATACGCTCCAGAACCGCAAGAACGATGTGAGACTGAGAGGGCTAAAATCCTTTGCCAATTCACTGAGTATGTTTAAACCACAGATTAATTAGCAATTCTATTGATATAGCAAAATATAGCAATGCTAAATTTTTTAAATATTTCGCGTTTATACCATTCCTACAACTGTCATTTTAGTTTAGCATTGCTATCTTACCTGTGGAATAAACGCAATAAAATATTTCATCCTTGTTAACCAGCAGCTACTGGGTAAACTGTCAGAATACAAATTACGAGTATTTGGTACATCAATCAAAGGTTCCAAAATAATTTTAATAAAAAAACAAAATTACTACAATATTTTTATCTGTCAGAATACAAATTACGAGTATTTGGTACATCAATCAAAGGTTCCAAAATAATTTTAATAAAAAAACAAAATTACTACAATATTTTTATCAGAAAATGCTTTGAGATTTTGTTTTAATACAATTGAAAATATGTAATCCACTTACGAATTAGCAATGAAATGTCAAAAATCCCAATCTAGCAGTAGCACTCACAATGGAAAAAATTGAGATTTCGGAAATAAAAAATGTTAAACGATTGTTAACTAATGTTCTAAGATTTCTACCAACATAAAGAGCAAATACAGACACAAATTATATGGATTTTGATTTATGTTGGTAGAAATCTTAGGGCAAAAGTTAACAAACGTTTAACTTTTTTTATAACAATGGATAAACTTAAGAATTTCATGATTGATTGGTTTTCAACATAAGGAGCAAAATTTCTTTTACAAAACCATCCATACAGTCTTTTAAGTCTTAAATATTAAGTTTTTCAAATGTGAGAGCGCCCTAAGTTTTGCAGGATTTCGAGAATCGAATATGAAACAAACGAGTCTCATTTCGAAGTTGACATTTCTCTGTCGGATGACGTTTCAGAGTTCTCCTGTGTGCTTCTGCTCTACTTATATAGTAAATGCAAATTTCATTGTGGAGCGCAAAGATAAGACAGAAAATGATTTTTTGACAAACCCCGTCACATAATTACATTCTTTCTTTCTTATAATAACCTTCAGCGAATGACCCTAGGAAGTTGATAGTAAATATTACGCGTTAATAGTCGTTAGTTTAATTCTGTAACGAAATGGAAATCGTTGGAGACATAAAGACATAT
The DNA here is from genome assembly GCA_947095585.1 of Nephrocerus scutellatus. NCBI lineage: Eukaryota > Metazoa > Arthropoda > Insecta > Diptera > Pipunculidae > Nephrocerus > Nephrocerus scutellatus. The sequence continues at coordinate 126,376,416 of OX352761.1, read as the reverse complement.
GACTGGGGTAAGGTGGGCTTTAAGTCTGAAGTGGCCCAGTTAGCCTCTCTAAATTCGTCCGACTTTGCAATCAAACCGGATACTCCGTACTCTGAACTTTGGATGGGCGATCATCCAAGTGGGCCTGCGACAATTAAGGCAACTGGAGAAGAACTAGGAAAATCACTTAGTAACTCACCCGGTCAAATAGGCGGTCATAAGAAGTTGCCATTTCTATTCAAAGTATTAAGTATTCGCAAAGCGCTAAGCATTCAAGTGCACCCGAACAAAGTAGGTAACTGTAGGTGTGGAATTATGAAATGTATATGGAAACCTAATTTTCGTTTTTAGTCTGAGGCTGAACAACTGCATTCCGAGCGTCCGGATGTATACAAAGATCCCAATCACAAGCCAGAGCTAGCGATTGCCCTAACGCCATTTCTTGCGCTATGCGGATTCAGGCCCTATGCCGAAATCTACAGATTCTGTCAAGTATTGCCTCCGCTACGAGAACTTCTGGGTGGTAAAGAGAATGTCAAACAACTTCTACAGGGCGATTCCGGACTAAAAAAATGTTTTCATCTTTTAATGTCCTCTCCTGATGATAAGACATCCGCGTGTATTCAGGAAATTTTTAGTAGCTATGCAAATGGTGAGTTTTTAAAAAATTAAGCTCTTCTATCTGCACATCTTTATCATTTTAGTTCTGGGCGAATATAATCTTCTGGAAACCTTCAGCACTATTAATAATGATTTCCCACAAGATGTTGGTGTGTTGTCATTGTTTTTCCTCAATCTGATTCGTCTCCAACCGGGTGAAGCTATTTTTTTAGCTGCCAATGAAATACACGCATATCTTGACGGTGATTGCATTGAATGCATGGCATGTTCAGATAACGTGATACGTGCGGGCCTAACCCCCAAGTACAAGGATGTTGAAACACTCATTGCATCGTTAAACTATGAGGGATTACCACCTGAGAATAAATTGTTTCGACCGACTGTTGTCGATGAATTCTTGCAACATTTTGTACCACCAGTGAAAGATTTTGCCGTCTCAAAAATTCAACTACCATCGACGGTAAACAATTATCTAGTGAAAGTGGACAAATTTGGTTCAATTTTGTTGGTGCTAAGTGGTGCACGTATCTTGAGTTTGTCGTCAAATGAAAAATTGCTTGTAAAACGTGGATCAATCATCTTTATTCCGGGAAATGTTGGTGATTCTGTTGCGTTCTTAACTGAATCCTGTGCAGAACAAGCTGGAGAATTTGTTGCATATATGGCCATGTATAATAATTTTTAAAAAACCAACAACTCTAATAAATCTATTTTTATATTGTTATAAAATTTAAATTTACAAAAGAAAATTTTTATCCACAAAATTGCTCGATTACTTTTTTTTTAATTTACAAAATACTACATGTTTGAGAGGCACTGGTGTATCAGTAAATACTCGTGCGATTGACTATGAGGTGGTGTTCTAAGATGTATTCCCAAAGAATTTGTTTTGTGTATTTAATAGCTGTTTCACATTTTGCATTCTTATGTACACTTAAGTACTTGAGTTTAGAAGGTATTTATATTTTAAAATTTACCTACCTATACAAAAACAAGAACATTTTCAGTTGTACTTAAATTATAATTAATTTAATGGAAAAAGCTATTATTCCTTTGCAGATTAGAAATTAGACAACAGTATAGTTCTTGTTCTTACAATTTGTTTAGTTGATTTCTTGACGTTGCCAAGTACAAATAATTACAATGGGCTACTAAACATTTATTAAAAAATAGTTACAAATGGCTTATGTCGGAGATATAATTTTACTGTCAACATTCAGATATGAGTTTTTTTTCTTTCTCCGAGCAATTATTTATCTCTCTGAGTCGTGTTTTTTTAAACTTCAATAATAATTTTTGAATATGATCTTTTTACTCTGCACAAATATACAGAATATTTTTTGACAGATGTAGTTGTTTGTTTCCTTAAAGATGAGACAAGTCTATTACTATGAAGCATTCCGGTGAGAAATAAAACTTTTCTCTGATACTAAAAAAAAACAGAGCAGATAATTTTTTTGATCTGCCAAAACTGAAAAATATTATTTGGTTTATCTGATATGTTCGCTCCAATTTCTCCGACACAAAAAAGGACAAAATGATTACATGGAACGCAACATTATAATAGTCAGTGTCAAAATTATAAAATTTGTCTGTTAAATTTCTTTGTATCACATCGGCCAAAATAATCTTCTATACATTTTCAAAGTATGTAACTAATAAATTAATTTTACTAGATCGCCTAGTAGCAATTAGCAAACTGCTTAAAACAACGAGACTACAAGCCTTCCTACAACGTTCAATTCCACTATATTCCATGCTATATCATGAGTTGTAGTTGTAGTAACGTCGATTCGGACCTATAACTTTTTGCATCATTGGTTGCTGTCAATCATGCCAATGAACGTTGTGGCTACACATAACGAAGCATTTGTGTGTGTTTGGTTGTAAGTTTAACAATTTGTTATTGTTTTGCCGTATAGACCATTCATGCTTGCGCCGAAAGTCATCTTTTGTGGATAACTAATGGTGAATTTTCGGTCCAATCAAGCTTTCTCTTTGCAACGCACTAAAAACCTACTAGTTTTGCTGGACATGACTTTCATTCCCATGGCTGTGTGGCCACGCTCTTAGACTTACTTCCACGCGTTACGCATTATGGTATAAAACCCCTATTCAAAATTTTACCGTGATCGGTTGTACGGCGTAAAAATATACATATATACATTCAGAATTAAATTTTATAAATATTTTTCGTTTTTGTGTGCTGTCATGTTATGATGTCTAATTTTTATTTTGTTATGATATCTAATTTTTTTTTTAATAAAATGCAGCGTTTGAAAACATTCGCTTGTCATTACTTTATATAAATGACAATTATTTTATTTGCTATAAAATTTCCAATGATAACTGCAAGAAAAATTAAAGCTATCCAATTTTAGGAGTGCAGTAATAAAAATGGTGGTGTGGGCACAACACGACTTTCTTTTACGGACGAGTCCGGAATCTTCAGAAAATAAATATTCAATTTTTTTGTATTCTTTTTTTGTTTTTGATTTAAAAGAATTTTCCTTTTTGAGTTATTTGCAAAAACTTCGAAAAACTGTCGAAGTAAACTGTCACTTCCAGTTATCAGACTTCCTTAAAAATCATCTGGCACCTCACAATTACGTAAAAAGCTTAAATATGAATTTTCATCCTGATAAGTTCAGCCGTCTGGGCTGTAGAGTGGATACAGACAGACAGAAATACAGATATACAGACAGACAGAGAGACAGAGATTCTTTTTTTTCTGGGTAAATCTACAAAAATCATGAGTTCAAAAATTTTCATGATTTCATGACAACAGATGTGATTTTTTTTTGGCACTTAGCGCAATATGTCATACGATTTCTGTTTACTTAAAGCACTGACTTTTCCGTATTTATCCTTTTTTTCTTGCAAAATTAAATATATTTTATTAGTATATACTTTGAAAAAAAAAAATTTGTAAAATGGAAGAAGAAAACAAAAACAGAAAATGACGTTTCAGTATTTCGCAATACATACACTTGCAACAAAACAATGTAAACAAAAGATTCTCGCTTTTCGTGTTTGGTGAGCTCGAGCGTAGAGAATAAAAAAGAAATTTCTCCAAGTTCACGGAACACACTCTTAAGATCATAGTGTTGATTCATGTACCGGTGTCTTGTTTAAAGACGTACTCAACGTATTGTATTCGTCAAAAATCTAGAGATTACAGTACAAAACAGAATCAGGAACAGCAGAACAGCAACAGCAGTACACCACTTTGAATTTAGTTGAGTTGACCGTCTCGTTCTGTCGAGTTGTGTCGTGGATTGATGTTTCGTCCGTATCATCGTCACGTAGAAGCCAAACGTTTTCTGTTTGCGTTTTCGTCGCGTTGTTCTATCGTTGTTGTGATTTTATTACGTTAAAGTGTTTTTTTGAAACATAAAAATATGTGTTTCATAATAACTGCAAATAACTTCTAACAAAAATTTTTGCTGTTGCCGCCGCGATTGTATACAAAACGATAATAAAACTAACGATTACAACACAGTAGCTGTGCATCTTTGTTCTTATTTCGTTATAAGTCATAAGAATATATGTGAATACGGTGAGTCAAATTCTTGCGGCCTCCGTTCTGTTTTTTACGGATATGTTCGTTTATTTTCTCGCCATATAACTAAAAATAATAATTCACAACTTTATTCGACACGTCTTACTGGTAGTGCAATACTGATAATTTGGTCAAATACCACAAAATCTACACATCTCCTGTGACAACCTCTGAGAAATTAATTACCCGTTGAGTTCTGAGTTGATATGCCACAAAAAATGTTACTTTTTCCTTAAAGTCAAATATACAATAGTTTGGGCGTGTCGTCAGTCAATTAGAGTCGACTGAGCAAGTTTTGAAAGTGAATTTGTAAATGAAATGACAGCGACAATCGTTTTTGTCACAGTGCAATTCAGGAATTGTCATAAACATTGACCAGTTCAATTTGATTTCTAAAATCAATTTTATTCTTCGCCCTGTTGTCATCAACGTCGCTGGTCGCTGATGCCAGTCAGAAATTGAAATCACAGCAATGCTACTTCTGCCCAAGCGTATAGTCAACGTATCCATTTTGATTCTATATCGTATATCCATTCCATTTGGTTTCTGTTTCTACTCTAGCGTCGGCCTGGACTAAACGCAGTGACTCTGACTGTAGCGTAGCGGCTTTAGGGTTCTGTTTGGCATTACTGGACTACACTCATACACGATACATTACACCTGTTGTGTACTGTGTGTTGTATGGTAAAGCCACTTTGTTTTAAGGCATTCTTCGCAATGTCATAAGAGTGTGCGCTGTGCGCTATAGAATTGCCATATATTTGTTATTTCTTGAGTTAGAAAATTAGAATAGACGAAAAAGAATTTATGTCAGGTATAGGACATGTTTAACAAAAATTTTGAATAATTTTATTAAACTCGAAAAACATATAACACATGTTTCAGTTATTCCTGCTAATCGTGCGTTTTATTAAATTTAAAAAATTAAAAATGTTTTAAGCAAATTAAAGGAGTTTCCACGCACACGTATCACTTTAGAGAATGTCATTAATTTGTTGAATTCTATTAAACATGGATAACTATACACTTATACAACTGGATAAACGCAACTAGATTTTATTATCATTTTATGTAGTATCGCCGACAATTGCTACTAGAAAATTTCGTACATTCTGGGCGTGTTCGGAGAGAACAAAGAAATTACATATCCCATAATCCGATAATTATTTTCTTCATCAGATCTGTCAAATCATAACAATTATCTGTTGTGTTTTCTTTAGTATCAAATAAAAGTTTTATTTCTCAACTGATTGCTTTATAAAGGCACATTAATAACGTCATTAGTAGTAATGATGAAAGAAATTAGAAAATCGAATTCGCATTATTTTTCAAGCACATTATCATATAGTAATGATACTATTAATGAGCGTGTAATGTGCCCTATAGTATTCGACATGTCTCATATACAAAGAAACTAACAAACAACTACAGCTGTCAAAAAACATTTTGCATTTGCATGAGTAAAAAGATCATATCCAGAAAATATAGGAGTGTAAATAATCGACAGTTAAATTATCTCTCCGATTACTCCAATGAATAAAACAACGCCCTCTAGCAACACAAGATATGACAACAATTAAAATTCTCATGTAGAGGTTTTTTGTTGATATGGCCGTTTTCAGCAGCAGAATTGTAGTTATGTGAGAAAAGTCATTTATGAGTTTAATTAGTATAAAAATTCTAACTGGTATAAGAAACTCATAAAAGCAATTCCTGTTTAATGACTGAGAATATCAAAGTCATAATATCTGTGTGAATTGGCCGCTGGGCAAGGCCGGGAATTTCAGCTAGCTTTTTTGGAACAATATTTTATTTATTTTTTATTAATATTTTATATATAGGTTTATTTAACCTAAAAAAACCTATAAAAAGACGAATAAACTCTGCGTCAACACGGGCTTCAAATGGATCATTGATATCTTAACAATCTCTTCCAAATCTTAAGAGCCAAAACCTATACAAAAAGAAATTAAAAAACCCTAACTTGTGTTCGCAAAGTTAAGCTTTACCTCCGGCTAAAAGTTAATCTTCTACGAGATCGAATTAGCCAGAAGTTTATTCCTTAATAATTAACTTTAATAGTACACAAATAAATTGTAATTACAATAATATTTTAAATTTTATTTATAACAATAGACATAACATTAAAATATATGTTATTAAAAAGTGAGTTGTATATATTTTATTTTCCTTAAAAAAGCAATTCGTGTCGATAAGAAAAAAACACACATATAATTATATTGATTGAAATGTCAAATGTCTAATAAACCAAACAAGTAAATTTAGAAAAACTTCGTTTTCGGGTACATACTTTTATTTATACCCGAAACAAGCCACACAGTCCTTTATTATTTGGTAAAATTCGCCAAAATATCTGTTTTTTTCGAAGTATTTTCGTTTTTGCACGCTTAATACGCGCCACATGCGACTCGCGATAGGCGTCATGCGGGATACCAAAATTGGCCCCTGACATTGAGCCGCTCACAAAATGTCAGCCCTTTAGGTCGTGCGAAAGGTGGCTAAGAAGACCTTAAAAAACGAGAACACGCGAATCATGACTCGTTATACGCGGAGTATAAAAATTATATTTTGGACTTAGACACAAAATTTCAGCTCTCTAGGTCGTGTGGAAGTTGGTTAAAAAGAACAGCAAAGAAGTTGAATAGAAATGTTTCAACCAATCACACGTGCCACATGCGACATGCGAAATAAATTTCAGACCTCTAGGTTGTGTGGTGGTTAAAAAGGACGTCAAAGTAGTCGAAAAATACACACAAAAAGGGGTCAATCAAGTAAATAAAAGTTTTTCACCCGTCTTTATGGTAGCATTCTAACAAATTATTTGAATTGACGATTGATGTTCAAGTTTCCTTTTTTTAGAAAAAATAGCCTGCCGCACTCTTATTTTATTTTTTATCACGCACTACTGGCAACGCTGCCTAACAAAAACAAGACTTGCTGTCAAAAGTAATGCAACCCAAACTCAATCTCCATCAAATTCCAATTTGAAAAAAAAAACCTTTATTGAGATTTTATATCTATATACAAATTAATATAAATACATATATATATTTTAAAATATATAGAAAACAATAACTATGTAAATAATTTTATCTCTCATTCTTTTGTTCCATTATCAGTGGTTTCAATAGCTCTTAATGGAATTGAAATGACAGTTACTACACACTACACTGCAGCAAAACTCATTTGAACGAAATGACAACGTGAGAATTAATTCGTTCTCGCTGAGACGCTGACAAAGTTGAAGTAGTGAAGTAGTGAGTAGTCGTAATTTGAGAGTCTTTTGGTAAACGTGTTCGGTGTGCTGCGATGTCCGTAAAGCGCTTTTTGGATAACGCCTCAATTAAAACTGAAATGTCAAATTGGATAACAGTATCAATCGCGAAAGTTCATTTAAATAATTTAAAATTTAGTTGTTATTAGCGAGATAGAAGAATATAAATTCTAATGAAAATTATTTAAAAGAGCAAAGTTAGTAACAAAATTGTTGTGGAGTGCCAACGTAGATACATCGCGCTCTTACCTCATTTGCGTTATGGACGTTGTCATTCACATTCCTTGTCAATTGTCAATGTCAGTTGTGTAGCTCTGTTACGCCGTTTGTGTTTGTATCGTCGACTCGTCGTGCGTCGTGCTTCATCAATTCGTTGTGCTTTTTTATTTTGCTAAAAAATTAATTAAATAACGTGATTTATTTCTCATCAATCGACGGTAATTGCGCGCGTTTATCCCGCTTCCGCTAGCAGTTCATCACAGGAACAAACAACCAGTTTCATCCAACTCCAGCATCATGTTTAAATGCATTCCAATATTTAAGGGCTGCAATCGCCAGGTGGAATTCGTTGACAAGCGACATTGCTCGTTGCCAACCGTTCCCGAGGAAATTCTTCGTTATTCTCGCACTTTGGAGGAGCTGCTACTCGATGCGAATCATATCCGTGATTTACCTAAGGTGAGTTGTGCTTGTGATCCTTGCTTGCCAAATTGTTAGCAATAATTCTAATAAGAATTTAATTTTTTTTTGTTACCATCCAAATTCCAACAAACGTCCTTGCACAATGTGGTTTGTCTTGTTGTATATTTGGCTACGTCCTTGGGTAATCGTGTACACTTTCTAGTTAATGTTATGTACAATATTTGATAGGAAATTTAGTATCTATCCAGTGTGCTCTCTGGTTGGGTTGCTAGATATGGTTGTTTATTCATTTTTTCATATACTCTGGGTCTTCCTCAACTGTATATAAGTGGTCGGAATAGCGCGCGCGCACTACTTTGCCTTCTTTTCGTCTATCTACGAGTACATTTATATCAAAAGTGGAGGGAATATTCTGACCTGTTCGTACTAAGAATTATATGACTACTGACAAATCAGATTTGTGTTATGCATACTTACTACACACTCAAAATAAAGTTGTACCGTAATCATTGTAGATTATTTCCATATGCAGATGAGCATAAAAGTCATGTATGTATTTCCTTCCTTGTTTATTTTGTTTCAAAGTTTCAAAAATATCTTGGACAATTTTTTGTGATAACAAACCCTAGCCCATATGGCAGACACTGCGACCTGAAAGATCTATTGTATCTTAGGGTTTGTTTATTCTAAGAGACGTACCACCTCCCTAATGAACGATAGTATGTATACCTTAGTAGCAGAATTTCTCAACTCCGCTGTCGAGCATTTTCCTTGTGAAAGATGCCTCTCCTTAACCAAAGTAATGCTGGGCATTCACAGAGTATGGGCTCGATGACTCTTCATCTTCCGCGCAGAACCTACAGTCTGTTTCTGAGCACTCACCCATTTTGTTATGGTGACACCGCAAGCCACAATGACCTGATAGAAAACTCACCAGCTTCCTAATGCTATCCCTACTAAAGTAAAGGATTTCCTTGTAGGAAAAGGGCTTGAATAATTGTTTGGATGGCCTAAGCCCCGGGACACTTTCATAGGGGGCCAGATGTTTGTGTTCCCAACCATTTACCAGTACTTTAGCGGTAGCCCAGTTGACTCCACAGATGAGTTCAGGTCCTATAAACACAGATGCCGAGCAAGCTCTAGCTAATGAATCTGCAGATTCGTTGCCTGCAATTTCCTGACGACCTGGGACCCAGCCGAGTTTGACTTTGTTGTGTCTGGCAAGATATTTTTGACTGATATTGAGTCCATCAAATTGAACGATAGCGCTCTAAGTGCTGCCTGAAAACATATATATTCTAACGCCTTTAATTCCTTTATTAAGCTTAATCCCGGCGCTGATCTCAATTGTCCGTTGTCCGTTCAAGTACTTTCTGCCACCAAACGATGGCCGCGTACGTGATAATATGTAGCTCTCACCATCATTGTGTGCCTTCAATACACCATTTAAGGATTTAGACCCCAAGTTCTGCCGTAGAGGCATCTACTGGCCCACAAGGCCCTAGTGGCTTGTTCGATGATATATGAGATTGATTGATTGATATGAGAATTCCAGTTTAGGTGTCACGGATGACACCGAGATATTTAACCTCACTGGAATAGTCTAACGTGGTGCCTTTGATGATGATAGGTCCCAAATTGACCAGTCTTCTTTTCGTGAAAAGCATTAGAACGGTTTTGGAAGGATTGATGGATAGTCCTTCTCCGTTGCAACGTTCTAAAACGGTGATAGTCGTGCAGTGCTTACCACTAATTAAAATCGCCAAATCGTCCGCATAACCAATGGCGATGTAGCCTGCTCTGTAAAGAACGACTAGAAGATTGTCAAGGACTAGTGACCAAAGAAGTGGAGAAAGCACTCCTCCTTGGGACATCCCTTTACTGCAGTCACAGGCACAGACTCTTCTCACAAGGAGGAAATAATATCTTCAATATATCTTCAAGCATGGCCCTTATCCAATGATTGGTTGAGTCTTTGATACCTCTGCTACTGAGGAGAGACGTAGGCAGTGTTATCGAAAGCGCCCCGATTGTCGAGGAAGGCACACAGGGCCACTTCCTTCCTTGGAACGTAAAGACAAAAGCACAGAAGGTGCTCTTGACTATCTTTTAAAGGAGATAGAAGGTCCTATTGCTCACTAGACCTATTGCCTGGTTTGGTGATAAATATCACATTTACCTGTCTCCAGATAGTAGGAATGTAATCCCAGTTGTAGTTGGCTCTAAATACCATATCCGGTAGCACGAGATCGACTGCCTTCTGTAGAAGCGCTTGATAGATCTCATCACCGCCGGGACCTTTGAAAGGTTTAAAAGACCCTACTGCCATTTAACCTTTTCCGGACTGAAGATTATACCGGATAAACTATTTACCCTACTAGTAATACAGATCGACGTGTAATCGGCTTTTTTTTATAAACCTACACAGTTTGTCTGATCCTTAATTACTGCTTTGTGGATTCGTGCCTCTACTGGCACTTCAACAATGTTTTCGCAGCAATTCTTCCATGTGACACGTTTGGATCGTCTTAGTTGTATTCCGTAAGGGCGAACCAGTTTTCATCCCAACTCTTCTTGCGTTTGGCAGAATTGATATTGGACGATACAAAAACTGTGCTTAAAGTTATTTAGTAAATTCGCGTGCTCGGTTGTCTGACGGTAGCTGGCTGGTGGAGTATGTAAACGCAGTAAATACGACAATGACAACCATAAATCTTTTATACTCGTATCGTTTTTTTTCTTCGTTTTCCACAAAAAACCAATCTACCGTAGACCGAAAACAGATCTGTATACTTTGGGAGATTTACCCCTCTTTTCACTAACTACGACAACAACACATCCAACAAAATACGGTAAACAATAAATTCTCGCCTTTCGTGTTCAAAGTACCCGGTACTTCATTAATTTCATCAGGAATATTTTGTTTGAGCGGATCAGGGCTTTTTGGGTTTGTCCGGCGCAGTCAAATCCGGCGACCGTGGAACTAATCGAAATCACATTTTTTTAGATAACTTGTTTTGGTAAAAGGTCTCGCAGTAAATCCATTGTAATTCATGCTGTATGCGATATGCCACGGTAAGGTTCGTCAGTTATAGTTACCATTAAGCTGTTTTCATTTTCAAAGAAGTTTGCTTCCTTGGTAAAAAGAAACTTTGCAGACAATACTTTATCTATTCCTCCCTTGTTTCTTTATAAAACTGGTATTGAGAAAGCTAATCTCTTCGCTTCGCATGTTGCTGGTAGTCCACCAATTCTTCCGAATTTAGGCCCAGGTATGTCAGTGAATTATCATAAAAAACGTCATCATTAATGAATTTAGAAATGCACACCCCACCAACATGGATGTATTCGGATCAGTTATTATTGCAAGGAATCGGTTAACAGCACAATTTACTCGTGTGTGTACACATTCATAGGAACTTGCAATTTTCAATTTTCAATCCATGTGTGTTGCTTCATGCTTGGTCAGTAAAATAAAAAGTTTCAAGAGAACTAGAAGACATAAAGCGATTTTCTCGTCATACTTTTACTGGTTGGTTATTATGTTGCATCTAATTTTTTTAAGAAAGCTTTAGACTCTTCTTGAAAGTCACATAATCATAAATTCTTTTAATGACTTTTAAACCCTCTGTGCATGTCAAAGAGTTTCCTGGTTTTTGTGTTTACTTTCTTTACAAGAAACTTTACCTGTATCTTATTTAGAGCATGCAATGCCGAAAGGCGGATGACTTCGTCTGTGTACTGTCACTACTGCAATTAATTCATTTAAATTAAAATCAGTTTGACGGCCTTAATACCTTAGAAAATTGTTTCTGCTCTTAAAACAAACCAAAGAGTTCTTGTAGGTGACACGAGAACAAAAAATTCCTTCTATTTCTTCTGCCCTTTGGCCCGGTGCGGCTTAATCGGCCTATAGTGTGACGCGACTGCTTTAAAACGTAAATACTTTGTTTTCTGAATTGGTGAGTTTTTCTTTTACAAAGGTACTGTTTTGTCCCAGGTTCTTTTTTTGATAGCAAACTTTAAAATTTCTTTGAGTTAACACGAATGATGCAGAAGAATAATTAGTTGAAGGAAGTGAAGTGCTCACAAAGAAAATGAGTTTCTTTTTTCCCTTATTATCCGTTATACAAATGAGTCAGTCAACCAAACTAGAAATGCTGCCTTTGCTGCTAGTAATTAGTAATTGGTACGCTACTAAAAGTAACAGCTACCGTTTATATAAAGTTTCTTTCTAGGGTCTTGAGATTTGTATAGGCGGCGAATTTTTTCAAATTTTATACCAATTTTCTATTCAATCAATCCAGTGTTCCAATTTGAATATACATTTCATATGTGTCGGTGAAAAGTATCAAGTCATAATGAGTTCAAAACATCTTTTGTCTGTTAGTGATAATTCTAATCATTCTTTCGTTGATGTCTGCACTCATATGCTTCTCATCGTCAGGATCGTCACTCCTCTTCTCAAGCTTGTTTAATTCTGACCTGATAAGCATAATAATAACCGTAGCGAATACATATAAAGGGGTTTTTAATAAGGTCATAACATAATAAAGGGTGTTTTTTTGGGAGGTTTGTTTTTCCGATAGATGTCGTTTTATTTTATGACAGTTGTTTTGACAGCTCAAAGTGGCATTTCTACTCAGTATTGTTTGGCAAATCATTATGAAAAAAAAAAAAAAAAAAAAAAAAAAAAAATGACATTTGTGAAAAATAGTCGTGGTAGCCATATGCCAGAAATTGTGTTTAAATGTTAAATGCCAAAAAATTATCTACCAAATAAAAAAAAATTTTGGTCATTTGATAATTTTATATGTGTTTTATTCAAAAAAAAAATCAACAACCTCTTAAAAAAACACGTTATATCTAACGGGTGTTTTTTAAGAGGTTGCCGATTTTTTTTTTTGAATAAAACACATATAAAATTATGAAATGACCAAAATTTTTTTTTATTTGGTAGATAATTTTTTGGCATTTAACATTTAAACACAATTTCTGGCATATGGCTACCACGACTATTTTTCACAAATGTCATTTTTTTTTTTTTTTTTTTTTTTTTTTTTTTTTTTTTTTTTTTTTTTTTCATAATGATTTGCCAAACAATACTGAGTAGAAATGCCACTTTGAGCTGTCAAAACAACTGTCATAAAATAAAACGACATCTATCGGAAAAACAAACCTCCCAAAAAAACACCCGTTATAATACAAGTTTCGGCTTCAAATTATCAAGAGACTTCAGTTCTTGAGTTAATTTAATATCCTTACCCTTTATAGTAGAATTTGACGCTTCCAAAATTCAATGCTGTCTTGTGTTTTCAAAGCGAATACCGTGCATGAAATTTTTACTCCTTCTGATCTGTCAACTTTTTACAAGGCGTTTATTCGCCAAAACGTGAGTACTAACTTGAATTTGCTAGATGGAATATAAAAGCGAGCGTTAAAGCTTGTCGGTGACAAAACAATTAAGAAGTCATTAGATCCCCTTGTAGACCTCAGGGACGGTTTATCGCTTTTTCCACCAGCGGAGCTCAGTTGCATGCTACCGCTCCTTGAATTCAACCTTAATACTCGTGGCGCTCTAAATGATCTTCACTTTACTCTCAAGCCCTTGTTCTTCACTGTCATATCTGGTAAAGTAAACCTAAAATCATCTTGCATCTGCATATAGAATACAGAACCAAGCGTTAAAACTTATTAGTATTACTATTGACAATAGATTCACTCGAACATAAATAACAATACTCAGCGCGATATATCGTTGCGGTCCAAGGCCCTGCTTCTCCCAGAAGGAAGGGAAAGGACTTACAATTTAATGCCGTATCCGAACGGCGACTTGAGAAGTTTCCGTGACAAGTTATTACTTTCGGACGTTTGTCAGACATTCGCAAAAGGTGGCACCCAAAAAAATACTTTTTTTTTTGTTTTACTTGGATTCAAACCACGAACCTCCATGTCCATGTTCTTTTCCACTGAGCCACGGCGTCCACTCACTTAAACATACCTGGAATATTTCCTGCTTTTCACAGTTTGCTACTACTTCCAGCGGTGCTAAATAGCTACTCCATAAATTAATCCGCATTACTCGAGGCTTCTCACGTGCTCACTGTATAATTTAGAGATTCTTTAGCTGTCAACACGTATCTGAAATATGTTGCCAATGTCTGAATTATTTTTAAGCCCACCCACACTGTATATTCAGATGCAAATTCCTTAACGCATGCACAAAATGATATAATTAGCAACTATATATGTAGCACTATATATCATTTTAAATTTTCTCATAGATTTTCTTTCCATAAATTCTCAATTTTTGAATTTGACAATTTTGTTTATATTTGGTTAAATCTACTAGACATTTGCTAGCTGTTCAAATGAAAAGCACCGCCAAATTAACTTAGTTATAAGTCATTTTTAATAAATAATCGGATAAAAAACGACAGCTTTGAATGATGAATTAAACAAATCGACAATTAACATTTTTCTTTAGGCTCCGGCAATTCCTTCTTAAATCTACCTTAAATCTGTTCGTAAAACTTGTTGCATTGAAACGGCAACAGGATGCATAACCAGCAATACATACGAATGGACATATCTGCTGTATTTCATTATGCCGTCCAAAGTCCTACAAAGTTTTGTGAAAGGATTGCAACTCTTAGTTTTTCACAATTTATATAAAGCGCAAAAAAAGATATATTTTACATTTGACATAAATTGAAAACGAGTGCTATCAAGTCTTGGAATTGACTATTCTTTATATTTAAAGAAAAAAATTTATATCTTTGTATATTTGTGCCGCAAAGTAGTAGCTACTCATTAGAAAGTTCTAAAGTAGCTTCGAGCAGTTTTCCATGCTTAATGGAATACAGCAATTATATGATTGTACATATCCTCTCTCCTCCTGTATATGCTGTTCTAGTCAATCGTGATGTTCTAAGCGGTGCATCGCTTAATTTGTTTTCGCTTAACTTTGTTGTATTTGCTTTTGATTTGTTTTGTTGTTATATTTGTCGCTTACATCACAAGAAATACTTAAAGAAAAATACTACTGGTCTGACAAGCGTGCACTGCACTTGTATGTATGGAGCATATCTTAAGAATGGGCATTGCATCGCATCGCATCGTCCATTAGGCCGATCAAAAGACAACATAAGAAATCGCTTGTACGGCATACGCTTGAATTTGTAAGCTCCATAGATTATCTTCTTTGAATGTATTTATGCGGATAGGGGCAGTACGTTGAATTGTCTACTGTAGATAATTAAGTCATTCATAATGAAACTTAATTCGTTTATTCATTTCTTGAGAAAAAAAAAGTATTTTCTTTATTTTATCTGTTGCTGTCGGATGTGATCTTTCTGCTTTCTGCTGTGTGTGGCGTTTTTTCTATCCAACACAAAAACTCAATTGCATGATGTGTACATATAATGAAACATAATTCTTTCAAGTGCACATTATGATTTCTTTTACCACTTGAATGAAATGGAAATTGTTTTTAGTTGTGTGCTTACTACATACTCGAAAAGTCGATTTCAGCAGCGCTATTGCATGCATTTATAGATGAGTTTTATTTTTTTTATAACTGATGTAATTTTACAGTATTTCGAGTGCTGCGAAATTGGGGCTTTTACTTTAATAATACATGAAACCGCTTACGAAAAGTTAGCATGATCCAAGGGTTAAACGTCGTGTCTGTAAGCTGTAAGGAGGCATATACAGGATGTATTTGAGTGCGTGTTAAATACTTATGGGGGTGATTCCTGACTTAATTACGAGCAAATGTATAGGAGGTCTATTTTCACCACCACAGTTGACGTAGTATTTCAAGGGGAAGAATCGTGGTTTTGACTGTACATCAATACAGCTATATAGCTGGAAGAATTAGAACGAAAATTATATAAGAGTATCAAACATTAAATAATTTAAAAAAATCTAATATTGCAGGTCATTATCGATTTGCAGGACGTCAAATTTTATTTCGAACACGAGCATCTCGACAATTGCTGTACGATAAATTGTTTCCAATTTGCCTCCCTCCTGGCCTCCCGCGAAAAGTCTCTTCACCGGTCCTGATTTTGAGTCGATGTCATCCAGTTTTGCATCCCTTGACTCTGGGCGTCCTGGTCTACGCCAGCCTTCAAGCGTTGGCTTGGCCGGCCTCGCTGTCGTGTTCCATAATTCCTGACACAAAGGACTTTACGAGCAGGATCATCTCCGCTCATGCGAGCTAGGTGACCTGCCTACCGGAGCCTACCGAGTTTAGTTCTCTTCACGATGTCGACATCGCGGTAACGCTCGTAGATCTCATCATTATAGTCTCTTGAATCCGTAAGACTTTTCTCTCAAACGCAGTTAAGAGTTCAGTATGCTTTTGGCTGAGTATGCGAGGCTGATTTTGGATTCCGTAATAATAGGCTAAATTAGGCAATAAAAAAGGTGGAAGATATCCTTTCCAAATGGAAAAGGTAAGAGACTTACTGTTCCTAATACATAAATGTTGTGTTTGGAGTCGGTTCCAAAGGTCTCAGTAGAAAGGCAATTTGTATTATATATAAAAAGCTTGTGTTGAGTAAATCCCAAGGTACAGTCCTCAAAGGATATGTGACAAAATTTTCTTTAATTCTTTACAGAATTGTAGATAACTTAAATGTTTAAAGGAAGATAAAGACTTTTTACACGCCATAAACAAGCTGACTGTTTGAATGGTAGGAATTGAATACAAGAAATTCAATAAACCATTTTTTTATTAGAAAATTTAAAAAAAAAAGCAGAAAATATTTCGTTTAGTGAAACTATTTCCATTAGAATTTCCCCCTCTCGCGGTACTTAGAATGAAGTTAAGATTCTGTTGGTAACTTGATGAGCTGTCCCCGGATACATTATTAGTGTTTCGACCAAAGGCAGACTGTCTAATAAAGATTGAAACTACAAATTTAACTCGAAAAATTAATTGTGACGCATCTTAATACAACTTAAGCTAGATATTTTTGGAACAGTGTTAAACAAATAACTTATGAGTAATTTAAAAAAATATTAATGTTTTTTTTTCGAAGCTATTTAGCCGAATTTATCACATAATAATTATGCGTCCCAGCGAATTTGTTATGTCATTTTTTTTATCATAAATAGTTGTCATTATAAATTAAAAAAAAGCATAATCTTTTTCTACCACTGTGGGTGGTGCGCGTATTCTAAACATTTGGTAGTTTTTCACTCTTTTTTATCGATTGTCGACGATGAGTTTATACTTATATTGCAAATTGTGCCTGTGCAATATTAGTATCTGCGACTTAAAGACCTTTTTTTACCTTGAGCCTAGACAACGATACATGCCACCTTCTTAATCTTAATAATAAATCGATGCATAAGCAGTGCAACAAATTACACGTAAAACGGATGCACTCTTACTACCTAACTCCAGAGCATAATCTGCTTCAAACGGACTTGCACAGAAGGACCTAATTTTGTGAGTGGACACATGAAAATGGTGTCTATGTTTGAAGCAGATTATGCTCTGGAGTTAAGTAGTAAGAGTTCTTATCCGTAGTAGTAGTAACACAACCCACACTATCTCGCTCTTGTTTACCGAGTGCACAAATATTGTGCCATGAATTTGTAGGAAATTGAATAGACTTTAATATTAAATTTATCCAAGGGTATTTCACAAAATAATCGTGTTTGTAAATACAATTTTTTTTTTTAAAACCCATAAAATTCATGTAAATTCTCTAATAGGAGATATGTGCGCAAAGTTTCAACCGATCGTTTGAACGTTTAAAATTTTACAAAAACTTTTGTCCATGGGAGATAAACATATGTTTAAAATTTAAAAAAAATCGGGCTAATTTTTTCAAAATTTATACGGGCACCCCTCGGGCCTCAGGGCCCATTCGATCAAAAAATGTCCAAAAAGTTTTTTCTATCGGAGATACACACGTGTATAAAACTTTAAGAAAATCGGGTTAATTTTTATTTTAATTTTGTTTGAGGCGCTACGACCCCGGGGCCTGGCCGGCGTCTGTAAATTTTTGACAATAAGTGTTATCCATCGGAGATACACACGTGTATCAAAATTAGAGGAAAGTCGGGTTAATTTGTTTAAGAAATGTGTATGGTCTCCCACGACCATGGGGCCCCACAAGAATTTTTTAAAAATTTGCCCGGTTTTTTTTTTTTTTTCAAATTGTATTCAAATGTGTATCTCCGATGGACAACACTTTTTGTAAAATATTTTTGGAGAGATCGGCTCTCGGGGTAGTCGGTGATTTTTTAAAATTGTGTACACATGTGTATCTCCCTTGACAAGAGTTTCTGTAAAATTTTTTATGTTTTTTTGTTGTTTTTTTAAATACAAGTATGTATATAGATAGACTAGATGTGTGTTTTAAGTTTAAAATAAATACTTCTATCTTTTCACCATTTATATAACTCCGCTTATATAGGACTCTCTGTTACGAGTATGTTAGTTTATGAGTAGAATTTTTAATGTAAAATGTTTGACATGTTTTAAACTCTTGCCTTGTCGAATATAATAACCAATCTAGCAAGGGAAAACCGAAACCATCTCAAAATTTAGATAATATTCTATTCATTGAATGGAACCAAACAACTATGTGTTGGAGAATAGTGCGGTTACATTATTTTTATGTAATTATTCATTCGCCGGTTCGCTGATTGCCCGCCTGAGAGATGAAAAACAAACGAACTACAACACACACCAAGCCAATGCCAACCGCAGTAATAGCCGGTGTTGTCGTCGTCGTAGTCGTTCAAAGCCAAAGTTACGATAATTTGGTCAGTCAGTAGTGTGTGAAGTCACGGTGATTGATGTTCTAATATTCATCAGTTTTATTTTGAAGTAAATTACATAAAGTAATGTACATATGTGGTTAAAATTTGATGCGCATTGTTTTCCACTAAAAAATGCCAGGGGGCACCTTTAAGTACCGAAACATTGTTCCACGACAGAAAGAAACAACATTTACTCGTTCTTGTCACCTTAGTTTCGTGGAAACAGGTCAGGACCGTGTAAAATACCCTCTCTTGTTGAACTCTTCTGTTTTGCCTATTGTGAACACAACTTTTTACTGTTCCCCTTTCGATGTCGGTCTGTTAATCCATATCCGTCCGATATCGTGCTGCTGTCACTTCATGGCTTTTCTGGGATCTCTAATCTAGCTACAGTAAGCTGTTGTTTGGTCGTTCGTAGTCCGCTGTTTCTGGTTGTTCGATGGACTGCAACGCAACGTCAATGTTCGTGTTCGTTACCTCTCTACTCGTTCGATGCATCAACAAGCAAAATGTCATGTTTTTGCCGATGGGTAATCATTTAGGAGGACTTGAGAGTTAAGAGTTGTGTGCTGAGATGTTGATAGCAACACACACAAAAAATCCACCGTATTGTGGTGATCTTTAGAGCTAGCGCTCGCTCAAACAAAAGGTTCCGTTGTGATGACAACGAACGACACCACTGCTTCTTTCACTCTTAATGAGATGTGTCGGGATTAGATTTGCATCTTCTTTGGAATTGTCAGAGAAATGCATCCCGTGCGATTTTATTCTGCCAGATGTATATTCCTTGTGAAATGCCTTCGTGGAAAAGGAGGTCAACACAAGATTATCGTCATCGTCATCGCTATCGAGAATATTTTTCTATAAAAGTACGAGTATATGCATGATGTACGTAAATGGCTTGTGCTTTGGCAACACATCATTATTAGTGCACCACTCGGCAACGTGCGTTAGTGCCGGTGTTTGTTTGCATTGACATACTGAAGAAACAATAAATAAACAAAAATAACATCAATAAAAAATATCTAACATCTCTTTCTCCTGCTGCTCCTGGTGATAATCTGTTGCATTCGATGTTGTTCATGTATAAAGTCGTCCGTCCCCTCTTGGACACTTGTTGGTGGTAATTCATTTCTACTCCTGTTCACATGTACTCTTATGTTTTATTTTGTATCGCATCATATGCCAGTGACCTTAAGGATACGTCTTTTTTTCTACATAGATACATATTGCGATGTTATGCGCGGTGGTTGAGTTGGTTTCGACTGATGGCTTTTGGCTTTTACCGTATTTAGGGGTCATAGTGATGCCTTTCTCTTTATTTTAGGGAGAAATTGCACATGAAATTTGTCAATGTTTGCAACGAGATGCCTTTTTCTTTCTTGGCGTTTCGATTTTGCGCAGAGAAAGTTTTATAACGATTGATAAAAATATGCATGTAATTTGGCTCTAGTACCACCAATGACAGATTTTATAAGAAAAAGGGGAAGATTAGGATTTTATTTTCAATTTGGGTTTTTGTCTTAATATTTCAGGTGTATCATTAACTTCACAATCGGGAACATAAATTGCAAAATCGTAATGACAAGTAAGCAAAACTTTGGCTGGAAATGCTTTGTTTTTTGCCCAACTCTAGATATTTCTTGATAGCCTTCCTAATGGTGAAAATTTTATCCATTGTTGAATTACCTGGAACACTTGTACTGGCTATTAATGACTAGCACATGTTGCTACTCTGTGTTGAGGGATAGAGAAGATAATTGTATACGAAATACGAGGTACTACTCAGTAATGTTATAACAATAATTGCTGTACATTTGGATATCTCCTTTCTTATATATGGCACATAAGATGTTTTTTAGTCTTCTGAGCATCGCTTATTCCTCCCATACCTACACTATTAGTCAATGAACTGCTTTGTGTATTTTTAGCCATCCTGATTTGATTAGCTCCTCTGAGGTACCCCGATCTTGACGTCTTATTGTTTTTGAGCCGATTTATCGCTCAGCTTGCTTCTTCTTCTTGTATAATTACCGATCAAAAATGGAGCCTCCAATTTCTAAGTTAATTGGCTATTTAGCAACTCATGAAAGTGCTCTTCCCATTGTTCTAAGATGTCTTTGAGAGCGGGGATCAGATTACCTTCTTTGTATATTGCGTCATACCACAGACTATTTGGTGGAACTTGCGCGTCTAGGGCGCTCTTCGCTCTCTGTACTGTTCTAGTTCACGGAAGAAAGTCTTATTCCAGGTTGGTTTCTTTCGTCGGTGAACTATTTTTTCATATCTCCTTATTGTTAAATTGCTATGTATACAAAACTCTTACGTTCAGTCGGTAGCTTACATTTATCATCAGTTCTTGTGTTCGTCATTGTGGATCCGAGGCTGATTAAGGGTTCCGTTTGTTGTTGTTTTTTTTTTAATGGGCGCCGTGGATCTAGTGGTTAGTGCGTTGGACTTCTGAGTGGCAGAATCGAGGTTTGAATCCCGAAGACCCCAAAAGTATTTTTCACGGTCCCACTTCTCGCGAATGTCTGACAAACGTCCAAGAGTAACAACTTGTCACGGAAAGCTTCTGAATTTGCCTTTCGGATACATGAAATGTCTTAGGATTAACGTTAACACCGCCAACAGAGGGCATAGTTACACGGTCATCTCTAGACACGGATACGACAATCAACGTCCATCTTAGACAGATTTGCCAGAAATTGGTTAGAGAAGGACCAAACTAAAATCCTTGCCGATCTTTGGCGCACGACAACCCGTTGAGATAATGGAACTCCTCAGAGAGCACATCATCGCACCAGTAACAGCAAGGATACCTCTGATGAGCCAACGATATTGGTAACTTCAGGTGCACCCCTGATGTTATCAACGATTTTATTAAAATTTCGTGCACATGTGTGTCTCCGATAACAAAATATTTTTGTAAAAGTGATCAGGCGTCAGGGCTGAATGGCTCCTATAAACATTTTTTTAATATGAAACCGATTTTATTAAAACTGCACACATTTGTCCCTCTGATTAGATAATTTACATGAACATTTTTATATTTTATGGGTTTTACGGGTGAACTTATTACAGTCACCTTACCTTACTTTGAAGGGACTAGCCCTTTTGTAGGAGGAAAATTACCATCGGCCTATACGTGGGGATTTGATCGCACTTCCATCCTTCCATTCCGATCCGACAGGTGTATACTTTCTATATGTTATCCCTCCTGTTCTGCTCATGGCCGATCGCTTAAGAATCTTATTATAAACCTAGAAAGAATAATGCAAGCAGAAAATTTTTAATAAAATTTTAGCGCTTTTTTATCGAACCGAACTTATATGTAAACTGAACTTGAGCACACTAACGTGTATTTTTTTACGGCAATTTTTAAAACCGCACTTCAAAACAAAAGCACGTCAGCAACACACACTATAGCATACCTCGAATTATTTCTTATATAGTACTATAATTTTCTATACATACATGTACTTCACAGCTACGAGTATGTTAATTAACTTATGACCAAAGCAATGCATTTGTTATTGCGTATTAAAATTTATATTTATCTGTCGTCAATAGTAAAGCTCTAAAGTCGTAAAATGTCAAATGTATAAAAAAACAACAATTCTTTAAATAAACCAAAAACCAGTTAAGAAAACCGCTTCAATCGATCGTCCGAACACCGTTTCTTCAGTCTATTGAATACCTCTGATTGATTGTCCCATACACTCTACGGTGTATTTTGTACTGAAATTGGCATTCCTCTTCTCGCACACTCTTCCATAAATATGTTAATTAAGGAGGATGCAGGCAAATGCTATTGTGCAGTTATCTTTTAAACAAACAAATGTGTTCACATTATATATATTTTTCATATATTTTATATTATATTTGTTTTATACATATATACATAAATATTTAAATTGTCCAAATACAAAGTCATATACTGGCTATTGTAAAGGGTGATCCAACTTCAGTTTCCGACCTTTCCTTAAAAAAACATCACAAATTTAATTAAATCTTTTTTTTTATTAATTGCAAATTTTAGGCATATCCTTAAAATTGTCACCTCTGAACCTTTTGCCATAACTAGCTCGACTATAACTTGGCGGATGTTGGTTATTAATTGCTCCAACATTTGGAGTTTGTTTCCGTTAAACACGACTCTTCGTGTCCAGTTGACATCGCCAAAACGTGAAATAATGCGTCCTTAACACTTTTCACGCAAAACATCAAATGTTGCACCCGATGTGTGGCAAGTTGCGCCGTCTTGTTGTAACCACATGACTTCCACATCAATATCTTTGATTTGATCCCAAAAATAATCAGTTATCATGACTTTTACACTCCGACTATCATTTGCAAAAAAGTATGGGTCAACCATGCCAACTGACCCATAGGGTGACCCAAAAAGTCACTTTTTGGGCATGTAACGGTGTCTCGTTAATCCCATGACGATTTTCCTCACTAGAGAGGTGGAAATATGCCTCATCCGAAAAGAAGATTTACTTTGAAAAATCCGCATCAACTTCCTGTTGCTCTAACACCCAATCTGCGTATAGTCTCCTGTGTCCATGGTGTTTAAGCGATCCGTTTCGTAAATGTGTTGTTGCAAACTAACATTTGACACTTAAAAAACATATCCTTATTGATATCTATTTGATTTACAATGCTGCCAACATAGAAAACTCAAATTGGCTCACGCTTTAAATCGGTGTATTCAGATAAGCAATTAAAACCGGTGTTGTATTTGAAAACCCGTTATTAAGGCATCCGGCTATTAGTTAGATTGTTGTATACAATTTGTTGAATATTTTTTCGTTAAATTGATGTCGTTTTTTCCTGATTTCAAAAATACATATAGATAGAATCTTCTACTTACTTAAATAAATAAATAAAATCTTTGATTTTGCTCCATTCTTTTTTTAATGTATGTAGCTTTAATCTTAAATCTTGTAAGGGCCGGCAAAACTTTGTCAATACTTTCCTATTTGCTAAAAACATTGTTTAATGTCAAAAATTCATTTTAAGTTGTAACTATAAACCTGTCTGATGCAATGAAATTTAAAAACTCTAGCATGCATACAATACCAAGGAGGACACTTTAAGCACCTGTTATAAGTGTAATATAATACAAATTATCTAAAACCACACAAAATCATTTTTATGTTTAGCCTTTGGAGCTTAAAGCAAAAAACTCCTTTTTTAAAAAAAATTTACCCGATTTTCCGATTTTCCCAAGTATCATAAAATCAAACAAAAGGAAGTATAGTTATCATGAAAATTTTCGAACTCGGGATTTTTGCAGCTTTACCCATCCATTACCATATACCAGAAAAAGCGAAAATTAAAAAATTCTCTGTTTGTCTGTCTGTCTGTCTGTATCCACTCTACAGCCCAGACGGCTGAACTTATCGGCATGAAAACGTATTTAAGCTTTTTACATAAATTGTGAGGGGCCAGATGATTTTGACAGAAATCTGACAACCGGAAGTGACAGTTTACTTAGATAGTTTTTCGATTTTTTGCAAATAACTTAAAAAGTATCGCACTTAGGAGAAATCTGTTAAGTGCAAAAGAAATGTAAACAAATTAAAATTTTTC
Source organism: Nephrocerus scutellatus (assembly GCA_947095585.1). Taxonomy (NCBI): domain Eukaryota; kingdom Metazoa; phylum Arthropoda; class Insecta; order Diptera; family Pipunculidae; genus Nephrocerus; species Nephrocerus scutellatus. Next base: position 126,351,931 of record OX352761.1, on the reverse strand, counting down.
ATGTAAACTCTCTAATAAGGGATACATATATGTGCAAAGCTTGAACCGGGTTAATTTCGAAAAAATTAATATTAGAACCTCCTTTACTTCACAATTTTTTCAAAAACTGTTATCAGCATAAGTGTAAAAAAAGTTGGTATACGAAAAAAATTCAAATCAAAAATTTTTACCAAAAGTTCGGTCTATCGGAGATACACATATGTTTAAAATTTAAAGTAAATCGGGCCAATTTTTATAATAAATTGTATGGTCCCGCCCTTAAACCTCAGGGCCCATTCGCTCCAAAAAATTTACAAAAACTTTTGTCCATCGGGATAAACATATCTTTAAAATTTGAAGAAAATCGGGCTAATTTTTAAAAAATTTATACGGGCACCCTTTGGTCCTCTGGGCCAACTCGCTCAAAAAATGTCCAAAAAGTTTTGTCCCGACCCGATTTTCTTCAAATTTTATACACATGTGTTTCTCCGATCGACAACACTTTTTGTAAACATTTTGGATACCCCGGGCCACGGGATCGAGGGGCCACAAAACTTTTTTTTAAAAAATTAGCCCGATTTTCTTCAACTTTTATATACGCGTGTATCTCCGATAGACAACACTTTTTTGTAAAAATGTTGGAGACACCGGCCCCCAGGGTCATGGCCCCAACAAATTTTTTAAAAACTTAACTCGATTTCCTTCAAACTTTATATACGTATGTATCTCCAATGGAGAACACTTTTTGTAAAAATTTTGGAGACCCCAGGGTCATGGGACCCCAACAAATTTTTTAAAAAAATTAACCCGACTTTCTTCAAATTTTATACACGTGTGTATATCCGATGGACAACACCTATTGCAAAAATCTTACGGACGCCGGGCCCTGGGGCTGTGTGGGCCTCATACAAATTTAAAATAAAAATTAACCCAATTTTGGTAAAATTTTATACACATGTGTATCTCCGATGGACAACATTTTCTGTAAAATTTTTGGAGTGAACGGGCCTGAGGACCGAGGGGGCCATACACATTTTTAAAAACTATCCCGATTTCTTCAAATTTTAAACACAATGACAACACTTCCTATTGAAATGTGGAAGTAATCCGACCCCAAGGTCAGGGGCTCCCATCTACATTTTTTACCCATGTGTATATCCGGTGACAACAGTTTTTGTAAACATTTTAAAGTAAAGGGGCTCAAATATTAATTTTTTCCAAACTAACCCGGTTCAAACTTTGCACACACATGAAAAATTTTAATTTTTATGGGTTTTTAATTTTTGTTACGTTCATAAAAAAAATAGTAAAACGTTATGTTTAGTAAGCATTTTGACCCAAAGTCAAAAATTAATATTGGACAAAAAAACTGGAACAGAGTCATTGATGTTAATTATCTGACGACTCTAAAATATGTAAATAATACCTTGGTTCCTTCCGAATCATAAATATGTAGTTGGAGTTCAAAAGATGCATACCAAACCTCTAGGCGGATTAACCGTGAGCCGGCTAAATCGAATTAAGACTTTATTAATTATTATAACGGGGACTTTTTCTTTGGGTCTTGTTGGACACGTCATGTGCAATAGCTTTTCTTCTACAGTCTAAGCCAAAGAAATAAAAAAACAAACTGTGCAACAGGAATAATAATCATAACATTGCAAATTTGTTTGCCTATCTTTCATCAATGTCAGAGCAACACAAACAGTTGTTGAGCAATAAATTTAGCATCGCTAATGTTCAAAGCAACAGCTATGCTATTTGTTGAATAAAAACTCAGGTCCAATCACAATACACATTATACACATGTGTATTTTTTTTTTATATAATAGTCATAATAATTTTTCTCAACTGTGTCCCATTAAGTACATATGTGCAGCACCTCTTCTCTTGCCGAGGCATCGTCCCTCTCTCCTCATCAATCTTCTTCTCCCATCAATTGCAAACTAATAGCAGTTAATTGTTGCAGTGATTTCTGCAAACAAACACACGTTCGTCTTTCTGTTTCTTTTCGCCAGCAAACTCAAAGTTAAATACTAAAGGCAAAGCAAAACCGGACAGCCCGGCAAAATTTCAAGCGCAGTCCTACCTGTGACTGACTAACCGATAGTCCGATGCTAAACAGCAATCTTATAAATGAAGCAGCGGTAATCATCGTCCAATAGCAAAATGCAGTTGAAAATAGTTATAGCCCGGCCGGCCATCAGCCACACATTAATACACCAACCGGCGGCAATGGGAAAAGAAGAAACCTGCCGGTCTACCAGCGCGGTCCTCGATGCACATCGTTATGCATGCACCAGTCAGCTAACTAGGCATTCAGCTAGTTAGTTTATCGTCCTAGTATCAGCCATTTGTTGGTTGGTTGGCTACCTCCCAGCCAACCATTTTTCCTATTCTATCTATTTGAAACCGGCGAACAGAATCAACAGTAGGCTGCTTGCTGTCTGCCAGTCCACTTGCTAAACTCGCGGAAATGCAGAAAAACTGCATTCGCGCTTTTAGCCAAGAAAAATAGCAAGCAGAAATGAAGCATGGACTCTGACTGCTGCTGCGGTTGTTAAGCTTAAATAAACCAACTGAAGACCATCAACGACACACACCACAACCTAGAAAACTAAATAAACAAAAACAAAACAAGAAATATAAACCTCAGAGAATTATTATTGCAGGCTTGGCTTGCTTTGCTACTTATAAAGGGTGGTACTCACAGGTGGAATAATTACGTGTACTTACATGTAGAAATATAGACTGCTTGCTTAATGCAGTTATACAGGGTTTTTACGAAGTAAGTTTAAATACATTTTAATGTTAAGTGAACATTGAAACTTATGTGTCATTGTGTATATCTGTGATGTGATTCTGTAATTCGCTTGTCTAAGTCCAAAATAGAATTTTTTATATTCAGGGTATGACGCGTGTGGGGCTTGTCATGGGTTGAAAGAATTTGTTTTTGGACTTCTTTGAGGTCCTTTTTAACCAACTTCCACACAACCTAGAGAGCCGAAATTTTGTGTTTAATTCCGAAATAGCATTTTGTATATTCATTTTGTATATTCACGTATGACGCGTGCCGCGTGTGGCGCATGTGATTGGTTGAACAAATTTTTTTGCGATTGTTACCAAATAATAATCGACTGTGTGGCGTGTTTCGATGTATACATAAAAGTTTGTACCCGAAAGACGAAGTTATTTAAATTTACTTGTGGTAAATTATAAAGTGTTATTTTTTAGGTCTTTGTCTTTATTTTCAAAAAAAGTAAAGTAAAATTGCAACAATGGATTGAATTTTTATTTGAATCGATAATCAGTGTTTGCCATTTACTTTTTAAAGATTATTTCGTGTAAATGTTGGTCAGGGCTACGTTTTAAGTGGTCCATGCGCGCGATGTTTAATTTTGCACCACTTTTTCTAGCATTTCGGCTGGTACCTCGCTATTGACACGTTTAATGTTGTCATCCAATTCTGCAATTGTTGTTGGATTATTTACATAGACGAGAGAGAGCCATCAAAAATAGTCAAGAGGCGCCAAATCGCTCGATCTTGGCGGCAAATTCACCGGACCGAAACGAGATATAAATTGCTCACCGCACTAATTTATCATTAAGTCCATGGAGCCATAAAGTGGTATAAGGATAGATCAAAGAAAGTAGAAGGCATGGGTGTGGGAGTCCTTGGGCCAAGAATGAAATACTCTGAAGCCGTAAAATATTCCACGTAGTCGAATAACACATACCATTTGCTGTGCACTGCGACTAATGGACATTTCGTGGTTTTCAACAACAGAAGCTGCTAGAGCAGCAACATTTTCCTCTGTACGCACTCTACGCATATGATTTGGTGGATTGATGTCCAATAATGTGAAATTGGTGCGAAATTTTGTCACAGTGGCTTGAACTAATTGCTGAGTAGGTCGATTATGACGACCATAAAACTTCCACACACTTTTTTCACTCGACACGAATTTTGATAATAAAATTCAATAAACGTTCTTCGGGTGTAGGAAGTCTTTCCATGATGAAATAGCAATTCTGAGTACAATTGACTTTGACAGATGTCGCTAATCACGCGTGATGTGTCAAAAACATATACACGAAAAAAACCTACAATCAAAAAAATCACCCTATACTTTTAAGGTTGGAGTTAGAATCGTAATATGGCGAAAAGTATCCAAAAACTTTATACCAGGGCGTTTCAGATAAGTGTCCCTGAAGTATATTGTCTCACTTAATATCGCGCTTCATAATCTGTTGGAAATATAATCGCTTTATCTCTTTACCACAGCGATTCCGCCCCCATAACAACTGCGTCCCGTATTACTATGTAAATTGATAACTGATAACGCGGAGAAGTTGAATTTTCGTTTGAGTCATTTCTTAGCATCAGCCTTAGTTTCTTAATACCTTCTCGATGATTTCTAGCCCTGCAAGTGAACTTACCTGGTACACTTCTATATTATAAAGACTAAAATTTATTTTTATTTATTACCCGTTTTCGAAGTACTATCTGAAAAAAAAAACACAAATTATTTATATTTGGATCCGAAAGCCGAGGAAAAACATCGTTCGGAAACGCTTGAAACTTTTTTCAAGCATTCAAGCATTGGTTAGAGGTGGGGCAAGACCGCACAGCTTCTGTGATACCAGCTGCTGCTGACCTTTGTTTTCTGCTGAGCTTGCTGGCATTGTATTTTCGGCTCATCGCCGACCACTAGACTAGCGCTCCATATGTAAGTACATATTGGACTTACAAAATCTCTCACTAATGCTTTCGTAGCCATGTTTTCGGTTTTCGGCCTCTCAGCTAAAGTTTTTAGCCAGAATATATCGATATATTTAGCGTATATGTTAGCCTTTGTCTATTAAGCTTGGATGGACAAAACTGTCTTAGATTTTTTGGTGAAAAGCATAAATATTTTTAAGTGACTCATAAACAAAACCTTGTTACTCACGAGCTGGGATTGAATTACCACATACGTGACTGTTTAATGTTGATTTAGCATGATTACGTGAATGACTGACGCGTAGTGATCATCCCAATGTAAATACTCGATCACTCCTTATCGTATGGATTTCATTCACTCGTTAACTAATGTTTTGGTAATATTACATTGCTTATAAACATTATTTTCTTTGCAACCAATCATTAATATAATCCATTTCTTTAGATCCTTTACACCTAACCGATTGAGGGCTACCCAAATGTCCCCAATGTGGACATTGTTATATGCAACTGCAATATCTAGGAAGGTGGCTTAGCATACGAGTACATCTTCTGTAGTTGTTCGACTGCTCAATCGTGCGCACTACCTCATGGAGGGCCGTTTATGGTGAACATTCCTTTGAGGTATACGTGTTGAGATTTTGATGATTGGTGATCTTCGAATATTAGTTTGTCTATCAGAGTGTCAGAACATTCAGAGAGAACGAGTGTTTTATATTATTCTCCTGTGACATAAAATCAAAATCAAAATTTTTGGGTCAGAAACTTTACCTGCATGAGTCGCGGTGTATTTTTTTTATCTTCCCGTTCTGTTTTAACTCAATCATACATAACACCCTGTAAAGCAAGATAATATTTTAAACATTGCATTTCTAGTTTAGTAATGCCGGTGCCCTCCACGTTCACTTCGTCATAGTCATAAAATGCATATAAGTTATACGAAAAATAAGATGACGCCTGTAAATAGCCATCGCTTATTCGTTCCACGATTTAGTAGAGTTCTGCTACGTTATACACCTTACATACATGCACTTTATAGTTATATCCTGGTACTAGCAAGCCACTAAAGCCAGCACTGTGCACTGAGGTTTAGTTTGCTTTCAGTGAAGTGTCTCCGCTCTGATTGCGGGAGGGCGAGCGACAGAAAGTCCGTTTTCCGTCACCGTTTTATGGTACGGAGCTGGAACTTATGAGTATCCGAGGAGCATGCCAGTACTTGCGAGATAGCAAGCAAGCTCATCCTCGAAACATGTGATGCGACACAAGTCGCGTAGCACTATGCTGCACTTGAAAGTCTTCCGAAATGTATTTAGTATGACGCGTCAGCAGATGGTTAAGCAGAGCGTAGTCTTCCTCTTCCGCTGTATTTTCCCCCCTTTACATTATTATGGAAATGGTACTAAGTTCTCTTGTTGGCTGTTTGCTATTTATTATACGATACGATTACGATTGCTGCGAAAAGTAGATGGTAAATTACTAAGGTGTATTATACTTGTACAAGTGTACGTTGACGCCACTACCTTGATGTGCATGTGAACGTCGTGAACTACATGGGAGAAGAAGAAGAAGAAGAAGTTGCAGCGCAAAACGGATACAAGAATGAAAATGACGGGTTTAAAATGCTCGCAAACGTAACGAATAGCGACACTGATGGTGTTGCTCGGGATGAGCGCCTGGTAATTGCTGCTAATCCCCGTCGTCATCATCGTTCGTCGCTGGCATCCTTGACTGTTTGGGGGCATCCTTCAACGCAATAAAAAAAGTGCCGAGAAAATCTTGCGCAAAACAGAAAACTAAAGAAATAATTATCATTGTTTGCTGTGAGTATATGCTTGGTTAGCTCTGTGTAAAGGATTAATGTATTTGAGTAGCAACTTTTGCTTTCTGATCTGGGATTTTGAATTGACTTTGGGGAGTACGTACGAGTATGTATTTCAGTTTATTCATTTCGTTTAGCCGATGTTTGTTTGAGCTTACAAGATTTAGTTGCAAGTTTTCCGCTAAATAAATAAAAACAGCCTTTCCATTCATATTGTGCCAATTTTGTCCACAGGAATTGGGTATTTCCATTCATATTGTGGCGAATTTTTCATAAAGATTTTGGCATACATCTTTACAAGATCAAATTAAGTCAAGGACTGAATCCTCTTGATAATTTGAAGCGCTAAAACATCTCCGATTTGGCTTTGCAAAAGTTTGAAGAAAATCCTTAAAATCATCTTCAGCGATGAAGTTAATTTTTAATTAATTAATTATTTAATTAAGCTTAATAATGGCTTTGTCAATAAGCAAAATATGCGTTATTGGACAGCAACAAACCTAAATGTACCTCCATTGCATGCACAAACAAATGATCGTGTGGTGTGGACTGTGGATTTCATGCCGGTGGTCGTTTGATTGGACCGTATTTTTTCGCCGATGCAAATGATAACCTTGTAATGGACAATGGAGTACGCTATCGTGCTATGTTTGAAGATTATTTTTGGCCAGAATTGGATGGACTTGACAGCAATGATATGTGGTTCAAACAAGATAGTGCCACACATGCCACACAGCTGGTCAAACAATTGATATATTGAAAGGGAACTTCGGTATTCGTGTAATCTTGAGAAATGGTCCGGTCAAATAGCCAGCTCTCTAATGCGATTTAACGTATTCTTTTTGTTGGTCAAATGAGTGAATTCCATGCTTAAACATAATATGGGTATTAGAATAAATTTCAGCCCGATATCTCAGTTACTCTCTGTTTTATTTTAATAAAAAATTAACCAAATTTGTATTACCTCTCATTCCAAAGATATTCTCATTTTCTTAGCGTCGTAAAATTATTTATAGGAACCCTGATTTGCTACAATTCTGCAAAATATCATAGTTCTGTGAATTACTTACTAGTTTTGCACGACTTTTTTGTTACTGGCATTTTTTTTAAATTCTTATTTTGGAGTAGTTAACAGGCCAACTAAACAAATGTTGTCTATAACAGGCAGGCCCTGATTTCCAGGGTTGCCCAACACTTATGAGTGTCGAATTTTCAGACAACATTCTCATTAGTTAGACCTACCTATTTCATTGCTATGTGAATTATTTACCACTTTTGCGCAATTTTCCTGAACCACCCTAGTAAACTATGGTTTTACAAGGTTCCGTTAACTGTGCAGCGTACAATTCATTTAGTTTATTTTCCAGACTTTTTCATTCTTTTATGCAAAAATGTAATTTAGGCGCAAAACTTTAATATTTCACATTTTTCAAAAACTGCCTGCAAAAATTAATAAACGAAATATAGCTAAGTGAATTGTAGGATTTTAAGACTAGAACTTTGCTGTAGTAAATAATACACACGCGTGAAAAGGAAATCACTCGGAAAGGTGATAGTAATTGGTTACACTCGACGCTTACATACCGCAATACTAAAAAATTATAGTTTTAAGCAGGAAACAGATGTGCAAAGTTGATAGAAACTTTATGATTGGTTTCTGCTTTATTTCATTCTGCTGTTTCTGTTCCGATGGGTATCTTCGAGACCGATTGCTAGGTACATTCAAAATGGGCTTGCTGTTCACGACCAATTAATAAGCAGTTGGTCGACGACGAATGGTGGTTATTTCTTGAGGTTAAGATCTTCTTTCTTAGTGTTGTTGGTTGGTTGTGTTTTGCCGGTGGTTCGAACTGTCATTGTGTTGTAGAATACCATCGCCACCAGATACAGGTGAAAATTACCACAGAAGCGGAAAGCAATATGTCATTTTCTCTTGCGGATAGAATGCTAAGAGCACCCATGTGAATGACCTAAAAGATTCGTCGCCTTTGGGATAACGTGATTCTATTTTAAATTGATTATACATTCACAACATTTGCAACGAAAGATTTCAAAGACGTGGGCTTTGTTGTGCTTCCTTATATAATTATAATTAATAAAAGATTGTATAACACACTTAAAGATAAATTTTTAAAATATCTGACATGCATTTCGATTTAAAGCAATTTTTTGAATCATATATTAACATTCCAAATTTGGATTAACAGACACAGGTCCAAAAATAAAAATAAAAACTGAATTAATAAATGATTCTACGGACATGTTGATTAGTTGATGAAATTGATTAACTCTAGAAAGTATTTATTACCTTACATCTACTAGCTAATTAGGTTGTTTCGTGTATCAAAGAGCACCGCCAGAATTTCTCTTCACTTACATATTTCTTGTGGGAGTAAAAATGAAAACTGTTTAGTTACGATTTTGCTTACCGATAAGAGTTTAAGAAAACTATTCAAGTGCTTAGTACGTGTACCACTCCACTCCTTTAACCTACTTTTTTTGTTTTAAAAATTGAGGTTCTAGTGCTCTTCAAAAACACATATCGTTCAATATATAGTCTTCTTTTTTTTTTTTTTTTAGCTAACAATTAAGCTTGAATAAAAGACACAAGCTATCTTATGAAATTTTTCACCTACATAATAATTAACTAATCGACCTCGATTTATTGTTGTAATGTTGCGTGCATCGTTAACGTGCACGTGCAATGAAAATTTTATTACAAATAAATTGCATAAACTTCGATATACAAAGTCGAGCTTTATTACGGAATACACGTAATCATATTACCATGAAATCGTCTATTCCATGTTACTAATATAATTACAAGATAATGAAATTGTTTTCTTAAGTATTTTCATGCACCGGAAGTTAAGCGTAAGTGTGACAGGAGCTGCAAATTGATTGTCATGCATATGTTTATGTGTTTATGTTAACATACATGTGTTAAAGCTACCGTGGGTAGTTAGCATGAAAAGCATGTTTTTAAAAACTTTTATTTAACTTGACTTTTCCTGTCTGTCGGTTTTCTAACGCATTTGAAGATGGCGGTCAGCGGGAATAACACATCTCTGACTGGTGGAAGTGGGATCAAACCTCCACGTGGTGGCCGCCGGTAGTTTTCCTTTAATGCAGGAAAACCTAAATGATCGGCCTAGTCCCTTCAAACTTAGGTTGGCGCGAGGCCAATAACCTCGCTCGTAAAAAATTATTATTACGGAACCCAAAAACAGCCTCGGATACACTGAAGAACAACGACGACCACGGCAACGAAAACGGCTAAACGATTCAAGAATTTTCTCATGGAACGTACGCTCACTGTATTGTATACAGCTCGAGCTGCACAGCAGCTGGCCGATACCCTGTCTAAATATAAGGCTGACATAACAGCAATCAAGGAGATGCGGTGGACGGGGAATGGTTCTTACAAAAGTCAGAATATGACATATATTATAGCTGTCATGTGCTCGGGGTGGGGTTTATAGTCAGCAAAAGAATGAATAGGCTTTAAAACAATAAATAAACGGCTATGCACCCTTTGCGTGCGGGCAGATTTAAAAACACAAGCCTCATAAACGTTCACGCACCTACAGAGGATTCCCCAGATGATGGAAAAAAAGAATTCTTTGAATCAGTCGACCGGGAACTCCATGCCTGCCCTCAGTATGATGTAAAAATCATTCTGGGGATATGAATGCTAAAATAGGTAGGAAGCCTCTCAATTGCAAGAATTGTCACAAATGATGAAAACACTGAAATCGTCATTGCGGGCGATTTCAATGTACACAATTCTGGGTGGCTTCGCCATTCTGGCCAGACAACACCAGTATGAAGGGATGTTGAGTTGTTCGCTGAGTTAAATCACCTTACTCAGCTTGTAAATGAGCCTACACGAATACCTGACATTGCAAATCATTCCGCAAACACCCTTAACTTGTTCCTTACCTCTCGTCCTGATAATTACTCCGTCAATGTATTATCGCCTCTAGGCTCGTCTGACCATTGTGTTGTATCAGCTAATTTCTCGATAATAAACCACGCAGTTAGAGAAAAAAAGCCGATTGGGACGGCCTTAACAACTTCTTTGGGAGATTTAACTGGTCGCTCAAGAGAAATAGCCAGTTGCATGCCACCTCTTCTTGAATTCAACCGCAATACTCGTGGTGTTCTAAATGCACATCAGTTTACCCTTAAGCCCATCTTCGGACGTACAGTTAAGTTCAGGGATTCGTTCTTCAGTCGTACAAAACGTATGTGGAACGCTCTGCCAAGCATTCAAGTGAAAAAACTTACGGAGAATTATTGGCCCCGTATCTGAGGAAGGAAGATTTCTGACAATCTTTATTGATGAGGTCTACGTTAAACGCGACCTAGAGAGTTTGTGAGCAGCTGAGTGACATGTGCCATTTCTAACATCTCGCGTTTGACTCATGTCGAGAGTCGCCCAACTTTTTTAACCACCTTTCTAGAAAGTTTCGTGAGACTCGTGTCGCGAGTCGCGTGTGTTATGCCTCGAAAATGGGTTAATTTTTGAAATAGGTCCCACCTGGTAGACTATTTTATCAACCTTTAACACGACCTAGAGAGCTGAAATTTTTTGAGCGGCTCGTCATGGGTTATTTTTGAGATCGCGTGTGAGACTCGTGTCGCGAGTCTCGTGTGGTAAGTATGATCCGTAGAAATTGAGTTAATCTTTCACATATACGACATTATTTCGACTTCATTGAGGGCCTTTGACCACCTTTCACACGACCTAGAGTGCTGAAATTTTGTGGTCAGCTCAGATTTGTTGGTCATTTCCTGACCCGCTTGTGACACGTCGCGAGTCACATGTGGCGCTTGTTAAGCGTGGAATGTGTGTTAATCTTTGAAATGGGACCAACCTTTTTTTAAACATCTTCCACACGTTTTAGAAAGCTGAAATTGAATTGTTAGCGTAGTCTTATAGGGCTTTTCCGAGATCCCGCGTATGACTCGTGTGATGCGTGGAGAAGTGGTTTTTTGACTTCTTTAAGGTCTTTTTTTAACCAACTTTTACACGTCCCATAGAAATAATATTTTGAGCGTTTGTTGTCTGTCGATGTATATACATTAAAGTTCGTAACCGAAAAACAGAGTTTTTGTTACATTTACTTGTTTTCAACTATATTTCATATTCAAAAGTTAAATTTTAAATTTAAAGTAATAATTTGAGTATATTATTAATAAGAAAAGCATGACGTTATGCCACAAAGAAGACCAAACTTCAACCAGACCGTTGAGCGATATATGCATGTACACAGTCAATTGTGGTATTCCTAACTCAGCGTTATGACTTTAGGAGCGCCTATTAGTTTGCCTGTGTGCATACTACGCTGTGAGCAAAATATTGCTGTAAACAATGGACTATATACTAAGTGATGGCAAAGCACATAGTATGCGGCTGTGCCGTGGGGCATGTGCAGTGTAGTGCATGTGTGCTACTTACCCAATAATTATAATTCTCACTCTCGGTTGAATGTCGGTTGCATATAGATATACTTCTAGACACGAGAACGTATAACAAATGTATGCCATATGAACGTTGTTTCATGGTACACACATCACAGCAGCAGCGAATGTTACGAAATAATTTGCAACTATCATTACATACTGGTAGGTATCAACTATCAAGTATCGATTGGTTTTCACACCTAGGCAGTGTGATGATATGCGAACTTGTAATGTATGTACTTAGATTGTGGTGATCATTTCTTCTCTCGTTGGTTAAAGTAGCAAAAACTAATAAATTAGCGGCACCAGAAAGACGTATTTGATTTTTCACATTCGCAACACTAAGCCACTCAAAATATTGACCGATTTTAGGTGTCAAACCGTCACAAGCAACGCTGGGAAGAAACTGGGGATCTGCATTGCGATTGATCGGGAAACTACTGACTGCTCAAAACTTGGTTTGAGCCAGTAGCCCAATAATCAAGTTCGTGATGTAGTGCTTGCTTTACCTCCTAGTGGTGGTCCCCGGGCATCTATGTGTATAAATCCTTGTATATGTAGGCTAAAACTGCAAGTGCGAACGGGTTAGCGTTTCTAGTATAGTGAACGTGGGTTAGCACCATGTGGTACCGAAAAATGCCCGCTACTGAAACCAACACAACGCCTCGGATAAGTAATGATCGAATAATGACGACTTTTGACCATTGTACCCGGACTAAGATTGGTTTCTGGAATGTGATTCAGGGAGTGAAAATGCCAGATTTCTTCAACTGGAATGTGAGTTTCTTCGATATAATTTGGACATATAGGTGAGTGAGTGAAGTAAGATGGTTCGACGCGGCAGATTATCACTGCCAAACGTATAACACTGTGCTACTCTACTCCGGCAAACCCTCTGGCAGTCCCCGTGAATCTGGAGTGGGTCTGCTGCAACGCCAACAGCACGCAGAGGCCTAATTTCCTGGCACCCACATGGGGATAGGATCTTATCAGCCAGATTTCGGACTAAGTATGGCGCGTCACGATTATACAGTGTTGCACCACAACGAATCCCTCGACTGAGGATGAAACGGACAACTTCTAATATCAGCTAAGCGTTGTATACAACGCAACGCCGAAAGGATATATCGTCATCGTGATGGGGGGGACTAGAATTCCATGTGATTGGGAAGCACGGTCTTGGCGAACGAAATGACAATGGCAGGAAGAGACCTGCCACAAAGTCAGCTGGGTGTCAACTGACAGGCAATCATCATACAACCAAATCGACCATGTGGCGATCCTGTCTTTTAGACGTCCGAAACAGACGAGGAGCCGACATGGGTATGGAATGCCTAGGTATAACATCGACCGGCTAAAGATCCCCTCAGTCCGCCAACAGTCCGGGTCATTTATCGCAAGGAGTGGAAGCGACTCGCTGCCGAAAACCATCCAAGAACATTGGAAAGCTGTGAATAAAGTTTTCACATCTGGAGCGAAAAGTATTCTTGGTAGAAGCCCCGAAAGGCACAGCACGTGGCTTACCGAGGTTACCTGGAGGCATATTGAAGAAGGTAAGCTATTTAAAGCTCGTAATACCACAGCAGCAGCGAGGATCGAGGTAGAGTCGCTGTATCGAAGAAAAATTAGAGAAGTGCAGCGTAGTGTAAGACGTGACAAACGTAATTATATTAACAACCTGGCCTCAGAAGCAGAGGAAGCAGCAAGCGGGTTCGATAGCAGAACCGTTTACAGAATCACCAAAGAGATAACCGGTGGTCACCGCTCTAGCCAACATCTGGTGAAAGCACTCGTTTCATTTGAGGATCAGCTCAAGCGATGGAAGGAGAATTTTTCTACGGTCCTTAACCGTGTATTCGCTAACTATATGCACCAAAATCAAACGGAGCAGCCGGAAGTAACAATTTCCCGTCATCCGCCGTTCATCGATTTTAAGAAGGCGTTTGACAGTGTCAACAGACAGTATATCTGGCTTGCCTTGCACAGGCGAGGTAGACCCGATAAACTAATAGCTATTATTAAAGCAACAGATGATGGCTCTAAATGTCATATGCTGCATAGAGGAATTTCGAGATCCTAAGTGGGGTACAGATTAAACATCGTTTAATGGTGTAATTTTTGAGAATTTTTCATTTTGGTCAAGAATTCGGCAGTTACAATTATGAATGAACCATTTGCTGCTCTTGAAGCGATCACCAGACATTCTTATTTTAATAAAAGCACTGCAACAGAAGATGGAATCAATGTCCAATATGATAAGATTGATGGACATCAGTGGCATGCTATCTATTAATCAAGAAATTTGCATATGAATCATAGGAAAGATCAATCGTTTCACATATCAAGCTCATCCGAATCTCTTTGCTTGGCGAAAATTTCCTACAATTCTCAGAAATCCGATAGGTGTACTAAAATCTACTCCTCTAAAATGTTATCTTTGAAATCTTTAAGAAATAAAATGGACACAGAGTTTCTTCCCTTTTCATTTGAAATAACTGAAATAGTTGTAATTAGAAAGGAGAAATCATTGTTCCTATTTCAAATCAACAAACCATCACGACTTACTATGGATTGTAGCTCCCCCGCTGTTGCCCCTGCACATCATGATTTCTTTTATTAATTAACAACAGTGAATTGTTTTTAGGTTTCTTTTGTCCTTCCTCTCATCAGTTTTATAAAAACTTTCAAAGCCTGCTTACACCTGTACATTGTAGTGAGTAAACTCCAGTCGAACAATGAATGTATTTATATATACTGCAAGTACATATCCGCTTACTTCCTTTCTAATTTTCTTCGGTTTCCTAATATGCAGTGTACATCGTTTTTTTTGCTCCACGAATTCTTCTATAACACATTTTATATAGCTTTGACGATAAACCATCCGCTACGATAAACCAAAGTCGAAAAAAAAATGAGAACCACATTTGCCGTTGCTTCAAAAGTTTACCTACGGTGGCTTCTTTTGTTGGGTCTTTTATCTGTGCCTCTGTTAGTTGGCAATTCAATTCCGTTAAACCGAGACCTAGATAAAATCTTGCAATCTTCATCAGGGCCATAATATAATGAGTTGAACTTTATATTTGACCTTTTTGTGTGAGTTGTAGTATTGTTGTTACCACACAGCGGCTGTTTTTTGGGTGGATTTGCCTAGATCTCCGGTGAGCCAGCCAGCCAGCCAGCCAGCACTATAGTGAGAGATACTCGCCGGCCGGCCGGCAGGCCGGGAGTCTCGCAACGATTTATTATGAAAGCAAAGGAAAGAAACCCCTTAGTTTAGCTTGATCCCCGGCATGACAACGGTGGTCTTCATCCCGTAGATCGCTGTTTGGTTGGTAGAATTTCGTATGCGGCGCAGCGGAGAGAGCACAAACAAAGCACGAAGCGCACGGCTGCTTTCTCGAGGTCAACCAAATGAAAGAATGAAGACGAACACCTCTAACTGAATTGAAGTGAACTAATCGCGCGCGCTTGCGCTGTTTAAGAGAAAGAATTGTATCTTTCCCAGCTGAAGATTTCTACTGCACACATTCACATTCATTTGATGCCAAAAATGGATTTATGGAAAACAGCAAAAAATCGTGATTTTCATAATAAATTGGGTTTTGTGCATTTGAAAGGATCGTTGCAGTCGATCTCAGAAAAAAGAAAGAAACAAACAAACAAACAATTGGATTGCATTAGGTTTGATTTGTATAACTCCTCTTCCTCCACATCACCCTTCTACATCATTGCAAACGACATCGACTATATTTATGACCGAGAAAGAATTGCAATTCTTGGGATTTGCAGAGCAATTGCTGTTCCGGGTTTAAACAAAGCCATCTATTTGCCGAGGATAGTTAGTTTCTCCCTTTTGATCTCTGTATTAGGTTGACAAATTGTTAACTCTTTGTCTGCTATAAATAGAACGAAGCAACAAATTGATGTTACCAATTGGCAAATTGCAGTGTTTTTATTAAAGAATGGAGACAGTGGTAGTTGGCAGGAACAACGTACGGACAATACCTACATTTGTATGCGCTGCATTTATCGAGTATGTATTATAGTTTTGTGCAATCTTTTGATGCATGTACAAGGAAGCCTATCCCGAATGACATAAAAATTATCATTATTCTTGTAAGAAGATATTTATATATAGTCTTCAACTTAAACTGTGGCTCTATTAACTGTTAACGTCGATTTGTATATGGTTTGTTGACTTTGTCCTATTTGGCGCAGGGACATAAGTCCAAAAAGAAAAAAATTGGGACTTATGTCCCACTGTCCCTGGAAAATAATTACCAAAGAAGTCAAATCGAATAAGGGATTTATGTTACTCCCCATCGGGACATAAGTCCCAAAAAAATATTCTGGGACTTATGTGCCACCTAACATATTTTTTTATAAGGAGCCATTTTGACTAATGTAACGAAAGTCCACACATTTTTTTTTTTAATTATTATCTCCGAACATTTGGAACTTTTGTCCCATCTCCGACAAATTTTTTTTGGATCGTTGTCCCGATCGACTGGGACACAAGTCCCTAATTCGATTTGGGACGTATGTCCCAATATTAACTTTAGGGGCTTATGACTCACTTAAATGCGTCATAAGTTCGAAATTGAGTTAGGGACTTATATCCCAACCGATCGGGACATAAGTTCAAGAATTTTTGGTCGAAGATGGGACATAAGTCCCAAATTTTCGGAGAGATTATTATTATAATAGGTGGGGCTAAAGAGCCTTGTACACAGCGACCTTGAGGTCTATTGTGTGTCCCTGATATTTTAGCACATATGACTAATGTTGTTTTTTAGAAGCTTCTTGGCTTTTCTCATGCCAGGCGATGAATTCCATTCCGCTCCGATAGTAGTGTTTTCCCACTATTTGATTTTTCTATTGATATGGCATTTGAAGTAGGCAATGCCCAGCATTCTGGACCAGTGAAAGTTCCTTCTGCGCCTTCTCTTGCACAGAGGTCTGCTGCCTCATTTCCAGATATGCCTGAGTGTCCGGGAGACGACATTAGTGTAATTTTGTTGTTTTTAACCAGTTGTTTTAAGTGGCAGAAGCAGCTCCACGTTGTTTTAGAATAAAAGACTGGACTGCTAGCAGGTTCTCGGTTCTTCTGTACTTTCTTTCCAGGACTCAGGCTTCTATTGCTATAGTTTCTGTCTGGAATACTGTTGGAATACTAGTGGAGTCGTAGTGTGCTTCTGGGTCCGAACACTCCTGCTCCGATTCCTGTGTTTGTTTTTGATCTGTATACCAGATGGATGCATCGTAGTGGTAGAAGGGTACTTATGATATTTTCATCTTGATTCCCTTCGGGTATTTTAATCGTAAAATTAGTTGTTTTTATCATGAGGTCTGATGGTTGGACAGTTACATCTTCCAAATTTGTTTCGGTTATGATGCTAGATTTCGGAGAGAAATCCACCACATTGGGACATAAGTCCCTTATTCGATTTGACTTCTTTTGGAACTTACAGTGGGACATAAATCCCAATTTTTTCTTTTGGGACTTATGTCCCTTATGTCGTATATTTCAAATTACCTTATAAATTAATATTGACTTTTTTATTTCCTTCGTTTCAGAATTTCTTCAGATTGCACCGATTACGCAAATTGGGATTAAGTGACAATGAAATCAACAAACTGCCTCCAGATATACAAAATTTTGAAAATTTAGTCGAATTAGATGTATCTCGTAACGGTAAGTTTGATAAACAATAAAATAGTTTATACTTAATAAATAGTTACTAAACGTACATACCATCTAGGAAAATAGTTCATTCATCTCTTGTATTGTTCAACTTTATTCTTACAAATTGCATTGCCTGTACATAACAAAACTAGGCTGACTGACTGACAGGCTGGTTGGTTAGACTTGAATGCCAGATGGAAGATGTTTAAAGAAAAATGTTCATCATTATTTATTGTACAATGATAATTCATCTCATATTTCCCGAATGCCTTCAACTCGGACCAAATCCACATTTTTCTTTTGATAAATGATACCGTTTTGGATCGGATTCTATTTGTTTTCTCAGATTTTGCTCTAATAAAAACGAGCCGTCAAAAAAAAAAGATAGACACAAACGACGCGGGTAACGGTATGCCGGTTGTTTACCTACTTACTATATAATAAAAAGACAACTTTTTCCTGACTCCCTTTACAAGCTCTATTTAAGTAAAAGGTTGCATGGATTTCTAACAAAATACACGCTGAATGGAAGACCGCCATCAGCGCTCTATCTTTCACCTTTGTTTTTTTTGTTAATAGTGAATCGAGTTCTTCTGTTGGTATGTTGCTTGCCGTCACAGCAGGCAAGCTTTTTATTCGTACAACAATTTTATGTCTTAAATATGTGTAGTGTATGAATGTTGTATATGTACGTATACCAACAGTATGTAAATGTCGCAACTATTTATCTTGGTGCCATCGTCATATCATCACAAGCATCAGGTAAACTGAACAAACGTTTTCCATTCTAATTTTTGGACAACGAGAATGAAGGAGGTCGTCGGCTCGCTAGACAATCATGTTTTGAGTTCCATTTACCCGATTTTCCCATGAACATACAATGTATGCTCTTTGTTGTTCTGTGTACTGTTTTAAATGTTTTTATTATCATTTTACAATTTTAAATTTACATTTCTTTGGTCTTTTACAATTTGTGCGCGGAGTTTTGATACCGTAAAGGCCAGTTTTCAGTGCAAGATCATCCGAGTTTCGAGATTAAACTCGATATAATCTCAGAAACTTGTTTTTCAGTTTCAGTTTCATATAAGTTAACTCTAGAGAGTTAGTTAACTCAGTTTTAACAAAGAGTTAACATAGCAATGAAAAACCAGGCATACGTGTTGTATAAGTTTCATATTAGTTTAACTTTTTTTTTTTAATTCATGTGATATCCACAAGGTTCTTTTCAGAGGTAAGCCATCAGCAGAATATAGGGGGAATAACACATCATCAGAATTGCACGTGTCCGTAACTATCTCTGAATCTGATCGGTGGAAGTGTGATCAAACCTACACGTGGTAATTTTCCTACAATACAGGAAAAGCTGAATGATCGGTCTAGTCCCTTCCAAGTAGATCGGAACGAGGCCAATAACCCCACCCCTAAAAAAAACTATTAAGGAATAACAAATCAATCTCAAAAAACGCGGACACGCGAAGAAGATTATAACGAGTTCAAAAGATTTGAAAAAACATTTCACCGGCGAAAGAAAGGATCCTGGGAAAAGAAAGGATCCTGGGAAAAGAATCTCATCCGTGCGCTAGAACAGTACAGAGAGCAAGGACCGCTCTAGGCTCGAAAGTACGTGGTATGACGCAATATAAACCGCGTTGCACATACTGCAAAGACAATGGAGGTAATCTGATCGCCGATCTCAAAGGCAACTTAGAACGATGAGAAGAGCATTTTCATGAGTTGCTAAATGTCCAGCTAACTGAGGAATTGGAGGCTTCACCAATGACTGACGACAACCCTATGCTGCCACCAACAAGCATAGATGAAGTTAGCAGAGCGATAAATCGTCTTAAAAAACAATAAGGCCTCCGGATCAGATGGTATCCCGAGCTGATTAAATCAGAAGGTCCCGCACTACACCAAGCAATTCATGAAATAGTAGTGCAGGTATGGTAGAAAGAAGCGATGCCAGTAGACTGGCGAAGAGGCTTCTTGTGCCCCATACATGCAGCAGTTATCATGTTATATCGTCGTTGAGTAGGGTTATAAGAATTTCTCCGCTATCCTTCAAGACAGGATAGCCCCATAAGCCATACCAGTGTGGCTTCATCCCAGGTAAATCAACAAATGATCAGATTTACACCCTTAGGCAGTTGATGGAAAAATGTCTAGAAGCCATATTTACACCATACCCTTTGGTATGCTCCGATAAGTTTAAGTTTTTTTGGGCCCGTTAGGTGGCGTTGTAGTCGAGATATTTACGAAAATTTGTATTTATGGTTGGATTTGGTTCATATTCACACCATATGTTCGTGTGATGTTAGAAAAAAGATTCCTTCATTTTTGACGGGTTCTCACCTAGACGTACTTTTGACCTTACATAACTGCACAATCTGTAACTCTTGAACGCTTCTAGGTACAAGGTCACTTTGAAAGAACTCTTTTTTAAAATAAAATTAAATTTTAAATTTTTCAAAATTCATACAACTATATCTGATATAAACGCCGTAATTTTTTTTTTTTAAATGTTATTTTCGCGAATATTAGTTCATTAGGGTTTCGTTTGATAATTTAAATGCTGAATCGCTCTTCTTTTATATTGATGGCCCGGGGGTCAGACAAAACATACCTTTAAATCACACTTATGTGCTATGTAAAAGTCAAAGGACAAAAAGTTCAAGCATTCGCCACCACAGGAATTGCAACTGATTTGTTGGCAGGTAGTCGGACAGCACATAGGGGATTTAAAATTCCACTTTCGGCAAATTAAACATCTGCTTCCAACATGAAAATTCCATCATTTGAGTCTAACAAATTGAAGAAAGCATCTCTGCTGATAATCGACGAAGTATCTATGCTATACACTCATTATCTTCGAGTAATAGACTTGTTACTATGAACGACGTCCGACCATTTGGAGGAAAGCTACTGCTATTGGGAGGTGACTTTCAACAAACATCAAGTACCAAGATGGACTCTAACAGACATCATTGAATTATGCGTTAAAAATTCGCCACTTTGGCGTCACGTCAAACAACGCAGCTTAATTACCAACATACGTTCAGCAGGACAACATGTATTTTATGAATAGTTGTTGCGCTTAGGTGATGGTATCTTAACAAACGATTGTGACGATGAACTTTTTTTTAGATTTTTTAGAGTAGTAATTATTATATTGGGACTCAAGTGAAAAAAAGTTAATTCCGCCATTTTTGACGGGTACTCATTGATTTAACGATAAAATCCAAGCTGCTAGTGTAAAAGACAATACCAGTACTCACATATGGATCCGAGACTTTGGTGCTTGGCAAAAAGCATTTTAGCCACGTTCAAGAGAAAATACTTATGGAGAATTGTTGGCCCCGTATGTGAGAAAGGTCGATTCCGGAGACTATAATGATGAGATCTACGAGCGTTACCGCGATGTCGACATAGTGAAGAGAATTAAGGTCGACAGGCTACGGTGGGCAGGACACCTAGCTCGCATGAGCGAAGGGGATCCTGCTCGGAAAGTCCTTTGCGGTAGGATTTATGGAACACGACAGCGAGGCTGGCAAAGTCTATGCGAGAAGGATGGCGTAGACCAAGACGCCCAGAGTTTAGGGATGTTAAACTGGATGACATCGACTCGAAATCAGGACCGGTGGAGTGATTTTTTGCGGGAGGACCAGACTCCGATTGTTTAGCCAAATACGATGATGAATAAATTTTCCCAAAATTATGTTAAGTTTCAAGTCAGAAGTGGTGCATCTCTTTACGGTACAATAAATGTGAACATTTCCCCCTAACTTACTGACATGTTTTGATGCATGTAAAATGTGTGCCCCCTGTACATGTGATTATCAGTTGAGATTGTTGTACTGAATTTTTCTATAAATGAACTAAACAAAGAGGAAGTGAAGTTCAAAGGGTGGCTAGTCTTACTGGGTTTAGTTGTACAGTTCTTTGGAGAATAAATAACACTGACAGTCATTGCATTCGCAGCAATTTCTGTGAATTAGATAACAGAATGTCATTCTTTATTCTTATTAGGTCGTTTTACATACTTTATTCACTTGTCCTCTAGTAAACAATGTTGGTAATTTTTTTTCTCTTAATGTCACATAGTACTACTCCTCGTTTACGATGGGTGAAAGAAGAACTGGAAATTATATTAAATTGTCTTATAGAATTCATTGTTTTTACACAGTAATATAAATTTGTTCATTAACATGTGGTTGTAGGACATTTGATGTTATTGTTGAACATTTCTATCACATGAACAAATGTTACTGTTGATACGTTTAATAAAACTTGAAATTTTTTAAATTTTTTGAAAATTGGTCGACAAACCCGCCTCTCAGTAACACTCAGTCATTATTTCAACTTTATGAATGCCATACTCGATTTAAGTTTTTCTTTTCAAATTTAAATAACATTTATTCTGTTAATAAGTGTGTAAAATGAAATTAGATTAGATTAAGATATTTTATTAAACATTTAGATATTATACAATTTTGACTTAAAAAACTAAACTTATAACTATTATTATTAAGTGTCGGCTCAACAATAGGGGCCCGACGTATTTACATTGTCTTTTTTTTTTGGATTGCTTATTATTAAACAATATTTTTTACTACTTAATCTACTACATGTTTATTTTTAAAGCAATTTAATTTTAAACGATAAATTTTAAAATAAAATAAAAATGAAGAATAATATTAAAGGGGATATAAACAGGGCGATCTTCAGCCTCTGTAATGTTGATTGCTGGCCTTCTCGTAGAAGGAAACGTCTTGATTATTAAAGATGTCGTCAAATCTAGCATCTGTGAATCCTCTGATGTTTATATAGCGGTGGCTTGGCTCGATTTCTTCGATTCTCAGTCCTTGCACCTCCGGACTTGGATGTGTTTCCAACCCATCAACGAATTTCTTTGCCATTCGGAACAAGTGGTCGGTTATGGGCAGCAGACCTGCCGCGTCGTAAAGCCTTGCACTCGAGACAAACTTATAGCTGTTTGGCACCCTCCAGAGTCCTGTACAGATCCTAAGTACCTTCCTTTCAAATAGGGAGATCTTCTTCATCGTTGTTGGTGAGACGGTGAACCATATGGGATAGCCATAGGTTATCACTGGCCTGAATGTAAAATGAAATTTCTACGCTAAATTAGTTTGTGCAGTTTGCCTTTCGTCACATTGTTTAGATTTGGTAAAGAAGTGCTTCAAGCAAACGAGCATCATTTACCCTTGCAACAAGTGTTTCTATATAATTTTATCGTATGTGTGTCAATTAAGTTTCGTTTTTGTATGCGCTTAGTGCAGCGAGAAGAATGAGTCATTTATTTAACAATCTTGCTAGAATATATGGGGGTTTCGCATTCTGGGAGCCTGATTAATTTATTCGACTATCATCATACACATCATTCACATTATTTTATGAATGGTACACACTACACACAGTACAAATCGAGCTCAGTACATAATTCTCTATACATGTATAGTGTTAACCATTCTGATGATGATTATATTCATTGACCGGTTTATGCTGTTTTTTTATGATGTCATGTATTCCTTACTCTTTGCTTGAGAAGTTAGTCATTTTTATTGTTATTGCTAAGAATTGTTTATTTTCGCATGATGTCGAATGTTTATAGTACATAAGAGGCGACAGTGTAAGAGATCTAGCGAAGCAGCAGAATTAAGTGAAGTTTAATTATAGAAATATTTTTAAGCAATGGAATGAGACACTTTTATTTGCATTCGCAGTAATAGATATATAAACCTAATCTAAGGCGCATAATGCGTTATGTAATGATTAGTTCTTGATATATATTCGTGAATACGTCCTCAAACGAATTTTTAAGTATAATTACATTCTGTGTATTTAAAAAAAAACTAAAGACGGTACTTATATTAGATAGAATATACTTTTCTATAGATGCTCTTTAGTCAGAAACTAAATTAACAGTAATTAGCAACTTCTGTACCGCTTTTCCCCCCGTTTAAACAATTAATCGCATAATTTTCCGAAAATTATTATTAAAAAAAACAACCCATAAAAATTAAAATTTTTCATCTAAATTCTCTAATCGCGGAAATTGATATGGGAGCCCCTCGATCCTGGGCCATTTTTTTTTATTGTAGGAGAAAATCATCGAAACAGACATTTGACATCAGATGTTAAAATCTTTTAAATTCTCACAATATGGGGAACAATTAACGACTTGAACTGAACACTGAACAGGCAAAATGACAAATAAAATCAACTCTGGTGGTGAGGTTTCTAACACAATAGAGCAGAATAGAAATTTATTAATCCTACAAAAAGTTGGAATGCATTGTATTGTTGTTGGAAAATTATTCTTATTCCTATTCCGGTATAAAATGCAGCTAAAATTAAAATATTGTTGCTTCATTTAGTTTTTTTTAGACCTAAACAAGAAGGTGTAATAAACTTTGTTTTGTGGGTGTTTTTGTACATACGTTGTCATTTGCTTTCATTTCTTTTAAACTAACTAAAACGTAATTACAAAACCAAACTTTTTTTTTTATACAAACTGTTAACTTTCCTAATAATTTCCCATAAGTACGTTACGTGTTCCATCACCATACTCAGTTGTAGCAAATTGAATTATTTTTCAGTAACCCAAGGCAATTTGAATGATTTTCTGTACTTTTATGTTGAATCGGTGGCAATCAACAGTTTAGTTTTAGATACATTTTTCTGATTGAATTAAACAAAATTCAATTAACGCTGACTAAAGTGAGGCTGCAAATGAAGTAATTGAAATTGATTGCAGTTGTAAATGGTGTGGTTATTCGAACTAAATCGAACCAATCCAATCTATGTACAAGTATTATCTAACAGTGGAGAACTATGGTGGTGCTGCATATGCTTCGTCAGTGCATTGGGATTGTGTATCCCTATCGATAGAGCCCCCTCTTGCACAGATTTTATTTTCTTTGATTTCATTAGCGAAGAAAAAAGTACGAACGCTATTTGTGTTATTGTCACTTGTTTCATTTGAACCGAATGCAGTTAATCAAACGTTGGAATTAAATTCTTATTGTTGAGGGAATTAAGTAAGGATGCCCTGTTTTTAGCAGCAACTGCTTCCTCACCGACAAAAGATTTTTCGTTGTCTTTCGCGACAGTTGTGATACTGACACAGATTATTAGCGCGCTTCCTGGCCTACTTTCCTGCTTTGAGTCGTTTGCCGTTCGCTTTAGATTTTCATTTAAAAATTTAAAGAAAATTAATAAAACATTTTACGGAAGAGCGTCATCAGTTTCTGATTTAATTATGCAGTGCTGCGGGTTCGTTTTGCATACCATGTGACCTATGTTATTAAATAAACTTAAATAAAGGTGGAAAAATGCAATTTAAACTTCATCAAAGCTAGAAAAGAAGAAACAGGATCGATAATCCAGTGAAGAATTTAGGTCACGTTTATTATCTGATCTAGAGAGTTGATTAACTTAACAACAGTTTATAGTGCGTAATATTTTTTCATCAGGTTGTTTGTTTTCTTTAGTCTCGATATAAAAACTACACTTGAACGTGTGCTGCGACAATTGTTCCAACATTTTGATGAAAAACCGTAAAGTTTACCTGGCGTGCCTTGTATATTCACATCGTCCACCATAAAAAGCTTCCCAAGTAGCAGAAATTATCTAAATTTTCAATACTGATGTTTTCCAAGCTCATTGTGAAATTTAGGTTTGGTTTTGTGGATGTTGCTGTTTACCACTTTTTTTTGCGTGTATTGTTAATCTCTTAGTATTTCCTCAATTTAGGCGAATATATGTGATATTATGCATCTGTCATCACAAATGAGGCACCCCTCGGGCCTCAGGATACATATGTGTATAAAATTTGAAGAAAATTTAGAAGGTTTTGAGGGGGTCTTTAGTGGGGTGTTTCGGTGATTTTGAGTGAGGCTTTTGGAGTTTTGAGAAGGTTGTTATTGGAGTCCTGAGGGGGTCTTGTCGTGTCTTTAGGGTTCTCGCCGGGGGTCTTGAGGGTATTTTGGGAGAGCTTTGATTCCGGTCATGACGGGCTTTTAAGAGATTCTTGGGGGGTCTTGAATGAGGCTTACGGTGGATTTGAGAGGGTTGTGAGTAGAAACTTGAGAGGGTTTTGAGGGTATTTTAAAATAGCACTAAGTGGGGTCTTAAGGGGGTTTTGAGGAAAGTCTTGAGGGGGGTTTTAAGAGGATTTTAGGTGTGGTCTTCAGAGGGCCTTGAAGGGTTCTTGTTAGTCTTAAGTTGGTCTTGAGGGAGTTTTAAGGTGGTCTTGAGCGGGTCTCTGAGGAAGTTTTGAGATGGGTCTTGGGAGTTTTAAATGGATCTTCAGAAAGGTCTTCAGGCAGTCTTAAGGTGGTATTTAGGGAGCCTTGAAAAGGACCTTAAGATGGTCTTGAGGGTTTTTCAGAAGGTCTTGATTGGGTGTTGGGTTGGTCTTGAGGGCGTTCTTATTGGAATCTTGAGTTAGGTTTAAGGGGGGTTTTGGGAGGTTTTGAGGGGGTCTAAAGGGACTCTTGACGAGATATATTATTAGATATTTTTAATAAAAAAAATGCTTTTATAAAACTATAACTAGCCCCCTAAAAGGAAGAAAATAAAATAGTTAGTAGATCGGGAGCAGCTACAACAAAATAAATAAAAATTGCTGCAATGTTTATAATGGAAATCTGGAATATTTAAGGCTCAGAAAAAGCATAAAAATTCAAAGCACCACGATAAGCATTTAAGTCTCTTGTAATAGTAATATTTGGCGCGACAGACCATTGCAGTCCAAGGCCTTGCTTCTCGCAACCATTTGTGTTGAGCATGTATAATTTTGCACACAAATGGAGGGGACCTACAATTTAATGCCGGATCCGAACGGCAAAACAAGAAGCATTCCGTGACAAGTTATTACTCTCGGAACGTTTGTCACCCATTCGCGAGAGGTGGGACTCCGTGAAAAATACTTTTGGTGTTACTGGGATTCGAACCACGAACCCCCCCCCAGGCGCCCACTAAGTCTCTTGTAACCTGCTTCTTATCCTCTAGCTATTCTAGAATTAATTATTTTTATTCACGAATTAAACCAACTAATACTCTTTAAATATTTGCCAGCTTAACTGATACACCCTGTAGATTCCAATTAACAATAGCAACAGTTTAAGATGATAAACAGTACTACTAGTTATTTCAAAGTTTACATTTTTGTTTGTCTAATCAAAAGGAAGTAATATATGTATATTTTAACCCCAAAGTGGCATCAACTTGGCTAACATTCAAGTTCTTACTCTATTTTCTGTTCGACCTTTGTTACATTTTTTTTTCATCCCAATCACGTAAATGCCAGAATTTATATTGGCCCAGTTTAATCGAAACTGCTGTTTTCTCAGTTCTGCTCGGACACTTTCGCTGTTTGATGCCTTTGATATTGCACGAATCATAAACAACAAGAAATGGTTTGTCTTATTTAATGATTTTTTGAAACGAACTTGATCTATGTTTAGCAACCTATCAAAGCTCGTTCAACTGAACGCCCATCAAACAGTTTATTATATATAATTAGATTTTGTGTACAGTTTTAATTCGAAGTTCATTGTGTTTCGGGTGTTAGACGAAATTATACTCTGATTTACCTTGAGCCGCACTACAACAAGAGAATGCGTTGCTATTTTATTACTCTTTTATTGTGCAATATTTTCAAAAAAAGAAAAATTAAATTTTTTGTTTTGAATTCGCTATGCATAAGTTGTAATGATATTTGTTTTGAATTGCGTTCGTTTGACGTCAGAAGAAACTGCTCGTTTCTCCCGTCCCGCTCATGCTCCCAATTTATAACGCACAATGCGTCTTTGTTTTCTTTTAAAAAAAAGAAGCTTTTCTATGTAAACTATTCACACAATTTGAATAGTACTTTTACCGCACGAAATTGGAAGGAAAATTCAAAAGCACCCCACCCTCTTTTCCATAGCGGTTGGACGTTGATGAATTCCCCTGCACGGAAATTAGATTAACCCAAATTAGATCCAGCACAAAGAGGGATACAATGT
Source organism: Nephrocerus scutellatus (assembly GCA_947095585.1). Taxonomy (NCBI): domain Eukaryota; kingdom Metazoa; phylum Arthropoda; class Insecta; order Diptera; family Pipunculidae; genus Nephrocerus; species Nephrocerus scutellatus. The sequence goes on along the minus strand of OX352761.1, from coordinate 126,324,224 downwards.
TTATTCACTCACTATTAAAATCAAATTACTAAACATCAGAATCTGTTGTTTGTTTGTGCTGTGATGTGCTTTGAGTGTTTGCATGTGTATCTTCACATAGACACACGTCATAATGCATAATGGAAATTCATAATTAAACATTAACGATTTGAAGAGTGGCACATGTGAAACATCTCAAACCATTTTTGATGTTCATCAGTGTGTTACACATGAAGGTACAAGTGTAAACACGTCTCTAATGCGCATTTATTAACACAAAATAAGAATTAATTTTGATGCAATGATGCATACCGTCCGAGACGTTCAGACATATTGATGTTGACAGATAGGATGGTTGGAGTTCCATTTAAATTAACTTTGAATATTGCTAATTTTAGTAAATTATATAAGTCTGGCCGGCATCAGAGAATTCAACTGATAAACGACATCTGCATCAAATCATATCAATTAAATCAACCCCTCGAGTATATTTTAATTTAAATTGCAGAGAAATTTGCTGCTGCATGTGGCATCTAAGTGATAGACCAACTAAATTTTCCATTTTTCTTTTCCATCCAAACATGTATTGAATCTTTTTGTTCACTAACTTTTCAAAAGTACTTAAAATGATTTCAAGTAACATTTTATTTGACAACGTGACGTTTACGTTCATAAGGAATTTTATTTATAATTTTATTCATTTCAATTAGAAACTTTTATTCTTTTAAATGACAACATTTTTATCTGTCTGACGTCCCGCACATCCTGCAGCTTCCATAGTCCAGCCCCTATTACCTTAGTTGTCATCTAGATCTGCAGTTCGATTTTATGAACCCTGTAATGATTCTTACGCTACCTTTGTTCATTACGAGCTATATTAGAGACTTTATTGGGTTGTAGTGTCCTAAAATTGGGGAAGAGTTGGAGAGAACTGAAGCTCATTGCCAGGAACCGCACGCGGCGCCTAGGCGCAGTAAAGGCCCTAGGACCCACAATCAGGGAGAATTCTGAGAAAATAAATTGAAACCGGCTACAAACGTGAGGAATGTGATATATTGTAAATCACATTCCTTCGATTTTTATTTTATTTTGAATTTAATAAAGGGCTTAGCCCAACTTATTACCGTGACGTAAGTCATTCAGGGAGTCATCCCTTGGCAATAAGTCTCTATAAAAAAAAAAAAAAAAAAAGGGGGATATAGGACATAAGAAAAAGAAGAAAAAAGTTATGGACGAGTTTGCTGAGCTATGAGTATAATTATTTTTTTTTTGCACAATGCATACAGATGAGAATTAATCACCCAAAAGAAATTGATTTTTTAAATGTGAAAAACACTGTGTCAGATGTAACAGATGTTGCATCTATTTATTTGTCTCTTTCGGCATTTTCCACTTTAATGTATGATCGTGAATTTCTAGAAATTGCTACTGAATGTAATACGTACGAATGCTTATGTGTGAGCGTGTTTTTCCTCTACTTTTGTCTTACTTTGGTACCAGCGTAAATATTTACGCATTGATCATTCAGTTTTAATATCTGCGTGGAGCAAAACCAGTTCACATTTTTTACCCTTTTGTTTGTTAAGTTTAGGAATACGATACATACCGCAACTGTCATAGTGAAACAATAAACTATACGAGCAATTTTGCATTCCAATAGATGCATACACATAGAGAAACCTGCAATTATATAAATAAATTTTTCAATAATAAAAAGTAAGACTGCACAAATTCCAATATCAAAAGCTGAAACTGGTTGGCACGATTGCTACTGTGACACACATTACGTCAATGTTTTGCCTTAATGCCAAAACCACTACATATACGTTGTGCTTTTGTTCACAACTTAGCTATAAAAAAAGATTGCTTAACCCGTTGATGCCATATGTCTATTAACTTTTATTCGATTTATGATTGGGGGTAATAGTACAATAGCTGTAGTGATAAACTTATAAACGCAACTGATAAACAGTAACTTTTATCAAACAGGCAAACTTTACTCGTTTTAAGTCAAGTTCATTGAATATCAGTTGAATAACTTCATAAATTTGTTCAAAATGGGTTAACATATTTTCAATAAATTGTTCGTTGCCTACGTGTAAATAAATATTGCATTGCATATTAATAACACGATCACGTTGAGCAAAACAAACAATTAGCATACCCCATCGTAGCCAATCAATTCACTGTACGGGTGCACTGCAGCCTTATAAAGCAGGTCATATCGCCGCAATAATCAGCGACGTATGACATTTTGCGATGTAGGTGAGTGAGTTGTGTTTAAGCCCAAACGAAGAGTGTTATTCAGTCGGATTTCGGACATTGTAGCCGTTTGCAAATTTTCCTGACCGCACCCATATAAAGCACTATTTAACGCTAAATAAGCTCTCCAGCTAGTCGGTCGTTGGCCGACTCAATGTGCCAAGTTTGTGTAGTGCCAGTCTCGCGCCATATGAAGCTATGGGTGAGGGAGTGTATGTTTATTTAATATTCCACGAGCCTTTTGGAAGTATGACCGACGTCGCATATTAATGCGGTTCCTGCATTCTTGTGGTTGATTATGGAATTATTTTACTAAATTATTATAATACTAAATTATTAAAAAATTTCTGTTGTTTATAGTCGTTTATTTCTCTCTTATCATCTCACAGTAATAAAAAAGTTTATTGTTATTTTTGGAAATATTTAGGTACCAGCTGAAATACCCAGCGTGGCCGGCTGCCCCATCTCATTGCCCTGCCCAACCCCACTGGCCCATCCACACGCCCCAAACCAAACTGAGCACTCACCCACTGACACCACACACCCTCTACCACCACCAACTAACACACCCCACTAACATCAACCACTGATCGCCGCCAACACGAGTCACCTCAAATCTGTAGCCTATAACAACCGGGGAAAAAATGTAGAATGGTGAAAAACCTGATCAAAAACGGTCCAGTAGTTTTCATGGTTAAAAAAAAATACAACTTATCATTGTAGTATTAATATGACTTCGATACGTCCAGTGGATTAGGCGTGATGATGTATCGATTTCAGCGCCACCTACCGGATCCAAAAAAAAAACAAAGTTATCGGAGTACCAAAGGAATAAATGATGTAAATATGGCTTTGTTACGAACATTCTTAGACGTTTTCAAAAATTGAGCGACAATTCGAATTCAGCGCCACCGACCGGACTCAAAAAAGAGAAACATTTAGGGTCACCAACCAAACATATGGCGTAAATTTGCCTTCAATATATCCAGTGGTTAAGGTGTTATGCTCTTACAGACATATTCAACAATATCTCAACTCCAGAGCCATCTACCGAATCCAAAAAAATGCTAACTTACAGGAGCATGAAACGAACGTACGGTGTAAATATGGCTTCGATAAATCCAGTGGTTTAGGCGTATTTTATGCCGAATGACATATCGATTCCAGCGCCACCTACCGAATCCAAAATAAACACAAACTTAACGAAGCACCAAATGAATTTATGATGTAAATATGGCTTCGATGCGCCCAGTGGTTTGGATTTAATCGATTACATATATACGCACAACTATTTTTAAATTCTCTATATAACCGGGCCCACAAGTGTTTGTTTGTTTGGTTGCTTGTCGTGGAATCTTGCGATAAATTTTTATTGGAAATTATAGATGAAAGTGCAAGGAATCAAACTAAAAACCCGCAATGGCCTTTCAACCCAAATTAAATCGAAATAAGTACTGCAGGGGGTTACTGATAAAGTTAAGTGACCTTAATGGCCTGTATATAAAAAAATGCACAGACTTCTATAACAATTTAATTGAAGATGAATGGGTTTACTATACACTTGTTAATTGTTCTCGTAATGACCCTTATTTGGCCTTTGACACTGATTGGTTTTTAACATAATTTCACGATGTTATAAGGATGTACAACAAATTCATTATCATAATCTAACATTCTGCCGTTTAAATAGGAATTGCATTCAATTTACTATTCACAACACAGGAAATGTCTTGTTCTATTATAATGGAAGCAATAGACAAAGATCAGCTCGCCAAACAATCTGCCCGCACAATATGTTAAAAAAGGACGACAAAACTCATTTAAAATGAATTTCCTAAACTCTAACCGCATACCAGAATAAAAGCAGATATGGGAAGCATAGACGCATCACCACTTCATCAGAAAAAGCTGGTATGAATAAATAGTACGCTTGGGAATGCAGGTTGTTCTATGTATGCTTCTATATAAGCGATGTGACCGACTGATGGTGTTAAGAGGTCTACTTCACGAACTTCACGAACTTACGCATTTCCGTAAAGACAATTTTTAATTAAATTTCATTGTTATTCCACATGCATAAGTTGCTGTGTTAAAGTGCAATCTCTCACATTCCACATTCACAACGCATGATTTCTGCCTCACAAGAGATTGAATAAAAATTGAACGTGTGCGTTATACGCAATTTTAATTGACATTCTTGTGTTAAGCTTTGTTTATGCTCTTGTTCAGAGGTAATTAAAAAATGTCAAATGAAATTAAAACGTACTTGCGGGGCTCATAAAATTTCGAATCAAATCTTATATATATCGGTCATAACAAGGAGTAAAGATTATTGTTGGTGCCTCTTGTGCGGGAACGCTCTAAGAAGGCATATTTACAAATTGTTTTATGGAGTCGATGTCTTTCATTGAGTAGATGGAGTAGAATTACATATTTGAGTATTTTGTCCAATTATTTTTTTGGCTAGCCAGAGAAACATTTTCAGTCTTACCATTGAACTCAACTGAGCATTGAACTGTTTGTTGGTTTGTCTGTGTTTGTTTGATCGAAATGCTTTGTGGTCGGCCACTTCGAATAGACAGACTTGGTTGGCAGACACATAGATTTATCAGCATAAATACAAAACATCATAATTCAAAAAAAAAAAAAATATCGTATATTTAATAATGCAGAAGTAATAGATACAACATTTTGGATGTCTAGGGTAGCTAAATGTTTTATTTTTATTTAGAGTGATAAGATTTAGAGCTTTTATGACAGTAATAGTTGATTATATTTTTTTGACAAGGTTATATAAACAATTTTGCACGACATGCGTTCGCTAGATGTAACTTAACACTATTAACTAATGAGTGCTTTTTTAATTCTCTATATTAACTTAGTGTGTCCGTGTGTTTGTCTGTTTGTTGTGGAATCTTGCGATTTTTAACCCACTTCTCAAGTCCCAATTTTATTGAAACTTTGCACACATGTGCATTTCTGGTGACAATACTTTCTATTAAATTTGGAAGTGATTGGTCCACGGGGTTGGGGGGCTCCCATACAAAATGTTTTTTTTAATAATCATGCCATATAGTGGCATCAGATCACGCCATACTAATATGACTGTGCGCTGGTGCTTTACGATTGGGGTTGTTTTGTGTTTGGGTTGCAGTGCTTCCCATGCGCTTTTATTATTCAGCATTTATAGTGGAATTCGGTATACTTTTCGTTATTAGAGAATTTACATGAAACATTTTTTTTTATAATTAGCGCACGCTTCATTCGAGCACAGCGTGGGCTCGGAAATATTGAATAGAAGAAGGAAATACCGGGTGTCCTCCGATTGGAAGCCAATGGTTCTAACTACTGCACCACCGACACTGTCAATAACCATAGCTGAAGTAATTGATCTGTTTTCAGTAGACCAGTATCACTTTTCTTGAAGTCAAAGATTTGATTTTTCCTTCTAAACAAAATTGAAGAATTTTTATTTCGGATTGATCACTAGGACCAAGTCTTGCAGGTTTTGGGGCGATAGTCTCAGAGTGGATGGGGGTTGTACCGCAGTCTAGTAAATTCTCAGTTACCAATGATCCTTAAAATGAGCAACCAACCAACCACTGTCCACGTCCTGTCTCTGTAAACAGAGAGTTTTTTTGGTGTGCTTTGCGCAACAAACATTACCGACAAACTACTAAACGTAGAGAGGGTGGCGGACGTGGTGGCGCTGTAAATCAATGCTGCAGGAACTATATTGCTCAGCCTGCCACCATAATCATCGGCTCTAGAGCAATCATGTTTTTCTGGACAACCGGTAGAGAAAGTGGAATGTTTGCAACTGCGCAAGATATTGCCAAACGCAAAGCGTTTGAAATGTTGTGTAACGCTATCAGCTTAAACACTAAGCTACGTATTATGTTTCGTTCAAACATTCAATTCGTACTGTTATGTGAACAAGCACTACGAGAAAGTGAAAGATGTTCCTTAAAAAGTGCATTCGAAACATCTTATAGAACGACTTCAATTGCAAAATTGCCAGGAACCAATAGGCACAATCATTCAACGAAGAAAGTGGCAGATGGTTGTTCACAAACTGCAAAAAGGCGATAGCTACATATCAGCTAACTATGCGGTGCGATTGAATCTATTACCTTAAAATGGCAGAAGAGCGGGTTAACCAAGAAACATATGGTGCAGAACTGTGTAGGAGTTATCCAGGTCACTGAGGAAGAGTTGGATTGAGTAGAAATTCATCGATAGGAATAGTATACGAAGGCCTACGTCTCGAATCCTTCCGGATTCCTTTCATTTTTTTTACACTTTGTTCGACTTTGTGCAAGCTTCTAACCCGCTAGTATTAACACATTATTGTGTTGTATTGTGGTTGTTCACAAACTGCAAAAAGGCGATAGCTACATATCAGCTAACTATGCGGTGCGATTGAATCTATTACCTTAAAATGGCAGAAGAGCGGGTTAACCAAGAAACATATGGTGCAGAACTGTGTAGGAGTTATCCAGGTCACTGAGGAAGAGTTGGATTGAGTAGAAATTCATCGATAGGAATAGTATACGAAGGCCTACGTCTCGAATCCTTCCGGATTCCTTTCATTTTTTTTACACTTTGTTCGACTTTGTGCAAGCTTCTAACCCGCTAGTATTAACACATTAATTAATTAAAAAAATTGACTTTAAACATTTAGAAATATAATCAATTTATTGTGGTGTAGATATAAATAATGGTAACCCTAGCACCTTTTTCATGCAATCTACATGTACAACATATACTCGTATACGATTATCTACTTAAAGAGTTTCAAGAAATACACATTTCTTGGCAGCCAAACGTACTACACTCGTATATACTTAATACTTATATAAAATCCCTGGAAAAGTAACACTAGCAAAATATTTTTCTACTTCAATTGTTTCTTGGCAATACAACTTGAAGATGGTATTTTGTTTATATTATCCATAAGATTTCCTTTGTGTTGAACCGTGATATAAATTGCCTATTTTCGTTCTTTATCCACGACTCACTTTGCTTGTTCGTGAAAAAGCTTTTTCCACAGCGATGTAGAGTTTAAAAATTCTCTTAGCTTTCCCAAACACCATTTATTGAGAAATGTTGATTTAAATTACAAAATTGTTTAAACAATAGTTTACAAAAATAAAGTAAATAAATTAAAAAAGCCATCGGTCTCTTTAATTAATTATTATTATGGTTTGAAATTTAATAAATGTATTCAGAATGTCATTTATTTTCCAGTGTTTCAGTTGAAATATCCTTTGTCAAATTAAAATTTCAAATGTCCGGGTAGCCTTAGAAGTGGCCTTCGACAAGAGGTTTAATGGAAACCAAACCAAAAAAAAAATCATCATTGTAATGACAACATAATTATAACCTTATCGATGATGACGTAAATGATATAGATAACCCTGAACCATCGCGAGCATTTCGCAAAAACAAAACGCTCCTTCTCCCGACAGAGCACTGGTTTTGAATTACATTTTTGCTAAACGAACCGTATATCCGTTAGCGCCGCACTAATTTACGTAGAAGCACTAGGGGGGTTTTTAAACAAAACACAAAACTTCACCATTTTTTTTTGGCAATTTTTGTGTATTTCATTTTCAAAGGCTTCTTATTTCGTTTTTGGATGAGAAATTCGTTCGGTACTTTAGCCGAGTCAAGTTCATTAGTGGTAATTGTGACATCTGAACGCACAATTCTCTTTACTTTTCTTATTACAAAATTCTTTACAATTAATGTTTTTTTTTATATTGATTTCAAATAACACAAGTAGAAGCCTTCATTAAAGGGAAAACATCAATAATGACCTTAAAAGCTGGTTGGTTCGCTGTACCATTAGCCAGACTTTCCTCTTGACAACCAGATAACAAAAAAGTCTGTTTTGTTTTTATAATTTGCGCACGCGAAAGGGGGTTCGCACCCTTATTATGTTCGGTTATATGCTTGGCACAGCGTGGGCGTTAAGGAAAAGGAGAAGAAAAGAGGAGATGTCTATGCGCTTGATGTGGAAAGACAGAGCTTGGCAGAGCATTCCACATACGTGTTGTACGGCTGAAGAACGAATTCCGGAACTTAACTGTACGTCCGATGATGGGCTTGAGGGCAAACTAATCAGCATTTATAGCGCAACGAGTATTGCGGTTGAATTCAAGGAGAGGTGGCATGCAACTGGCCATTTCTCTTGAGCACCGCTGCTGAAAGAAGCCATAAAAGAGTGACAAGCAGGAGACGTTCCAGCGGTGTTCAGCTGTTAAGACTCTCAAAAAAATCCTGCTGTTCTTAAGGCTTAAAAAGCTGTCTGGTTTTCAATTGAATGCCAATTCTACTTTTTCAATCGTTAGTATAGATGATAGCAGTCCAAGTGAAGTTCGTTTTCATTGTATGGTAAGACTGGCATAAAAGTCATTTGATTCATGGCCCATGTCACACCTGACTTAACACAAGACATGATGAACTGATTCTAATTGGGCTTTCGTATTTCCGTTCAGCTAACATTTGACAAAAATGTTGACAAGGTGTAAATTTTGTATGACTCTTTTTCGATACAATACACTGTCATTCCCATATAAAAGTTTCCGTGATTGCTTTCCAATAATGTTTAGCAATGCGCTTCCGTTTGTAGAAAATGCACTTCTAGTGATTCGTTTGTTTTCTCCCTTCTTCTGTCAGAAGTTATTTCTTGTTGGCCTTGTTGGTCGGCTGTTTTTTCTTTGTACCCATTATGTGTATTATTCCAACCTGATTTTCTATACAAATTCTTTGTATGCATGCAAAAATTTTTAGTTATTTATATTGCGAGGAAATACTTTCCCTGTATTGATATTGGCTTTAAGACGTTTTCAAAAAAACCAAGCTGTCTGAAAAAAACTAAAAAATTTGCAATAACAACATTTTTCGATTCATCATATTCCAGGTGGAAGTGTCATTGATGTCACACAATTTTTGGGTCGCTCTGTCTACGAAACGATTTTGTCTGATTGACTCACAGACACCAGAATTTCTGCGAACTGGAATTTTTCTTGATGTGTTGCTTGCCAAAAATTGCATATAAAATGTCTATTTAAGGCGTGCCATGTTCTTTTTTATATGTACATACATCTTTATATGGAATGATGCCAGTTTGCAGATCAGCAGCCTAATAAAGTTCACTAAACCATTGAAATGTGTCTGCTGGTGGGTTGCACGTTATTGTGACTGGCGTCTAGTCGCCTGACATTTGCACTTTACATAAAATCGATGTTGAGCTTGTTGGCAACGTCGGCATCGGTGGGAACGACAATATGCAATACCTACATTTTTGGAATTTCGTAAAATTAAATTTATCGTTTGTTGTGTCGTTTAATGTCAATGCGGAAGACGATAAATCATTTCAAATGAAATAGAAACTTCTGTGTGCTGTTCGGAGGGCATTGACATTAGTAGTTGTTGTTAAAGTTTTCAAATGTACCTAAAAATCGATATGTCTCCTATTTTGTATGTACTATATATGCCTACGTGCTAAACCTCACCCCCCTCCCTCAGAGAGACACTATGTTCAGAGTACTAGGAGATACAATCTTCTCATCTTTTTTTTTTAATTCTCTATATTAACTTCGCGTGCCCGTGTGTTTGTTTGTTTGTCGTGGAATCTTGCGATCAATTTTTTACCCACTTCCCAAAGTCCGATTTCATTGAAACTTTACAAACATGCATATCTCTGATGACAATACTTTCTATTAAAATTTGGGCCTCGGAGTCGGGGGACTCCCATACAAATATTTTACCAACTTTACTCGATTTTCTTCAAATTGTATATACATGTGTATCTCCAATGGACAAAACTTTTTGTAAATTTTTTTGGGCCCTGAGGGTCATATAATTTTTTTAAAAATTATCCCGGTTTTCTTCAAATTTTCAACACATGGGTATCTCCGATGACAACACTTCCTATTGAAATGTGGAAGTGATCGGGCCCTAAGGTTAGGGGCTCCCATACCATTTTTTTACACATTTGTAAAGGGGTTTTAATATTAACTTTTTCTAAATTAACCCGGTTCAAACTTTGCGCACATATGTATCTCCTTTTAGAGAATTTACATGAAAAGTTTTTATGGGTTGTTTTTGTTTTTTGTTTTTATTACAACTAAGTTTCCTCAACAAGTTGTTTACGCTTCTGTAGTTCATCGTGTTAGCTAGACTGCCATCCAGCGAAGCACCTACTAAAACCTCAGTACATGTGGTTTTGCTTTACGGCGCTATATCGAACGGCCTTCTTCATTGTAGTCGGCGTACAGGGTCCGTCTCGTCCAAAGTTCAGACTATGTCATAGTTGCAATGCACGCAAAGACAAGAACAAAGTTTGCGAGCAAAGTTTGTTACCTCGTCTCTCACGCAATTCCAAGATCTTTGTGAATATCACTATTCCTTAGTAACCAGATTTCTCTTAGTGTTTTGTTTTGAAATGTTTGTAATATTTGTTTGGTACAACTCCAAAGTTGTATACCGTACCTACTTATTTAAAAGAAGTTTGTTATATACGCTTAATTTCCAAAAACTACCGATAAACCAATACATCTCTCTGAGCCTGATTTCGAGGAGTTCGTCGCGATTCTTTTTAACGTGTGGCTTTCACTTAACTTTTGCATCTAGCGTCATTCCTTGATATTTTTGCATCGTTTGCATACGGTATTAGTTGATGAAAATGGTTAAATTATTCACCTTTCTGTATGTAAAATTGACATGTGTTGACTTGGTCTAGTTAAGAACGATTCGCCAGATCTTTGTCCGCTCTCATATACTGTCCAAAGCTCGTTGGAGTTTTCCCGTTGATGATTCAACATTCTTACCCGTTGCGGAGATACCCGTATCGTACGCGAACGTGGCTACGATTGTCTCTTCGTCTTGATGTGTAAATCAAGAAAAGGATTGGACCAAAAACGCTACCTTGCGGTACACCGGCGTGAATTTCTTTGAACTTCGAATACTCACTTTTCCGGTAAGACAAGCTTATACTTCCGGCATTTCTTGTCGAAGGCTTGCGATACACGTCCATAAAGCGCTAAAACATATCTATTTCTCTTCAAGGGATTTTTCAATTACATTCGTTATTCGATAAATAAAAATGGAATTATTATAAATTTAGATTTTTATAAATGTATTTGAAACATTTTAATTGTTTGCCTCTAATGAAATCCATGTAGCTAACAATGAATATCCTTCTTTGTTTCAAACAGCAGCGCTTGCAATATTCACCTCTTATTTCATAAACAAGAACTTAGTTGTTGTTATTGTTGTTGTTGGTGCAATCAACATCAGTACTCTGAGTCAACAATTCGCATATATGAAGAGAACATTCATTCAATTTCATTATGTTTCCTTTTCCCTGACTCACAAACTTCAACTACTAATCCACACATCGCTTTTTTCACTTAACTAAGCGTTTTTTCCGCTGTATGAGGTCGTTGAACGTCCGCACACCGCGTTTCTAGAGTAAAACATTTTCAATAAAAAATAATCTGCTATTCCAGTAGTATAAATGTACGAGTATAACGATGTCTGGCATCAAAGTGAAAATATGTAAAAGAAAAATAACAAAAAAAAAACTGTAACAATAGGTAGTATTAGTAGTGGACAATTGCATACAACAGTTGGCATCAATATTCTCATTTCCTGTTTTGGGTGTTGGTGGAGCACCACCCTGCTATGGGATCGTATGTAAAAGAAGCATCCCATCAAATTGGTTGTTACATTGTTGTGGGCTATGTGCTACCTCTACACCCCGAACGTTAATTTAGACGCTCCCAATGGTGTAGTTCTTTTCTTCTGGTCATTCGCCTTTATATGGGACCATCATGAGTTTGGCCCATCCCATTAATGTTTTTACTGCTGGCAGTTAAGCGTTTTTTCGTTTCGTTTGTTTTGCTTTTTTATTACAAAAAATCGTTTGCGTTTTTTTTAGGGCAATCTACTAATCTGTGAAATGGACGTCTTTTTATTTATTTATAATATTGATTTTTCAATACAATATTCTGTGATCTAAAATAAAGAAAAAAGGCTTATGAACTGCACTAATAAACGCTGTCATTTCTTAGAAGTTCAAAATTAGTTTGTTCTTTTAAATAAAATTGAGGATTTTCGATTACAAAAGAGATACCTAATGGCATAGACTTCCAATAATCTTCAAGGTTATTGAACAATTTTAATACCCTATAGAAGAATCTACTTTTCGATATAAAAATATTGTGGTAAACGAAAATGGGTTGCAGTTCTATTAGAGCGTCGTTGTTCCTCTTGTAGAGATCTTCCCAACTTTCCTGTGGTTTCTGTAATTTCCCTTGACTTGTCTTGGAATTGTTTAGCCAAATGAAATATCCTTCCCGAAATATTTCATTATTTGCACGCAGGTGATTCCGTGTTTTCAATCCTTCGTTACCATCCACAATGTTGTTCTTAACTGTTGCAGATCGGTCTTCGATCGGAATCCTTTACATCTTGCCCAACTATTGGCGCTACAACCTCTAGCTGTTTGTTGCAGTTCTCTTCTTGCAGCACATTTCGCACACGTTCGGCACAAGTTTTCAACATCTCTGCTGCAATTTACCCAAAAGAATCGACTTCTTACTTTATCCAGTGTCGCTTGATGTTCCACTTTGTGCATCGTGCTGAACGTTGTTGATCAAATTCGTTGGTGTTACCCTTGATTTGGAACACCGACCATCAGCAAATTCCCATTACCTTACCCGTAGTCGACCTTTTAATCTCAATGACTGCCATTGAGCCCAGTAACTTTTGACTGTAGAACTTGGTGGTACGATCTCATGATACTGCGGTCTTCTTCTTTGCTCCATCCATCGAAGTACTGGAGCAATTGTATCGTCCTGCTCTTGTTCTTCTCTAAGCTGCTGTCTTGTCAAGTTATCTTTCATCTGCTGGACCGTGATTCGTGAAACAACTGAGGATTTCTGGTTTTCCGGTCTTCTACTTTGTTTTTTACCCTGGGACACAAGACTTCCTGAATGATCCACCATTGTGATTGCCGGTAATACTGAGCGGAACTTCTATATTACGCACAAGATGTCACTTGATTTGAGGAAGTGCTAAGATACTTTCTTCCTCAAATCAAGTGACATCTGGTGCGTCATCATAAAGTCCAGACCCACTATGCATTCATCTTCCACACCAACAATAAAATAACAATAAAACTTAATCCTGCAAACCACGACTGCAAGGAACCGTTCACCATTAACTGCTGCAGCTTCTTCTGTAGCTGTCCTCAACTTGTAGTGATGCACTCTTTATACTTGTTCTCCAGACACCACTCAGGACTCACAATTGACCTGGAAGCTACTGTGTCTAGAATAAAATCGCAAGGTCTATTCTCTAATGCGCCACTAACAAGCAAACTGTTACAATCTCTTCCTAGATTTGTACTGCGTAGTGCGTATTGCGACCCTGGGATATTCAGCCTTTGCCCTGCAAAGCTGGTACAAGACAATTGCTCACCCTTATTAAAATGTTGTGCATCTATCCGCCGTAATCTTTTCAGATTATTGACACCATTCACAGGTTTCCTCATCATGTTTCAAGTGCTCAGTTCCGTGCAATCCCGAATAAAATGTCCAGGTTTCTGACATTTAAAGCATTTTGGACGGGAACTAGATGTTGAATTCTTATCGTTTTGGAAGTCTTTGATTTTCTGATCTTCTCATCAATGAGGGCTTCTATTCCGTTTCCGTTTCCGTTTCCGTTTCCATCTTGCGTAGTCCAACAAAATACGAAGACACACTGGATTAAGCTGCTTCCTACTCCAAAGCCGATGCCAATACTTGATTCATTATTTTTCCCCTGGCTGTAGTCCTCAAATGAAGCTTCAATTGTTCATCTCGAATCCCATGAACACATCCACTGCTAATCCGTACAAGATACCAGTCGGATCCCTACAATAGGCCTGTCGTGATTGTTTGGTTATTTCCCTTTCTAATTCTTGAAGCCGTTCTCCTCGCTGTTGTTTCTTCATCTGAAGCTGTATTTTGCTTAGCTCCTGGTTGTGAGACTGTCCATAACGCAAGTCCAACTCTTTTAAGATTCTTCCGGAACTCATATCGGCATTTGGAATCATTTGTACTACGTCTCCTGCCTTGCCCCATCTGCTTATTCTCCTGACTCCGCTGGCCAAACTTGCTTGTCATTTGCTTTATTTCTTGAATCTGTTGCTGCGATTTTTATGAATGTCTCTATCACTTCCAATCGAACTACCTAGCGAATTTCCAACATTAACAAAATAATTAAAATGTTAAATATATTAACTATCTCACTAACATTAGTTACTTTTGCTCATTGAATACTATGGCTGCAATATCCGATTTAGAATTATTCCAGTTTTCATAATAATGCTTCTTAGGATAGTTTTTTTTTCATAATAATGCTTCTTAGCATAATATTTCACGGATTTTTTTTTATATTAAGAACTCGAAGTTGAATCTGAACTCCAATCTGAACTCCAAGAACCTATTAATGCTAGGTAAACATTTAGAAAAGATTTGTTAATAACATCTAAAGTATCCACTTAAGTATCAATGTTTTGCTGATTAAGAAGTGTCAACTGTTTGGTGATCTGCATACGTTTGATAGAGGCTGCACAACGAATCAATAAATATTCACAATCACTCAGATCAGTGGAGGAAATAAGGGTATGAAATTAATGCGGAGTTTACGAAAAAAATATGATCTATGATCTGTTACTGTTGTAATATCAATCACTTTCATATTCGTTCAATATATTCAATTTAAACTCGAAAGTAAACCAAAGAAATTCGAAATGTCATCTTTTACAGCTATGATTAAGCAAGAAGAACATATGAAAGAAAATATAGACGTGACCAAACACTGGTTACTTTCTACCTAATTTGCGTGGGACTGTGGTTTTGGTTGCCTACAACTTGGACTCAATTGTCAGAAGTTGATTTATTTTTCTAACGTGTACGTACTAACACCGCGTATGTTGTCAAAGTGAAACTTCAAACTCCAACCCGAACTATATCAGCTTAAAATAAAATAAGAATTAACCCCATTTGCAAACCTTCTGCAGTACAAGCCAATACACCTGCCGTCATCAAACTGGCGGTAATAAGAATAAATGCAATACACGGCATTAGTTCATTGTGGCATGGTTTCAAAGTTACTCTGCCTATGACTGCAGTGATTAAACCCACACAGACGAACATAGATAGGTATGTGTATTATCTATACGAAAGTCGTGACATTTGTTGCACAGAAATAGTAACTGAGACTATTTGCAATGTGCATTTAGTTTCCTTTCACTGTAGCGGATACATTACTCTTATCCCAACGGAAATTCTTGAGACTATCATAACGAAGCAGTGGGTTCCCATGCCATCATTTCATTAAAATACGACCATAAATAGTGAATGCAATGCATAGCAATATCACTCATCATATAAGTTCAACTTCTTTCTCTCATTGTGTCTCTAATTTGGTTTTGCAATTCAATTTTGATTGATATTCCAAATAGAAACCAATAAAATTGATGTTGAAATCAGAAATCCTAACACTTTAGTGCGCATATACTCTCGTACGTATCTGTACACTCGTATCTCATGGACATTCTAATTTGATAGCAGGGTAGGTCGATCGATTGCACTTTTGTGAAAGCAAAGACAACACAAAAGCCTCATCATATAGCACATGGCTGAAGCCTTCTTTAAGTATCACAACAGCATTGCTGTAACTAACACAGAGCTGCTGAAGAGTGCTTACCTATATCGGTACAGTCCACTTGAAGGAATACAACCTGAAGAATGTACTGCACTCAGTTGACGCGCGTGTGTGGTGCGGTGCAACAACCTGTGTTAGGAATATACACGACATTTGCATAGGGAAAATAATTGTGGAATGCCTATCTAGTATGTAGTCTATCTAGTATGTAGTCTATCTAGTGAATCTCCAATTGTTAAATGTCGGTAGAAGATCAATTACATGATAAATTGAGTGATATTTATGCCCGAGAATATTCAATAAAATGGTCCCGACGCTTTATTATGACCCCACACAATGTACAAATTTGGTCATTCTACCAGTCAATGCGATAATTTTAACATTTAATTTTTTAACAGCTTTTTAAGGTTTAAGTCACGACAGGGTCCCCTTATTGAGTTGGTATCAAAGGCTCCAGAGGCTGGATAGAAAGCCTACTAGTATTCTTTATCTCTTATTGTTGAAAGAAAGAGTCTTGTAATAAGAATGTGGCTTGATCAGGTTCAAGCCCGATGGTACTTTCACAGCGGGATAAAAATTAAACGAAGCTGTTTCGCCAAGAAACAAATACTAGCTGTGGGATTCCATTGCGTAACCACGAAATTGGTTGCTGAACCACCTCTCACAAGTTCGTCTGCAGTCTCGTTGCCTGAGAACCTTTTGAAACGCGGCACCTAGCCCAGTTTTCCCCTCTTGTGTTTGACTGGGGATTACAAAGCATCAGAGCAGAGCGTCTGTCCAGCTTTTTAAGCACAATACAACCATTGTTCCAACGGGGAGTCTGGGATGGCCTTAACAATTTCTTTAGGAATATTAACTGGCCACTTAATGCCAATAGTGGTGTGGATGCCATATCTGTGGAGGGTGACAATTTATCCCTTCGGAAGTGTATCAAACCGAAGGAAAATGCTTGGTATGATTTAAGCTGTAAAGAGGCAACCAGGAATCGGGTTATATAAAAAAAACCCACTGTGGAAAACCGAACCAAATTTAGAAGAGTCAGAAATGATTGAAATGCCTACCTTAGACGAGACAAATTCGGCTATGACCAGAAACTTAGACAAAAAATACTTAAATGTCCCAAAAGAAGTAAACATTTTTGGTCATTCGTGAAACGAATAAAAATACTTCCTCGTCTTCAATTCCAACGCTCATTCACAATGACATTCCAACTGGCAGCTCTATAGACAAAGCCAATCTGCTTGCTTCACATTTCGCAGCTAGCTCCACGCTACCAGATAGCGAGTTGTCGTCGCCGGTACTTGCAAGAGTCGAATTCTCTATGGGACAGATTTACTTTCGTATTCCTAAATTGGCTAGAGTATTAAATGATCTCAAAATTCATAAATCTGCGGGGCCTGATGGTATTCCCGCTATAGTTTTGAAGGGGTGTTCTTCAACGTTGGCATTGCCACTGCGCAACCTTTTCCATTTATTTTATTCCCAATGAATTGGAAAACAGCCTTTATCCAGCCTGTTTTTAAAAAGGGCGAACCGTCATCTCTTTCCTCGTACCGACAAATTGCGCTGACATCCACACTTTCTAAGGTCATTGAAACGCTGATCAATCGTAAGCTTATGCAATACCTTGAATTACGTGAAATCCTTAGTGACCAGCAGTACGGTTTTTGTGTGCAACGTTCCACAGGTGACCTGATGGCTTATCTCACTGAAAAGTGGAACCAATCTATTCACAAAATTGGTAAAAGCACTCGTTATCTCCAAGGCATTTGACGTAGTCTGGCATCAAGCTCTTTTGTCGAAAATGAATGCCTATGGAATTAATAAGGCCCTGCTTGATTGGACTAGTAACTATCTTTTTGGCCGTTCAATACAGGTCGTATTGGACGGTTTCAAATCAAAAGTCCACCGAATAACCGTCGGTGTTCCTCAAGGCTCTGTTTAGTCTCCGACACTCTTTCTCATTTTCATTAATGATCTCCTATCCGCTACTTCTAATCAAATTCATTCTTTCGCTGACGACGACACTCTTAACTTTTCATACGAGTTCGCGCTCTCTCCACGGCCCTCTTCATCACAAATGGAACTTGAACAACAACGTATGTTAAGTATGTACGTTAAATTCTGACCTTGAAAGCATAACAAGGTGGGGACAACACAATAGAGTAGAATTTATTGCTTCTAAAACCCAATGCTGTCTTCTGTCGTCTAAGCGTAATTTAAACTCGCAACCTTTATCCATGAATGGGTCTTGCATCGAAGATACTGAAAAACCTCCTCCTCGTTTCCATGCAGCTTCTGCAGAAGTCATTCGAGAAGACTCCAAGGAAGAGTAGACGCACCAGCAAAATGCGAAGCTAAGAGATTAGCTTTCTCAATACCAGTTTTTTAAAGAATACCTTTATGAAGTAAAGAAGGAATAGATGAAGTATTGTTTGCAAAGTTTCTTTTTACAAAGGCAGCAAACGACCATAAGCTTTGACTATTTGTTTCTCAACCGTTTAAGAAAATTACAATTAAAGCCTCTCTGATGAGCATCCTTTATTATGTTAATCTTGTCGTAGATCTCGATGGCGTTAATTTTGACCTTGTAAACACTGGGTCAGTGTTAGGATCCTATCTTTGATCCATCAGTATACCAGACTAGACTCCATGGATTCAAACAATGTACACTACTGGAGCACGTTTTACCATCCAACATGTTTAATATAAATAAACTGCCAAAATAGAACTCTTCAGTCATTCTTTAAAGTAAAGTTTGGTAATAAATTACAAACTTCTTTCTTAACGTGATGAGATTCTACAAGAATTATAACTATTATTACACATCATACATAAACCTAAGGTTTTAGTTAGGTCCTACCATTAAGTTTATTACTTTCTTCTTCTTGCTGATTAACAGATTTTAATATTTGTTCCTCCCAATTTGAAATGCATTTGTAAAATATGTAAACATCGCGCACAAATTAATTTTCATTCAACAATTGGACAGAACTTATTACGAGCATTAGAATCTATGAAACAGTTTAACTTTGTTATTCACTCAAATATTTTATATTATAATGTTTTCATGCAAATTGTATGCATTTGATTATATATTTCATTGCAGAGAAATACACAAATATTAACGAAAACAAAAAAGAGAGGAATTCAAATTTGCAATTATACTTTCAATTTGTATAAAATTGCAGTTGCGATAAACATTAAGTGGATCTTTTGTTAAATGATCCGAGTTAGTCCAGCGGAATAAAGAAAAATTTAATAAAAATTAATCATCTGCTTCTCCTACACAATCGTCGATTTCTATTTTAAGATTTTTGCGAATTCTTGTAGCGTGTTAGGGGGAAAAATAAAAATTGCAATTTATTTTTAATTTCCAGCGGAATTTTCGGATATTTTTTGGTTGAATGAAATGAAATGAAAATTAATAATTATTTCACAAATGCAAATTCTACATGAGTGAAAGAAAATTCACCATTAAAAATTAATTCAATTGTATATATACTAGTGTACTGTAATAGTAATCGACATGGAAAGCAATCAATTAATTTAATCACTTGTTTCGCGATAAGGCCCGATGACAAAGTGCTAGACATCCGCTTAAAGGTATAAACCGTGAAAAATTCTAAATAAAAAACAAACCATAAGTCAAGAACGACAAGCGAACGGCCTGTTGTTGCTTCGAATTTAATGAACTTAAGCTCTGGTTTATGCACCTTACTTCCATACAATAAATTGCCCACTCTACACCTGATCAACATACACAAACAAATACATTCATATATATACCTGGTGCATTGGCGAGACGTAAAAATGTAATGTTATTGTTGATATTTTTGACGTTGTTTGTAAATCGTCACGGTTGGTGATGAACGCATTCGATTGTGAATGGTAAAAAATGCAAGAAATGCAAATTAATTCCATAGAAGAGACTTTTTCTCTGTATCTATGTTTAATATGTATTTTTATGCAAAATGTAAATATCTGTCTACTGCATCTGCAATCTCTTGAAAGTTGAAGGAATTTGCACTGGTGGTTACGGTTGTTTCTGACTGTTTTTTTAATACCTAGATACAGTCCGGTTCACTTAATTAGACGCACCTAAATGTGAATCTCTTCTCTTTTTTAAATTCTCTATATTACCTTCGCGTGCCCGATGCTGGCTGGTTGGCTCATCATCTTATACTGCCTCCCTACCAAGACAGCCTCAATATCATAAACTTGAAAACCCTCGAAAAACGCTGACATTCTTTTCATACATCGTCTCTTCTTAGGCTCCGTCGATTGCGCATCTCTATACAACTCGATTTTCTTTAGCGTTAACCCCCCTAATCTATGATGTCCGTTTCTCTTCTATTTACCGACACACATGTACCATATACGGCTCTAACGAACCAATCTCCCGTATGCTGCGAAAGTTAACTTAAACCTTACTGTTTTTTTAACCGCAGCACTCCCTACGTTAAACTTGACCTCCTCCGCCATTCCCCCTAGCTTTAAATGTTAGCTTAAAGTCTTAGTTTTAAGTTTTCAGTCATGTTAGCTTAAGTTTTAGCCGAATAAAATTAAATTAAAATTCAAAGCAATTCAACACATCAAGAAGAATGAAAAATTCTGAGATTGGCTTCCAATTAAGCTCTTTCTACAAACGAAAACAGGACGTCAGCTGGGGTTAATGCCAGTAAATCAACAGTGCATTGTGCAATTTTGAGTGCTCCACATTTAAAATTTAAGAAGCATAAAAAAAGCCGCCACTAAATTCTATACGAAAGCAACATCGGCTTAAATTCGCAAGAGATCACATGTACTGGGATGTGCAAACTGGAAGCGTTGCCACAGATTTTCGAATGAAAATAAATTTAATTTGGACGGGCCAGACGGCTACAATTATTATTTTCATGATCTCCGAAAAGAAGAACATTTGTTGACCCGTCATCATTCTAGACAAGAAGGAGTAATAGTGTGGGATGCAATTTCGTTTTATGGCGCTTTTGAATTGGTTTTTGTTTTCAACAAAATGACAGGAAAAATTCGTATTAGACTTTTTCTTTCTCTTTTTCTGAAATCCGTGAACTTTTTGGGCCACCATATTCACGAAGGAGGCAGGCAGTACGAAAGCAATGAAGAGCTGATCGCATCAATGAAAGGTGCTTGTGCTGAAATTTCATTGGATTACTTAAAATCTTTATACGAATCTATGACGATTAGAATTTTCGAAGTAATTTTAAAGTGCGGAGGTGCTATTCACTACTAAAAAGTTCAATATAAATTAAAAAAGTAAAAGAATATAAAAAAAAATCTCTTGCCTCGTGTGTTTTCTTACATTTTGTAGATGCGTTTAATCAAATGAACCAACAAAAGGGGTTGTTTTAATGTAATTTACAAATAAAAAAAATTAAAAAAGTACCCTTAGGTTCCTCTCTCCAGGCTCTCATGTGTGTTTTATTGTTTTATTGATTACATTCTCTACTTTATGCTAATTTTTTTCTCTAATGAAAATTTAAAAAAAAAAGAAGAGATTTACAGAAAACATTTAGGTGCGTGTAATTAAGTGAACCGGACTGTACATGCATACGAGTAAATAATTTGTATTCATAGGATTTTTAACCAAATTTGCGAGTATGGCTTCAAACAAAGCAATGATATCTTTTCTATTTTCAAGTTTTGTGAATTCTATAATTTTTTTTAGATCAATAGTAAGAGTGTAAGAAATGATCGAAATATTCAATAAATCATTTATAAGAAAAAATGGATGAGCGCTCGTAATTAACACGTCTCGTATTCGGTGTCAGCAAGGATTTTTATTTCTCATTTTATTTTTGTACAATTGTTAGTTTGCTTATTATGTATGATGTCCAACACTGCTATTTCGGAATACAAAAGGAGCATTATGGTTTAGAAAATACATATAATTAAAATCAAATCACAAGACTGGATTGTAGATTAGTTCTTTTTAATCAGTCAGGAATTCGATATTCCAGCAGTAAAGATATGATGTAAGCTTCCAAAGGATGTCGGAACCGTTTACGTCCGAGTGAATCTTTTTGAATTTTTATGTGCCGGTCATGAATACGTTCTAGGACGATTTGTCTATCATCTTTGTATTGTTTCACATTTTTCTTGTATCACTGTCAAAGATTTGTGTCGAAGTGCACAGTAGCTTAAAGTGCACTCCAACTTTTGTGATTACAAGTCACAGCTTATGTTAATTTGGTTAATCTTTTTGATTAACTATACTACTCACTCTTAGGAAAAACAATCATGACTGCCGATGTTCAGAAAAGAAGTGTAATTGACGTGTTCAGGCTATCTTAATCAGATAGCGAAAAAAAAACTTTTTAAAATTACATTCATGCCACTCAAAGGTCAACTTTTTGTGCGGTTCGTTGGGTTAGCAATTTCAATTTCAACTCATCTTCATGACGACCGCTGAGCTGTTTTTTTCATCAATCCTTCTCTATTTCCGTTGTACTCACTTGTACAATAAATCATCTAGACATTCTCCATTCGGTTTAGGTGGCATTGCATGTCATTGCACAGCAGTGGTTGTTCCCTTTATAGTACACTTTTAGTACTCGTACCATTTTAATGAGTTACGAATATAGAGTAGAAGACGGGAATGCGAATTAAAAAAACCAGCGGGAGAAGCAAAAAGACCACTCAGCTTAATGAATGTAGTGCCGCTTGGCTTACGTGTAAACTTTATGAAAACTACGCGAAATTAAGCAATTTGTCCATAAAACTAGTGAGTTTCATTTTAATATACGAACAATTTAGCTGCATTTTATTGGAACATGAATTGCAATATGATTTAGCTTTCCTAATGAAATGATCAAGAATTGTTGACTTCTGTATAACGAGAAAGAAAATTTGGGAGTACTAACTGGTCGTTAGTATTTCGCGATAGCAACTTGGATACCGCCGCTGATGCAATCACAAACATCATCCTAATTGGTATATTAGACTTTATCCATTTCAGGAATAAGTCCGTCAAACCAAAGGATGGTATGACTCGAGCTGTAAAGAGGCTTCAAGGATTAGAGAGGTACGTTTTCGGTTTAATAAAGTAAACCCTACTGAGGAAAAGGGAATTAATTACAAACGAGCCAGAAAAGATTGCAATGCCCATCTTCTATTAATCAAATTTGCATACGACCAAAAATTGAGGCAAAAAATGCTACAATGTCGCAAAGGTAGTAAAATTGTTTGGTCATTCGTGAAAAGAATCAAAACTACAGCCAACGCTCTTTTATAAATAACTCACCAGTTGTCAGCTCTAAGGACAATCCAATCTGTTTTCTGCAAATCGTAATGTAAAATTTATTACGATTATTGAACACTCTATGGTACATATTTACATTCGTACTCATGCAATTGCAAGAGTTTTAAACGATCTCAACACAAAAAAATCCGCTGGGACAGATGGTATTTCCCGATTTGTTCTGAAGTCTTCCAAGCCAGCATTACCAATGCGTAATCTTTTCCATCTCGCCTATTCTAGCTTTTGGTGGGTCTAAACGGTGTCTTGTGGGTAGGGGTTGGCGGATCCCGTGTAACGCCGTGGTTAACAACTAGTAGGTTTATAAATACATTGTTTTTTACATCCACCTGTTTGATTTGAAATTATGGAAAATATTTGCTCTGAAGCAGCGTTAGAGTAAGCCTTTGCCACTTCAATTAAATTTGGAAATAGATCAGTCCCAGAATTTTGTTTTGATTAAATAAGTTCTTCATTTTTCCCTCTTTAAAATAAAATCTTTTCATTACCAACGATATGGGGAAAAATCGACTACTTGAACACAGAAAAGGCTAAGTGACAATTAAAATTAAATCTAAGAGCAGAATAGAATTATTTCATTTCTACAAAAAGTTGGAATAAAATTATTCCGAATGCATGGCATTGTTGTTTTTCTAAAATTATTCCTATTCCTATTCCGGTACCAATAAAATGCAGCTTATAATAAAAAGAAATCAAAAATAGAACAAGACAAAGAAATTTTGAATGAACTCACTTTTTCTTATATATTTTTTTTACGCACAAGGTTACAATTGAGCACAGCGAAATTATAATTGTGTGTGGTTACACGTCAATCCAATTATGAAAAATACAGTTTATATGTTGTATATATACATATAATGTAATGTATGCATATTGCATTGAAAATGAAAGGCTGGCAACACCAATGTACCAATCCGCAACACAATAGCAAAAGTAGGTCACTTGAATAAGTTTTAAGGATTTTCTAGTGCCCTACTAGAACCCGAACCGACATACACAGCACACACATACTAGCTTTTATGATAAAATATGTTTACTCGGGTTGATAAAATCAACATGTTGATGGTTTTTGTGGAAGGGTGTTGAGGAAGTAAGGTTGACTTTCCGGAAATACTGCCATTATTACCGTCTTCGATATCTATTAATATATACTCGTACTATATGAACGATCAAAACTATATTTGGTCTCTAACCACCGTATATTGTTGTAGGCATATGGGCCTACTATATAAATCAATCAATAACTCGTCGTAACTTACTTTCAAATTTGAATTTGTTGGTGGTGGTGCTGCTGGCGGTTCGTATATATTTGGTCAGCTCAGGCAGCGTGACTTGTGCCGTGGTTCAGTCCTGTCCTGTTATTCTTCTGCTTGAGCTATATAGTCAGTCGCTTTATGTATTGCTAGAACAAGGATGAGTATGATGCAGTGTATAAATATACACTGTTGATAGAAAATGCTGCGTTTGAAGGGTTCAAACTAAATTCAGGATACTAATGGAAATGTTAATGCTGATAGAATGACTTTTGGCGCCGATTCGCTAGGAGAAGGTTATTGTTCGAATGTTTCTTCATCTCTGGTGTGTAGTGATTGATTCAAGTTTTTTGCATAGTTTTGAATTGGAACAAACCTTCTTTTGAGTCACTTTTAATCATCCTCCGAATCATGTCTCCGAAGTTGTCACTGTGAGCAATAGCGGCATCCAACACGCGAATAGTTTTCTTATGTGCAAATGTTCGAGTAGTACATTAGGCACACGATTATATCAGATGCACACTATCTCATCTATTTTATGGACTTTCCTTCAGCGTTCATTCAATAAGATATAATGGACTTTGTCTATCATTTCTGGTGTGGTAACCTCATTCGGACGGCCTGGACGTTCTCGATCCAAGATGCACGTACGACATTTAATTTCAGTTGTCCAATGTTTTATTGTTGCTAACAAAGGTGCAGAGACCCCAAAAAATTCGGTTAACTCCGCTTTGATTTCATCGCTTCTTTTTTTAAATTCTCTATAGTAACTTCGCGTGCCCGTGGATTTGTTTATCTGTCTGTTCATCGTGGAATCTTGTGGTCAATTGTTAACCCACTTCCTTTCTTAAAATTTTGCACACATGCCTTTCTCCGGTAACAAGACTTTTTATTCAAATTTGTAGTGGTCGGGCTCCAGGGCCTAAAGGCTCCCATATAAATTTTTTAACCCGATTTTATTCAAATTTTGCGTACATGTGTATCTCCGAGTATAATTTCTAAATTCGAATAATGGGTGTATCTCATCAACGCCGACAGAATTGGACTTAATGGATATTACAATTTCTACTACATTAGTGGTGTTCAATGCCGTAAAAGAAAAACTAGGGCAGTTTGTAGTAGATGATGTTATATCAGTTAGATGAGACAAGTTCTGTGGGATAGATGAAGCCAAGTCTGTGAAGAAACGAGTTTTCGGTTGAGATTAAGATCAATTCCTTCAAAATGCTGTCTTTTATCTTTCTTCTTTTAACCAGAGAGGCTCCTCAAGGATATATATTAGGACCATTGCTATTTTTTCTGTTTGTAAATGAAGTTCCATCCATCGTTATGCACAGCTCACTTCATATGGAGGTTGATGATGCTCAGCTCGTTCTGAGTTGTCCGTTGGGCAACAGCATGCTGTGAGTTGTATAAATGATGATCTTTCAAACATAGCGCTGTGGTGTAATAGTAACGGTCTAATGCTAAATGCAAAAAAATCTCAATGCATTATCACCTGGATATAGGTGGACCTTTCATATTTCCCGTCTATCACATTGAACAACACCCCTATAGAGTGTGTCAAAAAGGTAAAAAACCTTGGTATGACCTTCAGTCGTGATTTAACATGGATCCATTTATGGTGATTTATGGAGCGCTTCGTACTTTATGGGCTACACGGTCTTTCACTCTTTTCAAAACTCGAATCTTATTGGCAAAAATATTCGCCGTACCAGTCTTGATGACATATGGTTGCGAAATCTACTGCAATTGCTCCTACGCATCTAAAAGGAAACTTAATGTTGCTTTTAATGCCATAGTAAGATATGTATTTGGCTTACGACGATTTGACCAAGTATCCAATTATTCCTCGCGTCTATACGGCATGACGCTTGATAATCTATTAAAATTTCGTACACTAAGTCTCTTTTCGAATATCCGGCTAATCTTACCGATCTAATACTATTTTCTATTTGTTTCCTTCTTTTTAGATATTCCAGACATTCCCGATGATATCAAGCATCTACAAAGCCTACAAGTGGCTGATTTTAGTTCTAATCCTATTCCAAAATTACCAGCTGGGTTTTCGCAGTTGAAAAATTTAAAAATATTAGGTTTAAATGACATGTCGCTGACAACGTTGCCCCTTGATTTTGGGTGGTAAGTTGGGAAAGTATTATGTACATATTTTCCACTATAATAGTTCACAATTTTCATCACACAATTTTATAATCATAAATGCAATCCAAAACAAAACCATTGTTATTATTATTATTTCAGTTTAACACAATTGGAGTCCCTTGAGTTGCGAGAAAATCTGCTCAAGCATTTACCTGAATCCATTAGCAAGCTGACGAAATTGGAGCGACTGGACTTGGGAGATAATGAAATCGATGAACTACCACCACATCTAGGATATCTACCGGCGCTGCAGGAATTATGGTTGGATCATAATCAATTGCAAAGGCTTCCACCTGAAATTGGATTACTAACGAATCTAATTTGCCTTGATGTATCCGAGAATAGGTTGGTAGTATCTGTCATTTTATATTATGTATTATACCGATAATTAATTTTGTTTGTTGTTTGCCATCGCATCAACCACAACAACAATGACAGTTGATTTGCAATTGATATTCGCTGTGGCAATGAAAATAATAATGGAATATTAGATATCGCATATCGCATTTTAATAATTTTCATCAGACTCCCTCACTCGATATTCGAAATACTTTTATGTAACTTTTTGTCTCTATTTCTCTTTGCAGACTCGAAGAATTGCCGAATGAAATTGGAGGCTTGGAACATTTAACTGATTTACATTTATCACAAAACTTACTAGAAACATTGCCAGATGGAATTGCTAAACTAAGTCGTTTAACTATTTTAAAATTGGACCAAAATCGTTTGAACAAATTAAACACAACAATTGGAGCGTAAGTAGATAATTTAACGAATAAATCTATATGCTCGGTTACTGTTTGTGATTTTGTTTTTCTTTGCCCATAACAAATGAAATTACTTAAAGATGCACAAATTATTTCCATACTTGTCTCTCATGTATCTATACTTGTTTGTATATATGTATGCGGTTTTGTTACATAATTTCCGCTTTTTACAACCACGAACCGTACTAGTTGACCTCCACGTTATGCATAATTATTTTTCTAATTATTGTTCATTTGTCGATTGTGATTTATGGGTTTTTGTTGACTTTTAAGTTTAAGATGTGTCTTTGCTTGTCAATGTCATACATTTCATCTTTATGAGGTTAAAGAAATTGAAGAAAACATTTATTGAACTTGTTAAATTGTTTACTGTGTGTGTTTTAGTGTGGAAGCGGTGAAAGCTATATGTCGACTTTGAAAGAATAAGATCTGGCATGATGATGGATCTCTCCAACTCTTCCCCGTGACTCCTCCTCAACTGTTCTGCGCAATGTATTTCTCGGACGACCCGTTCTTCTACAATCCTGGGATAACGGACTCCATTGTATTTCGTAGTTCTAATCAATCCACTCCAGCAATCCACTGGCACTTCCGTCGTTGGATGGTTGTGCCTATTGGTTCCTGGCCCGTTCTCTGGTAAAGATGTTCGCTAGAGATACGGTTAGGCCCGAAAACAATTAAGATGTTCCGTAGGCACCTATTTACGAACGTTTGTAATCTTTTTGTGATAGTAGCGGTCACCTTCCAAGTGCTGCAACCAATCAACAGCACAGATTCAACATTTGAATGGAACAGTCGCAGCTTGGTGTTTAAGCTGATCGCATTGCTTCGCCATATCGTGGACATCATTCCAAACACGGATTTTGCTTTGCCGGTTCGGTTGATGTCCTGTTCGTTCCACCTTCGGTCGAGACAATACTCCCAAGATATTGGAAACTCTCTACTCTGGTTGTCCAGCAATGCTAACTTGAGTAAATGAGTTAGTGCTGAGGTTGATGCTTTGGGTTTTGGCAGTATTAATCTTTAAACCCGCAACGCAGTAGCGGTCTCATCTTTACTGGGGGTTGAGGTGCGAATTCAGGAAATTGTCACTTCCGGCAGCTCCGTATGATTTGGGTCCATATTGTTGGCGAATACACGAATAAGGACTATAGAAAAATGCTCCTTCCATCGCTTAAGCTGATCCTCATCTGAAACGAGTACGGCACCATCTAGGTCTTTCACCGGATGCTGACTAGAGCGGTGACCACCTGTCACCTCTTTGGTGATTCTGTAAACGGTTCTGCTATCGCACCTGCTCGCTGCTTCCTCTGCTTCTGAGGCCAGGTTGTTAATATAATTACGTTTGTTACGTCTCTTCTCCAATCTTACACTTTTTTGCAAATATCAATTGAACTAAACTTACCTCCTCCTATTTTTTTTATAATTGCAGTTGCGAAAACATGCAGGAATTAATTTTAACCGAGAATTTCCTAATCGAATTGCCAGCTTCGATTGGACGAATGTCCAGGTTAAGCAATTTGAATGTCGATCGCAATGCGCTCGATTTCTTACCATTGGAAATTGGTAATTGCACAAATTTGGGCGTACTAAGCTTAAGGGATAACAAACTCAAGAAATTACCCCCCGAGTTGGGTAATTGCAGTATATTACATGTTTTAGATGTATCGGGAAATCAGTTGCAGTATTTACCATATTCATTAGTTAATTTGCAATTGAAAGCCGTTTGGCTGTCGGAGAATCAAGCACAACCGCTGTTGACGTTCCAACCGGACACAGATGAGGCAACAGGTGAACAGGTATGAACGACGAGCGCGTCTTTAATTAAAAAATAAATGCTGTTAATACGTTTTGTTTTTCCTTTTTTTTTTGTATGTTTATAAATAATAATAATAATTTATTCTTTCTGTATTTTTTGCTTCTTCTTTTGTTGGCTTATTGTGTGCACAGGTGCTGACATGTTTTCTACTGCCACAACAAGAATATCAACCAATCACTCCAGGTGAGAACTATTTTTTGCCTCTACTCTATGTATTTATGCACACTAAATAAGTGTACAACAGACTAACGAGAAATTCAAGCGAGAATACTTTTGGCTTTGGTGGAAATGGTGAAAATTAGCTCGAGCTTACATATATGAGGCATAAATTGTTCAAACATTTTTTAGGGCAGATATCTTGGCGTGCCAACATTCCTGGTTTTGTTTCCTTTTTCCTCAACATCGTTTACCATTATCGCTTTATGACTCATTTGTAATCTTTACATTGAGTGAGTGATTGCATTATCAGTTTACCTGTTGGCCTACACCATACTCGTATGTATTTTTTTATTATCAATACAAGCTGCCGTTCTCCATTCACCTGTAATCATTGCGCAATATCTGATTAGTTCGATCTTTTGCGATAAGATTACAAAATGTAAGCCAGCCATGTGCAACTTTTTACCATTTCCAATGACCCAAAAACTTTTAAAATAGAATAAGAAACCGAAGAACTAGACGTAAATTAATAAATATTTTATTTTGCGGTAAAAGATTTCCCACCGGGCCAACTTTATAGATCTAGCGAAAAATTCAATTCAACGGAGTTCTTCGATTACCAAAAACAAGGTTTGCCTTCTTTTTGCACATCCTCGTATCGTAGGTATTTTTATTTTTGGATTATGCTAAATGCACGTTAATATCGTACAGTATAAAATAACAGTATTCAAATGTATAAAAATATATAAATATACTCGTATAATCTTAGAATTAATATACTTACCACTTACCAGCTAATCAACCATAATAATTACTCATATGTATGCATCTGTAGAATTTGTATATCTGCCATGAGTATATATCATAATAATATATTAACATTAACTCTCATGTCTGGACTTAGTGCAGATCTCGGTGACAAGGAAGAAATGTATTTCCATATTTTTTGCCATAATCAGGAGCCATTGGCTGGTGGGCAGCCACGCAGCCAAACTGGGAATCCCTCATAATACCTTTTGCTGGAGTTGCTTGGATGCGAATGTGATAATTATGTGAATCTTTGTAAATGTCCGGCCCTGGCGGGCTTCCGACTAATCCCTTCTTTATAGACCTGAAGGTTGGAGTACAGCATCACCGATCTGATGTTGTTCCTGAATGTTGTTGGATATAATGAACCCAACTATCTTTCATTCAATGAGATCTCTTGAGGACTGTGATACCTTTCATACAAAGCATTGAGTCGCATTTAACATATCTAAAGCATCACTGTAGTGCTGTGCCCACATAAAATCTCTTGGTATTTTAATTTTTTTTAAAAATAACTTCGTTCAGAAGCCGATTCTGCCATTTAAGAAAGAGTACTACTTTATCGAATATGTTATTAATCTGCCAACTCCCAAATGAGGATATTGATTTTTTTCAAAAACTGCAATAAAGCGTCTCTGTAGTAGATCTCGAACTTCACTCTAAGAAGCTGTTTTCTACATTTAACTCACTAGTGTCAAGTGACGCAAACGTTGTCGCAATCCAAACAGCAGAAACTTGTGTCAATATGGCATGGGCGTATCCAAAGCTGTTATTCAGTCAGTCACGGTTGAAAGGTTAACCCTGAATGAAATTAACAAATTTTTTAATTAATACAAAACTAGAAAGAGAGTGAAAAACTTAACATACGAGTAAATTGTGCGTGATGTATGATGAGTATGTAATATGTTATGTAATAAATAATAAACCCTTGAGTTAAGTTCTTGGCCCATTTTTATGCTAATTGCTAGACAAATTACTGTCTATTTTATTGGTATTATAATGAAAAACGACTTAACTTCCACATAAAATAAATTAGAGAAGCATCGATTGAGCGAATGAAGTGCTGCCGCGCACGGAGGGTTTTCCGTTTAAAGATTTATCTCCAATGGTTTTTGGGTTTTCATTAACGAGGGGCGATCAGTAATTACCAGTGTTAGGAATTAAGACGCAAGTTTTTCGCATTTTTATTCTATACTTTCCAACGTAATCTCTTTTAAGGTCGACACACTTTTCCCAACGCTTCTGTCACTTCTTTAACCCCTCCACAAAATACGATTTCTCAAACTCTTCAAAATACGCTTCTGTCTTGGCGATAACCTCCTCGTTTGAGCTGATTTTTTTTCTTTTCAATCCATGTTTTCATGTTGGGGAAAAGAATGAAATCATCACATGGAGACAGGTCACGCGAATACGCTGTGTGCGGCAGTAATTCATAGCGCAGTTCATGCAATTTGTCCGCAACGATTCGGAATGAATGTATTATTGTACAGTATTTCTTTTTAAGCCGGTCGTATCTCGTTTAATTTCTTATCGAATCGGTCCAATAATTCACTGTACTACTGTCCCGTGATCCTTATTCCTTTCTGAAAAAAGTCCATCAGATTTATTCCTTTCGAATCCTATAAACCTTTCCGGTTGATGGGACGGTCTTTGCCTTCTTTGGATTCACTCGAAAAAATTAATTGTTTTGACTTTCATAGCTTAATAATAATCCAGGTCTTGTCAACGGTGACGACTCCACGCAAAAAATCCTGTGAATTTCGCTTAAGGAGGTCCAAACACTGCTCCGACATTGTATCCGCTGGTTTTCCACTGTGAGCAATCGCGGAACTCATCGGGCTGACAGTTTTCTCTCACACTTATCATTTACATTTTAATTGCCGTTCCGTACAACACGTCTACGGCCTCTGCTAGTTCGCGAACTTTAGTTCAGCGAACAGCGAGAATCATGTCGTGTACCTTTTCAACGATTTCCTTCTGTAACAACGTCTACCGGGCGGCCTGCCCGCTTCTCACAAAAAAAACAGATGTTTAAATTCGTTGAACCAATATCGCACGGTTGTCATATATGGTGAAGGGTCCCCATAGACAGCATCCAACTTCGCTTTTATTCCTTCACATGTTTTTTCTTCGAAAAATAAAAAGCTAATTACGGATCGATATGGCTCTTTTTCCATTTTATTGAGAAACACAAGTGATATAACTGGCTGCCAAATAAAAACTAACCTACGAACTAGTCTGAAATTAATTATGGTGTCATTTGACAGATGAAAGTACACGACGGTGATGTCAACTTCCCTTAGCAACCCCACCTGTTTTTAAACACGGGTACTTACGGATCGCCCCTCAATACCCCATACCGGGGTTGAAGTAATGGTATAGTTTGGCTGGTTGTAACTATTGCTCAAGGTGGGTTTTACCGAATATCCAGGCAGTACTTTTGCCCAAGAAGACCGAAAAGAAAACTTAAATTTCTGTGCGCAAAAAAAATAAAAACAAAGTACTAACAAAAAAGCTTGTTACGGATCAATTGATTTCATAAAAAATAACAAATCTCTTAAAAGGATATTTTTCGATTTCGATAAGACGATCTTAGTTGGGGTATAACAGTGTCAAGTTCATATATTTAGGTTTTTAATAAAGTGAATTTGCATTTAATTTGCACAGCGCAGATCACGAAAACCACAAAACCCATATTTTTAAGTAATTTAGTAGTAGTTTTGAGTCAGTTTTGGATATTAATTTCATATCCTACGACTCTCAAGCTTAAAAAGATCAAATTTTTTGCTTTTGGAACTCACTGTTCTCGATTGCACGCATTTGTTATAACTTTAATTTGCATAATTTAGTCATAATTCGCAAAAGAATTTACTGGAATCTGAAACTTTAGTGTTTTGCTAAAAAAAAGATCACACTGTAAAACCTGTGTTAACATTTCACTGTATACGAGCATAAGCAAATTTCTTGTTTCACTGTAATCAATTTGGAATTAAGTTAAATTCGAGATTGCAAAACTAATCTGGGTTACCGGAAAATGAAAACGAGAATTTTCCTTCGACTCTCATCTTTTAATGTACGAACTTTGTGAGTTGGTAATTTTTCATGCAATAAGCTAGTGAATGCTCAAGTGTGTCCGCTCCGAATGAAATTAATGATTTATGCTCAATCGCATTAAGTGGAATGTAGAAAATACTTTGCACCGTACCAAGTAGAAAGTACTCGAATCCCGATTTGTGTGGCGAAGTTGAGAATCTGGCGAATATAATTTTTTGACCGAATCTGGTGTGATTGAATGATTCTCCCTGAGACTTTCCTCTCTAATGCAGCTAATCTGTCAGAGAGCTTTTTGCTAAGCAACCAAGTCTCGGTTCCATAATATGTAAGAATTAAGTATGAAGAAGAGGACGAAAACCAGTCCATCTATTTGTCGGAGCCCGTTATAGATGTTCAAATCGCTTAATAGGGATCAGGATATCTTTACTTATTGGTAATGGTCAACCTGCATAGTCATGTCTCTCATGGCTTTATAAACTTCT
The DNA here is from genome assembly GCA_947095585.1 of Nephrocerus scutellatus. NCBI lineage: Eukaryota > Metazoa > Arthropoda > Insecta > Diptera > Pipunculidae > Nephrocerus > Nephrocerus scutellatus. The sequence continues at coordinate 126,290,472 of OX352761.1, read as the reverse complement.
ACTCTGACTATGCTATCATAGGCGGCTTAAAAGCCTGTATAAATATGAGTGAGTTTTGGAACTCTAGACATTCAACGTTTGGTGAAGTTCTGTTCGGTTTTTAGTTTGCCTGGGATGAAGTATGGGCCAAAAATGACTTTAGCGTATGATGCTAACTTATCTTTAAGGATAGAAAATAAAATCGTATACGCAGTACGCAGTAGCGTCAAAACGATAATTCCTGAACGTTGTGCTATCTCCTTTTTAATGTATTTTTGAGTTCTCTGGGCATTTTTAATTCTCCCATACTTAGACTATCAATTCATGAATTCCTTTGTGTAGTGCTGGCCATCCGGATTTAATCAGCTGTGGTGATCCCGAGGCCTTGTTGTTTTTGAGCCGATTTATCGCTCTGCTTACTTCTTTTACGCTTGGTGGAGGCAGCATAGTGTAATCATCACTCATTAGTTGCGTCTCCAGTTCCTCAGTTAGGTGCGACCATTCAACAACTCATGAAAGTTCTCTTACCATCGCTCTAAGATGCATTTTAGATCAGTGATCAGATTACCTACCCTATTTAACTTAACAGTGTGTTCAACGCGGTATATATTTCGGCAAACCTTGAAATCCTTTATAGAACTTCCGTGCATGATGCTGTTTTTCTGTACTGTTCAAGTTAACGGACCAGATGGTTCTCCCAGGCTCCTTTCTGGTGACCGATTTTTTATATCTTCTGAGGTCCTTTTTAGGTTTTTTTGGCCATCCTATGATATACCTAAAGTTTGTTTGTGTGTGTGCTTGTATTTTACTCATAGGTTAGGTTAAGGTAGCAATTGGTGGAAAAGCTGACACACTTAGATCAGTAATGGTCCATTGTGATACCACATAGATCGGCTACTCGCTGAACCATTTGGAGGAAACGCAAGAAACTACTAATTGGTTAGATCGTTAATGTCATTGGAAAAGTAAGCTCCCAAATCGAGGGTGCGTTTTTGAGAAAGGGCTGGGATAATGGTCTCCTCCACTCCCTCGTCCATACAGCTTCTGCAGAAGTCGTTCAAGAAAACGCCAAGCCTTGCTGCATGTTTTTATATGAGAATTTCTAGTGCAACGGAGGGAGTAGTACGAATTGCTCTGCTCATACATAAACAAGCTGATCTTTGGACTTTGCGTAGCTTGGCACGATGTACTGATTTTTTTAAGGCAGTCCACTATACAGATCCACCTTATAGAAGTATAGGTACGCTGTACACAGCCAATGAGTGATATGAGGTTGAAGACCCCATCTGTTTCCAATGGCTTTTTTTACATGAGAAGAGTGCCACTGTGGCTTTACGAACTCGTTCTTGTATATTTCGTTTCCAGCTAAGCTTTCCATCCAAACACTTAGCTTCTTTTCTAAGGCAGTCCAATATACAGCTACATCGTATAAAAGTATAGGTCTTTCTACCGCTGGACATAGCCAATGAGTGATATGGGGTTGAAGACCCCATCTGTTTCCATGCTTTTTTACATGAGAAGACGATTGCCACTGTGGCTGTAGGAACTATTTCTTGTATGTTTGGTTTCCAGCTTAGTTTTCCATACAAATACTTAGCTTCTTCAGAGAAAGTTAAGTATTTTACCCATATATTGAAAATTAATCATTACTATCATCTGACATTAACAATTAAATGCTAAATACGAGTACAACTTTACTCAGAGTATCTATTCTGCTTGCGAAATTAAGGAAAGTAACTTTTATGAGATGCGAAAAATAAAAATAAGAAGACCAATAAACTGTTGGAGTGATATGTCCGTTATAACCTCAATAAACTGTTAGGAGATGTGTCCGTTAGAACACTACGTATTATACATACATTGGTGGGTCGTCTGAAAGTCTTCATCACAGGTAGTGTTTTACACAAAACACTAATACGATACATTCCAATAACAGTAGATACTCGCAAGTGGGATTTCTCTTACTGATTTCACCATTTTAATTGTTTTTATTTTCCGTTCCTCGCCGTCTCCTCTCGGCCCACGACTCCACGACTAAACTCAGACTAACTCTTTCCTTGCTAATTGTACTCGTATAAAGTGCGCTGTGCTGTTAAATCTGACACCCAATTAAAAGTTTTCGCCAACATCAGAATCTTTCGCTTAAACTGAATTTTGCTATCACCTTCCTCATGTACGAATTCCCTGCTTGCCTATCCGTCTTAGTGCTGATGTCATGTTTCCTGCGCAACCTCAAGTGAAGATCCTTTATCTGACCTCTTAATAAGATGGCGTCTGTTGTAAAACGTTTTAAAAGTTAAGCTGTGGGTAGGAAAATAATTTTTATGATTAATTTTGTTTCGTATGTAAGATGATATTTTGAGGTGCGGCTGGTTCTTTAACGATCGTAATCGTTGTTGTCATAGATGTGTTGACCTCGAAGGACTCTAGGCGTATATTTAAAGTGTGTCTCTATTTAATTTGCTCGTGAGCATTGCACTTGGAAACATAAATGCTGTTATTTGCGAAGAGGTTTATGACTTTGTCAAAGTGCCAAAAAGAAAAATGCTATGTTGTCTCTATTCGTATGTCATTAAGTCGGAAAGTTTAAAGGAAAAAAGTGTCTATTCTCACTTTGGTCACCCTCCTTCAATCACATAGAGTATCAGTATAAATTCTCGGGTTCGAATTACACCAAATGTTAAATGGGAGATGGAAAGCATACCGTTTAAAATACCGATTAGTCTCAAAAATGTACGTTTCTTCAATCACGAGTTTGTCTGAGACAGAGAATAAGAGTTATCACATATGTAGATGACTTAGCAATTAGCTGTCCCAGGTAAATGCCTTGATACGATTAAGAAGGTAATGCAGAATACCTTTCCAATCATTGCAAAATGGGCCAGCAAATCTGCATTAGTAGTATCATAACCAGTGTGATAAAAAAAGTGTTTACCCGACCAAGATAGAGCTGAACCTGTTCTTATGAAATATAAAATTCCGGCAGTTGCCCTTCCTACTATACCTGGTACAAGACTAGTTTTTACTGATAAAGCGAGATTTCTGAGCAGTATATTGGACAGAACAGTCTTTGGATTTTCGTAAACACCGCCAACGAGGGCATAATTCCACGGTCCTCTTCAGACACGAATTGTACGACAATTGGCGACCATCATTTCATTGGTAAGAGCTGAGCCTATCTTACACACATGCCGATTTAAGGGATAGCGGCAACAGGTTGCATGATGCGCAACTCCCGCCGAGCAGATAATCGCACCAGTAACACCAGGAAACTCCACTGATTTACCAAAGTTGGTAACACCAGGGACACCTCTGATGTTACCAATACTCTACCCGCATTTGGGTAGTAAACCACAGGCCCCACGTTACATCCCCAGAACGTAACATCCGCATCCATAGCTGTCCACAGACCCGGTCAACATTACGGTCACACCGGTCCGGACAACTCCCGTGGTACCAAAGGCAATCTTGGTGAGATTAAGTATCAATGATCTCGGTTCGTTCAGATATGAGTTCCTGGGCGGTTGCAAAGCAGACCCTGGCGCACATTCGTTCGGAACCTCAAAACATTCGGGTCGCTAAAGTACGAAGGTATTTCCCAATCTAAGTACCCGCAGCCCTTTTATTTATCTTCCGTTGTAAAGCCCCGCACCATACCGATATATAGGGTTAGGATGCAGCTTGACCCCACCACGGTGTCGTAACCCTGACTGGGGTCCCATCATGGCGTTCACATCATCCGGGACAGATGACCCATGGTTGATTAACGAGGTTCTGCTACTCCACTCCTCCTTTTTCAACACGGCCTTGTGACCGACTATGGTGGAGTGACTATATTGGACAGAAACTGTCAATAAGATAAACGTGAGTACTTGCAAGAAACGCATTACGTCTGCAGAGGACAGACACGGATTTGGTTTTGAAACGTCAATCAACGCCCATCCACAATTAACACCTGCATTGCTTCCGTTAAGACTGTGCGACGAACCGGCAAGCAGGCAATTAGAACGACCCACTGAGCGGAATTAATCCTAGCCATGCCTTTAACAAGCATGACGGCCTCGTACCACACAGCAGCTCCATATGTTGCACAGGCAACAAAAAGACCGCCGTATATGATACGCAGCGCACGCTTATCAAGACCCCATTCACGTCTAAAAACCCGACGCATTGGTCCAATCACACATAAGAACCCCTTCCTGAGCTCAAGCAGATGAACTTGAAAATTCATGCGCTCACTCATGCTGATTCCAATATATTCCACTTGCTTGGCATACTTAAGGGGGGCTTATTGGCCGACAACCTGCCTTTCAGCAGCAGCATCTTTGTCTTCTCCAACAAAACACTTACCCCAGTACCAATTCCCCAGCTTTGAACAAGCGACATGAACTCGACGCTCTTCTGCTCTAACACACACCGCGAGTCTCCTTCAACCATGAGGAGTAAATCGTCAGAATACGCGCAACAGTTACACACTCCCGATAGCTGATCCAAAAGGGTATCCATCATGAGGTTCCAAATAAATGGACCACATATGGACCCCTGGGGACAACCGCGAGTGACACTTCTGCACGCTCTGTCAATCACTCCAACACAGCATGCCTGTCTGTCACTGAATAGCTCCGCCAGAGAGCTGTCGGGCCGAATATTATTATTATTATTTAACCCGGTTTTATTATGCAATAAGAAATGTACTTGTGTATGGCCAACCCATAGCAAAGTCACATGCACTACAGAAAAGATGCAAAGAACAGTCTGTGTGCACATTATCTGTGTCGCTGAGGACCTACAATTTGCTCTAGAGGTTAAACTTCACCTTCTACCGGTCGATATTTTCGGTAGGCAAAAGCGGATAACACGACTACGTGACTGTCTGCAGTTAATCATTTGAAATATCTGGAAACTGCCGCTCGTATATCAGACTACTGCAGCGGATGCCAAGCTGAGCTGATAGGAATTGAGGAGGAGCTTACTTGGTTGAAGCATAATGTAATATCTACAACTGACATGGCCAGTCAGGCGGCAATCAGGTCGCTGATATCAATTTAATTGAAGTCAATAGTGGTGTTGGGCTGCCACTCTTCGTTTAACGACATAAGTTAGCATTTCTACAATCCATACAGTAAGGATGTGGTGGAGGAGAATGATACCAGAGTTCACTTTCTCTGCTCCTGTTCAGCAGATAGATGGCAATTCTTTGATTGTATTCTTGCCTCGCTACTCGTTTTAAATACTTTTGCCCTGTCATGCATTCCTTTTATATTATTTTCCTCAATGAAAATAGAGTAGAAACAATTTTTCAATAGAAACTATCTCTTGAGCCTCTGCCATTTCTTTAATGTTTTAATTTAATGTAAAGCTTATAGATTCGGTACGCGATAACGTATCAGCTACTATATTTCGTGAGTCACGGATGTAACATTTCATTAAGGTCGGTCCTTTTGACAGCCTCACTTACAGCCACTTAATCCTCATCATTTTTGTCTGAAAGTTGCGTATTTAACCCTGAAAAATTCGTGTATGAAAACATTATTCCCGCTTGCCGTCACAACACACTGAGCAAATTAGCATGATATGCAACGATAAATAAAAATAATTAATGTATGTAAATATACATCGATATCTTTATAAAAAATAACACACCCTGTATACAAATAACTCCTCGTATTGCTATTGTTGTAAAAACGAAAAATAGTCTTGCGCGCGCTCATTTAACTTAGCATGAGATTTAATTGTTGTTGTTGTTTAGTACCGAATTTTCTATTTACTTGCATATGTAAATATATAACATACTTACATACATAAGTGAGTGTATCTACTTTCGTAAATACAACAACCACTTCCGTTGTGTGTGCTTTTTTAAAACGTTTTTCTTTGCCTTTGTCGTTTGGCATTTATTTTTCCCACAGTCGCACGAGAACAAGAGTCCGACTCAGAAGGATGGGAAGAGCGTGAAGCTTCAAGGACACATTCCGTTAAATTCTCGGAAGATTCAACAACAGAGAAGGACACACCATTTATACGACAGAACACGCCACATCCGAGAGAATTGAAAGCGAAAGCGCACAAACTATTTGCCAAGGAGCGAAGTAAAAACGAGGAGGCTGGCAATTTGGACACGCTATCGGAGGAGGTGAGTTTGAGAAGTTAGAATAGAAGACTAATAGTAATAGCATGTATGTACGCTTGTCACACAAGAGTACGTTAACAGAACTGGTTAACATTTCCTTTTCTTTTATTTATTCGTTTTATTTTTGCAGAGCTCATCGAAACCATCATCATCGGCTAAAGTAGAAATGAATTCAACGACAATGGAGAATTTAGCTGAGACACATTCCGACCAATTTCCAATGTCTCCGCCAACACCAACAGCGGTGACTCAGACACAATCTGGCAACGTAATTACACCAACGGCAACCGTTCTTGGCAATGAACCGGTAATGTCAGTAGCTCCGGATTCAAATGATAAAGACGATGCACGCTCTACAGGCGGCGCTGATGAAGACGATGACTATGTAAGTTATAGCCGAAGCTGCATCCAATCGATTTGGGGTGGGACTTTGATATATGATCCACATTTGCTGTGTTTTATTAAGCATTTAAAACTACACTCAAGTACTTCTATACTGCACATAGAACTAACGCAATTACATTTACATCTGCAACCAATCGTTTTGGTGTGACTTTGAATTATGTTCCACATGTGATGTGTTTTACTAAGAATTTCAAACCATTTCAAACATCTGCAACTAATCTATTTAGTGTGACTTTGAACTATGTGATGTGTTTAATGCCTCTTTCGATTACGTTAAACCATACCCGAAACCGTACCCATGGGTAAGCTACCAAAATGAGATGGTTTTCGTGGTGAATGCTTTGCAAATAGAACGCCTAACCGAAACCAAATTTGAGAAGAACAACAAACTGAGAAATTAGTCTGCTTGCTCTCGCTTCGCCATATTGCTGAGTAAACGAAACCTTACTCGTCGATTGCCGACAGGTAGCAAAGTCACAGTGTCGGTTACAAAACCTTGCAAATAAAACTCAACATCAAACCGTACCCCGGGTATAGTTTGAAAATAGAACGCCAAACCAAAACCACGAGAGGGAAATTTTAACTACCCTGCAATTCGAAAGAGCTATTAGTAACCATGGGTCGAATTAGCACATACCTGACTGAATAATGTTGATTTGGCACGATGAATGAACGAGTGACGAGTAGTGATCATCCCAATGTAAATACTCGATCACTCGTTAACGTATGGTTTTCATACACTCATTAACTGATGTCGTAATCCGACCCCATGTCAAAGTACACGCAAGTACTTCTGTTCTGTACATAGAACTTCTAACGCAATACATCTACATCTGCATCCAATCGATTTGGTGTGACTTTGAATTATGTTCCACATGTGCTGTGTTTTAGTTAGCATTTCAAACTTCACACAAGTACTTCTGTATTACACATAGGACTTCTAACGCAAGTCCATTTACATCTACTCTTTTTTATGTTGATTTATATTTTACTTTGACATCTGAAAGTAGCGTTCCATTCATATTCTACATATAATTTCTTATTGTACTTGATACGCCTAATGAAATCAATTAACTACACATAAGTAAGAGCAGTGCAATGGCATGTAGCCACAAGGTTTTTGTGTGTAGTTTGTAATGGATCACAGCAATAACTTACAACTGTTTATAGTCATAATAGTCCATAATGTTATAACATAACTTTTTGTTTTTAATTCTTTCGTTTTACAGGATTATGCTGATCGGAAAGTCGGTTTTCAAGTAGAAAATGAACATTTCCATGACGATGAGGATTTCCACAAAAGGCCCATGAAGTTGCACAGAAGGTAAATTGAGAGGATTCTTTTACTTTTGCTAAATATTTAAAGGTGTTTTCACGATTGTTGAGCGTTACTACTCGACTAAATTGGTTTATGTAGCTTACCACCGCACACCATTGAGCGCCACTAACCCAAAATTGTAGACTATAACGTCAACGTGTTCGAATCGTGAGTTACGCTGGCGGGTCCGTCCGTGACTTTTTAAATTTCCCTCCTCTTAATTGAAAGGACAACAGTGCTCCTGTCAACGGCAATGCACACATCCTTAATCCTTAAATTGAGCTACGAATTGCTCCCTCATCCGTCCTTTTTTTCTTATTTAGCACTTATTGTTATGGTTGCACGTAGCACATACTGATTACCACTAAAAATAAGAGTTGTGACTTTCTTGGACACAAAATGAAAGCACACCAATTTCCACATTCCATCAGGTCGCCCTTTTTTGGTAGCTCAACTATCATCCCCTTTTTCCAATAATCAAAAAAACTTTCTATTTCCCATTCCTTCATTAGCTCTGTTAACGTGTCTGAGTCTGCTTTGAGAAGTTCAGAAGAGATGCCATCAAACCTCACTCCTTTGTTTTTCTTATTTGCCTTAATTGCAGCTTTAAGATCTCACTAACCCTTTACTGACTGCATTTTTCACTTGTCTTATATTTGCTCTACAGAGACACACCACATCATCTGAAGAATAAACGCGTGCAACATGAAGTCGTCGATAAGCAAGCTAACGAGATCCTAGCCAATGCTCTCAATCATGAAAAGAAGAAATTGCAGCAGCATCAATTTCAATCACCTATCGAAGAAAATATCATTGGAGAACAGCATCATCAAAACCAACAACAACATAGAGCTGGGTTCCAGCTCAGTGTAGCGCAACCGCCAACACCGCCACCACCATTCGAGGCACCACTTTCACCGATTCTACCGCTTCTACAGTCTTCGACACCGAATCCACCACCGCCACCACAACCACCACTATTAACAGACGGTAAGCATTTCATTTTTGCTCATTTCAAGTCACGATAATTGCAAACTGAGGAATATTTAGAAGTTAATTAATAGATTGTGCGCCAAAAAGCGATCTGTATGATAGAAATGCTTAGCTGTATTCCTTTATGTCTTCTCTAGCCTACATAAGATAGTAGTTAGTTAGGAGAAGATGATAAAAGGAACGCTACTTTTCGTTTTTAAAGTTTGTCTACACAAACCCAAGCAAGTCTAATGTCAATAGTAAGTGATAGTAAGTAAGTCAAGGTTATTATTATTTAAAAATTATTCGATTTCAAAATTGTGCTGGCACAAGCAAAAATTTTTACTTTTGACTTTTACTTTTACTTTAAAACCCGCTTATACAGTAGATAAGGAAGAAACAATACAAAATTAATACGAGCTAACTTCAAAATATACGAATGATAAAAAGTTATTTTGAGAAGATAGAAAATGTTGCCAAATTTATTACTTATTTCTTAATGTAAAAGTTTTAAGTTTGTTAACTTTTATCTTTCACAATTGCCTGCATAACAAAAAAGTGTATCCGTGTACTTATGCACGCGCCTTAGATGTTATACTTCTTTGGCGTAACAAAACAAACAACACAAAAAATAGACCTCAAAACACTTCCAAAAGACCCACAAAAGACTCCAAAAACGAGATTCTAAAGTACCTCAAAAGGCTCCCAAAGTACCACCAAAAGACCCTCAAAAATATCCCCCAAAGGACTACCAAAATACCCCTTAAAGAAAAAACCTCCCAAAGATCCCCAAATACTCCCATAAGAAAGACCCCAAAAATTCCACCAAAAGACCATCGAGAGAACCTCTTTAGTCCCCAAAAAGACCACCCAAACGATCCCCAAAAGACCTTCAAAAGAATCCAAAAAGAACCACCAAAAGATCCTTAAAAGTTTCCCAAAAGGTAAAAAAAGACCCTCAAAAGACTCCCAAAGTACTACCAAAAGACACACGCAATACCCTCTAAAGACTCCAAAAAAACTCCCAAAACCACCACAAAAGACTCCCAAAAGACCCACAGAAGCTTTTAATCGTTTGAGTGCTGGATATTGGATTGGTCAGTGGGACCTATATAAATTTTTTCAAATTTGAAACACATGTGTATAACTAATGGACGAAACTTTTTGTAAATTTGTTGGAGTGATCGGGCTCTGAGACCCAAGTGGTACCAATGTACATTTTTTAAAAATCAGCCCGATTCTCCAAATTTTAAACACTCTTGACTGCAAAAATGCATTCGTTGGTGTATTAGAAGTAGCTCACTGGTAATTGGTTTTCGCGTTCTAGGTCATTACTTCTTTCTCTCAGCTGTTTGGGAATTATTTTGACTGAGCGAAAATAAAAGAAGATAATACATATTTTGTAATTTATTTATTACAAGTTAATTTCGTTTTTTTGTTGTAATTTAGGCTTACTCGCCACCTCACCCACTGTTTGGGTGTCCAGCCTTGTGGGTTAATTTCCTACTGCTTTTGTTTCTGTGCTTTTAATTTAAGCGAAAAAAGTCTTTCTTTCGATTGCTGTTTGGTCTTGGTGCTAACACTCGCGACACAGCGTCCATCGATTGCGTTTTTATACAACTAAAATAAGCTACGGAACTTATCTTGCAGAAAACTTAGAGAACCCAAATTAGTTTTGAATGAGGTCTTGGAGTCGTTTATACTTCATGTCAACAATTTCATAAATCTAACTTATCTGCAATCTTTAGTCTTCCATGATCATTTCACGAACTTTTTACTGTTTTCCGCTGAAGTTGAGGATGATGGTTTTCCACTACGTGAGTTATCTTCAGCGCTCTCCCGTTTCCTTTCCCTTCTTAAGAAGCAAAATTGCACAAAGCCATAAAAAGTGAAAACTTGTGGATACACCTAAGCTGGGAGTCGATTTCCGATCTGTGAAGTGATAAATAAAATATGATTTCAGTTTCCACAGCAATGTTTCATTTTTTCACTTTAAGATCGCATTATCATAATTCAATTTGACTTAAGGATTTGTGACTGGTGCACTTAGGACATCCTGGTAACGTGTTGCCAAAAGACACAAAAAGACACTGACTTTCGAAACATTACATTAAAAGAAAGCTCATATGAGTAGAAAGGAAAAAAAAATCGAAAAAAGTGTGTCACTAGCCACTAACTGCCCAGCGAACGATCGTTACGACAACAACAACAAAAGAAAAACAAACGCATAGTAACTGCAATCACATGAAAAAATTCAATACACTCACAATCACCCACTCTCTGCACTTAAGGCACTTTCACAATATGCATTGGTTTTATTACAAATGTATTCCTGCTTAAACATCTTCAGAATAAAGCCGCCGCTCGCTATTAACTTCCGTTGATCCATCATCCAACCTGATGTGCGTTGCGTATCAGGCAACACTTTGCGCACTTTGGTGGAACACATGGATACGAATACCGCCAGTTCGATGCGAATCTATAAAACTGAAATCAATACACCGCCGTGTCGACCTACGCGTAAAATTGGGTAACCCTATACTGCGGTATACGTTGTGCCTGTGCAACAATCTGTTGTCATCACCGATGGTTCATAAATAAGTTTGTGCTCCAATTATTGCCAATCGCATCTCTTACCACGGTGAAGCGCGCCAGCCTATCGATATAGGTTACAGCCGCCACCGACATTACAGAAAGAAGAAGCTTCTACTCCTCTACCTGTCGAGTTGAGTTACCCCATCGTAGCATAGTGCTTCTGCTGTGCTCATCGGCTCACTGTACATGAATTCGTTCCCACACCATGTACAACACATACGTGGCTTCATCGTCTTTTGTTTGCGACGACGGAATTCCTCTCTGGAGCGGCACTTGGATCTATTATTATATTGCTAATATTATGCTTTCCTGGTGCCTGGTGCTCCGCTATGTTAGTGGTTTACTCACACATTCACAAAGGTGTGTTCGTCAGCAAAATGTAATCAGTTTTTTTAATGCTTCTGCTAGTTAGTATGCGCCCTGTTATCGACCGACCGACTGATGAAATTATATGACATTTGAAAAACAAACAAAGTGGTGTTTTATAGCCTTTTTTGTTCATACAGTAGTGTTTAAAAGTAATCGTTCCAGTTATTCTGCTAGTATTTCTATTGAAAAACATTGAATTTCGAATTGTACTGTGTGTACACAGTAGGCACTGCATTATTCTGGAAGACATTGTACGGAATGCATTCCATATCTTTTAATTTTTTATCATTGAATTCACTGTTTTCTGGTGAAATGGTGTGTCCTTTTTGCTCTGAAACACATTCTGTCTTTTTCCTGTAGTACGTAGAAAAAGGAAGAAAACATGTTCCACATACTCTGGTATACCCTCACATAAAGAACGTGCTTATATTTGAAGAGGTATGTGCGAAAGGACCCATGCCCAGTAAAAATTTGGGTTACTTGGATTCTACTTCTTCATGACCTCTACCGACCCATAATTCTACTGATTGTATTAATCTATGAGTTTATCTACCCTTACTTAACTAGTCCCATCTTATTTGCCAGTTTCTAACGGCTTCAGCACGTGCTGCTCGATCTTATTACATATCCCCAGCGTCTATAACTCACCTGGCGCTCCTTGGCCAGGATATCTAGCATATCCGATCTTAGTGCACTGCATAGATGACATCCTTCGCCAGTAACTTATATTGTCCATTGTGGTTGCCCATATTGGCGCTCCGTATAAAAAGTTCGATGAGACAACACTAGCCAATAGCTTTCTCCTAGTTTGCTTTGCTCCACCAGTGTTCGGCATTATTCGAGACTGTACTGAATATACAGTCTCTGCTTTATTGCTAGCAACCTTCATATGCTCTCTGAATTATAGTCTCGTATCAATTACCATTCCCAGGTTTCTAATTGATGGCTGAAAAATAATTTAACCAACTTCAAACTGTCTCTCTTATTTTCCTACTGGATATTAGAAGAGCTTCAGTTTTATGTTCTTCTAACTGTAATTCGATTGATGTCAGCCATTGCCGGATAGTTCTAATTGTTGCATTACATATTCCGGTTATTGGATCCCTATGTTTTGCCAAAACCAAACTACAACTGCAATGTCATCTGCCTGTCATCGGGTATTTGGAACCTAAATATGCCGTCGTACATTATCCTGTAACCTTATATTCCTTCCTTGCTGATATTAACATTTTACATTTATCCGCCTACGGAAGGGGAAGGGTACTATATCCTATAAACCTATAATCTTCCTCCACCTGCCAATAATATACATTGAAAATTTCATAAATATCGGTTGGTAAATTTTGCTGATATTAACATTTTACATTTGACTCGCCTACGGAAGGGGAAGGGTACTATAGCCTATAACCTTGCTCCACCTGCCAATAATATACATTGAAAAGTTCATAAAAATTGGTTAGAAAATATAAGTTTCCATGAATAACAACGGCATAGAATTTAATTTTTAATTAGTTTGATTTTATATTCTGCGTATTCGATAATACTGTAACAAAATTTTATTTATTAATTCAAAAATTACAACTTTAATTAACAAAAATAGCAAAAGTTCACAATTTTACACTTGTGGTTACTTATTTATTTATAAGTGTGCTTTAAAGATCTATAAGAGTGCTTTTCAACTTGTCTGGTTGTCTGACTTTTTATATACAAGTATGTCCGTCCAGTCCGATAAACAAATCCTATTAACAGTTTCATAACAATAAAAAATTGTAATTCTTGGCAAAAACTTTCTTCACCTACTGTACATGTGCATTATCATCGCAATAATCATACACTCTCGCTAAAAAGGGAGATGCAGATAACAAAATATTATCATAGATAAGGCAACTGGGTGAGTGAGGGAAGACTATCTTGATTGGCACCGGCAACATGTACGGAGAGCGTCATGTAGACGCACTTGTCCGTCAGCTTCACATACCTAATCCCACACCACTGCCACTCACTTGAAAGTTATTAATTAACGAACGCAAAAGAGCGCAACCTTTTTGTTTTTTATTTACATGTAATTGTGTTGTATATGTGTAGCCTCCCTATCACCCACCCACCCTTACGGCAAATGCAAATACATTTGCTAGCACTCTATGTATTGTGAATATCGAAAAGGTGCACTCAGGTTGTTATTTATTATTACGATTAGTCATTTTTAAACTTTTGTTCGAAACGAAGCGTTTTTGTTTTTTCTGCGTACAATTTACGCATTTCTAAATTGTTGTTAAAGTATTGCTTCAAATTATTGTAATATCTGTTTATTTGATTTTTTTTTAAAACGAACCCTCTGTGCTCTCCTTTGCACATTTGGCGGCCTTTTTTGTGGTATAAATAATTACCCCTCATTTCGATGGCAGAAGAGAAAAGCCAAATCTCATACTAGTGGATTAGTGCTCGAAACTCGATATTTGGGCTTTGTTTAAAAAAATATTTCGCTTAAAATGCAAATAAATGACGTGCATTATGAAAACATTTGATATCTACACCTCAAAATTGTTTCCGTGCTTCCGTTTCGTATCGTGAGCTTAAAGTGAACAAACACAAAAACAATTGCAGATTGATTTAACAAAGAACAGTCAGTGCACTTTAGGGAGACAAGCAACTCACAGTTGCTTACGATGATGATATCCTTCCGTTTTGCCATCTTACCCACCTGTATCGCAGTATCGCTTGCACAAATAGATACATAATTCACCAAAAACAGGATTTCAAATTTAAGGACGAGTCTGTTTGCAAACGATGAATATCCTTTTTTGATATTCTAGTTTATGGGATTTGATCTGTGTTTTTGTGCGTATTCGTATGTGTGTGTGTCTGTTCAACTCTAGATTTATTTGCATTCCGAATCGGAACCCCCTGAGACATTGATTATCCTATTCTGGTGTGTTGCTGCTCATCTTTCGATTGCAACTTAAGTGCAACAGAGTGCTCGCAAGGATATTCATTTGCGTACTCGTATGTGCCAGTAGAGTACTTTACTAGACAAGGAACTGATATCTTGCCTGCCATTTAAAATCAAGCATAATACATAGTTATTGTTGTTGTTGGACTTTTGTCAAAAGTCTTTGATTTTTCTTCTCCATATGCTTTTGAATTTATTCCTTTTGAATGTGTGTGTGTTTGGACAGTTCTTCTAAGCTTTTACTACACTACCATCGGGTCATGGCTTCTTCGATGGGGTAGGTAGGTGGTGGTAGTGTTTTGTGTCGACAATTTTTTCTTTTTAGTTGTTTTGCCATCAATTTCTGTGCGTGTAGAGAAGAGTTGGTAAGCAATATGTCCTTGTGTCAGAAATGGTTTCCCCTTGGGACATTGCGAAGCATTGAATTGTAAAACTTATCTTTTGTCGGATCCGGTGGCTTATCTTAATTTAGAGTTGAAAATGTGCAGTCAGTTAGGTATGAGTTTTTTAAAGCTTTCGTTTTTTTTTTATTTTTAATTTCACCAAAATCTTTGTGCTTCTTACATTAGAAGCGAGACTGGTTTTTCCTGATTTTAATTCGTGTACTTTTTGATATGAAGTTAATTTAATTAATTATAATATATTTTCAATATATCCGAACTGCAATGAAGCGAAATAAAATATTGCCGAACATTTGTGTTAGTTTATCATTTGTGAAAAATGTGCTTAGTTGTTTGCAGCACAGATCAAATTATAAATTAATTTTTGATTTGGCTTTTAATTCAATATTTTGTTGTTGAGTTGGTGGTGGGTGGTGTTAGGGGTAAACGTTTGTCACCCAACGAAGCGTCCAACAATTTTTTTTGCAATTTCGTATTTAACCCAAACCCATTTGTGTTATTTTCTACTTTACCACCTGGATTATGGCATGTTCATTACACACTTTCGTTACCTATGTTTGACTTCTTATTTTTATGTCTATAGCTTAACTCTAGTTTTACGGTGACTATGGTCATATGCAGTCGCATTCACCCTTGGTAAAGGAAACTGTTTGGGTTCTGTTTTTTATTGTTCGTTATTCCACTGTGTTGTCTGTCTGCACGTTCAATTGGCAAAATCAAGTGAAAAGCCTTGTAATTGGTCGACTTTATGTCAAAACATAAAGAATTCATAAATCATGAAAATACTGCAGGTAATTTAGTAACAAAAGGCAAATCAATTGCTGGCTACAATTGCCGGTATCTTTTTATTTTTCTTTTAAGTTAGATAAACATTTTCGTGTGCTTGCTTGCTTATGTGTCAAATCGATAAATAATCACCAGACATTCATCCATGCATTAGTTTTGTTCTTCTTTTGCTTAGAATATCAGAGTAATATACCAATGAATAAAAGGCGCATTGCATTAGGTAAACGTTAAGGCATTGTTTATTTAATTAAATGGTAAATGTATTAAAAATACTCATGTAATGTTGATACGTAAAGGCATATAATTTAATTACCACTTGATTGTGAATTGAAGTGTTCTCGGACAATTGCCGTAGATGTTATATGACAAATGACGTCAGAAAAACACTATGTGGAATATTCTGAGATGTGTTGTTAAAAGCCAGACTGCCTTTTCAGAAACACTACTGCTATTTGTATTAACGCTTTGAACTTAAACGCAACGGATCCATGAAGTGCTTTTCAATTAAACAATAAAGTTATATATATCCTTTATTTATCTAATTTAAAACACAAATGTGTTGTTATTCTCAATATGTGAATAAAAGTTTAATTTGAATTTTCTCAACCTTGTGCGCTGGATAGCGCTTTGATTTGGGTGCATGTCATGTTTTGATAGTCGCACTCTTTCTTAATGGATCCTATCCAGTGTGCCAGGTCGCCTATAGCCTTGTGGGTTCCAGTTAGGCGTGGTTTTTCTGATTTCACCATCTGGTCTTCTTATGATATGCTCGATCCATGTCCATTTACGTTTTTTGATTTAATTTTTAAGTTCGCTTGCAGTTGGCCACGACAACCTGTTGTTACTTTGTGATCCAGTTAGGCCAGAAAAAGATCTGAGATCCGTCTTAGGCACCTGTTTACGAACGTTTGTATCGTTTTTTTTTGTTTTGAGATCAATAACAGCGAGCTTTGAGTATTTGCCACGTTAATAGATACAACCTGTACTGGTAAAATATGAGCTGCGGATATTTTAACATATCACATTCAAAAAGTCGCTGTAATTATAATATAAACCAATTAATATAGAAAATATTAATTTTCCAATAGATTCATAAATTCTGCCATACAGTACAAATATTTGCGTCTATTTAAAAGCTTTAAATTCATCACTTCATATTTAGACGTGAAGCAATTACACTGCCTAATAATAATTAAATTTCTAATTCTATGCAATGATGTCACTGTTATACTTATATCATCATTTTATAAATACATTTTTATATGAATGTTTATATGTATATTTATTCATCACCAATTGTTGCTGTCACACTCAACTAGTTCAAGTGTATCGCAACCCTTTTGCGATGGGTGTTATTCAACAGCAGGTTAATAATCAGCAGGGGACCATCAAGGTCGATTTGTAGAGTACCTTTCTGACAAGAATTTTCAAGCTATGTATTTTAAAAATTTCCAAATGAACGGAAAAGCAAAATAAACCCCAAGACCCATAGAAGACAAGTTTCTTTACAATATATGAATAAACACTCGTTTGCAGTGGAATTACACATCTCTGCCACCTGTCAACCAACATACCTGAGAGCATATTATATTTTCTTATCAAAATTGATAAGCGGTTACTTTGCACAATTACACACACAATTGCACCACCAAGCAAACGATAAAATGATAAAAATGAGAAATAAAACCAAATGTTTTGCTTTTTTTGTAGTTCTAATAAACAAACTGTTATCTGTGGAATTTTGTAAATGAAGCAACGAGAGGAATTCTCTAATTTCCGTTAAGTGACGAAAGCTTGTTTATTTATTTTTTGTAGGCAAACTTTGTGCTGCACAAGTTTCTCTTTGATAAGAAAACAATTTCCAAAAAAAAAAGAAAAAAACCTAAAATCTGTTCATTCTTTGGAAATTTATCGTCATTTTATTATCACCCGCTCATTAATCCAATTTACTGCTTCTTTAGAAAAATTCATCAATGACTGGCAATGAAATGGTGACTATTTTAGCGATAAATCGAATTGGGGAAAACTTCAGAATTAAGTTTACCTTTTGGTCTGATTAATTTCTGACAATTTATCGAAAGTGGAATATAATAGAACAACAATTTGCGTTAAACTTTTGAATTTTCTCCCCTTATAACGGTAGCGATAATGACTGTCCTTTTTACATCCTTTTGGGTGTTGTTTCGTGGTGTTGGTGTTATGATGAATGGGAATGTCCTTTTTCATTTCTTTCTTTGTCACCATCAATGTGAAAAGAACAGATAATTCAAGACCGTGAAAGATTTATTTCCTCTGCGATTGATTGCATAATCAACACGCAAAAATAAATGATAAATTCTATATTTAAAACAATTTGGTTTTCTTTCTTTGAAATCAAGGATGGCGGGGGATATTTTCATTGCAATTTCAAGAAGATTTTGTAAAGCAGAAAACTTTTGCCAGTTTTCACCTTTAAACAATTGACCCTGCCCTTGCGATGGTGGAAAATTGTGAAATTCAAACTTTGCCATGACATTTGTGCGGTTTAATTCATCGCTCATCATCAAAGGCATCAAAATTATGAATGAAAATCAAAATCAGCACAAGCCGTTATTGTCGAAATTATTTAAGTTGGATATTCCTCTTTAAAATTCTTCCGATCTGTGTATAGTGGTGGTGAAATTCTGTGAAATTCCGAACACAGACAGACGAATACCACTGTGGCATCTGGGAATTTGGAACTAAGTTACAGTTATGAGCAATAAATACGAGATTTTGTTAAATTCATATAATTCGCACAAATATACGTACTCGTATTTTAACCAAAGGCAAGGATGAACTTTCTGTTTATTTTCTGGGATAGAAAACCGCACGTAGCCAAGGGATGAGAGATATATGTGTACATACGAGGGCAGTTTGATAAGTCAGTGACTTTTTGAATTTCCCGCACAGTAACTTTAAATGCAACACGGGTCCCGTCAAATGCTATCTATTAATAGACTACTGTCAAATTTTAAGCAAGCTACGTCTTTTAGTTTGTTTTTGACAGCCATTGAAAGTAGACAACCTCGTGAATTTTAACGAAAATGGAAAAAAGGGAATTTCTTGTGCTAATTGGTTTCATTCACATCGATTACCTTGGAAAGGGTAAAACGATCTCTGGTGAAGACAGATTTCATATTAATTTGAAGCAAAAACAACCGCATTTGGCGAAGAAAAAAGTGATGTTTAATCAAGACAATGCATGGGTGCACAGTTATGTCAGTCAGTCACCATGGCAAAAATCAATAAATTAGGCTACGAACTGCTCTCCAGATTTAGCCTCTCTGCGACTATTTCCTTTTTCCAAACCTTAGGAATTGACTGTGCGGTAAGAGATTTGGGTCTTACGAAGAGGTCAGTGAAACAAATGCCAATTTAGAGGGCTTTGAGAAAACATATTATTTTGAAGGAATAAAAAAATTGGGCTAAATGTATCGAGCTTAAATGAGACTATAATAGCAATAATAATAATGACAGACCGTTGCGGTCCAAGGCTTAGCTTCTCGCGACCATTTGTGTAGTGCATGGATATTTTTGCACGCTAATAATTTAATGCCAAATCCGAACGGCCAATTGAGAAGTTTTCCATGGCAAGTTATTACTCTCGGACGATTGTAAGATTCACGAGCGGTGGGACCGCGAAAAATACTTTTGGTGTTTCCTGGCTTTTGAACTACGAACCCCCTGAACAGAAATCCATGCACCTAAGCACTTAGCCACGGTGCCCAAAGGAGACTATGTTGCGAAATAATACGCCTTTTTGCCGAAAAAATATCTTTTATTCCAGAAGTCACTGACTTATCAAACCACCCTCTTATATTAAGGGTAGGAAATACGTTTCGGACTTAGATTAACAGTGGACAGTTATTGTGGTTAGTTACCAATACTTAGCTCATATTTTTTTCAAAGATATTATGGACATTGTGATATTCCGAACACAGACAGACGAATGTTGAATGCTTTATTTTGATTGAACTCTTACTCCCACACTGCACCTAAGACACTCTACCCTCCATCACTCCTCCTCCGTCACTCCTACTTCTCCGTCACTCATACTACTCCATCACTCATACTCCTCCATCACTCCTACTCTTCCGTCACTCCTACTCCTCCGTCACTCCTACTCCTCCGTCACTCCTACTCCTCCATCACTCCTTGTACTCCGTCACCCCTACACCTCCGTCAATCCTACTCCTCATTCACTCCTCCTCCATACTCACTCCTCCTCCATACTCACTCCTCCTCATTCACCCCTCATACTCCCTCACTTCTCCTCGTCATTCAATCCTCCTCGTCTTTCATTCCTTCTATTCCCTCAATCCTCCTACTCCCTCACTCCTCCTACTCCCTCACTCCTCCTACTCCCTCACTCCTTCAATCCATCACTCCTCTCCCCTCATCACTCATCCCCCTCCTCAACTTCCCCCTCACTCCTAAGATACATTAATACCCTACGACTACATAGTAGAAGCAGGAGGATCCACAAAAATCGGCTTCTGAATGTACATAATTTAAATCATTTCAATATCACCTAATAAATTTACACTTTCAAGTGCATGCACTAAAACCGCAATTCCTGAAAACATGTCTCTCAATCTCTAAAATGTCAAAAAGGTTGTCCCTCTGCTGAGACTTCTTGATTAAGTTACAAATCGAATTCAACCAAATTGTTGTAATTTCTCCACCTCATACACAGCCCATCGCCGTAGGTCGATGTCTTCTGCATTTGTGAATAAATTGAGATAAATTATTTTAAGGATATAATCGGTAAGTGGTAACTGAAGAAGACAGAAACAATGATGGAACCGCACGAATACAAACCATTCTCAGTCTCTAGTGTGAAAGGGGGGGAGACAATTTGTGCATTCATGCAAAAGGGGAAACCAGCCAGTAATCCAACCAACATTTCTAAGATACTTGTGTGCTGGTTGGATAACTAAATTTGAAATATACTTCTGCGGCGTTTGATAGAAATTTCAGGTTTTGGTTTTTATTAATTTTCATGTAATTCCATCAGTCATGAATACATGGATTAATGCATTCCCAATAAAGAAAAGACAAATAGATTCTTGCACAGTTTATTAAATGAATCTCAAATCTAATTGAATTTATATGTATAGCTTCGCTCTGACGACCACATATCGAACAATTTTGACTTGTGGTTGTTTGACTAATTGACATGTTATGGCTCTTAATTGCAGCCGTGCACCCACCCACTACCACTACCACTATCATTCCCGTAAATGCATCAGGTTCATTCGACTTTCAGTCTCATCTGTGACGAACGGCGTTAATTATTTTCCAATATCTCAGCTGTATATGCAACGTATTGAAAGTTAATTTCTGTACGACTCGAGGCCTTTGCTATATTATAATGATTGTATGTTTGTTTGTGTGTGCGTCTGCTCTCCTAATTGACATTGCGTTTAAGTGAAAAGAAATAATTTGAACAAAAAATTAAATATTCCTACTTAATTGTATAATTCTCTCTTCGATCTGTAAATGAACTTAATATCGATGGAATGACAATACTTGCGGCTAGTTCTTTTAGAAGTTACTTTTTTCAGTTCTTCTTTATTCTGTCAATAACTGATTATTGTACGATTCGTTAGTGGCTTAATTGAGGAAGAAAGTGTTTGCCGTTCTTCGGCAAATGCTAATATTTGCTGCATCTATTTAAATAGAAGAATAATCTTTTAAACTTTGAAGATTAAACGTTTAAGTGCATTAAAGATTGAAAAAATAGTACGATAAAACGAGTAATTTAATTCGAACGGTTGTGTAAAATAAATAGTTCTTGTCATTGTTAACCCATTAATGTCCAGTAGCTTGAAATAAAAGAAAAGAAATTCAGTACAAAATCGACGTTATTTAGCAATTTTACCTTTGCCATATCACGTGGGACCGAGAAGAAATTGCGAATTGCAGCATCTCCTTAAATTTTTTGCAACCGATGCGTCTTCTTGACATTATCTCGACAATATGATCGATGCGGTCTGTGTGCCCAATCTGTTGAGCTGTGTTCCTAACAGCTCAACAGCCTTAGTGCCCAATCTGTTGAGCTGTGTTCCTTACAGCTCGGCCACCTGGAAGATGAACGCCGTGTTGCTTCATAGAGGTTCCACAACATTCACGCGGTAAACAAATTAGCTCATGGGTATTCCTCGTTCCTACTTTGCACACAAGACATGCAACTTCCATGCGTTGACTTAGTTGCATCGAGCCGTTCGCAAGCAGTGGACAATACCATTGCTGAGGACTCTTGCGGTAATGGCTCATTTGCATTTGCTGATCGATAGTTTCTTGAGCTTCTTTGGGTCATAGCTTTTAGGACGACACTATTGCGCATGACTCAAGAAATTTGCCATCGCGAAATGTGCCCATAAATTGTCAAAACATTTTAGAAGAAATAATTGTCATTGTAAATTGGAATTTTGTATAATGAGATTTTTATTTTTGGGATTTCGTTCTTATCCCGTAAAGCAATACCTCACCGCTTTTCATCCAAATCATCGGATTTTCAGGACGCAATGGGGCAATGCTCCACATTTAGTTGCAAGAAGCTATTCGGTGGGTTTACACTTTTCTTTTCCTTGACGTTAGCCAAATTGACTCCTTTATTCTAAAACTAAAAGGAAATTGCTCTGAACATGACGATTTTTATAGTACATCCCTATGTTAATGGTGCTATAAAATTTGTAACATTTCCATATTTTATGTTTCATTCTGAAGCTCTTAAATATGAAGAGCTTGATGATCACAGCTTGACACGTTTCGCTTTATCTTTTCATCATTTCTGTTGCTATATGCGATGAGAAATATATCCGATTATTTTATACGATTTATATCGATTTTACTCGCAATTTAATCGTCATCCATCTCTCCTCACCGTCTTTCCTTCCGTTGTTTTCACAACAGATGCCAAATATTTCCACGTCCATACGAATTTTATTTCCGCCGTTGCTTCGACTTTTTTTACGACATTTATTTCGAATTTTTTTTTACAAAATAAATTTCCGCTTCAATGTCGTTTAGAGTGTTTTTGGGGCAGTGATATCTAAACCGCAGCAACTCTATGGCAGTTGAGTCTGTAACATGTTTCTTCCTCTCAACGTGCGCTTCTCTTACCAACAACTGTACCAGGAGTAATCGATAAATCTTTAATCTGATTAGAGACCTTGACATGGACGCAACAGATTAGCATTTTATCGTATTGTCGCTCCCTTTCAGCGACATTTCCAAATTGAATTAACATTAGCAGGATAAGACGACTTGTCCAGACCAGAAGACAGGTGGTCGACGAGTATGTCAAATACCATTCATTCAAGAGTGAACAACAACAAAAGCTGACAGCTTGATTTTGTTCTCTTTCGTGTCGTTGTTGATGAATAAATCTAATGTCTTCTCTTTGAAGGGATTGTCTGTGTATTGTTTTTTTCTTCCCCTTTGAATTTTTCCATATTGGTTTAAGGATTGTTTCAAGAAATTCTGTCAGTGCCTAAGGGTACTTTTTGGGAACGGAATTGCTTATTACTTTATAAATTCACTGTACGTAAGTTCTGAAGATTTGGCTTTTGTCTGTCTGCTACTGCTGGTGATCACATATTGCACATGGCAATTTGTGGTCGCCCTTTCTGCATTTCCAAATAAAAAAAAACTTTTTACCATTAAAAGGAATATTACTCCAGCATGGAAGGAAAGAAATGATTTTCCTACCACATCATCACATCAATCAGTAAATTTAAAGCCACACTAAATGTTCACCGTAAAATTAAAAGTCAAAGAAGGGGATAATTCCCTACCACGTTCTGCATCTCGATCTCGAACAAACCAACAACAGTCATCAACATCGAATAATGGTCGCCAGAGTCCCTCAACAGCATCGGGCAGTCTACGCAGTTCACTGGCATCCTCAAACCGTAGTCCCTACAATTCCCTCAAGAGAAAAGACAAAAGAGTACGTATAATCACCACAAATTCCGGAGGAGTCGGTCCAACGGGCAATCGGGATAAACCTTATGGTAAGAATGTCATTGGCATTGGCAACGATCCGAAATTTTATTTTTCTACAGAATGTACGGGTGGGGTTGCTGGTTTTTTATTTTTTTTTATCCCTCCTTCACCTGTAATTGCAATTCGTGACTTGAATAATTTATATATAAACCTTTTTTTCCTTACAAATTCTCCTGGATTGTGTTCTGATGGCTGTGTATGTATGTTTTTTTTTAACATTATTTTGTCATTCATTTTTTCCCCAGATGCCCCAGATGGTGTAACTGAGATGCGTGTTGATCAATACGAGATACACATTGAGAGGACATCAGCGGGACTTGGTTTAAGCATTGCCGGTGGCAAGGGTTCCACCCCATTTAAAGGCGATGACGATGGTATTTTCATATCACGCGTGACCGAAGGTGGACCAGCCGATTTGGCTGGACTCAAAGTCGGCGATAAAGTAATAAAGGTCAATGGCATCTCGGTGATCGAAGCGGATCATTACCAGGCTGTGCAAGTGTTGAAGGCGTGTGGTGCCGTATTGGTGTTGGTTGTTTCAAGAGAGGTGACCAGATTAATTGGCCATCCGGTATTCAGTGAGGATGGCTCGTTGTCGCAGGTAAGGAATTGATAGGAAATTTTTTAACTCACCTTTATGCGTTAATTTGGTAGAAAACTGAAAGCAATGTGTTTAACAAACATTATACGAGAAGTAGAGTTGTCATCACACACATTCTAGTAGTACATAGTTTTTAAAGAATTGAAATGAATAACATTTGAAATGTGGCCGCATATTAACGTTAACAAATCTATGCAAAAAACAAGAAATTTCTATGGCAGCGTCTGTATGTCTGAATAGTAAAGTTTTGAAATCTTGGTGACAAGACGTAGAAAGACAGATTCGTTTGGTATAATCCTATAAATGGTTGATTAAGTAAATCGAGTCGAGATATACGAGTGGACAAAGTCACGCACGCCGAAAAAAAACCTTTGTCCTGATTATTATGGTTCTCCCCTCGGGCTCGCAATCAAAAGGTTACAATTCAATTTACTAATCGCTTTTGAAGACGATGAACACTTTTGATACGACTTTTTGGAGCGTTACTTTGCGTCTTACATTTTGAATGCTCGCTTTGCATGGTCACTTATGGATCGTCACTTTTGGGCCGTCGCTTTAGGTTATTCCTATTTTGAATGCCCACTTGCATACACAAATTTGGATAGTAACTTTTGGGTCGTCGATTTAGGTTAATCCATTGGGTCATTAATGGAATTCTCACTTTTGGGTCATTATTTTTGAATACTCACTTTTGGGTCACATTTTTTTTGATTCTTACTTTTGGATAGTAACTTTTAGATTGTCACTTTTGGGTCCTCGCTTTAGGTTATTCCTTTGGGATATCAATTTTTAATGCTCACTTTTGGGTCTTCATTTTTGGATACTCACTTTTGGGTCACCTTTTTCTTGGATACTCACTTTGGATAGCGATTTTTGGATCATCAGTTTTGTATTGTCGCTTTAGGGTATTCCTTTGGGTCATCAATTTTGAATTCTCAATTTTGGGTCATTATTTTTGGATACTTACTTTTGGGTCAACTTTTTCTTGATACTTACTTTTGGATCGTCACTTTTGGTCCGTTGCTTTAGCTTATTCTTTTGGTTTATCAATTTTGAAATCCCACTTTTGGGCCATTATTTTTGGATAATAACTTTTGGGTCGACTTTTTCTTGGATACTCACTTTTGGATACCAACTTTTGGGTCGTCGCTTTAGGTTATTCCTTTGGGTTATCAATTTTTAATGCTAACTTTTGGGTTTTCATTTTTGGATACTCACTTTTGGGTCACCTTTTTATTAAATACTCACTTTTGGATAGCAACTTTTAGATCATCACTTTTGGATCGTCGTTTTAGGTTATTCCTTTAGGTCATCAAATTTCAAAGTTCACTTTCGGGTCATCCCTTTTCGAACAACACACTTTTTCGTCACGTTTATCTTAGATACTAAGTTTTGGATACAAACTTTTGGATCATCAGTTTTGGATCGTCGCTTTAGGTTATTCCTTTGGGTTATAAGTTTTTAATGCTAACTTTTGGGTCATCATTTTTGGATACTCACTTTTAGGTGAACTTTTTCTTGGATTCTCACTTTTGAATAGTAACTTTTGGATCGTCATTGTTGGGTCTTCGCCTTAAATTATCCCTTTGGGCCATCAAATTTGTGAATGCTCATTTCTGCGGCGTTACTTTTGGTCATACATTTTTAATACATACTTTTTGATCATACATTTTGAACACTCACCCTTAGTCATCAGTCAATAAAACAGGCAATCCAAAGCAGAACGAGGACTTGAAAGTTAACTCTCAATTTACGTAAAGAATTTTAATTTTATAAAGCCTATTCTGAGTTGTTACAAAGGTTTTCTAGAATCTATACCGCATTGCCAGCTGATATATTTTGTATTTACCAGTTATTCAAGTGCGCATCATTAAAAACGATTTTCAGATCTCAGTGGAAACACGACCACAGACAACATCAGTACCCCACCATGAGAAAACCATTCCACCCCCAATTGAAATCCATCCACAGCAACAATTACTGCAGCAAGCACCACAACAACAACAATCCATTCGAAATGAATACAATTATCATCAAAGCAACATCCTGGCCGCAACTAAAACTGGAACGCATCAACAACAGCCACAATTGCTTATACAACACATGACAAACGCTAACAACAGTGTATTGGCCACAAATGGAATTTTAGAAAACGGCAAGGTAAGCATGCAGATAGGTTGAGTTGAGCTGAGATGAGTCTCCGTGCAGGATTTTCATTTAATTTCAAATTAAAAACTGATTAATTCTGACATTTTCGCCGTGGCACAGCAACAGGATGCAGCGCCAATCCACAAAATCA
Source organism: Nephrocerus scutellatus (assembly GCA_947095585.1). Taxonomy (NCBI): domain Eukaryota; kingdom Metazoa; phylum Arthropoda; class Insecta; order Diptera; family Pipunculidae; genus Nephrocerus; species Nephrocerus scutellatus. Next base: position 126,263,633 of record OX352761.1, on the reverse strand, counting down.
CACTACACACAACATTAATACGGGATCAAATTGGACAAGGCTTGGGTTTCAGCATTGCTGGCGGCAAGGGATCACCACCATTCAAGGACGATTGCGATGGCATTTTCATTTCACGCATTACCGAAGGTGGTTTAGCGCATCGCGATGGCAAAATAATGGTCGGCGACAGAGTTCTGGCGGTAAGTGTCCTTACGATTGACGAAAAATTTAATTGCAGTTATGTACTGATATAAATGTTCAATTTCACTTCCACTCAGATAAATGGAAATGACATGACAAATGCCTACCATGATGCTGCTGTTCAGTTGCTCACCGATCATCAGCGGTTCGTGCGTCTTGTGTTGCAGCGTGAAATCAAAGGACCACTAGAACCTCCGTTAAGCCCGCGCAGTCCATCGGTGTTGAATTCGTTGAGTCCATCCGGGTACTTAGCTAATCGACCAGGTAAGTGCGCTTCGCCAAAATCTGTTTGTTGTGTTTGAGTGTTTTTTGCGCTCTCTCCCCATTTCTCTTAACCCTTAGCTGGTTTCAAACGATCAATTGGTGACATGGTTGGCGAACAACAAAAATATATTACACAGCCAATTGCATACGACACGAATAAGAGTATTACGTCGACAACAATGACTACGACAACAACACCTGGCGCTCCGTCGACGTTGTCGGGACGTGTTGGCCAAGTTCCTGTAACTAAAACAAATGGTTTCGACACTTCAGTTACAAGCTCTCGCTTACAGCAGCAGCAGCAGCAGCAAATTGACAATGCTACGGGTCAACCAGTTCCAGCGCCAAGGCGCAGCAATTCCATTCCATTGGGTGACGGCGTTGACATATCGCAGAATGGCAGCTCTCAGAGTACGACGACAACGACGACAAATGCTGCCGCCTCCGAGAGACAGGTAAGATTTGGTGTGGTGTTAGATTTTCGTCCTATTTTGTCCATCTAAAAGCACGCAAATCGATCTATTAACGTAATTCTAATGATAATAAGTGTCTTCAGTGTGTATGATGCGAATACATGAGTATTTATAATGAGTTTAGTGTTTAGTCTATAAGATTAAAAGCCGCATTATATTATATTAATTGGAACTACCATCCACAACCACACCCAAATCCGCATTTATATTAACTCCATTTTAAGATAATTGTTCTGTTTATGTCATCGTTTGCATTGAAGTTGGTTGTTGTTCCTGTTTTATTACCCTATAACGTTTTTATTTTTGTTAACCTAATAAAAAAAACTACAAAATGCAAAACGTAATTAGCGCAAGAAATCATCGTTTGCAGTTATCGGCTAACCCTGGGTATTGACCCCATTCCTTCCATCCTCCTTTTCCTGTACCTTATTATTTTATCAATTAAAATCTAATAAGGGACTTTTCTTCATTCCATTGGCGGGTGGTTACCATTGGCAGTCACGCAGGTAAGTTTCAAAGCTTTTAGTTTTTTACCAGTATATTAATTTCGTGCTATATTATTATTATTATAACAAAAGAGAAAAGATTTATGCTATCAAATTCGTCGATCATAGGGTGGTAATTATCTCAGACTAGTGTTTTGAATGATTGTAGATGATATTGCTGCAAAGTAATCTGTGCAGTTAATAGTATGCCCGAAAATGGGATTGAAAGTAAATTGTCACAGTTGTCAAGAAAAAGAATAATTTTCACTTTTACTTTCCTTCTATGAAAATCACATCTAAATTTGGTATAATTGGAAAATTTGTTTACTAAGTTACAAAAAATATCCATGTTCTTAATCAGAATGAGTAAATCTAACAGGAATTTTACACATGAAAGAAATTCAGGTTTTAGGGGCACAGGTTTCGTACCTGCCTAAATGATAGGAAACAGGTCGTTAAGATAAGATCGATGGAAAATTCAGCGGCCCACTTAGCTTAAAAAATGGTGTACCTCAAGGCTCTCTTCTTGGTCCTCTTTTATTTTTGACATAGTAATTCTTTCATGAATTTTAATTTAGCGGTAAAACTACTGCATAATTGATGACATCATTCGATTCTGTATAGGGATACAGAGTACAGACAATAAGACAGTGGCGTGCGTTTCAAAATTGGTGATCAGTGGCAAGAATAAACTAATACATCTGGAAATGCTTTATTAGATTATAATATTTTTATCATTCACATGATTGTGAACAGTTTTGTTTGCCATTGCACACTTGCCCTAAAAATAACTATTCCTTCATATATAACTGTTCAATCAACTGCTTTAAAATTGAATGCGTAAAAAATTACAAATACCTTGGAGTTTTGATTGATTACAACTTAAATTGGAAGGATCATAAACGGACTTTAAAATATTTTTTAATGAAAGGAAACTACTTGTTAAGACCTTTTTGCTCGAGGGAGGTATTAATTATGTTTTACCATGGCCTCACACATTGTAATATAGACATAATAGTTGGAGTGGATCGTATTGTAACACTTTAAGACCCTTACTGATAGCGCAGAAATACTTAGTTCGTATTATCTCTGGTAAAGATCGTTACACTCCTAGTAGAAATACAAGAAAATCCTACGAGGAATACAGGTTGGAGTGGATTAATTTAATTTAAGACCCTTACTCTTAGTTCGTTTTATCTCTGGTAAAGATCGGTACACTCCTAGTAGAAATACAAGTTGGAGTGGATCGTATTCTAACACTTTAAGACCCTTACTGTTAGTTCGTTTTATCTCTGGTAAAGATCGGTACACTTCTAGTAGAAATACAAGTTGGAGTGGATCGTATTCTAACACTTTAAGACCCTTACTGTTAGCGCAGAAACACTTGGTTCGTATTATCTCTGGTAAAGATCGTTACGCTCCTAGTTGGCTATTTATTAATTAAGAACACCTTTAAAACACCACTACATTTTTAAAGTCCTAGTTCTTCAAACAATTCGGGACAATCACCACTGAACCACTGAATCTATCCAACCTTTATTCACACCATATGTTCGTGTGGTGCTCCGGATTGTGTTTGTTTGTGTTAGACCCCACTAGGTGGCGATGGGGTCGCTTTATTTCGAAAATTCTTATTTATGGACCGATTTCACACTATATATTTAAATAAAAAGGAAGTATTTGGCAAAGTTTGGACCCGATAGGTGGCGCTTGTAGTAATATAAAGAGGTAAAGTTTTTTTGTATGTAGGAGGTAATCTTCAAAAATACTGGACCGATTTTGATCAGAATTTCACCATTGTACACATATCTACATATCCGACAGGAGGCAAGTAGATAAAATGGGTTCGGTTTATTCTAAAATAATCTACTTGATCACTGGTGTCCCACAAGGAAGTCACCCAGGTTCCTTATTATTTATATCTTAATATATAAAAACGTTGGTGCGTATGTGTCTCTGACAATCACTAAAGCTATTCAATATGTTCGTGTGGTGTTCCGGATTATTTATTTTTGTGTTAGATCCATCTAGGTGGCGTTGGGGTAGCATTATTTCGAAAATTCTTATTTATTGAACGCTTTGGCACAAACTCAAACTATATCTCGGCTTCTACCAGTCAAAATTTGATGGGACTTGTTTGAAAACAATTGGTTAGCGCTCGGCTTGCGATAGCGTGATTTTTTGCATTCATAGGGGTTACTACCCCTGAGAAAATTGAAAAAATACTCAATCTACGCATCGCTATCGATTTTTTAAGCCTGAACGTTTGCAAAGTAGTTTTTTCAGTCTATTTCAGAAATCGCTGAAATGGCCGAATGGCCTTTCGCTTATGAATGAAAGACCTACGTTACATACTATGAGGCTTCTAAGATAAATTATTCTTTAGACTGAATTACACAGAAATTTTTTTTACGAATTTTGGGCTTTTAAGATAATTCATTGTTTAGACTGAATTACAACTATCCATATGGCGACCTAAAAAGCTCGCTTTACTATCTAAATAAATGATTATTATATAGGCAATGCAGGGATCACCAGAGTTTCCAGCTTTTGCATATTAGGGGTATACTTTGACTCATATTGAGATATCCATCAGCATTATAAATACATTACTGCAAAGACCAACAAAATGTTAGGATTCGTTAAATGAAATTCAAAAGATGACCCTTAACGCATTTTTCAATTCGCAAACTAGGTTGGAATGCGGAGCTTCCAGCTTATAATGTAAGGCTTCTACTAATCGATCTACTTTCACTACAATCACGAAGAGAATATTTTCAAATCATGTTCATTAGGGATATTCTCATGTACCACATACGTTGCTCTGATTTATTTTATTTGATTCCGCTTTATACACCATCACGGTGCCTAAGAGATAGATTTTTGTTTATTTCACATCATAGATCCAACTATGGTAACATGAGCCAATAACAAATGCATGTACATCTTACAACAAATATTGAATTGTTTTAGACCTTGATAGGGATTTGTAAAGGAAATTTAAATGGAATTGGCAAAGTTTCATTATTGTAGAATGTAGATGTATATCCAATTTATTTTATATTATTTTCATTGCTTTTTTTCTTTTCGTTATACATTTTAACTGCAGGTAATCCGGTAAGTACTCATAAAAAACAATAACATACACTATTCCCGAAAAAAAAACGAATGCAAACAATGATTTCTTGCTGATTCTAATCCAGTTAATAAAATATTCCCTGATGATATGCAAATGTTTTGAATTATAATTAATATCAATTGAATTAATCCTTAGCCTGATCCTGAGCATATGGTTTAAACTGCATGCATGAAATACCAATAAAATATATATTTTAAATATTTGTTGTATACTAATAGAATAATTAGATAAAAACAGACGTTTGTACGTAGATATCTTACATGTTGTATGTCTAATTTATGTATTTAGTTTGAATGATTGTGTAATTGTGACCCTTAATCCTTTTCATGATTGCATTCATCAATTGTTACTGTGGTTACATTTACAAAAAACATTTTTCTTTTCTACATACGAGTAATTATAAGAGCTAAGAATTATTGTCTTTCTCTCGATCGCTATAGAATTATTGTTAGCTACCAATCACTATCCGTACGTATTACTTGCATAAAATTAGAATCGTTTAGGATATCATTTCTTATTTTGTAAAGAGTTTAGGACATAGATAGATTGAGCTACATTATGCACAATGGCAAGATGAACTTATCGATTTATGTTACAATCAAAAAAAAAAAAACCACCACTCATCCAACCCCCACCGCCTGCTCATCTATTCAAATAACATAGAATTTAAGTCCGAATCAAACCCAAAATATCATATTTCTTCTCTCTTTTCTCTTTTTTCAATTTATTCTAAATGTCAAATTGGTTAATGTGAATTAAAATTAAACAAACGTGTGCAAAATAATTACAAAAACAAAAAAAAAAACATAAAATCCAATCGAATTAATGGTTTAATAAAATAAAAATCGTAATCCACAACAACCATGATCACCGCCAACAACAACAACAACACCACCTCCACCGTCATCGCCCATCAACGTCCACCCACCCACCACTACCACCTTTCATCGACGTCCGCCGTAGACACCAGCCGCACAGCATTCACCTATAAGGCCACTAACAAGTGACGATTTCCAAGCAATGATACCTGCACATTTCCTAAGTGGTGGCAGCCAACATCAGGTGCATGTGTCCAAGCAGCATGAAGTTGGTGTTGGTCCCTCAGTGACGGTCACGGTGAATAAAGCTGTTCCGGATTTGCCCATGTTACCTCCAGCGCCGACTGAATTAGGCTTAATTACCGAAACAATAACAAAGTCGACATTTACGGAGACCGTAATGACCCGAGTTACAGATAATCATTTGTTGGAACCATTGATTAGTGAGGTGACTATCGAATACTACACACATCTATAACACAAAACATAGCAGAGTTTTTCCCGCATTTTGTTGTTGTTTTTGATTCTCTTTTTTTTATAAATATAAATATAAGAAACAAAGATTACACGAGTGCGCAATAGGAACAACAAACATAATACATCATCATCTCTTGCTCAATACAAAGTTTTTAATTTTATTTGTAAATATTTTTGTTGTTGTAAATAAAATGCAGACCTGTAAAACATTCGTCGACACTCTCTAAATGTCCTTTGGACAAGTAACAACTTCTTTGCCTAACACCCTAAACATTTTCCTTTTTTCCTTCTACATTTCATGATTTACTTTACAATACTTGTTTTTTGTTTTGCTAAACTAACTGATTTAATAAATTTATTTTTCGGCTTGCTAACTCCCAAATTATACAAGTAGATTTATAAATTAACTATTGAATAATTTAAAATTTAAATTTATTTCTGTTTTCTGTAATTAAGTAAATTGTGCCACTTACTCTACTTAGTTTATTTCTTTATTTAACATATCGTAAACTTAAAAACGTAAAAAAAAGTATCTGAAACGTCTCTGATACAAAAAAACGTCTATGCTGACCAATGAGTGCTCCTTTTTTACCGGACGGTGAAGTCTTCACATAAAAACCAGAAATCCATCGTCATAATTTCCGTTCCTGTCTCGTGATTTCGAGAAGATATCATCGTTAGTTACAAAGTAATCAGTCGGTAAATGCAATTAATATAAAAACCACTCATAGAATTTAAAATGTTTCATGTAAATTCTCTAATAACCAAAAGTACAATGAATTCCACTATAAATGCTGAAAAATAAAAATTCTGCAATCCAACCACCCATTGTAGTATGACGTGATCGGATGCCGCTATATGGCAGGATTATTAAAAAAAATTTGTATAGGAGCCCACCCATCCCGCGGCCCGATCACTACTAAAATGTAATAGAAAGTGTTGTCACCGAAAATACACATGTATGCAAAGTTTCAATAAAATCGATCTTTGGGAAGTGGGTTCTAAATTGATTGCAAGATTCCACGACAAACAGGCAAACACACGGGAACGCGAAGATAATATAGAGAATTTAAAAATGACAACTTAGTTGCCACAAATACATCTATAATTCGGAATATTATTTTTAAAATAACACACAAACATTTGTTACAGAGGGGGACTCTGTATAGCCATCATCATATTTGGGTCTACAACCGGGGTCCGGTCCTGGCCTCCCGCAAAAAGTCTATACACCGGTCCCGATTTTGAGACGATGTCATCCAGTTTAGCATGCATAAACTCTGGGCGTCCTGGCCTACGCCATCTTTCCAGCGTAGGCTTGGCCGGCCTCGCTGTCGTGTTCCATAAATCTTACCGCAAAGGAGGAGCAGGATCCTTTCGCTCATGCGAGCTAGGTGTCCTGCCTACCGGAGCCAACCGAGCTTAATTGTCTTCCCCATGTCGATCTCATCATTATAGAGTCTCCGGAATCGTCCTTCCTCACATACGGGCCAACAATTCTCCGTAAGACTTTTCTCTCGAACGCGGCTAAGTGGTCAGAATGCTTTTTGGTAAGCGCCCAAGTCTCGGATCCATATGTAAGTACTGGTATGACCACTGTCTTATATACCAGCAGCTTGGATGTTATGGTTAAGTTCCTGGATTTGAAGAGTCTTGACAAACTATAGTAGGCTTTGTTGGTTTTAAGCAACCGTGCGCATATTTCTGGTTCCATGCTGTTATCGGCTGCTACAGTTGACCCGAGATAGTTAAAGGATTGCACTACTTCAAATTCCCTGCTCGATCTTGATGAAAGCTTCCTGTACAGCATTTGGGTTTCTACTAACGATGTCAATATCGTCTGCGTAAGCCTGTATCTGAATGGACTTATAGAGTATTGTTCCTTTCGCCGTTACGTCAGAGTCTCGGATCAATTTCTCCAACGCCAGGTTGAAGAGGACACAGTCCAGTTCATCGCATTGTCGGAGCCCGTTATAGATGTTAAATGGGCTTGATAGTGATCCGGATATTTTTACTTGGATTATAACATTGGTCATGGTCAACCTACATAGTCTTGTCAGTTTATTTGGGATTCCGAATTCTCTCATGGCTTTATAAAGTACTACTCTGGCTGTGCTATCATAGGCGGCTTTAAAGTCTATCATAGGCGGCTTTAAGGTCTATAAAAAGATGGTGTAGTGAGTTTTGAAACTCTAGACATTTTTCCATCACCTGCCTAAGGGTGTAAATCTGATCAGTTGTTGATTTGCCTGGGATGAAGCTATACTGGTATGGACCAATGATGACTTTAGCGTATCGGGCTATCCTGTCGTGAAGGATAGAAGAGAAAATCTTGTACGCGGTACTTAACAACGTTATACTACGATAATTGCTGCGGGTTGTGATATCTCCTTTCTTATGGGACACAGGATGCCTCTTCGCCAGTCTTCTGGCATCGCTTCTTTCTCACATACTTGCCCTATTATTTCATGAATTGCTTGGTCTAATGCGGGGCGTCCTATTTTTATCAGTTTCGCTTGGATTCCATCTGATCCCGGGGACTCATTATTTTTGAGCCGATTTATCGCTCTACTAACTTCGTCTATGCTTGGTGGCGGCAGCATAGTATGGTATTCGGTAATTGTTGGAGCCTTAAGCTGGCCATTAAAGGCTCCTTCCATCTCTTTAAGATGCCTTTAAGATAGGCGATCAGATTACCCTCTTTGTCTTTGCAGTATGTGCAACGCGGTGTATATAGCGTCATACTACGGACTCTTTGGTAGAACTTCCTGGCCTGGTGCGGTCCTTGCTCTGTGTACTGTTCACGGACGAGATTCTTCTCCCAGGCTGCTTTCTTTCGCCGGTGAACTGTTTTTTCATATCTTCTGAGCTCTTTATATTCGTCTTCGCGTGGCCGCGTTCTATGAGATTGTTACATTGCTCGGTACGCATCATTCTTACGTTCAGTAGCTAGATTACATTCGTCATCGAACCAGTCGTTCCGATCTCTACGACTACTGCCTTAGATGGAGTCAGCAGTACTAATGATAGTATTCTTAAGGCGGGTCCATTTCTCTTCTACGCCCGACATCTCACCCATTTACGGCGAGTCCTATCGCTTGACCGTAGTTGTTTCTGGTTTCTTCCTTGCGAAGGGCAGCCGTGTTGACTCGAATCTGATTCGCGGATGCAGTCTTTCGTGATGATGCAATTCGCGCTCGGAGCCCCATACCAACCAGATAGTGGTCCGAGTCGACGTTGGCATCTCGGTACGTTCGTACCGTCATCAGGTTCGCGTTATGGCGGCGGTCTATCAACACGTGGTCTATCTGGTTGCTAGTACCGGGCTACTAAATACCAAGATGGGTGCCATTTAGACATTCTAAGTACCAGCAGTCCAATCAATTCTTATACCAAAGTCTCCAAGAATTTGATAGAGTAAGACACAACGGCCCCTCGGGGGAACGTTTTTAAACAGCGTTGGGTCATCATATATCATTAAGCATAAGTAAGTAGGGTTATTGTAGACACAATTTGTCTCGCTTTTAAGTGGCCAAGGAATATCTTGTAAAATATATTTACATTCACATTCAGCCGAAAGCTGTAAGGATAAAAGTCAGCAAAACTTTGTGAAAAATCCAGTTTTTGTCGTTTGATAAAAGGGGACCTCTGTTGATTTAATATCTTGTCGTCGTTGGGTTATCATTTAGCATTAAGCATAAGTTAATAGTAATAATAGTTAATAGTAGACAACAAGTTGTCTAGTTTCTTAGTGGCCAAGGAATACCTTGTAACACTTGTGTGCATAGTTTGAATAAAATCGGTCTTTATGAAGTGGGTTAAACATTGATCACAAGATTCCAACAGCCAGCCACCAACAGACAGACACATACGACGCGAATATAGTATAGATAATTTAAAAAGGTAGCAAACTATAGAATGGAAACTACTAACTTTATCTGCTTACAAGAAATATATCTATCAATCATCTGTGATCATCCCTTTGGAGGATCGGTATCAACGACTTAAGGTATTTATACTCGTACATCAATTAAAACAAGGTCGCGACTTATAAAAAGTTTAATTTAATGTAAATTAGTATTAAAAACTAAAAAAGCTCACAATTGTCGAGCAAAAAATGAATGATTAATCTTAACACGAACTATGGCAGCTAAACATCTTGGTAAATTCTCCGATTTCGGGGTAGGGCCTTGTTTTTGACAATTATTCTCGTTGTATCTAAAATATAAAAAGCAAAACTACTGAAATTAAAAAATACATATTTACATATATGAGCATAGAATTCTTAGTTTTAATAATAAGCACTACCTTGGCACCTGACACAGATTTCTTAGCCAAACCGCATTTTGTTGTTTGCTTCCTTGTACATAACAATTTGTGCATCACTCTTTGGTGTGGAATTCTTATTGGTTTCATGCGAATTTCGCATATAGAGAACTTCCACTGGCGTTATTTCTTTGCTTCTTGTTTCGCAAAATTGAAACGAAATGTAAATAAGTAGGATAAGCAGCAGTAGGGACTTTAAAGCTGCCATTTTAACAATTTACCGTAAAGAATACAACTGACTCAGCTGAGACAAGCACGCGTATTTATATCAATATTATATATTTACCAAAATGTAAATTAAAAAAAACAAGATACAAAAAAACTTGTTCAGCCTGATAGAGGTTACATCTCTTTATCTATATTTTTTTAAATTCTCTATATTAACTTCACTTGCCCGTGGGTCGTCGGTCGGTCGTCGGTCGTCGGTCGGTCGTCTGTCGTGAATTCTTGCGATCAATTTTTAACCCACTTTCCATGGCCCGATCGGGGGGGCTCCCAAACAAAAATTTTAAAAAATTTACCCGATTTTCTTCAAATTTTACACACATGTGTATACCCAATAAACAATACTTTTTCGAAAATTTGGTAGTGATCGGGTCCCGGGTTCGGCCGCAAGGCCCTTATACATTTTTTAAATATCTGTACTGGCATCAGATATTCGTCGCCCTTTATGGACTTTGTGCGGTGTGTGCTGCGCAGTCGGCTGCGCTGCATGGTTTTGTTGGTGGTGGAGAGAGAGAGAGAAATCTTAGCGCACGCACAAATGAACCCAGCAAATGAAACGAGACATACATGTTTTATGCTTACTTCAACTTACATTTTTATTATATACTGAATTGTATTTTTATTGATGTAGTTTTTTTGTTGTCGATATCAACTTACAGATAGAACAACAAGTTTTCACAATATTCTGTCATTTGGTGTTTTCATAAATTAGTTCAGAGCAGTCAAAGAGTTCTCAAGATAACTGCTCGTGTTTCTTATTTGCTCAGAGTATGAGCGTGCTCTAAGTGCTCAGAATAAAATGATCTGAGCTTTTTCAATTTTAACATCTGATGTCAAATGTTTGTTTCGATGATTTTCTCCTACAATAAAAAAAATGGCCCAGGATCGAGGGGCTCCCATATCAATTTTAGAGAATTTAGATGAAAAATTTTAATTTTTATGGGTTGTTTTTTTTATTACCAGATAGCTGAAATGTAAAGTATCCTTATCATTTAAATGAGCAGCAGTCAAATCTACCAAAAATGCCAAATCTGTAAGCTAGCCGGCATCGTCAAGTTCTGGCACAGATTAACTTGCGATGTCATAAAAGATTTGATTGCATTAACTACGTCATAAAATCTTTTAAGCATTTATCCTCGACTGAGCCACCTTACTTCTGTAAAGTATACGATATCGCCATAGTCAGCATCAATACTTTTGATAAATTCTTTGAATTGGCGATGATTCAATTCCCGGACTCTTATAAAATGTACAGTCTTGACGACGACTTACATAACATGATCCATTTTTAAAGCTTCTCCGCATAGATTTTTTTGGTGTACTATACAATGGTACTTCATCAAACGAGACTTTTCAACAGCAAAGGCGTCTCGTCTTTATTAATTTTACAAGCCCTCTGTTTTGCCGATCATAGCTGGGGCACCATCTGTAACTACCCCAGACATATTGGAAAGTGACAAAGAAAATCTCTGCTTCCTATGAATCTATTGATTTTGTCTTTTGTGTCTTTTAATGGCACTTAAGAAGCCATTTCTTCATTTACATTATATTCGTCTTTAATACCTCTAATAAAAATGGCAAATTAAGCCGTATCAGTAGCATCAGTACTTTCATCCAAGATAAAAGAATAAAGAATAAGAATAAGATTTCCCAAGATCTTCAATTCTCCTGGCAAAAGTTTGATGGGACAAACTGATTTTAGAAATCGCCTTTCTTGTCTAGACATACTTACTTACTTATGTTCTATATCCCCTTGTTGCCTTGTTGGTCATATGGCCTCTACTACGCCTACGGGCCATCGCGTGCGGTTTCTGGCAATGAGCTTCAGTCCTTTCCCAATTCCCGTGACTCCTCCTCAACTGTTCTGCGCCATGTATTTCTCGGACGACTCGTTCTTCTACCATCTTGAGATAACGGATTACACTGCATTGCATAGTTTTCAATGGAACTGTCGCCTTTTCGGAGTAGATGGATGGTTGTGCCTTTTGGTTCCTAACCCGTTCTCTGGTAAAGATGTTCGTTAGAGATACTGGCCAGAAAACCCTTTAGATGTTTCGTAGGCACCTATTTACGAACGTTTGTAATCTTTTTGTAATAGTAGCGGTCACCTTCCAAGTGCTCTACCCATACAACAGCACAAATTAAACATTTGAACGGAACAGTCGCAGCTTAGTGTTTAAGCTGATCGCAGCTGCGCAGATGTCTGTTGACACTGGCAAAATTGCATTTCTCAAAATCGATGAACAGCAGGTGTAGTGTTGACCGTAATTCAACGCACTGTTCAATAATGATCCGCAGGGTGTTGATGTGGTCTACACAGGAGGATCCAGTGCGGAAACCGGCTTGTTCGGCATCGAGTGTATCTTCCAGATGTTCCTTAATTCGTTCAAGTACTTCTTTGGCTATTACCTTTGCAACTGCAGGAAGAACGTAAATGCCTCTCCAGTTTTCGTACTGCACATGATTACTTTTTTAAGGGAGCTTGACAATCATTCCCTTCTTCCACTCGTCGGGGAAACTTTCTGCCTCCCCAGCTCTCTCTACAAGAGGATATAAAAGCTCTGCTGATATCGTTGGAGCGGCACGCAGAAGCTCTGCGGGTATACCGTCAAGTCCTAACGACTTGTTGGTCTTTAGTGCATTCGGGAAATTGTTACTTACGGCAGCTCCGTTTGATTTGGGTGCATATCGTTGAGTTGATCCTAATCTGAAACGAGTACGGCGCCATCTAGGCCTTTCACAGGATGTTGACTAGAGCGGTGACCACCTGTCAGCTCTTTGGTGATTCTGTAAACGGTTCTGCTATCGCTCGCTGCTTCATCTGCTTCGGAGGCCAGGATGTTAATATAATTATGTTTGTCACGTCTTAGACTACGCTGCACTTCTCTCATTTTTCTTCGATACAGGGACTCTAGCTCGATCCTCGCTGCTGCTGGGGTATCTACAATACGAGCTTTAAGTAGCTTACATTCTTCAATCCGCCATCAGGTATCCTCGGTAAGCCACGTGCTGTGCCTTGCCCGGCTTCTACCAACAATACTTTCCGCTCCAAAGTGAGTTAATGAGACTGAGTGAGCTGCTGATTGCTTCCACTCCTTGCGATAAATGATCCCTTAATTGTTGGCGTACTGAGGGAATCTTTAGCCGGTCGATGTTATACCTAGACATTCGAATGATATTGCAGAGTCTTTCAACTGATGCAGCATGTAACTGGACAGTAGCTACTATAAGGTGATGATCCCGTACCATACCCAAGTCGGCTCCTCGTCTGTTTCAGACGTCTAAAAGACAGCTCCTAAAACGTCGGCTGATCGCCACTTGGTCGATTTGGTTGGATGATGATTGCCTGTCAGTTCACACCCATCTCACTTTGTGGCAGGTCTTATGCTTAAACATGGTGCCTCCTATAACAAGGTGGTTGGTGTTCACAGAAATCAACAAATCATTCACCATTGTCATTTCGTTCGCCGAAGCCGTGCTTCACAATTACATGTCTGAGTCCTTCATTGTCGTTGCCTACTTTGGCATTCAATGCCCCCATAACGATGACGATATCTCCGTTCGGCGCTGTGTTGAATACAGCGTCTAGCTGAACGCGGGTTCCCATATGGTATCTTCTCTGTCGGATCGTTGCTGCGCATTCGTTAAGAAGGTGCCACGGAGTCTTCTCCACAAAGCCTGCAGCAGCTGCCATCCTCTTTTTTAATTTTCCTTAGGTGCCCGATTAGGAACCCGGTAATAATTCTTACATTACTTCTACTTTGTCCTAATATCAAGCAATACCTCTTTGGGTTATAGTTCCCCAGAATTTCTTTGTTTGTCGATTTTCCCAGCTTACGTAAGTGGCTGCTTTGTCTATTTTGCATAATTCTTCCCCATTATACGGTACCCTACACCGAAAAAAATGTTCTCATCCTACCAGTGGAGTTTCTGCCCCTATCCGCGTTTATTAAGGTTAAAAGTATTTCAGTATTTTGTTGTTATGGGATCAGGAAAATATAGTGAGTAGAGAGTTCTAATTGTAATTGCAATATTAGCTGAGCTAAGTAACGTACGAGTACGTGCAAATATTGTTGCCTATCTTTCCATTGAAACATAACTATAGTGCCGTGTTTTGAATCCATTCACACGAGATGCCAACGATCTCAACAATCATCGGTCTCCCACGATCAGATCATACATTTTTTTAGTGTTTTGCTTCTATTGTTGATGTTCTGATAGTCTTTATAGTCGCCTCTAACGTCCCCTCGTCCACGTTTAGATCCGTTAAAATATCTACTTTTAAATGGTTTGATGGCGCAGATTCCCCCAAAGTTACCACCAAATCTTCATATCTTCATTGCTCCAAAGGAGATAAAGTATTTTTTAAACAGCTACTTAAGGAGATAAAGTGTTTTTTAAACAGCTACTTTGTAATAACAGCACGATTTCCTGTTTTTTGCTTAAATGTCTACTTAATTTCCACTTCCCTTAAGCACATATGTGATCTGAACTAAAAGCAACAGGAATGGTAAGAGTCACTCTTGAGAGGTTAGCAAATATAAGGGAAGAAGAACAAATTTAGAATTAAACACATTTTTATGGCTGGCCGGGATATTTTTAATACACCCTTGTATATTTCAATTTTTTACCTAAGCAGAGCAAAGCCTCTCTATGTTGTATTAAACACTTTATTTTATTAACAATAGATTATTAGTAATAATAAGTTAGTAATTTATATTTTTAATTGAATCAATTAATTACACTTTATATTTTAACATAAAAATGTTCAACTTTTCCAATATAACTATAACTTGACTAACCTACACTAACAAACCATCACTTAATGCAATATATTTCTAGAATTTTTACTGTTTAGTAGTATTCCACTAGATCTCCTGTGCCTTAGTAGAATTTATTTTTAAATTTTTATTTATGAATTTTAGTACTCTGTCTCAGGGACAATGATTTTTTTTTGTTAATTTAAACTAAAAGACACATAACATATCAAATAACACAAAAGCACACGACATCACATACTACCCTCTATTTCCATGTCACATCCTATTCAACTAACCAAGTACAGCCCAGTACCTAACATCCCTCCCCCCACCTGATTGTTTTATCATATTCGCACATTCATTCACACTCATTCTCCACTCTGCATTTTGCTGCTCATTAAAAATGTAAATAAAACATTGCACTGGTGATTCTGTATATAAAGAAGAGTACTCTTATACGTTCATGTTTGTGTGTGTTTGTGAATTTAAGTGTGTTTTGTACGGATAGACCGTACAGTAGTAGATTCGGGGGCGATATCTGCTTAAGCTTCCAGACAGCTCATCGCTATGTTATGTCTTACCGGAAATAACCACCGGGTGGGGATATCCTTGGCACAGGGCTCATTTGCACTTTATTAGCGTTTACTCGTTTATGTATGTATGTACATTGTACATCCACTATGTTCGAATATACCGTGTAAGGGAAAAGTAAGGGTTGGCTACTGTTGCTGTATGTTTTTGTTATCCAATCTTAAGTTGTTATTAAAGTAGTCCCTATCTGCAATGTATCCGGAAGTTATCGTAATATGAGAACGCTTTTTGAATTGTCCTTTGCTGTGCTGAGTTGGGATTCAGGTAAAAGCGTTCGGGTTGAAATTATGTTTGCAGTTTGCTTGTTATTTTACCTAATTTAAGAGTGGAGTTAATAAAACACCCACCCACATGCCTGTAGATAATATACTATACCTATGCAACACAAAACTTATATTTTTGTACTCTAGGGGTTAGCTTTTTGCATATGTTTGTAAATTTTTTATCTTTTGGCTTATTGGTTGTGTTCTCATATTTGGTAGTTTGTTGACTTTCTTCTGTTTTTTTTTAAGTAAATTGTAATTATCATCCACAACCTAATCATAACCCACATCTACAGCGTTTATTATTCATGTGTACATCTACATTAATTCATAATTCGCTTTACATGCTGTAAAATAATAATAATTCTTTTGGTGATCATGACATAAATATTGAAAATGTTGTTTAATTTATTCCTTTCCTTCTTTCTCTCTCTCTCTTTTCCATTTGTGTTTAATTCACAGGAAGTTGTTTTGCCGAAAAATGAAGGATCTCTAGGTTTTAGCATAATTGGTGGCACAGATCATTCGTGTGTGCCGTTTGGAAATCGAGAACCTGGAATATTTATTTCGCACGTAAGTTATGCCAAAAAAAGCTTAGCTAAGATTAAATAAAATTTTTATTAAAGACTAAAATATTATTAATAATCAATATGAATATTTGTTTTTATATATAAAGATAGATTAAACGTTCTTTTAACTACATTGAGAAATTATTTTAAAACGTTTAGTAACACTTCCTAATAGAATTTCTGTAAAATCTCCATTCTGGACGTCCTATTTTGGGCAACTTTTTCGAGGCCGTATGTTACAAATAACGCGAGAACAATTTTGACCTCCAACGCGTTAAATGTTGTTAGTTTATTAGCATAAATCAGTGACTTCACGTGGCTCGACAGGAAATGATCGGAAATAAAACTACGGGTTATTTTCCAACTGCTCTATAGTCCAATCGGCGAAAGAACGACCCATATGATGGTCTTGTGGCTTTAATTCTTGTACGGTGTAGGCCAAGATTTTTGCGCATAAAATTTTCCACGTAGTGGACGGGGAGAGATCCAGTTCCTGCTACCTACGATGCACCAATAAATTTGGATCCTCGACAACACTTTCATTTACAGCGGGAATATTCTCCAGTGCGCAGATTACTTCTCTTCGGCGTGTTGGACTTATTGCATCATTTCGAGAGTATATGGTATGAAATATGAAATATGGATATGAAATCAGATGGACGATTATGTGCACCATAAAATTCACGAAGTTGTCTATAAGTTGAGCGAATCGACGGCTGATTTACAAATTTAATTTTGATACTTTGGCAGCGTTGTTCAAGCGTTAGTCTATTCATGATGATTTGCCAGAATATACTGATAATAAATGTCAAACAGTGAGCGCATTATGACCGCTCGTAAGTTCTATATAATCAAAAAAAAAAAAACCCTTTAGTTGCTCGTACGGACGGGTATACAAAAAATTGCTTTTTGATTTTCCAAACAAATTGAAGTTTCTATAGTGCAGGATGTGAAAATAATTCTGTCACATAAACACACTAATTATAATTGGGAACTTGAAACTTACGAATATTTTATGATTTTAAAGCGGCTGCAATCTGCATAGCAAAGCAAAGCACATCTGGCGTTATCCGACAAATAATTAAAATTCCCTTTTTTATGACTGCGAAATCGCACACTCCACTAGCGAACCAACAAAATGTCCTTTCTACACAAGAAATCTTTCCATAAATTTACGAACAAAAAATACATTTTGTTTTGATTTGCAGCAGGCAGGAAAAAGGGAAATGCAGGAGCGATACGACGATGTGAAACTCATCGTCAACGTCAAGCACTTTCGCATATTGTGCGCACGAAATTTCAACTTAAAATGAAACTATTATTCGCGTAAACTATTTTCGTATCAGATAACCATTTGCATTTTGTTTAAAAACAATTTATACATTTCTTTCTTGCCCTTGCAATGAGGCAAACCCCCCCTGTTCCGGTCTGGAATTCGTATGAATTTTAGGCAGAAAATCTACCTATTTATCTCTTGCCAACTAAATGTGTACACACAATGTAGTGTATCCTTGCAAGGAACCAAAAAAGTGCAATATTTTCCAAATCGTTAAACTCAACATATAGTGGGGAAGTATCAAGGACTCTACTTTGGTAAACTATTTTAAGATTTTCCTTCAAAATTAAACATAAACTTATGCTTTCAGTGGGAATTTAGCAAATGGCAAAACAATGTGTGTGGTTTAAAGTTTCGTTTTGTATTTTTGAACCAGCAAAGTACACAGCGGAAACCTTCAAGCAAATTTTGAAGCGCGATGTATGGGATTTGTAGTAATCTCTAACAAATTGATTCTTCTTAATAAAAACTAGTTGGTTCTTCAAATTCACGCAGATTGAAATTAAAAAAATCTTCATTCATTCATATTGGTATCACTTCCAATGAAGCTTTTTGTTAATTTGTTGGGTTACGTCGTAAACTTTGCATACAAAATTTTTACTTTTTAAGGTAATGCTTGTGGGCGCCGTGGCTCAGTGGCTTGTGCATGGATTTCTGAGCAGGTGGGTTTGTAATTCGGCTTCTGTGATGGTTTGGGCAGCTGTAACTTCAAATGTGCGTTCTCCAAATTTCATTTCTTCGCAACAATGGCCTCCATACTCACCAGATTTGAATCCAATGGACTTCTCCATATGGTCACTTCACTTCAAAATTTTTACAAAAACTGTTGTCACCGGAGATACACATATGTAAAAAATTAGTATGGGAGCCCCCGACCTTGTGGCCCGATCACTTCCAATTTTCAATAGTAAGTGTTGTCATAGCAGATACACATCTGTTTAAAATTTGGAGAAAATCGGGCTAATTTTTAAAAAATTTATATGGGCTATCCTCGGGCCTCAGGGCACGTTCTTCTCAAAGAATTTGACACAATGTTTAGTCCATCGCAGATACACATGTGTATAAAATTTGGCGAAAATCGGGTTAATTTTAAGGGTTAAGGGCTTGCAGCGAAATGATCTTCTCTACTGGTTAGATAGGAACTGTACTGCCATTTTATATCCTCAAATGATTGTGGATGATTTTTATAATTAAATGGGGGTTTTTGCTCAAGTTTTATTTATAAAATGACTTAACCGCTGGGCCTGATGGCATTCCCGTATAGTTTTGAAGTGGTGTTCTTCATCGTTGCGTAGGATTTGGAAAACAGCCTTTATCCAGCCTGTTCCTATAAAAAAGGCGAACCGTCATCTCTTTCGTCGTACCGACTCTCGGCTAACATCCATACTTTCCAAAGTCATGGAAACGCTGATCAATCGTAAGCTTATGCAATACCTTGAATCACGAGAAATCCTTAGCGACCAGCAGTACAGTTTTCGTAGGCAACGTTCTACAGGTGACCTGATGGCTTATCTTACTGAAAAGTGGATCTATTCTATTCACAAATTTGGTGAAAGCAAAGTTGTTGCACTCGATATTTCCAAAGCATTTCAGAGAGTCTGGCATCAAGCTCTTTTGTCGAAAACGAATGCCTTTGGAATTGATAAGACCATGCTTGTTTGAAATAGTAACTACCTTTCTGACCGTTAAATGCAGGTCGTATGGACGGTTTCAAATCCGCATAAACGCCGGTGTTCCCCAAGGCTCTGCTTTGTCTCCGACACTTTTTCTCATTTTCACTATCCGCTACTTCTAATCCAATTGATTATTTCGCTGACGACAGCACTCTTCGCTTTTCATATGAGTTTGCGCTCTCTCCACGCCCATCTTCATCCCAACTGGAACTTGAACAATAACGTATGTTAGGCACGTTATATTCTGACCTTGGCCTGACTCATAAATTTACATAGCTGGAGATACGAGACTAGGGATTTTGACTTTTTTAAATTCTCTATATTAACTTCACTTGCCCGTGGGTCGTCGGTCGGTCGTCGGTCGGTCGTCATTTTTATTATATACTGAATTGTATTTTTATTGATGTCGTTTTTTTTGTTGTCGATATCAACTTACAGATAGAACAAGTTTTCACAATATTCTGTCATTTGGCGTTTTCATAAATTAGTTCAGAGCAGTCAAAGAGTTCTCAAGATAAATGTTCGTGTTTCTTATTTGCTCAGAGTATGAGCGTGCTCTTAGTGCTCAGAATAAAATGATCTGAGCTTTTTCAATTTTAACATCTGATGTCAAATGTTTGTTTCGATGATTTTCTCCTACAATAAAAAAAAAATGGCCCAGGTTCGAGGGGCTCCCATATCAATTTCTGCGATTAGAGAATTTAGATGAAAAATTTTAATTTTTATGGGTTGTTTTTTTTTACGGGCGAGGTTATTGGCCTCGCGTCAACCTTACTTTGAAGAAACTGGCCCGATTATTTCGCTTTTCCTGTACTGCAGGAAAATTAACGGCGAAAACCACGTGGAGGTTTGATCGCACTTCCACCATTCAGAGGTACAGAGTTACGGCCATCTGGAATTCTAGAGCATTCTGTGTTATTCCCCCTATTCTGCTGATGACTGATAGCCATGTTAATCTTTGGTTTTAGTCTGTTAAGCTCTTAATCTCTCAAATAGTTATCAGAGAGTACTTGTTGTGGATTCTTACTCGTCGTATAGCCACGTTGAGTACGGCGTGCCACATGGCACTATTTTGGGACCCGGTCTATTCTGTATTTGTATAAACGACTTAAGAGGGGTTCTTAAAAAATGTAACTTTCACCTTTATGACGTTCAAATTTACATTTCGAGGCCTACAGGCTTTAAAGAGGATCTTGTTTGTCGTTTAAATGAAGTCTTAGCATCCATTACCGAATGGTCTTCTTGTTTTGGTTTAAACTTTAATCCTAAAAAGTCACATATTATTGCAATTTCACAATAAAATTACGATGTTTCCACCGCCTATTTACCTGGCCGACACCCATCTAAAAGCTTTTCTAACTATTCCTATTCAAACCATATTAACTTCATCGTACGTCGCATATATTATATATTTGGCTAACCAGTGACTTTACACCATTGGAAACTAGACGCAAGCTGGTGAAATCCTTAATTTTACCCAATATTCTCTTTGTAGATGTACCCAATCTATAACTATAACTTGCCTCCCAATCAGAACGTAAGCTGTTGGTGGCCTGTAATGACTCGGTTCGAAACGTGTATAAACTTCGTAAATACGATCACACCTCAGCCTTGTTCAAAAACGTTTTTCGGTTGCTTATTAAGACGGCTTCTGGGTGTCAGAAACTTTATTTTCCTACACAATATCAATGTATCGCGTACCCAAGCCTATTTATACAGTAAATTGCGATTTCATCGATCCTCTAGGAATAGCAAGCACCCTTATTATACCGAAATATACATTTCTTAGCTCCTCAAGACACTTCCTCGTTCATGCCACCCGACCGTGGAATTCTTTACCGCCTTCTCTGAAATTAATATTAAACGCATCGCGCTTCAAAGGGGCTATTTATGATCATTACAATTTGCAATAAACCCCTTATAAATTCTTCAGACTATATGCTCCTTCCCTTACTTTCCTACTCTACTTTGTTTTTGTTTTCACTCTTTCCATTTTCTCTACTTTGTCCTTCTTGCTTTATTATTTACATATATATCATATATATGGAAATGCACATGGCCACTGAGCAGGAAGTTCGTGGTTCGAATCCCAGTAACACCAAGAGTATTTTTCACGGTGTCCCACCTTCACGCGAATGGGTGACAAACGTTCCGAGAGTAATAACTTGTCACGGAAAGCTGCTCAATTCGCCGTTCGGATCCGGCCTTAAATTGTAGGTCCCTTCCATTTGTGCCCAAAAATATACATGCGCAACACAAATGGTTGCGAGAAGCTAGGCCTTGAAATGAAATATTTGTTTCTTGTTTCCTTTGTCAGGTCGGGTACATCTGGCGACTACCCGTAATTGTATTAAAATAGCGCCTAATGAAAGATAGCAATAGTCAGTAGTATCTTAGGATAATATCGATGGGATATAAGTACCCCAGTATTTCAGAGTAGAAGTTACTTGGTAGTTGTAACTAAACTAATGAATTTAAAGAAGATGCAGAGCTTCAATCTAAACTTTAAGCGAACAATGAAACCCAGTGAACAATAAACAGTTTAATAGATATTTTTATTTGAAATACAATTCAAATGTTATTTGGTGTGAATTTCATAACAATGTATATATAAATATATAAATGTTTGATAATCATTGATTGATTGATGATGCTGAAAGAATTATGTCCAATCGATCACAGCGACTGACTGGACCACTCACAGAGTTTCAACTGTCCACTGGCAGTCCTTACCGAAAACATTGTACTGTCGTTTCTTTGCAAACACAAATCGCCTCTTTGGTGAGTGCATTTCCCCAGTATCGGAAACGCAGAGAAATGCGGTGAAATGTGGGTTATGTATGTAAACCTCATTCTTATATGCCTCAACCTTCCACACGGATTGTTCTTCTACACTTCCTCCAGGTACATATGTCATTACGTGATGATAACGCTCATTGAACAGCTCCATGTCGGGTACATACAAAAACTCATTCTGATTGTAGTCACTCACGAATTGAAAGCTGAATTCGTCGTAAATCTTGACGATCCAGTAGGATTGATTGTCAGCAGTTTTGTCGCCCCATGTGAACACATTACGCATATTTTTAGTACTTCTGTGTAAAGGCGAGTATAAGTACTCTGAATGGAGGACATTCCGCAGGCACACCTTCTCGGCGAAATATAAATTTCGTGTCGATGCTGGTAAGTTGCGGATAACAGATGTGACTTCATTTTTCTTCTGCTCCGACAAATGATGCTCATAGTCTGGCATTTCCTGCAGGCGTCTCAAATAATATGCAGTGAGCATTGTTGCAGGGCCAAAAAGATGCCTTGTTTGGTAAGACCGAAATTTATTATAGATACGAACCAAAGCGGTAACACTTTGTGGAATCGTTTGGTTGTTGTACATTTCACGAATCAAGTCCTCCTTTGGCACCGTGGTATATATATCATCGACAACCTTTCGAATGGTGTCGTCAGAAATTTGCTCGTTTAAGCTCTGCAGATCACTGATTAACTCTTGAATACTGGTGTTTTTGTGATAGTCTTTATAGATAAGAGCTGTCTTAAGGATTTTGGCAACTTTGCCGATGATTGCAGGGCGCAAACCCGAATCGCGTTTTGCCGTCGCTTCCGTTTTTATCACATTCGATGTTTCTTCAGCGTCGATAACTTCTTTGGACAGCACGTTATAGAGGATCATCAGTTTGTTCACGTCCACTTTAGCAAGTTTTGGCTCCATTTCATTCCACAATGCAGTCAGCACTGCATACCTGATGGAAATGATATGGGAGCCTTTGATGTAATCTATTAACAAATTGAAATTTTCCTCGCTGTTGGCATAGAGGAGTTGTACGATTTTCGCAATATTCGTATTCGCCGACTGTTCTTCCATTTGAAGGATTATCTCATCGGCCTGACGAAATTTATGTGACCGAATGTTACCAATAACATCGAATGACAACCAATCTGTTGTTAAGTTATTTGCACTTTCACTTGAAGTAATATTGTTAAAAACAGGACTAGCAGTTGTTGTTCCTTGCGTCCGCCAGACAAACGAAATGGCCAAAAAGCGAAATAGACAAATTACTGCTAACATCTTTAGCTGTTGCACGTTGTCAAATTAAGAGCACAATGAGTTAATGGTTTCTAATGGGAAGTTATATATATTGCTCGCTACTTGATTTACTAATTTTCTCAAACTAGTTGGTGAAACGGAGCGTGACTGTACTACATATAAGCAGTAGGTACATATTTTAATAGATAACAGATCAGTTTTTTTATTGTTAACTTGATACTGTCATGCTTGTTCTGTTGTATTTACTTAACGATCTAAATTGTGTTACTTATCAATCGCGGGGCAACAATTTGAAGCAAGAATAGGCAGTTAGAAAAATAACCGTGTCTGCATGCCAACAAAAGATACGTGCTGTTTTCATAGATTTCTATTAAGGAAACGTATTTTTATACACTCGTACTACCCCTCTTCTATATTTACATAAAGCTTTGCATTTACGTCTCTACAGATAAATGCTGTTTTCATATTGGTTATGAAAATCAAATCATTATTCAAGAATGTCTTGCTGTGTATTAGTGGCGAAGCGTACATATAACAAAATTCATATCGGGTTCCCTTTCAGTTTTGCGCTAATTTCTCTTTATTTACTATTTTTTAATAAACCATAAATAAGGATATTTAGCGCGATAGAACACTGAGGTCCAGGGACTAACGTCTCACGACATCTCATCTTGTACGTGTTATATTGTAATGAAGTTAAGTGAATCAAATAATTTAATAACTCGTCACATATTTTTATTCTAGCATAAACACAATATTAACATAGCATAAGCAATGTATGTAACTAACGGGTGTTTTTTTAAGAGGTTGCCGATTTTTTTTTTGAATAAAACACATATAAAATTATGAAATGACCAAAATTTTTTTTTATTTGGTAGATAATTTTTTGGCATTCAACATTTAAACACAATTTCTGGCATATGGCTACCACGACTATTTTTCACAAATGTCATTCTGGAGGTCCAATTTTCCAGCACTTTTTCAAGCATTTGAGGGCGTATGTCAGCAATGACACGTTGAATATTGGTTTCCAAAGCGTCAATCGATTGAGGTTTATCCACATAAACCAATGACTTCACGTATCCCCACAAAAAGTAATCGAGTGGCGTCAAATCGCACGAACGCGGAGGCCAATTCACCGGACCATTTCTCGAAATAATGTTGTCGTTGAAAGTTTCTTTCAATAAGTCGATTGTTTCACGTGCTGTATGGCAAGTGGCACCATCTTGTTGAAACCACATTTCATCCATATCCATATCTTCAAGATTTGACAACAAAAACTCATTTAACATGGTTCTGTATCGATTTCCATTCACGGTAACGCGTCGTCCTTCCTCATTTTTAAAGAAATATGGACCGATGATCCCACCAGCCCATAGACCGCACCAAACAGTACATTTATCAGGATGCATTGGTAATTCTTGAACGGCGTGTGGATTATCTTTGCTCCAAATGCGACAATTTTGTTTGTTGACGTATCCATTTAACAAAAAATGCGCCTCATCACTGAAGAGAATTTTACGGTAAAAAAATGGATCTTCGTTCAATTGATTTAACGACCAATCACTGAATTCACGGCGCAAACGATGGTCGTGTGGCTTTAATATTTGCACCAATTGAATTTTGTATGGCACCAAACCCAAATCTTTACGTAAAATTTTCCATAAAGTCGATGGACAAAGTCCAATTTGCTGAGCACGACGACGAATCGATAAATTGTCGTTTTCTTCGACACTGGCCTCAACGACAGCAATATTTTCTTCTGTACGAACTCTTCTCATTCTTGTCGGTGGCTTGGCATCCAAAAGAGTGAATGTAGACCGAAATTTGGTAATTACGTTCTTTATGGTGGTCTCTGACGGACGATTATGTGCACCATAAAATTCACGAAGTGCTCTATAAACATTTTTAATTGAACACTGATTTTGAAAATAAATTTCCACGATTTGAAAACGTTGTTCTGGAGTTAACCTATTCATAATGATTTGCCAAACAATACTGAGTAGAAATGCCACTTTGAGCTGTCAAAACAACTGTCATAAAATAAAACGACATCTATCGGAAAAACAAACCTCCTAAAAAAACACCCTTTAATAATAATCCTATACACAAACCTAAAATTAGAGTTTCATTTACACTTCTACACTCAAGTTCACTTGTTCTCTTTTATATCTAGTATATTTCACTTCAACAAAAAACCCATTCAATATTATCATAGCATAAGCAAAGATAATGAATACTTAGATGTCTGACGCTATTGGACAGATGCTATATTCACAAAATTATTTGCTGTATTTATATGCCATCTATTGTTATATTATGTAACTAATAATAATCCTATACACAAGCCTTGTTCACTTGTTCTTTTTACGTCTAGTATATTTTACTTCGACATATCAAAATTTGAGTTCCATATATCAACAACACCAAATTACTTTTTAATAAAATGGAACACAGGTCTTTCGAAATTACCAAGTACAAACAATTCGAAGATGGTCAAGCAGGCGAATCGAGTAGCGAGATAATATTCCATGTTCCTCAAATCAATGCATGGGCATACGACATCTGTATGTTATATTATCTGTGGCATAAGCATAATTACATCGTGTAATAATGATATATGTATATAGAATAGCATAGGCACAGTTCGCAAGGTCTTCCCACGCTTTCTTGTGACAAACAAGATAGTTGTCTTTTTTATTAAATTCTCTATATTAACTTCACTTGCCCGTGGGTCGTCGTCGGTCGGTCGTCGGTCGGTCGTCTGTCGTGGATTCTTGCGATCAATTTTTAACCCACTTCCCATGGCCCGATTTTATTGAAATTTTGCACACATGTGTATTTCCGGAGATAACACTTTCTATTAAATTTTGAGGCCCCTCGGGCTGCGGGGTCGGGGGGCTCCCAAACAAAAATTTTAAAAAATTTACCCGATTACACACATGTGTATACCCAATAAACAATACTTTTTCGAAAATTTGGTAGTGATCGGGTCCCGGGTTCGGCCGCAAGGCCCTTATACATTTTTTAAATATCTGTACTGGCATCAGATATTCGTCGCCCTTTATGGACTGTGTGCGGTGTGTGCTGCGCAGTCGGCTCCGCTGCATGGTTTTGATGGTGGTGGAGAGAGAGAGAGAAATCTTAGCGCACACACAAATGAACCCAGCAAATGAAACGAGACATACATGTTTTATGCTTACTTCAACTTACATTTTTATTTACTGAATTGTATTTTTATTGATGTCGTTTTTTTTGTTGTCGATATCAACTTACAGATAGAACAACAAGTTTTCGCAATATTCTGTCATTTGGCGTTTTCATAAATTAGTTCAGAGCAGTCAAAGAGTTCTCAAGATAAATGTTCGTGTTTCTTATTTGCTCAGAGTATGAGCGTGCTCTAAGTGCTCAGAATAAAATGATCTAAGCTTTTTCAATTTTAACATCTGATGTCAAATGTCTGTTTCGATGATTTTCTCCTACAATAAAAAAAAATGGCCCAGGATCGAGGGGCTCCCATATCAATTTCTGCGATTAGAGAATTTAGATGAAAAATTTTAATTTTTATGGGTTGTTTTTTTAAAATGTTTATTTAAGGATTAGCTAAGAATCTTTTTTAAACTATATTGATAGTCCATATATTTAGCCTATTTTTCATTTTTATATTCCTAAGAGACAACTGCGATGTGTTTTTAATGGTTCTACATTTTTTTTTGCCTTTTTCTTCTCTTTTCTGCCCTTTCTTATTACAATTTCATCACAGATCGTTCCCGATGGCATAGCAGACAGAAGCAACAAAGTTCGCTTGGGTGACAGAATCCTGAAGGTGAACGGCACCGATGTTTCGCGTGCAACACACCAAGAGGCCGTAATGGAATTGCTAAAACCAGGAGATGATATTAAACTCTTAATACAACATGATCCTCTTCCACCTGGATTCAAGGTAGCTACTGCGAGTTGGCAGTGTATTAGTTAGTGTATCTATCTATTTTACTCACGTTGTAGCATATTGCATAATTTTCTTACATAAAGAATGCCTTATTTTTTAATAACTTGATACTTTTGTTAACTCTGCATGCCGCCGCCATCTCTGGAGAAGAGCTTAAAGTTCTTCTTTTCCATTTCCATTAAATTTACAATACTCTCGCTTAAACTCGTAGTATCTAAAATGAATTCTCTCTTTTTCAAAATTCTACTTTTTTTACACTTTACAAGCAACTCCTCGTAGATATTATTCCCACTCAGGTAAGATTTATCGCTGCTGCAATTGGGTCTGGGTCCAACTGCTGGAGGTTGTGAAATGTTGATTGTTTTAATTTTGTTTTGTGTTTTTCGTGTGTGTGTGTTGTTTTTCGACAAAACATTTTTTTAATTACATTTAAATTTAACTGTTGATACAGTAAAATTTGGAAATGAAACGCGGCATAGGTTTAGATAGGATGGTGCAGTTGCATGTCATTTAATTACATAATTTACATAATTAAATAAACAAAAAAACTAATACATTTTTTAAAGCAGCTGTTATACATATTTACAGCATTTGTAATACGTTCTTATAAATAATCAAGAAAATACTGTTTAGGACGATTTTTTTTAAATTACAGTATGACTTCGGTTAACGCAACCAATCAGCGCAATTGTAATATACTCTGAAAAAAAAACACTGAGTAAACGCAACGTAGGTGTACTAATTTCTACTGGGTTTCTTTGCGCCCATTTTTTACACATTATTTTGTGTTTAGACAAAATTTTTTGAAGCTGTTTTTATAACTTCGCAATAGGTATGGACTAGCAATTTACAGTTGTACGTATCGTGTCTGGCTTGTTTCAGATTGTATATTGTGCGCACATTTAATTCGTCATTCGCGATATGTGGTTGCAATCTTTCTTATGGGCGTAGCTAAAAGCGCTCTCAGAATGAAAAACTTAAGACTGGATGGATTTTGGTTTTGACAAAAAAATAAATTCTGCTCGATACGTTGGTAGATTTTAGTTCTTAAGTTTACAAACTTTTGAAGAAATACAAATTGAAGTTTTGAAACGGATGTGAAATATTTTTTGTTGTTGTTAAGTCTTAAATATAATAACAATGAATGTGGTAGGGAGCTGCCAGGCACTCAAGGAATACTTCCATAAAAAGACATGCCGGGCAGCTCGAGAAGCTGTCAACTATGACATTTGTATGTTGGTAAAACATCTACTAGCTTCAACCTAGGCGAAGCTTGTCACAATTTGAAACTTTGCTGTCACAATCTTAAACTTTATGTATTCTTTGTACGAGCTCTTCTAAGGTTTAAGTTTTAAGTCTAAAGTCTCAAGTTTTTCATTGAGAGAGCAAATAGGGAACTTCTTTCGAAACGAATATAAAGAATTTAATTTAACAAAACTGTTTTATAAAGAAAGTTTTTTTGGCGCATCCTGTTGGAAGTAAGGGAACTTATTTAGAAACGAATAAAAAGATGCTAAATTTGCGCGATGCCGTTCGTTTGTAAGCTGCACTCTAGCGCCGTTCCGAAGTCTTGGAGTGTAATTATGTCACCGAACAGTGAGGGAGGGAAGAAGAAGATGATCATCCGTTGAGTAGGATCAAAGGTTGAGCCGCAGAACATTGCGAAAATATTCAAAGCATTCACAATTTACTCCAAAAGCGTACTCCCACTGAATGTTCATTTAAAGAAGACGTCAACAATTGGATTTGCGAAAACATAAATGAGCTTGAACTCTTTGGAATGATCGGTACGGGGAGAAAGAAAATTCCCAAAGTGCAGCGGAAAGCGAAACAGAGAGCTTAGAACAACCAGCAAGTTTTAAAGCAGACTCTGCAATTCAAGCCTTTAATTCATCAAATATCCAAAGTAAAACGAAAATTTAATTTCATTGTAAGATATACAGGGTGTCCCCTAATTCGTCAATGATAATTTGGGACATGATTCTTAGGTATATTCTAAGAAAAAAACATTTTACAGTAAGGGTCTATCTTCAATGTTGATATAATTTATCGGGGATTTAAGAAAAAGCTTTTAGTATTAACAGAGCAATTTCCGTTAACAGTGGTCAGGGTACACCAAGTCAATGTCATGTCATATCCAATAGACCCTTACTGTGGAACGATTTTTTCTTAGAATATAACCAAGAATCATTCCCCAAATTATACTTGACGAATTAGGGGACACTCTGTATATACCTTCGTTATAAATTGAAGTAGTACTGTGATTAAAAATATTGAATGTAAGAAAACACAGTCAAATATTTCAGATTTCTTCAAAAAACAATAAAATATGTACATATCTTCCTACCTACCTGTGAATTCGTTGACTTTGCTAAAGCCAATTTTTTAAAAAATGAATTAAATTGTGATATATAAACATTTTGTTTTATTATCATTTACTTTGTTAATTCGTTTTTTTTTTTATGTTTATCTTTAACTCGGAAATTTGTGACTCTGTTTTTGCAACAGCCTCTAACGCAACAGCCCCGATTCAATTAGTTACGTTTACCGAGGTCGTACTGTATTAAATGATTACAAAAAAAAACTCAATTTGAAGTAACATTGGGTAAATCAAATAATTATTGAAATGTTTTGTGTTACTCATTATACTAAGCACACACGTCGCAATCTTTTTTTTTTGATCGTTCACTGGTAGTTCAGTCACTCATTTAAAAATTGTCCCGATTATCAATAAAATGAATATCATAGCAACTATTTCCTCAGCATTGTTCTTGTTGGCTTAGAGCATATTTTCTTGTTCCTCATCCGTTTACCATATTTCTTTTATATTTGCAATTTTTATTCTTTCAAAAGTACAAAACTACTGGCCTGGTCGACTTTCAATAAAAATAAAGTGCGGCCCAGTGCGATTATTACTCTCCTTGCTCCTTATTCCGCTTTATTCCGCTTTTGTAGAGAAGTAGCCTCAGACTTTTGATAAGCGCTTCTCAGGATTGTTCACGTTTTGTTTTTTCCGTTTGCTTTTTCATTAATTATAATCCGACTGAAAAAATTTATATTTTTTAATAGAAATAATAACCTAAGTATTTTTTTTATAGTTTTTGTTTTTGTATTTTCTTTGCTACATTGCTGTTTGTTTTCTTTTCTCTCTCGTAATAAATCACAGGAAATTGTCATTAAGAAAACTGACGGTGAGCGGTTGGGTATGCACATTAAAGGCGGCCTTAATGGACAGCGTGGCAATCCTGTGGATCCAACAGACGAAGGTGTATTTGTATCCAAAATTAATTCTGTTGGAGCTGCCAGACGTGACGGAAGACTTAAGGTGAGTTAAAACGAGTATTATCTATCCAACTCGTTTATCAAAGATGAGATATAGCTATAGGTTTTTTTTGTACTGTTCGTTTCAGTACTACGTGTCTATGAGAGAGGAACTTTTAATTACATTTTAATTACACGTTGATTTTGATTTTAACATTCTCTACAAAGTTCTTACACCGAAAATTGTTGGCAACTAAAATCTTTCTAACAAAGGAAGGAAGTATAGTAATCATGAAAATTTTGGAACTCGGGATTGTTTCAGATTTACCTTTTACTGTCAGAATAAGCGAAAATAAAAAAATCTCTGTCTGTCTGTGTCCACTCTACAGCTTAGACGGCTGAACTTATTGGGATAAAAACTCATATTTAAGGTTTTTACATACATTTTGAAGGGCCAGATTATTTTGACGGAAATCTGAAAACCGGAACTGAAAGTTTACTCAAACAGTTTTTCGAGTTTTTCAGATAACTCAAAAAGTATAGCACTTAGGAGAAATCTTTTGAACAAAAGATATTTAACAAAAAAAAAAAAAAATTAACTGAAGATTCCGGTCCACACCTCAATTTTTCTTTAGCAATAGCAGATTATTTTGAATTTAAATTTTTTTTTATATTTTGCGCAAGCGTAAAGGGGTTTGCACCCTTATAATATGCTCGGCTTGGCACAGCATGTGCGTTAAGGAAAAGAGGAGAAAAGAGGAGATGTTTATGAGCTTCTATTTTGATGATAGCGATGTGAAAAGACAGAGCTTGGCAGAGCATTCCACAAACGTGTTGTACGGCTGAAGAACGAATCCCTGAGCTTAACTGTACGTCCAATGATAGGCTTGAGGATAAGCTTATGAGCATTTAGAGCGCCACGAGTATTTCGGTTGAATTCAAAGAGATGTGGCATGCAACTGGCTATTTCTCTTGAGCATCGTTGGTGGAAGAAGCTATAAAACAGTGACAAGCAGCAGGGAACGATATGACAAATATACTCAAGTTTGAGGTGAATAAACGCCTTGTATATAGTGGTCAGATCAGAGAGAGTAAAAAATTTATTGCACCGGGTTAGAAAACCTAAACATATTTCGCAGCATTTTTGGCGACGGTGAATATGAAAAGTGAAAGAGTGCTTCCGTTAGGTATATATTGGATTAGAAGTGAAGTATAGGATATCATCAATGAACATCAGAAAGAGTGTCGGACACAAAACAGAGCCTTGAGGAACACCGGCGTTTATGCGGTGAACATTGGATTTGAAACCATCCAATACGACCTGAATTGAACGGTCAGAACAGTATTGCATAAGCTTACAATTGATCAGCGTTTCCATGACCTTAGAAAGTATGGATGTTAGCGCAATTGGTCGGTACAAGGAAAGAGATTACGGGTCGCCTTTTTTAGGATAAAGGTTGGATAATGGGTGTTTTCCAACTTCTTGGGACTACTCAAGAAGAATAAGAGAAGTAGAAAAGCCTACGCAGTGGCAATGCCAGCGTTGAAGAACACCTCTTCAAAACAATAGCGGGGATACCAACAGGCCCAGCAGATTTATGAATGTGATGGTTTGGGCCGAGTCGAATACATAGTTTCCTGCATAGCTGAGGTGAATAGCATAGCATAGCATAGTAGACACAGGTGGGTCGACGGGTGTATGGTGATGGTGATTTTTTTTCAGCGTAAAGGATTTCGTGGGACTTCGAAGGTCTCAAGGGGTCTTAATTTTTTTTTCAGTAGGTAGAGTCGATATTGATATTAGAGTCGACTACATAGTTTTCACGCAGTATGATAGCATTTGTAGGTAGGTCGACGGTATGGTATTTTATGGTGGGTTATTTTTTTAAATAGCGCACATTTCTAGAGAATTCGAGGGTAAGTGACATTAAATCAAATAATTCAAAGAAGGGGCCCGTTTTTTTCATAAAACGAGCTAACTTGTTTAATAATAATTGTACAGTAATGTAGCTTGCCAACATTTGTCATTTATTATATCTTATATTTTTGTCCCCAACAGGTTGGAATGCGTCTTCTGGAAGTTAATGGAAATTCCCTTTTGGGCGCTTCACATCAAGATGCAGTTAATATCCTGCGAAATGCAGGAAATGAAATATACATAGTCGTATGTAAAGGATACGACAAATCGAATTTAATACATTCTATTGGCACGGGCGGTGGCATGAGTACTGGATTCAGTTCAACAAGCAGTCGACATGGTAAGTGTAGATAGCTACTTGTATAATATGCGTTGGTGGTACAGAAAGAATATTTCTTCATGTCTTCCAATACGTCATCAATGGTTTTTCATTTTGTTTTTCATGCAGGTTCACGAGCATCAGAAACGGGCTCTGAATTAAGTCAAAGTATATCGAGTTTGGATCGAGAAGAAGACGATCGCATGCGACATGTGAGTTGGTTTTGTTTTACTATTTACCTCCAACCAGGATTTATATCGTATCTATCCCACAGGATTTCGACGTTTTTGCGCAAAAAACCGAAACGAATAACGAAAAGGCGGCCGCGGCGGCACCACAACATCAACCTTCATCACAACAGCCGCAATATCAACAACAACAACAACAGCAGCCACCAACACAGCATAGCAGCAATTTACATCACGATAAGAATGTAAATAGTGGAGTTCCTCAAACATTGAAAGATGTTGTTGCTTTGGATAACTCTGAGAAGTCTTTAGTCAGTACAAAGGAGAAGAGTACGCCAGAAAAGGTAAGTTAGTGTTGTTGGGGATGTGTGTGGCAGAAGCAAATCAACAATGACAGCAATTCTATCTTTTTGCTGCACTCCACATCTAGGTATTAGATATTGTTCGAGCTGCTGAAGTACTCGTACTTTCCGATGCAACGCCTCCGAAATCCCCAGCTGAACATCACGATCAGGATAAAATTCAAAAAACCACCACTGTGGTCATATCAAAACACACTCTGGATACTAATCCATCGATACAGCAGCAGCAGCAACAACAACAGCAACAGGTTGCTGTGGCGGCTGCGACGACGACGCCAGTCCCCCAAACCCAACAAACCACCAACTTACCCTCCTCCCACCAGGTATGTTGTTTTTGGTGTTATTTTTTTCACTTAATCTCATATTACTCGTATACGTGTGTGTTTTTGATACGTCTTTTATCTTTGTATGTTACTTGCTCTCACATTGAATGATGTTCCTAATGTTGTTGTGTTGTTGTTATTATTATTGTTGTTGTTGTTGTCGTTTCTTATAATTCTGTCACAAAAAACCAATTGCAACCATTCACACTTTGTTGTGTTCGTTTAATTTTTTGTTTGGTTTTACATACTCCTTCCATTAAATGTACCAACAAAGTATCAAAAATCATCACTAACATCTCCACCCATACTCTGTCTGTAAACTAAACCCGCATACACAAAATGCAATCTCATGTTGTCCACATAATTCCTATAATAATGATAATTTCATCGTTTATGTTTTTTATTGGTTTTTATGTTAAACATTTTAGTTTTGTAAATAATCCATGTGTCTGTCTATTTTTGTACTTACATTCAATTATGATAACGTTTGTATTGTTAAGGATTACAAGGAGCTGCAGGTAGGTAGGTAGGGTGGTGGACCTCAAGTAGCGCTAGAGTGCGCCGTTTTGTAACCACAGACTTCTGTAGACGTTATAGGTACATTGAAATGTTTGTAGCCAGCCTGGTACGATATCAGATCGGTGTTCCGAAACTCCGACAGCTCCCTGAGGTTGTCAAAGAAGGTTTTTTTTTCAATTTTTGGAGTCGGAAGCCCGCCAGGGCTGGACAGTTGCAGAGATAATGGATGAAAGTTTCTCTCTCATTGACATTCCTGCAGCTTCTGCAAAAAGTATTGCGCGGAATTCGAAGTTTGGCAGCGTGGCTGCCCACCGGCCAGTAGCCAGTGATAACAGCCACGGCTCTGGAAATATCTTTTCGTGATCTTGAGATCAGCTCGTTGTATTTGTTTTTATTGTAGTTAGGCCACAGCGCCCTCGAAGTAGAGCAGTTGGTCAAGTTATTCCACCTTTGTTGTGCCTTGGTGGTATAGAAAGTGAGAAAGCGTTCTCTGACGGAACTCAAAGGACAGCACACCCTCTTCATGTGGTCGATGTCCAATGTTACGCCATTCTTCGCCAGTACATCCGCTTTCTCGTTTCCGTCAATGTCGCTGTGCTCCGGCACCCACACTAGGGTTATGTCCAGGCTTTGGCTTACTGCAGCCATTCCAGTTTTGAGTTGTTGTTAGTCTCAGTAATGGCTCTGATTGCGGACTGGCTGTATACGCAAATACAAACCCTACCATTTATAGCAGTACTGTTAGCAAGTGCCCTGCATGCCTCTATAATCGCCAGGATTAACGCTTGAGAGATGCTAGCGGGTTCAGGGAGCTTGTAGGACATTGAACTTACTTATTTTGGACCCGTTGGTAAAAAGAATCACGTCAAAAAGCCCCAAAACTCCTTCGCTCTTCCAACTTTCTCTAGTCGGAAACTCAACGAAAAACTGGGGCTGAAGTTTAATTTAGGAATGCAGTAGTCAGTTAAGGATGGTATGGTAAATCCTTTGGTAGCAGCTGCAGTAAATTGCAGTGCCCGTACGGTTTACCAACAAACCACCCAGATTCTCTGAGACGGATAGCGCTGCGCGTCGCAACGTATTTAATAAATAGGTCGGGAGGTTATAACCGTAAAATTGCATTGAGACGCTCAAAAAATTTCAGCCCTCTAGGTCGAGCAAGAGGTGATATTTTGGACTTAGACTCTCTAAAAATCTCAGCTCTATAGGTCGTGTGGAAGGTGGTTTAAAAGGACCTTAAAAAAGTCGAAAAAAATATCAACCCATCACACACGCCACACGCGACACGCGACACAGGTCATACGCGCAGTAATAAAAATGCTATGCTGAACTTGACTCACAAAAAGAGGTTCAAAAGGACCTCAAAGTGGTCGAAAATACAGCTAAAAAGGGGTCACGTTAAATAAAAGTTTTTAAAAAGGAAAAAATAGCGCTTTCTGCACTACAGTTCCAGGGAAAATACTTCAAATAGTGCCAGAAGCCAAATATCTAGGTGTCATGTTTGACCAAAAACTCACATGGAACCCCCACACATCATACATTAATAACAAAGCGAATAAACCTTACTTTACATACCAAAGAATGTTTAGATAAACGTGGGCTTTACCAAAACATTACAAAACTGAGGATCCCACATTCGCCCCTGATTTGGTGGCCAAAAACAAAAACCGAACAATCCGATACACGCTTATAACTGAATAAAATCCAGATACTAATCTGTCTTGGTGCGACCGGTGCTGTAAAAACTTGTCCAATGGCAGCTTTAGAAAAGCTTCTGGGGCGCCCACTCCTGCACCTAGATATCAAAAGCGAGGCTCGATCAACCAAGTAAAAACAAACAGACTAGGTCACACCAGCATCATAACCAAAATAAATTTGGAAAAGCAAACAATCAGACGTAATGATAAAAACGACTTAACTTCCAAAGAAACTTTTCAATGAGAATACCAGAAGGAATCAAGTTGAAAATATTATTAATACCCTTCCACACCATGCATCCATCTGGTATACAGACGGATGAAAAACAAACACAGGAACCGGAGCCGGAGTATTCAGATCCAGAATTACCCTCGTAAATCTCCAACATCATTTCAGGCAGAAACTATAGCAATAGAAGCTTGCACCCTAGAATGTATCAAAAGAAGTTACAGAAGAAACGAGGTCTATGTGATCTCAGACAGTTAGGCCGCACTGATAGCATTAAAAGGTCTAGTCTTTCATTCAAAAAAAAAAAAAAAAAAAAAAAAACGTGGAACTGCTTCTGCCAATTGAAAGAACTGACCAAAACTAACAACATCAGCCTAATGTGGTCTCCCGGTCTTGTAGGTATATCAGGAAACGAGGCAGCAGACCTATGTACAATAGAAAGCGCAGAAGGAGTCTTCACTGACCCCGTGCCCAATATTGCCTATTCTTAAAAACAAGATCAAAGAGTGGGGAAAAAACGTCACCAAAGCGGAATGAGAATAATCATCGACTGCGAAAAAGACAGACTAAAAAGCTTCTTAAATACAATACTTACATAGACAAAGTACCAAAACTGAACCGCCATGCACTAAGAACACTAGTCTGGAACATGACGGGACATGGCCTCCCATTTCGAATGCCAAACCAATTGACTTGGCAGATATAGTGGCATTCACAAAGGAACTAAGCAACCACATAATGTGGTAAACATCTGGTGCACTATAGATTTCAAGGTTTCATTGCAAAAGGCTTTATAGCCCAACACCAATAATAACAATAATAATATGGGTTTAATTTTTGCGATATCGAAATATCGCCGTTTTTGTTGTAAGCATTTCAAGCTTTTGTAAATGTTTTGAAAGGTTGGTCTATCAAAGAAGAACTTTTTTCGAATTAACTTTTGTTTCGGGCTTAAAATCAGTTATAGTTTCTAAGTGGCCTATATCGCCATGGTTTGGTATTATCCTTGAAACCCCTTTATCCATAGCATGACTTAGATCTTAGAACATCACAGTTTGAGATTTCTTTGGCTTACAGTTTCTTGACCCTACATATTTGCTATAATTTTCTACTGTCCACTTAACAGTCTTATGGCGTACTTCTCTATGGTTGGGAACAAAAAACGTTCGTTGCTTTATTGATATGAAAATTTCAATTTCGGAGATAAAAAATGTTTTTCTCGTTTAATTTTTGTACTGTCACCAATAATGTAGTAACAAAACTTCTTGTATCGATAAATGTAAGTTGTCAACAGTTGTCGATAACGCAAATATAATGAACATCTAACGACGATGGTGG
The DNA here is from genome assembly GCA_947095585.1 of Nephrocerus scutellatus. NCBI lineage: Eukaryota > Metazoa > Arthropoda > Insecta > Diptera > Pipunculidae > Nephrocerus > Nephrocerus scutellatus. The sequence goes on along the minus strand of OX352761.1, from coordinate 126,225,891 downwards.
TTTGTCAGAAATGGTTTTATTTGAAAAATTAAACCAGAACAAACAAAGAAACCTACGAGTCCTGCATGTACTAAATACAACTCTTAACAGTCATATATATTTTGTATATTGCTTCCCCCCAACCCTTTTTATCCTCCTTCTATGTGTGTGTGTATGTGTGTAAATACTATGCATCTAAACCGAATGCGATGGTGCTATTTAAGTTTTTCTCAGTCAAATTTTTTTCAGTGCAATTAAAAATCTATAAAAACCAGAATAAAAACAAAATCAAAAATTTCGTCCAATATGCTTGCTCAACTATTGATGTTTTCCGTTTTTTCGTGTGTAAAATATTGTAAAAATTATAACAGTTTTTTATAACAAAAACTTTTTAAAATTCAAAGGGTTATATTATCCCATTTTTCCTTTTCTTCTTTTCTCTGTTTTTGGTTTCTGTTTCGTTACAGAAAAAAGATCAAAGAATTGCTTAACAAGCGGATGTTAATGATTATAAGACTGAATTTCTAGTGTAGTATCAAATTCAAGCACACATACATACACAGACATAGATATAATAAAAAAAAACAGGATACTCTTCATAGATAATTTAACAAACTACAAAAAACTGTGTCCTCAGTAGTATTTGTATTATTAAGTTAGTTGAAGTGTATATTTGTATTTTAACCGGTGTTAGTGTTTTTATGGTGTTATTAGTCGGAAGGAAGTTAAACGTTTGATGAAAAATATGCATTTATGTTAATTTTATTAAAAACTTTATATAATTTTGAAATATTTATGGAAACTTTGATGCTTGATGGAAATGCCTGAATATCAATAATTTGCAGTGCGAACTAAAAAAAAGCCGAAACAAATTTATAGTTTTGTTTGAAGTTGTAAAAAACGTTCGCAATGTGGAGAGAGAAGGTCGAAATGAAATGTTGCCACAGATTTCTTTTTAAATTCTCTATATTAACTTCACTTGCCCGTGGGTCGTCGGTCGTCGGTCGGTGGTCGGTCGGTCGTCGGTCGGTCGTCGGTCGGTCGTCGGTCGGTCGTCTGTCGTGGATTCTTGCGATCAATTTTTAACCCACTTCCCATGGCCCGATTTTATTGAAATTTTGCACACATGTGTATTTCCGGAGACAACACTTTCTATTAAATTTTGAGGCCCCTCGGGCTGCGGGGTCGGGGGGCTCCCAAACAAAAATTTTAAAAAATTTACCCGATTTTCTTCAAATTTTACACACATGTGTATACCCAATAAACAATACTTTTTCGAAAATTTGGTAGTGATCGGGTCCCGGGTTCGGCCGCAAGGCCCTTATACATTTTTTAAATATCTGTACTGGCATCAGATATTCGTCGCCGTTTATGGACTTTGTGCGGTGTGTGCTGCGCAGTCGGCTGCGCTGCATGGTTTTGGTGGTGGTGGAGAGAGAGAGAGAAATCTTAGCGCACGCACAAATGAACCCAGCAAATGAAACGAGACATACATGTTTTATGCTTACTTCAACTTACATTTTTATTATATACTGAATTGTATTTTTATTGATGTCGTTTTTTTTGTTGTCGATATCAACTTACAGATAGAACAACAAGTTTTCACAATATTCTGTCATTTGGCGTTTTCATAAATTAGTTCAGAGCAGTCAAAGAGTTCTCAAGATAAATGTTCGTGTTTCTTATTTGCTCAGAGTATGAGCGTGCTCTAAGTGCTCAGAATAAAATGATCTGAGCTTTTTCAATTTTAACATCTGATGTCAAATGTTTGTTTCGATGATTTTCTTCTACAATAAAAAAAAATGGCCCAGGATCGAGGGGCTCCCATATCAATTTCTGCGATTAGAGAATTTAGATGAAAAATTTTAATTTTTATGGGTTGTTTTTTAATCTTTAATAACATATTTCCACCACCTTGTGCAGTTGCGTAATAAGTTGCATCTTAGAGCGACATTTCAACGGTTAGTTTTTCTATTGCAAGTTTAAGATTATATTTTATACTAGCTGTTCCCGGGTGCTTTGCTACCCGCCCACTGACGCCACGCCCACTTACACCCGCGTTTCCCAGCTGCCCCATCCCATTGACCCCCGCCCACTGACCACCCACCCATTGACCTCATACACACTGACCCACCGCCCACTGAACTCACACCCACTGACCTCCCGCCCACTGACCACATACACACTGATCCACCGCCCACTAACCTCACAACCACTGACCTCCCGCCCATTGATTTCATACACACTGACCCACCACCTACTGAACTCACACCCACTGACCTCACACCCACTGACGCCACGCCCACTTACACCCGCGTTTCCTGGATGCCCCATCCCACTGGCCCCCGCCCAATAACCTCCCGCCAACTGACGCCACGCCCACTTACACCCCAATAACTAACCAACTCATCAATCCAGAAAACTATAGAATCGACACTTATACAGGCAAAAATATACACTTGTAAGAATATTCTTTATATGAAGATTATATACAGGGAAAACTACATTTTCCACCCCAGCGCCACCTATCGGGTCCAAATTTTGTCAAAGACTTTCTTTTTATTTAAATATTATATGGTGTAAGTTTGAGCCAATTCGTTCCATAAATAAGAATTTTCAGGAAAAAAACGATACCAGCGCCACCTAGTGGGGCTGAATTTACCTTTTAAACCTTGTCTGGACTTCCACAAATAATTTAAGACCACAATTAGCCAAATCGGTTCAGCCGTTCTCGAGTTTTAGCCAGTCTAACGCACAGCAATTGATTTTTATATATATACTAGCTGTTCCCGGGCGCTTTGCTACCCGCCCACTGACGCCACGCCCACTTACACCCGCGTTTCCCAGCTTCCCCATCCCACTGACCCCCGCCCACTGACCACCAACCCATTGACCTCATACACACTGACCCACCGTCCACTGAACTCACACCCACTGACCTCCCGCTCACTGACCACCCACCCATTGACCTCATACACACTGATCCACCGCCCACTGAACTCACACCCACTGACCTCACAACCACTGACCACCCACCCATTGACCTCATACACACTGACCGGCTGCCCCATCCCACTGACCCCCGCCCACTGACGCCACGCCCACTTACACCCGCGTTTCCCGGCTGCCCCATCCCGCTGACCCCCGCCCACTGACGCCACGCCCACTTACACTCCAATAACTAACCAACTCACCAATCCAGAAAACTATAGAAACGACACTTATACAGGCAAAAAATGTACACTTGTTCGAATATTCTTTATATGAAGATTATATACATATATTATATATATATTACACCCCAGCGCCACCTGTCGGGTCCAAATTTTGTCAACGACTTTCTTTTTATTTAAATAAATGTAAATTTGAGCCAAATCGTTCCATAAATAAGAATTTTCAGAAAAAAAAAACGATACCAGCGCCACCTAGCGGGGCTGAATTCACCTTTTAAACCTTTTCTGGACTTCCACAAATAATTTAAGACCAAAATTAGCCAAATCGGTTCAGCCGTCCTCGAGTTTTAGCCAGTCTAACTCACAGCAATTGATTTTTATATATATAGATATATATATAGATTAAATTATAAAGAAATCTAAACAAATAGCAGTTAGCAATGTCTCTAGGTAAATTTCATTTAAATAATATTTAAAATACTTTCAATTAGGAATTATATTTGGAATATGTATACCGGGTGGTTTTTCAAGCCTGTTTTTTGTGTGTGTTGATAATTCATTGTGAGACATACATTACACAAATTCGGTTAAAAGAAGCGATAAGTTGTGTTTTGTGTGTTTGTTTTTGTAGTTATGTGTGATTTCAGAGTGGATCTCAGCGACATACGCGGGCCGAGAACGAATCCTTTTGTTGTGTTTATTTATGTACATGTCCACAGGCCAGCAATTCTGGCACTGAGTGATACTCAGGTATTTGATAATTCTGAAGCATCGGAATTTAATCTGCCTGGGTATAACTTGTTGCCATTATTTTTCTCTCGATTGAGGCTTCGCAATCTATGGCCGCTTCAGCTTTTGTCTCAATTTAGCCAAAGTTCCAATCCGGAATTCAATTTCATTTGGCACAAAGTAAAGGTACAAGAGCGCAAAATTTACTACTGTTTCCTTCAAAGAAGCCCCCACTCTCAACTCAGAGCAAGTTTGAAGCACTGTCTGACGATTTCAATGTACACAATTCTACAATTCTCGGTGGCTTCGGCAGTCTGGCCAGACAACACCCGAAGGAAGGTGTGTTGAGTTATTCGCTGAGTTTAATCACCCTACTTAGTAAAAGAGCCTACACCAATACCTGACATTGCAAATCATTTCGCAACCACCCCTGACTTGTTCCTCTCGTCCTGATAAATACTCCGTCAATGTATTATCGCCTCTAGGCTCGGCAGACCAATATGTAGTATCAGCAATACGAGAAAGCCAATTAAAACGGGCTTAACAACTTATTTGGGAGAAATAACTGGTCGCTATTGTTTCGCGATAGCAACGTGGATGCCGCCGCTGATGTCATCACAAAGATCATCCTTATTGGTATGAGAGAATTTATACCTTCTTGGAATAAGTTAAACCAAAAGAAGATGGATGGTATGACTCGAGCTGTAAAGAGGCTTCTAGGATAGGAGAGGTATGCTTTCGGTTTTACAAAGCAACCCTACTGAGGAAAACCGAACAAATTTTAAACGAGACAGAAATGATTGCAATGCTTCGGCGAGTCAAATTCGCCTACGATCAAAAATTGAGGCAAACATAGCCCCAAATTTTTGGTTATTCGTGAAAATAATCAAAAATACAGCCTTGTCGTCGATTCAAACTCTCATTTATAATGACATTCGAGTTGTCAGCTCTTTAGACAAAGTCAATCTGTTTGCTGCATTTCGCAGCTTACTCCACACTTCCAGATTGTGCATTGCTGCCTCCTGCACCTCATGGTATTGAACACTCTATGGGACAGATATTCATTCGTACTCAAGAATGCAAGAAATATTTCACTCCCTCTGATCTGGCTACTATCTACAAGGCTTTTTTTATTCGCCCTAAACTTGAGTACAATTGTCATATTTGGTCTGGTGCGCCTAAAACCACCTTGCATCAACTAGATAGAATACAAAACCGCGCGATAAAACTTATCGGTGACGCAAATATAGCGAAATAAATAGATTCGCTTGAACACCGCAGGAATGTTTCTTGCTTGACACTGTTTTATCGCTTCTTCTACCAGCGGTGCTCAAGAGAAATAGCCAGCTGCATGCCACCCCTCCTTGAATTCAACCGCAATAATCGTGGCGCTCGAAATGCTCATCAGTTTACCCTCAAGCCCATCTTCGGACGTACAGTTAAAGTTCAGGGATTCGTTCTTCAGCCGTACAACACGTATTTGGAATGTTCTGCCAAGCTCTGTCTTCCCACATCAATATGATCCACAGACATTCAAAAGACAAGCTCATAGACATATTCTCTTTTCTCCTCCATTTCCTCAACGCCCACGCTGTGTCAAGTATGTAGCCGAGCATTATAAGGGTGCGATCCCCTTGAAGCGTGCGCCAATAAAAAAAAAAAACATGTGTATTATGTATGACAACACTTTCTATTAAAATTTGGAGTCCCTCGGGCCTCAGGTTCGGGGGAGGCTCCCATATAAATAATTAACAAAATTAACCCGATTTTCTTCAAATTTAATAAGAATGTGTATTTCCGATGGACAACACACTTTGTAAAATTTTTTTGGAGTGATCGGGCCTATGTGGGGTGACCATATATATTTTTTTAAAATTAACCCAATTTTCTTCAAATTTGATCGGTCTCTGGGCCCATACAAATGTTGTATAAAATTTTGTCGATTTTATTTAAATTGTATGTATATACATTACAACGTACAAAAGCCAACATTGCTTTGATTCTGGTAGCGCCATATTTTTTATGCCCGCCCTCGTATATCAAACCAAAGCTTTTGCTGTTTCCCGCTTTTCGGTCGTATGATAGTTTCGTTATATATTTTCATTAAAATAAAACTTTTTTTTCGTTAGATTTTCAAGTCAGGAGAAGATTAGTTGTTTTATTGTTATGTTATGTTAAAGTTTTTCAGTTCATTTTTTAAATCAATAACATTAGGTTGTCAAATTTGTTGGTTTGAAGGTATAGAAAGAGATAAGATAGAATTAACACCAAAAAGTAACACTAAACTAATAATGCCAACGTTACAAAAAATAAAAATCTACTATTTACATTTTTCTTATATGTATGTATAAAGAATTTGTTTTTATGAAGAATAAATTTCGCCATAATTCAAGTCTCGAATTTCTACCTGCCGAAGCATTGTGTCTTTGAATATTTTATTGTAAATAACAATTGTTAGGAATATTTCAAATGTTTAATTCTTAAAATTTGTTCAAAATTTAAATATTTTATCACAAGTTAACAATTTATATCCCAACGGGACTAGCAAAATGTTGTTAAATATTCAAATTTATCAAAAAAACATAAAAATCCTTTATAATAAAATAACATTTGTATGCGGTTTCATAAAAAACTTACACAAGAACCACATAATCTCCTATGTGGCATTTTTTTTCCAGCAACTCTTTGTATGATATAATATATTAAAAGAAAACTATTATAGTTATACACAGAAGTATTTATATAATGTTTCAATATATGTATTTACTCGTATATAATAAGGTATTCAATGTATGTATGTACTTATGTATGTATGTATGTACTCAACGACTACAACTCTCAATCACAAGAATCCCTCCTGCAAAAACAATAAACTACCATTAGTGGTATAGAAAGTAACTTTAAATAGAAGCTCCTCAATCACAAAACGATAGAACTGTTTTAGAGAAAAATCCTGTCTACTCATTAACCTATACAAGAACGTACACACATGCGTATACACTAATTTTGTTAATCAAATGGTCCAAACAAAAACATATAAGGTATTTCCGAACACTATAAACTCCACCCATTCAGACAAGTAAACCTAAGAAATGTAAATTAAATAGTTTTTATGTAATTTCGAATACTGTCAATATATCTGTCTGTCTACGAAATGATTTTATACAATTGATGCATAAATGTCTGCATATCTTAAGATAAAGAGATAATACAAAATGTTTTTTTTTTAATTTAAAATTTATATAAATAACAACATTTTTTCGAAAAACATCAACTTGGTGCCGAACTGAACTGAACCGAAACCCAAGTAAGCATAACTTATTCTTTAAAAATTGGGAGGGTGTGGCATTTAAGCCGGTAGTTTGATAATTTCTGTAAGATAAACCGCAACTAAAAATATCTTATTCTCCTCATTTGCTTTCTTCATTACTTTCTTTGCTATATGCACTCACTTCTCAGAGATGCCATTTTACCGCGGATATCTGGGACTTGTGGTCGTGACGTTATTGTTCCATTCGTTAGCAAGTTGTTCAAATTGAAATGAATTTAATGGCATGTTGTCACAGATTATTTGTTTTGGAACACCATGCATTGCGAAAATTTCTTTTAATATGGAACTTAAAGATAATGCTGTTTTATTTGGTAGTGATCTAATTTCTAGCCATTTTGTATAGTAATCGATCAAAATTAAATTTGGTTTATTTGGGTATTCCAGAATATCGCAGCCGACTTTTATTTTATATAAAGAAGGATCTCTTTCTTCATCATCATTTGACTCAACAAAATCCCTGGATCAGTGTATCAGCTATTAACATTTCTTTTCCCGGTGTATACTAAACCTGTATATCGTATTTTAAAAGCTTTAATTTCATTCTTTGAAGTCGAGTAGAATAAACTTATGTCACTGCTTTTTGCATTACTGAGACCAGTGGGTCTAACTGGTGGGTGTAACTGGCCTTCCATGTTATATTTCAATGTTTTTTTAATCGCTTTTACGGCGGCGCCAGGTTATATTTTAAACACGGGTGTTGTTACAGTGTGTCTTTTATTCTTTGACTTTTGAACTTGCACTGCGGACTGGCCACATTGCTTAATCTGACATACTTCATAAATGTAATGATATACACATATATATGTATACATGTGTATCTCTTAAAAAAACGCAAACATTTATGCATCAATCTAATACATAGGACTATGTATCTATTATTTATATACCTACCGTTAAACGTTGTAAACTTCTATTAACAGCTATTTCTATGTGTTTTAGGTTTAATTGTAAATATGCCAAAACTCAAAATTGTACAATGTTGGAGATGAAAATCTGTTTGTTAAGCACAATAATTATTATTATTGCTGCTATTTTAAGAATATAAAATCATTTATGTATACAAAATTAAAAGTCGTAAATTGTTCCAATATATTTATTATATTCTGGCTCTTGAAAAACCATCATAATTGTGCACATAAATCTTTCATTTATATTTGGATTAAACATTAGGTTTTCTATACCAAATTGTCGTAGAAGACTCATTTAATTACAAACATAGGTCATCGGACGTGTATTTGTCGACGGTTTTTTCTAAAACAACGGAGACCGCTCTTTCGGTTCCCCAGTCAGTCCTCCTGACTTAGGGTGTCCTAGCGTTTACTTCGTTAATACCCAGCGTTTCGTCTGTGTGAACGACTTCATTCACTGCTACTGCGTTATGTATGTACATATACTTGCTGTTCTACTCTACGAGTAAATACACACTCTTACCCTACCTCCTCGAAGTAAATCCAATGAAAAGCTCTCTGTGCTTCATTCATTCCGTCGTTCTTTTGTCCTGCAATTTGCACAAAAATGTCAAGTAATCAACAGAATTTTGGTCTCGAACTTTCCCATCGTTTTCTAGCAATTAGCTTAATTTATTTAATTTCGTAGAAAGAAGAGAAGGAGTAGCACGAGTTTTCCAATCTGTATACAGGGTGGTTTTGTTGAAAAATTTAAATCTGCACCCCATTTATCGTAAATACTGTATTTGTAAATGATGAAGATCGAAATTGTTTTTTACCCTTTTACCTTTTTGTTTTGCGCATTGTGTGTGAATTTTTTTTTCGACTTCTTTGAATTCCCTTTTAACCAACTTCCACACGATCTAGAGAGCTAAAAATTTTTGTGTCTATGTCCAAAATAGAATTTTTTATATTCCGAGTATGACGCGTGTCTCATGTCCCATGTGGCGCGTATGATGGTTTAGCATTTTTTTCTACATCTTTGAGGTCCTTTTTAACCAACTTCCACACGATCTAGAGAGTTGAAATTATGTGAGTATATAAGTCCAAAACAGAATTTTTTATTTAACACGTATGACGCGTGTCACATTTCGCGTGTGGCACGTGAAGTCGCGCCATTTTCTCGTTTTTTGAGTTCTTTTTTAACCACCTTTCGCACGACCTAGAGGGCTGAAATTTTGTTAGCGCTCAATGTAAGGGGCCCATTTTGTGTCCCGCTTTTGACGTGTGTCGCGAGTCACCTGTGGTGCGTGAATAGCGTCGAAAAAAGAAAATTCTTTGCAATGCCCCGACCTCAAAAACATATTTTGGCGATTATTACCAAATAATAAGCGACTGTGTGGCGTGTTTCGATGTATATATAAAAGTTTGGACCCGAAAAACTAAGTTTTTTTACATTTACTTGTTTATTTTACTATAATTAAACACGTTGTTTAGACGTTTTAATTCAATAAAATTAATCGTCAGTGTATAATTTACACAATACTTGTATAAGGTTTAACAAAACACTCTTGAGAACCAGACCATTACTCGAGAAACACGATCTAGAGAGCTGAAATTTTGTGAGTGTCGTATGTCCGAAATAGCATTTTTTATTTCGAGTACAACGCGTGTCGCGTGTGGCACATGTGATGGTTTGATATTTTTTTCGACATCCTTGAGGTTCTTTTTGACCATGGGTTTAAAATTTTTTTGGTTCGACTTTGAGATCCTTTTTAACCAACTTCCACACGATCTAGAGGGCTGAATTTTTGTGAGTGTCAAAATAACATTTTTTATATTCTGAGTATGGTGCGTTTCGCGTATGGCGCATGTGATGGTTTGAAGTTTTTTTTTTTAAATTTACTTGTTTATATTACTATAATTAAACACTTTGTTTAGACGTTTTAATTCAATACAATTAATCGTCAGTGTAAAATTTAGACAATACTTGAACAACCTTGAACAAAACACTCTTGAAAACCAGACAATTACACGAGAAACACCCTGTTCATTCATTAAATACTGCTGTACAAAGCGGTATGGTTGTCCTAATACCTAAAGCTAAGTTGAAATTTGGCATACAATTTATTGTGCTGTTGGTTTTGTAGCTCGTATGACACTACTACTACTCCCTATGTCTTTTTGCTTACTGCTTCTGGGTTGAAATTAATTGTACAAAGGATAATTTTTTTTACTCTAAAAAATTTTACGTCTGGATTTTCGTGATGACTTTTTTAACGATTTCTCTTAGGGGGTTAGACATTGAATGACATTCATAGTAATGTCATGATGAGACAAATGAAACTCGGCATCCATATCATGATGTTGTTTGTAAAATGGTCTTACATAAAAAGACTAGATGTGAATTTTAATTCGTAAATTGAATTTTCAGTTTTTTAGAAAGCTACCAGAAGTTTATCGACTGGAAAGGACTTTTGAGATAAAATAATAATAAAAATGCATATAGTAGTATACTGTACAGGACGATTAATAAACATCTTGATTTTTTTTGTACAAATTGAATGCCAATCATTTGAAAATCAATAATTTTTGAGAAGGAATTGATTCGAATATACCGATTTCGTGTATTCAGTTCTTCTCAAAAATTCTTTTAAAAACTGATCTCTTACAAATCATGGTGATATCTCACGCGGAAAACACTGTTAATAATAAGAAAAGTTGTCATTCCTTAATGTAATTCTCTTATGACACTTTTCGTGTGGCTTTTCTTTAGTGGCAAAGTGTTAATATAAATAAAATGATTTTTGGGTAATTTAATAATATAGTCTTAGAATTAAAGAAAAATGCTTCAACTGGATAGATTATTATTATTGTTTTCTTAGTATTTGCCAGAAACATCCTTTTTTATTAAGTTACCGCTGCACACCTGCAATTCCATGACGCCGGATTTTTTAATGCTAAGAAAGGATTGGTTTTCCAAGAACGGTTTTTAAATTTTTTTAAATGTATGTAGTTATATTACAGAGTAAATTATTTAATTTTTAATTTAAAGATTCTTACGTCTTTTGGCTGTATAAGTGATCTAGCGGGCAAGGCTCCAGTTCTTTTTTTAGGACCGTTAGGCAAACTGCTTGTTTTTCTTGAATAAAAAATGATGTTCCTTCTTAACGACATTTTTCGTCTGCAAATGAAACTTAAGTATTCATAGATTCATAGATGAAGATCCCATTCACTCCAAGAAACATATTTCTTACAGTGGGTTGGTGCTTTTACAGGACTCGTAGGTGTTATTTTACTCATGCTGAGACATAGCCTCCACTTCGTAACGTATGATAAAACTTGGATAAGTGCATGGCTTCTGAGAAGGATGTTCGTGGTTCGAATCCCAGTAACACCAAAAAGATTTTTCACTGTGTCCCACCTCTTGCGAATGAATGACAAACATCCGAGAGTAATAACTTGTCACGGAAAGATTCTCAATTGGCCGTTTGGATACGGCATGTATGTCCCTTCCATTCAACACAAATGGTCGCGAATGGTAGCTTCTGGACCAAAACGGTCTGTCGCGCCGAATATTATTGTTATTATAGTCTTCGAGTCAATCTTATACCAACAACACCACGTCGACCTCTTCAACACCATTACCACACTAACCATCTACATCCACCTCAACCATCCCCACCACATCCTGAAGTTTCAGCTATATCGGATGAACGGTCTCCGAGTTAAGCGTGAATAGCCATACAAACATACAGACATACAAAGTTTCATTTTTAAATTCTCTTTATAAACAATGCGTGCCCGTGGCTGGCTGGCTAGGTGGTAGAATCTTGTGATCAATTTTTAACCCACTTCCTAAAGCCCGATTTTATTCCAACTTTGCACACATGTGTATTTCCCATGAAAACATTTTTGAAAGTGATCAGGCCGCGGGGTCGGGGGGCACCCATACCAAAAAATTTCATACTATAATGACTGTGTTCTGTGTGCACTGGTGCGCTGTGAGCAGCGCTGCTTTGCTTTGAGATTGGGGTTGTTCTTTTGTTGGGTTCCTTTGTATGTGTTTTTATTTTTCGGCATTATAGTGGAATTCAGTATACTTTTATGGTTTTTTTTTATATTAAGATACAAGATCGAACCTTTTCAACGGTTTTTTTGAGCTCTCTAAAATAACCCCACTGAAAATAGTCGGGGCCGTAGGAAGGCCACTTCGCCCTTGAAGTCCACCTTAGTTGTGGTTTGGTGGTATGGAAAGTGAAGACGCATTCTCTGACGGAGCTCAATGGACAGCACATCGTGTGGTCGATGTCCAATTTGACGCCCTTCTTCGCCAGTACATCCGCTTTCTCGTTTCCGTCAATGTCGCCCCGGAACCCACACTAGGGATAGGTGCATGCTTTAGCTTACTGAAGCCAATTCACCTTGGCACTACCTGACAAGTTTTAAGTTGTTGCTAGTCGTAATAATGGCTTTGATTGCGGATTGGCTGTCCACGCACATACAGACCCTGTTATAGCGGTACTATTAGCAAGTGCCCTGCGTGCCCGTACGGTTTGCTAAAAACCACCTAGATTCTCTGAGACGGACAGCGCTTTTCAACCTGCATGATACTTAACATCGAACGAGTAAACTTTAAAATTTTGAGTTTAGAAGAAATTCTTTTACCTTTTTCGATGAATCTGTTTTTGTTTATTATATCTTTTTATTTGCTGTTTCGTACGCAATGAAATACTGTTATGATTTTATTTATAATCTTTCACGCAATCGTTGAACATAATTCATAATTGGCTAAAGGTACAAAAGTTTCGATATCATTATAATCTTGAGAGACTCATCATGTGCACTGAATACAGCAGAACATATTCATCCAACATCTAGACTAGTCGTAAAAACGGCAAAAATGTGTGCTTCTTTCATAGAATTAGAGTTATGCATCATCATCACCACCACCACTATCACCACCATCACTGTCATTATGACAATCATAACACCAAACACTCAGACATCCGCTTAACACAAACACCCTGTATTGTCTCGCTCGTTTTAGTCTTTCAATAACTTTCAGTTTGTGTTATTTTCCAATTTTAAAAGATACAAAAAAAATGTGCATTCTGTGATTTAAATTTACTCTTTCACACAAAATTCACACAAAAATAAATAATATAAATTTATAAATAAACATAACGAAAAATTAAATATTAAATGCAAATTGTAGCAACAACAATTGAAAGAAACAGTCGATGTTAATCGACGAACTCCATCATCGGACACCCCAACCTCAGATGAGAGCGATAAAAAAGTCAAAGAAGATCCTCGATTCGAGTACAAGCGAATGGTCGATAATCAGATTAAAGGTGACGAGATATTAATACCATCCCGCAGAAGACCGCCGCAGTCAGCTTCTTTTGTAGCCGATGAAGTCTTCAGAGAAAATGTTCGTCACAACAGCACCGAATCGGAAGACGATGATTATGATGAGGACTTCGATTTGCCGCTTCCTCCAGCGCCAGAACAGTTGGAACGCTACACTAGTGATTCTGAGAATGAACGCTGCTCGAAGCAGATGTATCACTTAGGAGTGACAAGCAGTTCAGGTCGTAGCACACCAGATCTTTCATTGTCCTACAGCCATCGGAAGTCTGTTAGCTTTGACCTAAGTGCAGACGAGCGATCTAAGTCCGACTACGAACGATCCCATTCGCCCGAGCCACATCGATCACGCTGTTATGATTCCGACAGGGAATACTTTGACCGTCGGCGTGGTATGCCTCGCAAAGGTATCCTCCGATCTGCAAGTCCGTCCTCATCTGCCACCTCCACACTGGAGAAGTACAACAACACCAAACCAGAAAAACGTTCGCCACTTGTTCCCACTGTAGCGCGAATTAAGGAAATCGATTCTCCAGTGCATAGTACGGCGGTGACGGCAGCGGCGTGCTCTTCCAGCAGTGGCTACCGAAGTCCACCGCCACGGCGAGAGCAAGTTATTGTATCGCATGAAATTGAACGTGAAAATCCATTCCGTGAGGCATTTCTTGATGGTGGTGAGGGGAAAACCGATGAATACACAGAAATGGCCAAAATCTATTCAAAATCGCCCGCAGCACTTAAATCGTCTCGCGAACATTTTGTATTTGGTAAATCCTCTGAAGATTTACATTGCAGTGGCAGCAGCACGCCCAGTACAGTTATGAGTCCAAAAACGATGTCCACAGAAAGTCTGCTGATAGCGCCTAGTGTAACTAGCAGCAAAGTGCTACCACCGCTACCTCCCACGCCACCGCCAAAGCCGAAAGTGAAGCACGCCGACATCATTCGCAATTATGCACTCGACACATTCCAACGGGCGGACATTGGTCACGGGGATTTCGCGATATTTGAGCATGATATCAAAACAAATACCATTCACGAGGTTGTGAATCCGCCCAGTGTAGGGCGCCATCTCGGTACAAAAAGTCCCACTAGATTAGCCGCACGTCCACGCGAGAGTCCACCACCGCCGCCGATCAATTATGCAACAATGCCGAGATCGCCCCTACCACCGGCCACATTATCATCAGTGCCCCAAAAGTACACCGCCGTCATCAGCGAATCACAATACATGGAAGCACTTCCACCACTGCAGAAGCGACGCTCTGATTTTGTTCATGAAAATTCCCCCGACAATATTCTCGTCTCTGAAGAGTTGCATCGCACGATTTTACTTCAGGAGAATGAACTGCGCAACACAATACGTAGCAGATGCCCGTCATATACAATTGCAGAATCTGGCGACGCGGCGCCAACAAAGCCTGCACCTCCAGTGCCGCAATTAACAGCAGTTGCTTTGGCGAAACATTTGGTAAATCCCCATTTAAATACATGCGATGTTGATGGAGATGGGGATGATGGTGGTAGTGTTGATTTTGTTATCGCAACATCACCAACACCAATACCAATATCTGCATCAGCATCCAATCCACCAATTGCACACGATAGCACCACCACATGCGATAGTGATAGTCATAGCAATAGCTTAGCACCCACAAGTACTACTACTATTACTATTACTACAACTACTTCTACTAATTCTAGTACAGCAACTTCCAATAACATTTCCTCTTTTCCATATTTATCTTCTTCTTCTTCTTCTACGTTTGATTTCAATTTACAAAAGCACCAGTTGCAGCATCAACACGTCTCGTCGTCGTCTTCCACCATTCCAAATCCATTATCGCCAACTCAAATATTTCCAGCACCACAAATCCTTCCAGTACAGTATACCCACCTGCCACAACCTCAGCATCCCTATACCATGCAACTAGTGATGGGGGCGGGCGGGGCGACGGCCTTTGCTGGTAGTGATGATACAATTATTACAGGAACACCCACCGCAACCGCCGACTCATCACCATCACATTACCCGAGTTTCCTGCCTGAAAACTATTTTAATTCTGAGCATGGCTCGCAATCGTCGTACCTTTTAACATCTTCCCCGACACAGTCTTCTTCCTCGCTAGCTAATACTCCAATGTTTGTGACTTGCCCTGGCGGCCATATTAATAGTTCTCCAGTGGCCATGTTCTATCAACAGCAGCAGAACCAGCAGCAACAGCAAAAGTTCCTGCAACAACATCGGCAAAAGTATGCGTCCCAAAAAATACATCAGGCGCCTGAGATTCATCTTCATCAACAGATGATTCATCGATCGGTGAGTGATATGGCGAAAACGCCAACACCCCAACCGCCAAAATCAAAGCAACCACCACCACCACCGCCACCATTGTCGTCACAGTCATTAACCCACATGACCATACCTCAAATGCAATTTCCGGCAATTGACTCTGTTCAAAATTCCACTCTCGACAATTACCAGAACACATCGGTCGTCGGGACAATACCATCGTTCACTTCCACATCCGACGACAATGCACTGCGTCAACAGATGAACATCTCCTCGGCTCACTTCGAAATAGCTGAGGAGATTTACTCCACCATCGAGGAGGAGGCCATCTACAGTAATACCTCATTTTTCGATAGCCGTCGTAACAGTGCAACTTCCATTAGATATTTGGGTTCGTTGTCGCCGTCGCCTCCACCCTTGCCACCAAAAAAATCTCCACTATTGCCAGTGCGAACGGCGCCTCCACCACCACCTGCGGCGCTAAGAATTCGTTCGCAATCACAACCGCAATTGAATGTAAAGATTGCGACAAGGTCGCTCAGGTTATCACCTCCTTCGCCGTCAATAACATCCGCTTCACTCATCGTACCTACTGGTAAGGAGACCACAGTGTAGCTAACCACGATGGGTTGTTCTTCCCCTAAAGCCCCCGCAACCCTTAATTCACTTAATATTATAAGTGTCTGCAATTTGTTAGTTTTGTTCTGCTCGGCACGAGTCCTTGTTATCGTTCGTTTCCTAGAGGTAGTGATAATTTTACAACCGCTTCGTTGAACGTTTAAGGATTTTCACAAATTTATTAATTTCTATCTTTTTTGTCTTTCTTCGGCGATACATTTGCCAGTTACTGATGTGGTGTAAACTCTAAATTATTGGTTTTATGTTTTTTGTGGCTTTCTATTTTTGCTGCTCATTTGTCAGATGATACGCATACGGATATTTTTGATGTAAGGTTTTCACAGATTTCTTTAACCTTTGTTCAAAAAATTGGACCGAATTACTGTACGAGTGTATTAGGAATGCTATTTGGAATCCTATTTAATGTTTCCTTTGAGAAAATAAAATACAATGCAGTGCCAGTACGTTTGAAAGCAAACTAAGTTCCTTTTTAAGTGCCCTTGGTTTTCGTTGCTATGTACCATTACTACGAGTAAAATAATGAAAGAATTAGTATTTCTTTTCCTTGACATCATAAGAGGGTGTGCTGAAAAGTTTCGACAAAGATTCAAGACACTGTTTCTTTAAATTTATTTTTATTTTTCTACATAATCTGCTTGTAAGTCTTTCCAGCGATGCTCCCATCTCTTCAACACGTCCAAGTAGTACTCGGCGTCCTCTCAGCAAAATACTTGCTTACGAAGGTGACGACCTCATTATTTGACGAAAATCTCTGTCCTCCGTGCGCTACCTTAAGCTTAGGGAACAGAAAAAAAGTTGCTTAGGGCTAGATCTGGTGAGTAAGGAGGGTGGTCAAGATGTTCAAATCGTAATTCATAGATTTTCTGCAAATGTGGCAGTTTTTCGGCAAATTTCTGCCTTCTCCTTGCCAAGTAATAATATGTAGTATGCTCTTAATTATGCTTTAAAGACAATCGATTTAGATAACTCCATGACCATCCCAAAAAAACAGTCGCTATCATTTTCTCAGCCGAAATAACAGATTTTGCTTTTTTTGAAGCCGATTCCCCATTTGCAGTCCACTTTTTTGACTGTATTTTTGTTTCTGGGGTTGGTGTATGCAAGTTTCATCTACAGTAATTAATTGGTGCCGAAACTCTGATTTATTGCGCCTTAAAGTTGGAAATGTTCATTCGAACACGTTTTTGGTCGTGAGCAAACGCGGCACCCAATGCGCAGACAGCTTTCTTATGCCTAATTCTTCATTCAATGTGTGACAAACATGTTCTTGGGATATGTTCATAGCCTCTGCCATATCTCTCACTTTAATTCGACGGTCTAGCATCAGTTGGTGAACTTGAGTTATGTTGTCGTCACTGTTTGCAGTTTTTGGACGTCCCGAACGTTCATCGTCTTCTAAGTACGGTACGGCCACGTTTAAATTCAGCTGCCCAGCATTTCACGGTGGTAAATGATGGTGCAGATGGTCCCCGTACATAACGTCCAAATCGTCTTTGATTTGCGTATGCATATTGCCTTTCAAAAACAAATATTTAATTACAGCTCGATACTCGATTTTTTCCATTTTCACAAAGGCACACATCAACTCACTCAAGCAATTCCAAATGACTGCACTTTTTGGTGAGTTATTTTCAAAAGATGATCGCAACACATTGACGAGTGCTGCCATTTTCATGTTCAGGTCGCAAACTTTTCAGACTACCCTCGTATACCACCATCATATAGGTACACTGTATACAGTTTTTATCCCCTAGTGGGTGTACAATATGTTTTTTTTCCTCCTTTGTGCAACTTTTTAATTACCACCAGTTTCAATCTATTAAACACGCTATGATGCCTTAATTGTTGCAATTGTACACATTCACACGTGAGTGTATATGCAATACACTCGCATAGATAGTTTTCTTGGCATCAAACCAAGTGGAAAGTTGTGCTATAACTTATGAGTAAAAGAAATGTAAACGAACTACAATGACCTAATCCCGCCTGTGGAGCTAATTAAAATGTACTTAACCAGGAGAAAGACTGTGACCTTTGTGTTACAATGAGTCCAAAGGTGTGTCCAGAGCAATAGAACACAAAAACACCTCAGATGGTGTTAATTTAACTCTGTGTATGTATGTATCACTTAAAAGTGAAATTGTTGCCACCATGGATGTCACGGGTTTTCACATTTTTAATTGCCTTTCGGTTGGCTGGTTTGATTTTTCTCCTGCAGCACAAGGATAAAATGCAGATCAAGGTGATCGAAACATCTTCCTATTGATGCTGTAGAGTACTTTGCGTTCTCTTTCTCGTTTAACCCACTTCTTCCCAATTACCTTTGCGTTTTTTTCCTCCGCCAATCTCGTTTAATTACTTAATGTACTAGAAGAACCTTCGAAGCAAGGAATGGTTAATGTCTTTCCTGTACCAGAATTATTTAGCAACAATCTAACTCAATGTATGACGCATTATAGTTAACTATTTTTAGAATAATTTTATTTGACATCAATAAACGGGGATTACTAACCAGTATTTGCATATTTAATTCCTGTGAATGGTAATCAACTCTGTGGGGACGAATAACAATAATTTCAGTATCAATAATAATAACAATTATTTAACAAAATTCACATAAAAACATTTTTCACATTTTTTGTACTTACATTAACTTTAATATTTTACTTCAACATCATTCGTAATTTTAAGCAGTTGCATTGGACAAGTGCGATTATAGTTTTAGCAAAATTTTTGGTTTATAATAAAAAAGAAAGACATTTTGACATTTGAGACATTCTCTTATTATTTTGTGCCGTCCAAATTAAGTGTTTTGTGAATGTAATAAATATAATAAAAGGAAAATATTTCAACTTTATAAGAGCTACTAGCTGTTCGGGGGTGTTGCGCTACTCTTTGTGAAAACATTCCATTTGAAAAATTAAATTTATAGGAGCCCCTGTGACACAAAAGTATCCGATCGTTACAAAATATGGCAGTTTTTTTAATACCTTACAGGTGCTCAAGATTTTTCAGGTTGCGACTATTTAAAAACTCTGAACGATTCATTAAAACATGATTGGTATAATGACCGTTTGGCTCAGGTTTCTGACCACTTCCAAAATGTACTCGTACAATATACCCCATACACAAAGTTTGAACCCGATTGAAGGAACGGTGTGTAAATGTATAAGGGACATATATACCAGAATTTCACTTTTATATACATACTAACGAGCACAGGTAACCCTCCTAGAACACCGTAGGTAGGTTTCTATAAAATGCCGTGTTGTGTGAAACCGAGTTATATGAGCCACAAAACCTCAAGACCTATTAAAACACATGAGTTTTTTAATTCCACATAACGGATTTTTTTTAACGAATTGCGTGCATGTGTTTGTTTTTTGATTGTTTGTCAGTTTTTCCACTCGTATATCTCGACTTCTACCAGTCAGAATTTAATTGCACTTATTTTAGAACAATTGTTTAGCGCTCGGCTTTCGATGGCGTAATTTTAAGATTTTTTTTTATAGGGGTAGTTTTAGACGGAAAAGTATAAAAACGGGCTTTTTATAAAACTAAAATCCTTTTAAGCTAATTTAGTCTTTATACTGAATTACAACTATGGAGAGCTAAGAGAGCTACAAGCTTCGCTTTAACACGGAACAATAAAACCAAAAAAAAAGTAAATACTTATACTTATATATATAAAGGGTGTTTTTTTGGGAGGTTTGTTTTTCCGATAGATGTCGTTTTATTTTATGACAGTTGTTTTGACAGCTCAAAGTGGCATTTCTACTCAGTATTGTTTGGCAAATCATTATGAAAAAAAAAAAAAAAAAAAAAAAAAAAAAAAATGACATTTGTGAAAAATAGTCGTGGTAGCCATATGCCAGAAATTGTGTTTAAATGTTAAATGCCAAAAAATTATCTACCAAATAAAAAAAAATTTTGGTCATTTCATAATTTTATATGTGTTTTATTCAAAAAAAAATCGGCAACCTCTTAAAAAAACACGTTATATCTAACGGGTGTTTTTTTAAGAGGTTGCCGATTTTTTTTTTTAATAAAACACATAAAATTATGAAATGACCAAAATTTTTTTTTATTTGGTAGATAATTTTTTGGCATTTAACATTTAAACACAATTTCTGGCATATGGCTACCACGACTATTTTTCACAAATGTCATTTTTTTTTTTTTTTTTCATAATGATTTGCCAAACAATACTGAGTAGAAATGCCACTTTGAGCTGTCAAAACAACTGTCATAAAATAAAACGACATCTATCGGAAAAACAAACCTCCCAAAAAAACACCCTTTATATGTCCCCTAATTCGAGCACAATAATTTTGAAAATGATTCTTTGGTATATTCTAAGTAAAAAATCCTTCTACAGTAAGCGTCTATCTCAATGTTGACATCATTTATCAGGGATTTAAGAAAAAGCTTTCTTCGTTTAGGACTTTTTAGCCTTTGTAACTGCTAAACTTGATATCTTATTTGAGTCTAAAGATATCCAACTTCTATGCCTGTTCCAGTTTTCTTGCCCATGCTAATTTTTGACTTTGAGGTCAATTTTCTCCAGAAAATGCGTAATAAACATAACGTTTTTCTTATGAACTTAACAATACTTAAAATAAAAATCACCAACAAGTTTTCGGAAAAACCCATCGATTTTATGATAATTGGGAAAACCTACAACGGGTAAAATTTAAAAAAAGGGTTTTTTGCTTTAAGCTCTAAAGGATAGGTATAAAAAATGATTTTGTGTGTTATAACAGTTATAACAGGTGCTCAAGTGTCCTCCTTGGTTTTGTATGCATGCTAGAGCCCGTTTTTAGATTTCACGGTATCAGACCCTTAGCTATGCAATTCAATATTTCCAGACATAAATTTCTAATGTACTGCATGAAGAAAATCTTTATCCATACCACCATACACCTGTGCAAGAAATGCTTCCTGATGATTTGGAAAAGAGACCTTAGTTTTCTAACTGGTTGCTGGAGCAGAGTTTGATTGAATACGAGTTTATTAGCAGAATTCTTTGGATTCTTTGAGATCCGTACCTCAATTCACAAGAGATGGACACACAAATTTTCACATAACAATCATACCTGGGCTACGGAGAATCCACGCAGAAGGAGACAGTCATCATTTCAACACAAACTCAGCGTCGATATGTGGACAGTTGTAATTGGAAACAAGTTAATCGGCCCCTTCAAACTACCACCCAGGCTGAATTCTACAAACTATTTGAAGTTTTTATGAAATGATGTACCAGAACTATTGTAGGACATTCCACTTATTTCAATAGCAATTCCATTCCGAACGAATTAGCCACCTCCTCGATACCACCAATTTAATTTTCTGCCGATTCAGGCTCGTTTCTAGACTCAACTGACAAAGCCATATCTTTATCTTATGTCGATATTCTCAGTTCTTTGCGGGTTATCCCTCATACGATACGATTTACATAGAGTGTTTAATTAAAAACTGTTTCCAATTTTCCTTCAAATCAATAGATGTCGAATCTAAAATGAATTTCTAATGGAGTAAGTCGTAAAGGTTAAATAATACCTTGATTCCAATGGCTGGAGCAAATTAATGTTTTTTAGGCAGTTGTTTTTTTTTGTTTGTTTTTGAGCTTTTAGCTGCTACAACATAGGTAAGTATACAAAAAAGAAACAAAGAATCAGAAAAACAAGCTTTTAAGCCCAAATGTGTCCAAAAAGGCGTTATTACGAAAACAGTAACGGTTTCACAACTACCGAAATATAAAAAGTACACAGGCTGCTTTCCTATGTGTTAACGTTTTTTTTAGTATTAGTAAATAAAGTATTATTGTTGTCGTTTTCCCCATTAATTTAGTAACGAAATTTTGTTATCGTTAAGTAGGTCAAAAAGAATTCCCTTCAAACAACTGGGTGGGATTTTATGAAAGATAAGACGTCAGCCACAAAATAATAATGCCATTATCTACGAATCAAAATTGGGTTTTGTTTGAAAATGTTGTTTGCACACAAAACGTAGTTTTTTTTATAACATTTGAATTTAAATTTAAATGTACGGTCACAGATAATACAAATCGAGTCAAAAAAGATAAGATAGATAAATCAGTAATGCAAAGTGGGTAGTGCCATGAAAGTTGCTTTTAAAGTGAGTTTTTAAACTTCCCTTGTACAGAATACGATATTTTTCCGAGACTTCGTTGGTTTCTATTAATAAATACATGAGGATAGGTTTAAGAGGAGTTTTTACATCAGTTTCTCCAATATGTATAGCTCGACTTTTATTATAATTATAACTCACACTTCATACCATATGACATAAAATTTCTCTTAACGAAGTATCACAATATGTGGCTTAAAATTCAGTTGTAATATGCCTGCACAGTACATCCGTTTACACGTGAATATCCATGAAATCCACTAGCTAATCCGGTTACTATACTCTCTTAAAACTGCTTTACGTTTAGAGGTTTAGATACATTCAAGTTGATACCATCACTTCATTGGGCAGTCAAGAACAAGCTAAGTTTCCTTACAAGAAATTAGAAAACATTTTTAGTACATCCAACTGGAATACAAAATTGAAAAGTTATTCCTGTTCATACTGACTTATTATCCAGCTTTTATTAAAAATACATATATGAATAAAATATAAAATTGCGACAGGCTGATGCGACAACGACAACGACTACAATAATCCATTGTTACCAACAAACAACTGACACCACAGTACCACAGTACATTGCTCATAAACTACATTTATTGGTTGTCATATCAGCAGTTCCTTATCTTTGGTGATAAATGATTATCGTTGAAATGAGCAGTACAGCGTTTTTCTGTTCTACTACATTGTTGTTAATTCATATTAAGGTATTCTAGAATGTAAAGCGATTTGTTTCGCGCCATCTGGTATTGCATAGACAATCGTAAAATGATTTTTCCTACTAGGAACTTTTTATTTTTCTACTTGGATTTT
Source organism: Nephrocerus scutellatus (assembly GCA_947095585.1). Lineage (NCBI taxonomy): Eukaryota > Metazoa > Arthropoda > Insecta > Diptera > Pipunculidae > Nephrocerus > Nephrocerus scutellatus. The sequence goes on along the minus strand of OX352761.1, from coordinate 126,202,521 downwards.
TAACAAAAACTTCAATTATAAATTCCCGTAATAACTTCAATTTATTTGCATCGCACTCTGTACGAATATCTTCGATAAAAAGTAAACCATCCGGAAAACGAATGACCCGCAATACATTCCGTTTTTGTAGTAAATAAAATTACAATATAATTGCATTCGCAGTTGAGATTGTAATTGACGTTTTGCTGATACACTTTAATCGTTGCAAGGACACCGTATTCTATCAGGCACCTTGGCCAATTTGCAGTCCATCACCCGACTCCATGTGATCAATTTTCTAACAGAATACAACAGCCGCCAATTTCATTTGCCAATCGCCTGACATTATTTTCACAGATTCGCTGCCGATATCCATTCATTCTCCTGTCGGCTAATCTCACTACGGCAGGAGTTAGATGCTGATCATCCTGAAGGAGAACAATTTAAGATAGATAAATATCTGGAAAAGCAACCATAACCAACCCAACCTTTGTGAGGAGTGCGCTTATTTTTCATCTCTTCTCACCTCCTTCGCAACGGCAAATCTTTCTCCTGTCTCTGACACGAACGTACGTTGCTTTTTCCCTTTTCGACCGGCCGACCTCTTGAGTTTCATGTTCGTGTCGAGCTGAGGCACTTTAATTAAAATTTAAACGAGAATCCCAGAACGGTGAAAATTAATGGTGTTCACTCACAAACCAGACACCGTCGCTTCATTCAGCTCACCTTCCGCCGCAAACATCATTAGATTTACCTTAAATGTGAAATTAATTCTAATAAGGACAGCGAGCATAATTTTCTATCGAATGCAGGCGTGAAATTACACTGTGGGGCAAATTGCGTTCATACTTGTGTAAAAAGAGGATTTTTATTTTTTTTAATATGTGGTTTGATGGTGGCAGTCAACTTTAGTTTTCTTTTTTCCGCGGTGTACGTTGTTTTTGGTTTGTTTTGTTAATCTCTTGATCTCAGATTAAAGCAAGGAAGCATAATTGCAAATATTTAGTGATTCTTATTTGTCATTGTACGTAAAACATTAAGCTTATGCAGGTATTACGGGGAAGTCGGCTAAGCGGAGTACATAACCCTCAATCTTTGTGAGTGTTCTCTTTCACCAGTTTACCATCTGATAATAAAAATTTTATAACCAATCAATAATGTAATCGCTTTTTAGTTGTGCCGGATCCACTGTGCACTGCAATGAACAACTAAGAAAACCAATTTTATCGCCTTCAAAGTTGGTTCGTTTCAAGAACATATGGCAGGACAGGGGGAATCTTTGTTTCTCCAGCACTTTAAACCGAGTGCACCGGCAATAGATGACGCAACGAGTTAAGCTAATATTTGATAACGGTTACCGAGGAGTAAGGCAACATTTATTCCCCAAAAGTCTCAAGTCCTATCTCCTCCAACCAACCGACCAAATGTTCGTATGCAGTGAGGTGCTGTCGCCTACTCCTCGGTGTTACATTGTCAATATGGGAATTAATTGGAAATCCTTATGCGAAATTAATTTCTCGATGCTCTAATTTATTAGTTTGGGATCTTTAAGTGCAGCATTGTGGCTCGCGGAGGTGTCGAGGTGATGAAATTAACAACTTATGCATTTTCCCGTGTGCACTCTTGGCGATGAAGAAGAAGGAACAACGTCATGTCTTTTGAAGTCCCCTTATCGTATGCTTGTCATCCTTTGCACTTTCCACGATTTCTATTTCAAGGCGGATGTGGGTTTAGACAAAAAAAAAACACAAAACGCTAAGACGAACTTTGGTGATAAATGGTGATGCACGCTGTTGATAAATATTTAATTATTAAAAGAGAATATAATTTTTTAATTTTTTCACTCTTCTGTTGTCCTGAGTTATTATTTTCAATTTGAGTTGGTTGAGTTATTTAATTTTCTTTATTTGGGCTTTTGCACTCCTAATTTTCTTTCGATCATTTTGTTTGTATATGTATTTTATATATTAATGTATATATTTTATATATTAATGTATATATTTTATATTTTATTTTCTGTATTTTGATGTTTTAATTCAATAGTTATACTTTTGCTTAAATTTCTAGCCCTCACCACCAGGTTCGGCTAAATTGCCCAAATCGGTTTCAGATAAAAAACGATTCTTTGAATCGGCAATGGAGGATCAACATAAGCCATCGCAAAAATCAGGTAATTTTAGTTTTGTATGGTTGGGGGTTAATTTATTGTTGCATTAAAAAATGCATTGCAACTTCGCCGAGCATACTGTATGATTTTTTAAGGAATTTCTTCAAAATCAGGACATAAATTTTAAATTCTTCGGTTAAATACTTGTAAGTACGTCAGGTGTGACAATTCGCGTGGCGAAAATACAATTTGAAATTATCTTCCACAGATATATACCCTTTTTGATCTCTTCAGACTTTCTGTAATTTTGTGGGATTTTAGACCGCTGATTGATGAGGCTGGGAAATTGGATGATATTTACTGACCACATTTCATTTATATTAACTTTTTTTGATTTGATAGCAATAGAAAATTCGAAAAATTACAAAAGAGTGTAGAAAAACTTGGAAAACGATAAATTGGATATTTTTTGAGGAATAACTCAATTGAATCTGGAAAAACGCATTCCAGCCAAAATTGAATTTGTTTTTACTCTTGTGTTGATTCTTGATCTGGACAACAAAAGTCGTTATTTCATTTCTATTCCAATTGGTTCCAATAGTTGGCGCTATGTGCGCAAATGTCATTTGACAGCTGATCCATGGTGCACGGTCTTATTTTTGCGATCAGTCAACGCATCCCAATGATTCCGACTGACATGCCATTAGACTTTTAGCACTTGGAGTTTCGGTTGCGGTTTACATTCGCAATTACAATACATAAATCACAAGGGCAGTCATTGAGTGCATTGAGTCGCCTGTTTCAGTCTCGGAAAACCATCAGCACTGTTTGTATATGCGCCAGGCAACAACACAAATAAAAAACAGTGCGTGTACATTTTACGCGCGGTTGAAGTGAAACTTCTTTGATGTTGTTGGCCCACAGAAGACCCCAAAACACCCCCTTAAGACTCTTAAAAGACCATCAAAAGTCCACCAAAAGACAAACAAAAGAATCATAAAAGACCCCCCAAAAGGATCCCAAAAACCTTCAAAATATCCTCAAAAGACTTCCCAAAAGACCCCAAAAAGACCCCCAGAAGACCCTTAAAAGGCCCACAAAGGACCCTCACCAGATTCCCCAAAATACCCTCGCAAGAAACATAAAAGACTCCGAAAAGACCCCCAAAAACCCAAAAAAGACCTCAAAAGACCACTTAAAGACCACCAAAAGACTCAAAAAACTATACATTACTTTCTTTTACATAGCAGAAGGAAGTATAGTAATCATGAAATTTTTTTTTGAAATTTTGGTTTTTTTCAGTCTTTTTCAGAAATCGCTTATGAAAGACCTATCACTTATGAATAAAAGACCTACATTTAACGTTGTATACTATTAGGCTTTTAAGATAATTGAGTCTTTAAACTGAATTACAACTTATTACATTTGCTATACGGTCACCTGCAATTCTAGACCATTCTGCAGCATTCTGTGTTATTCGCCCTATTCTGCTGATGGCTGACAACCTAGCCTAGATGTATAGTTCGTCCCAATAAATGCTGTCACATACGTCGTTATGATAAACAGGTGGTCAGTATAGATAGTTGGTCCCAATAAATGTTAACATGCGTCGTTATGATAAACAGGTGGTCAGTATCGATTTGCAATTCCTGGGTCTTCTCCAGGATGGGCCGAAATATTAATATTTAGTCGATTGTGCACCGCTTTCTTGGTCTAAGGGCGCATTGATAGGGGTCAATCAGATTGTTGATGTGTGACTGCATTTGTTACCACAGTATGGGAGATAGGATTTTGTAGGCGATAGATAGAATCTAATAGGTGAGGGTAAGTAGACGAATTCCTCTATGTTTGGCACAGTTTGGGTCTCCTTTCTTGTGGATCTGACGATTTCATGACATTTTCTAGAAAAACATTTGCTAGAAAAACATTTTCTCGAAAAACATTTGCTCGAAAACATTTTCTCGAAAAACATTTGCTCGAACGTAATTTTTTAGTAAAATAAATAACCGAAAAATTTAAAAAAAACTCACGTTTCGCGAACAAAAATTACTCGCGATAGTTTTTAGAAGGATGAAAACAAAGACTATTAAGTTTTCGAGAAAATGTTTTTCTAGCAAATGTTTTTCGAGCAAATGTCGTTTTATACATTTTCTAGCAAATGTTCTTCGAGCAAATGTTTTTCGAGAAAATGTTTTTCTAGCAAATGTTTTTCGAGCAAATGTTTTTCGAGTAAGTGTCTGGGTACCGGATCTGACAAACAATGGTTAGATTCCATTCATCAGACATCGATTTTGTGAAGTGCAAATGCTAACTCATATATTTACATGTTGGCTCTAATTGGGAGTTAACTGAAACATAATGACTTCCAGTTGGGTTGCCGGTATTGTTTTGTTCGACCTATCCACAAAGTGCTTGCGTGCTTGGTAATTCTCTTAACTGTTTATGGAGTTTCAAGATTGTTTTTGTTTGGTTTTCATGAACGATAAAGTCATATAGATTTCTATTTAAAAAATACATTGAGAATCAAATTTCGAATAACCTGTAATCGAGGTACTTCATTGTCGAATGAGTTCATATGAAAAGTGAAACTGTAACCATAACCATAATTTCTAACTCTTCTGTATTGACTGACGACAATATTTCATGAAGTTTTTAGGACAAACGCAAATCTTAGTTTGATATTTTGTTTACTTTAAAATAAAAGTCTTAAATTATTGATATTATTTCCCCCATTAGAACAAATAAAAAACATTCCCGCAAAACAACATTTTGGAAAATCCTCCACAAGTCGGTGGTAAAGATTTTAATATTTGTCAGTACATCAAGACACAAAAAAAAAAGACAAAACTTTCTTATCTCAATAAATTTATCCTTTAAGGATTACGAATTAAAAATAAAAACCAAACTATCATCCAATAGACGAAAAAACTGCAGGAAAGCAACTCAGTCATCCGTTTGGTCATTTAATCTACGACGAATAATATTAAATAAACTATAGAAATTCCGAAGCACGTTTTCGCATTGCAAATGGCAAAATATATTTTCCAACTTTCGTTTGCTTCTGCTTAACTCCCGGAAGCATCTGCTATGGCAAGGATATTGTTTTCCATGTTGTATGTTCTTTTCGCATGTGTAAACACAAAGAGAGCAGCAGCACGACGGCTAGCAAATAACCAGCAGATTTCTTTGAACAACTGGGCGGTGGTAAAACTTCTTTTGCCTTGGCGGACGGAGTGGGGTAGAATGATCTCAACCCGAGTTTCTGCTTTTAAGAGACTATAATTTGATTTGTTTTTTTTTTTTTGCTTATTCTTCATCTTGTGTTTCTCGTTTTCGGTTCATCTTCTTGCTGATGACAAACATCAGAAAAAGTTTTCTCCTTCTTGTCAAAGGACGAAGTTGAAAAGTTAAAACAGGAAGAGGAGAAGAAAATTGCAACACTGCATCGTGATAAGAAAGCCGGATTACTGGAAGGTTCCAATGACATAATGGATGAATATGACGATGACGATGATGATGATGCTGTCGATGCCGTCGGCTCCAAGGCGAATACCGGCGGATTTATCAATGACAACGGAAATATGGATCAGGAGGACAACAATTTCGACTCAGAGGATACGAGGTGAGTGAGCTGACCTCAATCCTGTCATTTACATTTTTATTCATTTGGTTTTATGTTCTTTGTTCTTTGTCATTCATTATACTCTTCTTTTTGTGGTGAAAGTATTCTTATTATTTTCTTTTAACGGTTTGTCTTCACTAAAATAATATTCACTTCACTTTTTGCATTATTTGTCGTCACAGTTGATTTTCCAATACACAGCATCATAGCACAGCACAGCACTCTCGCTAAAAGACAATGCAACAACCACACTACACAGGAAGCATAATAATTCACTTTGTATGTTGGTTTGAATAGGTTAAGGAGTAATGGGTTAATGGCTTTTTGCTTTTTTCGGTTGCTTTATTAAAAAGTTTTAAAGATACATTATCCATTTCTTCGAACTTTACTGTCTAATCACCAAAAAGTATTTCTTTTTATTGCGAGTTGTTATTAAACATTTTTAGGTAATATCTTATTTAAGTCAATAGCTTAGAGGTTGTGGGTATTTTCCATTGTTAACATTTATAGTTTTAATATATATTTTATATAAACAATACGTTCAGTTAGTTTATTTTACAAACATAAATTAATAGCCGACAAAGTTAATGCTAAGAACGTTGATTGTTTTGTGAACAAGTTATTCGATTTTCCATTCTCAAATTAGATTTTTATAATGTTATTAAGTTACTACTTATAAATAATGCAAATGACAACGACTTTTTGTTATTCGATTTTCAATTTTCAAATTACATTTCATTTAATGTTATTAAGTTACGAGTACTACTTATAAATAATGCTAATGACAACGACTACACTAAGTATACATTGTACCCTTAAGATTCATTAAAATTCTATTTTGACTTAGGAAATGACAATGTTACTTGAGTTTGCACAGCTGTGTGGCATGCGAAGCCGTCTTTCTTGAAACCACATATGTTAACATTCCGTCCCGATATGCTTGTTTGTGGCTGGCTGGCCTACTAGGCACCGGAAAGTGGCTGGACAACACAGTGATAACCTTAAGAAACCATTTACAGTAGATTCCTTTGTCAGTTTATTATTATTTTGATTTTCTTTCGCAAACTATAATCGAAGTTGGGGATAAATCTGCTTTCTTTTCTCATAGAACGATAAGTTTATTATCGACTGAAGTTATTTTTGCTCTTCATCATCAAATCCAGCACTTGTACCGGGTTCAAAAAATGTGCCTCCGATTTCCTGATTTCGAGCTGATCTTATCTTTTTGCTCCCGGTTCAATAGGTGTATTTACACTTCAACAACTATCTGGAGACCGCAACGCCAGAGTAAACTTAAGAAACTATAGAACACTACACAATAAAACCCGTTGCCACCTATTCTTGCTTATGTTAGCATGGAAGGATAACGGAAGTCATGAATTTGTCATCAGCTGCCGTACTACGGACACGGTTTTTCCTCTTCATTATAGAGGGTGTCCCATAATTCATCAACGATAATTTAGTAATTGATTCTTGGGTATATTCTAAAAAAAATCGTTTTACACTAAGGGTCTATCTCTAATGCTGACCGCATTTATCGGGGATTTAAGAAAAAGCTAACTTTGGTGTGCCCTGACCCATGTTAACGAAAATTCCTCTGTTAATACTAACGGTAGAAACTTCGTGTATGACTTTATTTTTAGAAGAAACACTAGCCTTTGTAAATGCGTTTAAATAAAGTTGATATCTAGTTTGAGTCTTCAGAAATCCATGTTCAATGCCGGTTCCAGTTTTCTTGCCCATGCTAATTTTTAACTTTGAGGCCAGTTTTCTCCGGAAAATGCGTAATAAACACAAAGTTTTACTTTATTTATTATGAACGTAACAGTAATAAAAATAAAAATTACCCACAACTTTGCGGAAAACCCCATAGATTTTGTGATACATAGTTGGGAAAACCTGGAGCAGGTAAAATTAAAAAAAAAAGTTTTTTGCTTTATATACATATATATATATATATTTATAACAGGTACTCAAAGTGTCCTCTTTGGTTTTGCATGCATGCTAGAGCCCGTTTTTGGATTTCACTGCGAATATTAATTAATGCTAAGTGCTGCCTCACTTTTGATAACGCTTCGAGAATACGCTCTTCTATTCTAATTCTAATTAGAGTTGCTATTTCGGTTTAATAAACAAGTTCTTTCATTCGGAAGGCTGTAAGTTTCTCTTCCCGCACGCCATAACCCCGCTGTGTGAGTTGAACAAAATTGGACGTTGGACTTAAAACAAATTTTCAGTGGTAGCGTAGTGGTAGTAGTGGTAGATGATAGCTATTTGATATTTGTTTTTATCTATAAGTTAGGCTATTAGTATCAATGGGTGGGTGAGTGGCTGTTATGTATCACTCGTGCAGATGGCGTGTTTAGTTTATTAATAACCAAGCCATTGATCCATAAATGGGGTTCATTGCTGAAAATTTGCGCGTTTTTTGCAAGCTCGTAAAGCCGTCGTAACCCAACGCTAACTTTGATAAAAAAAGGTCGATAATTCGCTTAGATTGCTGAAGCGTGTTATTTTTTAAAAACTTTTATTTAACTTGACAACCCCTTTTTGTCTGTATTTTCGGCCAGTTTGAGGTCCTTTTTAACCACGTTCCACACAACCTTGAGTGCTGAAATTTTTTGAATGTCCAAAATAGCATTTTTTTTTATTCCGAGTATGACGCGTGTCGCGTGTAGCGTTTAGCGCGTGAACATTTTTTTCCGACTTCTTTGAGGTCCTTCTTAACCACCTTTCTCACAACCTAGAGAGCTGAAATTTTGTAAGTGTCTAAGTCAAAAATAGCATTTCTTATATTCCACGCGTGTCACGTTTTGCGTGTGAAACGTGTGATGGTTTGAAATCGCGTCATTTTCTCGTTTTTTGACGTCTTTTTTAAACACCTTTCCCACGACCCATAGAGCTGAAATTTTGTGAGCGGCTCAATGTCAGGGACCCATTTTGATATCCCGCTTTTGACACGTGTCGCGAGTCGCTTGCGGCGCGTGTGAAGTGTGGAAAAAAGAAAATTATTTGATATAGCCCCGAACTAAAGAAACAGATATTTTGGCGATTATTACCAAATAATAAACGACTGTGTGGCGTTTTTCGATGTATATATAAAAGTTTGTATCCGAAAAACGAAGTGTTCGGTGTCGCGTGTGGCACGTGTGATGGGTTGAAATTTTCTTTTGACTTCTTTGAGGTCCTTTTTAACCAACTTCCTCACGACCTAGAGAGCTGAAATTTTGTAAGTGTCTAAGTCCGAAATAGCATTTTTTATATTCCGAGTATGACACGTGTCGCGTGTCGCGTGTGGCGCATGTGATGGGTTGAAATTTTTGTTGTTTCGACTTCTTGGAGATGCTTTTTAACCAACTTCCATATGACCTAGAGAGCTAAAATTTGTATGAGAGCCCGCCGACCCCTTGGCCCGATCACTCTCAAATTTTAATTGAAAGTATTGTCACCGGAAATATACTTGTGCGCAATAATTTCAATAAAATCGAGTTTTGGGAAGTGGGTTAAAAATTAACCACAAGATCTCACAAGCCAGCCAGTCCGCCAGCCACGGACACGCGAAGTTAATATAGACAATTTAAAAATAAACGAAAATTTTTCCATTAAAATTTATTATAAAGATAGATACATGTAGTACGACTTGTGTTGTACTATGTACAACTTTAATTAACGATCCATTAGTCCATTACACTATGGGTGGACGAGCCGAAAATGTAAAATACCAACGTAGAATACGGTCGCCCTTGTGCTAATAAGTTATTAAAGCGATAATGTGCAATAGAAGTACTGTATAAAATCTATCTGCGGTTCAAACACCACCTATACATTTTAACGAGTACGTCATTAAGCAACGTAAACGCGACGCAAATTACTTTCCTGCTGTGAAAGCTAAAGGAAAATGCACATAAAACTCTGTTCATTTTACGTCACATTATGAACCAATAATGATCTGATGAAACTCAATATGCTGTACAGTGTACACCCACCCACCACGTCACTTCTTGTCAGCTTATGGTAGCTCAGATGACGCGATGCCAAATTGAAAATTACAACAGCTTAATGCTTGTTTTACTGATCGTAATATAATCAGTAAAAACGAGCATCATCAGTTTCTCAGAAGAAGAAAGAACATTCAAAAGATTTAAAAGCCTTTATTTCTTCAATATCAAAAGATTTGTCCCATGTTAATGTAAAAGAAAATACCTTAGAAAATCTCGGTTTATTTTTTATTAAGTCATATTTGATGATGATGATGATTTTATAGCATTGTTATGATTTAAATAAAATCTAATCTAATTTGCACAGGGCTACTAATAACAAAGGAGATTTATTTAAAAAGATTGCAATATTTTTTTACAGATGAACCTACTTAAAGCCATCCTTTATACCTAAATCCTTTGACAAAGTTTGATTTGGATCATACCTTTGCCCTGGATATCAGTGAATATTCCTGTACAATTTACATGCATTAGTTGTTGTTTTCAATCATTGAGGGAACGAAATCGAAGTTTTCTGAAGGTTGGAAGGTCCTTCAGCCAAATACGTCCACTATTCACTGTTGTCGTAATAATGTTCTTGCCTTAATTTCATTGTTTGATAAAACATCACTAAATTCAGCAAAAATTCTGTCACCACCAGCTCTAATTTACGGAAACTGTCAAACCGCAAAACTTTAAAAGAAACTCTCATATTCCCTTTTTTTTTGTGCGGCTATAAAATGAATCTAGTAACTTAACAGTAAGTTGTCCGGAAATTGACTTGATGATAAACTGATGAGCATTAAAGGAAGTTCCACGAGTATTGCGGTTTTGTTAGAAAGGCGGAGTGCAATAGGAAACCGAACTTAAGTACTACACAATTAATTGCCGTAACCGAACATTCGCGAGAGCTAAGGGGTGTATAACTCATGTCGATTGTTCATGACTGGGGTGCTAGAGTTGAAGGTGACGTCTTATTGGACAAGACTGTGATGATGTTGCTGAAAGGCAAACTGTCGGACAGTCGCCATCCAGTGATAAGGTTCAATGGCTTTAGCATCAGATATGTTAACCAGGCGCGAACCTCGGCATTATGAGCAAATGTATGAATTTGCTTGTACATCTCTCTGAGCTCGTCGTACCGAATTGGGACTGAAAAGGCGTACCATATATGGTGGCCTATTTGTTGCTTGTGCAACTTATGGAGCGCCGGTATGGTACGAAACTATCATGCTTGAAAGGGGCAAAGCAAAGATTAACTCTTGTCAGCTCTGATTGCATGCTTGCCTGTATGTCGCACAGGTCTCTACGGAGGCTATGCAAGGGTGACCCACCTCTTCATTTGGAGGTGATCCGAAGAAGCCTAGTATTCAAGATCAAGAGGGGCGTGGAGTTGCGTCTTTGTAACCACGTGCCGTGACCCACGGATCGGCAGAGATACATAGATAGGTCTCGCTCCCATCAGTGAGAAGTTAGGGCATTACACCCCAACGTTAGTGACACATTCGCAATACGAATACGTTGATTGACGTTACAAAATCAAATCGTGTCCGAAGAGGACCGTGGAATTATGCCCTCTGTTGGCGGTGTTCACGGAAATCCGATACACATCATTCGCGAGAGTTGGGACCGTAAAAAATACTTTTGGGGTTTTCTGGGATTCGAACTACGAACCCCCTGTTCAGAAATCCATACACTAACCACTGAGGCACGGTCCCCACTTTAAATCAATAATCATAAATAATTGCTGTAATTTCGTTCTGACAACAGAAGACATCATTGAGTTTTAAAGCCTTAAATTGTACTCTGCATTCTTCTCCTCACTTTGTTATTCTGGCTAAATTTTAAAATTGAACGATCGCTTAGTATTATTACGGAATCGTGAACAAGTCTTCCTTTGGGTTAATTGGGTACGGTTGTAAAACTACGACGGTGCTCTAAGCTCCACTTATTAAAAGTTGCAACGTGGTCCAGATAACATTGTTAGAAGTTGCAGACAAGAGATTTTTGGTGGTAGTAAGAAAGAGTATCGAAGACAAAACAGAGCCTTGGGGAACACCAGCATTTAAGGTGAATTAAAGACTTAAATCCATTTCAGTTAACTTATGCTTACGCTATTATCAAAGTTTACCAATTCAATGAAGATTATAAATATCATTACTCTCACCCTAGACTGTATAGCACAGCAGCATGACCATCGAACGATATTATCGAACTCATTAAAGCGGAAACTTAATCTACCGTTGGATTAATAATAATTATAATAATTTGGTTTTTGGAATTGCGCATAAATTCCCCTTAAAATATTAGTTGTTTGTCAATTAGTTTCATATCCACTGAAACTCAAACTCATTCCACTGGATGTTGTTCTTTTCGTTTACGTTTATCGTCTGCAAAACTTTGTTCGAAATGCAAAACGGGAAATTAAATTTTTATCAAAATATTTTTTCTGTTCTCTCCTGTTATGACTTGAGAAACGTTCAAGAAGATAATAATAATTTGCATAAATTAATTTAGTTAGACAACTGATTATTCGCCGTTCGTCGGCACGAAATGTGTTTTCAGAAAAATTTCGAGGTGACATAACGCGGATCTTATGGACTTTTAATAAACCGTGATGTTGGCTTGAAATGTCGGTGATGGTTGGCAAAGAGACCGAAGAGGAGGTGCAGCAGACAGCACTTTGCAATAATGGAAAAACAAAAACCGAGAAATGTACATAGATACTTTTTATTTTTTCTTTTCAAAGGAAAAAGTGAAGACAAACTTTAATTAGGGTTGCAGTGTTGTGTGTCGGTGTCGACAAATCTGTGTGTAACTGTGATTTCGTTGTTATTTGCTCGCATATCTGAATGTTAAACTTTCACTGAAACTTGATAAACAAAAAATTTTTTAATTTGTTATTATAATTGAATGTTTAATCGCACTTTCCACCTTCCATGACGTTGTGTCTTGTCTGTGCAAGTTAATTGTCACCACCAATCACCACACCACCATCCATCCACCCACACGTTTTTTTTGTCACTCTTTTAATTTCCCCCTTTTTCCAGGAATCCACTCGACGAAATCGAAGCAGTATTTCGAAGCTAAAAAATAATAACTAATCAACACATAATTCTTAAATTACGAGAGCATTTCTATTTACGGAATGTGCCGATACTTTTAAATTCCAAGACATAAGCAAAACAGTTAGAAATCGAACACAAACATAATACCTATAGAATTTTTGTTTTTATTCTACATTATTAATGTCTGAATGTTAATTTTTATTTAATTAAATAACAAAAAGTATTGTTTTCTGCTTTAATACTAATTTTAATTTTTTCTTCTTCTCAGAGTTTATGTCATAAGTAGGAAATTTAAATTAAAGTTTCACATATATTATACATATATTGTATTTTAAATTTAATAACTTAAATTTAGGTAGTAGGTGTAGGTAGCTAAAAATTTGTTATTCCAATGCATACGCGCTTTCAAAAACATCCACACAAAAATTGTAATTATATTAATTGATTGATATTACAAACACGTATTGTTGTTAATGATTGTGAGCGAATGTTTTATTAAATATTGTGTATCACACAAACACACACTCACTTAATTTTTTTGAGCAATAACTTCTAAAACAAACACTAATTCTAAAACCATTTTATTAATTGGATTACCAATTAACACACCAAAATAAAAAAATAATTATTTAAGAAAATCTTCTTTTATCTTTTTATTTTAAACAAATAATTAAAAAATTTGGTGGCAAGTTACTGCTGACTATTAGACTTAACGCTTTGAATAATTGTGTGCACCATTTTTTTCCTTTTCTGTGGTGAGTGACTTTGCAGGGTTCTTTTATTTCTAATCCCATAAGCAAAACCCCATATATTGTTATTCAATTTAGGCTTTCTAGAGTTCACAAATAAAAACAACACAAACTGGTTAATTCACAAATTACAACTTTAATTAACAAATAGCAAAAGTTCACAAATTTACATTGGTGATTACTTATAATTCACTTATAACACTAACATTCACGTAGTCGGTAGCTCTATCTACTTTTCAAATTTTCAAGTAGTCTGGTTGAATTTCAAATAATATATAACTTATTGCGATAAAATTTCTGTATTTATACCTAATCCATCATTTTCGAGAAGGTTCTATTCTTGGAGATCCACCTAGAAAATAACACAACATACTGGTATAGTCTTCTTATATACAATTTGGTATACAAGTTCCACACATGTAACTGTTATGTACAATTTGTATACAATATTGCTGATCCTAATTGTATGCAATGGTTTTTGGTCATTTCTTAATTCTAATGCAATTCAATATAATGCTTATTCTAATATTATACGAGTATTTACACTGCGATAAAAGATTTCTAATTACATTTTCGAAACAATGTGTTTGATGGGAGATGTTTTTCTTACTGCCCAAAATTGAAATATAACGTTGATTGGTTTAATAGTGTCTAAAGTTATGATAAGTAAAGTTATGTCATTCGATCGGTTCCGCGTTATGTGCGCTCCGTTAATTACTGAACTTTCCTGGTTTAATATCATACCCTTGTGGCTTTACATTTTTTTTTTAATGTACACACGCATAAGTAGGAAATTTTGGAACATAAAACATTTTTCCATCGCCTGCTTAAGGGTGACGTTCATATGGAATAGCCTGTTTTGAAGGATAACGAAGAAAATCTTGTACGCCGTACAAAAAACAACGTTATACCACGATAATTAATGCTCGTTTTTATATCTCCTTTATTATGTATGGACCACAGAATACCTCTTCGCCAGTCCTCTGGCATCGTTTTCTCCTCCCATAAATGCACTATTAGTTCACGAAATGCATAGTGTAGATCGGTTTCTATGATCTGATACCGACACCGATTGATCGCTCTGCTTTCTTCTACGCTTGATCGCAGTAGCTTTATGTAGCCATCGTTCATTGATGGAGTCTTGAATTCCTTAGCAAATCATGAAAGTGATCATCCCATCGCTCCAAGATCCCATTGCGATCGGCTATATATACGATCCTCTTTGTCTTTGCAGTATGTGCTACGCGATGTAAATTGCACCCACACCGCAGTTTCTTTGGTAAAACATCCACGAATTTCTCAGTTTCCGTGGTGCAGTGGTTATAACCCTTAGCGCCCACTCGGAGGAAAGAGGGTTTAATTCCTAGCGCGTCCAATAAACGAACGAAATTTCCCACTGCGATGATCTAGATTTCAATGGTTTGTGAGAACGCAATACTCTAGTCTTTGTATGTATGTACCTGCTATCATTAGTATCTACTACGCCCAGCATTTCATTCCCATCCATTCTGTTATTTGTTTTATTTTCGCATTTTTATAATAGCTTTTGAGTGAATAAAACCGCTGAGCTGTGTAAAATTGTTCATTTGCAAGATTGCAATAAGTGAACAGTTTCTATTTGTATCTATTTGTGCTTGCAGCGAACTTAGGCCTTCGTTAACGTTCACTTAGTTGATTCGAGTTCACTTGTCCCCTATCTTCCGGATGATTGCGTTTCAATGCAATATTGTTTTTAAAATAATACCTAATCATACCTAAGATGCTTACAGAACGACTCCTTATATATAAAGTGACAATACACATGTTTGGTAAGGGAAATTTTCAACGCAATACATGACAAAGCGTTTGTGCAAAAAAAAATTCAATGCTTCTAAACTCGCTATCCCTATTCAATCTAGAATTGAGGGAGCTACTTTTATTTCAGTTTGTACATCCCTGCACTGCACATCAAAGTATACCGACGAAAGTATATATTTGCCGCCAAATTATTAATTTTTTCTATGCATCCTTTGTTGTTTTTTTTCTTATTATTTATTGCCTATTTATATAATAACTGAATCTTCGTCTTTCAAACCCACTATTGGTAGTGAAAATAGTCACACACACACACACACATTATATATATATATTTATATATATATCGATACGTACGCTACAACAAAACTTGTTAGCAACATAAAAAGTATTATTGTTGAACATCTAAATGGAAATTTATACAAAAATTCAATACAATTAAAATATTGTTAAAAATATTTTGAATATTTTAAGGTATTAGTTTATTTATATATTTATATATATATATAGTTATATATTAATTAACATTAAACTTATATCTAATGAATTTTTTCTATATGTATACTATTGAATAAGATGATGTTGTCTCTTTCTAAACAAACAAATGAAGATAAAACCAAAAAACAACATTTATAACAAAACCATAGCTATTTTTGTATAAATAAACAATTAAAAAAGTGAAAATAAACGATGAAAATGTAATTATACTTTTCAGAATACGTTAAACTTTATCTTCAGCAAAACCACCCATCCACGTTTTGTTATTTAAAAATGAATAACTTTCCCAAGCATTGACTCTGCGGAAGTTTTGTTTTGTCTTATTGTGAAATTAAGTTCTGGCTCTTTATATTTTATAACCACAAAACTAAACAATTGGGCAACAACCACGATAGGAAATAATAACCGAATAACGCACAGCAAGTCAAGAACATCTAAAAACTGTTAAGTGAAGTGGAAGAGCTCTTAGAACTGTTTCACTGTTATAATCAGAAGTATCAGGAGCGTATTGCAGCGTGTATAATGGGTACTTTTGTTTTATACTTGTACTTGTTGGTATTATTAATAGCTATACAGTACACGTACAGTAACTTAAAATTTTACGTGACTCGAATTTATAAACAAAACCTAATGGCCCTATCTTTGCCACCAACGCGAATAACAAATCATAAGAGTAATGCCTTTGCTTTACTATCGATGTCCTTGATTAGGTACTCTCAAAGTTTCAATTGTAGGTGTTGTCTAGGAGTCAGGTATCCAATTTTACGCCAGAATAAAACGTCATAAAGAACCTCGGGATCTCTGGAAACTTTGAAAGCTGTTAAATATTCAAGACCGCCGGTGATGGGTGTGATCGAAACTTTTGCGATCCAGGCCAAGAATTACCATATTACCTTAAAATGTAAATGTCCGTGTTGACAATATCTTTTCTTCTGCTTTTTATGGTAGTTGTTTGGGAGGTGCGGATAGCTACCGTAATTCCAAGACAGGCACATCTTTGAAGTTTAGTTAATCTAATTACCGAAGTCCTTTCAAGCACCTTCATTCATCAAACTATTTCTGCGTATTTTAGTGAGCGCCGTGGTTAGTGCGTTGGTCTTCTGAGCAGGAGGTTCGAGGTACGAATCCCAGAAAAACACCAAAAGTATTTTTCCCGAGGCGAATGTCTGGCAAACGTCCGAGAGAAATAACTTGTCACGGAATGCTTCTCAATTCGCCGCTCGTATCCGGCCTTTTTCAGTTTTTTTATTCCTTCCAAATACTAGGTTTTCTCAAGGACCTCAAAATAGGCGTTTGTTTCAGTGATGACCTCTTGGTTAGACCCAAATCTCTATCCGCCCAGCCATTTTTTCAGGTTTGGAAACAGGAAATAGTAGCAGGGGCTAAATCTGGAGAATATGCTGGATGGGGTAGCACTGCGTAACCCAATGTATGGATTTTTGCCATGGGGACATTACACACGTGTGCACCCGTGCATTATCTTGATGGAACACATAACCTTCTTTGGTGCACGTTCACCCGAAGACACCCGCACTGTCTTGAGTGTTCCTTGATGTGTTGTTTTGGATCCATGTTTCGTCCACGGTTACTTTCCTTGGTTTCGCGGGAAATTCAAAAAGTCACTGACTTATCAAACTGCCCTCGTAATAAAGCCATTAGAAGTATACTCGTTAGTAAAAAAGAATAAATGAACTGAAATTCCTTTAATCACTGACATAGGGTTGCATATCTCCTCATTTTCCTTAACGTCCATGATGTGTTCAGCATATAGTCTGAGTAACTACGCGTGCGCAAATTATCAAAAAAGAAATCTCACCGGACTAGCCTTTACCGTCCTTTGGGCTTATAAATAGTAACGCCTCTGGCAATTTAATTAAAATAATTAAATACTTTGGATTGGATTGGATTATGAGTTGTCTACAAGTCCCCCCCACTCACACTTAATCATCATATTCTTAATGAGAAAAAGTTGTATTTTTGTCAGATTTATCATTCTTCGATTTGATTTCGCTTACGAAGCGCAGCGTAACATTTATAAAGTTTGATTTATATCTTCATCTGCCACTCTGTTCGGCTCGAATTTTTGTTTTCTAAGCAGAGAGAGAAAGAGAAAAAACTCTTTGGAATTATGTTCAGTTTTGTAAAAATGTTCAATAACTTTTTAAATAGTTTTCCTCATACCCTTTTCTCCTCCATTTTATTTACTTTTCTCTGTAATACTCTGTATATCTTCTTAAGCTCAATTATGTTTAAATAAACTTAAGTGAGTTCCTTGGAATTCAATTTTGATGAGATGAGTGGATCCATGGATAGAAAGAATGTACGAGTATTTCGTTCATATGCCGTCTCTACGTTCATCTTCCACTTGTTTGCCAATATATTTCGTGCGATTTTAAATTGTTTCTGTTGGCTTTTCATATTAAACTAAACATAGTGGAGTGAAATTTAAGCCAAGAATTAAAAATTCTTAAGTTTGCAATTTTACAAATTATTTTATAACATTGGCGAGCATCATTTTTGCTAAGGAGACTTAAGGAAACTCTATAGTTGGCGCAGTTTAATGGGTCTTTTAAATTGTTATTTTAAAGTACCAAATGTGCACTTAATCTGGAACAATTTTACTTGTAATCGGGCTGAGACACGTAATAGCTATTACCAAAATCAAAGTAGCATAGTTTCCTCTTTTACTTTAAGACCTAACCGCTGTGGCAAATGTAATATTTTACACCGTCAAATGATATCTTTCGAAGTTTGTACATTTTTGTGATGTAAAACTCTACAGACTTTGTGTTAACGTTTTGCACAAAACTAACTTTTAACAGCGTCCATTGCAATGTACAAAGGTAAAAGCTTCCTTAGCGAATTAATAACGCAGATGCATGAATTTCGCAATCCCAAAGGGTTAAGCTGGAAAAAAAACATAGTATGCACTCAATGGGAACTAAAAATTAAAAACATTACAAAGAATTCTACTCAAGATATGGCTTTTTTACACTTAATTCTATCCAAACTTAATTCTTAACTTATTGTGGCTTATTATACAAGTATCTCGATTATAAGTAAAGAACAAAACACAGAAACACACTGTCCACTGGTTTGACACAGAATGTGACAACGCATTAAAAGAAAAGAACGAATTATGATAAAACTATTGCAAGTAAACAAAAAAGCAAATATAGAATCATATAGAAATAAAAGGAAACTAGCTACAAAACTCTGTAAAGGAATAAGAAAAGAAGCTGTAAAGGAAAGAAAAAATACATCAATCAAAAGAGAAGTTACCGAATACTAACAAAGACTAAACGTATCTTAAAATTAAACCAGATTATTACTATCAGAAGAAGAAGAAATGCTCAAAAGATGAGCTCAACACTTTGAAGAATTGTTAAATATATACTATACTCGGCGTACAAATGAAGAAATCAATGCAATACTCGAAGGCGAAGACATAGTGCGGTTTGCCAAAGTCCAAAGAGCTGAAACCACGAGAACAAGAGGCAGGTCAAGGATAAAATGGATAGATGGTGTAACTAAAAAAACCAAGCGTTCAAAATTAAAGGAATGCAGCGCACAAGATAAAAATTAATGGAGCCAAGTCGTGCAAAAAACTAACTCCTGCCTAAGGATGTAACGCCATAAGAAGAATTATAACTAAAGAACAGTGCATAGAAAATTGATATTGAGCTAAAGATCGATCTAAAATAACTTAAGATTTTCGCTTTTGAAACTCGATTCCAGTTTTTTTAGCTTTTATCTGAGTGCGATCGCTCAGCATTCGCTGACTTGAGAGTTATACAGAAATAGACATATATTTTTTAACGTACTGAAGGAGTTTTTATCTTTGCCTTTTGTATAATAATAGGAAAAACTAACAAATGGTTCTAAAAACCAATCAAACATCACAAGTTCCAATTATCTGCAAGAAATCAACCTTAAAAGTGCATGCGGGGAGTAAAATTTGTTTGAAGAATGACGAGAACGGTTTCACTTGTATGAACGTTTTTGTTACCTTTTTTATGTTAAGTATGAGTGCGTATTTAAATAAGAAATAGTTTAGTATACAAAAATATGCATCAAATATATATTAAGTTATCAGCAGCATTCTTATTCACAATTAATGCATCACATCACAAATCTACTTTATTCTTATTCTTCATCTCTATGATTTTCTAATGTTAACAAGCTCTTTGCATAATTCAATTGTAGTTGTTAAGTTTTGTGTAGCAAAATGGTGGTCGTAAGCTACTACTACATCATCTCATCATCACCACCACCACCATGACATCAAGCAACCACAACCTAAACTCAACCATCAGAATCAATCACATGTGATTAACCAGAAAATAGAATATAGATTAGTATGTACTCACGCATCGTAATCGTAACTAACAACAACAATATTTAAGCAGAAATATTATTCCGTTTTTTTACCAAATTATCTTTATCTCTTTTTATCACTTACCTTTGATTTCGTTTGCAAATCACGCTGCTGCGTTTGTTGAACACAAACACGAAAAACAAAAACGAAACTAAAATTATGCACTTTGCATTTTTGGTATTTTTGGTTTTGTTAATCGCGGGGGGGATGGACTTTGCTTTTATTTGGCAAAAAAAAAATAATAATGCAAAAGTGCACACCACCTTACCACTGTCTATGATACAACAACAAGTCCGTCATCGTCGACGCCTTCGGTATTATCGCGGACCCTTTCGGATTTAAGTTCACCATCCGCAAGTTCGTCCTCGTCACCGAATCGATCGCTCAAAAAGCCATCTCTATTGCCTAAACCTAAAGTAAAGTTACCAGCGTATGCTCCCTTGCTTCAAGCTGTAGATAGTGCACCATCAACACCGACAAGTCGGATACCAGTTCGGTCGGGGATTGCCGAGAAACGAATCAATCAGCAATCGGCAACAAGCAGTGATGAAACTGACTCATTGAGTGAGAGGCCGTCGAAAGGAGTGGTGGCTCCACGAGTTAAAGCCATGACGACGACACCAGCGAAAACGCAGGCTCAAATTAAGTAAGTTTTTCCTATCACATACACACTCAAATGCACTAGAACACGCATACATACACGAAAAATAATAATCCCTTTTTAAGAACCAGTAGAAATTTTTAGCGCTCCTGCACTGGGACGCTAAGCTTACAGTAAGCTTTATATTATTATCAAGGTGTTTGTTTTGACTTAGATTCTTTTTTATTCTCTACTTATATTAATTCTTTGTAAAAAATTGTATTCAATATTTTATTACTTATAATGTTTTTTGTTTTTAAGATTTTCCGGTGATTTGTTAAGATCCTTTCACTTTGTGGTATAGTTTAATGACATCTACCTGAAATATTTTTTTTTTCAGAATTCCAACAGTTGTGAATTAAACCATACTTCAATTTAGTATACTATACATTTAGTATATATTAGTATAAACAAACCTTTTTTTATCAATTCTCCCAAAACTCTTTTGTTAATTTCCATTCACAGTGCCGAAAAGCGTGCAACATGGCGGGCAGCACGTCTTAAATCGCTGGAACAGGGCGCTGTTGAAGCTCAATCTGTCATCAAAAGTATGAGCAAGATCGCTGATGATTTGTTGCAAGAGACGAACAAAAAGCCAGAGGTATGTTTTCTGCGGGTATACCTATGTGCTTTAAGTTTTTTTTTTTCCATCTAATTCGCGCAATCTCCTATTAACACAACCAAAAATTATAACTGGTCGTATGGTTACGCAAATAACACTATAACATAGTCCAAGTGAAGAAAATTAACCAACGTAAAATGCATTCGGGATTTTTCTAACTCTATACTGTAATAGATTAAAATAGTGAATTCATATTATGAATCAGCTAGTTATCTTCTAAATGTTATGTTATGTGTGTACGCTAACTACTAACGAAAATGTCCTGCTAACACTTCATTAACAATTTTTTAGATCATAAAACCATGCTAAAAGCTACAAAAATACAAGATAAAAATTAGCAAATACAATTTTTCGTAGTGTTGCATTTGAGTATAGGCTTAGATTTTAAAGTATTGCTAGAAATAATGCACAGAAATTTGATTTTTTATTGTTACTATCTTGTGTACTTGAAATTTCTTATAGAAAAGCCCCTTAGTCCTCGATCATAGTGCGTTTTTTTTTTTTTGAGTGGGTGAGATGCATGTAGCAATGAAGTCTCAGACTCCTTCTAGAACTGTCCACTGAAACATTCTCGCTTCCGCTGCCGGATACCATTTAATACATTACTTCGACCTTCAATGTATTTCGTAATGCTTTGATCTCTCTACAATATTATAGACTCCTGTTTTTGACCTTTTTTGCTTTGAGGTTTCCCTCATCCATATATGTAGATCCAGGTTTCCTTCCCACATTTCTCTTTGAACCATGATCCGACATATTTTTTGTTGTGAACACCTGACCATAAGGTAAAGGTGAGATCTGCGTAATAGGTGACACCTTGGTAATATAGCCATTTCGGAGACGTCGCCTTCCCAATTCTGTGCAGGTAAGATAAGAAATATGCATGGCTGCTCATAAACTGTATCAGGAAGTATACGACCTTTTATTGTTTCCAGTGAGTGAGATAATTCGCAGCAGGTTTCGTCACATTAACATCTTTGCCAGCTCTCATTGGAAAGATTAACTGGATCATCTTTATAAAAAGGATGGCAATTTTCGTGTTGTCTAGGGCTAATGACAGTCTTTACGCCGCCATCTAGCCGCCATCTAGCTGTTTACACAATCTGCTAAGCTTTAGGTGGACCTGCATTGTGCTACGAGCAGTAGTGATGAGTATCATGATATCATCAACATACCCAATTAGGCGTGGCTAGTCGTGCATTTAAATTTGCAATAAGCTGTCATACGAGGCGTTCCAGAGACCAGGTGACAGCCATCCTCTGCTGACCGACCTTTGAGTGTAATAGTAACTTAAATTTGTAAAGTATACATAGGAATTATTTTTATTAAGATTCAGTGATAACTGTTTCTGGGATGCAGTTCAGTTCAGACATATTTCTGGTTGATGTTAGTACAACTAATCCCTTTGATAGCTTCTCTAAATTTGTTCCAAATTGGGGTAGTAGGATAGTATAACTAATAACATTTTATTAACAATTTTAATTACTTCATCTTTTTTTAGCACATTATCGGTATTGTTAAAGGGTAAAAAGGTTCCAGATAATGTTTTTTCCTTCTTTTCCTTTGTCGATGTGCATGTATTTTAAATGCCTGTGGATCATAGTGATGTGAAAAGACAGAGCTTAGCAAAGCGTGTTGTACGGCTGAAGAATTTGGACTTAAAGTTTATTGTCTTGAAACTAGAAGGATAATTTTGTTGTGCTCCACCATCAGTTGTTTCAGAAGCTATTGGATCGCGACAGACCGTTGCGGTCCAAGCTTCTTGCGGCCGTTCGTGTTGTGCGTGTTTTTTTTTTTGGAAGCTACCTACACTTTAGAAGCTTTTGTGACAAGTTATTACTCTCAGACGTTTGTCAAACATTCGAGAGATGGGACCGTGTTTTTGGGATTTGAACCTGGAAGCTTCTACTCAGAAGTCCAACGCACTAACCACTAGAGCCACGGCGCCAACTACATAGTCCATTTTATACTAAGGAGTTTATAAATTATAAATAAAATTAATACATAAGTTTGAGTCGGGCTATTCTATCATAGGCGGCGTTAAAATCTTTAATCTTGTGGTGTTGTAAGTTTTGAATCTTAGTTAGTTTCTAAGGATGATATACGAAAATTGAATAGTACTTTCTTCTAACACGGTTGTTTACGTCACTGCTTAACAGTATCTTTTTAAACCGAACGTACTCTGAAGAGTTCAACTTCAAACGATACCCAATCTAGTTGTATCTTTCAACTTCTATTTCAAATTTATTCCCACTTAATAATATTTCTCCATAATATCATAATAATATTATTTAAATATTCCTAATGTTTTCAAATGTAGAGAGCGAAAAAAAAAAATCTGAAAACAATAGCATCATCTTCAGATCCGCTGGCAGATTTGATTTGTATTCATCGAACTCAAAAATATTGAAATCGAATGTCATCAGCTTCATGGCCTTTCACCAAAAATCCCTTCATCGGTCTCAATTTCAGCCGATGACATTCATTTTGACTGTTTGGTTGAAATTGGATGTACTTCACTGTAACAGCCATGCTTCACTTCAACCCAATGTGCATGCACCGTCATACTGGATGAATAGTTAACAAAAACAATGTTGAATATTATGCGACGCGACTGACCGAATTCAGGAGTTCGCCGTTAACCGTCAAAAAACTGAAACCACATAACATAGAGACCGCCATTCTTGCCGCAATTGTTTCCAAATATTTGTATTTGCAGTCCTTGATGGTGTTTTCTAAGGCCATGCTGAAATGCACCGCAAAATAACGAAAATGTTTTTGAAATTTTCATCAGCGGTCAATGGACAGTGAAGTGTGTCGTAATTGTATGCGAAGAACGAAGGTTGATATTTTCGACTTTTCCCAAAAATCAGTTTAGAGTTCATATGGGATTTGAGAGAATTTTGTTTAGCAAATGCAACTGTCACAATACACTGCATCAGTATTCGACAAAATCATTTGCGCTACAAACTTTGGATTCCACTCAGTTATCAAAAATTTCGCTATTAACACATAACATATAAATAGAAAAACTGGAAGGAGAATGAAAGACAAAACAACATATTGATATATTGAAATAAAAGTATTCTCGGCTTATAACTTTCTCCGAGATTTAAGGGAAATTTATTCGATCTGAAGAGTATAAGAAATAAGCTTAATTCAGTTTCTTATAGCTTAGTCAGACAAGAAATTCTTACGCTGTTGCGTTTGTATTCCAAGAAGTGTAGAATCTACATTTCTTGGACTACAAACGCAACTACAAATCTACACTGTAAATTGCAACTTCGTTCAATAAAGAAAGCCAACGAGAATCAGAATGCGAATGATGCGAAAAAGGTAGAAAACAATTGTTATTTCTGTTCCGTGGTGTAGTGGTTAGAGCGCTGAAAAAAATATAGAGGTCTCGGGTTCGAATCTTCCCCGAGTCTTTTCAGTTTTGTGCAATTGCTCAGAGGCCCACTTATAAATGATGCAATGCTGGTTTTTTATGAAATTTTCTTAATTTCCGACTGAGCACTGACGTAAAAAAAATCTAAATTCTCTTGTCGCCCTCCTTTCAATAGTGTTGATAGATATTTACTGTGGTATATAGTTAAACAGTGGTCTTCTTCTGCGATTTCCTGCAAGAAGGGAACACTAGTCAGAGTCGGAATTGCATTGGATTTACTAGGATTTCTAACAGAATTTTAAGTAATATTGGGCTAAGTTCGTGATACATACCGAAAGTATTCAGTTTTGCTAGAAAACCCTTGTTATGCAATTTAAGTTATAGAAACGTCCTAAACTCATCGCACCTTTACCTCTGTGCTTGTACTACCACCACCAAACTTCCACATTCTTTATTTAGAAAATTCGGTTGAAAGTTTTTTCGTATTCCCCTGACAAAATACATATATATTTTATTAATGGTCAGAATAATCTGTCCATTGTTTGGCATTGCATTGCATACTAATTCGAGAGTGTCCAAAATGAATCACCTAACTTTGTTTGCAATCGCAAAAATGTCATTGATTTTCTGGATACTGAAGTATTTATACTACAGCAGCGAGCACCGTACTGGGATATAGGATAATAATTTGCGCTCACACATATACCTTTTACAAATACAACTAAAACACGCCAATGATGTACTGAGGGCTTTTCAGGCAGGTAGTCGAAGCATAAATATGTTAGTCACAGAAATCGCGAAAATTGTCCGAAAATTAAACAAAAGTTGAAATGCACTCTGCACAAGGATGGGTTTTGGGATTAACTCAGTTACAGGCTTATTTAATTTAGTTAAACCAATCGATTCACATAACGAAATGAAATGAAATGAAGAGAAAGTGCTTTTCGTGGTTTTTTGTACGTTCGGGTGGGTTGCGGGGCGGGCGTATACCTACGTCGTTATAATCGCCGGTTTTCCATAATGATTCGCACGATCAGGGAAAATACTTAAACGAAATGCAACGATGATTTTCTGTACTGATTTTGGAGCTATGAAAAATACATGTGTACCTACCCTATCTACCCCTCGTAGGCGTAATTGATGTGATTGAGGATTTTCCAGTATTTAAATTTTGTTGTTTTTCCGACAAATTCGTTTAAGTATTTTTTACACGAAGTTTTAAACGAGTATTTGTGTTTTCAATATATTTTCTCTTTCCACCTTTCTCACTCTCTCTTTCTCTCTTAATCTGTTTTTGTTGATTTTTTTTTTCAAACCAAACTTTATTTAAATTTTTATATTTTAGCAGGCAAAGAAAATTGTTTTTCCCAAAATAGCAATTAAATCGAGCGAAGGTCCGATTATCGTTCGCGAACGTGAAAAAGTCCTCGATGAGAAAATCGTCTGTCGCACCGAAGAGGTGGCCTGTCCATTGACCGGACGACCTCACTTGCGAACCTACGAGTATATTGAAAAGATCATCGAAACTGAGGTTAGACGAAGTTTGTCTTCTTTTTTTTTTTTTTTTAAGAAACAAAAAACTACTTTTGACGTGTTTTCTGTAGATTAGTGTTTCTATTAGAGAAAATCGGGGTGTTAAGTATGTATGTTAGATGAGTTTTTTAAGAAATAGAAAGTTGATTTTTTTCGAAATTTCACAGCTTATAGGTGAAATGGATTTTAATTTCGCACCAACAACAATTTTTGCACCAACCACAACCATACACCCAAACACTTTCTTGTTTTACTTTGTACTTTTTGCACGTACCATTGTCACTTCTGTTTATTGGCACACAATCAGACACTTGAAAATATACACATGCACAAATATGTACCTCTTTTTGATATAATTAAAAAAGCTTTGTTGTTGTAGATACATTTTATGAAATTACACATTATGTATTATAATGATTTACATCAATTCTTTGAAGAACAATACAAGAGTATTCCATTTTCTTAGTGAATTTAGTCTCTCGCCTAGACATTGAGCCTATTACATTTAAATTCTAATATTGAAGTGAGTAAGAAAATAAAACTTATGAGATTGGTTCAAATTGGATAAAAATGTATACCTACTGTAAACTGTATTCAATATATTTTTATATACTTCAAATACTTAATACTACTTACAATTAAAAATAAACAATTTAATGTTAAAGACACTCATAAAATTTTGGCTCTCTAGGTCGTGTGGATGGTGGTTAAAAAGGACCTCAAAGCAGCCGCAAAAAATGTCCACAGATCACACGCGCTACACGCGTCACAAGCGGGATATAAAAATGCGTCACACGAATATAAAAAATGCTATTTGTGACTTAGCCACTCACAAAATGTCAGCTTTCTAGGTAGTGGGGAAGATGGTTAAAAAGGACCTCAAATTAGTCGAAAATGCAGTAGTTGGTTGAGTGGGACGAACCCGCGCTTGTCCGGCTTTCGCCATT
Organism: Nephrocerus scutellatus; assembly: GCA_947095585.1. Taxonomy (NCBI): domain Eukaryota; kingdom Metazoa; phylum Arthropoda; class Insecta; order Diptera; family Pipunculidae; genus Nephrocerus; species Nephrocerus scutellatus. The sequence goes on along the minus strand of OX352761.1, from coordinate 126,175,219 downwards.
AAGTATGCTGATAACTATCTTCCCATCAGGCGTTGCCTTCTTGCTAGAGTAAATCTTTAGCCACCACACTACATCCCCATAACGAACTGGGTCTTCAACCATAGTTGTCCCTCAGACTCAGTCAACCTCCAGGTCAACCTTATGCTTTGGGATAAGACAACCCCGTGGAACCAACGCGATCTTGGTGAGAACTAGTATCAATCATCTCAGCTCGTTTAGAGATGAGTGCCTGGTAGGTTGCAAAGCAGACCCTGGCAGCACCTTCGTCTGGAACCTCGAACCAAATCATTTACCACTAGGTTTTAAGCAAGCACCACCAAGCAGTTGTAGGCCCCTAGAATAGAAACTATCCTAGGAACACACGACGGTCATCATAAGTGTTAGACTGAGCTACTAAATATGAAGAGACACAACCAAAAAAGATTCTCTAAGTACTAGTAGCCCTTTCTGATAGGGTCGCTAAAGTATTAAGACAGGGCCCATCCTGAGCATACTCTGAGTACCCGCGGCCTTGTCCCTTTATCGTCCGGGGTAAAGCTTCGCACCCTTTCCATATATAGAATAAGATGCAGCTGGACCCCGCCACGGGGAAGTCGAAAATACAGACAAAAAGAGGTCAAGTCAAGTTAAATAAAAGTTTAAAAAAAAAAAACACAAACTGAATGACGCAGCTTTCTTAAAATTTGACAATAACAATAATATTTGGCGCGACATACCATTGCGGTCCAAGGCCTAACTTCTCGCGACACCATTTGTGCTGCACATGTTAATTTTTGGACACAAATGGAGACCTACAATTTAGGGCCGGATTCCGAACGGCGAATTGAGCTTTCCGTGACAAGGTATTAATTACTCTCGGAACGTTTGTCACCCATTCGCGAGAGGTGGGACACCGTGAAAAATACTTTTGGTGTTGCTGGGATTCGAACCTTAACCTCCTGCGCAGCAGCCATGTGCATTACCACTGGGCCACGGCGCCAGTCTATTAATATATGACAGTTGTCGGGGGAAGTGTTGCATTTAAAGTTGCTGCGCATGAAATTCAAGATTCGTAAAAGATAATCCTTTTGGATATCCATCAAAAGAACTTCATCCACTCTGTTGGTCACCTCATTTTAATACATACTGAAGACATCAAATTTCTTTATATTTGGATTTATAGAAATGTAACTTTGTCTTTTTCGCCGTCTGTCTATTAGGTTCATTCGTTAAGATAAATGTATTTAGAATAAATACAAAAAGCATACCCACGACATTAATTGGTTCTGTCCTTTGTTTTTTTAATTCGCGCACGCCTAAAGGGGTTCGCACCCTTTTAATGCTCGGCTATTTACTTGGCACATCGTGGGCGTTTTAGAAAAGGAAGAGAAAAGAGGGGATGTCTATGAGCTTGTGCCTTGAATGCTTGTGGATCATAGAGATGTGGAAAGACAGGACTTGGCATTTCAATTCCACATACGTGTGTTGTACGGCTGAAGTAGGAATCTCTGAACTTAACTAAACGTCCGAAGATGGGCTTAAGAGCATTTAGAGCGCCACGAGAATTGCGTTTGAATTAAAGGAGAGGTGGCATGCAACTGGCTATTACTCTTGAGAACCGCTGGTAGAAGAAGCTATAAAACAGTGACAATCAGAGAACGTTCCTGCGGTCCTTTCTAAAACTAAAACAAGGTCAAAAATTCATATTCATAATGTCATGTAGGTTAGGTTGGGGTGGTTGTCGGCAGGAAGCTGACCCACTTAGACTAATAGATGGTCCATTGTGAATAATACCATGTAAATTGCACTAATTTTCTATTTGAAGGAGTCATCATGTTTGGTATCTCTAGCCATAACTAAAATGTTACGCTTAATAATTGTTGCGGTCCACAATTCCTAGCTTCTCGGCACCATATAAACGGGACCAAAAATTTAATCCCGTATTCTAAAGACGAGTTGATAGGGTTTCCTTGACAAGTTATTACTCTCGGACGTTTGTTAGACATGCGCGAGAGGTGGGAACGTGAAAAATACCTTTGATGTTTCTGGGATTCGAACCTCGAACCTTCTGCTCAAAAGTCCAACGCACTAACCATCACAACGGTGCCCAGACAATGTTACGCTTAAATTTGTAAAGATATTGATATCTGAAATGCACTTGAATAAGTCTTTTGGCACTGTAACTTTGACAGTTAATAAGCATTATAAGTCATCCTCCAAAGGAATTCATTTTAATGCCTTGTAAAGCCATCACAACCAGCGAATAAGGATTTATTTTGCAAATTTTCTTCAAACCATTAAATTGACAGGCTAAGATTTTCCAGTTCTGCGATGAAGTTTGTCCACAGATATCCACGTATCAACTAAAAATACATCAACAAATTTCTATCAACAGTAATCGAGGAAAAAAACCAGAGAAGAAAAAGTTTATTTCAGATTTCGTAGCACGGCCCACGTGCACAAAGCTTATTGTGGCATAACTCGTACTTCATAACTTCCATTTTAATTTAAAGGATAAACGAATTACTGAAATTCTCAACTTTCTTATGAGTCATAAAAAAGGAACACGAACCAGCTTAGGAGCAAATGAAGTTAATAATCCTTTTAGAAGTTTAATTATTTCTGAGGTCAACATTTTTACTAAAATAAAACCAAATCAAAACTCAAACGCTTCGAGAAAACCAGTCGAGAAGGGAAATCTGTGAAAAGGGAAAAATTAAATGGAAGAAACTTCAGAGCAGTTGTAAGGGAATTGCTGATGCATGACAAGTGGTTACGGGTCGGTTTAGATGCAGTGACTTGCGAGTTGTTGCGTCGAACAAAAAAAAAACTAAACTTTAATGCAATATGGTAAGCCCATAAAAGTTCTTAAAGGGTGCCTGGCCTTGGTTTTTCATTTACTTTTAAGAAAAAACAAAAGGCGCTCACAGCAGTCAACAAAATTAAAACAGATACCATTTCAAGATGAGCGAGTGATGGTGTGGCGGGCTAAGCGTTCGGTTAGGACAAAAGTGGCTGCAATTTTTTCCCCTTCTATAAAAAACGTATTTTTCAGTTTATTAAAAAAAATGTTTTTTATTACTGTGCGTAATAAGGTATATTATGGTGTGTGTCTAGAATGGCCTAAAGCTGGAATGAAACATTTTTTTTAACATTCAAACTTTAGTCCTTGCACTTGCGGCAAGTATAACATTAACGTGTATACATTTTCTGTTCTTTTTTTTATGCCATTAGTGGGTTGTGTTTTTTGTTTGTTGTCTGCGCAAGTAACAAAAAAGACGAATTTTCTTTCGTTCGCTAGTACTACGACATAACCGTCACTATAAGAATATCTTAAGATTAAAGCAAAAAATAATTATCCTTCTAGTTGATATATACAAACATTAAATATTTTATAAAGTTTTAAGTGCAATTCAATGTGAAACGTTGTACGTTGTATGCTTGGAAGGTATATGGGTGGAAGAACGTAAATACTACATCCAAGTTTTTTATGAAATCCCTTTAAAGCTTCTAATAAGCGCGTAATTTTATTACATTAATCAGACAAAGTAATTCTATGAAAATAAATGAAAAAGTTGTTGCCTATGCTATAGCCTATGGGAGGGTACTCCTGATTAATCCATCACTGTAAAATGCATTGTATTGCCCATGCAATATGTGTCTATACTACAGTTGGAATGTAGAATTTATAAAAGATTGCATAGCGAGTGGACATGTGGTCGCACACACTACCAACACTCCTTCGCGTATGGAATGTCTCTTGTTGATTCATACAAAGTGAATTAGTTTTCACTTAGTCACATACGCATGTACACAAACGCACCCAGCTCTAGGCATCCAGTCCTTGCAAATATGCGATGCCAATTTGCAATTTCGAAAATGAAATAAACCGTTGATAATGCATCATGTTTCTTGGGGTGGAGGGTAACCATAGACTTCTGTGTCCCTTAAGACATTGTCGTGGTTTCCGTCCTTTTTCAATCACGAGAACACTGCAGTACAATCTTTAGTGCTGATACGCGCTGTGCTATTCTGATGCTTCACTGGTTGCACAAAGTTTAAGACGTCGACTTTCACAGGATATGTGCAACTACGCTGACCTACATACACCAGCTCTCGCCCTAATGGCTCTCGCATTTGCCAACTACTAAGATTCTTCGATGAAGGAAACAATGCGCACAAACTTATTCGCATAGTTTGGTTCTTCATGGTCCTTCATGTTTACTTTCCTGTTCTCGAGAGAGATTTTCTGCTGTAATGAACGACCATTGCAATTGCGGAAGATATGGTACACCGAATACGGGTTTCAATTTTCTTTCACTTTATAAATTGTAAGATACGATTACGTACGTATGTTTGTATGCTCTTATGTACGGGTTTGATGCTTTCATTTGATTTGTACGAGTACCAATGTTCTATTATCAATTCCATTAACGTTAATATGCTTAAAGAATTATTGTTCAAGTTTTAAGTAGCTTAGGTTAAAGTTGCCTTATTTCATAAATTTAAAACAAAAAAACAATGGAAGAAAGAAGTACCTTATAAGTTTTTGATTAGCAGTTGCAGGCAGTGAAAAAAAAAGATTACATTGGCCAAAATAATTTTTGTAATCATCGACTATTTTTTGTAGTATTACAGACATGTTTCTGTACTCCTTTCTCTCTATTAGTTTATCAATTGCTGGTATGACTTAGGTTTCCGTTCTTATGCCAACGCTTTTTCTTATATTATTTAAGACTTTGTGGCTGGAAAATTGTAATTGGTTTTTGAAGTTCTTTAGTAAAAAAAATGAAGTGCACTGATACGTCCATTCCCCCCCATCCCCGTTATTTACGAATGTTGATCTGCTTTGCTTTATTCTGATGTAATAATTAATGTATGCCCTTTTTCAAGTCTCTGTTTTGAAACTGTGGTTATCATAAACAATGTCAAAACCTCTAGTTATTCTTTAAAACGAAAGTATTTCTCCATTTTTTATGATTTTTTGAAAGTTTCAGAACTAAAAAGTGCGTGCGTGAGTGAGCGAGTTAGTGACCTGGGCTATTAGCACAGATATTATTATATACAGATGTCGCATGCCCATGCATTGAATTGAGGAATATCGAAATTCATGCTCGATTTGCCTGCTTGACCATTTTCGAATTATTTATACTTGATAATTTCAAAAGATCTATTATCCATTTTTTAAAAAAGTACTTAATAGTAGTTGATATATGGAACACAAATTTTATATGTCTGAAGTGAAATATACTAGACACAAAAAGGGCAAGTGCACTTGAGTGTAAAAGTGTAAATAACGGGTGTTTTTTTAAGAGGTTGCCGATTTTTTTTTTGAATAAAACACATATAAAATTATGAAATGACCAAAATTTTTTTTTATTTGGTAGATAATTTTTTGGCATTTAACATTTAAACACAATTTCTGGCATATGGCTACCACGACTATTTTTCACAAATGTCATTCTGGAGGTCCAATTTTCCAGCACTTTTTCAAGCATTTGAGGGCGTATGTCAGCAATGACACGTTGAATATTGGTTTCCAAAGCGTCAATCGATTGAGGTTTATCCACATAAACCAATGACTTCACGTATCCCCACAAAAAGTAATCGAGTGGCGTCAAATCGCACGAACGCGGAGGCCAATTCACCGGACCATTTCTCGAAATAATGTTGTCGTTGAAAGTTTCTTTCAATAAGTCGATTGTTTCACGTGCTGTATGGCAAGTGGCACCATCTTGTTGAAACCACATTTCATCCATATCCATATCTTCAAGATTTGACAACAAAAACTCATTTAACATGGTTCTGTATCGATTTCCATTCACGGTAACGCGTCGTCCTTCCTCATTTTTAAAGAAATATGGACCGATGATCCCACCAGCCCATAGACCGCACCAAACAGTACATTTATCAGGATGCATTGGTAATTCTTGAACGGCGTGTGGATTATCTTTGCTCCAAATGCGACAATTTTGTTTGTTGACGTATCCATTTAACAAAAAATGCGCCTCATCACTGAAGAGAATTTTACGGTAAAAAAATGGATCTTCGTTCAATTGATTTAACGACCAATCACTGAATTCACGGCGCAAACGATGGTCGTGTGGCTTTAATTCTTGCACCAATTGAATTTTGTATGGCACCAAACCCAAATCTTTACGTAAAATTTTCCATAAAGTCGATGGACAAAGTCCAATTTGCTGAGCACGACGACGAATCGATAAATTGTCGTTTTCTTCGACACTGGCCTCAACGACAGCAATATTTTCTTCTGTACGAACTCTTCTCATTCTTGTCGGTGGCTTGGCATCCAAAAGAGTGAATGTATACCGAAATTTGGTAATTACGTTCTTTATGGTGGTCTCTGACGGACGATTATGTGCACCATAAAATTCACGAAGTGCTCTATAAACATTTTTAATTGAACACTGATTTTGAAAATAAATTTCCACGATTTGAAAACGTTGTTCTGGAGTTAACCTATTCATAATGATTTGCCAAACAATACTGAGTAGAAATGCCACTTTGAGCTGTCAAAACAACTGTCATAAAATAAAACGACATCTATCGGAAAAAAAAACCTCCTTAAAAAACACCCTTTAGAACCTCAATTTTAGGTTGGTGTATAGGATTATTTTTAGTTTCATAATTTGACAATAGATGGCTTACAAATACAGCAAATAATTTTGTGAACATACTGTCCATAAGCGTAAGTTAATCTAGGGAATTTATTATCTTTGCTGCCTGACCAATTAGTGTACTACTGATGATAGCTACTATTGCAATTCATTGTTAAGCATAGAATTCTAGGAAGCAATTCTAATTTTCGCTGAAGCAAAAATAGAATTGGCACTTCATGCAAGATATGTGAGAACGGTCCTTTCAATTTAAATTCGTATAATTCGTCTTTATGTTTTTGGTCATATTGATGCACTTCAGTCAGGATCCTAGCTTCTCCTGTTTGGCTGTGGTTCTTGCCTATCCACTGCCTTACGAGCTCGTCTTCCCCTTTTTTCTTGGTTCGAAAAATACCTTCTCAAAAGCTTGACACAAATTTTTTTTGAATTTTATTATATTACTTTTTCTGACACCGTTCTCTCGTAACTCATCTCGATACAGAATCCATTTTGTTTGAACTCTCATAATTGCATAAAATTACTGTGTCTGACATCGTTTTCTCGTAACTCCCCTCTATACAGAATACAGCTTGGACAAATACAGGGTGTCCCCAAATTCGTAAATGATTCGTCTAAGACAAAAATCGTTCTACAGTAAAGGGCCTATCTCCAATAATGACATCATTTAGTGGAGATTTAAGAATAAGCTTACTTTGGTGTACCCCGACACGTGTTATCGGAAATTGCTCTGTTAATACTTATGGTAGAAACTTCGTTGAGGACTTTATTTTTAGAAGATATACTAGCCTTTGTTGTAACTGCGTTTAAATAAAGTTGATATATTGTTTGAGTCTTCATATATCCAGATTTCTATGCCTGTTCCATTTTTCTTGCCCTTCTGACTGTCGAAACATTGGCTTTTTGACCTAATTTTAAGAGCTGATAGAGTGGAAATTGAGGCAAACCGCAGAATTAACCACTTTTCTCGAAATGTTGTTTCTTCGGCTGTGCGTCCTTTTTTCATGGTTTTCTGGATCCACAAGATTTACTTACTTGTATTCAGTCTCCTTGCTATTTCTCGCCGTGAGAGTCCCAGTTTCTTGAAGGAATATATATATTTCTGTCGCCGTAAACGTGCTTCCAGGCCCCATTCGTAACATTTATAAAAAAATTGTTTTAAATCCTTTCTTAAATAATTAATATATAATATAATATATATATTATAATTCTTTATTGAATAGGTTTACATAATTGGAGATTTACATAGAGACATAGCTGTATGCTATTACAACTAAGTTTAATTTATTTTTTTACACTCTTGCAAAGCAATATTCGCAATGGAATTGAGTGACGCAATTATACTTACCGTTTTGTTAGCATATCATTGAAAAATTTAGGAAATTTTCAATGCATTTTTTAATTTGATCATTAATTTTATGGCTTTGTTTATGTACTCAAGTGTAGTAAATATTTTCGGGTAACAAATTTTCGTTAAAAACGATTACAAAAAATGTGGCCTTAATCAAGGATTTCGGAGTGTATTTGTTTGTAAGCCACAGATTGCAATTTTGGTCATTTAGAATATATATATTTTTTTTTAATTCTCTATATTAACTTTGCGTACGGATGTGTTTGTGGCCAATTCTTGTGATCGATTTTTAATCCAGTTCCTTAAACCGAATCTCATTCAAACTTTGCGCACATCTATTCTTCGATGGCAACACTTTCTGTAAAAATTTGGAAGTGATCGCGGCCCAGTGCCGAGGGCATCCCATATGAATTTCTTCAAAATTAACCCGATTTTATGCACACAGATACGTATCTCCGATAAAAGAATTTATATGAACCATTTAAATTTTTAAAGGGCTGGTTTTTTACTTTAACTGTTATCTACTTTAGGTACTAATGTATTGGCCAATAGTAACTTGGATGGATGGAACGTTTTCCTATTTTTCGTGATATATTTGGTTTTACAGTTTTTTTGTTGCTTGGGGTGTAAAAAATACAGTTTTCTGTTTCTCATCGAGCTATCTGGCTTCTTTTGCATGACACACATTACTGTTTAGCTTTTGCTGTTATACTATGCCCGAGACGGACCGCAAAAACACGAGTTGTTCTGTTCACCTGCTGATTGTATGTTCCTACCTAAACTAGAACCATAATAATTATCCAATTGCATGCTTTGGAGGAATATGAGAACATAATTCTCTATGTAAATATCTTATAAGAATTTGTATGGACTCTATTGAAATATTATTGTAAAAGATACTTTGTACTTATTTTTTTTTAATTTTCTTTTCCAATCCCGCTGCTTTGGGTATAGTGCTTTTTACTTTTCTCACTTCTTCCACTCACAACAACTTTCTATGTAATTCTTTTACGTTACGCTGCATAAACAGCAACTTATTAGCAACTTTTATTTAAAAAAAAAACAAGAATATTTTGTTAAATAATGAAAAAAAAAAACAAAATCGACAACAAAAACAACTTCATTTATTCCCTTCCATATGTCCATTCAGGTGGAAACCTGCCGAGAGAAAATAATCTCTTTAGTATTACAAGATCCAGAAAAGGAGGAGGAAGAAAAATTGGAAACTACACCTTCGTTGTCTAGCGGAGATGTGAAAGATATACGCATGATGAAGCAGGAGAATAATGACGAGGAAGACGATGAAGAAGATGAGGAGGAAGACGATGCCTCATCAATAGTAACCGTTCATGGAAATTGTGAAAAGTTATTTCTTCGATCGGAGGATGCAGAAACAGGTGCAGATGCCGATCCACATGCAGAAAGCATAACGCCAACACCTTCCGACGATGCCGATAGTATTTCTTTTGGCAGCGAACCACCATCCTTGCAGGATGGTATCAATACGATGACGACACAAAAACTGACAATAAAATCGTCGCCACTTACAATGCACCAGACGATAGCGAAAGACGTTCTAATTGCGGTCACAACTGCGACAACACCACACCAGCAACAGACAATCGTTGAAGTTGTCAACCCCATTATAGCTGGCGATGGCCGTCCCAATCGTATAGCCGTCGGTCGTTCAACAGATTGCAGCTATCCATCGTTCGACGATGACAATAATTATAACAATGATACAGATGTTCATGAGGAGGAAGAGGAGCAGGAGGAAGCTTTGGCGTCAGCAAATGTAATTCGCAGTGAAACTTTTGTCTTCACTACCGCGGATGCACCACAACACTCGCGAAAGGAACTTTCATTGAATGCAAAAATGAAAAACGTTCTGGAGGAATTGCTCGAGAATGAGCGGGTTAAGTTGAGTCTCTCGAGGAGTCTAAGCGATGATGAATCTGATGACAATGACATTGATGATGACGATAATGATGAGGACGTGGACGAAGTGGACAATAACAGTGATTATGAGAATTGCTGTTCAAAGGAAAAGAAGAGCGATTCAAACGGTAATCAAGGGTCTACTGCGTTGGTTTGCCATCAGCCGATTGATGAACCACAGCCGCAACATTCTCAGAATAATGATTTCTCAGTTATCGATTCCAATCGAAATTCAATTCAGATAATGGTCAGTGAAAATCGTGGACATGATGATAATGATGATGATGATGAAGATGACGACGATGTCGACTACGAAGAGGAAGACGAAGATGAAGATGAAGACTCTGGTGAAGAAGTCGACGAAGATGATGATGATGATGATGATGAGGATGATCTTTCAGATGACTCCGATGACGATGATGACGATGATGATGAAGATAGCGAAGTGGATCGTCCAGCCAACATAACACTCTTCGATGGCTGTCAGGTTATTGCAAATCCAAACACCACAACTCCAATGCATTTGAAAAAGTCGCAAACTTACACAACAATTCGCGATGCAGCAACACTCGATAGCGATGCTGAGGAGTACGACAATGGGAGACCACTAGAACAAGAACTTCCTGCTGCAGACAACAAAGTTGAGCAGGATATCAAGGAGAAGTCAACATCAGGCAGGAACAATTCCGACAGCAGCAGCAGTGCTTGCGTGGTTGCCGCACAAACACTGGAAACCAACAAACAGAGGCAACAAATATTTGAGGTCAAACTTGCAGAATTGACAGCGGCTGAAAAGCAGCTCACGGACGATGTAAATGCTGACAATAGCGACGTGTGTACTTCTTCGCATACCACGGCCACTTTAGGCGTATCCGCCACCGCCGCTGGCATCAAACAAATATTTGATGTTGAGTCTTCGACTTCGGAGACGATTACAATGGAAACAAGCACAAATGGTGGCACCACAGTGACCACCACAACAACAATTTCAAATATTATTACAAGTGGCATACCAAGGCCAGCAGTGGCACTCACCACGACGAGGGTAGGCGGCAGCACAACAAATCCAACTAAAAATGGTAATGGCAAACAGCAGAAAAGTAAGCACCAACTACAGCAAACAAAGAGAAAAGGTAAAAAAGGCAAAATGTAGCGGTAACGAATGTACTCCTTTATTGAAAAAAAAAACAAAAAACTATAACAAATACAACCGCGCATAAATAAATAAAAAACTTTGTAAAAAATTAGACGAGTGGTAAAAAGGAGGAGGAGGAAAGGAGCAGGCCATCCCTTCTACGTCCAACTGGTCAAGTTAACAGTTATTGGAAATTGGCTCTCAGTCTGTTTCTGCTGAAAATTCCCGGATTGAATAGAGTGCATCAATTTATTTTTGTATTTTTCTGCTTTTGGCAGTTTGAGGAAAATGCACACACACATATTTCCTGAATTTATGTTTACTTTTTAATTTCGATTGATGTTGAAATTGGTTTCGTTCGTTTTTCGTATAAATCGTAAGTGTGTGGAGGCTGGAACAGAGTTTTTTTAAAAACGGAAAATAAAGTTACACAGAAAAATAATCCTCCACTTTTCTTTACTTAAAGTAGACCTGCGTTATACCATCATAGAGCAATAAGCACATAGAGTCTTATTCTTTAACAAAATCCTCCTGGTTGTTTACGGAAAATGATTTCATTCGGTCGGTCCAATTTCTGAGCACATTTTGGATTGTGTGCGGCTCTTTTCGGCAACGGTTGCTTCAATATTGGCTTTGAAATGTTCAATTGTTTGTGGATTGTCCGCACAACACTTGTCCTTCACAGCGCCCCACAAATGAAAATCCAAAGGCTCCTTGCCGGCCAATTCACGTCATCATTTCCTTTTGTCTTTTTGTGATAGTAGCGGTCAACTTCCAAGTGCTGCACCCATACAATAGCACAGATTGAACATTTGAACGGAACAGTCGCAGCTTAGTGTTTAAGCTAATCGCATTGCATCGCCATATCATGGACATCATTCCAAACACTGATTTGGCTTTGCCGATTCGGTTGACATGTCCTGTTCAGTTACACCTTCGGTCGACACAATACTCCCAAGATATTGGAAACTCTGTACTCTCTCTACCGGTTGTCCTGCAATGTTAAATTGAGTTACTGAGTTAGTGCCGAGGTTGATGGTTTTGGCAGTATTAATCTTCAAACCAGCAACATTTGACTCCCTCTCCACATTTATTGTCATTTGGTGCAGCTCCATAATCCTGTGTGAGAGTAAACAAACGTCGTCAGCGTAGTCCATATGTTTGAGTTGAGATGTAAGAGTCCAACGAATTCCTCCGTTTGCCGTGGATAAAGCTGCGCGAAGCACATCGCTAATCACCAACAAAAATAGTATCGGCTATAGAATGCAACCTTGTCGTACCCTTCTTATGATCTCGAATTGCTCTGACAGATTTCCTCTATGAAGTACATGACATTAAGAGCCATCATAGGTTGCTTTAATAATAGCTATTAGTTTATCGGGAATACCTTTCCTTCGCAAGGCGAGCCACATAAACTGTCTGTTGACACTGTCAAATGCCTTCTCAAAATCGATAAACAGCAGGTGTAGTAGTCTGCTTGTTCGGCATCGAGTGTTATCTTCCAGATGTTCCTTAATTCGCTCAAGTATTAATTTAGCTATTACCTTTGCAACTGCAGAAAGAACGTACATAAAAATAATATAAACATAAAGAGAGTTAGAATGAAAGATAAACGTATAACATTCTCTACTGTACAAAACATTTCGCAAAGTGTGTCTGTGAGATTTGCCCAAGATTAGCCAAGAAATTATATTTTGAATTCGATCAACTTCTTGTTAGAGGAAAAGAGTCTATGTGCTTATTGCTCTATGGTTAAACACTATCAATGCTCTATGTTCAATGGATAGTTTGTTTTGTATTTACTCCAAAATGAAAATGGAAAACCCCATTAATGTCGTCGATCACAACCTTTTAAAAGGTAACTCAGATGTCCAGTTTTCAAAATTAGATTAGTCTGCAAAATTAATAGTAAAAGTTTTTCTTGCAGCGTCTAAACAGGGTGTAGCAGTTTTTTTTAAAATACTGAGTTTTTGGAAATTAATTATTGCCTTGAATTTATCTTTTTTATTTACCATACATAATTGATATTATGTTATAGCGCATATTTGTATAACATTAAATAAAATTTGATACTAATTTTCAGGCATGAGTTTTTGAGTTTATCATCGAAAAATTTCATTTAAGTGTCAAACTGCTAATTATGTCATGCGCATCTCATTTTGTACCTAATCCATACAAACTAAGAAGTTTTGATGCAAACTAAAAACTTGACAATGTGCTATCCTGTGACGTCTAAAAGATCCTCCTCCTCCAAAAGCACTCACATCAAATCATCTCATACGAAAAACGAAGTCAGTAACAAATAAATTTCATAAATTACCTTAATCATAATTTACATTAAGTGGTCATGAACATTTTTCCCTTACCAGTTTGTTTTCATTAATTTTTTTTGTTCCTTTCTTATGTTATAATATCGCTTTAACACATTTCTTTAAATTTGCTTTCCACATGAATATAGCAGCCAGGCAAACAGAAAAATAACTGACGACGTGACTGAGAGAACTCAAACTTGATTGGGGATCATCAATAGTGGATCCGGTTGGGTTTGTTGGACAAAAAAAAACAACAATAACAACCACAAATAAACACTCAGCGTACACTTGTATCGATATATTTGATTAAGTGAACAATTCTACCATCCATTGCATTGTGCATTATATAAAAAAATAATTTAGTATTTTTACCGAGGAGAAAATTGTGCAAATTTATATTAAGCATAAAACAATGAACAATAAAATTTATTTATAGTTTTAGTGCAAAAAGTATTAGAATATTACTTGAACACAATATTTTCTCGTCTGCCGCTTATTCGACAATTATATTATGTTTTAATAAAATCGAACATTTATAGCTAAACGTACACATTCCATAGAATTTTTATCTTTTGTGAAGTTAACATGCGTAGATATCGTAGTGATAGTAGTCGACTACCAGCATAAAATAGTACGTAACGTAAATATGTTTTACACCTTTTTTTTAACTTCGTTATTTTAGCTATAAAGAGTAAAACGTTATATTCACATCATTCTTTTAAATATAAAATCTAAAATAAAACTTTGTGAAGTGATTCATAGATGAAGAACTTTAAAAAAATAGTAAGTACATGTAATACATAGTACATTTATATATAAGAACATATACTTACATATATAGATACATAATAATGTATATATACATACATATAAAATAACATGTATACATGTGTATGTGTGTAAAAGAAAATATTGATAAATTAATAAATTAAATCAGCGTAATGTTGTAAATCCATGAGTAATTTGTAGAACTTATTTGATAAAATAAATCGGCAATTTTAATATAACTTTTTAGATATTTTTTTTTTTTTTTTATTTATTGTTGTAAGGTTCATACATTCCATAGCTGTAAAAACCGATGCCTAAGTAGTGTAATTTTACCAGCTTACAACTTTCTTGCTTTTAGCTAATGGTCAAGATCATAATTTTTTTAAGGTAAAAACATATGTAAATATTCACACTGAGAATATATTGTTTATTTTTTTTGATTCTACAACCGATGTCTGGTCCTGGACTCCTCCAAAAAACGTCTTTACACTCGGCTTATTTTACAGCAATTCTAACAAAAAAGTAGCCAGATTCAAGGGGCCATTCCAAAAGATTGCTGGAAACGTTCTTTTTTAACTTGAATTTCCCGGCTGTCCCACTGGCCACCCGCCCTGTGACCTCTTTCCAACTGACCACCAGCCCATTAATTTAAAAAAAAAATGCTTTTATTAAAGCATAACTAGCCCCATAGAAAGTAGAAAATAAAGTAGGTGGTAGATCTGGAGCAACTAGAACTGTTATAAATAAAAGAAAATTGCTGGAATGTTTTTAATGCAAATCTGGAATATTTGTGGCTTAAAAAATCATATAATTAAAAAGAACCGTGCTAAGCATTTGAGGTTTTTGACAAGATTGAAAGAACATAAAATGCTTTGCACCTCAAGACCACATAAAGACCCTCAAGACCCGATTAAATATCCTCACAAAACTCCCTCGAGACCCCCTCAAGACTACTTAAAAACTCCCCCCAAGACCCCCTTAATACTCAACTCACGACCCTCTCAGAACGCCCTCAAGCCTTCCTGAAGACCACCTAAACACCCCACTAAATACCATCTCAAGACTCCCTTCAAACCACCACCAAGGACCACCCTTAAGACCCCGTTAAGACCATGTTAGGTCCCCCCCGGAAGACTCCCTCAAGACCACCACACTACTCCTAAGAACCCCTCAAGATTTCCTTAAGACCCCCACAAAACCCTTTTAAGACTCAAGACCCTCTCAAACCTTCATAAACTACACTAAAGATTCCCTTAAGGCTCCCGCAAAACCCTCGTCAAGACCGTCAAACCACCATTCAGACCAGCGGAAGAACACCTGAAGACTCCCGTAAACCGCACTCAACACCAATCTGAAGACCTCGTCAATAACTCCTTAAGACTCCCTCAATACCCTCTGAAGATCCACTCAGAACTCCCTCAAGACCTCTATCTGAAACCCTTGCGAGACACCCTCAAGTTTACGTTACAACCCCTTCAGGACCCCACTCAAGACACTCTCAAACTCTCCAACTATCCTCAAACCCTCAGAAAACCCCGAAAGACCATCTAAAGACTCCCCTTCAAGAGCCTTTAAGAACCCCCTCAAGACCCCCTCAAGAACTCCTTAAGATCACTCTCAAGATCGCCTCAAGTAACCCATTTAATACTCCCTTAACATCATCCCTTAACATCATCCCTTAACATCATCCCTTAACATCATCCCTTAACATCATCCCTTAACATCATCTGATACATCATCTCAAGACTCCCGCAAAACTACATCAAAAGTCAATCAACATCCCACTCAAAACCTTCTTTAACCCACCTTAAGACCCCCTCTAGACCCACCTGAAGTTAATATAAAAGCATTTAAAATGAGCCAAATCGGTCCAAACGTTCTCAAGTGATGCGCTTGCCAACGAACAGCATTTCATTTTCATTTATATATTTTATTATTTATTATTTATTATTTAAAAAAAAAGGTTTATGAAAGACTTTCCTCTATACAGAGATACTGAAATAGTTAAACTCATATCTAACACTCAGGGTTCGATTTGTTAAAAACGCTTACATTCTATTGAAAGATATTTGTGTCCCATCTGGCGCCTACAGGCCAGACATATGTATGTCCTTATATCGTCTATTTGCAGACTCTGCTACATCAAGATTTTCAGCATCTACAAATTAAACTGGAAGACTAATATACTCGTAATTTTGAATATTTATTAGTTTGTTGGAGGATACTTTCTCTGTTTAATGAATAAAGTAATAAATAATTAAATAAAAATAATAATGAAAGCAACATTTGCAGTGCAACGACATGCTCGTACGTGGCAACTAATTAATGTGATCTGAATTCTGGACATACCGCACGATATTATATTGCACACTATTACATTATATTGCCAATGGTGTTTATTACATTATATTGCTATTAAATCAATACAAATCAATCATTCAACTCATGAACAAAGAGTACTTGCGGCAGCTTAAAGCTTTGCAATCCCTGCTGGATGCGTTGCGCGGATATATGAGTTTGAGTATTGTAGAGTAGACCAGTCACAATTCTCAGTAATATACTTGTAGCAATCACCAAAAAGTTCCTCGATTTCATCATTTTATGTCTAGAAAAATCCTGTAATGTTCTCCTTCTCACCACCGAGATCGATTTGTATTAAGCTTATTATCTGGATTGCTTAAGTGATTCCAATTTTGTATGAAGTTCGTGGTCAATACAGCAAACTTATATAATATGCAATAAGTTACTTTTAAAATATTTATATTTATCGTTCGGAACACATTTTTAATTGGCGATCTCTTTAAAAATTGTTATCAGCTTTAAAATAATGATGTTTCTTTTTTTCAATAAACATGACGATGATTATCTGCGGATAACGCGCGTACTTCTCAGCATTGTAACAAATCAACACAGACATGCGCCTTTCTGCTCGAAGATTATTGCAGAACCTTGAAACTGTTATGATGGCTTATATTTTCACAGATCATAGGAGCTCAATAAAGGATTAATTAACCAGAAATGTGAACTCATCGTCGAGCCTAACTTAAGTTGGACAGGGATAAAGGGTAACTTATATAAAACATCCAATTGGTGGGTTGTCAATATTTTTTTTTATTATTTGATTTTGTGCTGTGCAAAATTTGTACTAATAAACTGAAGAGAAAAAAGTGAAAATTGTTGTTTCATTAAGCATTTTTAGTTCAAAGGTAAAGGTTGTAATATTTCGATGAAATAGCTCCGTAGCTGAACATTTTTTGGATGTCTTGGTATAAAATTCTATCGTTTGTCGCATTCAGGTCAAGCACAGGATTCAATAAAATCGGTACTCCTGCTTAAAACCAAGATATGTCAATTGCGCTTATTACTGTAAACTGAAATTGTTCGATTGCGCGATAAATGTAAATATGTACATTTTAAACTAAACCCCAAATTTAACCGCTCACTATGTAATTTTATACGTCACGCAGTTAAATCTGCAAATAAGAAGGCTCAACTTCCGACGGGTTCTCTCAAACCTAATCCATTTGTATCAGATTGAATGGGATATGTAGAAAGCCCGGCAAGTCTGACAGACGTGCCCCAAACAAAAGGTTATTATTTAACCCTAGAATATCGCAGACTGATGAACCCCGCTACAGTTGCGAGGTTCTCAATTAGCGCTAGAGAGACCTAACAATGGATATTTGAGGGGGATTAAATCCAGCCTAAACGTTTAAATACGAGACCAATTTGATGATCCTATACTCTGAGAGCTTTTTCAGGTCGCTATAAAATGGTTTACCTAAAGTGCGGAGTCTTGACCCTGCTAGCGACAGGCAGTTTCTTTCTTTCTTCAGGGCCGCAGTCGGACATGATCTTAATTCTCCTGTGATGCCAGCTGCTGCTGATCGCTATAATTTGCTGAGCTTTGCTGGTATTGTAATTCTTTCTCATCACTGGTCACAAGACTAGCGATCGATACGTGAGAATCGGTCGTAAAACAGTTGTGTACAGCCAGAGAGCGATCCTTGGTTGAAGGTTGAAGTTAGGTAAGAATTGGTCGTACAACAGCTGGCTGCAGCCAGCCACCATTTCTTGCCAATGGTTTTACTGCTGAATTGCTTTCTTAACCCTGAATTATATGTTAGTCTTCCATCTGAGCTTTCTATTCAAGACTATACGAGATATTTGGTACAGGTAGTGAGACTGAGAGGCAATTTAAGATTTGGTGGTGAACAATACCATTACAGTCTTCCCTGAGTACACTTAAAAATCAAAGCGTGTTGTCCAGGACCATTTCCGTAACTTAACCAATCGCCGAAAGGGGCTGGCCTGATACAAGTATCACCACGTCATCTGCGAACGCAATTACCTTCGTCCTATCTTCCTCAAGTTTTAGTAGAATTGTATTGATTACCATTCACCACAATAAAGGTGAGATGACCTCTTCTTTGGGGTTGGCATTTTGGACTAGTTTGGTAATATTGCAGCAGGGTTAGCATAAATAATCCTGCTACTAAGCATGGATATAATCCATTACGTTAGGAGAGGCTTCACTCCTGTTTAAGTAAGTGCTTCCTGCATGGCCTTAATGCGAATATTATTGAAGGCCCATTTGTAAATCTAGGAAGGTGGCTATTGCGTCAACTGTTTGTAGTTAATCGTGTGTTCAATCGTTTGCACCTCATCATGGAAGGCCCTTTTCCTGGACCTGCTATTGAAACATGCGTTTTGAGATCTCGATGCTTGTGGGACTTCTAATCGTTGCCTGATTTGATGGTCTAGAATGCGCTCCAGAGCCTTTAGCAAGAACGATGAGAAACTGAGAGGCCTGAAATTATTCGCTGAAAGCCATCTAGGCCGGGAGATTTATAAGCCGAGAAGCTTCTTAGGGCCCAGGAGCTCCTTTCCCGGGTTATTCTTCACTACACCCTGAAGAACTGGATGTTCATCGTGCATACTTTCTAAATTTCATGTGCAGTGGTCTTTGCAGGTAAGAAAGAAGAGCTAGGCTTATGTTGAAGATGTCATCCAGTGACAGTATGCTTTTTTGATGAAAGTCGGACAGGTGCTTTCCTTGAACAGAATCATGCAGATTCTTAAACAAATGTCATTTTTGGGTAATAAGGGATTGTGACAAAAAATACTTTTCTATTACAGATTACAGTTCATTATCATTATCCTGGGTAACTAGATTATTTGTTTTATCTTGGTTCCTATGTAAAATTCCAAGATTCCAAATAATGAAAGTAAAATGGTAGATAATATTAAACCTGGGAGTACGATAAAACTGAATTAATCCGGATATGCGTTTATCATTCGGAATCCTATCAGCATAATTTTAGTAAAAACTTTGTTTATTGAAGATCAATCATATGAGCATTCTTTTAAAAAGTTTTGCAAAGTTAATGCAATAGACATAAGCCATTATCTTTATTCGCTTAAAGCAGCACATATCCGAGTATAAAATATGTAGGTACATCGAACACATTCAATAAGGGCGACGCGTATGAAAAATCCTGACCTGAATTTGTTTGCCACTTTTACAAAAACAAAAGTTACAGTCGGATATCCATCGTTCCATCTGTCTTCACTCACTAGAAGAATCTAGATATTTTTTCGTTATCGCCGAGTTAATTCAATTTCACCGGATTAAATATTAAAAAGTATTGTTTTGACACGATTTTCTTTCTGTCAATTCACTTCATGTCAAAGTTCCGTGTGTGTGCGTTGACATTGAATATATATACATACATAATAATGTACCGCAAAGCCAAGCCAAGCTTCATCAAGACTTTTGATTGGCATAATACGAGTAAGGAGGTGGTAGGCCCTATTTCTTTTTATATGATACGGACGCTTCAGAATGGCATGAATGATTCATGCCGGCGTGTTACGTTTTCTTTTTGTGTTGTACAAGCGCACTGAAATATATTCATAGTCGTATATAGCTACTACTACACACATACATTCTTAACAATTTGGGTTAGAATTTGAAAGGCAGTTTCAAATGAAGGACACGTCGATGATAATGATGATTGGTGGTTTCGTTTGGCTTCCGTTTGTGTATCGTGGTATCATGCGATCGGAGCTACGATACAATTTCGACCACTTCTAGTGGAAATAAGGGACGTTAACGGTGTTGATAAGAAACTCCTTGCAGAAGGCAGATGGTTAGACGGCAAAATGGATAGGAAGGATATCGATGAATTTTTATGGAAATAAAAGTAATGAAGCGCATATACTCGTAGTGTTTGATTGGCATTAAAATTTCTTCGATGGTTTCACATTATGGTGTGATACATTTACATTTACTTTTTCATCCAAAAGGTCTATGGAATGTCAAGCGTAGCGTTTGAAGTTGAGCTGTATCTGCTCATTCATTTTCATTCCTAAAATAAATTACAGAGATATGACAAAGCAATTAAATTCATAGTATTTGAGTATTCGGAAAAATCGAGACTAGTTTTCGTCCTTGAATTAAAACAAGACAAAGTAAAAACCATAGTTTTTTCTGAAACTTCTTTTATTAATTTTGATTCAAAATTACCAAAAAGAGCCATCATCCAACATGGGATGCGGCATCTTTTAGTTTGATTGTGAACTAGCAGTTATTTCGCCGGTCATAGCTTTAATGGCATCTGTCGACTTGCAGAAATCATTTTAATCAAAAGCAAAATTGCTGTATTTCGAGCACAGAAACTCCTCACGTGGCAATTGAGAAGCCAATACACCCAAAACGAGTGACTGTATGGTGTGGAATTTGGTCCAAAGACATCATAGGGCCATTTTTCGTAAAAAAAAATAGCAAGGAGCCACACTAACAGTCAATGGCGACCCGTTATAGTGCCATGTTAGCCGACTGTTTATTCTTTAATATTGAAGGGAAAGACCTGGCCGATATTTGGTTACAACGGAATGGCGCAACTGCCCACACAGCTAACGATGCAATCGACATTTTCCGCCTTCGTTTTCGGGGGACCCTTGAAGAGGTTTTGTGGTGGTATATTCTTAAGGCGGTCTTATGGGGTTTTGGGGCGGAAAAGACGAAACTCCAGTCGCCTCATATAGGCCAATAAGATTACTGCTGGCAATTTGCGAAACTCTTTGGTATTACAAAAACTAAGACCAATATAATCTGAAGGGCGCATTATACCAGACCACCAATTCGAGCTTAGGGAACAGCACGGAACTGTATGACAGGTACACAGAATTGTAAATACAATTAAGGTCGCCTTAGAAGATAATAAATACTGTTCGGCAGTTTTCTTGGATATTGCGCAAGCTTTCGACAAGGTATGGCACGAGGGATTAAATTACAAAATTAAAACCCTTCTGCCAAAAAAATGTCATGCAATACTTGAAAGCTTCTTATCCCAAAGGAAGTATCAGGGTAAACTATATACAGCCACAACTGAACAGTTTGAGATATGAGCAGGAGTACCGCAAGGCAGTGTATTGGGACCTGTGTTATACTTGTTGTACACAGCCGATTTACCAGCAACTGGAAATGTGAACACCTAAGCTGATGACGCAGCCATTATGCTTCAATAGAACTACAAGATTATTTGTTCAAAATCGATAATTGGCTAAAAAAAATGGCAGATACGCGCCACATATAACTTTCACACTAAATAAACGTACACGTCCAGCAGTGAAACTAAACATTGTCACTATTTCTTAACAAACGATGTCAAATATTTGGGTCTTAATCTTAATAGAAGGTTGATATGATATATACTGCCTGAAGGTTTTTACTTTTTTTCTTTGATTAAAAATGCTATCGGTTTTTTTTGCTCCTATAGTGGCTGAACAATTTACTCCAAGAGTTTTTTTTTTAACAATTTTAGCTCTTTGCTTTTATCTTTTCCTCATCTCTTTCCTCTTATCTCCTCCCCATTGAGGCATCCAAAGTACATGTTCCTTTGAGCATAATGAGCTGATTATTTCAAATGCATTGTAGTTAATTATGTAGTTCAATGGATGGCTGGCAAATTTCTTTGCTGAAAATTAAAGAAAATTAAGTTGGTCAAATTTTTTTCATATTTCCTGCGTGGATCTATGGATACTCGCCAGTTTCGTTATACATAAGAAAAATACGTTTTTGCAGTGGAAATTTATAAGAAATAACAGTACCGCAGGTTAGTGTGGCTTCTTGCCAGGCAACAATTCATGCAGCCCCTGAAGTTCTCTATTTTTTTTCCATTATATCAAAGGCAAAAATGTGTAGATATTTCCACCCAGATTATTCTCTCTTTATCCTACATATTACTAGTAACCAGTGACCGTCCCTAGTTCAACAAAGACATGCAAATTATAAACATTTAAAGTTAGATAACCTGGAAACGACGACGGAATTGCTGCGGCTGTGGCAGCATTCTACTTAACCCTTTAGATTCCCTTGTGGTTATGGACATGGACATCAACTTTGCAACGCAACATCTTATGAACAAATTTAATTTAATAAGAATTTTTTTCGAGATACTATTGCAATTTATTTTTGTACTTTCGTACATGCCCTAAAGTTAATATTGTTTCACAGATAGAATGCGTTTGGTAAAGAAGATGATAGTAAAGTGATTTATATAAAGACTGCATAAGAAGGTACAAGACTGCTACTGCCTAAGAAGGTATGGACATACGGAATTCAGCTATGGGGATGTACGCCTAAAAATAACATCGAAATAATGGAACGATTCCATAACAAAGTCTTAAGAGGCGTAGTCAGCGCACCTTGGTACATTAGGAACGCAGATCTACATCGTAACCTTAAAGTCAAAACCGTAGAAGACACAATTAAATAGCATGCAACATTCCATTATCGATGGCTGAGGCTACACATAAATCAGGAAGCAGTAAAACTCATCGACACAACCGGACTTACCCGAAGACTGAAGCGCCTCAAACCACATGATCTAATTGCTGGAAGCTAAAACTACCATTTGTATATATACGAGTATATATATATATATATATATATATATCTGTGTTTTTGTATATAAGTAACAAGTTATTTCTGTGGTGGATAAGAACAAAATTTAACTGCTCGTTAGCGTAAACTAGTTGCAGTGTTGTGAAATCTGATCAGCTTAATACGTTTCAATAATATAAAAAAATAAAAAAAAAGGATCAGTTCTTTCAAAAAAATGTATTTTATCTGCGAGATTGTTGACCGTTGAGTCTTTTTATTGATTAGAGTGAATACTCCGAAATGGATATACCCAAAATTAAGTCAACTTTTTTGTGTTTTGATGTGTTTTTACTAAAAAAACAACAACCCATTATTCAATGTGCAAAGTTTAAATAAAATCAAGGTTACTTTTGAAAAATAATTATATGGGAGCACCTAGGCCCTGTAACCCGATCACTTCCAAATTTTTACAGAAAGTCTTGTCATCGAAGATACACATGTGTACAAAATTTCAAGAAAATTAAAAATAAAATTTACATGGGAGCCCCTCGGCCTTTGGGCCCTATTACTTCCAAAGTTTCACAAAAATTGTCCACAGGAGATAGACATGTGTTAGAATTTTAAAAGAATCCTGGTACCAGTACCAAATTTTTGCAAATTTTTACACGTGTGTATAAAACTTGAAGAAAAACTTTTTAAAAAATTAGTTTGGAAGCCCCTCGACCCCAAGGCCCGATCACTACCCAACTTTTACAAAAACTTTTGTTCATCGGAGATATACATGTGCCTAAAATTTACAGAAAATCGGATAAATTTTTTTGAAAAATTCCAGTTTTTACTAAAAGTTTTGTTCATCGGATTCAACACGTGTCTATAAAATTTAAAGAAAATCGTGTAAAATTTTTAAAAAATTTGTTTGACCTCGGCAAAATTTTTTTGATCATTTTTTGTTCATCGGAGATATGCATTTGTATAAAATTTACAGAATATCGGGTAAATTGTTTTAAAATATTTTATCGGAGCTCTCGACCCCGGGGCACGATCACTCCAAAACTTTTACAAAAAGTGTTGCCTATCACATGTGCATAACATTTGAAGAAAATCGGGTCAATTTTTAAAAAATTTATATGGGCCCGAGGGTTCCCAAATTCTAATAGAAGTGTTTTAATAAAATCGAGTTTTGGAAAGTGGGTTATAAATTGATTACACGATTCCACGACGAACAAACGAACAGACAGATCCAAGGGGCACACGAAGTTAATATAGAAAATTTAAAAAGTCAGAACGATTTGTTTGGTTCAAAGGTACTCAAAGGGTTAAGAACATTAATCAAAAAATATTTTTAGCATAATGCTAAAATGCTCCGGGTTAAGGTCAACAAAACTAACAGACAAATTGTTGCGCACTCATTTGTGAAGTACTTTAGCTCTGCTCTAATACTCGTTGATGCTTTTGTTGTTCCACATCACTGGTGAATGGCAATTCCCCATCGGTGCACTGTATGCGTATACTGCTACATAATAAATTGCAATTTTCATTTTCGATAACAGTAGTTGTTGCACAATCACTAGGCGAAGGGCAAAAAGCAAAAAATTTGCATTGTCACGAAGATCCACCAACGACAACGCCAACAGCCTCGACGAAAACTGAGGCGTTATATGTTGTGTTTGAATGTTGGAATCGCTTTCGCTGTATCCGTCTCCTGACACGCCTTGATGTTCATACCTAATTTAAAGTTGCACTGTTTGCGGGGTAGAAGTGGTGGAGTATAAGCACTCTAGTACTGTGCTTATGTATTTACGTACTGGCATAAGGAATAACAAAAAACTATCCAAGTATTTAATAAACTTAAGGAATAAAACGACAGCGAAGGAGTTAGATTAAACAGCTGGGATAGGAGACGTTCCTTATATTGTTGTAGGGTAACATTTTTTGGTTTTTCCACCACCAACTCGCGTGTCCTTGCAAAAGTTCACGTTATCTCTCTTCAGATGAAATGTCCTTGTTGTCAGTATTCGTGACAGCGAATGTGGTTGGACGTAAAATTTTCTGAATGTATAGTTTTGCAAAGCACGGTATCTAGTGCCACATTATTCAAGGTGACGTTGCACACCCAAACATCCTCGTTAAGTGGGAAACGTAATCTTATTTCTAGTTTGCTTCATTGAAGGTAGAATTATTAACCTCTAAGAGCATTGCTATCGGCGAGCGAGTATTTCGCACTGATCTTTAAAGGATAAACTGTATGTGGATTTAGCCTCAAGAGTATTTTACGAGAATTTTTCAAAAACTTGTAAGAAAATACGCAAATAAGTTGAAAAATTGTATGCATTGAGTATGTATCCTCTTTATCAGTTCGTTATTTGTAGAAGTATGAAAGGTAAGACCTTCAAAGTTGGACGAACTTTAGATACCGGTAATGTATTCTTTTTCGATATTTAGATAAGTAGATGGTAAACCTTTCTAAATGGATGCGATTGCACTCGTGCATTAGCTCTCTATTCTTTGCTTATATCCGAACGTGCTTGCATTAAAGATTTCCTTTACAGATTTTTTTTGGCTTGCGTATTTGATGGAAATTTGTATTCCTGATGATAAACAGTTCGTCGTCGACCAGAAAATAACTAAATATTATTACTTTCGCAGTATCCTCTTACAAAATAAATACACAAAAGGGTTAAAACGCAACATTTATAGAACATTTATGTAATAACAATAGAATATCTTTCTTGATTATAAGCATAAGTTGTCTCTTATATGCCGTGGTGCACGGAGGTGTTGCGCATCAGCACTTGCAATTACCACACACGTGACTGAATAATGCTGATTTGGCATGATCGCTTACGTTAATAAGTTACGAGTAGTAATCATCCCAATGTAAATACTCTATCACTCGTTAACCTATGGATTTCATTCACTCGTTAACTGATGTCGTAATTCGACCCCAGCCCATAAAAATAAATCGGAGATACACATATGTGCAGTTTGAATAAAATCGGGTTTTTGAAGGTGGGTTAAAAAATTTATTTCAAGATTTGGCCAGCCAGTCAAAAATAAACAAACGGGTACGCGAAGGCAATATAGAGAACTTTTCAAGAAATTAAAGATAAAAAATAAAAATGCAAACAGTTCGGTTGTGTCTGTTTTTTTAGTGCAAAGTGCAGTGTGTGGTGTCCACGCATCCTGTACCCTTCAGCTAAGCTTAATAACTGTAGTAAACATTTTTGGTCATTCGTTGGGCCAGATGGCATTTCCGTATTAGTTCTTAAGCGGTGTTCTTCCAGGTTGGCATTACAATTGCACATGCTTTTGCGTCTATCCCTTGTCTATATCTTGTGGACTCTTCCCAAGAAGTTCAAAAACAACCATTGTGCAGGCTAAGCCCGAAGAGGCGAGCCGTCGTCTTCTTCTTCGACCGAACCATAACACTTCCATCCGTTCTTTTTAAGGTATGGAAATGCCGATCACTAATCAGCTCATGAAATATCTCAAAATAAACGAAATCCGTAGTGACCTACAGCACGGATTTCATGGGCAAGATTTTAGTGGCATATCTCACCGAACTTTCGAACCAGTCTATTCATCAACTTGGTGAAAGCAAAGTCGTTGCACTTGCTATTTCCAAAGCATTTGAGATAGTTTGGCATCAAGCTCTTTTAAATAAAATTTGTTTTCATGAAGTCAATGAAAAACTGTTTCATTGGATTAGAAGTTTTCTTCTGGACCGCTCATTCCAAGTTGTATTGGAGGGTTTCAAGTCTAAAAGTCATTGCATAAATGATGGCGTTCCTCAGGGCTCTGTTTTGGCCATTTTTCCTCATTTCTATTGATGATATCCTGTTTATTACTATTAATCCAATTCACTCTTTGATCAATTTAGCTTCAGCTTCTCATTTAAGTCGAAGAATCGAATTGTAAACCCTCAGCCATTATCCATGAATGGCACTTGCGAGGAAAACTCGCAATTCTCGGTATGTGCGTTACTGACAAGTTTCGTTGGAATGACCACATATTCGCAATTGTCAAAAATGCTGCGAACGTGTGTACATTTGTACGGATGTACGTTTATACGTTTGTCGTGTCGTATATATCGGCTTCTACCAGTCAAAATTTGATGGGACTATTTTAAAACAATTGGTTAGCGCTTGGCTTGCGATAGCGTAATTTGAAGTTCAGGAATACCAAAGCACCCTTATTCTGTGTGGATGTTCCTTGTCCTCTATGATAATCTCTGCATTTTTTTTATTTTGTCGTTCTGGAGTAACTTTTGTTAATCTTTTACTAAATTAGAAAGGCAAATTTGGTTGCAAATGATAAAAATATAAAATATTAAAAAAAGATGGTGCAGTGCAGAGCAGTGGCTTGAGTACTTAGATTGGTATGGTTGGTGGTGGTTTTCGGTACAGGTGTGTCAAAAATAATTTTAATTGTGTAGGAGAGATCCATCTGATGCTTTGACGAATTTAATCCTAACAAGTGTTATTTTTTCCTTAATTCAGATTGTGGCGTGTGTTATCTCTTTTCAATTTTTAAGCGTTCGTGTTTTTAGCGATCTCTATCATTTATTTACAATACACCAGTAACGGTCAGAAATGCAAATAGTTTTCAATATCAAAAATCATAGCAAAGGTATAATTACACATTACACTTTTGGAGAATTTAAAATATACAAAATTCAGTGATTCAGTGAGACAAAGCATTTTTTTTTCAAATTGATTTATTTAACCAATTTAAAAAAATGCTTCTATGCTTGTATTTTCAAAACAAAAATGTATAAGTACAAATCGCTAATATGTTCAGTTCTCTATTCAATTCTCAAAAACACATTTGATAGAATAACTATTATAATATGGGATCAAAAATAATGCGAGAACAAACCACCACCCATCACTACTAACATTGCCAGTAAACTCAGCGAAGAGTACCATTTGCCAGTTGCTATTGTAGACATATGCCGAGCACAAAAGCTCCTAACCCAGTCACGTAGCTGATGCCTTCAAAGGAATATTAAAGGACTATTCGTATGTTATTCGTGTCCTTGTTTAGCGCGCAAATGTGACTCTGAACGACGACCTCGGATATAGCAACTTATTCGCAGTTCGTACAATTGTATACGTGCGAAGTGTTGAATATTCCAATTGAACGTGGAATTGTTGTTTCACCTGATAACGGTGGCGTGTGTGTCCCATGACCATACTCGAAGTAGATTTTAGATGCACACAAGTATGTAGAACTTCAATTGTTCTTCCTCGTTATCGCTGCTTGAGTCCATATGCAAGGTAAAATTTTTAGGAATACATAGATTCTTTTTCGTATTTGCCGAAATGCCTGATAGTCAGTATGTCTGTCTGTCCAACTGTTTGTATATTTCTTCTTAGTACATTTTCATAATTATAAGAAGTAAGACATTTTATTTATTATAAAAAGCTTTATTCACTCTTTTTCAAAAATTTATCTACATACAATCAATATCTAATTCTTAAATATATTCAAAATTTAAATTAATGCGTTTTTATTTCCGAGTGCAAGTTTTCATTATGTGTTAAGAGTATAAGCCTCCCTCATGTTTTTCCATATTTCTCTATAATGTCTTGGCATCGATATTTCAGTCTCTGAAGATCATCTCTTCATCATAAAAGTTGCCTTCCTGCGTTTCTCGTTCCAAGGACGGCTACATCAAATACGTATTTTCTCGATGTAACATTAATTTTTGAATTAATTATTGTCTTAAGATTCCAGACCTGTTTCGTTCCGTTCGAAATTCGTCTTTGCATTTCTTTCTCCATTCTGTTTTTAAAAGATATGCTTTGTCCGAAATAGATGTATTCCTAGACGTACTCAAGAGGATCTCCCTATCACATCATCATGATCATATTTGGCTCTACAACCAGTGCCTGTCCTGGCCTCCCGCAAAAAATCTCTTCATGGGTCCCGTTTTAGAGCCGATGCCATCCAGTTTGACATCCCTAAACTCTGGGTGACTTGGTCTATGCAATCCTCCAGCGTAGGCTTGACCGGTCTCGCTTTCGTATTCCATAAATCCTACCGCAAATAACTTTCCGAGAAGGATCATCTTCGCTCATGCGAGCTAGGTGTCCTGCCCACCGGAATCTACCGAGCTTAATTAGCTTCACGATGTTGAAATCGCGGTAACGCTCGTAGATCTCGTCATTATAGAGTCTCCGGAATCATCCTTCCTTACATACGGAGCCAACAGTTCTCCCTAAGACTTTTCTCTCGAACGCGTCTAAGAGGTCAGAATGCTTTTTTCTAAGCACCCAAGTCTCGGATCCATATGTAAGTACTGGTATGTCATTGTCTTATGTACCAGCAGCTTGGATATTATGGTTAAATTCCTGGATTTGAAGAGTCTTGACAGACTATAGTAGGCTTTGTTGGCTTTAAGCAACCGTGCGCGTATTTCTGGTTCCATGCTGTATCGGCTTCTACAGTTGACCCGGGATAGATAAAGATTTTGTTCTCCACTA
This sequence comes from Nephrocerus scutellatus, assembly GCA_947095585.1. Classification (NCBI taxonomy): domain Eukaryota; kingdom Metazoa; phylum Arthropoda; class Insecta; order Diptera; family Pipunculidae; genus Nephrocerus; species Nephrocerus scutellatus. The sequence continues at coordinate 126,145,723 of OX352761.1, read as the reverse complement.
TTTCAATTGAGGGACCAATGTTGGATCTCCTAGTCGCAGACTAGGCTAGGCTGTACTTTATGTGCAGCCCCAGATTTCGTGCCGCCTGCTCGATCTGGATGAAAGCTTCCTCTACAGCTCTTCGGTTTCTACCAACGATGGCAATATCGTCTGCGAAAGCCAGTATCTGAATGGATTTATAGAGGATTGTTCTTCTCGCCGTTACGTCGGAGTATCGGATCACTTTCTCCGTTATAGATGTTGAAGGGGCTAAATCGTGATCCGGATATTTTTACTTGGCTTATAAAATTGGTCTTGGTCAACCTACATAGTTGTGTCAGTTTATTTGGAATGCCGAATTCTCTCGTGGCTTTATAAAGTTCTACTCTGGCTATGTTATTATAGGCGGCTTTAAAGTCTATAAAAAGATGGTGTAGTGAGTTTTGAAACTCTAGACATCAGAAGTCCCCTGGTGTTACCAATATCTTTGGTACATCAGTCTTACTTCCAAAGTTACTGATGCGATTATGTGCTTGGCGAGGAGTTGCACGTCATACAATCGGTTGCCGTTATTCCTTTAAGTCGGCATGGGTGTAAGATAGGCTCAGCTCTGATCGCCAATTGTCGTACAATTCGTGTCCAAAGAGGACCGTGGGGTAATGCGTTAATGCGTTTCTCTTAGACAGTTTTTGTATTCATTGTCCATTAAATTTTCAAGGAGATTTTAAATTCAAACACATACTAGTAATAACAATATGAAGAGCGTATTATCAAACAAACAACAAAATGCAACATTAACAAAGTCATTGAAGCAACGAAAGTATTGAGTTTCCAACTACAATGATGCATAATTGAATTTAGTTCATACATACATCACAAACATACCACATCCACTAGCAAGAAGCTACAAGGGCAAATCTACGGACAAATTTGCAACTGTTGAAAGCTTTTTTTTTTGCTTGGAAGAGCGCTGACGCTTTTGAACTCCTAAAGTGGCAATTTTTGCATGCACAAGCTACTGGCAAACCTCGTTGGGGTGTTTTCTTTAAAATTTTCCAAGGAAGAGTTTTCTTCGTAAAGCTATTGTTATGTAATTCGTGCTACGGTGCACTTTCCTGTATGGCACAGGAAGATAACTTTTCTGCTCCAGCAAAATACTCGTACAAAAAAGGATAAAACTCAGTTTTCGGAAGAAGTATTTTTTGTTCAGATTTTACATCGCCCAACTGACTCGACGACTACCATTCCGACCAGTTTCAGAAAACAAATTTTCCATTTATAAAATTTCAGCTGCACGAGTGCAAAGGGAGTAATCCTGGAAATTGAAACATAAATTTCATAGGAAAAAGTTTGATTCTTTTGTTGTTGCTATTCAGGTCAGAACAAATTGTCAGTTCATTGAAGTTAATGAAACCAAAACGGAAATATGAACATTTTTTTGTTGCTAAACGGCATTAATCTGAAAGTGGTCTTTTGATTACTTTGTAATTAGAAAAGGCAATTTTGTTCATCGCTTATGATTAAGTAGACTTTTAGTTAAATTACATGGAGTGGTTGTTTGGTTGTTTTTTGGGCTTTTTCGATTATCGATAGTTTATTTACAATTAGTAGGCGTTGTGGCTCAGTGGTAAGTGCACTTCTCAGCAGGAGTTTCGAGGTTCGAATCCGAAAAAACACCAGCAAGTATTTATCACGGTTCCACATCTCGCGAATGTTTGATAAATAATTCGCTTCTCAAATCGCAGTTCGTATACGGCATTAAGTTGTATGGTCGCGAGAAGCTAGGCCTTAGATTGCAATGGCCTGTCGCGCCGAAATATTATTATTATTATTTACAATTAATAAATTATTGCATTAGTTTTGATCGTATTCTTTCATAACAACATAACAATACATAAACAGATAGAGGTGTCATTGTTTTTGTATACCTGTGTGGTATTGATATTGAAAAAAGTAACTGGAACTTTTATCACATAAGCATATATTTTTGTTTTGAGATTCTGAAAATAATATCTACTTTTACACGCGCCAAACGCGTCCTACGACACGCGTCGCTCGAGGGTTCTCACAGAATTTCAGAAATACTATATAAGACTAAGCTGCTCACATAATTCCAACTCTATAGGTCGTGTGACTTCGAAACAAACAGACAAACAGGGATCGAGTGTAGTTAAGTAAAAGTTTATAAAAAAACAACCCATTAAAATTAAAATTTTTCATGTGAATTCTATAATCGAAGATACACACGAGTGTGCAAAGATTAAAAAATAATTTTGAAAAAATGCATATGGGAGCCATTCGGCACTGGGGCCCGATCACTTCCAAATTTTAATATACGTTAATATAGAGAATTTAAATAGCATTCCACATATGTGTTGCACATCTAGAGAAAGTATCTCTGAGCTTACCACTTTGACCGAAAATAAGCTTACGGAAAGGCTATACATAATTGCCTTTTTTTCTTGAGCACCGCTGGTGGTGGTAGTAAACATAAAACAATGACAAGCAGGAAACTTTTTTGCGGTGTTCGAGCAAATCAATTGACTTCGCAATGTGTACGTCACCAATAAGCTTTAACGCACGGTGTATTATATCTAGTAGATGCAAGGTAGTTTTTGGTGTACTTGATCTATTAAACGCTTGGTAAATGTTAAATAGTAGCCAGAACAAAAGGGATAAAATATTGCTTGCAAGGAATCCTAGACATTTCAGAGTATTTTGTGTGACGACCAATATATATAGTCATTATAAGGAAACTTATCGTTAACGCACATACCGAGAATTGGGAGATTTTCGGTTTCCTCGATGCAAGTATGTACCATTCATGGATAGTTTTTTTTTGAAGAGGTTGGAAATCTTGTATAAGAGTTCCCATGTGCACCCATAGCGTTAACATGGGTTTCTGTCAGATTTTTACTGACTACAACCAACCTCCATTCTGCTGGCCTGTTTACTCCCTGCTGTACCACCAATTAAGACATAACTTCACAGGGATGGTTTATTTCCTCCTTAGCCTAATAAATCACTCACATTCTTGCAGCCTGTTCACCTAGGCGAAGTCGCAGCATCACGCTGACTATGGCCTCGATGATCACATTCCAGGCTTCTTCGGTGCTCACCATTATTGCTTGAATGAGACCAGCCGGACTGACTCGTTCTCCAAGTAGCTGTTCCAGCAAGCGCCTCCTGTCATTAAATCTCGCGCACTCTTGCAGTACGTGTTCTGCATTCTTTACACTGCTCTTGTAGTGAAAACAGAATGGCTCGTACGCGTGCTTGAATTTCTGAAGATACTTACGAAAACACCCATGACACAAAAAGAATTGTGTCAGGTGGTAGTTTACCTCTCCATGTTTCATCGCTACCGACACTTGGTGTCTGGGATCAGCGTATGCTTTTGTAGATGCGTCGAATCTACGTTGCCACTCTATTTCGCTATATCTTTGAATATCTTCTCTTGTACGCTGACCTCTACTGAATTGTTGGTTCCTGAGGTCTCTCACTGCCACTGCTTCTATTGCAATGATGTCAACTGGCATCCTACCTGCTATGACTCCTGCTGCATCGGTGGAGACCGTTCGGAATGCACAGCATATTCTGAGCGACGGCAGTCTGGTAGCTGCTGTAACTCCTTTCATGTAGCTGGCGCAAGAAGTCGCCGGGTTACATATAGGCCCGCATATATTAATATCGCCTTTGGCCTTTGGTAGCAGTTTTCTTATCGACTGCTTAGGCCCACCATTATTGGGCAATATCAATAGATAGTGAAAGGATAGTGGCTGAAGGGTTATGTTTGGCTTTGAAGACAGGAGACCGCATTAAGTTTTGAAAGCATTAATTTCTTCTCCTATGTTATCCCCAATTTATTGTGCTGTCCAGGTCAGAATCTAACGTGCTTAGCTCCGTTTGATCGGTTTTCTTCAGTCCGATTTTTTTTTATATGATTTTATATGAGAGAAAGCATACCTCTCTAATCCAAGAGGTATCTTTGAAGCTTAGAACGTGCAATTCATCGTTCTTAACCTTGACAAACTGATTTCTGGAGGGATCTAATACCAATAACATTGATGTATATGATGTTGCCAGCGGCCGCAATAACGTCTCCATCACGAAAAAGAGATTTTACTTAATCCTTCCAAAGAAGTTTTTTAAGCCAAATAGTCTTTTAGCGGGCTTTTTTGCATAAGAAGCTTTTGAACATTGTAAAATCAAAATAATGTCCCAAAATCTTCTGTTTTTTTCTTAAATTTTTTTCTATGATTACTACACTATTTTCCAATTTTTTTATTGAATACAGTACGCTCATATTTATATAAATGTTTTATACAACCAAACAATATTTATTTGAAGGCAAAGAAATTTTCTAATTAATAACAATTTTTTAACACTACGCCGTTTAATAATAAACTTATTGTTAAGTAGATTCAACTTTAAGATAGATAATATTATTTAATAATAATAATAAAAGATAGATAATAGATGCCTAACCACATACTTGCGATCAGGATGGAAAGAAGAAGGAGGAGAAGAAGGCCCATTATACATAATATATTATCATTATGTTCATTGGACATCCTAATATACTTGTAGCTATCCAAAGGCAAAACCTTAATCCGAAGCCTAACAACAAGTAACGGAGAAAGCTGAACAAGCTTACCGTAAATAACTTATGATTTCAAATAGCTAGGATTCCTTGTGTATGCTTGTGAGCTACGCTGCGCCGATGTGTCTAGGAACTGCATATAAAACAATTATAATATGGTGAGACTAATATCCAATTAGTTCCAATATGATTAGCACACTTACGCACTTGTACGAGTGCATACACACCTGAAGGTATGTAATGCAGACATTATATCCGTAGCTTAGAGGAAATTGCAACAGATACGACTTTGAGAAACTTCTCCAAAAGTCGTAACATTTGCATTCAATTACACTTCTGTAGTGGCAGTTGCAAATGCAATCAAGTGATTAAATAAACAGGAAAATCCAAAACACAAACACATTCACATTACATCAAATGCGCATATTCATGTCAACGCTCCGAACAATAATTGCTACGAATACTCCTAGTTCTGGCCATCCTCGTTAGCATAAAAGGCATGAAGAGATAAAAAACAAACAGAACAACGAAAAATACAAAAAATCCATAACTGCCTGTTGCTCGACCAAGTTCATTATTTTACTCTTTCTCGGTGAGCAATATTTACACAGCTTGTGCGCAAGTGTATTCCATTTTATTCAGTTCAATCTGCCGTTCGATGAATTCCCCTTCAAATGGAAAACGCTTGATGGCCCAGTTGGAATATGGAAAGCGAAAGCTTGATAATTGTTGCTCTATCAAGGCGGACTCTCACGTAGAGCAAAAGTCTATTATTACACTTAGATCCTGGTGCAAGGACTTGTGGAGTGTGTCGTCCTAGTTCGTCTGTTGAGAGGGCGTTCAAAGAAACTTAAATTTCCATTCGGTCCTAGTTTTTTGGGACAACGTTTGTATGAAGCTTTTTCGACGTTAAATAATTTTTTCCATAAATCTGTTAACTGCATAGATACAATAAGTTATGTATAATTAGATATTTACTTTCTATGCATAGCGGCCAGTGTACGATAAGGACATTTCAAGGATACGCCATTATGCACTATTACTGCAGATTATATATCTAAAAACTGGGAATACCAAAAAACGAATTTTAACAAAATTATGTAATCATTTTTATATATTATCGACTCAGAATGCAACCGAAAGTGGTTTAAAGCTACGAAACACAATTAAGAGGCGTTGCAGTATACGATGCATGATTGAAATAAAACTTTAAACACCGGTTTACGGTTACAACGAAAACGGCTCTTAATTGCCTGTTTTTCATTGATGACAACATGAATAGATGTGAAGCATATCCTAAATTATATTTTCCCATAACCCTCAACTTTTTTTCCTACTATTGTTTGTTTGAAAGTTTTTATAGTTTTTTAACTTTAAATATCAGAGGGAGTTTATAGTTCTGCTCATACGTTAGAAAGTTCTGTTTTCGCAATTAATTATTTATTGCAAATGTCAGTTAAGTTTTAGAGATTTTATGCACTGGGCGTCCGCCCATCTGTTGTAGCTGTCGAGGACTACAACGTAAACCAGGACTACCACCACGATATTGATGCATTACCCCATTCATTCATCCGTTCCCCATCAGAGAAAGTTTAATGAAACTCTGGTAATTGCCACAAAAACAAACATTTGTGGATAGTAATTTATTTTTTTACGTTCTAACGTTGTTCAGTTTTTTTCTTAGTTTCACACAGCATTTAGTGCTCAGCATCGCAACTTCTTTTAAATTGCAGATGAACTACAACTGAAACATACTGACTGCCGGCTGACTAAACAAATACTCATTAACTGACTCCCTATCTACCAAGCAAGCAACCGTATTGTTATCTTTTGAAGTAAAATTTTAATTTACAAAATAAATAAACTTTTCCATTAACCCAAACGCTTAACATTAACTGTGTTCCATATAACTGTAAAAGCTGATTGCAGTAGGATGATCCCCTCATTTCGATGGGAGGATTTATCTTCAGCGAATCATAAAAACGGGTGGCCAGGACCGAACGGCGAAAATCTAAGCTATGTTTTTTCCGCTGAGCATTTAGCGGTGTTTTTTGTAAGTTTCGCAATTTATGTGCAATAATAATTACAAGCATTACGGTAGAAAGACCCGCACTTTTTACTCAGATTTTTCCTTCAGAGTCGCTGGAATCGGAGTCTAATCTGAGAAGGATTCTTATGTCCGCTGCTGATGTAGATCTTGATTGTCTTTCAGGGTTTCCGTAGTTTTCTTTATTCTTCCATACTACAGTACTATTTTAGCAATTCTTCCAAAGTTCATAAACACATGACATTTGTAAAAACAATTCCTGTGGGGACCCCTTGACCCAGGAGTTTGTCCACTTTTGAAATATGCATATTAAGTGCTCATTATGGTATACAACCAGTTTGTAAAGTTTGAACGCGATCGTTACAGAGAAAAAAAACCGAAATATAAAATCTTATTCAAAAGCCTTAATTGGAAGTTTCCTCGAGAGGACCAATCTACCCACAGAGAATCGTCGAAGAATCTTTTTTTGAGTAATTTGTAATCATTTTTATGTCTTTTCAGTTATAGAAAACGAATTGTGATAAGCCAATGGTATTCTTTAAAAAACTGGTATTCAGAAAGCCAATCTCATAGCTTCGCATTTGCATTTTGTTTGTGCGTCTACCCTTCCATTACTCGTATATAACCAAAGTCCACCAAATTTTTCAGAATGTAGGCCGAGGAATGTCTAAAATCTATTTCCGACAACGGGTTGTTTCTAAGATTCTTACTGAGCTTGACCCCAATAAAGCGACTGGACCCAACGGTATTCCGCCATTATTATTAAAAGATGTTATTATACTTTGGCAAAACCTCTTACCAAATTCTTTCATCTCTCAATGAAGACTGGTGTTTTTCCGTCAAATTGGAAAAGAGCAAAGACGAAATGTAAGAGCTTTAACTGTTTTCTACAAATTTTTCTACGAAAGATGTGCTTTAAAAACCCGTTCTCTAGTTCCAAGACCTTCTGTCTGCAAAGTAAGCACTCGTTATAGGTCCAATGAACATAGATTTTCCTTAAGCCCTTTTTCATGTAGAACCAACACTTCAAATCCTCCTTTTTTCCGAGTGTTTCCCGAATCTTTAAATCTACAGGCCTTCAAAATACCCATCAACAACTTACTGAAGGATGACCGTAGTGCGTTCACTAGAAGTTTATAAATTATAAAAAAAATAATAATAATTTTTAACACCCTGCGGATCATTATTGAACAGTGCGTTGAATGCCGGTCACCACTGCACCTGCTGTTCATCGATTTTGAGACGGCGTTTGACAGTGTCAACAGACAGTTTATCTGGCTCGCCTTGAGCAGGAGAGGTATACCCGATAAACTAATAGCTATTATTAAAGCAACCTATGATGGCTCTAAGTGTCATGTGCTGCAAAGAGAAAAGCTGTCAGAGGAATTCGAGATCCTAATTGGGGTACGACAAGGTTGCATTCTATCGCCTATACTTTTTTGTTGGTGATTAGCTTCGCGCAGCTTTATCTACTGGAAACGTAGGAATTTGTTGGACTCTTACATCTCAACTCAAACATCTGGACTATGCTGACGACGTTTGTTTACTTTCACACAGGATTATGGAGCTGCACCAAATGACAACAAATTTGGTAAGGAAGGCAAATATTGCGGGTTTGAAGATTAATACTGCGAAAACCAAAATCATCAACCTAGGCACTAACTCAGTAACTCAAGTTAAGATTGCTGGTCAACCGGTAGAGAGAGTAGAGAGTTTCCAATATCTTGGGAGTATTGTCTCGACCGAAGGTGGAACCCAACAGGATATTGTCAACGGAATCGGCAAAGTAAAACTAGTGTTTGGAATGATGTCCATGATATAGCGAAGCAAGGCGATCAGCTTAAACACCAAGCTGCGACTGTTCCGTTCAAATGTTGAATCTGTGCTGTTGTATGAGTGCAGCACTTGGAAGGTGACCGCTACTATCACAAAAAGATTACAAACGTTCGTAAGTAGGTGCCTATGCAGGAACTTAGGGGTTTTCTGGCCTAACCGTATTTCTAATGACCATCTTTACCACAGAACGGGTCAGTAACATATAGGCACAACCATCCAACGACGGAAGTGGCAGTGGATTGGTCATACATACCGAAAAGGCAAGAGTTCCATAGTAAACTACGCAATGCAATGGAATCCCTTATCTCAGGATGGTAAAAGAACAGGTCGTCCGAGAAATACATAGTGCAGAACAGTTGAGGAGGAGTCTGAAGCTCATTGTCTGGACCCGCACCCGATGGCGCGTTGGCGTAGTAGAGGCCCTTGGACCCACTTCTTACTTATAGGACATAAGTAAGAAGTAAGGCTTTTAAGAAAAACGTCAAGTTGCAGAAGGACCGGATTCTACTATAGAGGTTCTAAGAATTTTTAAGGCTCACTTAAGAAATGACTTGATGTAATATTTTCTTGGCCAGGGTTTTTTGCAGTTTTCCCTGATTATGATCCATTGATTAAAGCAGTGACGCCATATTTCAACCCATCACATGCGCCACACGCGAAACGCGTCATACGAGAAATATACAGAATGCTACTTGACTTAGTCAAGTTGAATAAAACTTTTTAATAAACATACCTACATAGAAAGTTTCACTTGTATATTATATATAGATAGCGAAAGATATTCTTTAAATTTCGCGCAATAATAGTTTAAGGTAAAACAAATAAAGTTGTGTGTTAAAGGCCGGAAAAAGCTTTTTAAATAATATATAGCAACGAATTATCAACGATAGCCACGATACACATGGTGTACATGAAACAACGAGGCTGTGTACGTATTTTGTTACACGGACGGCAATTCAATTTAAATGTTTTAAATGTTTTTATTGTATGTACATCTTAGGAAGTAATGATAATTTTGGTTACTCGCTAATTTAAATCTGGAGCTACAAAACTAAGAATTTATAAGATAAGTGTTTTGTGTGCTAGAATTTCCGGTTCCGGTTTTACTCGTTGGCAGAAACATTCCACTCGTACACCACCTAATTCGTTGAATCACCTGAATCATTTAACAACAACAGTATTACCCATTAGTAGATTACACCGCAATTGGCATTAAAATAAATTCTGTTAACCGATAAATGAAAGAAACCGCAATCCGTCCAATTCAATTGAGGTTTCTTATCCCATAATGGCAGCCACTTTGGGTAGAGAAACTGCGGTAGGTACGAGTAGGTAAGAGGATTCTTTGTACAAAAATGGAAAATGATTTATTTTGCAATCGCATCTTACACTTATCACTTATCGTAAGTGCACTTCCCAATTTTGCGTTTATCGTTTTGTTGCTCCACTGATGCTGCTGTATACTTCACTGGATCAGGATGCGCACGGCGGCATGTATCACAAACAGACTATGAGTCCTGATGGCGTTCAAATCATTCTGTACCTCGTCGTATACATCGTCAATTTATAGTGAAAAAGATTTACCAACTTCCCGCTGAAAGATTTCCAAGATTTTTCGATTTTTCATTTTCACTTAACACAGTGCAGGCATCAATGAAGGACTGAGATTCGGTTGTTTTTTTTCTCGTCTGAATCTTTTTCTTCTTATATCCTTAGCGCTGGCAGTTCCATTGTTCCCTTGTGCTTGCAATCTGTGCGAAGAATCATTCTTGAACTTGTTCTTATTCATTTTAAACTTTCATGCATTTGCCTAAGTAGAAGATTCAGCGCAGATTCATCGGCCAGAAAACAACACTTTACTGAAGCAGAGCATTGTGCACTCAACAATTTTCACTCAATTCGTAATTCGCATTTTGTTTATCCGATGCCTGGCGACAATCTGATCCAATTTAAATTTAAGATAGCATTGAAGGATGGCATCAAACTGTGAATCCTGTAATTTTGGGTATGCATTTTCTTTCACATCCACCCACACATACGTGCGACTTTCTACTTTTATCAGCGGTTTGTGTTGATGTTTGCTGTTTAAAGATTTACGAAAATTAATTGTTTTGGAAATTACGTGATTCCAAACTATTGCAAATTTGTCAGGAACTTAAAAGTTTCCTTTGCTCGAAAGTGTTACTTATGTGTGCTTAATATGTAATACAAAATCTCACTCAATTCCGGTCGGTAGGAAATACTGATCAGTACTTTAAGAGTCGATTGACTCGTACTTTAAACAAATGAAAGGGAGCTACATGGTCAGCTGAGAGTGGTATTCAAGCAGGCTGCTTAGCTGACGATCAAAAGTAAGGGAAAGTGGAGCGGTCGGTCGGAGAAATTGACTAATTACTTTTAGAGTCGATTGACTTGTAATTTATAAAAGTCCTCGGTGGGACTAGCCAAACGGCGGTTTGGACGAGTGGCTATTCTCGGTAAACTCTTGATTGCAAAAATGCATTCGTTGTTGTAGTAGGACTATCACACTGGTAATTGGTTTTAGCGCTCTATGTCATTACTTATTTCTCTCAGCCGTTTGCGAATTATTTTGGCTAAGAGAAAATAAAAGAAGATAATAATATTTTGTGATTTATTTATTACAAGTTAATTTTGTATTTTCTTGTTGTCATTTAGGCTTAGTCGTCCCCCCTCACCAACTGTTTGGTTAATTAATTAAGTTAGGTTAATTTCCTACTGCTTTTTAATTTAAGAGAAAAAAAAGTAGAGTTTTCAGGTAGAATTCTATGGACCGGAGTCGGATTAGAACCTTTGCCGTTTGCCTACCGTCCGGTCGCTTTTGATGACTGAGCAACTCTAGTTGATATTATCTATTGAACAAAAGCTGAATTTAGTTGTACGGTATGTGGCGGAGCTATTCATATAATGGGTAGCTTCATTACAACATCAAGTAGAACTCGAGATCTGATAGTATGCCGACGGAATAAATCGGTGTTGAGAAAAGCGTATACGATTTTCTCGCCTACCCTACAAGACAAGAGATCCACATACGGTAAAGTCATCATTGTCCTATACCCGTGAGGATCTATCCCAGGCATATTAACACTTGATCTTGATTTTCACCCTTATTAAGGCCATTGAAAAATGTCTAAAAAATCCAAAACTCACTACACCTCAAAATGCGAAGAACTTTTATTTTAACGAGAAAATTGTAGTTCACCAGTGATCTAAGTAATTTAGTGTGAATTTTCCTTCATCTTAGCGCTGATTGAAGAAGCAGAGATTACTAAAATGAAAATATAATGACTTTTTAAATATTAATAGAAAACTTAACATGCGGTGTACGCACACTGCGCACGTTTGGTATGCAAATTGCACATTACTGCGGGTAATTCATTCTGAAAGGATTAACTACTGGAACTGCTAATTAGCAGCAGATGAAATTTGGCATTTTTAAGTGAAACTTTCGTATTCGACGCGATGATGGTCCGATGCTTATTTACACTAACAACTCACAAAAAAACAATATGAATAATGAACGAACTTCAAATTTTTCACCACACACATAACTTTTCCTTGCCATCACACAATGGCATAAATGCACATGCAAAAGGCTAAATTGTTATTAAAATTTATGAAATCGCATTTGCCATCAGCACCGGAGTCCAACACAGCCCCAGTCAAGTGCCCCAGCAATAACGGTCATCAACACCGGTTGCATTAAATAATTAATTCGCAAAGTGTTCAGCAGCTTTGCAGCAGACTGCGACTCAATATCAAACGTGCCTCAGCGTTTTGCTAGTGGTGACTTCGGGATGCAGATAGACGCAGTTTGTTGCACCCATCGCAGGAAAATGTCATTTTTCATGAGCAGCTTCTTTGGAGGAAACTTTTTAAATTAGTAAAGTTTTGGTTGTTGTGGAAATTCCTCTAGTGGTTGAAGAGCACATGGTGTTTGGGGTATGTACCATATTGAGCAGAGCTTACACGCGGTAATTGTATTCATTGGAGCTTTTTCAATTAGCCGCTTGTTGGTATGACTTTGTGTTTGACAGATTTAAATCAACATGTTACTGCTTGCTGCCTCAGAATACTCTTTTAAAAGCTACAAATATTAAACAGGACAAAGTCCACTGGTAACACATCAGTGCCTAACCAACATTTTCCTAAAAAATATAATCAAAATACGCTTTAAGTCCTGCAGTACACTCCCTCTGCCTTGATTACCTCTCGCTTAAATCATCGCTTATCTAGGCTATTCAAATATTTAATTGGTTAAGAGAATTTTGAGCAACAGTTTGCTGGTCGCCTTGTATTACCTCAGCAGTGTTATTAGTAGGTAGCGGAATGCAAAAGTTAACATAAAGCAACAGCCTGCCTACTCTGGATTTAATTATTACGATGGCAATCAAGGAGAAGCTGGTCCTCCGCACCCCTTAATCCTAACACCATTGTGAGGTTTAAATTTTAATTTTTACTTTAATGAGTATCAATAGGATGATAAAGAGAATATCTAGGCACTTGCAGAATACTGTATGTACTGTAGATGCAGTTGGTTTTTTGTTTATTACAAAACATGTATAGATTATCTTCCTAGCCACGACCTGGTTACTAGTTGGAGCTGGCTGTTATTTACTCAAGCGTTGGTTGTGTCCATCGGCTTCAAAATTGGCTTTATGCCAACGGGTGTGCCAACACTGTTATTCAACAGTTTGCCGCACTGTGCCGGTAATAATTGTCCCCTCCATGAGATGTTATCTTTTCTGTTAAACAAACGCAACAGACGGCAGGACACAGGCATTTTGACACATTTGTGCATTGCACGTTGTATGTACTACTATGGTTCGATGGCTGGCTTTTGTTTTGTTAATTAATTGAAATTAAGTCATAGGGAAAGCCACACACAACGGAAAAATGTATTATTTAATGATTTTCCATAGTAAAACAAACCGAAACCATGAAATGTATTTCCAGATTTCTTTTTCTTGGTTAATACCATCAAATTTGACTCTACTATCGGTTCTAGACTCTCGAAAAAAAACTGTACACTGGTGTCGATATTGAGCCTATATCATCCAGTTTGGCATCTCTAAACCCTGGACTTCCAATTTTGCGGAGTCCCTATAGATAAGGGTTTTTCTGTCTCGGTGTCATGTTTCCTAAATCCTACCACAAAGGACTTTCCAAGTCGATTCCTCTTGGCAAACTAAAGATATCCTGCCCAACGGAGGCTACTAAACTTGATTCTCTTCAGGATGTCAACATTGCGGTGACGCTCAAAGAATACGGTATTGAAGAGTTTCCGGAATCATATTTTCTCAAATACCTGGAATACCACAATTATATGCAATATAAATAGTTTTTCTCGTATATCTTATGGGGAAATCCGCTGAAGTTGCGTGAATTTTATTACAAAGTCCGTCCAGAGCACATGATGCTTTACAGTTGTGGAATTTTTATATTTGATCTTTGCAAGTCATCATTCCCCGTCCACTGCTGTCATGTCTGCTTTACACTTTGGAATCGGTATGCTGCTGTGATGCTCGAGCTTTATACATTGAGCATACGTTCCATGAGAAAATTAGCTCATTTAGCCGTTTTCGTTACAGCTGTCGTCAGTATTTTAAGAGGATGATTTGAAATAAGTAATCATGTTTTTTTACGAGCGAATTCATTAGCCTTCCACCAACTTCAATTGAGTTCAATGGCTGACGGTGTGACGTCTTTTGAGTTCGTAAAGGATTTTGCATTCGGATTCTGCTTTAAATTGTAGGTCTCTTCCATTTGTTTCCAAAAATATACATGCGCAACATAAATGGTCGCGAGAAGCTAGGCTTTGGACCGCAAGAGAAGGGACACCGTGAAAAATGCTTTTGGTGTTACTAGGATGCGAACCACGAACCTCCTGCTCAGTAGCCACGCGCATTTGCACTGAGCCACGTCGCCCACTTGCTTATTATTAACTTATAAAACTAATATTCACAAAGACGGTAGCCCTATCTACTTTTCAACTTTTCAAGTAGTCTGGTTCACTTCCAAATATTAACTTAGCTTGCTGCGATAAAATTACTTTATTTATACCTAATCACGTTGAAGAAAACCCTAGTCCATATGGTATACACGGTGAACTAAAAGATCTCTTGTATCTTAGGGTGTATTCACTCTAAGAGACGTACCACCTCCCTAGTGAAGGATATTATGTCCTTAGTAGCCGAATTTCTAAACTTCGCTTCCTTATGAAAAATGAGTATCCTTAATCCAAGTAATGCGGGGCATTCGCAGAGACTCAACCTACATTCTGTCTCCGAGCCAACACCAATTTTGTTAAGGTGATATCGCAAACCACAATGAACTGTTAGGAAACTCACTAGCTTCCTAATGCTATCCCTATTTATATTAAGGATTTTCTTATAGGAAACGGGCCTGAATAATTGTTTGGATTGCCTCAGCCCCGGGACGTTATCCCAGTCGGCCAGACAAAGCTTGTATTCCCAACAATTTGTCAGTGCTGTGGAGGCAGTCAAGTTGAAACCATAGAGGGGTTCAGGTGATATGAACGCAGATTCCGAGCTATCTCTATCTAGTTCGTCTGCAGATTCGTTTCCTGCAATTTCCTGATGACTAGAGAGTGAAACTCGGTTGTGTCTGGCAAGTGATTGCAGTAACAGTTTTTAACTGATAACGAGCTCATTAAGTGCTGGGTGGCTATCTAAAAATATGTATATTATAGCGCTCTTAATTTCTTTACTAGGGTTAATTTGGCGCAGGTCTCAATGGCATGGAGTTCCGCCTGGAAAATCGTTGGAGTTTTCCCAATCGGTATCGAGTAATTGTTATTGGGTCCAAAGATACCACAGCTTCAACTCTAGTTTCCATATTCGATCCATCTGTGTACCAGACCAGACATCAAGCGTCCAGTGCAGGAACACCTTTGCACTAGCTTACCCGGTCCAATATTTCTACCTCAAATAACCTGCCGAAACAGTGATCGACCAGTCTTCTCTTTGTGAAAAGCACTTTAACGGTTTTGCAAGGATTGATGGATAGTTCTTCTCTGCTGCACCATTCGAGTAGTAAAGCGTGACACTAGTGATATTCGTGCAGTACGTACCGCTCATACAATTCACCAAATCGGCCGCATAACCAATGGCGATGTAGCCTGAAGATCGACTAGAAGATTGTCAATGATTTGTGACCACAGAAAGGGAAGAAAGCACTCCTCCTTTGGGGACATCCCATAACATACAGGCATACAGTGCCAATTCCTTGAAACGAAAAGTTCCTTCTATCATCTTTACAAGATAGTGTAGGGTACCTTTTATGCTTTTGCCTTTCCTGTACGCTAACCGGCCTCTAATATGAACCTGATCAACATACTCATGAAGGTTGCTATCTTTTCTGCTCTATTCTGTTTGAACCACACCATCTAGAAAATACCAAAACATACCGGTATAATCTCCTTATATAAATTTTGTATACAAGTTACACTCGTATAACTGTTATATACAAATGTTTTTGATAATTCCATAATTTTTTTACAATTCAATGCAATGATTATTCTTTTATAGGAGTATGCACAGTGCGAAAAATGATTTCTATTTGCATTTTCATAACAATATTATTATTTTCAGTGTACCTATTCAATTTTAATTTCATTTTGTACCAGTTCCATGTGCAAGTCCAATTGAAGTTCGTCATTTCTGACAAAAGAGTTGCATGGACAATGTTTCTTTAAACCATGTTTTCAAAGCTATAGTTGATGTTTATGTTAGATTCTTTGGTGCCGTCCAAAGTTGAATACCATATGTTCATATAGGTTTGAGTACCTTCTTATAGAACAGGAGTTGATATGCAATATCAGCCAGTACAAATTTTGATAAAGAATACCAAGTTAATCTATTTTCTTTGTGGCGTGATCCCTAACATATTTAAACCTGTAAAACTTGCGAAAGTCTACGAGTTGTTTTCCATTAAAATTGTTCCCATCAATTTGTTATTATAACACCCGTAACATTCAGATTTACATATACATTATTTGTAATTACAATTCAACCGAACAAATATTTCGATGTTACTTTGACCCAAGAATTCTCGCAAAAGTTAATAATCATAACTTCTAATTCGAAAACTTGAAATTGTCCTTGCAAACTTTTTCTACAAAATCGACACTGAATGCAAAATAAAAAGAAAATTGTAAACAAAATTAAAGCAAACGCGTCGGCAAAGTTCAAAACAAATTCACTTCAATTTGCAATTACAAAAATTACCCGTTTATGTGACTATGGCAGGTGCCTTGGGGTTAGTAGGGATAATAGAAAAATATGTTGTTTGTTGCCATAGATATCGCCTGTTGGTTTCCTTTGGTTATTTTCATTTCAGATTTCTCAGAATTATTTTAAATAATTAACATTGTTGGGTAAAAACGGGCTTTGATGGCTCGCGCTAATGTGCAACCTGCTGACAACAACAAGTCAATCGGCAAAAGAAAGATTAAAAATATTACGTGTCCATAACCAGAGAAAAGTTTTTTTTTAATTATGACGTCGCGAATTTTGAAATCAAAGGCTACTCTACAGAGATTCAGGGTTTGTTGTCGACGATGAATATGCTTTGTACTGAGGTGAAGGTTATCTCCATTCGGTCTGATTTAGACTTTCCCATTAAAACTTTCGAAAAGTCGGTAGTACATTTATTGTCGATATCGATTAATATATTGTTCACACGACCAGAGATGAAAATGACTGTTACCTACGCTTTAACCCTCGAAAGTAGGTATTTATACTTACAAGCAAACAAGCGACAAGACGCACGTGACGTTGCTAGTAGTTGGTCCTATGGTCGGGATTCGGAATTGGGAGAATTTGGCAAGTGAGCCACAAGGTGCGCACGAAGTTTCTAAAAGCCATTCGGTCCAACGGTCATAGATATAAGAACCGCGCAAACCACTGCGATTTTGGCGATTGCTGATATATATATAAATGGGATGAACTTCGGAAATCGCTGTGGTTTGCGCGTTCCTATTAGAGTGCGTGCGGTAGGGCACTCGTACATTCACTCGACTATGAAAAATTAATAAACAATGGTCCGGAAAGCGCAATACCGCGGTCGTATCGGACGGGCATCTGTTGTAAGTTAGTGGATGCGGTTGGACACTCGTACATCCACTAGACTCACTAGAAGCTGAAATTTAGACGGAAGGTCCGGCTCAAAGGGCATATGATTCTGCTCGCAGCGGGCGCTGTACTGTACTGCCCGCGTCGCTGGCCAGCGTTCTGTTTGACAGAGCCTTTAAAGAAAAAAATGTATTTAGTCAACCGAATGTCCGGTGTATTCCACTTGAGTATGAATCATCATATTTAGCTCTACAACAGGTGTCCGGTCTTAGCTTTCCGCAAAAAAATCTCTCCACCGGTCCCAATTTCGAGCCGATGTCATCCAGTTTGGCATCCCTAAACTCTGGGCGTTCTGGTCTACGCCATCCTTCCAGCGTAGGCTTGGCCGGCATCGCTTTTCTCTCAAACGCGGCTAAGAAGTCAGAATGCTTTTTGCTAAGCACCCAAGTCTCGAATCCATATGTAAGTACTGGTATCCGTATGAACATTGTCTTATATATCAGCAGCTATTATTATGGTTAAATTCCCGGATTTGAAGAGTCTTGACAGACTATAGTACGCTTTGTTGGCTTAAGGCAACGTTGAATCTTCTACTCGCAGACGTGGCCACCATGTACTTTGTTTTGCTCTCATTTATTTGTAGCCCCATATATCGTGCCACCTGCTCGATTTGGATGAAAGCTTCCTGTACAGCTCTTCGGTTTCTACCAATTATGTCAAAATCGACTGCGTAAGCCAGTATCTGAATAGACTTATACTTAGACTTGTTCCTCTCGCCATTACGTCAGAGTCTCGGATCACTTTCTCCAACGCCAGGTTGAAGAGGACGCAGGCCAGTGGAATGCATTATCATCCCCTTGTCGGAGCCCGTTATAGATGTTGAATGGGCTTGATAGTGATCCGGATATTTTTACGTGGCTTATAACATTGGTCATGGTCAACCTACATAGTCGTGCCAGTTTATTTGGGATGCCGAATTCTCTCATGTCTTTATAAAGTTCTACTCTGGCTATGCTATAATAGCCGGCTTTAAAGTCTATAAAAAGATGGTGTAGTCAGTTTTGAAACTATAGACATTTTTCCATCAGCTACCCAAGGGTGTAAATCTAATCAGTTGTTGATTTGGCGGGGATGACGCCACACTGGTATGGACCAATGATGACTTTAGCGTATGGGGCTATCCTATCTTGAAGGATAGAGGAGAAAATCTTATACGCGGTACTCAACAACGTTATACCACGATAATTGCTGCATTTTGTGATATCTCCTTTCTTATGTATGGGCCCACTGGATGCCTCTTCGCTAGTCTTCTGGCATCGCTTCTTCCTTCCATACTTGCACTATTATTTCCTGAATTGCTTGGTGAAATGTTGGGCCTCCTAATTTAATCAGTTCCGCTGGGATCCAATCTGATCCTGGGCCTTATTATTTTTGAGCCGATTTATCGCTTTGCTAAATTCGTCTATGCTTGGTGACGGCAGCATAGTATGGTCTTGGGTCATTGGTGGAGCCTTCAATTCCTCAGTTAGCTCGCTGTCTGTTCTGTTCTAGTTCACGGACGAGATTCTTCTCCCAGGTCTCTGGCTCTCTGGTCTCTTCGTTGTGAAGGGCAGCCGTGTTGACTCGAAGCGGATGCTGTCTTTCTTGATGATGCAATCCGCTTTCGGAGCACTATACCATCAAGATAGTGGTCCAAATCGACGTTGCCAACTCGGTACGTTCGTACCGTCATCAGGTTCGGGTTGTGGCGGCGGTCGTGGTCTATCTTATTGCGAGTGGCTCCGTCAGGAAATACCCAAGTGGCTTGGTGGATATTTTTACGCACAACCCTTGTACTCGCAACGACCAAATTATTACTTGCTGCCATCTCTATGACTCGTTGTCCATCGTCATTAGAGTTCTCGTGTAAGCTATGTGTGCCAATTTACTGCCTGAATACTGGCTCCCTACCTATTTTGGCATTCATATCCCCCAAAATGATTTTTACGTCATACTGAGGATAGGCATGGAGTAAGCCTTTCGTTCGACTAATTCAAAGAATTCTTCTTTTTCATCTTCTGAGGAATCCTCTGTAGGTACGTGAACGTATAAATCTGCCCCGCCCCGTATTGATCAATATAAATATTATTTATAGACATTTTGTTTTTCTGACTAAAAGAATTCTGTGTGCCTATCATGATAACTTCTGCCCACTTTTAAATTGGGTACAAAAAATTTGTTCTTCGGATCGGACGTAACGAGTACTTACACTGTGCTTGTCACTTGACTTGTATCTAATTGTTAGTTATGTTCAAGGGTAGTGTATTGTTAACCAGTAGGTAACCTTTTCTTATCCTATAAATGTTCTTGGCTTACTGTGCGTTTGTACTGAATAGTGCACAGCTTTCCTACCTATCCTTGCATTTCAAATGCACACACAAAGTAGGTTAACATATAAATATGGAATTGCATTAGCATCAGCATCAGCGTCAGCATATGTCAGCAGCTTTCATTCTTTCTTGGTTGGCTTCCTGTGAAATCCGGGTTCTTAGAGAATAATCAGCAAGACAGACTCTGACTGTTGGTACGTTGTTGGCATTTTTGACGGAAAATATGTTACATATGAGCACAATGTTTCCGAAACAGAGACGTCCTTATGCATGACAAAAAAAAAAATATAATACAGAGTACTGCTTCACAATGTCGACCGCCTGGTGCGAAGCGTGTCGTGGCCCGTATGAGGAATAATAATAAGAAGGAACTTCGTAGATTCCTGCGCTTTGCTACACGAAAAAAAAAACGTACATCATATATCGCAGCCATATGTCAACCACCTATACCACCACCTTCGCATACAAATGGAATCATAAATGGGAAATACTGTATTTTAGGATTTCTCTGTGAACCATGCCATATCTTATCATGGCGTGTGCATTCACAACCCAACCGTCATAGTCAATTGTATTGTTGCAGCAAGATGATGATAAGCGTAATGCTTTAGGGGCTCGAGCTGGGTTTGACACCGAGCTGTTAGCGATTCACATTTGCTCGAATTTCGGATTTCGCTTCTTAAACATTTCCACTTAGTCTTTTGCAGGACGACGAAGCATCAAGCATTGAAGATAATGTAATTGTATCTTGGCTGGATGTATGTTTAAGCATCATGTGGTGCGCAGTTATAACTGTGATTATTTGATTTATTAGTGTCATGCACCAATGGGCCAAGTTGTGAACATTCGTCGGAGTCCACAATGTGGTACCGTGGGTAGGACAGAAGATTGTTTATAGCCTCTTTATTTGCACTTCATACAGGGCCCAGCTTTCTCCCCTTTCATAGCTTTGAGATAAAAGTTTCGATTTTAAATTTATTATCAAAAAAATTTATGCAAAACATCCAATCCTAACATTTTAACGTCAATCTTGTTTTAAGCGTCAAGTAGGCATTGACTTGAGTCACAGGTGAGACAGGCTTTTTTGAAGAACTGACGAAAAGTATATGCATGGAACAAGTAAAGATAAGTAAAGAAAAACCAAGCCATATTTCTACATTATTACCGAAATCCAAAGAGTTTTCAAAATATTTTCCCAACTGCCTAACTGCCTAACTGCCACTCAACTCTTTAGTGTCGATGTCCTGCATTTCCTAGTACAATAATGCCGGGGCTGATGCATCTTCTGCCTATTTATCACAACAGGAACCAAGTGGAAGCGAATGGGCTTGGTACTTTCATGCTTACAGCTATTTTTTGTTCATATTCTATAACAAGCCTTCCGGTGCCGGTAGCTATCTCACTTTTCATGATTGTGTCTGTGTATAAGTTTGCTAACATCCTATAAATATCCTATGATGAATGGACATGTTGATGTGTAATTTCAATGTGTAACATCAGTTGCTGTGAGAGTACACAGTGTTCAAGTTGGGGTTATATGTTCAATAGAAAAGCTCCAGCCATCCAGCAATCTGATCTATGTACTCAGCTGTTGAAATGTCCGATGACAGATTCCAAAGCTGTATCCTACGGTGGTTGTCGGTTGCTTGAAATGTGAACCTTTTATACCTTTGAACAAATATCGCTGTTAAAGGAGTAGATGTTGTATGGGAAATTTCATCATGGACCTTGTTTCTTTGAGCGTCTGTATGAAGAATCGGCCGGTCGCATTCTACGTACTTTTCAATCACGATAGCGGAACAAAACAAATTGCATGCAGAGCTGCATGTGTCGGCTTTCAATGTTCGTCATTGCATTTTACATCACAGTTGCATTCAATCCATTCAATGAGAATGCAATTTTGGTCATCGTTTGCAACTTGCAAGGGTTATGGTGATTCAGAGTGCAGTCCAATGAAATTGCTTTTGAATTAATTTTATATTTCCGGGAAGTTTGCATAGTGCACAACATAAAATGTCATCTGTTGTGCATATTGAGCGCGAACGTATTCAATGATGTTTTAGCTGGAATTTTTTCTCTAAATGCCACATATAAAGGTTGGTTAGTATGGCACATTGCAAGCATTTGGTTTTCTAATCATTAACCATCTCAGTTTTCCGGGCGAGTTTATGTTATGCTTTTCTAGATTCGGCGTGATAGCTATCAAGCGAAATGGTCTTATGTCTTGTCTTGTAGTCATGTGCCATAAATCCTACAGGAAAGGACTCTTCAAACTCACCAAAGACTACCCAGATAAATTTTTTTATAGAATTCATCATCGTGGCAACGTATATCGTATATTTCTCGAATGTGTCGTCAATGTTATCTGACTACTATGACTACTATTTACAACGCGTACATTCGCCTTAAACTTAGAGCATCAAAATTCCATGTCTTGTGCACCCAAAACTAACTTCTTGGAGACTCTTCAGTGATAAAATAGAAGAATCTTCTGAGGCGTCTAGGCTAAGAAAAATCCTCGCAACCAATCTAATAATGCCGAGCTGCCTGAAAAAAGTAGATGGCTCGTGGACTATTTCAAGCGAATAATCAGTCAATCTGCTTTTAAATACCCACTTTACGGGAAGCTCCCATATTTTAAGTAATGTCAGCCTTGATAGGGCATATACTCGTTCAATTATCTCCAATGATCTGATAAATAAGGAAAAACTGCTTTGGGCGCTACAAAGATTCAAACCATACAAATCTGCAGTACCTGATGGCATAATTCCATCCGAGCTGAAAAGCACTTCGGATATTATCATTCCTTTGCTGGAAACAATTCTAAAGAGTTGTCTCGATCTGGTCCATATTCCAGTTTAATGGAGAGAAGTTAACGTAGTTTTCATACTCAAAGCCGGCCAACGCTCGCATATTAGCCCAAAGGATCTGAGTCCAATTAATCTTTCAGCATTCCTGTTAAAGACACTGTAAAGACTGATCGATATCTACGAATACCTTAAAGGAACTCCTGTAAAATGCTCTCTTGTTGCTGGGCAGATCGCTGTGGTTTAGCGGTAAATCCTCACAAAACTGAGCTTGTCATATTCACCAGGATATATAAAGTTCCACATATTAAACCTCCTTATATAAAAGGTTTAAGCTTAACATTCTCTGAGAGAGCCAAGTATTTGGGTCATATTTTGGAGAAAAAGCTAAGCTGGAAACCTAAATTGCAAGAAAGAATTCGTAAAGCCACAGTGGCACTCTTCTCATGTAAAAAAGCCATTGGTAGCAGATGGGGTCCTCAAACCCATATAACATAAAATTGGCTTTGTACAGCGGTAGTAAGAGCTACTCTTCTATATGGTGTGACATTATGGTGTACTGCCTTAAATAAGAAAGTAAACTTTGACAAATTCAAAGTTCGAAGATCAGCTATTTTACAGCAGGCTATTGGCCTTAATGATATCTCCCAGTGCACTAGAAATCAGTCACTCCCCTATCCTGCATTTAGTCGTTAGAATGACGCACTCGGCTACCGCCTCGTGCTTTAAGCTTCTAACTAGCACGATAATCTCCACTTTGCTCGCTCGTTATGTAATATACTATTTTCCTTCAATGCGCAAAATTTATTTTAGATTTGTTCCTATGTAGCCTTTATAAGCCAAGCTTTTCAATGATAACAAATTTAATTATCTTCATTCATAAAGTACACAGGTGAGCTTTTAACAGAAGGTTAGGTTGTGGTCGCAGTAATCAATTACATGGACTATTAGTGGTCCTTTGCGTTACCACAGGAACATATACCTTTCTCTTTTTCTGAGCATCCATTCCGAGCTCAGTGAGTCGAAGTATGTCTCGTACTTTGCAGTTTTCAAGATCTGAGAGGTTATTTATTAACCGCTTATCTAAGAATTTGTGTTTTCTGTATACTAATGCCGGACATGTGCAAATAAGATGTTCTATTGTCTCCACTTCCTCCTCGTCCATGCAGCTTCTGCAGAAGTCATTGTATTCGATACCCATCCCTCTTGCGTGTTTTCTGTTAAACGACCGTCATGTCAGTATACCCACAACCGTTTTTAGATCACGTCTTTGTAGGAGGATTAACGTAGTTGAGCCCTTTAATTCTTAATTTATTAATTAATTAATTTTTGGATTTTAAAGTATTCCGCATATCTTTACTTAGCTTACAACACGCATATAGCATGAATTCAGTTTTGGCTATTAACATGTTAAGTGGGTATTGTTGATAAATGCTACCACTCAGGAAATTCTTTCCTTTTCATATCCTAATTCCTCTTATTAGTTCCAAATTAGTTGAAGTAGATATAGGTTAATTACTTCACCCACTATTTGAAATGAAATTGTATGCCGTTGTTATTTATGGAAACTCATATTTACCAAACGATTTTTATGAAATTTTCAATGTATATTATTGGCAAGTGGAGGATGCTTTCAGGCTATGGAACTCAATGTATAGTACACAATGCTAAACCGATTATTATGAACCACCCCACTTCACAATCAAAAGAGTTGCGAATTCAAATAAAAATATAACCGTCATTTATTAAAATGCTAGCACCAACTAAGTAAATTCTCTATCCTTTTCATATCCTAATTTCTCTTATTAGTTGCAAAATAGTTCAAGTAGATGTGGGTTAATTACTTCACCCACTATTTTAAAATTTCAATTTATTTTTTACTATTAAGCATGTATCTGTGTACGATCGGAACAGTTGGGCTTTCTATAGAGAAGGTTTTGATAGTGACAGGCGGTAGTCGGGGTTTGTATGTGTGTGAAGTGCCCGCTATTGGTAAATAATTGAAGACATGTAAGTTTCAAACAAATTCCAAATTTTTAGTTGTATAGTTAAAATCTGTTCTTACTAAAAAAGCAAATGAATGAAATGTGACTCAACCGCACTAGGACTTTTCCAAGTCTGCACTCATCATACATTTCTCGAATATAGCGACAAATGAAAGCTGTTAAGTTTGCACAGAAAGACTACATTCTTAATTAAATCCAATCAAAACTTTCAACAACTTGAAAATTGAACAATAATTAGGACAATTTGCATGCAGCACGTTTGTCCGATTTATAGATGTAGCTTGTCGTTATCCATGTCTATATATGCAGCTCCGTCCTGTCTATGTTTATTCTATGGATAACATATCCTTTTTCTTGTGTTCACCATTAATTATTTATATATGTACTTCTTATTCCTTTCCCATGTCTGGACATGATTTCATGTTGGAAAATATTTTTATTGCTGACAGAGACACTTGAACACTTTTTTTATTATTTATTTCGCCTTCAATTTAACTCTGAAAAGTTTTCTCAACAAAATCCTTCTTAAGATTTCGCAGCAAGCAGCAAGATTCCAAGTCCGCAAAAATGAAATCTTTATCAACAGCGCCACCATGTCGGCGAGCGTGAAGTTGCTTCAGATATTGCTACTAATTTCAGAAAAAAACAAGTAAGAGTGCTAAGAAAAATATTTTCGTGTTTGGAAAACTTTTATGACAAGTAAAACAACTGTTGATAATGGAACGAGCAAATTGCTTCTCCGTATAATTCCGGTCGCTGTTCGCTGAGATGTCAACAACTCACCATACTTGTAAACAGAATAGCAAATGTGATTTGTTATTTATCCTGGATGAAAACGAACTCAATTGCATTAGATTATGCCTCGTTGTACGAGTTTGATCTCTGGAGGCGTCTCGCTCGCGGCCTGGCAGGCATTCTTTGATATTGTTTTGTGCCAAGGAGATCCGGTTCGCTTGCTCGATATCCGATACTCATGTAATGATTTTTTAATTCAATTCCGAAGTAAATTTATCTGAAAAAATTCTTGTACCAAAATACGTTCCATTGCGGCGATGCATTTGGCCTTTGGGAACATTTCTCCAGAGAACCTTCTGCCTGCTAACTGCTACGATGAGATTCTCACTTCTCACGCTATAATAACTATAATAACATCTATTTCGAGGACACTACTAGATATAATTTAACGATGTGCCGTCATTGCACAGGGACGACACACATCGGGTAAATGTCGTTATCTGACGCACGGCTTTCGCTGATAAAATAAAAACTTTCCAGTTGCAAAATTTTACTGTTCCAAAGTTGCGTGAACATTTATTCGTTATCAGTTATCACCATCGTCATATTGCTTCGTGAATAATGGGAATGTTTTTAATATCGAAGTGTGCCTCGTGGATATACTCGTAATAGCCATAATGCTCAGAAAATGACTTATGAGCAATAAAAATATTTTATCATTTCGCGCCATTTGGACAGACCTTTGTTCCCACACTTGTCCAAACCAACTCTTAGATAAAAAAAACTCTTTTCGATGACTTGGAGTTCAGATGCGTGTTCCTTTTTTGCCATAAAACGTGTAATTTTAGCGATATAAACTTTGTTCCCCCTGAGCCACAGCCCCACGGGCTTATTCCGAAAAAGCATAAACGTGCATCCGTTTTACGCTTTTTCAACAATGTAGTTGGAGTATACTCTTATGTTGGATGGTGTGCGAATAGCAACGAGTTGATTCGAAAACTCATATAATTTCCATGATAGTTATATATAAACGAATACCAATAAAGCAAAAACTTGTATCATTTGGCGGCAATTATTGCTGGTATCACTGCTCCGAATCTATAAGGACATTCAGGCGAACATGAGCTTAAATCTCGTGCTTTATTCTTTCATCTGATGACTGTCATCAGAAGTACAGCCAGAAATCAATTTTAATGCAGGTAAATAAATGAATATAATCAGAGCAGCAACCATAAGTTTTATTACTCCCTACCCTTGGTTGAAATTGCATTCATTACCTGTGTGGAGAAGATGAATTTAAGGTAGGATAAGGAGATAAGTTACTTTAGGTTTACATTTATTGTTATTTTTGTTGACTGCGGACGAACAGAGGTCCCCCCCCCGTTAAAGCTAGACACATTGCATTGTCTTTAATACCCCTTTACGCATGCGCATTATAAAAAAACTCAGCAAAATATTGACAATGTGCATCAGTTTGCACTTAAATTTAATTGATTTATGTCAATGTTTTGGAAAATATTTAAGAAAGTGTCTTGGTTGCGTCGATGTTTTTATTATTCATGAGGCTTTATTCCAAAAGCAAAATTTTGACGATCCCATTGGCGATGAAAAATTTTGTATTTCAGTATTTATCCGTCAACAAAATATTTGGCTATTTTGTATTTTCCGTCTTGGCGTATATTAATTGAAGTACAAGATATTTTGCTTCGAAGTATCAATTTTATTACATATATTTAAATTATGTAAAAAGTACAATATCAGCCATTCTTGAAAACAGACAGTTTTGCAGTATTCCTGCTTTTCAGTCGCTACATTGAAAGATGAGCTTCCGTTTTATTTTAATTTTTATACAAAACTCCTTTTGGTTCGTCCTTAAAAATAAGAACTGTTATCCGAAAAATAATAATAATCGAAAGCCAAATTCAAGAATCTTACTAATGGATTTCGTTCCGAAATGGTTTTATTGAAAACCGAAATTCGAAAATTGGAATTAACCGAAGAACGGAAATTGAATGGGATTTAAATGCGGTCATCCTGTAGTCGGCGCCGCTTTTGAGATACGAATCATTGAATGATATTATTCAATAAGCCTTTTTATGTTTTGTAGTGTTGAAAAATAAAAAGCCAATGCAAGTCGTAATATATTTTCTAGTAAATATCGTGTACAATAATACATGGATTAATTTTTTTAGTCCAGTTTCGGAAAACAATTACATAGGATATTTCCATTTTAGGATTTTACCGAAAAGTTTATATTGATTTTTATTTTAAAACTACTAAAAGAACGGCAACACGACAAAACCAATTGGAATGACCTTAAGGAATTCCTTAGAAGTAATTTTAAAATTTTAAGGGGTCACTAATAGCCCGCATATATTATTATCATTAAAATGGGTATAAAAACTTTATTGTTTTCTTAGCTTAGTCTATTACTTTTAAATTTTTTGTTTGTAAAATAAATAATAAAATTTATATACAAAAATTTGAATTTGAATACAAGAGAATCCGGCGCTCTTGTTGGGAGTCTGTCGAGAGTCAATATATACGCATACTGTCTAAATGCGTCAGTCAGTTATTGCTGCTCACTTACCGCCTCAGATCTCTTACTGCTGGTAATCGTCTAGTTATGCCACTTGTAAACATAAAGGCTGCTAATTTTTGGAATAGAACGCAAATTTCTTCTGTTTCGTTGGAAGCAATTTACAAGATTCATGAAATTTTCAGCTTTTTTACCCCCCCGGTCACAAGATGACGGTAAAAAGTGGATTGTAGTAAGTGGATTATTTGTGAGTCTACCTCAAAATTAACTCACTCACTTCCTTCTGCGTAACAATTGCGCACACACAGATGCAAAGAGACGTCACTTTCAAGATTTAATTAAATACGTAGGCGTTGGCATCCACAGAATAGAGTTCGTACACAGCACAGCGTTCCTTGTTCAACAGAGAAGCGAAACATTATCGCAGGTTTTATTTACTTTAACATCTTATTTAATGTTTCGTTCTCCTGTTTATCGTAATTTAAAAATGCAAATACATGCGAACATTCATTCATTTGCTTAACATTCTCTGAATGTCCTAAGGATATTCATTGGATGGGCGGAAGCGGTGATGTGTTTGACTTACCATCAGTTCTGTATTTAAATTTGTTACAGGGATTTTTTTTAGTTGAATTCTAAACGCAAACGAGATTACTGCTACCCTTTAAAATATATTACAAAATTTACATACCGTGATTTAGGTGTATGCTTCAGGTTGTTGCAGGTAGGATTTTAACTTTTTCAATTCAGATTAGCCAAGGATTGTATTGCCAAAATATTTTAATTTAACTTTTTGTTGCAATCTAACAAGAAGTCTCTTTCCCTTCGCTTCGCTTAAGGTTTTTATTTTATGAATTGGAATTGGTTTAAAGGATTCATATATGTGGCATTTAATTGCACTTTGAGGAAAATGGTGAACGTTTGGAGTTTGCTTTTGAATAAATTTACACTAAAATAAATTGGAAATCGTTAAGGATATATATTTGTATGTTTAGTGACAGACAGGCAGACGAAAATTGATAAAAAGTTTAATTAAATCTGTTTTCGTGTTGGTGCATTAAGTGCTAAATGTCTCGAGTTAGATTCTCTGCGTTGAACAGGGTAAAAATCGGACAAAAGGTCTCAGAACTTCTTAGGTGAATTATAAGTTATATTAAAAGCTGATCTCATAAACTTCTCGCAGTTTAATGCTATCACAAAAAAATTATATCAATTACGCACAAAATTAACTGTATTCGGAGAAGATTCCAATAAAAATTTCGCTCTCAGGTTGTTTGTGTTAACTAAGCCACAATATGGTCTTTGGCGCAAGTACGCCCAAATTGTTGTTGCTATAAAACAAACGCACACCTATGTGCGACACGTGTTGCAACGTCGTGTGTGTCCGACAGAACTTCCGCAAACTTTACGGTCATTACAGGATTTTATCTCCTTGAAAAAGTTATTAAAACCTGACAATGAAACTGTAATGTGGCATGACACACAATAAACTCACTTCCCGTTGAGCGTCTCATGTCCAGTACCACACAATGAAATGCATTTTAACGGACAGATTCGAAATGGCTTTTTGGCTTTGTATTTCGTACGAATGTCAGACGATTACTTTTTTATTACGGCGTCAGTTCTTCGGAACAGGAAGCTAAGAAGAAGCTTGGCGCGTGTCGTCTCTTTTATGAGAGCATTCTACTCAGATGTAAAGGCAACAAAAACATATGTAAGTTATATGACTTAACTTTAGTGTGCTAATCGTTTAATTCAGAATACAACCGATTGGTTGGTAAAAGAAATCCGAACATAATCAAGCCCTAAGATCACCTGGATTTCTGGATAGCAGCGTATTAACAAGGACTTTTCGAAGAGGACATGAATTTGTTCGCTCAGCAACTTTGTTTATTATCTAAGAAGTCATATGAAAATGACACAAAGTAAATTCACATTATTTGCAAAGTGAATTTGAAATATCTCAAGTTGACAAGAATTATTTAAAAGTGTAATAACAGAAGCATGAACGTACTCTAATTTACCAAGAACTAGTCGGTGGATTTGTTTTGATCGAAACAATTTCCTTTTTGTGATAGGTGTTTTTTTTTTAAATATTGACTCGGTGCAAAGGGAGGACTCCCTGAATGACTTGCGTCACGGCAATAAGGTGGGCTATGCCCTTTATTAAAATTAAATTCGAAGGAATGCGAATTACAGTTTATCACATTCGGCCGGTTTCATTTTATTTTCTCAGAATTGTGCAATCCAATAACTATCTCGGGTCAACTGTAGCATCCAAAAACAGCATGGAACCAGAATTACGCGCACGCTTACTTCAAGCCGACAAAGCTACTATACTCTTCAAATCCAAGAACTTAACCATAACATCCAAGCTGCTGGTATATAAAACAATGATCATATCAGTACTTACATATGGATCCCAGATTTGGGTGCTTAGCAAAAAGCACTCTGACCTCTTAGCCGCTTTCGAAAGAAAAGTCTTACGGAGAATGGTTGGCCCCGTATGTGAGGAAGGACTCGATAAACTCTCTTTGATTTCTCTATTAATTTTTTATATACGTAAATTTGTATTTATTTTTATTCATTTTATTTATTAATTTGAATCATTGATTTGCTGTTTGATGGCTTTATTTTTGAAGTACCACACGCTGTAGAAGGCTATAATATTAATTGTACTATTTATAAAAAAATATATAAATATACATAAAACTATAAATTCAACTGAATTGAAAAGCTTGGAACATTTTCAGACATTTTCGTTCGGATTTGAAGTCCCAGCTTCAAGCTAACTCCTATAATATACATACGCAAACATATTTTTACAAGTTGCGTAAATTTACACTTACATTTACGCAACGTAATTTGACTCCAACTTCTACTCGGAACCGTTAAAAGCTGCTGATGTATATATTTCTATGTAAAAGTTAGTAGATTTGTCCTTATGTTGCCAACACTCCTTGTTTTTCCAAACCCTCACTTCCCTCTACTCCATTAAACCACTCACCCCAACAATCAACGTATGAGTGATGCTACCACTAAACTCTGCGCACACGTCGACCAAACACCGCCGACCACTTTAAAGGAGCAAACCTAAAATAGCTAAATAGTCAACCGGAATAAATTACCATCACCTGGGGCAGACCGGATGGTTTTATAAGATATATGATGTTCATGTGTGGGCGTTTGTATAACTGAAGAGCACCCTGTTTGTAGGGTAGCCTTAAGCAACCTTTGCAACATCAATATCAACTTCCATAATAAAAAGATACTCGTACATTCACCTTGCAAACGGATTATGGCAAGCAGGGTAGATGTTGAGCGATACAGGCAGCTTTTTGTGAATACATATAGACAAATTGTTAATTAAAAAAAAAATCAAAATCGATAAATTCGAGTTTTTAACCTTTGTCTCTTACTTTCTAATCAATTAAACTTACTTTGAAGTTTTAAAGAAATAAAGAAAGAAAGCTCAACACATAAATCTGCAAATATTTGTCTAGGTCTAACAATTTCCCGGCTAAGAGAAATTTTTAAAGCGGGTTATGAGCACAGAAAGTAAGCTGCTTAAAAAATAATGACTATTTAGTTCTGAACACAATTTTCTGAGAAATGCTAAGAGGTTTTTTAAGCTCGAGTTATGAAAAGCTTAGGTACGAATTATGTTAGAACTGAAAATGGTTATTCTCTATTGGTAATAATTATATTTGATTCTCCAAATCGGGGTCCGGTTCTGACCTTCAGCAAAAAATCTCCCCACCTGAACGGTCTCAATCTAAATTCAAAATTATTGGTCTCTTTCATTTTATATGCGACACTGTGCCATATATTCAACGATTAGTCTCCACAGGTTTTGATTTCGATCCTAAGTAATTGCATTCCTGTTCCCACCTATTTTTGGTCTCTTTTATTTTTATTTGTGACACCCTGTGTTGTATACTCAACGATGAGTCAATAACGTGCGATAGGAAAGTCTAGAAAGACATCAAGTCATTTATGCTATCGTTTTTTTTTTCATTTCCCATAAGAGTCTGGGTCTCAGCTGCTTCGTTATAGCAAATAACCGCTACGATACAAACTTTATGTCGATAGAATTGAGCTACCAATAATTGTTGTCTGCGATGTTATTTTTGTAAGGATTTGTTTGCCTTGTGTATTTCCATGTAATTCATTATTCCGTTTGTTGGGGGACTGCAACGGCTGGTTGGTTAGCGAAATGCAAATTGTATCCAGCGAATCCGAAAAAATGCAAATTGTATCCAGCGAATCCGAAGACATTTTGTTTTTCATTTAATATGACCGAGTTGCGTCTACATCCGGCCATTGAGTTTATAATAAATAATTCATGAAAAATTAGTCTGTACAAATATACAAGTATATAACTTATACTTTAGCACTACAGAATTACAGTTTTGCAGCTTGGAAATACTCGGAGTTTTCTCATTTGTAATAGAAAATACTAACATCATAAAGGATGCCGCACTGTTACTATGCTTGTTTATTGTTTTTCTCAGAAATTTTATAGTTTGTGCTGTGTCTGTACAGACACAAAAAAGGATAAAACCGAGAAAGGGATTTACCTTATTTGCATTAAAATAAACGACAAAATAATGCTGAACTACAACGAAATTAAATATATTTTAAAAAAATAATTGTTTCAAATGTTTATGCAAACTGCTGAAAACAACCCGAAAAGAAGGAATCCATTTGTGTGATACATAGCAGCTTCTAGAAATTCGAAATCCTTGAAAATTTTTACAAGATGCTATGCGAACATTTAACCAATATAAAAGAATTAATAATCAAAGTTAAGTTATAGACGGGATAGTTGAAACCTCTTTGATTACAACATCTTCTGCTTGTTCAAATTGTTCTATTCAATTCATATTTATGAATGCCGATAATAATTGGCCAATTACTTCCACCACTTTTAATAAACTGATTTTGACTATAAAAGCTGGTCAACTACTTGATTAAATTTGGGTCCAATGAACTGCTGGGTTGTTAAGTTTAAAAGTTGAGGAATTTATTAGATTCCACATGTATGTATGTTTCTACCAATCTTACAAGACGATTTTGAACAACCAGTTATTCCAGTTATTCCATTAGAGTTTTTAGATCTTATATATAAAAATTGTTTGCGTATATATGTAATAGATATTTCCTATAAAAATGGACGTTGTAGTATAGATATTTATGAAAATGTGGTTTAGGGAATTGGTGCATATGGCTGTTATATCATCGCGACTAAATCAATATTAAAGCCATATTGACACCGTATGCTCGATTGGTGCTTCTGAAAGTTTATCTATTTTTTTATGCCGGAAGGTGGCACTGTATTTTAAGATATTTTTGAAAGTGTCATTCGACAAATATATATCTAACCTCATCACGTCTAAGCCAATGGATGTATTGAAACCATATTTGCACAATAAGTTCGTTTGGTGCTTAGATAAGTTTATGTTTATTTTATATCTGGAAGTAAACCCCTATAAAACAGAACTTGTCCTCTTTACTAGAAAATATAAAATTCCACATGTTGACCAACCCTCTATAAAGGACACAAGCTTATCCTTCTCTGATAAAGCTAAATATCTGGGTTTCATTCTGGACAGACAGCTAAGCTGGAAACCTAATATAAAAAAAAGAGTTCGTAAAGCCACATTGGCACTCTTCTCCTACAAAAATGGGTTTTTCAACCCCATATCACACATTGACTTTAGATTTCGGTAATAAGACCTACACTTCTGTATGGTGTGGTGATCTGGTGGACTGCCTAAGACAAAGCAATAAATCGCGACAAACTAAGCAAAGTCCAAAAATCGGCTTGTCTATATATGAGCGGAGCTCTTCGCACTACCCCCTCCGCTGCACTAGACATATTGTTCAAACTAACACCACTCGACATCTTCAGCAGACAAGTTGCTGCTAGCGCGGCTAATCGCCTCAGCGCAACCTCCCGGTGGATAAGAAATGAATTCGGACACTCATCTATTCTGAATTCATTCAAAGCTCCACCAGAAGGTACAGAATACACCATTCCGCAACTACATTTCAACTGCACCATCCCCTCTAGATTACTCTGGGAAGAAGGTGCTATCTCGGAAGGTGAATCAATCAGTTTTTATACTGACGGGTCAAAAACTGATGATGTTTTTTTCTCAAAAAGGCTAAATATAATTCTCTCTTTCCGTCTTCCTAATCACTGCAGTATTTTTCAAGCAGAAATAATGGCAATCAAAATAGAAACGGCATATCCGCATCTTCTCGGATAGTCAAGCAGCTTTGAGATCCCTAGAATCAGTCTCTACGAACTCTATTATAACCCTAGACTGCCGATCATCTCTCAGCGAGAGGGCGGAGGAGTTCAGCATTCACCAGTATAGTGTGCCGGGGCATAGAGAGGGGAACTGCAGGGCCGATGAACTCGCAAAAAATTGAACTACGCTGCCCATACGCTAGGCATACCGATTGCTACAAATGGTATAACTTGTGTAGCCACAAAACAGATCTTACCAAGCTGGACAAAACGAAACATAAGCGCTACGATAGGTATAATTACTGGGCACTGTCTTATAGGAAAGCATGCAGCAAGGCTTGGTGTATTTCCCAATAACTTCTGCAGAAGTTTCATGGACCAGGAAGAGGAAGAGACCATTTTTGCCTTCTCTGAACATGCACAGCTCTTTTTCTAAAGCGTAAGGTCCATTTGGGAGCCGTCTTTTATAACGACATTGACAAGCAATGACATCAAAAGTCTTGTACGCTTTTTTCGAAGTTCAAACTCGTTCAATGAGTAGGGCGAGAAATCCTCTCGATCCATGTATCATCACAATGGACCATCTATTGGTTTAAGTGGGTCGGCTTCCTAACGACTGCCACGTTAACCTAACCCAGATCCGGTAGGAGGTGCTAGAATCGACATGTTACTCGGCATAAAATACGTCATCACGCCTAAACCACTGGACGAATCGAAACCATATGTTCTTTTCATGCTCCTATAAGTTCGCCTTTTTTGGGGCTCGTTAGACGGCGCTGGAGTAGAGATATTGTTGAATATGTGTGTTAGAGCATCACACGTTAATCAATGGAAGTCAAATTTATAGCCTGTGTTCGGATAGTGATCCTAAATATTTATCCATTTTTCGAGTCCGGTAGGTGGCATCCAAGAAAATGTTATTAGTTAATATATAAAAATGAAACTTTGTGTTTATATCTGTTTGTCTGTATGTCTGTTCGCGATTAACTTGAAGACCGTTCATCCGATAGAGCTAAAGCTTTGGAATGTGGTGGGGATGGTTGGGGTGGATGTGATGGTGATGGTGTTGAGAGGTCTGACTTTGTGGGTGGGAAGGTATTGTTTATATGAGATTGACTCAAAGTGCATAGTTTCCGTGATAGATAGATGTATATCTGCAATTTATGAAAATTGGTTGCATAAAAAGATGTTTTCTCAAATTTGATTACAAAGTACGCGTATATAAAAATCATCATCATATTTTTATCTAAAACACGGTGTCCGATCCTGGCCTTTCGCAAAAAATCACTCCTCCGGTCCCAATTTCGAATCGATGTCGTCCAGTGGTGAACTCTAGACGTCCATTCTTCTAGCGTATGCTTAGCCCGCCTCGCTCTCATTTCTCATAAAAACTTGGTTATTTTCAACAAACGCAGTCGTGTCTGTTTATTTGGGATACCGAATTCTCGTAAAGATTCATTAAGGTGTACTGCATTTTAAAACTTTAGAGAGACATTTGTCTATCGCCTAACTTAGGATAAAAACCTGATCAGCTGTTGATTAGCCTGCGATGAAGCCACACTGGCCAGCAATGACTTTAATGTATGGGACTATTCTATATTGAATGAAAGGAGGTTAAATCCTATCTCTAAAATAAAAAAATACTTTCAACTTTGTTCTTTATATCGTAATTGCTTACATTTTTAAAGGACAACCCGACTTAGCAACATCAATACATAAATTCATGTTATGCGTATTAATGGCTTTGTCTGTTTATTTTCTATGCTAATAGTGCTGATAGAAAAAGAACTCCTTCGACATATAGGAGGGGATGCGGTTAAATTTGCCATCACAATACGCCTTGTGCAGACTCAAGGCAAAAACCTCAAGTAATACAGTTATAAATTCAGTTTGTTGTCTTATCTCTGTTATGGTTCGACTTCCGACAAACCCAAATATTTATGATCATTAGTTTCTTCACACCATAGGAAGAGGAAATACGAGAATCAACTACCAGGCTGTTAGGAAAACAAATGTATTCCCTTAAATGCGAGTGTGGATCCCTAAAGACGTAAGAGGCAGACGGAATCGCAGACATTTTCAACCGGATGATATGAGAAAATGCGTGAAAAAAAACTTTGAATTTCCTTAACGGATGGCACTGCACAGTTAACGACACAATCGTCCTGATTACTAGTTATTACATTTAATGATTCTTATAATGACTTTGTATATCAAACGATGTTACAAATCTTTAAATCTTTTGTCGTAGGATAGAATATCAAACGACTTTATAAAATTATTATTATTGGGTAAAATAAGAAGAACGAAGCAAGTAATATTTTATTTATACATAATAATTATAATATTCTATATATATGATTTAATTGAAAACATGACCAGCCCCAATTATCAAGCAGCCACGAGGGTGTTATTCAATCTGCCCCTTATTCTTTCAGTGTGAAATTCGCTATAAATCCTCTAAATGTAATTACGAGATCGAAAGACAGCGAATTTTATCATAGAAAAAAAAAAAGTGCAGAATTTATGTTTACTACAGAGACACACACACTCACACAACGCACATACAACTGCACACACATATCCCACGCGAAGTGAAGTACATAATCCTTAAATGCCGAGTTCATCTCACGCACCCTTCGCTACCACCCACCACACCCCCAGCAAGTTGATAATACTCGTAAATTATTTCATTTCTGTAAAACTCAGAGTAACGTTTAAAATTAAAATATACTAAGTGCAGATATACACATGTGAAAGAATGTGCTTGAGTATGTTATGTTGTAAGGTTGTAGCAAATAATTTCGCTTTTTAATTACAACAAAGTCGAAGGACTAGTTATAGTTAGCTGGCGACAAAGCCGCGCGTATCCTGCATAATACTACGAGTACGTACTCCGTTCTCCGTGTGCACACTGTTCACAGATGGCAACCGCGCCGAGGGTATAATTACGTATTATACGAGTAGGTTATATGTAGTACGAAAGGCTGACTAAAATCGTCGTTTTATTTATTATAACAATTCGCGCAAATAAAATATGCACAGTGAACCGCTACTGTAGCCCTAGCTTGATAGTGTGGCAGAAAAATGAGCAGGGAACGATGCGGCATCGTTTGTCATCGAAAAAAAATACGCGAAAACCCTTTGTGCATTGGGTAGACATTGGGTAGATGGTTTAGTTTTTATTTTCCACAATTTGCGCAATTTTTCATTGAAAGATAATAAAAAACCATCACACTCACACTCTGAATCTCGTTGGAAACGAGTGGGATAGAATCGTATTAAGGATAGTACAAGGACGAAATTTTTGGTAGATTTATATTTGAGTTGCTGTACCGACTGGTATATAGCTAGCACTAAGAGAACTGTGAGACTTTATGGAAAGTTTTTTTTTTTCTTTTTTATAAAGTAACACCTACTATCTATCCGTGTAATTAAGCATAACTGCGGAAGAATTGTTGCGGAACAATTGCCATATTTTAAAATTTAAGATATCGTTTTTCGTTAAAAACATTTTTTTTTGGTATCGGATTAGAAGATAATGACAAGCAGTTCTTTTGATCGCATACATTTGTGACTAAGAATGACGATTGCTGCGTTTTGTTTGTATTATCGACTACTTTGAGGTCCTTTTTAACCACCTTCCATACAGCCTAGACAGCTGCAATTGTGTGAGTGTCTAAGTCCAAAATAGCATTTTTGATTTTCCGCGTATGACGCGTGTCGCGTGTGGGGTTGATTTTTTTCCGACTTTTTTTTAGGTCCTTAATTACGTACTTAACTTTAAAATTAAAGTTTAAAAGAATAGACTGATTTTCCAGAAAATGGATTTCTATTTGTAATCTGAATCTGGCAAGGCCAGTATATAAATTGTCTTTGTATTTCCACCCATAATTATGAGAGAAACAATTAATTCCATATTCAAAGCAACAATGGTTCAAACGCATTTTGTCAAATGTATAGCCTGGTACATTCGATTTGATAATGACTACTGCCAAATGCTTGGTAGGACTTAAGCTGCAAAGAGGCTTCGAGGAAGCGGGAGGTATGCTTTCAGTTATATAAAAAAAACCCTACTCTAGAAAAACCTACCAAATTTCTACGAGTCACGAATTATTGCAATGCCCCTCTTAGACTGGTCAAATTCGACTATGACCAGAAGCTTAGACAAAAAATATTTCAATGTCCCAAAAGAAGTAAGAATTGTGGTCATTTGTGAAACGAATTAATAATACTGCATCGTTATCATTTTCAACGCTTATTCACAATGACATTTCAATATAATCTGCTAATCTGCTTGCTATACATTTGCCAGCTAGCTCAACGCTACCAACGCTCTTTTGTCAAAAATGAATGCCTATGGAATTGATAATGCTCTAATGGATTTGAGTAGTAAATGGCTTCCTGACCGTTCAATGCAAGTCGAATTCCAATATTCACCGCATACACGCTGTTGTTCCCTCTGTTTTGTCTCCGACACTCTTTCTCATTTTCATTAATGATTTTCTATACTATTAGACAGAACTCAGAACCGAGAATTAAAACTTATTGGTGACAAACATATTGCGAATTGTGAACCGAATCGCTTGAACATCGTAGGAATGCTTCCTGATTGTCACTCTTTTGTTCCTTTTTCCACAAGCGGTGTTCAAAAGAAATATCGAGATTCATCCCGCCCATCCTCGAACTCGAACCCACGGTTCTACCATTTCATTACAATTACATTTTCAATTACTTCATTATTTAGAAAGGTACCTTTAGCAGTATTTGGGTAATCAATTTACCAGCTGAAAGAAAATAAAGAAATGCTCAAAATTATATAGTACAAAACAATACGTTTGCTTTATTGAAAAGTTGTATGAGAATAAATTAATTAATTAATAATAATAACTTGAATTCAATAAAGTTGCTGCGAATTGAGATTCTCCCAACCAACACGTTATAAAAAAATCAATGTTGCCGCCACAATCAATACGTATAACCATTGTGAGCCTTAATTATGAGCTGGCCGGCGTTGTAGGTGAGATAACCATTGATGAAGAATTGTTTCCGAACCGAGGTCCCTCGAGATTCACTCAATATATTCCTTTGAAACTAGCCAAGTACGGGATAATGATTTTGTAGTTCTGTGAATCTATAAGTGCAATAGAGACGGTTCAACTAATGTGAAACACTCGTAGAAAAAGAAAAACAGGGTGTCCTTTTACTATCATCACTCCACATTGATAGCGGCTCCGGTTGGAGAAACTTAAAAACAACCCATACAAAATTGTTCATGTAAATTATCTAATAACCAAAAGTATACTGAATTCTAATATAAATGCTGGAAAATAAAAACACATGTGAAGCACTGCGTGCTTTGTGGTTAAAAATAGAAAGCAGCTGCACAGCGCACACAGTCATTATAGTATGGCGTGATCTGATGCCGCTATATGGCATGATTTAAAAAAAAATAATAAATTGGATGGTAGCCTCCCCATCCCGGGGCCCGTTCAGTACCAAATTTAAACAAAAAGTGTTGTCAACGGGAACAATCGGGTTTTGGGAAGTGGGTTAAAAATTAATCGCAAGATTAACATCATCATCAACATATTTGGCTCTAAAACCAGGATCCGGTCCTGGCCTCCCGCAAAAAGTCTCTCCACCGGTCCCGATTTCGAGCCGATGTCATCCAGTTTGGCGAAGTTAATATAGAGAATATAAAAAGCCGTACGATTAAGGGTGGATTAGACAAAATGGACCAAATGCATAAGTGTAAGACGTCTGTGGCGGACGCATACTATCAAATCATTTACTTTAAGTTATTGACTCGTAGACGGGTATTGTTATAATAATAATTGGCGCTCAGCGCACAGCTTCACGTCGCCGATTGTGTTGGCATATTATATTTTTGCACTAAAAATTTAGTCGTATCCCCAACGCGAACTGAGAAGCTTTCGCATGAATGCCGTGTGTCAGACATTTGCGAGAGAGGTAGTACCATTTCCTTATTACGTGCTGTACTTTCTTCTGAATTTTTCTCAGCCAACACTCATATTTCGTCTCTATTCTGTAGTAGTGAATGCGTGATAGTAATCAAAAGTCTTCATTTGACGTTTGCTATTGATAAGCGTAGTAGTCCATTTCACCGCCCTCTCGGTTGTGTTGCAGATTAATTCCCGGTGTAAAAGGCATACTATACAATCATATCACCAAAGAGAAACCCAACAGTATATCCTTAATAGTACTTATTTGCATTTGGTGAAGAATATCGTCGCCGTTTTTCAATAGCCATGTTTGTTAAAATAAATTCACGTCCTTAACATTACTTGAACGCAGAGAGTGCCAGATTTGAGAAATTACTTATGAACATTCTAATATACTCATAATAGTTTTTATTTGTCTTTGGATTCAAATCTAAAGGATACGAATAAAACTAAAAACTTTTGTGGAAAACAGGGGTGAACGCAAATATATATATTTGTTATTGTGAATGTTCGTAAACATTTTGGTAAATTTAGGTACTCCGTATATTAATATATATGAAAATATACGCCAAAATTGTGCCTAATCAATGGACTTTTAAATTGCCAGCTAAAGAGATCATATATCCAATGAACCACATCCCCCTGAAAATTATAATATGTGTCCATAGGTATGTTGACTGAAATAGAATAATAGCTGAATGTACTGTACAAGAGGAAGCGATCATAATGAACCAACTGAAAATCCAAACGTCGAATAAAGCGCTATTAATAATTACTGTTCGGTGTTCTATTATTTGTTTTGAAATTATTTTTGTTTAACTATGTTAATATTTAGATGAACCAATACAGTTTGTGTTTCGAGCCACATAATTAACCAATTCGCAGGGGTTTCCACATTTATAGTTGATGTTTTAATTACCGAAGCTAGTCAGAATAAAAGCCGACGATGAACGATCAAAATATTAGATTGTGGCTGAAATGCATTTTTAATATGCCCGACGGTCGGGCCTTCATAACTTTTCAGTCATAATATCGTGATAAGCGAGGGAATAAATTTGTTATGAAAATTTTATACTCGCGTGCGTTAACCCTTTTCAAAGTTAATTACAAAATTTTAAGCAGAATTAGATTAGAAATAATTTCTATTATGTTGTCATGCATATAAGTAGACGCTTGGGAATGCATATTATATGGGATAATTATATTTTTTGTTTGTCGTGCAATAAATAATTCAAACGCCCTAATTACTTTAATGCGGTAAAAATTAATTAAATATTTACATTACAATTAGGGTTTTACAATTATTGTTCTTGAAGGACACATATGTAGTATGAACTATGAATGTGGGCCAACTTACGTTTTGTTAGAAAATTACGTATCGTAACACTTGCATCTGGCCTGTTTATTCCTTTGGTGGTAGTAACACGAAACTCACCAGCACGAGCAATACAATATAATTAATATGTTAACTTTCTTTATTAAGCTTTACCTTTTCTATTTCATTGCTGCATCTTTAATAATAATAATAATATTCGGCGCGACAGAACGTTGCGATTCAAGGCCTAGCTTCTCGCGACCATTTGTGTTGTGCATGTATATTTTTGCACACAAATGGAATGGGCTACAATTTAATGCCGTGTCTGAATGGCGAATTGAGAAGCTTTCCGTGACAAGTTATTTCTCTCGGAGGTTTGTCAGACTTTCGCAAGAGGTGGGACCGCGAAAAATACTTCTGGTGTTTTCTACGAACCCATTGCTCAGAAATCCATGCACTTAACCGCTGAGCCACGGCACCCATCTTCATGCTGCATATTTAGGATTGCTTTTTAGTTAATTTATAAGTTGTTTTCATCCCTTTGTATCCTTCTGGAGTTCCTTTTTTCTTAGTAAAACTCAAAAAAGAAACATATTATTCTCCAAGCTTCTGACTGATATAATATCCAATATTTTGTACTGTATGAACGTCTAAAGAATCTTATTAACAACCTGATTGGCCTCCATTAGGCCGAGAAAGACCACAGTCGACCAAATATTCACATTGCTGCAGATCCTGAAGGGGTGTGGAAGTTTTATATATAGAAACTGACTGACTGATTCAAGTCATAATGAATCCTATACATAAGTACATAAGTTTTCACATTAATATTAATATAACATTTAGATATAGCAGACTTATAAATCATGCAGTGGAAACTTTTACGCAACTATTGATTCAGGCTAGGACTTAAACTCTAATGCCAAATAATCTTAAAAAAGGTTGTCAAACACGAGTGACGCAAAGAGAAATAGAGGGTCTCTTGAGGTCGAATAGGAAACTAAGAAGAGAATGGCAGAGTCAGAGATTACCCAATCTTAAAGAAAAACTTTCTAAAAAAAACGTCAATGTCCCAAAGGAAGTAAACATTTTTGGTCATTCGTGAAACGAATTAAAAATACGTCCTCAATTCCAACGCTCATTCACAACGACATTCCAACCGTCAGCTCTATAGACAAGGCCAATCTGCTTGCTTCACATTTCGCAGCTACCTCCACGCTACCAGATAGCACCTTGTCGCCGCCTGTACTTGCAAGAGTCGTACTTTCGTACTCTTCAAGTGAGTACAGTATTAAATGATCTCAACATTCATAAATCTGCTGGACCTGATGGTATTCCCGCTCAAGTTTTGAAAAGGTGTTCTTCAACGTTGGCATTGACACTGCGCAGGCTTTTCCATTTCTTATTGTTCTGGAGTCGTCCGAAGGAATTGGAAAACAGCCTTTATCCAGCCTGTTTCTAAAAAAAGCGAACCGTCCTCTCTTTCATTTTACTGACCCATTGAGCTTACATCCATACTTTCTAAGATCATGGAAACGCTGATCACTCGTAAGCTTATGCAATACCTTGAATCACGTGAAAAACTTAGCAAAGTTCCACAGGTGGACCTGATGGTTTATCTCACTGAAAAGTGGAACCAGTCTATTCAAAATTGGTTTGACGAAATTGATTGGACTAGTGACTACCTTTCTGGCTGTTCAATCCAGGTCGTATTGGAGGATTTCAAGTCTAATGTTCACCGCATAAACGCTGGTGTTTCCCAAGGCTCTGTTTTGTCTCCGACACTCTTTCTTATTTTCTTTAACGATCTTCTATTCGCTACTTCTAATCCAATCCATTCTTTCGCTGACGACAGCATTCTTAGCTTTTCATGTGATTTCACGTTTTCTGCACGCCCCTTTACATCACAGCTGCGTTGCCAAAAAAAAAACTTGTGTGTGTTTGTGTGTATTCGATTTCAATGCATACACTAAAAGTGGAATAACTTTTGAACCATCAACAATTCAAAAAAACTTTACTTGGCTGTTTTGGTTGGAAATGACCTTCGCTATTCTTCGTTTGTGCCACGAATTCTGGGACACCCTGTATGCTGATATTGC
Source organism: Nephrocerus scutellatus (assembly GCA_947095585.1). Lineage (NCBI taxonomy): Eukaryota > Metazoa > Arthropoda > Insecta > Diptera > Pipunculidae > Nephrocerus > Nephrocerus scutellatus. The sequence continues at coordinate 126,102,050 of OX352761.1, read as the reverse complement.
TGACTCCGAATTTATTAATGATAGTTATGTGGTATAGCGGAAAGACCGATACCCTATTGGAAATGGTTTACAATATGTCTATATAATCCATACGCTACTAAGAAGACATCCCAATGTTTTAGCAACTAACTAGCTGAATCGTCGCTATTCTAAGCGTTTAAAACGTTAATATACCCAAGATAAAGGAATAACTTAACACTTCCGCCGTTCAAAGCATTTCAAAGAAACATTTATAAACACGGTCTATACAACCACATGTCTACTCCTTGTTAAACTCATTCGACTGTACAGGATGACAATGTATAATTCTCAGATCCATCAAGTTCAGGAATAGACTGACGGAGGCAAGGTGACGCGCTGTCATGTGATTTATTTTACCTCAAATTGAATAGAATTACGCATTGACACTCAATACTGACTTAATTTCTCTTATTGCCATAAAAAAGGCAAAAAACTAGGCTATCGACGGACGGTTTTGGAATTTGGAAATTATTATTATAAATAGTAAGAAATACCACAGAAATGCGCATCAAGCGACTCTGTGTCGCCGACACCATTATAACTATATTTGTGGTTAATGAGTTTGATTTTCAAGGCCGCGATCTTCATGGCACCACCAGACAGCGGATGGCGTCAACAACTACAAAAGCTTAGCGTTTGCTATATATCACATTTAAAATTCATTTATGTAAATACTTCTCATGCAGATGAAGATGGCACGCTCACTATTCGTGGGAGATGATTGAGCATAAATGCAACAACAAAAAAATGTCGCTGCGAGTTTCAACCAAAATGTTACGAAATATATTCATATATACAAAATTTACATTTATTCTACCTATGTCTATGTTGATCAAGTAGCTTGAAGCTGATTTGTTATTAAGTCGGCTGACGCTCGCCATTATGTTCTGCTTTTGTTTTGCAAAAATGCAGTTAATTGTATATATAAAACAACCTAAATAAATTAAGAAATGACCAAAGTAAGCAAATACTACAACCGTTAAGTTTTATATAGGTTGTTGCACGCAGTTAACGCTCTGCAAATAGTTGGATGACAAAGCTACAAATATGTTAGTTAAATATCAATAATTTAACTTTTACGCATTTGTACACCTAAATAAAATACATACATACTAACGATGGTAATTTAATTCTTCAAAACCAGCTAAGAAAATATGTGTCGCTCTCTACGAAAGTAGTGCAAGAAATGAGGCCCCGAACTAAATAATGCCCTTTGAATGCAGCTCAGACAGCTACTGCCGTTAGGTTAGGTTGCGGTGGCTGCTGGCAGAAAGACGACCCATTTAGACCAATAGATGGTCCATTATGATGACACATCTGTTTTGTCGCTACTCAAGTTATACCATTTGTACGTCTAAGGTTGGTTTTGTCAGTAGCATCTTGCTTTAACATAAGTTTGCGTGTAGCAATCGGCATGCCTAGGGCATTTTTGGCGAGTTCATCGGCCCTGCAATTCCCCAGAATGTCCCTATGCCCCGGCACCCAATACAGGTGAATGTTGAACTGCTTCGGCATCTCCCTGAGAAATGATCAGGAGTCTAGTGCTACAATAGAGTTCGTAGAGACTGGTTCTAGGAATCTCAAAGCTGCTTGAGAAGATTCGGATAGCCTTAGTGGATATGACATTTCACAACTTGTTTTGAATTAATGGTCCGACTTGTAAGCAGGATATTAATTAGTTCGCCAAGTGAGTCGTCTACCTTCATGGCCAACAGTGCAGCTGCGATCACCGATATGCTGACGTTGTTAAAAGCGCCTTCAATATCCAGGAATGTTATCATTGTATACTCCTTATGGTGGATTGAATATTCAATAGAACTCACTAACATATGCAGAGCTGTTTCCACAGATTTGCCTTTTCAATAAGCATGATGATTAAACAGAAGTCTTTTATCTTTAATATTGCGTAAATGGATATCAACCAGTCTATCTAAGATAGGTCTGAGATCTTTTGGACTGACGTGGGAGCATTTGCCCGCTTTGGGCATGAGAACCACTTTCACTTCTCTCCATAGATCCGGAATCCAACTCTAGACAACTCTTTAGAATTACCTCTAAAACATGTAGGGTAATATCTGAGTTCTTTTGGAGTTCGGCTGGTATTATGCCGTCTGGTCATGCAGATTTGTTTGTTTTGAAGCTGTGCAGTGCCCAAACAATTTGTCCCTATTAATAAGATCATGAAATATTTGTGATAGAGAGTTTGACCTATTAAGGTTAACGTTTTTAATGACATAAGAGCTACCTGGGAAGTGGGTGTCTAGTAGCAGATTTAGCGATTCTTAGTCAGTTCTTAACCCTGGGTTTTCTTAGTTCATTTTTATAATCTTTGAGGCATGTTTTGTAGTCGTCCAAGAATGTCTTTTTCCTTGAGATTTTGGCTGAGTTGAACAGTTTTCTGCAGCTGTTTTTGAGCTGTCCCAATTCAGATGACCACCAATGTGGACTTTTTCCGCCTCTAGGACGAGTAAGAGGGCAGGATGAAGTCAGTGCAACTCAAGACCAGATTATTACATTTATATTTTGCGGCATTTATGCTAACATTTTCTGCTCTGCTTGAACTCGAGGTTGGCCTTATTTACGTTTGTCTTTTATACTTTCGGTTTTCTCCTATAAGTCTTCCAGTCCCTTTTAAGACTTGTTTTTAAAGCTTCCGTGAGACTTCGCGAAGTTTTTGAAGTTCACTGTTTCACAGTTTTTTCCTTCCACTCCATTCTGGCTGGACAAGCCTCAGCAAAGCTATTCATTAAATATTTTAGTTATTTTATGCTTTTCCCTCAATTTCAGCTTCGGTTGTAAGCTTCCTCTTGTGTCTCCAGGGGCAAGTTTGGTTATTAGAGACTCTTGGAATTTCATGCTTTCCAATTGGGGTTGTTTTGTTGTTGGTTGCAGTGCTTCACATGTTTTTTTATTTTCAGCATTTCTAGTACAACTCAGTAATGAATCTACACGTTTTACTTGTATATAAGCAAACATTTCTCCTCATCTCACTAACGTTCTCGTACCTTTTGTAGGCAAGAAAATAAACTTGTGTCCCACAAAGCCTAATGGATGTGTATGAAATTAAAGAGTGAACGCTGGTTGCTTAAAGTAAATCAGCATTCCATTGAAGTCACAGGGCGGATTACTGATTAGACTTTAGCTCTTCTAGTCGTTCGCTCACCACGACGCACTGTTGGCGTAAAAGTGAACGCGGCACCTATAAGACACGTGCAAAGTTACGCCATTATGAACGTGATGATATTACAGCCATAAGGGTGGGATGGGCCTCCACTATTTCATATTGCTTGTTCTTATTATTTCTTGCACACACACCTCAGATGTTGGCTGTTGAATAAATATTTGCTAACGCGTGCGTGGATTCCAGAGGAATTATGCATGTACGGGAGTCATAGACAATTCCCTCGTCTTAATACAAATGATTTTATATACCATGCCGAAAATCCCCGCATCTTAGGACTCCGCTTAGGCGGATTAGTTCGTTAGACGAATAATCGAGAGGGTTGTGCGTTCAAATGACAAGGATGAACGCACATACCGATACCGTTTCGTCTTTCCTATCTTTACTGTCGTATTGTGAAAGAATTCGTATTGTTCCATAAATCCTTGAAATAAGACATGTCCACCTACATATATACGCAGCGAGGTACCGGCTGTTATGTCACGTGAGTGTGGAATAAGTAATTTTATTAGCAAGCATATTTTTGGTGCAGTTTGTTTAATCAGATAAAGTGAAAGTTGTTGTTTAACAACTCGCGCTGGTGCATAAAATACCACACCACTTGAACTTAAAGGAGAACTTTTTTGAAACCATTATCACTGGGCCTATGCAGCTACCAACTAACCTATTGCTCTCTACACCCACCGTCAGTAACTCTGCATCAGCCTTACCGATCTGACATTTTGTGTAGTTTGTTCCAGTTTATGCCGTTTAAATTCATCACCATATCTTCCTCCTGCAGGGTTCCCTTATCAAAAAGCTGACACCTGATTTCGCTCAAAATTGGACACCTGCTCAAGAAGTGAAAGGTGTCCTCTTTCTATCGTAGATTACACAAGGAGCAAATGACTGGGAAATCTTCATGGCGGTGTGGTATGAAATTCAGGTTCATAATTTCTCCTATTGCCTTAAAAATTGAGAATATTACTTCGATCGAGTAGTTATCGCTGAAGTAGTTATTTTCGCAAAGGTTGTGATTGAGGTTTGCATATATTCTGTGTACTGAACTTTTTACATTTTCAAATTTATCTTTATGCATTTTCTCCTCCAGCTTCATTAGCAAATTATATAGCTCCTTCTTCCAATTATGTCTGTTTCCCGAATTTAAATTGAGGGTGTGTCCATAGGAAACTCCAAGTAATTGACTGATTTAGAAACCACTTGAAATATTTGGTATTTTACTCTTAAGAATATGTGCTTATCTTCCAGACAGCTTTTCCAAGCCGCACTAATGGCTGACTTCGCTTTGGTAAGCTTCTTTTTGAGATTTTGTTTCATATGCATATTGTTGGAGATATTGATACCGAGGTATTTGTACGATTACTCTATTTCTAGCTCTTGATCGGCAAAAAAACTACTTTTAAGTTCTCGTATATCGTCTTCCTCCTTTTCTAAAAACTTTGTGACTTTCTTTTTGTGCATAGCCATTCCTAATACCACGAAGACCGTTTGCCAACTCTGACAGGTCAAGCTGCTTGCTAAGCACATAAATGGCTGTTTTCTCTTCAGCAGCTTGTTTGGTTAATTGAAGAGCGGCGTTGACAAGACCATTGTTTTCCGGTGCTTTAATGATAACGACACGAATGTTCTTTTTCAGTTTCGACGCGATGTGTTTTAAGGCTTCATGATCATTGAATTCGTGTTCGTCCTACGTATGATCTGCCAACTGAACCGATTCCAAATCCTCCGTAAGCACCATTGACGCCGAGTACTCCGGCGCATTTATGAGAAGATCCAGCATTGAATGAGAACCCACTCGTTGAGTTTGCAACTGGATGGTAATTTTTTACCAACTTATCGGCACAAGCAACTGCGATTACACACAAAATCTAAAAATAAAATGTCAAAAATATCCAACATTAATGCTGGCCCCACCACTTTGCCCAAATCGCACGGAATGCATATCCACTGAATATCCTGCTATTTCTAACGACCGATTAATTTATAATTATAATTCTAAGGTAAGAAGAATTATACCGATATCTTATTGTAATCTATCTGTTTGATAAAAAGTTGATTTTCGGTGTTGTTTGTTGTTTGTTTTCTTACATTCCTAGCCAAATTAGCATTTTTGTGCAATGTTGGATGCTAATGTTTTGATGATATGCTTTTTGCATTTTTTTTCCTTTTTCGTTATAATAAATGCACATAATATTCGAACATAATTTTAATGTTAATTTAAATCTGACTTTTGTGTGAGTACGAACTTTTTTATGGTTTTTTTTTGACGATATGAATATTAACCGAAATTAAATCATTAAAGTTCATTTCATCGCTTTCGTGATCGAGTTCCGCAGTTTCGGCAATTTGTTAACATTTTTTGACATTGAATTGGTTTTTTGATTTTCTGCTAATTATTTGAGAATAATCCGATATCGGACTGAGTGGTGCTTCCACAAAAAACTGCTAAATTCTTCTCGTTAATATCAAACATTTTGGAATTCCTGATTATTGAAGGACGACGCCGATAGATTCTTTTATTGCATTGTCGCTATTAAAAAATTTCTCTGCAATTCATTGTTTTTTATATAATAATTGTGTATGCTGTAAATATGTAAATATGGTTATACACTAACGGTTTGCCTACCTACCTGTAATTCGATAGTTAATAGGCGGTAGCTGGTCTGCAGCAGTTCAGATTGGTATACCAATGCAAAGAACTCAGAAACTTAAAGAAAAGCATTTAAATCAACTCTTTATTGTTCATGCCATATAAATATCCTCTTATTAAGTTGTCATTTTGATAAATTATTCAACACTAGCCTTCCAACTTTTGATATGTCCGGAGTTTTAATTCGTTTGGGTATCTCATTTCACAATTTGTCCCTTCCTCGTGAGAAGTAAACAAAGAATTTCTAATATTTAATATTTTAGTAGCATACAATTAAGTGGATAAAAAGAAGTTGGCTCCATTAGTTATACCAATGATATGCCTATAATTATTTAGAAAAGGCTTTTTCATTAATTCTGTATATCTACAATCACTGATAACTTTTCGTGATTATTTTTTTTTGTAACGGTCTTGCTCCAACCGTACAAGTGCGGTCGGATTGCTACATACAATCTTAGACTATTATACCGTTCATAGTTTAATAGTCTCATACTACCCGTACAACTACATCTAGTCTACTGTAGTTGGTTCTACTATAAGGGTATAAATCTACAACACCTTGTGCATCAACTCAACCATGCGTGTGTATGTAACCGTAACGCAACAAAGAACAAGAGAAACACCAACGGAACTTACTATCAATTTTCTTTAAACAGAATATTAATTTTTTTCTTGTGACTTTTTGTTAGAACGGAAATATGTTTTTTGTAATCATGCTAATAATAAATAACGAACAATTTTATTTTTTGCCACAATAAGTATAACAAAAGTCATTTCTAAAATCCTGCTCTGCAGCTTTAACACATATTTTATATTTTAGTTATTCAGACATTTGGTTTTAAAGAAGAGGTGTTGATTCGAGCTAACAAGTCAAATTTGTGTCAAAAAATATAACACGCACGGCAGGAATGGACGCTAGAAGCTATGAGTTAAATCGTATCGGTCTGTCGCGCCAAATATTATAATTATTCATGTCAAAAAGACCTTAGGAGTATAACGGAGTGATTTTTTTAATAATGTACACACGCTTAAGGGACTTACACCCTTACAATGCTCAGCAAAGCGTAGGCGTGAGGAGATAAAGGAGAGAAAAAGATGAGATGTCAGATCATAATAAAAACAACCAATAAAAATAAAAATTTTTCATGTAAATTCTCTAAAAGGAGGTACATATGTGTGCAGAATTTGTAAGGGTGCTCCCGACCTTGGAGCCCGATACTACTTCCAAATTTCAATAGGAAGTGTTGTCATCGGAGATACACATGTGTTTAAAATTTTGAGAAAATCGGGTATATTTTTAAAATTTATAAAATTTATATGGGTACCTCGGCCCTCAGAACACTAAAACTGTTCAAAAAGTGTGTCCATCGGAGATACCCATGCATATTAATTTGAAGAAAATCGGGTAAATTTTGTTAAATCTTTGTATCGGAGCCCCTCGACCCCAGGGGCCCAATATTTTAATAGAAAGTGTTGTCATCGAAGAAATGGATGTTTGCAAAGATTCAATGAAATCGGACTTTGGAAGTGGGTTACAAATTGACCGGAAGATTCCACGGCAAACAAACAACCAAACAAACACAAGGATAAACACAGAAACACAGAGTCGGGCAATTCATTCCATGTAGTTATTGTGCGGCTAAAGAAGGAACCCATGAATTGGTTAGTACGTCCATTGAGGCACGGGTATTATGGATGGGTTCAAAAATGGGCGGAATGCATCTGGATATTTCTTTTGAACACCGCTGGTGGAAAAAGCTATAAAACAGTGACAAGCAGGAAATATTCAGTTCAAGCAATTCAAGCGAACCGATTGTTTTCGCGATATTTACGTCACCAAAAGTTTTATCGCCCTGTTATGTATTCAGTCGAGTAGACGCAATGTGGTCTTGGAAGCACCTGCCCAGACAATACAATTGTATTCAAGTTTTGGGCGAATAATTGTAAATAGTAGCCAGGTCTAAGGGAGTAAAGTACATTTTACATACCTAATCATTTCGCAGCATTCTTGGCAAACACGTGGTCGGTCCAACGAAACTTGTTGTTGACATACCGAGAATTGCGAATTTTTCATTTTCTTTTATGCAAGATCCATACATGGATGAAGGTTGGGTGTTTAAATTACGATTTACAGGACAGAAGACAGCTTTGGGTTTAGGAAGCGTTAAATACAACTCCCCAACTAGTTTGATTAGAATTTAACGTGCTTAACATACGTTGTTGTTCGAGCTCCACTTGCGATGTAATCGGGCGTGCATAAAGCGTGAAATCATATGAAAAGCTGAGTGCTGTCGTCAGCGAAGTAATGGATTGGATTAAAAGTAGCGAATAGGATATCGTTAATGAAAATGAGTAAGAGTGTCGGATACAAAACAGAGCCTTGGGGAGCACCAACGTTTATGCGGTAAATATTGGATTTGAAAGCGTCCAATACGACCTGGAATAAACGGCCAGAAAGGTAGTTACTAGTCCAATCAAGCAGGGACTTAGCAATTCCATAGGCATTCATTTTCGACAAAATGGCTTGATGCCAGACTCCTTCAAATTCCTTGGAAATATCGAGTTCAACAACTTTGCTTTCACCAAATTTTGTGAATAGACTGGTTCCACTTTTCAGCAAGATATAAGATATTAGATATCAGGTCACCTAGTAGAACGTTGCCTACGAAAACCGTATTGCTGGTCGCTAATGTTTTCACGTGATTTAAGGTATTGCATAAGCATACGATTGATCAGCGTTTCCATGACCCTAGAAAGTATTTATGTTAGCGCAATGGGTCGGTACGAGGAAAGAGATGCGGTCTTATAAGCCATTTTTAATTAAGAAATATGGACAAAGCATTACACTATGCAACCAAAGATGTTAGGAAAAAATTGATTTCTTCGTCAAATCATGGCTAACAATCTTTCATGCAGACGTTAGAGGTCTTTTATGCAGACGACAATGCATGGAAGATATTTTTATATTCACATATTTGATTGTTATTCTCAGTAAAAACGACATTTAGACTAATGCATAGAACGTCCAGAGTTCGACCGGACTTTAGGTCGTCCGCAACATCGATATCAAAAACCACAATTTCCAAGAAGTCTCGAGTCTAAATATATTTACGAATGACAGCAAAATAGGGGATGATGATTTGGTAAGTTGAGCATTTGGAGGTTCAGAGAATTCTTGCGTCTGTCAGTCAGCCACCAGTAATTAATGGTGCCACTGTTATGTTATGTTTTAAAGTTCCATGTCAACTTTCTTGGAAGGAAGATATTTATGAAATTTTAAAAAGAGCGAGCCTGTTTTTGGGCCACATAAGATGCCGTATTTTCTACTCTGAGTTATAAAGATTATATAGAACTTATGTTAGATCAATTTAAGAATTTGATCCATATGTATGCGGTGGGGCTCCAAATTGCATTATCTTGATAGATTTTAGAACAGGGTTGTGCATATGATAAACGATGAAAGCATTACTTCATCTCTTGAACATTTGGACGAAATGTGTAAGCTTTAATTGTTTTCTACAAATTTTCGTTCACTTGGCAATGAAAAAAATAGTTCAACTGCAAAATTTCAGCACAAAATCTTATCACTACTATAAAAGAAAAGATCGTTACTTTGACTCCTATAAACCAATATAATTTTTATGTCAGACTTCGAAGCACGAACACGATGCCTGATTTAACTATTTGAAAGTAATATCTCTATTATCAAAAATTGTTCCACCTGTAAGATGCCATAATATTGATCAAATAAATCCAAATGCCTTAGATAGCCATGAAATAAAGTCAATCTTGAGGTTATTATATGGAAACAGGCAGTAGCAACTCTTAGACCTAGACATTTGTCTAATCCACCCGCGCGGCAAAGAAATATCGCAAAAATTGCAAAAATTTCGCATTAATTTGCATAAATATGCTTCTCCGCTTCCGTCATCTACACTTAAGAGGCTGAATTAGTTTTAATGTGAATTTTGCCGACATTCAAACTAATAAATTATTTTAATTGCATTCAATATTGGAATGATAAGACGAGTAACACAGCCTAAGAAGATGAAGGAGTGAATAGTGGGACTACAGAACATATCGGTTTATACCGAAGACGTTTGTTTTTCTTTTTCACATTAGATCCAATTGTTTTGAATATTTTATGTCGAACATACCATCCATTATTGGTATATAAGTTGCACTCTATTGACAAGAAGATCATAACACTTTGAAGTATCAATTCGATATCAGTAACAGTGACAGAGGAACTGCAAGATGCGTGGATTGATTGTAAGTTCGTGGAATATTAACTCTAGATGTGATCTCAAACTTGGAATACTTTTGCAGGTTTTGTGTTTAGTGGCGGTTGGTTGTGCCGACAAATTGGGATATAACTATCAACCGGTTGGACATTCAACTAGTGGACTTTCATTTGTTCCAGGATCTATTCATGGAGGCGGAGCACTTGGTATCAACAGTGGTTATGAAGGAGTTGGAGGCGGTTTAGTTGGTGGATCGTACGCAGGACCCGTTGAATATAATAAGGAATTCTATTTTTACTCTGCACCTGAACACGAATTCAATGATGATCACGGCTTGGAACACATTGCCTCCAAGCTAAAAAAGAACATCCGCGTAATCTTCATTAAGGCACCAGAAAACAATGGACTTAATAACGCTGCCCTTCAATTGGCTAGACAAGCTGCCGAACAGAAAACCGCCATCTATGTGCTCAGCAGGCAGCACGATCTGTCAGAGTTGGCCAATGGTCTCAGTGGTATCAGGAACAGCTATGCACAAAAACCAGAAGTTCACTTTGTCAAGTATAGGACTCATGAAGATGCTGTTCATGCTCAACATCAAATTCAGTCGCAATACGATGCTCTTGGTGGACCATCCCATCTCTCCGATGAAGGACACGCTCCAGTGCTCAACTTTGCTTCGCCCGGTCATCATGGTTATAGTCATAATGGTGGAGGTCTGGGATTCTCGGGTGGTTATCCAAACCAACCAAGCAGAACTTACTTGCCAATTCGTTTTAGACGTCGTTCCTAAATAAGCAAAACTAAATTTATTAGTAACTTTAGTTTTAAGAATTAAAATTATACGAAATTTTAAGAAAAAGTAAAAAGCCTTTAGTGGACCAATAAATGTTATTTTTAAAACCAAAGCGATTAAATGTCAAAATTGTTATATGATGGGAAAACATTCGACCGTTGTAGTATTTTGTCAACAGATATCGTAAAGTCGAAAATCATCTTGAGGAGCAAATTACATTTTATGTTTCTGTTGTTTGGTATTAAGATAACGTCTAGCTTTGCTCAAAGAATTTTAATTAATGTTAATTCATGGAATACTCTTCATGGAACTCCCTTAACGGTCTTGCAGGCACAGTCGCGTCGTCCTGTATTATTTCCTGCAGGCCGACTTACTAGCCAAAAATGTACATTTCTGTGTCAAGGACGCACTCAGCAACAAGTTTCCATTCTTTTGATGCATTTGGTTGAGTCAGTCTTTTAAAAAAGTTCTCTTGCAAACAGACTACAAACGATAGTAAAGCATCTTCTTGAAAAGGTTTCAATAAAAGTTAAGAGAGCTGCTTAAAATTCGTTAGTGGCAAAATTTTATGGAATTGCCAGCCGAGATCCTTTGTTTGCAGTTCCTTTCAGTAGATTTATGATCTCTTTCAAATTTCATACCTACATTCATATTTTCATGTTAATGTTATATAGCTTTTAAGTTCAATTTCATTTTCTGCCAGACTTTGTCTCACAATATGGCCTTGTGGTTGCATTGGTCAGAGTGAAAACTTCTTTATTTTTAAGGTAAAAGTTTGTCTGTCTATTTGAATTCACTTCATCTCCTAAAAACATCTCACAGACCTCATTGAAAGAATATGATTTTGTGCAACAAAGGCAGATTTCTATATGAGTTTAGTCGAGTGTGTAAACTGTAACACGACGTTATTAAGGGTACATATAAAGTTTTACGTGAGGACATCCTTTATAAGCTTTTGACAACATATTTGGAAATTTTGAATTAATTCGCATTAAGTTTAATACTGAAGCGGTTTTTATGTAATGAAAAGTTAGCTTATTCACACTCTAATAATAGAAGCTTTCTAAAGTTTTTCTGTAGCGTAATTAATCTTAACCTACCAGCCGCAATAGCTTATATTCCGGTTGAAATTTTAAAGATATAAATACCTGTTGAAAAGAAAATTTAACGGTATAGCATTAACTTTGATCAAACAAGTGCTCTTTCATCGTCATCATATTTGGCTCTAAAATCGTGGTCCGGTTCTGACCTCCCGCAAAAAGTCTCTCCAATGGTCCCGATTTTGAGCCGATGTTATCAAATTTTGCATCCCCAAACTCTAGGCATCCTGGTATACGCCATCCTTCCAGCGCAGGCTTGGCAGGCCTCTATGTCGTGTTCCATAAATTCTACCGCAAAGGACTTTCCAAGCAGGATCCTCTTCGCCCATGCGAGCTAGGTGTCCTGCCCACCGGAGCCTATCGAGCTTAAAATTTTAGAGCCAAATATGATGATGATGAAAAGTTTAAATAAAATTGGTATTGGGTTAATTTTTTAAAAAATTATTTGAAATTCTATGAGAGCTCCCCGGCCCTGGGTCATGATCACTTCCAAATTTTTATTTAAATTTAAAGTGATGTCCGTCGGAGATACACATCTGTATAATGTGTGTGGCCAGCCAGCAACAAACACACGAGCACGCGAAGTTATTTTTTGAGAAGAGAGGTACCACCTCCCTAATGAAGGATAGTACATCCTTAGCGGAGGAATTTCTCAACTCCACTGTCGACCATATTTCCTTGTGAAAGATAGGTCTCGTCAACCAAAATAATCAAAGTAATGCTGGGCATTCACAAAGAATGTGCTCGGATAACTCTTCATCTTCCAAGCAGAACCTACATTTTTGTTAAGGTGACATCACAAGCCACAATGACCTGTTAGAGAGCTCACCAGCTTCCTAATGCTATCCCTATTAAAATTAAGGATTTCCTTGTAGGAAAAGGGTCTGATTAATTAAAGCCACGGGACACTATCCCAGTGGGCCAGACGAAGTTTGTGTTCCCAACAATTTAACAGTGCTGTTGAAATATTAAAACGGCTACTTTTAGTCAGTATATTGGAACCGCTTAATACCACGCCTAAACGTAGGCAAATTAAAATGAGTGCAAAGGAGGGGTAAAATTAATGCCCCACATTTCATCTGCAATTGTTCGTTATTTCATGTGCACCTAAAAATGTGATTAGTTTTTTAAAATACTTTTTAGTTCACACCACAGACTGCTATGTCAAAACAAATTTCTGTTCTTGTATTTGTTCAGAGCTCGATCCGAGGCTTATAATAAAATGATCAATTACTCCAAGCACTTGTAATTATTTAGACATTTGACGCGAACACATGTAAAACGAAAAATTGGTAATGATACTCTTTGTTATGAATAACTTAAATATTTCGTTTATATTATTAGAATTATTAATTAAGCTTGAGAATGATAAACTACCATGTGCCTAATGTAGCGTAATTGATCTTCAGATTATGTGAGTGGGCGCCGTGGCTCTAGTGGTTAGTGTGTTGGACTTCTGAGCAGGAGGTTCTTCGAAGTTCGAATCCCAGAAAACACAAAAAGTATTTTTCACGCTTCCACATCTATCAAATGTCTGACAAACGTCCGAGAGTTATAGCTCGTTACAGAAAGCTGTTTCTCAATTCGCCTTCCGGATACGGCATTAAATTCTGGGTTCCTTTCATTTATGTGCAAAAACATAACACGCACAATACGAATGACTGGTCGCGATAAGCTAGTCCTGTTTCGCCAAACAATATTAAATGTAAGCCTACAATAATTTAGATAATCCTTATTATGTCATAAGACTTTTAAAGTTTTTACTCGATATACTGCTGGTTTTGCTTTTCAAATCCGGTTAAATCTGCTGTTAAACAGAGAGGTATCCTGGTATACTGATATTCTGTTATGCTGATATGTTGGTATGCTGCTATGCAGTAATATCGCAATATTGAGGCTCGACTTTTTAAACGATATATTCGCATATATTTTTTAAAGTTCGAAACGGATCAATAACATACATGTATCTGACTTTTTACAGAACTATTATTTTTTGTTAAAACAACCCTAGCCCAAGTGGCTGATAATGCGACCTAAAAAGTTCTGCTATATCATAGTGTGTAACTAATCTAAGAGATAAACTTTCTCCCTATTGAAGGATAGTATGTCCTTAAAGACAGAGTTTCGCATATCCGCCGAAGAACAAATTGCCATTTTGAAATTCGTCTCCTTAACTAGATCAAAGCTGCACAGTTAGAGAGAATGTGCACGGATTATTCATCATCTCTGGGCAGAACATACATTCAGTATCTGCGCTCAGATTATGTCTGGTAAGATGATTTCGCAAGCAATAGTGACCTGTGAGAAAGCTCACCAGTTTTCTGATGCTATCCTTTTCTAGATCAAGGATTTCCTTATAGGAAAAGGGCCTGAATAATTGATTGGAATGGTTAAGCCCTGGCGTATTATTCCAATGGGCTAGAGAGGATGTTTATTTTCCCACTTACTAATCATTTCTGTGGTGGCCGCCCAATCAACACCACAGTAAGATTCCGGTCTAAAGACCGCAGATTCCGATACTGCATATTCGTTGATATTCTTGTAAGATGATATCGCAAGCAATAGTGACCTGTGAGAAAGCTCACCAGTTTTCTGATGCTATCCTTTTCTAGATCAAGGATTTCCTTATAGGAAAAGGGCCTGAATAATTGATTGGAATGGTTAAGCCCTGGTGTATTATTCCAATGGGTTTGACGATGTTAATTTTCCCACTTATTAATCATTGTTGTGGTGGTAGCCCAATCGACACCAGAGTGAGATTCCGGTCAAAAGAATACAGATTCCGATCCAGCCCTGGCTAGTTTATCTGCATATTCGTTGCCTGTAATACCTTGGTGACCAGCGACCCAACCGAGCTTCAACCTGTTATGCCTTGCTAGGGATTACAGTTCATTGTAGCGGAATTTTACTTATTTTGAGTCCATTATGATGGATGATAACGCTTACAGTGCTGCCAGACTATCTTAAAAGATATAAATCGTAGCGCCGTTAATATCCTTACTAAGGTTAATCCTAGCGCATACCTCAATGGCATGGAGTTCCGCCGGAAAAGCCGTGGGACTCATACCAATTGGTATCGTGACTTTGGTGTTAGGTCCGAACCATCAGCTCCGACGCCAGATTCCATCTTCGATCCATCCACCAGACCTTTAGCATCCAGTGCTGGAAACCTTTAAGCCCAGATTACATGGTCCAATATTGTTACCTCAATTAATCTGCCGAATCAATACTCCATGATAATGCAAAACATGTCTCTTTCTGGAATTGAGAGTACATTGAGTACAGAATTCTTTAACTTTGCACACACATATTCATAAGAACATAATCATGTCCTGCATGAAAAATTCGAAACATGCCTATGACTGCAGAAAGCTATCCCCACTTTTCTAATAGTTACAAATTACTGTGCTTTTACTTGTAGCAAAATAAAAAAGTACGAAAGTCAGTTAGACAAAATAAATAATATTATATATTATAACGAAGCAAAAGAGTCAAACTTTGTTTTTATTGTCCAATAACATCCAAAAATAAACACAAATAAACACAGCGATTAGTGGGACTTCCTTTTGGTCTGCTTTAAATGAAATCTATTCAAAGTTAGTTGACATAAACTTGAAGAGTAATCAGGAAACTTAGGCATAATTTGCTATCAGAGAAGAACCGCATTCAGAAACTCAACATTCCCCACCTCACGATCGTGAAATCGCTTAAACATTAAAACATACGCTCGTCAATGTATGAAGCAACAAACGTGACCCAAAAAACCAATGGGACATCAACCCCAATACAAATGACTGAATTCTTTGAAAAACTCTGAACAAACTTATCCAAAAATTGGCAGATATTGATGAAAAAGAAGCAAAAATACATAGCAAGGGCAACTTTGTGGCCGTTTTGAAACTATATGTTTTTTTTAAGCAGTCAGAGTCATTTTCAATTGAAAATAGGGTATGTTGATTGCTTACGTGAATGTACAATGTACTCTTTGGAAATAACTTTTTTATAAAGCAGTTGCTAGAGAATGCATAATAAAGACACAGACACCTTGTATTGCACAGCACGACGAGCAGAATTTGGCCATAAGAAATATGTCTCTAAAGCAATAAATTTTTAAGGAAACCAAAAGAACTTTCAAACTCAAATTAAAACTAAAACACTTTATTATATATGTACATATTGACAACCAAAAAAATTGCAAACAGTCTTAAACACAAACAAATAATTCTTATACGCGTCTTGATTTGGAGATTGGCAAATACTTGGAACTTGGTGCGCCAATTGAACCAATTGAACCTTCAGAAGTATATCCAGATCCGGATACTCCACCGATTCCATCGACAGATGGTGCACTGTACACTTGATTGGGTGAGGCGTAATTTAAAACAGGAGCGACTCCTTCGTCGGAAATATGTGATAATCCACCCAACGCATTGTATTGCTCCTCTATCTCATGCTGGGCACGAGAGGCATCCTCTGGTGTTCTGTACTTAACAAAGTGCACCACTGGCTTTTGAGCGTAGCTGTTCTGAATGTCTTGCAATTGATTTGACAAACTTGCGGCATCTAATTGTCTTGTCAGAACATAGATTGCGGTTTTGTCAACGGTGGCTTGCCTGGCCAACTGGAGGGCGGCGTTATTTAGGCCAACATTTTCGGGCCCCCTGATGAATATAACTCGTATATTTTTCTTAAGCGACGAAGAAAGACCTCCAAGTGATTGGGAATCATCGAATTCCTCTTCGGGGGCAGAGTACAGCAGAAATTCTTTGTTCACTTCAACTGCTGGAGCGTTATATGAATCCACGCCGATGCCATTACCTGCACCTAATCCAACTCCAGATATGCCAGAACCAAGTCCGCCATTTCCGCCGATTCCACCGATACCACTGATTCCGCCGATTCCACCGATTCCACCAATTCCACCAATTCCACCGATTCCACCGCCAATAACGCCGATACCACCACTCCCAACTGCACCTAAGCCGCCAAGACCGATTCCAGAAGCACCACCTATAGTGTAACCACTAAGAGCACCTCCAGTAAGACTTCCACCAATACCGACACCGCCGGTCGTGTAACCATCAAGACCTTGTCCGCCAATGCCACCGCCATGAATGTTCCCCAAACTGTATCCACCCACGGCACCGACGTCACCTCCTCCAATGGATATTCCACTGGATCCTGGTGTAAACGATAGTCCACTGACCGAGTGTGCAACTGGACGATAGTTGTATCCCAATTTATCGGCACATGTGGCTGCTACCAATAACAAAACCTGCAAAAAACGAAGAGTATTACACTAATCCTTGATTCTATCTATACACATGGATCTTCTGAACTTACAATAAATGCACGCATTTTTGATGTTTCTATAACTGTTGAACTCTTTTGTGTTTTAAGACCGAATTGATTGTAATTCTGCTTCATCGTTATCTGCGTTTATATACTAAAACGATAGCTTATGCCAAAATTAGACTTAATCTCACTGCAATCGTTAAAAATGTTAATTATTCAAATGTGCCAAAAACGTTTGGTAATTTTATGCAGCAACTAGATGGTATAACCAGAGTTATGTGTATCGTACAATTTTGCATAATTTTGACAATGAGGGCAGTTTTTATGAGTGCCATGCAGATTCGCGTTTTTAATTTCAGTTCGATATGTGGAAAGATATATTTATATGTGTATCATATTAGACTAATAAGTAAATCGAGTTCAGTTTTTTGGTTTATGGTAAAAGTTGAAATAATGCGTTGTGACATAAGACACAAAATAAAGGTGAATACATAACCATAGTGACCGATCATTCATCGGTATAACTGAGCCCCAACAACTGGAGCAGATGGAAATGTTGACTGCACGAGCACGGCCAGAGGGCAAGTTTGGAGAAATGTGTGAAGAATATGACAGGAATACATAATATCCCAGCGGGATGCCTTACGCGGGGACCATTATCAATCTGCTCAGATAAACTTGGCACTCTAAGAGACTTTCATAAAATTTAAATATAGAACTCAGCATAAAGCGTCCAAATAAAGGCAATTTGTACAACTGCAGTAATGACTGATCGAACTATTGTCCTGTGCGAGCAAGGTATTAAACAAGATTTTCTTAAGCCGCGTTTTTTTGAACCATTAAATGAACATATCCGAAAGCAGCAGAAAGCATTCCAATCGAGTAACATACCAACACACTAAGAGTAATCGTTAAGCAATGCTTAGAATTAAATTCGACATTGTACGTTGTCTTAATACTAAGAAAAGTCTTTCAATTCAGTCAAACGCGATTCATCTGAAGAGTGCTTGAGATACATGGATTCCATCGTTAAATCATAAACCATTCTGTTAGATAGTGGCTATGTGAGTGCACAGTGTAGATACAGGGGTTCTTAAACTTCTTTTCTCGCGACCGACCTTTTGTTTCCTAAAATGGATTCTATTGCTGTCCTGGTATAAAATCTTCCATTAATGAATGGCGTAACCTTCTTTTTCAATTTGAGGATAATTCCTGTGTACTTTGTTAGTGATCTGGCTACATATGCCACTGGTTTTTCATCTTGTAATAACACGACGACCTCTTTGTTAACATCGAAATATTACCACAACGATGTTTCGAGACCATAGATTTAAGTTGATTAAATGTATCATCATGGATAGCATTCTAGAGCCATGAGCTGTTCTTTTTGAGCGAATGCCGAATGATTGAGAGATTAGGAATAAATTTACGTTACCATATTCCCAATATTCGCTGTAATCGCTTCTTATCGGTTGGTTTTTTAAAGATGTTGATTGCGGACATTTTTTCTGAATCGGATTATAAGCCCTCCTTACGGAAAATATAGGCCAATAATTACATAGATGTCTTGTTGAATTCACATTTTCTGGGTCAGTGTTAATCCTGCCGTCTGAAGACTTTTAATGACTTTTTCCATTTGTATTTTGAGTTCTGATGTCTTTGTGAACAGCAGTATGTCGTCAGTGGCGTTTTCTGTACCATCTAATTCTTCTAGCACTCATCCAGTATGTTCACAAAATATTTCAAGGGCTGGTGATTTGCCAAAAGGCATTTTTAAACAATAGCAACGGCCTTAAGGCGTAGCGAATGTTTACTATTTTGCTGTTCGATCACTGAATTTGATTTGCCACAACCAACTACGGCAGTCTTACTCTGAAAACTATTTGGCATCTGTGACGTTAGCTGCTGATTCCTCGAAAGTTTTAATTGGATAATGCCTTCTGGGAATGTCAATGCAAGTTCTTATATTATTATTTTTGCTGACTATTAACATTGGAATTACTGCAGGAGTAGGTTCACTAATAAGTTTAATAACTCCCATGCGGAATTTTTCTGTCTGATTTTTTATATATAAAAGAATACCTTAGCTCATAAGGCAGACACTCCGACCTTTAAGATCTATTGTATCTTAGGATGTATTTACTCTAAGAGACGTACCACCACTGAGTGGCAGAATTTCTCAATTTCGCTGTCGAGCATATTTTCTTAGGAAAAATGCGTCTCCTTAACTAAGGTAGTGCTGGGCATTCACTGAGAATATGATCAGATACTCATCATATTCAGTGTATCATCATCTTCAAAACATTATGTCTCTTAGCCTTCACCAAATTGGTTTTATTTATAATTTAAAAACCATTCGTTCGTGGCTCACTGGATAAGAGCATGGCTTCTGAGCAGGAGGTTCGTTGTTCAAATCCCAGTAACACCAAAAGTATTTTTCACGGTGTCCCACCTCTCGAAATAGTCTGACAAAGGTAAGAGAGTAATAACTTGTCGCGGAAAGCTTCTCAGTTCGCCGTTCCATTTGTATCCAAAAATATAAATGCTCAATACAAATGGTTGCGAGAAGCTAGGCCTTGGACCGCATGGTCTGTCGCGCCGAATACTATTATTATTACACCCAACACGCTTATTTTGTATTCACTATATGATGTCAGTCTTTTTGTTCTAGACGGTTTGATTGAAATGTTCAGTATTTTGGCGGCTCTTTCAGAAATTACGCTGCACTGAACCTCACTATCTTCTTTAAATACTAATGCAATATTTTCATCTGCTCCGATTTTGGAAATATACAGATCTTTTCTGTACCTGTCAGAATATATACTATATTCCAATTAATTCTATTAACTTTTTTGCAAATCATTTACTTCATCACACTTCTGACACCATTGTAATAAATTCGTGATTTTAACTGAGTGTCTGAGGTGAATGTTATAAGATGTAAGATATATATAAGGGTGTGAACACACATGTCACAACTTGGTTCCTGAATACTTTGACAATGATAGCCAAAGGGGTTAACTAGGGAGATGTTCATTTTCTTGAAGATTTCATATATGCTGACGAGATTGTACTGCTGTATCATAGACACGACCTTAATGCAGTTGAAGCTGAACAGCTTTTAGACAGAATGGGCGAAGTTTGGTCTAAAAATAAAACCGGGTTGGTTACACTTGAAAAAATAAAGATAAATCTGCAAACGATCAACAACAACAACAATATCTACATATCTGTTGTCCTGTTGTTGTTCTGTTATTGTCCCGTTGTCTAGTACCGAAGATCTTACCAATATACCAAACAATGACATGTAAGCAGGGAGCTGAAAAAACCGCACGCTGTCCTTATATTGAATCCGCAGGTGATACGACGGCAAGAAGGCCACAAACGACCTGGATGAGTACAATACCGACAGACACTGGTAATCGTTAAATGAGCTTATAGATTATTGGAAAAAAGCAGGCTTAGTTTGATATCGTAATCTCCTAAAAGGAGTATGGAATAAAAATTAATATGAATATAAATTGTGTATTTATTTACATATCTGTCAGGATAACAATGGTAGAACTTTTAACACATGAGATGTTTGAGATTAATGTATTTAATAATGAACTTCTAATTATTTTTTACTCTGTACATTATGTCATGTTGTTAACTATATATATTAGCATCTGTTCTCTTTCTTTTAAGCAACTTTGACGAGGGAGCTTAATGAGACCCTTATTATTGCGAAGACAATGAGCTGACAGTCGCTTCCAATTCGTGTGTGCATGTCGTCAAGAATCCTATTTGATCCACGAATTTCCGTTCATTGCGTACACATCAAATAGCTGGGATGGGTGGGAATTACCTAAGTAGTAAGAAGCATGTGTGAGTTGACAAGTTTCTATTTGCTTTATATTTCTTCCTGTATCGTTTGTTTGTTCATAATTTTCTGAGTTTCTCACCTGGTGGTTGCTCGATTCACCCTTTCTGTCCTCGGTGTGATAATACCTATGTGAATATACTGCATCTCTAAGGATGAAATGAACTCGTTGCTTGAAAATAATTGTTTTTCTCCTTTTTTACTTTCTCTTAAAATATCTGCTATTCGTATTTCAACCCTATCGGTTGTTTACTTTTCATTAATTTTTGGTTAAGTGTCCTGTGTGTAAGCGTAATTTAGGGATTCATTTTAAACAAGTATTGTGGAGTATTATTATTCGAACTGACAGTATTTTATTTTCATAGTAAATGCCGTTTTAATTTTAAGCACGTGCTGTGGGACAAATACTAATTTAATATTTTTATTTATTTAAAATCACCTTGCTTAATTACACCATCTCCACTTCCCCAAACGACTTCTCAAGTTTGCTTATTATATTACCAATAGCTTATCGAATGTTTTTAAAAGTTTAAACTTTAAAATCCCCAAAGGATCCGATGTACAAAATTAATCGCACTTAGACTAGAGAGTGAGTGATACTTGTGAACTTTTTTGCACGCCATGGATGCCATTTAAACTTTTTGAATGCACACATAAACACAGCGAGCGCAAATTCCTCTGATATCTTCACACCAGAACGAACGAATTCCACGTTTTTCTATCTGATGGATGGAATTTTATTCGCCAATAATTAATTGCAAATGCGCTCACACGCACTCATCTTGTGTCGTCTTATCGTGCAGGGACTAAGGATATAATGCGAAAAGGAGAGAATGATTTGCAGTCGTATTCACAAACTCATTAAATGGTAATTCCTTTATAATTACAGAATTCCCATTGAACTAGCACTTGTGACAAGTGTGAAGTGCTGCGAAGTTTGTCATGCATAAAGCTTTTAGCTCCCCAACGAGTTAGTGAAGAATTTAAAATTTTATTCGCGAAGTTCGCAAGAAATTTACATGATTTACATATTGAATTATTGTTGTTCAAAGTTTTTTTTTCACGTAATGTGAAACAGTGGCATTAGGAATACACGAAACATATTAATGTCATGTAATTAGATACCACCAAGGATAATAAACACGTGCGCTTTCTAAATGACATGCGAAAGAAAAGTCGAAGTTACATTAATTTATGCTTAAGCAGA
Source organism: Nephrocerus scutellatus (assembly GCA_947095585.1). Taxonomy (NCBI): domain Eukaryota; kingdom Metazoa; phylum Arthropoda; class Insecta; order Diptera; family Pipunculidae; genus Nephrocerus; species Nephrocerus scutellatus. The sequence goes on along the minus strand of OX352761.1, from coordinate 126,079,694 downwards.
CTCGTATTAATGTATTTCTGAGTGTGAAAATTCCTTTTACAGGTTTCTTCCTTCACCAATGTGTAAATTTAAAATTCAAAGTACCGTCAAGACAAGGTCCTTTAGAACCTCTTGTCTTATGCTGCTTATGCTGGTAATATTCAGACATCACCTTGAAGGTAGAGTCGATTTGTCTAAAATTTTAAAAGCAAATAGATGTATCTTCGTATCCCGTCAACAGTAAATGCCCTTCTAAGGTTGTAAATCTGAAATGCAAACAAAGTTGTTTTCTTTCTTAATTTTTATTCAACCAATGAATCTGCGTTCTGAAAAAGAACAGTTATACACGCACGGTTGCTCAAAACTAAAATTTTTAATATAAATCCAGGATTGAGGTAGCTGGTGTAATGTATATAATTATCATTTTTATTGGTAGTGGGTTGAGAAGGCTTGTGCACTGCGACCTTTAGATCTATTGTGCATCCCAGATGTGAGGATGTCAGATATGAAAAGTACGTGTTCTGCGGTTTATCTTGCCTCGTTTCAGAATCTGCAGAATCTGCAGAATAACCAAAGATTTGGGACATTGTAGTATTTGTTGCCTCAGTTTGACTCGCCAAAGATGGGAATCGGTCGCTCGCTCGCTTTTTTCATGGGCTGGACAGTGGCTATTTTACAACTTCTCGGGAAGAGTCCAAAAGAATATGATAGATGGAAAGGCTTACGCAATGGTAATGCCAACTTGGAAGAAAACCTCTTCAAAGCTATTGGGAGTGTTGAGATCGTGTAAAACTCTAGCAACTGCACGACTACGAATGAATATCTGTCCCATAGGGTGTTCAATACTCTGTGGTGCAGGAAGAGGAGCTGCGAAATGCGCAGCAAACAGATTGGCCTTGTCTATAGAGCTGACAATGGAATGTCATTATAAATGAGCGTTAAACTCGACGACGAGGCTGGATTTTCTTCACGAATAACTAAAAATTTGGGACATTGTTTGCCTCAATTTTTGTTCGTAGGCGAATTTGACTCGCAGAAGGTAGGCATTGCAATCATTTCTGGCTCGTTTAAAATTTGTTCGGCTTCCCTCAGTGGGGTTTGCTTTTTAAAACTGAAAGCATACCTCTCTAATCTTAGAAGCCTCTTTACAGCTCTAGTCATACCATTCATCTTCCTTTGGTTTAACAGACTTATTCCTGGAAGGGATAAGGTCTCTCATATGATGTTTGTGATTGCATCAGCGGCGGAATTTACGGTGCTATCGGAAAACAATAGCGACCAGTTAATTCTACCAAAGAAGTTGTTAAATCCGTCCCAGTTGGCTTTCTGGTATTGCCGTACTGTTTTTTGGGAGTTTTTTCTCTAACTACGTGGTTTATTAACGAGAAATTAGCTGATATAACACTATCGTCTGACGAGCCTAGAGGCGATAATAAATTGACGGAGTATTTATCAGGACGAGAGGAACAAGTCAAGGGTGTTTGCGGAATGATTTGCAATGTCAGGTATTCTTGTAGGCTCATTTACAAGCTGAGTAAGGTGTTTAAACTCAGCGAACATCTCAACACACCTTCGTTCGGGTGTTGTCTGACCAGAATTGAATGAAGCCATCCAGAATTGTGTACATTGCAATCGCCCGCAATAGAGATTTCAGTTTTACGATATGATATTTTTAGCAATAGGAAACCACATTACTTTGTTTGTCAAGGAAATGATGCTTATCGATATATTCTATAGATAAAACGTACAATTTAAGGACGACGACTGAGGATTAAAATCACATTACAACCAGCATTTTAATGCTGATCAGTTCCGTCATCCTCATAACATATTTGTCGTGAAGATGTACAATTTACAACTCAATTATTTTTCCTGAGAAGCCTTGGCATCCGACATTAATGCAATTTCTATATACATATATATTTCGTGCCAATAAAACAGAAAATAAAACAAATGAAAATGGAAATAAAAATAATTGTCAGTTCCTTTGTTGTCGAAGCCCAGCATCTAGGACCAAACACATCCAAGCAAGCACGCATCACGCAATCCTAACTTGACCCTATTACTTTTAATCGTTGAAATAATGGTCCGGCGCGCAATGAAATCACAAACAAAAGCGCTCACCTTGCAGAAAGTGGCTATCAAGCCTACAAAACTATCTTTTCTCGCATATGTAACAGTACCATCAATGTACAATAGAGTTAAAGCACATTATCTATTTGTAATGTTTCAACGCTTTGCAAAAGGATACGTGTGCTCGAAAGTAATTGGCAAACAAAACAATCAGCGAAAACGCACAAACAAATTTACACGGTGACTTGGTTTTCTGTATTATGCATATACAGATAGGAGCACCATTATACCATTATCTATGACCCATAATGTTTTTGGTCAGTTCACAAAACTGGACTACAACTGCGTGAGCCCTAAGAAATGTATAAATTGTTGTTTTATATGAAAGTTAGGTAGTTAGTGGGTTGCCTTTGGTTCCTCATCTCGTGTGCTTTAACCCTATTTTTTAATGTTGTCTAGCAAGTTTTGTCCCCTTTGAATTTGTATTGCGATTGATCGGGAACCTACTGACTGCTCAAAACTTGGTTTGAGATAGTAGCGCAACAATCAAGTTCGTGATGTATTGCTTGCTTTACCTACTAGTGGTGGTCCCCAGGCAACTATGTGTATAAATCCTTAAATATGTATGGCTAAAACTGCAAGTGCAAACGGTCTAGCAGTCGAATTTGGACATATTGGGAGTGAGTGAAGTAAGATGGCTCGACGCGGAAGAGTACCAATCCCCAACGTGTAACACTGTGCTACTCTACTCCGGCAAACACTTCCACGTCAAACAGACAAGCACACGGGCACGCGAAGTCAATATGGCGAATTTAAAAATAAAAACAACCCCAATCGTAAAGCAGTGCTGCACACAGCGCACGTGCGCACACAGTGATTATAGTATGGCGTGATCTAATGCAGCTCTATGGCATGATTTATAAAAAAATGTATGAGATCTGTTTGTCTTGAAATCTTGCGATCAATTTTTAAATCCGATTTTATGAAAACGTTGTACACATGTGTATTTCGGGTGAAAATACGAAGCCCGATCAATACTATATTTTAATAAAAAGTATTGTCACCCGAAATACACATGTGTACAACGCTTTCATAGAATCGGACTTAAAAATTGATCGCAAGATTTCACAACAAACAGACAGACAAACAAATCTACGCACACGTGAAGTTAGTACAGTGAATTTAAAAAGATTTCATTATTTGTAGTACACATGGCTACCCTAACGTTCAGAGTATAAAACACGATAGTTGGCTCGTGCATTTTCTTGTTTGTCAAATAGAAACACAGTCATCGTTTCCCGCTTTGTGTCTCATGTTTATTCAATGTTTTTACTACTATGACGAAGGTGATAATGGTCATGTTCACCGTCTTTCATCCAAGATCCAACTGTCAGATGACACTGATTACGAATTTTTTGTTGTTGTCTTTTAACAGAATGATTTGGAGCTATCATTATGTCCAGCTGCTATTTTTATATGCAAACACATACATAGTTGTATATACACGCATGCTTGCAAGAATTTGTTTTAAAATTTGTGTGTCAACGAAGGAAAACATCCCGAAGTGTTCGGGATGTAAGTGTAGCAGGTGAACATGTCTTTCTTTGACATTTTTGTTAATAAGGAATCCTTAGACTACATGGAGCTTTCCAAGTGGCAAAAAATAATATTTATTACAAGTTATTGATTTCATTTTGATTAAATTACTTATCACTTAAAAGGGCCTAGAGTCTCTAAATACGAGTATGTAAACACAAACACAGTCTAGGCTACGTGTCTTTTAACCGAAACTAGTAACACAAGGTAACATAGCACCTGACCACTGACCAATATACTCGTACAATTTTCTGCTCTTCTTTTGTATCCTTCTGTGGAGTACCAACTCGTAAAAAAGAAAATGCTGTAGTAATAAAGTGGACAAATTTAATTTAATTGTATTCGAAAATTTGTCCCTGAGTACGAACTACACGCGATGTGAAAAACGACAAATGATGACAATAAATGTAATAACATTATTTAATTATAGTCATAAGACGAATTTATTTTCGGGAAACGTCTGAGGAGCGCGTTCGGACTGAATGGCTATAGGGCGATAAGTATATTCGAGTATCGTTTTAAATAATATATGAATTGAAATTTGATTTTCTAGCGGCTAACCGGGGCTGTTACGATACGTAACGGTACCATAATCACGATATATTAATAGTATTTGGCGAATTCTAATTGCCTCATGACAGGGTATTCGAAAGTATTCTTGTGTGTCGCTGCACTTAATGGAGAAAATGTGAAAAGTTTTAATATAAGGTGACATAAAAAAATGAGTCTTTGTTACGGTGAATTTTCGTGTATATTTTAGTATAGCATACTGTTGAATAGTAGGACAAACTGCAGACACTTGTTTGTTGTCTTTATTATACGTGGAACGTTATATATACTTCGCACACCTACGTTACACGTTTTTTTACACCGGAGATTTCTTTTTTTAAATTTGCGCACGCGTAAAAGGTTTCGTACCCTTTTAATGCTCGGCTATATGCTTGGCACAGCGTGGGCTTTAGGAAAAAGGAGGAGAAAAGAGGAGATGTCTATGAGATTTCCGATCCTCTTGAGTTCCTGATTCGTCTTGGCTGAAGAGTAACGTCATATCCGCTAATGATATCCGTATATTCTCGGATACACAAGCCCCGCTGAAATACCTTGAATTAGTCTCTATAAATGCCGATCATCTCTTAGGAAGATGGCGGAGCAGTTCAATATCTACCTGTGTTGGGTGCCGGGGCGTAGAGACATTCCGGGAAACTGTATGGCTGACAAACTCGCCAAAAAAAAGGAACTACACTACCCATCTTACCTAAATATGGTTCTTTTGGCATACCAATCGCTACACGCAAACTCATGTTAAGGTGGGATTGTATTGATAAAACTAATCGTAGGCGAATAAACGCTACAACTTGCGTAACGACGAAGCAGATCGGGCCCAAGCTGGATCCGAAACGCTCCAAGTGCTTCATCTCTCAAAATGATCGCACATCGGTGCTACTGTAGGTGTCATTACGGTACACTGTCTCATAGTTACACTGGGGGACACTGTCTCATATCATGCAGCAAGTCTCGGAGTTTTCTCGAATGACTTCTACAGAAGCTGCATAGATGAGCGTAGGAGGAGACCATTATCCATCTTCTCTGTACTTGTACAGCCCTCTCCCAGAAATGTAAACCCCATATGGTAGGTTTCTTCTACAACGACCCTAATGATCTTATCAACACTGATATCAGCAGTCTCCTTCTCTGCATGCGAAACTCTAAGTGCTTCAACGAGTAGGGGAACATTTTCCTGATCCGTGTGGTATCATAATGGACATTGCTGGTCTAAGTGTTTCGATTTCACTGACTGCCACCTTAACGTAACCTTACCTAAGTGAATCGACCGAAAAGGTTTACAAATAAAATTAATTTTGGTTTTTTTCCTTGCCAATGCTAGAATCGTATCACTTTGCTTGAGATTGTCATTCTTGTAAGAAATAGTTTTTACTTTCAGGCAATTCAATAAACAAACAAAAAAAGCGATATCTCCCAACATCTAGTCGTTAAAATTAAACATTTAATTTTCAGTTAAATTTCACGAAATCGTTTCACTGTCCTCTGAATTTCTGATCAATGTTTCCATATTGCACAATGCACACGCGTTGGTGATTACAGTACTGATTAAGGGCCTGTCACAATATGACACCATATAAATGTATCTAACTACCATATGACAGTGTACACACGGTGGCAGTCTATTATCCTGCCCATTCAACAGGTGCTGTGCAACCAACTCCATAATATATGGAGTTCCTGCACGCTCTGAAAATTCATTATTTATGATGTGTGTTGGGTTATCCCTCAAGCACTACACTCACACTTACTATCGTCTATTGGTTTTGTAAAATTTGCACCAAAATCGGAGATTGAAGGATAAATGCGATTTACTGGTGAAAATTTAATTCGTTTCTTACAGCCAGATGCGTGTTTTACACAGCTAATGTTACTAATGTCCTCCTAAGAAAAGGACGCACACGCAATATCAATTGATATTTCTAACAAACCTTCACAAAACACAGCAGGATAGTTGAAATTTTGAAAGAAGGTAGAAATATTTTGTGGCGCAGCGTGTCGCAAAATGTTCTCAAACAATTTGACATTGAAGGTAACAAATGTGTCAGGAATGCATTGGGTACAAAGTACTTTGCTATTGAAGGCGTTAATGGGAATTTTGCAACTCTGACACAAAGTTTTGTGCTAACGATTTTCAGTGCAATTTAATAAATAGTTTTTTTTTAAGTAAAATTTTTATTTATATTTAATATTTTAATATAACTACTAATGGTTTGTTCATCAAGTATAACTCACGGTAAAACGAATTCACTATTAGTGAGAAATGAAGAGCGAACTGCTTTTTGACATTGGCTTACCCTTAATCACTATACCTTTCAACAAATATATTTGCAAATGACAAATAACAGGAGTAATTTAATAGAAGTCAGAAATGTTAATAGTAGCATAGATACGTTATATTGATATAACACGGGATCGACCACCAGATGGTTTTCAATTGTAGTGAACAAATAACAGTTAGAGTAACAAAAAACATGTGTAAACATCCAAATTGGAGACATACAGTCAAGCAACCGAAAAAAATCCTATATACTCGTAACATTGTAGGAAAACCCCTTAACAAGGTCTTAACTTCTTTTGGACATTTTTATTATTTTCGCACAAACTGAAAGACAGGAGTGCTCGAGTACACTCGTAACACTGAACGTTTATAATCCGCTGCATTCAGGTTTCTCTCTGCAGGATGAGGTAGTGAAAATTTGTAAACTTTTGTGCCTTTAAAATGCATTCCTTGGCTCCCTGTCCAAAGCAGCCAATGTGAATACACAGGTACAGCTTCAAAATGTTTAGTGGTTTTGTTCTCGCTGTTAAATGTGTCCTTGCCCCTTGTACATTACACAACAACAGCTGCGGCTCATCACGCCCGAGAAAATAATGTAAGTTTGGTTATTTGCACTCGCACAACAGAGTACCCCCATTCGCCCTCAGGCAAAAATGGCGTAGTGGCAACTTCAGATTTATGATTGTTGTTTGCTGCAACAAGTTCAAAAGTCAAAAAGTAACCACAATATGAGAGCCATTCCACTTTCTAGCCATTGTTGGTGTGACCATCCAGAAGTCTGTGTGGCAATATTGTAAGTGGGATGTGATAAAATGTCGGCGTGGCTTCGATCACCTTCACACTTTACGATAGCTGTCATGGTCGCGGTGAACCGCACATACATTATGTAGCTTGCTGCCTGACCTAACTTTCTTTTTATTGAATTATTTTAATTAATTTAAAGAAAACAAATACAAATTATTGACATGGTTTGAGTGTGAAATTCTACTACAACTTTCATTACTTTTACATCATTGCTGTAATTTCAGACACACAAAAGTTATCAGTAATTAGAAGACTTTCTCGTAAGTCCAACGTTAGATTCCTGTACAATAACTGATTTCAAACAAATAATGAAAAATATATTTAGTTTATAAAAATCTTTCCCTAGCGATTTTTCTCAATTCTTCAGCATGTTTGGCACATTCAATCTGAAAGAGAAGACTATTTATGTATCGAAAAATAGTTACAAATACCATTGGACCAGCAATCAACACAATTAACGAAGCGAAAGGATTACATTTCCTTTTGTAAAACGTTGCTATCATTAATCGTGAGTTCTGCTATCTTTTATAAACAAAAAAACACAACAAAACTTAAAAACAAATCTCTTAATAAAAAGTAAGTCAAAAAGGATCAGAGTCAGGCATGTAAACAGAGAAAAAGCGGAGCAATCAAAACATGTGCACATCAATAAAGTGGTGCATACAAGACATTCGAGTATTGTTTTGGCGTTGGTATCATTTTATTGGCACCAGATGGGTTTTCTCGAATTCCACCGAAGTATAATGACATCTTTGCATGCGAATGGCTTATTAACACAACATCAAACAATGTGGCTCGTGAGCATTTCTGCAAATTGTCTTTTACTTTGGCGCTTTGTTGCTTGTGGGATAGCTTATCGTTTTGGTGTGTCGTCCTCTTCAAGTAAGAAAAGAATATCGAGGTAGCTGACGGGTTCTTATGGCAAGGCGGAAAACCGGTTAACAAATGTCGTATAAATGTTAAATTAGAAAATAATTTTAACATTATCTGGGTAATACGTTTGTAGAAGGGTGGGACTTGTCTACGACAGTATGTGCCGACCATTATTTCATTAAATGATTTTACACGCCAATCAAACCAACACAGCAGAGTGCTAAAAGTTATAATAAGTCCAGAAATTTTAACAATTTTGTAATCGCAGAAGAACGAATAATAATCATACACTAGCTTACACGAACTACTTATTGTACGCACCATTTCTTCGATACTTTTTCTGTTGAATCGTCTCCATTAAAGTTGCATATCTTTTGATGGAACTCAGCTGCTTACTTTAACAAAATTATATCGAAATCGGATCTTGTCGTATCATTATGGCGTTAACAAAAGATTTCGCTTTTTTTAGGCAGCATAACATCTCACACAGCATCTTAGCTAAATGCTAATTTTCTTTAGTTCGTATTCATAAATATAATAAAAATTTTATGATAGAGAACCGTGCTACGCCTAATAGAAAGCAATGTTAATTTGAAAAGAAATACATTTCAATAATGTACATTCCTAAAAGCAGATAACATGAATTAGTTTTGAACATTTAACAATATATCTTAAGGTCAATATATTTGTCGAATTTTTCATAAAAAATAAAATTCCATTTCGTATTACTTTGTTTTCGCTCAATCCGTTCTTGGCAGACGTTGCAACTGTCAAGAAGGCTGCAGGATGGTTTACTATTAAAAAGGCGACTTTAAAAGGCGACCATCAGAATGGCGCGATTGAAAAGGCGACCATCAAAAAGGCACAAGATCGAAAAGGCCCACGATCAAAAAGGGGCGCGTTTAAAAAGTCGACCAACAGAAAGGGGCACGTAACATGGAAGCTTAAGATCAGCTATTCAAAATGCGAAGCTATACTGTTTCGCCTCCATTTAAGACACATAAATAACGATCTACGATGCAAATGGAGAAAGTTCCAAATAACTGGTGCAAATGGTTATTCCAACTAAGAATGTCGTGTGCTATTTGGGTGTTTATGTAGACAAATTCTTCTACTACAATGAACACATAAATAAGGTGGTAGAGAAAGCAAGAGGCGCATTTAAGTATCTTAAAAAACTCTTCTACTCACACCTGAGATGTGATGTTTGTTTGTTTGTTACCAGGCATTTGTACGACTAATTCTTACGCACGCGTGTCCAATATGGTGGAATATTAGCCCCTCATATATGGAAAAACTCCGCGCGTTCGAGAGAAAAGGACTAAGTATTATGCCTATGACAAGAGCGAAAATTCAGATTTTAGACATTTATTCTCGATGATATTATGAACCTTTTTGCTTAGTCAGCCTCTATAGAAAACGACTTTATTTCGGGAGCATTTTATCCTAATACTGGGTACTTTAGAAATACACCTGAGGCATTTCTGTGTCTGGATGCATTGGTTACTTGTTAGACTCATGCAACTTACCTGTGATTTACCATGTTGCTAGAAGGGCAACAGACAAACCCATCCGGCATGCCTTATTGCCCGATAGGGATGGAAATGATATCTGGAGAATCTGTAGGAACGTGCCTGAAAGGGACCAAATAAATGAGGAACGTCTGAATAAAGATAGATACTGGTGGATACACTAGACTGGAGTGTGGCCGACATTTAACGCTGAATGAGCGATGGTGGTGGCCCCCATGCGGGCGTATGTGGTTTTATGGCGTTGGCTTGGTGGCAGGGCTATAGAACTGGTAGCGTCAGTTGTGCGGACGTCACTGTCGCACACGTAGGGATTAAGTTTTACATTTTTGACATAAGGTATTTTAGGTAGGTAAGTTTAGTTTAAGGTGGTTTAGTGTGTTTTTAGTTTATAAGATATATTATGAGAATTTTTTCCAAGTTTTAATTCTCTTGGCTAGAATTTGTTATAGAAAAAAATCAATAAATAAACAAAATGTTTTTAGATTTTCGAAAATAAAATAAAATATTGAAAGAAGTGCAAACCATCGTAGGTTAATTAACAAGTTTAAGGTAATATAATAATAATAAATATAATAATAATATTCGTTATAGGTTGCCTTTTAGAAGGGAGCTTTTTTATGTCCGGCTTTTAATTCGCGCTCCTTTTTTGATCGTACGCTTTTGGATGGTTGCTTTTTCGAACGCGCCATTTTGATGGTCGCCTTCTTAATAGGATATCCTGCAGGAGTATCATGAGATAATTTCGAATGTAGTCTCTTCTTTAACCGATAGATACTTCAATCTTCAATCGTGACGTTAATATTATTGTCGAAAAAAGCGATACTAATAAAGTTAGGCACGTATAGGGACTACAACTTGAATTTGTATCCGAAAGGCATATTAAGAAGTCCAATGGACTAACCACTACAGCCACGGCGCACCTAAAAAAGCCATAGGTTAGGATAGGTTGGTGGCTTTTGTTGTTGGTGCAGGAAACCGATCCACTTAGATGAATAGATGCCACATGGATCGAGAGGATCTCTCGCCCTACTCGTTGAAACATTTGGAGCTACGAATAAAGCGTAGTAGACTTTTGATGTCAGTGCTTTGACAAATCGTTAAGGTCGTGTTAATAGAAGGCATGTGCAGAGATGGTGAAAAATGGTCTCTATCTCCTCCTCGTCCATACAGTGCCCAGTAATTAAACCTATCGTAGCGCTTATTTAAAATCTGTTTAAAGAGATCAAACACTTGGAACGTTCCGGATGAAGCTTTGGACAAGTTATACCATTTGACCATCTAAGGTTGGTTTTATCAGTAACTTCCTGCTATACCATGAGTTTGCATCTATCAATCGGTTTGTCTAAGGAACCATTTTCAGGTAGAAGGGGAAGCGTAGTACCATTTATAGCGAGCTCGTAAGCCCTGCAGTTCCCCAGAATATTCCTATGCCCCGGCACTAAGTACAGGTGAATGTTGAACTGCTCCGCCTTTTCGCTGAGAGATGATCGGCAGTCTTGGGCTACAATATAGTTCGTAGAGACTGATTCTAGGGGTCGCAAAGCTGCTTGACTATCCGAGATGATGCGGATGTCCTTAGTGGATATAACGTTTCTCTTCAACCAATACAGGACTTCTTTATTCACCATGATTTTTGCTTAAAAAACAGTGAAGTGATTGGGAAGACGGAAAGAAATGATGCCTACCCCAGCATCAGCTTTTGACTCGTCAGTATAAAAACTGATTGATTCATCTTCCGATGTTGATCTGGAAGTTATTGTTGAAATGTAGTTGCGGAATGGTGCAATCTATACCTCCTGGTGGAACCCTGAACAAATTCAGAACAGAGGAGTGTCCGAATTCATTGCTCATCCACTGGCAGGTTGCATTGAGGTGAAAAGCCGCGCTAGCAGCAAATTGTCTGCTGAAGATGTCGAGTGATGTTAGGTTGAACCGTATATCCAGTGCAGTGGACCATTCCGCTCATAGCTTTGCTTAGTTTATCGCAATTTATTGCTGTATTCGTCGAGTACTCCATAAATTTTTTGTGACTTTGACTACGCCTTTGGTTTCATTGTAATAGTTGATCTTCTCTTGTTTAGGCTTTTTATCCTCTTAGAAGCGGGAGCAAAACTGATATGAAACTTCGCAGGGTTACGAAATAGGGAGTATGAAAACCATGTTTATGGCATGCCACGACTTTTTTAACTTACCCTCATACGTATGTAAGACTTTCCTTATGAATGTGCCTATAAATTTTGGGAGTACCCGAGTCTCGGATTCGAATGGAAGTACCGACATTCAAACAATACACAAATTTTTGTTTGTTTATTTTCTAACATTTATTTCGAAATTTTCTTTTATATTTATCGTAGTTTTTTGGTATGTTTTTATTCATTTAGTTCATCCATAGTATATTTCTCTATCTGTATATAATAACTCCATTTGTGTTTTTAATTTACAATATAATTATCGTCTCTTTATAGTAATTGTAATTTACTCATAGTTACATGCCTTTTTAGTACATAGTTGCAATTTTAATTTTATATTTTGTTTTATAATGAATTTCTATCAACACTTTTAAAAATCTTTCCAAACAAATTGTTTATTTTTCTTATTTTAACTAATTAATTTCCTGAGAAATTAAATAAAAAAGTAAAAAACAATTTAAAGATGGCTTAAATTAAAATCTATAGTATAATTAAAAATTGTATATATGTAAACAAAAGAATTCTTAATATTATACATACACAATTAATTTTTTTCACAATTTTTTTTTAATTTAAAGCTTTCAAATGGAATCGTAATTTTTGTTTAGCCCTTATGAAATTATAAAAAGTATTTATTATTATCTAGTAAACAAAACCCACAATCACTGATGCAGCTCTTAGTTATTTTTTGTTTAGTTTTTGTAGTTTTTTAGTTTTTAATTTTTATGACTATTTCTCAATTTTAAATTTTAGATTTTATAAAGATGTTTAATTGGATTGAATTGTTTTTTGTTGTTGTTGTTCCGTAGACAATGAGATTTGGTGCGGTGGCATAATGGATGGACAATGCTTGAAATGTTTATATAGAAAATAACCATTAACTATTAATGTTTATGTTTTTGTGTATAAATAATGTAGATTGTTCAGGAATTTGTAAATAAATTGTATATTTAGATTTGTTTAATATTAAAAATACAAGGATTTTTTTAATTTAAAAATTTGTTTTTATGGTAAAATCGGTTTTTTCCCATTAAATTTATATAAGAGATATATGAGTTTCTTTTAAAATTAATATGACAACATTAATTGTAAAATATTTTAAGTGGATATATTCTTTACACGTGCACCTTGTTTATATTCATCTGTGGGTTGTTTGTTAATTTTGGTTGTGCAAAGTGTCACGTGATAATTTGCTATAATGTTACAAAATACAATTTAAATAAATAACAAACATAGAATATTTATATGATTTTTGTTTAATAAAATACAAATAACTTTTTCAAATATACAGAGTGATTTCTTTACATGATTCTTGTCTTGTGTATTTTGTTGTTGTTAATTATATACTTGTGAATATTTTTGTGTAATAATTATTTAAATATGAGTCGAAAGGTCATTTAAAAAACCTTTTAATTTAACACAGTTCATTTACAACATTTATGATATGTTTTGAGTATTGCTATGACACTGAAACATCGAATTTGCTTTATTTTATGTCTTACTGTCTTTACTGGTTTTCTGTATCAATATAACGATAAAATATATCCAATTATGTGTTTGTTTATTTGTTTTTATGTGGATTGAAGCGGGAAAGACAAGAATGTGGGTATTCAAGGAGATTACTTCGCCGAGAAAATAACGTAAGACGAAACACAAAACCCGAAACACTCATTAAAAATTAATTTATGTGACATCCATAGAAGCTTTTTTCATAAATTAAGAATCCCAAACGTGTAACTATAATCCAGTGCAATCCTAAAAGAACCATTTAAAAACAAATACCCGTTACAATATGCAAATATATATAAAATTGATTCAAAAATTTCAAAAAGAAAGTAACATCAGACTTTCAACTGCAATCCAGAATGTAGTGTGCCTTTGATGTGACTTTTAATCGCAAAATAACCCGTCCACACAATTCAGTTATTAGAAAATGTTATATTTCCGGCTCTATCATAATTCATTAAAACATCTTTTATACACACCACATTCCACGTTCACAACAGTATAACTTTAAAGTCAGAAGCCGCTTCGCCCTTCGCTCACTAATCAGTCGCCTTGGAATCTCGCAGTCAAGCATGAAACGAATACTCAGAACCAATTTTATGGTCTATTTCCTCAAATCTTTGGCCATCGACTCGAAAACTAGTGGTTTAAGAGTTAGACTCTTTCATTGCTATGATCTACATATCGCTACGGCAAATGAATCGCTTTAAGCGTTGCTCCAACTTACACATCTACAAATCGCTAGGACACATGCTTCTTGCATCGCTACGATCGAAGCGTAGATAAAATACAAACATAACATGTTGCGTACCGAGCAATTCAACAATCTCATAGAACGCGAGTACGCGAAGATGAATATAAAGAGAATATAAAGGGAAGATATGAAAACACAGTTCACCGGCGAAAGAAAGCAGCCTGTGAGAAGAATCTCGTCAATGAATTAGAACATTACAGAGAACGTGGACTGAACCAGGCACCAAAAAGTCCGCGGTATGACGCAATATACACCGCGTTGGGTAAATTGATCGCCGATTTCAAAGGCATCTTAGAGCGATGGGAAGAGCCCTTTCATTAGTTGGTTTATGGCCAGCTATCTGAGGAATTGAAGGCTCCACCAATGTCCACAGACTAAGTTAGCAGAACGAAAAATCGGCTCAAAAATTTTAAAGCCTCGGGATCAGATGGTATCCCAGCAGAGCTGATTAAAACAGGAGTACATGTTGGCCACGTCTGCGAGTAGAAGATCCAACATTGGTCCCGTAATTAAAATAGTGGGGCGCGAATCTTCAAATTCAGGAATTTACCCATAACATCCAAGTTGCTGATATATAAGACAATGGTCATACCAGTACTTACATATGGATCCGAGACTTGTCTGCTTTGCAAAAAGCATTCTGACCGCCGCGTTCGAGGGGAAATTCTTACGGGGAATTGTTGGCCCGTATGTGAGGAAGGAAGATTTCGGGGACTCTAAAATGATGAGATCTACGAGCGTTACCGCAGGACACCTAGCTCACATGAGCGAAAAGGATCCTGCTCCTTTGCGTCCTTTGCGGTAGGATTTATGGAACACGACAGCAAGACCGGCCAAGTTTACGCTGGAAGGATGGCATAGACCGGGACGCCCAGAGTTTAGGGATGCCAAACTGGATGACAACGGCTTAAAATCGGGACCGGTGGAGAGGTTTTTTGCGGGAGGCTAGGAGCGGATACCGGTTGTAGAGCTAAATATGATGATGATGATGTCATGGTATTAACAATAATGTCGACAAAAAAACGATATGGTTGTGATCAAAATCCTATAGCGATTTCTGTAGAAAATGTTCGGAAATTCGTAAGGCGTTTGCAGTCAAATCACAAATCAATCGCCTTGGAATCTTGCAGCTAGAAACAATTTATGGTCTATTTCCCAAAATTTTTTGCCATCGACTCGAAAACTAGTGGTTTAAGAGTTAGATCCTTTCATTGCTATGATATACACATCGCTATGAACAACGGAACGCCACACATTTTGCTACGACCTACAATCATCAGTCATCGCTCGGACATACGCTTCATTAATCATGCATCGCTATGGTCGAGCGTAGATGAACTACGAACATAGATTTAAGCCATCTGTCATCGTATTTTTAATAAACTCAAAAAAAGTAAATTTTTTATTTCGACACACTGAGGAAAACCCATTGTGGAAAATAATTAAAAACTTTAAACGTCGCATTCAACACAACCCAACAATTAAATTAAATAATTCATGGGCCAAAAGCAACTCTGAGAAAGCTGAAATATTGGCCGAGTATCCGACGAACGTCTGTCAACCCAATGAAAGGCAAAATAAGTAATACCGCCAGTTACACCATTGCAAGTGGAACCACTATACAAAAAGATCTCGAGAGGAAAAAGTCACCTGGCTATGATCTTATTACTACTGAGCTAGTACAACACCTACCGTCAAGAGCTGAAACTAATTAACAGTACTTCTAAATGCTTGTTTGCGCCTGTAGCCCTGCTACTGGAAAGTTTCAGAGGTTATAATGATCCCTTAAGCCAGATAAGTATTCGTACGAAATGTCATCCTACAGGCCAATCTCCTTATTACCTTTCCTTTCCAAAAGATACTGCTAAAGGGACTTACAACTCTTTTTCCGAGAGATTATTATTCAACAATTTTAGAATCTTATCTCACTGATAGATATTTCCGAGTAAAACAATAAGAGGCGTTGAAAGCGGTGTTCCTCAAGGAAGTGTACTAGGCTCAACAATGCATACATCTACTCTTCACAAATGACATGCCAATCTTTTCGAATTGCATCATGACCCAGTCATTCTCTCAGTTGGAAAAAATTAAATAGAATCAATTCAAATTCTACAGAATGTTGTGAATACTGTATTGGACTGTATTAAAAAATGCGGCTTAAAGCTAAATACCATAAAATCCATTCATGCTCATTTTATGTTAATGGGATATAAATTACTTATTCCAATACAGCAAAGTACTTAGGAATGAACCTGCACACTATATTACGATGGAGGGAGCATATAAAAAAAGAAAAGAGAAGAGCTAAATATTAAGCTGAGAAAACTCAAATGGCTCATTAGCAGAAGATCTATTTTGTCGTTACATAAAAAACTTCTAATATATAAACAAACATTAAGATCAGTATGTTCATACGGCATTCAACTCTGGAGTGTGTTACTAAAAATAACATAAAAATAATTCAGCGCTTCCTAAACAGGGTATTAAGTAAATGCTCCATGGTATGTCAGAAACTCCGACTTACATCGCGACTTTAAGCTAAATACTTTAGAAGAATTTGCAACAGCCCATCACTCAAATTGGACGACATATTAACCAGGAAGCAGAAAAGCTTTGCGACAACTGGGATTACTCGAAGACTACAGTGAATTAAACCACACGAGCTAACTGGGAACAACGATATTTAGAAGGTACAACAGAAATGTAAAATAAACGTGTATTTGTTTAATGTTAAATATATACTCGTAGTATATTTTTATAACAAATGTAAACTACTCGTTAGTGTAAACTAGTTATCTAGTGGTCAATTTTATAACACTTAAAAAAATTTAAAAATGTAACACACAATAAAAAAAAAACCATATGAATTATTAAGAAAGGAGAAAGTGTGTTAATGCAATGATCGCGTTGTGTGACAATGAAGTAAAATGAAATGCTGTGTGATGGAGGGGAAGATTCGGTTCTGATTTTGATTTACTTGGGGTTCAGATTCCGGCTATAAATGGTAAATGATTATCAATGTCATTGTTATATATAAATATTTATTCTAAATCAAATTAGAAGATATTTATTAATTATTGGTTACATTAATTTTTTTTACTCCGCAATTTGTATTCACCTTTTTTTCCTTTACAAAAACTGCTTTTTTTTTATAATTATTCATTGTTGTGAATTTTTGTTTATTGGTAAAATTTAATTACACGTATCTATATGTAATTATAAAGTAAATTTTTTAATAGTAGGATTTTTGCTGTATGCCTTTTTCATATTCATCAACTTAATTTTTTGATTAAATTTACTCTTGTAGTGTACTTAGGTCATACTCTTAAATATAATTCATTTTAATATTAATATATATGTATATAATCGTTTATATATATTTAGTTAATAATAGACAGCGTAGCATAGGAAGACGTCAATACCTGCATAAGACATATTAGCCATATATATATATTTCTTTTTTACTTTTTATTCAATGTTTGTATAAATCTATTTTGGATTTTCTTTTGCTGTTCGTTTTGCTCGTTTATAGTTTACACATAATATTTTTATGGTTTTTTGTCACCTTACTTGTATGGTTAGCTATGTTCTGTTTGTTTTTTACAAGGATTTTTATTTTATAATGTTATTCTAGTTACTGTTGATTTTACGGCTATTGTGGTAGTTTTTCTATGTCCAAAGTAAAAATATATTCTTTTGTTTTAAGATCAATTGTGTTGTACGACTATTGAAACAGGAAACATTTTTTGTTGTTTGGTTTTTTTAGTTCTTTTTGCTATTTATTATGAGAAATTTGGATTTTTTTTCATTTTAAATGCAAGATAATTTGTGAAAATTCATCAGTAAGTAGTTCTGCAGGTTAAGACATAAAAATAAAAAACAAAATGAATTTTTGGGGAGAAAAAGTTAAATGAAGTTTAATAAATGTTGGTTGCTTTGTTTATATAGATACATATATGTACATTATTTACTTATTTTTTCTTCTGTGACGAATAGTTTTTGAATAAATACTAAAATATTGTACCTAGTAAGCTCTCAAACTAGTAACGGAGATCATTTATGTCGAATGTTAAAATTCAAGGTATTCTGCAAGTAATATATAATTAACTTGAAAGTATTTTGCATATGATTAGTCAAGTTTTAATCTGAATCAGAGACCAATTAACTTTGTGTTTGGCAATTTGATTCAAAACTATATAACGTAACCCCTTCCACCCAACGAAAGTCAGTAAGAAAATCAGTGCTCAAAATCTGCCTTAACGTCGAATTCTATAAGATGAACTCGAACTGACATAGTCAAGCAAACACAGAACAGTGACTTCGCTGATAAAATCGATCAATTGGGCGAAGATGTCATCGATAGGAAAGTCTTTTAATCCGTGAACATCGCAAGGGAGTACATCCTAATTTTGCAACTCAAAGGGCGCAAACGATAATTGTCAGTGACGCTTTAATAACGATGGGTTTGAGTCGATCGTGCTAGATAAAATAATAATTAAAAATTAGCATGATTATAATAAAAACTTATGGAAATATTTTAGTAACTTTGTGGTTTTTTTATTTCGAAATTTATATAAAGTTTAATTAAAAAAAAACTAACAATAATTTTGAGTTTAGCTTATATTACACAAGTTTGTTTGTACAACTATTCACATAGACACTTACATCTAGCACACTAAAAGCAAAGATATTTCCTATATCGACTATTAGTGCTAAAGTTGTGTTAGTTAGTGCTTTGTCGCATCCAAATACAACAATAGTGATGGTTGTCATTTTTGCTAAAAAATTGTTGTTACTGTATAACAACTATTTATATTTTTATACACATATATTTTATATATACATATATGTAAATATATGTATTACTATATATGAAAATATTTTATACGCTGTAGGTATTTTTTACAGCGTTATTAGTCGAAACACATGGTAGTTAACTTGCCTATGAGTCTATGTGTGAATTATGGTAAATTATTTTTTAATAAAAATAAATAATTATTCTAGGTACTACTTCATCATACATACACAACTTTTCAACTAAAAAGATGTATTTTCATAATCCTAAAATGCATTTGCAACATTCACTCACACATTACAACTGATGGGGGTTTTCAAGTTCAAGTTAAACACAAAACTGTCGTACGAGTAACTAAACCAAAAATTGTATTCCTTAATATTCCCTTTGTTTGCATTCGTCCTAATTATAACAACTGTCGTATATTGAGCGCTAAATAAAGTAATGTTGCCTCAGTCTTACTCTATAAACAAATCATCATTTGCTCGTTGCGAAGACAAGGTTTGCGCGTCAGAATAACCACAAAGCCGTTTAGGCATCTCCTGGATGGAGCCATTCGTAACCATGTGTTGATAGACCGCCGTCACAATCAATCAAAACCTGTAGGCCGATTTTGGTCGCAAAAGTGATTCGAAAAGTGAAAAGTGAGTTCGTATATCTACGAGGTGTATAGCCTACAATTTTATTGTTGTGTGATGCGTTTTGTTTCTTTGTGTTAGTGTTACTTTAATGACAGAATTTACTACAAAAATTGTCGCTGTTTGCGAATCGATCATTGTTTACCCAAGCCAAGTCACAACTCGCCTACTCGTGACTAGGCGAGAAGTCTTATAATGTTAAACAGCTTCTTGCAAACTAATCATTAAATGCTGCTAAACTTACTTCAATCACTATGGTACTTCTATTTCATCGACGGTACTACTATACTACCAATCGTAGTTGCATAGACATAATGAATTACAGGAACATGGAATAATATATTTTGTGCAATTGCAAAAAAAGGCAAAAAATCCATTAAAAAATATGTTTGTAATATAAAAGCGTTTTTTATTTTTCTATTGGAACTTTTTTTAATAAATATTTTTATCGTGTACTTCAATATATTCAAGTAATCTGTAATATACTCCATTCCAAAAAAAATTAACAGCAGCACTGCTCTTGACTCAATGCACTCACTCACTTTCTCATCCAACACACTCACTCTTTCGCGACCAAAATCGGCCTTCAGGCTTCAACGTAGACTCGGATCATTATCTTCTTGGTATAAAATTCCGAGCCCGAATTGCATCACCAAGAAAGACTGAATTCGCTGATTAAATTCGAGTAGACGGCTGCACTTCGCAACGAAGAGACCTGAACCAACTATTGTCAATCGATAGGTAAGTAAGTTGAAATAAGCTAAGATGCCGAGCATAGAAGAGGAATGGACACGCCTTAAAAATACTGTCATTACCCTCACTTCTAGGTCCGCAAAGATCAGATCGCGAAGATCGGAACGCATTAGGCCAGGCAATTCATGAACTAATACCAAAAGTATGGGATCAAGAATTGGTGCCAGATTACTGGATAATAGTCATCCTTAAATAAGAAAGTAGATGTGAAGAAACAAAACTTGGCATTTGTTTAATCTACGCACATACCATACTATGTTAATTATGCTTTGGTATTACCAACACGATGTTTTACCCATGGTCTAACTATTGGCAGAGAAGGATTAACAAAAACTGTATTTGGAACATAGGCAAACTCATTTCTCAAATGTAGTCATATTTCTACTAGAGTATTTCTTTCGGTGATCTAGTTACCAAAATGTGTACTACTGTTCTAATCGATCGACCATTCTACAAAAATTATGTCTCTAAGGTGCCTTTGTAACGCTGAACTCTTAAGATTTATTCAATCATTCGATAATACTATACCGATTTTCTTCAAATTTTATACGAATGTGTATCTCCGATGAACAATACTTATAAATACTAGAATTACTTAAGGTTGGAGTTTATCCTGTTCGTGTGTGGCTGTTATGTAGTGTAATGATTTTTTTATATTTTAAATAATAACGCGAACGAATCGATTAATTTGTCAGGTGTTGGGTCAACCAAATACTTTTTTTTCTTCTAAATTAAATTGATTTTTTTTTTATAAAAGTCAATTTTAATTGCCAATATTTAGTTTATTATCATCATTTCAATAAAATTTCATTTAGCTAATAAATATTGGTGGTAATATATAATACATTAAAACGGTAATTTTGTTTCTCAATTGAAAAATTTCAAACACTGATTGTTTTCTGTTAAGCTTCATGGGTTTTATTATATCCTTTTTAGTTGTTATTAATTTACTTTAAAATACACAATAAATATGGTATTGTTTGTAAGTTGTTCATCATCATTTTAATCTCTTCGGTCTGAATATATATAGATGTATATACTTTATATTATATGGAATTCAAAGAGCATAAGCTTATTGGGTACAATAGGGTAGTCTAGATGCACATCAAAAAAATATCGAATATCTAGCTGCCAATATTTATTTTACATTTAAGCTTTGTGAAAATTGTGGATGAGAATTGGTTTTTGTTTTTTTTATATCTGCTTTTTGTTTTTAGTCTTTTCATTTAAATAAAAACATTTTTTATATTAAATGACAACAGTCATTCGTCATCATATTTTATTCTCGAATGTGTAAATAATTTATGTTTGCGGCAATCAATCTGTTTGCGGTTTGGTCACAGTTGTTATTGTTTTGTAGCACTTTTTGCTATACGGCAAGAACGAACATTAAATGATTTTTAAAATTTTATATTGTTTGTAGATTTTGCTAATTGATTTCATTTCACAGAGAAATTTGTTATTTGTTACTAATAAAAAAACAACTCTTCTCTAAGTAATAACAAAAGTTGTCAATCAATATAGACACCAGGTACAATGAAAACTATTTAAATAACCAAAAGTTTGAAGTGAATGTTAGATTACTTTAAAGTATTTTTTTTAGTAGACACAATACATCTCTTGTACGTTATAAGTCCCACATTTTAATCTTATAAAATAATTTATAATTATAACTTAAAAACGAACATAACTTATGAATTTTGCTATATAATGCTAATGGACTACTCAAAATACCAAAGTGAACTGCAAGTAATTCTAGATGCAGAAAAAATCGACATTTGTTTAATATAATATAATAAATATAATATAATAAATATAATAATTGGAAGTGCTGCTATCGTTAAAAAAGCATTAGACACTACTTAAAAAGAAAATACATTTCCGAAGGATTCCAGGCAACAATCATAGCGGTAAGAACCAGTAAAGAATGGATATTATTCACGGTCCTCTATAGCCTCCCAAAGCATAAACCTTTATTCTTGCAATGCAGGCAGTTAATGAAAATACATACAAAAAAATTCACTATGGGAGGAGACTTTAACGCAAAGCACACCTACTGGACATCAGGACTAATAAATACAAAGGGTCGTCGGCTATACGAAGCTGCTCAGGAAACGTGTTGTTTGTTTATATCAACCGAAAAACCCATCTTACTGGACAAATCCAGCAGGAAGAAGCAAACACAAAGACTGGTCCCGCTTTAAACTGCTAAAAAATAAAAAAACTATCAGTGTCGCTAAAATCTGTAATGGAACTAGCAGATAATATCTTTAAATTCACCTAACAAATCCAAAATGCGGCCTGTAACTGTATTCCTGTCGTAAAAACGAAAGTAATTGGTCTCAACTACACCAAACAAATAATGGATATTGCCGCACATAAACGACGACTCAAAAGAAATGGCAACAAACACGTTCTCAAGAGATAAAAGTAACTTCAACAGAAGTTCCCAGCAACTGTGCCATAGAATTGAAGTTATAAAAACGAATTTATGCATATATACCTAAAACGCACGATAAAAGTACTGACTATAAATTGTGGAAAACGACAAAGCACCGAGGACACCTTTTGAACAATCTTATTCTATCAGAAAAGAAACAAAGTAGATCCTACAAAAACTAATGCCGCGAAAGCCGCTTTATTTTCTGAAAATCTCACAAATACATTCCAACCACACCTAAGTAAAAGTTATGTATTAAGGAAGGTACGCAATCAAGGTGAAGAAGATATTTCTCCGCTACATTTAATGAATTCAAGACAGAAATACAAGAAACCATCAAACTAAAGAAAGCCCCTGTGTATAATGTGATCCAAGATGAAATTTAAAACAGCTTCCTCATAAAGGTATTGTAAATTTACCAATTTAGTACAAGCTTCAATTCCATTAAAACACACTCCCAGCAATTGGGAAGTTGCCGAAGTTATCATGGCTACTAAACCAAGCCGTACGAAGTTCCCTACTTCCAATGTAGAAATTGCTCGCAAGAATACTACTAAAGCGACTGAAACTACTGAAATTACTGTTATTGAAGCCATAAAACTTATTCTAAGCCACCAATTTAGCTTTAGAGACAGCCACTTAACCATAGATCAAGAAGACAACCGAATAGCTGATGCAATAGAAAAGTCGCTAGAGGATAAGAAGATTACTCTGCTATTTTCCTCGATGTAGCGCAAGCTTTTGACACGGTTTGGCATAAAGGAATTTTGTATAACCTTGAAATAACACTCCCGGTTAAATAATGTAAGATACTTTAATCCTACTTGACACAATGCTTCTTTCGAATAAAGCAAGATGACGTTTCTTTTGATCTAAAGGAAATAAAAGCAGGAGTTCCTCAGGGTAGCATTTTGGGTCCAACGTTATTTTCACTATCCAAATATAGAACGAATAGTGTTCTGATTGCTCGGAAATGTTTTAATGGTAGTATTTATAAGACAAGATTGCGGGTTAGAATGAAGCGTCGCTAGAAGAATGTAGAAAACTATAACGTATATATGTTAGAAATTGGTGGAGACAAGATTAGTTGGAATAAATTTACTATGGTTAATATTTATTAGAGGAGATAAGATTGTTTAGTTTTGTTTAGTTTACTTAATTTTCAAGGTATTCTTTACAAGATTTATGAACAAAGTAATAAATGAATACAAAAAATAAAAATAAATATATTACTAATAAGATATTAATAACCTTAATATACTGACAAAGCAAGCATGAGCAATTGGACCATAATTGGTTCTATAATTTGTTAAATGCAAAAGGCTACTAGCTCTAAACTACAATTAGGCATTACAACAATACGAACTAATCTTGAATTATATAGAGGCAGCTCACGCGGCCAATTCAATTTACGAATGGAAAAACGACCAACATTTTTTTGAACCCTTTCAATTCTTTTGGTATTGAGGGCACCAGTCTGTACAGCAATACTCCAATACCGAGCGTACAATATAATTACTTCAATGTATGGGTCAACAAAATCTTTAGAGTCCCGCTTTACCAAACATAACATTCTATTCGCTCTAGCAATAACCAAGTCGTTATGAAGATGAAATCATAACTTAGAGTCAAAAATAACACCAAGATCACAGTTTTGAAAAACTATTTTGAACTTTACATTTTCAATGTTATAATTTGACAAAAAGGCTTGCGATTTTCTTGAGAACGAAAGAAATTTATTAAGATTAAAATAGAGCTTGTTAATGTTACACCATCTTGTAATATTATTAATGCCATTCTGAACTAATAAGCAATCAGTTTTCTGAACTAATCAAGAACAGTTTAACATCATCCGCAAACAGCAAGCATTTTGCATTCTCAACATAAAGTGGCAAATAATTTTTTAAACAAAATAAACAAAATAGGCCCCAAATGACTACCCTGCGGAACGCCAGAGGAATTAAATATAAGTTTGGAAGTTACCTCACCTATTTTGACTCTTTGGTTTCTGCCCAATAAGTAGTTAGAAAGCCATTTTACTATTTATTGAGGTGAGAAAGATTGGTGGGGTTAATCTAGGTGTGGACAGGATTGGTGGGATAAGATTACAGCAGTGGCTCGTTGTAGGGCAAATATACGCTATTTTTTCTCTAACGTTCAACCATAAACATTTTTTCATTTTGACTTAATTGTTTCTTAATCTTCTTGTCATATTTTATATAATAAAAAACCAGAGAGTAAACAAAACCAGTTTTAATTCTGATGGGCTTACTGAAAACACTAAATTTTTTAATTAACGTTTCGTTACATTCAAAACAACACTTAAAAACGTATTGTTGCAAATGCTATTAACTTTTCGAAAAAGCAATGCTCAGTCGAAAGACGTACTTGAAAATTTCGGACAAACTGTTAAGATGTGTTCTTAATAGAATAAGGTTGTTTATAGCATGCTTCTAATTTAAAAAAAAGAAAACTTGGTATTGGAATTACTTATAATGATTTAGAAAAAGAATGGGGTAATATGAATACTCAGAATATTTAAAATTTGTTTCGGAATCATTTAAATTTTTGCAAAACAGTTTTTAATAATTATTTCTTTGGGCGTATCACCAACGTTTGGGAACTTTTTTGTTTCTTTTTTAAATTACAAAATTCATCATAATTATTTGCAACTTTTAATCAATATAACTAGCTGCCGCTACGAGCTGCTTTTTTGATTTCGTACAAAAGTCAAATTTAGTTAACGTATTTTCCATTTTTGTGACCAATTTGTTTGGACAATCGAAAGTCAATACCAAGCATATTTTTCGGTGTACTTCATTTAACAATTTGCATAATTTAAATCTACATTTTTTTCTTGTTTTTGGGTTTTTTCTCTCGTAATTTACTTGTGTGTGTATAAAAAAAATGTCTGTAGTTCATCCTTTTCTTGTACAAATTAAAAAAAAACTTTAACTTTATCAATTACACTCGTTGGTCAATTATCGTCTGACTCTAAAAAACAATTCTCCCTCTTCTACTAAAGTTGTAAAAAATGCTTAACTTTTGTTTATTTCTTTAAGCTTGTTTTTTATATTAAAGATTGTTTTAATTTCCATTCGACGAAATAATTGTTTCTTGTTTTTTTATTATTTACAAATAATATTATTTAGTTGTTCAATAAAAAAATTATTGTTTTATGTTCACCTAAACGCAAATATTTCTCTTGTATTCACTTGTATTCTATTGGATCGTTTACAATTACCTATGTTGTATCTATGTTAGAATAAAAATTTATTTAACATCAATCGGTTTGTTGTTGCCAGTGTTTTTTCTTTAAATTTTTTATTTTTATTTTTTAACTTTTCTGTCTCGTAAATAGGTACTCATTGTTACTTTGTTTGTGGTTTGTAGTTTTAGCTGCTTTACTCTTATACATAACATGGTAACACACAATTTACCTGGTGGGGGTCTGGGCGCGGTGGCTGCCGGGCAGTGTCCTTTAGTTCGCCGTCAAGACGACAACAACTGCTTTCAGCAGAACAACACAACAAAGCAATATTTTCACTGGCAATACATGGTGGACATGTATACTCGTTCCAAACGATCCGGAGCCATTGCCAAGCGCAGCCATTCCTATGCTTGCGGGCGTTGTAGAAAATGAGATTTCTGGCCGCTCAACCTCAACTGAAACAAACACAAAAGGAAAAAGAACAAATTAATGACCGAGTGAAGCAACAATTAATGGAGAATAACAGAAGCTGCAACGACAACAACAAAAGGAGCAGAAATTAATTAAGTTATTTTGCCAAATCCATTGAGGTTTTTATCCGGTCCTGTTGGGAGGATAGGATTAATTTCGAAATGGGAAACATTCGACGACGTGCGGCTTTTTAGAAGGTCAGATGGATGGGAATTTGAGACCTAATTTAGAAAAAGGAAAGGAAGGAATAAACTGGTTTCTTAAGCCCACTGAATAAGGAAACGGAAATTGGTTAAAGTTCGGAGAGCAACCGAAATAAAAATAAAAGTTACCGAATAGAAGAATATCGTAGAAACGGATTTCATTTAGGGACTTATAGATATTATGTGTTTTGATTAAATAAGATAAAGTTTGAAATGTTCAAATGTAAACGACAACAGTGGTTTTTGAAAATTAAAAACAAACACCACAACTTTTGAGGCAGTTATAAAATGAAACAAAAAAAAAGGAATAAAGTGATTAGCAGAAACTGAGTGTGACCAGAATTCAATTAAGATCAGACTAGTATACGAGATAGCAGCAAAATAAGTTCTGAAGTATATTAGAATACTCCCTTTGTGACTGTGACTACATTCAGCGGAGAATTTTACCGCCAAAAGTTATATACGTAGTAGATTTTCATTTATTTAGAATAAGACAATCGTAGATGCTTCCCCACAAATAACCTTAATTCCCGTCTGAATTATTTCTGACCTTTCTGACTGCTTTTGTCCTATCAAAATGTCCAAACTAAATAAACAAACTTTAAATGTCCGTACCGATGATACATGTATAAGAACAAGAATTCTATCAATACTTCATGACGTGGTGCGTAATAAAAATAAAACAGTGTAATTGTGGTGGTTTGGAGCAGTTTCGGGATTTATTTATTAAAAAGTTCGAATAGACTTGACTAATAATTATTTCCCATTTATGTTGTAGTTACCGACTGGTTGAGACTTAGTCGTCATTTACCTTACTCATTCAATGACACTTTACTTAACCCACCTTTCTACGGATTGGAGTGAAATTTCACCCTATACATAGGTTAATTCTTTCGTCTTTGTAAATTTGATATCGATTTACCTGACTGCTATAAATAATTTACCAGGTGGGAGTTAAGTTTCGCCTTTCCGGCACTTGAGTATCTTGAAAATGTATGAAATAAAAACTAAATAAAACTTGAAAATACAGTCTTCTTTTATTGATTTTTTTAAATATCAACCACCCCATCATGTATCTCAAAACTAGCCTCTAACTGATATCCTCCGTAAACCTAAACCAGCTCCGAAACTCATCAGTGTCATGGTTTCCATTCAGCAGGAAGGTCTCCCTACATATCTAACTAGCCTCAGGAATATTTACATCCAGGTACCACGAGATTTTCAATATGTCTCCCCAAAAAGTGGGGGTGCCGCTTTGGGTACCTCTAACGGAGCCGTGTTGACCAAAGCAAATTTTTTCTTCCCTAATTTACCACCATTGACAGAACTTCAACCATCCTCTACTAACAGAACATAAGAGGCCTACGCATAATATAAGAGGCGACGCCATTCTCATGGCATCCCATTCAATATATATGCCCTGACTGAAACTAATCTAATCCTGGACATAAAGAACCAGGAGTTTTTCCCTCCTATATTTAATGTTTTTCGTAATGACGATCTTACCCCCTACGATAGACTCTCCCTGTCGAGGCGCCTTTCCAGACATCTACAACGACTTCGACTCGCATTCTAAATTTACGTTGACGATACCAAATTTTTAAAACCCGTTTCTTCCCCACAAAACTCAAATCACCTTCAATAGTCAGACCTCGAGAGTTTTTCGACCTGGTGCCTCAAAAATTGCTTAGATCTTAATATCTCATAATGCCAATGCCAGATTTTTGATCTTGGTTTTTGCTCAGATGTATTTGCCTTACTTTTTTAATTCTTTTTAATGTCACTTATCCAATCGCAGTTCCAATTTCACTTGGCCAACTATCTCATTTAACAAATTTTGATCGAATTCATTGATCAGCTGATCATTATCGGTCAAAACTTAAACGATCAGGTGATAATGTTACGATAAAGACGATGTCTGCTCCCACGACCAGTATTGTCTCTGCCACACATAAGAAACGTTTTTTTTTCGATCGGAGTCGGAGTTTAATAACTGCATATTTATTTGACTCTTCAAAGACAGGCTTATTTAGCTACAATATCATAGGAGACAATGAATGTAGCGCAGCACGATATCTTTATATCTAATTTCGCTTCATGCAGAATATCTGTGTTTCAAACATGAGTGGCATAACTCACTTAGACGCAGTGACGGGCTTTTTTGAGAATCAACCGATTCAGCTATCTTTTGCACAGATATCTACTAAATAGTTACCAAACAGCTTTCAACGAAAGGACGCATAACAGATTGCAGGCAAAAACTCGTAAGCTTTTGTCTTTCTTCAGCTTCAGATTCAATTACAGAATTCAGTACCTCCATAACTAATTTATTGTCGGGGATTTAAGGCAAAAATACTTTTTTAATTAAATTGAAGATATGTAAAAGAGTTGGTAATACAATAATAATGTCTGTTTTAGTTATATACGAGTATTATTGTCTAACTTTGAAATAAGTAATCTTAGTCAGATAGCAATAACTTTTAAGATTGCTATAAACAAGCCAATAATGAATGGGAAAGGGCAAGATAATCTCTATCCCTAAAGGGATATCCAAAGTATGTCTAAAACCGGTCTTTATTTACACTGTGTCTAAATCACGCCCATTGTGTGTGTCATGTGTATACTTCCACTATCGTTTGCCAGTTTACAAAAACTGTATATCCTCTCCACCTATTTAAAGCATATTCTTCAACACTTGAAACATTGGTCATGCATAATGTATACAATGGTATACTAATGAGTGTCCTTCGTCTGTGTCCTTTGTCATATCTCTCTCAGAGTTGGATGTTCAACAAGACCGGACAATAATTTCAAAAATTGTTTCCCGCTCACACGGAAGGAATACTGTAAGCGACTTCAGCTGCTGGGTGTCGTTGTTGTCTTCAACGTTCTTAGTGGTGGAAATAAATAAATAATTCCTATGTCCTTAGATATAAATTACGATGCATTTACATAAGTAGAGACATAAAATGACCTCGCATTATGGTAAGGATTTATTTTAACTACAAGATGGTGCAGATTTCCACCTTAGTTGGTGTTGGAAGGGGCGTAGACAGCAGACTGAAGCAATAAGTAAGAGACTGATAAATGATTCAAGCTACAAATTTAAGTGAAAAACTCTTCGTTTTCATATTGAAGAACATGAAATATATGAAAGGAATCACGTAGTCGGTATCACCCTTTAAGTGTGTAGAAGAGGAATGCCCACTATGTAAGCGTTGACAGCCTAAGGCGATGCTTTGCTAGCTGGAAACATTACTCTGCACTGATGATAATGACATAATATTCGAAAAAACATAAGCTCATGATTTATAGGGGATTTATTAGGGGAGTCCTACCAGAAAAGGCATAGACCGGTCTAATATTTAGGTTAGTATTAAAAAAACTAACAAGTTGGTTTTACAGAAGGACAACCGACTGACATTTTGATGGCAGTGATGATTCTCCTATGGAATAATGAATATGTTATCTTCTTAAAATTACCTCGTTGTACGATTGAGCGAAAGATATTCATATAAACACAAACAAAAAACAACAGATTTAGTCCAATTTTGAAGGTTACCAGTGTATTGCTTAAGCATAAATCGATAGATAACAATAAGCTAAATCTGAATCGCCATCAAACTCACCTTTAACCGAAAAGGTCTTATAATCGGCATACTGTTCGCCTTGACCCACTTGTGTGGGTATTGTCGCCAGACATGTGATTTCAAGACGACCATTGATACCAACATGTTGCTCTGCGATTTCAATATTCATTTGGCTGATGGAGTACATTCCCTGTTGTTGCAGTTGCTGTTGTTGTAGTAGTTTCTGTTGCTGGGAAGCCACTAGCGCTGCAGCAGTACTTCCGCCATTGTGCGACAATTGTCGTGAGTATCCTGCTAATAATCCGATGCCACCACCCGTTACTGAACCACCATTAACGCTGCTGCCAATTGAATTGTACACATTCGATGGCAAAGTGCCAAGTCCACCACCATTACTCATGGTGCTTCTCAAGATGTTCATAGCCTCACTAACGTGCCTTCGATATTTACGATTGGATGAAGAGTTTCTGTAAAATATACAACATAAGCGAAGCAAGAGAGAAAAACGCTTAGTAAGAGTAGGTATTACGATTAAAATGGCAATAAAGGATCAACTAGTATTTTGCAAGCAGTATATGAATAATGTATACGAGTAAAATATGCTACAATAAGAGCACAGCATCCGGCCGCATGTTGCATATGTGCGAACATATGGTTCATTGATTTATGTTAAAGTACAGTTTTACTGGTTCTCTATGTGGTTATGGTAGGTTTGTTGTATCCCTCGTAGAGGAGGCAAATATAATAGCAATCCGTTCGTTTAAAAACGACATTAAATCTTTAAAATTTTACGTGCACTTAGATTAAAGTGATGCTGAGATCCAGTAAACGTAATATCATCTTTTATGACTATCAGCTTTGCACGTTGAGAAAGTGAGCTAATCCAGTTACTACGCGCACAGTTATGATATTCATACTATTCAAATATTTAAATATTATCATCTATAAGAGAAGGGTGTTTTTCGTTAGGGCTGAAGCGTTCGCTTTTTTTGCTATCACTCTACCAGTTATTTTAATATGAGCTATCTCAATTTAAACTGCAATGAAATGTTCGTGGAGCAATAATATTATAAAATTAAATTTGAAATCCAAAGAATTGTACTAAAAGTTTTTTTAAAATGCGGTTAGTATGAACACGATACATATACCTTTATTAGCATTGCTATTAAGTACGCTATTTATGGTTTACGAGTAATTAATATGAATGACATAATTGTCAGTTAAAGATTCAATTTAGCATACAATTATCGAGCATACTTCGAGTTGTGTGGAATAAGCTACTTTCCGATTTCATGGCCTGCCTATGCGAGGAGACTCCCCAATAATGCAACACGATTCAACATTTAAAAATAATTACGGGCAATTGAGCACCACGACTTTGGACCAATTTTCAGGCATTTGTCGACGTATCTCTTCAATAACGAAGGCAACGTTCAGTTCCAAAGAATAAATCGTGTCTGGTTTATTGGCATAAACTAGTGACTTAGTGCATCAAAAAAAAACCACCGACTTCAAATCACAAGATGTTGGAGGTCAGGTCAATTTCTTGATAAAATTTGCTCGTCGAAAGTTCTGTATAGTTTTTTTTAAAATCTGTTTCGACTGCAGTATGACCCATAGCGCATCGACCCAATCTCGCCCGTAAAAAACCCTTTTACGGAACGCCAAATCAACGAAAGGCAACGAAAACGGCTAAAGGATTTGAGAATTTTCTCACGGAACGTACACTGTTTGGAGCTCGAGCTGCACAGCAACTTGCCGATACCCTGTCAAAATATAATGCTGACATAACAGCTGTCATGTAAGACATCATGTGCTCGGGGTGGGGTTTCTAGTCAGAAACAGAATGAAACCCACCGTTATCGGCTTTAAAGCAGTAAATGAGCGGCTTTGCATCCTTCACGTGCGGGGCAAATTTGATCGCTGTGAGTAAAAATATCCACAAAGCCACCTGGGTAGTTCCTGATGAAGCCACTCGCGACCAGATAGACGACGTGTTCATAGACCGCTACCACAGCCCGAACCTGATGACGGTAAAACGTACCGAGGTGCCAACGTCGACTCGGACCACTATCTTGTTGGTGTAGTACTCCGAACGCGGTTTGCATCATCAAAAAATACAGCATCCGCTAATCAGATTCGAGTCAACACGGCTGCCCTTTGCAATGAAGAGACCAGAAACAACTACGGTCAAGCAATAGGACTCGCCCTAAATGCAGGGAGAGCAAGTCCTAGGGCTAAGATGCCAGACATAGAAGAGAAATGGACACGCCTTAAGAATACTGTCATGCTGACTCCATCTTATGCAGAAGTCGTAGAGATCGGAACGACTGGTTAGATGACAAATGTAAGCTAGCGACTGAACGTAAGAATGTTGCGTACCGATCAATGCCTCATAGAACGCGGGTATGCGAAGATGAATATAAAGAGCTCAGAAGATATGAAATAACAGTTCACCGGCGAAAGAAAGCAGCCTGGGAGAAGAATCTCGTCCGTGAACTAAAACAGTACAGGGAGCGAGGAACGCACCAGGAGAGGAAGTTCTACCAAAGAGTCCGCGGTCTGATGCAATATACACCGCGTTGCACATACTGCAAAGACAAAGAGGGTAATCTGATCGCCGATCTCAAAGGCATCTTAGAGTGATGGGAGGGGCACTTTCATGAGTTGCTTAACGGCCATCTAACTGAGGATAATTTGAGGCTCCACCAGTGACCGAAGACCACATTATGCTGTCACCACCATGCAAAGCCGAATTTAGCATGTCAGAAGATACCATCAGATCCATAATAAGTAAAAAAGGCTGTTGTTTATTAACATTTAAATAATGAATGCCATATAAAACCATGAGGGCTTAGTGGTGAGAAGGCGCCAGAAAATATAGGCTCTGCTTACTTCACCTATTCTTTAATTTAATTTAGCGAAAACCTAGTCTAATGGCTTTCAAATCATTGTAAGCAACCATTCAAATGAGGGATTTGTTTTCAGATCGTGGATCATTATATATTGTATAACGCAAGCAAGACCTGCTGAGGTAACAATAGTGTAGGAAAAATTAAAAAAATTTCACCCTAACACAATAGTAGAGCAATTTACAAGATATATTACTCGTACTTAACGATATTACTAGAAATTTTCATCTTTAGCACAACTTTCCTCGTTCACTCCTTTTATGAAACGGAATCAAGACATAAGTCAATAAATATTTATATTAAAACTCTATGAAATTTTAAGCTTCAATAAGCAATCAATTTCTATCAATTAAGGGACAAACACTGTTAAAATTTACAACCTTAAATAATGTACATTTTCCTTCCTATGCCATTAAATAAAATTACCAAGGGAATTAAGATCAATCTAACGATCAATCGATGAGTATAGAATTTATATTTATTGCTAAATGCAGCGGTTGAGATTGTTATTATAATGATACCAATCGGACTACTACTGTCGATGGAAAACAGCAACAAACTTTGTTCGACTCTACCCAACCATCCACCACTCTGTAAGATTCGTTACCGTCTTTCAGGACATTAAGCTTTATTGTTATATTGTGTGCGAATGTTTGAATTTAATAGATCCGCTTCACGTTTTACGATGCATAGCGCGAAGCCAAAGGAGCTGGTTTGGCATGTAATTATTATCGTTATCGCCAGTGCATCGCGAATACCAAGCACACATACACACATAAATAAGAACGAGTAAGCAGCGTGCTTTATTTACGACTCTGATGAAATCAGACAGACATCGCTTACACCAAATGCAAATTTAATAAGCAAAATGAAAAACCACCATAAACTCGTTCATATACTTACATACCTGTATATATAACATTAGGTTTGAGGTTGGGTCCATAACCCTTTAAGCAAAACATATCCAAACATACAATAAAAGTGTATTTTCCATACACTTAAAGAGATGCACAGAAGAAGGACTTCGTCGACCAGTCGACCATAAAATGCAAATGTAAACCACATCAAAGATAATCTAAATAACATTATTTATGTGAACGTTTTAACAGTTAAAACTGTTACTTTATCTACTTTATAAATAACATATAAGTAAGTAGGATATAAAGACTATCCATGAGTGTAAATGAGCCAAGCTTTACTGATAAACACAATAAGTTTGTAATAAGTTATGAAGTTATATAAACACAACACTTACTAAGGTAACACATTGGACTAGAAAATACAACTTAATAATTTTAAACTCAATCCTTTTTTTCCGACTTAACATCTGGAGTTTTCTATTATTTCTTATTTTGCTATTTTTACTAGTAGTGCTCAAGTGATATGTATTATCAGTATACGCTTTCTTTAACGGGCGGCCGGAATTTTCTGTAAATGTATATTAACTTTGTTTTTTAAAAAAACATTTTTTTAATTTTTTTTTCCACAAAGGTAGCCCAATCACTCCAACCATTTATTAAAAGTTTTGTAAAATTTTATAAATAGTTTTGTACATGAGAGGTACATATGTGATTAAATTTATAGAAAATCGGGCTAATATTTCAAGAATTTATATGGCACCCTTCGAGCCTAAGGGCCCGATCACTCCAAAAATTTTACAAAAAGTTTTCTCGATCAGAGATACTCATATGTTTAAAATTTGAAGAAAATCGGGTAATTTTTAAAAAAATTGTATGGGCAAACCCAGGCCTCAGGGCCAGATCACTCCAAGACTGTTAAAAAAAAGTTTTGGCCATTGAGATGCACCTGTGTTTAAAATTTAAAGAAAATCGGGCTAATTTTTAAAAAATTTCTATGGACACCCCTCGAAACTTATTATTATTATTATAATAGGTGGGGCTAAAGAGCCTTGAGCACTGCAACCTTTAGCTCTATTGTGCGTCCCCGATGTTTTACCACATTATGTGATTGCTCAGTTCCTTCGTGAATGCTACCACATCTAACAATGCGATTGGTCTGGCTTTCGGCCAGAGAACTGTATAAGCCATGTTCGATTCTTTTCTGGGTGAGGGCTACGCATACGAAGAGTATATGCTCTGACGTTTCCCGTTGCCTCGTTGCAGAATCGGCAGCGGTCCGATTGGGATTAGCCCATTTTCAAAAGGTGGTCATGGAATGGGCCATATATCCTGTCAAATACCAGACTAGTGTTCTTAGTGTATGGCGATCCAGTTTGATGGCCCTGTCCATATGACTAATGTTATATTTTAGAAGCTTCTTGGCTTGTCTCATCCCAGACGAATAATCCTATTCCGCTTCGATAGCAGCGTTTTCCCAAACTTAAAATTTTTCTGTTGATATGGATATGCTGCCTCGTTTCCTGATATGCCTGAGTGTCCGGGAGACCACATTAGTGTGATTTTGTTGTTTTTGGCCAGTTCTTCTAAGTGGCAGAAACAGCTCCACGTTGTTTTATAGTAGAAGACTGGACCTTTTAAGGACAGTAGTGCTGCCTGACTGTCTGAGATCAAATAGATCTCGATTCTTCTGTACCCTCGAAACTTAGGAACTGATCACTCCAAAAATTGTACAAAAAGGTTTGTCCACCAGAGATACACATGTTTTTGAAGAAAATCGGGCAAATTTTTAAAAAATTTATATGGGCACCCCTCGGGCCTCAAGGCCCGATCACTCTAAAAGTTTTAGAAAAAGGTTTGTACATCGGAGATACACAGTTGTTTAAAAGTTGAAGAAAATCGATTTAGTGTTTAAAAAATTTATGTGTGCACACCTCGGGCCTCAGTGCCCAATCACTCCAAAAAATTTACAAAAAATCTTGTCTATCAGTGATACACCTTAGCTTAAAATTTGAAGAAAATCGGGCTAATTTTTAAAAATATTTATATCGGCTACCCGTGGGCCTAAGAGCCTCACTTCAAAAATTTTACAAGAAGATTTGCCCATCGCAGGTACACATTTGTATAAAACTTGAAGAAAATCGGGTAAATTTTTAAAAAATTTATATGGGCACCCTCGGCCCTGAGTTCAGTAAGCTCTATATAAACAAAAAGAAGCACCATTTAGTAATATTTAGAAGCAACAGGTCGTTATTGTTTGCTTCCATCTCCTCTCAAACTTCAACCCTACCGATCAGAAGTCTAACCCAATAAATACTTAAATGCTCACGTTATTATAATAGCTGACTATCTATCTAGACCGTTTCCAAAATTGAGACATTGTCATACATTCTAAACTCTGGTCGTCCTGATCTATACCATCCGTGTTTTTTGTGATATTACTGATACGAGTATATTCGTAAAAAGTAAACTCAATACAAGGGCTGTACAAATTTCTTCTTTATTCTCGAACGTTATTTTCAATTAAATTTAGAAAATCCAATCAAAACAATTCCCACGAGGGAAAATTTCTGCACTGATATTGTAACCTGAACTCCCTACTTACTCTCAATTTTCAAGTTTACTAAAAAATATAAAATAACTTATAATATTTAGTTTGAAATTTTGCGTATGTGATAGCAAATCAATTCCTTACATTCGTACCTCTGGTGTAATTCCCAACATACATAATTTCCAAAAACTTCACGAGTTAAAGTTCCTAAATCGAAATCGAAATAGAAATAATTTCCATTAGAATAGTTAAGTGCAGTTTCAATTTTGAATAAAAATCACAACTACACATGTACAAGTATCGGTTCATTTCGTATTTGCATCTTACAATGCAATGAAAATGCATGATGCGAATAATCGGTATTTCCATTCGAAATTAATTTTAGCAAAGAACATCAATCGAGGGGAAATGTCTTTATCATCATCATCATTTCTGAATGGGTTTTAAATGCATGTGTGCATTTCCTGTGTGTGCAATATGTAAATTTTAGACAGAAAGCCATTTCTATGTTTGAAGAAGTCCTTGTCCTTGTTGTACATCAACATTCAGTTAGACAGCTTTTTCCCTGCAGCTACTAGACTGATTCAAAACATCAACATCAACAGAAAAACAACAGCAACAACAACAACACATTCAGGATATAACTATTCAATGACATTCAAATGAAGCGGAAATGTCTTACTTCAAATGTACAAGGGTGCACTTTTTCTCTCTGTCCCACATTTAACAAATGCAAATGAATAATACTGAAAGAATAATAATTGAAATAATACACACAAGCAGATTTGAATATTTCGAGGGATGATTGTGGCACCGGTTCTGCCCTCTGCACAAAAGACTCAATTTTGGATAAGACAGCTTGCTCTTACCAGGCCAGTACGAGTACATCCATGCCAAAGGATTTTAATTGGCAAAATATTTATGCTAAATCGGGGGCTTTTCTCGAGATAACTCTGTGCAGGATGGCTCAGTTAGTAAATTCTATTAGAAAGAGACATTGTACAAAAGGACAGACAGTGATCCCTACGGGTTTGCACACCACCGCGCTGTGGCATGCGACACCAAAAGTTGCGCACTCCATTTCGAGATAATTTTGAAAATTAAATTTGAATGTAAATGTGGTGCACTGGTATCCTCGTATGTTAGCCACTGAATTGTATGCGAATATTGAAATGTAAGTTGTAAGGTCTGTTCTCTTCCTGACAGCTGGTATTTTACTCGCACACGGATATAAAAAATCAGACAAAAGGAAGTACGTCAATTCAAATAATAATAAACAACAAGGACAGTGGTGCAAAAAGCATACAAAATTATGTAATTGAAATTAAACATATTATATAATTTACCTTGTATACTGTATCCATCATTGCAGTGATAGGAATTAAATTTGCGAGTATGTCCCATTTGAACTAAATTTTAGCGAATATTTTAGTAATTTTTTTTTGTGCGAATTAAGAGTAATTCAGACAGGATTGGCCAAAGCTGGACTACGCAAAGAACTAAAAACGGTTGTTGGGATAATGACAGGACATTGCCTTCTTGTCCAATATAATGACTTTTGCTGAAGTTGCAAGGAGGAGAAAGAGGAGGCTATAGAACTCTTTGTTCTCAGATCTCAAAAACGGCAAATATCGAGACATTTTTTGATTTATCAAGAGCTCTGAATGGATCTTCTGAAAATGGGAAAGCTATAAG
This sequence comes from Nephrocerus scutellatus, assembly GCA_947095585.1. NCBI lineage: Eukaryota > Metazoa > Arthropoda > Insecta > Diptera > Pipunculidae > Nephrocerus > Nephrocerus scutellatus. The sequence continues at coordinate 126,041,430 of OX352761.1, read as the reverse complement.
ATCCTGTGGTAACACAAAGGACCGCTCTTGGTCTAAGTAAGCAATTCCCTCCCACCACAACCCAACCTAACCTGACCATACGTCGTAGTCAACATCATTCTTCTAGGATATTATAGGCCTGTCCAAATAATTATTCCACAAAAGACACTTGTGAAAGCTTGATTATCTTCAGGATGTCAACGTGGCGGTAACGCTGGCCTGCGGAATCGTAATCCATTACAAGAGAGGCCAACAATTTATACCCTACTCTCGAACCCGGCCAAGTGTACTTTTCGCTAAGCACACAAGTCTCGGATCTATATGTAAATTCTGGTATCTTCTTATAAATAAGCAGCTTTGATTTTATGGCAAAATTTCTGAATTTGAAGAGAGAAAAAAGAGCCGGGCAGAAGTGTGCTTAGTATGCTTTGTTGGATTTAACAAACACAATTTCATGCTGCCCACTTGGTCTGGACGAAAGTTTATTGTGCAGCTCATGCGTTTTTACTAATGATGTCAATATATCATCTGCGTCAGCCTATTTTTGGATAGAATTATATTATACAATTCTCGCCGCTGTATAAGATAGTGTCGGATAGTGTCAGCGGGCCGGTCCATGCAGAACTCATGCCGAAACTCTTTATAATGTGTAATATATAAGTATCAGTCTTTCCGATCTTTACAAATGTTGCCTAGGACTTTTATGCCTTAGGACTTACTCTCTCTTCATTAAGAACGAGCTTGTGTTCTCTAAGAAACTACTAATAGTAACTCCCGACCTTCTTTTCCATTTATATCACCAGAATCATTTTCGACTGGATACAAAATTCTTTTTTTTTATATTCCGAGGAATCACCTATTTATATAGTATTTGCATTTTTTTTATTTTTATAAGACATCATTCTACGTCTACCTTTTGGGTTGATTTTATATCCTATTTATACTTGATCTGGGTAGATGCTGTGCAGCTCGAGATCCATAGAGATCCTATGGGATGTTTGTGGGATGATAATAGCATTTTTAAAATATAATATGACAATTATACAATTTTTCATTCAAGGATTTTTTGTTTTTATAATACACTAGCGGAAATACCCGGCATTTCCCGTCTGCCCCACTGACGCCACGTAAATTTAACTCCAGCCCACTGACCCCCCATTCCTCTGACCTCCATCCAACTGACCTCTTGCCCTATGACCTCCCGCCAGCTTACCACCCAACTACAGACCACCACTACCCACTGACCTTCCGCCCTATGACCTCCCGCCAACTGACCAACCCACCAACTGACGACCTCACCAACCCAGAAAACTATAGAAACGACACTTATATCAGCAAAAAATTTATACTGGTTCGAATATTCTTTATATGAAAATCATATACAGGGAAAACTACATTTTCCACTCCAGCGCCACCTATACGGTCCAAATTTAATTGCCAACGACTTTATTTTTATTTAAGTATTATATGGTGTGAATTTGAGCCAAATCGGTCCATAAATAAGATATGAGGGTCTAACACAAATAAAAACAAATCGGAGCACCACACGAACATATGATGTGAGTATAAGTTGGAAAGCTTCAGTGGCTTAGCCGTGATAGTCAGACATAAATACGCACCAACGTTTTTATATTAAGATGTTTTTTTATATACGATATTCTATTTAAAATGTTCTATCTCTTCCTCTTTCTCTTTACCACTCCACATTTCCAATACTGGGAACAATAACATTTATTTTAAGTAAAAAAATTAAATTACCATACAAAATGATGGTATGCTCGAGCTCTCTCTCTTTTATTAAGTGTCACAGTTCATCCTATTGTACAAAAATTCCTTGCTACATCTCTGATGAAAGCAAATGATTCATCACAGATGTAGCAATTTTCTTTCAGAGACAATACATTTTAAGTGCAACATGACGTAAAAGCTATCTATGGAGACCATAAATTGCTTAACTACAAAAATAATTAAAAGAAAAACAAAAAACCACTATTGAATATAAAATGCAAAGAGGACAACCTGTTACGTTTTACCAGCGGTCATACTATAACTTCATTTCGATCTGCATCCTTGCGAAAGCGGCTTTTGCTCCTTTTTGATATTGCAATCGAATTGACTGCGAGCAATTATCCAGTTTAAAAAGAAAGAAAAATGAAATAATCAAAAACACTCGTAGGACAACTGATGGGTCTGATACTCACGGAATCAATACTCTAACTCATTCAAGAGATTGCAATTCAGTCGAGCATTATTGATTTACTTCTCTTCATACTACCCTGTCAATGCTACAAGGAGCATTTTGTACCACATCGTGAGCATCAACCACATTGCATTGTGATTTTGTACTCGCGGTATTTGTTGCGAAGATAATTGAAATAATACTTAATTGAATGACTACATACACACACACATGCACACACACACATGCACACACACACATATCATACAGATCGTACTCGTAGATACTCCTCCACTTGTTCTCCTCTTTCAAACACAATGTCCAAGTGAAAACGATTTGAAGTAAAAGAAAAACTACAAAATTTACTAGAAAATGTTTCATGCACTCTGGATATTAAGTATAATTGATTTCTATGTAATATCCTCGGGCAATTAATTCCATTATATGGTGTATTGTCAAGGTTGAAGTGGTAGAGTTAATGGGAAAATACCACTAACTTAAAAAAGCAAAATGCAATTAAAATTGTCCAGTTGGTTGTGTGTTAAGAACACATTTATCAATTTGCCGTGTGTTAATTAAGAAGCAGGATACTGTCGTAATGATACACGTTAATTGACGTAATATTTGTGTTCTATTAGAAAATGTTACACGAGAATGTAACATGTAGAAAAATCTGGGCCGAATACGAAGGTATTGAAACTGTCAACTAATACAAATCTTGCACTTAGCTTATTCAGTTGCATACCAAAGTTTAGTTTAAAGATAAATAGTACACAACTAGTGGAATTATCCGGCGTTTCCTGGCTGTGCTATTCCACTGAACCCGACCCAACTGGAGTTGAGTGGAATTAGATGGTATGATGCCGGAGAATACCATTCTTCAACAAATAATTCTGTGATGCTCTACTCCGGTAGAACACCTGGGAGCGGACTTAGGTCTGAAGGTGGACTGATGCTAACTCCGGCAGCATGAAACAGCCTAATATCCTGGAAACCTCAAAGTGAACGGATACCGACGGCTAGATTCCAGAATAGAGTCAGAAAAATTACTATCCCATAGTGTTATGCTCCGATCGAAGACGCGACTGAGAACGAAAAGGACCTCGTTTATAGACATTTGGATTCGGTGTATAAACAAACGACTAATGGTGATGGGGGACTTCAACGTCAAGGTAAGAACCGAAAATACAATGCTTAAGCAAGTGATGGGAGTTCACGGAGCGTTATGTGGACTTCTGTAATACCAATCGCCTAGTCATTGAAGGTACGCTGTTTAAGCATAACACCTGCCATAAAATCAGTTGGGTTTCAACTGAGAGGCAGCGAACATCGAAACAGAATGATCACATTGCTATCAGCTGCCGTTTTAGAAATTGCTATTTAGACGTCCGTAACAGACGAGGAGCAGATGGCATCCGCCCACAGCAACCGCTCAAACTTTCTCAACATTACCAGGTTCAATACTGATAGGTTTAGGTAACCCGAAGTGCCTCAACAATAGAGCGACCATCTTGCCTTAGAAGCAGAAATAATCAACAGCATACCGCAGGAGAACGTGGACGACCACTGGAATGCTGTGAAAAAGGTTTATGTAATTGGGGCACGCACCTACGTCGGTAAAAGGCAGAATAATCACCGCACATGGTTATCGGCAGACACCTGGAGGCGGATCAATGAGTGTAAGGCAATCAAGGCTCGAATCGCAGTGCCCTCAGCAGTAAAGAGTACCGAGCTAGAAGCCCAATATCGCGTCAAAAAGAAGGAAGTGCAGCGTAGTGAGAGACGGGACAAACGAGAGTACATCGATTCACTTGCCTCAATGGCCGAAGAAGCAGCAAGTAGGGGTGACAGTAGGACTATCTATAACATCATCAAGGAGCTCAATGGTGGTCGGAACTCCAAACAACATTCAGCGAAGAGTTTAGATGGTGACCTTCTGATGTCGGATTATGAGCCGGAAAGGCAGGCTTTCACTCTGGATCCTCTTGCATCGATCACATAAACACCTTACGGATCAGAACAAACCATGCGTCGAGTACAGATATCCGCTACATTTACTGTCCATCGACTTCGTTCGAGAAGGCTCTTGAAAGCTTAAATCGTGATCTAGTGATAGTATCTAATTGGCCCTGAGCAGGTGGGGTGTCCCAGAAATAACTTAAAGCTATTATCAAAGCTACATAGGAGGGAAGTAAATATTACGTCCTACACAACGGTAAGGTGTCCGAAGAATTTGAAGTACAAAGTGGAGTACGTCAGGGGTGCATACTATCAACGCTGTTATTCCTGGTGGTCATCAGCGATGTACTCCAGGCAGCACTGAAGGTAGGGAACAATGGAATTCGATGGAAAACACCAGGACTACGCTGGTGATGTTTGCCTGCTCTCCCATCGGCTGATGGACCTTCATATGATGGCCCAAGTTCTAGAAACCGAAGCAAGCAAAGTGTTCAGGGCTCAGGATAAACACTGCCAAAACAAAAGCCCTGAACACTTCTAACACCCGCTCTCAACTCAACAAACTCAACAGAATTTTCTGTCTGGAGCTTTTAAAACGGATTTATGGGCAATGATTGCAGCCTGTATATGTCAGAGTACTGATTTGTTGACATACATATGGTCTTATTTTAATTCCAAAGGTTATAAACACCAAACGAAGGGAATTCGTATTGTTATGGCTTTCGATAGCTTTAATAGGTTTTGCAATGAAAGAGGGCCGCATTAACCAATTAATTTTTTATAGGGCTGCGAGCACTTTAATGTAAGAGAAGGCAATTTAGAAAATATTAAAATATGTACATTTGAAAAGTTTTTTATTGCGATAAAGGTGTTTACATTTACTTTAATGTATTCTAAGTTCTTGCATCGCTTTAAGCGCGCTATGAACTTCAGATGAACTCAGCGATTTAACATATAGCTATTTACTTAGCGCAGTTTAGTTCGCTAGTTCTTTGCGTTGGGCATTTTAGCTAATAACTTCGCTCACACATAAATTTAGTCAATTTTATTATTGACACATAGGTAAGGTTTGCTATTATACTGGATACTGGTAACAATATATATTAGCTAAGTTAGTTGACACTAGAATGACGAAAGCAGCTCGAACTAAGTTATTTTGAGTCGCTCTACAACAAAAAGTATTAGCTAACATAAAGCTAAGGTCAAGTGTGCAACATAGCCTGTGTCGCATAGCTTAGCATAGTTAAGGTGTAAGCCGAGATTAATTATTGCCATATTTGTATATTATTTTTGGGTATTAGGTTTTCGGAAAAATTAAAGTTCACCGGATGTGAAAGGAATGGATTAAAACAAATCTCGGATGTACAAACATTTTCTTTTTACAAGGTCGGCCGCCTTTTAGTTTGGTGTCATACACAACCACCAAAACCCACTAAGTTCAAATCTTCCAATAACACGAGTAAGAGTACGTATTAAAAAAAGTGAACATTATATGAATAATGTCAGTCACTCGCTTTAATTCCATTTATCTAAGCAAACCTAGAACCTTCCGAATTCTCACGTCATCATCTGTTCACGCATACGTATGTACCAAATAGTGGTAATACCATTCAAATGTGTCACAGTGTAGTGATGTCCTTGGAAGCTCCGAAACTTATGAAATGAATAGAGTGTAGATGAAAGTGCAAAATTTTGAGTTGATGTGTAAATTGGAAAGGGGAAGGGTAGGTCATACTCGAATAATCAAGTGTGTATAGCCAACGTGAAAACATTTTAAGGTTTTTTTTATTCTTGCATTGTGTATTATGCTTTTATGTTCGAGGCAGCAATTTGTACCGCACTATCAAATGTCGTTTTTTGCTTCATTTATTTTCTATTTGTTGTCGTTTTTTTTCTATGAATCCTTGCACTGGCAGCAGGAGAAGGATGACGTCAAATGGGCAAAGTGTTTTTACATTTAGTTTTTGTTAGTTTGTGTTGGTACAAGAATGACGACAATATGTCCTGGGTAAGGTTTTTCTCTGATACTAGTCGATTGTATCCAAGTTCATGGCGCTTTCAATAAAAAATAGAAGCAAAGAATGTGGAACATTTTTATGGTCTGTTGTTTGGTAAGGTTTCGTAAAGTTTTTTACAGACTAGTTTCGCCATTTTCTTGATTAAATGAAACCAAAAACGTTTGTTCACTTTTGTTTTAAATACGTTTACGCCAGTGTCGGAATTCTAAGACTGTTAAACCGAACTAGCCTGGTACCGTTAAATACATGACCTGACTTTTTTTCCAGGTATCTTCTTTGTTGGACCCACCTGTTACACAGGTGTGATTTGCGTTATTGCGGATGCCTGGTCTTAGGAGATATTCTGTTGACCTCGCCTTTCTTATTCTGTATAGATATAACTGGAAGTATCTATAGCCACTAAATAACCTTCTTAAAACACAGGCTTTCTCTTTCGATCAGAATCGCATTTCTTCTTACTCTTGTTTCGCATTTCCAGAAAACCTGCCTTTGGTCTTCTCCAAACGGACAATTACTCTACTCTGTCGGTAAGGCGAGGTAATACCGATTGATATTTTGGTAAAGTGAATGCACAGCAAATCTGAGGTTGGCAGAGTAATTCTCCAAACTGACAATTGGCTGACGTGATTTGCCATAAGTAATCGTATTAGATGTTAAGGATTTAATATTTGGGGTGGATAAAATTAAATGGTTTTTACATTGCTCCTCTCAATTGCTTTTTACCATAGCTCCTTTTTTAAATAATCTTTGGATATTCGCTTTGATGGTGAATTTTAAGAATTGTAACCGAACACCCTTGTGGGCGCCGTGGCTCAGTGGAAGTGCACATGGCTACTCAGCAGGAGGCTCAGGTTCGAATCCCAACAACACCAAAAATATTTTTCACGGTGTCCCACCTCTCGCGAATGGGTGACAAACGTTTCGAGAGTAATACCTTGTCACGGAAAGCTTCTCAAATCGTCGTTTGGATCCGGCCTTAAATTGTAGGTCCCATTTGTGTCCAAAAATTAACATGCGCAGCACAAATGGTCGAGAGAAGTTAGGCCTTGGACAGCAATGGTCTGTCGCGCCGAATATTATTATTATTATTATTATTATTAACCGAACACCCTTATGCTGAAATTATTATTGCGGGCGACTTCGCCAGTCTGGAAAGACAACACCCGACAAAAGGTATGCTGAGCTATTCGCTGAGATAAATAGTCTTACCCAGCTTGTGAATGATCCTACACGAATTCCTAACTTTGGGAATTATTCCGCCAACTCTCTGGACTTGTTTCTTACCTCACATCCTTATAAATATACGGTTAATATATCATCACATCTAGGCTCATCCGACCATTGTGTTGTGTCAGGCAATCTTTCATTCTAGACCACTAAATTAAGGAAAAAACCCCAAAAAGAATTGAACGACAAAATAACTGAGGAATTGGAGGCTCCACCATGGACCGAAGACCATATGCCCCCGCCAAGCATAGACAAAGTTATCATATCGATAAAACGGCTCAAAAATATTAATACAACCAAGATGATGAATCGTAATTTTGAAATCTGAATGATCTGCAGTTAAAATCTATACTATGAATTATTTGTAAAAACATCGTCTTATTTCGTTCGCCGATTGTTCCATCTGTTTTTCGTTGTTCTATTTGCATTCCTTATAAATAAGAAATTATAATCAACGATAATCATGCACCACAACGATGAAGGTCGAGACAACGCACCTTCACTTTATTGTCGGTAACAAGTTTTTTAGTTTTTTGTTGTGACAAAAAAAAACTCAGAATTCAAAGCCACTTTTTGTCGTTTGCTGAATCTCGTTTTTTTTATGAAAATAATAAATGGCTAAATGTGGTCAAAGCATAAATTTGGTTATTATACACACACAAGCTCGCACTTATAGTTATGTCGAGAGAAAGTGAAAAAATAAACAAAGTTAGTGGTTTTTATTTCTCTTTGTCATGGCTAATAAGTCAACTAGAGTGTAAACCTTGACCTTCGCCAAAGCTTAGAATATCAAACGTGGTATGAGATAAGAAAGTGAGAGTTGTGCTCGCAGCTGAAAATGGTAGATTAGTTGTATTATTAAATAGTGTACAAGTAAATATCTTATATATTGCAATCGATGACGTAAAAGGCAATCCATCTGTCTGCACTCGTTCAGTTATTTTTTTGGCTCACAATCAAGGACGATCACTGAAACATAAAATATCCCATTTAAAGTTGTAGCTTGCACAGGATTTACATTTTAGGTCATTAAATGAAACGAAGACGAGCAAAAGCAGAGAACCGCAGAATTTCTTATCAATCCCTTTTTGTGGATTTTTATCTCTCTTAACTAATTTTAGCTTTTTTTTGCTCTTCTCAATCTCATTGGCTTATTTCAGCCTTTTGTATGCACTCGTCACCGAAAATGTAAATAAAAAAAAATGCGCCACCGACTGATTGGTAATAGGAGAAGAAGAATGAAAAGTGCTACGTTAACCACAAGCAATTTTAACAAAATCGATATCACACCACCAATGTAAAAGTTCTGGAACGTAAAAGTTTGAAATTAAATCCCCACAGAAACTGGAATTGATACCGGGACTAGATGCGGGTTACTGACTCTACTTGCCGCTCGGATGTTCAAGTTGAATCCAACATTTTAAGAGCAAACATGATACAAACCTTAAACAAATAACGATCGCTCGCACGCACTCAAGTTAATTAAAGTTTAAAGCTCTGCGAGGACTTAAAGGATTTACTCATCGAAATACGAGTATTTTGTTTGTTCTGATGCTATGAGCTGTGTGGGGGAGATAACTTACTTACTGCAACAACATTATTGGCCCAATGGATGTAAAGATTTGGGTTAGATATGATGTGCTGGTTTTCTTTTTTATTCCAGAGCAAATAAAAATTACATAAAAGTTTGCTTACCGTTGTTCTACTATTGAGAATTGTCAATAAAACTTCTGAATATGTGTACGTGTGTTGTTAAAATTATACAAGAATATGAGGCATTACCCAAAAGCAAAATGCTATAATTCTAATTTTTTTGGGGGTTCACATTTCTACTCTGTTAGTTTTATTCTACAAATTGAGCTGCGGATTGGCACATCAGCATATGCGATAATTTGCTTTTGACCTTTTTACAATGGCTTGAAATCTAACGTTGGAAAATTTCTACATAACTGACAAAAAGTATTGTTGAGTTGGTCCAAAATTCTAAACTGTCTGTAATATAATATTATAGTAATGAAATTATATTTTCCAAATCTATAAACAATATAAGAGCTTGTTATTCATCATATTTGACTCTACAAGCGAAGCCGGTCCTGGACTCCCGAAAAAATTCTGTCCACCAGTACCGATATTGATTTCCCGATGTCATCCAGTCATTCAAAGCGTTCTGGTCTACGCCATCCTTCCAGCGTAGGTTTGGCCGGCCTCGCTGTCTTGTTCCATAAATCCTACCGCAAATGACTTTCCGAGCAGGATTGTCTTCGCTCATGCGAGCTAGATATCCTGCCCACCGGAGAGTACCGAGCCGAGCCGAGTACGTAGATCTCATCATTATAGAGTCTCCGGAATCGTCCTTCCTCACATACGTGGCTAACAATTCTCCGTAAGACTCGAACGTCGCTGAGAGGTCTGAATGCTTTTGCTATGCACCCAAGTCTCGGATCCATATGAAAGTACTGGTATGACGATTGTCTTATATACCAGCAGCTTGGATTTTATGGTTAAAATCCTGGACATGAAGAGTCTCGACAGTAGACTATAGAAGGCTTTTTTGGCTTTAAACAACCGTGCGCGTATTTCTGGTTCCATGCTGTTATAGAATGCTACAGTTGACCCAAGATGGTTAAAGGATTGCACTACTTTAAACGATCTTCAGATCTAACGTTCTCTCAGTACCCTTGTATGGCTGCGAAACGTGGAAAGTCACAGAGTCAATTGCGACGCGCCTCCAAGTCTTCGTCAACAAGTGCTTAGGGAGGATACTGAGAATAAGATGGCCGGACATTATCGCCAATGTGGAGAGTAACGCAGCAGGAAGAAATCGCGATCACCATTAGACGACGAAAATATAGCTGGATCGGCCACACTTTGAGAAAGCCAGCGGACGATATTACGAAACTAGCGCTCGACTGAAATCCACAAGGAAGCCGCAGAGATGGCCGTCCTAACAAGACATGGAAAAGGACAATAGAAGAGAAGCAAGATTCCAAGGGACAGAGTGGAGTCTCTTAAAACTTCAGGCGATAAATCGAGTTCGTTGGCCGGCGTTTGTTGAAGCCCTATGCTCCCCCGAGGAGTAAAGGAAAGAAAGAAAGACTACTTCAAATTCGCTCTCCATTATTTTAATTGAGGGACCAATGTTGGGTCTTCTACTTGCAGACGTGGCCACCATGTACTTTGTTTTGCTCTCATTTATGTGCAGCCCCAGATTTCGTGCCGCCTGCTCGATCTGGATGAAAGGTTCCTGTACAGCTCTTGGGTTTCTACCACCAATTTCAGTATTGCCTGCGCAAGCCAGTATCTAAATGGACTTCTAGAGAAATGTTCCTCTCGCTGTTACGTGAGAGTCTCGGAGCACTTTCTCCAATGCCAGGTTGGAGAGGACGAAGACCAGTCCATCCCCTTGTCAGAGCCAGTGTCAAAAGTAATTTCCCCTTTACAACTGCAAAGTTCTTTATAATAATTGGTCTCGGGTCTAGACCAGCATCTGTACCACCTAAACTTGAAAAAAGTTTTATTGAAGTTTTATATTAGCGTGAGTTTGCTTCATCTTTGAATTAACGATCATGTGCCATGAAAAAGATAATAACAAGTTTTTAACAAAAACTTATTGATTTATTAATAAATTTCTACTTATTTTTAATCCATTGAAGATTATGGAATGTATTTAAGTACAACTTAGTACTCGTATTGCCATTTAATTACTTGAATAGTGATTAAAAATGCTGGAAAGTCCAGTTTATGTGACTGGACAAGATTGAGACTTTTTGGCTGGAAGGCGGAAGCAGGCATGGGTTGGTAGCAAACATTTTGAAACTTAACTTAAACGTTTACTTGCGAATTCTGGATTGAATAGTAAGTAAATGCGCGTAACTTCATGAACATTAGAGTAAGTTTAATGTCTCTTAGTCCCAATAGTTGGAACAATTCACAATTTGATGATTTCAGATGACATAAATGTATGCGCATTAAGTTTGTATTGTTTTTTTTTATAATAATAGCTAGGTGCACAAAGAGTCAAAGCGTTCACCACATTAGGCAAAAAAAAACCGAGATAACACGTTTTAATTTAATATTCGAAATGACAGAATAAGATAACTTGTCTATGATATTGTTTAACAAGGTTCAAGGACGATAATAAAAACGGAAACATACAAACATTAAAAATAGAGTAGTGGATTGAGTGTCTTAATTTTCGAACTCAATGGTGTTAAGGAACCTTTTTATGCTACACGAGAACTAGCCACAGACAGAGAATGTGCTGTGTTGTCTCCTTTGTCTCTTTTAACCGCTCTGGTAGATAGAAGATTCAGTCCAATGCAGTGAGGTTCAAACTCACGCTGGATTTTAATGCATTTTCAAAAGTGCAATAAAACCTCGTAATGTGAATTTGAACGTCATGAGCATAAAGGTGAATGTTGCAATTTTTCAGAATCTCTTGTAAATCAATAATAAAAATACAGAATAGTACCGGTCTCAAATAAGAGCCTTGTGGTACAGTTTAGCTTACATGGCTGTATGTAAAGTAAGATTTTTTTTTAAATGTACACACGCACCCTTTGCGCCCTTAAAATGCTTAGCACAGCGTGGTCGTTAGGAAATTAGGGGGAGGAAAAGATGAGATGACCATGCAGGTGTGTCTTAAATGACTGCAGCTCATACAAATGCGGAAACACAGAATCAGGCAATAGCTTGGGGGTATAAATTACGCTTGGGTGACAGAAGACAGCATTGGGTTTTAGAAGCGTTAAATTCAACTCTATTATGTAGTCCCCAACCTTTTTACGCTGTCAAGGTTAGAATTTAACGTACTTAACATAATATCATTAATGAAAATGAGAAAAAGTGTCGGCAACAAAACAGAGCCTTGGGAGCTCCAGCGCTTATTGGTGAACATTGGATTCGAAATCGTCCAATACGACCTGGATTGAATGGTGAGAAAGGTAGTTACTAGTCCAATCAAGAAGTCTTATCAATTCCATAGGCATTTATTTTGGATAAAATAGCTTAATGCCAGACTCTGTCAAATGCCTTGGAAATATTGAGTGCAACAACTTTTCTTTCACCAAATTTGTGAAAAGACTTGTTTCCCTTTTCAGTGAGATAAGCCATCAGATGGCCTGTAGAACGTTGCCTTCGAAAACCGTAATGCCGTAAGGGGCTGACTTGTAGCGTTTACACATTTATTTAAGAATATGGTGGGTAGACCATCGGGACCGGAGGAAAAGTCATCCTTGACGCGATTAATCTTTTCGCGCACTATATCAGTCCTTATGTCGACAGAAACAAGGATTTTTCGAGATTCAATGTATTGAATAAGATTAATCGGCGTCTTCACTCACTTGACTTTAGAAAGTATGGATGTTAGCGGAATGTGTCGGTACGAGGAAAGAGATGACGGTTTGCCTTTTTTAGGAGAACAAAGGCTGTTGTGTTGTGATCATTTAATACTCTAGCTACTTGGCGAGTACGATAGAAGACCTTGCCCATAAAGGATTCGACTCTTGAAAGTACAGACGGCGACAACGCGCTATCTGGTAGCGCAGAGTTAGTGCAGCCAGCAAGCAGATAGACCTTGTCTATAAAGCTGACGGTTGGAATGTCATGGTGAATGAGCAGTGCTGTAACAGTGCCTAATATTCAATGATATTTTTACTATACTATATACTATTTATTTAGAAAATACTCAATTTATAATAAAATAACTGATATGCAGATATATGTACACATATTGCCGTATTGTTTCAGATTGCAAATGATATAATAATATAATAATATTTGGCGCGACAGACCATTGCGGTCCAAGGCCTAACTTCTCGCGATCATTGTGCTGCACATGTTAATTTTTGGACACAAATGGAAGGGACCTACAATTTAAGGCCGGATCCGAATGGCGAATTGAGAAGCTTTCCGTGACAAGGTACTAATTACTCTCGGAACGTTTGTCACCCATTCGCGAGAGGTGGGACACCGTGAAAAATACTTTTGGTGTTTTTGGAATTCGAACCTGAACCTCCTGTGCAGCAGCCATGTGCATTACCACTGAGTCACGGTGCCCACGATTGCAAATGATACATAAATAAATAAAACGTATGTTATGCATTACAAAGATTGTGATGGATATCAAATAATCGTAGGGTAATTAGAAGGAAAGAAATTAATGAAATATTAAGCAACTCACTGCAACTTCTAATTTTATACTTATAATATTGCCGTTTTAAGCTTTCTTCTTCTTTAAAGTATAGCACAAAAGAATTATCTTATTCAACATAAAAGTTGTCGGTTAGGTAATTTCCACATTCGCTTGATGTAAGTTTACGAGATGTTTTTGAAAAAAAAATTTAATTTTTTAACCCGAAACAGCAGAATTGGTCTCCATGCATTATGCTCCTCTCATGAACAAATGCACCACAGAAGTGAAAACATTTCGCATCTCTGTTACCAACATTTGCATTTACTTTATTCATTTTTTTCTTTGCCAAAAAAAGAACATTAATTGGGTAAATAAAAAAAAAAACACCAAAACAACATATAAATATGTCAAATCTGTCGAATCTTCTTTCGAGCTAGAATCATTCAGACTTTCGCTATTTTTATTAATTGGGTAGAATTGTTTGTTGTTTATTGGACAACACTCGTATGTCTATCCGGTTTGAAGAATTGCGCAAGTAAACGAGAATTTTTTTTCAAATTTCTTTGTAGTGCAACATCGAAAAAAGTATAAAAGATAACTATTCATCGAATCTAATCAACATTACTTGTTTAATCTTCCAACGTTTCAAGGAGCAAAATGCGTGGATTCATCGTAAGTAGAAGTTAAATGTATTGGATTTTGGTGGATAATTTTGCAATAATCTTTTTCCTGTCTCGAAAGGTTTTATGCCTGATTGCGGCAGCAAATGGCGGACATTTGGGGGGTTACCGATATGGAACTGGTGCCTCTGGTGGCATAGGAGGACTCGGTGGCATCGTAAGCGGAGGTGCACTTTCATCTGGTGTTGGACTAGGTGGTGGGTACTCTTCAGGACTTGTTGGTGGATATAGCTCTGGCATCGGAAGCTATGGCTCAGGAATCGGAAGCTATGGCTCAGGAATCGGTGGTGTTGTTGGAGGCTATGGCTCAGGAATTGGTGGAGGCTACAGCTCAGGAATTGTTGGAGGATTAGGTTCAGGAATTGTTGGAGGCTACGGCTCAGGAGTTGTTGGAGGATTAAGTTCAGGAATTGTTGGAGGATATGGTTCAGGTATTGTCAGTGGTGGAATTAGCGGAGGATACGGCGGTGGATTAGGCGGTGGATTAGGCGGTGGATTAGGCGGTGGATTAGGCGGAGGCTTAATTGGAGGAGTTGGTATTTCACGCCCAGTCGAGCTTACCAAGCAATTCTTTTATCACTCAGCCCCCGAGGAAGAATTCCAAGACCACCAATCGCTTAATGCTTTGACCTCTTCCCTGAAGAAGAACGTCCGCGTTGTATTCATTAGGACACCAGAAAACAATGTGCTCAACAATGCCGCTCTCCAATTGGCCAGACAATCATTCGAAGACAAAACCGCCATCTACGTGCTGCACAAGCAAAATGACATTACCGAGCTGGCCAACCAGTTGCATTCAATTCAGGACACCCACATCAGTAAACCAGAGGTTCACTTTGTTAAATACCGGACCGAAGATGACGCCATCAATGCACAACAAACTATTTCAGGAAAATACGAGACTTTGGGTGGATCAACAGTCAAGTCAAACGAAGGTGTACCAGTGGTTCTTGACTTTGCCTCAAAGGGTCCAGCTCTACTTCACAGCAATGTTGGTTTGGGCTCCGTTGGTGCTATTGGCACTGGTCTCGTCAATGGGGGTACAACCGTGATTGAAAGCGGCCATGGAGATATTGGTTTGGGTGGAATTGGTGTTGGTGCTGTTGGTGGAATTATCAATGGAGGTATTGGTTTGGGTGGCGCTGGTGCTCTTGGTGGTATCGGTCATGAATATGTATCATCATCGAGCGATCATATCGTCGGCGGTAATATTGGTCTTAACAGTGTCTCTGTAGGCAATATTGGATCAGTCGAGCACGTTTCTGTAACACCAGCAAGTACTCATGTCATCAGTGCTGTCACACCAAGTCCCAAATACTTGCCAGTCAAAAAATAGTGCAATTCACTTTGAGTCTGTATTTTGAGTGAATATATACTTTTGATAATGTTACGAAATTTTTACATTAAAACATAGAATAAATGACATCAAATCGGCTGCAAACCGGTGAAGCTATTGAAAAAATATAACTGCTCTTTTTAATAATTATTGTGAAACATCAACAAGAACTTTTTTATCCCTACTGAAGCTTTTCATTCCTAACAGAAAAGAGACAAAGGCGACAAACTTAACTTTAGTCCAAAATCAGCAAGAGTGCAATATGCAAATAAATAAGCGATATTCAAGAAATGAGAATATTATGTGGCGTTCCTGAATGGAATGTAGAAAAATAATTAATAATTGACCCTCGGACTTATGGCTTGAAACCATGCAAACCTTGATGAGACGAGATTTGATTTTTATCTGAAAGTTTACTGGTTAAGTCTCAAGGATGTATATCTTTGTTATTTGCCACCATCGAAGTCAAGAAGGCGGAAAATATACTAAATTAATTGAGTGATGTTTCGGTTTGAATTGGTTTATCACATTCGTATCCACATGTCTTATTAGTTTTTCAGTAAACTGACGTTTTGCCACTTTAGTAAATTATTTGAACTGCGGAAAACATACGAAAACTATAGAAACTTTGTGCTGAAAGGATTTATTATTAACCGAAGTCCGCACTTTGCAGTTTAGTTGTGCCGGGTTAGTTTATACGGGCGGGTAAAATTAGATTCACTAAATAGCCAAAATTATCAAATCATTTAAAAAATAAATTTCATTCCAGATTAGCCATATTAGTACCACTATTACCTTGCACTTTTTATGCCATCAATTAGATAAAAGTTACAGATACAACAACTGAGACACCAAAATCATCCAAAATTTAATTTTTGAATAAAATTATATAGAGACAGACAGACAGCGGCGGTGGTACAGATAAGCTGAAAGTGTTTTCTGAGAAAACCAATCACAAAAACAAGAAAGGTGTTAAACATTTATGTCCAAAAGCTTTGCAAAACCTGACTAAACAAGTTTCAAACTGTTGTTGAGAAAGAAACTGAAAGCAACGACAAATTATGCGCATAAATTAGAATAAAATTGCCAAATCCATCAAATTCATCCGCATCTTTGAAAAAAGCTGATAAATTATAGCTCAGAGAGTCTATATATCGTACAATTCGTATGAACATTTAATGAAGGCAATAACAAAGTGCATTTGCAATATTCCGGTGTAACAATTATTTTAAATAAAATAATGATTTATAACGAGAAATCTTTATTTGCTGTTATTTTATTGATTATTTTTAAATTGTATGCGAATAAATAATTTTATGCGACGAATAATTCCTTTATCGTATTAGCTATTTTGGCATAATTTCTATTAATTTCTATAAGCAATGCTTGCAAAGTCGGCCAAGGTTTATTTGGCAACCTGTGTAAACTCCAAATTTTGTTCCACCCCCGCCGCAAAAAAAAATTAAAAAAAAATTCATTAAGTTGTGGTTGACGTCCACCGAACATATTGTGTATGCGCTAAAAATTAAAATGTTTCATGTAAATTTTCTAATCAGAGATACACATGTGTGCAAAGTTTGAATAAAATCTGGTTAGTTTTGAAAAAATGTCCACAAGGAGGGTGGTACTGTATCCCTTTTTGTGGGGCATCCTCGGAAATAAACTACTTCAGCGACCAGCTGAGGCATGAACTAAAGTCCAAGGCTACGCGCACGATATAGTCATCGTGGCAAACGGTAAGTTCGAGGAAGTGATCTGTAGTTTAATCCAAAACGGATTAACCATCACGAGGAAATGGTACCTAGAAGTGGGACTTCAGTGAATCCAAACAAAACCACACTGGTACCCTTCACCAATAGAAGGAAGCTCTTTTTTTAACGCTCCAGACGAGCCACGCGGGATATTAAAATGGGCACCTTACATTGAGCCGGTCACAAAATTTCAGCCCTCTAGGTCATGCGAAAAGTGGTTAAAAAAGACCTCAAAAACGAAAAAATGGCGCTATTTCAAACCATCCCACGTGCCACATGCGAAACGTGACACGTGTCATACGTAGAATATAAAAATTAGTATTTTAGGCTTAGATAGTCAGACAAAATTTTAATTCAAGAAAAACTTTGAAGTCAAAATGAGCATCAAGAAGGAATTCATATCTGAAATTGAATATCAGATCAATCTTGGAGCCCTAAAGTGGTATACATGAACTACATGCCATCGAAAGATGTCCTTACTTTAATCTGGAGGGAAACTACGTGAGGCAGGAAAAAGCCATCATGACAGACAGCCAAGCTGCGTTAAAAGCCCTAGATGTATTCCACATCACGTAAAGGCTGGTGGAGAAGTGTAGGGTGAAGCTAATAGATATGCTTATATACAAGTACGCTTGTACTGGGTACCAGGACACACTGGCATAGAAGACAATGAAGCAGCGGATATGCTCGCTAACAAAGGAACAGAAACTCCGCCGCATAATGCGGTAAAAGATACGCAGAATAACTAGGCAGGTGCTTCCGTAAGATGGGAAAATCTCCTAGGCTAGCAAAGGAAATGATGGGGAACTATGACTCAAGAAGGTCTCGCTCTATATTGGGACTTAGTAGAAGTAATGTTAGAATCATTACGGTTTCCTAACAGGACATGACATTGTAGACTGAAATAATTTAAAACTAGAAGAGAATGGCAGCTGCAGGCTTTGTGTGAAAGCAGAGGAAACCTCGTGGCACCTTCTCAATGAATGCGGAGCAAGGATCCTTAAGGCACCCTAAGAACCCCATCAAGATTCCACTGAAGACCCTCGCAAAACCTTCGCAAGACTGGTGTCTCAAGATGCTCCTCCCAAAATCTTCTTAGGATCCACTCAAAACAGCCTCAAAACACTCCTCAAGTCACCCTCAATTCCATCCTCAAGACCATCCTCAAGACTCCACCAAGACCGCCTCATGACCAATTACAAGACCCTCTTGTGACCCCTTTCAATACCCCTTAAAGATACTCTTAAGACACCCTCAAGACCCCACTTAAGACCTCCTCAAAACTTCTCAAGAACACCTTAAGATCCACTTAAGACCATCTTAAGCCCTTCACACTCCGCAGGTCCACAATCAAGACCCAAAACGACCCAAACCCAAACCCAAAACGACCCCCCTTAAAACCCCCTGAAGACCTCCCTCCACCACCACTCAAGACCCTCTCAAAACCGCATCATAACCATAGCAAGGCCTTCTAAATTTTATGGAAAGTTTTGTCACGGTAGGTACTCATGCTTGCAAAGTTTCATTAAAATTGAGCTAATTTTGAAAAAAAATTATATGGGTGAACCTGGAGCCCGAAAACTCTAAATGATTATAGGAAGTGTTGTCATCAGAGATACACATGCGTACAAAATTTAAATAAAATTAAAAATTGATCACAAGATTTGAGGAAAAACTCACAAACAAACCCACGTGTACGTGAAGTTAATATAGATAATTGTAGTAATAAGCCACATAGAAGTGATGCCATGAATAAAGCAAAGTATGTGTTTGTATGTATGTTGTATGTATTTTTGAAGAAGTCAGACTCTGGTTCAAGGTTCATACGAATTGTTTTTACAATTCTCGTATTTTTATGAATTTTTCAAATTTTTTAAAGAAAGCCATATTTTGTGGCTTTTGGTCTATCCTATGGTCTATTTATTGCGAGCCCGAATGGCAAAGCTAATAACCAGAAGACAGGAAATTTTTTTAGCGTGCGTGTGTCAATTGTCAGTTTCTCCGCTCGTAAATCTCGATATTTAATAGTCAGAATTTAATGGAAATTGTTTAGCGCTTAGCTTGCGATTGCCTAATCGGAATCTATTCATCGATAACGATTTTTTTTAAGTCTAATAGTATGCAATAGTAAATTTGGTTTTTCAGTCTATTTCTATACTTCGCTTAGGACTGAAAAAACCACATTTAACATTGCGTACCATTAGGCTAAGATCTTTTTAAACCATTTCCGTCTTTAGACTGAATTTCAAATATCCATATCTTAGACTAGACTTAGTGCAGTATATTCTGTCATTGTCAAACAAAATCAATACCTTCTTTCTAGATTTTTCAGAATTATTCGTGTATATTGTTTGGGAAATTTATTTTAATTGAGATCTTAATGTCTAACTGTATTGCATTGATATACATACTATGCATTGAAATAACATATACATATAATATAATATAATAAGTAATATCTGACAGCATTTTAACAGAACAATATGGTAGCCAAAGTAGAGTACGACTTGCCTTTAAAATCCACATATCCAAATTAATATCTCTAATACTTTGACGAATGTGTGGAAGAAATGAAATGGTTCCTTGGGTAGAATGCAGAATTCTCAAAATTCGAATGCCACAAACATCGACTGAT
This sequence comes from Nephrocerus scutellatus, assembly GCA_947095585.1. Lineage (NCBI taxonomy): Eukaryota > Metazoa > Arthropoda > Insecta > Diptera > Pipunculidae > Nephrocerus > Nephrocerus scutellatus. The sequence goes on along the minus strand of OX352761.1, from coordinate 126,021,533 downwards.
TTCTTATCAATTATTAAATTTTTCCGAATTCTTTCCGTAAAATGTTAAGTTTTCTTTAAAAACTCATTTCAATTTCAAGCTAAATATTGGATTAAAAACTACACATAAAGCTCAAAGGGTACTAGGAAATGAAAGCTGAGTCATATTATTAGAACATTGCATGCAATCAAAGTTCACGTACTCGTGCCTACTCACACACTGCTTTGCATTACATTTAATCGTAACGAGATGAAGATGCGCTCTTCTCTAGGTAATCAAGCTTAGCGGGAATTCTTGAATACCATTTGCTTATTTTTTCTTTTAAACCTGGTAACTAATGCCACTTACTCCTTACAAATAAGACTTTTCAATCCCTTATGCGAAATAAGTCCTCATTATACTTTCTATATTCATATTTGTGGTTCGCTTTTTTATGCTGCATACCACTAAGTGTTAATGGATGTATTACGAATGAAGAGCGATAAAAAAAGTGAGCGCAAACATTGCAATTAGATACTTTTTTTCACCTCATAATAGATATTGAATCGGTTCATTCGACATCTAGATTCAAATACATACGAATATATATACAGCTGTTTAAAGGAAAGATTAATCAAATCATGTCGAAACTATGTCAAAATGTTAATGAGCTTCATCGCACGGGCTAGACTACCAAATTAAACCATTCTCTATTGATTCGAACCAACAGCTAAAAAGAGCAAAAGTGATGCATTCGTTCAGACCAATTTTAGATGCTTAACTTTAGCCAAAACCTTTGGCACATGCACAGTCGCATCCAATATTAACGATTCAACTTCCGTGTCGATCTATTTCAATGCCTTATTTTTTTTCTGCATAATTTAGTTTTGAAAACGGAAAAAACAAATGAGTGGTGGTTCCAAATATTCGCGCTAGTGAACTTGAAAAAGCTGTGAATTTTGGTTTTTTATCTTCCATTAATTTGATATAAAAATCGTCGATTCGTTCAATATAGTCATCATTAGCCAACTGATATCCTAACAGGCAATACACGACCAAGACAAAGATCAAAGCAAATCGAAGCAAAATGCGTACATTCATTGTAAGTAGTCAACGTCGAGAGTTGTGTGTGAACAAGACTTAAATATATCTTTTCCTCCTTAAGATTTTGTGCTTGGTAGCAACAGCTTATAGCGGCCATGCCGGCTACAGTTATGGTGCTGGTACCTCTGGTACAATTGGCGGAGTCATCGGTACTGGTGCAGGACTTGGTGGTGGATACGTCGCAGGATCAGGAATTCACAGTGGTGTGATCGGAGGATATGGCTCAGGAATCAGCAGTGGTGTGATCGGAGGATATGGCTCAGGAATCAGCAGTGGTGCCATCGGAGGATATGGCTCAGGAATTAGCGGTGGTGTCATCGGAGGATATGGCTCCGGAATTCACGGTGGTTCGATCGGAGGATATGGCTCCGGAATTCACGGTGGAGTTATTGGTGGACTTGGTGGAGGCATTGCAAGTGGAATTGGTTCTGGTATTTCCGGTGGACTCGCTGGTGGACTTGGAGGTGGACTAGGAGGTGTAGTTGCAGGTGGACTTGGTGGTGGACTTGGTGGTGGACTTGGTGGTGGACTTGGTGGTGGACTTGGTGGTGGACTTGGTGGCGGACTCGGTGGTGGACTTGGTGGTGGACTTGGCGGTGGTATCGCAGAATTTGCTGGTCCGGTCGAAATAAACAAGGAATTCTATCTATACTCTGCCCCAGAAGAAGACTTCCAAGATCATCAAGCTCTAAATGATTTCCACTCTTCATTGAAAAAGAATATCCGTGTTGTCTTCATTAAGACCCCAGAAAACAATGCACTCAACCATGCCGCTCTTCATTTGGCCAAGCAAGTCACCGAAGACAAGACTGCCATTTATGTGCTCAGCAAGCAGCATGATGTGTCCGATTTGGCTAACAGATTCCAAGTTATTCAAGAGACCAACTTGCAGAAACCAGAAGTTCACTTTGTCAAATACAGGACTCAGGAGGATGCTGCTCGTGCTACAGAAACTATCCAGGGACAATACGAGACTTTGGGTGGATCCAGTCACACTTCAAACGAAGGTGTTGCACCAGTTCTCAACTACGCCAGTGCTCCAATTTACGGCCATGGTGGTTCTTATGGCGCTGGTGATATTGCTTTAGGTGCTGGTGCTGTAACTGGTGTTGACCATATTGGTTCAACAGCTGGTGCAGTCATCAGTACTGGTGCTCCAAGCTCCAAATACCTGCCAATCACCCACTAGAAATGCTGTTAGCTGCTCTGGTATATGACTGATGTGCAAGTTTGAACTTTTCAACAAACTTGTTTTGTATCTTTTATACAAATGATGTGCATTTGAAATAAAATGATAATATAAATATATTAATCCTTTTCATTTATTTCCTTGACTGCGTGCAAGATTCCTCTAAACATGAACATGCGAAAACATGCAAATGAAGTTGTAAAACGCCGCCCTCAAGGTCTTACTCTTAAAGCTCCCGGCACACAAGCTATAAATTTATGAAAGTACTACATTTAATCGTAATATGTACCAAAAAAATAATAAAAAGTTTAACTATTTCCACTTGAACACCTCCGATTGCGTGGCTGCCGGCCTCACTACCCATGGGATCCCAGGTCATCATGAATAATCAATTTGCATGCTTTGAACTCATAACACGCAATTGGCGTTATTTACAGAATTAAGATAACTGTAATAAAGGGTTTTATTACAAAATATCCAATACGCGTGTCCGACGGGATAAAGCCTGTATTTTGTTGAGTTGCAAAATGTATTAATGTCCACCAAGTTTTGGAAGTGAGAAAGGATGTTTAGCAGGACACGAATACCACGCTTTCACAAAAAGTCGATAACAACATTACCGCAACAACAACTAATAATGGCATATATTGCTTTCGAATTGTTAAATTGACAGAAGTTCTATTGTGCGCAATGCAAACAAAACATTTTGTCGTCGTAAAGGGTAAAACTACATCTTAGTTCATTGTGAACTCAGAAGTTCCAATTCAAACGATTGGTTCCGGGGGACAATATTCGCTCGACGTACTTTTGCATTCCTTCTTTTTCTTGTTATTGTTAAGTCGTATGCCTACAACAAAGATGACAGAAGCTTCTCTTCAATGCCGTAAGTACATAATGCGAATTTTTTATGCGTTTGACTCCTATACTTATCTAGATGGCGAAAATAGAAACCGCTTTTATTAGGATGCGAAGTTGTTGTAAGCGACAGAACTGTGCAAAAAGCTTTCAACATATGACGACGAACGCAAATATGCACTCAAGTTCCTAAAGATTCCATCACAAAACTCTTGAACAAGGTCAAAAATATGACATGTTAGCGATTTTAATGCCAAAACTGGGAACGTGGTCTTTCGGAAAACTCAGCCATCCTTTCCACCAGCTCCGTCAAACAAATAGATCTCAATGCGATCGATGCGAAGATGCAAATGCGTATATCCCAAACGACACAACATCGCAGAATTTTGCTAAAAAATATAATATCAGATGGCTGCAATCGCAAGCGACTGCCAGAATCTTCGTATCATGTTACCTCTCGAAAAATTCGATGACGCCAGCATATAATGCCGAGGACCAGTGAATACGCTGCCAACAATTTATCAGAGATGCTTCATCTCAACGAAACCGTTGGATTGAAAGACTCTCCAGGAATAATGCTTTTACAAGTCAAAGCCAAAAAACCAGGGAAGAATAGTAGCGTGAGTTTAAGTGCTAAGAACTAGGTTTGTGATCGTTTTTTCGTATTGCTTTTTCAATGAATCAGAAATAATTCTGAGAAAATAAATTAAAACCGGCTACAATCGTGATGAATGTGATATTTTGTAAATTCCTGCGATTTAAAATAAATGTTAGCGATTTTTAATAAAGGGCATAGCTCACCTTATTGCCGTGACGCAAGCCATTCAGGGAGTTCTCCATTGGCAACGAGTCGGTTTATAAAAAAAAAGCTTATTACAAGAATTTCGTCAGGCGATATGAACCTCAGTATTGTTTACAAGGTCCACAAGAAAGGAGACCCACTAAACTGCGCCAACTGTAGAGGAAATAGTCTCATTAACATTGCCTATAATATCATATTTTCCGTACTATGTGAACACCTGAAGCTACTCATCCACAATCATATTAGCCACTATCAGTATGGTTTTTTGGCTTAAAAACTCCACAGTCAAAAGTATTGGTTAAAATGTCTCAATAGACAGCTATGCTTTGATGTAGTTAGGTTAGTTAGTTAGTTTTCCTACTTGTAGCCCCACTTCAATAAGTACACCACTACCAAAGAACCAATGAAGAATCACTCTTGGCAATGGCTGTTTGGCTGTATAGGCGATAAGAAGGGAATTAGTAACAAAGCCTTCCCCCCCCAACTCTCTCCCTTACTCTCTCTGACCACCAAAATACCACGTACCAATGGGATATAACTGATTAGGCTCCAAGTGCCACTTACGAATTGTTAAATGTCAATCTACGTTTTTTAGCCAATGTGAATAGAAAGGGGAAGAAGTCAATAATAAGTCACCAAGTATGAAGCTCTTTGGGTGAGTGTGGAGCTACTCTATGTCTACTTAGAATCTGCTGGAAAATCAAAGTGATCGGTTTGTTTTTATTAGGCCGTACGTTGGAAACTTTTTTGGTTTAGTGAAATTGTGCCTCTGTTAAATCCCAGTATAGTTGTACGAAAGTTTTCTTGAGGGCTAAAGTAAAATCTAAAAAACCTAATACTCGTACACTCGGGTGAAATATTCTCTGCACGAAAATTGGATCTTTCTACTGTGGGGTTTCAGAGTAAACATTTATTCTTATGGTAACTTAAGACCCCACAAGATGAAATATTTACAAAATCGCTCAGCAAAATATAGCAACAATTTCCACGAAAAAAGTTTGCCTTCGTTGAATTTATGTAGGAAATTTTCCAATATATGCCTTGAATACCTGCACTTTATCGCACTATATGGTAATGGTTTCTCGTTCGAAATTTTTACCAATCTTTTCCTTATTAAAATACAAAATAGACAATTAATATAAATAGATGTGTGTGTGTGTGTGTTTGTACCTCACCAACACTGGAACCGATTTTAACCACACTTGGTATATAATATAACTTACAATCTGGAATCAAATATTGGTGGTTGGGGTCACAACGTTTGAGGCTGGGGGTGGGGTGACTGCCGTTAATAGTATCGAACCTATAGTTTTTTGGACAGACAAGATAAATAGTGGTACTGGGTGACCGGGAGTTGTTGAATGGTTAGGTGCCTTCCGTTATCCAGGGTCACTATGATGAATGAATAGTATTTTTGTGGTGATGCGTCTTCGAAAGGGTGGGTGAGTTGACCGATATTAGTGTCGATTCCATAGGATTCGCGGTCCCTGAGGAGAATAGTGATGGTAAAACACCCATAGGGGTTCTTTGATTAAGGTATTAAGGGGTGTTATGTGGGTGTTTTGAGTGGCTTGGTGGGTTCAATTTTTTTTTTGGTTTGGTTTGGGACTCAATTGGGGCGGTGTTCGATGGTGAGGACGCGATATTAGTGTCAAATAAACATTTTTGAACCGGCACCCGAGTTTTCCGGTACGGATGGTTGCATGGAAATAAACTACATAAACTTATTCTCAGTATAATGTTAGCGTGAGAAGACGGTACAACACAAGTAAAAACTACTTAAATACACATCACGCCATGCACAGTGTTTTTTGTTGTTGTAATGTATTACCTTCATTTGCCTCTCGCAATAAATATGATTTTTAGTTTTGTTTTTATGATCGTTTATTTTATTTATTTTTTGCAAAAAGTTTTTCTTTTGATGTTTAATGTCGTATTCGACACACCATAAAATTGCAAGAATATTTCGACGAGCGACGAAGAGTAACTTTTGAAATTTTGTTCAAGTTTGTAGCCATATGATTGTGTGTATATGGTTTGTGTTTGCGTGTATCGAAATGTTTATGGTTTTCCCCTGCCAAGTTTTGCTTCCTTCATTCATAATTAAAGATCACACATATTCAGTGGATGGAAGGACGAAGGACTTACCTGTGCTTTTTCGAATCCATGTGCTTATTGTCAAAGTTTCTATGAGTTATCTCATGGACTTCATGGATATTAGCTAACGAACTAAAGGGATTATTGTGTACACCACTTGAATGATGGTGTCCATCGTAATGATGTGTGTGAGCAATAAGTTCATCTAAAATGTAGAGAGAGAAAGAAAGAAAATAAGTAATTATTAGTGCGAGGTGAACTATTTTAAAAATTAGAAAAAAGCCACATCAACCCACATCGTTGCATTTGCTGCTGCATAACTTGGATTCTGACGGATGTAAATGATATAATTCAAAAACAATAATTCCTTTATCTAACCAAAGCCCATCCGAATGTAGGTCCAGGTATATCTAAAATCTACCTCCCGTCACGTGTTGTTTCAAAAATTATTAAAGAACTTGACCCTAATAAAGCAACTGGTCACGAAGGTATTCCGCCATTATTATTGAAAAGATGTCATAATACTCTTGCGAAACAGGTTAGTTTCATCTCTCAATGAAGACTGGTAGTTTTCCATCAATTTGGATAATGGCTATTATACAACCCGTTCCGAAAAAAGGTGATAAATCTGCACCTACTAACTACCGCTTTATTTCTTTGTTGACAGTTCTATCCAAGATAATGGAATCGATCGTTAATTTCAATCTAATAAGCTATTTGGATACGAGTGCTCTTTTATCCGATGTGCTGTATGGATTTCGCAAAAATAGCTCTTCAGGTGAACTCACTACGTGCATGACTCATTGTTGGGAGCGAACCATTAAAAATCAAAGTGAATCAAGCGTTGTATCCTTGGATATTTGAAAGGCTTTTGATCAAGTATGATATTTTTTTCATATAAATAAAATTCGTTTGTTCAACTTAGACACCTCTCCCATTGTATGGATTGATGATTATTTATGGAATCGCAAAATAAAAGTTGTATTGATTCTTCATTTTCGCATGGGATCAATGCTGGCGTGCCACAACTCACAAGTCACAGTTCAAAAAGAATGTAATTCTCGGTTGATCGGTTCCAGAGATTTAATAAATACGACTATTCTGTCAAACATTCAAGTCATTCTTGATTTCGTCAGACCTAATGGAATGGAATTTAACCCAAACAAATTCTCTTTTCTCTCAGAAGGCAGTTCAGCATAACGTGCCATCAGTAATTTCAAGTGAAATTTCATGGAAAGACCATTTATGAAATTTCAAAAAGAGCGAGCCAATACTTAGGTTTTATAAAACGTTATAACTTCTACTTCACCCCCTCTGAAGTATAGTGATTACGAGTATATAAGAATTATGTTATGCCAATTATGGAATTTAATTGTATGGGGTTGGGCTCAAAAATTGCATTTACATTATTTGATAAAATTCCGAATAGAGTTGTCCGTATGATAAACGATGTAACCATTACTTCATCTCTTGATTCTTTGGAGCATAGACGAAATGTACGGTAGATGCTCTTCAGAACTCTAGTTCCAGGTCCTTTTATCGGCAACGTAAACACTCGTTTCAGTTCAAAGGACCGAATTGTTCAATAGAGGATCAAAGAATTTTTGAAGGCAGAATTACGTTTTATATTTTATCTTATATTTTCTTGGTCAGGTTTTTTTGTAGTTTTCCCTGACCATGATCAATTGATTAAAGCACTTGGACTAGTTTTATCGTTTTATTTTCGTGTTCCTTTATCCCTTTTTGCCTTTTCAATGAATAAGGGAAAATTCTGAGAAAATAAATTGAATGGAATTGAAATCGTGAGGTTTTTGTTTTTATTTTAATTTTAATAAACGGTACAGCCCACCTTATTGCCGTCACGTAAGTCATTCAGGGTGTTCTCTCTTGGCAATAAGTATATTTATATGAAAAAAATAGGGAGTGAGTAGAAGAAAAAGAAATAAAAATTATTTTCATATTTAACTAAAAAAAGAAGAGGAAGAACAATACAAACAACATTATTTGATAGGATATGCGATGTGGGAACATGGTACATTACAATTCTTTTTATACCCACTCTTTTTTATTTTTCCATTTTTTTTTAAATAAAACCAACTCATTTTTTGGTGTTTGTTGAGAGACTTCTCCCTTTTTCTTTTCATTTCAGTCATTTGACATTAAATAGAGATCTGTCCACATTCTCGTTTGAATAAGTTATTCGAGTGAATGTTGGAATCTACTGTTAGCCACACTGCAGTGCACACCATACAAATAACGAATTTCTGGCGACATTGAGTTGTCCTTTCCCACATTTTTTTTACTGCAGAAGATTTACGTAATGAAATTAAATGGCAAAAAAAATCTCTTAATAAAAGTACTCCAGCAGCCGGGTACATAATGGATGTATACAAAAAAAAATACTATCTCTAACCCGCAGAATTTCTTTTTGAGATTGTCCGTAGCTTTGTGCATGTATAGTTTCGTATAATCAAGTAGATCTAGGAGCTAAGTGCAAAAAAAAAACCGTAGCATTAATCTGCTGGAATAACCCAGTTAAATTAAAATTTCACAATAAAACATTTTTATTTACCCAAGGATAAGGTTGGCCAAAAATATATAACACTATGCTAAACGCATCTATCTATTTCTCTTTTTCGGAACTCACCTCTCCAATTGCTTCCGCCACCTGCGTTTCTCAGACTTTTATCATATCTATCAACTGGCGGTGGATATTGTTGCTGGTATTTATGATATTGTTGTTGATAGTATTGTTGTTGTTGCAGTTGATGTTGCAATTGATGTTGCTGCTGTTGACTCTTTCTATGACCATTTTTCCCACTCATTGAGTAGACGTGATGGGTGCGAACATATTTATCATCGACCTGATAAGACAGAAATTAGCAAAATTAAAGTATTTAATGTTTATAGAATTAAATATGCATAAATTAATACAACAGGAGGTCAAGACTGCAGTATAAACAGCGAGTATACTGAGTGTTTTCTATTTACAAGGTATACCTTGACCACATTGCATCTACTTGACAGAATTCAGAACAGCGAGATAAAACTTATTGGTAGCTAAATATCGCGAAAACAATCGAATCGCTTGAACATTGTAGAAATGTTTCCTGCTTTTCACTGTTTGGTCGCTTTTTCCATAAGAGGTATTCAAAAGATATATCCAGATGCTCCCGCCCATGCTCTAACCTAACCAAAATACTCGTGCCTCAACTCGAGTCTACTATTAGACCTACCTTAGGACGTACCAACGAATTCTTTAGTCGCACAATAATTATGTGTGTTTCTGCATTTTTATGATCTGCAGTCATTTAAGAAACATGTGCATAGACATCTTACCATTTCATCTCCTTAATTTCCGCACGCTCACGCTGTGCTAAGCATTATTAGGGAGCAATCCCATTGAGCGTGTGTACAAAAAAAACCTGACTGCAGTTGTAGAACTAATAATAAGAGTGATAATGATGCAGCGTTTAAAAACATTACCTAAGCCCTAAGATATACACACATACGCATAATACGGCTAAGATTTGAATATGTCCTGCCATAGATGTGTGTGATATCAAAGTGTTTCTATAGGTATGTCTACAAGATGTTATAACTTCCATAAAAATTCTAAAACGCTTTATTAAGTATTAGATAGTATATACTTTTGAAAAGTGGCATAAAATATTAATGTGTTGACATAATATCCGTTATTTCATACCACACATACGATACTTACAACAGACCTATATCAGTTTGACTTACTAAAGAGTATTTTCGTTACAGTGTTGTTTGTCAAAACGTCGTCAATATAAAGTCCTTTAGAGATATTGAAAATTCTGATGAGTTTTTGAATAATATATCTTGGTAATAACGCTGCTTAAGTGTGGACCTTAAAATTATTCAAATAGGGAAGACCATATATGTATGGTATGGTAGAGGAAGAGAAACACTGCTAGATATGAAACGAGAGTACCGAGATCCGAGACCGAATAGAAGAAGAGATGGGTATCCCACGACTACCCTGACGCCTAGCAGCAAATGGGAAACGAAGAATTTTAATAATATTACTTAATGTTAATTTGGCAAGACCTAAGATCTTACATAAAGATATAATATTATGGTAAAAAGATATTATTATTTTATTTTTATGCGCGTATTGAACTGTAAACACTGATGATAATCGCGTCCGTCCGGAAGTTGTTTGTTTTCTTGCATTGGTCCGAGGTGCTGCCTACTAAGATAGAAGAGATTGACGCTCGAAAGAGGGTCGTTTTCTATAAAAGCTCTCACGCTAATATATGAAAGGGGAATTTATAAAATAGGAATACTTGTATAATGGAATATTCATTTACTGTTATTCCATTATTCATAATTTTATTATTCTCATCAGAAGCAAAATGGATGTTATTTAGACCAACGCATGGCTCTTTCCAATTTAAACTTTTAACATTCTACATTCATTGTAGCTTTTGATGTTGCTTCATGCAAATTACTTCATGTAACGTGTTAACATACATAATAGAAAGTTTATTCCCTGAGGTCTCCTGTGTGTTGTTAGTCTGCTCTTGTCCACTTAATCTATAACACACAGCAGCTGTTTGGTGATATTCATAAGAGATGCATACAACACCGCATATATAGAGTGTATTTTAACAACCTGTAATAAAAATCCTCAACATCATCGTCTTACCAATCTTTACCTTTTTTCCATTAATTAACCAGGTTATATGAGGCGCCGGACGAGCTCTTGTGGTGTTACACATCGCTAATATACGTTCGCCAACCATGAAATTCCGTTTTCGGAATTTTATCGTCGGTGGTCCCGTCTGGGGTACTGTTCAAATGATAAATTGTTAAATAAATTTAATAGACTTTTTCCAGTGGTCAGCATTATGCGGTGTTGTTACTGATTCAGTGCGGTGAAGTAAGGCGTCGTTATTATATATGGTTGCTTGTGTGTGTATTTATTTGTTAAATATTAAATATGCATTGGCTTTACTTACGAAAAACATGCAGTAGTTCATCTGCTGATGGCTTTGTAAAAATTGGCGTATCTGTTGACACCTCGCAGTAATACTGGCCGGAGGCTTCGAAGTCGACGTTTTTCAGCGTCACTTGTGTTTCGTTCGAATTCTCCCACTGAAATTGTACAAAATATTATAAGAATTGGATGTGCAATAAGAACAATAAGTAAAGCAATTTAAAAAAAAACAACAACAACAAAGTAATGTTAGATTATAGCGCAAGTATTAAAATATTAAATGCGTTCGTGAACGTACTGCACGTGTGACCAACCAATAGGACCACAAACCACATAGTCATCTGAATTCAGAAAGGAAATAAAAACTTTAAATTTGAAAAAAGGCCCAAGCAAGGATTTGAATGGATAACTGGTCAAATTTCCAGTTCCAGAAAAAAGCAATTTTGAAGCTTACATGCATTATTAACGCTAAATTTAATTACGTCCTAAAGTTATGAAAAGAAGCTAAAGTTAACATGGTAGCCAAACCGGGAAAACCACCTCACGAAACATCATCCTATATGCCAATAACTTTGCTGTCAATAATGTCCAAACTTCTTGAAAGACTGCTTTTAAAAAGACGGCTAACTTCTATAGAATGGAAACATATTATTCCAGACCACCAATTTGGCTTTCAAGTGAAACAAACATTGATCAGGTATACCGAATAGCAAACATTGTTAAAAAAGCGATTGACGGGAATAAAGTTTGTTCTACAGTCTTTCTTGATGTAGCATAAGCATTTGATAAAGATTGGCTTGAGGGATTAATATACAAGCTACAAAATATTATACCTAAATTCTGAAATGGATAAAGAGAAACCAACATATTCGGAGCTCAAAGGAAGCGTTTTTGGGCCAATAGTTATAAAAGTTGGAGTTATGGTATTCAACTTTGGGGTTGTACCAAAAAAGCAACATTCAAATCATTCAACGGTTTCTAAACATGTCACTGAGAAACGTTTTAAATGTTTAAATTAGGAACGATTACCTCCACAGATTAGCCAAAAAGCATGAGGATTAAATTCACCACCACACGAATCCTGAGACTACCCCGCTCTTGGACCACATAAATCTAGTGTTAAAACCAAAAATAATCAAACCTTTTAAATAAATACAATTCTCATTACTTATCTACAACATGAAGCGTTACCTCATATCATACTATCTATAGTGGAACATTGGTAGACTATTCTCTTCTCAGGATAACATGACTAACCAAGGATAAAAATATGCACTTGTTTTATGAAATCCCCTTAAGAGTACATTTGGTGAAGCGCTTTAATGAAGTAGTTAAATATTCATCGCATCAGTATGCGAGGATGTTGCGAACATTATAAGTTTCCATTTGCGTTTATCGGAAGAAGCGAAATGTGTCTGAAGCGCCTAAGGTAAAACAACTCAACATACAAAAATGGAAGCAGCTGATACTCGGTCGTATCGAAAAAACTACGTCATCGATGTTATCAATGGATTCGGCAAAGATTCCATGTACCCCGTGCTAAAAAAAATAGAACGCAAAAATATATTAAGCATTCATGGATGCCGTATCGAATATCTAAATATTTTTCTTTTTTATATCAAATAATAAAATTGTACCATCTGTGCACTTCTGTCTACTTACACCAACAGTCAAATTCTATGCTAAAGAAAAGTTAATATATCAACAGCCACGAAACAATTTATGATATCACGAAAGGATAATGCGCGAGCTGACAACAAACAGACAACGGAAGCCGCCGGAAATTTAAAAAAAAGCCACAATAGACAGTAAAAAATTTCATATTTCTTGACGCGTTATACAACCAAAAAAAAAAAACAAATAAGCGCTCATTCCTTTGTTTTAAAGCGAAAAAGCCAAAAGTTTAGTTACAGTACTTACGTCAATTTCACCGCCTTCCACTGTTGAATTTCGGAACGGTGGACTTCTCCTGTTTATGAATTCAAAAAATTTACCCTTGTCAACTTTCAGCCACGTCACCTGTGAAGTCATCAAAAGTAAAAAAAAAACAAAGAAGATAAAAATTGCCGTCCTTAATTGATTTAAAAGGATTTCGGTTTCATGTTATGTGATGGACAAAAAAGAAAATTTGAATTTAAGATATTTATGTAGGTGTGATTACAAATTTAGCTTAAGGAAAAATAACGGGCTGTTGTGGTATTTATGGGGGAAGTTTATTTATCTAGATTTGCCGGACCAGAGAATATTATCATTCCATGAAGCATGAGAATGCTCAGCATGTAATATCAAACAATTATTTAGAAAAAAAATTTCAGTTTCAATAGACAACCAAATTATTGAGAGTATTTTTTTTATAATGGTCGAATGCTATAAAGGGTTGAATAGCCTATAATGTCTGGAGCAGCTGTGAGGAGGTCTAGGAAAACCTGTGAATTGAAGTGACGTGGAAACACAAAATATGGTAAAGTGTGCCAAGTTCATGGTGTGCTGTACGAATGAATGAAAGAAAAGAATCTCTTTAAACCTAACAGTAAGTGGTCAAAAAAGGGCTTGAGAGTGGCAAAGTGATGAGGTAATTAGTAAAGGGCCGAAATGCTGCTAAGAATTTAACTTGAACACATCTGGGGGGAAAATTAAAAGAAGAAAACATTACTACGGCGTTTAATTAAATCGATTGTTTTCGCATTGTTGATCTCGTCAATATAACGCTTTTTTGAATTCTGTATTGCAAAGGACGCTTTTTGTTGCTTAGATAGAGCTTACTGAAGGGTTAACTATCAAAGCAGCTATTATTTTGCACTCAGTTTTGAAATTTACTATCAGTATAGTTTGGCAAATCATTATTAATAGATGCAATATCTCCAGCAGGGCGAACTGAAGAGAATACTGCCACTGTAAATGAAAATGTGGTCGAAGATCCAAATTTATCATTTCGCCGTGGGTCGTAGGAATTGGAACTCTGTCCGTTCACCATGCGGAAAATTTTGCTCAAAGATATTGGCCTGCACCAGCTTGATCTTATAAGCATGTACAGGATTTAAAGCCACAATCATATGCGCCGTCTGGAGCTAGAGTCAGAAACTGACCCGTTGATTTTTCACTTCATTTTGTTTATCGAGCTTATGACCCATTTTTAGATTAATGGGTTAGTAAGTAAGCAAAATTGCTGCGTATGGAGTGAGATCAATTCACAAGAGACCCTATAGACTCCATTACATCCAGAAAATGCACCGTTTGGGGCAGCTTTTTCCTCCCATACTTGCACTTTTATTTCATGAATTTCTTGGTGTAATGTGGGGCCTCCTTTTTTTATCAGTTTCGCTGGGATCCCATCAGATCCCGGGGCCTTATTATTTTTGAGCCGATTTATCGCTCTGCTAACTTCGTCTATGCTTGGTGGCGACAGCATAGTATGATCTTCGTTCATTAGTGGAGCCTCCAATTCCTTAGTTAACTGGCCATTTAACAACTCATAAAAGTGATCTTCCCATCGCTGTCAGATGCCTTTAAATTGGCGATCAGATAACCCTCCTTGTCCTTGTAGTATGTGCAACGCAGTGTGTATTGCGTCACGCCGCAGACTCTTTGGAAGAACTTCTGCGGCTGATACGGTCCTTGCTCTCTGCACTGTTGTAGTTCACGGACGATATTCTTCTCCCGTTCATCAGTGTATCCGAGGCTGACTTTCGGTTCCGTAGTAATAATTTTTTACGGGCGAGGTTATTGGCCTCGCGTCAACCTTACTTTGAAGGGACTAGACCGATCATGCCGCTTTTGCTGCATTGGAGGAAAGTTACCGGCAGACACCACGTGGAAGTTTGATCGCACTTGCACCAGTCAGAGATAGTTCCGGCCACCTGCAATTCTAGAGCATTCGGTTTTATTCCACATATTCTGCTAATGGCTGACCGCCATAAATATAATAAATAGTGTAATTAGTCGCTGGTGTAAATAATTTATTAATCTTTCCTTTGTGTAAATATTATTTTTAAAATTGAATTTATTATATAGCTGAATACTGTAAAATATAATTTTAAAAAGTTGCGTTGTAGCCTTACTAGGTTCGAGCAACTGATTTTCATTTTTAAATCTATAAATTTGGTTTTCGAAAACATTGTCTAAATATAAATAAAAAAAACACCTTACGTTCTCTGTGAAGGATCTTGATGATCTTTACCATGGCTTTTCCAATCCATGTTTTGGTTTATTTTTTAATTCTAATAGCTTAGTATTATGATATACTACTCAATTTGTTCTGTGATATATTATTAAACGCAAAGTTACGGCGATTTGGAAAGCCAAAAATTAAATGGAATGAAAGAAAGCCAACCATATATACTAATGATTTAAAAAAGTAAACATGTTAAGTTTTTGTTTAAAAATGTACCACTTTTAAGTTTTATTTATTTATTATCCGTTAAGAATGTACATATTGTTTTACCTGTATTTAAGTAATGTTGGTATGACCGCACAGTGAGCCTTCGGTTGGTAACTTATAACAAAGCAACCACATTTATCTGCAGTGCAATTGCACGTTCCCAAGTGTGCTAATTATGTAAAAAAATGTACCAAACTAAATACTCGTACATTGAACGAACTTGCACTTACAATTAACCGTTCGGATGGCTGGACTTTAAAGAGTTAAGTTTATAATTTCAATATGTGTTTGCACCTGCATGCAACGCCAAAGCCTATGATGCGAAGTGGCAGTGAATTGGAAATACGTTAAATTCAAGTGCACGTCGATTCAACTGGAATGTAAGTTATTTTTTATTCGCTTTTAACACGAGATTTTTTTCCACTCAAAATGCACCAATAAAGAAAAACTGCAAGCTCCGGGCACAGCCAGTATATGGTGCTATGGTGAGGATGGCAGGCCAGCATAGTTTGACCAGAAAACAATCGAGCACGAAATCTAACAAATCCAATGAACAATATCTGCAAGTAGAAATTTGCATGTCGAGTATTTTTTTCTGTCCAGTTTAGTACAACATGTACATGCAAGTTTGCACGTCGTTACCCACAAAAGCCTCGCTTTTTGTTTGATTTTTGATTATTTCATTTGAATTCCCGAGTGGAAATTGCGATACACATCAATTTCTAACACAAGATTATATTTAGGCAGCACAGGAGCGCTTTTAGGGGAGCAGGCGATCACCTATTTGACTTTCAAATCTACATAATTCTTCTGATAAATAAACTTCAATTAAAAGCTGAATTGAAGAATAAACAGAAACCGTTTATTTTAGATCAGGTCTTGTTTAATTAATAATTTTAGCGTAGTTAAATAAATTGGGACATCATTAGCCATCCATCGAGTATTGTGTGACAGTATTCCAAAATATTTCGAAAAATTATTAAATAAAGTCTTTGGCTAGGAGAGTACCTAATGGCACTGCACAGAATCCAGTGTTGTTGTTTGTGGTAATCGGAAATTTGTTTGAAGCGACAGAAAAACGTTACTGGGCATGCCATTTTAATTGGGAAATTTTACGAGTGCATCCTTGCGAAATGAGGGACATGAATATTTTACCGTTCGGGAGATAAAATCTATATGGATTAATTTCTGACTACATAGCAGAGTACCTGCTCGTCTGGTTTTACATGATGACGATGATGAACCAGTTTGGATCAGTAATCTTACGCCCCGGAGAGGCTGTTAGATAATTACAATCCAGACAACTACTACGCCTTAGCTACAATTAAAAAATTATTTCAATATTTTCCAAAGGAAATCATCATTCTGTTAACCTGTAACATGGTTTGACTAATCGTGTACATATACATATACATTAATACAAACTTGTAAAACGTTGATACGTAAACGTAAAGCCTTTGATGCCTTTAATGCCCTAGAAAATAGATCATAGTAAGCGAAGCGTTTAATGTAATGGATATTAATGAGATGTTCCTTTGGTTATGCCGAAATGACGAAACGGCAAAATTTTAATTGGTTACAGATTCTGGAAACATAAGTAGACTGACTGCCATAATTTCACTTGAATTTGATGAAATGAAATTTCCACGTAAATGCCCCAAAAATAAACTCATCGCTCGCTGTTTTCATCGGTAGAAGATGTCTAGATAGTATAGGAAATATAGGAAAATTCCTGAAAAAATGTATGAGAAAACATTTCAGCGATATATTGTAAAAGAACTTTCATTCATGGTACGTAATGTCATAAAAATTAATTAAAATTTAGCAACTAAACGCATATAGTTGAAGGTCGGCTTTTTTAAAACGTTTTTATTAGCTCGCTTTCGTGTATGTCTGTCTGTGCGGGTGGAATTTTGTAATTGATTTTAAACTAACTTCCCCTTGAGCTAGAGACTTGAAACTTTAAACATAGCTCAGAACTGGATTAACATTGATAATTTACAACAACAACACAGCAACAACCTTAATTTACAACAAATCGCAACAAATAACGCAAGTTTGCAATTTGTTTCAGATAACATGTTTTTGCTGCTGTTCATTTAATGGAGTTTTCGAGAACATGGCAGAGCGCATCCATTCAATGTGATTTAATTGTTTTACACACATATGACGGTAAAATATAATTTGGAAATTTTGAGGCAGTTAGCATAAGACCATGCTAATTGGAATGGCATGTTAGTTGAGGCCGAACCCCGAGTGGTATTTTAGTGTCGGTGGTTCAGTACTTAGAACTATTGGCTCCAACTTGGAGGACACTGGGTTCGGTTCCCGGCCCGTCTAAAATAACGCACAAATTTTTCTAGCAGCACTGGTCATCTAGATTACAAGTACACATGATACGAAGGCGTACAGTTGCTATTTATCTAGTTACTAGTTTATCATAAGGGGAAAAGAAATAATTATAAAGAAAAAACGGAAAGGAGAAATGATAAAATTCAATCGTGCGAAAATCCGAAAAATTTTCATGAACATTTTTATAGGACTGTTTTTTAAAATTTTTGAAAGAAATTTTTATAAATACCTATGCAGCTATATAGTTAAGATTGATAAGCTGCGCAAAGATCTAACACTGATTAAGGATAATGTGACAAAAGTTTATTATCATGTTGTCAAAGATTTAATAAAGAACTGCACAAAATTTAGCTCTGTACTTAAAAAAAAATAAATTTTCAGTGTCTTCGCTTCACTGTTCACCGATGTCCTCGCAGTTTGTCGTCCAAGTGTGAATTAATAAGTAGGTATCCTCAGTTTATCTTCTTGCCCCACAATATAATGCCATAAATTATCCCAGTTTTGCACTTGTTGAATGATATGACAAAGTAATAAGTTAATGATGAAAAAATGTTTTTTTTTCCGCTGACTTGACTTGCGGCGAGTGTCCTGTCGCTTAAAGGAAGGCCGCCATGCAACAGACGAGCATTCTCATTGCATGCAATGGGGATTATGTACAGAAACACATATCCGCTCATCATGTCCAACGTACAAAGTACAGCTGCAATCGTTGTGAGAAAATAAACTACAAGTAAATGTTATGTTCTAGAATTATCAAATTATATTCATTCACAACACCCACCCTTTTTCTGTGCCAAGTGGATTCTTTAGATTTATTTTTTTTTCAAGGATATAAGATGATGTAAAATAATGGTGGGGGAAGCAACTGAATTGTGCATGATAGCTGCCATGTTTAACTTTAGCTTTTCAATGTTACCACTGAAGTAGCCAGTAGTCATATAAAATAGGAAGCAGTGGAAAATATAAATTGCATTTTGAAGCTATTCACAGTCGGTTGAATATTGTACCCTTCGGTTGTACATTATCTACAAATACAAATATAGTACTGTTGTTAAGCAGATGCGACCTGATGTTATGAAGTTGTGGCAATGTTCCGTGCATTTCTTTAGTATAATGTATATTTAAATATATACAAAAAAATTATATTAAAGTACTCGACAGTGACAGTTTTAAAAAGGTTGCCTTATACAATTATTCATTTCCCACCAAAAAGCACATATTTTTATTGGTAAGAATCGTTTTTTATGCCATCATACAATAAAGTTCAAAATGTAAGAAGGCTCAAAATGTACGTAACATAAACATTGTTGTTTATGCTTAAATGACGTGAATAGTGATGGAACTTAAACGACCAGCTACAATCTACGTACGAAATTACTTTGATGTCGAAGGACGAACACAAGCAGACGTGAAAAATTTATATCGCTTAAGTTTGTGAAACTTTTCTCTTTGTAAAAGAGGCTGTATCTACGTAAATTCATTCGCACAAATATTTAATGTGAAAGTGCGAAAAAACTTCTTCGGAGCGGATAATCAGCTCAGTAAACACGGAAGGAAATGAATAAACTTGGAGGTTTACACAGGTTACCGTCTTACAGATTTTCCTCTCTAGCCTCGAACAAAAGCAAGATAAATAGGATATTTAATGATTTATGTTTCGAGAATGAATTTTGCATATCTAGCTTCTAAGACGAAAATGAGAAGTAACGATGGCGACGACGATGCCGACAAGAAAAAGTAAGCTTACTTTTTCCTTTACAATATATTGTCCTTCTCAAATTGCATTTTCGATTCCGTTTTACATTCAGGAATTTAATTTATTGCAGAAGGATTATCGTATATATTTTTTAAAAAAAGAAGAAATTCACCTCTTTTGCAATTATGTAGGAAATATGTGTAAATTGTGTAGGATGGGAAAAGAGGACAAGTACTATCAATAACTTTATTTATGTTAACATTGAAATAAATATGATAAATAATGTAGGATAATAGTCACATAATTAATTTTATTTATTTATTTTTTGTAATAAAATTATTACACCTAATAAGGTAGTATGAGTTGGAGCTACCCAGGGCTTTCTATTCGATGTTTAGAAAGTAGTTAAGTATAGACAAAGCTATAATTTATATAATATATAATTGTATAAGATTAAATATATATATACGTAAGATGATATTAAAAGACTTACTAATTATTATTATTAATTAAAATTAATTAATTAATTAAAATAACTGTAGTGTATAGTAATATAATGACAAACAAAAAGAATTAGAGAAGTTAGATATGGTTAAGGAGATTACAAGATTTGATAAAGGAATACAATTTTTTAATATTTTGTTCTGTTGTGCTCTTGAGAGAATCTTTGGGTAGGCTGGATCCAAATATTCTGTTCCGAGTGTTGAAAATTTCCGGCACTCGTTTAGTAAGTGATTAGCTGACACGTTTTCGTTGAAAAATTCGCAATAAGATGCAGGGATACCTTTCAATAGGTGTTCGTGGGAGTATTTGGTGTGTCCCATTCGAAGTCGGACAAATATCTTGCTTTGCTGACGTGTACAAGATGGTGGATATACGACTCTAAGACCATCGGAGTTCACGGAGCTGTACGAGTGTTGAAAATTTTCCCATTCCAAAACAAACTATTCCTCTGTTCGACGTTAAATGTCCTTATTTTCGGATGAATAGAAGATGAAAGCAGGTGATCTAGAAACATATGCTGCTGCTCTGTCAGCAAGCTCATTGCCTCTTATATCAGCATGGCCTGGAACCCACATGATTTTAAGCTCGTTGGGGTGTTTAAAGCATGCATTTCTGATTGCTTGATAAGTTCACTTTCTTGATGAACATTTCGCATGGCTTAGATAGTAAATTTACTGTCGGTGCATATCAGAAATTTCCTTTTGTTTTTGTTAACAAAGTCGGTGGCCAACTTTATCGCTAGAGATTCTGCGGTGAAAACTGAACAATACGGTGCAAGATGTCCGTATGTTATTAAAGATCCATTTTGCGTCACTATAGCAAATGTGAATCTGTCGTTTTAGAGCCGTCTGTAAACAGCAGAGACCAACCTTAACTAGCAAACTTTTCGGATAGTTCAGAGAAAAGTGAACGATATGTTGAATTGCTGGTATGCTGCTTGGATTTTTCTAATTTGTTTACGAACAGCGCATCTTTAAGGAGCCAAGGCGGCGGAACACTTATTACTATTACTTGTAGGGTAAATAGTTTATCCGGTTAAATCTTCAGTCCGGATAAGGTGAAATTGGCAGTAGTCTCTTTTAAACCTTTCAAAGCTGCCTCCGTTGATGGGATATTTGCAGCGCTTCTATTGAAGGCAATCGATTTCATCCTACCAGATATGATTATTAAGAGCTGGATATAACTGGGAGTACATACCTTTTATTTGGAGACAATTAAATGTGATATTAATCCCCAAGCAAAGCAATAGGCCTATTAAGCTGCCTAAATCATACAGACCTAAAGGTCTAACATCATTTGTCCTCAAAACCATGTCTACCCCACTGTACTTATGCAGTGTGCGTACAGAAAAGGCAAAAGTACAGAAGGTGCGTAAGGTGCGTAAAGAAAACCAAACTAAGCTTTCATTTCAAGAAAGTGGCTCTGTATGCCTTCCTCGACATTGAGGGTGCTTTCGATAACACTGGCTACGACTTTATTGCAAGGGCAATCAGTAGCAGAGGTATCGAAGACTCGACCAATTTTTAGATAAGGGCCATGCTCGAAAGTCGAGATATTATTTTCTCCTCGGGAGGAATGAGTGTTTTTATTACTAAAGTTAAGGAATGTCCTCAAGAAGGAGTGCTTTATCCATGCTGACCTTCCATGGTCACTATCATTGACAATATTCTAGTCGATCATCACAGATCAGGCTACATCGCCATTGGTTATGCGGACGATTTGGCGATTTTTATTATTGGTAAGAACTGCAAGACTATCATTTGTGTTGTGCAAGGTGCTTTACTACACGTTTTAGAATGGTGCAGCAGAGGAGGACTATCCATCAATCCTTACAAAAACGGTCTAGTGCCTTTCACGAAAAGAAAACTGTTCGATTTGGGACCTATCATCATCAAAGGCACCTCGTTAGATTATTCCAGTGAGGTTTATTATCTCGGAGTCATCCTGGATAAACGGCTAAACTGGAATTCTCACATCAAGTCCGCCATGGAACGCGCCATATATTTATCAGGAAGACGGCTGCTATATGCGCTATTAAGCTGCAACTAAAATACGGTTACAAACCATGTGCCTATGTGGGACACCTGAAAATTCTTGACTCAATTTCTGAAAGACATATGTTCTGCACAATCGCCGACATAATAGTCAGGGATTACTGTTTCGGCAGGTTATTCGAGGTAGAAATATTGGACTGGTGCAATAGTGTTCCTGCACTGGACGCTATAGGTCTGCTCTGGTTCACAGATGGATCGAAGATGGAAACTGGAGTTAGAGCTGGTGTCTTTGGACCCTACACCAAAGTCTACATACCAATGGGAAAAAGTCCCACGGATTTCCAGGCGCAAATCCATTCCATTGAGTTTGCGCCAGAATTAACCTTAGTAAAGGAATTAACGAAGCTATAATATATATCTTTTCAGATAGATGGGCCGCACTAAAAGCACTCTCGTCCAACTTAATGGACTCGTTATCAGTCACAACAGAATGAAACTCGGTTGGGTGCCTGGTCATCAGAGAATTGCAGGCAACAAATCGGCAGATGAACTAGCTAGGGCTGCGTTCTAGGACCTGAACCCTACTGTGGTGTCAACTGTGCTGCCGCCAGAGCACTGATAAATTATTTGTAACACGAGTTACATTTGGCCCACTGGGATAACTTCCAGGGGCTGAGGCAATCCAAACATTTAATCAGGCCCTTTTCCTATAAGGAAATCCCTAATCTAAATAGAGATAGCATTAGGAAGCTGGTGAGTTTTCCAACAGGTCATTGTGGCTTGCGGTGTCACCTTAACAAAATTTGTGTGGGATCAGATGCAGAATGTAGGCTCTTCTCAGAGAATTATGAGCAAATTCTCTGTGAATGTCTAGCACTACTTTGGTTAAGGAGATGCTTTTTTTTATAAGGAAATATCCTCGACAGCTGAGTTGAGAAATTCTGCCACTAATGGCATACTATCCTTCACTAGGGAGGTGGTACGTCTCTTTGAGTTTGATTCAATAGATCTTTTAGGTCGCAGTGTCTTATGGCAGATACTGCGACCTAAAAGGGCTAGGGTATTTTTTATAAAATAAAAATAAATATATCTTAACCAGGTATCTGACCACCTTCAAACTATGCCGAACGCTCATAATGGTATAAAGCCACTACGAAATGTTTGAACCCAATTGGATGAAAGGTATGCAAACGTATAAAGACCATAACACGAAGAGACATATATTTGCTTTTATAAACTTCTATTGCAGCCGTAGCCACTCATTATTATGAAAGCTAAATTTAACATGTCGTGCTGAAAGTAGTTATTTAAAACCAACAACAACAGCTGAACAGTCGCTCAACAAAAGAAACGTAATTAATTATTGTATTTTGTAATGATTTCATGGGTCAAAAGGGAGGTGCGCTACATGGAAAAGCATTTTGTTCCAATGAATATTTTTCCTCGAAAGCACAAAACTAATTTTTTTCTGTGTTTATTGGTTCAAGAAAATCGATGAAAGTTCAATATTCAACATTTATTCTCTGTCACTTTCTTCTGAAGACTAAGTGGTATAACGAAAGTATAAGGGAAGGTAAATATTTATTATCCTTACGCCCGCCAAAACCCATCAAAGGAATCATAAATTTTTATCATATTGCGGCGACGGAGTTCCTAAAACGCACCGCAGAAAATTCGACGAAGACGACGATCCTTAAAAACAAACGAAATTTATTGTCATATGCGCTTTGGATGTTCATCGATGCGGGGTCATGGCCTGACCACCATCACGCTTTACTCACCAGAGACTCAGCTACACCTACCAACGCCACGAACAAAAGTAATATCGAATAGATGCAAAAAAAAAAGAGAAAAGTAAAACGAAACTAGACGCCTTAGACATGGAATTCATTTTGTATGTCCAACACGAATGGTCCGGACTCCAGTGAGCGTTTTCCATGTCGTTGTTGAGGTATTGAACGTAAAAATTAATTGTAGCGGCAAGCGAAAAGTTGCCACGTCATCGTGGCCAGTTCTTGAAATAAACTTTTGAACCTTCATCATCGCCAAACCAAACCACCCTCAGGGAAATCGACCGCAGACACTAGAAACTTTTCTTTACTTTCCTCTTTTGTGTGTGTATGTGTGTGTGTTTGCATTTTTCATCTGAAAAGGTAGATTTTTATCATGGGGCGTAATTGCAATGATAGCGCTTTACAGAGTTTTGGGATTCTTTTCCTTTCTTGCAGTTCAAACTTTTGCTGCACTTACCTTGAAAAGAATTTCTGGCCGCACATTGTGTTTACATTGCATTGTTACGCTGGAGCCACGCTCAACGTATTTTTGTACCACTAATTGCACCTCGAACTCGGATTGTCCATCTGAAAAAATGAAAGGAAAGGAGAAATATTTTAGTCTTTTCTTCCAAAGAAAAGTTCTAACTGAATAATATTTGCAAGGACAATTGGGTTAAGTGGAAATAAAGTTGTACTTATACGGAGATTTGAATTTTCCCAAGGTATTTAATGCTATGACTACTATGTAAGTCGTTTATGCTATTCAAGGACACAGAGAGGTTAATAATAATAATTTTTCTCCCATTAGAATAACTGGTACGGTGTGTAGTTCTCCTAACAGTTTATGCAAAGCTTTTGTAATTCTCATATAACAATTGTAGTCATAAATTGACCGATGATAAACAATATTACTAAGCTAGATCCACACCCACTTTAAAAATTTTGCAGAAATTTTCTCATAAACCCTAGAAATTGCAAGTGGCCGTAACTATCTCTGACTGGTGGAAGTGCGATCAAACATTCATAGGGTGGTCGCCGTTAATTAACCGGCAATACAGAAAAAGTTGAATGATCGCGCTAGTCTCTTCAAAGTAAGGTTGGCGCGAGGCAAATAACCTCGCCCGTATAAAAATACACTCGGATACACTGATGAACGACGACGACCACGGCAACGAAAACGGCTAAATGATTTAAGAATTTTCTCATGGAACGTACGCTCATTGTATAGAGCTAGAGGTGCACAGCAGCTGGCTGATACCCTGTCCAAATATAAGGCTGACATAAGAGCAATCCAGGAGATGCGCTGGACGGAGAATGGTGCCTTATAAAAAATCAGAATATGACATAAATTACAAATCTAATGCAAAACATCATGTTGTCGGGGTGGGGTTTCCAGTTAGCAAAAGAATGAAACCCACCGTTATCGACTTTAAAGCAATAAATGAACTGCTATGCCAGCGTGGATTGCATCATCACAAAAGACTGCATCCTTAAATCAGATTCGAGTCAACACAGCTACCATTCGCAACGAAGAGACCAGAAACAACTACGGTCAAGATATAAGACTCGCCCTGACTGCAGGGAGAGTAAGTCCTGGGACAGTAAGCCTTAAGAATACTGTCATTAGTATTACTGACTCCATCTTAGGCAGTAGACGTAGAGATCGGAACGACTGGTTCAAAGATTAATCTAAGCTAGCGGCTGAACGAAAGAATATTGCGTACGGACTAATACAAGCATCTCATAGAACGAGGGCACGTTCGTGAACTAGAAAAGTGCAGAGAGCAAGGACCGCAACAATCGCGGAATTTCTGCCAAAGAGTTTGCGGTATGACGCAATATACACTGCGGTATACTGCAAAGACAAAGAGGGTAATCTGATCCCCGATCTTAAAGGCATCTTAGAGCGATGGGAAGATCACTTTCATGGGTTGCTAAATGACCAGCTAACTGAGAGAGCGGAAAATCGGCTCAAAAATAATAAGATCATATGTGATCCCAGTGGAACTGATTACAATATGAGGCCCCACATCGTCAATAACAGTATGTCTTTAACCCAGGCAAATTACCAACTAATCAGATCTACACCTCCAGGTGATGGAAAAATGTCTAGAGTTTCAAAACTATGATAGCAGAGTCCGAGTAGAACTTTATAACTTTATAAAGCCAATATAGAATTTGGCATTCCAAATAAACTGACACGACTACGTAGGTTGACCAGGACCAATGTTTTAAGCCAAGTTAAAATATCCGGATCACTATCAAGCCCATTCAACATCTACAACGGACTCCGACAAGGGGATGCACTAGCCTGCGTCCTCTTTAACCTGACGTTGGAGAAAGTGATCGGAGACTCTGAAGTAACAGCGAGAGTAACAATCCTCTATAAGTCCATTCTGATACTGGATTACGCAGACGATATTGACATCTATTGAGCTGTACAGGAAGCTTTCATTCAGATCTATTAGCGGGCACGAAATCTCGCGCTGCACATAAATGAGAGCAAAACAAAGTACTTGGTGGCCACGTCTCCGAGTAGAAGATCCAACATTGGTCCCTCAATTAAAATAATGGAGCGAATTTGCGTCAGACTAGTGCAATCCTTTAACTGTCAACTGTAGCAGCCGATAAAAGCATGGAACCAGAAATACGCGCGCGGTTGCTTAGAGCCAAAAAAGCCTACTATAGTCTGTCAAGACTCTTCAAATCCAGGAACATAACCACAACATCCAAACTAAAGGTATATAAGACAATGGTCATACCAGTACTTACATATGGATCCGCGACTTGGATGCTTAGTAAAAAGCATTCTGACCTCTTAGCCACGCTCGAGAGAAAAGTCTTACAGAGAATTTTTGGCCCCGTATGTGAGGAAGGACGATTCCGGAGACTCTATTATGATGACGAGCGTTACGGCGATATCGACATCGTGAAGAGAATTAAGCTTGGTAGGCTCCGGTGGGCAGGACACATTAGCTCGCGTGGGCAAAGAGGATCCTGCTCGGAAAGTCCTTTGCGATAGTATTTATGGAACACCACAGTGAGGCCGGCGATTCGCGTTTCGCGATTAAATGTTCTCATCTAGATAACCAGCAATCCGATCTAAGCTGATAACATTTTTGCCTCTAGATAGGTTAACAAGTAATTGTTTAAAGCTTGAAATCTCACAACACCATCTTTGTATAGAATTGAAGTCCATTGGAAAAAGAAGAATTCGGTCGGTGAGTCAGTCGGTTGTTTGCCAACTGAAATGTGTCCAATCGAAGGAAATGTCAAATAGACAGCGCAAAACTATCTCAAAGTACTATCTGTTAAAAGCAAAGTGTGCAGAATAACTAAAGTTTTTCTTTATGTTTTAATAACTTTCCATATACTGACTCTATACTCATAAAATTTCAGACGCACATTACATACTATGTCATAATTATTAGAACTCTGTCTGTGTGTTTGAGATGTATATGAGTATGCAAGTTTACGTGGTTTCTACATACACCATGATATGAAACTCGATATAATTTAGTTAATTGATTCATGGAGGCAGTCAATTACGCTTATTGCATCGCCCCAACAATTCTTCATTTCAAAACTCTTGAATCAATCCTCAAAGTTTTTCCACACACACACTATAAAATAACATAACAGCATAAATTTAAAATTTAAAGAAATGATTGCACTTCGTTTTAGCATGCTAAACGGTTGAACAGTAACACACGAACAATGTGAGCGAAAGACTTAAATATTAAAGGAACTACAATGCACTTTGAACACTGCATTTTTTTTATACCAGTATTTCCTCTCTTAATGCTTTTCGCTAACTATTTATAATTATACGGCACTGTACAAAATGTTTATATGGAGCGCATGTTTCAACCAGGTACCAGTGTTATGGTCGCACTCCTCAGGTGATTACATGATTGAACAAAGCTGTGAGGAATGTGAGCTCCAGGTGCACCGACCAGTACTCGTTTTGAGCGAGTTTCGTGAATGATTTAACCTGCTCCGGCATACCACATTTTATCACAATATACTGCAGCGACTTACAATAACGATGGTAAATATTTAGGTCAGACCAAAACTTTGCGCACTTCAGACTAAATCGAGATTTACGACCAGGAAAATACCTTTACAACACGAATGCAAATCGATTTTCGCGAGGAGTACACATTTCTCGCGTAATTGGTGCTAAAGTACAAATTGTGAAATTATTATTATCAGGAACGTATTGGTGTTTTGATTGGATCATAAAGAAAGCATCGATGAAGGACCAATTTTCTACGGATTTTCTTTTTATGAAAGTTGCCAATATTTTGACGAGTAGTTACCTCCTACTCGTCCTTAACATTAATTGGGATATCTTTATAATAAATTTTTAACCTCAAAATATGATATTTTCTTGTAAATTTCGTACCATCTCGGACCATCAAAATGTCCGTCGAAAATATCGGACACATCGTTATTTATTTAAGCACATCTGATTATTTCATAAATCACTTTTACAATCAGCCAAATTACCCATAATCATTCAGATAAACTTAAGGAAGGCACCACCAAATTGTCAAGAGAATAAAATTTAATAATATATGGGATGTTTTTTTATTGACACACATAATATATACTCAAGACACATTAATTCTCATTCTTTTAGCCTTCAAGTGTTGTATATTGTCATGAAACTCCGCCCTAAGCAAATCCCATTTGTATTAAATGGTGTAAAAAAATAGGAAACTCGTAAAGATTTATATCTTATCCATGAACCTTGACCCTCGCCATAAAACACCTATCAGAAAAAGACTAATCAGGATAGTTTGTATCAATTGCCAAATAAATGTCACTACAAGGATATAAAAAGTAATGAACTAAACAATTACGTAAACTACGTAAACAACCAGCAATTCCACTCTTATATGCAAACTGTCAAACAACGGAAAATTTGTAGGTAAATAAATTGACAACATAATAATCTCAGTATCATATTGAATCACAAACACATGGTCAACTCCTCATGAAATCTTAATGTTTTATATTCGATGGAATGGTTGGCGTTCTACTGGAATACTCGCACAATATGCACTGATATATGACATATTGACATATTAGCGCGTTGGACTTCTGAGCAGAAGGTTCGAGGTTTTAATCCCAGAAACGTCAAAAGTATTTTTCACAGCCCAACCTCTCGCAAGTGTCTGTCAAACGTCCGAGAATAATAACTTGTCTTCGAAAGCTTCTTAGCTTGCCTTTCGAATACGGCATAAAATTGTAGGTTCTTTCCAATTATGTGCAAAAATATAACACGCGCAACACAAATGGTCGCGATGAGCAAGTCCTTTGAGCGCAACGGTCTGTCGCGGAAATATTGTATTCATCATCATCATATTTGGTTTTTTTCTTTAGTACTACTTTGTTTTTAACTCTTTTGCGCACAGAAATTTAAGCTTTCTTTTCGGTCTTCTTGGGCAAAAGTACTGCCTGGATATTCGGTAAAACACCACCTTGAGCAATGGTTACTCCAGACAAAAGTTTGTTTAATTCTTCATCATGTCCGTTCCTGGCCTCCCGCAAAAATTCTCTCCACCGGTCACGATTTTAAGCTGTTATCATCCAGTTTTTCATACCTAAACTCTGGTCGTCCTGGTCTACGCCATCCTTCCATCGTAGGCTTGGCCGGCCTCGCTGTCATGTTCCATAAATCCTACCGCAAAGGACTTTCCGAGCAGGATCCGCTTCGATCATGCGAGCTAGGTGTCCTGCCCACCGGAGCCTACTGAGCTTAATTCCCTTTACGATGTCGACATCGCGGTAACGGTCATAGATCTCATCATTATAGAGTCTCCGGAAATGTCCTTCCTCACATTAGAGGCCAACAATTCTCCGTAAGACTTTTCTCTCAAACGCGACTAAGAGGTCATAATCTTTTTGCTAAGCCCCTAGGTTTCGGATCCATATGTTATACTATTGTCTTATATAACAGCAGCATGGATGTTATGGTTAAGTTCCTGGGTTTGAAGAGCCTAGACAGACTATAGTAGGCTTTGTTGGCCTTAAACAACCGTGCGCGTATTTCTGATTCCGTGATGTTATCGGCTGCTAAAGTTGACCCGAGATAGTTAAAGGAATGCACTACTTTCAATTCTACCGACGATGTCAATATCGTCTGCGTAAGCCAGTATCTGAATGGACTCGCCGTTACATAAGAGTATCTGATCACTTTCTTCCACGCCAAGTTGAAAAGGACGCAGGCCAGTCCAGTCGGAGCTTGTTATAGATCTTGAACTGGCTTGATAGTGACCAGATAATTTTAGTAGGCTTATAACATTGGTCATGGTCATGGTCAACATACATAGCCATGTCAGTTTATTTCAAATGCCGATTTCTCCCATGGCTTTATAAAGTTCTACTTTGGCTATAGCATGGATGGCTTTAAATTCTATAAAAATATGGTGTAACGATTTTTGAAACTCTAGTCATTTTTCCATCACCTGCCTAATCTAATCAGTTGTTGATTTGCCTTTGATGAAGCCACAATGGTATGGACCAATGATGACTTTAGCGTATGGGGCTATTCTGTCTTGAAGGATAGAGGAGAAAAACTTATACGCGGTACTCAACAACCACGATAACTGCTGCAATTTTTGATATCTCCTTTCTTATGTATGGGACACAAAATGCCTCTTCGCCAGTCTTTGGCATCGCTTCGGTCCATACTTTTTTCTGGGTGTATTGTGGGGCCTCCTGCTTTAATCAGTATTCCATCTGATCCCGGGGCCTTATTATTTTTGAGCCGACTTATAGCTCTGCTAACTTCGTCTATGATTGGTGGTGGCAGCATAGTTTGGTATTCGATTATTGATGGAGCCTCAAATTCCTTAGCTACCTGGCTATTGAGCAACTAATGAAAGTGCTCTTGCCATCGCTTTAAGATGCCTCAGAGATCGGCGATCAGATTACCCTCTTTTTTTTGCAGTATGTGTGTATTGCGTCATACCGCGGACTCTTTGGTAGAACTTCCGCGCGAACTGTTTTTTTATATCTTCTGAGCTCTTTATATTCATCTTCGCATGCCCGTGTTCTACGAGATTGTAGCATTGCTCATCGAACCAGTCGTTCCGATCTCTACGACTAAGATGCCTAAGATGGAGTCAGAAGTACTAATGACAGTATTCTTAAGGCTTGTCCATTTCCTTCTTGGCCGACATCTCAGCCCCAGGACTTTCTCTCCGTGCATTTAGGGCGAGTCCTATCACTTGACCGTAGTTGTTTCTGGTCCCTTCGTTGCGAAGGGTATCCGTGTTGACTCGAATCTGATTCGCGGATGCAGTCTGCAATCCGCGCCAGGAGCACCATACCAACAAGATAGTGGTCTGAGTCTACGTTGGCACAT
Organism: Nephrocerus scutellatus; assembly: GCA_947095585.1. Lineage (NCBI taxonomy): Eukaryota > Metazoa > Arthropoda > Insecta > Diptera > Pipunculidae > Nephrocerus > Nephrocerus scutellatus. The sequence goes on along the minus strand of OX352761.1, from coordinate 125,990,482 downwards.
CGGTACGTTCGTACCGTCATCTGGCTCGGTTTGTTTCGGCGGTCTGTCAACACGAGGTCTATCTAGTTGCGATTGGCTCTATCAGGAGATACCAAGGTGGCTTTTTGGATATTTATACGCACACACCTTGTACTTGTAACGACCAAATTTTTGCTTGCTGCATTCTCTATGACTCGTTGTTCATTGTCATTAGTATTCTCGTCTAAGCTATGGGCGCAATGTATTGCCTGAATACTGGCTCCCTACCTTATATTATATTATGCAGGGCTGTACACAAATGTAAGCAAAGTACAAAGTACCTGCTACTGTTATTAAAATATTAAATATTCGATCTAAAACTTAAGTTAAATTCTGATGAATTTGAAAAGTTGTTAAAGCACGAAATTGTTCACGAAATGGAATTGCATATAAGAGTTGAAGCTTCAAACAAACCGTAGCTAACTTAAGGCATCAGGAGAATCCTTAATGGAAAAATGGACGTCCAAATTGGTAAATTTCGGTATTGAAAGTTACTCACCTATTTGTTCAGACAGCTGCTTCAAGTAAAATACCTTCTACATACCTTAGTTCAATTTAATCAAAAATAGTTTATTTTTTACAAATTGTCATCTTAATGAGCAGTGCAACAATTTACTACCGCAAAGATTTTCTCTAGAGTCCCACTGTGCTTTATTGCTCGTTCTCATTTTTTAATGCCTACTTTTTACCTAAGACAAACTCCACCGCGGATTTTCACAGTTTATGTCATGCATCTAGGATGGTATCGACATGCCTATGATGTGATTAATGATGATTGAACGAATATTTGGTGGTTTTTTTTACATCGCTCATCACATTGCCGTTGCGTTGCAAAATCATTAATTTCCATTCATCGGGTTTAGTTTTTGTCTGCTCCCCTACCCACCAATTCAGATGATGTTTTGAGGTTAGCCACCAACATGTTTTTGCGAGGTCGCAATGCAACAATGGCACGGCTGATTGGCTAGCGATGGCACTTTGCCAAATTAAATGGAGACCCAACGCGTAATGCCTACAAGCTGTTTGTTCTCAGGCTATCCATGTCGAGCCGTAAACGACAAAACGATTAGGATTTTGGAATATAGCCCATTTCCTATGTGGGTATGAGTTTTATAGAAGAAAGTCTCCTTTTACGTACTACCTAGCCTAGCAACAAGTTTTTGTTGAATGATGACAAAAGTTTGGTTATATGTTTTATTTGGTTATGACGTGACCGAAGGGAAATACTTTCAGCACGGTTCATTTTCTGAATATTGGAATCTATAGATTTCATCATGGTATTAATATCGCCGTAATTGTTGCCGTACACGATGAATAGTGAAATGGAATTCTGGCAATCGTGTCATTATGGCACTTGTCATGAAAAAAATATTAATAATAATAATTGTGGACGATTCGAGTAGGACAAGAAATAAAAATTGGTTAGGTAATAAAATTTTTTGGTGACGTATCATTATTTAGTTGAATAAAACCAAACGATCCGCACGAAATCGCGTGCACTCCACTTTACTTACGAAACGTGAGGGCTTAACGCAATCGCGCGGCTATGGTAATGCAGAAACAGAAAACAGACACGCACACATTAAAGCGAACTCTAGAAACTATAAAAAACCAAGCCAACTAATTGTTGTTTAATTATAGCTGCTGTAAAATTAATGTAAGAAATGTGGCGAATGGAAACAATGGGGAACAAGCGCTGGATATTCTAGGGTTGATTCACGTGTCTTTAAGTTCTTTCTTTTTGCGCAGAGATCAGCATTTTTTGTTGAGTTTTTCCGCAAATGTACATCGACTTATATTTCCATAAATTCCGTTTCCGTTTTTAGATGCTGAAAATAATTCTCGTCACACGCGCCAAACGTGACTCGAGACACACGCGTGATCTCAGAAATGTCCTATGAGACTTAGCTAAGATGTGTGAAAGTTGGTTAAAAATGACCTCAGAGAAGTCTAAAAAAACAGACAAATGGGAGTGTCAACTTAAATAAAAGGTTTTTAGATCGCAAAATACAGTATCGCCGTAGTTACACCCTGCACTAAACGGGCTATATAGGTATCTTATTTCCGACACGTCACTCGTGCCGCGCGCTATGCACAAACACATCACATGCGACAGTTGTCTAATAAGAACCTCAAAGAAGTTGAAAAAACTCCATTTCCACGAGTTGCACGTGACTCGAGGCGTGCGTCACACGCGGGACCACAGAAAAGGCGCATGATACTGAGCTGCTCACACAATTTCAGCTCTCTAGGACGTGTCAAAGGTTATAAGAAAGGACCACAAAAAATCGAAACAAACTGACAAACTAAGGTAAAGTAAAGTTCAATAAAAGTCATTAAAAGTAGACTATAAAAAGGCTCGCAAATTAGACCTAGAAGACATTGCAGTCTATTTCATACGTTAAGTTATTTTGAAACAATGAATATTGCTGGTTTGGTAATAAACCAAACGTTTGCTCTTTTCTATCGTTTGCTATCGCAACTAGCAAGTGTTTACAAATTTACGCTGAATATAAGTGTTCTATGTGTTAATAATAAATAATCTATTAACACATATAACACATATATTCACAATAACACTATCTATCTACTTACAAGTACTATTAAAAATCCAAATAATAACTAATTGGGAATAAATATGGGGCATTTATACTAAATTAATAGTTTCTTTGATTACATAAAGAACCACTTAGCAAATACCAGAACATTCTAGTATAATTTATATAAAATTCCCCACATACAATATTAACATATAAAATTTTATATTAAATATTACTTCATTTACAGATGGCGCTGATAAGTGTACTAAATTTATTTTCGTTACAATTTATATAATGTAATAGCTGTTTTCGGGATGAAGCACCTGTATTTCATGTGGAAAAAACTTTCTTCTAGCACTGTTTGTATAAAATTCCATCATTAAATACGACAAAACTTGCTTGTGGCACTAATGATAATGATAAATAATAATAAACTAATGACATTTTCGTGATTATCTCGATTTCAGCGCCACCTACCGAACCCAAAATAAACATGAACTTATCGTAGCATCAAACGAACATCTGATGTGATATATCTAGTGGTTTAGGCGTTGCGCGATTACATACAAAAACACACAATCATTTTTACATATAATTGTTTATAAAATAAATGGTTATTTTCTATTTTAGTATGTACGAATATTTTTTTGTTAATTTTTATACACAAAATATTGAAAAATGAAAAACGCCATTGTAACCAGCGAAATACAGAGCGTGTCATATTCCATTTTGGGATTTCGATACATCATACAGCTTTGTTAGATACTGAGAGTTAACAGAACAAGTTCTCAGATTGTTAACGATTTTTTTTTCTAAATTTGCTTACATATTTTTCCTTTTAAATACTTTAATAGTGGAATCTTTTATTAAATATTGTTACAATCGTTTTATTTCATTGTATACTTTTAGAAACTTAATCACTCAAACTTAATTATATCAAGTTAGAGTATTCGGTATATCGTATAGCTTTGGGAAATTGATCTTTAAAATGATATTGTTTTCCCACCGCATATAATATTGCAAGAGTTTTCCGGCTACGGAATCCACTGATAATAATTATATTTGAATTTGTAGCGGAAGTCCTAAAAACAAATCAACAGTTTTGCCTTGTACGAGTAGGTATAATACTAAAATTACAAGATGTACAATTACAATCGAATATTTCGAAATGCTTTGCCTTTGTTTTAGACAAAAACAATAAAATAAATTTCCTTTAAGTAAGTATTTATTGTTATCTGCTGCTGAACCATCCTCAAAGCAATAAAGGCCATAAGACAAGCAAAATTACAGAACAGTAGAAAACATCAATTTCATTTTAGTATTGAAGCACTCCTAAGAGCCTATGACTGATCCATGAGTTAGTTAACAGTAAACGATAATTTTCGTAAATGTACTTAAGACTAATACAACAGTATTCGATGATTATTGTTGGGAGAATTATTTATTTTTTAACAGAGCCAGAGAAGATAAATCAATGGAGGCGATTGGTTTTATCCTCACAAGGGTTTCCTGTCTCTGCTACAGTTGGCAAAGTGAAAGTGCGACCGATACAATCTCACTTTCAAGTAATTTATAACGAGGAACCGACAAAAAGAGATGGTGTAAATACGAGGGCGGGCGGAAAAGTAATCAGCCTAGTAAATGAACAATAAATAACTTGAGCTAATTTGACAGTTAAGTGAGGCTCTTTCATTTTCCATCATGAAGTTTTGCTGCAGAATCATGAGACTCATGTGCGGTATATTAATACCAGAGCAGTGCTTTCTTCAGTCGGAATTTACCCAACCTACAACAAATTGTTTTAATGGATTTCGGATTGCGCTTGCAATACATATCAAAATTTTAATTTCATTTACAAAAAGTTGACAGCAAGATTTTTATGTCGATTTCTCTGTTGTTTTATGTTTGTGCGAGTAAGAATATAGCTGTCATATCCATGTATCATGTCCCATCTGCACTTTTCGCTCGGTTTTTGTTGAAGGAAAATATTCTATCAAGCATATTATGTATTAACGAGTTTGTGCTCTTCTCGAACTGGATTTAACATTAATTTTGCAATGGGCACGTTTAAGTATTATCCCCTGCAGATGTTGCATCAACGTAGAGTGAATGAAAGTAAAGTAAGCAGTAGGAAACCTCATAATGCTTAAGACGCTATTTACTTTTTACGATATACTCAAAAAGATGTGAATGGCCTTTTGTGTAAAAATCGTCGTGATGAAATACCATTTGGTTTGCTTGTCCCACAATAGATAGAGATTTTCGCCAGCTGCTGTGCGAAGTGAGAATCATCCAAATTTATTTACCTTATTTTTCGTTCAAGTTTAAGTATATCCTTAAAAAATTACTCTCGGAAGAAGAAAGCTTGGGACGAGCAGCAACAAACGAACGTGCTTTGTAATTCTAAAAGCATCATAAGGAAATTTTGTATGGGTTGGGTCAAGGGAGTCTGTGTTTGAAACAAAAACTGGCGGACACTATTTTGAAGGTTATTCGTAATTGGAAACCAAAGATCTATAGATAATGCCAAGAAGGCGTTAATTATTAATTTTGTTACTAAGTCGTCAGTACGGTAAAGTTGTTGTTGTTTTGGCAGGACCTTCTATAGGTTAGAAGCTTCAGCATACCATAATTTACTCAAAATCTAATAATGTTAAAAGTCTGACAGGAGAGCTTATGCAAAAACTGGCAAAAAAAATCTACGCTCTCATTATTCAAAGAGTAATGTTGTCTTAGTAGCAGACGATAGTTTCCGGAAAATTTTCAGCAGAAGGTGTACGAATATAATGCAAACTTTATTCAACGTTTTCGCCGAAGAGAAATGACCCAAATACGTCGATTTATCAAAAGATTCTACTTTTTAGAGTTTTTTCCAAGTCAACATGGTTTTTCCCGGTTGCATGCACACATGCATTCTGGCGGACATCAGTTAAGTTCCTAAGCTTAAGAATTTCCACTCTGTATAAGCTTAAGTAGAAAGAAGTGAGAAATTGCATAACTTAAAATTTATTAGCATACTTTAGAGTGACATTTCGCATAACAAATCAGTACCAGGTGATGGCTGGTTGGCAAATAACTTCTTCGGATTCTCATGCTTACATAAATTACGTCAAGAAATTTACTTAGTTTGAGCATTGTGCACTATTTTTTTGTTGTTACCAATTACCTTAGGGTTTGCAAGTGCCACCTGGACAGAAGACAACGTATTAAGCATAGATTATAAATGGACATTTGCTGCATGAGCTCACATAGGAGAATGTGCTTTCAGGTGCAGAGCAGTTCAGTAAATTTGACATTTATCATTTGGACAAAAAACAGGGATAAATGGTTATGCGTGGAAAATTTCATTATAACCATTTGTTGCAAATTGGCAAATAGGAGCAAGCAATTCCTTTAATTCTGACACCATCTGCTCCTTAATTCAGTCAAAAAATGATTTAGTTTTTTAGTTATTTCCATACTGTCCATACTGCCTACTTACTTACTTATGTCCTATGCTATTTCTGTTCAAGTGCAAATAGAGTGCTAGATACCTGTGGTAACTTGAGTATGAAGGTGGGTTTTTAAATTTAATTTTTTTACTGATAAACTCAAAGGAATTGCTAGAAATATAGCAACTCAGATAGAAAATATCACATTATAGGATGCAAGCAACTTTCTTGATATTCGTCACTTCCTCAACCAAACACAAAAACGATAGTTTAAGGGTAAGATAAGAGGGTCACTTAAATGCACTGGTGGTTGGAAAACAATAACCGCATCCTTTAAAGAAGAAGAAGAATAAAATTATTCGGCAAAATTATTTTTAGAAAGATCTCTGAGAGTAACAACTTGTCACGGAAAGCTTTCCCTTTCCCTTTCATTTTTCTGCAACAATATAACACGGACAACACGAATGTCGCGTCAAAATATTATTATTATTGGGCTTTTAAGATAATTCAGTGCTTAGACTGAATTACAACTATCCATTTGGCGAGCTGAGAAGCTCACTTCTTGCCATCCTTTCAAATCTACATATGTATACAGCATTTATAATACTCTCTTTTTGTCTCCAAGAGCGTAAATCATTGCTTTAAATTATAAATTAGGACATACAAAGTACCGCAAAAGAGTTTCAGTTCTACCACGTGCACTGAGATACACGAGCTCATTTTTATTGTAAAAATTTCATCTGGAAAAGTCTCAAAAGGTATCTTTACATTTTAGAGGAAACGTTATGAACTAACTATAAGCCCCTTATTAATTCCAAATGACTGAGTGCAAGAGTTTTCTCAACTACGATGGTTACACCGCAGACATATTTAAAAGGAAACCTACAGGATAATAATGTTTTATAAGAAACGGCAAAAACGTTAATCATCAGTATACATATAGTTACTATGTATATTTCTCGTAAGTATATATTCGTCTACTCTCTATTAGATGAAAATGTAAGTAAACTTAACGCACGGCTTAATTTAAGGGTCGAGTATGGTGGAAGGCGAAATTAAGAATTTGTCGTGCGGAAAAAACGCATAAAAAATAGTGGGCGTTGAAGTTGAAATATATACATACAAATTGTGCAATTTATGGATTGAAATTTGCAAACAAAATGGCAAGGATTGTATCCTGTATACTAGCATAGATTAATATTTTGAATCCAATTTAATATTTTAAGTGACAAATTTACATCCTAAAAAAATTATTATCATACCTACATGAACATTGTGTTATTGTTATTTCTCGAAAAGTATGTATAAGATATATTTATAAAAGAAAGAATTGTGTGGAAAAAAATTTGTGGAATGTGAATGAAAGTTTCTTATTGTAAAAAATTTTGATGTTTTACTACTTAAGCCATTAAAAAAATATTCTTTATGAAAATTATCTTTCCGTAATAACAATTTAAAGAATAGACCAGCACTACACATTACTGCTCTTTACTTATTCCAATTTCATAGGTCCTTAAAAAACTGCGTGTACTCTTTAAAATATATACAAATATTTCGGAAACTGAACAACCAACTTTAACCTCAATTCAAAGTAAGTGCGTCTTCATCAACATTTTCCGAAAATAACTTGATCATTTATATATAAACATATGTTATCGCATAAACTACATGTCGTCGTCGTCGTCACAGAGTTTTTGTCTACAGGACTTTGGTAAGCTACGACACGACCCTCAATGCATAAAGTATAAACCCGTATACATCGTCCTGCCCTGTCGCTCAGTTTGCTTATCAAGGAAAGGAATGTAAAAAGACATGTCCTTATTTTAATAAAGCGCAGGCAGCATTTACTATTCAACAATGTTCGACTGCTGTTGTTATTCCTGTTAGAGTGTGTGAGTTGTTTTGCATTAACTTATTTTACATCCTTTCGTTCTTGTTGTCTGAAGTTGTGAAGTTCTTATCGGCAAAGTTGTCAAATTTAAATTCAGAAGTCGTACGAACGTTATATGGATGTATGTATGGTGATTTTGTCCTTGTTGTTTTGTTTTGATTTTTGCAACGAATGTGAAGGCTTTGTGCAGGCATGGCAACAGTGGTGGAAGGAAAAGAAGTCTGATGTGTAAAACGGTTTTACAAAGTAGTGTAGAGTATAGGGAAATGCTAGGGAAGATATTACCGGGTTCTCAAAAGCCACCAGTCACTATAGAGGAGATAGATACCATGGTAGACACGATAACAAGCGCCATGTATTGCTCCTTAGACACAACCAAGTGGTCTAACAAAAACCAACTTGGTGGTCAGCAAAGTTAGGGACCTATCAGAAGCAAGCATTTAATAAATCTATAAAGACAGTCTATAAAGACAGGGATGGCTCCAGATTGGGACTCCCACAAAACGTATCTCAGAGCTTATAAAATGGAACTGGGAAGGGCGCATAAGAATTCTTGGAGGTTCTTCTGTGATAAAATGAAAGAAGCCTCTTGCCTTAGAAAGATTCTATCTACAAGAAAAATCACTTCCAGTTACTTGACAAAATCGGTTGGATCATGGATGATCAAGTGACCTCTAAGCCTTATAAATCTGCCTGCGGAAATTCAGAATAACTCGGAGAGTTGGGTGGAAGCATTCCTAGAAGCCACATTCGTTGGAACTGGAATGGAGACAAGGGTTTTTTCCTGAAATCAGGAAAAAACTCAAATATGGCTACACAAAATACCTGAGACACATAAATGTATCATTCTTTCTTATGAAAACCCTCAAAAGTCTATAAGATGTACAGATACGGGCTAAAGTTAAACCTAGTAGCTGGAAAAAGTTTCAGAATGCTTACAGCAAGGGGAAGTCTGTAGATAAAGTCATACACACCTTAGTAACAACAATTGAAAAATCTTCTTCACATACGGTGCCAACAATTTCCACAAGACTTTTGTCTCGAACGCGGCTAAAAGGTCAGAATGTTTTTTTCTGAACATCCAAGTCTCGGATCCATATGTAGGTACTGGTATGTCTAATGCCTTATATATACCAGCAGCTTTGATGTTATGGTTGTGTTCCTGGATTTCTGGATTTGATGGCCACCAAGTACTTGACATGACACAACTATGTAGGTTAACCATGACCAATGTTATAAGGTAAGTAGAAATATCCGGATCACTGTCAAACCCATTCAAAATCTATAACGGACTCCGACAAGGGGATGGACTGACCTGCGTTCTCTTCAACCTGGCGTTGGTGAAAGTGATCCGAGACTTTGACGTAATGGCGAGAGGAATAATCCTCTATAAGTCCATCCAGATACTAGCTTACGGCTACGCATATGTTAGCTGCTAATCAGTGGAAAAGTCTTCAATTGGGAGGCTTCACTATAATTAAATCATTAAAGTAAGAACTGCCGAATCTCGACTAGAGTTTGCAATCCCGGGAGATTTTCTTAATCCCGGGATTTCTGTATACCGCAACTGTATATCACATGTAAAGCATGGTAACATGTGTATTTATAATCTACACGATAATTGCGGTGAAAAAAAATCGTGTGCCTTTTGGACGCGCTGTGAATCAAACCCGGTATCATCCTAGTGGGAGCTTATTGTTGCAACCACTGCATCATCGCCACTGACAACAGACTACATGACACAAGTGTTGTGCTTCAATATAGATTTTCAAATAACAAATATTCTCCAGAGATGACTGGAAGAGCCAATATGAAACCAATATGGAAAGGATATGTGAAAATTTTTCACAGATGGATCCAAGCTAGATAACAGAGAACAAGCACGATTCTTCTGTGACAGACTGAAAGTAAACATCTTCGTCCGACTCCCTGATCACTGCACCGTATACCAGGCTAAGGTGATAACGATTGAGGATGTTTTGAGCTGCTTGGATCATAATGTATTCTCTTTTAAGGAGATTATAATTTATATGGACAGTCAAACGGTCATAAAATTGCTAACATCACTCCTCTCTTAACGAGATGGGTGAGCGGTTCAGCAGAAGGATCATTTGGGTCCCTCATCACTCAGATGTGGTACGTAACCTAGTATAGAGTATTGGTAGACTAATAATTTACATAATATAACAACCGTACCTTAATCAATCATTTCATTTCAAATAGTTGAGTACTATTTAGTATAAAAAAAAATTCAGCTGTTGCTGTCAGCTAATTAACTTTAGTCAAATGGACAATATCTTATTTAGTTAAGCAGACACAGGTAAGTCTACCTACAACAATATCAATAACAATATTATTGACCTTTGAAGAAGGTTACCAGGTTCTTACGCGCAAAACTTCTACTCGCAACGAGTAAGCTTGCTGCATCTTTAGGATTTGTTGTCCACTACTCTAAAATTCTCTCCTTAACTATATATGTAGTTATTATATTTCTTAAAATATCTGTTTTCATATTTCTATCCAACCTTATATCTCTTAGATGAAAACTTTCCAAGGCAATTGAGGTTTTGTTAACAAAATCAAAAACCAATAAGAGCTCTCAGAAATAATGCCGACCACTATTGCCAGTAAAAACGATGAGCATTTAGATAAACAATTTTGATAACAATTTGCTGGGCAAACACACACGAACCATCTACATATATCGGATAGGAGTTAAGCTCTTTGTATCTGGATTGTGCCTTAATACAATCGAAAGATTTCATCGTTGGCAATTTTTGGAATTTAGAAAATTGCGAAATTATTCAGTCAGCCATGAATAATTTATGCGGCAAGCGCCGTTCGTCTTACTAAAAATTCCGGCGTACACGCAGGAGAATTTCCGAGTATGTTAGTATATGTGTGTGTTCGTGTGTGCGTATTTTATGCAAACGCACACTTCTTTGTGAGGCGATATTAGAAATTTTTACGTTTAAGGTTTAAGGCAGAAATACTAATATCGTTCGTGGCTTTTAATGAAATCTTACTATACACATACACAGACAAATTTCTGTTTCTTCTTGGACACCGTTAAAATTTGGAATATTGCTCAAATCCATGTATTTTTTAAGATAATATTTTAATCAACAGTTTTTCCAACTTATCGTTTGTACACAAATACTGAGAAAAATTATTCTTTGCTGCGCAACTGACTCGCTTCTATTTTATAATAAACCCTGTGCGATTTATTGCAACAGCGTTGTGAAAAGTTTCATTATTATGCACGAAATGTTAAAAAGTTAAACCATAAAAAAAACGGAAACATTAACATCTGTATTATGAACGATATCACATATTTATATGTATAAATAATTTAATTATGTATGATTATTATTTGCATACACACGCGCACCCACACACACTTATACAACTGATGTTCAACGACACATGTGCCAACAAAATACACAGAATTAATGACTTCTGTTAAATATTTATATTCATATGCATGGATGATAATTCAAAATTTGTTTATTACGCTTGCGGTCATAACCGAGAAGACCTGGCACCAGTTTGGTTCAAACACAAGGTTCATGTAGCCCGAATTTATATACTGGACTGAATTAAATATTCTTTGAGTAGCATACACAGGTAGCATCATCATCACCGGAATTAGCCACATAACAAACAGGAAACATGGAAATAATTATGAGTGCAGGAATGATTGTCGGATATTTTATTGTCCTACTCTTTTATATGGAGATGATTTATGACTTAATAATACAAAACTTTGTGTAAGTATTGGATCAAAGTAAGTTCAGCTATAATTGTCAAGCACATATACTTGATAATAATTGGTTGTACAACAAGTACTTGAACTTGAGAAGAGGATGGCAGCTGCAGACTCTGTGGGGAAGCGGAGGAGACCTCCGTGATATCTTCTCAACAAATGCGGAGCAACAATCACAAAGAGAAGAGATCACACGGGAACTCACGTAGCCTCGGAGTCTGCGCGACATTTACTGAGCCCGCTTCATATTATTATGTTCTTAAGAACCATTGGAATGGAGGCGGTGCTATATGGACGGGCAAGCACTGTCTCCGTATCACAAGTCTGTGGGAAGCGCAATAGACCAACATGGGTCGCAGTGCTACTACACCCCATTTATCATCATCATCATCTCGCCGACGTTTATTTTCATTTTCCTGTAGGTGTTGTGTCCATTGAATTTTATAAATTTTAAAAAAGCAAAAAAAGGAAAAATATTAATAATATATTAATGAAGCTGTCTTAATGACAGCCGAAATATATGTCATATTCTGATTTTGATGATGATCGGCTAACTGCTGTGCAGCTCGAGCTCAACACAGTGAGCCTATGATCCATGAGAAAATTCTTAAATCGTGTACCTGTTTTCGTTGCCGTGGTCGTCGTCGTTTATAAGTGTGTCGGACTAGACTCGCGCCAACCTGACTTCTTAGGGACTATCCCAATCACTTTGCTCCATGTCGACGTTTGATCGATCAAGCAGTCAGAGATAGTTATACGGCTATGTGCAATTCTGATGAATCTAACGTGCTATTTCCCTCATTCTGCTGATGGCAGAACTAATCACTAGATTTTAAAAATAAACATTATGCTGGTGTCCCTCAAGGTGCTATCTTACGACCTTTATTATTTATTGCTTTATTAAAGATTTTTCTAGTGGTTGATTGTCATTACATATTTATGCTGATAACAGATGACATGCAATTGCACTTGTCCAGGCCACTTGGTTTAGTAGCCAACATTATCTATTTTTATTGCTATTGATTCAAGGCTAAAATTAGTAAAATAAAAATGTCTACTTGTCAATGTATTATAGCTATTTCACAAGCGATTTTCGATTTAAATATTCAAATAAATCCTCCAACCCATCCTCAATTCTCGTGCCTCAACTTCATCCTACTGGTCTGCCAACAAGCCTTTCTTCAGACGTGCCGATCAATAGAGAGTTTCCTTTTTTAGCCACATATTAATTATGTTCTTGCTCATTTGAATGATTCGTAGGAATTGAAGACGCATGTTTTCTCTTTATAAATATGGGTTAATGTTAATATATGCCATTTTATTAAATAGCCAAAACTACTTCTTGTATTTAAATCGATCTTCTTCTATCTTCTTTGTATAGAACACAAGTAGCTTTGATATAAAGACGTGCATGTAATATCAATAACTTTAATATTTTCTATACACAATCTATATCCTTTAAAGATTTTACCTCAGCTCGTTAGGCATTCCATTTGAAAATTGAGAGAGAAACAATTTTATTCTAAAAAAAAGGAAAATGTCTTAAGTGTAGTGGACCTTCTTACCATCAACGATAAACGCACCGAAAAAGCGTACATAGCCTATAGGCATGCACTGAAGTCTAAAATAATAAGTTTATTTAACCAAGACATTGAGATGTACACAAAATTGCAAAGTTGAACACAGAAAAAAAATTCATTTCCATTAGAAGCCATCTTTGGGGTTTCTCTTCTGATGGCCTGATGGGACTCTGAGTGTTAACGTTTTACACTAGACCGTACTCCCAGTTTATGTGTCATTTTCATTTTGTTTATCTAAGGCTGTTTTTCACTTTGTCCCGCTCTCTTCCACGATCAAGGATGAATCAGCAGTGACTTTGATGATGATAAATTTTGATTCTGGCTTCTTGTTTTTTTATTAACAATTTACCCAGCTTGTTTTTTTGCTGCTTCTTCTCTGCGAGTCGTTATCCTGATTACCGAAAAAAGTAAAAAAGTACAACTTTATACCCGTATGTGTTTCTTTTGTTAATACAAAAATGCACACACACATACAAAAAACAAAGAGTAATAATTGTGCCATCAGAAGCCAAAGTAACGTTCGAGGTAATAATGAAAAAGGACACCTGCCATACTCGCGTGACATTGCAGTTATTACTTTTAAAATATTAACAGATACAAAATACACCATTATACTTTTCAGTTGTCGTTCGAATTAAAACTTCGAATATGATTTTGTGTTTCTTTGTCATATTACTCCCAGGTTGCGACACTGTCTGTGTGTCATTTCCCCCTAATATAGCGCTAAGGATATTATAAAGAAACGTTATAAAGAATGATGACATTAGCACAGTAGCATTGTCAGGCGATTGCTCTCGAGTACCTCGAGGCAAATTTACTCAACCGAATAATGGCACTGACTGGCGCCTATTTTTGAATTCTTGTCAAACTTTTTCGCCCTCCTTGAAGGGTGAAGTAGAAGATTTTTTCTTTTCTTATACGCTCTCTCTCTACCTATCCTCAGGCGTGTGTTTGGATAAACTAATTTTCATGCATAAACTTTATAAAATTTCTTTGAGAATATAATTTGTCAAGTTCGATAAAGCCCGGGGGTTAACTTTAATGTTTTGTTACCGTAAAGTCGAAATGACTAAGGAAGCAAATTTTATGCTTAACACGCAGACATTTTTAAGTAGAAAGAAAGACGATTTATATGGAGGAACATCTGAAGCAATAAACTGATGTGAAAAGAAATGTCTCTAGTTGTTGTTATGATTTCCAGCCTCTAAACGCTTCTTATACAAAATGCGTTATGTCTTCCTGATGTATCAAGAAGAGAGTTATTAGTTTTTAAGTAGCTACATTTTTGAAAACAGAAAATTAACGCTTTGTTATCTTTCTCATTAGCTTACTTTATGACCATTCATTACAAAAGCGTTATATTTGCCAGATTCATTTCATTTATTTTTTTAAATTCTCACCTTTCTTGGCTGTGTTCTTTATTGAGGCAAATATTTATCTTTTCGTATCAGAATAAATCTTCTATGAGTTGAATAAGTGGTCTTTTAGTTCCACGACCACTTAGCTGGAAGTTAAAACTAGCAATCTTATTCGTTGGAGTTTCTTGCAAATTTTAAGGAAATTTCCATTTTTAGTTTCATTTAGCTTTTGGGGCTTATCGCCACACGCGTATAGAGTTTTGATAGTCAGATTTCGAGACGAATTTTTCATTGAAGGAGGTAGTAGAAAGAAACATCGATAAAGCGACTACTGATACTCCATACTAAGAGGTGCGATCCGGTACGAGTTCTATAGAATGCCAACAAGTAGAATGAATATTGCGCGGACCGATTTTAGATAACTCGATTTTTTTGCTTCTTTTATAAATAAATTACAATGAGAGGAGTAGTATTTTTTCGTAAAGAAGAACCTAAAAGAGAATTTAATAATTAGTTCTTTGTATTTTTCAAAAAAAAGAGATACATTTTTATCATCTTCCGGTCCTGGCCACTGCAATTTATTAGCTTTATTTTAAAGGCTTATCAGATGTAGAGTATTAATAAGCCTGTGATTGTGAATGAATCTTTATGGGTCATCAATTTCGTAGTTTCAAAACGTTAGTGTTGGTATGCCTAATACATGAAATATATCTGTCATTGCAATTGTGAATTTATTAGTCTACTAGTGAGTACTCATCAAAAATTACGGAATCTTTATATTTGTACCATTTCACCATTTTTTATCTGAGCCCCAAACGAACATATGGTGTGAATATGGACCAAATCCATCTATAAAAACCAACTTTCGTAAATATCTCCACTCCAGCGGCACCTAACGGGTCCAAAAAAACATAAACTTATCGGAACACCAAACAAATATATGGTATAAATATGAACCAAATCCAACCATAAACACACATTTTCGTAAATATCTCAACTCCAGCGCCACTTATTGTATCCAAAAAAACGTAAACTTATCGGAGCACCAAACGAACATATGGTGTAAATATGAACCAAATCCAACTATAAACACGAATTTTCGTAAATATCTCGACTACAGCGCCACTTAACGGGTCAAAAATAAAACTTAAACTTATCGGACCACGACACGATCATATGGTTTAAATATGACTTCGATAAATATAGTGTTTTAGGCGGGATGAGGCGATATAAAAACATTATATCCATACAGACAAACAAACAGACAAACGATACCAATCATCAACAACAACTTTGTTGTTGAAGACGGTGTGGAGAACGGTGCACTAAATAGAAACTCGCGCCAGTAGTTCTGAGAGAAGTAGTGCGAAGATTCACAATCTAAACACTAATTCATTCATTCGAGATGTGTAAGATCATCATCATATTTGGCTCTACAACCGGGGTCCGGTCCTGGCCTCCTGCAAAAAGTCTCTCCACCGGTCCCGATTTCGAACCGATGTCATCCAGTTTGGCATCCCTAAACTCTGGGCTTGGCCGGCTTCGCTATTGTTTTCTATAAATCCTACCGCCTTTGCGTATTTCTGGTTCCATGCTGTTTTCGGCTGCTACAGTTGACCCGAGATAGTTAAAGGATTGCACTACTTCAAATTCACGCTCCACTATTTGAATAGCAGGACTAATGTTGGATCTTCTAGTCGCAGACGTGGCCACCATGTACTTTGTTAAGCTCTCATTTATGTCGAATTCTCTCATGGCTTTATAAAGTTCTACTCTGGCTATGCTACCATAGGCGGTTTTAAATTCTATAAAAAGATGGTGTAGTGGGTTTTGAAACTCTAGACATTTTTCCATCACCTGCCTAAGGGTGTAAAATAGTGGTCAAAAATTACCCCCAAAAGATCGACTGTTCCGGCATTTTAAATAATATAGTGTTTCACACAAAATGTCAAGGTCCAAACTTTATAATGAAAAAAAATGTAATCAAAATTTTAATTTTATTTACGCTTGCTTTTGAAACCATAAAATGGATGAACCCTTATAAGGAAGCTTTGGTTGGTTGCCTGAATTTATTTAATGTGATGGAACAAGGTTAAAAGTTCTCTCTCTCTCTGCAAGCATCTGTTTATCTGTACATCGTTCTCCACATTATGCCACATTTTGGTCAATAAAAACAAACAAACAAAATTAGAAACAATCACACCAAATTAGTTATTATAACGCGACTATGAGCTCCCAGCACAACAGTCAAGTGTTAGCTTTAGTTAGCAAGCAATTTATTCGTACCCTTTTGCCAAACACGCGTATCTAAACCATGCCGTGAGATATACCGCAGTTAGTTTATGTAGTGTGAGTAAATTACAGGGTGGATTAAAGTCAACAACAGAAACAGCAACTCCAAATCAAATGCCCCGTAAATAAATTCGTTTCAAACGCATCTACTTTAATCTGTGATGTGTTACACCCTTTCCTTTAAGTCACATCTCATGTGACTGTAAATGGAAATCATTTCTTTGACGCTGGAATTACTTTATACCACACAGGAGTTATTGTTTTCTTACTGCCACCGCAAAATGATCGTCGTCGCCCTTGTGGTTTTATTCCGAATGCGAAAAGTAGACGTCATCGTCTGCGTCTGTGCGTGTGTTAAAGTTAGTGCAAAGCAGTCATGATTAAAATTCCTAGCCGCCCCCGCACTAGCGCACCCAGTTATTATCGCAATTGTTATTCTGATTTCGATTTACTGCTGGCACGAATGAGCGGAATTAAGTACATTCCATGCTCGTTCGGCGAAAATGTTGTTCTTGAGTATACGTGCTGCGGTTGGATTCGGTTCGGTACGGTTCGGTTGCTCTCCGGACTCTTATTTTTGTGGTTAAGTCAGAGGAAATTTGCGATCACAACCAAAGATAGATATAGCTACACTGCAAAGTAGGAAAACCAAAATGGTCTACTAAGCTGAGGATAATCATGTCACAGTAGAGATGTCCTTTTCAATTTTCCCTTTTCAGAATGTGAAAGTAATTGTTTCGAGTTAAATGTGAACGTCGGAACAGATTAAGAATTAGTCAACTGTGGTGTATAGTCCTGAAGTATCCTGTTAGACTTTAAGGACATTATGAAGAAAATTAATGTTACTTATTTAAAATTACGTTTTTTAGATGAGGTTTGTTTAAATACAGATGTTTTATGTCATCAATGATTTGTTTTAATAATACTGTTATATTTTCCTAGAAAAAGTAATAAAACCTAAACGAAAGATGACAAAAACCATTTATTGTCATTTTAAGATATTATCCTTTATAATAAACCATAAATAATCACCAAATTGCAGACAGCAACCAGACAACACAAGAAAAGGCTGAATGTATATTGAAAATATATTAAAATTTTACACACGAATCACTTTCAAATGAAGAACCGGATGCTTCTAGTGCTTTACAGCTGGTCCCTTCAGCTTTTATCCCATTCAAGCGTCTTTTTAAAAAAGTGTATTCGATATTCTGATTCATAATCAATTAAGGCGACCAAAGAGCCATTAGAAATGAATAGAAAAAAAACAAATATTTGCGGTATATGCAAGTGCAATTCATATATAACTTGGACGTTATTATGTATTTTACAACATCCGTCAGACTTAAAGAATCAGATGGAGAAAAAAGCATGTTTATCACTTGAAAGCTTAAGTGCCCCGTTTGAGCTGCACTGTGTATATATTCTCAACAAGTCTCTTAACATCCAACATTGTCAACAACAAAAATCAATGTGAAAACTTTGTCCATATGAAACATAATATGATGTTCATCAATAGGTCCTAACCCAAACCAACTATGTTGGCTTAGTTTAACTTCTGAGCAATTGAATTTATGCGAAACTTTTTTAAGGGAATTTTTACATTTAAATTGATGTATATACTCGTTTGTATGTTGGTACTATAATGCGAAATGCGAACAGATGTGCAAGTGCATATATTATGTAGAAATGTAGAAGATGTCTTTTGAATATCAAGTAAATGTTTTCATGCCACAGTGTCAATACGAGCGGTATTGGATGAAACGAATTTCTTATTTCTTCAAAATAACATTGTGAATTTTTAGAAGTGCCTCTTTTACCGTAAAGATGTGTAAGTTATTTGCAATTTGTTATTCAGACACAAAACCAAATACCCCAGAAGTCTTTTATATCTTTGATTGAAACACACCGAAAATAGAAGCGTCTAAAAAAGTGATTATTAGCCTCGCAGCAGATGGAATAATTATATGTTTATTAAGACAATCATGAGAATGCTATTAAACTTTTAGTTAAAGATGATAGAGAAACAAAAAAAAAAAAAACGTAACATTTTGAAGAAAATCGTATAAGACTAATAAGCGGCTTTTTTAAAACTTTTATTTAACTTGAATTGACCCCTATTTGTCTGTATTTTCGACCATTTTTAACCACCTTCCACACGAACTAGAGAGCTTATGTGAGCATCTAAGTCCAAAATAGCTATTTTTATATTCCGATTATGACGCGTGTTGTGTGTGTCGCGTGTGATAAGATAAAGTTTGATAATAATTATGTCGTATATAAAAAGGACATTCAATGTTGTAGCAGATTGTTGCAGACCTTATCTTGATCATCCTAAAAAATATAAAATATGTTATAATAATTACGAGTCCAACTACTGTAATAATTTATTTGCCGCCTGGCGGTAATTCCCTTCAAAATACCTTTCACGACGCCATCTTTACCAAGATACTTGTGTGAACACAGCGGAGGTTCACAATTAAATCTGTTATTGGAAACTTTTTTTTTCGTTTTCTACATGTTTTTTAATGATATAATGGTCGGTATATTTTCTTTTCGTTAAGTTATACCATAAGTGTATCCTATCACCCCTAGGCTTTTCCGGCCATTGTGTAAAGTCAGCAAATTTCTGTGGTCGAACAACGCAATTAAAGAGAACACTTCTAAAAAACAGTATAGTTACACGAGAAAGTAAACTAGGATAACACAAACACCTCCTTCAGGATCACATATTGATATTAGTCTTGTTGATAGCACTTCTATGACAAACATCATTAATGAAGGCAAGGGACAATTTAACCCTCCCAATACTAATGCCTCTTTCGATTTGCTCAAGCTGTACCCGAAACCAAATCCACGGGTAAGCTGTCAAAGTAACAGAGCTTACGTGATTTTCGTGGTCAATGCTTTGCAATTAGAACGCCAAACCAAAACCAACCAAAATGTCAAAAACAAACTTATATATTAGTCTGCTTGCTCTCTCATTGCCATCTTGCTGAGTAAACGAAAAGAAAGTTACAGGGTCGGTTATAAAAAATAGAACTCCAAACCAAAACCACGAAAGAGAATTCTTAACTTTAGCTTGCAAATCGAAAGAGACATAAGTGTGTCAAGCGAAGGAAGATGGTAGGTAAAAGGTGAAAGGTGGATGGAAAAAAAGCTAATAGGCATTAAGGAACCGGTTATGTAAAACAAACCTCACTGTGAAAAGCCAAAAAAATATAGAACTCTGTTCTACCCCATTCTCTCAACCCAATTTTTTAGTACATTTTTAACGTTTGAGCCTCTATTTCACCAATAGTCACTTATCACTTTAATTGCGTTTTTCAAAGCGTCAATCGTCTCTGGATGATTAGTACAACATTTGTCTTTGATGACTCCTCACAAATAATAATCCAACGGAGTCAAATCGAATATTGGTCGCAAAATGTTTATTGTATCCTTGCTAAGTGGGCAGTGGTCCTATTGAAACCAAATTTATGCCAATGGCCCTATGATGCATTTGGACCATATTTCACACCAAATAGTCACTAGTTTTGGGTATATTGTCTTCTCAATTTTTATGTGTGGGTTTTTTGTCCCTTAAAATACGACTTGTTCACTTAACCGCCGAGGTGAAAATCATATTCTTCGGAAAATAGGATTTTTAGTACAAATATTCATCTTGTTCCCACCCAGATTTTCGGCAAGTTTCGGCAACTGACTCACTTTTTTGGAAATAGGTTTTCAATATTTCCCAAAGAGGTTTAAGCATATATCGACTAATTTCATTCACCGGGAATATAATACTGAATTTCTGTCACTTTATAGATGACATTAACGTTTTTAAGGGCATAATAACCGTTAGTTTGAGAACGAACCAAAAGTAGCGGCACCGGCTATATTGCATTGTCGTCAATTCTAACTCTCATTCACAATGACATTCCAATTGTCACCTCTATAGACAAGGCCATTATGCTTTCGCTATGTCGTTACATAAAAAAACAGTCAAATTTTTCCTCTAACCAATCTATAGCGCTAACATCCGTACATTTACAGGTCAATGAAACGCTGATTAAATATCAGCTTATCAAATACCTCGAACCACGAGAAACCCTTAGCAACCTGTAGCCTGAGTTACGGCTTTTGAAGACAACGCTCTACTAGTGATCTTATGACATATTTCACAAATTTGCTACTCGTATAATCAAAGTAGTTGCACTCTATATTTCAAAGGCATTTGAGAGAAAAAAGCTCATTTCTCAAAAATGATTCCATATGGATTGGACAAAACCCTTATTGAACTAGTATCACCCTTTTCGTTCAATTTAGGTTATATATTGGTTTGAAATATAATAATCATCGCATAAATGCTGGCGTTCCGCATAACTCTTTTGCATTCTTTCGCTCAGCTTTTTCTATCAGTTTACAATTTCTGCACGTTCTTCTGCTTCTCAAGCGGAACCTTAATCATAAACTTAGTATGTAGTCTGTAAACTTAGTATTATCAATATATTTATAATATATATATTTATAATATATTGATAATAATATATAGAATAGAATAGAAAAGAATAGAAACTTCTCGAAACTATTCATTTATACCTAATACCTTATATTATATCGCAGTGTGTTACTTAAGACTTGTACTAGAGTACTTGGAAGTACATAAAACAGTATTATATGTGAATATAAGTGTTATTGAGATTACAAGAGTTATGTGTGTGAATAATAAATAATCACTAGTGTGAATTTGTGAACTCTTGCTATTTGTTAATTACAGTCGTAATATGTGAATAATCGAGCTTGTGTTGTTTTTTTATCTGCAAAATCAATTACGAACACTAGAAAGCCTAAATTTTCTAATAGTATGTTAGGCTCATTAAATTCTGGCATTGACATGAAAAACAATTAATACACTGCACTGCATTTATTTCAAAAAATAATGTTCATTATTATTTCTTTTTAAATTGTACTTAGAACATTATAAGTTAAATCCCAGGAGTTATTTAAATATAAATCCCTGCGCTAATGTTTTAAGCGTTAAAAATTTCAAATCATACAATTCGTACAACATTTTCCAATTGAATTTCTGATTTCTCTCTAATGTTAACGAGTTATTCTGTCGACAGCAACTGCAACCACACAGTGACAATAATTGCTGACATGTTGTATTGTATTTTGATATTTTGGAAATATTCCAAGCCGAAAAATTCATTAGGACCACAAATAGCATATTGTTTGTGAATACACTCACATGACAACAATTAGTAGATAATAACAAAGAATAATATTAAAAGCTTTTTATTTCTATTATACATAGGTCATCAGTCAGGTAGGCACGCCTGCTCATACGTACGTCTTTGGACTGCGGACTACTCGATAGCTATGTAGACTTTCAATAATTAAACTCGCAATCAGCCTCTGAATACATACGATTGTGCATATACTATCATCAATTCTTTATTAATACTTATAATGAATGAACAATAAATAATTAGAATACATGAAATTTCGATATTAAATGTTTTCAATCGCAGTATTATATTTCAATTAATGTGTAATTAATTTATCGCATGAAAAGTAACTACTCATCAAGTATTATACAATAATTAACTTCGTAAAACGTAAAAAGAATGTTATTCTATCTGTGACATTATTATTTGTAAATAGAAGAGATGAGGTTAATACCATTGTTAATCACTTAGTAATATAAAGTGCAGTTGTTTTGTGCGATTGTTACCGCACTGTACGTACGTACTGTACGTTGAGGTCAGTACGTTCCTTATCCGGTATAACATAAACAAAATTTTTTTTATATTAATCCGAAATTTTGTAATTTTTCAATTCCCAGCTAACAGCTTTTTTTTTTTTTTTAAATCTATAAATATGCGCTTCTCTTAGTCATAGTACCTTGGCGTTGAATGTAGTCTAGCGATAAGATATAAGCTTAAACATCATCATATTTGACTCTACAACCGGTCTCCGGTCCTAGCCCAGCATTGACAAAGCTGAAAAATTAAATTAATATGTAAAATTGTCGCCTTTTGAGTAAAATCAATCCAGAGATCATTCATTAACCAAAGAGTATGCACCATTCGGTGAGCCTTAACGCTTGTGAGATTGGCTGATCTTATTTCTTCAAAAAGAGACTGGAGTTTATGTTACTGACGATGATTTCGACGATGTGATTTCAGTAAAATGGCGATTCGACAACTATTTGTACTCACAATCAGGAGGTCATTTAATTTCGTCACTTTATTTCGGACCTCCATGAATTTTCGATTATTTCTTGTGAGACAACGTGAAGTTACTTGTTGGTTTAAAAGTTCGTATTATTTGTGACATACGTCCAGTATCGCTCGAAAATTCAGCCGAAATTGTTGGCTCATTTTTTGTAGCAGAGGTGACAATTTATCATACCACATAAAGCGGTGGTTTACGCCCAGCCAACTTGACATTTTGATTTTTACCAGGGCACATTGTAAACTGTCTCTCAGTTGAGCTTACAGCAGGGCAATGCTGTTAGTATTGTGGTAATGCCATTCATTCAATAGTTTGGGGAAAAATTTCTGTAAATGGGTGCTGTTCCATATTTCTTCAGTATTGTATTGTAAGGCGTAAATTCCTCTGAAATTTTAAGAAGTGGTGCAAAGGTTTTTGGTTTATAATCAATGGATTGACAACTGGTCGCCGTTGCTCATTGGAAAAGCGCATGGCTTCGTGGTTCGAATCCCAGTAACACTAAAATAATTTTTCATGGTGTCTCTTAATTCACCGTTCGGATCCGGCCTTAAATTGTTGGTCCCTTCCATTTGTGTCTAAAAATATACATACACAAAACAAATTGCATTGAAGGTGATTTAATGATATTTTTTAATGTTTGCCTATGAATTTACTCTTTCGCCGACTCTTAGCTTCTCATATAAGTTTGAGGAACGTCCCTCCACTTCACATGTGGAACTAAACCAACTACATATGTTTAGCACGTTAAGTTCTGCCCTAGACAGCATAACAAAATGGAGAGAAAACAATAAAGTATAATTGAACGCTTCCAAAACCCAATGCTGTCTCCTGTTCTAAGCGAATCCTAAATTCCCTGCCATTATCCATGAATGGCACTTTCATCGAGGAATCTGAAAATATCGCTATTCTCGGTATGTGCGTTAACGATAAGCTTCGTTGAAATGACTACATATTTACCGTCGCCAAAAATGCTGCGAAATATTTAGGTTTTCTACCCCAGTGCAAGAAATATTTCACTCACTCTGATCTGGCTACTATCTACAAGGCTTTTATTCGCCCTATACTTGAGTACAATTGCCATATCTGGTCTGGTGCGCCTAAAACTACCTTCCATTAGCTAGATAGAATACAAAACCGTGCGATGAAATTTATCGGTGACGAAACCATTGCGAAATCAATAGATTAAATAAAAATTAAATGCTATTCGTTGCTAAGCTCATCACTTGAGAACGGCTAGAGCGATTTGGTTTATTTTTTTAAATGTTCGTAATAGTTCAAGTAATGTTTTTTACGGAAAAAATATTTAAATAGTTTCCAATAATAGAAAATTGGAAAATTAGGGAAAAAATGAATGAGGTTTTTTCCCATTTTTTTTTTTTTTGTGTGAACTCTCGCTACCATAAAAAAAGTGATTTGCGTAATTCTTTTTTTAATTTAGTTATAAGTTATTTCGTGTTACAAAAACGGTGTTGAGAAGTAATTTTTGTTGTATTTCTTGATTATACGCTATGGAAAATGTAAAATGTTAACAGCTAATCAGCTACCACGACGTTAAGAGAAAGGCAGTTCATGTATGCGGGTAGTGAAGAGCCCGGGAGCAGATTGTTTTGAATAAAATCAAGTTTTGGTAAGTAGTTAATTCCAATAAGATCATGTTCTTAATTAGGGTACTTGCAGTTTTTGAAAATGAAACTAAAGGAACAAATAAATAAAATAACTTACATGTTGGCTGTGTTAAAATTATTCCAAAAGAAAAAACAATTATCCAAAAGTTATCCATATTTATATTGTGACTGGCTAACGGCGTCGTTTTGATTTGTGCCAAATTCTAAAATTGAATCTTAATATGAAGCGACAAGAGTCGTGGGTTAACGGTTAAGGGTTAACGAAGCAAAACTTATTCCCGTTGTTCTAATAATTTTACTGTGCGAGAAAACATTTACCAAATGCACTTAAAATAACTATTTACTGACATTCGTTCTGCGGATGATATACAAACAAACAGGAATAATCACAAATTTGAAATTCACTTCAACCTAATTAATTTAATTTTGGTTAACTTTTGTGGACATTCTTCAAAAAATTAAAAGAAATTTTTTTTTTTTTATTTTTATTTTTTTAAGAATCACTTTCCTCTTAAATTGGCACAATCTTTTATAATTTCTTCTTTAATAAAACGCGACTTTTAGAATACAAAAATTAGTTCTTTAAAAGGATTTTTAATTTTCACTTTTCCATTGGTATGCAAATTTATTTTGCAACTGGCTTTTTATCACTGCGTACAAATACAAGGAGCTGATGGTTACGCTGCGTGCGTATCAATCTCGTTCCGGTTCCGGCTAAAACTAAAGTAAATTAACTCACTTTTCACTTAAACCACAACTTGGTTGAGTTTGGATCGGATGTAACCGTATAATCGAAGTGGTCATTAAAATACATACAAAGATTGGAAGTAGCCGATACTAGCCGATTGCGGATGATCCCCTTGATGGAGTTATAAAGTAACCATAAAGTCAACTTGACTTGCGTATGGCGATTATCAGCGATTCACTTTAATCCTTAAAAAAAGATGCACTTAACCGACTGTCCATTCCGTTTCCGTTCTTGCACTGTGTACAACGGTACAGTATTACCGACGGGATACGAAATATAACACGCTTGCCACTTGTCGTGCCCGTCTAAAACGTTCATTCTAGACTGATTTAACAAACAAGTCCAATTTTGGAAAAATGACAGAATTCACAAAAACACTCACACTAACATACATTTGTCCATCCATCCAGGTTCAGTTATAATGCAACTAGAATTCAAACCTGGGAATTCAGATGGGGAACATTGTGTCCCAATAACTGGAATTTTGCATTTGGTACACCCGCACCTAGGTCACAATGGAAGCGAAAAGTTACGATGTTTACTGCAAAAGCTCATGTGTTGCGCCTTAAAAAAGCGAACATCCAACACACACACACACGCATCACTTCAACAGTTTGCTAAAGCAACAATCTGTTTTGCTGGAACGAGGAGCCCATTGGTGGCATGGAAAGGGAGCTGGCTGGCAGCTCTCCGGGACTAACGCTCCATGCTCTCTCTCACTGAGACGTTTCCAGTCAGTCTCACACATTCACAACAAAAGAAGGAAACTGACATGCGCCTGACCTGCTGAAGCAACAGGCGACATTTATTCGGTCTGCTATGAGTTGCTTTGCTGCAATGTGGGTGATAGGTGATTGTCGGAAGGCGTGTGGTGGGGAACGAAATGGAAGGGTGTTGTTAGGATTTTCACGGTAACGCTGAAGCAATTAGTTAGTTACTTGGGTCATTTGTTTTAAGAGTTATTGTTAAATGAATGTAGATTAGATAAATAGTTACATAGTGATTGGAGTGTTTCTTTGTTGTCTTGAAATTTACATCCAGGATACCTTCGTGGGGTTGGTGCTATAAACCAAATGACCGCAAATATTATGGTTGGGTCATTTTCAAAAATTTCGTTTAACTCTCCTTTTGCATGACGGATACGAACTTTCAATGACTGCTTTAATTCAATAGAATTACCGTTAAATGACCAATAAAATCCTACAAATTTTATTCTTATCTGCGAAAGCAACACATTTATCTTTTAATTTGAGTTCACTTCAATAATTCGCGTTAAGCATGACATCATAAATCAGCCGAAACCAAAGATCAACTTTATCTTCCAGTAAAAATAAAAAAATTCTAGGAATATAAAGAGTTCGCGGTTTTGATGTTTTACAACAAAAACACACACTTGAAACTAAATGTATAATAAATCTACCAAGCTTAGCATTTGATAAGAATTTTAAAGTCTCCGCGATTGCTAAAAATACAACATTAAAGAAGTTGTATAAGGGAATTTTATAAACAGACTGAAGTATTAAATGTTTAGAGTTCCAAAACTCACTACTCACTTTGTTTGTGAACTTTTAAGCTGACTTTGAAAGCGTAGAGAAGTAGAAATTTAAAAAACCCTGAAAAAATTCGACATCCCTTATAAATGTCATGTACATCTTTGAAGTTTGTTACCCATGACAAATGTCATAAGCTAAGTAAAGATATACGGATGACTATCAAGTCAATTTAACAACTATAATAGGCTCCAATGGGTGCCGTGGCTCAGAGGATAAGTGCATGGCTTCTGACCAAGAGGTTCGTGGTTCGAATCCCAATAACACCAATAGTATTTTTCAGGGTGTCCCACCTCTCGCGAATGTCTGACAAACACCCGAGGGTAATAGCTTGTCACGGAAAGCTTCTCAATTCGCAATTCGGATACGGCATTAAATTGAAGGTCCCTTTCACAACACAAATGGTCGCCAGAAGCTAGGCCTTGGACCGCAACGGTCTATCGCACCGAAAATTATTACTATTATTGATGGGCTCCAACAAGAATATTGATTGGCCTGCATCTTATTAAAACTAGGTATAAACTAGGTACAAATCCAAATAAAGATAAATCCGTGTGCTTATTGCTATGTAGGGTACTTTGACTTCTTAGCTTCGTTCGATAGGAAAGTCTTACGGAAAATGTTTAACCTCGTATTTGAGGAAGGACTATTTTGGTTATTCTACAAGAATGAGAGCGTTACCACGATGTTGACATCGTAAAGAGAATTAAGCTTGGTAGGCTCAGATGGAGAAGACACCTACCTCGAAAGAGTGAAGAGGATCCTGCTCGGAAATTACTTTGTGGAAGGATTTATGGGACACCACAGCTATGTTGATTCTGACAATTTTTTTTTCTTGGGTTGATTTCCATCGAACTAGATAACTATAAATGTATCTATAGTTTGGAGTGTGAATTACAACTTAAGAAAATACCATGAACCAAACAATACTCTCTTTTCTTCTTCTGTCCCAATATTTACGCAGTGCCTAGGCATTATAAGATTACAAATCCGTTGAAGCGAGCGCTAATTATAACCAATAAATCAACATCGACTAAATATTTAGTTATCAGAAAATTACCCATTTAATTAACTTTCTTCCTGTTGACGTGCATTCTATAACACACTGATTCAAGCTCTTAAGTGGCCCACTGTGTTTTGCCTCTAGTAATCAGCCATTCTACCACATGAGTTTTCCAAGACGACACATGGCCGACGTCAACATCCATCAATATTGAACTCGTATTTACGTAGGTATTATGTCATTGGGAGTAAATTGAAAAGCAATTATTGGGTGCTGGAGGTGTCACTGGGGATCAAATTGAATTCGACTGGGTGACTTCGGTTAGTTACAGTTTACCTTGCGAAGCTAACCGACTCAGCTTTTATGCAACACAGTCATATAACAGTAAATTATACTTAATTAAGCCGCCCTGTTTATATGATTATATCTTTGTACTGCGCAAAAAATTCTGATTTTACGCAGATGTAATCTTCTTTGACTATGAAAATTATGAGGATTGCTTTAATTATCATATTACACATTTATACAGTCTTACAGTTTCTTCAGTGTTTTTTCCTTTTGTGAACTTTTTTTACATTACATCAGCGAGACAGGATGAAGAAATGCGTTCAACAGGAAAAGTTTCCTTTCCTTGAGTGTTGTGTAAACGAGTTTTTTGCGAGTGATACGGTTTTTTAGGTCACTTTGTTAGACGTTATTTCTTTTTTTCATCGTCGTAAAAAGATGCAACACATAATTAGGGAAACGGAGGAGAATTTTCGCGAACATTTTCTTTTATATAATGAAACTTATAGTACATATGCTGATGTCCTTTCCAAATTGCGTTTTTATGGGTTAAAATGTAAAAAATGTCTTAGTTAAGCGTCTATGTATACACAGACGCACAGTCAAAATGACATTGTTATACACTGCCCGTCACTCTAAGTGTAAGCAAATTCAGAGAAACACATCTCACAGCATATATCAATAGAAAGCCACGACATCAGTTCATGATAGGATATAGTCATAAGTTCAAACTCACAAAAGCTTAAATGAGGTGCACCTTTAAGATGTGGACTCGCCGATCTATAGAAGTATTTTCCTTAAATGTGAAATAGTTGAGCTCAGTTATATGACATTCGTTATTAAAAAATAAAAAACAAAAACCAAGGTATATCCTCTTGTTGGATAAGATCTTAAATCGCTTTAATGGCACAACTAACTCCTATAGGTCCCAATAGTTGCGAGTAAATAATTTACTTTAATTTTAATAATTTTTGTTGCATTTAAATGTTTGTTTTCTTTA
The DNA here is from genome assembly GCA_947095585.1 of Nephrocerus scutellatus. Lineage (NCBI taxonomy): Eukaryota > Metazoa > Arthropoda > Insecta > Diptera > Pipunculidae > Nephrocerus > Nephrocerus scutellatus. Next base: position 125,961,170 of record OX352761.1, on the reverse strand, counting down.
AAAAGATTTCACATTTTATATTTATTTTAGCACAACTTTCAGTTGTCCTTGTACAGATATCTCGATTTTAATTGTATTTACCATCCTGAGTCAGTACCACCCCATCACTGCGTTGCTTAATCCACCCATTTCAGTGAAGCAGACTGATTACTTTCATTTTATTTTAATTATATGCGGTAGTGGCAGCGTTGTCAATGTCACCAAAGCAACGTGCTATCTGCGTAGTCCTTAGTATAAAATCATGAACCGATACAACTGCTGGAAAACGGATCCTTATGGTGCTGGATCAATTCATTAGACCGCATAGCATCAAGAGCAATGCCAAGCACCAATCGTGTGGTTCTTCATCGTCAGTTCTTCTCCTCCCCCATTTGTCATTGTGGTGCCAACATTATACAATTACAGACAATAAGATGGAAAAAACAACACAACCAAATGAATTATGTTAATGTTGTTTGGTAGCATTTTTTACCGTGTTTTCTATTGTTGTTGTTGTTTTTTAAAAACGTATACAATTTTTTTACTGCTCCGTGTTGTTGTCCTAAATTGTCTTGTTTTATTGCGAACCCGAAGGGCGAAGCTTATATTCAGAGGACATGAACATTTTTCAGCGAACGTTTGTACATTTGTACGTTTGTTTGCCGGGTCGTATATCTCGGCTTCTACCAGTCAGAATTTGATTGGACTTGTTTTAAAACAATTGGTTGGCGATCGGCTTACGAAAGCGTAATTTTTTCATTCAAAGGGGCTACTACCCCTGAGAAAACTGATAAAAATACTCAATTGACGCATCGCTATCGTTTTTTTTCATCCTGAACGTTTGCAAAGTAAAATGTAGCTTTTTCAGTCTATTTCAGAAATCGCTGAAATGACTGAATCGCTTATGAATGAAAAACCTACATTTTACGTTGTACACAATTAGGCTTCTAAGATAAATAAGTCTTTAGACTCAATTATAACTAAATATAAATACACGGTTGTGTGTAGTAACTCGCATAGCAGAATACATTAGCTTTTGGTAGGAAGTCGTATATCTCGGCTTCTTCGATTACAGGATCACTCAAAACGAGAAGGATTAAAAAGGAGAGATTTGAATCGAACCAGATCGCTCAGTTACCCTCCTTAGTTATTTTCACAAAACAGCAAGTTTCTTCCTTATCAGAAGAAATTTTTTACCATTTAATTAAAAGTTAATCCTTTTCCCTCTATTAACAAAATTTAGTTAATCTGTTTTATAATTAGCGTACGGTTCGCAAAATTTGCACTCTTATAATACCTAGGCACAGCGGGTACTTGGGGACAGAACAAGAAAAGAAAGTGTTGTGGGTAGAGTTAAAAGCTCACACCAGGGCCCTGAAAAATTATAGAGCATTGATAAGACCACATTGTTGACTCTACAGCTTGATTAGTGACTCAATCCATAAACACAACCGTACATGGTGATACATAAATACATATACAGCAACTGTACATCAAAGAGTCGAAGCTTTTGGTCGTCTGCTGCCCTGGTTAAAAGAAACTTTGCAGACAAGACTTCTTCTGTACCTTCTTTATTCCATAATGATATCATTTAAATTGGAATTCAGAGAGCCAATCTCTTGGCTTCGCATTTGGCTTTTGTGTCTACCCTTTCATTATCTAACTAAAGTCCACCAATTCTTGTGAATGTAGGCCCAGGAATGTCTAAAATCTATTTCCGAAAACGGGTTGTTTTCTAAGATTCTTCAATAACTTGACCCCAATAAAGCGTCTGGACCCGACGGTATTTCGCTATTATAATTGAAAATATGTCATCATACTTTGGCTTGTCTTTTTTCTCAGAAGAGCGTTCAACATTACGTGTCACCAGTAATAAATGGTGCCATTATTGCGGGTTCAGCTTCACTTAAGATGCTAGGTTTGAAAGTTTCAAGTGAACTTTCCTGGAAGGAACATATTTATGGAATTTCAAAAGGAGCGATTCAATGTTTGGGCTTCGGGACGTGACCTACAATTTAATACCGGATTTTAGTTTTAATTTAATTTTAAAGCAAACGACAGTTTAATAAAAGTTTTCTCTTTATTTGGTTTTTTCCACCGATCTTAGTTGATATATATTAAACTAAGACATTCTTTATGCTAGCGCTATCGAACACCAACGCAATAAATTCAATCACATGCACTTGAAATCGAATAGGTCACAGCACAATTTCCAATATAGCAGATGAACAGGCTCATAGGTTGGCTACATATAAATTACGTTTGGCAATCAATTTTTTAAAATCATTCCTTTTTTTAAGCGAATTGAACGGCAAAGGTTGTATGTGAAACCGAAAGTCACGTATGCACTTCCACGTAAGGCGGTCAATATAGTTTCCAGCAAATCGGCAATCTGTTGCATACTGATGCCTATGTCAATCGAGCGCCTGCGATGACTCCGACCAGCAACCATTTGAATGTTACAATCTATCTTGCTCTTCATTTCGAATGCATTTTCTACATTGAACTGCAAATTGAAAAGTGCGCCATGCACTTTTTCCTTTTCGCTTCTAAACCGGTGGCAAAAAACTTAATGTTATTTGTCTTTTGAAACAGATGGTGTGCAAGGGTTATAGAGTGTAAAGGCTGTGTCCCTATGGAGTAAAATTCGAAATTGGTTTTATCAGCGAACGTGATGCGTTTGGTAACTAAAGTGTAACAAAAAAAAAGTTATAAAAACATATCACAGCAATTAGTATTGCAATACTGGTTGACTTCTTGTTTCCCCCGACAACTTTTTTGTTAATAGCAAAAGCCTAAATGCAATGGTAATAATCTCTACATCTATACTTTGAAATTGTCGCACGCTTAACTGATTTTTTTAGGTTTTTCTTTTTCTTCAACTTATTAAACTCATGTCAATACTTTTTAATGGATTAACAATAAACCAACGCTGGGGTGGTTCTTTTTCGATAAATATTTTAATACAAATAAAAAAAATGTGTTACATTTCTATTTGGTAACTTTGGCTGACTTTACATATATTCTTCTTTTCTTTTCTGATTTTAACCGGAACGTAAACAAGATGAACGTAAGTTTTTAGATTTATTTAGAAGTCTCAAAATTACTTTACATTAAAATAAGTAAACGAAATTCAGCTCCTGCAGAAAATGCGTTTTTTTGTGCTTGTCCGTCAAAGCGGTGCATTTAGACGTATTGAGCGGTCTGGATACAGTCTATTTCTTGGCGACACTTAGAAGATTCATCCCGTGATGCGGCGTAGCAGACCAATTTTGGTGTGATAATGGAAAAAATTTCGTTGGAGCTAGTAGATAACTTCAAAAGCTGAAACACATCAAATCGTAACACAGTTAATTAATCCCATAATATCCCCTAATTTTTATTGCAGAAGTGTATTGTATTCAATTTCAATCCACCACATGCTCCACATTTCGGCGGACTATGGGAGGCATTTATCAAATCCTTTAAGTATCATTTAAAAAGGGTGACGATAACATTTGACGAAACAGCAACCTTATTCACCCAGATCGAAGCACTTTTAAACTCGAGGTCATTATGCAGGATAAATGATGGTCCAGACGGTATGGTAGAGATACCTTGTCAGTCATTCCGGAACTAATGCTTTCAGAAGTGCCAACATATAAACTGTCACGATGGCAAAAGATACAAAAGCGACTGCAAGGTTTTTGGCTACCTACCTACCTTATTTCGTTACAACAGCGACACAAATGGAAAGAACCAACAGATCAACATACAATCAGAGAAGATTATTTGTATTCTAGCCAATGGTTACTTGGTCGAGTCACGAGCACCCATTCTGGAACTGATGGATTCACCAGAGTAGTAACATTGAAGACAGCATGAAACAAAATTAAAAGTCCTGTGTATAAATTAGTTAAGAATTAAAATTCCTTAAGGGGCGGAAGTTTGTTTGTGGAATATCCTATTTTCGATTTGCATTGTTTTTAAATTAATAAAATGTTAGAAGTGAATATATCGATTAACATACAGTTGTTTTAAATACCTTTTTTATAATTATATTGTAATATAATGCACAACTTAACCACGGAAATATTTTCAATCAATTTGTCACATTTGTACTAGATTTTATTTCTATCACAATTCGGTGTAGGTAACGTTTCAATACATGCATTTTTATATTAAACTAGCTTTTCCCGGAGCTCTGCCACCCACACACATATGATTCCCCGCCTTGCCCTCACTACCACGGGAGGGGTGTACTCTTGCCTAAACTTCAAGCTAACGCATCGCTCAGGGTGCACCCTCATCTCACACTAGCGCTCACGTATCGCTCAGGAGTCACGATCGTCAGGCTTACGCTCACGCATTGCTCAGGAGTCACGATCATCTAACGCTCACGCATCGCTCAGGATTCACGATCGTCTCAGGCTCACAATCACGAATCGCTCAGGATTCACGCACACAGGCTCGTCAGACTCACAGCAAAGTCCCATGCACTCAGACCCCCGAGACTCACGTCATCAATGCTCACGCCAAGGATCCCATCATTAAAATACAGTATAATGAAAGAAATAAAGACTGAATTAAACTAAAAGTCCCACAAAAGTATAAATTTTATTGTAACGACCCCCCTTTTCTCTGAAATTTGGTCACGCTGAGTTTACCCCGGCTGGGAAAACTCCGTTACACTATTGACATATATATGTATATGAATTCTTAAATTGAAGAAATTTGGTCTATTTGATTTAAACACATCAATAAATAGTACATAAGAAAATAGTAAGCAAATGACGTAATTTGAAAATGAAAATGAAGCCATTCCTTCATTCATCATTCGTCATTTGCCTATTTTTAATATAAGAAGTTAATAATTTGCATTCGAAAATTAATTGATTGACATTATATTTTCAGTTGTAAAACAATTTCTCACATAGTTATGTTACAAGCACAGAGTGCAACATTTTATCATTCATTCCTGATTTAACATTCAGCTATAAATTCTAAACCGAGTATACTAAATCGTAATAGCGCATTCATTTCTCCCACAATATTATTGCCGACTCGACATCAAGACTAGCACTGCCATAATCCAGCGAAAATAAAACCCGATCTTGTGATTTATGCATTTGATCAAATGGCATAAAACTCATGTTTCAATCAATTTTGTTCGTAAAATGCACATCGAACGAGGAAGCGAAAAGATCTTCAATAAAAATCGAAGTTTCATTGTTGTCAGAGGTCCGTTTCTTCGTTGGAATCCATTCGTCTGTTGATATACTCGTACATGTACAGCCGTACATATGCGGCGCCAACAGCAATAACATTCAATTTCTGAAATATGAAAAGGACATTTGCAAGAAGATATCAAATAATACACTGGCAGTGTGATGCAATATGTTGTTATTACTAATAAAAATGCAGCAACATCCTTTCGACGACGACGAAATATTTGCAGTAAGCTATAAGTCATAGGACTCGGATCACACCGCTCCATCGCAACAACAAAAGAGCTTGTAGGACCAATGAACACTTCACGTCTTAGTGTGAACGCCAGCCACAATGACATTTTCAATGTATAAAATTCGACCAGGTTGAATACCATACACTCTAAAATATGAGCAAAAAACGTCAGCGACAATGAATCAACATGCTGAAGAAAAAGGAATTCTTTTTGTGCCATCCATGCAAACGGATGTTTTTTATAATTGTTAAATTGAATAAAATTAAGTTTTTTTGTATTTATTAAATTTGGTGCATCTTTTATTTCGAAAATACCTTCGCCTTTTGATATAGGACTATAGAACCTAAATCTGGTGACCCCTAAAAAGTATACGCGTGGAAAAAGGTGTGAAAGTAAAGAAAAATACTACATATATACGCAAGTATAAAATCATCAGAGGTAGCTATATTATCGGCATCGCATAATTAGCGTGGCCGAACCAAAAAAATATATGGTACAGTCAAGCAGTGCGGTTATAAAAACGGCATATAAGGATATATACGCAGTGCAGCAATCTTTTTAAAAGGTACGACTAAAATAATCAAATTCACAAGTAAAATATTTTACGTACGCAAGTGGAATCACAAGGCGCAGTTTATTTTATTAAAATAAAAGTTTTTTTGAAAGTTGCGTTTGGGTTTGTTATAATGACGAATGATACGGACAAAGGTGAAATATCGCACGCTGGCGAATTAAAAGTGACGGCAGCCATTAAAATTCCACCATTTTGGACAGACCGCCCAGAATTATGGTTTGCGCAAATTGAGGCACAGTTTGCATTATATCGCATCACAAATGATACAGCTAAATTTAATCATGTTATCGCTAATTTGGAGACAAAAATTTTACAGTATATATCGGATGCAGTTACTGATCCACCTGTGGCAGATAAATATATTTCCCTAAAAAGGAAAATTATCGACTGTTTCGCAGAAAGTGGTCAAACAAAAATTAAAAAATTGTTATCTGAACTCCAACTGGGAGATAAAAAACCATCTCAGTTGCTGGCAATGCAAAAAGAGTTGGCAGGTACTACTGTAAATCAAGAATTTTTAAAAACCTTATGGTTGCGACAGCTGCCAGTGCCTGTTCAATCAATTTTAACTGTCAGTTCTGGTGATGTAGACGACCTGGCTAAGTTAGCTGACAAAATAATGGAGGTTAATCAAAACACTTCAAATGTTGCTACGACTTCAATTGAACCACGTAGTAGCGCATCAATTCAAACTCTGGAAGCAAAAATTAACGAACTGACCGCCAAAATTAATCAACTTCAACGTCGTAATAGAAGCCGATCAAGGTCAAGAACGTCTCAAGCACGAAGCAACACACCAGCAAAAAAACAGTACGATAACTGCTGGTATCATTATAGGTTTGGTGAAAAGGCCAGTAAATGTGTTCAACCATGCAAATTTTCAAAAAACAATTAGACCAATCGCCTACTGGGGGAAGTGTGATTGGTCAAAGGTCAATTAATCGCATAATCGTCAGTGATCTTGCTAGCTCTCTTAAATTTTTAGTCGACACAGGAGCTGACGTGTCAACAATACCCCCCGCCCCAAATGAAAGAAAAAATTCATCTTTATCATCAATTTCACTTTTCGCCGCCAATGGATCTTCTATAAAGACTTTTGGTGAAAAACGGCTCACTTTAAATTTGGGCTTGCGTCGACCATTCCAATGGAATTTTATCATAGCGGATATCAAAACACCCCTCATTGGTGCAGATTTTCTCAGACATTTCGATTTATTAGTGGATGCAAAACGCGAAAAACTAATAGACAAGATGACCAATATTGCAACTAATGTCACAAAAGCAGAATTCAGTAATATTACTCGAGCAACAACATACAACATTCACAATAAATTCGAGTCAATATTACAAGAATTTGTTGACATTACTGTTTTTCCAAATTCTCCGAAACCAACAAATTCCCCAGTAACTCATCAAATAGTAACAAAAGGTTCACCTGTGTTTGCAAGACCAAGACGATTATCGCCAGAATTGCTGAAAATAGCAAGGCAAGAATTTCAATTTATGATGGAACATGGTATATGCCGACCTTCCACGAGCAGTTGGGCCAGTCCATTGCATATGGTAAAAAAGTCCGATGGAACATATAGGCCATGTGGGGACTATCGAGCTCTAAATAACATAACCGTACCCGATAGATATCCCGTCCCATTTATTCAGGATTTTACCCACATCCTCCACGGTAAGAAAATATTTTCAACAATCGATATGCATAGGGCATATAATCAAATACCTGTGGAACCTGAAGACATACCGAAAACTGCCATAACCACACCATTCGGTCTTTTTGAATTTACTGTCATGACATTTGGTATGCGTAATGCAGCACAAACAATGCAGCGTAGATTACATGAAGCATTACGAGGTTTGGATTTTGTCTTTGGTTACATTGATGACGTTTGTATAGCATCGGAGTCAGAAGAAGAACATCGACAACATCTTCGTCAAGTATTTCAACGGCTGCGTGAATTTCAACTAACCATTAAAGTCAGCAAATGCAATTTGGGTAAGTCTGCTGTAAATTTTCTTGGGCATTGTATAACAGAAAAAGGCATAGAACCGTTACCGGAGAAATTAGAAGTTATTTCGAAGTATGAACTTCCCAAAACCGCACGAGAATTAAAAAGTTTCCTGGCTACAATCAATTTCTATCGCCGATTCATCGCAAGTGCTGTAAAAAATCAACAAATTTTGCAGAAACTTATAATGGGAAATAAGAAGAACGACAAAACTCCTATTATATGGACCCCTGATACCATTCAATGTTTTACAGCGTGCAAAAATGATTTGGTAAATGCTGTAGCACTTGCACATCCAGCGGCAGATGCCGATTTAATATTGCAAGTGGATGCCTCAGATAATGCAGTAGGTGCAGTATTAAACCAAATAGTAAATGATGGTGTACAACAGCCATTAGGGTTTTATTCAAAAAAATTATCGAGTGCTCAACAAAAATATAGTACATATGATCGAGAATTATTGGCTATGTATCAAGGTGTTAAACATTTTCGTCACATGTTGGAAGGTCGCAACTTCATAATATTAACCGACCACAAACCCTTAATATTTGGTTTCCAACAAAAATTAGAAAAAGCAACACCACGACAAGCGCGGCACCTGGATTATATAGGCCAATTTACCACCAATATCAAGCACGTATCTGGTGTAGACAATACCGTTGCAGATTGGTTATCCCGTATTAACAGTGTGAATACCATAATAAATTTTGAGAAAATGGCTGAAGAACAGAAAATGGATCCAGAATTGCAACAATTTCTTCAAAATGGCACAGGTAATTCGTTACAATTAAAATTATTCACCGTTCCGAATTGTTCTGTACAGATCTATTGTGATTCATCGAAAAACATTATTCGACCATTCGTTCCAAAGGCGATGCGCAACCTGGTGTTAAGTAAAATTCACGGTATTTCTCATCCAGGAGCGAGAGCGACAACAAAATTACTAACTGCACGATTTGTCTGGCCATTAATGAAAAAAGATGGGGCATATTTCGTAAAGCATTGCATCCCTTGCCAGAGGTCCAAAGTTTCACGGCACAACAAAACACCGGTCGAAAGGTTTATACCACCAAACGAAAGGTTTGCACACATAAACGTGGATATTATCGGTCCGCTTCCGCCATCATGTGGAATGCGATACTGCTTAACTTGTATCGATAGATTTTCCCGTTGGCCTGAGGCGTATCCGATACCAGAAATAACAGCGGTGACAGTGGCTCAAACATTGTTATCAGGATGGGTCTCCCGTTTCGGTACACCAATCAAAATTACAACAGACCAAGGGCGACAATTTGAGTCACAACTTTTTGCGGAACTCAACAAGCTACTTGGTACAACACACTTGCGAACAACACCGTATCACCCGCAGGCCAACGGTTTAATTGAGCGATGGCATCGTACACTAAAAGCTGCAATCAAATGTAAAAATTCAGCAGATTGGGTGTTGACATTGCCAACAATATTACTTGGATTACGAGCTACATTTAAACCAGACATAGCAGCAACTCCAGCCGAAATGGTATTTGGTACTACATTGCGCCTGCCTGGTGAATTTTTCAACGAATCTAAATCGTCAATAAATGAATCAGATTTCCTGAGAAATTTACGTCGCGCAATCCGTGGAATTAAACCTACAACAACAGCACATCATAATAAAGAAAACATATTCATACAAAAATCATTAAAAGACACATCGCATGTTTTCGTTCGTCATGATGCAGTAAAATCGCCACTGGATTGTCCTTATGATGGTCCGTATGAGGTAATTAAAAGATACGATAAATATTTTACTGTTAGAATTCACAGACGATCCGTAAAAATTTCACTGGACCGGTTGAAAGCAGCCCACATTGCAATCGATCCAGAATGCGAATCAATTTCCTGCCCGGTCATGCCGAAAAATCCATCAACAAAACCAATTTCAACGAGGTCTGGTCGTACCGTGAAATTCCCACAAAGATTTCACTGAAAAATCCTGAATCTAAGATTTCACTGAAAGGGGAGTAGTGTAGGACCAATGAACACTTCACGTCTTAGTGTGAACGCCAGCCACAATGACATTTTCAATGTATAAAATTCGACCAGGTTGAATACCATACACTCTAAAATATGAGCAAAAAACGTCAGCGACAATGAATCAACATGCTGAAGAAAAAGGAATTCTTTTTGTGCCATCCATGCAAACGGATGTTTTTTATAATTGTTAAATTGAATAAAATTAAGTTTTTTTGTATTTATTAAATTTGGTGCATCTTTTATTTCGAAAATACCTTCGCCTTTTGATATAGGACTATAGAACCTAAAAGCTTTTCTTTGAATTGAATTGTTGTCATTTGATTGAATTCCACATTCATCTTTGCTCTGGTTCGCGACATCAGGAGATATGTACAAGGTTTGATAAAAATTCATTTAAAAATATACAGAATTTTGAATTTCGCGGACTTTTTTTAGTTCATACGTCAAGAAGTTATTTGTTGTGTTGGTACACTTGACATTGGTAGCTATATTACTTACTTAGTTTGTAGTTGGATGTTATAGTTGTGTGTCTTACGGCGATTTTTATGACATACGGTTGCAACATGACTATAGTTACTTTGCAATAAAAAAATACTTGTGTCTGTTATCGATTCTTTTAGCTGCTAAGTGTAAGTTATTAAAAAATAACATTTTCAAATCTTTTGTTTTATTTGTCACACCCTTTTTTAAGCGAAAAGTATCAACAATTATTTCATAATTCGATAGATGTTTCGAATATCGATAAGGCAATCTGTTGTTTACTCCACCAAATCTTAAAATTTAAACCATATTTTTAACATGGTGCGTACCATTCATTGACTTATATGGACCCCAGTGTTTAGTGCCATATTCAAGCTTCGTGTTTGCCTACACGACATGACAACCTTGTCGCAATTTATCGACGAGAATCAAACGAGCATCCTACTTATTTGTCTCTTCATCGTCTCGTTGCCAAAGGCCTTCGCTTCACTGTGCTTCTAATTCAAACATTCATGTGCAGGATGATCGCATCCTGTGTAAAAGTACAGGATATGAATAGAATCCAAAATATGTCCTCGAAAATTCAATTCAATTCGATTGCGCTGCATGAATGCAATGCGCTCTGACTCAACACTCTCAAGATGATTCTATGATGTGGGAGCTGTAGGTGTTAATGTATGTGGGAGTCTGGGTTTTTGTGTGGGTTGGTATATTTTATCTCAGATTTGTTGTGCAATTGTAGCTAGTAATGTATGTCGACACATCCTGTTGCTTATTTCGGGAAAACAGAAGAGCAATAATATACAGAAAACAGAGGCCAGCGCGACGGCTCCTTTTAGAAGTGCGTCATTTTGTGGTGCTTCAGATTGTTGACAGTGCTCTATATGGGAAACGGAAGATTGAACCGACCGACACATTTTGGCATGTGTTGTTATTGTTCGTTTGACTTTTGATATCATTGCATTCGCTTCTCATTTTGCATCTGTTTGCGAGTGTATTCACAATTATGCAATTGTGCATTTAGGCGTATGACTATGAATCTGACACAAAGCCACGGTCGGTGGTTTGCATTCACTAGAATTCCCTCTGATTTTTTTGAGACGTTACTTCTAGTTGTCCTAGTTCCATTGTTAAAAATGATAACAGTTGTTTGCAAATCATAATTAGACGTAACAAACTGTCCTATTGTGTGCGACCAGTGACTAAAACAGATTTCAGTTCCAGTTGTGGTTAAGCAATTTGCTATACTAATAGGTATATACGGTTGTCAGCAATCAGCAGAGTAGGGCGAATAACACAGAATGCTCCAGAATTGCAGATGGCCGTAACTATCCCTGACTGGTGGAAGTGCGAACAAACCTCCACGTGATGGCCGCCGCTAATTTTCCCCCAAATAGAGGAAAAGCTAAATGATCGGGCTAGTTCCTTTAAAGTAAGGTTGGCGCGAGGCCAATAACCTCACCCGTAAAAAAAACTTTAATTATGGAAACCCAAATCAGCCTCGGATAAACTGATGGACGACGACGACCACGACAACGAAAACGGCTAAACGATTTAAGAATTTTCTCATGGAACAGACGCTATAACAGACTGTATAGAGCTCAAGCTGCACAACAGCTAGCCGATACCCTGTCCATATATAATGCTGACATAACAGCAATTAATGGGATGCGGTAAACGGGGAATGGTGTCTTACAAAAATCAGAATATGACATATATTATGCAACTGTCATGCAAGACATCATGTGCTCGGGGTGGGGTTTCTAGTCAGCAAAAAATGAAATCCACCGTTATCGGCTTTAGAGCAGTAAATGATCGCATTTTGCTGGGCAGATTTAAAGAAATAAGCCTACAAAGGATTGCCCAGATAATGAAAAAGAAGAATTCTTTGAATCAGTCGAACGGCAAAATTGGTAGGGAGCCAGTATTCAGGTAGTACATTGGTACCCATAACTTACACGAGAACACTAATGACAATGGACAACGAGTCATAGATATGGCAGCAAGCAATAATTTGGTCGTTGCGAGTACAAGCGCGTAAAAATATCCACAAAACCACCGGGGTATCTCCTGATGGAGCCACTCGCAACCATATAGACCGCCGCCACAACCCGAACCTGATGACGGTACGAACGTACCGATGTGCCAACGTCAACTCGGATCACTATCTTGTTGGTATGGTGCTCCAAGCGCGAATTGCATCATCACGAAAGACTGCATCCGCGAATCAGATTCGAGTCAACACGGCTGCCCTTCTCAACGAAAAAACCAGAAACAACTACGGTCAAGCGATAGGACTCGCCCTAAATGAGCCTACGTGAGTTATATATATTGAGAATTTTTCGTTGGCAATGAAACATCAAAGCCACGGATCACTTTCGATTGTGTTGATGATGACCCAAAACTCTTATCTGAATATAAGTACTGAAATCTCAAGAAGCGGTAATTTCGTCTTCGTGAGTCAGATATATTAAGAATTTTTCCTTATCTTTCCCCGAATCACTTTCTCTAAAGTCCGATATCGCGCCAGTTTATGCCCATTACATATGCTCTTACTTCCCTTATTGCGTTGATCATGCCCAACTGTTGATATTAAAAACCTTTAACTGGAAATTTAGATTGCGTTGCGTTGACTCACCATAGTCCACCAATAAAACTGCGGTCAGACTCTTTCCATTCATTAGTAAACATTTATAAAGAATTTTTTGATTTCATTTGCCCGCTTTACTTTAACCTATCACGCATTTACACAGGAAATGACCTAAGTGCAAAATTCATTTATATGCAAATTGTGAGAATGCAAAGTGGTGCGCGTGCAAGTTTAGTCCTGTTTAGCCCATGTAGAAAAATAGAATCACTGTGTAAGACTGTGAAAAATCCCACATTTTTATGCAAAGGTCCTGTTGAAATGATTTCTCTCTTTTCATACGAATACGTATGAGAATTTTTGTGGAACACGCAATTAACATGTAAAACGAGGATAAAACAGAATGCTAATAAATCTTTTGAGCCTTGAACACAATGCGACGCATTTTTAAGGGGCTCTAACTCTTTGCGTACCTGCGATAACATCGTCAGCCTCGATTAGCCCCATCTCATATGCAATATGGGGAGTCGGACTGACTGGAGTCAACACAACATGCAAAGCAATAAATAAAATTCTCCTTGTGATCTGAATCTATTGAATAAAGAAGAGCTGATGCGAATGTATAGCTATGATGGCGATATGGACGGAAGCTGAAGGAAGCAATTATTTTTCAGAGCTGCGCCTTGCTCTAGGTCTTCATTTCCACGCCAACAACGACCCGACTCGTAGGTGCAAAGCTACACGAATCAGGTTATGCCATGACTGACCATCGAAAACGCTTGATGAACAACCTCAACAATAGGTGCACACACCAGTTGCATGTTTTGTGAATGAAATTCAGTCCGGCATTTGGACAACAAGGTCAGCGTTTGCACACCAGGACGGCCATGTGGATGGGTTGACTTGGAACGTTCTGTCATCGGTCCAATGGTCAACATGAATGCAGCATGGGTTGGGTCATTAATTGCCTGCGTTCATGTATTTAGATACAAAAAGGTGAAATTGTTTGCGTAGCTACACAACCAAATCGTACAGAGCGTGTAACAAAGTTATCGGAAATTTGCTGAATGTTGTCGGCTAACTCGATTGGGATTTCTCATTGTCACCTACAGCAGCATTGGTCATGTTGGTTTGCCCCCACACGACTGCAAAGCGTACAACAATTTTCGGTCATCTCAGTTTTAGAAGCTTTTGAAATTCATCTAAATCATGGCAGTTAGGATGTGCAATAAAAAGGCAGCCATATATACAATCTCAGCACAGAAGCACAGAAAATTCATAGGCTTTCTCTGCCCACGGGAAATTACACATTCCACATTGCGAAAAAAAATACAGCTAACTGACGAATAATGAAATCTCTCATGCATGCAACATTTCGGCAGGGACACACGTTCTTTAGACATATAAACATTCCTGATATCAAAAAGGAAACACACATCGACAGGTTGTTGAAATGTCATCTTGGAATGACAAGAGGAAAAAGCTTTAGCCACGCATAACAAGAAAACTTGTATACCAAATTACATCCATAATGTAGCAGAAGCGAATGGATATGGGAATTGCCTTTTCGTTTTAGGGAATCATTAACAAGTTGGATACAATATCCAAGTACACTGAAAGAAAAAATCTTACGTTCATAGTTTTTTTTTGTAGGCATAAACTCATTGCCAATGGAGAATTCCCTGAATAACTTGCACCACAACAATAAGGTGGGTTATGTCCTTTAATAAAATAAAATTAAATCCGGCATTGTCAATTAAGTAATAAAATTTGGTCAGAACAAGGCTTGTGCGTTAAATTCCTTCTAATTGAAGCCTTTTTTGGTCTGTGATATTAAGAAATCGTACAGAATTTATGAATTCGAAAGGAAAATGTGATAACATTTTTCTAAGTGCAGATCCTTATCATGAAAAACTCAGTAATGCTTAGGATCAATATTCATAAATGCAACCCAGCATCTCACACATGTCATGCAGTTCAGTGACCTTTTGATGAACAAATGTGATATGTTCACAAGCCAAGTGAACCATAATGCAAATAAGCAAATAAAAAAACCAACAGATATCATTCTGTTCTATTGAGACGTTGACCGCTCCCTGAATTTGCTGCTCACATTACTTATTAGCTCTTCGGTGATAATTTTCTGAAATGTGTTGGCCAAAATTCATGCTGAATGTCTTTGAATGTATCTTTATGTTGCAGACTATGGGTATTCGTGAAAGATCTTCGATGGCAATTCGGAGTTAAGCTATTACTCTGGCACTCTGGGATCTGGAGCTGACCATCATCGTATGTCCACTCCCAATGCTGAAACGTCAGTTGATGGAAATTGATATATTTGTATCAAAGGAGACTTCGCACGTCGAATCGTTTGAATAATAAACATTATGCGGGATTGAAATAATCGAAAAATTTCGTGTTTTGTGTTTAATACGAAAACATGAAAATCTTCTGTCCTTGGAGAGATAATGGCATGAACTGTTCGATGTGTTTTTATAGAGATGAATGCCATGATTGTCTTATGATTGTTTGTCTGAAAGGTTTTCGACTTTTTTAAGATTAACTTCATTCAGCGAAATATATTCCCGTCGTTACATAAATGAATCGTAAAGATATTACGTTCAAAAGTTATTTCTCAGAAATGATGATAATAAATGGATTTCTATACGCGATACGTGTCCTATACATCTCAAACCTTCAGTACGTGGTTTCTTAAATAAGACGATGTCGCTGTAAAGTCCGTATAGTTCATCA
The DNA here is from genome assembly GCA_947095585.1 of Nephrocerus scutellatus. Taxonomy (NCBI): domain Eukaryota; kingdom Metazoa; phylum Arthropoda; class Insecta; order Diptera; family Pipunculidae; genus Nephrocerus; species Nephrocerus scutellatus. Next base: position 125,945,319 of record OX352761.1, on the reverse strand, counting down.
TTGAATCTTTTCCTACAATCCCAGTCAACGCAAATATCACAGAAAATCGACCGACACTATCTATATCCGCCTTCGATAGAGTCCATGCTGCAGCATGAGTCCTGATGAACGAAATGAGTCAATATAAGCTTTATACACTTTGGAAAATATTAAAAACCAAGCGGTGAGTATTGATAGCATCCCGAAATATTCCAAACGGTGCCAAGCATATCGGCTGAATTGCTACAACCGCTAATATTGAGAGCGTTTGATAATGAACAAATTTAGTGTAAAAAAGTGATGATCGTCAAGTCTCTAAAAAAGGGAAAATTGATAGATTGTGGAAACTGGAGAGGTATATGCGTTCTACGGGCCGTAGCCAAGATAATAACTAGAATTATATTAGAACGCGCTTAGGTTCAACTCTGACATCGAGCAGGCAGGCTTTCATTATGGATCCTCTTGCATCGATCACATAAATACCTTGAGGATTACATATAATAGAACAATGTCTCGAGTACAGGTCTCCGCTACATCTACTGTTTATGGACTTAGATAAGGCTTTCGACAGCTTGAATCGAGATGCCATCTGGCTCGTCTTTTGCATGATTTGTATTCCAAAAAAACTTATAGCTATTTCAAGACTAAATACTAGGGAAGTAAGTGTCACGTCCTACACAATGGTAAGGTGTCGAAGGAGTTTGAAATTCAAAGTGAAGTACGTCAGGGTTGACTTCTATCACCACTGTTATTTTTGGTGTTATTTTTAGTGGTCTTCAGCTATGTACTCCGTGCAGCATTAATGGAAGGTAATAACGGTATTTGATGGTCTATGACAACTTACCTTAAATACCCCGACTATGCTAACGATATTTTCCTGCTTTTTTACTGGATAATGCACCTTTATTTGATGGTTCGAGAAGCTAAGGCGAACAAAGTGGGGCTTAAGATAAACACAGCCAAAATAAAAGCCCTGAGCACTTCTAACACCAGAACTCAACTGAACGCTGCTGGGTTGAGGGTTACTTATGAAACCGTAAAATAAATAGGATCTCCTCAGCTTCGCATTGGATTAATGATGGCGTACCACAAGGGTCATCCATGTCGCCTATATATCATATATATCAATGACCTATTGGCTTCTATAATCTGTAGCAAAAGCTACGTTCGGAATGCTATCGACAGTTATGAAAAGCATTGCATTGTTCTCAGCTTAAGAACCAATTTACGACTACTCCGCTCAAATGTAGAATCAATACTGTGCAATACTTGGAAGGTGGATATCACTGTCACACACAAGCTGCAAACTTTCGTAAACAAATGTCGAAGAATCATCTTGAGGATCGTTTGGCCAACGATGATCTTTATCTGAGAACGGGCCAACAACCTATAGACATTGTTGTGCGAAGGAGAAAATGGCAGTGGATTAGACACACACTACGGCACGACGATCATTTCATTGCGAATCATGCGATGCAGTGGAATCAGCTTGCCTAGCCAGCGGGATGCCCTAGTGGCGCACGACAGTCAAAAAGGCAGCAAACCCATTGGGAATGAGTTGGAGGCAGCTCAAACGCATTGCTGAACTCCGAACAAGATGGCGCCTAGACGTTGTTGACGTCCTATGCCCCTCGAGGGGTGAAAGGATTTAAGTAAGTATGTAAAGGTTCGGCAGGGATGCCAAAACTAAAGATGACGTTGTAAAAAGCTGTAAGTGCTGGCATATGAGGCTTAGAAATCGTTTTGGTCTTCAGCTGGATCTTCTGCAGTGTAATAATTGCTCGACCGTGGACTATCCTGGCCTCAAACCGTTCTAATAAGGGTCAATCAGGTGAATGACTGTCTTCACGCTTACACAAAAAACGGAAAAAATTTTTGTGTGACGTTAATAAGACTCATTCCTCTATATGCAGACCATAAAGCTGGAATGAAAGGACATGGGTCAAATTACCTTTACTTTTGCCTAATATTAACTATTCCGATTAACTCAAACTATAACCGTATAACTTTTAAGCCATACAATTCATATTAACTCGCCCTGAGTGCCTTAGAGCTGCCTATCGCGTCGGATCAAAGTGTCACATTAAAATTCATTTAATAAAAGTTATCCTGCAAACACTTTACCCCACTCAATATGAGATTCCTAGACATTTTAACACCTTCCTCTATCACAAGCTGTGAAATTATTTTACAACTTAAAGGAGACATATAATCAACAGGAGTTTTAGTTTCACAAAGAAATAATTTACTTAAGCCGGAATTTTCTTAATAAATGCCAGCATAGCGGGGACCAAATAACGCTCAACAATTTCAGAAATTTGGCAAAATATCACTTTAAGAACAAAGAAAAAAAACAGGAAGCACTCCCAATAGGATATAACCTTTTGTATTCCTTGTTGTTGGATAAATAGCAGAAAGCAAAAAAAAAAAAAAAAGCGAGTACAAATCCGAAGTCACATCAGCAGTGAAACAATTTGTTTGTATTGCGATAACTTATTGTCTCGTACGTCTTAACAGGAACTGCGTGTCGGAAACCCCTCGACTCATTAGAAGTGTACCTACCACCAGCTGAGGGATGATGGCGTGTGTGTAACTTTGTTTGTAATACGATCGTATCAAGGGAGCCTGGCGAGAGTAACGTAGGTAGTTTGCATCGTTGACGTAACACAAAATGCCTCGACCTTTTACTGCACACACACACAACAGCACTTCGAATAAAATGCTCAACCCACACGATTGACGCCTTAAATGTCAGAATGGGCTTACGGCTAATGAAAATGGGGTGGGAAAGGTTAAAAGGCTTGATGCGTTCAGTTCATGTCGCAATGTCGATATCCATGAAGATTTTGAGCGTTGTTCGGATGACTGCTGACTAAAGTGAAATATAAGACTACTACTGTCGGTAGTTATCTGTTATTCTTTCCGAGTTCCGATTTTCCGATATTGTCGTGCTATCGTGCTACCTAAAGTTTTTGTTGTATCATACCCAAGATCCAAGTTGTGCCGGTGCCACTTATTTATTAAATACATTTCCCATAAAAGCAAACGTATTTATTGTGTGTTCACTTTTTAGGAAAAGTATCTGTTCTTACGACTATGATGTCTTTGCATATCAACAATCGTTCAATATAATTCCGAAACTGAAAACTACAACTACGAGTATATCAGCACCGTCAAAGAAGCTACAACATTTGTTTTGCCGATGAGATTTGTTGGAAAAGCCACACCCAAAGAGGTTGGGTGTTAGAAGTATTTCATATGCTTGCAGACAACAACAACAACGCTCGAATATGGTAAGTAGAACGCATACACAAGCACAGTTGTTATTATTCATAGATTTTAAAATCTCTCTGGTATTTGCAGCTGCGTGGGTAGAAGCTAAACTAAAATGCTCTCTTACCATATGATTCGCACTATGACATTCTATCCAATTACGAAATTGTTTTGTTATGTAAGAATCATCCGCACGGGACTTTCTTTTAAAATATTTCACTTGCAATAATAAAATTCCAGGCATGTAACGTATGCTCTGAGTAGGCAGGCAACAGATTAAGTTATTACGACGTGATATTATGATATTATTCGCCCTTTACTCTTACAGCACATACTTGGTGTATACACATGAGTTCAGCTGTTAAGGACGAAGTGAAAATATTTAGGGCGGGAAAGATGGCATTAAAGGAAATGTACCGGTCACTCGCTCTTGCAATATATACCTACACATGATGTATTTGGATTTCTATATTCGTGTGTTAGTCCTTCTTGCATTATCCAACGAATCCTTCGAATATATAATGACGTGCATCGACGGTGACGTGAACTGTGCATTTAAGGTGATGTGAGCTATCTCTGTTAAACGTAATTGTGTTATGCTGTCACGAAAAGCTACATACATTCGGTGTAATCACAAGAATGCTTGAAAACTCATTGTTTTAGTAATTTTATAGTACGTTTCATCGTAATCTATTTATAACCAGCGGAAATACCGGCGTTTCCCGGCTGCCCCATCCCACTGACCCCCACCCAACGGATCACCCACCCATTGATCTCCCTCCACCTGAGGAGCATACCTCGTTAAAAAACCATGGATCATCTGCCCTAGATGAAAACCACCATATAAGGGGTACTGACTGGGTGGCGACATGTGACTTGAGGATCTGTGTAGATTTAGAGCTGCATTCAAGGAGCATACCATACACAGTTCTGTGATGGCATAGGATAGTTTGCAATCATAGTGGCAGATGATGTTGTTGGAGGTTCCGGATGGATGTGCTGCCAGGGTTTGCTACGGTTTTGACCAGGCACTCATACCGAAAGAACTGAGGCCATTGCTGCCAGACCCGCCAAGGTCGCGTTAGCACCCAGGATAGCTTGATATTTGGTTGACAGGTGATGTGGTTTGTTGTTCCGGATGGATGTGCTGCCAGGGTTTGCTACGGTTTTGACCAGACATTCATATCAAACGAACAAAATACATTGATGTCAGACCCCATCCAAGGTCGGATTGGTACCATGTAAGTTGGATTAAGCCCACAAACGAAGTTGACCTCTTCTGAGGAAGGCAAATTCTGAGAGACGATCTTGAACTCCACTGAGGACGGCCTAGTATGGTCACACTATGGCTGCGGACCCAGTTTTGTTCTGGGGATGTATCGTGGGTGCTAAAGGATGGATTACTCCTGCAAGTGGGCAACGCTAGGTAGTTGAGTATGCCCATAGCCGAATTATAGAATTATAGGTATGTTAACTTTTACGTTTTCGATTTTACCAAGACAATGCGCCGTCTCACACCTCAGCGGTTGCTATGGAAAAAATCCACGAATTACGTTTTGAACTGCTTGACCACTCACTTTCTCACCAAACCAAATCTAGCACCAAGCTACTTTTTTCTGTTCCCTAAGGTAAAAAGTGCGCTCAGCGGACCGAGATTTTCTTCAAATGAGTTAGGGTTAAGGAGCTACCATATACTTTTTTTTCAAAATATACCCGATTTTCTTTGCACAGAGTTTAAGAATTCGGTCCCCAGGGCCGACGAGCTCTGATATTATTTTTTCACCATTTACCGAATTGTATTAAAACTTTGCACACATTTGTACCTCTGATGACAAAACATTCTTCAAAAATTTCTAAGTAAGCGGACCCCAGGCTCGAGGGCTCCCATATAAATATTTTCAAAATTAACCCGATCTTTTTTAAACTTTGCACGCTTGTGTAGCTCTAATGAGAGAATTTACATGAATCAGTATCGGTAGTGCAGCAGTTGGAATCATCGGCTTCCACTCGGAGAACACCGGGTGCTATTACCCAAAAAAACGCACGAGCTTTTCTTACCGTACTGATCGTCTAGATCTAGATTACAAGTACGAGTACACATAATACGATGCTGTACATGTGGCATACAGTTGGAGTCTTCTGCTACATTTACATGCACGATTGAGTTGATGTATGGAGTAATCAAAATGTAGAGCCATCAATCGACGTTTATGAGCACAATAATTCAGTTTGTGAACACTCGGGTGTGAATCTCCACCCGTCACAACACTTGCATTCCTTCTTTTATCCAAGCCCACGCCGTGCCCAGGCATTATAAGGTTGCAAATCCCTTGAAGAATACGATTATTATAAAAAATAACATAATCTTGTGAACCTTAAAGGTATATGGCTTCTTGTTCCGCCTTAAATTTGGACGTAGCAACAAAATTAAAGGGAATTCTATGACATTTTTCCAGCGCTCAACTTACGCGCATGAAACACCATTAAAAAGGTCGCTCAATTACTCTTCGCTCTAGGAAATTTTTTAACTATTCTCCAACCTTTCAGTTCTCCGAAGTTCAGAGAAAATTGCCAATACCCTACAAACAGCAACAACAAAGAAGACTCTGCGTTGTCACTTTTGTAAAAGTTTCATAAATCCAAGTAGGTAAGAGCTCGCATATAATTCCACAGGTTTTTCTTCTGTTCAACAATATTTCTTTAAAAAAACTAAAAAAAAATCTGACCCTATGACTTTTATTTTAAGAATGATTGTAGGTATCTTTTATCAAATTTTTGCATAATATCATGTTACTATTCTACATCTAAGCAATAGTGCAGTTTAGCAAGTGACTTTTGAACACTTGAATTATTCCAGCCTACTGAGCCAAAGCTAACACAGAACAGTCTTATATTAATATGTTATATTAATATGTTAAACCTAGTAGCGTTCAGCATACAATTCGCGATACTTAGCTTAGTTTGCTCTTCCATAGCATTGCACCAGTAGTTGTTGTGCATCCATGGAAAATTGATATTTTCTTCGTTATGAAACCCCGCAATAAGTGATAGTTTATGGAACAGCAGTAGATTTTGTATATACTCCTTTTACATATTATATACATATAGGCTTAATAAGCTTAACATAGTAACGACCGACTATCGTAGACGAACTTCTTTCGTGACGTACCGCGAATAAATCCAAATTGCGGAAGCAAATTTAATGGCGTGGAAATTGGAGTCAAATTACGCTCTCTAACTGTTATCGAATTATGGTAATATTAGTAAGAGTCGACTACTTAAGCTACAACAAGATTTACATAGTTAATTATATTAGTGCATACGTCTTTTAAATATGGAATCCAATTTTTTAAAGATCAAGCATAATATTATACACATACACGATTCTGTTCTGAAAATATATTTTTGTATTGAAATATTTAAATTATGTACAATATTGAAGGAAACCGGCCCAACTATATTTACTACCAGCCCAATTACAATAGTTTGAAATCTATTGGTAGAATGTAGTAGTATATTGTTGCATTTACGTTTCTTTCATTTACCGGCATAGATATGTAACTATTCAATCACTTAATTTTGCCTTTGCCACACATGGTTTTAGTTGAGGTTGTTGGGTGGACCAACAAACTTCTTTCTTCTTTATGTCCTGTATCCCCTTATGGGTCCTAGGGCCTCTACTACGCCTACGCGCCATCGCGTGCGGTTCCTGGCAATGAGCTTCAGCTCTCTCCAACTCTTCCCCAATTGCCGTGCCTCCTCCTCAACTGTTCTGCGCCATGTATTTCTCGGACGACCCGTTCTTCTACCATCCTGAGATAACGGGTTCCATTGCATTGCGTAGTTTGCTATGGAACTGTCGCCTTTTCGGAGTGTATGACCAATCCACTGCCACTTCCGTCGTTGGATTGTTGTGCCTATTGGTTCCTGACCCGTTCTCTGGTAAAGATGTTCGTTTGAGATACGGTTAGGCCAGAAAACCCTTAAGATGTTCCGTAGGCACCTATTTACAAATGTTTGTAATCTTTTTGTGATAGTAGCGGTCACCTTCCAAGTGCTGCACCCATACAACAGCACAGATTCAACATTTGAGCGGAACAGTCGCAGCTTGGTGTTTAAGCTGATCGCATTGCTTCGCCATATCATGGACATCATTCCAAACACCGATTTTGCTTTGCCGATTCGGTTGGCAATGTCCTGTTCGGTTCCACCTTCGGTCGAGACAATACTCCCAAGATATTGGAAACTCTCTACTCTCTCTACCGGCTGTCCAGCAATGTTAACATGAGTAACTGAGTTAGTGCCGAGGTTGATGATTTTGGTTTTAGCAGTATTAATCTTCAAACCCGCAACATTTGCCTCCCTCTCCACATTTGTTGTCATTTGGTGCAGCTCCATAATTCTATGTGAGAGTAAACAAACGTCGTCAGCGTAATCCAGATGTTTGAGTTGAGATGTAAGAGTCCAACGAATTCCTCCGTTTCCAGTAGATAAAGCTGCGCGAAGTACATCGCTAATCACCAACAAAAAAAGTATCGGCGATAGAATGCAACCTTGTCGTACCCCACTTAGGATCTCGAATTCCTCTGACAGCTTTCCTCTATGCAGCACATGACATTTAGAGCCATCATAGGTTGCTTTAATAATAGCTATTAGTTTATCGGGTATTCCTCTCCTGCGCAAGGCGAGCCAGATAAACTGTCTGTTGACACTGTCAAACGCCTTCTCAAAATCGATGAACAGCAGGTGCAGTGGTGACCGGAATTCAACGCACTGTTCAATAATGATCCGCAGGGTGTTTATGTGGTCTACACAGGAGGATCCAGTGCGGAAACCTGCTTGTTCGGCATCGAGTGTATCTTCCAGATGTTCCTTAATACGTTCAAGTACTACTTTGGCTATTACTTTTGCAACTGCAGGGAGAACGCAAATGCCTCTCCAGTTTTCGCACTCCATAAGACTACCTTTTTTAGGGAGCTTGACAATCATTCCCTTCTTCCATTCTTCGGGGAAACTTTCTACCTCCCAAGCTCTCTCTACAAGAGGATATAAAAGCTCTGCTGATGTCGTTGGAGCTGCACGCAGAAGCTCTGCGGGTATACCATCTAGTCCTACCGACTTGTTGTTCTTTAGTGCGTTAATCGCGGTAGCGATCTCGTCTTTACTGGGAGTTGAGGTGCGAATTCGAGAAATTGTTACTTCCGGCATTTCCGCTTGATTTAGGTGCATATCGTTAGCAAATACACGGTTAAGGACCGTAGAGAAATGCTCCTTCCATCGCTTGAGCTGATCCTCATCTGAAACGAGTACGGTACCATCTAGGCCTTTCACCGGATGTTGGCTAGAGCGGTGACCACCTGTCAGCTCTTTGGTGATTCGATATCGCACCGACTCGCTGCTTCCTCTGCTTCTGAGGCTAGGTTGTTAATATAGTTACGCTTGTCACGTCTTACACTACGCTGCACTTCTCTCATTTTTCTTCGATACATGGAAAACAAAAAACAACAAACCAACAAACTTGAGTATAGTTTAATAACCTTTTTGTAAGTGTGCGTATATCGATCAACCATAATTTTACCTAATTGTCGCAATTAGGTTTTATCTACAATAAACCAAAAATAAAGACGCTTAAACGCGTATCCACTTTTTAAACACCAAACGCTAAGGCCAAATTCTACAAAATCCCGGTTAATATCATTCCCAAATACGTCTCCACACGAACATACAGAATATAAAATATATTTTATGTCATATTGGGTATGGTAACCCCAAATGGTTCCACTGATAGTTTTTCTGAGCGATGAAATTTAAGATAATTGCTGGCCATTGACCTTTTTATGGTGTCATATTGATTTTCCTTCTGTTTTCCATATCATCGCAACACCATTGGAATTCATATTGCTGAACAGGAGCCACATCACTACTCATCAACTACCGCCACTCAGGGTGTAGCAATTTCATTCTCTCTACATTGTACAACAATCGAATTCATATCTGCGTATAGAAACATTAGGAACACAGAAACCTGACCATCACCTTTATTTCACTTTCATCGTAATAAAAGCCGTAACAATAACAAAATATCGCGACGAATGGCACGTATCCGAGCGATTAAAACCTAATTCCTATTCAATTAATATAAATGGAATGAATGACACTAAAACCGAATCTATTTGCGGTTTAATTAATCAAGGAAATAAACTGCTTTTGGGAAAATGGTTATAAGCTCAGCTCATTTGTAACGGGTAAGGTGGTGTACTCGTAAGTGGTAGAGCAGCTGCCATATATAGACAATGTATATTTTGTTCGAAAAGTAGTTACAAGCGCAGATAATGCGATACGAATCCCAAGATAAATCGCAATGTACATACTCGTCCAAGAATGGGCACTAAATTAGAATTTAGAACTGCATACTTTTAAGCTGTAAGATGATTAATTAGATTATTTGAAATATAACGGACTATAAGTTTAAGTCATTATGTACTGGTCAAAAATGTAGTCAAACTGGTTTGTGCGGTTTGTCCGGTTTGTGCGTAGGTATAAACTCCACAAGCGTTATAGTAAAGATATTACAATTATTATCAGTCCAGTCAAGAAAGTACTAGTTTTGTATTGATGAATATAAAAATAAGTTTTAAACAGCAATCTACTTATCCGTATGTCCATATATTGTTAAAGTGTGACTTTAAATATTTCTTTTATTTTTCGATGGAAATCAATTTCCGGTCATGAAACAAAAAATAAGCCTAGCAATTTTTATAAAAGACAAGATTAAGACAGTATAGAGGTCATCTTAAATGCATATTGGACTTAGTTTTGTAGTCATATTGGTACCAGATTACAAGTAGACTGTCAGGTATTGTCCATCATTCTCCTTTTATGATATTCAATCAATTCACAATTGCTCATTTTTACATTTAAAGAAAATAAAATATCCTTGTACTGAACGAACCTTTCCTCATTTCGAGATCAATTTCCACCGACTACAAAAGTACCAAAATCAATATTGTGCACGCCATCTGCTTCTATTCCTACACATCCATATATATATTGTCTTATTTGTCTTCACTTGATTTAAAGAGCCGATGTATTTTATCAAACATTGTATAAGAGAAGGCAATAAATTGTTGTTTTTAAATTTGTTCGGAGAAGGAGAATATAAAGAAATCCGGTAATAACATAATCGAATTCCAGTAAAGATTTCAAATTCCATCATTGTTATGTGATGGTGTTTGTCTGGCCGGTGTAACATTATCATTATCATTATTGTTATTATTATAAAACTTTTTTCTCTGAAGAAATGTACGTTGGTGTTATATTGCAGTTTGGCAATAAGCGTAGGTGTTCTTTACATTTTCATATATAATAACATCTTTACCTAAAAAGGGATTAACTACTCCATTATTTTACTGCTAGACATACTCAAACGACAATGTTAAATGAATGATTTCATGAGCCTTGTAACGTTTATTACCTAACGTGTAGGTGGGACAATAAAAATTTAGAAAGAGGCAATCTGAAATATTATATCAACATATTATCTTATTTACCGACATGTATATGTATTTACATGGATAATATTTTTTGTCTGCAATGACCATACATTAGATCAAGAGAGATTGAGAGAGAGAGATTGATTGCGTTCACTTACGACGATACTTAAATCAAGAGCTCGAAAAATAGAGAAGGTTTTATCACAATTCGGATTATGATTATTGCCATTCCATCCCATCGCCGCCAAACAAATGAAATTTGATATAAGCGTCCAGACGGTGACGCGTTTGTGTATGACATTATGTAGTATGAAGTCTCAATTGGTGTTGTATTTTTGAATAACATTAGTAGCAATAGTTAAATAGTAATCAAAGGCTTTTATTAATTACAAGAAACTATGACCAGATAATATGGTACCAGACAGATAAACACTTTCAAAGCATAATGTACAAATATTGTAAATAATAAATATTGCTCATAAATCTCATCATTCCGAATAGTCCTTCTCCAATTAGGGGGCCAAAAATTATTTCAGCTCAAAGGCAGCTAAAAAGTCAGAGTGGTTTTTGCTCTTATCTGTATGCCTTATTATTTTTGAACGGATTTTTAGCTCTTAGTTCGTTTGGTGATCCGATAAGTTTATGTCTTTTTTTACCCGTTAGGTGCCGCTGGAGTTGAGATTTTTACGAAAATGTGTGTTTATGGATGGATAGATGGGGACTTGCTTCTTGAAATATGTAAATGGAGTGTTTTACGTCACCAACGTCAAACAAGGTTCGTTTTTTATTATAACCGGCAAAAAATTCATCGCAGAGATGTTATAATTTTCGATTGACTGATGCTATTATCATGTGCCTCATCAACGAGGGTATGATCTATTTTTTGATCTAAGGTAAACAATACCCAATCTCCCAATCTTTATGATCTGAGTCGCTGCGAAGATTTGTTGTTAAGTCAATGTTATCAATGTAGTCAAGCAGTGCATTATTTGATTTTTCGTTATTATACAGGGTGTCCGCTAATTCGTACCAAGTAATTTAGGAAATGATTCTTGAATATATTCTAAGAAAAAATCGTTCTACAGTTAGGGTCCATCTCTAATATCTATCATTTATCGGGGATTTTAGGCATACAAAACCAAGGAGAACACTTTGAGCAACTGTTATAACTGTTGTTTTACACATATAAAATAAAAATTATCTAAAACCACACAAAATCATTTTTTATTCATAGACGTTGGAGGCGGGTTTTCCCAAGTATCATAAAATTTATGGCTTTTTCCGGAATATTTTTTTTTTTGATTTTTAGTTTTATTATTCTTACATTCATAAGAAAAAATTGCAAAACATTATGTTTATTACGCATTTTCTGGAGAAAATTGACCTCCAATTTAAAAATTAGCATGGGCAAGAAAACTGAAACAGGAATTTAAGTTGGATATCTTAAGACTCAAGCAAGATATTAACTTAATTTAAACTTAGTTACAAAGGGTAGTAATTCTTCTAAAAACAAAGTCATAAACGAAGTTTCTGTCGTTAGTATTAACCGAGCAATTCCCGTTAACATGGGTCAGGGTACACCAAAGTAATATTTTCCTAAATCTCCGATTAATGATGTCCACATTAGATATAGACCTTTACTGTCGAACGATTTTTTTCTTAGAATATACCCAACACCCTGTATACTGGTTCTCTTGAATATTTCTTTCTCTTCCCATCGCTCGAAGATGCCTTAGAGATCGACGATCAGATTACCCTCTTTGTCTTTCCAGTATACTCGACGCAGTGTATATTGCGTTGTACCGCGGAGTCTTTGAAAGAACTTGCCCACCTGGTGCAGTCCTCGCTCTTTGTACTATTCGAGTTCACGGACGAGATTCTTTTCGCAGGCTGTTTTCTTTAGTCGGTTAACTATTTTTTCCTATCTTCTAATTCCTTTTTATTCTTATTCGGGTGGAGATCGTTGCATTGCTCGGTACGAATCTATATCACCTTTAATCGCTAGGTTACATTCGTCAGCGTGTGGCATAAAGACTATTTGAATACAGTAGTATGATGAATCCTTATCTCTCATGCATCACCATCACAGCGGATACAGGCGACGGCGATGTTCTGTCGTGATGAAACAATCAGTATGATGTGACAGTCGGTACGATAATTGTTTGATATATAAAGGCTTTGATGGAATAAATAATGAGTCTTGCACAGTTAACAGAACCGTTTAAATTAAAGCGCTCCTCGGTCAGACCATTTCTCCGTTTGTAAAAGCCTAAATATACACCCGCTTGCAAGCCCTTTTACTCCGCTCATATGTAGAATCGTTCTATCCATTTCGAAGAAGACCACCACAAGTGAACCAGTTACTAGCTTAGATGGAGTTAGCAGTTATAATGAAAGTATTTTCAAGATGTGCTCATTTGTCTTGTACGCCCGTCATCTCAGCCGATCAATATAGCTCTTTTGATCAACAGAAGCTAGGCATTCATGGCTCTCCACTCGGCTTACTAGAAATTCCTTGCACCAAGACCACGAAAATCAAATTCAAGTCGACAACAACTTCAAAAAACTTCAAAAAAGCCTGAAAACTGGAACATGTAGAGAGATTTTTTTTCTGAAGAAGAAGGTTTAAGAAGAGCCAACAATTAAAACGATGACAATATCTAATCTATTAGCATTCGCAAATATTTGCAATACATCAGCGCATGTTTGAGTATTTATTTATTTAATTCTTCAGCAAGACAGAAGTTACAAATAATATAAAAAGAATTGCATTTAACTACGGTAAGGGAAGACGAGGGTAGACCCCATCAATAGGTTCAAAGCTTTTGGCGATTCCTTTGCCCACATTTTGAATGGTATTGATGTTACCTTTCAACCGTCCAATGGCCACCTGCTCTAAACCTCCGGATATCTTCTTTGCCGCGCTCATGATATCTTCTTCTCCATTCATGACTCCATTCCCTGCGTTTTTAATTTTCAAAAGGCCACTAGCAATGTCAAGCAGAAAATCATCAGTGTTCTTCAGAGCTTTGAGCTTAACAACGATTTCATCGATAGCTTGGCCGCCACTACTCAATGCAATGCAACACAAAAGGAAACAAATTGCGATTAAGTGGTAGGTGGACTTCATGGTCGTTGGTGATAAGCAACAAACAAATGGTCGATGTGAAAGAACAAAAACAGAAAGTGATCAATACTGCTGTGATCAGTGACTCTTCTGAAATCGACTTTTTCGGCTTTTATATACGTTGGCTGTCAACTCAACGTAGCAGAGTAGCCTGATTACTTTAAGATAACATAGAATAAGCAATTTTGTGTTGTTGTATATCCAATGTCAAATATTAATAAAAAGAAAATGGCGTAGGTCCCTCACCTGGGTGTTTTTACAGCCTATTTATCTTAATAAATTAATTAATTTGCAACGTTCTGCGGTGTTGGGCTTTGTTAGCTTGTTGTTGATTATTCTAAGAACGGTTTTAATCACGCGCCAATAAAAAATAACAAACATCTTATTGTTTGTATACCACTAATAAGCGTTTACTCGTGAAAACATATGAGTAAAAAACAACCCATAAAAATTTTAATTTTTCATGTAAATTCTCTAATCGGGTGCAAATTTTAAATAAATTTGAAGAAACTTATATAGAAGTCCCTCGACCCCGATTACAAGATTTGGCGACAAACCACAAGCCACAAAAAACAAACACACGGCTGTGGATAGATGGTAATCTATTATGCTGCTGGATGTTGGTAAAATAAAGAAGGGGGTTAGGGGCCAAACCAAAAAGGTCCTCTACATCCCTTTCTTTCTCTTAACCCACCCTAGCATGGATCCCAGAAGGTAGCAGACCCCCTTTTTATACTTAACCCACCGTCGACCTAGGTACAACCTGTGCTGGATGGAGGGAAAAGTAACAAAGCTCTAAGCACACATGTTCAACCTTTAATAAACAATTTATTTCTGTTATCCTACATTATCCTATCTATACATATAACAATGAAATGTTGTTCGTTGGTAACTTCATCACTTGAGAACGGCTTGACCAATTTGGCTCATTTTATTTTAAAAAATTCGTCATAATAAGGTTCATGCGGAAAAAAATAAGAAAAATTGCGCGAAAAATTGGAAAATTCGGGAAAAACTGAAAGTGCTGTTTCCCATACGATTTTCGTATGAACTCGCGACCATAACTTACGATTCGAACGATGGTTTTGCGTAATTCTATTTTTGTTTTGTTTGTTATGGTCCTGGGAAAGAAAGATAAGTACCAAGGAAGGTCGGAAAATTCGGACAAACTGCAAAAATCACAATTTTTTATGCACTCTCTATCATAACTGACGATAGGAACCGACATATTTGGTTAATTATTTTTTGTTATGTTCGCTATGCTCCCGGAGAAGTTTTTAGCAAAAGAAAATTCGGGAAAATTACAAAAGTGAGTAAGAAAATTTGGAAAAAAAAATTTTGGGAAAAAACTCAATTGAACATAACATAATTTCGGTAAAATGAAAAATCTCGAAAAACGCATTCCAGCCTAAGTCTCTTTATTGATCTGTCCAACAAGAGTTGTTGTTTCATTTCTATTCTAATAGATTCCAATAGTTGGCGCTATGTTCGCGAATTTCATTTGACAGCTGATCCATTTGCACAGTCTTTCTTTTGCGATCTGTCAACGCATCACAATGATTCCGACCGACTTTGCAGTTTCTGGTGCGGTTTCCACTCGCATTTGCATTTGCCTTTGTATACATTGAAACACGCCACATAGTTACAGTTATTTGGTAATAATCGCCAATATATAAGTTTTTTAGGTCGGGGCTATTTCAAAGTATTTTCTTTTCATGCTTCACACGCGCCAAACGCGTGATCTAACCCCTGACATTGAGCCGCTCACAAAATTTCAGCCCTTTTACTGTAAGCTCGAAAAGTTTTAATGTTATCGCACTTTCGATAATTGCAGCGGAACCGAGCTGTTCTTTACGAACGCATTTTCAAGTAAGTTGTCGACAGTTGTTGATGCTATTGCAACTTTCGGCAGTTGCTTCGAGCCGAGCTGTTCAAGACGAATTCCCTCCGAGAGGTCCATTAACGCCAAATTCAATTAAGCTATCGGCAGATGTTGAATTTTTTCGCAACGTTCGGTAGCTGCTAAGAGCCGAGCTGTTAAAACACGAACGCCCTCCGTGCACTGCCACCTACAACACCTTAGCATGATACTATTTTAGTTCTTATAGTAAGTATTTTCGACCAGCATTGTTATGATTAAGTCAAAGAAATAAAAAAAAATGGAAAAAATAATAAAACGTAAAGAAACCAAATACACTTTAATTTGTAACAAGAAGAAAGAGGAGAAAACGAAACCTGGGTGACCGGCGAGCGAAACAACGTTTCAAATGAGAATGGGCAAGAAAACTGGAACAGGAATAGAAAAAAGATATCTGAAGACTCAAATAAGATATTAACTTTATTTAAACGCAGTTACAAAGGCTAGTATTTCTTCTAAAAATAAAGTCCTAAACGACCATTGGTATTAACAGAGCAATTTCCGTTAAAATGGGTCTGGGTACACCAAAGTAAGCTTTTTCTTAAATCCCCGATAAATGATGTCAACATTAGGGATAGACGATAGATAGACAGAACGATATTTTTCTTAGAATATACCCAAGAATCATTCAACAAATTAATGTGCACGAATAAGGGGACACCCTGTATATAGATTAATATAATTAAAATAGTATAAAACTAAATTAACTAAACGTTCCTGAAAGAAAAGTACTTTTAAATATTTAAAAACAAATTTGGTTAAAGAATAAGTACTTAAAATCCTTGGTTTTCTAGTTGTGGCTAGAAGCAAACAAATGCATGCTATGAGTAGGTTCGCTTGCACGCTTCAAGGACAGTAACAAATGGGATAAAAGCGGGTATATCTGCTGCTGCTATATAATCTGAAATGGTAATGTAAGACACGGGTCGTATATGATGCCCATGTGAATATCAAAAAAAAAAACATTTAGGCTTCAATTTTCTAGTAGCAGTTCGATTGGAATTCTCATGCGAACACGCATGGTCAGCAGGATATAAGAGGTACATATGGGTAAACATATATACCTAATAAATGTGAAAAGGAGAGGCATTTATTTTGTTAGTTCGTGGGACGTGCTCATGAAATATTTACCATCGGGAAATAAAGGAACCTGAACCTGAACTAAACTGAAATGTGACCTGGCCACTATTTTTCGTAGTCACAAAGCAACCGACATCATAGGTTTGGCACACGTAACCATAAAAGCATTTACTCACACGAACTGTGTTCTTAGCATCCACTCTAATTCGCTGACCTATTATGGTCGTATATCGATTTGATCCGAATCTTTAAATTAAATTCACCGCCGATTTTCACATACTTCCACTGCATGCTTGCATTGTAGAGTTATTTCTCTTTTGAATTTCAACCCAATGCCATCAGGTGCAGCACACGAATTGGACAAGTTTGATGAAATTCGAGGTTCTTTCTGTATGCAACAAAATTAAGGTCATTTGCCTTTCTATAGTGCTTTAACATAACCAATTAACTTTAATTAGAAAACTCTAAAGGGTGGTTGGTCCAATTATAACCACTATGATTATATTCGATACCAAAATGAAATAGGGAAGCTCCCCCTTCGCAATTATATACAATTGCATGCTAATGTCAAGTGTAAGTTGTGTTGTACCAATTAATACAACAGCTCTTTACATCATGACTTTATTACTGCAAGTTTAGCTATTTCTAAATTTTGAAGGTTTATGGGACTTCTTGTAGTTTTGTTGAAAAACGGTATGCATAAGCTGCACCAATATTTGAATATGTCGAAAAAAAATCTTTGGTTACAAGGCCTACGTTGGCCACTCTGATTTCGATGTTAGATAAAGGGAAAGTCTCAGCTTATCTCTTCAATACCTGTAATTGCCAACAACAGCGATGACTTCCTCTTAATATTACACAGCTTATTGTTTATTTGTTCTAATAATTTAAGTTCCCTAAAGTATATCTTATTACTAACAAGGGACTCGATTCATTTTCAATTTGTGCAGGATGAGTCTGATATTGAAATTCGAAGATAATGGGAAAGCGAATTTCAAGCCTACTCAGTTGATTAACTTTCACTTGACCTATTCTTTAAAATTGCTTGTTATATATAAAAACAAAATATTGAAGAACTTAAAACAGTGCCATTTCTTTCAGAATATAAAATATGTCCAACCCTCCTTATAACTCTGATAGAACTGTATTCGCTTTACAGCGCTAATCATTCGCAATGAGTTTAAGCAATTATGGTAGATATAAACTTATTTTACTCAAACAGTAGCTACAGTTCATTAGGTGTAATTTTTTAATGCTTTTACTCCAATGAAGTAATAAAATAAACCAAACAATACATGGCAAAGAAGAGGAAATTATTATTCTCTTCGGCAAACACAGCTAGTCGAACGGTGACCAGTGGTGACGTTTCATGTAATGGGGTCCGATTAAACAGTGCACCACACAAGAAGTACCACATCCGATTTCATATATTCACTGGACGAAAGCATCACACATTGTACGAGTATCTATACGTATTGTGCATTGATTACAATGTTGGAAACTGAGTGCATCATCGCCACCACCATCGCCGGTGTAATAAAGTTAAACGAAAAGGTACGAGAACATTTAATTAGATCAAATGAGTAATAAATTGCCATCATAAGAGTCCTGCTGGGATTTTATTGGTAAATGTCGATGCGGATGTGCAAGTAGCTGAGATTAAAAATAGAGTACACACATACAATATTCAATTATTCTAATACTATAGCACTGTGTTACTACCTTTTTGGATGTGTGGCATCCATTTACTAGCTACATACGTTTATATGCTCGTATTGCACCATGATCGTTATAACAAAGTTCTTCCCTCACGATACATCCACCACCACACTATTCGCACTCCATTTTCTTTTCAAAATTGTTTACAAGGACGGGCAACATGTAAGCGAATAGTACGCTCTTGTTGACTTCGATTTTTTTTTTAATTAAATTAATTGAAACGATATCTTGCATTCATCCTTGAATGCCCAACCACCCTTTGAGCAAAGTCAACATATAAAAAGTACATACACCATAGACCGGGGCCATTCGGTTGATTTGATTCTGATGGGAATTATTGCATCGAGAAAATTATTTGATTGACTGTAAAACAGCGAATGCATATTACATATTAATACGGGATAATTTCTTTTGCTCAATCTGGATTTTATTCATAAATAATTATATGTATGGGAAATTTCACAGAATTAATTTATGTGATATGAAAAAACCGAACAACATTGCTCACACGGTAGGCTGAGAAAGGCTTGAAACCTCTTGGTTTCATTAACATAAGAAACGTGGTCGAACAGATTCAATTTCTGCAAGATTTAAAATTAAACCATTGGACAATATTAAAGTTGCACTAAAATTGCATATTGTTTGTAAAGTAGTCAAATACCGCCACGATACTTGCCTTAATAGTCATGTTAATTATCAAGTTCTGAGAAATGATAACTACTATGGGGATACAGCTCCTACCCGAGCGTCGAACTTGACCAGCCTTGTCTTCATGCCGCGGATAACTGTGTAGATGGACCACCCTTTCTCCGCCACTCATGGGAATCCAAATTACAGACAGAAAAACATTTTTCTTTTGCTAGTTTTGAGAAAACGTTAGTACAGTGCCATTGCTGTCTACTGGTAATGCTCCTGCAACGGTGGGTAGTTGTTTGACAGGTCTGTCTTGACAGTAAGGCCTTCTACTAGCAGCGGTAGCATTGTGGCACCTCATGGCCCTTCCTTGTAGGCGCGTCCGATCTCCATCTAGATGTTCGTACAAGGAACGGTGTACTGCTGTACAGATACTGAAGGCAATTCCAGAGACCAACAGGACACCGAAGCAAGTCGCTAAGCGAAAATGGGCTCAAGCCCTTATTGATAAGTATGATCAACGGACCAGCGATGACTCCACGTCTAAGCGACAGAGATCGGTGAAGGATTTCAAAAAGACTTAAAGTGCACAACAACACCACATATAGTCACTCCATCGTTACATCTCAGAGGTACTTCGGTGATGTCCTCACGGACAAAATGGTTGTCGCAGTGATAGATCGCAGCGACACTGATGGAACTATCTCACCAGAACGGTGGCAATTAGTCAAGAAAAGGAACCACCACATTAAGTCACTCCATTCTTACATCTCAGAGTTCCTTCGGTGATGTCCTCAATGAAAAAATCGTAGTCGCAGTGATATATCGCAGCGACACTGATGGAACTATCTCTCCATAACGGTGGCAATTAGTCAAGATAAAGCGCTCTGGTAGCTTCCTGACTTTTATGAAGGAGCATCGAGGACCACCTCCTATCACTCAAGAAGTTCCTACAGATCCGCGATTGTTGTGAACAATTAGGAAACCCTTGCTCGTCTGGCTGAGAACTAAGGCGTGGTAAGATTTGGATGGGATCACATCACCCTTCGTGTCTAAAAGAAAGAGGAGCTGGAGGCAGGTAAACTGCCAACCCATTCCTCAGGCTCGGAACTACTAATTCCGATCCTGGAGCTTCTGTCACGATTCTCTTGATGGAAGACACTCCAAATCTTCGGTGACCCTATCACACTGACTGATCTTCTATCAGATATGGAGGAGGACGGAGGACTAACCCTTCAGAAAATTCCTCAACGAGAAGGTAATTCTCAGCTCGTCTTCAAAAAAAAGAAGATCTGGAGAGCAACAGAAATGCTGCAATTAGTTCAGATTAAACTCCAGCGCTCAAAAAAAGTCTTTAGCTTCCCTTTTACTCCGTCTGGTTAAAGGCGGAGAGGATATCGTCTTAATCCAAGAACCATTGATTTTTAACAACCGGGTTTGCGGACTCAGGACTCCTGGTTATTACTCGTTATATGTAGCAGATAAAGGTAAACCTAGATTCTGCATATTAGTGAAACGTAACCTAAATGTATTTTTACTCCCTAACTTCAGCGATCGAGATGCTACTGCCGCACAATTGGAGACTCACCAAGGAACCTATTGGCTGGCATCGGCTTATCTCGCCCACGACCATGTGGGATCTCTCCCTGGTGACAACCTGGAGAGATTCATCCTAGAGGCGAGAAGACGTAACACAAGTCTCATTATCGATCCAAAGACCCATCACTCAGTATGGGCCAGCTCCGACATAAACGACCGGGGTGAGTTACTTTTCGATTATATTTTAAGTACTAACCTAACTGTAATCAATACTGGTAACACCATTTCGGCTATTTCCCTTAACGCTATCTGCCAGTGGACTTGAAATTAAATCGGTCACTCCTCTATCCTGAATTTAGTCAGCTTCCCAGACAACATAGACTACACCATTCCGCAACTCCATTTCAACTAAAACTTCCAGGTCACCTTCCCGTCCAGATCATTCTGGGATGAAGACGCTTACTTGGAAGATGAACACATTCATTTTTACACAGACGGGTCAAAAACTGATAACGCAGTCGGCGGAGGCGTTTTCTCAAAAAAGCAAAATCTTAGCTTCTCTTTCCGTCTTCCAAATCACTGTAGTGTTTTCTAGGCTGAAATTATAGAAATCAGTGAAGCCTTGTCTTGGCTGAAGAGAAACGTCATATCCGCTAAGGATATCCGTATATTCTCGGATAGCCAAGCTGCACTGAAATCCCTCAGACAGTGCAGCTCAGTCTCTACAAATTCAACTCTAGCCCTTAACTGCCGATCATCTCTCGTGGAGATGGCGGGGCAGTTCAATATCCACCTGTGTTGGGTGCCGGGGCACACAGACATTCCGGTTAACTGTATGGCTGACGAACTACACTACCCTTCTTACCTGGATAGCTTCCATAGGCATACCAATCGCTATATGCAATGCATACTTGTTAAAGCGGGATGCTAATGTAAAAACTAACTGTAGGTGGTCAAACGGTACAACTTGAATAGCGACAAAGCATCAGATCTGGCTCAAGCTGGATGCGAAACGCTCCAAGTGTTTAATCTCTCAAAAAATATCGCACATCGGTGCTATTGTAGGTGTCATCACTGGACACTGTCTCACAGGCAGGCATGCAGCAAGACTTTGAGTCTTCTCGAATGACTTCGGCAGAAGCTGCATGAATGAGGATGAGGAGGAGACCATCGTTAATTTTCTCTCAGGGGTGGACAAGTACCCCTCTCACTAAACAAATCAAAATTTCGGTTGTGTTTCCTTGAGTTTGCTTTTGTGTTTTGAGTTTAAAATAAATGCACGATTTTAAATTTGGGGACAAACATTACAAAACCGAGCAAAGATTGAAAAATATTTTGATAATTAGATCCACTATAAAAACCATAATGACGTGCAAGAAAAACGTCACCAAAAACATACTAAAGCAAACGTTACATTCAAAATTAAAGTAATAGTAAAATTAATTTATGCTTAAAGACTTTGTGTTCCTGTGCAACTCCTTCTTTAATTGTAATTAAAAATTTGAAATATGCTTTACTATGTAGAGCATTGGCTAAACAAATACCAGCAAATGTGGTCTTAACTCACATACTCTTGATTTGAATTCCGAAAACTAAAATAGATGTTATTAAATTTCATTTTAAAGCCGCATATCCTTTAGTATTTTCAAAAAGATTTTAAAGTTGCTCATTGCGATAATCGCACACGGCCCGTACATACACGAAGTACGTTTTGTACTAAGGTGAGCTATATTTTATTTATGTATGATTGTCTGTGCTTTAGCCTTCCTTAGGCGTTCCTTTGTACCTACACCATATCTCGAACTATTCTCGTATAAACTTACACAACACGTTTAGTTGGTTTCCGATAAGTTCAAAAGTAGAGCATGGGTAAATCAATGAGGCTACTGGCTCAGGGCTGTTATGTTGCTGTGTTCATCCCTTTCTATGCAATCGTGTATGATATATCTTTAGTATGTACTGTACTGTGCTGTAATGAGGCAAACGCACGTCTTCCACTTTCTAAAAAGATGAAATCAGCTATGATTTATGTAGTTGGCAAATATTTTGGCTGTAAGAAGTCGGCACGTAAAGGTATACATATACACGTACATATACACTTGGGAAGAGGTTAAGCATTCATTTATACTTGTAGATATCGCGAAAATCTTTTTTACTATTGCCTATGTAGACGCAAAATATAAACGAAATTCTAATTTATGGCGTACATTAACTTTTAAGCGAATTTATACTAAAAAACATTTTACAGTTATTAAGAATTTCTTATAAGACATTCGAGTATAGTTTGTTATTATGTGGAATATATAAACAGAGCTTTCAGTCCAAAGCATACAGAGTAGGAGTGAAAATGTAAAAACATTTTTTTTAACAATATTCTGGGACTATTTTCTTACGTATAATACTTAAAATAAATATTCAAATATGGGCACTGTAGTATACTTTATTACAAATGCATGTTTAAGCGACTATAATACGACAAAAGTGGTGTAAACACGTAAAACGAATGTCAGCAAAACATATTAAGGTTCTATAGTCTTCAGCTTATGGTGACTATCAGAGCACAATACAACGTTCAGACCCACCTTGGGCCTAAAAAAAAGTGATTGAATTTACAATTAACATTGACACGCCTTTCCTCCGTCCTAATAAAAGTACATAGTAAATTTTTAAGGAACAACTGGTCCCTTCCTTACCTATCAAACAACAAGCTACTTTATCGCTTTATCTCTTGGTATCCTGACAAATACATAGAAGTATGGCTATACTTTAGCTGTACAATAAATTTCAGTTATCATTTTATTAAAAAAATCAGCTAGAAACATAAAATTATTCTTCACAAATCTAATCGTAAGCGTAATCAACATTCTTAAAATTAATAAACCAAATTGGAGGAAATGAACATTCAAATTAAAATGAATTATTTAAAATTTAGCAATTGGTGGCAGGTACGAACTCGCATCCTTAGCTGATGCATGTGGTCCAGATGAGATTTGACCACCTCCAATGCTATAACCGCTAGCTGCCTGACCAGCAATACTATGGCTAACAGCACTACCACCAATAGGAGAACTAACGCCGGCATCAGCTTGATGCTGGGAAACAAAGTTCAAAACTGGTGCGACACCTTCGTTCGAGTTGTGACTGGTACCACCTAAACTTTCATATTGTTCCTGAATAGATTTCTGGGCACGAACAGCATCCTCCTGAGTTTGGTATTTGACAAAATGAACTTCGGGCTTTTGTGAGTGGGTCTCCTTGATAACTTGCAATTGATTGGCCAATTCGGAGATGTCGTGCTGCTTGCTAAGTACATAGATGGCGGTCTTATCTTCGATGGCATGTTTGGCCAGCTGAATGGCAGCCTTGGAGAGTCCATTGTTTTCGGGGGCATTAATGAAGATAACGCGAAGGTTCTTCTTTAAGGTAGATGCAATCTGTTGTGTTGCATCAGCTTCGTAAGAATCCTCTTCAGGGGCAGAATGGAAGAAGAACTCCTTGCTGTAGCCAGCACCAACGGGGGCTTCTGAGAGGCCAGCACCAGCAGAAGCACCGACACCAAAAGAAACAGCATCGATGGAACTAGCATCGAAAGAAGCACCACCAATAGATCCTCCTTCGACTGCACCACCGCCAATAGAACCAGCACCGATTGGTCCTGCTTTGTTATAACCATCTGCTATTGAACCACCGCTAATAGGACCAGCTCCGATAGATCCTGCACCGGTATAACCTCCTCCAATCGAAACAATGTTCAAAGCACCACTAAATCCACCATTTCCACCAGAATATCCACCACCGAATCCTCCAACAACATTAACATCATGTCCAACCGGCTGATAGTTGTAACCCAATTTGTCAGCAGTTGCTACAGCAACAAGGCAAAGTACCTGCAAATCAAAATTTTTACTATTAACACAATCCAAAGAGCCAACAAATTATTCCCAAAGGACTTACCAAAAATCCACGCATAGCTAAATAAATGAAGTTTCCAAACGCTATAATGCTTATGCCTAACTGAAAACAGTGCTGTGAGTTATATACCAAATATTTTTGAGGAGTTTTTTTTTTGGGAATTAATTAACTGCGATCATCACCACAGCATCATCATGATCAGCAAAAGCGTCAGCGAGAAATCGATTATTATGTAAGCCATTAAGATAAACTTACGCGTTTTGTATCGATATTTACAGTGACAATCGCCTCTGAACAGCGCTAAGTTAACTCGTAAGGTCTGATCAGACCTTCGATGTTATTATGTTGGACTATAAAAATTAGTTAGTTTAGTTATTAACGTGTTTGCTACGCAGATACAGTAAGTGTATGTCTGTGTGTCTGAATGCGAGTGCGTTAGTTTTTAAAATTTAACACATAACGTAACATAACGAACCTGAATGGCAGGAACATTACGTTATGAAAAGCTATATCCAGTTTAGCGAAAGAAACTCCGTGGTTCGCCTAAGAAAATATTAACAAAAGACCAATGAAAATTATGGCTAGAGGACTCCATCTTACATGTCTTAATGACGATATAATAGATGACTTCAAACATAAGAACCTTAAAGATCAATCAGAGTGATCATGCTGTTGGATCCGAAAACGTACGGGAAAAATTACAAAGAACCTTACAACAACGGAAAACGAACAATTGTCAGAGAAGCCTTCAACTCAGCTGCTACGACATCTAAAATCAGGAAATCATCTGATATTACTGCAAGTAAATCTACCGTTCGTCGTGCGATTCGTAGTGCCAAAGACCTCAAGCAACTAAAGCTGAAGAAAAAATCACCACTTAATGCTTCGCGAAAGATTCAACGTTTACAATTCGCGAAAGACCGCATGATCTGGGATGTGCAACAAGACGCAAGTTCGAATAACTTAAAGAAAGTATTTTTCGACGAAAAAAAATCAATTTGGATCCAGCATTACCTTAACAGCTTCGTATTTCCCTGGAAGAAATACAGATGATACCAGTAAATACAAATTTAAAAAAGATCTATCAATAATCATTAGATGTGTAAAAAACTATTTACTAGGTGGTGAACTTAACTGCAGATACATTAGCTGGGGGTGTCAAAGGGCTTATACTCTAAATGATCTTATAAATACCTGTAGCAACACATCAATTCTATATCCACTAGATCCAACGTATATGTTTCCTTCTTCGGCGGCTGCTTCTACGCTGGACGTATTCATTACAAATTGTGAAAATTTCTTCTTCCAACCTGTAACTACTGTCAACGATCCAAGTTCAGACCATTTACCGGTTTAGACCGTTCTCTGTAAAAATGTTCCAATCGATAGTGAAGAAAGTCTTTTTAATTTTTCTAGAGCTAACTGGCAGTTGTTTAGAAATAAAGTCTCATCCAACTTACAATCTATTGATTTTGTAGAAAATAGGGTAACCAATACGACCGATATTGGCAAATTCAATTCATCAATTAAAACTGTTGCAAGTTCAGCAATTCCTAAGCACAAAAATCCTAAAAGTGTTACTAATATACCGAGACATATCTCTGAGCTCATAGCACTTCGTAACTCTGCAAGAAGGATGTGACAACTATATCGACAGATCTCTTACAAAAATGAGGTCAGCGTACTAAATTTCCACATAAAATACCACCTAAGTATATTCCGAAATAATACTTTCAACATTTGATAAGTCATCAAAAGCGTTTTCGAAAATAACTAAGGTTGTCAAAAAACAGTGGATGGAAGATATGTTACAGAGAAATCTGAGATATTCACCAAAATATTCAATGAAAATCAGTTCTTCATGATGCAGACACTGAAAATCTAGCCTCAGAAAAATTAGTTGAATGTTCTTCATATAATTACGACATAACAAATTCTTCTAATATTCGACTTTCTAAGCTAAAATCTCATATAAGTGCCGCTAAATCTAAAAAATTTGCTGGACTTGACAAAGTCCTCAGTCCACGTATCTCAAATTTCTGCCAAACAAAAGGTTTACTGTTGCTGAACTGTTTATATACAAGTGTTGCATAAAATGAAACTACTTTCCAAAAGATTGAAAAATTTCTAAAGTAATACCAGTAGCCAAACCAAATAAGCCAAATTCGGACCCTGTTAGCTACCGTCCTATAAGCTTACTTAGTTCAGTAGGTAAATTTATTGAAAAAATAATCAATGGTCTCTAATGTACAGTTACCTTATTCTGAATATTTTTTTTAAGTTGATTTGGAATTAACCACAAACTTCTCTAACTTTCACCATCATTTTTTTTTCTTTCCTGATATATAGCTGGAAAAATATTAATTTGTTTTTTATTTGTATGATTTGGTTTAGAAGTTATCTTTTCTTGATTATTGATCTGCTCACCGTCATTATGAAAGGGGAATAATCTGATGAAACCCCTTCGTCATTTTCAAATCTAGGTAAACGGAGTGTATAATATATGCCAAGTATTCTTAATATGAGTGTTGAATTTGAAGCCACAAGATCAGAGAGTAAATTAATTCCACAATGTAAAAAATGTTGAGGATACAATCATACACATGTGAACAAAGGTGTGCAACAACCGCCGCGAAGCACCTCGCTGAAGACTACAAAGTCCAAATAAATACTTTCCAAAATGCTCCACTGTAATGATCAATATCCTGCAAACTACCGAAGCGCAATTACCAATTGTATAAAATATGACACAACGTTCATAACGAAACACAAACTAGATTACCTCCATCCAAAATGGAGACAGAAAATGATATCGCTTCACATCAATAAAAATACATTTATGTTAAATAGCACGAGATACAATAGTATCGGATGAAATTGATAACAATAAGATTCTTACAGATATTTTGAAAAGCAACGAATGTATAAACATAAAAATTAAAGAACACTGTGAATCCAATAATTCGATTTTTCATCATCATCATATTTTGATCTACAACCGAAATACGATTTTTAGTAACTTGAAAAATCTTGAAGATGAAATAACAGATGCCCAGTAAAAGATGAGAATAGCTACCTGGAATGCAGATGGGCTAAAACAAGAATTAGGAGAAGTAGAGATATTTCTTGTTGATAAAAAGATTGATATTTTCATCATTTTACTCCATCTTCTTATGCTAACATCAAGGGATATAAATGGCTCCGAGATAACAAACCCAAAAGACAGGCAATTACTTGAATCAGGACAAAAACCGAAATGTGATTTTAAAAGTGGAAAAATCCTACTTATTGGCCCACAGACGAAAACAAGATACTTCTTTATAACGAAAGGTATATCTTACAATTACATATGAACGGAAAATGACGAAGGGGTTTCATCAGATTATTTCCCTTTCAGCAGATCGGTGAGCAGATTACTAATCGAAAAGATAACTCCTACGTCAAATCATACAAACAAAATACAAAATACAACTGTATATACCTAATTGATATGGGAACTGACCTACAAATACCTCTGATAACCAGCAAACAAATTAAAGAAGAAATAGATACCCAAAAATCATACAGCTATCAACATGCACGAAGATAATTAAATGGGTAGAAATATCATCTATCCGGTTAGAGTTAGAGAACGTAAAGCGCGTAAAACATGGCAAAGAAATCGCACACCCGAGAATAAACAAGTACAATGTAACGATCTAAGGCTGCTGAGATAAAATAAGAAAAAACAGAACTTAACAGCAAACAATTAAACTGATTACAAGCTTTGGAAAGCCACAAAAAATTTAAACAACCACAGATTTCTTAATACCCAATCAAAAAAGATCATTTTTTAATTATCATTTTATATCCAAAAAACTCTGCATTAATTTTTTTGACATTTAATTCTTCTTCAAAAATTCGAAACCTAAGCTTAACAATATTCTTAAAACTAATTAAACATATAGCCGTAAATTTACTTTCAATTTAAACTTAACTATATTTAAAACTTGGCAATTGGTGGCAGGTACGAACTCGCATCCTTAGCTGATGCATGCGATCCAGTCGAGATTTGACCACCTCCAAAGCTATAATCGCTACCTGCATGACCAGCAATACCATGGCTAACAGCACCACCACTAATAGCAGAGCCAACACCGGCATCAGCTTGATGCTGTGAGACGAAGTTCAGAACTGGTGCGACACCTTCGTTCGAGTTGTGGCTGGTACCACTTAAATTCTCGTATTGATCCTGAATAGATTGCTGGGCACGAACGGCATCCTCATGACTTCGGTATTTGACAAAATGAACTTCGGGCTTTTGTGAGTGGGTCTCCTTGATAACTTGCAATTGATTGGCCAATTCGGAGATGTCGTGCTGTTTGCTAAGTACATAAATGGCGGTCTTATCTTCGATGGCATGTTTGGCCAGCTGAATGGCAGCCTTGGAGAGTCCATTGTTTTCAGGGGCATTAATGAAGACAACGCGAAGGTTCTTCTTTAAGGTAGATGCAATCTGTTGGGTTGCATCAGCTTCGTAAGAATCCTCTTCAGGGGCAGAATGGAAGAAGAATTCCTTGCTGTACCCAGCACCAACAGGGCCTTCTGACAAGCTAGCACTAGCACCAAGAGAAACGGCATCGATGGAACTAGCATCGAAAGATGCACCACCAACAGATCCGCCTCCAATTGCACCACCACCAATAGGGCCATCTCCGATAGATCCTGCTCCAGTATAACCTCCTCCAATTGAACCTCCACCAATCGAAGCAATGTTCAAGGCACTACCAAATGCACCATTTCCACCAAAATATCCAGAATATCCACTAGCGCTGCCGAATCCTCCACCGACATTAACATCGTGTCCAACCGGCTGATAGTTGTAACCCAATTTGTCAGCAGTTGCTACAGCAACAAGGCAAAGTACCTGCAAATCAAAATTTTCACTATTACCACAATCCAAATAGCCAACAAATTTTTCCCACAGGACTTACCAAAAATCCACGCATAGCTAAATTAAAGAAGTTGCTAGTTTTCAAACGCTATAATGCTTATGCCCAACTGAAAACTGTGCAGTAATTTATATACCAAATATTTTTAAAGATTTTTTTTGAATTAATTGACTGCGATCATCACCACAATATTATCATGATCAGCAAAAGCGTCAGCGAGAAACGATTATTATGTAAGCCATTAAGATAAACTTACGCATTTTGTATCGACAATCGACAACAGTGACAATCACCTCTGAGCAGCGCTAAGTAAACTCGTAAGGTCTGATCAGACCTTCAATGTTATTATGTTGGACTAAAAAAAATAAGTTAGATAGTTAGTTTAGTTATTTACGTGTTTGCTATACAGATACAGTAAGTGTATGTCTGTGTGTCTGAATGCGAGAGCGTTAGTTTGTACTTTCGAGTAAAATTTAACGGCACTGCGAATTATTACCAGATTTGAGGTATTATTATGAACATAACTAACCTGAATGGCAGGGACATTACGTTACGAAAAGCTATATCCAGTTAAGTGTTTTTTTCGATTCGGCTTCATTTTTTTAATCTCTATATTAACTTCGCGTGCCCGTGGCTGGCTGGCTGGCTGGCCTGGCGTCACCCCAAGTGACACGCGTCACGTCCTCGCAAGTCAAGTTTTAAAACAATCAATACACGCGCCACACGCGTCACGTGGCACGCGTAACGTCAAAGCAAGCCAAGTGAAACGCGTCGCTTGCGATGACGTGACGCGTGTCACCTGGCTTGCTATGACGTGAAGCGTGTCTCGTGTTTTAAAACTTGCGATGACTTGACGCATGTCACTTGGCTTGCTATGACGTGACGAGTGTCATTATGACGCGTGTAACGTGTCGCGCGTCGCGTGTGGCGCGTGTACGTTTTTTTTAAACTTGTTTTAATACAATTGTTAAGCACTCAGCTTGCAATTTTGAGAAGTAAAAACGAACTTTCTCCTGTTTGTGGCAGTGAGAGAAAAAAATTATGAAACTCATGATGAAGTTCATGTTAAATGCAATGGTGAATTCCAAAATTTTAAGAGAAAAAGCTAACGGTAACTTTATGAATCTTTAACTGAATGAGTAAGAATGACATGCACTTACATTGGTTCACAAGATAAGCAGCAGTCAAAGTACAATCGTTGTTTGTGAAGTGGTTCATTTTTGTAAGTAAAACTACATCATCGGCAGTGAGGAGAAAGTTTAGCACGGTATCAAAGATAATTTTGTGTTGCCATTAGGTCATTTTGGTCATTAGGGACTGGAATTTCGGGAACTAAGCCATTTCACGAGAGACTTCTGTGAAATTCGGAAAGCAGGACTAATATGGGACTATAAGACTTATAAGACTTGTTCCTGTAGAAATTCTGCGATACCGTCATTAGGGACCGGAATTTCGGGAACTAACCCACTTTTAAACTGATTTGTACAAAATTAGGTGTTGCCATTTAGGTGTCTTTTTGGAGGTTTTTTTTTTGTCTTTTTGGGGTCTTATGAGGAGTCTTTGTTAGGTCTTTTGGGAAGCTTTAGAGGGGTTTTTAGTGTTCTTTTGAGGATCTTTTGGGGTTTTTTTGATGGTCTTTTAAGGATATTTTGGTGTTTTTTATGCGACTTTTGAGGATCTTTTTGAGGTCTTTTGCTGGTATTTTGGGGAGTTTTAGGAAGAGTCTTTGGTTGGTCTTTTGTGGTCTTTTATGGGTCTTTTGAGGGTCTTTTTGTCACACAACCTCAAAGAAGTTTCACTTAGACCACGCGTAAAGGTTACAAGCACTGTTTTTTTTGGTTAAAAAGTTAATTTTGTAAAAAAAATGGTTTTGCATTATTTTTTTAAAAGAATGGGTAAAAAAATATTTGACATTTCAAGATAAGGCAAACAGGAAGGAAGGCTAGTCTAAGCGTGCTATTGCTTGCAAGATCAATCGGAGTAATCATGCTTTTGGATCCGAAAATGTATGTAAATTACAAATGAAATGTTTCCATGGTGCTTACGACAACGGAAAACGAAAAATTGTCAGACTAGCCTTCAATTCATCTGTTTCGACAACTAAAATCAGGGAAGCAGCTGGTGTTACTGCTGTTAGTGCCAAACTCCCAAAGTGACTAAAGCTGAAGAAAAAACTACCACTTAATGCTTCGCGAAAGATTCAACGCTTACAATTCGCGAGAGACAACATGACCTGGGATGTGCGACAAGAAGCAAGTTCGCATAACTGGAAAAAATTGTTCATTTAGATGGATAGCTATTTTATTTTTTAACAATTTTATTACCATGATCTAGGAAAAGAGAAGTTATTTTTAAACCGCCATCATATCAGAGAAGGGGGCGTAATGGTTTGAGCTGCAATATCGTATTATGACACCATTGACTTAGTGGTACTGGTACAAAGCTTAAAAATTACAGAACATAGCTTCAAAGCGGTGTTGGAATTAGTTTTTCCGAAAATCCAAGATATCCTTGGAAAACTTTCATGGATAGTTCAACACGACAACACTCCTATACATACCACTCGCATCGTCAGTCGTTTGTTGCCAGTTAAAATGTTGATCTTTTACCAAAGCCACCATATTTGCCAGAATTTAACATTATAGCTAATGTCTGTAAGGCTGGTTCATACGAAAAGAGTACGAAAGTGGAAAACAATACGATGGCAAGGAAGCGCTGATCGACGGCGCTAAACTTGTATGGAATGAGATTTCACTCGATTACTTGTCCTCATTATACGACTCCATTAAAGATTTTTTAAGGTTTTCTTGAAGAAGGGTGGTTCTACTTATTATTATTCATATTCATCAGATTATTCCCCTGTAATAATGACGGTGAACAGAACATTAATCGAAAAGACAACTCCAAAGCCAAATCATACAAACAGAAAACAAATTAGGACATCTCTAGATACCTAATTGATAAGTGAGCGTTTGTCTACAGAACTTAACAGCAAACCATCAAAATTATCACTCGCTTTGAAAAGCAACAAAAAATTCAAACAACCCCAGATTCCGTCGTACCCAATCAAAAAAGATTAGAAAATTGTGCTAAGGGTTTACCCTAAAGAAAAACTCTTTGCAGAATATCTCGAGCAAACATTTCAGCTACTTCCTAGACAAACCTCAGATGAAAACATTTTCCTAGTGCACTGAAATGATAATCTCGTGTGTCTCGTCTCGTCTCGTCTGTACTACGTGAATTTAAAGATGTCATGAAATAGTATATTACATAACAAGCGAGGAAAGTGGAGTTTATTGTGCGAGTTAGAAGCTTGAAGCACGAGGCTGTAGCCGAGTGCGGCAATCTAACGAGCTCGATGAGCACTTTTGTGCGGTAGGGACGGTTGAGCTGGCTGTTTATATGGGGATAGTGTGGGGCTAGGTATTGTTTGTATGAGATTGACTCAAAGACCGTGAACTTGCTAGATACAGATGTTATATTTGAGGGGTTATCTTATCTTTATCTTAAGGTAGGTTTCGGACTGGGTGTTTGAGGGTCTTTAGGTGAGTGGGGGTAATGTGGTGAGGACAGTGTGGTGAGGGCAGTGTGGTGAGACAGTGTGGTTGTGGCAGCCGGGCAACGCTGGGTGTTTCCGCTAGTTATACAAAAGTTATAAAAGTCGAAAACGTACAAATAATTTCGTCCTATTCTTACATTACTGTGGGCGCCGTGGCTCAGTGAAAATGAGCATGGCTATTGAGCAGGGGGTTCGTGGTTCGAATGCCAGCAACAACAAAAGTATTTTTCACGGTGTCCCACCTCTCGCGAATGGGTGACAAACGTTCCGAAAGTAATAACTTGTCACGGAAAGCTTCTCAATTCACCATTCGGATCCGGCCTTAAATTGTAGGTCCCTTCCATTTGTGTGCAAAAATATACATGCTCAATACGAATGGTTGCGAAAAGCTAGGCCTTGGACCGCAATGGTCAACTTAAGAAAATAGCGGATGGAGTTCCTCAAGGCAGCGTTTAAGATCCTGTAATTTACCTACTTTACATAAGAGATTTGCCTGAACCATCCCAAGGAAGCATAGAAACATTCGCAGGTAATACTGCAATTCTGATAACTGGGACCTAGGCAGTATAACCAGTCAGAAAATTACAAAAAGAAACCAATGCAATACTTAACTGTTCAGATGGAGAATAAACCTCAATAAAATGAAGTCAACGCAGATAAAAAACAGAACTGCTACTTTAACGCTTTATCTCTTGATAACCTAAATATCTTAAAAGAGAAATAGAAGTATAGCTTTAACTTTATCTATAAAATATGACATAATTTTTTAATTATCATTTTATATCCAAAATCAACTCTGCATTAACTTTTTGACATTTTATTCTACTTCACAAATTCGAATCCTAAGCTTAACAATATTCTTAAAACTAATTAAACATATTGGCGTAAATTTACTATCAATTTAAACTTAACTATATTTAAAACTTAGCAATTGGTGGCAGGTACGAACTCGCTTCCTTAGCTGATGCATGCGATCCAGTCGAGATTTGACCACCTCCAATGCTATAACCGCTACCTGCATGACCAGCAATACCATGGCTAACAGCACCACCACTAATAGCAGAGCCAACACCGGCATCAGCTTGATGCTGTGAGACGAAGTTCAGAACTGGTGCGACACCTTCGTTCGAGTTGTGGCTGGAACCACCTAAACTCTCATATTGATCCTGAATAGATTGCTGGGCACGAACGGCATCCTCATGAGTTCGGTATTTGACAAAATGAACCTCGGGTTTTTGTGAGTGGGTCTCCTTGATAACATGTAATTGATTGGCCAATTCGGAGATGTCGTGTTGTTTGCTAAGTACATAGATGGCGGTCTTATCTTCGATGGCATGTTTGGCCAGCTGAATGGCAGCCTTGGAGAGTCCATTGTTTTCGGGGGCCTTAATGAAGATAACGCGAAGGTTCTTCTTTAAAGTAGATGCAATCTGTTGATTTGCATCGGTGTCGTAAGACTCCTCTTCCGGGGCAGAATGGAAGTAGAATTCCTTGCTGTATTCAGTGGCAACGGGGGCTACTGAGAGGGAAGCACCAGCACCTGCACCAGCGCCAGCACCAATAGAAGCAGCATCTAGAGAAGCACCACCAAGAGATCCGCCTCCAATTAATACTCCTCCGATAGATCCACCTCCAATTGATCCGCCTCCAATTGATCCACCTCCAATTGATCCACCACCAATTGAGCCACCTCCGAAAGAACCACCTCCAATTGATCCGCTTCCAATTGATCCACCTCCAATTGAACCGCCTCCGAAAGAACCACCTCCAATTGATCCGCCTCCTATGGAACCAACTCCAATAGATCCTACTCCATTGTAACCACCTCCGATTAAACCACCGCCAATAGAACCAACTCCGATAGATCCTGCTCCGCTATATCCACCGGAATAACCTCCTCCAATTGAGCCTCCTCCAATCGGAGCAATGTTCAAAGCACCACCAAATCCACCATTTCCACCAGAATATCCACCAGCGCTGCCGTATCCTCCACCAACGTTAACATCGTGTCCAACCGGCTGATAGTTGTAGCCTAATTTGTCTGCAGTTGCTAGAGCAACAAGGCAAAGTACCTGCAATTCGAAATTTTCACTATAACTACAATCCAAAGAGTCAACAAATTATTCCAACAGGACTTACCAAAAATGCATGCATAGCTAAATTAATGAAGTTGTGAGTTTCCAAACGCTAAAATGCTTATGTCCAACTGAAAACTGTGCTGTGATTTATATAGCAAATATTTTTGAGGAGTTTTTTTTAGGAATTAATTAACTGCGATCATCACCACAGCATCATCATGATCAGCAAGAGCATCCGCGAGAAATCGATTATTATGTAAGCCATTAACATAAGCCTCACGCGTTTTGTATCGATATTAACAACTATGACAATCAACTCTAATACGATACGTTATGGTACCACCTTGCAACAACCATTTAACAGCACCGCGAATAATTACCAGATTTGAGGTAACATTTCGAACCGTTACAGCTCTATCTAGTTCAGCGTTGGATTCGATGCGGCTTTATTTTTTTTGGGTTTAATTTATGCGAGCTCTTTTGTGGGTGAATGGTTTTCAATGTCACCGATGCGATGCAACGAAATCCCAGCGCCATCGTCGTAGACTCCCGGTATAAATTTAGATATATTTTCTTTTAGTCTATTTCGCTGTTGCCGGGTACGGCTGTAATAATATCGGTCAAGATATTTAAAAATCGGTTAATAAAACAAGTTTTAACCTGCGGAATTTTTGCTTTCACTAAATTGTTTACTACCAATTATATTATCAGCTGTCTTGGAACTTTTAAAGATACAATAGATCATCACGAAGATACAAATCATTTGAGATTTTATTAAATCATATGTTTTTTTATCTGTTATGCTTTATCTTTCTAATTGATTACAAAAAGACGTTTGTAAAAATCATTTTAATTTTTTTTAAATTATGTTAATTGTTCCAATAATATTGATGAATTGTACCATGCTGCTATTTAACTAAACTATACTGGGACACAGAAGAAAAATTGTTTTAGGTATTTTAATATTTATGTATCTTCAAGTATGAGTGAACTGGGTAAATTAGTGAAATTTGAATATTATGACCTGGAATTGGATCCGCTTAACTTAACAAATATATTCAGTTCATTTAAATATCTGCAACATTTGTAACCGGCCCACATTGCTCTCTTTTCGAAAGTACATAAGCAAAATCAATCACCTACATATTGAGAGCAATTTGGTCGCGTTAATTAAAATATTGCACAAATGTTCACTCTTGGGTAATATGCAAAAAGTCTACTTTTACTTAAAAAAATTATTTCAAGCTTATCTACATATATATATATATATATTATCTGTTAAATAGCCATCATATCTCCTCTTAACATTGCATTACTATTTTTAGCAGAACAAATTGCGCGCTTTCAAGTAACGTAAAGTGAATTGTAATAGTAAACTTTGAGGATTTTTTTAACATTAAAAAATTTTCGAGTTTTTCTTTCCATATTACCACAAGTAGTTAGTGTCCTTCCTCACGTACGGGCCCAACAATTCTCCGTAAGACTTTTCTGCTTTTTGCTAAGCACCAAAATCTCTGATCCATATATAAGTACTTTGGTTAAAATCCTGGATTTGAAGAGTCTTGTCAGATTATAGTTGGCTTTGTTGGCTTTAAGCAACCGTGTTCGTATTTCTGGTTCCATGCTGTTATCGGCTGCTACAGTTGGCCCGAGGTAGTTAAAGGATTGCATTACTTTAAATTCGCGCTTCACTATTTTAATTGCGGGACCAATGTTGGATCTTCTACTCGTAGACATGGCCACCACGTACATTGTTATGCTCTCCTTTATGTGCAGCCCGCTCGATCTGAAGGAAAGCTTTCTGTAAAGCCTTTCTAACAATGATATCAAAATCGTCTGTGTAAGCGTCTGGACTTATAGAGGATTGTTCCTTTCGCCGTTACGTCAGAGTCTTGGATCACTCTCACCAACGCCAGGTTGAAGTGGACGCAGGCCAGTCCATCCCCTTGTCGGAGCCCGTAATAGATGTTGAACTTCCGTGCCTGGTGCGACCTTTGCTCTCTGTACTGTTTTAGTTCACGGATGAGATTTTTTTCACATGCTGCTTTCTGATCTCGTTATATTCATCTTCGCGTGCCCACTTTCTATGAGGTTGTTGCATTACTCGGTACGGAACATTCTTACGTTCAGTCGCTAGCTTCAATTCGTCATCGAACCGGTCATTCCGATCTCTACGACTACTGCCTAAGATGGATACAATTGTAGCATTCCTGCAAATTTAAGGCGCTTTTAACAACGTCAACACATCGGCGATCGCAGTTGCACTGTCGGCCGTGAAGGTAGACGACTCACTTGGCGAACTAATTAATATCCTGCTTACAATTCGGATCATAAATTCAAAACTGGGTGTCTGCAAATAGATCTGTCTGCAGAGGAACCCGCAAGGTGGAGTTCTATCCCCCACCCCCACCTTCTATTGAATCTACTGGTGAACGAGTTGCTAATATCAAACTACAAATGGAGGACTGCAGAGTGATCATTCTGGACAGAAAGCTAAGCTAGAAACCTAACATACAAGAAAGACTTCGTAAAGCCACAGTGGTACTCTTCTCCTGTAAAAAAGCCATCGATAGCAAATGGGGTCTTCAACCCTATATCACTTTATATTTCGGTTATAATACCTACACTTCTGAACGGTGTGGTGGTCTGGTGGACTGCCTTAGACAAAGAAAAAAATCGCGACAAACTAAGCAAAGTCAAAATATAGGCTTGTCTATGTATGAGCTCCTTGCACCACTCCCTCCGCTGCACTAGATATACCGTTCAACCTAACACCACTCGACATCTTCAGCAGACAAGTTGCTTGGCTATTCGCCTCAACGCAACCTCCTCGTGGATGAGAAATGAATTTGGACAGTCCTCTATTCTGAATTCATACAGGGCTCCACCAGGAGGTATAGACAACACCATTCCAGAACTACATTTAAGCAACAACTTCCAGGTCACCACACCCTCCATATTGCTTTGGGAAGAAGGTGCAATCTCGGAAGATAAATCAGTTAGTTTTTATACTGACGGGATGGGGTAGGCGGAAGTGTTTTCTCAAAAAAGCTAAATATAAGTCTCTCTTTCCATCTTCCTAATCAATGCAGTGTTTTTCAAGCAGAAATAATGGCGATTAAAGAAGTCCTGTCTTGGCTGATGAGAATCGTCATATCCACTAAGGATTTCCGCATCTTCTCGGATAGTCAAGCAGCTTTGAGATATCTAGAATCAGTCTATAAAAACTCTATTGTAGCCCTAGGCTGTAGACCATATCTCAGGGAGATGGCGGAGCAGTTCAACATTCACCTGTATTGGGTATCGGGGCATAGGGACATTCTATGGAACTGCAATGCCCTAGGCACACCGATTGCTACATGCAAACTGATGTCAAAGCATATCAACTTAGATGGACAAATGGTATAACTTGTGTAGCGACAAAACAGATTTGGCCAAAGCTGGATCTGAAACGCTCCAAGTGTTTGATCTCTCTAAACATAGTGGTATCACAATGGATCATCTATTGGTCTAAGTGGGTTGGCTTCCTGCCGACAGCCACCCCAACCCAACCTAACCTAAGGACTTACTACTGAGAAGACCGCAAATAGAAACTTTCCATTGTTTTCAGTCAATTTTGATCGTTTCAAGTGGAAAATTCTTTAAAAGATTGTTGGTGTCATGCTTTTAATAATTATTTACAGTGTTCCGAAATACCTGAGTATTTCCTAGTGGTATCGTTGCTCAAACTTCAATATACTGCAGTATTACATTATCGTTAACATTATATTGTAGTAAATACTTCTTGGCTTTTTCTTGTATCCCAGAGCTCAAATGCTTGCAACGAACAATTAATGGAATATAATTATTGTCGATGGCTTTTAACTGAAAGTGAATAAAATACTATTTACTTAATTTATAATTTTTTTGATTATTATGCATTTTAAAGATCGTCATGCGATTAGCTAAAATTTTGCACGAAACATCATAATGCCAGATATATGAGAGATATCATAATTAACATCAATTTAATTCCGGTTCTTATGAAGTACCTGTAATATTTATACCCGAACAACTTATAGGTACAAGTATTTCCAGTTTTTGTTATACTCATAACTTGGTGTTGTATATCTTGCTATTCGATGCTATACAACAGTTTTAGGCAATTAAGTATCAAATTTTATTACCCCGCAAAGCAGCTCTGTAGCCCCTGCATTGTCCGATGTTTAGACATTTAGTGACTTATCATACTTGAGGCGATCCGGTGATTACACAAATATTACACCCAATTATGGAATATCAATTTCCATTTACTATTATGTATGAGGTCTTAGGTTACAAGTGATGCGTTTTGTTAAGATTTTTCGGAATTTCGGATTTTTCCGGTTTTCGCACAAAACAATTAAATATTTCTAGCAAAAAATAAAATCAAATGGAAGTTTAATAAAATACTTATATAGTTGTAATAAACAAGCACAATAAAAAAAATTGGGTCACAGAAAACTGAAAATAATTATTCCTACGCTTATCATTTTGTCATTAAATGAAAATTGAACTGCGAGTATCGGATAATTTGGCAAAATGTGGCCCGATGGTTTTTAAAACCAAAGGCACCGTTAATCAGTTGAGATCGAACTTATTAGAAATTCAATAGATATTTAATGTGTGCCATAAATATTGGCAATTAATTTTCAAACAACAAAATTACTTTTTAACGATTATACAAAATAATAATAAAGATTGATTACGTTTGGTTGAGATATTAAAAACCTCGCGACAAATAATTGATTTTTTATTACCTAATTATTTGTTTAATGGTTTTAAGAGCAGACTATTTGGATGAACAAAAACTTTTGAGTGTACATTCAGTGTTCAATGTATCTGTATATCTGTAACACACTACACATATTGGTGTTAGACGTCATGCAAAATTTGCCTGCAGACTTAAGTAAAGAAACATCAAGAACCTAAAGAGCCAATAATAAAAATTCTAACGGACTTAAGAAGGTGTCCTGTGTAATTCTATTAATAATAAATCACAAAACTTAGAGTATTCCAGAGACGGCTGATTTTCTATTTGCTTATAACTATAATGAAAATAACAAGCCAAAAGTCATTAGCAATATAGAATGTGACAACAGAATAAACTAAAAAATTTTTCTTACCTGACGAAAAGAAGAATAATTAATTCTAAACTTTGGACACACAGTCTATAGTCACTGAGTACATCTAAGTTTTGTAACCTGCGTAAAACACCATCCATACATTTAAAGGATATTGCCGAAATTGCATCAAATTTTGATTGATAACACTTTGATTGATTGATTGGAATTTGATGTCATTTAGGCAATATTCACATGAAACCATCCATCCATCCAAGTGAATCTGTACAATACCCAACACATATTGTAGTTTACAGAAATTATGTGTATTGAATAATGTGTGGTGGTTATTACAAATTAACGAAACTATACAAATTTGTATTCGTATATGAATCAATGTCTGCGTACGTTTGCCTATTTGCCAACATCGATCATTGTTAGCACACTTGTAGCAGAATATTTCCAATAATTTCTACAAACACGGAC
Organism: Nephrocerus scutellatus; assembly: GCA_947095585.1. NCBI lineage: Eukaryota > Metazoa > Arthropoda > Insecta > Diptera > Pipunculidae > Nephrocerus > Nephrocerus scutellatus. The sequence goes on along the minus strand of OX352761.1, from coordinate 125,904,511 downwards.
ATTGCCAAGTGTTATTAATTTGAATGTATGGATCTGTCCAATTACAGTTTAAAGTTTTAATTACATACAGAATGGTCATGACAAGTTATTCTTCGAATATATAATATACAAACAGACATTTTCATAAATATATGTAGGCCTACCGAAGCAAATCAGGCCGCAAAGAGATGTGATAGCAAAACCATATATAGAATCGCCAAGGAACTCACAGATGTTCACAGCTCCAAGCAACACTCAGTGAAAGATACTGACGGATCCCTGTTGATTTCAAATGAAAACCAGCTCTGAAGATATAAGTGAATTGTACCCAACGCTAAATGACTAGCCCGAGGAAACAAATGCCCGAATCTGCACCTACCTCCCAGTATAGAAGAAATTATTACCTCGATTAAACAGCTGAAGGGCAACAAGGCGGTAGCACTTGGCGGTATTCCCGCAAAGCTCTTACCACAGCGCCAACAACATCGAGCGAGCTACTGCATTATTCACTCATAGAGAGAGCCTAGGAATATGAAAGCTTCCCTGACGAATGAAAAAAGGGCATCATTATCAATCTCTCGAAAAAAGGAGACCATATGCAGTGGGAGAACTGGAGATATATTACTCTGCAGTCTGATTTAGCCAAGATAATAGCAAAAATCATCTTCGATCGAAACAAAGACCATCTAAGGGACACACTCCATGCCAAACAGGGCGGATTTCGCTCTGGATCTTTATGTGGATCAACACCGTGCGGATAGTTATTGAACTGTGCTTTGAATCCATTTCACTTGCTGCTCATCGATTTTGATAGGATGAATAGGGAATTTATTTGGCTTGCTTTGCATCCCATATAAATTGATTGCAATTATCAAGGCAACATACGATGAGTGCAAATGTCATGTCAAATGTCAAATCCTACATAGAGGTATGCTGTCAGAGGAAATAGAAATCCAAAGTGGGGTTAGACAGGGCTGCATACTATCACCAATCACATTTTTATTGCTGATAAGTGATGTACTGCACAAAGCTTTGTCGAGCGAAAATGGAGGAATTCATGAACCTTACAGACCTTTAACAGCTGGGTTACGCGTACGACGTATGCTTACTCTCTCACAAGATCATGGATCTCAATCAAATGACAACAAGTGTGGAGAGAAGTTGGAAACGTAGAATCGGGAACGCAAAGGCTGCGTTCGGAATGTTGCTATGTCGAAACAACTCTATCAGCTTAGAGACCAAGCTATGACTGCTCCGCTCTAATGTTGAATCCGTACTGCTGTACGGGTGCAGCACATGGAAGGTCATATCTTCTGTCATTAGGAAGCTGCAAACGTTAGTCAATAGATGTCTGCGAAACATCTTATGGATTTTTTGGTCCAACCGCATCTCCAATAATGAAATCCATACGAGAACAAGTCAGGAATCAGTTTACACTATTTTTCGAAGACGTAAGTGGCATTGGATTGGCCCTACACTTCGAAAAGGCAACAATTGAATTGTAAGCCAAGCGATGGAATCGAACCCGTTCGCACAGTCATGCAGTACATGGCGAAGAAGACTCGAGAAGAAATCGACGCAGCCGGGGAAGAGCTGGAGCGAGCTTAAGTATACCTCAGAAACCGCACATGATGGCGTTAAAAGGTACGAGGACCTAAGTAAGTAAGTAGGTATCTTTGCACATACTAACCTAACCAGGACCTATACCGAAGTCTAAAGAGGTATTTATGATTCTAGTCCAATTCTACTAGCACAACTCCACGGGACAAAATTCCACTGGCACAATTCCACTTGGCACAATTCCACTAGACACAATTCCCCTGGGGAACAATTTAACTTGCATTATAACTTCTATAGTTACACGGAAACGCAAATACAGAAATACACACATTAATAGTTTATTTGTGTTGGCGTGGTTTTAATTGTATCGTGTATCGTTTGTGGTTGTTTATGGTTTTTTTTCGAATATTTTGCAATTTTTATATAACTTTCGTATTCTTTCTTTAGGAAACTTTGTAAGTTTAACTTTTATAATTAAACGAATTCAACTTGCACAATTTAACTTTTTGATATTTAGGGAAGACTGGAGAAAAGCTATTCCATGACCTATACACGACTCCATACTACAATACAGGGTAGCCACATATGCTAAAGTCATAATTGGCCCACGATAGTGTGGCTTTATTGCAAACAAATCAACGGCAGCATATATATTCACTCTTAGGCATGCGATGATAAATGACTGCTGAAGTGTTGACATAGTAACGTAGGTTAGCTCTCATGAACGAAGACGATCCTACTCGAAAAATGCTGTAGTGGAATTCCTGGGAAACGAAAGCGAGGTAAGCCAAGCCTGCTCTGCAAAGATTACATAGACAATGCCACCGAGTATTTGGTGATGCCTAACCGGATGACATAGGCTCAACATCAGGAGCTGTGCAGAGATTTTTACTGGAGGCTATGATCGGACCTCGGTTGTAGAGAAAAACGTTATGATGAAGATGATAAAGTTCCAAGAGCAAAAACAATTTTTCCCTGCTATATGTTGTAACCTTCAGAAAATATGAAAGCCCTAATCATTGCCATTCAATTTAATAACCATAATATGTGGCAATACAATCGCCGGCAAATTATGCCCAACACAAACGAGTATTTAATATAATTGGAATTTAATATTATTGAACACAGCTCCATTCTCTGCAGAGTGCAGAATAACCATATTTTCACTTACTAAAGTCAGCCTGCAGGCAGATGTCAAATCAACCAAAGTGCAATGGGATAAAATAATTTATTAATTTCTGCCTTGGGGTAGGGGGGCACCGATTTAATCTGTTTGTGCACACAAACACACACACACAAATACTTTTGACAATTTATTACAATAACTAATATTTACATCTATGAATCTGTGATTCCACTTCAAGCATCGAAGGACCTGCCAACGGTCAATAATAATTGTCATTCTGCTCAAGTCAAATTCGTGGCAAGACAAAGAGCACAAATAGTTGACAGAAGAGACATTCTAAGCAAAGATAACACGGTCGAGATTTTGAGTGTTATCCCTGATAGTTGTGTTGCTATTGTCCCTTTTGTAAACACCGAGGACATCACTAGTGCTCTTGTTCACTATTCACATCATATTTTATCCTGAGTACGAGGTTAGTAAATACAAGTGCACATTTGCGGAGTTTCACTTCAGGCGACATTTCCTTTTCCCCTATAGAGTCTACTCTCTTATCTATGGATGGGTTGTGTCCTACGAAGTCACTAATGGTTTATTGATTACACAACAAGTGGCAGTTGTACGCTCTAAATTTAAGCTACAAGCTTATTGAAGGGAGTAAATACTTGTGCAGCAACCAGCAGTTGTTATGAATTAAGTACAAAAGCGGTACATCAAGTGCACCACCGCGCCTTGCACCGCTTATATGGATTTAATGTCATACACTTACGATGCGGTATTTTGGGTTCTTGTGTGCATTCAGTTAACGAGTTGATAATTTCCAATGTACTAAACGAGGCAATCATAACTATTTTTAAAGTAAAAAATGTATCAACATCGTAATTGATCCAATTGAAGCGAATTTAGAAGAAGAAAAATATAATCGCTGTGTCAAAAGAAACATTCGACTTCATTGCCAACATTTATGACTTTTTGCACACACCTACACACAGAATTGTGTATTCGGATTTCCGTGAACACCGCCAACAGAGGGCATAATTCCACGGTCCTCTACGGACTCAGATTGATTTTTTGACGTCAATCAACGCCCATCCACAATATTGCTATTATAAATTTATCAGTATCCTTAGAGTGTAAGACTCCAACTTCTCACTGATGGGAGCGAGACCTATCTAAATCTCATCCGATCTGTGGGTCACGGCACCCGATGCTCCTACAAGGGGGCCAACCTCAATAGCCGGGACGGAAGAAAGCCTTCCGTAGGCCCACCGACTCCCGTGGTAGCAGACGAATCTCTGGTCAGATTTTCGTAGTTAACAATGTAGTAAACTAATGCAGTAGAGTTCCTTACAACTCGGGACTGGTGGACCTCTACTTGTTTGACATATTTGATGTTTGACCCATTAAACCTTACAATTGGAGGCCGTAACAAAGCCGTACTCTCAACCGAGCAAGATCAATTTCAACGCTGGAAAGAGTTTTATGAGGATATCACCATCGATATCACTTGCTTTCAAGAATAGTGCGTCGCAACCGTATGAGAAGTATCTCAACTTCAAAATGAAATATAATCTTCAATTAAGCAAGTATGTGTCCTCTTACATATACTTTTTTGTTGATTCTGGATCACTTTATAGCGCAAACCAACATCGATGCACCAAACACGCCTTGCTAACTACTCATTAAACCACGTTTGGCGAGTGCTTAACATCCCCAGGAGCACCTACAACTCTAGTGTTAAATCGGTCCTCTTATATGGTTCTGCGACTTGGAAAGTAACAAATCCCATTTCTCTAAAATTACAAGTATTCATCAACAAGTGTCTACGTCGAATCTATGACATCTTTTGGCCAAACACGATCTCAAACTCGGATCTACTTGCCCTGACAAATAACGAGCCAATTAACATCGAAATTAGGCATAGGATATGGCAATGGGTAGGGCTCACCCTGCGACAATGACATTGCGAAAATGGCCTTGAATGGAGCCCTCAAGAAAAAGGAAACTCGGTACGTCTTGTGAGCACGTGGCGTATATCAATCGAAAGGGAATCGCGAAGAGTAGTAGTATGGCGTGAAGTCAAACCGCTGGCGAGAGAAAGTCGGCGCTGGAAGATAATTTCCGCTCTATGCTCCTCCTAGGAGCAATATTTGTGTGTTTGGGTTTTTTATTTTCTTTTTATTACACTGTAAAATAAACAGAGAACACGAATAAGAAACCAAAAAAAAATGCCCCTTTACTTCAGTATATATTCTTTATTCTAGAAATGTTTGATTTTAAGGGATCTGGGGAAGGTCATATCTGCATGGTAATGTTCGAACAATACTGCAGTCATCTATTGTATGTTTAAGCCCGTATTAACAACGTTTGATGTTCTGTTTGATTTGTTATTCGCCGTCCTTGCTGAAATAACCATGGATTGAAAGGTTTTAGAGCATTTTTACAGATCTTTGTTATGTCTTCAAGGTAGATATAGTACGCGGATTATGAGAGGGTTGCTTACCAAACTCACCCTCTCATAATTCAGATAGTAAAAAAAGGGAGCTCTACTTTGCAAATGCACCTGCAAAAAAAAGTGTTTAACTATCGCACTCTTTTGATTAATAATGGTTAGACCTGCTGACTATTGTGCCGAAAGTCCAAAAGAGTTCAACGAGCAATATACTTTTTCCTAAGCTTTTCTTACGGAACATTAAGTAATTTTAGTAAAGACACGTATAATATGTCAAAAATTCAAAAACACATCAGCCAGGCAAAAAGGACATCTTGTAAACGTTTATGCTTTACGCACAGGTTCCCTGAGAACAACTAAGACGCATTCATCAAGTAATCATAAAATAAATTATGTTCACATTGTGGTGGCACACGTGAAAGCTTTCAAACGCAAGAAGAAACTGTCGACTGTCTTAGAAAGAAACCTTGACGAAGCGATGTTAGAAAACAATTAGTACGAAAATTTATCATCCGCAGTGGCAATGATTTATGGTATTTACATATGTCTTTGGGTCTGCCCGGTACAAATCGTTGATATAAAAATGTATCCTTTTGGTGAACTTACTTCCATTTTTAAAAATATTTACGCTTCTTTTTCAGACGAGTGAACCGCAGTCGCTGTCCAAAGGTTTTAGGCGGGGGAAGGTTTTAGGCTTTTTATGTCCATTCGTTGGTTGCGTTATATATTTTCGTACAAATAGAAGGGATACATATGTATAATTTAAAGACATATTCGAAAGGAAAAACGAAGCTTTCTCATGATAGTTTTTGATCTCAGACGTTTATCAGACATTTAATAGAGGTGGGGCCGAGAAATAACTTTTTTGGTGTTTTTCTGGGAAGAACTGTTGAAGATGACACTCTCAATTCTATTTTCGGTAAAATTACAAACAATGAGAAGATATTAACATGATTTTTTGAGTGAAACAATAATATAATAATATCGGCGCGACAGACCATGCGGTCCAAGGCCTGACTTTTCGCAACTATTTGTGTTGAGCATGCATATTTTTGCACACAAATGGAGGGACCTACAATTTAATGCCGGATCCGAACGGCGAACTGAGAAGCTTTCAGTGACAAGTTATTACTCTCGGACGTTTGTCAAACTTTCGCGAGAGGTGGGACACCGTGAAAAATACTTTGGTGTTACTGGGATTCGAACCATGAACCCCCTGCTCAGCAGTCCATGCTCCTATCCACTGAGCCATGGCGCCCAAACAATAATATAATTGCTTAAATATTATGTACAGGCTAGAGTGATGAGCTGATGGGTTACTTCTCCTGCTGTCAACATGAGCGCCGGCAGGATTATTTGCTGAGATGCAACTATGATATAATTTATATTATTCACCCTTAAAATTAAAAGAAAATCTGAAACTTTATATATATACATATATAGTATATGTATAACAAGAAACAAGTATCCACTTTTTGAAACCCGTCGTGTTTCATTGGTAATGGGCAACCAATCATATACTCTCATTGTCTGATAAAGTTTTGCTCTAAGCTTATTAACGAAAGGTGGAATAAGTGTTGAAACTCCAGACAGTTAAATTTTCACTTCACTTTGAGGTAACAATAGCTTTTATATTGATAATATATTTCTAAAACAGCAGAATTTTCCGATAAGCTTTGTATTACTTTTGTATGAAACGATTGGACTAAAACTGACTAAAGCAGAAAATTAATTTACAACTCAAAAGCTTTGCATTCAGAATGGTGGATGTCCTGTCTTATTTCTCGTCTTACGGTTAAAAAGCTTAACAGCATGTAAAAGTTTTTCCTTTTACACAGAAAGAAATTATTCGTTAATTTGCAATTACCATAAAGACTGAGGTAGGTAATAGCTTTAAGGGGAGCCAAAAATCCTCTTTGTTCTATTCAATACATAGACAAAAGTGAATGGTGTATGAAACGCCGAGTTGATTGTATGAACATACCAATTTGTCATTCGAGCATGCCCATTAAGAAGATATTAAGCCATCTGAACATAAGTATATGACCACTTTCGAATCAGTTAAGCAACGACAACAACAACAACGAAGTGGAGAAAGAGATGTGGAGGAGATAAAACAGATCATCATCAACAGCATAGAATTACAGAAAACCGAATAAAAAAACATCATCGTGCGCTCTGCATCCGTCGTCCGCACACCTACTGCCTATCTACCTACCTACCTACCTTCATAAAGTTATTTTGTTGTTACAGGATCTCTATCAATTTATAATATTCCTAGATTCTGGCATATTTCTGTACAAAACGATCAAATCGACCAAAAAATCCTCCAATGATTTGTTCCGTTTAATTACACTAATTGATTTATGACATATTATATGAACCATCAACTGCATGACATAGTCGCATAGTCGTATGTCATACGGTATGATAGAACCATAATAATCATACCATACAATACCATAATACTTCCCATTCATCGACAAATCGGAATGTCATAAAGTTAACGTGACAACATGCAAATACAAGTATGAGTGTTAGTGGTCCCCATTAGTACCGAATCAGCGTTTTATGTGGCACATTTCAACAACCAAATTTAAAAAAGCTTTCCAAGCTTAAATTCTGACCTTGACAGCATAATAAGGTGAGGACTAAATAATCAAGTTGAATTTAACGCTTTTAAAACTCAATGCTGTCCAAGCGTAATTTAAACCCCCTATCGAAGAAACTGGTAAACTCGCAATTCTCGGTATGTGCGTCAACAATAAGCTTCGTTGGAACGACCACATATTTGCCAGCGCCAAGAATGCTGCAAAATGTTTAGGTTTCCACAAACGGTGCAACATGTACTTCACTCCTTCAGACCTGGCTACTATTTACAAGGCATATATTCACCCTAAGCTTGAATAAAACTGCTTTGTCTGGCCAGGTGCCCCAATTGCACATTGACCAAGTCCACATTGCATCTACTAGATATAATTCAGAATCGCGTGATGAAACTTATTGGTGACGTAAATATCGCAACAACAATCGAATCGGTTAAACGTCGTAGGAATGTTTCCTGCTTGTCACTCTATTATCGCTTTTTCTACAAGCGGTGTTCAAAAGAAATATCCAGATGCATCCCGCACATTGTCGAACCCATCCCTAATACTCGTGCCTCAACTCGAGCCCACGGGTCTACCATTAGGCCTATCTTCGGACGAATTCAGGGGTTTCTTGCACGAGCACGGGTACACGTTGGATTGTCGACTAGGTAGCCCGTATCACGCGCTTTATCCCGTTTGTCCCGTGTTTTCACCCAATTTTGTAAGACATTTTCTTACATTGGGAAGTAAATTTCCAACATTTCCCACTTTTACTGAAGCGACTCATTTCGTCTACTTGAAATAATATACCAAGTTTCTGTTAAAGAAGAATGACATTAATGTTGCCAAAGCTAAAATAACCGATTTGTCAAATCTGACCAGCTTATTTGGATACCCTACATATATTTAAAATAATTTACAAGACCCTTTATAATTTCCTTAGCTTATTGGTTATCTTCTGGCCAAGCTAGGAAAGTTAATTGAGACCTTAAAATTTGTTCCGTTCAATAACTAGCGTAAATAATAAATTGAATTCAATTAGGTAAACTAAATAGGCGTAAAAATAAAAATTAGGCATTCAGCCTAAGTTAACCTAGTTTGATTTTAATTATGATTTCAAGACGTCTAAAAAGCCCTTGATTAGCCTTAAGGAGCCTAGTGCTTTCAGGCCCTCGAGTCTTGACCTTCTGAGGAGTAAACAAACGGTTTTCTAATTATTTTGTCCAATCACTTCCATCAGAGTTACCAAAAAATCAAACAACTTCAACTCTTATCATGCCTCTTTAATTTATTTATGAAGTTATGGAAGTTTTATGTACAAGTAGATATATTTTCAAATAAAAACTCCTTCGAATATTCATGCAAATATATTTTTTAGTTCTGTTTTTTATGTTCGATTTGTTTCTTTTGGTTTATATTAGTATTTGTATCTACAACATCTATGTATGTTTATTTGAAGATTCTCTGTTGGTTTGTTTTATTATCCATTATCATAACAATTTTCAGTTTTTATTTCAATATTTATCATTTCTAATACCATAAACAAAATGATGAAACAAAATATTTATATGTATACATTTTGTAGATTTTTTTATTTAGTTTTTTCCCTTGAATATGATAGTAGTAGTAATTTTATTTGTTGTGATTTTTTTTGTCTTGTATTTTTAAGTGATACGATTATATGAGTGGTTTTTTACTGAAACGTTATAACATAGTTTTTTTGTGTGTATATAAGATTTATTTGTATTTATATATATATATATATATGTATATATGTATAACTTGTTGATTTGGCCCCCGAAAGAAAAATTAAACAACTACTTGCACGTTAATTTTATAAGAATCTGTTTTTGTGCTTTTGTCTAAGGAGAAAAGTGTTTATATTTGCATTAAAACGAATGTTTCTAAACGATTCTGTTTTACCTTCAACAAAAAGAATAAAGTGAAGGAAAGTAATAACAAAGTATAGTAATTCGACCTCTTGTGCATACATTGAAGAATTTGACAGAACAAGTTTTTGGTTACATTATTATAAAGCAAAAATTACACAAATCAATCAAAGTAAATCAACACGAACCACAGCACACATACGGTACGACCCTAAAGTCTTTGCAAGGCCTAAGGAAAAAAATTTCTTTATGACTTTTAAGAACTTATCACATTGGTCAATTTAATAAATAAATTAAATGAACTAAGTAGCTAGGTAGATATTATAATTTTATTTATTTTTAAAGCCTTGGCTCGAGATCATTATTACTTTACATTTACTTAGACTGGCGTATTAGTATACCTTATAGTGAAAACGAACCAATATAATTCACTTTTGACTCGAGAGAGTATAATTTACTGATCATTCACTTTTTGGAAAAAGACAAGATTTTGAAGAAGCTTAGTTGCATGTTACTTACTTAAAAATGAAAAAGGGAAACAGAACTGCTCACAACATGTATTCTTCTGAAGTAAAATTTCGTGGAAGCTTTCAAAGTTAAGTTTCAAGAATTGATAAATGTGATGATTATTTTTATAAAGAAATATCTCCGTGGTGCGAATGCAGAGGAAAATTATTATTATTATGCGAAACTCCGGGTATGGTTTGGAAATAAACGCTTATGCGAAAGCAAGAAAAAATTGCCAACAAATGTCATATTAATATTGCTTCATTTTTGAGTTTATCAGCTTCTGGTGGAGAAGAAATATATAAAGCATCTGCCCCCCTGACACTCTGTATTTTATGTACATTTAATCATTAAGTTATATACACGCAACATTGTATAATTATATAAATTGTTTCTATTCTGAATAGTTTAGTATATATGAATATATGAAAATATAATATGAATTTATAAATTAGATGTTAGTTGTTTTGGTTTCTTTATTGTATTTAGAAGTACAAGTAAGTGAATGTAGAGTTTGTATGGTCGTTAGGCTAAGGTTATTTTCCATCGTTTATAGATGCACACACATATGTTTAGTATATATATATATAATATTCTATGTATACAGATATATTTAAAAGTATTTCATACAAATATTCATATACATAAACATATCATTAGTAATAATGGTCAACTAGGCTCAACTAGGACTGTCTGACTGAGCAATGTGCTGAAGCGTTTTACGTTGTTTGCAATTTACGCTTCTAGCTGGTGCGAAGAGAATTAAAATTTCTTGCAGATGGTTATTACTGCAAAAAAATAACGGTACTCAGTTCAAAAAACGCTTACTACACAAGTAAATCGATTCAATAAGAAATTACTAACTTAGAGTCTAAAGTGAGTAAGCAAACAAGATATGAATCTTTGTTGTTGTTGTTGTTATTGTTGTTTTAAGCAATTTAAAAAAAAAAATTAAACTTAAACTAATAATGGAAATAGGAAATTTTGAGTACCTATGTACATTATTTTCCCTGCATTAGAAGTAAATACACAAACCTTAAGTCTAAAGCAAACCTCCTGTTTGAATTTCCTTAAGCTATTTAAAAATTCATTTCACTTAGTAAGAACTAAAATTTGCATACCAGTGAGGATGCTGCAAAAAAATTTGATATATGTCTCTTACAACATCGACCAACAGCTCAAATGATATTTTGGGATTTTTGGTAAAATCCAAGGATCAAATCAAATCTTCACATTGCTACCTCCACACTGTTACATTGACACTATTTGTTATAGTTTTTGTTTTGGGTATATAAACGTTATTACGTAAATAGTACACACAAATATCTATATGTATAGGTATATATTATTTGTATAAATATATCAGCATTGTATTTCTTTGACTTAATAGTTTGTTTACTTGTAATTGTGGTTCACTTTTTTAATAAACTGTCCGACTGATGAAACTTATGTATAAATAAATTGTATGTATATATGTTATAATTATAACTATTATGTTAATTATCAACAGAAGTAAAATTTGCCTTGTATATGTATATAAGATATATTTATACAGTATTATCGTATTATATATATGTATATATATTTGTTAGAGTACATTTGGATAGCTGCGGGTAAATATAATATTTTCTGAATTGTTTGAATTCTAAATTTGACTAATTTAATTAATATTTAAGAAATATATAAGAAAATGTAAACAAAATACATATAAGAAAGAAAGAAATCTCAACATTAATGATTTGGAAATGATATAAAATTGTTAACATCATTGACACACAGTCAAATATTATTTGAATCCTTTATTTTGAAAGTGGTGTAAGTCCATTTTTTCTTCTTTAGAGATATTAAAAAGTTACCATTTTGTAGTTTGTTTTATATAATGGACACACGATACAGTATTTAAACCCTTATAATGTTAGGAAATTAGGAAGAGGAAAAGAAGAGATGTCTATGCTCGTCTGTCTTAAATGACTGCAGATCATACAAATGTGGACACACAGAATCGGTAAGTTCATTCCACAACTCAATTTCATTTATTGAAGAATTTAACATATGGATATTTTAAAATACTAACTCTGAATTGGTTATAAATAAAATGTGCACACTAAATTATAAGTAAATTGTATGATATAAATGGACTAAGACTACTTCGAAAATAAACAGTTCATTTGTTTATAATGGTGTAGTGATTTTTGTGAAAACTATGATAGAAAATTAATAAACTTTCATATTTTTATTTTATTTTAATTCGACTTGTACAGATTTCTTAATTAAATTAAAGTGGTAACTCCATAACAAAAGAGTGCTTTAATTCTATTTTGATAAATACATTTTTAGCTTTTATACTCTAAGCTAAAAAAAGACAAAAATATGAATTTCAAAAAAAAAAGCTAGTTTTGAAACCACGAGTTTATCGTATCTATTGCCGTCGAATTATGCATCAAAAAATGATATGCTCTATGTAGTAGCTAATATTTCATTTAAAAATAAAGTCAAATTGGAAAATCTTCTAAATCTTTACATAATGGACAGGATAAACAACATGTCTTGGAACACTTTATAAGAAGAAATACTCTATAGTAAGTATTTTAAAACGAGAATAATGTAACGTAATTTTTGAAAGTGCTGTCAATTAGTGATACAGAAAATCGAGTAAATTTTATAAAATATTTGTATGGGACGAAGTCCAAGGGACTCCAAATTTTAATAGAAAGTGTTATCACGTGAGACCCACATGTGTGCAACGTTGGAATAAAATCGGCCTTTTGGAAGTGGCTTAAAAATTGATCACAAGATCTGACCAGTCAGCCAGCCTGCCACGGGCACGCGAAGTTAATATAGAGAATTTAATAAACAGAGAAGAACGATTTGTCAAATAGAGATATATGATGGTTATATTATATATGACGCTCCAAGCATCAACTTCTATTAACAGTTACTATTTTAAAACGTTTTTATTAGCTCGCTTTCGTGTATGTCTGTCTGTGCGGGCGGAATTTTGTAATTGATTTTAAACTAACTTCCCATTGAGCTAGGGACTTGAAACTATAAACATAGCTCAGAACTGGATGAACATTGATAAATTACAAAAAAAAAAGATAACAAATAGCAAGAAAAAAATTAATTCAATGCTAGTTTGCAATTTGTGTCAGAATAAAGCAAACTACTACGCACAATACTCATTTAAAACGATTCTAGGCCAATTATACTATTGAATGATCAAAAAGATAGATTGTAATCCAATCAAACATGGTTTTATCGAATTCAAAACTCTGTCAACTGCCCTTGAAATTTCCAATGCAATAAATATGCTCTCACCAAATTTAGATAGATCATAATTGTTTTTTTTTACAAAACGTAAAAAGACAAAAGTTGGAAGAAATTAAAGTAAAAAAAAAAATTCAAAGATAGAGCAACTTCATTTCCAAGAATCATGCCGTTCTTTCAGGTATCTTACTAACGCCAGCGCAGAAGAGTTCATTTGAAATTCAATTAATACAATTTTTCTTACTACATTTTGAGTGCATTTGGAATAAAACAAAAATAAAACATCCCAAAAAATTCATGTAAGTTCTCCAATAACCAAAAGTATACTGAATTCCACTATAAATAATATTCGGCGCGAAAGACCGATGCGGTCGCGACCATTTGTGTGCATGTATATTTTTGGACACAAATGGAAGGGACCTACAATTTAAGGCCGGATCCGAACGGCGAATTGAGAAGCTTTCAGAGACAAGTTATTACTCTCGGAACGTTTGTCACCCATTCGCGAGAGGTGGGACATCGTGAAAAATACTTTTGGTATTAGTGGGATTTGAACCACGAATCTCCTGCTCAGTAGTCATGCACCTTTGCACTGAGCCACGGCGCCACTATTCCACTATTAATGCTGAAATATAAAAACACATGCGAAGCACTGCAACCAAACAACAAAACAACCGCAATCGTAAAGCAAATCAGCGCTACTCACAGCGCACCAGCGCACACAGAACACAATCATTATAGTATGAAATAGTCTGATGCCGCTATATGGAAAAAAAACTTGTATGGGAGCGCCCCGACCCCGCGGCTCAAATTTTAATAGAAAGTGTTGTCATGGGAAGTACACATGTGTGCATAGTTTAAATAAAATCTTCAAATAATAATATAACGAATATACAACATTTTCTTTTTATTATCGATCCTACTGCAAACTTTTCTTCAAACTTTACCTAATTTTACTTTATTATTTTTTCTCCTAAACAATCGATTTTCAAATATGGAAAAAATTACACAAAACATTTTATGGGGAGTAAAATCAAGTGTTAACTGGTTACGCATTAACTTGTTAAGTGTTAATTGGTTACGCGTTAACAAAAAGTAAATTCGTTCGTTTTTGACCTTTCACAAGACCCAGAGAGCTGAAAATTTGTGAGCAGCTATATCTCACACAGCATTTTTGATATTCCGCGTGTGATGCGTGTCGCGCGTCGTGTCTGGTGTGTGTAATGCATAGAATAGTGGAACTGGTATATATCGGCTTCTACCAGTCAGAATTTAATGAGACTTGTTTTATAACAACTGGTTAGCGCTCGGCTTGCAATGACGTAATTTGTGACACGTAGCGTGTGGCGCGTGTTATATATGAAAATCGATTCTTACGGAGTAAACTTCATTCGCGCGTCGGAACTGACACGCACCTTTTTTCACGTATAATTTGAAATAAAAAATAATCAATGTTACATATTGTATAAAGAAAAAGTAAAAACTTATACATATAAAGAAGACAATTTTTTAACAAATTTTGAAAATTTATTAAGAAATAAATGTTTCACTGTTTTTCATTATTATTAATTTTATTTAGTATTCTTCTGCACAAGTGCTACAGAAATTAAAAATGTCTTCGTTTATTTTTCTGTCCTTTCTACACTCGTTCCTAATTACTACTATTTATCTACCATTATATACTTTCCTAAAACACCCTGAGTCTATGTATTGTTATACTTAGTAAAAATTAAACAATAAACACACCCCATTATACAATGTTTGCTTTTCTTAATATTTAATATTAATATTTTCATAACATAATGTGTGGTTTTTATTTAACAAAATGACATCATTTGCATATTACTTAAAATTTAAACAAAATAAAAATGAAAATAAATGTGTTTCTAACAAAGAAGCTTAAAAAACACAGCCAACAAAAAATTTATTTATACAAATTTATTTGTCCTGTTTCTTTGCTTTACACGCATATTTTGAACTCTTTTCACGAGAATACGATCCTTCGTCTGTCGTTAAGTTTTTATCGGTATTGTTGTTGTTGCCCTTCTTGCTTTTTTTTGGTGCTGGTGGTGGTGGTGGTGCGTCTTTTACCCCCTGCACTTCAATGTTTACTGCATTTTCTTATCCTCGTGGGCTTTTTTCACAATTGCCAGCTTCGAGTGGGGTGATGCAGGGGAGAGCGAACGGTATGGTGGCTCCTTTGTTCCGTGTAAAACAAGAGACCATTCCTTCAGAAAACCGGTACGCGGTTGTTGTGAATTAAAACGAGCCTGGTCAAAGTAAAAAGAAAAAACAGTTAAAGAAATTTGTTAAATGATCCATATTGGAATTATGTGAACATTTCTAGAGTGCTACTATAAGGATTTTCGATTTGCTTTTATTTGGTTTTCATATAAAATTATCTCCTATAACTCCTCTTAATATCACCAGTTAGAGTATTTATGTTCTCACACAAAGAGCAGGCCCTGTTTTTCAAGAAACTTTGGATGAATTATCAAAAAAAATTTCCCAGTTTCCATTATTCTCCAGCGAAACTTTTTCTTCAAGATAAAATCTTTGCCGGACCCAGATGCAGGCGTATATTTTTTTCCATTGACTATCTTACGGAAGGTAAACCGCTACAAAAGCATATTTTGCCAAGCTTCCAGTATCTCTTTTACTACGTAAAAGACAGTAAAAAGGGCCAATGCAATTCCATGTTTGGTGAGTTTATCTGCCCTACAGTTCCCTAGAATATCTCTTTGCCCTGGCACCCAGCACAGGTGAATGTTGAACTGCTCGGGCATCTCCTTGAGAGATGATCGGCAGTCTAGGACTACAAAAGAGTTCGTAGAGATGATTCTAAGGATTTTAAGCCCTATCTCGAACCATATTTGTACTCACCTCTAATTTCCACGTTCCATGTGGATACTCGCCCCATGTATGTGTTGTCATGAATGGCCACTTAGTAAAACCATCACGATGATCATCATCATTGGCACGCTTCGACAGAATCATTGATCTGCTGAAAGATATTAAACCGTCGCCGAAAAAAACGTCCTCTTGTTTGAAATACATATAAAAAATAATCGAATCAGTTTTTTTATCACCTGGTTCCCATGGGCGATGTCAAAAATAACTCCAAATCTCCTCGCCTGGAAGCATTCGCAGTAATTACAGCCTGCACATGTTCTAAGTAATTAACCTCGGTATCGGTGCCTTTGCATGCGTTGGTGTTGATTTCAAGAAATAGTGATCGACCGGATAAAATTTGCCTACAAACGCACAAAATATTTCAATGTCGTCCATGCCATTTTACTACTGCTATACTCACTGTGGTTGTGTGATAGCTCCAGCTTCGCAATGATATCGCGGTGGCACACTGTGCCACTTTTTCGCCAATGTAACCATTCCACCCGCATCGAGAACACCAAAACCGAAAAGATGGTTAAATTCTAAGCCAACTCCATTCATTGTCCAGTGGAAGCGATTTTTGGCATCGAACAAAGAGTTCCGCTTCGATGTGAGCACCGTCAAGTGTTGGATGTCACGCCAAGTTAGAGCAGGACTGGAAGGTGTGCATACGAAATTAGCAATAATTTATTTTGAACGTTTGTCTGTCTCAATTTGAAACTTTAATGTTTTGAAACCCTAAGACAGCATCGCACACACTTACTTAGCTTCCAGGGCCAATGCAAACACGCCAGCTGCTTCAGGTGCCGCCGCACTGGTTCCCGAATGAGTTGTCGTACACTTGCCATACAAATCGGTGGTTGCCACTCCGGTATTTGGATCCTTTGCGCCATTACTGAAAGTACTGGCCAACGTCGAGCTGCAACTCTCATCGTAGTGAGCATTCTGACCATCGTTAATAGCACTGTTGATTGATATCGTCCACATAGACGCTGCATAGCCATCACAGTTGCAGTCGTCTTCTTCGCCACCATCACCCGATGCCCAAACATAGATATTGCCCAAGCCATTCCGTCCCTACGATGGTAAAAGTAAACACAAAAGAAGATGCAATTAAAATTAATTACATTGCCATTTCAAGACTACTACTTTATTCCTCACACACACATTTTACACCTACCTCGTTAACACCCTGTACAATGGCCCGCATCGTAGCATTGCGAGGGCCATCAACCGTCTTGCCATCGTCTGTTGGGCCCCAGGATGCACTATAAATGTCAATTTTATGTGGTTCGTGACCCATTGAATTGGCTTCGATTAAATCTGTCATATAGGGTTGATCGAGCATTCGGATTCCTGCAAGCAGATTTAATGAGTATAGGAATAATGGTGTCGCTACATAAACCACCACATTTTATGACGATTTTAACGAAAGTGCACTTCATTTGGTACAGTATTCGCCTTTTCCATTTACTTTTAAACTGGAAATTCACTTAACTTACCCGCAATCTTACTGTCGTACGCGACACCTACGCCACATATTCCATTATCTCGAGCTGCAGCCACTTCTCCAGCACACCGAGTACCATGACTGTGGAAAGCAGGAAGAGAGAACACATAGAAATATACCTACAATGTAGTCGTATATAGTCATACTCATGAATCAAGGATACTTTAATTTATCTCTTGGCATTCAGCAAATCCACTGCAGAAGTATCTGCTTGCGTTATTCTAACTGAACTTACCTATTGAACCAATCATCGGTATACCGCGGATACGGATATGGATCGTTACTGCTGAAATCGTAACTGGCTTCTGCATTCTGAAAGGTAAATTTATACATAAATTTTGGTGGTTTTTTATTTTACAGAAATACTCTTTTAATTGTAGTTTTAGCTTAGATGGATTGGTGATCCCATCCTGAGTTCAATAAAATAGTTATCACTGCAAGTGCAGTGTTAGTTCAAAATGAATGACATCGGCTCGAAATCGAGACCGGTGGAAAGATTTTTTGCAGGAGGCCAGAACCAGACCCCGGCTGTGAAAGTTGTTTGTCATTCTTAAGCCGGTTCAAAATTAGGGAAAGACCACAACGTATTGTAGCTACGCGTTGGCCACATGCTTGTCCTACTAACTTGCAATCATAACCCATGTAAATTAATACATTTGTTATAATCAGAATACAAATATATATATTTTTTATAATTCGCGCACGCTTAAAGGGGTTCGCACTCTTATAATGCCTGACTATATGTTTGGCACAGCGTGGGCATTAAGGAAAATGAGAAGAAAAGAGGAGATGTTTATGAGCTTGTGTTTTGAATGCCTGTAGATCAAAGTGATGTGGAAAGACCGAACTTGGCAGAGCATTCCACATATGTGTTGTACGGCTGAAGAAAGAATCCCTTAACTTAACTGTACGTTCAATGATAGGCTTGAGGGTAAGCTTATGAGCATTTAGAGCACCACGAGTGGTACGGTTGAATTCAAGGAGAGGTGGCATGTAGATGGCTATTTCACTTGAGCACCGCTGGTGGAAGAAACGATAAAACAGTGACAAGCAGCGTTACCAATAACTTTCATCGCAGGGTTTTGTATTCTATCTAGCTGATGCAAAGTAGTTTTAGGCGCGGCAGACCAGATATGCCAATTGTACTCAAGTTTATGGCGAATAAAAGCCTTGTATATGGTAGCCAGATCAAAGAGAGTGAAATATTTCTTGCACCGGGCTAACATTTCGCAGCATTTTTGGCAACGGTAAATATGTTGTTATTCCAACGAAGCTTATCGTTAGCGCACATACCGAGAATTGCGAGATTTTCAGTTTCCTCGATGCAAGTGCCATTCATGGATAATGGCATGGGATTTACGATTCGGTTAGATGAAAGGAGGCAGCATTGGGTTTTGGAAGCGTTAAATTCTACTAGATTGTTTTCTCCTCATTATATTATGCAGTCTAGGTCAGAATTTAACGTACATAACATATGAAGTTGTTTGAGTTCCACATGAAAAGTTGAGGGACGTTCCTCAAACTTATATGAGAAGGCTGTCGTCAGCGAAAGAGTAAATTGGTTTAGAAGTCACAGATAAGAGATCATTAATATAAATGAGGAAAAGTGTCGGGGATAAAACAGAGCCCTTGGGAACGCTAGCATTTAAGTAATGAACTTTAGACTTGAAACCGTCCAATACAACTTGAATTGAGTGGTCCAAAAGATAGTTCTAATCCAGTGAAGCAGTTTATCATCGACTCCATAAACACTCATTTTGGACAAAAGAGCTTGATGCCAAACTCTTTCAAATGCCTTTGAAATATCGAGTGCAACAACTTTGTTTTCTCCGAATTGATGCAAAGACCGGTTCCACTGTTAGGTGAGATATGCCATCAAATCACCAGTAGAACGTTGCCCATGAAATCCATACTGCCGGTCACTAAGGATTTCGTTTGTTTTAAGATATTTCTTGAGCTGAAAATTGATCAGCGTTTCCATGACCTTGGAAAAAATGGATGTAACTGCTATGGGTCGGTACGAAGAAGGAGACGACCGCTCGCCTTTTTTGGATATGGGCTGGACAAAGGTTTTTTTTCCAACTTCTCGGGAAGAGTCCAGAACTATTGCCGAAATACCATCTGGCCCAGTGGATTTGTGAGTATAAGATCGTTTAAAACTCTAGCAACTGCACGAGTACGAATGAATATCTGTCCCATAGAGTGTTCAATACTCTGAGGTGCAGGAGGCATCAATGTACAATCTGGAAGCGTGAAGCTAGCTGCGAATTGCGCAGCAAATCGAGTAGAATTTAACGTTTTCAAAACCCAATGCTATTTCCTGTCGTCTAAGCTAATCCTAAATTCTTATCTATTATCCATGAATGAGAATTGCATCGAGGTAACTGAAAAATTCGCAATTCTTGGTAAGTGCGTTAACGACAAGCATTGTTGGAATGACCACTTCTTCGCCAACGCCGAAAATGTTGTGAAATAACACACGGTGCACAAAATCTTATATGGTTACTATCTACAAGCCTTTTATTCGCCCCAAGCTTGAGTATAATTGTCAAATCATGTCAGGTGCATCGCTGCTAGATAGAATATAAAACCGTTCGAGAAAACTCATCGGTGATGAAAACACTGCGAATTCGCTTGATCACCGCAGGAACAATTCCTGCTTGTCACTGTTTTATCGCTTTTCAGCCAGCGGTGCTCAAGAATAATAGCCAGTTGCATGCCATCTCTCTATGAATTTAACCTCAATAATCGTGCCGCTCTTAATGATAATCAGTTTACCCTCAAGCCCATTTTCGGACGTACACTTAAGTTCAGAGATTCGTTCTTCAGCCGTACAATACATATGTGGAATGATCCACAAACACACATGTATGCAAAATTTCAATAACATTGGGTTTGGGAAGTGGGTTAAAAATTGATGCCACGACAAATAGACAGACAAACAGGCAGACAAAGTCGACGGACACGCGAAGTTATTCATCACTACTCAGAATTGGCTGTTATTTTAGTCCCACTCTTGTTTTCTGAACAAAATCCTTGTACAGAAAATAAAGCCAAAAATAGTTCGGAATATACAAAAAAACATATGGTATCTTTTTGTCAGTTTAACTACTTAACGGTTTAAAATACATGGTAAGTAGTATGTTATGAACCTCTTTTTGTAAAGTCCACTTTTTTATTCTATATAGTATATAGCAACCAATCAAATTGTGCCAAAAACACAAAGCCAGCAATGAGCTCGCATTTTTTCGCCATTTTTATCGTAAAGCATGACAACATTAACTGACACATTTCTTGATTACACTTGAAATACAATATGTCCTTTCAGTTTTGTTTTAAGTCAACAACAAGAACACTAAACTAAAAAAAACATGGTTTGGTGTGAAACTGAAATGCATTAGCGAATCAATTTAATATTTCACTTTTGTGTTTATCAAAAGTAAATTGAATCCATCAAAAGTTGTGATAGACGATAATTAGTTTAACGCCCGTGGTGCCAAAAGAGCAAAATGTGTTACAGACAAGCTTTGATGTTCATACACTCTACAGGGTATAATAAGAGTGTTACTATTATTTTTTGAGTACATTAGAAAAATATAGTGATATTGATCGTCGGTCCGTCTGGCTACCCGTTGGTCGGTAAGTCTGTCCATAAGTGCATCCATTTGTCTGTAAGTCGTTTGGCAACCGCCTGTCGCTCTATCTGCCCGTTCATCTTTGCTTCCATCTGACTAATTTACTATCCCTTTCTTCATATCTCCTCACTTATTATCTGTTGGTCTTTCTAAAGTAATACTGATTACCAATCAAATTACCTCTCAAATCGTCTCATCATCGAAAAGTGTCCAATGTTTATTTTTGGCTCAAATTTATTCCATAAAATGTAAATATGAACACAGTTTGAAAAAATCGACTTGCACAGAATATCATTCTATAGCGAAACGTTTAATAATGCAGCTAAAGTACTAGTACCAAGTAAGGATAACTACCTATTATAGGTTTAGACTACCCCTTGTAGTGTAGCGGAGGTTTTTCTTCTTACTTTATATTTCACTTTAGTCTTAAAAGTAGAAAATAACGAAAGTGTTTTACCACACCCATCGTCTTCATATTACCCTGCGATGTTTGTGATGTTGGCTTCGCAGTCTCCGCATGGCATTCTGTACAATAAGCCCTCAGTCGAAATGAGTTTCTCAAATACATTATCCTACAAGCATAATTAAGTTCATTTTGTATATTTAGAAAATAATGGATAATAATATACTAGGATAGTTTATAGAACATCAGCACCACACAGCTGATGGGTAGAAAATTTCATTATTTCATGTACCCAATAGGGCGCGCAATAGATCGGACATCAATTTAATTTCTTAACTTTAATTTGCTACAGAAAGTTAAATCGATAGACGTCGAAGTAGTATCAATTGAGCTACATATTACATATACTACGAGGGCGGACTAAAAAGTAAAATCAAGAGATGGTGATACCGTTATAAAAGCAATGTTGGCTTTCGTACATACTATCCCTTAAAAATGTTTTTTGTCAAATTGTCTGCCAGCTGTGTGTGACAATCATTGAAAGTGAACGACAATCGATGAGTGAAGTTATGCGAGATTGCTGGGGCTCTGGGTATTTCATGTAATGTAATGTGGAGAATGTATTGCATGAATATTAGGGACTGAATAAGCTGAGGAAAATGCGTGCCGGGTTTGCTTTCTTTTGACAAAAAGCACGACCGTGTGACAACTTCATAGGAGTGCTTGGCGTTGTTTAACCACGACAAAGAGAAGTTTTTGCGCCGTCTTGTAATCGTGAACAAAGCATGGATCCATCACAACAGTAGACAACTCCTGGCGTATCGAAGCTAAAAAAGGCAAAGGTGGGTCTGTCGGCCATCAAGGTAATGGCCGTAGTTTCTTTGGGTTCAACCCGGTATGATTTGCATAGATTATCTTGAAAAGAGCAAAATAATCCGCGGCGTATATTAAGCTGAGCTGTTGGATCGATTCGATGCCGATTTGAAGCTAAAGCAGCTGCATTTGGGGAATAATAAATTGCTTTTCGACCAAGACAATGCACCGGCACAAAAGTTCGCAGTCGCAATGGTAAAATTACATGAATCGCGCAACAAATTGCTTCCTCATCCACTGTATTCTCGAGACTTGGCCCCCTCCGACTATTATCTATTTACTACTTGAAGAAATAGCTCGATATTAAGAGAATTTGAGTGAATGAGGAAGTTATCAATGCAACAGAGGCCTAATTTAGGGTTTTCAGAAATCGTATTATTCGGAGGGTATCGAAAAATTGAAATTTTGTGTATTAATGGAAAAGGAGACTTTGTTTAGAAATAAATTGAATTTTGATTAATTTTCATCCTGCCCTCGTGTATGTATACTGTTACTGTTTTTGGTTTGTTTGTTGTCAGGGCATAAGTACCGCTCCACGTAAGTCCTTCAACTGCCTTTGTGTTATGTGCGATGTGAAAATCGCTTTCGGCGATATGACCGCAAAAATATGTTGGTAGCCAATATTCAGGCGGTACATTGGCATTGGCACCCATAGTTGAAACGAGAGCACTTATGACAATGGACAACGAATTATAGAGATGGTGCAATAAAGAATTTTTTATCGCGAGTACAAGGTTTGCGCGTAAGAATATACCTGGGTAACTTTTGAAACTGCCATACTAGAAACCAGATAAACCACGTGTTGGTAGACTGCCACCAAAATGCGCATCTGGTGACGGTTAAAAACGTAAAGTAGTACCAACATAAACTCGGACTTGTTTTGTACGATGTAGCTGGAAGCGCAACCGACAAAAGAATCCGGCATGCCTAATTGCTTAATTTGAATGGAAATAACATCTGGAGATACTGCCATAGCATGACTGCAAGAGAACGGGAAGACAAGAAGCGAATTGCTTAAAAAATATCCTGGCGGCTTGACTGGAATGTGACCGATACTTAGTCCTAATGAAAGCCAATTGCGGGTGCTTTACGAGCTGCCTCTACACACAGACATGACTGCAACTCTTGTAAAGATTCAGTTTTTAAGATTTTGATGAATTTATTTGTAGGCAGTTTAATATAGAAAGCCTTCATTTATATTGTAATAGAACAGATATACCGACGGACAGACACGGGCAAGGTAATATATGAGCATTAAGAATTAAAAAATTACCTAACAGTGCACAGACCCATCCGTAATATTGTTTATCAATTGTAAATAACTGTCATACGCGTGAAGTGTGTACATGCTTGCAAATAAAATTTATTTTTAGAAGTTTTACGACAGATGACTTATATGTAGTTGCGAGTATAAATAATCATATTCGGCGCTACAGACCGTTGTGGTCCAATGCCTAGCTTCTCGCGACCATTTGTGTTGTGCATGTATATTTTTGTACACAAATTAAAAGGGCCTACAATTTAATGCCGTATCCGTATAGAAACTATTCCAGGCACATCACACAGACCTGTAGTGTATGAAATGAGCTACTAAATACGAAGAGTCGCTCATAAGGTTATTCTATGTACCAGTAGCCCACTTTGGGTAGCACAGTACGAAGATATTGCCAATAAATAGCATACTCTAAGTACCCACGGCCCTTATTTAAAATCCCGCGGTAAAGCCCAGCACCCCAACCATTAGTGGAACACCAGCACAAGTGGATGTCCACCTAAGTAAGTAAGTACTCCTTAATTGTAATAATTCTTTTATTATTTTAACCATTATCAACATTGCCCTTGAAAAAATAAAAGGATTGCTATTGGTGCAAGTGATCGTACCTTAATAATTTGGAATTACAGATACAGCTCAGTAATTTTTGGTTTTATTATGTAGCTTTTGTTATTAAAATGAAGTTTTATGAGTATTTAATGCGAGAATTCCGTAACAATATTTCAAGCTAACACATCGAATATTTAATACAACTTAAAAAAATATCTTCGTTCGGATTCTCGTTATCTCTTACTCAAAAATAATTTATTTTAAACTAACTCGGATGTGCGCGTAACATCACGCACTACAAACAAAATCTGTGTTTAATTTCAGTATTCAGTATTTATTCCCATGATAGACAACTTTCTGAGTTCATATAATGACCGACATAGCGAAAATTTTCAATTAAATGAATTTAATATCTAGCAGTCACATGTGAGCACGAGGAATAAGCTGCAAATGTAATTGGAGCAGTTGATATCCCCGACAACAAAAGAGGTCAGGACGAATAAATGAAAAAGGAGATTGAGGGAGGAATAATCCATTTTAATTAAATTGTTATTTATAATTACATACGAGTACATTTGGGACGAGTGTTCTATGAGTTCAAAACTTTTAAAGATTACGTATTAATTAAAATTCTATTAAAAATTTATTTCAGCTCCATGAAATGAACTAATTGAATTTTTGTATATTTTTCTATAGAACCTACATTAAGAGAAGATCAAGTGAAAGAATCGAATAGGTAGGTACGAAGGTGGAGTGGCGATGCTTGCTGACTTGGCGAGGTTCTCAAATAGTACTGTGGAGCGCCGTTTTGCTGCAACAGTCATCAGGAGACCCAATGCAACGCAAAATGGTTGTGTGTATTTATATCTAACCTGTAGCATTAAGGTAAGAAATTAGATCTGTGATGCCGTACTCTGAAAGCTCCTTCAGGCCAGAAAAGAAGGGAATACTTAGTTTGCGGAAACGAAGAGCCGCAAGGGCCAGGCACTTGCACAGAAAATGAATGAGAGTTTCTTTCTCATTCATATCTAGGCAGCTCTTGCAAAAGGTATTGTGAGGGATTCCCAGTTTGGCTGCGTAGCTGCCCACCGGCAACCACTCTGAAAATATCTTTCCGAGATCTGGAGATCAGCTCGGTGGATTTGCTTTTATTATAGGAATATAAGAAACGTGGCGCAATAAGTTAAATTGCTCAACCTTAGCTGTGCTTTTGTGGTAAGTAAGGATCGAGTTACAAGATTTGCAGCCACTGAACAGGTGAAATCAGAGAATTGCTCGTACCTTCCAAATCTATAATCGGAGCAGTTCAGTGGAACAGAGGAATAGTAACGTAATTATTACTGTACATATGTGCGAAATTTCAATTCGATTGTTTAACGAGAAGTTTGTCAAAATAGGCTTGCAAGATTTGAACAGCAAAAGTTTGAATCTTCCATGTCCATCATCAAAATACTTATTGGTAGCATAACTTTGTATTGTCACCAGCATAACATGTTTGTATAAAATTTCAACTAAATTGGACAACTGGAAGTTAATGAAAATCGAGTTGCAAGAGTCTATTATCTGACCAGCTCAGTGGAATCATAGCATTGTATTGTCATTAGGAATGTACATCTGTGCGAAATTTCAATTGAATTGGATGTCGGTAAGCGTATCAAAATAGTCTTGCAAGAATTGACACAGAAAAAACTTAGAAGCTTCTACAACACAAGTCTGTGATCGGAATAGTTAATTTGCACCACATAAATGCATTGTCAAACTACATGTTTGTAGAAAATTTAAACTCAATGAAAATCGAGTTGCAAAATTTGCAACGAATAAACAGGTGAATCCAAAAAACTGCCTATACTTGTATCAACTGAAATCTTTTATTGAAGGATATCCTACTAATCAAGTGTGGTTATTGGTTGTTTCTATTGGAAATTTGAAAAAACTACAAAATGAATTCAAATATGACACACCCGTACATAACACACGAGTATGAGCACACGACAGTAAAATATTTCTTCTGCTATCTCCCGTCGCAAGGAAATTCGATTCTCTGGAATATTTCTGCAAAAAGGAAAAAAATTGCAGAATTTTCAAGAACTGTTTGATGGAGAAAAAAATTGCAATATTTTCAAAGCATAGGACACACACTTTGATGGAGTAATTTAATCAAAATGAACTGAAGCAAAGAAATACCAAACATAAGTGAGCATATGGCAAATATTCAACCAGACAGCAATCCTGTTGCATTCCGTTTAACTAAAAATTTGTATCCTCTATAAAAGGGATCAAGAATATTGCTATTTTCTTGCAAGTAAATTTTTTGCGTAGGAATTTAGTAATGTAGACTGTTTCAACCTACGCTTATGGGTTCTTTAAAAATGTTAGACGTAGTTACGAATAACATAAGTTAAGGACTACAAGATTGATGTTGGATGATTCGTATTTCTGAGGATTTTCTCATAGTCCTAATTTTCATATAAGAAAGTAAAAGTCTCAAGTAAATGGATTTAATATCCATTTGTCTGAGTAAAAATTCACTGGAAAACATCAATTGGAATATCTTTGAGCGAAGAATTTATCGTTAATTTCATAGAGATCCCTTTATGATTAAACAAATCTCCTTTTTCGTAGAAGCTAAAATCCGATGATAGCATCATCATCAGAATTTAAACATAACTCAATTCATTATTTCTTTCTTAAAAATTGCACAGACAGACTGATGGACTATTAAATCTGTAAGATACTCGTATATTGTAAAAGACTAAACACTTAAATATTAGAAATTTAAAAATAAAACTGGCGGTATGTGATACATTACTCGTGGGTACAGATTTAAACAACATAAATCGTTGGCAATTTAGTTATAAAGTTATGTGATTAATAAATCTAACAAATAATATAGGATGCTTACTTCAAAATTATTAGTTCAAAGTAAAAAAATCAGACAGACGTGAAATAAAAATCGTTAAACCTAAAATTTTTGGTACCGCCAACAGGACATATATATTCAAATGACTAGCCAAGAAATAAGTCAATGTCTTAGCTTCCTTTATAGAGAAAGACGAATTGAAGCACCAATTACGTTAATATACTCGTACAACAATGGCTCCAAGATCTTCAGTCTGGTTAAGGTTAAATGGGCAGTAGGCTCCTTCAAACAAATCAAAGCCCCGGCGGTGATGGTGTCTTTCCAGCGCTTCTACAGAAGGCAATCAATCCCATCCTGCCAGGTATTAACGCTCTACTTAGAGCCAGCTAAAACTGAGGTTACATCCCAACTACCTAGAGATATGTAGATGTGATCTTTATCCCCAAACCAGAAAGTAGTCCTAGTGAGCTGCCTAAATCCTATAGACATATAAGTCTAACATCATTTGTTCTCAAAACCATGGAGAGAATAATTGATGTTTTTATTAGAGGATGGCTAGACTTTTCTACCCCTCTGCAATCTGGAGTTTCCATACAGGAAAAGTAAAAGCACTGAAGGTACCTTTCACTATTTATAGTGTTAAGAAGATGGAAGGAAATTTTCGTTCCAAGAAATTGGCTCTATGCGCCTTCATTGACATTGAGGGCGCATTCGATATAGCTGGCTACGACCCAATAACAAGAGAAATTAGTAGCAAAGAAGGCTCGATCAACCAATAGATAAGGGCCATGCGTGACAGTCCAGATATTACTTCCTCCTCAGGAAGTGTACCTGTGTCTGTGATCGCAGTTAAGGGGTGTCCCCAGGGAGGAGTTCCTTCCTCCCTTGTGTGGTCATTTAGTCATCGACACTCTTCTAGTCAATCTGCATAGATCAGGCTACATCGCCATTGGATATGCCGTTGATTTGACGATTCTTGTTAGTGGAAAAAAAGCACGTTCATTTCTAGTATTATGCAAGGTGCTTTACAAGACGTTTTAGAATTGTGCAGCAGAGAAGAACTACATATCAATCCTTGGCAAAACCATTCTAGTGCCTTTCACAAAAAGAAGATTGGTCAATCTCGGACCTATCACTATCAAAGGCACCATTCTAGTTTATTCCAGCGAGGTTAAATATCTCGGAAATATCCTTGATAAACGGCTCAGCTGGAATTCTCACATCCAGTCCACCATCGAACGCGCCACTAACGCCATGTGGGCCAGTAGACGCCTTTACGGCAAAACTTTGGGTCTGAATCCAAAAATGATACACTCGATGTATACAATGATGGTGAGGCCCATTATCACGTACGCGGCCATCATTTGGTGGCCGAAAGTTCTTGAACGAACAACGGCTACTAAGCTTCAGAAGCTTCAAAGAATTACCTCTGTCTCAGTAGGAGCTGTCGTATCTTACCCTACAAATCTTCATAGAGAAAACGGCCGCTAGGTGTTCTATTAAGCTGCCTATAGAATACGGGTACAAATCAGATGATCATGTGGGACACTTAAAAATTCTTGACTCAATTCCCGAAAGATATACGTTTTGCATTATCGCCGACATTATGGTCAGGGAGTACCCTTTCGGCAGGTTATTTAAGGTAGAAGTATTGGACCGTGCAAACTGGTGTAATGGTGTTCGGATATCATATCTCAGTATCCACAAAAAAGGAGACCCACTACATTCCGTCAACTTTTTAGGATCTAGTATTAGACCTTAATTATCCAATCCAGCTCTGTGGCGGCTATCCATGGACTCTTTCATGACACTATTCACCTAAGGAAAGCTTTTGGGAGGATTTTACACTTTTGTAAAATGGCAATTGTGCGCTGCACTTTCGACGATTGTCGGTCCCATTTATGTTGACAAGCTTTGGAGCTAAAAAATATATAACGAATTATATAAGCTACATACAGCAACATCGACCCTACTCAAGAAACTTCGTACTCGAACTATGATATCGCTAGATACCGACCCGCATTATCTTCGAATACAAACCATAAGTACAGCTCAGTAAAAGACGACCTCGCCCTCGATGGTGATCAAAAGTGGAGACTAATAGGTGTGCGCATAAGACCGTGCTAATTGAAGAGGAATGTTTATTGAGGTTCAGATTCACAATGAACTTCAGCGCCACATAAATAAGTTGCCTTAAAGCTCCCGGTTTGTTTATACGTTGCCAAGTGTAATTAAGTACTTGTGTATAACTGTTAAATGAACCGCAACTATTAGATTTTAAAAGTAAATATAACTATTTTATTACTACTACAAAATTTTAAAAAAAACGATAAAACTCTTTGTGTTGGAATTAATTTTTCACTATACATACATTGCTGGATTTACATTATGTCGTGTGAGATTGCAAATATTCCACCGACGCTTTTAAAGTTAAAGCAAAATCCCGACAGATAAAAAAGAAGAAATACAGAAAATTTTAAGTCTCCTCCTGATAAAGTATATTACTTGCTTTGCAACTCTTTTGTAGGCTGTCAGCACACTGCTTAATAATATTACGAGATCTGGAAGATGAGATTACCTGGGAAAGTTTTACGTAAACGGTTTACTTTCTTCTTTAATATAAAACGGATAAAGGAACAACGGACAAAGGCAATCACATCCTTTTATGTTTTTGTCATCATTATAACAATGATAACTGTTTAAAAGTAAAATATATCTGTATCTCTTGTGAGTGTGTAGATAATTCAATGCACTTACGTAATTGTACTTCAAATCCGGATGCATGTAATCCACGCCTGTAATTGAAAGCCAAAACACAGACACGCACAATGCACAATATGCAATGCATTGTTATGTCCGTTGTTCAGAGCAAATTAATGATGGTGCTTATTCAATTTTCCTTGTGTCAAGTGAGTGCTACATACCGTCATCCATGATGGCAGTGGTTACATTCTTTCCCGTGATGCCCTGGTCCCATGCTGCTTGAACATTAAGGTCAAGACGCAATTTGCCGCCATTTTGTCCGGTATTTTTCAAATACCATTGCAGTGGGAAATATGGATCCAGTGGTTCAACACCCAGTGTACTGGGCGATACAACGCTGGTTAATGAAAATGGCAAACCATGAATTGCCGGAATTGCCGGACGAAGTCCTCGTTTCACACGAATAAAGCCGGGCTGTTGCACTGCTGTGTGAATCTGAAAGGAGTGAAAGAAAAAGGAAAAGTGTATTTGAGTGGGAAATGTGTTTATATGCGTGAACATATATATAAATTGTAAGAGGAAATATATGTATGTAATGCTGTAATGCAATTAAATGCAATGTGACTGTGCATAGACGGTTTCTCAAGATAATTGGTTTTTGACCGGCAGCAAAAGCTTTAGCTGTAGCTTTACTACTTAATGAATCACAGTATGGCACATTATTACGAAAAGTTATCAACTGAGTACATTATCGTCTATATACTAATTAACTATGTCCTTGACACACTTCTGTGCTTCACAGGTTTTAGCAGTGACATTTTAACAGAACATCATCAAATAAAGACACCATTATAACCATTATAAGGGTGGTTTGAAAAGTTAGGCAAAAAAGTGTTTTATTTTTCAACGTGTTCTCCTTTAAGTTCGATAGTCGATAGTCCAGCAATTTTCCAATTTTTTTATTCCTTCCAAATAATAGGTTTTCTTAAGGCCCTTAAAATATGGGTTTGTTTTAATGATGACCTCTTTGCTAGACTCAAATCTCTTATCGCCTAGCCATTTATTCATGCTTGGAAATAGAAAATAGACACAGGGGGCTAAATCTGGATGGGGTAGCAGTTCATAGCCCAATTTATGGTTTTTGCCATGTTTTCGCAAAGTTACAAAGATTGCTTCAAATCAATATCGAATCTGTCCAAAAGCTTTGAATAATATTCCCCGGTTATCGTTTTACCCTTTTCAATTTAATCGATGTGAATGTGACCTTGTTGACCGACAGATCCACCTTGGACTTATTTGGTGCACGTTTTCTCGGAGAAACCCCACTGTCTTGATTGTTCTTTGGTCTCTGGTGTGTTGTGATGGATCCATGTTTTGTCCACAGTTATGAAACGGTCCAAAAACTTGTTCGGATTGCGGCCGAACATTGCCAAACACTTCTTTGAAATTCACCATCAAAAATTCACTTTTTTCCATTTTCTTTAAAATGCACGATGTTGTCTGCTTTCAATGGCTGTCAAACACAAACTAAATGACGCAGCTTGCTCAAAACAGTTGACAGTAGTCAACTAATAGATGGCAGTTGACGGGAGCAGTGCTGCATTTAAAGTAACTGCGCGGGAAATTCAAAAAAGGACTGGCTTATCAAACAAAGTACATATATCCTATATATTTGTCCTATAGGACAAAGTATAGGATTTTTTTGCCATGTGAATGTGAATGAAGTTAGGTCAAAAGACATTACAACATCAGTTAACTATCACTCGAAACTGAAGTTTACCAGGCGCCTGTGTAACGTATAACGGGATGCGCTAAACTTTCATAAAAGAACTTGGATCACTATCGGATAGACTTTTAGTTTTTTGTGCCATTAAACTAAACGAAATGGAATTTTTTTGCAAGCTTGCTTATAATGTACTATTTTTAAAAAACTTTTATTTAACTTGACTTGAACCCTTTATGTCTGTTTTTTCGACCACTTTGAGGTACTTTTTAAGCAACTTCCACACGACCTAGAGAGCTGAAATTTTGTGAATGTCGCGTGTAGCGCAAAAAGAGCATTTTTGTATTCCGAGTATGACGCGTTTTGCCGTATCGCGTGTGGCGCGTGTGATGGGTTGAATATGTCTAGCGGCTTAGGTGTAAAGCGATAACAATAATATGTACCATCAGACCAAACGATAAGCCACATTTTCTTTTCAAAAATATCTCCACTCCAACGCTACCTACCGAATCAAAAAAAAAAAATAGACTTATCGGAACACAAAACGTACATATGGTGTAAATACGGCTAAGATACGTCCAGTACATGCAAAAGCTTAATCGTTTTTATATATACAAAGATATAGAGATTTATTTGTTTGTTTGTTTGTGCCTTTCTAACTGTGGAACGCCTTGACCAATTTCAACGAAAACAATTTTTAAAGTTACAAAGAAATTTCATTGTTACTTGGGTTGTGTCTAAATTAATCGAGATTCATTCAGAATAATGATTTTTATACACACAAAAAATGTAAATCCAAATAAAGATCAATGAAATTATTATTTGTTATGAATTATGTCCGCTTATTATGCACAACACAGAAAATTGGCCTAATTAATGTTCTCGTTAAAATGACCCTTACCCAAATGCCAAATGGCAACAATAACTCAGATAATTTTCAGTGAACGTAGATTTAACAAGCAATTTATTGTAAATCAGGTTGAAATTATATAATTGAACGGCGTAATTGCAGTTATTTGAGAGTTTATATAATAAAGATACTTCCATACCTGTGGCAGATCAGTCCTTCTATGCCGAAAACCAAAACGCACATTATTGGAACATTCCTACATACACACACCTCGTTGTACTAACTTTCACAGTGGTTTGCCGTGTGTTCGGTTTAATGAGAGGTGAAAGTATAATTTACATTTGCTCTGTCGGTTGAAAAATGTTCGTGTGGGTGGGCAGTTGGCTTACGTGTGCGGTATATTTGATCCAATATTACGCAAAATCTCATTAGAATGCATAGGGATCGGAGCTTTCTAGAATATATGCATAAAAAACCAACTGGGTTATTTGACGTATGCATATGTACGAAATATACACGAAATTTAGTTCAAAGAAGGCGTTAAGTAGAATGGAAATACATAATCAACATATAAATAGGCACAAGGACAATTAAATCGATTGGGCCATTTCAACCGTAAATAAATGGAAATTTGCATAATATGAAGGAGCTAAAAATAATGAAATAACATATTAAAATGAAGATGGCTGCTCCGATATTCAAGTGAAAAGAGAAAGTTTTCAATGCCTAATCATGTGTGGGTTTTCAGGCAGCAGGTAGTGGGACAATACCAGCAACAGGTTGTTTCTTTAATCAATTCATCTAAAGGTCGCAATATTGGTTTTAATTTGCTCAGTCGTATTGTCCGTCCAGTTTGATGAACAACAGACTTTAATAATGCATTTTTTCACATATGTACCATATTAATATCTTCCCTAATTATCATTGCAATCAACTTTTCAAAGCAAGCATTTCTTGCAGCGCAACCCTCAGAAAACGTCCACAAGACGCTCAAAAGATCCTTTAAAGACCCCTAAAAGGCCCTCAAAAGATACTCAAAGGACCCCCAGCAGACCCCCTTTCCAAATTTTTTGCAGCGCGAAGTTAAAGTTATTGTTTATGAAAGCTTTAACCTTCTTCTATCTATGAGTGGGAGATATCTGAGATGTGGAAAAAGGAAAAATGACAGGATTCCGACCCGAAGGAATGGTAGTCAGTTCGAAAAGCATTACTAATAGGGAGTAGCTATATTCATTCGAATGTTATAAGCAAATGGGTTATATTTTATTACCGACATTTATTTTAACATCAATACCATAACTTAATCGTTGCGTTGAATTGCTAGATTCCCTAAGCCCAAAGGTCACTTTCGAAGCACATCTATTCAAGAACAGTTGGAGAATTATATTAATCCTACCCTTCTGTTTTTTAAAAACAAAAAAAAACGTGGGTACATCGTTTCTTTCGTTTTCGTTTGTTTGTGAAGTGCTCCAGACACAAACCACTAAAAACTTCCATAAACCAACATGTATGTGGGAATATAAGAGATATAAACCATTGGTCGGTTTAGTTTTATAATTTCTATCTACCAGAGTATGTTCTTATCCCACTGTTTCCCACTTTACACATAATTTACATGGCCGCCGACCCAATGAACTTAATCTTCTCACATTGGAAGTTATTGACTGACAAACTTAATTTCCAAAGGCCAGTGTTATGGGGTTGTTCTAGTTATTCATAGGCGAGTATGTTTTTTTTTGCAACAAAAATATTATAATTCTTTCACTTTATGGTTAAGTTATTGGCAAAGAGTTTAAATCATTCTGCCAATCACCCAACCCTTCCCACTACGCGTATACATCAGCGTTAGTCGGTCGGTTGGTTTTGGTATTTAGAACAAACCAGCAGTACCGGCAATACAATTTATGCAAATCGAGGTAAACAAATATCGATCGACCTGACTGCCGTAAAGGGTTATGTTTGTGCGCATAGCAAAGCGAGAAACCACTTTGAATGGCTGACTTGTTCAAAGAACATTCACCACTCGAATGCACTCCCGCCCATACGGACGCAATACCCCCGTCCTTTGGTATTATGATGCAATCTTAAAAATTAATGGGATAGGAAATCGAATAGCTTCCGATTGGTATTTGAATACTAAATTGAGAATTGCGATTTGTGAACAAATTTATTTGTAAAAAAATAGATAACAAGATAAGAGCTTTGTCACTTGCACAATAAGCAAAAGAGATGAATATTCAAGTGGAAGTAATTAATTTTGAATAAGAGTGCAAGCTATTTCTAAAACTGGAATCGAGTGGTCTTCTGCATTGGAAATAAGTTTTTTTTTTTATTATTTATTATTTTCTTATTTTGTATACATATAAACTTGATACCAAGGGAGAACTACATAAATGGCATACGCCACGGCAATAAGGTGGGCTATGCCCTTTATTAAAATATAAAATCTAATTATCTTATTGCATATGCCATGATTGTTGAGTGATTTTCAGACTACAACATGCTCTAATATCGAAAGGTCACTAGACCATTTACTTCGACCAGCAAGGCCACCGAGCATTCTGGTCCAAGCTCTTCTAGCAACAGAGGCGTAAAAACATAGTTAAACCGGTGGTCTACTATCGTAAGGATTGTACGAATGTACCTCGTACGACTGATAATGTGGCCGGATCTTCCATTCCGAGAAACGATGCTGCTGAGCACGCAGACCACTGGGTCAAATACCGACCGAACTTGCCGAAAAGGAAAAGGCCCTAAAAAAGCCCAATTACTCCGGCAAGCCAACTCCTTAAAAGGGGGTTTATGAGCACCATTAGCGTGCAAATCTGCATCATGCTAAGGGCACGTCCGCCCTTGGTCTCATTCAAGAACCCTGGGTAATCAGCGGGCAAATGAAAGGTATACGGAATAAGGCAAGTAAGCTAATCTTTAAAAGCTAGCACCAATGGCGGCCTGTTTTATCAGCATAAAATTCCAGAATTCATGACGAAGGACCTGGTGGCACTTCTTGTGGAGATTCCAACAGAGAGGGGATCAAAGAACATCGTGTGTGCCTTGGCATACTTCCCCAGCGATGACGTCAATATTCCACGCTATGAGGTCCAGAAGCTCGCACTTTACTGTAAGGACAACAATCTACAATTCATCATTTGTTGTGACGCACATGCGCATCACGTTTTCTGGGGCAGTAGTAACGCCAACAAAAGGGGTGAGTGTCTTTTAGAATATCTCATTAGTAATGTAGAAATTGTTAATAAAAGCTCGAAACCCACTTTCATAAATGCGATTCACGAAGAGGTACTTGACTTCACGCTCGCCAACCCATTTATATCTAGTTTCATCGAAAACTGGCATGAGTCCGATGAAGCCTCTTTATCTGACCGTCAACAAATCGACCTTCCAGCCAGATTGGCACACGCTTCTTTTAGATACGATCCTAATTCTACGGACTGGAAACTTTATCGAGTACTTGTCCTCACCAATATAGCTATGTTACTTACTCCAATAAAGTCCATAAGGGACCTAGATGAGGCAGTTGCTTCCTACTATGGCAGCTGTGTCCCCAAAACCAGTTTTTGTAAACGTAAGTTTCCCTGGTGAAATGACCGGTTGGCCAAACTTAGGAAGAAAGTTAGAAAGCTTTTCAACACTAAACGCATCAAGACCTGGAAGGAACATAGGTTCGCCCTTACGGAGTTGGAAAATTTTCATGATTACTATACTTACTTTTACTACTAGTAAAAGAAAGTAAAATGTTTATTTCCTCTGAATATTATAAAGAAATAATGATAAAAACCGAAGACGATAAATTACTTGGTTAAAATAAATTTTTCTAAAATACCAAAATAAATTGATTGAATTTTACCTTAAAATAGCGATAAAAAAAATTTCTAACATAAAAGTACATACCAATGGATGACTCTTCAGTATCCTTGTATGGGCAATACTTCTCCTTGATCTCGCATGAGGCAGAGTCCTATGTTTAAAATGATATTCGTGTCCATTTCCACCAACCATCTGAAATTACAAGAAAAAATATTGTTATTATAGTATTTCTGCTAAATTAATTTTTTTTTTTGTGATATGTCCACAAATTGGCCAAAAAATCAATTTGAATATCCACTCAAATCAATATCCACTTCTCTGCAGAGAATTGATGAAAATTGTAACATAATCTGCTATTACCCTGAAATTATAAGTATACAGCAGGATAGCACATCACTTCTTATTACCCTACGAGTACCTCCCAAACTAGATTCTCTATACATGCAACTCCCACCTGACTTTGGTATCAACGAAAGTGAACATAAAATTGTGCTGCATATTCCGGAGGCATCCTATTTGTGATAAAATAAATTGGAATTTTCTCATCTTAAGCGTTAAACTTTATCGTTTATTAATTCCAGCAGACGGTACCTTCATGCCACATGAGTTATATTATTCTTTGGATGATATTAGAATGGAGGAATTCGTTCGACCACGAACCACTTAATCCCAAAGGAGAATAGACTTTCCGATAGCACTTCACTCGTTTATTTTGTTATTTTCTTTGTTCAATCCACTCCACCCGCTGTTGACTCGCGGTGCATTTAAAGTTTGAACTAAATTTGTAGTAAAGCATATTTGTGAGGGTGAACTTGTAATTTTAGATTATTTTAATGATTTCAGTGATAGCAACTACCACAAACTCATTATTAAACGGTAGCTACATTTTAAAATTCAAAAAGCTGAAAGAAAAAGGAAAAGGAAAAATAATCAAAATCTGAATAAATCTCAACTTCTCAGTTGTTTCTCTGCTCTTTTTCTCCAACTAACGAAAGCAGACTTGTTCTTTAAAAATATTTTACCAAATTCCAAACTACTACAATGTTTTTCAACTTTTTAACTTTGAACAAAAGTTTGCCAGACATTTTCAAAAACAAAAAAAAAATCCAATTTCGCTTAGCTCGTAGCCGTCAGTTGTAAATTGCACAGCTTCGGTTTTCAATATAGACCCGCAATTCTACAGAATTCTCTTGAGGGGCATGTATTTCCAAAACCATGCTATCTATGTATATAATACGAGGAAAGAGTGATAGAGACTATCTAGACGGAGCAAAATAATTTTCTGTACAATATTTTTCGACGTAGATTTCTTATTGCTCGATACAATTAATCCAATTTTCTAATATTGATTGATTGATCCCTTCTGAAGAGTACGATTTCTTCAAGACTTTAAAGAACTCATTTGTCCTCAATGATGACCTCCAATGACATTCCAATGACATTTTTTCCGCCAAATTATTTTCGACATTTCGACACAGAAAATAATTGTTCGGTGCTTAACAAGAGAAAATGATTGATGAGGAGCCGAAGAACAAATTCTTTACCCAATTTAATAATTCGGTAGAATAAGGTTAATAACACGTAAGATTCATCAAAATGGCACGTGGACGTAACTATCTCTGACTGGTGGAAGTGCGATCAAACCTCCACGTGGTAGTTGCCGGTAATTTTCCTCCAATACAGAAAAATCTTAATGATCGGGCTAGTCCCTTCAAAGTAATGTTGACGCGAGGACAATAGCTTCGCCCATAAAAAAAACTTATTGCGGAAACCCAAATCAGCCTCGGATACACTGTTGAACGACGGCGACCACGGCAACGAAAACGACTAAACGATTAAAGAATTTTCTCATGAAACGTACGCTCACTCTATAGAGCTCGATCTGCACAGCAGCTAGCTAATACCCTATCCAAATATAATGGTGACAATAATGTAATTCAGAAAATGCGGTGGACAAAAATCAGAATATGACATTCATACTAATGTTATAAATGTGAAAGTAACTCTATCTGTCTGTTACCTTTTCACGGCTAAGCAGCTGGACCGATTTCAAACTGAAAAATGCAGTAGTGTGTGAGGAGCAGCCAGAAAGCGCCTGTGTCTTGGTGGTTGGGGTCGGCAGGTCCCTGATAACGCCGGGGTTAACAACTAGTATGAGTATATTACAGTTGTCATGCAAGACATCATGTGCTCGGGGTGGGCTTTCTGGTCAGCAAAAGAATGAAACCGACCGTTATCGGCTTCAAAACAGTAAATTAAGGGCTATGCACTCTTCCAGTTTTTAAAAATTCAAAGTTCATGTTACAATTATCTTGTTTGATACGCAACATTTATTTCAATTAAATCTCTGATTTAAAATTCAATTTCCATTTTTTTTGTCCTATGCTAAATCTGATTTCTTTGCTTCTCAGATAACACCATGATAATCAGATACGATTAACGAAGAAGATGAAAAGATAAAAAGAAACAGGAGAAATGTACAGAGAAAAGGATTATTATTATCACACATTTGAATTAAGCTCATTTTACCAGTTAAAAGGGTTTTATATTCTGTAGGAGTAAGCATTGTATATTAATTTACTTGTAACTTGACCTTTAGAGAAATAATAGATTTATTTATGTGCTCTTCAAATGAGTGACCATAATGGTGTTATTTTGTTCGAATAACCGTCTGTAGCATTAAAACAGTCAGTAGATGAGTTTGTATACAAATAGTAATAACTAAGATTTTTTTTTAAATTATGGAAAGTCATTATCATTTGAAAATACAGAAAGGAAATCTCATGAAGTTATTATTTATCTCTGTATCTGAATTCTAATGAACCAACTGATTATTCGTCCTGGCAATACTTAAATGATGTAATACCTCAGCATTAAAGAATACACATTTATATTCTAAATGCCGTATTTATGGCCGCATAACCAATTTGATTGCGAAACAGCAAACACAATTTTTGCATTAAGTAAATGCTTTTCCTGGACAAAAGCATGCGAACCGTATGGTACGCACGTGTAATTGAGAAGTACACGCGCAGCCAATTATTACTTATTTTTGAACAGAAATAGAACTTCCCACAGGAAAATACGCCAGAGAGAATGCAACGCAATAAATTATTATTATGTAATAGCAGGTTATAATTAAAATGATTTAAATATAATGAAGAGAAGCGCCCGAGCAGGGCGAGCTGCTAAAAAGGCATAGACATCTTGTGCTTTATTTAATGTATCAGAAGTTTTTCTGGTTTTTTTTTATTGAGGTTCAGGTCTACTTTATCCGAAATTTAAATTTTTTAAATATGTTACTGAACAATAGATGTCAGAGGATAATTTTAATACTGATAGCACTGTAAATTGCACAAAAGATGATTGCCACTAAGAGTATTTTTTAATTTTTTTATAATTACAATACAAAGAATTACATTTACAAAACAATATACATTTAATCAAATCCATGAAACTATTACTGATATAAACGTCGTAAAAGTCAAAACTATTTTTTTTTGTATTTTCAAACGCGATCATCTTGAAAAATGCTCTCAGATGATTTTTTTTGACAAATGTAGTATTAAAGCCTATTCAATTTTCTACAAATCCATTTCACAATGTTGAATGGGAAAAATGAATTTTAAGAAAAAAAAAAGGTAATGTAAAACTTTACTTACAACTAAACTCAATTCAACTGAATAGAAAATAAATAAATAGATGAGGATTATCGTATGAAATATTAATATAATATAATATAATATTAAAATAATTCCCCCCTTCGGCATGAATGCAACCCTGCGCCCGTTTAACAATTTCTCTTTTTAAGTTTGTTTGAGGTAGTACATTGAGTATCTCCTGAGCTGCATGTTCAATCCTTCTTCCTAGTTGTTCTATAGTTTCTATTTTTGTAGAATATACTACCTGATCTAACATTTCATTCTTTCACACACAAAAAAATCTAGAGGAGTTAGATCAGAGGACTTAGGCGGCCAAAGTACCGGACCGTTTCTACCAATCCATCGGTTTCGATAATGTTCACTTAAAAATGAAGTAACATTACGTCCGATGTGGCAAGGAGCACCATCCAACTGAAACAACATGTTTATTCGAGTCAGTAATGAGATGTTTTCCATCAATTCTGGCCAGTCATTCGTCAAAAATGGCAGGTACCCGTTCGAATTTAGCCTTTTGGGTAGTATGTGAGGACCAATGAAATGATCCCCGATTACTCCGGCCCATACATTTATACTGAAACGAGTTTGCGAAGATGTTACTTTAACATGAATTGCATTTAGCCCAATTTTTTTCTTCTTTCTTTCCTTTACTCCGCGGGGGAGCATAGGGCTTCTTCAAACGCCCGCCAACGAACTCGATTTAACGCCTGAGGTTTCAAGAGACGCCACTCCCCTGGGATCTTGCTTCCTCTTCTATTGTCCTTTTCCATGTCTTGCTAGGACGGCCAACTCGACGGCTTCCTTGTGGATTCCTGTCGAGCGCTAGTTTCGTAATGTCGTCCGCTGGCTTTCTAAAAATGTGGCCAATCAAGCTCCATTTTCGTCGTCTGAGGGTGATCGCGATTGCTTCCTGCTTTGTTACTCTCCGCAAGTCTTGATTGGATATAATGTCCGGCCATCTTATTATCAGTATCCTCCTTAAGCACTTCTTGACGAAGACTTGAAGGCGCTAGTCTTCTATCGTAATATGAAGAATTAACGAAAATGTAGAAAGTGTCCTTTCTTCCCCCGATGCCAATTCATTGCTACTTGAGTAACCTATCGCTCTCGACCACCGTTTGTAAAAAGTACATTTTTCCGACAAGCGAAAAAAATCTGTCCCACATAAGCTCTACCCACGTACACGAACGAAATCGGCTTATTGCGTTGAAAGGTAACTTTCATTCCAAAAAAGCTTTATACGTCTCTAACAAACAAAGGAAAGCAAAAATACATACAAAAATGCTAAAAAGCATTTAAACAATGATGGATAGGAGTCCCAATTACTATGAATTATTCCCACGTGACATAGAACTCCTTCTATTAAAGAAGGAGAAAATAAAAGGCTGATATAAACCGGGAAAAAAATTTAAAAAAAAATGTTGTGTAAAGTCCTGACTAACACTGAGCAGAACAGTTAAAGAAGGCTCTCGCATTGAAAGCGGTTTATTCAATGTCAATCAAAATCACACTCCCTAGGTGCCACTCACGTAAAAAGGACTAAAAAAATAAATAATTCAGGGGCAGCAATACGCCTATTCATTCGTATTTTAATAGGTAGGGTATTAATCAGACACTCAATATAAAAGTGTCTACTGATTTTATATCCAAATTTTTTACATTATAAGGTCAGGTTATTATGACTTTGATATCTTTTATCCTCCAGAAAATGCGCAGACAATATTAAAGATTAAACAGACTTAGAACTTTGAGTATACTGTGTACTTTGTGCCACTCCAAATAAAGTGATGCACAAAAAAGGGTAAAAAAGAAAATGAAAATGATTTCATGCAAGGGCTGTTCAGAAAACTTTGAGAGTGATTAGTTCATTAATTATTTTTACAAAATAATTTCCTAACACATTTCCAAAAATGGCAATGAAAGCGCGATGAACAACCTACTCTAATCTCAATACATAAATATCAGCCATATACTCGGGATAGTTCCAAGTTCAAACATGATTCTATCAAGGTTTATCATTATTATATTCTTGGAATTCTGTGTAACATCTTCTTTCATTTAGTTTTGTGTCCTATTTTCGTTTGATCAATGGTTGTTATTTTTAAAAACTTTTATTATATTTGACTTGACCCCATTTTGTCTGTATTTTCGATAATTTTAAGGTTCTTTATAACCACCTTCCACACGACGTCTTAGTGTCTAAGTCCAAAATAACATTTTTTATATTCCGAGAATGACGCTTGTCGCGTTTCGCGTGTGGCACGTGTGATGGTTTGAAATTGCGCCATTTTCTCGTTTTTTTTGGTCTTTTTTAACCACTTTTCGCACGACATAGAGGGCTGAAATTTTGTGAGCGGCTCAATGTCAGTGGCCCATTTTGATATCCCGCTTGTCGCGAGTTTCGTGTGGCACGTGTGAAGCGTGGAAAAAGAAAATTCTTTGAAATAGCTCCGACCTCAAAAACAGATATTTTGGCGATTTTTACCAAATAATAAACGACTGTGTTTCGATGTATATATAAAAGTTTGTACCCGAAAAACGATTTTTTTTTATATTTTCATATTTTCCTTTTAATTTTAAAACATTCTATATTAATTCAGCTGAAGGTGACAGCGTTCCAAAGCTGTCCTGGTTGCGGTTGTGGAACCAGAACAGGTGAATCATAAGTGACCTATGTGCGGGTCACGCTAAATAACAGCAAATGGGCTGGATCATGCTGTTATGCGAATCGAGTCGAGGATCAATAGCCCAGTCGAGATCGGAGCCCTCTGGATTTTTGGCGGCCTCCATTTCGGATCTCTGCAAAGGTAGACAACCCTTCCTCCGATACTCGTGTGAGCAAGAAAAACAAAATGTTTAAAAACCCTATTTCATTGCTCACCAAAGGCCAAAAAAAAGAAGGGAGGCGCTCAACAAATGCCGGAAACCTCTAGGGGAGTCATTCGAACCTTAAAGATGGGTCTCCCTATAAAGTAATCATGTTGACTAAGGCTTCAACGGCATGGACTAGCAACGCCAAGCCTCTGTAGTGTAGGGATAGTCGTTTGGCCCATAGGATATTAGAAAGGTGGGCTGAGACTCCTGAGGAGCAGCTCACGAAAGAGCAAAAAAAACTTTTTATCATGAGCGCAATATTTTAAAATCAAATATGTTAAGTCAGTGTTAATGCACTAAATCGCGTGTTTCAGAAAGTCGTTAGGGAAAATCCGGGACCGTTCTGTAGAGATGCTGGATGGTTTAAAGGCAGGGTAAAGTTAACTGCATGCTCAGTCGAATGAACAGCATTTCTCTATAAGAAGGCTATCTCTGAGGTTGGTGAAGTATGGCCAGGCGCATAGTTTAAGGCAGTTAGTATGGGGAAAATCCCAAACAGGCCAAAATCACGCGTTTGGTTTTAAATCAAGCCGACAGAGTAAGATGAAACCATACAGATAATTCATGTCAGTCACTCGAACCTTCCGACCAAAAACTGTCAAAAGAGAAGAAGCAAGCTTTGGATTGACAGCATTTTCAATGAAGAAGGACCAATTTCTGAGATTAAGGGGGTTGTATAGACTTCAGATTCTTCTTCTTCATCTTCAAGAAAGATTAGGCCGATAAGGCTACTAGGGGTCAAACATCGAACCACAACCGTCAGTAGAAAAGCGGACCCCACAAGGTGAGATTACCACTGCGCTTGATAGCGACAGTCAGGCCAGCGAAAACTTGGCCAGCAGAATGGACGGCCTGATCTCCATTGAGTCGACAGGGAATACCTGTCAGACTCGTTGGGTGAGATAGCGGATATAACCGTGGTAGAAGCCGTAGAATAGAATTAGATATTAATGGCATAAATTGATTATTTGAAAAATAAAACTAGAGTGCATTCCAATGGATATGGTATGTTTTGCTTTTCGTTTAGAAAAACTATTTGAATAATTCATATAAATACGTACCATTTAAATTATCAATGAAATTAATGAAAATAATTATTTTACGTATTTCACATAAGTATTGCCTACAAATAGAAGGTTAATGTGGGAGTTTCTGAGGGTAGTATACTTGTAGTCTCAATTACCAAAGTAAGACGAACAAAAAGCTATCATCTCCTTTTGGTTGCTACGTACATCATCTTCACAACTCAACGTGACAACACTGCTGATTGCAAGGGATGAGAATGCATTACCTGCAGCTGACAACTTTTTATATTGGATTTTTTTTGTTCGAAATTTTTACAAGAAAGGTTATCTTCAAAGATTCAAGTATACTTTGATTATTCACCTGAAAACGTGATATTAATTACACTATACTTATGTCACGTAACAAAATGCTTGCTTCGAACAACGTCCAATGAATAACTTCTGCCTTTTTTTGCATTTGTTAAGGGATAGGGAATGGTATGTTATCTTCATCTCAGTGAAAATGTGGTATTTTAAAACAAGGAGTTTTGAAACCACGCGCTGTTTTTATACCACAATTTGAAGTGAAAACAAGTTGATCCCTTTTACACGTTGAATGCAATTTTCTAGAGTTCTAGAGTTTTCACAAAAAATTGTGTGGCTGTAAATTAAACGTTGCACAGGATCTACGACAATAGAGAAAGCTTGTTTCTGCCC
The DNA here is from genome assembly GCA_947095585.1 of Nephrocerus scutellatus. Classification (NCBI taxonomy): domain Eukaryota; kingdom Metazoa; phylum Arthropoda; class Insecta; order Diptera; family Pipunculidae; genus Nephrocerus; species Nephrocerus scutellatus. The sequence goes on along the minus strand of OX352761.1, from coordinate 125,859,796 downwards.
TTTGCTACGAATAGAAGCGTAATTTATATACTTTTTGTAATATTTATTGTATTGTAGATTTCAATTGGAAACAAATAAATATCAAGAAAAAAAAGTGTAATACCTAATCTTGCAAACCAGGACAAATCTATATATTTCGTCATACACACTCGTCGTACGCATCAATCAAAAGGAATTATCTAAGATACCTTAACTAAATGGAAAAACCCTTAGTCCTATTCAATAAATGTAATAAATGGATTCACAGAACAAAAAACTGAAATGTCATATAATGTTCCAAGTAAAAGCGCAAACAACATTTACGAATATTACTTTAATATCGAACTCAAACTTTGTAGTGTGGCAAGATATACGAGATAAGAGAACACAAACAAACACCGAACTCCATAATTCTGTAATATCCCATATTCTTTGTAATCCAATTTGGGCGGTGCAAATGGACACGCAAATGAGCTGCTGTTCGTTTTGTAGTCGCTAATTCGATATGCCAGATGGGCAGCTCGTAAATATGTCTGCTTTTGTCCACTTAACGCTCGGCAATGTCCATAATAAAGATAATTAATTCAGCAATAATGTGCTTGATATTGTCTGGCGTGGCATATATTGTTGCTTTATCAAGGACACAATTACAAAATCTACGTCACGATTGTTGCATTAATCGCACACCCACAATGATTGCCTGCATATACAAGTTTATCTATATCTACATATATCATTTTCACAATTCAGCGACATATATGTATTATTTTGTTTGGACTATACACTATCATAAGTCGTTAAGTTTTTTTTATCGCCAATAATTGCCAAATTAATACAAAATCAAAGCTGACGTCAATACAAAAACTCCGACAGGTCCTCGTGGCCACTCCAAGTAGGTACATATTCAAATAAACCTTCAATTATGCACTGAAATGAGAATGCGATTGTTATTCGTTTTATATGACTATTATGTTCATGTGCAAATAGAAGTACTTTTACAATAATCACTTGTCGAGTACTTGGGTAGTTGCTATTGTAACATTATTTTGTAGGGATAAAATACTTGCATACATCATATGCCAACATTTGTAATTGAGGTTTTGTGTAAAAGTAAACAAAAAAGCCGTTTATCCTCGTTTCAGAATTTCAAAATTCATTTGGGGTAATTGCAATCAATAAGAATAAAATTTAAAACAAAATGAAGTGCAAGTGGGCAATTCTTCTCATTACAAATGGGGTGTATATGTTAAACAAAAATTCAGGGCTTATTTTTATTATGTTCCTTATACTGATTTTCACGATTATTTTAATTTCGTTACTTACTTCGACTTGGTAGAAAGTAGCTTAATGAAATAATAATAATAATATTTGGCGCAACAGTGTAAATTGTAGGTCCTTTCCATTTGTGTGCAAAAATATAAATGCACAATAATATTGGTCGCGAGAAGCTATGCCTTGGACCGCAACGGCCTGTGGCGCCGAATATTATTATTATTATAAGGTGGAAGTTTGATCACACACGACACGTATCTATTCTGCTGATTGGTATATTTAAGGATAATATTTAAGAAGAACAGCATTGATTGGATAGAGGTGGCGCCATCTTTTACCTAAGCCGATTACTTTTGAGCTGCGAAGGGTAATCAGCCATGCTTTAAGTCCGGTACTGATGGATTTCATTAATTTTCTGACTAGAAAGCCCACTCTGACAACATGATATCTTGCATGACAGCTATAATGTTAGTCTTTTTATTTTTGAAAGGTACTATTTTTTGTCCACTGCATCTATTGGATTGTTGTTATGTCAGGATTTTGAACCAAGTACCTAGATACTGTGCAGATGAAGTGAGCGTACATTCCATGAGAAAATTCTTAAATCCTTTAGCCGTTTTTATTTGCTGTCGTCATTCTCGTAGATATGTGTTTCTGAGGCTGATTTGAGCTTACTTAATTACATTTTTTTCGGGCCGGGCTATTATTTCATACCTATATTACTAACTGATAAATTCGGTGTTACCCGGGACAGACCCACCCCACTCCACAAAAAAATCCACCAAGGCCCAAAAAATTCAGAGATTTGAACTCGTTACAGATATACACATTTTCGTAAATATCTCGAGTCTAACGCCATATACCGGGTCATCGGAGCACCAAACGAACATATGGTGTAAATATGGCTTTGTTAAACATTAGAAATACACATTTTCAAAAATATATTGACTTCAGCGCCATGTCCAGTGGTTTAACTGTGATGCTTTTACGCACGTATTCAAAATACATATACACTTCAGCGCCATCTACCGGGTCCAAAAAAAGGTGAAATTATGCATGCATGCAACGAAGATATAGTGTAAATATGTAAATATGTTCTACACGAACACTCCAGATGATCCGCCGTTCATAATCAATAAATACATCTCTACTCCGAGTTTTCCTGGATGATTCCATAAAACACCAGCTCACTGTAGTTATAGTCCCATACTTATTTTGCCTCCTAAACTCATTGTATTAAGTATAAATAAAAACACCGGTGTAGTATTTAAGAAATTAAGAAACAGATAATAAAACAAAAACCTGAAAGTAAATCTGTAAACAAACAATATTTTTAATTTGTATCGAAGAAAGAAGAGGAGAAAGAAGAAGTCACCCGAGCAATCTATGTTACAGCAGAGAAGAAAATTCTCAGAAATTGATTGAAAAATAAAAAATAAAAGTTTTTAAAAAGAAAATATTTCCATTCTGTATCGAAGAATAATTTTCGTCAGTATGAACAGGCTTTTCTTTGAATATTACACCCTAACTTCATTTAGAATAATAAGCTATGTTGGTTTTTTTTTTATAAACTTTCACTTCACCTTGTGTGTATTTTTGACTAATTTGAGGTTCTTTTAAACCACCTTCCACACGACCTAGAGAGCTGAAATTTTATAAGTGTCTAAGTCGAAATTAGCATTTCTTATATTCTGCGGGTCGCGTGTCGCGTGTGGCGCGTGTAATAGGTTGAATTGGTTTTTTTTACTTATTTGAGGTCCTTTTTCCACACGACATAGAGAGCTGAAACTTTGTGAGTGTCTAAGTCCAAAATATCATTTTATATATTGAGTTTCAGTTTCATTTCAACATTTTCCTTTTTTCCAAAAAGTAGCTTCTTTAGTTGCTAGAAAGTTTAAATAGTAAATTAAAGCAATGCAATGATATTAAATTTAACAAAAACTTAAAAAAAAGTTGAAAATCGTATATGAAACATACAAAACTACTTTGCCTTAAATGGATGCATATCAATTCAATTCTTGCATCCATCCATTAGTTTGCATTTTCCATGCAAATGATTATTTTTTTTAGTGAATGGCACTTTTTACCGAAGTCTTGCAAGTCAAAGTCATGATGGCATCCGCTGGAAATACAATTTTCCACCGCTTTTTAGAAGCAATGGAAATGCGAAATTACTTTTTATTGTTAGACATACGTACGATGTATTTAGTTAATTCGTGGTATGTATTTTTTGAATTTGCTTAAATTTTTTTTGTAATCACAATGAATTCTTATGCATATTTTTTTTTATACAACTATCGTAGAATTATATAGAACATATAAGGAGAAGCACAACATCAAAGAAAAAATGCATCTTATGCCAGCTATATTTCGACAAATTAGAAGAAATATTTAAATAAAAAACTAAAAGGTGGAAACTGAAACAAAGCAGTAATATTACTCATTGTGTTTTTTGATCATTCTGTTTTTAACCAGGTTGTATTTTCTAAAAACAAGTTAATTTTTTTAACAATCAATTCTATAGTTTTTTTTTATTTTATGGTAATGTTTTCTTAGATAAAAGCAATATATTTAAATGTAATATACAATATTCAACAATTCAACTGGAGAAACTCTCTTAGGAATGATGTTTTCTGTATGATAAGCTTAAGGCTAAAAACAAGTTTCTGTGCTCGATTTTAATTAACTCGAACAACTATGTCGGAACGTAAACTTATTTTTGAACTGATAGATATGATAGGAAATAAAGTGTCATTCTATTTCAATTTCAATCGAAAAATTCATTAACTAATGCAAGTGTAAAGAAGGAATCGATTTCAGAAGGAGAAATGAGAATTGAAATGTATACATTCTTTTTGGGTACTGCGTAGATAGAATTTTAATTAACAACTGATAAAAAATGTAACATTAAAAATTTAAAATATACTCTTAAATTCCAAAACTGTTTTGCTCAAATTGGTAATATACTAAAAAGTTTTAGTAGAACTTTATAAAACTATGATAATTCGGACTCCTAAATAAATAATGTATAGGTCGACATGATACAAACAATGCTAGGCTACTCTGCTTGTCTTGTTTAATAAAATGAATGTTGAAAGAAGAAACAGAACTTACCTTTTGGATAGAAATTGAGGTTGACATTTTTATAAAATGGGACTACAATTTAAATGAAGCCCTTCCACAAATAAAAAATGAAGTTTATGTAAATAAAATCGACACTTAAAGTGCCGCACAATACATTTTCATATTTCTTAGCCATAATATGTAGACGATATAAGTGCTTCTATAAGTTGATGCTCAACAAATCTGAATATAATATACGAGCAAATAGTTAGTTTGAGATAAGGTAATCCTAAATAGACTTCCGTTCCAGAATATGGAGCCCACCGCGCCAGCTACACTTTGTCCACTTGTTTTGCTTTCTTGCCTTAATGTTTAGTTTTCAATATACTTGAAAATATATCCTTTTTTAGACAACTGTGCATACAAAGCATTGATTTTAACAGAGGTCCATCCTGCGTCCCAAACACATTCTAACTTCTTCTACACATCTTAATTGAGGATCCGCAAACAATCACACACAATTTAACGAGATTGTGGCAATGTCGACTCAGGCACGTTTTCAAATAAATGGCATGTAAATAAAATGACGCACACTCCCATGCATAATAATTTTACTTACTACTCGAGATTGAAATGGAAATATTTGTGAAGAATATACAACTTGACAGACATGTTCATTCATTTGTGGATCGTGCAGTGAACCATCGAATTCATCATTCGTCATGATTTTAAAAACACCCACAGGATATTACATTCATGTTTACATGAATACGAGTATATGAAGATATTTCTCGTCTAGTAAAATGGATCTACCCAATATACACTGCATTTCGAATTTACAGAATGTAATCGCCCATCGCAATGAACCAGAAAAGTCATACGTACTGTGTTATCCTTTTGTAAAATACACATAAGCTTTTTTGCTTGCAGCAATCGAATATTGCATTTCATATTTCAATGCATGATGTTTACATAAGTGTGCGTATACAAACAAATACTCGTTAAAATTTGTGATTTTCGACAGAATGTATCGCATTGGTGTATTCCGTATTTTGTATTATATGAGTAAAGTATTGATTGAAATTTTAAATTTTTACATTTAGATTTATAAATCTACAGGTTTGTTTTGAGTCTTATTATTGCTTCTGATAGAAAATTCACACTTAAATTAGAATTCTATAAGAGAAGGGAGTGGATTCCCTTGATTTAAATTTACTATGATAATGGAAATAAGCGATATAATTTGAAATAGTGATTAGAATATATGGTCCAGAAGTAATGATAAAAAACAAACGTTTTAATTTAATAGAGCTCTAAAAATCCTTTGACAGGATCTTAAAAGACCAACAATGCTGATATAACAGCAATTCAGAAGATGCAGTGAACGGGGAATTGTGTCTTACAAAAATCAGAATATGGCATACATTAAAGCTGTCATGAAAGACTTCATGTGCTCGGGGTGGGGTTTCTAGTCAGCAAAAGAATTAAACCGACCGTTATAGACTTTAAAGTAGTAAATGAACGGCTATGCACCCTTCGCATGCGGAGTCCCACCAATGACCGAAGACCACACCGCCACCAAACACAGATGAAGTTAGCAGAGCGATAAATCGGCTCAAAAATAATAAGGCCCCGGGATAAGATGGTATCCCAGCGGACCTGATTAAAACAGAAGGCCCCGCAATACTCCAAGCACTTCATGAACTAATAGTGCAAGTATGGGAGCAAGAAGCAATGCCAGAAGACTGGCGAAGAGGCATCCTGTGTCCCATATACCTATAAGAAAGGAGTTATCACAACCTGCAGCAATTGTCGTGGTATAACGTTGTTGAGTACCGCGTATAAGATTTTCTCCTCTATCCTTCAAGACAGGATAGCCCCATACGCTAAATTCATCATTGGTCCGTACCAGTGTGGCTTCATCCCAGGAAAATCAACAACTGATCAGATCTACACCCTTAGGCAGGTCACGGAAAATGTCTCGACCATACCACTCACCACACCATCTTTTTATAGACTTTAAAGCCGTCTATAATAGCATAGCCAGAGTAGAACTTTATAAAGCCATGAGAGAATTCGACATCCCTAATAAACTAACACGACCATGTAGGATGACCATGACCGATGTTATAAGCCAAGTAAAAATATCCGGATCACTATTAAGCCCATTCAACATCTATAACGGGCTCCGACAAGGGGGTGGACTGGCCTGCGCCCTCGTCAACCTGGCGTTGGAGAAAGTGATCCAAGACTCTGACGTAACGGCGACGGGAATAATCCTCTATAAGTCCATCCAGATACTGGCTTTCGCAGACGATATTGACATCGTTGGTAGAAACCCAAAAGCTGTACGTTCATCCTGATCGAGCAGGCGGCATTTAATCTGGGGCAAAACAAAGTACATGGTGGCCACGTCTGCGACTAGAAGATCGTATATTGGTCCCGCAATTAAAATAGTGGAGCGCAAATTTGAAGTAGTGCACTCCTTTAACTATCTCGGGTCAACTGTAGCAGCCGACAACAGCATGGAACCAGAAATACGCGCACGGTTGCTTAAGCCAACAAAGCCTATTATAGTCTGTCAAGACTCTTCAAATTCAGGAACCGTAACATCTAAGCTGCTGGTATATACGACAATGGTCATACCAGTACTTACATATAAATCCGAGACTTGGGTGCTTAATTGTATTCTCAACATTGTCTTAAAACATTACATTAAGCGAATTATAATTGACGAAACTACAGCAATTTTTTTTAATTATTGGTACCACTTCGAGTAACAGGCACTGCACTACGTAAAAAGGTAGTAATAATAGCACACGTAGTATCATTAAAATTAGTTGACTTTGGCAAAAGAAGCAATCATTTATCAGATCAGAAAAATCAACTTTAAGTCCGGTAGGTTAAATTGGACTTACGCAAACGACCGAATTGACCTTTTCGGCTAAATGCTGCAACCCCTATAGCAAAAATAAATCCCTATCTTTATTGCATTTCGAATAAATCCAATAAGTACGAGTGGACTCGAGCTGCAATAAACGTTAAACTTTTACTGAAAAATTATTACCATGATACACGATAAACTGGGTGGTTTTTATGTGGTTAATCTTGGTTTTTCTAATGCCATTTACAGTGAAATTTAAACGTTCTCATCTATATTAAAATTGGAAAATTTATGGCTTTACATTAACTTATAGAACAAAGTGGTGCAATAAATATTTTAAGGAAAGCTAACTAGCACTCATATTCTTGGTAAGAAATGCATGGCTTACGTTCTTAAAAAACGAAGCCCCCTGTAATTGACCCATTGTTCTTTTACTCGTACATCCATTAGAGAATAAAGTATGAGTACCGTGACAAAGGAACATTAGCTCCTAACGAAATGTCCTGACATACTCGCTTTACATTAACACCAAACATGGTATTCATGCTATGAACAAAATCAATAAAAATCGACCGTCTGCTGATTTTATTCAATAAACACATGTCTACGTTATGTTTATGTTAAATTTTTACATTCCTCCTTGATATTGCTCTCATAATCCATAACCATTGTTGTTTGTTTTTTTTTAATGTTTTTAATAAAACTTCGTTGTGAAGTTCTTATTTCACACAACATTATTTCTCAATTCACATAAAAATGTCGCCACAAATTAATGAATATACTCGTTCGTTTAACTTTTCCCATTAAAAGTTGAATAATAATTATTTATTATTGGAGTCAATTATAATATTTGCAATATTGTATTACATATGATTAGCAATTTAATTGCTTATTAATAAGTTGTTGCTGGTAATAATTGGTGGTTTCCTAGGCTTATTGGAGACTTCACACGCGCATATGCCAAGAGTTCTGTGATAATCCGTAAAAATGAAAACTCATCCAGACAAAAATAAGAACGAAGTGTAATGATATTATTATACCTTTGGCTCCGTGTTAATTAAGATTTCATACACGAACGCATTTTCGATTAAAATGGAAATTCTACTTTTCTGCGATATCACAGCATAAATAATGGATCTTATAACATAAAAACAAAACTGCTGTTATATCTTGAACAAAAATATTCCTTAAATCTGGTGATTAGATTACAAGAAAACTAAACATTTTTCTGAAAATGTATTACAAAGCATCTAAAAGTAGATTTTATCTCTTTCCTTTGATAAGCAATTTAGGAAATCCCAAGTCAAATCACAATTTTTACAAATTATTGAAAATTTATTTAGAAACCAACGCTCAACCCCAAAAAAATCCCTTTGTGTGATAACAAATATTTATGTAACAGTTTTACAATTCTAATAATGTTGTTGTTCATATGTTTTGTAAAAGCTAACCCATTTATGTATTAACAGTGCCAGTATACAGAATAAGTTTACTGACTTCTGTGTTTGGCAGATTTCTTCTTTGTGCTTACCTTTTCTTATTCAATTAAGGACAATAAGCGGTCGTTTAGTCATTTCAATCAGAAGTTGAAGTAGACATTTAATTACAAGTTTCTCTGCTTTGGAAATTTTTTTGATAGTTCTGAAAACTTTAGTTGGAAAACAAGATTGAAAATGAGAGACCGTTATTGTCCTTGATAGACTAAAGTTGGCGCGTTTTTCTGGTTATATGCTGTAACTGGCAGCTTCAATTGACCTGAGATAGTTGTAAGAAAAATCTAGATGGCGTAGAGAACTTTTTCTCTCACTGTCTCATCAGAGTCTCGGTTCACTTACTTCTATGCCAGGTGGAAAAGGGTACGAGCTGAGTACATCAAATTGTCGGATACCGTTAAAAATAGTTTGGAACTCCATGCAATTTTCCACAGCCAATGTAGCTACACTGTTATGGCGAATTTCTGAAAATTTTAAGTGCCACAACAAAGTCTCCCACAAGTCCTCGTAAAAGAACAAACTACCTCCCCTAATGCATACCTTCTACTAATAAATTGATCATGAATGCATTGTTTTTATAGAAACATCAAAATTAATTGGAACAATAATAGCAAGCGAAACTAATGTAAACAATTTTTATTAAAAAAATTCGTATTTGTTCACACATACATAAACAGTGTCTCTTGCACTTAATTTCTAAAAAAGAACATTACAAACAAGATATCTTTGTTGTCTTTTTCAAAAGATAACAAATCCTTTGTGCACGATGATATGGATTGTTTAATGTGTGATGCGTAATATGTATAACGTAGATGCATGTCAAAGCTAAGGATACATGTTTACTACGTGCAGCAAAAGGGATGATATTTATTCTGATTTCTTACGTGGGTAGCAGCTGTCTTGCAGTGATTACATTGATGTTCATAATAACAACCCTGCAATATTGTGCATGCACTGTAAGGATAAGATTGTCTCTGGAAGTTATTAAAGCACAACAGAAAATGTTTACTTCACAGAACAGTGGAAGCCTCAGGAAGATGTCCTCGTAATTTTGTTTAAAGAGAAATCAAACTAAGCCAACTAAGTGGAAAACAAAAACGAGTCCTGTGTGTGGACATAAATTGTGGAGATAAATTGTTTAACACAAAAACTTAAGCTCTCTAAGATTTTTTAAAATTGATATTCAGAAAAGAAATGTGTTGTTTCATTTCATTTCAAGTATGTAAGAACTCTGAATCCCCTTTTCAGTCGTTTGCTTAAGCTGTTCACTTTTTATGAAACCAGTCTGCTCAGTGTTAAGCCATGCCCATAGCAGATTTGTTTATCATTAAAATTCATACACTTAACGAGCTGAAATTATTTTTTTTTTGCTATTGGGAGAATAAAACAGTACCTGTGATATAAACCCAAATCTAAGTAGTGTTTTTTCAATCAAGAAATGAAGATAAGGTTATTTGTCCTATGTTTTTTGAGTAGTCATGTGAGCTTCTTCATACTTTTGGAATGAAAACTACCTTGAATTTCGTCCATTTCCTATCAATATATAATTAGAATATTTGAAGATCACCTCTAACCATGGGAGAATGATTTCTGAGTTATTCTGTAATTGTATTGGTATGATCTGGTTTCGACCGGCTTTATAAGGCTTAAAACACTTAATTGCTCACTTGATCCGCTTTATGCTAAAGATGTCATTTATGCAAATTGCATGGGCTCATTGGTGAGTATTGAGCCGTAACTTATTAATCGAATCAGTCGAGCCTGGAAAGTTTCTAAGAGAAGACGCAGAAAGCGTTCATAAACCATGCGGTTTTACATTATACCCAAGTTCAAATGGTTGAACACCTTATAAATGGTAGCCAGATCATAGAATGTAACCGTTTTAGAAACCATCAAAATTTGCACAGCATTTTTGTATATTACATCTATATTATATTTTTCCTTACGACATAGAAACGGGCAAGTTTCTTAGTTAAGTTGTTTACTATATACTATATACCTCGGGATTAATGTATTGTTTTTTATTTATAGTCGAATCTTTATACATCGCGCATTTGCTACAATAACTTCATAACTCAAAAGTAATCTTTTTAAATAACTGATGTAGATGCGTCATTAATAAAGTAAAACAATTCCAGTATGCGATATTGGCAAATTTTAATTTTTAATTGCAATTCTGAAAAATAAAGTTTTTCCAGATATGACGCATTGTATGAAAGACAAGCTGTTGACTATAAACTAAAAGCAGCAGCATGATTCAGTTATCAATTACGTTGAATTAACTGTTATTTATTATTTTTAAATTCTCTATATTAACTTCACTTGCCCGTGGCTGGCTGGCTGGCTGGCTGGCTGGCTGGCCAAATCTTGTGATCAATTTTTAACCCACTTCCTACAGCCCGATTTTATTGAAATTTTGCGCACATGTATATCTCCAAAGACAACACTTTCTATTAAAATTTGAGGCCCCTCGGACCTCGGGTTCGGGGGGCTCCCATACAAATATTTTACAAAATTTACCCGATTTTCTTTAAATTTTGTACACATGTGTGTCTTCGATGGAAAACACTTTTTGTAAAAATTTGGAGCGATCGGTCCCTTGGGGACCCGAATATTCAATTTTTAAATATCGCTATATCGCATCAGATCACGGCAAAGTCTGAACTCTGTGCTTTGTGAGCAGCGCTGTTCGCTGCCGCTGCGTCATTTGGTGAATGATTTTGCCACAAAACGAGCACGCAGTGTGTGTGTGTGTGTATATCCCCGATTAGAGAATTTACAAGAAAAATTTTAATTTTTATGGGTTGTTTTTTTTAATGTGAATTTTCGACCTTTTTTCTCTCAGTACAATTTTTAACGAACTTGTATAATAAATAAAAAGTAAGTTTACATTTAGAAATAACATTTATATACAAATAAATTTCTGAGCTCGTTCCTATAATTTCAAAATCGAAAGAATAAATCTTAACACCAACGACTATCAGCCGTTAATATCTTATTGCAAATAATTTATTAACGACATTCCAATGTTTGCAAGTTTTCCCAAACTTTTTTTTAATATAAATTCAAATTGAAGGAAGTAATAAAGTTATTTTTTTTTATCAAAAACTTAACACAAACCCAACTCAGGACTAAAAGTAAAGTAAGTTGACAAAACAAACGACGTCACGCTATCTATTCAAATCAGTTAAGTTTCTGCGTTAAAAAGGATAATATAAAAACAATTTAGAAGTTTAAAAAAAACTCTTTTCGCTCTTCGCACACAAGCCGGCGATCCTTTCGCAATACATATACAAAATTATAAGACAAGTGACAAGCCTCAAACATCAACGTCCTCAACTAAAATTATAAACAGAAAAGAAAATTTTAAAGTAATCCTTAAACTAGTTAGCAAAGCCGAAGGATAAACAAGAACATACAAGGACGGTTTGTTCAGGCAGTCAGGGCGATTTGGTTTACCTTCAAACGGCGGTTGATATAGTTGATAAGAAAAGTTTTTATTTTTATATCACTTTAGGACAATCAATATACATGTCATTAATGCATTCAGATTCAGGTGAAAGCGTGTTTTCACCCAAGTAAATAAAGTTAAAGCGCAAATATCAATTTGGTTGCCTTAGATGGTTATTAGTTAAGTAGTAGTGTGTGATTCATTTTAAGCAAGGAGGTCGTATAATTTTTTAAAAAAATGTTGATTTGGTGTAATACCCGATAAAGATTTAACAACCTGAAGCTCCTTTAATGAACAAGTTGACTTAAGCGCTTTCAAAATATAACACAAAACGATTAATATTTCTCACACCAATAGAAAAAAACATTCTTTGAGGTCATATTAACAAATTTACTAAAACCAAGTTAATAAAGATAAGATAACTGGTGCTTAATTCGCTGTAAGTTGGCTTCAATGTTTATCGTGTTTATCATGACAATATCTGCTTACGTGCCAACAGAACAAATTATTTTGCGTCAACGATACGTTTATTCAGGTTAGTTTCACGCATAGAAATTAGAGAAAGAGGCATAAGCCAACAAAAAAGTGAAACATTGCGTACGTCATTATTGCAGTTTTGTTTTTTGTACTATCGGTTTTTTAAACAGTATCCTCAAAATCACTTCATTATAATTTTATAATATTCTTGATGTGAAATATCCTTAGGTGCGTTAAGAGTTAACTTTCAAAATCATGTTGAAATGAAACGCATGAAACGATGAAACAGATGAAATGCATAATACACCGCCTGATGATGAAACACATCAAGGGAAATCTATCAACCATATTTATAGTAAACTTAGCTTCTCCAGACGAATATTAAAATAGAATTTTGATTATTGTATGAGACAAATAAAAAGACACGAACTATAATAAATAATTTGAATATTGTTTGGCGTATTTATGGCTGCTACTAATGCTGATTTTGATTAAAATAACTCGTATACACGACTCTTTGTCGCTGAATTGGTTGCAGAATACAAGGTAAGCAGGAACAATGGAGTAATAGCACTGAAAACTTAAAAAAAAAACAACCCATAAACTTTAAAATTTTCAACTAAAGTGTGTAATGTATACACTGACTTAAGAGGTTTGCACCCTTTGCACAGCGTGGGCATTCGGAAATGAAATTAAGGAGAGGTAAAGGTGTGATATCTATGAATATGTATCTTAAATGACTGTAGACAAAGAGTATAAAGATCATACAAATGCTCATATTATCGAGCGAAACACTTGTTTATAATCGAAACGATAAACGGTACAAAGTAGTTATTTGAAAAAAATTTATATCGCCACAAATAAACATATCTGGACAACCACAAATAGACGAATATTTCCAGAGATAGACGACAAATATTAAAGTGAAATAATGGATTATGTAGAAAGAAATGGCGTTTATTTTGTACATAAATTCTGGTTTTACTTTTCTCACGTGCACTGGAATAAAAGGTTTGACCGTTTGACCTTAGATAACAGATGGAAGAAGTGCATTCAACTTAGAGTTGTTATGTTGATAAACAATCCACCCTTGTATTTATATAGTTCGTCAAGATATTGCTTATAAAGGATCTTGACCACACCATCTGAAGTATAAGACCATTGTTGGTAAACCGACAATCGGTCAAAGTATTATGATCGGTAGGCTTTGGTGGGAAACCATATAGCATGGGGAAATAACCTAATCATCGGCTTAAAAGCAGGACCAATGGAGAGAAGTTTAGAATAGAATATTTTTAAACCAGCAAATAAGAAACTCAAAAAAAATAAAAAATATTTTTGATCGTTGAAAATGTTGCAAAACACCGAATTGTCCGGTTATTTAATATAATTTTTTTAATATAAAAACAAAAAAAAATTCTATAACTCAGCCATTAATATATCATTTTATTAAGCACCTATTTGTGTTTATATTAAAAATGAGATGCAATTTTAAACCCTAAAAAAAGTTGTTTGTGTTTGGCGGAAGTATGCTCACGGTTCCTTCCACACGTTAATTAATATGATCATCGGTGTAGATTTGTAAAAAAAAGACAAACAAACAAACAAACAAACAAAATTAATTTTTTCTCGCTCTGAAAAAAATTTAATTGTATATCCAATGTCTGTTTATATTATGTCTTATGTATGTGCATTATCTAAGAAACATGTATATTACTTCGTAAATAATTACATATAGAAAAAAATCTAATTGGAAAAATGTGAATAAATCTTCAAGACAGCATCGCAAAGAGGGAATAAACTTAGCATATAAATTAGGTTTCGAGGGTGACCTTTCGCCTACAACTGATTTTATTCTGAAAAACCAACTTTCATTAATGGAGAATATGTAAATGAAAGTATACTTTAAGTTAGGATTTATGTTCTTGATGTGATCCAAAGAAAAAGTTCTATTAAATTTTCCTTAAGAAAATTAAAAATGCATCAAAAAGGAACAGGTTTTTGAGAAGTTGTGAAATAATAAGTTCTAACTCAAGTCAAAAGAAATGATTGCAACCGCAGATGGGCGTAATGTAAACAAGTAAATGTAAAACAAAACTTCGTTTTACAGGTACAAACTTTTATGAATACATCGACAAAAGCATAACTCGTTTTGAGATGCTGAAAAAATATCCACTTTTACAGGTATTACACGCGCCACACGCGACTTACGATACGCATCACTCGCAGGATCTCAGAAATGGGCCATGAGACTGAGCTGCTCACGAAATTTTAGCTTGTGTTCTAGGTCGTGTTAAAGTTGGTTAAAAAGGACCTCAAATAGTCGAAAAAAACAGTTTTCACGCATCACAAGCGCCGCACCCGACCAATGCTCTACGAGACTAAGATACTCACGATTTTTCAGCTCTCTAGATCATGTGAAAGGCAGTTGTAAGGACCTCAAAGAAGTAGAAAAACCCCTTTTCACGCATCCACGCGCCACACGTAAATCCCAATACGCATCACACGCGGTAGCTCAGAAATTCCATACGAGACTAAGCTCCTCACATAATTTCAGTTATCAAGGTGGTGTGAAAGGTGGGTAAAAAAGGACTTCAAAGAAGTCGTATTACAGACAAACAGGGGTCAATTAAAGTTAAATCAACGTTTTTTAAAAGTTGTGTGTTTGGTATACCAACAATTCTAAACCGTCTTTTCAAAATCACAGAGCCAGAAAGTAACACCAAAGGTAAGGTGACGTACCAGTCACATGCCAACAATGCAGCCGTTGACTTGTTTATAAAAAGTAGTAGTAGTAGATAAAAAAAACTTGTAACAGATTCGATAAACAGATTTCAAAAATATTCCTTAAAAATAAAACTGCTGTAAAGAAACTTTATCATAACTTCAGCACCAACCCAAACCACTCTACTTTAAACTGATTGATTTTGTTTGCATAATTTATTCTTTCCGTTAAAAGTTTACATTATTATACATACATATATGTATATAAACTCTTCAGCATGCACAGACTCTCTATGAATAAACTCGACATTCTACGTCATTGCTGTCATGTCGGTGGAGCAGTGGTTAGCAGCGTTAGCTCACTTCCACCCGGAGGACATCGGGATCAATTCCTAGCGCGTCAACAAATAGCTCACATTTTTTTTATCATCTCTATTTGAAATATGCACATGGTACAAAAGTGTACAAGTGATATACAGTTGCCATATACTTCTGTATTCACATGTACGGCTGAGCTGATGTATGAAGTCATCAATATGTAGGGTCAAAATTGTGGGCTTATGAGAACAATATTCTAGTTTGTTAGTGCCCAGGTGTGAACTTTCAACTCCACCTATCACAACACTTCCTTCTTAAATCCCAATATTTCCATGCCTAGTTATTATAAGGGAGCAAATCCTTTGGAAAGCAAACATTCGTTTCTTTTCAGAACTATTATGAAAACACCAACTGTTGCAGCAGCTTTTTCTGTGCTAACTTCTATAGCTAATGTCTGAGATTGAAAGTGGATCTATCCAATGAAGTATGTATTCCTATTTGACACTGAGATGAGAGCTGCGAAATACGAAGTTGGTTTCTGAGTATGCACAGGATATGATTTGTAGCAGTTTAAACCAAACGCTTCTTAAATGAGCGATAACTGTTGGTCATACACTTATCTGTTAAACACGAACCCCATATTGCGTGGTATAAAAAATAAAGGAAAGAAAAAGAAAGAAACACACCCCTTTTTGAATTGAGTAAAAACGTGTTTTTCAAAAACTCGACGGAAATCTTACATTTTTTGAATAAAAATACATTTTTAAATAATTTTTTTTTTCAGGTAGAAGGGGCAGCGTAGTATCATTTTTGGCGAGTTCATCACCCTGCAGTTCCACAGAATGTCCCTATACCCCAAGTCAGTACACGAGAAGATATGGATATCCTTTGTGGATATAACGTTTCTCTTCAGCCTAGCCAGAATTTTTTTTATCGCCATAATTTCGGCTTGAAAGACATTACAATGATTAGGAAGATGGAAAGAGAGACTTATATTTAGTCTTTTTGGAAAAACACCTCCACCTACCCCAGTATCAGTTTTTGAACCGTCAGTAAAAAAACTGATCGATTCTTCTTCCCAAAGTGATCTGGAGAGGATGGTGACCTGGAAGTTTTTGTTGAAATGTAGTAACGGAATGGTGTAGTCTGGTAGGTTGCATTGAGTCGAATAGCTGCGCTAGCAGCAACTTGTCTGCTGAAGATGTCGAATGGTGTTAGGTTGAACAGAATGTCTAGTGCAGCGGAGGGAGTGGTTCGGAGTACTTCGCTCATACATAGACAAGGCGATCGTTTGACTTTGCTTCTCTGATAAAGCTTAATATGAGCCCCAGTGATTCGTCTGTCTTCACCGTCAACAGTGCATCTGCGATCACCAATGTGTTGATGGATAGCCATAAATGGAACACATTTTAAAATTAATTCTGTACGTCTGTCTGTCGGTGGCTTGGTGGTGTAATCTTGCGATCAATTTTTAACTCACTTCCTAAAGCCCGATTTTATTAAAACTTTGCACACATGTGTATCTCCGATGACAACAATTTCTATTAAAATTTGAAAGTGATCGGGCTCTAGGGCCGAGGGGCTCCCGAATTAACCCGATTTTATTCAAACTTCGCACACATATGTGCATCTGCGATTAGAGAATGTATATGTATATTTTTAATTTTTTGGAGTTGTTTTTTATTCAACTGAAATAGAGTTTTCTTTCCAAAAATTTGAGGATATAGTTACACTCAGTTTTTATTGAGTATTCGACCCCTATCAAAATATTACAGTTCATGGTTTCAAACAGCTGTGCAAAATTTTTAGAGACTTCCATATAAAAAATTTGATGAAACATCACTTTTTGGAAGAAATGTTGCGGGAAACCACTTTGACCAAAATTTCAGACCGCTTTCAAAAAAATTTTTAACCCACTTCCTAAAGCCCGATTTTATTAAAACTTACATATGAATCTCTGGTGACAATACAACAACACAAAATTTGGAAGTGATCAGGCCCCGGGGCCTGGAGGATCCCATATTTTTTTTAATTGCCCGACTATTCAAATATTGCACATATCTCCGATAACAAAACTTTTTGTAAAAATTTGGAAGTAATCCGGCCCGAGGGTCTATCATGTAAATTTTTTCAAAATTTAACCGATTTTGCTTTGCGATTAGTGAATTTTGATGAAATATTTTATTTAATATTTGTTTTTTAGGGTCGTATATTAGATGATTTCTGTAATTTACAATATATTTGCTGTACACTGTCAAATCATGTATATACAATAAAAGGACGCAGACATAAGTATTCTGGTCACGTTAGTTTTCTGCAAAATAATTTCCCATTTACGAGCATTCCTTTGTCCCACAGACGTAAATTATTTAACACAAACAGAGAAAAAACCTGCCACAGCATCAGGTGTAGGTAACACGTAGTATATTTCCTAATATGTAATTATCTAAGTATAATTTAAGTCAAATAGTGACACTGTCACAACGTCAGAATAAGAAAAGTTTTTTGTTTACATTTCAAATGCAATCATATTTTTTTTTGCTTTAGCACTTGATATCGGCTCTAAAGGCCAAATGTCGCATTGTCAGCTTTCGTTGTAAAGGAAAATTGATTTTTCCCGAAAGCGGAGCAAAATACAAGAAAAAATATTGTCGTTGCATGCAGACTTTAAGTCTCTATAACAATATAAATATTCCTATATACATTTAGTGGTCAACTACAGCCCCTGCCTGAGTTAATAAGTATTGTGTTTTAAAGTTTAAACATGACTTACTGGTCCAAGATTCTCGAATCCATATTTAGAGGCAATCTGATGAGCAAAATCATTTTTTACACTGCGGCGAAATCGAACTAGAAATGAACTCGTAAAGATGTCATTTCTAGAAGTTTTACTGTGGGGCGATACTTCTGCAGCTCCTGAAGCTTCTCCATTGGCAATCTTTTTCACACTACTTGTCGATTGCGATGATGACACGAGCATGCCAAATATGCCCAAGGAACATAACAACACTCCCGAATGGAAACCCCATGATAATTTCATTGCACGTTTGTCCGACGCGGAAAATTTCTTCTTTTTTTTAAATTAATATTACTATTGCACTACGATTTTTTCAATAAAAAAATACGAATTAAAAAAAAGTTGTCCACTTTCGATAATTTCTTATATATACTTTTGAAAGATAAACATAAAATAGAACTAACGAATTAAAACTCAGCGGATAGACATCGATAAAGTAATCACAGAGAATAATCCTGGATAATATTCCTTAGCACAGGAATTTCCTTTGTG
Source organism: Nephrocerus scutellatus (assembly GCA_947095585.1). Lineage (NCBI taxonomy): Eukaryota > Metazoa > Arthropoda > Insecta > Diptera > Pipunculidae > Nephrocerus > Nephrocerus scutellatus. Next base: position 125,840,846 of record OX352761.1, on the reverse strand, counting down.
ATTATATCTAAATTCCGACGGTTCCTCTATTCGTATGTGTAGGTCTGTAGGTGTATTCCGGTAAGTCTTATTTCGAAAATATTACAGCACAAAATGAATATTTCCACTGAATGAAAATTCTTTTTATCTTTCTCGTCGTATTGAACTGCTGTTCTGATGAGTGATAAGTGAGTACGACTGCTCAGCTGTGTATATGCAAGCTGTTTTTACCCCGAGAATGGGGCTGCACCACTCGTCAAGAAAGAAACAATACTGTGGTATACGCCAGCCAAAGTGAAGCCATAAAGAAGAACTTTTACTCCTCGCTAAATGGAATTTATGCAGACTGCAAAGACCGATATAAGGGTGGACTGCCAGAGCTTTTGTCTCCCCCAATGCAGATTACCACTACAGTATAAATACATATATCTTGTCTATATGTGTGTGTTTTTGTTTCACGTACACATAATCACTGCGCTCAGCACGACATCGACTTGATGATGCATCTATGTCGCAAAAAAAGGACCAAAGAGACGTCATCAGTTTTTTGTCATTTTCCATTTTATTATCAGAAGTATGTGTTTATACTGATATCACATTTTTTGCCTTCCTCTCCATTTACTTTATCGAAAAAAGTACATAACGTTTCCTTACTAAGAAAACACTGCTACATCTACAAGTTGGCAAAGCGTTTTCAGGCATATGGAACAGCATGGCATAAAATGTTAAGAAAACTAACAAAAGGATGCCGACATTTGAACATCGCTAGAATTTAAATGCCAACTAAAGTCAAATATGTAAGTATGCGGCGTGTTTTTGATGGATAAATTTGGTTTACTCCAAAATTCAAATCTCTCGGAACGAACAATATAAGTCGCATTTGTCAACATTGTTCATAAAAGTTTAAAATTTGATGAAACGTAAATACCTTCAAAACATTCAAAGCAAATATGACAACAAAAATACATTTAAAAGGAACTTACAAACCTGATAAAGAAGAGTTTGAACAAAAAATAAAAGGTTTTGGTCATATTTGACTACAAAAAGGAAATTTTGAAACTATTTACAAGGAGAACCAAGTCTCAAGCAATCACCGATTTCCAGGGAACATTTTTGGAAACCAAAGCAATTAATTTTGAATAACCCCAAAGTTTATTTACCCTTAATTTAACAACCCATAAAAATTTTCATGTAAATTCTCCAATAACGAAAAGTATACTGAATTCCACTATAAATACTGAAATATAAAAACACATGCGAAGCACTGCAATCCAACAATAAAACAACCTCAATCGTAAAGCAAGGCCACAAGGTCAACTGGGTGTCAACTGACAGGCATTCATCATCCAACCAAATTGACCATGTGGCGATCAGCCGACGTTTTAGGAGCTGTCTTTTAGACGTCCGAAACAGACGAGGAGCCGACATGGGTATGGTACGGGATCATCACCTTATGGTAGCTACTGTCCAGTTACGTACTTCATCAGTTCAAAGAATCGGCAATATCATCCGAATGCCTAGGTATAACATCGACCGGCTAAAGATCCCCTCAGTACGCCAACAATTAAGGGATCATTTATCGCAAGGAGTGGAAGCAATCAGTGGCTCACTGCCGACAACCATCCAAGAACATTGGAAGGCTGTAAAAAATGTTTTCACATCTGGAGCGGAAAGTATTGTTGGTAGAAGCCAGGAAAGGCAAAGCACGTGGCTTACCGAAGATGCCTGGAGGCAGATTGAAGAACGTAAGCTACTTAAAGCTCATATTGGAGATACCCCAGCAGCAGCGAGCATCGAGCTAGAGTCCCTGTATCGAAGCAAAATGAGAGAAGTGCAACATAGTGCATAATAAATCGTAAAGCAAGCGCGCTGCTCACAGCGCACACAGAACACAGTCATTATAGTATGAAATGATCTGATGCCGCTACATGAGAAAATTTTTTGTATGGAATCCCCCCGACCCCGTGGCCCGATCACTCTCAAATTTGAGTAGAAAGTATTGTCACCGGAAATATACATGTGTACAAGATTTCAACAAAATTGCGCTTTGGGAAGTGGGTTAAAAATTGATCACAAGATCTGACCAGCCAGCCAGCCAGTCCGCCAACAACGGGAACGAGAAGTTAATATACCTAGATAATTTAAAAAAAGTTAGCAAAAGTTAGAAAACAACAAGGCCTTTGGATCACATGAGATCCCAGTAGAGCTGATCAAATCTGGACAAACCATACTATACCAAGAAATTCGTGAAATAATAGTGCAAGTATGTGAAGAAGAAACGATGCCTGAAGACGAGAAGACGCATCCTGTGTACCATACAAATAAAAGGATTAATCTAGAGGTGATTTTTTCAATATTGTTTTTTTGACAGATGGTACGGGAGTAGTGTCAAACTGTTTCGTGCGCTAAGATCAAGTTATTGTCGACATAATTGGCCTGTCGAGACCACTATTCGGATACCGTCGATATAGTATCGGAGGATACGCGATCAAATCGATCACGTCCACCTCGTAATGAAGAAAATATAGCGGCGATAACTAAGAGTTTAAGTGGTAAATAACAGCCATAACAGCGTTGGCGTGAAAAATCAAGGAGATAAAAAGGTGAGATGTCTATGCACATGTGTCTTGAATGACTGCAGATCATACGAATGCGGAAACACAGAGTCGGGCAATTCAATCCACATAATTATTGTTCGGTTAACGAAGAAATCTCTGCATTGGTTGGTACGTCCGAAGATAGGTCTAATGGTAGACCCGTGAGCTTGAGTTGAGGCACGGGTAATTCGGTTGGGTTGGAGGATGGGCGGGATGCATCTGGATATTTCTTTTGAACACCGCTTATGAAAAAGCGATACAACAGTGACAAGCGTTCGATTGTTTTCGCGATATTTCATCACCAATAAGTTTTATCGCGCGGTTCTGAATTTTGTCTAGTAGATGCAATGTTGTCTTGGGGGAACCTGCCCAGACAATACAGTTGTTTTCAAGTTTCGGGCGAATATATGACTTGCAAATAGTAGCAAGGCTGAGGGAGTGAAGTACATCTTGCACCGTTTTAGGAAACCTAAACATTTCGCAGCATTTTTAGCGATGGTGAATATGTGGTCATTCCAACGAAGCTTGTTTTAGACGCACATACCGAGTATTGCGAGAACTTCAGTTTCTTTGATGCAGGATCCATTCATGGATAAAGGTTGGGGGTTAAATTACGCTTAGACGACAGAAGACAGCATTGGGTTTTGGAAGCATTAAATTCAACTCTATTGTGTAGTCCCTACCTTGTTATGCTGTCAAAGTCAGAATTTAACGTGCTTAACATACGTTGTTGTTCAAGTTCCACTTTTGATGAAGAGGGGCGTGGAGAGAGCGCAAACTCATATGAAAAGTAAAGAGTGATGTTGTCAGCGAAATAATGAATCGGATTAGAAGTAGCGGATAGGAGATCACTAATGAAAATGAGAAAGAGTTTCGGAGACAAAACAGAGCCTTGAGGAACACCGGCGTCAATGCGGTGAACATTAGATTTGAAACTGTCCAATACGTCCTGGATTGAATCAAGCAGAGTCTTATCAATTCCACAGGTATTCATTTTCGACAAAAGAGCTCGATGACAGACTCTGCCAAATGCCTTGGAAATAACGAGTGCAACAACTTTGCTTTCACCAAATTTGTAAATAGACTGGATCCACTTTTCAGTAAGATAAGCCATCAGGTAACCTGTAGAATGTTGCCTACGAAAACTGCTGGTCACTAAGGATTCCACGTGATTCAAGGTATTGCATTAGCTTACGATTGATCAACGTTTCCATGTAACCTTGGAAAGTATGGATGTTAGCGCAATGGGTCGGTACGAGGAAAGAGATGACGGTTCGCCTTTCTTAGGAACAGGCTGGATAATATTGTACACAATGACCGTGTTGAATCGATTCGGCACCGTTCTCAACTGCTTGACTTGTCGTATACAACAACTTGTCATATTTTATGTAAGGATCTTGGTTTAAAAGCCTACAAAATCCAAATCGTACAAAAATTTAAGCCGGCCGACCTTTCTATACGTCAGATCCGCTGTTTTCGACCAAAATTTTGTTCTGCGGTAAAGCCCATTTTTGAATTAAAAGCTACGTCATCAATAAGCAAAATTGCCATATTTTGGCTGAAGAATAGCTCGAACGGGTTCTAGAGCTGCCAGTACATTTAGAGAAAGCAACGGTTTGGTGTGGTTTATGGGCCGGTGTAATCATCGGATTTTTTTCAAAAATTAGGACGGCCGGAACGTAAATGTGAATGGTGCACGTTATCACGCCATGATAGCAGACTTTTTGCTGCCTGAATCTGTCCGTGATCTTGACGACATTTGTGGCTCCAACAAGACCATACAGCGCGTGAAACAATGCGCTTATTGAGAAATCATTTTAGCGAGCAGTTTTTTCACGCTTCGGACCGGCGAATTGGCCACCTAGATCGTGTGATATCAGAACTCTTTCCTTTGCGGATACGTAAAGTCCAAAGACTACGTGGATAAACCATCTACACTTGAGACAATGGAAGCGAACATAACGCGCGACGTTCGTTAGATTTCACTTAAAAGCTCGAATACGTCATCAAAAATTGGATCTTTTGAATGCACCGTCTTAATCGCAGTTGCAGCCAACATTAAGAAGAAATAATCTTTAAGAAATAAATGGCAAAAAATCAAATAGAAAAGTTTTAAGGACTCACTTGGAATTCCTTTCTGACAAAATTAATTTAATACAAACAGCTGCCTGAAAGGAAATTCCCATTCCCACATCATCCAAAATCCAGTGCATCATGGTATGCTGACAAAAGATTTTGTTTTTATGCCACCATATGTTTAAGTTAGTAAATCGATAGAGGCTTTTTATGTAATCTAATTTAATATTGATAGCAGAGGAGCCCATAATGCTGATCTAAAAATACAATGTAGGGGTAATGGCAAGCTACTGAAGCTTTACTATGCGTTATCATAGTGGCTCACTTCTAAATTTTTACACACACATCGTGCTCATTAACTCATTAACTTACTCGAGTAAAAACGACTGGAATTAACTCGAGTAAATCTGGTTGTGTAATCATCACATATATAAATATCTAATGTCTATATCTATGTTTAAATATAATTCTATTAACATTATAATAACACTCTATTGATTGATATTTATTATATTGCAGATTGATGACTAAAACAATATAATAAATATTCAACTTGATTTTATACTAAGTACCATCATTCTTCATTTTCTTAGATTCAAGTCGACTATAAATGAAAGAAAATTACCACCGAAATTCACCGAAATCTTCTTAAAGGAAACCCGCTACGTTTTGTTAATTTTTCAAAGAGTAAAGCCAAAGAGGCTTCTATTTCATCTCATATCAGTTCGACCGTTCGATAAAATTTTCAATTAAAGGGAAAAACAGGACACAGATTAAATTGTAACCCGCTGCGAAACCTTATGTGTAAATGGACATTATAGCCGTATGTCTAAGTAAAATGTGAATATTCCATCCATTAAGGTTTCTGATTAAGCGATTTAATAGGTCAAGGAGAAAAAGGCTTGTTAATTTCACGAATTAATTGATATGAATATTCATATTCCATTGTGGGCATAATTTTACTAACTATATGGATAGTAATAATATTAATAAATAAAGAAAAACAAACGATATATTCGTATTTATAATCAGCAGATATAGCAAATATAAAACGAAGATAAATTCGCTGACGCATTTTTACAAGACAACGAAAAGAAAAACTGACTGAGCAGCTGAGCACTGAACGTCCTTAACATCTACATATATCAACACGCTTATAACGGATATACAGTTAAAGAAAAGAATAATGATGATCATTTGTATCTGGGTTAAGTCATCATTACGTGACTATACTTATGACAATATTAGTCGTGCAATATTTGTATCCGTCCAGTTTCACAGGATAACGTTTATCGCATTTGTATCGACCTTAGATATCGGTCCTTTTTGTGTTTTTTTTTACTCAGTGCCTTTAAAAACATTGTGTTGTGTGCTTGTCTGTCCAGCATTGTTCTAAAAATTAAATTGTTTAAACTACTATTGGACCGGCTTCTTTTTTCAGAGACTTTTCGACTAAATAAATGAATAAATGGAGAAATAAAATTAATTAGATATTTAAAGATATTTTTTGGTCACAAGGCTCACTCACTCACTTACTCCTAACTAAACCTAAATGACGGTTTTACTTTTTAAATAATTGTTGAAGCAAAAATTAATTCATTTTCTATTTGCTTCGTTTTGAATATGTTATGTGGCGCAAGCAATAATTTCTTCCTACTATAATAATAATAATAATATTCGGTGCGACAGACCGTTGCGGTCCCAGACTCGCGATCATTTGTGTGCATGTATATTTTTGCACACAAATGGAGGGGACCTACAATTTAATGTCGGATCCGAACGGCGAATTGAGAAGCATTCCGTGACAAGTTATTACTCTCGGAACGTTTGTTACCCATTCGCGAGAGGTGGGACACCGTGACAAATACTATTGGTGTTACTGGGATTCCACGATCCACGAACCCCTTTCGGCGCCCACTTCTTCTTCTACTATACGAGTATCGAAACTTTTTTAAAAAAAATAATCGCACTACATTTTGGCTTATTTTTTATTCCTGATTTTTGCATGAGACCTAATAGATTTTGTGCCAGACAATTTCTTGGAAAAGCTTCAAACCAAAACCATTCGCTTGCATGATTTTTTACTTTTTGTTTGACTGCTGTCTGCTCTTATAGCCTTTGCTTTTAGGCTATAATTGCTTTCCAAATAGTCTAAGTATTTTTGGTATAATGATGTTTGGGAAATAAACCAAACATATAATATTCTTAGTGAGACTAAGTACAACAACAGAATTTTCTATTTACAGAATTTACTTTTTCACAAAAAATAGAATACATATAAGGAAATAAAAGGGAACACTGCCAACAAAAAATCCAAAATCCTTTAACATTCGTGTATGATATATTAAAATCAGTCGGTAACTACCATTTTTAAGTTCTTTATGTTCTTCAACTGTAGGTCCCTTCCATTTGTGTCCAAAAATATACATGCGCAACACAAATGGTAGCGAGAAGCTAGGGCTTGGACCGTAATGGTCTGTTGCGCCCTGGGAGTATTGTCTCGACCGACGGTGGAACCGAATAGGACATTGTCAATCGAATCGGCAAAGCAAAATCGGTGTTTGGAATGATGTCCACGATATGGCGAAGCAATGCGATCAGCTTAAACACCAAGCTGCGACTAAGTTTTTTACATAATAAAATAAATAAAAAAGTTCTCCTCGTCCCCAGTTTACCTAAAAAGGTTTTTTTTAAGTAAGTTTTGAAAGAAAAACTTTCTTAATTGTATAGGTAAACTTTTCTCAACATTAAAGGCCCACTGAGGCGAGGTAATTTAGTATAATAAGATAATGTATCCATAAACACCAAAGCAATCCCATTTCCTAAACTTATTTTTTAAACACACAAACACAAACAACTTTTGGATCAATGAGCATAAAAACCCAATTGAAATGATGACGTCAAAGGAATGATTAAAAAAAGCTGTAGATGGGATTGTGATTGTGTCCCTGGCTCTGTCTCTATGACGTTCTAATGAGCAGAATGTTGTCAATAAATTTTTATATATTTTTTTTAAAAGCAAATAATTGACATTAAAAAATACTCATAATTAAAAAATAATATAACAAAAAACCAATTTAATTTTGTTATTTTTGTTGTATCAAGGGAGTTAAGGGAATAAAGCTTTCTTATCTCCTGGGGCGATATGAAATTCCCAACGATAAATGCAAAGTACACAAGCATGTTTTCAACAACAACTTCGTCATCAGTCAGCACTCAGCAGCTATCCACGTGTTAAAATTGCTCTACAGTATTTATGAGTATATATCATGTATGTGTTCCGCACACACTTACAATACATATTACATTGGCCACATCACACATTTGTTCCCGGCGGGGCAAAAGTAATGTCAAAATGTTAAATTGGCTGCCATTTTGTTAGAAATTAAAAAAAAATCAATTAACAATAGGCACAATCGTAGATAGATCCTGAGTAATTTCAATCTTACTTTTTATTTTTGTTATGTGTTATGTGTTATGTGTGCAAAAATAAATGCAAAAATGGCATTGGACCGCAACGGTCTGACGCACCGAATATTACTTTTATTGGGTAACTTTCGGTGACTTTGATGTTTGAAAGTCACAAGCTATTCAGCATCTATTTACGAATGTGCCTAGTAATCCCGTTCCTCATGTGTGTATCGATCCATCAAATGTCAACTATTCTCTATCTGGCTACAACATAAATGTCAAATGTCAACTACTCTCTATATGGCTACAAGATAAATGTCAAAGTACAATGACATTTAATGCCATTTGCAGAAATTATGGCAAATTCACATGACATTACTTTTGCCCCACCTTGTACTTCTGCAAAGGGGTGATTGACTGGTCAGCTATCTACAAAAACAAACAAAAAGGAAATGAAAGCTTCTAGACATGCGCGCAATTTACTCGTTGATATTGAAAATGATGAAGAAAATGACAAAAAAAGAACTTCAGAGTACTCGTGTGTATACGTGTCTAACAAAAACGTACACACGTGTTTTTATATGAAGGAGTTTTGCTCTCAATTTTATTGATAAAAAGTTCGCTTCAAGTACTGCACAGAGGCAAAAGCAGTAAAGCACAATCTTTCTTGGTAGCGCGCAAAAGTTTTTATTCATAAATTCCAATTTTATAACAAATTGTAAACTGAGATAAATCAACTCCACCAATCGTTAAATAACTTATTTACTCTTCAATTTCATAAAAGTTAAGCAACAAATCTAATTTTTTACGTATTTTTCATAGTTTCTAAATAGTAGCGTCCTGTAATTTTGCCATATCATGTAAGGGGTCGGACACTGGACTAAGGTAATAAGAGCTGTCAAGCTGTTCGTTTTCTCTAACAACAACAAAAACCGTCTACAGTAGATCGAAATTCCCCTCTAACAGTTCTGTAATTTTTGGGAGATTTGCCATCTTTTCACTAACTACAACAACAACACACCTTTCGTGTTCGATTTTTCGAGAAAAAATCTGAGTTCGAGCGCAGATTTCTAAAACAAAAAAACTACATTAAAACTTTAACCTTAGAAGAACTCGAACAATGAAAACATTACTTTTAACTTCTAACAGTAACGTTTTAAATTGTGACAAACTTAATGAGCTTGGCTACACAGGCATGGGAATGAAAGTCCCCATGTTGTAGGAATATACCCTCAGTTGTAGCTGGCTGTAAATAAAGCAATTATACCCGTCAGGATGAGACCGATTGCCTTCTGTAGAAGCGCTGGAAAGATACCATGACCGCCGGGTGCTTTGAATGGTTTGAAGGAGCCATTTAACCTTATTTGGACTGAAGATTTTGCTGGATATGCTATTTCCACACGACAATAGACGAAAGTGACTGTTTCCTACGCTATTACCTACCACATTCACACTAGTGTGTTAGCATAGAAAATACTATTGTTATTTACTGCAGTCTCAGCGAACACACATTCCCACAGCAGTTTTCTATTGCGTATGAGCTATGAGCTGTTTAGCAGGAAAATAGTTTTGGTCATGTGAAAAATCGCTGAAAAGTGCTTATCGTACTCGTTACTCGCACAATAACGTCCACTTTCCTCGCTCGTTATGTAATGTATACTATTACCTACTAGCAATGTAATTCACATGACCCTTTGGTCAGATGCGTTTGGGTACCTGTGTGGTGCACGAGTAAACGAACCTAGGAAATGAACCTGAAACAGGGTTCTGAGTGTATCCTCAAGGTCTTTTTTAGTAAACCTACACAATTTGTCTGATCTTTAAGGAGTGCTTTATGAAATCGTGCTGCTACAGGCATTCAGCAATGTCTGCAGCATTTCCTCCATGTGGCCCGTTTAGATTGTTCAATTTCGAGTTGTACTCTGTGAGAGCGAACCTATATTGCTCCCAACGTCCCAACTCTTCGTGGGTTTAGCTGTGTTGAAGAGTTTTCTGACTTTCTTCCTTAGTTTATCCAGCTGGTCGTTCAACCAGGGAACCTTTCGTTTACACAGGCTGGTTGAAGGAACGCAGCTGCTATGATAAGAATTGAGCAATTCAGCATTGTGCCGCCAGCTTAATGTTCACAATGCTCTCCTTGCTATTATTTTTTTTGTTGTTTTTTGAACATTGGCAGAACATGCGTTTCCGGCATTTTAGATTGATTGACTTCCACTTTTTTGATCACCAGTTGAAGTCGTATAAAAAGATGACTTTGAAGAAATCAAAAGACATCGAGCGATTGTTTTGTTTAAAATTCGAACCGAATTGTCCGATTGTTTTATTTAAAATAAGAAATGTTTTTTTATAAATAATTTCATTGATTTTAAGAACTTTAAAACTATTCTTTTATTTTACCAAGCGGTCGCTTGTTTTAAAGAATGATTCTCTAATAATAGTAAAGCTGTATGAGATGAGTAACAATCCCTGCTAACTTCTGCACAATTTTTTGGAAATTGTTTGAACACGTTCTCTGCATTCGCACGCTTTTTTATAGTGTACTATTTGGCGGGCCTTTTGGCCTAATTACATATAATACAAAATACATATATGCACTTTATAAATATAATTAAATTAAATATCATTCATATGCAATGCTTCATGCAATTTAAATGCTACTTAAGTTATACATAGAAATATTTATAAATATTGAATGAATTGTGTCTATATAAAATCTTTACACAATGTACACAAAATGAAATTAATACGAAATAGAACTTTTTAAGAATATTAACACAATTTCTAAAGATTAATATATTCAAGTCCTCCTCTTGAGACTTCATTTACTTTCTTTCTTCAACAAATAGTCTTTGCTTTTGTTTTATAATTAATCCGTATGCATTGTTGGACGTATCGGAAGTGTCGGACATGTCGGACGTGTCGGACATGTCGGACGTATCGGACGTGTCAGATATATCGGACGAACCTTGAAAAAAAGAGAGTTTTATTGTGAGTTAAGTTTCTTTAAGATCTTATTATAGAATAGTATGTATATTATTTTCCCCATAAATTGTATATTGGATAACTAAATTAATTAATGATATTATTATAAAATACTAACTTATAGAACTGAATGGTATGAAAAATTAAAAATATATATATATATTATATTATAGTATGTAAAAGTTCTGAATTGAATCCACAATGCTGCAGTGCATTTTATTATCTTTCATACCATGAAACTTTTCTCATTTTAAACGTTAGGGTATATTGAAAGGTTCCATCATCATCATCATCATCAGTAATGATACAAGGTGCTACAAGGTTTGTTCTGTCTGAGTTTATAGATATTCCAGCGAACTAGATCGCAGTAGAGGTCGATATACATATAAGAAAAAGGATTTTAGACAATTTAAATTTATCAACTACGAGGTTGTCTATATTGCCAACTTTTACTATAAAAATGTCTGTGAGTAACATGTGAACATTAGGTCTGCTTTCGTAGTAAAACTTAAAAACAAAAGAGAATACTGACATTGTTGGCTTGGTAGAAACTGTCAAAATGTCATACGGCAAAATTCAACATTCACAAGTAATGTCGTGTTTTTTTTTGTTTTTGAAATCTGCGGTCGATCGTAGATTTTTTCTCGAAAAAACGAACACGAAAGCCGAGAATCTTTTGTTTACATTGTTTTGTTGCATGTGTTGTAGTTTTAGTTAATGTAAAGAGGGGTAAATCTCCCAAAATATCAAGATCTGTTTGAGGAGAAATCCGATCTACCGTAGATTGGTTTTTTGGAATAAACGAACAGCTTGACAGCCAAAAAATCAATCTACGCCAGATTTTTTTTTTTTAAAACACGACACGACATAAGTTGGTCATGTGGCTTTTTTATGATAGAAAAAGTTCAAAAATATTATGCGGCTAAAGAAGGAACCTCTGAAGTACGTCCGAAGATAGGCCTAATGGTTGACCCGTGGGCTCGAGTTGAGGCACGAGTATTATGGATGGACTCGAGAATGGGCGGGATGCATCTGGATATTTCTATTGAACAACGCTTGTGGAAAAAGCTATAAAACAGTGACAAACAGGAAACATTTCTACGATCTTCAAACGATCATTTTCGCGATTTTTACGTCACCAATAAGTTTTATCGCGCGGTTCTGAGTACGAATTTTGTTCGCAAATGTGAAAAACTCACATCTTACCAAAACCTTCTCTATAGAAAGCCCAACTCTACGCATACTAATGCTGTAAACCAACACCAAACGCATGTGTGTTTGTGGGATGTGAATACAGTGTACAAAAAATAAGTAGTCGCAAAGAGCGAGAAACGTAAGATGTGGTAGTGGGAAACAGAAATATTTTATATGGATTTCGCTCTTTAGTTGATTACTAAATACAAATACGTTTGGTCTCAATCTAAGCATGTATCTGTGTACGATCGGAACAGTTGGGCTTTCTATAGAGAAGGTTTTGCATCTTACCCGCAAGTTTGTAGTATTAGTAGATGTTGTGTGCAGTAGTATGATTTTTAACGCATGCGCATAATTTGATAATTGCTTTAATGTCAACAGCAGTGTTACTCGTTGTTTCCACCTCAAATAACAATAAAATAATTTGCTTGATATGGATTGAGCGGGCAGAAAGGCAGAAAGAGCTTGATGCCAGACTCTGTCAAATGCCTTGGAAATATCGAGTGCAACAACATTGCTTTCACCAAATTTGTAAATAGACTGGTTCCAAATTTCAGAGATATAAAAACATTGCCTACGAAAACCGTACTGCTGGTCGTTAAGGATTTCACGTGATTCAAAGTATTTCATAAGCTTACGATTGATCAGAGTTTCCATGACCTTAGAAAGTATGGATGTTAGCGCAATGGGTCGGTACAAGCAAAGAGATGACGGTTCGTCTTTTTTAGTTACAGGCTGGATAAACGCTGTTTTCCAATTCCTTCTGACGACTCCAGAAGAATGAAAGAAATGGAAAAGCCTGCGCAGTGGCAATGCCAACGTTGAAGTACACCTCTTCAGAACTATAGCGGGAATAACATCAGAAACTCAGTAGATTTATAAATGATGAGGTCATCTAATACTTTAGCCACTTGACCAGTACGAAAGTAACTCAGTCCCATAGAGGATTCAATTCTTGCAAGCACTGGTAGCGTAGAGCTAGCTGCGAAATGTGAAGCAAGCAGATAGACCTGACGGGAATTAAAGACGAGGCAGTATTTCACGAATAACCAAAAATTCTTACTTCCTTTGGTATTTTGAAGTATTTCTTGTCTCAGTTTCTGGTCATAGTCGAATTTGGCTCGTCTAAGGTAGGCATTGCAATCATTTCTGACTCGTCTAAATTTGGTTCGGTTTTCCACAGTAGGGGTTTCTTTATACCGGGCGATTTTTTTAAGCTAAAACTTTCAAATATATGTACAGACTTTGACCGAAACTTTCTTTTGGTTAAAGGGCTCATGCTATCCATATAACATTATGTTTACAATTGGGCCGATACCTACTTCTTATAATGTTTCCCTAAAATACTTTTGTGTCTCATATTTTACTTTTAGTTTAGTATTTAATTTAATCGTTATTTTAAATTGATTGACCGTTTACTATTAACAATATTAACAATATCAAGAAATAGACAGACATAGATAGATAGGTGGACAGCTTTAGAATAATGGATTGCGACGATATCAAACGCACTTACGAGGGGTGCCGTAAAAGTTTTTAGTAAAAGTATAAAAAATTTAAATTTTTCATCAAAAATCGCTTTTTAAAATATTCGCCTTTAAGATCTATACACTTTTGCATACGCTCAAACTATTTATCGAAACACTTTTTCCAGTCTGATGATGGTTTTTGAACGCTTTAACCGCTTCTTCAGGCGATAAAAATCATTGTTCACGCATATTATCTTTGATTGTTGGGGAAAGGAAGGAGTCATTGGGTGCGAAGTCGGGGCTGTAAGGCGGATGACCCGTCAATTCGGTCGTTTGATTGCTCAAATACTCGCTTGTTTGATGTGATGTGTGTGATCGCCTTATCGGGATGCAAAATGATTCGCCGTTTTGAGTTGTTTTCTCTCATTTTGTTGAAAACGTCAGGGTTCAGGCAAACAAATGGTCGTATACCAAGCTGAATTGACTGTCTTTCGATTTGCAAGAGCCACACTAGCCACATGACCGGTTTTCGTGAAGAAACACAACCATTTTCTTCCCAACGCTTCGAGCTCGCACAACTTTTGTTGGATTTTTTTCGAATTGGAAGACCCAAACAATCCATATCCATGACTTGGCAACTGTCGTTTTTGGAAGTACGAGTTTTTCAAGCATCTGACTACATTCAATCGACACGAACCTTTTTTTGTGCGTCTGTCCAAAAATATGGACATAAATGTTCATGCAAGATCGTATATACGCAGGTGTTACTAATGCCTAGCCATGCCTCGATTTCCCGATAAGTCACATGACGATCCTAATCAATCAGTTTTCCTACAGTATCGATGTTTTCTGGCACAACAGCTGTTTTGGACGACCTTCGCGAGGCTCGTCTTTGAGTGAACGTCGTTCGCGTTTAAATTCATTGTACCAATTATAAACACTAACCAAGGATGGTTGCTCATTCAATTGTGTGTTGTTAAGTCAGCCCCTTTCGAAAATCGTAAAAAATCACCACACAATAACTTTCACGGGATAATTCCATTTTTTCACTGAATTCGATTTTTCAAGTGAATAAAAAACAATGTTGCGATGCGAACTGACAGATTACTTTTGAGAAACATAACCTCCAAAAATGTTGAACTTTTTGACAGATATAGAGATTGGCATCGGAAAACACTAGTATTACCATTTTCTAAAAACATTTACGGCACCCCTCGTACAATACAAAAATATCATTTCATTTCATTTGAGTAACTTTTTATTTCTTACATAAAAAAAGTACGAAATTTTCTGAAATTAAACACAACATTAGGTAAAAACATCAACGTTAAATAAATTTAAAAGTTAAGAATAAACAAATCATTTTTATTCCCTCGACGAGCCACCCAGTCTTAATCCGGGACAAGTAATACTTTTTGTTATTATTATTGATCAATAACTAGTCCTTTTATTTTACTTTTAAGAGAAATGTTTTGAAGTTTTTTTTATTAAACGCTTATAAATATTAATTCTATTCTAGACTAAGACACATGAGTTTGAGTAAAAATTAAATTTAATGCCTATTCTTATTGTTCGTATATATGATCTTTGCAATGGAAAACATTTCACAAATATTGATGGCATTAGTATGAAGATATAATGAATACAATAATTTAATCACAATAAAAGATGATTAAGAAAAAAAGTATACATATGCTTTACGCTTTAGATAGCAAGATCTCTATGTGCTGGCGAAGATCTTTAAATGCAATAACGAGAAAGCGCATCTTGCACAATAATAATAACTTTAAAATAAAACAAACCTTAGTTCTTTAATAAACAAACAAAAAACTGGAAAAAGGAAAAGTACTTTATATACAATTTTTTCACACAGTAAGAGGAGTTTTGTTTATCTGTTTAGAGAAACGAACTATAGATTTGTTTCGATTTCGAAGTATAAACAAAATTTTGAGAATCTGGATGGAGACTTTGTGATGACATGGAATGAGCAACGAGTGGGAAAATTCAAAATGTAAATTAGAAAAACACTATTCCCTCGAAGCATGAGTATTGTACTTTGCAGGTTATTTCGATGGTTTAGAGTACAAGTGTTGTATATATATAAATATATGAGTATACAACATTACTTTTTTAAAGTTGTTGTCGTCTTAGAGGGAATAAATCGATTGTGAAACTTACTGCTTTGCGTTGATAACGCACCCGAGCTCGGAAAACGTTTGTAGTTTACCGTAGGCACAGACGACTCGGCTGTATTCAAAGTTTTGGTCACAGTTTTTGTATCAGGCACTGGTAATGATTTGTAACGCTGCAAAGATGTGCGAGACTTGTTTGTTGATTGAGTGGCCAATAAATCAGCATCGTTGAATGAAGAGAAATATTCGTCCTGCGAGTCATTTAAAAGTTTATGCATAGAGGAGCGTGCCTTTTTATTTGCTGGTGGTGGTGGTGGTGTTGATTTTGTGTTGCATATAAAATCTGTCGTCTTGGAAGCCTTGCCCTGTGGTTTTTCTTTAATGCCAATAATCTTCGATTCAATCTGTTGCGTTGCTTCAATTAGTAGAAATTCAGACCCATCATCATCATTTAATAACTCAATGATACTGTCAATGTTATTATTGGATTCATATCCGGAACTGTTTGTAAAGGAACTTTGAATACCGGCAGATTGTGCGGCAGTCACAGATGTTTTTGTGGTTTGGTCAGCTGGCTTTTTTGATAAACAGTTTGACGTAGAAACTGTGGATATAGTTTGTTTTGTTTTTGCTGTAGATGATGGTAAGGACGATGATGACGATGAACCAAAGGCAGATGAAATTGCCGAATCAAAGACGTCCTTATTGCCATTAGTCCTAGGAGATCCACGCACATTTTCCTCCTTACTCTTTGCGTCCAGCTGAGCTGTTAGTTTTTTCAACGCAACATTTAATTTGGTTTTTTCTGCCCTTCTAATTTTTAACTCAGCGGCTTTGCGATGTTCCTCCTTGCGTTTGTCATAAGTCATTCGTCGACGGGATATAATTTCCCTAGAAGTGCGGGGGTTGGGCATAAAAATATTGTCCTTAGACGTTGGATTTGATGAACTTTTCACAGCTTGCTTCTTTTCGATGTGTCCATGGTCTGTGGCGTTTCTTTCAGTCCATGCCCAACTGACTTCAGGACTTTGAGAAACCATCGTTTGGGATTGTAAAGATCCTGGGGAAAAACTGCAATCGAACGGTGATGGCGATGGGGAATACTCGTTGTCGCTGTCGCCAGAAATTGTAATGACCGATGGTGATTTTGGAGATGCAACTGTATCGACTGCATTGGCTAGATTGGGGCAATGTTGAGGGGAATCTAAAAATTGGAAACAATGTTATAAATCAGCAACTGATCCCAAGTTAGACATTTACCGCTGCCGCTATATCGACTACTAAGACGGCGACGAAGCGAAAGCGATTTCCTTGGCATTTTCGGTGTTTTGTCCATTTCGTTTAGAATTTTCAATTCATCACATGATACAATAAAGTTTCCTGCTTAAAACTATTAACGCGTCTTTCCGTCTTTTTTAAATTAGAAATCACAATAAAAGTGCAAGTGCCAAGTGCAGTACAGCTCAATTATTTTAAACGATAACTTGACAAGCGCTAAGTGAACTACAATTAGTTTTTACAATTTTTGACATGAAACATCATTCCCACGTTTATATGGTGGATTGAATTCGTTTTGAACTCTGGTTGAGTGCTGTATAAACACAGACAGATTGAAACAAAATTGACTCGTTCGATCACGAAATTTTCAACGAGTAGGAATAATTGGACGCAAGAAGAAACAATGCTTAAAAAAGTAGAGGAGTAAAAATGAATGTAGTACTTCGATGAGAAAAAAAAAGAAATATTTATAAACAAATTAAAAAAGAAATGGATCTTAAACTTAAAAAAAATTGAGGTTAGATGGAAAAACTTGAAGTGCAAAAGAAAAATAGCAACAAAAGTGGACAAGGACCTTAATGTTAGACTGACTTGACAAACAACTGTAGATCGTCAACACAATAAAGAAATGTCAATTGTCAATCGAAAAAATGTCCGCCTTTTTTTTGTTGGTGTAACTTTTCTCGATATCGAAATAGATGACGTAAATGTATCGTGTTTGGTGAATCCAAATTCACGATATCGAGTAAAAACTGTTTCGAGGCGGAAATCATGATAGGGACCCAGTTTTCGAAAAACAAAAGCAACTCGTCGCGTATTAATGCAACCTTTTTGGCAAGCAGTAGCAAAAACGCCAGGATAAGTTCAGATAACGATTCAAGGAAAATACGAATTAGTTTTTAGAAGGTTTAAGAGCTATAAGTTATACAGTAAGACTAACGAACAAAATGAAATTCGGCAAGCAGTGGAAAACTTGATTCTTACTTTAGCTCTTTTAACTCCAAAGACCTCAATTGAAATTTTATTTTTTTGTAAAAATTGAATTAATTTTTTTTTATTTTTATAACACCATGATGAACATTTTTTATTTCTAAAATGTTCCTTTTACTTTCTTTTACATAATAAAAGGAAGTATAGTAATCATGGAAATTTTCAAACTCGGGATTTTTGCAGGTTAATAAATGCAGGAAATAAAAAAATCGCTGTCTGTCTGTGTCCACTCTACAATCCATGCGGCTGAACTTATCGGAATGATGGGTCAGAAAATTTTGACGGAAATCTGACAGCCGGAAGTGACGGTTTACTTAAGACAGTTTTTCGAGTTTGTTTTTGAAAACATCTCAAAAAGTATAGTCGTTGACAGCGAAAACCAGAATTGAAACTCAATCCCTTTTCAATCCGATCACTCAATCCGGCCATATAAACGTGGTACATGACTGCAAATAAAACATAGCGAAAGCTTTATTAGTCGATAAAATATGACAAAAGGTGACCCAGATGCCTTATCGTAGTAGGCTATTTTGGTATTTTACAACCGCTGTAAAAAGTTCTAAAGGGCTGTTGAAGATGAACAACTCTTTTTTGACAGTTGTGGTTGAAGTTTATGAATACAATACTTTTTCAACTTTGAACGAAAAATGGACGATAAACAAAATTACAAATGAGCGTGAATCGTCAAGTGTCAAGTGACAACTTCAAACTATGAAGTTTGAGTGGTGATGTGTACCAAAAATTGAATTTCAAAGGGGCTCTCTCATAGATTTCTCACATTTGAATTGTAATATAATTGTATTTATCTAGCATTTCTTTGAGCGATTTAAAATGAATTACAATCCAGGGGTACAAAACCGTAAGTTTAAAAACTGTAAGGAAATTTGCAAGCATATAAATGAATCATCACTTTCGAACATTGAATGGTTATTGTCTTCCATTGTCTTGTATTGTTTTGATGTTTTGTTTCTTTATTCTTTGATAAGCTTCAAAATAAGGCTTAGTAGTCTGCCTTTTTTAAGCGTTAGTTTCATTGCTTAAAATGCTACTAATGTGTATGTAATAAAATCAACTGGGTAAATGTAGTCAGCTGCCGGTAGTTTGCTTGCAATTTCCTCCTGTGGTAGACTAACCATAAATGTCTTGTCAAGAGTATTTTTAATTGTGTTTCTCATTCATACACTTCAGCTCAGTCGGGTCCTAGTCGTAAAGTGAAACGTGTCAGCGATATTAATGCCGTTGGACCAACGGCTCCAATATCTTCGTCTTATGGGTACATACCAACTGGCGCTGGACTTACAATGCCAATGGACCCAATGGCATCTGTTGGTGGTGTATACAGTGCAGTACAAACACCAACGATTAACACATTTAATAATAGTTCCATGCAAATGAATCAGAATTTCGGATACTCACCTCAGCCGCAACAGCAAATGCCATTCCCGCCGCAACAGCAACAACAAACACACTTTCCAAACCAATTTCAGTCTTCACAATCAGGTGTTGATCCTACAGGTGTCCCAACTGGAATACCAAATCCAAATCAATTCGGTGGAGGTGCAATTCCGGCACAATTTGCTATGTTTCAACAGCCAATTGTTCAGGACATGGCAATGCAATATGGCCAAAGACTCGCCGATCAAGGAAAACAACTTGTGGAAAATCAATTTGATAAGTATGTGCCTGTTGCCAAGCTAAAGTACTACTTTGCGGTGGACAACAATTATGTCATTAATAAGCTACGTCTTTTATTTTTCCCGTTTACGCACAAGGTAAGAAACAGCACTTCTTGGTAATTTCCAATTCATAAATGTTTTCTTTTTTATAGGACTGGTCATTAAAATACGATCAAGAGAATCCAGTTCAACCACGTTACGACATCAATGCTCCCGATCTGTACATCCCAAGCATGGCTTATATTACTTATGTCGTCATGGCTGGTCTCATGTTGGGTATGCAAAATCGATTCTCACCCGAGCAGTTGGGTATACAGGCTTCCAGTGCACTTGCTTATAGCATTTTCGAATTGGTCGTTTATTCGATCATTCTGTATGTTGTGAACATAAAAACGAACTTAAAAACACTCGATTTGTTGGCGTTCTCCAGTTACAAATTTGTCATAATTGTGGCCTGTTTGCTGTCGAGTACACTTTTTCACGGGATGGGTTATTATCTGACGTTGATTTACTCTAGCCTTACATTGGGTTTCTTTTTGGTGAGTAGGATGACATAGATAAAAAATGTATTCTTTTTTCTAAATATTATTTTTATCCGACAAAAGCTGCGAACACTTAAGACAAAGGTTCTACAGGATTCATCGCCAACAGCTTCGACTGGAGCGATCAATTACGACCCATACGGGAATCCACAGCCGCTTGACTACTCCGGCGGACGAAAGAGAAAATTGTATTTCCTTTTTTTAATTGTTGGTGGACAGGCGTTCCTTTCGTATTTACTCTCAAAGCATCTATTTCTATCAGAAGGTTCTACTATGGCGGCAACAAATTTGAAATTTTAAAAGCTGCCTATTTTTCGAAGAAGTACTCTGTTATATTATTGAATATTAGGATAACCAACAAAGAAACATAATTTAAAACTCATCAAGATCTTGGATCTATTTTTTTATCAGAGAAGAAAAAACTCCACACAATTTTTTGCAATTGTGTTTTGAGTGAAACAAACTAACAAAAACATAGACGACTCATATGCTAAAACAAAACAACCCTTGAAGGGTAAGCAACTAAATTTAAAAACGGCAATACATGCAAAATTATGCAACGATGGACGTCATATACAATTACAAAGCATTGTTATACTTTTTTAGACCTAATAAAAAACAACCTAACATTAATTATGGTTATAATTGTTGAAGGAGAGTGTAATATGTTTTCATAAACTTCACGCGTGGATGGGAAAAATATTGTCAGAAAACTATATACTCAAAATATTTTAATTTGGTTTGATTTTATAAATAAATTTAAATTTGTAAATCTAAGCTACTTCTTTAAATAACTGCACAACTTATATAGCGATTCTAATGCTAAAAACAACATTATGTTGAGTTTTTCAGACATTTTTCAAGCAAAATACTTTGCTCCAACTTTTGACTTGCCAGATTGGTCGAATAAAATTTGGAAATTCTCTTTTCCAATTTATAGTTGCGTGTTATTCCGACCATTTTCTGTTTACGAGAGCGGACTGGTAAGTAATCGTCCTAGGCAAGAAAACAAAACTTTTTTATTATTCAACAAAGCCTTCTTTTAGATCAATTCACTGGCAGCGAGCTTCCTCAATCCCAAATATCCATGTGGTATATTCTTCACGCACCCACGTGCGTCACTCGCCGATCGTCAATTACCATACTTTGAATTTTATCGCCCAGTAGCTGTTTCCAGGCGCTTCGCTATACATTTACCCCGGGAATATGAGTAGTACTATAGCCTATAACCTTTCCTCACTTGCTAATATTTTATATTGAAAATTACATTAAAATCGGTTTGTTAATACGGCTGATAATGACATCACACATTTTACGACCACCAACCCCTTTTTGGTGTGCTGTAACCAATAACCAACCTCCTCCTGCCAATAATATACATTGAAAATTTCATAAAAATCGGTTGGTAACACCCCATAAAATTTTCCATTTCTACAGCGTTCTCGACGAATACCAGAGAACGCTGTGGAAATGGGACCCAAACCTTCAGTGTATCCAGCAAATCGAAAGCGCTATTATTTAGATTTCTGGTGCGGTAACCTCTTTTGGGTGAACTGGACACATCGCCAAAAATGCTCGTACGACCGCGCTTAAATTCATCTGTCCAATATTTTATCATCATATTTGGCTCCACCACCGGGGTCCGGTCCTGGCCTCCCGCAAAAAATGTCTTCACCGTTCCCGATTTTGGGCCGATGTCATCCAGTTTTGCATCCCTAAACTATAGGCGTTCTGGTCTACGCTATCCTTCCAGCGTAGGCTTGGCCGGCTTCGCTATCGTGTTCCATGAATCCTACTGCAAAGGACTTTCCGAGCAGGATCCGCTTCGCTCATGCGAGCTAGGTGTCCTGCCCACCGGCTAAATTCTCTTCACGATGTCGACATCGCGATAACGCTCGTAGATCTCATCATTGTAGAGTCTCCGGAATCGGAATTGTGAGCAAGGACAACGACGATTCTCCGTAAGACTATCTTCTTGAACGCGACTAAAAGGTCAGAATGCTTTTTGCTAAGCACTCAAGTCTCGGATCCACATGTGAGTACTGGTATGGCCATTGTCTGCTGCTGGTGTATAAGCAGCTTGGATGTTATGGTAAAATTTCTGGATTTAAAGAGTCTTAACAGACTATAGCTGGCTTTGTTGGCTTTAAGCAGACGTGCGCGTATTTTGGTTCCATGCTGTTATCGGCTGCTACAGTTGACCCGAGATAGTTAACGGATTGCACTACTTCAAATTCGCGCTCCACTATTTTAATTGAGGGACCAATGTGGGATCTTCTACTCGCAGAGTGCCAAGCATATAGCCGTGCATAAAAAAAATAAAGTGACACCTAAAAGTTGTCACCCATAAACCATAGCAAAAAAGTGATAGTCAATATGACAATCACTCTAAGTGGAGCAAAAGCATTTATTTTAATAATCAACAATCAACTATCGCCTTAGCCAATTCCACCCCCTGGAAATATCGCAATCATACCATTGGTGCAACGTAAAACGGTCAAACCTAAATGGTACACAACCATTCGGCGAAATAAGGAAAACCAACCATCGGCCGCTGATCGTTCGTTTCTTATTGTCTCTTTCGCTCCTCTTGGCTGAAATTTCGTGGTGTTTAGTTCTATCGCTAGTGGGCTTGTTACTATGTGTGGTGAGTTTCTCCGGAATATTCAGACATGTATTTCGAGAGAAAGGAAAATTGGTGTCTGTAATTAGAGAAAACTCGATTTCTTGTATTATCAGTTATCACACTAGCGTCCACAAGAGCTGGTACAGGTTTTTAAAAAAAAGTTTTAAATTTGTGTGGGAGAAATTCGACTCACACTTTGACGAATTTGTTCCTAAAAAACGCTTCCAAAACCCAATGTTGTCGCTAAGAAACAAAAAACTCTTTCTTTTTAATTAAATTTCTTCTTTGTTTTCAGTATTTTATTAAATTTGCATTTCATTTTTATTTTATTATTAGGGTCTTGGTTTCTTCTGGCTTCTTTTTGTATTCGATTTATGTATGAATGTATGTATTTAATAATAAAAGAGAAATCAATTTCGTTCTTTGCCTAGTTTAGTGTGTGTTGTTGCTGTTGTTGTTGTTATCATCATCTTAATCTTATTCATTCAAATTCAAATTAGTAGTTTTTTTTTAATTACTAAGCTAATTCCTTTGATGTTGTGTTGTTTATATTAACACAATGACAATAATACAATTGATTTTTATCCTGTGTTTATGGTTCTTCTAACTCTGAATTGTATTTCATCATAAATTGTTAACTAATAGTAATAATTTTAATAATATAATGATTATACATAATTTAATAATAATAATAATAATTATAATACAATCAACCTTACTCAATAATAATTTAATTTATGTATTTGTATAAATTCAATCATATTTCTGTAGTATAATATAATACAAAAAGAAAAACCAAATAGAATGTTTTTCTTTTTGTTTTTCGTAATATTTATCGACTTTTACTTGCCGTCGTAGAAAGGGATGTATATGTATGCATGTTTGTGTGTGGTATGTTTTTTTTTATTACGGTTGATATCAAACAAAATAAAATTATTTTTTAAAATAGATCCAGTTTTCACACTGCAATTATAGTTCATTGGCAAACCTGGGGTTTGGAGTAAATTAGCTTTCTATTTGCAAACCATGTAAATCGTGTAACTTTAAGTGGAAACCCATTGTTGCCTCTCGGTGCTTTTTTTTATTACTTTTCGATCGATTGTAGTTTTAGCGTGTTTCCCACGTTTTCTCAACATAAAAGGGTATCTTCTTTTTGCAATCACAAAAGGAAATTGTAAATTAAGATATGCAGTGTGTGCATTGGTGTGGCTATGTCTATCTACAAGTAATAATCTAGCTTAAGAAATAGAATAATAAATTGTTCCGAATACAAATATCCTTAAATAATTCAACAAATATTGTGTAGTGGATAGAGAAACTGTCCAATCAGTTATATTGTAAAAAAGCAAGTATAACATTATCTTTGGTATAGTAAACAATATATTGTTTAAATTAATTTCGTTTTGTTTATTGGAAGCTGCTTTAAGCCGTCTTACATCTTTCGAATCGCCTAAAAACATTTTCATTTTGATTAAAAATTAGAAGATAAATTCGAAATCCTAAAAGGGGTACGACAAGGTTGCATTCTATCGCCGATACTTATTTTTGTTGGTAAATCATCAACTTCGGCACTAACTCAGTAACTCAAGTTTGCAATTGCTGGACAATCGGTAGAGAGAGTAGATAGTTTCCAATATCTTGGGAGTATTGTCTCGACCGAAGCGGAAACCGAACAGGACATTGTCAACCGAATCGGCAAAGCAAAATCAGTGTTTGGAATGATGTCCATGATATGGCGAAGCAATGCGATCAACTTAAACACCAAGCTGCGACTGTTCCCTTCAAATTCAAATGAATGTTTTATGGGTGCAGCACTTGGAAGGTGACCTATCAGAAAGAGATTACAAGCGTTCGTACGGAACATCTTAAGAGTTGTCTGGCCTAACCGTATCTCTAACGAACATCTTTACCAGAGAACGGGTCAGGAACCAATAGGCACAACCATCGAATGACGGAAGTGGCAGTGGATTGCTCATACACTCCGAGAAGGCGACAGTTTCATAGCAAACTACGCAATGCAATGGAATCCGTTATCTAAGAATGGTAGAAGAGCGGATCGTCCGAGAAATACATGGCGCAGAACAGTTGAGGAGGAGTCACGGCAATTGGGGAAGAGTTGGAGAGCTGAAGCTCATTGCCAGGAACCGCATACGATGGCGCGTAGGCGTAGTAGAGGCCCTAGGACCCACAAGGGGATATAGGACATAAGTGAAGTAAGTAAAAATTACAATTCAAAAGATGGGTTTTCATGTAAATCTGTATACCAAATAAAATACCTTCTGTGTCGCTTAAATGGAGTTCAAGTTAATATTCATGATAGTAGAATAACTTCGAGTACCTCACCCAGACAAAGAGTTGGCAGAATGATTGGAAATTAGTGCCTTATACACCACAGACTGAGAATTCTCATCAATTTGGCCGGTTGAAAGGCAACCTGCAGCAGCACACGTCACGTGCTCCGTCACTAGGATGACTCGCATTTGTTTTGTTAGATTGTGTATGTCCGGACTACTAAAACACTAAAAGCGAAGATAGCTGACGGCTAAATGAGTTCAAGTTAATATTTATGATAGCAGAATAACTTCGAGTACCTCACAGACAAGAGTGGAGTCAATTGTTAGTCGGTGACAAACAGACAAGAGTGTTCTTATTGAGGATTGCTTTCACTTGCATTATTTTTATACTCGACAGCAATCCGCCACACAAATACCTAACGCCATTTCCATTTGCAATACGCTTTTGATTTTGATAATATGGCAAAAGCAGTAATACGAGGACTTTTTTTATATTTCCGGATTCGGAAACCCTAGTGCTACCATCTGGTAACGGACGTCTATGACGTATATTTGATCAAAACATTTTTTTATAGCGCCGCTGTTTTTGTTTGTTATATTAATTTAAAATCTCATTTCACTGCAAAAATGGAACTAAATATCGTGAACATTTTCGTGCGATTATTTTTTGCAACTTTCGACGTAAATTAACTCAACAGCAGTGTATTGATGAACTTAATTCAACTTTGGCGATGAAGTAGCAAGCAAGAAGTAGTATCGATGGTTTAAAGAATTCAATCATGGCCGCAGTTCGCTCAACGACGAATTTCTTGAAGGTCGGTAGTCTTCTGGAAAACATTGATGCTCTGGATGAACTAATATGCAAGATCGTCATGCGACTTATCGTGTGATTGAGGCATCATTGGGCATTACATTTGGCCGACAAAAGGCTTTCTGCACTCCCCTCTTCATTGCGTGAAATCATATGCTGAAGTCAGCCAAAGAATGGATTGGATTAGAAGTGGCGGACTGGAGATCATTGATGAAAATGAGAAAGAGTGTCGGGGACAAAACAGAGCCTTGGGGAACACCGACGTCTATGCGGTGAACACTGGATTTGAAACCGTCCAATACGACTTGAATTGAACGGTCAGAAATGTAGTTACTTGTCCAATCAAACAGAGTCTTATCAATTACGTAGGCATTCATTTTCTACAAAACAGTTTCTGTCAAATGCCTTGGAAATATCGAGTGCAACAACTTTGCTTTCACCAAATTTGTGAATAGACTGGTTCCACTTTTCAGTGCCATCAGATCAACTGCAGAAAACCGTACTGCTGTTCACTAAGGATTTCACGAGATTCAAGCTATTACATAAGAATACGATTAATCAGCGTTTCAATGACTTTAGAAAGTATGGTTGTTAGGTTGGTACTAGGACTTTTTACGAACAGGCTGAACAAATGATGTTTTCCAATTCGTTGTGAAAACTCCTGAAGAATAACTAAGCATTATCCTTCGGTTTAATAAATTTTGTCTTGGAAGGCACAAAATGCCTCATACCCTCGTATCAGAAATTGCATCCTCACCTCTATCGGCATTAAGTGGCCACTTGATACTCCAAAAGAATTTGCTGAGGCAATCCTAGTCGGCTTTCTCGTGTAACCATACTTTTCTTTTAGGGTTTCTTTAACAGCGTGGGTCGACAACGAGAAATGGGCTAATACTAGACAATGGTCTGAAGAGCCTAGAAGTGATAATACACTGACGGTGTATTTGTTAGAAACTTGTAGAAACAAGTTAAGGGTATTAGCGTCTGGAATTCTAGTGGGTTCATGTACAAGCTGAGTGAGATTGTTTAAATCAGCAATAACATCCCTTCCTTGTTGTGTTGGTAAGCCTGAGAATTGTGTATATTGTAATCGCCCGCAATGACGATTTCAGGAAATGGATCAAGCGATAAAATTCTAGTAATAAAGTCAGACAGTACATCTAACACACAGTACAAGTTGAGACACTGTCTAAATTAGGGCTTCTGTGTACTGGCACCAAGTTATAACCAGGCCAACTGAAATCCAAAATATCAGAATCAGCAATAACCTGTGTTTCTGTTAGTTAGGTGCCAGAATAGCAGGTTTGTGGTCTTCTAAATAGACGCACGTAGCACAGAAATTCGATCTAAGCACTCGAATTTTGAACACGTAATTTAAAAAAAATCCTGATAGTCCGAATAAGGTTTTTACGGAAAGTAAAATTTGGTGGCCCGGAAAATTGGAATATTCGGGTAAAACTGAAAGTACTTTTTACCATGGGATTTTTGTATGAACTCGCGACCATAAGTCACGATTCGAACGATTGATTTGCTTTGTTTTGTTCGTTATGGGTATGAAAGTTGGAAAATTTGGACAAACTGCAAAAATTTTTGTATTTATAATACACACCCATTGTTATGAACGTTTCAATGTAAGTTATTGGCTGGTGGGGAAAGTTACAGGCTATAGTATACCCTTACTTTCCGATGATAGTGGTGGTGGGTAGCGGGTAGTGGAACGCCCGGCAACAGCTAGTTTTTAATATTTTCTTGGCCAAGGTTTTTTGTAGTTTTCTCTGATCATGATCCATTTAATAAAGCATTTGGACTCGCATCGTTTTAGATTCGTGATCGTTTTCCGTATTGATTTTTCAATTAATCAGAGTTTTATGAGAAAGTAAATTGAAACGTGAGGAAGGTGTTATATTGTAAATTGCATTCCTTCGATTTTTTAATTAAATTATTTAAGGTTTAGCACACCGTATTGCCGTGGCGCGAGTTCTACCATTGTAATAAGTTTAAATATAAAAAAGAACCAAAAATAACGTTTCTTTTCATTTGATCACATAACCAGAATCGCATTGAGCGTAAAGTGGTGGAAAAATTTATCACTTCACAGCTTCACACACCGGGAATCGACTCCCAGATAATAAGTAATTCGTTTAAGAGTACTTGGAAAGCCACTAATAGTACAGCTTATTGAATTAAATGAGGAAAATTGAATAATCGAAACAAGTAAAGGCAAATAGGCTTTTTTTGTTTTCATAAATAATTGTTTAACAATTAATCAATAATTAATAATCTAACCTATGAACTAAATAGATTGCTTAGACTTTAGCGTACAGTAAGTATAACTATGATAAATTGTTCTTTCGATCAACTGGCTTTCTATTATCTCTTCTCATCTCTTTACATAAGAATGCAGTAACTATATAATAAAAATAATAATAATAATTAGAATACATAATAGACTTTTACATTTTTATCATAATTATATTATGTTATAATAAATTGTGGTTTATTTTTTTTTTCAGTTATATGTTATCATTTGGAGACTTTCTCATTCATTCATTTTAATATCATTTTAGTAATGCTTTTGCATTTTATTTTTACTATTTCACATACTCCTATACTTTCGCTTTTGTTTGCTCTTTCGGTTTTTTCTCTTCTTTCAAACTTGCACTGATAATTTTATTAATTCACTGAAAAGTTTACTTAATATGCTTTGCATTTTGCCTTTTTTGAATTTAGTAATTTACTTCAGTAGTATGTATATGTAATATGTAAGTTCTCGTATGTATGTATAGAATATATCTAAATGTGGCTGTTGTTGTTCATGTTCTTCAATAGTATAATAACTAATTATTTTTATTAATGGTATATTATATATATGTGTGTTTTTTGTTTTTATTGTTACAATAATTCAGTATATAATTATAATTTACTTTCCTTGTGTTGTGTGGTTGGTAAGTCATTAGTTATCAGTTCAATGTTTCTGTTGCTCTGTTGCTTTTATTAGGTTTGTCTGTTTGTTTATTATTTATTTATTTGTTGATTGTTTTTTGTTCAACAATAATAAGAGATAGTAATAATTTGTTTGCATTGTAATAATTATATAGTAGTTGTAGTTTTAGTTGTTGTTGGTTGTAGTAGTTAGTGGTAGTAGTATTAATAATTTGTGATTTGTTCTTTCTGTTGTCGCTGCTTGATTCCTTCCTCATTTTATTCTTCCCAAAGTTTGCTTGGAATTTCATAATGATAGTTTTAGATTAACACCTTAATAAGTTATGATTTACTATTACTTTAGTATAACTTTGTTGCTGGTATCTTTATTATTTGTGTATCAAATTCTGTTGGTATTTGTAAAAATTTACTTTATCGAACTATACTACCGTTCCTCCCGGAGGCGCACTGGGACTGGGTGACATATGTTGAGGAACATTCTGAAATTATTAATGAATGTTAGTAAGTTTTGTTACATAAGAAAAAATGAAGACAAAAAATGCCTTCAAATAATATTGGGGCATTGCTAGCAAAATCTGCCTGAGTTTAATAGATGTACCTAACAAGACTAAATGTTTTTTTTTTATTATAACTTGCGCACGCGTAAAGGTTTGCTAGGCTAAGCACAGTATAGGAATTAAGGTTTAGTGTGATGAAGTGGGGAGATGTTGTCTGTGAGCTTGTGTTTTGAATGCCTTCGGATGAGGAAAAAACTAGTTTGGCAAGGTATTCTACATACGTGTTGAACGGCTGAAGAACGAATCTCTAAACTTAACTGAACGTCCGAAGATGAGCTTGAGGCTATGCTGATAAGCATTTAGAGCGACACGAGTATTGCGGGTGAATTCATTAAGAGCTGGCTATTTCTGTTGCACACCGCTGGTGGAATAAGCGATAAAACAGTGACAAGCTGGTAACATTCCTGCGGTGTTCATGCAAATCTACTAACTTCCATATGTTTTATTGCTCGATTCTGAATTCTATTTAGCAGATGCAAGATAGACCTGACCAGACATGACAATTGTACTCAAATTTGGGGCGAACGAACGCCTTGTAGATTGTAGCCAGATCAGAGGGAATGAAATATCTTTTGCACCTTGTGAGAAAACCTAAAGATTTCGTTGCATTTTTGGTCATGGCGACTGATACTTTGTTGATGACCTGTAGCTATCGTACACGGACTAGCATGCAGCAAGGCTTGGTGTATTTTCCAATGACTTCTGCAGAATCTGTATGGACGAGAAGGAGAAAGAGACACCTTTCTTCACCTTCTGTGCAAATTCACTCCCTAAAACGTAAGCTCCACTTGGGAATCTTCTTTTACAACGGCCTTATCGATTTGTAAAGCACAGACATCAAGATTATTCTTCAGTTAATTCGAAGCATGCTGATTAGAAGACATGATGGTGTGTAGTGACGATGGAACGATATCTTCGATGGACACTAAGGCATGGAAAAATATTTCACAATCAAGGAAGAAAAATGAATGGAGGTGGAATTTAAGGATACATTGCAATTTTTTAAAATAACAAAAGTAAATGGAATCAGTATGCATTTTGGCTAAGTAACTAATAAATAGAAGAACGTTCGTTGTGTACGTGTAAATGTCCCACAGTTACACAAATATGCTAAAAACATCACACTCACCGATGAATATCCTGGTCTCGCCCACGTATAAATGAAGCCATCCTGGCATGCGGTTAGGAAACAATCTTCACGAAAAATCAACGCCGTTAAACGTTCATGGGCAATCTTTTTGCAAATGAGCGGCTCCAACAGTGGACATTCATCGAAACGTGGACACGATTGTGTACCGATCAACTTCATTGGATCATAGGATGTTACTATTGCACTTGCTGCTGTTAGCGCTGCTGCTCCAGCTCCAGCTGCCGTGTGATGTTGAGATGATGATGATGACGATGACAATTTGGAATTGCCGCCGATTTTCAGTGAACCGAAACTGCTGGAACTGTTGCCGCCGCCAATGTCTATGCTTGCATTATTGAACGACGACGATGAATGATTGTTGTAATTGCTATTGCTGCTGCTACTGCTGTTGTGATAAGACTTTAACAGGCTCGATGTCTTGCGATGATTGCTGTGCCGGCCGCCATGGTGATTCTGTTCAGAGAACGTCGACGACGATTTCTTATCGCTGAGGAAATTAAAATTCGACAATCGCTGCGTCAGACTATTCAATGCTGATAATCCAGAATCTGAAGATTTCGTTGAATTCCCACCCGACGATAGTTTGGTATTATTATTATTTGCTGTTGCTGATGCAGCAGTCGTTCCACTGCCTCCCTTGAGGCTTTTGCCCGCCGACGCTGCATCGTTCACATCAGATTTAGTTGCACTAATGCAGTTGGGAAACTTTATCGAATTGCTCGATGATTTGCTACTGCTGTGGTTGCCACTACTACTGCTATTTAATTTATTTGCTGTGATTACATCTGTCGCCGTTAAGCCGCCGCTTATGTCATTGGCAACTATAACCCCTCCCGTCGTCGACGGCGTTGATGTTGTTGATATTGTACAATTGGCTGTGGAAAACTTACTCGAACTACTGTTACTACTATTCTTACTGCTATTATTACTACTGTCGACCGTGTCTTTATTCAGATTCGAATTGCTTGCATTGAATCCAGTCGCTGATGTGGTGATTGCAATGGGCCGAATTAATTTCACATCATCTCCCCCACCACAGCGTATATCACCGTTTAGATGGAATGAGGATGTAGCCGCTGCTGCGCCTGTACTTGTACTTTTACTGCTAGAATCATTCATGTTGGTGCTATTAACTCGCTGCCTGAGCGACAATGGATGCCTGAGGACATCCTCGGTGATATCCCACAAGCACAATTGGGTATCCTGGCTAACGGAGCCTAAGCGATAGCTTATCGCCAATTTATCTGGCGCCAGGCTGTCCCGATATGACGCGGAATTGGGTCGTTGGCGTGAGTTGGGCGTGGAGTTTCTATCCGACGGCAAATCGAATCCATCAATATGATTTGAATCGCCATGCTGCTGATAGCGATGATAATTGTTTGCGGCACCATATTCGCTCATTGGATTCTCATCGTCGGAGAAATCCGCTCCATCCCAATTCGTATAGGATGTCGTATACGGATCGAATGCAACTACAGACACCCACGATCGATGGCCCTGACCACGGGCAACAACACGCCTTTCATGCAACGACCATACTGTGACCAGATCATCCTCACCGCCGACAACAATGTACTTCCCGTCGGGAGACCAACAAACACACAGGAATCCACCGAAATATGATCTCGCAATGCCAAGTAATTCCATGGTATCGTAGTGGAATACCCGCAAGAAACCATCTTGTGACACAATTGCCAAATTGGAGCCGCACGGCGAAAAGCAAAATTCATTGATGCAACAATTATCTGTGCCAAAGACCCATTTGTAGAGGGGATTTCGTGTCGATTTCGATTTGCATGTTAGAATTGTATAGCCATCGCCCATTTTGAATGGCTGGTAGTTGGGCGCTGTCGGAGTGCATGGCAATTCCTCATTGTACAGGTACAGGTGACCAGATGAGTGGGACGCTAAAAAAAGATTCGGTGAACCGGGCAACCACTTGAGACAGGTAACTTTTGTTTTATCAATTAGCCGCTGCAATTAAATAGAAATATTTACATTACACACAAGTTCTTTAAATTGTTACTCACTTCTTCATTGTAGAGCTTTCTAATTTCACGGGGTCCTGGTTGCGGCTGCACCAGCTGTATTTGCCCGGTCGTGAAACCGACCAATAGCGGAGCACCGCCCGGAGTTGCAGATGTCGCATTAAAATCGTGACAGCTTGGATTGGTGCCTTTGTAGAATTTTTTATCGATTGGCTTGCTCAGCTCGGAGCCCTGTAAAAATTGGAATTGTGTGTATTAGATAGTTAGGGACTTTTTCCCACCTAGGCCTAGCTATAAAATCCAATAATAAAACAATTAAGGAAATCGTACGAGGAATCACTCTTACCTCTTACACTCTTTTTTTGACTAAAAAGGCAATTGAGTTGTAAAGCTCGAATTGGACCACTTAGAAGATCCTGTGTAAGATCTTAATCACCCCAGACCTCTGCTTAAGAAAGTTGCGGAGAATCAGCTAACCCTCATAAGGTAACTCTTAGTAAGATGCCTTTATACAAGAAAATACAAATGAACCAAACTGTCGACGAGTTAGCCTAGCATGGGTCAGAGGTTCACATAAAGGAAACTAAAAAGACACGTTACTGGAGAGAAAGAAAGTAGACAGCACAATCTCTAAATATACGATGTGCGAGATGATGTACACCAGAACGGTGGAGACCACAGTAGGTGACAAAACCATTATGGTTTACACAACAAGAGGATGCTCATAAGGATATGGTTACTGTCTCCCCTCTTGTGAATCATCCTTCTAGATGAATGATAAAGTGATTTGTGACATATTCCAAAACGGATTAACCGCCAATAGAAGGATAAAGGGGCGATTGCACCATTACCCTCAGTGGAGAAGAGATTAATTTCAGCAAAGAGGTCAAGTACCTTGGACTAATATTTGGTAGTAGACTTAGGAACAAACACCAACAAGCAGTACTAAGAGCACTCATGGTGTGCAGAAGGGTAGGAGGAAAATCATGGGCAGATAGTCCCAGAATAATGCATTGGATGTACACCATGATAGTTATTCCAATGATCACCTACGGAGCAGTGGCATGGCCGAATAGGACCAAGCTAAGCAACACTAGATGGCAATTGGAAAAAGTGCAAAGGTTGGCCTGTGTTTTATTTACGGAGGCCATGAAAACCTGCCCACAGCGGACATAAAGGCTACTCCCACTACACATAGTGGTAGAGAGCATATCAAAGGAAACTAAGTTACTTTTGAGCAAGGTAGGCTGCTTCACGGAAGGCAAGGTAATATGAATAGTAGAATCACTTGCCAAATAGATTCCTTTAGCGAGCATGTCGTTTGATAACATGGTGCAAATGCTTGAATTCAAGAAGAACTTTGAAGTCAAATTGAGCACGAAGAAGGAATTCAAACATGAAAATGAATATAAGATACATCCGGGAGTCATAAAGTGGTATACGGATGGATCAAAGAAAGCAGAACGCACGGGTGCATGAGTCCATGGGCCAAGAACAAAGTACATACTCTGAAGCAATGGAGCAGTATCCAAGCATATTCCAGGCAGAAGTACATCTCATCAAAAGACAATCACTTTAATCTGGAAAAAAAGTACATGAGGCAGGACATAGCTATCATGGCAAGACATCGAAGCTGCTTAGGGTCCTGGATGCATTCCAAATGTCGGGAAACTATAACCGAAAGAGTTCTGCCTTGGTATTGGGACTAAGTAAAAGTAATGTAAGAATCACTATCGGGTACCTAACAGGGCATTGTACACCTAAGAAAATTAAAATTAGAAGCAGATGGCACCTGCACACTTTGTGGAGAAGCGAAGGAGACCACGTAACACCTTGTCAAGGAATACGGAACAACGATCCGACAGTAAAGGGACCATATGGGAACCTACGCAATCTCAGAGTCTGCGCAACATTTACTGACCTGAACTGAGTTCCTAAGTATGGAGGAGGAGCTGTAGAGACGGGCAGGCACTGTCCTCACAACGCAAATCAGAATATTGTCCACATGGGTCGCAGTGCTACCTTTTCTTATTATCATCATCATTCACCCTAGCAATACATAAAGTCGTAATACAGATTAATTGTAAACTTAGAGGTTAAAATAA
This sequence comes from Nephrocerus scutellatus, assembly GCA_947095585.1. Classification (NCBI taxonomy): domain Eukaryota; kingdom Metazoa; phylum Arthropoda; class Insecta; order Diptera; family Pipunculidae; genus Nephrocerus; species Nephrocerus scutellatus. Next base: position 125,806,046 of record OX352761.1, on the reverse strand, counting down.
CACTAAGATCACAATTATATCATCAATTTTTTACTCTTTGGTTTCTCCCCAATAAGTAGTTAGAGAGCCATTTTACTATTAAATAATGGAATTCTAATTTTTCTAGTTTTTAATGCTGCATCCGAAAGCTTTCGAAAAGTTTGTTTAAACCACATCAACTTAACGACCGCACTATATCCCATTCTATCTATCTCTATCTCAGTAATGTTGAAAAATGAATGATTTGTCGCGGTAGGAGAAATATTTCCATTCTTCCAGGAATTTCTCCATGCTTCGGTGATTTGTTGAAAATATGTAGCAAAGGCTCAGTAATGCTCAACACACAACCTTTTAAAAATACTGGGGGAATATCATTAGGCACTGTTAACTTCACGCTACTGCATCTGTCAAACAGGTGATGACATCGCATTCAGCGGTAAGACGGTTTTATTATGGGTCTATTCTTTTATTCAACCCGAGCGAGTAAAGTTACCCGAAGTACACCGAGCGAATGTTGCACGGCGTAAAAGTATTCGGTGTGTACACTGGGTAACTTTACTCGCTCTTACTCTGCCTTACACTGATATTCACTTCTGAGTACAAAATAGGAAACTGTGTATACACCGTGTCGTGCTCGATTCACAATAAAAAACACAGAGTACAGAGTAAAATTACCCCGGGATATAAAAAAAAATTGGTATATTTTTGAAGTACACTGCTAGCTCGGGTTGAATAAAAGAATAGACCATATCACTAATATCAAATGATCTACAGAAAATTTAACAGTAAATAGTTCTGAAAAGATTCGTCTATTCAACTAAAGGCAACTAAACCGATTTACAATGCTGGAGATTGAAGTGTTACTAACTTTAGTCTGCTGTATCTGCCAAAAGCTTATACATATTTTGACAAACTTTAGTTTGTTATGTTTTGTTTGCAAGTCTACGGAAGCATATCGATAAATGTCGTATTTGAAAGGAATATTCAAAATATAATTCAAACGTATTAGTATGATTGCACTGTTTTTTGCTGTAAAGTCACAATCGGCTATTGGCAAACATCTCCAGTCTTTGAATGTAATGCATCACAAAAGGCCATGATGGTGGGCAATCCGAAAACAACAACATCTCCAGACTTAGTTCGCAAACTGAAGTCACAAATTAAGTTTAATCCACGACAAAGTGCACAAAAATCTGCACGTGTCCGATAGAAGTATCCGATGGATACTGAAAAATGACCTTCAATTGAACCCTACAAGATTCAGACTTAAAGCCGTCCAACGCAACTTGGATTTAACGATTTGAAAGATAGCTTCTAATCCATTGATGCAGGGTTATATTGATGCCATATGTACGCATTTTAGACAGAATAGCTTTGTGCCAAACTCTGTAAAATGCTTTTGAAAACTTCCATATGTACGCATTTTAGACAGAATAGCTTTGTGCCATACTCTGTAAAATGCTTTTGAAATATCAAGTCTAAGGCTTTGCATTCACCAAACTTGGGAAAAGGCTGGTTCCATTTTTCGGTAATATATACTGACGGTCATTGAATAGTTCTCGTGATTCAAGATATTTCATATATTTTGCTCGTTTGGCACAACAGTTATTACAAAGTCACGTTCCAAATTTAATTTCATTACAACAATAGCCTCCATACTCCATGTAAAAGAAAATACTACAATCAAATTAGCCAGCATATCACAGTCAACTTCACGAATTGACTGACGCCTGAAATCTTGTTAATTGGTGGGAATCGCTCATTGTTCACAGGAGTACTCAGCTTTGGGGGTTGTTGATAATTATTACGGTCAATGTGAGAGGAAAAACTGTTTTTTATTTTATAAAATCACAAGGAGGTCAATATTATGCCAGACTGTCAAACAAATTAGTTCGTCCTGTTTACAGACAGTTTTTCCAATTGCTCTCTACTATTGACTGGCTGTTTTGATATAATGGGAGAGATGCTCGGAAAATATTTATAAAAATTGGTTAAACTGATTAGATTTTTCCTACTAACCAAGTACGAGCAAGGAAGTTTGCGAGAAGACCTTAACTAGCAGCCCCATAGTTGAATTATCATAGCAGATAACAGAATTCAATGCAACTTCTTTATGTCATTCAATGTAGTCACGAGCGATATACACCGCGGTTCACTAGATTAGACGCACATCACACAAATAATGGTTAAAGTGAGAGTAGTTTGTGGTTAATATAAAATCCAGAACAAGATAATGGTACATTGGAGACCTTTTCGCCAAATAAGTCAGAATGGTCAGAATGGCATGCATTTAAATCGGTTCATAAGATTAGAAGCAACTTACATATGAATGAAAAAAATTTCGTATTTGGTTTTTTTTTATAAAAAAAAAACTAGCGGAAATACCCGGCGTCTCGCGACTGCCCCATCCCACTGTCCCCATGCCTAGTTGAGACCCGCACACTGACGCCATGCCATATGGTGTGAATATAATTTGGATAACTTTATTGGTCCAGCCGTGAGGGTCAGACATACATACGCACCAACGTTTTTATAACAACCCAGTGTTTCTTTTACCATCCTTTTTTGTTTCTTCTCTCACTGCCATATAATGGGTGAAAGATCACTTTTTATTTTTCAAAATTGTCTGCTTCTAATCTAGTGAACCGCAGTGTAGTACTTAAAGTTTTTTATTTTTGCTCATATATGCGAAATCAACTATGTACCACTAGGTACTACTACTACGTGAACTCCACATATACAAGTAATGCATCCAATTCGCATCTCTGCACTGAGTGTGTCAATGATGTCGTCTGTTATTGCGTAAGAGATCAATGTGGTACTCGGTATAGTAGAGGAATAAATGGGAAAAGGTACCGCCGCGCCGCACTGAACATCAACATCATCACTGTTTATTTAAAAAAAATTAATAACAAGGACAGAGAAATAAAAATAACAAATTACAAAAAAAACACAAGAACAGCACAAGCCAAAGCTACCAACTTCAATTAATTGAATAGCTTGTTAGACAACGGTAGCAGCAGGAGAGTGAAAACAGGCCACAACCAGAAGCCTACAGCAATCGGCCAATTTGTTGTAGTTGTTGTTGTTGATGGTGTTGATATAAAATGTTTGTTCCCCGCCCTTGATTTGATTGTCTGATACGATTAGAGAAGTTCGTCGTTGTCGGGCATTTGTTTGTTGTTTGGTTTCACACACATCTCTGACAGCTTTTGGCGCTGCCTATAGTTTCGAGGGCTTATCACCGAAAAGATAAGACCTACTTCCCGCATTGCGGTGCGGTGATATTTGCACTATAATTTTACATAAACGAATAAACGAGCTCACCACTCACCACTTAAATCCGACTTACCTTTTTGACTCCGCGAAATGCATAGACATACAATTCACGACCAAAATTAAAACAAATTCTATCGCCCCCATAAAATGTGCTTCCACCGCCAGCACCGTTGCCAATTCCGTTTTGATCACTGCAGCCATTGATTGCATTCGAATGCAAATGCATTGACATCCCACCACCTAGACGAGAATCTATAGATGAGGAGGATGTTCCACTCAACGCCACCGAGTAGTTGTGTTGGATTCCTGCAGCGGTGCAGGAGGTGCCATCACCGGAGGCACCACCATTAGTTGTATTGGAAACGACCGCAGCTTGGGCAGCCGATGAACTGCTGCTGTTGGACGATTGTATTGGTCCATTTGTCGATGTTGTCGTTGTCGTTATCACTGGATTTGGCAGCGAAACTATTGATACCCGCACCTGTGGTGAACTTTGACTGTTCGTGTAACCAACGCGATTTGGTCGTGAATACTCCGATAGAGTCATCAAGCGATAGGTTCCTTCTCTCGTTATGAACTGAGTCTTGAGGTCGTCTTTGACGTTCGGATCAAGTTGTGCAGCCATTTCACCATCGACGGCGACGGCGACGACGGCGCAGGGTCTGGCTACTAACGAAATTCCCTTACAAGAGAATAAGAAGACCGTGCGGAGTCTTTCAACTTGTGATTCACGTTAAAAATTCGAATGCTCGACTGAATGCACTTGGCAAATACATTAGACGACGATACAATGGTCGATTCGGACAAGGGGGAAGAAACTATCGACGAAGCTTGCACTTGGATATCATTTGCTATTATTGCTTCTGCTGCTGATTATTTTTGTAGACGGTTTGTGAACACTTTATGTGCTGCGTACAAAAACTGTATTTTTCCACGCGATTTAAATAAGAACAGTCACAATTACATTGCTGATAATGTGTGGACATTTATGTTTAGGTTTGGGATATTAAAAGAAAATTCAATATAAAAATTTTCCGAATGCACAGAGCACAGGACGACTTTTGCACTTTTTCTTAATTCGTCTTCACTTGCTTAACGTACTTCTATATTTTTCACAAGTTGACGGGTTCTTTGACGGAATTCATTCCAACAGAATGAAATTTATTTGGTCTGCTGATGAATTCCATCGGGATAAGTTGGCTGCAGTATGTAAAGTCGGCAATGTAGTTAAATGTCAAAAAAAACCTAGCAAATAATTATTTATTCTTTTAAATAAAATGTTATTTGAAATTTTTTGAAGCGTTTTTGTTTCAGTTTCATTAATAATACATCAGAAACACGATTCGATTTTTTCTGTTTCTAATTATCAGTATCATGTTCTTTGGATATGTTGCGGATTGGTGATAGACCTTGTTTCTCTATCAACGTATTATTTCATGTCGGAGAAATTGGAGAATACGGAGAAATCCGAGTTCCGAGATATCCGATGAATTCGATAATTTTTTTCTTTGATCAGATCTGTCAAAACAAAAAAAATTATCTGCTCATGTTTAAAGAAACACACAACTACAGCTGTCAAAAAATCCGCGAAATCCGAGTTTCAAAAAGTCCAAGTTCCGAGATATCCGAGAAATCCGATAATTTTTTTCTCTGATCAGATTTGTCAGATCAAAAAAATTATCGGCTTTGTTTTTTTAGTTCTAGAGAAAAGTTGTAGTTTTTGTTTGAATTCTCCATAGTAGTCGATATGTTTTAATAAACAAACAACTACAGTTGTCAAGAAAGTTCTGTATATTTTTTCAGAGTAAAAAGATCATATCCGAGAATTATTGAAGCGTAAAAAAAGAAGAAAAAATTGCGACAGTTAAATTTTCTCTCCGAGTACTTCGACATAAAAAAAAGTTGACATAATAACAATGAAGTTTGTCACAATTTAAAAATTTGAAAAAGTATGCTGGTGAGGTGACTTATTAATGGCGTCCAATAAGTAAGTCTTTACAAATAAGTATCTAAATGGAAAAGAACCTTCGTCGCTTTTAAGCATTTTAAGAAACAATTTAATGTTTTATTTATCGTATAATTTAATAGTATGAATTACTTTTTTTATTTTTGTTTATAGATTAATTATTTTAAAAATTAGTATCAAACCAAAATTTTATTTAAAAATTATTTTTCTTTTTATATGGCTGTCAAAATAAGCAAGTGAAACTAATTGGAACTGCTTGAGTTACTTATTTATAATGGAGTCAAATAAGTCAATAAGTTTGAAATAAGTACCTGATTGGAAAAGAGCCTAAGTCTAATTTTCTACTATAAACAAGATTGTGTTTCCTGATTAAAAAGCAATCTTTAGCCAAACAATCGCAATTAAAGATAAATTCTTAAGTCTATTAAACTAAACTTAAGGGAATTTATTTAATCCTTGTTCTTTGGTAAAGATTAACTTATTTTATTAATATATATAATATAGGCTGTGTTCTTTTTTGATGTCGGAGTAATCGGAAATAATAATTTAACTGTCAGAATTCATATCTGTGTTTTTTTGTTATCCTCCGAAAAATCTTTTTACTCTGAAGAGTAATATTTCGCTCAGACAATTCTTGGATATGATTTTTTACTCTGAAAAAATATACACAGAACATTTCTTAACAACTATAGTTGTTTGTTTCTTTAAACATGAGACATTTCGACTACTATGGAAAATTCAAGTGAGAAATAAAACTTTTCTCTGATACTAAAAAAACCACAGCAAAACTTTTTGGATTCGATAGATCTGATCACAGAAAACCATTTTCCCACATAAAAAAAACACGCCCTTTGTTTTGTAGTTAAACAATATAATAATCATTATTTTGTTTTATCGTCATCAAAATTATTAAAGTTCATTACTATTTCTTGTGGGCACCCTGCTTAAAGGTTTCACTTTTTCAACATGTGATATGCATTTTGTTCTGGTTTCAATTTCAGTTTCAATTTTCAATCAAATAAAGAAATAAACTCTTGCCCAGTCTTGCAGTCTTCAGAAACAAGTAATCATTTTATCATAGACACAGAATATTTCAGCTTTCCGGAATGATTTATTAGTACTACGATTTTCAATAATATTTACTGGGCTCATTTTTCTGTATTTAAGTTTTGTTATGTGTCGTGAAAATATTTTTACCGGGCCAGCTGCAGCAATGTACTCGCATCTAATAGAGACGCGTCACCACGTATGATACAAATACAACTGTATAGATTGGTAATTAAATAAATAAAAAGTATTTTTATATTTTAACAGAAATCCTCCGGAAAAATAGTAGTATGCGATATTCAGGTACAAAAGCAAACACTTATACTTGGAAAGTTCAGCATAAACACCAACAAGTGGTTGCACCTAGAACATTGGCTAGAATTTGAAGAAGGTCTTAATAATTTGATGAAATCTCTAAGTGCGGTTGCTATTTCTGAGTTGGGGGTTACTGTATTTTATCTTAAGGGGAATATTCGAGTGAATGTTAAACGCTCAGAGAAACGATCCAACTCATATAAACGCCTAATTGAAAAAACGGATTCCTTTAATATTCTCGTTTTAGATATCTTCATTGAGCAGGTAGGTATTGTAAAAGTATTGAAATTTACATGAAATGAACATCAATGTACCATCAGTTAGATAAATATGAACTTATAAGAAAAAATGATGTGATCACAGCAAACCAAGAATCATCCCAAAATGATTTGTCTGAAGAAAGCGCTATGAACACTTCTGAATATGTTCCAACTATTACAAAAAAAAAGGAAAAAGGTGGTTTGGTCTGCGGTGAATATGTCCCATATAAACCGTCCTCAAAAGTAGATACGCTAACTAACAACGACATTGACGGTGACCTAAACGAACCGTATTCTCCGAAACCTGTGTCTCTTCTGTCGGATAGCAGTCCTGAAAAAGTTAGCGAGTCTCCGACGGCGGTAACAGAGATACCAGCGTACAAGCCAACAAGAATTACAAGAAGTCGAGATAAGCAACGCACAGCTGATGATACCGTACAAGCTGTAAACAACGAAAAAGAAAAAAGTCTTCAAAAACCTAAACGCAGGGACAAACGTTTTCATTCAACCGGTGGCAATTTTTTGCTGTCGCCCAAATCACAAGGAACGCCTATAAAAGAACAAGAACAAACGAATCTAGCGAAAAAATCGCAAAATCTCTTTGGATCCGATGTGTCGGATCATGAGGCGTTGAACGATAGTAGTGTGTCTCCACGTCGATCATCTCGCCCCAAAAGATTGTCGCATTCAGAATCAGACGGCAAAGAGGTGCAGTCAACATTGGCAAAAAATCGTTCAACATCAAAAACACCATGTAGCGTTGAGAAGCGCAGAAAGGTGCCATTGCATCAGGAGAAGTGCAGTCCTGAACTTTCGGATTTCGCCTCAACTCCTCCAGCCGTCAAGTACCCAAATTCGCCCTATGTATCAGTAGAAAAGAAAAAACGGAAGCGCTTCAACAAATACGAAGCTGTTGATTGCAGCTTAGAAAAAAAATCTCTCGAGGGATGGCTAAGTAAGAGATCTGCAGTTAAACGAGATCACAATGATAACCAGGCTTCAACTTTGAAGAAGTCTAGCACACCTAGACATCCCATCAATAAAGGACTTAATGCTCTTCTCGATAACTCTCCTTCCCCGCCGCATAAGTACGCAACAAATCCACATGTTCCTCTCCCTGAAATCTCAGAACAATCAGTGGAACGTGCCAATAATGTTGATTTACAAATGCAAGCACTACAGCAGCTACGGGACTACGTTCTTAAGCATAAACAGCCAACACCTGAGAAAATTGCGATATTGTAAGTTTTTATTTTTCATTTTCGATCATTTAAACGACCTATCTCTATGTGCACAACAGAAGTCTGATTCACATGAACGAAGAAGAAGTCCTTGGCACATTCCAAAATTTCAAGTCCATTCTTGATGCGATTTTTGAGAAGAATTGTAATAAGAGAAGAATTAAGGGATACAACGGCATCGATCACTTTAAAACAATACGGTTGATCGAGGATTCTACGCAAGTGAAAATGTTGAGTTTCTTGAAGGAGCACTATCAGCCGGACGCGGTAGGAATTCCAACTGTGAGTTAAATGCGTTTCCATCGTTCCAAGTTTTTGCCTATTCCATTTCCTTTCAGTTAACCGATTTGTACATCAATGCAATGGTTCCAGAATGGACAATTTGCATCTTTATGCGGAAATACAATTTCACTCGGGATGAAGCAATAAAGCGACTCGATGATCAAGAGAAATATTCAGCGTACTGTATGCGTGATTTAGATTTACCAACTGGTTTTTGACATGTGCCTTCGTATTTCTTTAAAATTACTTATGAATTCGAAGTTTTGGCAAAATATATGCGATCATATTATATTTATGTTTACTTTATAAAAATAAAAATGAAAAGTATTGAAAAAAATTAATTGCTACGTAGATATAAAAGAAAGTGTTAACAAATTGCAATTGTTATATTTTAATATTTAGCTGTATTGCACTGCCTTTAATTTGACCGTAACTTTTCTGTAGGGTGCTATCCTAGTACATTGTGCATTATATCGCAACAATCTCACTCGTAAGCAATTGAACACTATCATCACCATCATCATAATGTCCTGTAACCACCCCGGTTGTGGTATACGGCGCCAACAAATCTTCTCCAACCTCTACGGTCTGCAGCTAAATATTTCAACTGTGGCCACGTTTTCGTCTGGAAGTCTACCTTTGGTAAGACTGCATCGTTTCACGTTGTTCTTGGTCTGAGGGTTCCATTCAAAGGACTGCTTCACGATATTATCATTTCGCGTCCTCAATGTGTCACCAATCCATCACCATTTCCGCTTCCTCATATCATCATCTAACAGCTCTTGTCTCGTCCTACGCCACAATTCTTGGTTTCATACTATTTCTAGCCAACGAATCTACCTCGGAGACATCGATTACCAAAACCCTGCAATTTCCTCGAGACTTACAAAACTTTCCAGGTTACGAAAAATCTCCATTTAGTGTGTAAAGAGATTTGGCTGAAATTGCAAATTGGAGATAGAGCACCAAAGGCACCTCGAGCTTTACTTATTCTGCTATTGACGTCCAGATCTGGATGACCAACAGATGATACCAAACTTTCGAGGTAATTAAACTGTTCGACCTCTTTAATAGGTGCCTCCTGCAAAATAATACGACCTGCACTGATGTTACTTGCCAGGGAACATATCATCGGCATAATTCAAGTGGCTAGGCCTTTGAAACGGTCTCCACTGAATGAAATGTGCCTCCATTGTACCAACTGTGGCAGTCAGTACATAATCTATTGCCAGTAGAAACTGTGGCAGTCAGTACATAATCTATTGCCAGTATAGAAAAAGGATCGGCGATAGAACATCCCCTTGTCTTACTGCCTGTCGAACTTTAAAAGAGTCGGAGAGCTGTACATTATGAAAAACGAAGCACCTTGCGTTGTTATAGGACTGTTTTATAATAGCAACTATTTTAGGGGGAATTGCTCTCCAAGGAAGTGATCTCCATATGTATTCTCGGTTAACCCGGTCAACGGCATTCACAAAATCCACGAACATGAGGTAAAGCGCTGACTGACAGACTGCTCGAAAATGATACAATCGACCACTGCGAAAGCCTGCTTGATACCTCTTGAGTGCAGACTCGATTCTTAGCTTTATCCGCTCGAGAATGATGGGTTTTTTATATAATTTGCGGACGCGTAAAAAGGTTCGCACCCTTATAATGCTTGGCATAGCGCGGGCGTTAAGGAAAATGAGGAGAAAAGAAGAGATGTGTATAAGCTTTGGGTTTTGGAATCGTTAAATTCCACTCGATTTTCTCCCCATTTTATTATGCTGTCCAGGCCAAAATTTAACGTGGTTACAATATGTAGTTGTTGATCAAATCAAAAAACCACTATTTAGTGCGGCTTATGGGCCGGTGGAATCAGCGGTCCGTAGTTTTTCAAAGATGACGATGGCCGCAACGTTGCCGTCAATGGCGCTCTCTATCGTTCGATGATTCTGGACTTTTTGTCCAAAATGCAAATACGCCATAGCCGGTTACAAGCCCGTTTTGCGAAAGGAGTAGTAGAGGAGCAGAACCTCGTAAATCAACCATGGGTCATCTGTCCCGGATGATTTACACGCCATGATGGGCCCCCAGTCAGGGTTACGACACCGTGGTGGGCATCCATTTGCATCCTAACCCTATATTTGGATAGGGTGCGGTGCTTTTCCAAGAAAATAAAAGGGCCGCGGTTACTTTGAATATGCTCATGATTGGGCAATGTCTTCGTACTTTAGTAGTCTAGAATGGGCTACTGCTACTTTTTGGGTGAGCTCTTCGGTACGAAGGGAGTTGTCTTGCCAAACGGACCGGTTTGACCGGGTCTGTGGACAACTATGGCTGCGGACCCAGTTTGTTCTGGGGATGTAACGTGGGGGCTGTGGTTTACTACCCATATGCGGGTAGAGCATAGTATTGGTAGAATCAAAGGTGTCCCTGGTGTTACCAATAATGTTACCGACACGTTGTTGCTCGGCGAGGAGTTGCGCATCATACAACCTGTTGCTATCATCCCTTTAATCGGCATTGGTGTAAGATAGGCTCAGCTCTTACCAGTGAGTTATTACTGGTACATCTAATGATGATCGCGAATTGTCGTACAATTCGTGTTCGAAAAGGACCGTGGGCTTTTGCGTTTCTTGCAGGTACCCACGTTAATCCAATATATAGTTTTCTGTCCGAAATGCATGAACTGAATCTGGTCGATATGTTACTGCCACCACGCGCCACATGCCACACAGCTCGCGAAACCATGGATTTACGCTCTATTTACATTTGTGGCGTGCGAGAAAAAATGAGCAGGACGGCTGTTAAATAGCAATAGTGGTTAGCCAGACGAGAGAAGTAGTATATTATTCAATGTTACCATAATGCTATAGATAACATATCCCATGTTACTATTAAATAACTATTCCATTCATGTAGTGTTAATCTCCTCTGACTAACTACAAATTCAATTTAACTATTCATTTTTTCTCGCACGGCTATTATTTAAATTCTCCATTATGCAAAATTTACATTGGAGGCGTGCGAGAAAAAATGAGCAGGACGGCTGTTAAATTGAAATTGAAGTTAGCCAGACGAGCGAAGTAGTATATTTTTTAATGTTACCATAATGCTATAGATAACATATCCCATGTTTCTATAAAATAACTATACATTCGCATAGTGTCAAACTCTTCTCTCTTCTGGCTAACCACAACTTCAATAATCCTATAGTCAGCCCTGTAACTTTTATGCAAAATTTACATTTGAGGCGTGCGAGAAAAAATTAGCAGGACGGCTGTTAAATTGAAATTAGCCAATGTAAATTCTGCATCTTTATCTTGCGACCAAATTTCGGCCAACAGGTTTTCCAGCAATCTGACGTGTTCTTTGACGTTAGCGTATGGACCGCAAATTCCAAAATAAAATTCCACTTTTGTGAGAGCTGTCAAAGCATATGCCGGAGGAAATGTTTAAGTTGGTCCACTTTTTACTTTGCCTATGGGGCACTTGTATTTATTCGATCTGTCAGTTGCATACGTCACCGCAATGGGCTGCAATTCCATTTATTCTTTATTGACCGGAACCAAAAGCAATAAGCGGCAGAATTTTCATGATATTGTGGGCTCTCAATGCAATGTTTACTTTAACAAAAAATTACATTCGCTGAAATTTCATTGTTTTAAGGGCTGTTATCAAAAATATTCGAATTACTCTCTTGAAATTGTTCAGTTTCTTCTCAGACTTCTGACAGCTAATACTGTCGCCATGCTGAGAGCGAAAACAAAACACAGAAAATAGGTTTAAGATTATCAAAGACAGTGTACATATGTGAATGCAAAGCAATTTTATCCCAAATCCCGATTATGGTTTACCAAGGAAAAGAAAAAAAAAACAAAAGAAATTTACTCCAAACGGAAAATATATCCAATAAAAATTTATTTATGTTTCACGGCGACATTTTTTAAAATACAATGGAATAATTATTCAAAATTGAAATAGCGCGCATTGTAAAATAAATCAATTTTTTCAATCTGCTTATGCACACCCTGTGGTCGCGACAAAAGAAAGATTTCGTAGATAACAGAGGCGCTACTGGCGATCACAGACCACTGGCATTTCTCGATGCATGTAGTATGCATCTATTATATAAACTTACCTATATTATTTATTAAATAAGAAACAGGCTAAAGATTAGAAATTAAAGTAGAAATAGTGCGCTAAATGCAATGATGATGGGAATATTTCAGTCTGATTTTGTCTTGTTTTTGTTTTCCCCTTATATTTACACACGCACACACAGACTGCGGCGGCGAAAAATTATGATGTGTCGATGTTGGATGGTGTTGCCTGCTTTTAAAGTTCGTCATGTGGTTGTTCGTCCTCATCGTTGGCTTCATCAGTAGCTGGTGCATCATCGGTTTCAGCTGACTCTTCGTTGGTATCATTCTCTCCGCTTTCATCATCATCATCGTCATCGGCTACAGGTTGCTCATCGATTGACACACCTAGTGTCTGGCGCATCATCTTTTCTATGCTGTCGGCGAAGTCTGATGTCTCTTGAAGCATATAACCGGAGCGAAGAGTTGCTGTGCGGAACATCATGACTGCCATGTCCTTTGCACTTTGATTGGTCTCATCGGCTTCAACTCGACGGAGAAGTTCCCGAATAAGTGGATGCCGAGGATTGATTTCCAGTATTTTCTTCTGATTGAGATAGTACGTCCGTTGTGGGTCATCGGATTTTTGATGGGCATTCGATAGTGCAAGACGTTCCATGTTTCCAGTCCAACCAAACATACCAGCGACTAAAGCACAAGGACTGTTGCTAAGACGTTCCGAAACTGTGGCCTTGAGGATTTCATTCTTCAGTGCTACATCGTTCAACCATTTGACAAGTGGCTCATATTCGATCTTCAATGCTTCCATCTTGTGCTTGCTCTTCTCCGAGTCGGAAAGTTTAAATCCTTCCTTGGCGACATTCTGAAACTTCTTACCATCGAATTCGGGCAAGCTGGAGATGCAATATTCGTCAACAGCTTCAACCAGATAGAGAACTTCAAAGCCCTTTGATAGGAGGCGCTCGACAAATGGCGACTTCTCAAGCTCAGCACGATTAGCACCGGCAATAAAGAAGATGTGTTCTTGTTTGCTCTTCATGCGTTCAACGTACTCAGCAAGGCTGGTAATATCTTTGCCGTGCGACGATTGGAAGCGAAGAAGTTTAGCAAGGCGCGATCGGTTGCTTGGATCTTCCATGACTCCAAGTTTAATACTGAAATAAAAAAGGTAAACAATTCATCAGGATTCGCTTAACACACTTTGCATAACTCCACACTTACTTTGTAGAGTACTCCTTCCAGAATTTGGCGTAGGAATCTTTATCGATCTTCTTGATCATGTCGAGCACCTTGCGGACGAGTTTTTTCTTGATGACCTTTATGAGTTTGTGCTGTTGAAGGTTTTCACGTGAAACATTCAATGGCAAATCATCAGAATCGACAACACCACGAATGAAATTCAGGTAGTTGGGCATCATATCATTGAATTCGTCGGTGATAAACACACGACGAACGTACAATTTTATGTTATCAACCTTGGTGCCGTAACGATTGAAGCTCTCCGATGGCTGAACCTTTGGAATATAGAGTAAACTCTTGAAGGTGACTTCACCCTCAGCTACAAAGTGAGTGTGTGCCAGTGGCTCAGTGACATCTTTGGTAAGACTCTTGTAGAACTCTGCGTATTCCTCCTCGGTCACTTCATTAGGTTTACGCGTCCAGATGGGTTTACTGTCGTTGATTAATTCCCAATCCCATACAGTTTTGGAAACCTTCTTTGTCTTCGGCTTGTCAGCATCTCCGGTATCTTCTTCAACTTTGGCATCTTCTTCTTCGCCATCCTCGACAATGTCCTCATCTACAAGTTTTTCTTCGGTGGTCGACGATGTCGTCTCCTCAATTGGAACTTCCTCTTCGACAGTCTTGCTGCTCCACATGCGAATTGGGAAATTAATGAATTGTGAATATTTGTGGATAAGTTCGCGGATGGTGTCTTGCTCAAGGAAATCTTGTGATTCATCCTTAAGATGTAGGGAAATTATTGAACCACGTTTCAGGGTATTTCCACGAGGATCTTCGGAAATTGTAAAACTATTGGCATCACTCTCCCAAATGTATTGCTTATCGTTGTTATGCTTAGTTGTGACTACAACACGATCCGCAACCAAAAATGCCGAATAGAAACCGACACCAAACTGCCCAATCATATCATTTAGATCTTGTCCGTCCGCTTTGCTTGTATCTTGCATTTTAGAAAGAAAATCGGCTGTGCCCGATTTGGCAATTGTTCCCAAGTTATTGATCAGATCTTGGTGAGTCATACCGATACCCGAGTCCATGATGTGTAATACTTTGTTCTCCTTATCCGCCTTGATGCGAATATTTAACTCAGGGTTGCTTTCCAACTCGGAACGATCGGTAAGTGCGAGAAGGCGAATCTTATCGATGGCATCAGAGGCGTTTGAAATCAATTCCCTTAAGAAGATCTCCTTGTTGCGATACAAAGAGTTGATAATAAGTTTCATCATGCGATTAACCTCAGTTTGGAAGTTGAATTTCTCAGCCTGCAGGAGGGAATCGTAAAGTTAAGAAAGAAGAAAATTGTAAGAATTTTAATTGGTTTTCAATTAATGTTGGTTGTTGTGCAATTAATGGTGGTTGGTTACGTGTAAAACCGGCTTGTTGCGGGCACTTCAAGTCTTAAATGTTGCGTTAGAAATAATACAAATTGCTCAACGAATAATGAGTATGAATGAATTTTACTGCAGCTTATTAAAAGTAACATTTTAAGGAACATTTTGATATAAAAAAACGATGCCCATCCGATGACACTGCATTTGAATGCAAATAAGGCATAAATAACAAAATTTTCTGCTTGGAACGACTTATTTTGTTATTGTATAAAAAAGCTTAATATTACATTATTATTATATAATTATATCAACATAACTACAGGATAAGCCGCTAACCAGGGCTTGTCCTCACCAAACAATGACGTACCAACTATGCTACACCATTGTAACGCCCACTTTTAAGTTCCTAAATTCCCATATAAAATTAACATACCTTCTCACGAAGTTCTTTCATTTGAGCCACATTGAGTCCGTCCAATTTTATAGCCTCCTCTTCACGTTTAAGTGCGTCCGAATCTATTCAGAAATGGAAAATAAGAAAAAATAAATGTTTGGTTAACTTCACCTTTGAAGTAAGTATGGTTCTCAGGTACACTGGCTCGTGACGTTGAATAAAAATGTCGACTTACCAGTTCTGGAAGCTTCTTTGAATGCACCCAAATCCAAGTCAATGGTTTCAACAGAGTCGGCGTCAGGGTTTTCGGCCGCAATTTGATTAATTCCTGTTAACAATAAAGGAAAATTATAATTTTTACATGATTTACGAACTCCAAAGCAAGAGATTAAAAAAAAACTTGCAAAGGAATTGGGTTTGGCGAGTTACCTGCAAGCAGGAATAATCCCAATAACAGGAAATATTTCATTTTTCTGTTCTGCTTTTGATTTGTGAATAGAAAATGTAATTTTCTTTCAAAAAGGCCACGAAACACAATCCTTCTCACCGGTACTATTCCGTCCAGCTATCAAAAATAAAATGAAATTTGTTCTCAAAAAACTTCTATATTTTTGACTTCTATATATATATATATATATATGTAATATATGTATATATATATATATATATATATATATATATATATGTAAGCTTACGATTGTGTATGTATTACTATATGGAAATGTTGATAAAGTGAGAAGGTTAGACCAAATGTCGGCATTTGATTGGTTCCCATCAGCAGAACTTGTAATTGACGATAGTGTTGCATTTTTGGTCAATATGGATTAATATGATTGTGCAATTTAACATAAAATGCCAAACTGATTTCCAGTTTAAAATAAAATAAACGCTGATTTTGCAAATTTCATATTCTCAAGAAAAATTGATCCACGCTAAAGTTAAGTCCATGCCAAGAAAAGCAGAAAGTGTTATACTTAAAGTGCTAAAAATTTTTCCTATTTTATTACCAGTATTCCTTTTTTAAAAGTCCATTTCAAAGGTTTAAAATGCAACAATCTTGCATTTATCATTTTATTTGTATATTACACGTTTCCAAAATATATAACCTTATTAGCTGTATTTTATTTACCGTAGAATAAGGAATTTGAATGTCAAAACCAGCAGGTTTTCTTTTTCCATAGAAGGAATAAGATAGTGCAATTCTTGTTGTAATTTCGTATTCCTCGGTAAATAACATACGGCTTAAAATATTTTTTAATGCATAGAAATACTAATTACGCGCCGTTTCCATGTCAAACAATTTTTCTCGGACAACTTGTCCGCGACAACACAAAATATTGGGTAAAATACTGTGAATTTATTGGTTTTTAGTACAAAACTCTACCCTAACACTAATCCAATGATTTGTCAATCTTCCTTTGTTTATTTTTTTTTTTGCTAAATCAACGTAAATGTGCTTGAATACGAGAAATCCAATTGGGACGGCCTTAACCACTTCTTTGGCAGTTTTAACAGGACGCTTTTGTTTGCCGATAGCAACGTGGACGCCGCCGTTGATACAATCACAAACATCATCCTTATTGGTATGAGATACTTTATCACTTCCAGGAATAAGTCTGTTAAACCAAAGAGAGATGGATGGTATGACTCGAGCTGTAAAGAGGCTTCTAGGATTAGAGAGGTATGCTTTCGGTTTTACAAAGCAAACCCTACTGAGGAAAACCGAACAAATTTTAAACGAGCCAGAAATGATTGCAAAGCTCATCTTCGGCGAGTCAAATTCGCTTACGACCAAAAATTGAGGCAGAATATACTACAATGTCCCAAAGGTAGTTTGGTCATTCGTACAAAAAAAAAATAAAAAAAAACTTCGTTGTCGATTCCAACGCACGCAGCTAGCTCCACGCTTCGAGATTGTGCATTGCTGCCATCTGCACCTTAGAGTATGGAACACTCTATGGGACAGATATTCATTTGTATTCGTGCAGTTGCTAGAGTTTTAAACGATCTCAACACTCACAAATTCGCTGGGCTAGATGGTATTTCCCCAATAGTTTTAAGAGGGTCTCTTTCAAGTTGGCATTACCATTGCGTAAGCTTTTCCACTTCCAACATACGAGTGGTAACATGATCACGGCTGGTACGGTTTCATTCCCAGATTGAGGTGGAGAATTCCTTACTTAAGACGCTATTACGGTTTCCAATGCTTATCTCGTACTTGACCACCTAATCATTGTGCTTTGAGCATTTATGATGTTATCTCCCGTTCGAATACTTCTTGAACTTCCACTGTTTCCTCGATCTTGGAATGAAGCCATACCAGCCATGAATATGATTCACTTATATCCCATATAAGTGGTACCATCTTTTTGAAAAAAAAAACAAATTATGGTGAAAGTTAGAGTAGTTTGTGGTTAATACAAAATCAAGTTTTAAAAATATTCAGAACACAATAACGGTAAATTAGAAACCTCTTTGCTAAATTAGTCAGAATGCATTTAAATAAGTTCATTAGATTAGAAAATAAAATTCTGTTTTTTTTTTGAAAATTGATTTTTTTTTAAATTCATACTCCTGATATAATTTTTAATAATGAGTAGACCACATTTCTTCAAGATAACCTCAAAAATTCGATGTTTAATGGAATTGGACAAAGTAATCGAGTAAAATTTAATTCCAGGCAAATTTAACGGTCTCGATCAGCTCTTCCTTGTCATCGTATTGTTTTCAACCTTCATTAACTTTTCGTTTGACATTGCCCCAGACGTTTTCTATAAGGTTAAGGTCTGGTGAATATGGTGGCCATGGTAAAAGTTTAATATTTTCAATGGCAAGAAACGATTTGAGAATGCTAGTGGGGTGTATAGGAGCGTTTTCGTGTTGCAATATCCACGAAACTTTTAAGCTTTGTACCACAGAGAAACTTAGACAAGCCTTCCGAATGGTAAACATATATAATTGCCTTCTCTGACAATGTCAAGCAATTTTTTTACCCATTCTTTTTTAAAATATTAACTTTTTATACAAAAAAATATAAACTACATTACAAATAACAATTGTACTTAGACTGCTTCTAATCTTATGAACTAATTTAAATGCATGCCAATCTAACTCATTCAGTTAAATTTTCATAAAACTACTTTTAACTTATTCTCTCGAAATTTTGGAATTCACGATTGCATTCAACATGAACAGCTACTTTTTTTATATTTAAACTTAAACTTTTGTATAAAAACTCCCTGAATGATTTGCGCCACGACAATAAAGTGGGCTAAGCCTCTTATTACAATATACAAATTGAAGAAATTTGATTTACAATATATCGAATTCCTCATGTTTGTAGCCGGTTCAAATTTATCTTCTTAGAATTCTCCCTGATTCATTGAAAAAAGCAGTACGGAAAACGGTCGACACTAAAATGACGCGAGTCTAAGGTCCGAATTATTAGTCGTTGTTAAAGCTAAAAGGAATTATTTTAGTGGTTGATTTTGATGACTACTAGCGTTGTTAAAACGTTCCATTCCACTCTATTCCATTGCTATAGCATGAGTATAGTTGTAGTAACGACTATAAACTCGGGCCTAAATCCTGTAAACATTGGATAATGGTCAAGGAAAAACTACAACAAATCTTGACCAAGAAAATATTACAAAGAATGACGTAAGTGGCCCTCAAAATTCTTTTATCATTTTTCTTTATTCTGTCACTGCCATATAACGTTATACAGTTAATTATTACTTCGCAAAAATGCCTGCTTCTAATCTAGTTACCCGCAGTGTATATGTTTGCTTTTGTATTTCGTTGTTTTTGTGTATTGTTTGTACTTTGTAGTTGTACTGTACATTAGCGGCGCCGGCAGTTAATTTATTCGGTAAGAAAACTATTTTTTCTATTGCGAAACTTCTAGTATTTGGTTAAATAAATGTCTTATAATCTTTTATTCTGCTTAGTTATGATTAGATTTCGAAGAATTGTACCATCTCGTGTAATAAATAGCATATGCAAGATTGGTATACACCAACCGGCTCAATTGGTAGCGCACATGTTTTTTACTTGACGTGTAGCAACTTGTTGAGTTGAGTGACATGGAACTTAACCAATAACCAATAACCACATCATTTATGTTACAGTAGGTACTTTAATATTTTCTACTGCGAATTGCCCACATATATTTGAAGTTTAAATGGTACTTATCTGAATACGAGAATGTGTGATTCATATTATTTTTATGTGTAACACAAAGCACCGATTGAATTGTACATTTTTTAAGTTACAATTACATTACTTTTGATTACTTTTGTTTAAAGTTCCTGGAAGAGTTCATAAATCATAACATTTGTTGCAAAAATGGGGTTCAATTCATTAAATATAACTTGAGTCAATTTCTCGATTCCTGAATACCGAAATTCAATCCTAAGGCACAATCCACACACAACTTGCGTATGGTGCTGGTGAGGTGGTGGTCTGGTGTGGACATATGCCACCTGCATGTTGTCTTATGGGTCAAATGACGTGTCGTGGACATGCTGACTAGTACCACCGCCATATGGTTTGCGCTATATAGAGTCTCTTTATTTCGTTAATTGTTTCTCTCGTCTAGGTGAGAAATCCTATTTAATGTTGAGTTCTGCGAAGAGGTGCAACTTTAAGGAAATTGGTACGATTATAGACGATTGGAGCAGTGCAATAGAAATGCACAAGACCAGGAATGGGAGAAAATTGCTCCCGCATTACGCATTACATTATCTTCTTTGCCTTTGTATGTTATATAAATACATAAGCTCCAGCAGATCTTCGTAATCTGAATGCATATTCACTCTGCGTCAAATTGAGAACTGGCAAATGTCTCCTTGTGTGTGGATTAGGACCCTTAGGCCCAAAAGATTTTTGATTAAGGCAATTAGTTGCCGTTGTGGTCGCGTTATCTCGCAGAAACATTTACTCAATGTCCCGGTCGGTGCTTGTCTGACGGGAATAGGTTGGCATTACCACGGCGTAATCACGGTGGAGTAGGCGTCAAGCTTCCATATAAAAGCATTAATGAGCAACTTGTAGAGTTTTTGCTTTGTTTTCATTACATAACAATTACATTTCAATTCAATTGTCTAAAACTAAGACCAATAACTACAAGCCATCTAATGAGATTTTGTTATTTGCGATTTTTCTTAAAAACTTCTTTTAAAAACAATTTACAAATTGATTATATAAATCGATACTTAATTTCTTCATACTTTGCCGTCAGTCTTGCATTGACGCGTTGGACTGGTGATAACTCTCGGCTGGGGAAAGGTCAACCATCATCAGTGTTATCTGTTTTGATGTTGTTAAAAATATTGCCTTAGTAATAACTGCAATGCAGATTCAGGCATTGAAATCGAATCTGCGAAGTCTTATCGCTGCATTTGCGGTTGAATACACCTGACCCCAGACAGATTCGTCCTCCAGCAAGAAATGTATACCTACGTCTTTTGATATTTTCACATTTGCATTATGTTACGAATGTTTCTATTTGATCATTGTCGGCAGAGATTTGAATCACTTCACATCGTCAGCGGACAGAACTTTGCACAAATCAAGAAAATATGGCACCACGCAAATTAGGTGAGTAGAATTGTTGTGAATATGTAACTTCAAACTAGTTTTGCCATTTGTAACATAATTTCCCACGCTTATGCAGCTCTTTTGAGTGTTTCTGACAAAACTGGTCTTGTGGAGTTTGGTAAGAAGCTTGCTGCTCTCAATTACGACTTGATTGCAAGTGGTGGCACTGCAACTGCCTTGCGATCGGCTGGTCTAGAAGTTCAGGATGTATCGGCTATAACTGGAGCTCCTGAAATGCTCGGTGGACGTGTCAAGACATTACACCCAGCAGTGCACGGTGGCATCCTTTCAAGGTAAGAAATAAAAAAACAAAACCATGCCACTAATGATCATTTCACCCATCTTTAGACTAACTGATGGAGATCTGGCGGACATGAAGCAGCAGAATTTCAATCTTGTTTATCTGGTTGTTTGTAATTTGTATCCGTTTGTGAATACCGTCTCTAAACCAGATGTTACGGTCTCTGATGCTGTTGAGAACATTGACATTGGTGGTGTGACCTTACTGAGGGCTGCGGCAAAAAATCACGAACGTGTCACTGTGATCTGTGAGGCAAAAGATTACCAAAAAGTCTTAGATGAGATAGCCACGACTGGCGATACCACACTAGAAACTAGGTAATGTTTATTTTGGGTTGTGTTGGTTGTGAACTTAAGTATATAAAAAGCGTTACAAATTATAGGAAAGTCTTGGCACTTAAGGCGTTCACCCACACCGCTAGCTATGACGATGCCATCTCTGATTATTTCCGCAAGCAATACGCATCTGGAGAATCACAGTTGAACTTGCGCTACGGCATGAATCCCCATCAGAAACCTGCGCAGATCTTCACTCAGTTGGAGAAACTCCCGCTGAAGGTACTCAACAGTGCTCCCGGTTTTATAAATTTGTGCGATGCATTAAATGGCTGGCAGTTAGTGAGGGAGTTAAAGAAAGCGCTAAACATTCCGGCAGCTACAAGTTTTAAACATGTTTCTCCTGCTGGCGCTGCAGTGGGCAATGCTCTCAGCAAGGAGCAGGCCAAACTTTGCATGGTCGATGATTTGTATGACAGCTTGACACCGCTGGCCACAGCTTATGCCCGTGCCCGTGGTGCTGATCGTATGTCTTCCTTTGGAGATTTCGTAGCACTTTCTGATGTGTGCGATGTTATTACAGCCCGAATTATATCGCGCGAAGTTTCTGATGGTGTTATTGCCCCTGGCTACATGCCCGAGGCTTTTGAGATTCTTAAGAAGAAGAAAAATGGAGCATACTGTATTCTACAGGTGCAAACAAGAGAGGGCGTTTTGAAAAAATCGTTCTAATTGCACACCCTTATTTGCAGATGGATCCCGAGTATGAGCCTAACGAAATTGAGCGCAAAACTATTTTCGGTTTGACACTGGAACAGAAGCGTAATAACTGCATAGTTGATAGTTCATTATTTGCCAATGTTGTCACCAAAAACAAAACGCTGCCTGAAGAAGCAATTCGTGATTTAATTGTTGCCACAATTGCTTTAAAATTCACACAAAGTAACTCCGTTTGCTACGCTCGTGACGGGCAAGTTATCGGTATTGGCGCTGGTCAACAATCACGTATTCATTGCACTCGTCTTGCCGGCGAGAAGGCCGACAACTGGTGGTTGCGTCAACACCCTCGAGTAGCTGCGATGCAATTTAAAGCTGGTGTAAAGCGTGCCGAAATCTCAAACGCAATTGATAACTTTGTCGGCGGAACTGTTGGCAAAGATATGCCACTCAGTCAGTTTGAGGCAATGTAAGGATATCATCATCTGCTGGTTATGTTTTGTGAGTGTAAGTGATTTTTTCTTCTTTTCAGGTTCGATGTTGTTCCAAAACCTCTGACACACGAAGAGAAAAACGAATGGATTCGTCAGCTCAACGGTGTAGCTCTTGGGTCAGATGCTTTCTTCCCATTCAGAGATAATATCGATCGCGCGCGACTGGTGAGACGATTACATATTTGCAGTTTTTCATTTTAATTTTCTTTTTAATCATTACAGAGCGGAGTATCATATATTGCTAGTCCATCTGGATCAAACAATGACGCTGCCGTCATTACTGCTTGTGATGAACATGGCATTATTTTGACTCACACCAATTTGCGTTTGTTCCATCATTAAAATTGTTTTCTATAAGAATAAAGACTCGCTTCTTGCATTTATTTTTCTACCGATACATATGTTGTTGTTCAATTTCCACTTAAGAAGAAGAGGAGGTTCAGTGATCGTAAACTTATATGAACTATAATATAATGAATATGAATATAAGTGCTGTCGTCAGCATGATTTGAATTAGCAGTACCAGATTTTAGTGAAAATGAGAAACGGTGTCGGCGACAAAACAGAGCCTTAAAAAGTATCAGCGTTAATGTGGTTTAGTTTTGAAAACATCTAATACGACCTGGATTGAAAGGTCGGAAAGATGATAATACCAACGTTGAAGAACGCCTCTTTTAAACAATTGCAGGAATATCATCTGACTCAGCAGATTTGTGAATGCTGAGATCATTTAAGAATGTAGCAAATGTACTAGTATGAAAGTAGAACCGTTCCATAAAGAATTCGACTCTTGAAAGTACAGGCGGAGACAAAGCGCAATCTGGTACTGCGTGGAGTTACAGTCGACATCCTTGTCAATAGAGGTTACGGTTGGAATATATTTGTGAATGACCGTTGCAATGGACGATGAGGCGGCATTTTTAATTTTCTTAATGAATGACCAGAAGTTCTTTACGTTGCTTGAACATGAAATATTTAAAATTTATTTAGGCGAAAGGCGAAAAGACAACAGCATGCAACTCTCATTGCATTGTAGATTGTGATTGTAGATTATTTATGGAACCGTAAAATAAAATTTGTATTGAACGGTATATCCTCAGCTTCAAATGGTATCAATGCTGGCGTGCCATAAGGGTCATCCTTGTTGCCTACGCTCTTCTTTATATATATATATCAATGACCTGTTGTCTTCTACAACCTGTGATATCCATTCACTTGCTGATGATTCAACGTTATCGGCTTCCATTGAGTTTGTTAGTCAAAAAGATTGCAATTCTCGCTTGAGTGATTCGAGTGAATTAACGAACACGACAATTCTGTCTAACATTCAAGTCATTCTTGATTGGGACAGTGCTAATAGGTTGGAATTTAATCCAAATAAATTCCAGACTTGTCTTTTTTCCCAGAAGACAGTTCAACTTTACGTGCCACCTGTAATTAATGGTACCACTATTGCGAGATCAAACTCACTTAAGATGTTAGGTTTGAAAGTTTTAAGTGAACTTTCCTGGAAAGAGCATATTTTTGGAATTTTAAAAGAGCGAGCCAATGTTTGGGGATTCATAGGACGTTGTAACTTCTACTTAACCCCATCTAAAGTATTAAGAATGTATAAGGCTTATGTTAGACCAATTTTACAATATAACTCATATGTGTGGGGTGGGGCTCCAAGAACGAATTTGCATTATCTTGATGGAATTCAGAATAGAGTTATTCATTACTTCATCTCTTGAATCCTTGGAGCATAGACGAAATGTAGGAGCTGTTTTCTCCAAATTTTACGGTAGATGTTTTTCATAAACCCGTTCTCTAGTTCCAGGTCCTTTTGTCAGCAACGTTAACACTCATTTCAGGTCTAATCAACATAGATTTGCCTTAAACCCCTTTTAGTGTAGAACCGAACACTTCAAATTAAATATATATATAAATTTTTTTATTTATTTATAATCTTTTTGTTAACACTGCGACTAACGTGCCCTAATTTTCACAATTCTACAATTCTACTGACGTGGTAGAACACCAAACACCATTTTGACAGCTTGTATTTTCAAAATTTGTTTTATATTCCAACTTTTAAAATTTTTTTTTAAAGCTAAGTGTGTGTATTACAGTTTTCAATTAAAAATATATAAAATTAAAAAGATATATTAAGTTAAACAACATTTAACATTTTTCCAAAACTTACTCATTTAGAAAAAGTTAAAAAAAAATAAACATTTCTTCATTTACATATACATTTATTAAAGGTAACGCTTATGGCTATCAGTCTAAAAAAAGAGATCCATTCATTGGTTCAATTAAAGAATTTTTTTTGGCAGTCTTCAAAAAAGTGGCTTAGAGCAGTAAATGCAAATCGGCTTCAAACAATCACAGCAACAAAATCTTGTTCTCTTTTTATTTTTGTTGGACATACAGCATAGTTTTCTTCCACTTGATGGAATCGATTGAATTCTTGGTGGTGAAGGGGGAAGATCTTTACCCAAAACTCTACTGATCGTCATTCGCAGCTCTCTTGGCAATCTTTCGTTGTATACGCAGCATTTCATGTGATCTAGCACTAATTCTCTTGCCGTATTCAAAATGAAAGTCCCTCTTCGCATTTTACTACCACTGTCTGAACACATTTGATACAATAGAAAGCTGTTTATGCCTGCCATATCTAATATTCTTTGGAAAATTTCCATAGGCCAATGACGACTTTTGCGGCAGTTAGAATATATTAAACACTTCTTGTCGACTTCATCAACTCCTCCTTTAGTGTGATGGTAGTCTGCAATCATCACTGGTTTTCCCGTATCAGTGTCTATATCTTGGTTTTGGTGGGAAGAATAGATCAACAGGACAGCTTTGTTTTTTTTGAACAATGCACAGTTTTTGGTGAAACCATACAGGGAACTCTCCAATTTTCTATTCTTGGTCGGCAAATATATGCGGGCATCTACCAATAACAATTATTTTGATGCCATACTTTGCTGGTTTCTGGGGCATGTAAATAATAAATTTGCAACGAGACCTCATCGTCAAAATCGCTGAACTCGTGCTCGCTTTCTTCGTCCAAATACTGTTCTAGTAGTTGGTCGTGACATACAAAGGTTGCAGTCGACATTATTTTAGATCTATGAGATCCCTGGTTGTTATTTGAGTTAGCCATCTAAAAAAAAACAACAAATTGAACTTAACAAAACAATTTTACTGACATGTTGCTTAGGAGATACTATGGGCAAATAACTGTTACACTAAGGTTGTTACTTATCAGACACATACGTTAACGCTGACGTGGTTGACTATTAGACACTCTCCTTCACACAATGATAATAAATGGCATAACCTACCTTATTTCCGTGACGCAAGTCATTTAGGGAGTTCTCCCGTGGCAATGAGGGTATGTATATAAAAAGAATCTGGTGGGAGAGCTGGGGGTGTCTTAAAGTGGGTCTTGGAGGGTCTTGGTGGTGACTTAGGTGTAGGTAGTGTGGTGGGGGCAGCCGGACAAAGATGGGTATTTCCACTAGTTGCAAATAAATTTTTAAAGATTTTTCTAATGAACACATCTGCTGTCTGAACTAGAGGGTTCTAGTGTGATCTAGCACTAGAAAAAACTTCTTTTATACTAGGAACTGGATGGTGATGACGTAACATAATTCATTTTTTGAGCTTTATGCACTTTTAGCCATCACGACAAATAATTAAAGAAACATACAAACAAATAAAATCCAGGACATATTTTCTTATAATATATATATTGTAGTACTATATTATAAACTATATGTTATATGTATAAGTATATGCAAGTTCACAATGCATATTGATTACGATCTACGGAAATTAATATCAAAAAATTGGTACAATTACAATTTAGGACATTTTTCTTGTTGCGTTATAAACTGCTTTTATGTATATTATTTTATATTATGTTTCATAAAAAATTACGGTGTTAATTCAAAAGAAAATATAGAAACGTAATCTTAATTTGTTTTAACTTATTGCTAATCGAGGCTAATAAACGTTTGGGCGAAACACTTCGAAGACATCGGTGTCCATATCCGTATGTGGAAATAATTTCAGTTAGGCGGTTACGTCGCATTTTGCGCTGATTAAGTTAATAATTGAGCCATTTTAACCCAGGGTGAATACTCTCAATTAACATGTATGATGTAGACCGGCGTAACTGTACTAGCTGTGCACTACCACTGAGCCACGGCGCCCACTTTTATTTGCTAATCTCGATTTTATTCTAATCTGGCCACTTTTTACTCTAAGTTCTCTTTTGTTTCTTTCGAAAAATCCTGCTACAATTTATAACGAACACGAAGAACGTGACAATAAATAAAAAAACTGACGAAATTATAAGCGCAATCAGCGTAGTCTGATCCATGGTCGATGTTGCGTCTAATATGTGATGTTGTGGCAGTAGCAGGTAGTCGACTAGAACTTGAGTGCCATTCGGTGGCGGGCAGGGCTGTTGAACAATTATTTCCTGGTGCTGCACCTAAATTAGATTGATGATTAGGAATTTCTTCTGCTTCTGCTTAAATCGAAAGGTGTACCTGCTTGTTCCGGCACAATTGCAAGCCGGCAGAATTGGCCAACGTCTCTGGACTAAATTCATCAGCAACAAGAACCGGAAGAAGCCATTTTTCTGGTGACATAATCTGCAACCAAGAGCTTGTCTTTGAAAGATTACGCGGATGAATGGAGTATCCTCCTACAGCTGTCAGGCCGAGTGTAATTAAAACAATTAGAATTGTCGCAGACACCTTTGTGGGCATCAGGTGTGCACAGAAGAGTGCCAACGTTTGTATGACTGTTAGATAGAGCAGCATGTAGACTGAATTGAGAGGAGTTGGTGTAAATATATAAATATATAAATAATTTTATATCATATACTAATGAGGAAAAAAAAACCTTACCCATATATAAGTAGATGCCCGTGTCACTGCTAGTCGAATACGTGTATAAGCCAGCCATACTATGCGCTGGCAGTAGGTACGCCAGCCAAATGCATAGACTGGGAAAGAAGCCAAGAAGGCACTGTGGGGTGGTTGAAGATATAAAGAACAGGTTTAATTCTGTGTTTGCAATGCGTCATCCATATTCACTCACCTGAGTCGTTATATAGAGTCCTCTGGAATACAGCCCCAGTCGAATGTCCCGTTCCGCATGCTTGCGATCTTCCTGCGCATCTCGGATGGTTAACATAAGAAGCGACCAGAGGGCTACCACCATGACACAATGATGATAGCCAAAGCGATCGTTGTAGATTAGTTGTGCGTCCGATGCCGGCACATCCCAAAATATACAACCAATGCAAAGGGAGAGCACCGCAGCCGCGATCAGTTTACTTATCCACGTGAGCAGTGATCCTGGCTGTTTGTATGCAGCAAATCTCTTAATCAACGCTCGCATTTGACCAAAGAATCCAGCTTTTCGAGTAAATGTCGGCAATGAAGCTGGTGGGGCGGCCAATGGGGGTTCGGAATTAATTTGATCCCATGAATTCGCCAGCGATTCAATTCGTGCTGATGACTCAAGCATGGCCGCTGCAGACAGATCGTCAAGGGTAACTAAATCCACTAGAAGAAGAAAACATACATACGTTCACAGATCTAAATAACAACAAGTATCCAACTATAACTCACAATAATAATCCGCTGGATTTTTAAACGGTGGACATGGATAGCCCAGCTCACCCATGTGCCTTGGTAAGTCTGATCGACTGCCCGAGAAGACTGTCCGTCCGCCGGATAAAAGAAGAACACCCGAACACATTGAGAGTATTTCGAAGGTAGGCGGTTGTAGCGTCATTATAACTATTCGCCCAGC
Organism: Nephrocerus scutellatus; assembly: GCA_947095585.1. NCBI lineage: Eukaryota > Metazoa > Arthropoda > Insecta > Diptera > Pipunculidae > Nephrocerus > Nephrocerus scutellatus. The sequence continues at coordinate 125,777,411 of OX352761.1, read as the reverse complement.
ATTGCACCATTGTCGCAGATATTCGACCAGGAAGAAAGTATCAAATATGTCCATATTGCTTGTGACCTGATCTAATATCAGAATTGATGACTGTGCCAGCAGTTGGCAGGCTACGCTAAGTCTTTGTTTTTCCGAATGTGTCAATGAGGAGACATTCGATGCGCGTACTGTCGTTAGCCCAAGGTCTTCGATGAGTATGTCCATCTGGTAGGGGTAAGGTAATAATACAATAAATAAATAATAGTAAAGAGTTTCTTAGGAACTTAAACAAAGGACTCCTGTGTGCCCGATAGGATATGTAAGAGAAACTATGGAAAAAGACGAACAACTGGTCTGTGTCTCTGGACACCTAAGGCCTAGATGACTTCTAGTGAACAAACATATATGGAAAAATCGTGGATAGGAAACCTTTTTTTTCTCATTTGTAAATAAGCTGTTTTTCTTCCCCTTCCAACCTTTACCTTCCCGAGTTCGGAGAGTTTCAATGGTTGGTAGGATGTAATCGATATTACCCTGATTACAGACAATAAACTCTTTAGGGTTGATAACTGGACAGTTTCCGATGTCAACTTTGACGGTGACTGGACAGCATCTGCTACAGAATCCCTGGATTTTTTCGCACACACTTTCCTACCAGCAGCTTTGGAGAGGATGCATGTTAAGCATCTAGTCTCTCGATGTGAAGTGAACAATATCGTAACCTGGGAAAAGGTTTTCTGGGCTCTAAGAAGCTTTTCGACTTACAAGTCCCCCAGAATCGCTGGAGTTGTCTACTTGCCGGCTAATGAAGATTTTCAGAAGTTGTCTCATACTAAATTTTCTCATCGAAGCTGGAAAAGATTTCGTATGGGTTTTACACCGAAAGCTGGTAGAAGAGGCCATGAATCAGCGAAGGATTTTAGGTCTCTCATCTCATTCATGCTAAAGGCACTGGAGCGTATTCACATTAGGCAAGGATCGAAGTCTCACAAGCATCGAGATCTCAACACGCATATCTCAAGGGAAGGTCCACGGAGACGGCACTCCATAAGGTAGTACAGAGGATTGTGGATACGATTAATTACAAGCCACCTTCCTACATGTAAAAGGGACTTTCAAAAATGTCCGCAATGAGGGCCTTTAGAAAGCTCTTACTTAGTCGGGAGTACAGCCCTTCCTCACGCAATTCATACATAACCTTGGCAGTTGTAATCTTACCAAACTAGTCAACTGAGGTACTCTCCATGGAGGCGTTATCTCACCCTTACTGTGGCTGATGGTAATTGATTATACTAAAACTTCAGGAATATAGGGCGAAGGTAGTTGCACACGCAGATGACGTGGTGATACTCGTATCAGGCCAGTACTTTTCCGGCGTGACCAGCGAAAGGGCCCTGGGTAAATTTGGCTCCTGGGCAATAAGCTCCAGCATTGGAGTCAACTCAGGGAAGACTAAAATGGTACTTTTCACTACCAAATCCAAAATGACAACCTGTGTCCTTCCAAAACTCAAAGCTCATAGTCTGATTCTCACCCTCAGCGCCAAACATATCGGAGTCATCCAGGATAGGAAGCTTAGTTGGAAAGCTAACATAGAGCACAGGGGTAAGAAAGCATGCGTAACCTTCTATGCCAGCAGCAAAACCATCGGCAGGAAATGTGTTCTTCAACCCAGGATGGCTCTCTGGCTGTACAGCTGTTTTATGGCTAATGGGTCGCTGGTATGGTGGCCCGCGATGAGCAAGAAGTACAATCCCACCAAGCTCAGCTGATTACAGCGATCAGCAGCAGTTGGCATCACAGAAGCTCTACGGCCTTGTCCGACTGAGGCCCTTAACACCATCATACACCTGCTACTTCTGACATATTTATCAAGTATGTTGCGATGTGCAGTGCAGTGCGACTCAGAGAATCTGGGTGGTTTGCTACTGTATCATACGGACACTGTAATATACTGCAGAGAGTAAGTAATAGGTATACCAAGTTTGGTTGAAATTCCTAAAGGCGTTCCAGAGTTAGACACAAAAATACAAACACATATACCTATATATACCTATATATATATATATATATATATATATATATATATATATATATATATATATATATATATATATATATATATATATATATATATATATATATATATATATATATATATATATATATATATATATATATATATATACATATATAGATTTAAAATCAAAAAAAATCTCAACTCACCCTCTCCTTAAGATCACTCCGATCGATTGGTCCACGTAGGGCAGCATGAAAATTCAGCGTACATTGCACACTCATGCGGGAATCCAATGATGACGAACTCAAAGCGGGCACATAACAACACAACTCTCGAAGACCTCTTCGATTAATTTGCTGGCCATTCACAAGTATTTCACCGGACATTCGATCGTGCAGTCCGGCGAGGCATTCCGTTAGTGCGGTGCCCTCTTTCTGGGATGTTGCCATTATTGCAAAAAGATCACCAGCTTTGGCCTGTAGCGAGACACCTCTCAGTCCTGGATTCACGTCAAGACAATGCACCTGTATATTCGGATAAACTAGGCCAATGTTTGAGTGCTTTCGATTTGTCAGTGTGTAAGCGGAGTGCGCTTGCTGGTGTGGATGTTGTTGGTGCGGATGTTGTTGGTGCGGATGTTGATGTTGGTGCTGCTGGTGTTGGTGTTGGTGCTGGTGTTGATGTTGTTGGTGCATCTGCTGATGATGGCCTGATAGACCGTGATTTTCGGCGCGGCTACGTGTTGTCGCATACGTTCGAGAATCTGCGTAGTCTCCGTAGATGCCGTTGCTACCAACGACATCCGCTCCGCCAAGAAGATCCGCTTCGCTATGCGATCGATTCCCATAGTGTTTGCCATTGGGCATGTAATGATGAGTATTAATGTGATTTCCAACTGAATTTTGGTAAAGAAAGGAAGATAAATGGTTTCCAAACTGCTGATGTGCTCCCTTTACTTACCAGCTATACTAGCGCGACTGTTGGCTTGACGAAGGGCTGTAAGTGGGACGCCTTGTGCGCGTGATTCTGGTCGAGAGCCAGGAATTCCACCAATTGCTCGGAAATCGGATTCACTGCGGTATTTTCTTTAGGAATATACAGTTCAGAAGAGATATCCCCAAAATTATAAAAATTACTCACCTCAGATTTGGTGGCACACGACTTCTCGTCGTTTCGTTGTCACTACTATCATATCCTGACGATCCGGCAGCTGGGCCACCTGAACTGTCGCGAAAACCACGATTAACACGTCCTCGGTGACCCGGCCCAGGTCCCGGCCGATGCGACCTTTGCGAGCCTGCGTTTGGCGGAAAAACGCGCGGCAGACCAAATTTCAGGTATGTGTACATGTTTGAACCCAACGGCGATCTATAACGAGCAAACATACAAATGATGATCAACCCCTGACGCTACGCTACTGAAACAACTTACTTTGGACCGTAACGCGGATGATTTAAAATAGATTGCACTGTTGTATCGCGTAGCTGGAAATTTCCATATGGCAACGGAGATTTGTCTGAGGAGCCCAAAGCTGAGTCTGTAAAATCCGAATTGAGGTTCTGCCTGCCGACCATCGATGGAAACAAAACGAAAATAATGAACATGAATAACATTTTGTATGTGAAGCGTCGACCGACCGACCGATAGTGGGCGGGGTTCACTATAAACACGCTAAGAATATGAAAAGAATGAAAGTCATGCGGGCGATGACGGTGCGGCTGACCTGGCACATCAACAGGTGTGCCTTCGTGGTTGTACATATTTAAATTTCAGTTGCATTGATTCAAAGTCAATTTATGATGTTTTCCGGTTCCATCAACGTCATTGATGATAGACTTGAACCATACCGAAGCAATCACCTGGCGGCTTGTTGGCGTCCTCCACCATGAAATCAAATCAACCGCAGAGGATTCGTCACCGGAAATGTAATATATATGTTCGATTCCAGCATTCATTCTATCGACCAAGAACCACCAAAGACCAGCGCTCGTATAGAGTTTTCAATACTCCCATACACAATTATGAACAAACTACACGCAACACGGTCGGCCAGCAATCAGGGGGATTGGGTGCGCGCACATATGCACTTACCTGTAGATCGACCAAGCATGTAGGTCTTCTGAGGCGGCTGGTGGCAGCGGTGTGTTTGGGCCATGCGGCACGGAATATCTGCGCTCTTCGCGAGACATTTTCTTCGATGTGAAATTACTCAATTCCATTATCTGCAAGGCGAAAGGAAAGAAAACTAAACTCATTAAAGTGCTAAGCAAACAAAAGTTACTTAATACATTTTTTATATAACACTTACTGATGTGTATGCCGTAAAACTGCTTTACTGAATTAGCGAATTTATTAAAAAATCTGGTTTTAGCTAAAATATTTAATACACCCTCACATTTGGCAAACTGAAGGTTGATTATGTCGATCACTGTAAAATTTTGTATTTCATTTAATTTAAATTCATCAAAGCGTAGCGCTAATGATTTTAGGTTAAAAGTTTATATTCAAGCTTTGGCAAATCTCTTTAAACTTAAATTTTCTTTGCATATTAATCTATAGACTGAATTTATTTATAAGGCTACCGGTTCAATACATTTTATTGCCGGCTTGTGATTATGGTAGAGGAAAAGTATAGAAAAACAAAATTCAAGGCCTCAACTCTAAACATACCATAAAATGACATTTGCACTGAAGGCTTCACAAATGAAGTGTAGAAAAAGTAAGCTGAGCGAACAACTGTCTCAGAATCAGTTGGGACTCAGAAGGAAGGAGACGAGATAACTCTGCCGGGCACATTCTCTGTGAATGCCCTGCATTACTTGTGTTAAGGAGACGTATTTTCCAGACTGAAATATGTTTGTCGGCGGAGCTGAGAAACTCTGCCATTGAGGAAACACTATCCTTTCATTAGGGAGGTAGTACGTCTCTTAGACTAATTGTAATTACACCCTATGAAACAATAGATCTTATTAGGTAGTAGTGTTAGTCACAAAAGGGGTAGGGTCGTTTTCAAAACGTAAAAGAAAAAAAAACTCTGCGAAGTATCTATAACAACTTTATGCACTTCAACGTGAATAAATTAATACAAGTATATATCATTGTTGATATGATGATGACACTCCCATCAGCTGTAGCATGGGGAAGCGCTGATTTAGAAGTTAAAACTATAGTTAAAATGAATTTAATTTGTTTTAAAAAATGTATTTTAATTTAGAGATAAAATTTTATGGGTTTCAATTTATTTAATTTAAGTAAAAAGTTTCACTTAGTTTGCAAATAGTTTCGTTTAATTTGCAAAAGGTTGTACTTAAATTTGTACTTGTAATAAGCAGATCCACATTAAAATGATGGCTTATACGAGTACAGCGACAGATGCAGCACAAACATTCAACGGAAGGTGTTGTTGTAGAATATTCTTTATATGATCAGGAATTATCCAATCTAACCATATAAGTATGGAAAAAAATTCGGAATGATTTACAAGTCAATTCTAAGTAATCATTTATATAAAGAAGAAGAAGAAGTTTCCTAAGATTTCTATAAAAAAATCTTTTCAAACTGAGCAACAACCGCAGCCACAAGAAGGTCTTTCTCGAGCGATGCTCGAATATAATGGAAATTGATTCTCGGAACTAGGAACCACATTGGAGTTTTGTTTGTTCGCTGCCGCTGGCGGTTAACCATTCCAGAGATATCGTGTTAAAAAAAAGTTTTACTTCCTCGCGCTTTTCGTTTCAGCTTGATTTGTATTCCTTCTTCACCTGTCTCTTATGTGTTATAACGACTTCAGTATGTATTGGAAATCAAAGAATATAATGTCCAGATCGCATACAGAGACATAACAATCAATACACAACCTCTTGCGGCATTATTTTCATGGTATGCACTGTATACGCATATACGTGCATAAGCAAGCTGTGATCACTAATATAAAATGGCATTTGCAGTATTTAGGATTCTTTTGTATACATTAACTTTTGATTTATGTATATATGTAACACTATTGATAACTGATAAAAGTGGTGCTATAAAAATACATACACAAAAAGGATGAATCACATGGGGGCTATTTTTATAAACCATATCCGTCTGCTCACGAAAAAAACAAGAGGATTTTTTTTTATCTAATACATTTACTTAATCCAAGTCTGTTAACCTGTTCCTGGTGGTTTATTTTCAATTCAAATTTTTTTAAATTATCCCAGAAAATATTAAAACTCCTTATTCAGAATTTCGTCACGTCATTAGTCCAACGCTTATTTACAAAGCAAATCTGCTTGTTGCATATTTTCCTTTTCCGGTTAGGTATACAATCAAGATTACGCGTTGCCTCCACCTGAACTACCGAGTATGGAACATTCTATGGGACAGCTCTACTTTCATACTCATATCATAAGCTTGCTAGAGTTCAAGTGATCTTAGCAAAGAGAGATGGTATTTCCCCAATAGTTTTGAAGAATATGTTCTTCATCACTTGCACTACCTTTTCTATGTTTTCTTCTGGATTCTTTCTGACTAGTTGAAAAATATCATTTGTCGATCCTATTCCAAAAAAAGACGAACCATAATGTCTCTTCTCTTGCCGACCCATAACAATTACGTACCTTCTCTCTAAGATCACTCAAACGCTTATTAACCATCAGCACGAGAACTGTTTAAGGACCGGCGATATGGTTTCTGTGGTGATCTGGCATTTCTCACCGAAATGTTATTTGGTGAATGTAAAGTTGTAGTCTTTCATATTTCTAGGGAGAAGAGCTTGATGCTTGTCAAACACAAGAAAAAAATCGGGCTTATGGTGAAAATGCAAAACTGGTTCAATGCTATCTTTCAAATCATTCAATCCAAGTGGTTTTGGGTGCTTCAAGTCTGGTATTCACCGTTCGCATGTATGTACGCCCATCTTCGGGAGACTATAATAGCTTGTGAAAATAGCGATAAAACAATGACAGCAGGACCATCCCTGTCATGTTTGCAATGTTTTCGTCACAAATAAGTTTTGTCACATGTTTCCGAGTCCCATAACATGTTGTGCATTTTAAAGCGTCAACAATACAGGGATCATCTTGCCTTAGAATCCTACCTAGTAAGGCAATCAAGGCTCGAATTGCAGCGCCCTCAGCAGTAGAGAGTACCGAGCTAAAAGCTCAATATCGAGTCAAAAAGAAGGAAATGCAGCGTAGTGAAAGACGGGACAAACGACAGTACATCGACTCATTTGCCTCAATGGTCGAAGAAGCAGCAAGAAGGGGTCACAGTAGGACTGTCTATAACATCACCAATGAGTTCAATGGCGGTCGGAACACCAAACAACATACAGTAAAGAGTTTAGATGGTGAGCTTGTGATATCGGACGAGGAGCAGCTCACTAGATGGAGAGAACATTTCACTACAGTCCTTAACCACTTAGACGATGGTTATAGAATCTCGAGTGCCAATGAATCTTCCGAAGAGATAAATTCCCGAACTCGCACTGGACCTCCCAGTAAAACCGAAATAACAGCAGCAATCAAGTGTGTAAAGAAAAATAAAGCGGTGGGTATTGACGGCATCCCTGCCGCTCCAGGCGTTGTTAACGCCCTATGCCCGTCGAGGGGTGAAAGGATTCAAGAAGAAGAAAGAAGAAGATTATGGCCATCCATTGCACCTTCCTACCACAATTCCAACTACTTAAATAGAATCGCTGGATTTTATGTACGCTCTATACCTCAATGATCTCTTGTTGAACGTGCTTCACAGTAAGTACCGATTTTAGTGAATAAATGCAATTGATCTAATTGGTACTTTAGTTAGCTAATATTTTAGTTACCGTAAGCTTCACTGAATATATTTATTAAAAAACTATATATATAATCGATTTTTCTGCATAGAGCTACGCACATTTGTCAAAAAAAAAAACAACAACCTAAGTTACATATAAACAGAGTTTCTTAACTGGTGGAAGAGTTCAGTTGAGTAATTAACTTTAAAAGTCTAAGTGTGATGGCTTTAATTATTCCGAGTCACTTGATCTTAGCACTTAAAATGGTTCAACGGAAACTCGTACGCCTCGGTGCACAACGCTTGTTTGCACAACGCACAATACGTAATGACCTGTACAAATTACGAAAAGTTTGCAAAATTCATGTGAATAGCTATAAACAACAAAAACAACAACGATTAGCATCAAGTGTTGAAGTTTTATTTAATTGGGCCATCGAGAGGAAGCCTTACCTTCATTAATATTGCGCGAGACATTTCAGCATTTGCATTAAAAGATACATTTGTCTGCATATTACTGAAATTCGAAGTGGAAGACAAAAATGCAAATTTTTGTTAAAAAAACGAGCCGGATGCTTTCAAGAGATTGCGTTTTTTTCCTCATTCATTTTATAAATCAATGTGTATTTAATTCAGCTGGCCGGTTAATATGTTATTCCAAAGATTAATAGTTTTCCTTCAAAAGTCAGTACATTATCGTCACCTTCTTAATTATATAACAGTAATACATAGTAAGAATCTTTTCAAGGAACCTGTCACAAGGTCACACATGTATTCTACAAGAGCTTCAGTTGCTCATAATTTAAAATCGATCGTCATGGCAGTGGTGTTAAATCAAGATAGCACCAAGTGCACAATCAAATTGTTGGACGATACGAATTACTTCAATTGGAGCTTCCGTATGGAAACGATTTTAAGGCATAAAGGATTGCAGTTGCAGCTGCGGATTGGGATAAAAGCTATCAATAAACTTTGACGTACATGCGGTTGTCTGTCGACGATGTACAGATAATGCATATCAGGACTATTGACACGGCAAAAGGTGCGTGGAAAGCATTAAAGCATGTCCATGAGCGTAGCACGCCAAGCAATAAAATTCGATTATTGCGTGAAATTGACGGAAAAATGGCGAACAAAGGAGATGATACTCAACAACGAATCAATTCAATAACAGAAATGTTCCAGAAATTGTTGGCTCTCGGCAAACTCGAACCAGGATTTTTGATAAGCGCGATGCTCATGTATTCGCTACCGAAAAGTTACGACGGGTTGGTGCTAGCGCTTGAATCAAGGCCTGAGAAGGACATCAACGTAGGCGTTGTAAAGAACATAGTCACTGAAGAGTATCGTCGGCGTATGTCTCGAGATGGTAAAATGGGTGCCGGTTCGGCACTGAAAGTGACAACAAACAAATCGAATGCTTCGTCGTCCGCAAAAATGACTTGTTTCTTTTGCAAGAAAACCGGTCATGTGAAGGCGGAATGCAGAAAATTCCAAAAAATAGAAACGCGACGGCGGTAGCAGAAAATCGAAGCAGCGAATTTTTGTTTCTCGTAGGTAGGCTGATCGGATGGATCATTGATTCGGGTGCAACACGCCACATCAGCAGTAAACGAAAATTGTTTTCGGAATTGGACGAAACACACATCGAAACAATCACTGTTGCAAATGGTGAAGAAGTTCTAGTATCGGGTCGAGGAAAGATTCGTCTGAGTTTTATTAACAGTACCGGTGAGGTAACACCTGCGCAAATGGCGGAGGTTCTGTACATTCCATCGATTGGCACAAATCTCATCTCAGACAAGAAGCTCGCAGAAAAGTGAATTTCTTGAGAATGACATGTGAAATTCGTACTCAAGACAAAAAACATCAGGTCGGCGTTGGAAATTTAAATGGTCATTTGACGAACCAGCAAACAGCAGGTGAACACAGCGGTGGATGTGCAACAACATTGCATTCACGGTTGGCACCGTATACTGGGACCATAACCTGATAAAATGGTAAGAATATGACGTGGATGAGTGAAATAATAATTCAGGATTTTTGATTTGATTTGACAGCAACGAGTAATAATATTTTTAATAAAAAAGGCTTTTTCATGGTCCCACTTCTCGCAAATTTCTTACAAATATTCGATAGTAATAACTGAGACCACTTTTCAATTCGCCGCTCAGATATGGCTTCCATTTGTGTGGAAAATTTATAATACGCACAACAGGATGGTCTGTTGCGTTATATATTATTAATATTAAGATCCTTGCATATATTGTTATGTCTACAGTAATAGATAATTTCCACAACTACAAAGTATTCTAAAGAGAACTTAGCTATGACATGCTTTTTAAAACGCCCTTGTAAAGCTTGCAGCTACTTGTGTAATTTTTTACATATGTATAGGGTGTCCCAATCAAAAGTCTTAATAATTAAACGTTGTTGGTTTGAATACTTCTCCATATTCTTACGTGACAAATGTCAAAATAAAATCATCGTACAACTCGTAGTAACAAAATGGCGGCAAATTTAAATCCGGCGCTCTTGTTGGGACACCCTTTATAAAAACATATTTTCTTTGAACGAAACATTAAACTATATTAACAATTTTTTAAAAAAGAAACCGATAAACTTATACAAATGTTCCAGATAGATGTCTTTCCTTTACTGATTCATTCATCAAGAACAGCTCTTTGCCATGACTTCTCAGGCAATTTGTATGCGCAAAAAGCATAATCTACGAGTACTCAGTTCATAAACCTACAATTATCAGTACCCACGTAACTTTCACTTTAACTCAATTATTTTTTCATAATTTGTACTCGATCAAGTGGTTCAAAGAGAACGGTTTACAATGGCGCACATGTCGATCACTGATCAGTGAAGTTTTTGTTTGTGTCTCAAATTGACAGTAAGAGATGTGGTTAACGCATCGTCCAACTGCGAATGATACGATAGAGTCCGGACAGTGGAACGGTCGATTGTCGTAAAATGCTTCTTGAAGGCATTTCTTATTGAAAATTCTGTAACGGAAAACAAGTTTCCAGCAAGGGACAGAGAAGCTTGGTAGAGGTATTCCGTTAAAGAAGAATTCAGTTCACATCGAAGGTTCCGTTTAATTCACGATGACCATTAATTTGAAATTAACGCTACATCATAGCTAAGCTATATATTAGTCATGGTAATTATAGATGACGCAAACGGTAACCGTTCAGTCTTTGGAGATAATGAGTTTAAAATTGCATCATAATATTGTATTTTCTGGTACAAATATATAAATTGCACTTTTTATTGAACAGAACGGAACAGAATAGACGCAGTTGCTGAGAATGCGATAGTCACTCGTCTATCAAGATGACGACGATGCTGACATGAAAAATTTGCAGCTAATTATAGGTTCCAGTCGACAGGATAGAAGAACCAGCTTGGAATGAACATGAGAGCGGTGTTAACATAGCTATTGCTCGAAGAATCAGGTGGAACATGATGCTCGATCTATTTATACCAAATCAATGATTTCCAGAAGGTTCTATTCTCGAAAATACTGGAACATACTGGTATAATTTTTCTATTTACAATTTTATAGACAAGTTCTATACGTAAAATTGTTATATACAATTTGTATCCCAGTTCCATACGTTACTTATTTACACAAGCTCCTATATGAGGTACAAATATAACTTATATACACAATTTTACTGAGTCTAACTGTATGCCATTAATTTCATAATTCTAATACAATTCAATTCAATGCTTATTCTTATATACGAGTATATACATTGCGATTAGAGATTTCTATTTACATTTTCTTAACAATACATGCAAAAACATGCAATGCCAAACATAAAGAACTGGACTAAATTCCAAGCTAACAAGTTATAGGCCAACTCTTGTGTTAACAATGGCAAATATCAGGTTATCACGACCATCGAACCGCTACACCAAAAAAGACACTAAACGTTTTTGCAATTATTAAGTAAAACCTGGTAGTAGTTTATTGCTACGAATGCAGGTTAACTCCACGTCATTTGTTGTCGGCGATAAAAAGACAGGCCAATGCATTTTTTGGACCTCAGGTGCATTCAATCGCATAAGTAGCGTGGTAACATACCAATGTAACGTGATGAACGACACGATAATGAGAAAGTGAAACTTTAGTCCAAGGCGTAAAGAAACAATTTAAACAAAAACAACAGTAACAACAACAACAATGAGTTTGTTTTTGCGCTTGATTCATTGCTGTCGGGGAAAATGCAGCGATACATGACGAAAAATCGGACAAAAATGTGAGACTAAAAATATGCCGCACCAGACGACAAATGAAGGCGTGTGTACAAAAACTGGTTCGATTCAGATCGCAGTCAAGAGATTTTACATAGTGTAGCTAAAAAATGTTCAATTATAATAATAAATTGATGCATGCAGTAGAAGTGATATTGTGTTACAAAAAACCCTTAACTATAAGTAGGCTAAATGTAAAATTATACTTGCAGAATTGTAATTGGAAAATTAAAGCTACCATGTGATGAGCTATAAAGATAACAATTAAAGATATGACAAGATATGACCAAGTGGTACGCGAAGGCTAGGTGGGGCTTTACAAAGATCAGTGCAAAAGTTTAAACAAACCTTAATTTGCCTTTTTGGAGTCTGACAGATTTGCTTTTTGGGAAACTTTATTTATTAACGAACAAAAGCCTAGTTTTAAGTTGTATGGAGTCAGGCGAGGACTCCATACAACCTGATTCCTACCGTGGTACCTCTTGATAATTCCTGCTCTTTTTTTCATTGCAAATCACCCAAAAAACAAAATGGGTAGAACTAAATCAATTCGCAACAACTCCTCTTCGCGTACTTTAGGTCAATTTGAACCTAAACAGAAACTCTCTTTCTCTTGAGAAAAGCAGTTGCTTCTTGTTTATAAGTTTGAGGGTTTGTTACTTTTGGGGTGGGATTATTTCAAGAGTACAAATAAAACATTGATAATAGGTTTTTGCGCTTTACATTATAATAAAGTTTTTTTCTTATAAAAACGAGAAACAATCTTTTGAACAGCATTCAAAATCAAATGACTGACCCTAATCTGAAATCAATTTGAATATTATTTGCAAACACGTTACTGTTAACTTTTATCTTAATTTGAATACAAACAAACAAATTAATCAATTATTAACAATAAATAATAATTTCAAAATAAAGACATTTATAAATTCAATATTTCCTGATGTTAATTTTTTTCCACCAATAAATATTCATGACACGAGTGACTACTCCAGATGACGACTAAAAAATGAAAATGTAAAATTTACATCATTATTAGTCGCTAAAATAGTGATAACAATCTAAACACTCCGTTAGATTAAAATATCTGGGAATGCCGGTTAGATGACGATGTGAAAAGACTTCATTCCATTCGCTTGAATTATGAGTACACAAATATGGCGCACGATCATTCCAGTTACGTTTTTTTTATTGTTAATGGCAAACATAACTTTCACGTCAATAAACCTGAATATTTTAGTCTATTTTTTGTCAGTCAACGCAGTAATACGAGATTTTGACCGTACATATCAACCAAAATCTGGTTCTCACAACACATACAACAACCGATAATTTCTCCAGCCGCTCAAGAAATTGGTTAAGTTGTTAGAAAAAAATCAATTAACATAATTGTGTTTACTACCAGTATTTCACATTTACATTTACATGTGTGCATGTGTTTGTACATCCGTCGAAGTTGGCACACATCAAACGGAATGTTTCTCTTTGCTTTAAGTTTGGCTATTTAGATAAATATTTTTGCGTCGTTAATGAAAACAATTTGTTTATTAAATTTGTAATTAGTAAAATAGCCAAAAACCCTTAGAGAATCTACTAAAAATGGATTCACACTAGAGAAAATGTTAGAAAAAATCACAAGGAAAAAATAAATAACGAAAGCGATCCAGAGAATAATGAGAAAATTATGAGGGAGTTCGATTTATTTACATTCAAAGAGAGAAAAAACAACCCATAAAAATTAAAATTGTTTATTCAAGTTCTCTAATCGGAAATACACAAGTTTGTAAAGTTTGAAGAAAATCGATTTAAGAAGTGGGTTTAAAATTGAACGCAAGATGAAGCTACCCAGCCAGACTACAAGCCACAAACAAACACTCAGGCATGCGAAGCTAACATTGGGAATTTAATTTTATTTTATAGCACATTATAGCATTATTAGAACAGTCAATTATTGTGCAGTTTAAATACAATGAGAAATACAATACTTAGGCAAGGCGAAAATTGAACTCAGCATAGCGTAGGCGATGTTTTTAGGGTACACAATGTTAGACTTGTACCGCTGTTAGACTGTACCGCAATAGTTAATTTTTTTTTGATAATATATATATATAAAGAACAATTTGTTTGGCCTGTAGATTAAACGTTTAGGGAAACACGGAGTCGACCAATTGATTCCGCACCGAAGTCACTCTCGGATAAAAGAAGGATTTGAAATGATGGGTTTTACATGAAAAATGTTTTAATGTTGATTAGAACTGAAACGAGTGTTTAATTTGCTGACAAAAGGACCTGGAACTAGAGAACGAGTTTCTGAAAAACATCTACCGGAGTAAAATTCAGAGAAAACAATTAAAGCTCCTACACGCAAAACGTGAAACGCAGAATATAAAAAATGCTATTTTGGACTTAGACACTCACAAAATTTCAGCTCTCTTTCTGATGGAAAAAGTAAATGACAAAAAAAAATAAAATTTTTTCAACACATTCTTTTTTTTGACTTAGGTCTGTAAGTCGGTTGCGCTTCAGCTTTTTAGTGGTTCAGCATCTGCCTAACAAAGGGTGGGATGTCGTCGAATGTTTTATTTTTTTAAAGCTGCTTACTTTTAAAATTAAAATTGAAAGGAATGCGCATGATTTGACTCATTCTTCGCGCTGTTTATCGCGCATGAGCGGAAAGACTAAGCTGCGAAAACAAAACAGATGGAAAAAAAAACTTAAAGTTCTTACATTTCTCTTACAATGACTAAAGAAGTGGTTGTTTTTTAGCATATGCATCGAGCTAGAGGGATGCACACTAAAGCTGCAAATTACCACTTTAGTAAGGCAATTTTTTTGCAGTAATTTTTTATTGATTCAATTCACAAAGGTATAATTATTTGTGATTGAAGGTTATATAACAACGAATTGCAAAAAACTTCATTGATGTCATCATAGATTGTATACCGGTTCTTCCCATCCACACACTGTTCTAGAAAGAACATACAGTGTTTAAGGGAGAACATCCAAGATGATATCTTTAGTAAGAACGTCGTATTTATATTTTGCGTTAAGTTGCTAAAGTTGCCAA
Organism: Nephrocerus scutellatus; assembly: GCA_947095585.1. Taxonomy (NCBI): domain Eukaryota; kingdom Metazoa; phylum Arthropoda; class Insecta; order Diptera; family Pipunculidae; genus Nephrocerus; species Nephrocerus scutellatus. Next base: position 125,762,313 of record OX352761.1, on the reverse strand, counting down.
TTGTCTCGAAGATATACTCAACATTTGAAGCAATATGCGTCGCTTCTATGTTCTTTATTTCGTCTGGCAGTATTACATCACTACGAAAAGGTAATTCATTATGGAGAGATCCAGGTATTTTTTTCGTCCTATAATATTCTTCAAATCGTTGGACTTTGGATCAATATTGTTTACATTTCCACTAAAACTGAGGAATGTATTTCGGTATCGAATTCAGGTAATTGCGACTGTTGTCTCTTCTGAGGCTTATAACAAGAAGGTCCGGGAGAAGCTGTAGGTTCTTAGTATGATGTTTTTATTAGTTTTTTGCACCAATTGAATCTTTGTTGCAAATGCTGTTGATTATACCGGTAACTGCTTAAAGCATCTCAAATTAGTTATATTTTGGTTCATTTCTCCGTTCTCTTAAGCACTTACATGGTGTATAATAAACATGGTCGGCTATATCGTTATCATCATCATCTTTCATGCCCTTTATTTGCTCGTCATCTGGCTCTGGTTCTATGTCCAACAAACCTGCTGGATTCATAAGCTATATCTTCAGTCGAATTTGCTAATCTGAATCTGGAATCTTTTTTCCAATCCATATTTTCTGAGTTTATAAATGACATTTGAAGCAAAATTTAATGGTAAACTAGTAAGTTTATTGTATTGTATGTATTTAAATAGTGAATGTCTGATATTGTATCTTGATCTTTGAGCGAGTTTTAATGTGCTGAATATTATTGATATATCAGCGAAATTTAGGTTTAGTATAATTTTGCAATGAGATCAGTTACTGTGGGTAATTTTGTCAAAAAATTGAATTAACTCGAAAACTCAAATCGATTTTGTTCGTCGATTTAATGATTGAGACAAACACTGCATATACAGGATTATTAACAGATCCTCCTGCATAAGAGATGGACTCTGATTACGTCGGATGTAGTAGGTAAGGTAACATTATTGAAAAAAATTCTGTTTGCACATTCGCAAAACTTTTAAAGCAACCCTCATGCGTAGTAATAAGTGAAAATGCGATCTTTTATGACGTATGCAACTATGCATTGCAGTGTAGGGTTGAATGTGGTATACAATTTGCTTCAGCCAACCAACCAGCATCATAAATATATATTCTTAAATTATTCCACAGCTCGAGTTGAATGACATAAATTGAACGGTAAATTTGTTCGCATGGTTTTGTGGCACAGATACCTTCATGCTTTAGCCAATATGAGGCAAACAATAGCACAAAAGTTGCATGGCACACCGACCGACGCACAGTGATAGCACGCTACTAAGATCGGCATGGTAAGCTTTACTTTGACGTCTTATTCATGGTTATTTAATTAAATTACCTTGTTGGTTGGTTGGTACCTACACTGTATAGTTTGTTCCCATTCCCATTCTCACTGGCGACGGAACTGTTGTCACTTTGTCGGTTCACGATTTTACCTAAGCTATTTTGTTTTAGGTTAAATTCTAGAATGCAACATTAGTCGATGGGTGGGTAAAGTGAGGCGTGCTTACCTGAGCAACGACCACGACTTTGAGACGGTCGCGATGATGCGTGCGCAGCATGAAATTACTATAGCCGTTCGTTTGTGCCTTCCTATAGCATTTTCACTGTCACAGACTGCTCTATACTCTAGCAATTACCCTGCATATCTGTCAGTTCGTGCAATCAAATGTAACGTGCGCACGTAGCACATAGCGAAACGGTAGCCAACCATGGTTACTAATATTGATTAACGGAATGCGTACTCGATATTTTCGCTATTGTTAGACAGTATTTAAGGCTCAGTGTTTTGTGAAATTCATAAAGATCATGCCATCATACCATCATATGGGCGTTCGTATTTTGTCCACATCAATGATCACTGATCAGTGGTTGTGGTCGGTGCCTTCGTAAGTGCCACTTTATTCATTGCAGCATAGCGTGCATAGTGTACATATTGATTTTTAATTGAGTTATTTGTGTACTTGCATTGTAAGGTGCGGCATTTCCAGTATACATATTTTATGTTGTCTTTCTTTTCAGATTGAAGATCTTCGTTTATAGAAATCAATCGATCAAAGATCATAACTAGATAAGGCATATTTTTTCCAGCAATCGATGCGACTTCAATTATGCATGCGCCAATCTGCTTTGTGCTAAAGCCGGCAAACGTCCTATGCAATTTCTTTGCCAAGTAATTGCATCAATCGAATGACAAAAATTCGAGTCTTATGAGTTTTTAATTTTTAAAGCATTTATTGGGTGATTATGACTTTCATTTTTCACGGACGAGTGAATGTAATTCATTTTTAAGAAAATATTAACGTCTGAGTATCGATGTTTGTGATATGATTACTTGCTTAACATTTAATGAAAATTAATTCATAAGGATGCTAGGAAATGTTTGATATGATAATTTTTTTTTTGAATTTATTATTTCGTTTTTATGAACTGATTTCCTGGTTAGCTTGGCTTAATTTTTCTTATGTGTCTTAATATAGCTAGAAATTATTGTATAATTATGTGCTACATTTTACAGGTTAATTACAGTAGTTGTTGATACGTTAGGTTATGTGAAATTATTTAAATTTTATATATACGAGTATATATCATGTTATACATTTCACAGTTACGTGATTTCACAGTGATTGAGTGATTTGAGTGCCAAAGTTAAATAAAAGCATACCAGGTTTGATTCCTATTAATGATCGTATCTGAAAAGTCACAAAATACAAAGAGTCTTTTTTTGTGTAGTCATTTTTTAAATTAATTAATAAATTAATTTAAATTTTAGCGTATGCATTTACCGGAATTTTTTTCGTGCCATTGCCACCGACACCGACTAAAATCAGCTGTGGTCGATTATTACCTAATATCTTTACTACTGTCTAACTACCCTAGCCCATATGGCAGACACTACGACCTAAAAGATCTATTGTGTCATAGGGTTTGTTTATTCTAAGATACGTACCACCTTCATAATGAACGGTAGTAAATCCTTAGTGGCGGAATTTCTCAAGCATATTTCCTTGTGAAAGATGCGTCTCCTCAACCAAAGTAATGCTGGGCATTCACAGAGAAAGTGCCCGGATGACTCTTCATCCTATGAGTAGAACCAACGTTCTGCCTCTGAGTCCAATACCAATTTTGCTAAGGTGACTTCGCAAGCCACAATGACCTGTTAGAAAGCTCACTATTGCTATAAATTAAGGATTTTCTTGTAGGGAAAGGGCCTGATTAATTGATTGGATTGCCTAAGCCCCGGGACACTTTCCCAGTGGGTCAGACGAAGTTTGTGTTTCCAATAATTTATCAGTGCTGTGGCGGCAGCCCAGTTGACACCGCAGTAGAGTTCAGGTCCTATGGACGCAGATTCCTAGCTAGTTCATCTGCAGATTCGTTTTCTGTCGATCGGTTGTGTAAAATAAATATAACACAGGGCCCAATACGCTGCCTTGAGGGACCCCTGCTTAAATCTCTTTTAGTTGTGTGATGACTTCGTTTCGTTTAGCCTGATATTTGCGTTGGAACAAGTAATTTTCAAGAGTTGCACGAACTTTTTTTTGTTGTAGAAGTTTCATTTTAATATTTCACTCCGCCATGCCAAACTTTATCAAAAGTTTGTGTAATATCCAAAAAAACCGCAGAACAGTATATTTTTCTTCTATCTATATGTACGATTATGTGCACTTGCTTTACAGTACAGTACAATAATTTGAGATTGATTTTTGTGTGTGATCCGTACAATTTAATGATTAGTACAATGATAATTAGCTAGGGTCTAAAGGATTCAATTTGCTTAAATCTTTCTCTCATCAAACTCGGTAGTGTTAACTACATTGAAAATGAAACACATAAACCAAAAAATACAGCATAATACTGGTTTTAAGTTTTCAGAGATCAATTTAAAGATTCATAACAATGCTTTGCATTCATACAGCAGGAAAGTAGGTCACCTCTGTTTTTCTGAATGCGCGTTGAGTACCACGAAAAATGTGAAAACAGAGAAGAACCGGAAATAAAATAGAAATTGAACTCAAGACATAAAGCAAAAGAGTTCAGCACTCAGTACCCATTATATGTCGTAGTTTGCACAGTAAACCTCACATACTATTCATAAAAATACAAGCGAGCACAAAAATTTCGCTAAGCAATAAGCGAAAAAAAAATAACCTTCGACGGCAATTTTATGCTAAAACCACTTGTCAATGCACATCGTTGAAATTACTTTTCTTTCTTTCCGTATGTAGAGCATACATAGCACATGTGTATGTACTGTCAATATGCTAACAATACACAATACTCTGCCCCAAATAGGAAGGGATAGATATACAATATCATTAGCATCGAATCATTTTATTTTTCGTTCATTCATATATGTACCGACTTTAATGAATGACACAACATAAATTCGGTCAATTTGCATGCTGTCGTTTCCTATACGTACAGCAAACCTAACATTCTTATACGAATAAATAAAAATAATAAAACCAAATTAGACTTTTTTCGCATCCATCTATTTTTTGATATTTGATATACATAACCCAGTTTCATACACCAGCTAATATCATGCTCTAACACACATTTGATTATGTTATTTATTGTTTTTGTTGTGTTTTTATTGCAAGATATGCAAACGCGCCGACATGAATGACCCCGAACGTGCGAACAAATTCCCATACAGTGTTTGTGCGCTCATTAGTGGGCCAACAGAGACTTGTCGAAATAATGGCACACAAGGTCAGCGGGAAGATCATTGTTTTGGCAATTAAACGTAAACCAGTTAGTTAACATAAGTTTTTGGATTATGAATGAAAAACTGAGCGGCTTAAACCGAGTCTTGGGAATCAAAATAATTTTTACTATTCTTTACTTTATTTTATCTTATTATGCAAATGAGAACATACAAAAAAGTTATCTCTTTTTGCGAATAGATAACCTTATAGATTTATTTGTAAGCATTAGTTAAAAAAATGAAATTAATAATAGTTATAATAAAATAACTACGTATATACCAAATGACTATGCAGTCAGTCGTTAAACCTCCATATGATGAAAAAAAGCTGACACTTGCAATGCAAATAAATTGCTGCACAATTTGCATTCTAATTTTTTTTATTTCGTTTTAATAAAATGACAAACAGCCCAATATTACAAAACAATCATAATATACGTATAATGCTACAAAAAGTTGAATGCCACAATGAAGTCACCTGTCTCGTACATTGGCATTATTTGGTGAATCATTAAGTGAGGGCGATTCAGGGTGTTTCTTTGTTGTGTGAATTTTCTTATTTTTGTTACTTCACAGCTAAACTTCATTGCATTTATGACACCACAAACAGCAATTAAAAGTAAAACGATACCCAAACATTTTCTATCTTGGGCGTAAAAGTAATTGTTATTATGTACGAGTATGTCTGTTTGTTGCAATATTCACAACTTTTTTTTTAATTTGCGCAGGCGTAAATGGGCTTGCATCCTTATAAAGCAGTTTCACAGTGTGGGCGTTAAGGTTTAGGGAGAGGAAATAAGGAGATATCTGTGAGCTTATGTTTTGAATGCCTGCAAATTGTAAATTGATGAGGAAAAATAGAGATTGGCAAAGCATTCCGCATACGTGTTGAACGGCCTATAAACCCTACTGTACGTCCGAATATGGGCTTGAGGGTATACAGATAAGCATTTCGAGGAAAAATAGAGATTGGCAAAGCATTCCGCATACGTGTTGAACGGCCTATAAACCCTACTGTACGTCCGAATATGGGCTTGAGGGTATACAGATAAGCATTTCGAGCGCCACAAGTATCGCTTCTTCTTTTCACGGATGACCAAAAATTTTTACTACCTTTGGGACATTGTAGTATTTTTTGCCTCAATTTTTAGTCGAAGCCTATTTTACTCGCCAAAGGTGGCCATTGCAATCATTTCTGGCTCGTTTAAAATTTGTTCGGTTTCCCTCAGTAGGGTTTACTTGCAAAACTGAAAGCATACCTCTCTAATCCTATAACCTTCTTTACAGCTCAAGTCGTATTTTTTTGGTTTGACAGACTTTGCTTGAGTATTTATCAGGATGAGAGGTAACGAACAAGTCAAGGGTGTTGGTGGAATGATTTGCAATGTCGGATATTCTTATGGAGTCATTTACAAGCTGCGTACAGTTTTTTATATCAGCGAATATGCGAAGCCACTAGAATTGTGACTGTTTGAAATCGCCTGCAATAACGGTTTCAGTGTGAGAAAATCGTGTGACAATTATTGAAATTGAATCAGACAGTGCATCAAACTCGTTTTAAGTTGAATTACTGTCTAATTAGGACTTCTATGTTGTACCTTCAATTTAAGCCATATGAAATTAAATTCCCGATTTGAACAATATCCGAATTGTGGTAGAAGTTGAATAGCAACATCTCTGCGGATATAAATCGTCCGTCCGTGCCAGGGGAAAATAAGGGCACTAAGTTATGGTAGGTAGGTAGAGTGGAGGTCCGCGCTGTCTCAAATAGTGCTTGACTGCGCTTTTTTGAGACCCCAGTCCTGGATATCTAATGGAGTGAAAGATAGTTGGGTTGATAATATCTAACCTGTAGCATTCAGATACGATATCAGATCGATAATGCAGCAGCTCCTGAAAAAGATATTACCAGTCTGGCTGCGTGACTGCCTACTGTCCAATAACCCGTGATTACCGCAAAAACTCTTGCAACATCCCTCCGTGATCTTGATGGATTTGCCTTTGTTATAAGAAAGCCAGTTCGACCTCGGCGTGGTACAATTGGTCAAGTTAATCCACCTTAACTGTGCTTTGGTGGTAAGGAAAGTGAGAATATGATCACTGATGGAGCAGTATCTCTCAGTGTAGTCCATGTCCAGTGTAACACCCTTCTTCGCCTGTAAATCTGCTTATTCATTACCGTCAATGTCGCCCCGGCACCCAAAATAGAACTAAGTTACACCAAGGCAGATTAAATTCCGAGGTATGGCAACGTTGAATGTTAAATCTAAGGTATTCTATACTTGAAATTAATGATAAAATTGTTTAGCTTATGATAAATCGTACTAAATGTATATACAAAACCTTACGGTCCACCGTAAATTGAGGCGTTTTGTATAGAGCCAACAGAAAACTTAACGCAGAGCTATTCGAAGTTCTAATTTTTAAAAAGCGTTTAGAAATAAATGTACAAGAAAATCAAAACAAAAGCATATAAATTTTTGGTGAACATTTAGTTAAAAAAAACTCAGTGAGATTCGCAGCTGTGCCTCTATAAAGGATTCTAGGCTTACTCCACTTGCACAATTTCACTGGCACAATTCCAATTGGCACATAAAGTTGCACAAAACCAAAAAAAAAAAAAAAAAAAATACAGAATACTCAGGGCTGATTTAAACCCGAGGCTTCTACACTTCTACACTTTTGCGTGTGTGTTCCGTGGTTAGCGCGATGGATGGAAATGTAGACCCCTTGTATCTCTCCCTGTGTTTTTTTTTATAGTTTTTTTTAATTTCCTAATAATTCTAACGGACTCAGTTTTGTAGAATTGTAGAGAAGCATAGAACTAAACGACCAATTAGCCACATAAATTTTTGAATTTGTTTACTTATATGTTTTTCAATGCTCTCTTTCCACCTAATTAACATTTTCCTTTGAAGAAAATTTAGTTAGGAACAGAAACACTGAGTGTTAACAAATACACTCTTTATTGTTAGACATATTATGTATTACATAATCGTACTGACCTAACACAGTAAACGAAGACGATTCGTTAAAATTAATTACAACTCTGCGATTGCAGACAGCGAACAATGCATTGCCAAAGTTGAAATTTGTTTGTCCATAAAGGAAACGCATTGAATTTTGTAGAGAATGAGAAATGCGTTTGTATTAAGAAAAATGTTCCAAGACTAAAACTCAAGGGTGAGCGGACTACGAGTGCATCTTATTTAATATGACCATGATTCACGATTGATAGCCAACGTACGAGTAAAACCAAATTAGTCACGTGTAACGGTGTGAGTAATTGTGTTTGAAATTTGTGGGAAGCTGAATGTGCAAATTAAGCGATTAGTTAGTTTAATTGAGATACGTTTTTGAGTCGGGTTTGTTGTGATGACAAAAAATCTAAAATTAACTATGTACCATAATCCATTGTCAATGTCAAACTAAGTAAAATAGCAGCAAGAAGGTAGCCTGATCTTTACGTCTTCTGTTTTATTCTCTTTTTATAATGAGCAAGGGTTAAAAAGAGTTTTTTATTTATTTAAAGAGAAGAGAAAAAGGAAAGAAAACTTGAACATTGCAAGATAAAACATCGTCAACGTCAGAAAGTCTTACATCATCCTTATATTTTAAGACATATCGTGGGCTTGAATTCAGGAGAGCAAAAGGGCAGAAGAGTTCAAATATACGTCTTAAATACCTGCAAATCATATAGATCAGGGAGTGCAGAATTCGGCATATTATTCAAGAATCATGTTATGCGGCAAAAGAAGATATCTCTGTATTGATCGGTACATCCGAAAATGGACACAAAGTGCTACGAGCAAAACGGAAGGGATGGTGGATGGAGTGGATGCTCTTGGCTATTTCTATTATAAACCGTCAGTTATAACAGCGACAAGACTTCTACAACGGCTTTGGAAAAAGCAAGAGTACTCTCTCTTTCTATTTTTGCCTATACCAAAAGCATATTTAAGTCGCCTTCTTTCCTTCGAATTCAATTTAATGAATCCGCCTCGGTGTTACTGAATCAGTAGCCCGTTAATGGAAGAGCACCCGGACGATGCTACATGCATCAACCATTGTGGATGCGTCAGAATCAGAAGTGGCTAATTTCATGTCCTCGTTTCTGACACCCTCGTGAGTTTCAGATGGGGTCCGTATAGCAACGTCGTCTGAACTCTGTAAGTAAAGTAAAGTTCGGCAGCTCAATTGAAGACAGTGCAGTTGAGGCAAAAATGGGGTTGACCGTCGAGAGCTCAACACTTTCTCTGGATACAGCGGGTTGCTGAACAGCAGAAGGTATATGAAATTGGAGATGCATCGGGCTCATATTTTTTTATATTTTCCTCAATTGTGGTTCCCACGAGTATTCGGGAAAGGAGATCGTCCATGATAAAGCCCGGTATTCCATGAGGAAGCCCGGAGAAGGCCAGTTGAAACCGAATGTTACCAGGTATTCGGAGTCCGTATACTTGCGACTAAGCCCACTCTTAGCCATGCATCCATCGATGTATGCTGTTCACCGTAGATTATGGATTATAGAACTTAACTGAGGATAGGACTAGTCCGTTCCAACCAACCTTCCTCTTCCATGCTACCCTCGTAGCAAGGCGGAGTTATTAATTGAGGTAATGTTTGGACTCCATTAGGCCTATCTTCGGAAGTACTAACCAATTCAGAGATTCCTTCTTTAGCCGCACTATAGTTATGTGGAATGAATTGTCCGATTTTGTGTTTTCGCATTTGTATGATCTGCAGTCATTTAAGACACATATGCATAGACATCTTTTCCTCTTCATAATTTCATAAAGCCCACGCTGTGCTTGACATTATAAGGGGTGCAAATCCATTTAGCATGTGTACGTTATAAAAAAAAGAAAAACTGACCTCAATTGGCAAAGTCCTGGACGTAAATTTTGTGTATGATAGGGTATAGTAAGATTGAAGGCAATAAAAAGGCATATAAATGGGTCAAGAAATGTGCCACTTTGAAAATATTGGCTCTATGGAAAGAGTACACTGCCTAATAAATGCCGATAAGTCGTGGATTTTATGTTCGCATAAGCAGATGAAGACTCCATTTTTCAATGACATGACCTGTAAGAGGTTTTGTATCAAATTTCGAACGTTTGCTAAAGTCTGGTCCTAAGACCCTACCTATCATAGTACTCTAGCACTGAAAAGGCTAGAGTCAACCCTTGCTGAGTCAACCCTTTACATAGCATTTATGATACAAAAAGTGTGAGGCTGTCTTGAATCCACACAATATAAGTTGAAATAACATTTCTGATAATAAAGGTACGAAAATTTTTAAATGAACTGAAGGAATCAAAAGATCTCGGTCGCAAACTCGGTAAAATGCATTAGCAATTAAGCAAAAACGAATTTGAAATAAATTTAATTGAAATTTGTATCAATCGGCAGGTAGGAATTTTCGGTATTAAAGATACTGACTGTTACATAAAATTCAAAAAGAAATTATAAAATTTTTCTTGAACAGATTTTCTTAAAAACTCGTGCAGACATGTAAAAACTGAGAACAAACTTAAAATTATAATTATAAATTTTTGTATTTCCAAAAATTTTATGTAGCCAACCATCTACGTACCATAAAGTGAGTTTATTGAAAAATTCAGCCTAAAAGTTTATACAGTCGAGTAAAGTAGGCCAGCATCAGTCCAGCAACAAACAACATTCCTAATTGCTGAGTGTTATTCGCATCTGTAATTCTTCGCTTTTACTTTTTAGAATTTACTTGCTATGTTGGTTTATCTATTCTCTAGAAATGCGTGTACAATATGGTACATATATGTGGACCTTTTTGGTATTCGCCTCAAAAAATCTTGATTTTTCCTCTGAGTTATTGCCATTTTCTGTATGCGTTATTCTTATATTGTTATATACTATTCTTTATCCTTTATTAAGAAAATAAATCATCCAGTGGAGTTTATAGAATTAATAGCATAACGTAGTAATTGTGTCAGTAATTTCAAAATTCAAATTTGATATTATGAATAATATTTTGTTAGTTAGTTAGTTTACTGCAATTAAAGAAAATCGTTTGAAAGTTTTTCTCACAATCGAATGATTATAGCATACCCGTAGACACTTTCAATATTTCAAACACGACTTACTAACGACAAAGCAATAGCAGAATAAAAAAAACCCTGAAATTTCTTCGCTTGCCATCATTCTTGGCGGATTGGAGGAAAAAATTGGTGAAAATAGACAATGGCTAACATGTTTCATTTTTCTTTCTTCTGCCTTTCTGCCACAATAATCATTGTCTGCTGCACTGGTTTATTCATAATCCTCCAGGTAATTTATTTTCATATGCAAATTATCATCACATCTTTGCCTCGTCGCTATGTGATCTTTAGGCCATTTAGTTACGCTGGTAAAAATTCCGCCCCTAATAATAGATCATTTGATCTTACCAAAATAACAGCTTTCTGCAGATAGCACATTGTAGCGTGGAGTTTTTCTTGTTGCAAAACAAAGTGTATTTTGTTATGGTCAGTGAAGGTTTTTTAAGAAGGCAACTTGCTAAGAAAAAGAGGGTTTTTTTACGACGATTCTGGAGTATTATGGAAGCCTTTTATGTTCTAGCAGCTTAAATATTAATTATAAATCCTGGATAGCGACTAATAAGTAAAATTAGAAAAGTCTTTATTTTGTATTAGTAGATATTTTTTTAAGGGTATACCACAATACTTGTACGTGAATATTTTGGAGAGATACCTAAAACAGAACCAATAAGTATTTTTTATTTTTAAACATTGAAACATTCATTACACTACCAAAGAAGCCAGCCATACCATTGCTCTAAAGCATATCTCAAAAGGACAAAATGTTATAATACACGCCGTTCATAGTAAAAAATGTCCATTTCTAATAAAGTTGTTTACTAGCGACTTAAAAAGTAGCTTAGTGAAATTCAACTTGCCAATGGAGCCAAGACGATGGTGGCATTAAAGAGGATGTTGACAGCAGTATAGGGAATGCCTATAGCTCAGTTCAGATTGCCCATCAAAATCTGGATGAGCAATGTTTACATTACTTAAACCAATCTGCGTTTGATCCTCTATCTGTGTAGTACTTGAAGTAGATCACCAATATTGTCATTCGTGCGCCGCAATCAATTTTGAATAGATATCTACGTTCTATTCATGGATTTTCTGGTCTAAATGCTTTTATAACAATGTTTATATAACAAACAGCATTTTCAAAAACGGGTCAGGAATCTATAGACACTACAACCTGATGAAGAAAATGGCAATGGCAGAAAATAGCACAAAGAAAATTCAATTGCAAAAATGACGTAATGAAATACACTTACATAAACTGGCGGAATTGTGGGTAACTCTAAGTAAACGTGCCACAGAACGGAAGAAGAGGAATCAGGAGCAATATGAATGAGTTGGATGGATTATATGCGCACCCTTTAAGGCTCCAAACAAGATGATGTTAGGCTTTGACTACGCCCCATTAGGGGTGACGGGCATAAGTAAGTATTTAAGGCTTGAGGTTATTATGTATAGTTGTTCAAGAGACTTGCTTATGGTTTGGCATAACAAGTACGTAGGTTTTACAATATTTCACATAGGTGGGTACTTAAAAATTTGGGACTTATGAGCAACTAGCTGAGTGACTGGTATTGCACGGTTGTAAAATTTGCCACAACACTTTTCATCTGAGTGACCCCGAAAAGTCTGGAATCGACTCTAATATCGGTAACCCCCCCATTCGACCAACCACCAACGACCTATTTCTGATTCCTGGTGGTAGGTAATATCAAACATATTAAATACCTAGATGGCTTAAACTTATGGACAGATGCTATGTTGACAAAATTATTTGCTATAATTATATGCCATCTATTTTCAAATTATGTAACTAAAAAAACCCTATCATCATCATATTTCCTACAACGGTGGTCCGGTCCTGGCCTTCCGCAAAAAGTCTCTCCACCGGTCCCGATTTTGAGCCGATGTCATCCAGTTTGGCATCCCTAAGCTCTGGGCGTCCTGATCTACGCCATCCGTCCAGCAAAGGCTTGGCCGGCCTCGCTGTCGTCTTCCATAAATCCTACCGCAAAGGAATTTCCGAGCACGATCCTCTTTGCTCATGCGAGCTAGGTGTCCTGCACACCGGAGCCTACCGAGCTTAATTTTCTTCACGATGTCGACATCGCGATAACGCTCGTATATCTCATCATTATAGAGTCTCCGGAATCGTCCTTCCTCACCTACGGGACCAACAATTCTCCGTAAGACCTTTCTCTCGAACACGGCTAAGAGGTCAGAATGCTGGTATGACCGTTGTCTAATATATCAGCAGCTGGGATGTTATGGTTAAGTTCCTGGATTTGAAGAGTCTTGACAGACTATAAAACCCTATACACAAACCTAAAATTCAGTTCAATTTATACTTCTACACTCAAGTGCACTTTTTCTTTCTTATGTCTAGTATATTTCACTTCGATATATAGAATTTGTGTTCCATATAACGGGTGTTTTTTTAAGAGGTTGCCGATTTTTTTTTTGAATAAAACACATATAAAATTATGAAATGACCAAAATTTTTTTTTATTTGGTAGATAATTTAACATTTAAACACAATTTCTGGCATATGGCTACCACGACTATTTTTCACAAATGTCATTCTGGAGGTCCAATTTTCCAGCACTTTTTCAAGCATTTGAGGACGTATGTCAGCAATGACACGTTGAATATTGGTTTCCAAAGCGTCAATCGATTGAGGTTTATCCACATAAACCAATGACTTCACGTATCCCCACAAAAAGTAATCGAGTGGCGTCAAATCGCACGAACGCGGAGGCCAATTCACCGGACCATTTCTCGAAATAATGTTGTCGTTGAAAGTTTCTTTCAATAAATCGATTGTTTCACGTGCTGTATGGCAAGTGGCACCATCTTGTTGAAACCACATTTCATCCATATCCATATCTTCAAGATTTGACAACAAAAACTCATTTAACATGGTTCTGTATCGATTTCCATTCACGGTAACGCGTCGTCCTTCCTCATTTTTAAAGATATATGGACCAATGATCCCACCAGCCCATAGACCGCACCAAACAGTACATTTATCAGGATGCATTGGTAATTCTTGAACGGCGTGTGGATTATCTTTGCTCCAAATGCGACAATTTTGTTTGTTGACGTATCCATTTAACAAAAAATGCGCCTCATCACTGAAGAGAATTTTACGGTAAAAAAATGGATCTTCGTTCAATTGATTTAACGACCAATCACTGAATTCACGGCGCAAACGATGGTCGTGTGGCTTTAATTCTTGCACCAATTGAATTTTGTATGGCACCAAACCCAAATCTTTACGTAAAATTTTCCATAAAGTCGATGGACAAAGTCCAATTTGCTGAGCACGACGACGAATCGATAAATTGTCGTTTTCTTCGACACTGGCCTCAACGACAGCAATATTTTCTTCTGTACGAACTCTTCTCATTCTTGTCGGTGGCTTGGCATCCAAAAGAGTGAATGTAGACCGAAATTTGGTAATTACGTTCTTTATGGTGGTCTCTGACGGACGATTATGTGCATTATGTAATTCACGAAGTGCTCTATAAACATTTTTAATTGAAAATAAATTTCCACGATTTGAAAACGTTGTTCTGGAGTTAACCTATTCATAATGATTTGCCAAACAATACTGAGTAGAAATGCCACTTTGAGCTGTCAAAACAACTGTCATAAAATAAAACGACATCTATCGGAAAAACGACATCTATCGGAAAAACAAACCTCCTAAAAAAACACCTTTTAACTATATATACTTTTTAATAAAATGGAACACAGATCTTTTGAAATTATCAAATACATACAAATAATTCGAAGATGGTCAAGCAGGTAAATCAAGCAGCCAGATGAAATTTGATATTCCTCCATTCAATACATGGGCATGTGACATCTCTATATTATATTTTATGTGTTAATATGTATACCAAGTTTTGTTAAAAATTTGTCAAGGCGTTCCAGAGTTAGTAAGGAACAAACATACAAAGAAATTTTCTATTAATAAATAAAAAATTAAAAATTTTTCACACAAATTTTAGTATGTAAGTTGACAATTATTATAATATTAATACTCAACATCTTTGTAAATATTCAGCACTTAAGCCGAAATCGAAGTTATAGCAAAAAAAAGCGAAGGAACCTTCTAAACAGATACATATTAACCAAAAAATATCTGAGACTGAGAATGCATAATTTTGGGATTAAATTAATATTTTCCATCAATATTTCAACTTATATAGCAAATTCTTTTATGGTTACTGAGAGAAGTCTACGGTACTTAGAAGTACGAAAAGAAAACTTTTATTATAATAGGCATAAAAATATATTATAGCAGTAGTATTGCATACAACAGCTCTCGCAAACTTATACATAATGTTTATTTATTTATTTATTGCTACGTCGCGCCCCCATGAAAGATATCTATTCTGGTAGTCTGGTAATTAATGCGCTTGTATGCAACACTATCATGTAGGAACATGTTTCTTTGTACCTTGATCTCAACCTCCCTCCTCCAGCGCGTAACTATTGCCGAGAAAAAGCTAAAGAACAACATTTCCCGAATATTAACAAAAGGAAAAGGCGACTTACATATTCACATTGCAGTTTGCGACCCGACGCCAGAAACCAGAAATGCGAAACACCACGTATAGACTTCGCAGAAACGTAGCATAGATGGGGCTCTACAATGACGAACACGCAGAACCTACTAGCCACCAGAATGTATAAGTACGATGGCGAATGGCGAGTGGCGTATATCTATCTATAGGACCATGGAGTGTACCTTTCGACAAGTCCGTGGTCCGTCGCTTGGCTTTATTAGCGATCATACCTGGCAGTCACAACACAACAAAAACAACGCAAAGCGAAAAATTCTTCAAAGATAGATAAATCCAAAATAGAACAAATGAACGAGAAGAACAACTTCGAATTACGTTCTTGTGAGGTTTAAGCGCAGTCCAAGTTTTTCCTCTGAACGGGTATAAACTTACAAGTTGGTGAACTACTCACGTACACATGTCACATATCAGTACCCGTGTCTGTGTTTGTGTCTGCGTAGCCTGATGAGGTCTCTTTCAGTCGTCATCGCTGGCGCAGATTATAAGCCAATATCGGTGTGCACGCTGTGTTTAAGATCTTTGACCTTCCGCTAGGAAATACCAATGTATAAGTTGTTGTTCAAGCCAGCCAAAACTTAACAGTACATTCCAGTTAAAGAAAAAAATATTCTAACAATCAACTATCGTGGAATAAATAGGAAACATAATAACGCCGAAAGCAGATTGAAAATACGTCTGCATCTTTCGTGCATGCCGGAAATAATTCAATTAAGAAACGCACTTGAAATATCAAATTTTGCTTCCACTCCCTCGTCTCTCTCTTGGTGTTTTTTTTTTGTCACTACATACAGATACTGATTCGACCCAAATATGAGAAATTTCTGGTCCAACAACAGAAAAAATATTATCAGCATCCAGCGTGTAATGATGACGCGTACTCATACTCATAATGTATCTGCGTGCATAGCAGAAAGTCAGGTGGATCATCATTTCATTTTCGTACCCAGAAATACCTGAGTTTTTGATTATTTTCTCATTGACTTACCAAAAATAACACAACTAATTATTGCTGCCGTTCTTGTTGTTTTTGTTGTCGCTGGTGGTAGTGGTGGTGGTGGTGTTGCTGTATTGACGTAGAATTCCGATAGAACATTCCTTCAAAATTGCGAACCATTTATCTTTGAGCTAATAATAATTTCAATCCAAACTATGTGTATCTGTAGGAATTGTTGCTCGGAACTTATCTTATTGGGTTTTTCTTTTTTCTTTTATCTAATTTACTTTCTTCTAATGCACTTTTTTACTTTTTTTCTTCTCTCACTTGCAATTTACAAAAAATCAAAAGAAAAATAGTTTACCAGAATTTCACAAACAAACAACAAAAGTATCATAAAATGTATGTAGCACAAGACGGAGAAATAAATAATTTGAAACCGTCAAATAAAATTTGGTCCGACATTCATATATATATATCTATTTGCAGACTTGTAATTCAACTTGCAATTAAATGACCGCGCCGAGCGCAGTGTGGCGTGCGCAAACTCTCACGAAGAACTAATCAGCTATGTGACGCCATCTTAGCTGCGAGCTCAAACCTTCACCTGTACTTGAATGCAAATACCTGTTGTTCGTTTATGTTACTTTATTTTCAATTTGCCTCTAATATTATGAGTGTATACACCCATGTGTGAAGTGATATCTATGAGTACTTTGTTTTGTGTGTGTACCAGGTTTATTTATTTTTGAGATACTTTAGTCCAATAAGAGGATAAAAACTAGATGTTGGCAACATTTATTAAAAACTTTATTTATTTTGTAATACGTTTCTAAAGATTATTGTATTTAAAACAATAATGCATTTTCAAGAAAAAGGATCTTATATATATACTCCTATCAGAGGAGAAAAAATAGCAAAATATTTTAGTCCTAAATTTGATTTAAAGAAAAACTAAAGAAATAATTGTTTTAAGAATTTAGGTAATTGCCTTAAATTGTGATAAATTTAACAGACATTTCGTGATATTTATTTTTGGAATTTAAATCATTTGATTTTCACTCTGCTGGGAAGCATTTATTTTTATACATAAATTTATTGGCAAGGGAAAACTAACTAAATGAATTGCGTTACGGAAATAAGGTGGCCTATGTCCTTTATTAAAATTAAAAATAAAATAAAACATCGAAGGAATGTGGTTTACAATATGTCACATTCCTCACGTTGTTTTTGATTCTCTTTGATTCACTTAAAAATCAATACGGAAAAATTATCACGAAACTAAAATCACGCAAGTCCAATGCTTAAATTAATGGATCATGGTAGGGGAAAACTATAAATAACCCAGACCAAGTAAATATTACAAATAAAAGTAATGACCTAAGTGAGCGTTCAAAATTCTTGGATCCTTCGATAAAACAAGGAATCGACCAATTGATTCCGCATCGAAGTTACTCTCGCAAAATGGGAGGATTTGAAATGTTGGGTTCTACATGAAAAAGGATTTAAGGCAAATCTATGTTGATTAGAACTGAAACGAGTGTTTACGTTACTGACGAAGGGAACTAAAACTATAAAACAACGGGCCTCTGAAAAGCATCTATCGTAGTAAAATTTGTAGAAAACAGTTAAAGCTCCTGCATTTTGTCTATGCTCTATCATACGGACAACTCTATTGCGAATTCCATGAAGATAAAGCAAATGCATTCTTGGAGCTCCACCACATACATATGAATTAAATGCCAAAATTGGTCTAACATCTTCTAAAGTCTTAATACTTCAGAGAGGGTGAAGTAAAAGTTACAATATCTTATGAAGCACATTGGCTCGCTCTTTATGGAACCTCATATTTATGTTCCTTCCAGGAAAGTTCACTTGAAGCTTTCAAATCTAATATTCTAAGTGAATCAGATCTCACAATAGGGCCAACACTAATTACTGGTTGCACTAAATGTTGAATTTCCTTTTTGGAAAAAAGGCAACCTTGGAATTTATTCGGATCTGCCTCAATCAAGAATGACTTGGATATTCGACAAAATAACCGAATTCACTCGCGAACCAATCAAGCATTCTTTTTTATTTACAAACTCAGTGAAAGCCGATAGAGTTGTATCATCGCAGGTTGTAGCAGACAACAGGCCGTTGATATTTGTTAAGAAGAGCTTAAGCGAAAAGGTTGACCCTTGAGGCACGCTAGCATTAATCTGATTGAAGCTGAAGATATTCTATTCAATACAACTTTTATTTTACGGTTATCGCAGGTTGTATAAGTAACAGGTCATTGATATATATCAAGAAGAGCGAAGTCGACAAGGTTGACCATTGTGGCATGCCAACATTAATCAATGTGAACATTAATCAACAAAACTTTTCTTTTTCGGTCCCATAAATAATCCTCAATCCACGCAATGTGAGGGGAGTGTAAGTTGAGTGAACGAATCTTTTTTATAATACAATCATGCCATAATCTTTCAAAAGCTTTTGAAATATCTAAGGATACAACGCTTGATTCACCTAGATTTTCAATGATTCGCTCCCAACGAAGAGTCATGCACGTCATGAGTTCACCTGAAGAGCGATTTTTATGAAAACCATACTGCACATTTGTGGGCGCCGTTGGTCAGTGCATAGCCCATAGTGAAAAACGCATAGTGAAAAGCGCATAGCGACTGAGCAGGGGCTCGTGGTCAAATCCCAGTAACACCAAAAGTATTTTTCACGGTGTCCCACTTCTTGCGAATGGATGACAAACGTTCCGAGAGTAATAACTTGTCACGGAAAGCTTCTCAATTTGCCGTTCGGATCCGGCGTTAAATTTTAGGTCCCTTCCATTTGTGTCCAAAAATTTACATACACAACACAAATGGTCGCGAGATCCGCGTATTTTCCCACGAAGATACGTCTTTCGTTTGCTGAACATCAATTTATCAATTTTAATGTAACTACGTCGGCGTATGTATGCTCATAGAGCTAATTGTTCCATCAAAGTGAAAATTTGTTTCAAACTGATAAAATTTCCGCTAATTTAGAGATACACAAAGTTCTTCAGTAATTCAAATCGACAAGTTGTTAAAGATTATGAAACTTTTTGTTTGCTGTTGCAGATAGTTGTTAAATTATTATCCTCCTTCCTCACGGAATTCTATTGGCAGGACTTTTTTGTAGACATATGCGTAGATATATGCGTTATTCTTGCGGTGATGATATTTTGCAAAAGAGACGGTTAAGGTTTTTAGTTCATGCAGCGATTTATTACTTACAAGAAGTTTGCAGGAATAATATTTAAATTTGAACTGAACTTTTCTCATTGTTCAAAAATAGCATTAGAGTTGAAACATTTCAGGATAAAGCAAACTAATTTCTTTTTTGACTTGGTAACGCCACACATTATCTGAAAACTAACACTAAAAAACGTCAAATTCTCACAAACACATACAATCCAATTCCTCGTGAAAAATTGTAACAAGAGGTACTCGTAACTTGGAGAAATTTCCAGTATTCCAGTTATAGTTGAGTGAGCACCGATCTTTTCTTAGTTGCTCTTGTATATGGTAGAATGATCGAATTTGTTTTACCTGCAGAGCTATGCCATCGATTGCTTTTTCATGTTAGTGTTTTCTTAGCTCACCGCGAGTGTAGACGTAGTTAACTCCGTCGTCAGAGTTTTAGCGGTTTCATTCAGTTCAGTTGAATTTTGTACACCGCATATTGAAGCACGGGCAAAGCGTTAAACTTAAAAAGACATTGCATGCGTTTAGGTTCATATGTGATAGTGAGTGAATATAATAGCAAAACAAAACAAAATTTAGTGTGACGTCATTGATCAGCGAAAATGATTGGAAGTGATTACGTGTTGGAGGCGCACAATATATTTCACACTACGGAGGTGAACGCCGGTTATTTTACTCAATTATTGTTGTTATTTGTTTTTCTTTATTGAATTGGAATTTGTTTTTTTTTGCAATAAGTTAATGTAATCAAGAACAATTTTTATTATAATTTTGCTCAAGTTTTTGTCGTGAGTCTTTCGTTTGTGGGTTTTGATTTTTTGTGTATTGATCATATTTCTAATTAGTTTTGATTAATTTTTATTCACATGTTTACCTATTTGATTGGCAGGTCGATGAAGGCGGTTGTTTCAATGGTGGTGGCAGTTCTGCCCTAGTGCTCAAAGGAGTCAACCTAACTGTGCACAGTGGGGAAGTCATGGCTATTTTGGGATCCAAAGGTAATTAGTTCTGTATATAAATCTCATTTTTACAAGAAGTAATATTGTTCCTCGTTTGTTCTAAGGAAGTGGTAAAAGAGCTCTTCTCGATGTGATTTCTCGCCGTGCCGATGGTGCAACACGAGGACAAGTTCTCCTCAATGGATCTCCTTTGACCAAGGCGTTGTTTCAGCAGCGGTGTAGTTATGTGACACAGTCATGCACTTTTATTCATGGTCTTACTGTTGCTCAAACACTGCACTATACCCCGACAATTGTGAGTAATGTGGTGAAAAAATGTCCAGTCTTTTAACGACCTCTTCACTCTTCAGCTATCTGGTTACTTAAAGAGCTCAAAGGTGCGTCAGGTTTTGGCTGATTTAGCTCTGTCGCAAGTTGCCCACAAGCGTGTTGAGTACCTAAATATAAGTGAAAAACGTCGGTTGGCTATTGGCATCCAACTTGTCCGTGACCCAGGTATTTTTCACATTTTACATTTTAAAGAGAAGAAAGTAAGCTTAAATAAGTCTTTGCTTTATTCACAGTTATGCTGCTTCTAGACGAACCAACACAAGGACTTGATCCGCTGAGTGCATATTTGCTTATATCAATTCTGTCGAATACGGCAAAGAAAACCGGATGTGGTATTTTACTTTCATTGGAGAAGCCACGATCCGATGTATTTCCATTTTTGGATCGGGCACTATTTCTATGCCTTGGCGGTGTCGTTTATTCGGGTGGAACTCGTGCTATGCTCGAATATTTCCATAGCATTGGTTTTCCTTGTCCCCAACTGGAGAATCCACTTATGTATTATTTATGTCTATCGACTGTGGATAGGAGGTGAGAAAGATCCATTCAAAATGTATATACTAAATGCTTAAATATTTTATTGATTTTTCTATGCAGAAGTCGAGATCGTTTCCTGGAATCCAGTCAACAGATTGAAGCACTTGTCGAAAGATTTTCCAGAGAATCTCAATCAGCAGACGGTCCGCTAAATTCAATGGGAACTGGAAAAGTACCACTCGCATATGGAAAACCTGGCGAGTTGAAAGTTTGGATTATGCTGTACTTGTGGGTTTCACTTCTTAGTCATTAAAGTATATGTGAGTGAAATTCAATTTCCTTTAAATACTTACAGAAAACTTTTGGCATCGACATTTTCATGTGGAATGGCTGGAATGAAAGCACTTTTTCTACGATTAATGCTGTTGCCGATTGCAATGTCGTTGATGTGGTTATTCTACTCGAATATTGGGGTGAGTTTGTAGACTAAGATTAACTATTTCCAAACATTCATTTTGAGACTAGCAAATACTTATAAATTTATTATATTTAAAACAATTACCAATCGGGCATGTTTTGCTGAAAGTCGCCTACGTTGATTAATAACAATTAAGCATAGTAACAAGGCACATTGAAGAACTTTAAAGTATTGCACTTCATTGGCTTGAATTGGATACAATCTCTGATATTTGGATAAATGTTGTGAAAAATTCTATCTCAATACCAGGTCCAATATGTGTTCGTTCGCCCGACGTGTCTTATGTCGCGACGTGACTTTCTGGTTAAATTTATTAGTACTTTAACTCAGATTCAGATCTTATATTGGATTGTTCCTCTCGCCATTACATCCTCTCGTCTCGGATCCCCATCTCCAACGCCAAGTTGAACACGACGCATGCCAGTACATTCCCTTGTTGAATGGAATGATCCGGATATTTTTACTTTGCTTATAACATTGGCCATGGTCAACCTGCATAGTTGTGTCTGTTAATTTGGGATGCCGAATTCTCCCATGGCTTTATAAAGTTCTACTCCGGCTAACTGTTTTTTCATATCTTCTAAGCTATTTATATTTTTGTTCGCGTGCCCGCGTTCTATGAGATTTTTGCATTTCTCATTTTATGCAACATTCCTACGTTCAGTTGCTAGCTTACATATGTCATCGAAGCAGTCATTCCGATCTCTACGACTACTGTTTACGATAGAGTCAGCAGTACTAATGACAGTAATCTTAATGCATGTCAATTTCTCTTTTACGCCCAATATATCAGTCCCAGCACTTACTCTCCTTGCATTTAGCGCAGGTCATATTGCTTGAGCCCAGTTTTTTCTGGTGTCTTCTGGTGCAGTCTTTCATGATAATGCAATCCCGATTCGGAGCACCATACCAACAAGATAGTGGTACGAGTCGACGTTGGCCTCGGTACGTTCGTACCGTTATCAGATTCGGGTTGTGGCGTAGCTCTATGAACACGTGGTCTATCTGGTTGCGAGTGGCATCATCAGAGATACCCCAATTGTTTTTGTGGATAATTTTATCCGCAAAGATTTTACTCGCAACGACAAAATTCTTGCTTGCTGCCTCTACTCTATATTCGTTCATTAGTGTTCTCGTGTAAACTATGGGTGCCTCTGTACTGTAGAAAAATTACCGGCGGCCACCACGTGGAGGTTTTGATCGCACTTCCACCATTCAGAGACAGTTTCGGCCACGTGCAGTTCTGACGAGTCTTACGGTGCTATTCCCCCTATTCTGCTGATGGATGACGGCCTAAAAGCCGAAAAGCTAAAAACTGAAGGATAATTGAAATTTATTTTGGAACCTTTCAACCCTGGGACCCAATCACTACCAAATTTTAATAGATAGTGTTGTCACCGGTTATACTCATGTGAGCAAAGTTTGAATTAAATTGGGTTTCCGGAAGTAGTTTAAAAATTAATCCCAAAATTTGCCTAGCCAGCTACAAACAAACAAACACATCCGGACGCTAGGTTAATATAAAGAATTTAAAAAAAAAAAAGGTAAATATATTGTAGAACGTCACTTTGGAGTTAAAATTTCTTTTGAACACATAAATACATACTCTCATAATTAGATCTTACAGCACTCTATAGGCGTTTTATGAGGGTTAATATTATGATCGTTTGGAATACAAATATATAGAAATTAGTAGGGGTTTTTTACAATCGAATTTGTTTGATTGGGTGATGACAAAATTTTGACAAACACTGAATAATCAAAAACACGAATACGAAAAAAATCTTGTTTCTCTTGCAGGATGATTCCCATGGCTTCTTCAGTAAAAATGGAATGATCATGAACATAATCGGACTTTCGTATGGCTGTGGCATTTTGACAACAATTAGTTTGTGTAAGTTATCAACTATCAATTAAAATCAACAACAAAATTTTGCTATCTCTTCTCTTATTTTCAATAACAGATCCAATATGGAGAAAACGCTTCTCGCAAGACAACCCTGAAGGTCTCTACACCGGAGCAACTTTGCTTATTGCCTACAACTCGGTGTCAATACCGTTCTCATTAGTGTCAGCTGCTCTATCGACATGTGTCATTTATCCGTAAGATAGTAACTTATTGTTGAATAAGTTGATAAACATTTCCAATTACATATTCTAATTCCAATTACAGTTTGTTGTTAGATTTGAAATTTTCAAACGGAATGATTTTCACGTATTTACTTGTCGCCCTCTGGTCGAGTTTTGCTCTGGCAGAACAACTCGCCATAGCGTTTCTTCTTGTGGTCAAAGTTCCATATAATGCTGCAATTGCTGTAACCTACATCCTCTGTATTAGCATAGCGTTGGCCAGTGGAACTGTTCGGTAAATATTATAGAAAGGGAATATATTTTTTTTTGAAACTAAAAAATCTAAATTTTTCTCTCGTTTTTAGATCATTCAAAGGACTTCAACCATGGCTGCAGGATAACACCAAAGGTATTCATACTCGTTACGTATCATCGCTATTGCACAGTGTTGCATTTCAATCACGCAAGATGAACTGTACTTCAACAGCATCAATTATTTGTCCGAAACCAGAGGATTTCCTACACGAACGACTGGGAAAAGCTGATCCTGATGTAAACACAAGATTTTTCCTGTTTTTTTTTGGAAAATTTTTTAATTTTGTTATTTTGTTAAATTTATAGGAAACCATTGATATTGCTGCCTCATGTGCCTTTGCTGTTGGTTTAGCTGCCTTTAATATGCTCTTATATTTGTTTCCCATGCCAAGATGTGTGCGACAAAAATTTAAAGACTGATATCTTGAAATACTTGCTGAAAGTATAATTATGTTTTCCCGCGTTAACGTAACTGCATACTGACTGCCGCGGTTTTTATTTTACTGATACCGACTTTTTTGGCATTTTATTTATATTTTAAGGATATGCTATACAAATAATATAAACATAGAAATATTATTAGAAAATATTGGTAGTTTCTCTTGTGCAGAAATGGACATGTCTGGAAATGAAATCGGTCACTCCTCTATCCTGAATTAAGACAACATAGACTACACTATTCCGCAACTCCATTTCAACAAAAACTTCCAGGTCACCTTCCCCTCCAAATTATTCTGAGAAGAAGACGCTTAGCTAGAAGATGAACACATTCATTTTTCACAGACAGGTCAAAAACTGATGACGGAGTGGGCGGAGGTGTTTTCTCAAAAACGCTAAATCTTATCCTCTCTTTTCGTCTTCCAAATCACTGTAGTGTTTTCCAGGCTGAAATTATGGCGATCAATAAATTAAAGTCTTATCTTGGCTGAAAAGAAACGTCATATCCGCTAAGGATATCCTTATATTCTCGTATATCCAAGCTGCACTGAAATCCCTGTAATCAGTCTCTACAAATTCAATTCTAGCCCTAAACTGCCGATCATCTCTCATGGAGATGGCGGAGCAGTTCAATATCCACCTGTGTTGGGTGCCGGTGCACAGAGACTTTCCGGGCAACTTTACGGCTGACGAACTCGCCAAACAAGAAACTACACTACCCATCTTACCTTAATATGGTTCTCTAGGCATACCAATCGTTACATGCAAACTCATGTTAAAGCGGGTTGCTAATGAAAAACTTACCGTAGGTGGTCAAACGGTACAACTTGCATAGCGACAAAACAGATCTGGCCCAAGCTGGATCCGAAACGCCCTAAGTGCTTAATCTCATAAAAAAGATCGCACATTGGTGCTATTGTAGGTGTCATCAGTGGATACTGTTTTATATGCAAGCATGCAGCGAGACTTAAAGTTTTCTCGAATGACTTCTGCAGAAGCTGCATGGATGAAGAGGAGGAGGAGACCATTATCCATCTTCTCTGTACTTGTCCAGCGCTCGTAACGTAAACGTAACTCCATTTGGGAGCTATTTTCTACAACGACACTAATGATCTTACCAACATTGACATGATCAGACTTCTACGCTTCATAAGAAGCTCTAATTGGTTCAACGAGTAGGTGGAAAATGTTTTCCTGGTCCGTGTGGTATCACAATGGACCATTGCTGGTCGGTTTCACTGACAGCCACCTTAACCTAACCTATTAGCCTGTTGCAAACTTTATGTACAACTAGTTAAGTGACCGGCGTTTACCGGTCGGAAAATTATTGATTGGAAACTCATATCGCCAATCACCTCCAAACTCAGATCAACCACCCAACCCCATCGAAAACCACCTCCTTCACGAATAACTTCTCACCAACAATACCCCATTAACTCTCCTCCTCATATGGGTGCCATACAGTCACTATTCAGTTCAGCGACACCAAAAACTGTGGAATCGACAAACCGCACACTATAGTGTGTGATTCCACATTGTACGTGTAGCAAGTTTGGAGGATATTACTCCAGGTGTACCAGAGTTTGTGCTGTAGAGTAGCTAGGTGTTCGTAGTTCAAATCACAAAAAACTACCAAAAAGCATTTTCACGATTTAATCTCTCGCAAAATACTGACAAATGTCCGGGAATGATAACTGTCAAGGAAAGCGTCTCAATTTGTCTTTCGGAAATGGCATTAAATTGTAGGTCCATTCCATTTGTGTGCAAAAGTAAAACACAGAAAACACGGATGGTCACGAGAAGATAGGTCACCTGAACCACAGCGATCTGTAGCGCGAAAATATTATTAGATATAATAACAAGAGCACTAAGCTACTGTACAATTAATGAGGGTTCTTACAATAACTGTTACTCATTAGAAGTATTTCTTAAGCTTCGATGAATTCTCCACTAAAACGTTTGAGGTAATCTAGTTAGTGTGTACATCTAAACCTAACTGAATTTTCTGTTATTAAAGTTACCGAATATTAATTATGCATAAGCAGGGGAACATTAAACTTAGTTTGTTATTTATGCGTTTAAAAAAATACAAATCGATGTATTTTGAATAAATTCAAAAATTACATTTTTTTCTCTGGCTCTGACTGACTGACTAACTGTTATTGCAGTTACCGAATATTGAGTTATGCATAGCCACGGGAATGTAAAACTAATTATATTATTTGTGTACTTAAAAAAAAAATACAAACTGATGTTATATTTTGAACAAAAGTAGCAAAAATATCCGACTGCATCTCGACTGAGAACCTTTCTCACAAGTTTATGAAAATAATATAAATGCAGCAGCGATCAGTAGTCAGCCGTCAGTCAGTATTGTTGTTCCTGTTAAATTGTAAGGATAATGGTGGTGCTGAAGTCGCTTTCAATTATTTTACTGTTGTGTGTCTCATTGACACTGTCCCAGCATGAATGTAAACAAATTGGCGAAAACGTGAGTACATTTTTTGACTGTTTCAAAATAGAAACAATTAATAATTATAATTCTCAAAAGTGCATCAATAACTCGGAGTGCTGCTTAAACAGTTGCGTCAGATATCTATATAGCTGCACTAGAAATTTACAGGAGCAGGATAAACTATAAAATTCGGTGAACGTTGGACCGCAACGATATGGCTCTTTAGACGACCTCATTGAAGATGTATTTGGAGATACGCAATCGACGATATGAGATATTTTTCGATTAGATGGCGACGTGGCAATCCAAACAAGAACTGTGCAGAAGTCGGATCAAAGGTGATTTTTTTCGTTTGCAATCAAAAGAAGCTTTGTTGTAATTATTTTGAATCTTTTAATTATTAGTGTTACACAGGAGTCGATTGCTGTACTGGACGTTGTCTTGGATGCGTCACATAATTCAAACTGTAAAAAGCAGATACAATTTTCAATATATTATTCGTACAACTGCAATATTGAAATTTTATTATTTGATAGTGTTAGTCCAATAAGCAGCTCTCGATTGTATTTTGGGATTCCCTAAATCACGTCTAAATTACATTTATATCCCTTATAACGCCACGGCCGTCGAAGGAGGTTAAAGTAGATTATTTTTATATCGTAATTATCCTAGGAATTGCCTATTTAAGTTTTTTTCACGCAATCATACACAGCCTTATAAGTACTAGAAGGTATTTGTTTTTCTAATGTACAAACGATAAAGGGATTTGTACCCATATAATGCCTAGCACAGTGTTGGAGTCAGGAAATTAGGGACGCGGAAAAGATGAGATGTCTACGCACATGTGTCTTAAATGACAATTCATTCATTCAACATAACTATTGTGCAGCTATGAACTTGAACATTTTCTTGTACAAACATCCTCCGCTTGGATTTTGTGTTTAAGATACAGATTATAGTAGATTTTCTTGGCAGCACAGTAACCTATGTGCTACTACTATCTGCTACAATTTACCTGAGCTTATTGGAGGTGCAATCACAGATATGGCTACTTTTAGTTCAATCATTAGAGTTCCAACGATTATATTAATATTGTCTGTTAAAGTTAGTAGTGGTCGTGTTGATGATTTTTATTTTTACTCATGGGGATTAAAAGGATATTTCAATTGGACTTAATAGTGATCCGAAGATCATTACTTGGCTTAACATATTGGTCATGATCAATCTTGATATATAAAGTCGATATGACATATTTAGTCTCTAAACAGAGGAACAGATGGTGAAATCAAGTCACATTGGTATTGACCTACTGTCATCTAGTACATATATGGAAACCTAAGTAATTGCGTCGTCCTGTGATACCTTCTTTTAAAGTGAACCTTATTTAAATACAATGAATTTATTAGATTCAATAAATCTCAAAATTCATACTCATTAATGTATGGAAAATATCGCGTGTTATTAAGATTTTGGGTAGATAGAAATATAGGAAGTCGTTATTTATCTTGACGAAATCATTATGCCTAATTATGCATAATGTTGATCTTTATAAAAATTAAAGGCACCTATTTACTCCAAAAAATGTATTAACTTAGAATGCGCTTAAATTTCCCACTGGCCATTTGGACTGAACATTTTGATGGACGGTCGTCGATTTGCTCGTCGTAAAAATGTGTGTAAAAAATGAGAAAAGTTTCGCCTAATAATAAGCAATATTGATATAAAATTAGAGAATATTTTACTGTGAACAAAAAAGTTTCACTTTTAAAGGAAAGGATTGCCCAAGGTGCATCAATTATTTGAATTTATCGTTATCTGATCAACTTATCATAAGTTGTGATTATTTTCTGTTGCACCAACAACAAATTTGAATTATTATTTATTTATTATATTATTTATTAGTATAAGATATTAACAGACTTAGAAACTTAGAAAGACCGGTGCTCCCCAAGGCTCTGTCTTGTCTCCGAAACTCTTTCTCATTTTCATTAATGATCTCCTACCCAGCAGTTCCTCCCAAAACCATATTGCATCTACCCGACAAAATTCAGAACCGCGCGATAAAACTTAGCGCGAAAACAATAGAATCGCTTGAACATCGTAGGAATGTTTCCTGCTTGTCATTGTTTTATCGCGGTGCTTAAACGAAATATCCAGATGCATCCCGCCTATCCTCAAACCCAACTAAAATACCAGTGCCATATTTTTCTGTACTCTCGACTACGTTGAGGTCTTTTTAACCACCTAGAGAGCTGAAATTTTGTGAGTGTCTTAAGTCCAAAATAGCATTTTTTATATTCCGCGTATAACGCGTGTGGTGCGTGTGATGGGTTCAAATTTTTTTTCCGACTTCTTCAAATGTCTGGCAAACCTCCGAGAGTAATAAATTGTAACGGAAAGCTTCTCAGGTCGCCTTTCGGATTCGGTATTAAATTGTAGGTCCATTCCATTTGTGTACAAAAATATAACACGCACAGCACAAATGCTCACAAGAAGCTAGGTCTGTCACGCCAAATATTATTATTTATTGTTAAAAGAAGTGTAATAAGCTACTAAATAATTAATTAAGGTTCCTATAATACCAGTTGCTTATTAATAACTTTATTATATTTTACCCCTTTGTATTTTCGTAAGTTAAACGTTTGTGGTAATGAAGTTAGTATGTACACTTAAATGACTATATTGTTATTGAAGTTAAGATAAATTTATGTTTTGTACAAAATACTTGCACAAATGAAATTTTGGTTGGCTCTAATTTTCCCCATTTGTTCTTATTACGCATTACAAGTTCGAAAGGATTGGGCTTTCAAGGCACGGTAATTATCTTGGTGATTCACTTGCAAACGAGAAGAGAGTGGCAGGCAAGAAAGACTCAATTAGGCTAATTACTCCCGCAACACAAAAAAAAACCTTGCAAAATTAAAAAAGTTTACTAATTTTACTTATTATCATTTACACCTATTTCATATACCATTTATTTAATACAGTGTCGTAAGTTTGCTTATGCTCTTCTTCAAAAGCTGATAAGAAGAGTCAGTTCATAAATCTTCTCTGAAACATTACCGAACGACTTAAGGCGATAACAAACTTGGTTGTTCCCAAAAAATATAGGGTAAATAAGTTTCACAATTTCACAAATAATGCATTGAGTACGCATCATGTAAAGTTTGCCATAAATTTGTAATTTTTAATAAAGATTGACTCAGGTTTTAAAATAGGTCAACAGGGATGTTGGGGTGTTCATTAGGCACTCGATGAGGAAATGTTTAACTTAGGTAGAATTTCGCTTCTCATTGTAAGCAAATTAATTTTTTGAACATTTTTATGATACATACTTTTTTTAAAAAAAAAAGATATACAGTACTGTATGCATTTGTAATATAATGTAGAAATATTGCCAAAATGCCTAGTAAAAAATAACAATTAATTGATTGAAATCTTATCGAAAGTTTCTACATGAGTCATATATATGTACATAGTATAAGAATACCAATATCGCATGTGTCATTGTGGGCCCACCCAAAAATTTCGGGAAAACGCTACTGATGACTAAGAAATTGAACGGAAAGTGCATACCAAGTATCTATAGTGGGTAGTAATAGACTTTTCTACATTCTAGTTCTGAAGTTATATAAACATCTGACAAGTATCAGTTTGAAATTTTTCTTTTTTTTTGTCTAGAATTTTGTTAATCGTAAGCATTAAGTGCTTTTTAAATTTCTAAACAGATTAATTTGACTCTGGTCAACTTTTGGATGCTGTTAGGGCACAAAATTCAATTTTTATATCACATCATCTTCACATCAACTCCAATGTAGAAAATTTTATTAAGATTCTTTTACGGCGAATGTAACCAAAGTTGTGCCAACTAAACAATACCTATCACATTGTACCAACCATGCGGGTAAATAATGGAAAAAGAAAAGTAGTAAAAATATTGATAATGCTCCGATTGCAGCTCCACTTTGAACCTTTCGCACAAATTCATAAAAATAATATAAATGCAGCAGCGATCAGTAGTCAGCCGTCAGTCAGTATTGTTGTTCCTGTTAAATTGTTAAGATAATGGTGTTGCTGAAGTCGCTTTCAATTGTTTTGCTGTTGTGTGTCTCATTGGCACTTTCCCAGCAGGAATGTAAGCAACTTGGCGAATACGTGAGTAAATTTTTTGGACTGCATAAAAATAGAAATAATTAATAATTATCATTCTCGAAAGTGTATCAATCACTCGGAGTGTTGCTCAAAGAGTTGCGTCAGCTTTCTATATAAGTGCACTAGAAATTTACAGGAACAATATAAACCACAAAAACCGATGATCGTTGATCGGATCGGTGAACCGACACGATATGGCTCTTTAGACGCACTTATTAGAGAAGTATTTGGAGGAGAGCCATCTACAATGGGAGTTACTACTCGATTAGATGGTGACGGTGGTACTCCTACACGAGACAAGAATTGTGCAGTAGTCGGATCAAGGGTGATTCTTTTTGTTTGCACTCAAAATACGTTTTGTTGTAATTTTTTTTATACATTTCAGTGTTACACAGGAGGCGATTGCTGTACTGGACGTTGTCATGGATACCTTCATCAGTGCGTCACATAATTCAAACTGTAAGAAGCTGAGCAGATAAAATGTTTAATAAAATATTTGTAAAACTGCAATAGTTGAAAATTATTATTTGTTGGTTAAGATAGTGTTAGTCCATGGAGCAGCTCTCTATTATATATATGTGATTCCCAAGTAAACACTACAGATTTTCTGTAATCAATTATTAGTCTAGTTTCCTTAAACTTTTGGCGGAATTATATAGGAAACTCTCTTCTCTATGAAAATACATACAAGGTAAAGCTTAATCTTCCCCACAAAAATTTCAAAGTAAAGAACATTATCCCAACCTAGGATCATCTTCGGTTATGTGATACACAGTTTACAGAGCCTAGCTTATTTTGAATGCAAGTTCTGCATCACGGTAGGTTTCTCGGATTCTCTGAAATTAACTGTACATCCGAAGATGGGCTTAAGGGTAAACTGATGAGCATTTAAAGCGCCACGAGTATTGCGCTTGAACAACTTAAATGCAGGGAGAGTAAATCATGGGGCTGAGATGCCGGGCGTAGAAGAGAAATGGACACGCCTTAAGAATAATGTCGATAGTACTGCTGACTATATCTTAGGCAGTAGTCGTAGAAATCGGAACGACTGTTTCGATGACGTATGTAAGCTAGCGACTGGACGTAAGAATGTTGCGTACCGAGTCATGAACGCGGGCACCCGAAGATGAATATAAAGAACTCAGAAGATATGAAAAAACATTTCACCGCCGAAAGAAAGCAGCCTGGGAGAACAATCACGTCCGTGAACTATAATAGTACAGAGAGCGAGGACCGCACCCGGTGCGGAAGTAATACCAAAGAGTCCGCTGTAATACGCAATATACACCTCGTTGCATATATTGCAAACACAAAGAGGGTAATCTGATCGTCGATCTCAAAGGTATCTTAGAGCGATGGGAAGAGCACTTCACCAATGAACGAATACCACACTATGCTGCCGCCATCAAGCATAGACGAAGTTAGCAGAGCGATAAATCGGTGAAAAAATAATAATGCCAGGGGATTTGATGATATCCCAGCGAAGCTGATTAAAACAGGAGGACCCCCAATACACCAAGCAATTCATGAACTAATAGTGCAAGTATGGGGGGAAGAAGCGATGAAAGAAGTCTGGCAAAAAGGCATCTTTTGCAACATATATAAGAAAGAAGATATTACAACGTGCAGCAACTATCGTGGTATAACGTTGTTGAGTACCGCGTATAAGATTTTCTCCTCTTTCTTTCAAGACAGAGTAGCCCCATATGCTAAAGTCATCATTGGTCCATACCAATGTGGCTTCATCCCAGGCAAATCAACAACTATCAGATTTACACCCTTAGGCAGGTGATGGAAAAATATCTAGAGGTTCAAAACTCACTACACCAGCTTTTTATAGACTCTAAAGCCACCTATGATAGCCAGAGTAGAACCTTATCAAGCCATGAGAGAATTCAGCATCCCAAATAAACTGGCACTACTATCTAGGTTGACTATCACCAATGTTATAAGCCAAGTAAAAATATCCGGATCACTTTTAAGCCCATTCAACATATATAACGTACTCCGACAAGGGGATGGACTGGCCTGCGTCCTCTTCAACCTAGCGTTGAAGAAAGTGATCCGAGACTCTGACGTAACCGCGAAAGGAACCATCCTCTATATTCCATTCACATACTGGCTTACACAGACGATATTGACATCGTTGGTTGAAACCCAAGAGCTATACAGGAAGCTTTCAGCCAGATAGAGCAGGCGGTATGAAATCTGGGGCTGCATCTAAATGAGATCACAACAAAGTACATGGTGGCCATACCTACGAGTAGAAGATCCAACATTGGTCCCGCAATTAAAACAGTGGATCGCGAACCCTTTAATTAACCCGGGTCAACTGTAGCAGCCGATAACAACATGTAACCAGAAATACGCGCACGGTTGCTTAAAGTCAACAAAGCCTATTATAGTTTGTCAAGACTCTTCAAATCCAGGAACTTAACCATATCATCCAAGCTGCTTGTGTATAAGACAATGGTCATACAGGTACTTACATATGGATGGTGAGCAGAAAACCTAGCTCGCATGAGCGAAGAGGAGCCTTCTCGAATATCTTATGTGGTAGGATTTATGGAACACGAAAGCGAGGCCGGCCTTGAAGGATGGCATATACCAGGACGCCCAGAGTTTAGGGATGCAAAACTGGATGATATTGGCATCGGAAGCGGTGGAGGGACTTTTTGCGGGAGGCCATAAATAGTAATGAAAAATTGAAGCGAGCGTTAGCTACCATTTCAGGAATCTTGCTTGTATTTTATTTAAAGTGCAAGGAGCAATTTCTCCAACAGCACGAAAGTGGGAACAATAATTTCAAACGAAATGATGGATGATGCAGTTCGATGGCCAGAAAATAGTCAGTTAATTGGAACGGAGCTTTTCAACCAAGTGTGTCCAAGACTAATATGTCTTTCATCTTATCGGTTTGATGCTAAGTGTAACAATACTGCAATTTTATGTTATTTTTTGGGAAAAACAGTTGTTATTATCGCTAAGCATTCAAGTGATCATTTGAAAAGTTATAATTAAGTGAAATCTAACATGCAGTAGTGCAACGCTTGTCACTTAAATTTTCAAAAACTGTTTTTTTGTTGTTATTATTTGCTAAGTGATAAATTATAGGCTGTTGGTGAAATATAACCCGCGGTACGTAACACCTCTTTAAGTAGGGTTAAAGGATTTTCGAGAATAGTCTTGGCTAGTCTTCAAAAGTTCTTAAGAGAGGATTTAAGGGGGTGATCTACGACGTTCTTCCAGCAAACGTTTTTTCTGTGTAAGCAAAGTAGGATTTCCGGAACGAGCTATAACAAGGATGTAAGTTATTGTTCCGGCTTTTCAAATGGCAATTACACCTGCAAGGCCTTTATATTCACTCGTTCAATCTATTCAAATTGGGTAGAGCTGCACATAAGCGAGATCAAAATAAAATTTGGTAGCCGTTTCTAAGAACAAAGGTGCCAACAATTATAATTTGTATGATCGATATCATTTGTAGAAGACAACAGCGAAAGAGACCAAATCTTAGCTGACATATAAACATCCTTAAAACACAAATGATTATTTAGTACTTTAGAAAATGCCAAAATACATCAACAAGAATAGTTTTTATTTAACTTAATTTTTGATTTTTCAACATAAGTAAGTGCGTTAAAATGCTTGCTTTTAAAAAAAGTATGTCGTTATTGAATTCATTGACTGACTGGAGGGCGTCCAATCAGCTCCAGAAGATATGCATCCAATTCTTCCCTATTGTTTAGCAACGTATTTTCCTTCCGAAAAAATTCGTTCAATAATTTGATTTACTTCCTTACTCGTCAATTCCGACATATCTGGGGGAACTGCAAAAGAAATGTTAACCATTATATGAAAAGAAACGATGAACATTTAAGCTGTAAACAAATTAAATTTTTTTTATAATTTTCGATTGCGAAATAGCCTTACTGAGAAAATCCGAATCCTCGGAACTATCAATGTCGAAGTTGTCGACTGGATGAGAATTGGCCAATATTGCACCAATAAGGAAAACGAAAAGGAAGATCAACTTTAACTCAGCCATTTCAAAAATTTCGATTCACAGTACTAACGAGATAGAAGACTCTACAACAGAAATTTCGATTCACAATTGTACTGATTTAGAAGACACTACAGCATATTTATATCAAAATGGCTCAGAGTAAAATTGTTATCAACATAATAAAGACTTATACAGTTGTTTGTTTTATTCTATTGCGCATTCCTTTTTTTATCTTGTTTTTAACGTTCATTCGTTTGTAGTGGGATCCATGCAAAGTACCCTTACACATTGCTGACAAAAATATTTTGAAGATTTGGAAAAGTTTGTGCGTCTGACTGTTTGTTCAACTGTCTAATCATCGTGTCTCTCTAAGAGTATATATATGTCAGTTTGTTCATCTGTCACTTTATTTATCTGTCTATCCGTTTGTGCATATATGTTCATCTATCTACATATCCGATATAGGCAAAAAAATGGTTCTTCCTTTGGAAGAAAACAGCAAAATTGGGTTTTAAAAAAGCCTTTCCAGTTTTTGTTGCTTGTACAGATGGTCTTAAAGTGGGTGAATACTGACTATACAAATATTTAAATAATTTACCAAAATAAAATAGTTTTTAAAGCTTGATGGATGCTACAGTTGAAAATACCAATGTCATTCGAGGCATTCGCTCTATAAGCATTAGTAATTTTTAAATATTATTTTTAAGTAAACATAGACTTGGCGACGCCAGAAAATTAAGATACCAAATTTCTTAAACATTGCACAAACAAGCAAAATATTTTCTCGAGTATTTTTTAGAAATTCTCCAACTAATTATCAAACATTTACTTTTTTAATATATCCATACAACGGTTAAAAGTCTTCTTTTGGAACATTTTATTTTGAATTCTTTGATTGAAATTTGAGTTACCACGTCAGTACAACTTTTTATTTTAAAAATTATGTTATAACGAAAAAATCTAACACAGACTCTTTTGTAGGGAGTAGAGATTAAGAAGAAGCCATATACGAATCAAATTTGGATTTTAATTTTTTTGAGTCAAAGCTAACATCCTAATGGCAATCATAAGCATCTTTGTCCACTGTACAACCCACTGAAACTTTACATTTAAACTTTCATTAGTGTCATCTTTAAATAATTATTACGTTAATTCGCATGCACGTCCTTGCATTCCCTGTCAAATATTTAGGCGTTGGTAAAATATTGGTTAATCATCGTCATATTTGACCCTAGTTGGCTTATAACATTTGTCATGTAATGGTTAATCTAACAAACAATTAATGCTCTCAAACAAGTCAAAGACTGGTGTAAAGAGGTTGGACTAAGCGTCAATCCTGACAAGATAGTTTGCACCCTATTCACCAAAAGACAAAAAGTAACGTTACCAGCAATACAATTCCAAGGCAAAACCCTTCAATTAATGCCAGAAGCTAAATATTTAGGGTTATTGTTTGACAAAAAACTAACATGGAACCCCCACATATCATATATCACAAACAAAGCTAATAAAGCTTACTTTGCCTGTCAGCGTATGTTTGGCAAAACGTTGGGAATAAACCCGCAAATTACCCTCTGGCTATACCAAAGCATAATCAGACCCAGGATCACATACGCGGCCCCGGTTTGGTGGCCAAAAACAGAGCAATCAACGACACGCTCAAAACTGAACAAAATTCAAAGACTAATATGTCTAAGTGCAACGGGTGCAGTTAAGAGCTGCCCAACGGCAGCTCTGGAAAAACTTCTAGGACTTCCTCCCCTGCACATACACATCAAAAGCGAGGCTGTATCAAGAGCCACAAAACTAGAAATCCTTAAACAAATAAAGGCAAACAAACTAGGACACACCAGCATCATAACCAAAAAAGACTTGGAATATGTAACTGTCCAACCATCAGACCTAATGATAAAAACTACTAATTTCAACAGGAATTTTTCAATTAAAATACCCGATCGGAATCAAGTTGAAAATATCATAAGTACCATTCCAAACCATGCATCCATCTGGTACACAGACGGATCAAAAACAAACACAGGAACCGGAGCAGGAGTATTCGGACCCAGAATCACCCTACGAATACCCCTAGGAAGATCTCCAACAGTATTCCAGGCAGAAACTATAGCAATAGAAGCCTGCGTACTGGAATGTACTAAAAGAAAGTACAGAAGAACCGAGATCTATGTGATCTCAGACAGTCAAGTAGCATTGCTAGCATTAAAAGGTCCAGTCTTTTACTCTAAAACAACGTGGAGCTGTTTCCGCCACTTAGAAGAACTGGCCAAAAACAACAAAATCACACTTATGTGGTCTCCCGGACACTCAGGCATATCAGGAAACGAGGCAGCAGACCTATGCGCAAGAGAAGGCGCAGAAGGAATTTTCACTGGCCCAGAACCCAGCATTGCCTATTCCAAATGCCATATCAACAGAAAAATTAAAGAGTGGGAAAACGCTACTATCGAAGCAGAATGGAATTCTTCGCCTGGGATGAGACAAGCCAAGAAGCTTCTAAACTACAACATTAGTCATATGGACAGGGCCATCAAACTGGACCGCCATACACTAAGAACACTAATCTGGTATATGACAGGACATGGCCCATTCCAAGACCACCTTTTGAAAATAGGCAAATCCCAATCGGACCGCTGCCGATTCTGTAACGAGGCAACGGAAACGTCAGAGCATATACTCTTCGTATGCGTAGCCCTCACCCAGAAAAGAATGAAACATCTCAAGGCCTATACGGTTCCATGGCCGAATGCCAGACCAATCGCATTGTCAGATGTGGTGGCATTCACGAAGGAACTGAACAACCACATAATGTGGTAAAACGTCAGGGACGCACAATAGACCTAAAGGTCGCAGTGCTCAGGGCTGTTCGGCCCCACCTAATAAATTAATAATAATAATAATAATGGTTAATCTATTGGCACGAAAATGTAAAAAGAAATATTTCATTGCAGTGTACATACTACATTGAATTGCATTAGAATTAAGGAATTACCAAAAATCATGGCATCTATTTAGGCTCAGTAATATCTTTATATATAAAAATGATTGTGAGTTTGTATGTAATCACATAACGCCTAAATCACTAGACGTATCGAAACCACATTCACACCACATGTTCGTTTGATGCTCTTATAAGTAAATCGCTTTTTTTGTATCTGGTAGGTGCCGCCGGAATCGAGATGTCATCCGGCGTAAAATACGCCATCGCGCATACGCCACTGCCCGTATCGAAGCCATATTCACACCATATGTTCGTTTGGTGTTCCGATAAGTTCGAATTTTTTGATAGGTTGCGCTGGAGTGGAAATCTTTATGAAAATGTTGTTTGGTCTGTTGGTAGATATTTTTGTAACCTCATCGCGCCTAAGCCCCTGGACATATTGAAGCTAAATTTACACCATATTTTCGATTGGTACACAAAAATGGTTCATATCTTTTTTGAGCCTGGTAGGAGATACTGGAGTCAGAATATTTTTGAAAATGTCATTCTGCATATATGTATATCTAAACTCATCACGTATAAACCATACGAAGCGATATTTTAAAACCGTAAGCTAATTTGGTGCGATAAAGTATATTACATAAAGAGTTAGGAAAGTGGACGTTAAGCACTTTTCAGCGATTCAGCACGCTATTTTTCACACGACCAAAACAATTTCTCTGCTAAACTGCTCATGAGAAATGCAAAACTACTGTGAGAATATGTGTTCGCTGAGACTGCAAAAAATAACAATGGTATTTTCTATGTTAACACGCTAGTGTGAATAATGCCTACTTTCGAGGGTAGGTTATAGCGTAGGAAACAGTCACTTTC
This sequence comes from Nephrocerus scutellatus, assembly GCA_947095585.1. Lineage (NCBI taxonomy): Eukaryota > Metazoa > Arthropoda > Insecta > Diptera > Pipunculidae > Nephrocerus > Nephrocerus scutellatus. The sequence continues at coordinate 125,723,262 of OX352761.1, read as the reverse complement.
GTCTATGGTCGTTTTTTGGATCCAATATATATGGCGTTAGAGTCGAGAAATTTACGAAAATGTGTATTTACGTTTGTAACGAGTTAAAATCTCGGTATTTGGTAGTTATTGGTGAAGGTTTTTGTGTAGGGGGGTGGTCCAGCGGGTCGCGAATAACACCGGGGTTATCAACTAGTTGTATATAAAAGTAAGGCCCAATAATATTGTAATATTAAAGTTATATTTTCCCCTCATATAGGAACTTCTATATAACAGTTATACGTGTGCTTAGAAGTATATTCTGGTATTTCCTAGGTTGTTCTCCACGAATAGAACCTTAAATAAAGAAACTTTATCACAGTAAGTTATTTTAAATTTGGAAGTGAACCAGACTACTTGAAAAGTTAAAAAGTAGATAGACCTACCGCCTACGTTGAATAATAGTGTTATAATTGAATAATAAGTAATCACAAGTGTAAATTTGTAAACTTTTGCTATTTGTTAATTAAAGTTGTAATTTGTAAATTTACGAACTTGTGTTGTATTTTTATTTGCAAAATCAATTATGAACTTTAGACTTTTACATATATTGTTTAGTGAGTTGTGGAAATGGTATTTTTCCATCGCCTGCTTAAGTGCGAAAATCTGATCAGCTGTTAATTTGCCTGTGACTAAGCTAGACTGGTATAAGCCAATCATGACTTTCACGCATTGGCCAGTCGTCATGTCTTTTAGAATTGAGGAGAAAATATAATACGCGGTTCTCAATAACATCATATCATCACAATTGCTGAACGTTTTTGTACATCTTTCTCATATATAGCGCATTTTCGTTCTTCTGAAATCGTTTCTTCCTCCTACATTTGCACTATTTTTTCATTAATTGCTTGGTTGAGATAACATCTGATCTGAAACGTTACCGCTTTTTAAAAGATTTATCGTCGTTCTAACTAACTACGTTCTATCTCACTACGTTCTAACTTCTAACTAACTTCTTCTACGCCTGGAGGCGGCAGCAGTCTTTGTTGGAGCCTCCAATGCCGGCAATATATTTATCTTGTCTTCCGAGCCCTTTATATTTTTCTTCGCGTGCCTGCAAAGATTGTTGCATTACGCAACCTTTTTACGTTAGTCGGTTACTTTCATCAACGTTTAATAATAGGGCATTTCTAATCACAGTAGCGTGTCCATTCAACTTCTTCGTCTTCCATCTTAGCTTCAGGACTTAATCTTCTTTAATTTAGTTTCTACACTTTATTTTACTTTATTTTTCAAGATTCATGTACAAAAATTATAAGAATGTATTAATGTACCATCTTAATTATGAATCAGTGTGTATCAATTCTAAGTTGGAAGGAAGTGGAAGATTATCTGATATTGAAATATGTAAACAATTTCATAGCGTATGCCAGCTATCTTTGAAGAACTAAGCGATAAACAAAGTTTTTATTTTTTAACTGAACAAGGTCGCATGTACCGTCGAAAAATATGAATTCTGATAAAAAATTGTTTTATTAGTGTGCTTCTGATGACTGAAGTTCTGTGATACTCGTGGGTACACAAGTCAAGTTGTTTACGTGATCATAGGTTGTTTTTCCGACTTTTTACGACTCTCTACTGGTGATGGTATGGTGTAAGTAACCTCAGAAAAAAAAACTCGCATTGAGTTAGGACTTATTAGCAGTTTAAGGGCTAACTTTTAGCAAACCAGCATGAATTAATGGAGTATTCTCCAGCAATCACTAGTAACCAGGATATTGGCCACATTTTTGGTCATGTATTTATACATAAGTGAGCACCATAGCTCTAGTGGTTAGTTTGTCGCACAACTAATCTTGAGGTGTGAAAAAAGGTTTTTCATGGTTCCTCGTCCTTGCTCTTGAGAATTTCTGACAAGCGTCTGAGAGTATAATTTGGTTGTGCCAAATATTATTTTATTATTTTAACATCAACTCAACCATACATATTATATATCGTATCAAGTGTTTTCGAGTCATTATCGAGATGAGAATAGTTGTAGGCTTTTTTATGGACGCCCGAAGAATTTAAAGCGTTATTATAACTGCCATAAATGATTATAGGCGATTTTTTAAAGCATAATAAGGGTTTTGATTGTGGGCACCGTGGCCCAGTGGTAATGCGTGTGGCTACTGAGCAGGAGGTTCGTGGTTCAAACCCCAGTAACACCAAAAGTATTTTTCACGGTGTCCCACCTCTCGCCAAGGGAATACTCCCTGAATGACTTGCGCCACGGCAATAATATCACATTTCTCACGTTTGTAGGCGGTTTCAATTTTATTTTCTCGGAATTCTCCCTGATTCATTGAAAAAAGCAATACGGAAAAAACGATCACGAAACTAAAACGACGCGAGTCCAAATGCTTTAATGAATGGATCATGGTCAAGGAAAACTACAAAAAACCTTGACCAAGAAAATATTACACAAGAAAACAAAAAAATCACATACGTAAGCCTTCAAAATTCTTGGAGCCTCTATTGAAAAAAATTCGGTCTTTCAGGAACTAGCTGACTTCTTTCTTGAATGCCCACAACTTGACAGTTAATTGTACCGGAAAAAGGCACGCACAACTATCGAGCCGATAAGCTCCAGCGCCAAACATTACATCAAGGATGAGCGAAAAATCTTGACTCAAATTGAGCTCTTGATGATTCTCTGCGGTTCCTCGTAACTTCCTCCAATTCAGGCTTTTTATGATGATTTGAAATTTGATTCTATTCTTTTAAATTTTTATGATTTAAAAAGAAATAATTAAAAAGTTAAAAATTTTATTCCGAAAAACGAGCGACTACTACGACAATTGGTTATCTCCTTTATGGACAAACATTTAAAAGGTATTCAAGTACACACGTCCTGGAGCAAATTTCCATAAAAGTATCTTATATATATTATCTATATTATATATAAATTTGAACGTTTTCTTGTTGTTTTTTTTATACAAATGCAAACCTTCGTTATGTGAAAGAAACCGTAAGTATATTTCCGCCAAGCAAAACCTACTTTTTGGAGGATTAAAATTGCGGTTTTTTTTACAGTCTTCACACAAGTACTTAATACCATTTGGCAACAGTCATTTTTATAAATATAGATTAATTTGAAAGTATGTTTGTTTTTTGTAGTATAGTAGTTTTTTGCCAGTATATAATACAAAAAAAATCGTTGGTTCTTCCGGTTGGTTTTTGTAGCACAGTTTTATTTCTTTGTATTCGGTTGGTTTTCGTAGCATAGTCTTAGGTTTTTTTATTGGGTCGGTGTATATAATTTTCTTTTCTATATAATACATAAAAAAAACATTGCTTCTTTGGATGGATTTTTATAGCATAGTTTTAGTTTTTTTAGGTATATGATTTTTTCTATATACAACACACAAAGAAAACGTTAGCTCCCCCGGTTGTTCTTTGTAGCATAGTTTTAAGGCTTTGTTTTCGGTTGGTGAATATGATAAAAAAACATCTTATATGAATATAAGTTTTAAAATGTGTTTCTTTTTTTAACAAATTCACACCGTTGACTGTAGATTTTTTTTTTCATTCACTCATTTTTGGAAGGTCAGTAGTTGGGTCAGGGGGAAGGGGCAGCTGGGAAGCGACCGACGAGTACTCTCGCTAGTATTATACCGGGTGACTGACACGAAGTGTTACCAAATTAAGACTGTCATTGCTGTCAAACCAGTGATAACAGAGCGCTAAAATTTACACTAATTACAGTTCATTCCATTGTTTACAAGCATACAAAAGCATTTTAGTGGAAAATATTCAGAAAAAAAGTTATCCGCAATGGAATTCAAGCGTAATAGTGTGATTGCTCTGTATTTGGCTGGAAAACCACAGCCGCAGATTGTTAACCAGTTAAAACATCTGCATGTGAATAAAATGTTTGTGTATCGCACCATAAATCGTAATAACGATACTGCCAGCATTATAAAACGCCATGGTGGTAAACCGAAACGCACTGCAACATCGCCGGATATCATTCGGAAGGTGAAGGCCAAATTGGCTCGGAATCCGCACCGTAGCGGCATAAAAATAGCCCGTGAGGCGAACATTTCGCTCGCACGGATGCAGCACATATTGGAAGATCATCTTGGACTAAAGGCCTGGAAATTCCAAAAAACGCATGGTCTCACCGATGCTCGAAAAAAAGTTAGAGTGGAAAGAGCAAAGGAGTTGTTACTCTTGCACGAAAGTGGCGATTTGCCGAATTTGGTTTTCTCCGATGAGTCACCGTTCGTTATTGAGCAATATGTGAACAAGCAAAATGACCGGATTTACTTGCCCGGCCGTTCTACTGAAAATTTGGACCAACGGATTGCCACTCGAAACCAAGCGCCGCCGATGGTGATGGTTTGGCCGCCGTAACGGCCGAAAGCCGTTCACCACTCGGTTTTTTTTGGACCGTGGCATCAAGATAAATGCTCAAATTTATCGGGATCATGTGTTGGAGGGAGCGTTGAAGCCTTCTGCACAAAAACATTTTGGCCGCAGAGCCTGGACATTTCAACAGGACTCGGCGCCGAGTCATAAATCGCTCGTCAATTAAGATTGGCTGAGAAACAACGTTCCGCGGTTCATTTCCACTGCCCAATGGCTTCAAAATTCACCGGATGCAAATCCGCTAGATTCTCGGTTTGGGGTATTTTGAGAGGCAAGGTTGGTACAAAAAAATACCGAAGTGTCGATCATCTCAAGCAAGCGCTTCGCCGGGAATGGGCCAAAATACCACAGAGCCACTTTCGTGCTGCATGCAATAGCTTTGTCGGCCGTTTGAAGGCCATAATCGCGGCTAAGGGTGGCCAAATCGAAAACGGCTAGTGCAGTTCGAAAATTTTAATATTTATGAACATTTTTTACTTTGATTCAATAAAATTCATGAAAAAATAAAAATTCTGTGGCGTTTTGTTTTGGTAACACTTCGTGTCAGTCACCCTGTTTAAGTATGAGCCCATATTTGTACTTGCGTTGATACTCGTATAATGAAATACAGCAACATAAGCACGGAAAATATATTTTGTGCATTTGCACAGTGGGCATTTGTATATTATAATTCTTTTTTGGAAGTAACATGCTTATGTTTACCTTGTTAGAGACTTAGCTATAAACATAATTCTATTAAGCTGAGAAGACAAAAAAAAACAAACATTAAAATTACTTTAACTATGTTTTTATAGTGTGATAGCATTAACAATAGAAATAATTATAACAATAATGATTATATTATACATACTCATTTAGAATTTGAAATTTCAAATTTTTAGAAAATTTTTCAAAAAGATTATTAAGATATACAGATATTTTTTTTAATATTCGGCTCTTTATGAACATCTTTGATTGAAGCAAAGAAACCCTCAATAGATTTTCAAACACCACCAAAAGAATTCCAGACGTCCTACCAAACGACCAAAAAAGACCTTCGAAATTCTCGCAAAAGATCACCCAAAATACACCACAAGAACATTCGCCTACCCGACCCCCCCCCCCCCTAGACAACAAAAGAATAAGCCTAAGTGACTCTCTAAAGACCTCCGAAGGACCCTCCAAAATGACCACAAAAGGAACAATATGAACCGCAAAGAACCTAGAAAAACACACACAAAAGATCACCGAAACATTCTCAAAATACCCCTAAATGCCCCATAAAATACCCAAAAGATCTTCTAAAAACCTCTAAACAACTGCCAAAAGACCCTCAACAGACTTAAGTACAGCCAAGATGTTGAAAAGCGTTTAGTGGTTTGTGTACTGGATATTGCATTGATCAGCATTGCGTAGCGGACAGTGAAAAATTAAATCATTAGTTCGCACTTTCGTAACGCTCTCAATTTTACCCCTTAAAAAAAATTCAAAAAACCGGTGAGTACGGTGGCCACTGAAGAAATTCCACATTTTGCTCTCTTACCCAATTTTAAACTAACAGCGCCGTGCGATGTCCTGCTGGAAAGTCCAATTTATGAGCCCAAAAACATCACAACATTTGGGAGACTGTCTTTCCAGTATTCGACCTTGTACGATATTGCAGGAGATCTACGACAATATTTCGGGAACGACCTATAAGAATCCGTAAGGATATATGTTATTCTTTCCTGTTTTTCAGATGGCAATCACAACTATAAGGTCTTTGCATTTCACTCATTCATGCTATTCAAATTGTATAAAGTTGCACATAAGTGAGAGCAAAATAAAGTTTGGTAGCCGTTTCTAAGAACAAAAGTGCCAACTTTTAAAACTTATATGTGTGAGACAACAGCGAAACAGACCAAAACTTTGCCGACTTAAAAGGTCCTTTAAACTCAAATTCTTATTTAAAACAAGTCCTTAGAACGCCAGAGTATATCTACGAGAATAATTTTTATTAAACTTAATTTTTAATCTTTCAACATAAGTAAGTGCGTTAAAATGCATGCTTTTAAAAAAATTATGTCGTTATTGAATTCATTGACTGACTGGAGGGCGTCCAAACAGCTCCAGAAGATATGCATCCAATTTTTCCTTATCGTTTAGTAACGAATTTTCATCTACCTTTAGTGGAGGTGTCCCAAAAAGTTGTTCAAGCATAAAGTCTATTTCCTCACTTTCCGACATTTCTGACACAAATTCATCATCTGGTGGAGGAACTGCAAAAGAAATGTTAACCATTATATGAAAAGGAACGATGAACATTTAAGCTGTAAACAAATTAAATTTTTTTATAATTTTCGGTTGCGAAATATCCTTACTGAGATAATCTGCATCCTCGGAATTATCAATGTCTAAGTTGTCGACTGGATGGGAATTGGCCAATATTGCACCAATAAGGAAAACGATAAGGAAGAGCAACTTTAACTCAGCCATTTCAAAAAATTCGATTCACAATACTACCGAGATAGACGACGCTAAAATTAAGATTCGCAATTCTACTGGTTTGGAAGATATTTATATCAAAATGGCTCAGAATAAAATTGTTATCGCAACATTATAAAGATTTAAACAGTTGTTTGTTTTATTCTATTGCGTATTTCGTTTTTTAACTTGTTTTTTTAAGTTTATTTAGATGTCATGGCAGCCATGCAAAGTACACTTACTTATTGCTGCCCAAATTATTTTGAAGATTTGGAAAAGTCTGTCCGTCTTTCTGTTTGCTCAACTGTCAACTTTTGATTGCCAATTTCCGTGTTTGTCTTTCTACGAGTATATATATGTCAGTTGTTTCATCTATCACTTTATGTATCTGTTTATAAATTTGCCCATATTTATGTCTTTCAGTCATCTATCTTCTCATCTATTCTGTTCATCTATTTACATATACGATATGTGTTAAAAAATTCTACTGCCTTTGATAGAAACCAACAAAATTTGGTTTTAAAAAAGCCTTCCCTGTTTTTGGTGCTCGTTTTTGGTGACTACTGACTGTACCAATATTTTATTAATTTAGCAAAACTAAATAGTTTATAAGGCTCGATGCTATAGCTGAAAATAAATATATCATTTAAAATTATCTAACAACACAAACAGCAATACAACAAAACATGTGAACATTCCTTAAAATTGCTGTTGAATAATGCGTTGGCATTAGCTCTATTAGCGAGTAATTTTTAAATATTATCTTTAAGTAAACATAGACTTAACGACGCTAAAAAATATTAAGATACCAAACTTCTTAACTGTTGCACAAACTGGCAAAACAAATTTCTCGGGTATTTTTAGAAATTATCAAACTAATTATCAAATGGTTTTTTTTTCTTTTACCATACCAAGGCAAAAAATCTTATTTGGCAAATTTTAATTGGAACTTTTTTTAATGAAATTTGAGCTACCACGTCAGTACAAATTACATAGTAAAAGTTAGTACGTAAGTACGTAAAAGAAAGTCGTGTTGTGCCCACACCTCCATTTTTTATTTTTAAAATCATTTTTTAACGAACAAATCTACCAAAGGATTATTTTGAGGCGTAGAGATTAACAAGCATCAATATGCGAATAAAAGTTGGGTTTTAATTGTTAGGAATAACAGCTAACATCGCAATGACAACCATAAGCAACTTGTAAACTGTCCATCCCACTAAAACTTTATATTTAAAGCTTTCATTAGTTTCCTCTTTTATTGATTATTTAGTCATTTCGCATGTACGTACTTGCAATAACTGTCACATATTTAGGCGTTGGTAAAATATTGATTAATCATCGTCGTATTTGGCCCTACTACCGGGGTCTGAACTCCCTAAAAAATTATTGCACCAGTCATGATTTCTATCCGATGTTGTGCATGTTCTGGTTCCATGCTGTTATGGGTTGCTACAATTGACCCATAATACTTTAATAATTGTAGCTCTCGCCGTTACATCAGAGTCTCATGTCACTTTTTTCAACATCAAGTTAAAGAGGACGCAGTCCATTCCATCCCGTGTCCGAGCCTGTTATTGATGTAGAATTGATTTGATACTGATAGTATCTTAACTAGGCTTATAACATTAGTCATTTCATTGTTATTGTTACGAAAATGTAAAAAAAATATTTTAAATAATTAAAATTCATAATAAATTTCTTGTAGTGCTGCTTACTCAAAAATATTTTACGTACTGTTCATGCTTGTAAAGGGTGTTTTTTTGGGAGGTTTGTTTTTCCGATAGATGTCGTTTTATTTTATGACAGTTGTTTTGACAGCTGAAAGTGGCATTTCTACTCAGTATTGTTTGGCAAATCATTATGAAAAAAAAAAAAAAAAAAAAAAAAAAAAAAATTACATTTGTGAAAAATAGTCGTGGTAGCCATATGCCAGAAATTGTGTTTAAATGTTAAATGCCAAAAAATTATCTACCAAATAAAAAAAAATTTTGGTCATTTCATAATTTTATATGTGTTTTATTCAAAAAAAAAATCGGCAACCTCTTAAAAAAACACGTTATATCTAACGGGTGTTTTCTTAAGAGGTTGCCGATTTTTTTTTTGAATAAAACACATATAAAATTATGAAATGACTAAAATTTTTTTTTATTTGGTAGATAATTTTTTGGCATTTAACATTTAAACACAATTTCTGGCATATGGCTACCACGACTATTTTTCACAAATGTCATTTTTTTTTTCATAATGATTTGCCAAACAATACTGAGTAGAAATGCCACTTTGAGCTGTCAAAACAACTGTCATAAAATAAAACGACATCTATCGGAAAAACAAACCTCCCAAAAAAATACCCTATATAAAGGAAAAATAAGCATTGTATTGAATTTTATTAGAATTAATAAATTCCCCAACTTGTTTGAGAATCACTGTGGAGTGTGGTTTTCTCCTTTTTTTTTATATGTTTAAACTTATTGCCAAGGGAATACTCCCTGAATGACTTGCGCCACGGCAATAATATCACATTTCTCACGTTTGTAGGCGGTTTCAATTTTATTTTCTCGGAATTCTCCCTGATTCATTGAAAAAAGCAATACGGAAAAAACGATCACGAAACTAAAACGACGCGAGTCCAAATGCTTTAATGAATGGATCATGGTCAAGGAAAACGACAAAAAACCTTGACCAAGAAAATATTACACAAGAAAACAAAAAAATCACATACGTAAGCCTTCAAAATTCTTGGAGCCTCTATTGAAAAAAATTCGGTCTTTCAGGAACTAGCTGACTTCTTTCTTGAATGCCCACAACTTGACAGTTAATTGTACCGGAAAAAGGCACGCACAACTATCGAGCCGATAAGCTCCAGCGCCAAACATTACATCAAGGATGAGCGAAAAATCTTGACTCAAATTGAGCTCTTGATGATTCTCTGCGGTTCCTCGTAACTTCCTCCAATTCAGGCTTTTTATGATGATTTGAAATTTGATTCTATTCTTTTAAATTTTTATGATTTAAAAAGAAATAATTAAAAAGTTAAAAATTTTATTCCGAAAAACGAGCGACTACTACGACAATTGGTTATCTCCTTTATGGACAAACATTTAAAAGGTATTCAAGTACACACGTCCTGGAGCAAATTTCCATAAAAGTATCTTATATATATTATCTATATTATATATAAATTTGAACGTTTTCTTGTTGTTTTTTTTATACAAATGCAAACCTTCGTTATGTGAAAGAAACCGTAAGTATATTTCCGCCAAGCAAAACCTACTTTTTGGAGGATTAAAATTGCGGTTTTTTTTACAGTCTTCACACAAGTACTTAATACCATTTGGCAACAGTCATTTTTATAAATATAGATTAATTTGAAAGTATGTTTGTTTTTTGTAGTATAGTAGTTTTTTGCCAGTATATAATACAAAAAAAATCGTTGGTTCTTCCGGTTGGTTTTTGTAGCACAGTTTTATTTCTTTGTATTCGGTTGGTTTTCGTAGCATAGTCTTAGGTTTTTTTATTGGGTCGGTGTATATAATTTTCTTTTCTATATAATACATAAAAAAAACATTGCTTCTTTGGATGGATTTTTATAGCATAGTTTTAGTTTTTTTAGGTATATGATTTTTTCTATATACAACACACAAAGAAAACGTTAGCTCCCCCGGTTGTTCTTTGTAGCATAGTTTTTGGGCTTTGTTTTCGGTTGGTGAATATGATAAAAAAACATCTTATATGAATATAAGTTTTAAAATATGTTTCTTTTTTTAACAAATTCACACCGTTGACTGTAGATTTTTTTTTTCATTCACTCATTTTTGGAAGGTCAGTAGTTGGGTCAGGGGGAAGGGGCAGCTGGGAAGCGACCGACGAGTACTCTCGCTAGTATTATACCGGGTGACTGACTGACACGAAGTGTTACCAACTTAAGACTGTCATTGCTGTCAAACCAGTGATAACAGAGCGCTAAAATTTACACTAATTACAGTTCATTCCATTGTTTACAAGCATACAAAAGCATTTTAGTGGAAAATATTCAGAAAAAAAGTTATCCGCAATGGAATTCAAGCGTAATAGTGTGATTGCTCTGTATTTGGCTGGAAAACCACAGCCGCAGATTGTTAACCAGTTAAAACATCTGCATGTGAATAAAATGTTTGTGTATCGCACCATAAATCGTAATAACGATACTGCCAGCATTATAAAACGCCATGGTGGTAAACCGAAACGCACTGCAACATCGCCGGATATCATTCGGAAGGTGAAGGCCAAATTGGCTCGGAATCCGCACCGTAGCGGCATAAAAATAGCCCGTGAGGCGAACATTTCGCTCGCACGGATGCAGCACATATTGAAAGATCATCTTGGACTAAAGGCCTGGAAATTCCAAAAAACGCATGGTCTCACCGATGCTCGAAAAAAAGTTAGAGTGGAAAGAGCAAAGGAGTTGTTACTCTTGCACGAAAGTGGCGATTTGCCGAATTTGGTTTTCTCCGATGAGTCACCGTTCGTTATTGAGCAATATGTGAACAAGCAAAATGACCGGATTTACTTGCCCGGCCGTTCTACTGAAAATTTGGACCAACGGATTGCCACTCGAAACCAAGCGCCGCCGATGGTGATGGTTTGGCCGCCGTAACGGCCGAAAGCCGTTCACCACTCGGTTTTTTTTGGACCGTGGCATCAAGATAAATGCTCAAATTTATCGGGATCATGTGTTGGAGGGAGCGTTGAAGCCTTCTGCACAAAAACATTTTGGCCGCAGAGCCTGGACATTTCAACAGGACTCGGCGCCGAGTCATAAATCGCTCGTCAATTAAGATTGGCTGAGAAACAACGTTCCGCGGTTCATTTCCACTGCCCAATGGCTTCAAAATTCACCGGATGCAAATCCGCTAGATTCTCGGTTTGGGGTATTTTGAGAGGCAAGGTTGGTACAAAAAAATACCGAAGTGTCGATCATCTCAAGCAAGCGCTTCGCCGGGAATGGGCCAAAATACCACAGAGCCACTTTCGTGCTGCATGCAATAGCTTTGTCGGCCGTTTGAAGGCCATAATCGCGGCTAAGGGTGGCCAAATCGAAAACGGCTAGTGCATTTCGAAAATTTTAATATTTATGAACATTTTTTACTTTGATTCAATAAAATTCATGAAAAAATAAAAATTCTGTGGCGTTTTGTTTTGGTAACACTTCGTGTCAGTCACCCTGTTTAAGTATGAGCCCATATTTGTACTTGCGTTGATACTCGTATAATGAAATACAGCAACATAAGCACGGAAAATATATTTTGTGCATTTGCACAGTGGGCATTTGTATATTATAATTCTTTTTTGGAAGTAACATGCTTATGTTTACCTTGTTAGAGACTTAGCTATAAACATAATTCTATTAAGCTGAGAAGACAAAAAAAAACAAACATTAAAATTACTTTAACTATGTTTTTATAGTGTGATAGCATTAACAATAGAAATAATTATAACAATAATGATTATATTATACATACTCATTTAGAATTTGAAATTTCAAATTTTTAGAAAATTTTTCAAAAAGATTATTAAGATATACAGATATTTTTTTTAATATTCGGCTCTTTATGAACATCTTTGATTGAAGCAAAGAAACCCTCAATAGATTTTCAAACACCACCAAAAGAATTCCAGACGTCCTACCAAACGACCAAAAAAGACCTTCGAAATTCTCGCAAAAGATCACCCAAAATACACCACAAGAACATTCGCCTACCCGACCCCCCCCCCCCTAGACAACAAAAGAATAAGCCTAAGTGACTCTCTAAAGACCTCCGAAGGACCCTCCAAAATGACCACAAAAGGAACAATATGAACCGCAAAGAACCTAGAAAAACACACACAAAAGATCACCGAAACATTCTCAAAATACCCCTAAATGCCCCATAAAATACCCAAAAGATCTTCTAAAAACCTCTAAACAACTGCCAAAAGACCCTCAACAGACTTAAGTACAGCCAAGATGTTGAAAAGCGTTTAGTGGTTTGTGTACTGGATATTGCATTGATCAGCATTGCGTAGCGGACAGTGAAAAATTAAATCATTAGTTCGCACTTTCGTAACGCTCTCAATTTTACCCCTTAAAAAAAATTCAAAAAACCGGTGAGTACGGTGGCCACTGAAGAAATTCCACATTTTGCTCTCTTACCCAATTTTAAACTAACAGCGCCGTGCGATGTCCTGCTGGAAAGTCCAATTTATGAGCCCAAAAACATCACAACATTTGGGAGACTGTCTTTCCAGTATTCGACCTTGTACGATATTGCAGGAGATCTACGACAATATTTCGGGAACGACCTATAAGAATCCGTAAGGATATATGTTATTCTTTCCTGTTTTTCAGATGGCAATCACAACTATAAGGTCTTTGCATTTCACTCATTCATGCTATTCAAATTGTATAAAGTTGCACATAAGTGAGAGCAAAATAAAGTTTGGTAGCCGTTTCTAAGAACAAAAGTGCCAACTTTTAAAACTTATATGTGTGAGACAACAGCGAAACAGACCAAAACTTTGCCGACTTAAAAGGTCCTTTAAACTCAAATTCTTATTTAAAACAAGTCCTTAGAACGCCAGAGTATATCTACGAGAATAATTTTTATTAAACTTAATTTTTAATCTTTCAACATAAGTAAGTGCGTTAAAATGCATGCTTTTAAAAAAATTATGTCGTTATTGAATTCATTGACTGACTGGAGGGCGTCCAAACAGCTCCAGAAGATATGCATCCAATTTTTCCTTATCGTTTAGTAACGAATTTTCATCTACCTTTAGTGGAGGTGTCCCAAAAAGTTGTTCAAGCATAAAGTCTATTTCCTCACTTTCCGACATTTCTGACACAAATTCATCATCTGGTGGAGGAACTGCAAAAGAAATGTTAACCATTATATGAAAAGGAACGATGAACATTTAAGCTGTAAACAAATTAAATTTTTTTATAATTTTCGGTTGCGAAATATCCTTACTGAGATAATCTGCATCCTCGGAATTATCAATGTCTAAGTTGTCGACTGGATGGGAATTGGCCAATATTGCACCAATAAGGAAAACGATAAGGAAGAGCAACTTTAACTCAGCCATTTCAAAAAATTCGATTCACAATACTACCGAGATAGACGACGCTAAAATTAAGATTCGCAATTCTACTGGTTTGGAAGATATTTATATCAAAATGGCTCAGAATAAAATTGTTATCGCAACATTATAAAGATTTAAACAGTTGTTTGTTTTATTCTATTGCGTATTTCGTTTTTTAACTTGTTTTTTTAAGTTTATTTAGATGTCATGGCAGCCATGCAAAGTACACTTACTTATTGCTGCCCAAATTATTTTGAAGATTTGGAAAAGTCTGTCCGTCTTTCTGTTTGCTCAACTGTCAACTTTTGATTGCCAATTTCCGTGTTTGTCTTTCTACGAGTATATATATGTCAGTTGTTTCATCTATCACTTTATGTATCTGTTTATAAATTTACCCATATTTATGTCTTTCAGTCATCTATCTTCTCATCTATTCTGTTCATCTATTTACATATACGATATGTGTTAAAAAATTCTACTGCCTTTGATAGAAACCAACAAAATTTGGTTTTAAAAAAGCCTTCCCTGTTTTTGGTGCTCGTTTTTGGTGACTACTGACTGTACCAATATTTTATTAATTTAGCAAAACTAAATAGTTTATAAGGCTCGATGCTATAGCTGAAAATAAATATATCATTTAAAATTATCTAACAACATAAACAGCAATACAACAAAACATGTGAACATTCCTTAAAATTGCTGTTGAATAATGCGTTGGCATTAGCTCTATTAGCGAGTAATTTTTAAATATTATCTTTAAGTAAACATAGACTTAACGACGCTAAAAAATATTAAGATACCAAACTTCTTAACTGTTGCACAAACTGGCAAAACAAATTTCTCGGGTATTTTTAGAAATTATCAAACTAATTATCAAATGGTTTTTTTTTCTTTTACCATACCAAGGCAAAAAATCTTATTTGGCAAATTTTAATTGGAACTTTTTTTAATGAAATTTGAGCTACCACGTCAGTACAAATTACATAGTAAAAGTTAGTACGTAAGTACGTAAAAGAAAGTCGTGTTGTGCCCACACCTCCATTTTTTATTTTTAAAATCATTTTTTAACGAACAAATCTACCAAAGGATTATTTTGAGGCGTAGAGATTAACAAGCATCAATATGCGAATAAAAGTTGGGTTTTAATTGTTAGGAATAACAGCTAACATCGCAATGACAACCATAAGCAACTTGTAAACTGTCCATCCCACTAAAACTTTATATTTAAAGCTTTCATTAGTTTCCTCTTTTATTGATTATTTAGTCATTTCGCATGTACGTACTTGCAATAACTGTCACATATTTAGGCGTTGGTAAAATATTGATTAATCATCGTCGTATTTGGCCCTACTACCGGGGTCTGAACTCCCTAAAAAATTATTGCACCAGTCATGATTTCTATCCGATGTTGTGCATGTTCTGGTTCCATGCTGTTATGGGTTGCTACAATTGACCCATAATACTTTAATAATTGTAGCTCTCGCCGTTACATCAGAGTCTCATGTCACTTTTTTCAACATCAAGTTAAAGAGGACGCAGTCCATTCCATTCCGTGTCCGAGCCTGTTATTGATGTAGAATTGATTTGATATTGATAGTATCTTAACTAGGCTTATAACATTAGTCATTTCATTGTTATTGTTACGAAAATGTAAAAAAAATATTTTAAATAATTAAAATTCATAATAAATTTCTTGTAGTGCTGCTTACTCAAAAATATTTTACGTACTGTTCATGCTTGTATAAAGGAAAAATAAGCATTGTATTGAATTTTATTAGAATTAATAAATTACCAAAAATCATAGCATATATTTAGGCTCAGTAATATTATATATAACAGTTCTGCTCAATAATATTGTGTATAAAAGTTATATTTTCCCTCATATGGGAACTTGGGAGATTATACCAGTATGTTCTGGTATTTTCTCCAAAAATAGAATCTTCTCGGAATTATTGATTTGGTATAAATACCGCAACTTTATCACAGTGAGTTATTTTAAATTTGGATGTGAAAAGTAGATAGAGCCGCTTAAGTGAATAGTAAGAAATCGCCAGTGTAAATTTGTGAACTTTTGATATTTGCTGATGAAATTTGAATTAAATTTCGTAAGTCTATGTACATAGACGTGTGAGTTTATTTGGGATGTCGAGTTCTTTCATGGATTTATAAAGTTACACTCCAGCTATGATATAAATGAAAGTAAAATGTTAAGTGAGTTTATAGAATCGATTTTTCATCGCCTGCCTTAGTGTGAAAATCAGATCAGCTTTTAATTAAGCTACACTGGTATTAGCCAACGATGACTTTAGCATATGGACAGTCCTCTGTTGTAGGACTTATGAGAAAATCCTATACGCAGTACTGAACAACATTATGCCATCACAATTGCTGAACGTCTTTATATATCTTTCTTATATCTTATCTTATATGTAGCACATTTTTCAGTCTTCTGGCATCATTTCTTCCTCCTATACTTGCACTATTTTTTCATTAATTGCTTGGTATAGGTACTCCACATTATAAAAAAAACAACCCATAAAAATTAAAATTTTTCATCTAAATTCTCTAATCGCAGAAATTGATATGGGAGCCCCTCGATCCTGGGCCATTTTTTTTTTATTGTAGGAGAAAATCATCGAAACAAACATTTGACATCAGATGTTAAAATTGAAAAAGCTCAGATCATTTTATTCTGAGCACTTAGAGCACGCTCATACTCTGAGCAAATAAGAAACACGAACATTTATCTTGAGAACTCTTTGACTGCTCTGAACTAATTTATGAAAACGCCAAATGACAGAATATTGTGAAAACTTGTTGTTCTATCTGTAAGTTGATATCGACAACAAAAAAAACGACATCAATAAAAATACAATTCAGTATATAATAAAAATGTAAGTTGAAGTAAGCATAAAACATGTATGTCTCGTTTCATTTGCTGGGTTCATTTGTGCGTGCGCTAAGATTTCTCTCTCTCTCTCCACCACCGCCAAAACCATGCAGCGCAGCCGACTGCGCAGCACACACCGCACACAGTCCATAAATGGCGACGAATATCTTATGCCAGTATAGATATTTAAAAAATGTATAAGGGCCTTGCGGCCGAACCCGGGACCCGATCACTACCAAATTTTCGAAAAAGTATTGTTTATTGGGTATACACATGTGTTTAAAATTTGAAGAAAATCGGGTAAATTTTTTAAAATTTTTGTTTGGGAGCCTCCCGACCCCGATTTAATAGAAAGTGTTGTCTCCGGAAATACACATGTGTGCAAAATTTCAATAAAATCGGGCCATGGGAAGGGGGTTAAAAATTGATCGCAAGAATCCACGACAGACGACCGACGACCCACGGGCAAGTGAAGTTAATATAGAGAATTTAAAAATGAAATACCATCGGATTTCGAAGCGTTACTGCTTTTGAGCAGTTTTGTCGTCCTTCTAACTAAAGGAAGAACTAAAGCTAGAATTAAGAAGGTACTTAGTTTCTAACTTCTAACTAACTTATTTTACGCCTGGTGGCGGGAGTATATCATGGTCGTTGCTCATTGGTAGAGACACCAACTCCAATAATCTATCTTTTCTTCTTTATTGTTTCATTGCTTATATACATTGTGTACCGTATATACAACAATTTTACGTTCAGTCGGTTACTTTCATCAACGAAAAGTCATTCCGGTATTTACGACTACTGCATAATAGAGCAGTAGTCAGCATCACTAATCACAGTACTTTTTAAAGCGTGTCCATTTCATTTCTCCACCTGGCATCTTAGCTTCAGTACTTACTCTCCCTTATCAAGGAAAATATCTATGAAGATCTAAGCGATGAAGTTTTTAACTGAACAAGGTGCATGTGGCGTCGACAAATATAAATTCTAGTAAAAAATTGTTTTTTTAATTGTGTTTCTAATGACTATAGTTACGTAATACTCGTAGGTATGGAAGTCAAGTTGTCTACGTGATCATAAATTGTTTTCCAACTTATTATGACTCATCTTTGGTGATAGGTTTAAGTAAATTCAGAAAAAAAAGCCGCATTGAGCTAGGACTTACTAGTAGCTTGATGGCTAACTTCACGCAAACCGGCCTGAATTAAAGGGTATTCTCGAGCAATTACAGACAATCACTATTCACAAGGATATCGTCTACATTTTTGAGCATGTACTTATACATCAGTGAGCACCATGCCCATAGTGGTTAGTTTGTTGGACTAATCAACACAAGTTTGAAGTTTGAATCCCAAAAAACATCAAAAAGCTATTGCACGGTCACTCCACTCGCGAACAAGCGTTTAAGGGTGACAACTGTCATGCACAGCTTCTCACTTCGCTTTTCGAATAAAGTTTTTAGGCCCATTCCATTTGTCTGCAAAATTATACTAGATGCTAGGTTGCGCCGAACATTATTATATTATTTTTACATCAACTCAACCATACCTATTACGTATTCAGGATTACTACAAACATTATCACAAAAAGATAAGGTATTGATTGTATCAAGTGTTTTTCGAATCATCATCGAGATGAAAATAGTTGTAAGTTTTTTATAGGCCAACTAAGAATTCAAAGGGTTACTATAACGACCATAACTACTCGTGTGTCATATAAATGACTATAGACGGTTTATTAAAGCATATCAAGGGTTTTAATTATAAAATTGTCTCGGGTCGCTTTAACCAATTTGTCCGACCTCTTTAAAATATGAAAATGAGAGTACCTGACCCGATAATAAAAAGTTTTTGTAAGCGAGTGGAAAAACAGATCTTATTATATCTAAACGAGTATGGCAGCAGAAATATTAAGCTGGCCCCAAGTTTGTATTATTTAATTTAATGTCAATTGTACTACAATGAAAATATATCTCTAACCACATTTCTTACATCCACAAAATATTGCATACTCTTAGGTTTATTATTATTAATATTTCATTACTATACAACATTTCATTGCAATAACAAAATAATTTACAAACTTCCCAACTTGTTTGAGAATCACTGGTGAGTCAACAAATACAAATTTTATAAAAAAAATCCCGATTTTCTTCAATAATGTGTATCTTCGATGGACAACACTTTTTGTAAAACTTTGGAAATAATCGGGCCCCGGTGTCGGAAGGAGCCACACAAAATTTAAAAAATTTACCCGATTTTCTTAAAATTTTATATACACAACGCTTTTTGTAGAAATTTGGAAGTGGCACCAGGGCCGAGGGGCCCCCATATAATTTTTTTAAAATTAGCCCAATTTTCTTCAAATTTTAAACACATGTGTATCTTCTTTGGAAACACTTTTTGTAAAAATTTTGGAGCGATCGGGATACCCGATTACCCGATTTTATTTAAACTTTGCACACTGTGTATCCTCGATCAGAGAATTTATACGAACAATTTTAATTTTTATGGTTTTTTTTTAATTAATTTTTTGGTGATTTGAATAAAAAAAACACTAAAAGTGAAATATCTTTTGAACCATCAACAATTCGAAAAAAAAACTTTACTTGGCTGTTTTTATTGCAAATGAGCGCCCCTATCACACTGTTTCGTTTGATCTACCACTTCTGGGACACCCCGTATAATAAACAGAGAAATCATCGGTTCATCCGGTGGATATTTGTAGCATAGCTTTGTTTTTGTATTCGGTTGATTTTTTGTAGCTTTGTAGTTTTTTGTTCGG
The DNA here is from genome assembly GCA_947095585.1 of Nephrocerus scutellatus. Taxonomy (NCBI): domain Eukaryota; kingdom Metazoa; phylum Arthropoda; class Insecta; order Diptera; family Pipunculidae; genus Nephrocerus; species Nephrocerus scutellatus. The sequence goes on along the minus strand of OX352761.1, from coordinate 125,703,671 downwards.
TTGATGATAAAAATTTTTTTGTATATTATTTTTAGGTTTTTGCATTCGATTGGTATATGAAAAAACATCTTATATATTTTAATTTTAAAGTATGTTTATTTGTTGTTTTATACAAATTTACACTGTTGATCGTAGCAATTTATCCTGTGTATTTACTCTAGTATTATATAAGTTTAAGCAGATAATTTTTCTCGTGTTGATATAATGGAATTAAGTAACATAAGCAGAGACAAATATTTTTTGTGCATATGCACAGGTGCCCACTAGTATGCTATAATTCTTTATTGGTATTGGTACAACGGTTATGTTTAAATGGTTGGAGACTTAGCTATATGGTATTACAACAAAGTTTAAATATATAGGTTATAATTATTTAATTTAATAATTATGTTTTCGCTTCGCATTTAATGATTAAACCTTTTAGCGCACTGAACATACTCGTTTATACTAAAAAGAAGCATTATATTCAATAGTATTAGAACTAAGAAATAACCAAAAAAAAAATTTTCATACAAGTAGGCTCAGTAATATCGTTGTATATAAATTGTATGTAACAGTTATACGTGTGGAACATCTACAACAAATTTTACATAAGGAGTTTATACCAGTATGTTCCTTATATTTTCTAGGTGGTTCTTTAAGAATAGAACCTTCTCGAAAAATGTTGACTAGGTATAAATACTGCAACTTTATCACAGTATGTTAAGTTAATATTTGGAAGTAAACCAGACTACTCGAAAAGTTGAAAAGTAGATAGAGTTAGCGCCCCTGTGAACAATAGTTGTTAATAAGTAATCACCAGTGTAAATAGGTTAAATTTTGCTTATTGTTAACTAAAGTGGTAACGTGTGTTTTTATTTGCAAAATTCATTACGAACTCTAGAAGGCCTAAATTTCGTAACAATAGAAACGCACATGAACATAACATAATATTTCTTAAATCAAGCTTTTTTATTAACGTAATAGAAAAGTAATTTAATTATATGTTGAAGTGTAGTACTTAGAAGTAAGCTGTGTTTGAAATATCACCAAGAGACGGACAATCTGACGAACCGAAACATTTAGCGATTTTTAAGCGAGAACCAACAAGAGAGAGTTCAAGAGAGAGAAACCAGAATGTGAACTCAGTACATAGGAATTTATTACCACCTTGATCTTCGAATCCAACTTAAAGTGCAAATGCAAAGCCATCTAAAACTTTTAATCTATCATTCCTCTGGACAGTGTGTTTTACTTCTGGTGGTGAGATGTCGGTGTTCAAGGTGTCCGCCATAATTATCTTATTGGTTTGTGTTTCGTTTGCAAATTCACTCGATCAATGTAAACAGAACGGAGAATATGTAAGTTTTTCGGTTCAATTGATTTGTTTGCAGTTAAAAACGAAAACTTATGTGGATTACTTTTGATAGTGCATAAATCATTTGGAATGCTGTTCGAATAATTGTGTCAGCTATCTTTACAAGTGCACAAAAAAACTGCAAGAACTAGCAGCTCCAGTTGTCGATAGTCGATTTGGTGAAGCCGAAAAAATTACTGACATTAACGAATTAATATTAAGAACATTTGGATCTGAGCCACCGACAAGTCTATCGACACAGACCGAAGGTAAATACGTTGTTACCGACGGAGAAGTAACAAAGAACTCCCAAGAAATTGAAGGAGATACAACCACACTTGGCTACAGCAAGACTAAGCCACCATGTTTGGAAATTGGTTCTAAGGTAGTAATTTCTATTTTGTATTGTGGGCGGAATATCAGTGCCCTTTGAATTACGTTACGGATTTTGTACTTTCAGTGCTTCCATAATGACGAATGCTGCAGTGAGCGCTGCCATGGTTTCCTTCACCAGTGCGTTACATAAGTAATAACTTATATGCCATTAACATCGCATTGTATGTCATTTCAAAGTTCTTCAATTTTTATTTTAACTCTGTGATAATGTGATGTTAATTATAAAGGGTGTGTATTAAGCCCAATAAAACTTGTTAATAAAACAAATTAACAAAAATGTTACTTTTATTAAAACGTATATGTATATAATGCACAATTAGTTAAAAATTGGTGTATGAGTATGGACGCCCACCGTCGCTGTCTTTGGCGAAGCGCATTATGGGGGCTAATTTTTTCGAGCATTGCTGTAACTTTATCACGAAACAAGAGTAAATTAATCGCCATAAGATGACTTTATGCAGAAAACATAATCGAGAGGTATCAAATCGCACGATAATGATCTATCATTGTAAATTGAAGAAACTGCAGAAAACAGGATCTCGAACCAAGCATGTAATAGTATATTACATAACTAGCGAGGAAAGTGGACGTTATCTTGCGAGTTAGAAGAAGAAATAAGGCGGTGTGGCAATCTAACGAGAACGATAAGCACTTTTCAGCGAGTAATGCACACTATTTTTTACACCACCAAAACCGGGTTTTCTGCTAAACCGGTTATGCGCAATCCAAAATTACTCGGGGAATGTGTGTTCGCTGTGACGGCAGGAAATAAGAAAAATATTTTCTATGCTAACATGTGAATAATGCCTACTCTCGAGGGTAGGTTATAGCATAAGAAATAGTCACTTTCGTCTATGGTTGTGTGAAAACGAAGTTACAGACAAGAATGTCGTAACTTTTAAATTTCTTAAAATTTTATATACACAACGCTTTTTGTAGAAATTTGGAAGTGGCACCAGGGCCGAGGGGCTCCCATATAATTTTTTTAAAATTAGCCCAATTTTCTTCAAATTTTAAACACATGTGTATCTTCTTTGGAAACACTTTTTGTAAAAATTTTGGAGCGATCGGGATACCCGATTACCCGATTTTATTTAAACTTTGCACACTGTGTATCCTCGATCAGAGAATTTATACGAACAATTTTAATTTTTATGGTTTTTTTTTAATTAATTTTTTGGTGATTTGAATAAAAAAAACACTAAAAGTGAAATATCTTTTGAACCATCAACAATTCGAAAAAAAAACTTTACTTGGCTGTTTTTATTGCAAATGAGCGCCCCTATCACACTGTTTCGTTTGATCTACCACTTCTGGGACACCCCGTATAATAAACAGAGAAATCATCGGTTCATCCGGTGGATATTTGTAGCATAGCTTTGTTTTTGTATTCGGTTGATTTTTTGTAGCTTTGTAGTTTTTTGTTCGGTTGATGATAAAAATTTTTTTGTATATTATTTTTAGGTTTTTGCATTCGATTGGTATATGAAAAAACATCTTATATATTTTAATTTTAAAGTATGTTTATTTGTTGTTTTATACAAATTTACACTGTTGATCGTAGCAATTTATCCTGTGTATTTACTCTAGTATTATATAAGTTTAAGCAGATAATTTTTCTCGTGTTGATATAATGGAATTAAGTAACATAAGCAGAGACAAATATTTTTTGTGCATATGCACAGGTGCCCACTAGTATGCTATAATTCTTTATTGGTATTGGTACAACGGTTATGTTTAAATGGTTGGAGACTTAGCTATATGGTATTACAACAAAGTTTAAATATATAGGTTATAATTATTTAATTTAATAATTATGTTTTCGCTTCGCATTTAATGATTAAACCTTTTAGCGCACTGAACATACTCGTTTATACTAAAAAGAAGCATTATATTCAATAGTATTAGAACTAAGAAATAACCAAAAAAAAAATTTTCATACAAGTAGGCTCAGTAATATCGTTGTATATAAATTGTATGTAACAGTTATACGTGTGGAACATCTACAACAAATTTTACATAAGGAGTTTATACCAGTATGTTCCTTATATTTTCTAGGTGGTTCTTTAAGAATAGAACCTTCTCGAAAAATGTTGACTAGGTATAAATACTGCAACTTTATCACAGTATGTTAAGTTAATATTTGGAAGTAAACCAGACTACTCGAAAAGTTGAAAAGTAGATAGAGTTAGCGCCCCTGTGAACAATAGTTGTTAATAAGTAATCACCAGTGTAAATAGGTTAAATTTTGCTTATTGTTAACTAAAGTGGTAACGTGTGTTTTTATTTGCAAAATTCATTACGAACTCTAGAAGGCCTAAATTTCGTAACAATAGAAACGCACATGAACATAACATAATATTTCTTAAATCAAGCTTTTTTATTAACGTAATAGAAAAGTAATTTAATTATATGTTGAAGTGTAGTACTTAGAAGTAAGCTGTGTTTGAAATATCACCAAGAGACGGACAATCTGACGAACCGAAACATTTAGCGATTTTTAAGCGAGAACCAACAAGAGAGAGTTCAAGAGAGAGAAACCAGAATGTGAACTCAGTACATAGGAATTTATTACCACCTTGATCTTCGAATCCAACTTAAAGTGCAAATGCAAAGCCATCTAAAACTTTTAATCTATCATTCCTCTGGACAGTGTGTTTTACTTCTGGTGGTGAGATGTCGGTGTTCAAGGTGTCCGCCATAATTATCTTATTGGTTTGTGTTTCGTTTGCAAATTCACTCGATCAATGTAAACAGAACGGAGAATATGTAAGTTTTTCGGTTCAATTGATTTGTTTGCAGTTAAAAACGAAAACTTATGTGGATTACTTTTGATAGTGCATAAATCATTTGGAATGCTGTTCGAATAATTGTGTCAGCTATCTTTACAAGTGCACAAAAAAACTGCAAGAACTAGCAGCTCCAGTTGTCGATAGTCGATTTGGTGAAGCCGAAAAAATTACTGACATTAACGAATTAATATTAAGAACATTTGGATCTGAGCCACCGACAAGTCTATCGACACAGACCGAAGGTAAATACGTTGTTACCGACGGAGAAGTAACAAAGAACTCCCAAGAAATTGAAGGAGATACAACCACACTTGGCTACAGCAAGACTAAGCCACCATGTTTGGAAATTGGTTCTAAGGTAGTAATTTCTATTTTGTATTGTGGGCGGAATATCAGTGCCCTTTGAATTACGTTACGGATTTTGTACTTTCAGTGCTTCCATAATGACGAATGCTGCAGTGAGCGCTGCCATGGTTTCCTTCACCAGTGCGTTACATAAGTAATAACTTATATGCCATTAACATCGCATTGTATGTCATTTCAAAGTTCTTCAATTTTTATTTTAACTCTGTGATAATGTGATGTTAATTATAAAGGGTGTGTATTAAGCCCAATAAAACTTGTTAATAAAACAAATTAACAAAAATGTTACTTTTATTAAAACGTATATGTATATAATGCACAATTAGTTAAAAATTGGTGTATGAGTATGGACGCCCACCGTCGCTGTCTTTGGCGAAGCGCATTATGGGGGCTAATTTTTTCGAGCATTGCTGTAACTTTATCACGAAACAAGAGTAAATTAATCGCCATAAGATGACTTTATGCAGAAAACATAATCGAGAGGTATCAAATCGCACGATAATGATCTATCATTGTAAATTGAAGAAACTGCAGAAAACAGGATCTCGAACCAAGCATGTAATAGTATATTACATAACTAGCGAGGAAAGTGGACGTTATCTTGCGAGTTAGAAGAAGAAATAAGGCGGTGTGGCAATCTAACGAGAACGATAAGCACTTTTCAGCGAGTAATGCACACTATTTTTTACACCACCAAAACCGGGTTTTCTGCTAAACCGGTTATGCGCAATCCAAAATTACTCGGGGAATGTGTGTTCGCTGTGACGGCAGGAAATAAGAAAAATATTTTCTATGCTAACATGTGAATAATGCCTACTCTCGAGGGTAGGTTATAGCATAAGAAATAGTCACTTTCGTCTATGGTTGTGTGAAAACGAAGTTACAGACAAGAATGTCGTAACTTTTAAATTTCTTAAAATTTTATATACACAACGCTTTTTGTAGAAATTTGGAAGTGGCACCAGGGCCGAGGGGCTCCCATATAATTTTTTTAAAATTAGCCCAATTTTCTTCAAATTTTAAACACATGTGTATCTTCTTTGGAAACACTTTTTGTAAAAATTTTGGAGCGATCGGGATACCCGATTACCCGATTTTATTTAAACTTTGCACACTGTGTATCCTCGATCAGAGAATTTATACGAACAATTTTAATTTTTATGGTTTTTTTTTAATTAATTTTTTGGTGATTTGAATAAAAAAAACACTAAAAGTGAAATATCTTTTGAACCATCAACAATTCGAAAAAAAAACTTTACTTGGCTGTTTTTATTGCAAATGAGCGCCCCTATCACACTGTTTCGTTTGATCTACCACTTCTGGGACACCCCGTATAATAAACAGAGAAATCATCGGTTCATCCGGTGGATATTTGTAGCATAGCTTTGTTTTTGTATTCGGTTGATTTTTTGTAGCTTTGTAGTTTTTTGTTCGGTTGATGATAAAAATTTTTTTGTATATTATTTTTAGGTTTTTGCATTCGATTGGTATATGAAAAAACATCTTATATATTTTAATTTTAAAGTATGTTTATTTGTTGTTTTATACAAATTTACACTGTTGATCGTAGCAATTTATCCTGTGTATTTACTCTAGTATTATATAAGTTTAAGCAGATAATTTTTCTCGTGTTGATATAATGGAATTAAGTAACATAAGCAGGGACAAATATTTTTTGTGCATATGCACAGGTGCCCACTAGTATGCTATAATTCTTTATTGGTATTGGTACAACGGTTATGTTTAAATGGTTGGAGACTTAGCTATATGGTATTACAACAAAGTTTAAATATATAGGTTATAATTATTTAATTTAATAATTATGTTTTCGCTTCGCATTTAATGATTAAACCTTTTAGCGCACTGAACATACTCGTTTATACTAAAAAGAAGCATTATATTCAATAGTATTAGAACTAAGAAATAACCAAAAAAAAAATTTTCATACAAGTAGGCTCAGTAATATCGTTGTATATAAATTGTATGTAACAGTTATACGTGTGGAACATCTACAACAAATTTTACATAAGGAGTTTATACCAGTATGTTCCTTATATTTTCTAGGTGGTTCTTTAAGAATAGAACCTTCTCGAAAAATATTGACTAGGTATAAATACTGCAACTTTATCACAGTATGTTAAGTTAATATTTGGAAGTAAACCAGACTACTCGAAAAGTTGAAAAGTAGATAGAGTTAGCGCCCCTGTGAACAATAGTTGTTAATAAGTAATCACCAGTGTAAATAGGTTAAATTTTGCTTATTGTTAACTAAAGTGGTAACGTGTGTTTTTATTTGCAAAATTCATTACGAACTCTAGAAGGCCTAAATTTCGTAACAATAGAAACGCACATGAACATAACATAATATTTCTTAAATCAAGCTTTTTTATTAACGTAATAGAAAAGTAATTTAATTATATGTTGAAGTGTAGTACTTAGAAGTAAGCTGTGTTTGAAATATCACCAAGAGACGGACAATCTGACGAACCGAAACATTTAGCGATTTTTAAGCGAGAACCAACAAGAGAGAGTTCAAGAGAGAGAAACCAGAATGTGAACTCAGTACATAGGAATTTATTACCACCTTGATCTTCGAATCCAACTTAAAGTGCAAATGCAAAGCCATCTAAAACTTTTAATCTATCATTCCTCTGGACAGTGTGTTTTACTTCTGGTGGTGAGATGTCGGTGTTCAAGGTGTCCGCCATAATTATCTTATTGGTTTGTGTTTCGTTTGCAAATTCACTCGATCAATGTAAACAGAACGGAGAATATGTAAGTTTTTCGGTTCAATTGATTTGTTTGCAGTTAAAAACGAAAACTTATGTGGATTACTTTTGATAGTGCATAAATCATTTGGAATGCTGTTCGAATAATTGTGTCAGCTATCTTTACAAGTGCACAAAAAAACTGCAAGAACTAGCAGCTCCAGTTGTCGATAGTCGATTTGGTGAAGCCGAAAAAATTACTGACATTAACGAATTAATATTAAGAACATTTGGATCTGAGCCACCGACAAGTCTATCGACACAGACCGAAGGTAAATACGTTGTTACCGACGGAGAAGTAACAAAGAACTCCCAAGAAATTGAAGGAGATACAACCACACTTGGCTACAGCAAGACTAAGCCACCATGTTTGGAAATTGGTTCTAAGGTAGTAATTTCTATTTTGTATTGTGGGCGGAATATCAGTGCCCTTTGAATTACGTTACGGATTTTGTACTTTCAGTGCTTCCATAATGACGAATGCTGCAGTGAGCGCTGCCATGGTTTCCTTCACCAGTGCGTTACATAAGTAATAACTTATATGCCATTAACATCGCATTGTATGTCATTTCAAATTTCTTCAATTTTTATTTTAACTCTGTGATAATGTGATGTTAATTATAAAGGGTGTGTATTAAGCCCAATAAAACTTGTTAATAAAACAAATTAACAAAAATGTTACTTTTATTAAAACGTATATGTATATAATGCACAATTAGTTAAAAATTGGTGTATGAGTATGGACGCCCACCGTCGCTGTCTTTGGCGAAGCGCATTATGGGGGCTAATTTTTTCGAGCATTGCTGTAACTTTATCACGAAACAAGAGTAAATTAATCGCCATAAGATGACTTTATGCAGAAAACATAATCGAGAGGTATCAAATCGCACGATAATGATCTATCATTGTAAATTGAAGAAACTGCAGAAAACAGGATCTCGAACCAAGCATGTAATAGTATATTACATAACTAGCGAGGAAAGTGGACGTTATCTTGCGAGTTAGAAGAAGAAATAAGGCGGTGTGGCAATCTAACGAGAACGATAAGCACTTTTCAGCGAGTAATGCACACTATTTTTTACACCACCAAAACCGGGTTTTCTGCTAAACCGGTTATGCGCAATCCAAAATTACTCGGGGAATGTGTGTTCGCTGTGACGGCAGGAAATAAGAAAAATATTTTCTATGCTAACATGTGAATAATGCCTACTCTCGAGGGTAGGTTATAGCATAAGAAATAGTCACTTTCGTCTATGGTTGTGTGAAAACGAAGTTACAGACAAGAATGTCGTAACTGGATTACGAACAAAACGTGCTAATTAAGAAGGAATAACTTTTGAACGGCTTTAGAAGCGGAGCAACAAACATCAACCGATCGAAATAATAAAAAAGGTTATAGAAGGTCTTGCTAACAGTCTTTCTTCCTAGTCGGTTGTGGTAAGTGGTAACTTTATTTAGTACGATAACCTTGCCACAACCACTTTTCCCAAATGATAACATCTACCAAAGTTTACAACTTAATCCGATCTATGTATCCACGCATCGCAAAACAATATACGCATCGTCCAGCACAACAATTACAAAATTAGGTTTCTATGTGAAAGTTGGTTTAAAAGGAAGTCAAAAAACAATTTGAAATATGAGCCGTCACACTTGAAAAACAATTTTCATACTTTTAACTTTGTCAAATGTCGAGTTAAATAAGAGAGTTCCATGTATGTTTACATGTACACCCTGTGCGCAGACGAAACCGGATGCAAACAGAGTCTGCTAAAAAACTTATATTGTTATTGTTATTATTGCTGTTGTTGTGGTTGTTGTTGTCTGGCGTGGCAAGATTATATAAATAAAAGCAAATTAAATTGCAAACATTACCTGTTTACAAATAAATTGATTACATTTGTCATTTCGTAGAAAATATTTACAACCCACAACAACAAATCATTTGAACGTTTGACATTTTCGCTGGGAAGTAAATATAAATATTCTGAAGCTTGATAAAATTTGGGGATCACTAGGTTCAAGTAGAATTTTTAGATTATAAGCTCTAATCACATAAACTTGTTTATTTATTATCAAATTCTCTATATTAACTTCGCGTCGGCATTTGTCTGTCGGTGGCTGGCTGGTGAAATCTTCTAATCAAATGTTAACCCACTTCCTGTGAAATCACGCCATTTTCCTTATTTTTGAGGTCTGTTTTAACCACCTTTAGCGCGACCTAGACGGCTGAAATTATGTGAGGGTCAGGGGACCATTTTGATATTCCGCTTTTGACGCGTTTCGCGAGTCGTGTGGCGCGTGTGAAGCGTGGAAAAAAAAAGATTCTTTTACCTCAAAAACAGATATTTTGGCAATTATTACCAAATAATAAACGACTATGTGGCGTGTTTCGATGTATACATGTATAAAAGTTTATACCCGAAAAACGAAGTTTTTTTTACATTTACTTGTTTATTTAATTTAATGACCTTTAAAATAATAAATAAAACATTATTAGATTAAAAGGTATAAAAGAGGTATATGTTGGGGGTCTTTTGAGAGGTCTTTTGAGATTCTTTTAAGGATCTTTTTTATATATTTTTTAAAAAAAATTTATATTATAGAGCATTCTGAATTAACCAGTTGTGACATTTTGTTGCGCAGTGAACTCAAACATTCTGATATGTTATATATCGAGTCGTGCGATAACAATTCATCGATCGAATTTTATATCTTCCTTTACTCGTCTTAGTGGTGGGCGTCGTGGCTCATTGGATAAGATTATGGCTTCTCTGGGCAGGAGGTTCGGTCGAAGTATAATTTCTAACGCGCGTACACCCACTTTTTATTTTTAATTTATTTCTTCGATATTTATAGTGTTATCTGATGATGATTGCATTGATATCGTTGACACATAGCGTTATTAGTATAACTTACCTATGAAACGTACTACTTTAACTCAAAGTTCTCTGTATATCGTGCAAAAACCGCAACATATGCTATTTATATGCAGATTGAATTTTTTGCGCAGAAAAACAATCATTAGATGCAAAATTAACATTTAAATCACCACCCAAAACAAGTGTTATTTTATGATATTCTGTGCCAAGAAGAGCAGCACCTCCATACTATATATTTTTATGGAAGTAGCTGGTAATGTAAAAACAGAATAATGTTTGATTAACAGATACATAAATAGCTATGAAAATAATTTTTTTTTCATCTATATTTTTTATTGATAAAATATTCTTGTAGTCTTCTGTGCCAATGCGTTAATGTGTGCAAGCTTAAAGACCCTAAAAGACCTTCAAAAGACTCCCAAAAAAAAGACCCTCTAAACGACTCAGGAGACTTCCACAAGACGCTAAAAGGATCATTTAAAGACCTCCAAGAGATTCTCAAAATGCCCCCAAAAGACCTTCAAAAAGACTCCCAATAGACCTCAAAAGACCTCCAAAAGACCATCAAAGGACCTCCGAAAGAGCTCCACTATCACAACATAGTTGCCCCTCTTTTTCTCTTTCTAGCCAGGTACCTTTTTCTGTCCATTATCACCGAAATAAAATATCAAGGAAGCTGTTGAAATATATGTTTTACTGGAAAATATGAATTTGCGTCCACTGAACTATCGTATTTTAAAAGAGAATTCTAGCTCATGAACATTGAAACAACGACTTTTAATTTAAAAATGGAGGTATGGGCACAACACGACTTTCTTTTACGGACGGGGCTGGAATTTTCAGTAACTATATATATTTTTTGCATTTTCTCATAGTAGTTTACTATTACGACTACCACTTCCGTTTGGCCGATTTCCGCCAAAATCAACTGGGCCCTCCCAATTTATGTAAAAAGCTTAAATATTAATTTTCGTCTCAATCAATTCAGCCGTCTGGGCTGTAGAGTGGACACAGAGCCACAGACACACAGACAAACAGAGATTTTTTTTTTGCTTTTTCTGACTCAGGAGATACGGTAATGGGTAAATCTGCAAAAATCCCGAGTTCGAAAATTTTCATGATAACTAACTATACTTACTTTTACTACTACTAAAAGAAAGTAAAATGCAACCTTGAAATTTTACTCCCAACACGCCCAAATAGGTTTCACTTCAAAAGTTCTTTATACAGCCAGAATTTAAAAAAAAACACTTTCGGTTTATATCCTGCTGTGACGTTACACAGACGATTTTATTTTATAAATTTTGAGTTCATGAAAAAACAAAAAAAAATAAAAATAAAAGAAAATAATAACTTTCGAAACCTCTGTTCGGAAATGTACTGAAAACGGCAGCTTTTGCCTGCCCACTCATGTTATCGTATTATTTTATTCTTAAATATAATTTTCTAGTAACTAAAAATATTGTTGTATTAACTAGAAATATTGTATGCTAATATTGCAAAATTTGTATATTTTTTTATAGCATAGAACCAATGAATATTGATGTTTTAAGAATATATTATGCCACCTGTAGCACGCAAAAGAGACGATGTGGTTTTGGGTAGTCTGAATAGACATTTTGTCTGCTTCCATTAGAGGTCAATGGAATGACAGATTCAAATCATAATTTTCAAAACTTTTTGCTTTCAAGCGCATGCCTGACTTATCTTATCTTATTAAAGTGTGCACACATTTGAAAGCAAATTGACTACGAGCCATTAAATTAAACCATTTGATGACGAGTATTGGTAAAAAGGGGAAAAAAAAACAAAAATGTCATCAATCGGTTTGGGGCCGACTGTTAAGTTAAAGTATTGGGCAGCAAGTTGTGGCTTTGTTTCGTTTTAGGCGCCCTTAGAAGCCTCTGTTCAGTTCTTTCGTGTTTTCGTGAATTCCGAAATTACATCGTATTCCTGGTATTCCTGCGGCGTTTCGCTCAGTGAATCATAGTAAGCATAGTCGTAGCTTGTGTCATCATCCGCGTGTGGAGGTCTCTTGGAAGAAGAATTCTTCGAGGACTTTTTGTGTGTTTTGCCAGATTTCGAGGATTTTGTTGCCTTTTTAGGAGCTGCTTCAGATGGAAACGAATGTTGATGCACAGCAGGAGGAGGAACTGTTTGAACGATGGGTGGTCGCTTGGTTGTTGTGGTCGTGGTTGTGGTTAATGGTCTGGGCGTTTGTGTAACTTGAGGATACGGCGATGTAGTTGGCAATGAATATACTGATGATACCTTCGGACTAGATTGGAGTTCTGTGGTTTTCTCACTCTTCAGTTTATCTGCCCTCAGCTTATTGAGACTGGCAGCGCCCAAATTTAAGGATTGTGCCGTCTTGAAAAGCTCATCTTCGTCACTTAATTCGTCAGGATTTGCCTGCTGGTGGTTCTGATAGTAATTCTGCTGTGGATTTTGCTTTTGGATGACTTTGCTTAACTGCTGCGATTGCAGGCTTATTTGAGGTCGATGGACATATGGGTGCGTTGGAAGAGGCTTAATGGTGGTCGTGGTTGTAATTTGTGAACTTTTCGTCTGTTGCTGAGGTCGCTTAATATGAAAATCGGTTTCATACAACTCTGGATGATATTGACCATCATCTTCGTCAGGATTATTGTATGGATCGATGGTTGTGGGCAATGGTGCTATTGTGGTCGTAGTTGTTGGCGGTGAGTTGCGGTTTTGATTGGCGCTCAACAACGTCTTCGTAGGCTTTTGAGATTGCGACTGGAAGAATGCATTTTCGTAGGCTTTTTTATATGTTGTTGGCTTAAAGGTCGTCGGATAGTATTGATCCTTAGGTACCAGCGTAGAGAACTTTTTCACGGTATTCGTTGAGGGTGTGAAATTCTCGCCTCCTCGATTAAAGGCCGCCAGTGTTGTTGCCTTGTAGTTGATGTGGCCGCGACTGGCGAAACCTCTTGGACTACTATCGGGATGCGAGGTGGTTTTCACTTTTTCAAGCGGCTGCTGATCACGTGAACTGAAGGGTGTCGGTTCGCGGTACACGTTTTTCGTCTCCGGCTGAGCTTGACGCGATCGGAAATATTGTGGCTCTATGTTTTGCGTGTCTACAAAGCGATTTTGCTTCGATGCAGAACGACCACGTTGCTGTTGTGGTTCTGTTTGATTGTTTGCCAAGTTGCGATGTTCCAAAGGTTTGACATTTAGGAGTTGTTGTTGTTGCTGTTTTTGTGGTGGTGAAGAATTAGGTGCATTACGGTAACCCTGTGCTTGAAATCCGCTAGGAGCTGGCAACTTAGAGAAATCTGAGAAATCATTTCGACTGCTGGGACTGGAACTGCTGGTTACATTGAGTTTTGAGTTCTGCTGTTGTTGTTGTGGTTGTTGTTGTTGACGATTCCGATTATTGTTCGGAAGCTTGTTGAAGTTATCGAATTGTTGATTCTCATATTGCGGATTGTAGAAATTAGTTGTAACGCTCTTCTGGTTGCCATCGCCTAATGCGTTAGCATCGTTATACTTGCTCGTGGTTGTCTTTAAGCGAAAGACGGAATTTCCTGGATTGTAGGTGGTCGGTTGGACGTTTTGCTGCGTTAAATTGTAGCGATGGTTTGTATTTGGGTATTGGTTAAACGTTGAAAATACCGAACGCTGTATGTTGGATGGTGTTGTATTAGTAGTGATGGTCGACGAAGCCGGAGTGGTTGACTTTTGTTGTTTATCGAAACCAGCAGCGAGACCAGCACTAAATGATGTCTGCAAGGTTAGTTTCTTTGTAATTATAGGGAATGGTGCTGCTGTGGTCGTTGTCGATGTTGTAGCCACCGTGGGGTTTAAAGTAAAACTGTTGCCATTTGCTTGCGGTTGCTTGACGCGACGTCCCCTTGGTGTTAATTTAGTTTTGCCTACAGAAGCTTCTGAAGTTTTGACATAATCATTAAAGTCGTTTGGTCTGATTTTTAACACCGGCTGATGGTCCAAAAAATCATCCTCACGACCACCATTCCGGTTGCTGAAGAAATGCGAGCTGTGTGATCCTTTGAAGAGATCATCAGAGTCTTCTGTAAATTGTTAGTGAAAATATTATTTAAAAAAATAAATAATTGTATGTTAATATATATACAACTTACGCCTTGCATCGGTATTGTAGTCATTATAGCTCTTCTCCGTTGTTGTCGTTGTCGTCGATGTTGTAGGCTTATAGTAGCTTGTCACTGTTGGCTTCCTCGTTACCTCGAAATTTTGCGTGACTTTGCGGACATCATCATTGTTGGAGTAATCTTGGTCGCCGTATTGCTGAGTTCGCCGATTATTTGTATTTGAAAAACCATAAGGGTTGCGAATTGTTGTTGACGCAGCAGATTCGTATTGCTTCGTATAGTTTGGTGGTTGATCTGGTCGTGATTTCTGATCGACGCGAGTCTGTTTCGATCGACGAATATCAGCTTTGGTGATTACAATAAGTTTTTCTATCAATTTTTTTTTTGTTATTCTATTTTCTTCAGGGCAACTTACCACTTTCTGCTCGTTGCAAATGGAATGTTGCCTCTTCCTCTTCGGCTAGTGGTGCTCGTTT
The DNA here is from genome assembly GCA_947095585.1 of Nephrocerus scutellatus. Taxonomy (NCBI): domain Eukaryota; kingdom Metazoa; phylum Arthropoda; class Insecta; order Diptera; family Pipunculidae; genus Nephrocerus; species Nephrocerus scutellatus. The sequence goes on along the minus strand of OX352761.1, from coordinate 125,688,561 downwards.
GCTTTCGAATCCTGATCCCAGGCGATATAAGTCGAAGTTGTCACTTCCATAATACAAAACAGATTGCTCACAGTCCACGTCTCCCCAATCGGCACAGATTTGCGCTTCCTGATCGAAAGCGGTGCCATTTGGACAGAGAAATCGGAAATCTTGCACCTGGCGTTGGTGGAAGGAAAAGGTTTGGTTAGTGAAATTTTTCTATATATAACTTTAGGCACACTATTGTCATAATTTTTGATTGCATTGCACCTGGATAAAACATTTACAAAGACATGTAGATATCAAAACGACGGCACAGAAATTTATTTGGGGTTCTTATGGCACCTCACTTTTAGTTTTGCACACAAAACAAAGTGTGGATAGGTTTTGGTGGATTGATAATAATAATAATAATATTTTACGCAACAGACCGTTGGGGTCGAAGCCTAGCTTCTTGCTTCTTGGGAGAGGCCTACAAATTATTTCCATATCCGAAATGCGAGTTGAGAAGCATTTAGTGACAAGTTATTGCTCTCGGACGTTTATCAGATCTTCGCGAGAGATCGGACCGTGAAAAATATTTTTGGTGTTTCTGGGATTCGAACCATGAACCTCCTGCTCTGAAGTCTAATGCACTAACCACCAGAGTCACTGCAAATTACTGCTGACATATCCGCTGTTATCTTGGTCACACATAGATATGGAAGCTACACAGTACTAGGTGGCGCTGGCAAGATTAGGAATTCTGTACTAGGTGGCACTGAGACTTCCAATATTTAAGTTTTACATTATGGTTCTTTTGTGCAAAGCTTAACCACGCTAAGCCGCTGTATTAATAATACAACCGACAGCCTGGACTATGAACGGATTCACTTATGACGACCCTTCAAAACGAAATCGAGACATTGATTAGTAGAGATTCTAGTCAGGAAGTGTGATGGAATCAGCCGGGATAAAAGAAGGATAAAAAACTGTGATATCTTTTATGGCAACTGCTATATAGATAACTGGAACTTCTGGAAACGGATTTAGGCTTATTGACTTTCCGGTGGGAAGGAATATAACGGTTTCATCATCTTAATAAAGATAATGGATCGACACACCACTAACCAAACTCATCATGTTTTAATCAACGCATATTATACTTACATAAGAATTTCAGATTTTCAATTTTTTTCGTGCGGCCAACATTGAGTCGGATCACTACCGAACCAAATCAAAATCGCCACAACGGAAAGTTACAGTGAGAAAATTTCGTATGGCTGCAATAACAAGAGAATGCCCGAATTTTTGGCGAATGTGTATACCACAACGTCTATACCACCAGCATCAAGTAAATAAACCACTAAAAACAGCTTTTCCAAAGGAAAAGGAAAGAGCTAAAACAGTTCGTGATTGAAGATATTGTGATATGCTACTCCAGAAATAATGCTCGGAATAGTAAAAAGTATGTGTCAAAGCCTCAAACACGAAGTGAAACCTAGGAAAGAACAAGAACACTTCTGCAGACTGTTAAACGGTGACGAAGATCAACATTCCGCTGTCAGACAGAACAAACTATTCTCCTTAAGAGGGTTTAACGGGATCTTGAAGTGAGTCTTAAGGGGGTAATTTGGGGTTTTGAGACAGTCTTGATTGGTCTTTAATAGTGTATTGAGTGATGTTTTGAATGGTGTTTTGAGCGGGTTCTTAAGGGGCTTTTGAGTGCGTACTGAGTGGGTCTTGAAATCTTTTTGAGAGGGTCTTGAGTGGAGTCTTGAGTGTCATTTTGAGAAGGTCTTGAGAGCGTATTGAGAAGGTCTTGTGGTGGTCTTGAGGTGGTCTTTAGATCTTCTCAAGTTTCAGTGGAGTCTTGTGGGGGTTTAGATAGATTCTTGTGGGGATCTTGAGAAGGGTCTTAATGGAGTTATGTTGTGGTCTGATGGGGGGGATTAGAGGCTCTTAAATGGGGTCATGATGTGGTCTTGAGGGAGTCTTAATGGAGTCTTGCGGGTGGGTCTTGAGGAGATATTTTATACAAAATATCGTTATTAAAATTATTTTGCACGATATCATATTACTATCTTATATGGTTTACACATCATCTTTTGTGTGTCCCGGCACTCACACAAAAACTAACCGGATTTTACAAAACTTTGCACATATGTTTATATCCTATTGAAGAATTTTACATTTTTACATTAACATTGAAAATTTTAATTTTTATGGGTTGGTTATTTTTAAATTATGAGCGTCAAACTATATTAAACGATATACCAGTAATTTTACTAGATGCTGTTGGTGATCGACTTTTGTCTTTAATTTTGCTGATATTTTGAACGTCATGTATTGTTATATGTTTTAAGCAAAATCTTAATTAAAAGATTTTTTTCGAATTTTTCCACTGCCATTACAATTTTTAAACAAGGGTTACAATTGAAATTCTTTTAGAAGTAATAAAAAACGGAGGAAATTTTTGTCACCCATCTAAATGTTACTGTTCATGCAGTCAATTGTAAAGATGTCTACTCTTTTTTTTACCCGGAGAATAACGAACCTTATTTTAGAACGTCTAACAAAGTGCTCCAATGTCATTCCGATGGTTGCTTTAACAAATATCAATGTCCTCTGTGCTCTGACTACGTTCGACGAACCTACACATAAATCTCGGTATTTAGAAATGTTCTTCAAGCAATTTATTTAACAAGAGATGTATTTGGGCAAATACTAATAGAAAAACTGAACTGTAGCGAAATAAATTAAAGATTCTGCATCATAAATTAAAACACAAAGAGCGACAACTGAACTGCGCTCTGCTGTGCATCTGTTCGCAGCAATCGCGTCTTGAATAGCGAAAGTCCATGTCACGGCACTGGTATACGGACAGGCAAAAACATGCATCGCAACGATACCCAGATGCAAGAGATACTATAAAAACCATTTGGAACAATCTATAGCATAAAGGTCACTTGAGTTTCTTGCTAAATTTAATTTGCTGTTTTTTGTGCATCTGTATAGAAGATGTTAAGTCACGAAACTGTGGTGATGCGACTCTTTGCCATTTAGAAGCAATAATTCTCTAACCAGCTCCAAACTCATTGATCACCATGAGAATATTACAAACATAGTGTGGAAATAGGATGGCTTGACTTGATTTTCGATCTAAAGTTATTCCGATTTGCTGCCTGATGCTATTCCACCATTCCATTCCATTCGAATTGGTGATCTTTTGCATTTTGTTACGAGCAATGACAATACTCGTTCGTAAGTGGTCCTGCTATCATTCGAAATATAAGCTGCTTCTTATACTTACACCAACTCCGGCTACTTTAACACAAACGTGGAACATTTGACATTGAGTTTCTGAATCGGCATAGTAACCGCCAAGTATTTTGTTGTGGCATGTGAATGTTGTTTGTGGCATATTTTGCAGACTGTACATTGGCCATGGTTTCCGATGATTAAATTGTCCTAGAACGCCACTTGTTGCAACAGCACCGACTACTGAAATCGAAAATAGAATACAATAAGTGAATGTGACAGTTGTTGAAATATTTTTACAAATCTAATATTGAGGTAATATTGTTATATTTAGGTATGTATGTAAAACTAAGGTAAATACATAGCTAACAATTAAACGAGATTTTAGGAAATTTATTAAAAGATTGCATCTTAGGTATTATCCGGATTATTAAGAATCGTATATACATTGTTAATGGGGTCAATTCAAATACCACTTATCAATAGATCGAATTTTCTAAATTTAAGTAAGCATTTACTCAATAATACAGATACATTTATACGATAATGAGCATATTTTGATCAATCATATTTCGGAAGTGGGCAGACTCTTTGGTTAAGGGATCACCACGCTCCTATAATCTTGCAAACGAACAAGAACCCATCATATTTTGTAACGAGACTCCTGGGTCAAAGGACCCCTAATGATAAAACTAGGATGATTATAAAATGACTAAATGATCATTATTGCATTTTTTAGGGTACTTATCCGATTATCCGAATGATTATGTAATTCTATTACAATCCGAGACTACACACTTTTTGAATAAAAATTAAATTGTGCTACAGTTACATTGGATAAGTACTTCTGAATCCCACTTAATGGAGAAGAGTGACATACGAAGCCTTAAGTTCTAAAGTATATCAAAATCGTTTTTCTTGTAAATCAACTGTTTTCGGAAAGATTGTGTACTAGGCACTTCAATCAAGCATGCTAGAGTCGATTTTCTTTTACTAAATCATCTTTACTGCTGCTACGATTGCTACGACAAAAATATTTGCGCAAATTATTGTTTAACGAAAGGGCATTGATTTAGTTTCTTGCCTTCGCCTTCTTAACTTTCGAAGTTCGAAACGTAAATCTAGTTAGAAAGTGAAAGTAATCTTCTCCTACCTACTATTGATGAAAAATAAACAAAACCTTCGTCGACGGTTTCATTAATTATTTTTTAATGATAATAATGTAAATGTTTTTAATTCAACAGTAAGGTTTGACGTAATATTTACATAATTCACTTTGTCTGTAATCTTTCTCTATATTGAAATGATATAAAAATATCTTTCAGGTTTTTTCAAAATCTGTCGATGTTAGGTATAATGTAATGGCCAATCAATCACTTTGAATAACATGAAGATGCTCTAAAAGTCACTCTCACAGTCAGCACTTCAAATACGAGTAAATATTGTTGTGCCGGCCCAAAAAGAAATAGCGCCAATGCTTGCAGTCGAAAATCAAAAATTATCATAATTACATAAAATGATCCCAGTTGTCAAATTGTCTACTTATCTGATAGCTATCGCCATAAGCGATGATCGCGTGTTATGTTCGTACACCAACCACTAAAAGTTGACGGATATCTTTGTTATCTTTAAATACCATATAAGCGTTGCTATCCACGTTGAAATATGATCAAAGGTTTTTTGGGATGGTCACGCACCGTAACGTACTTTAATATTAATATTGCATACATTTTTAATATAAATTTTTTTTGAGGTGAGTTGATTTTTCTTTCTATTATTAATCATGACTGTTTCACAATTTTTCCTTAGGTCCGAATGTGACTTGGGAACCAAAGAAAAAATGTCTCACGTTTGTCTTCATTTCATTACATTTTTTTACTTTGAATTCAACCAAAAACAAAAAGTATTCACGTAATTACAATCGCGTTATATAATTGGAAGCTTCATAATAATTTAGTTCGCAGTTCAAAATTTACTTTTAATTTTAATTACCGTCTTCGTACAATTAAGGTATGGGTACTGAAGGAAATGCTTTGTTCCAAAAGGCACTAGGCATAATTACAAAAATTTATTTTTTAGATTTTTTCCTTTGATTTTTACATTTCATATAGTAAGTGCTTATTGTCATTTTAAACTATACAAATAGAATGCACATATATTTGTGCAAATCTTTCCTGAATACCGAGGATATATGCAAAAATGTTTTTAATCCATAGAGTTGATAGGAAAAATAAGGACTTTTATTCTTCAAAAGCCATCTCCATCTGACGAGGAATCCTTTCAGCACCAACAATTTTTAATTAGATTTAAAATTAACTTACGTATCACTGTATTGAGCAATCGGTGTGGCTGCACATTGCAGATACCCCGCAGCTGGTTTCGTCGTAATATCGGAAAGATTGTCAGGATCCACTTCTCCTTTTCATTTATGGGTATTGATAGTGCATGCGTCATCATACAGTTACGCATGTAGGAGCATTTGAAAAGGCTGTCATTCGAGCCGTTCCAGAGATCAGGTCGTAAGGTTGATCCCTGGCCCACTACTGCGGTGACCAATTTAGGCTTCATAGATCAAAATGCGATCAGTTAGATCCGAAGGAGATATTTCAGTATGCAAAATTGGTTCTCTAAGCTCTAAGGCATCAAGGATAGCGCAACAACCAGCTGAATCGAAAGCGATCTTGACATCAAGCGTGACAACTATACGTCGCGAAGAGTGACTGCGGTCTACAGCTGCTTTAATTTCCGTAATAACCTCCCAGATTTAATGAATTGTTGAAAGCGCGGCTTTGAAACCGTACTTTGTTGACAGTAGTCTTCAGTTTCTTTGATCACTGCAATGACCTCCTGGATTTAATTATTTGTAGACAGCGCATCTCTGAAACCGTACTGCTTGTGTTAACACTGCGTCTCTGATATCGTACTGCTTGTGTGAGAGATCTCTCGAAGCTTGGATAGCACTATTAAGTCTTGACCTAATGTGTCGAGCATGCAAAGCGTCGGTGACGGTGGGCGAAGCGAGTTTCGGGTCGCCTTTATTTTTACCGATGAGCACAGAAGTTTGGCAACTTTCCAGTAGGAGGCAAATATTTCGCTGGTAGGCACGAGTTGTACATGTTTTGCAACGTTGGCTCTTGATGGTTGGCTATCATTAAAACTTTGTTAGGTATACCATTTTTAATCGTCTTTATGGAACGGATTGCTTTCTGAGTTTATTCTCTGAGAAAAAAAAGACCCCATCGACTTGTCCAAATACAGCCTAAATACAGGAGCTCTGACAATTCTTTCTGACAATATAACCCATTCATTATTTCACTATTTTGAACAACAGTCTCTTATGTTTACTATGACAACTTTTTTACAGGCGTATGTATGGTTCAGGAAAACATCAATCTCCCAACTACCATGCGTTCTTCGGACTTGTTGACAATAAAATTGTTGTGGTGATGGTTTTAATGTGGGTAATACCAAGATCCAGGATCATTAAATAATAAGCTATGTACAGTCTTTGACCTGTTACATCATTCAATAAACGATATTGATGTAATTCCTGCATAACCAACATATAAATTGTTTTATACTTTTTTTAAGAACATATTAAAATTAAGTACTATTTTAAATGGCATACAGAGTGACCTTCAGTGTTTTATGATAAGCTTATCATATAAAGAAATCCACAAAGCCATTTTGACTTTTGCTTGCCAAAGGGTGGATGTTATAATGTAACGAAGTATAATGGAGGGTCCAAAATGCATCTAGTTTGCACCAACGTACAGATGTAATGACGTCTCTTGAGTTATCGATATTCATATTCATATTTTACACTACAGATACATTTTCTTTTTTTCAGCAAACATTTTTTTCGGCATTTTGATGTTTTATCCAACTGTACGCAACCAAATTATTTCTGTATTTACATTACACGTTGCAATGTTGGATTTAAAAAATAATATCCGGGAGGAATCATTGGCTCACCCGTTCAATATTTACAACATGATATTCCACCATGGAGAATTTCGGATCACATGGAAGATTTCCGCAAAAAAAATCATCCCAGCCAAGTGTGGCAAGACACTTTTGGTCGAGATAAAATCTATTCATACTCTTTGGTAACGTAATGAAAAAAGAAATGCTAAACATTGAAGAAGACTAAAGAAGAAGATAATGACGTGAGGCGATGCGACGCGACGCGACGCACATCAGGTCGGCGCACCGTCGGATGTCAGTCAGAGGTGCAATTGCAGTTTACAGTTGTGCAACTTCACTCAACCCAACTCTAATTGGAATTGCATTCGAATCGAATCTGTGTGGTAGTAGGGTTGGTGGTTTGATGTTGTTGTTGTTGTTGGTTGTAAAATCTGCCGCAACACTCACTATACGCCTCCAACCGTCTTCATGGCTAGTAGCAACTTGAGTCCTACAATGCAATGAGAGGAATTTTAATGCACACCTTTTTCTGTTTTTGTTGTTTTTGTTGTTGTTGTTGTTATTATGGTTTTCGCGAACTTCTTCGAGTAGGCGGCTGGTATATGGTATTTTACCAACACGCTGTGCATTTTCACACGGCATTATGCAGATTTGATGAGGTAATTAATCAAAAACATATAAAGTGGCTAAGAAAATGTTTTATCCCGACGAGTACGTGACCGACTGGCTACACAGCTAGCAATGGTAGTCAGCAACCACAACAACAACATAAGCATATTGATATAGCGCCGCATCATGATAAATTGCACAAAGATGCTCTCAGTCTGTCCTCGGAGTTGCCGCCGATATCATGCTGTAATGTTGCATAGCGTGTCTTTCGTTTCTTTATTATTCACCTCGAATTTCTGTTTAACATTAATAAATAAAAATTTCACACAATAAAGCCGTAGAAACATTAATTTGTTTGATTGGTTTAATCGATAAATGTTGCGATAATAATTACAGATTACGGGAAGCTGTTGTTCCTTACAATGATAAAAATTTGAAGATTGATGACAAACTCTGTGTAAAAATACAGGTTACAACTTAGGGAACGCCCTCACTTCATGCATTCTTTCCAAACAAATCTGGACTCAATTATGGTATATGGAGTTGCCAATGAGTAAGAATAAGTAATGATTTCCTGTTTATTGCATGCGCTTTGCAATCATCATGTCCTCAGAATATTAATTAATAAATAGAATTATCCCATACAACGTCGTTGTGTGTACGTCGCACCAACCGTGCGCTGTGGCTGCTATGTTTTCACCACAATTCACCACAAAATCGAATCTCCGAACAGAAATTTACAAGAAAAATTTGAATTTTTAAATTCGCTTGCCCGTGGCACATCTCTGTCGGTCGATCGGTCTGTTTGTCGTGGAATCTTGCGATAAATTTCTAACCCACTTTCCGAAGCCCGATTTTATTGAAATTTTGCACATATGTGTATTTCCGAAGAAAAAACTTTCTATTATAATTTGGGCCTGGAATTTGTTCAAATTTTATACACATGTGTATCTCCGATGGACAACACTTTTTGTAAAAATTTTGTAGATGGGTCATGGGGCTCCAACATGTTTTTTTTAAAAAATTAACCCGAATTTTTTCAAATTTTATACACGCTGTTATCTCCGATGGACAACACTTTTTTGTAAAAATGTTGGAGACCACGGGCCCCGGGTCGTGGGGCGCCATACAAATTTTTAAAAAAAAATTAACCCGACCTTCTTCAAATTTTACACACGGGTGTACGTCCGATGGACAACACTTATGGACACAACTTTTTGGAGATTTTTTGAGCGAATGGACCCTGAGGCCCGAGGGGTTCCTGTATACATTTTTTAACAATGAGCCCGAATTTATTCAAACTTTAAATATATGTCTATCCCGATGGACAAAACTTTTTGTACAATTTTTAGAGCGAATGGGCCCTGAGGCCCGGGGGCGGGACCATAAATTTTTTTTTAAAAATAATAATACTTTAAATTTTAAACATATTGGTATCTCTGATAGACCGAACTTTTTGTAAAAAAATTTAAGTTTTTGATTTGAATTTTTTTCTCATACAAGAGAACAGTGTTTGAAAATAATTTGAAGTGAAGGGGGCTATCATATTAATTTTTTCCAAACTTTGCACACATATGTATCTCCTATTAGAGAATTTACATGAAAAATTTTTCAATTATTTTATGCCACTATGCCCAAAAATTGTGGGCGCTGTGGCTCGGTGGTTAGTGCCTTGGACAACCGAACTGGAGGATGTTCGAATCATAGAAAAACACCAAAAAGTTGAGTACGCTATCCCAAAATTAACAAAATATTGATTGATTTTGCTAATTTTGCTGTAAGTTCTTTTAGGATTTATATAAGATTTTGTTTTTCGAATAATTTGTGCTTGATAATTTCGTAAGATCTGTGCTCCATTTTATAAAGGAGTACTTGAGTGTAGATGTTATATGGAACTCAAATTTTATATGTCGAAGTGAAATATACTGGACATTAAAAAAGATCAAGTGAACTTAAGTGTATAAGAGAAGAGGGAACTTAAATTTTAGGTTTGTGTATAACATTATTAGTTATTACATAACTTGAAAATAGATGGCTTATAAACACAGGTAATAATTTTGTGAACATAGAATCTTCAATGAGTCTAAGACATCGAGGTATTAATCATCTTTGGTTTACTATACAAAATATCTATGATCTAATAAGTTAAGATGAAATTAAAAGAATTGAAATATTTACTAATTTTTACCATTTTTATATATATCATAGAATTAAGGATTGTGTTAAAGCTCTCAACTATATGTAGATATGTGTAAATATATGCTCCTAAATATTTGTAAAAATTCAAGTTTTTAAACTTCCTGACACTTCCTGAATCGAGACAGATTTGTTTCTATCCTGACCTATTACACATAACATGGTCATTTAGGAATTTTTCTCGTGATACTTTTTTTAAAAAAAGAAACTTAATTTGATCAAGATGATGTCACCAAAATATTTTGAGTACCGTCCGTGAAATTCCAAATATCCTTAAAGAAAAAAATCGGCTGCAAAAACCTCCAGCTTCTTTTACTTACCACAAATTAGTGCAGCAAATTTGTATGTTACTTCGATCATTCCTAATACTGTTCTTCAGTTATCCCAGGTAAAAAATATTCCAATTAATCCAAAGAAAGGTGCGTTTTGATGTGATATATGTGGACACGACGTGAAAAAAATTTTAAGGACACTCTTATAGCACTTTTCTATTTATATGGGTCATAAGAATCACTCTATTCGGTCCGAACTATTATAGCCGCGGTGCTTGTGTGTTTTTTTTAAATTTGCTAAACGTCGTTTACTTCAATCGAAATACTACTTTTTATCATCATCATTTACTGTAATATCACTTAAGAGTAAAAAAAAAACAATAAAATCGATTAAGAATATTAGGCTCCTAGTAGCCGTTTCTTAGTAGTTCCATTTACCGCTGTGCATAGAGTTGACCAAGCGAGCGAACAAACAACCGAACAAACAAGCGGAGGAGCGATTCCCAACTTTATCGGTTACGAATTCGAAGCGAAATGAATTTGTAAAAATGAAAGGAAAACCATTTGGCTCATCATCTTGGATCTTTGCGGGCTGACTGGATGACACTTGGATGGTGTGCTACCACTCTGTGAGTCTTACCTCCTACATAGAACCATGCGCTGTCGCACAATCAGCTTGTCGCTTCGCACACATGTAATGGAGTTGCAGTTTGTCTCCCGTGTGAAGATTCACCTTTGAATAGTTTGCTACTCGTACGCTCTAAGCTGCTCTATGGTACTTGCCGTGCGGTGCTTGTTTGGTGTGCTTGTGTGCTATAGGGTCATCTTCATTGTTGAGTGGTGGTAACTAGCAACGTCGGGTAAGCTGGGAAAAAATGTTATGCTCTAGGCCATCATATAATAATGTTGGTTTACCACTTACGGCCAATTGGCACACTGTGGTGCAAACGGAGAAAATTGCTGCAATTATCAAAAATTTGCGTAAAAAATTTAAAAAGTTGAAATTTATAATTTATATTTATAATTTAGGTGCGGCAGATACGCCAATAATAAATATCCGGCATATATGCAGACATTGTGGTTATTTTTCAATTATATATTTCAAAATTTAATTAAATATTTCGTAAACGAATTTGGTCAGCGGCTGGTTGGGATATAAGAAAAAAATAATGCTAAGCAATCAAGTGTGCCAGTAGTAGTATATATATAATTTTGCTTGCTGTTAAAAATGACTGGTTATTCGGCAGATTATTCAAGATTTAAGTTGGTCAAATTTTAAAGGCTGTTTTAAAATTTCAAATCAGAGTGAATCCACAACTGTCACAAGATTAAATTTGCTAATTAGCAGGGTAATATCGGTGGAAGAGCGATCTAGCCTCCACGTGGTGGCCGCAGGTAATTTTCATGAATCAAATGAAAAGCTTATAATGATTAGGTAAGGGACTAGCCCTTCTGAGTAAGGCTGGTGAGAGGCTTAAAACCTCCCCTGTTAAAATATTATTACGAATCCAGAAATCAGCGTCGGTAATACTGATCCACAACGACGGTCACAATGCCATATCCTACACTTTTCGTGACAAGTTATTACTCTCGGATGTTTGTCAGACATGCGTTTGTCCTCCTGTATCCTGAGACACCGTGAATATACTTTTGGTGTTACTGGAATTCGAACCACGCACCTCCTGCTCAGAAGCCATGCACTTATCCACTGAGCCACGGCGCCCACATTCAAGGCACAAGCTCATAGACATCTCCTCCTTTCCTTTTTCTAAACCATAATGCTCATGCTGTGGTAAGCCTACCATTATAAGGAAGCAAACGCGTGTGCAAATTTTAAAAAATGGAAGAGTATTTTCATTAGTTGCTAAATGGTCAGCTAATTGAGGAATTTGAGGCTCCACCAATAACCGATGACTTTGCAGGCGTCACCAAGCATAGAAGAATAAATAAGCAGAATGATAATTCGACCCAAAGACAACTAGGCTTCAGGATCTGCCAGTCAGAGTATAACTTTATAATGCTGGAGTACATGACGAAGAAATTATATCAGATGACTGGAGGACAGGCATAGGGTATACATAAGACAGGTTATATTACGAGTCGTGCTATATATAGTGGTACAACTTTATTGAATATCGCATATAATATTTTCTCCTCTATCTTACAAGACAGGACAGCCACATATGCCAAACTCTGTCATAGACATTCCAAATAAAACTGACACGACTAAATAGTTTGACCAATCAACGTTATAAGACAAGTAAAGATATTCGGATCAATAACAAAACGATTCAAAATTTTTAACAGGCTCCGAAAAGTTAATAGAACTATAACTATAACCTGGCGTTGCAGAAAGGAAGTTAAACATTTGCTTTATAATGTCAATGTTTAACTACTTGCCAAGCTTTGTTTTTTTCTCAAATAGCTCCGCTTCTAAGCCTTAACTGTTCGTATTATGTGTAATCGTGTATTGGCATGCAAGACATTACACTATTATCCTGTATATTATTACAAAATTAAGGCCTTCTATAGAGTAAGTAAAGGATTTTGCAAAGAAAAACACAACCGAAGTTCGTTTATTCACATAAACGAACACATATAATATTATAAACAACTATACACTAGTGATGATTACTTATTATTCACTTATAACAATATTATTCACTAGGTAAGTGGTAACTCTATCTACTTTTCAATTTTTATCACTAGAATTATCAATAATAACTAACTCGCTCTTATTCTCGCTCTTAAACAGTTTTGAGAAGGCTCGATTCTTTGATTACATAAATTACATAAAGAACCACCTAGAAAAAATCAGAACATTCTGGAATAATTTATAAAAAATTTCCAATAAATAAAATATTATAAACAAAATTACTACTACAGATGGTGCTGGTAAGTCTACTTAATATATTTTCGTAACAATATTGTAAGTATTACTGTGATATAGCAGTGATCTGTACATTCTATGAATGTTATTTATGTTTGCCGCTCGTATAAGTGAACATAATTTTCTACTATGGGTCATATGAAGCTTTAGAAATAAACATATTTATTGTAATTTCTTCGAACTAACCAATTTATAATAATACAATTTTTAACCATCCAAAATAACAGTTTGGTAACAAAACTCTTGAAATTTATTGTTTTTGCTTTGTTTACAAAGTTATTTGTACACAATTACATCTCCTTTTAACTACAACATTCAAACGTTCTAACCATTCCATTCAAAGTGCTAAGCAGACAATTTTGTCATCACTCCTCTACCAGATCACTTACAATTAAATCGAAGTCCAAAATCAACCAAAAGTATGCATCAATTAAAGCAATGTGACTGTAACATTAAGTAAGGTACAATCATCTCAATTCATATTAGTGCTTTAATGTGCTTTAATTTTTACTCAAATATTCCTCAAACAGAGCTTGGAGCATACATGGAACCACATTCTTTGTGTCAGACATCTGAACTAAACCTACTATATAATGTGTGTAGTGCGGGTGATGGATTCTTTTTAGTCTTACATCACCTCATCATCACGGGGATAACTTTAACAACATAGCATAAGACACTGCATGCCCCCGTAGTCAGTCGAATAGTGTCTCTCATATATTATATAGTGAACATGTGTACGAGTGTTATGGTAAGAGACTTCACACATAGATGAGGTAATGTACGAAGATGCAGACGCATGCATTTTGCCAGTAAGAAACATTTTGTTTCAGTTCAGTGTGGCACAGTCGGCCACAACCAGTACAGCCAGATGGGAATTGTTGGCACATATACGACTAGTGAAAAACTAGTTGCTCCAATGTGGGTATCTATTGGATTTGATATGTACAGCCATTAGAAGGACGCGGCAGCAATAGCTGTGTGTCACTCTGCCGTATGATTGTGGGCCATGAAGAGCATTTTCCAAGCAATATGCTGTTGTCATGGTGTCTTCTTCATCAGTCAGGGGAAAGGGCGAATAGTAGTATAGTGGCAAATTTAGATGATTGCATTTTGCCGGAGACTGTTACGGAGACCCGCGCTTACGTCTGGGAATGTCATGCTGCATTTGAGGGAGTGTGGGAATATTGTGTTCAAATGAAAGCGTAGCAAATTTTTTAATTTTTAAACCCGATAATTTCCTTCACAATTATGATGGAGTTGCAGCAACTAAGCTATCAGCTCTATGATACGTTTTAAACGAATTTCGTGTTTTTGTCAATTGCAAGAGTTGTCTTAAGGAAGGGAAAGATTTACGTAAAAAGATATACTGAATTTGAAATTAATAAAGTACATATCTAGTGCGATTATTTTGTATCTTAACTGCTATCAATTGTCTTATAACGGAATGCATAATAATCCAGATAATAATAATACTTCAGCATCCATCTACTAATACTTATTACACAAGATAGTTACTGGTCAGATTGATCCTAACCCATTTAGTTATCTCAATCTGCATCAATTAACTCATTGCTCTATGCTTATCTAGCGAACTGAATCACAGAAAAAATACACTAAACCATAACTTTTGAATGGATAGAGAGCGGAATGATTTCCCAGGAAAACCGAACAAACAAAATATGCAAAATGAAATCCACCAACAGAGCCCATCTTCCCACGCAAGGTCTCTTCCGGTTAGATATGGATTTAGCATTAGGCTAATGCTCAAGATGTGCTTTTGTTCAACGATCGTATAATCGTACTCGCACAGCGACTCTCAACTAACTCCGCCACTCCAGCGCAGAATGAAGACTTTCCATTTCCAATCCCATAGGCATAGACTAAAGGAGAAGATGAAAAACGACTGTAGACGGAGGCTACTATTAATGTCGATATTTTTGCATCGAAATTGCTTGGGCGCGCAGGCGCATAAGGATTAATAGCGGCTGTTTACGGTGACATTTCTCTTGCCTTGGAGTTCTTCCGGCAATTTAAACTCTGAAATGCCAAAAGTGCAATGTGTACATGAAGCCCTAATGCGCCGTGAGGAGATAGGTGTTTGCATATTATTTTGTACAGGATTTCGATTGCACTTATGAACTTTGTTGCACAACAAACTCAACAATGTACATGGATGTACGAAAAATTTGTACGTGCTGGCGAATGTATATACAAACAGAAGCATTTTACATATTTAATCTTTAGTTTAAAAATTTATGAATACTTTAATTTGCTATTTACTATCTCTGTCTATCTATCTGGTGGTGATAGAAACAAGAAAAGTCCATGGTTGGCGGATCACATCAACTACATAATATTTTTCAATACAGTACCTGGGTTTTGATCCACACCATATTTTTTTGCTGTCGCTTGCTGGCTTCTCTTATAATATGTAGACTTAGTGTCAGTAGACCCAATGAGAATTGTTCTATTTTATTTAAGAAGCCAAGAAAATCCCTTTTCAAAAGATTCTTTGACGATTCTTTGTGTAAAAAAATACCGTGATAAATAAAACAATTCGGTTAAATTCATAGGTTTATTACAATGTGAAAGATTAATGTTGATCGCTGTTAAGGAGAATCGCAACTAACTGACATGACATTAGTGTGAGCTCATAGAATTCATGGCTTACGTATAAGAAAGAGATCGAAACATTATTCAGAGCAGTCAACTTATTACTTAATTTTTAACCGGACTTGTTTTATTTATCACAGGCTTTTTTTACATTTGGTGCCGAAACTATGGATCGATCACGGACCTTAACTCTCGGCACAACCATTTAATAGTCCAGTAACCGTATTTAGGTATGCTATCATTCGATAAGTTGCGGTCGTCATAGTACCGGAAATCTGCGTGGACGTCTTAGAAATTCCAGAGAGCGATTGTCCACTCTTTGAAGGCATGAGGTTGTCAGATGCCAACCCACATGGAGGAAGGAGAGGGATTAAGTCTTCTCATCGGAGCTGATTTTTTTGTCTATCCCTTCGTGACAGGACTTTGTAGTCTGCATATTTTATCTTATTCCTATAGTGGGAAAGATCAACGAAGAAAGTTTGGTGGCGAGGAATTTCGTCCTCAACGATTTTTAAATTGGCTTTGGCCATGATCTCCGGTTAGTATATTACCGTGTCTTCGTCTATGCAGTTGACAAATATCCACCCATTTTTGGACCTACATCCGAGGAAATTAGGGCTGATACCGTCTGTAAGAAGCTCCGAAACTGCGTCCATGATATAATCTTTGATCTTTTCTAGTTGTGCTGACTTCGGGAATTGCCAACATAAAAACCTGCGTGATGTTGCTGTAGCGTTGCACTTTGTAAGAACCGCCCGCTTCCTAATCTTCGCATGTACCCGTTTTTTCTGTACTTTTATGTTTTCGGCTACTTTGAGGGTGGGGTAGGCTTGGTTATCCCTTTTTGGTGGGTTTTTTGGGGTGGAGTCGTTTGATCGGCTCCGATTAATAGTAGTCGTGACAGTGCTGTCCTTGATTTTCGTCTGTCACTGGGCTAGGGCCTCGTCATGGGTGAGTCCTGTCAGTTTGAGGAAATTTAATCTTTTCTTGGCGGCTCCGCTCAGGTCCGATCTTTTTGTTTGAGCATATTTATACTACATGTAGTAATTATACCTAATAAAATATTTAAAAATAAATTGTAAATTTTTTCATCACATATTCAAAACCTTATACCGCAATAAATCGAGAGTCTCGAGCCAAAGTTTGTATTACGATTTGTATAAAATATCAAGGCGAATTAAAATAAGGTCAAAAAGTAAAAAATTTAACGGTTTTTTAAAAAAAATCTAATTTTATAAAAAAATTATATATTTTTTACTTTAAAGCTTTATAGCTCCCAAACGGATACAGATGTAAGATAACAACTTAGATCTTAAATTAGCCTATACAATTACCAGTCAAATAAGACTAAGTTGGCTGCTCTCCGATATTGGAAGTTACAGTTTAATATTTGTGTGTACATTTTTAAACACCCTGCATCTCAAACGATATCAAAAATTGACCCCCACCCCCCCTCCCATTCGATTTTTTTCTCAGAATGAACCAAGGAATCACCCCTTAACGGATTAGCATCCCAAACCCGAACACCATGTATACGAAATTCTTGCTTCTGGTAAATTATTTATTATGGTTTCATAGACCATCTATAGTTTTATAGTACAATGGTTGTATCTTGGTATGTAATCCTAAAGTGTAAGGAATAATCCGAGTTAAGGGTACACAAAAGTGAAATGGCGGCTGAACTGATTTGGACTAACTTTTTGGAAAATACATTTAACTTAATAATCCGATAAATAGGTTTATATGACTACTTTACTATAGTCCTACTTATCAAAATTTTGCATCTATACCCATAAATACCCATTAGTACATAAAAATTTAAAAAAAATTTCTACTTAAATAAATATTTGAAAAGCAGTATTTGCAATTTCCAAAATATGGGACAAAAATCTTTGGTTAATTAAACAACAATCCAAAATAAGGGATTATTACACACACTTGATTGAATTTTATGTTTGCACGACTGATTTTTTCTATTTAGCCAGAGGTGAGTAATTGAAATTTAATTTATAAGATCGATATCCACATATTCGCATAATTTTAGGAGTGGCATTTTAAAATACTCCAAGCATCAAAAAAATTTAACACTCGTAAAATTTTATTTTTCTGATTGACATCAAAAACGTATCCATGTATTAGTTGAATAATATGTCGTTCGGTTAAAAAAAACCAAATAGTTGATTGCCCATAAAATGGTGAATCTTCATTATGCCACAAAGCCACCGGGCCGGGCCAAGTCGAAGCGACGCACATAACCCTACCTATTTAGTCATTCAGCGCACCGATGATGTCGTTGCAAGATGAAAATCTCAAAAAGTGTGCTCTCAATGCATAGCCGTGTTAGATATCCTCAAGATATTTGTGCTTTATGAAATTTCACAAAATCACATTGTAATTGAATAGGAAACAATATTCCACGCGCCACACGCCGCCGCCTGATGAAAATACCAAATCTCTTGCAAAATATATATAACCGTCCATCAGATGAATGCTCAAGATACAGGCCATTGATAAGTTGTCGCAAAAGTAGAAATAAGTCAAAAATTATTGCAAAAGAAGCCACATTAAACTTTAAGTCATTTGATGGGAGTCGCGCAGTTTCAAGTCGCAGCCAAGCCACAGCCTCATCGGAGTGTTTGTGCGAACGTATAAGCAAGCAATATGGGATCGGGTAGTTAATTCTTCAAAAAGACGGCTTTGCAGGCAGGTTACGCTTTGATGTTGTGTTGTGCCTCCAAACAAACAGTCAGACAGGCGAAGACGATTTTTGCTCATCCTATGGCATTTCAACTTCAGCGACAACCATCCATAGCAACAGAATCTCGTCAGCAACAAACCAAATAAAAAAAAAAGAAACTTAAACCGGCGGAATGACTTACCAACTTGGTTTATCAATATTGGTAATTTGCAGAGATCTATGACTTTGTGCTGCATCATGTTGTGAACCGTGCGAGCCCTTGCCAGCTGCAGGAGCGAGCGTCTCTTCGCTCGGGCATGCGCTTTGCATTGCATAATGCGATCTTTCCAATGCACTTTATCATTATGGCATTGGTGCATCTTCTTTTCCATGGGCCCAAGTATTTAACCTATTGCATTATGGCGGCCGCCTTAAGATATTTATTCTGTGCTGAGGCGCCAAAAATTGTTTATGGTTTTTAAATTTAATTGTTTGCGGTAAAATCATTATTTTTAAAAAATTAAATATATATTCTTAATTATTGTAATTTTTACAATTGCATATTTATGACAAATTTATTTTATAATTGCAAAATATTTAAAGTCTGTGCCAACTAAGGCGCTTTGCTAAGCTAACTCATTCGATTCGAATAAAATCGTACCGGCAAAATTGTGAAAAATGTCGAAGATGAGCGCATTTGTTGTAATCGCCAACTGGCGATGTGCATTGCACATCAGAAAGTCAATTTTTGTTTGACTCTTGATAGCGTGTTGCGCCTCATCAAACTTTGCTGTTTTCCTGTTCATCTTCGTTTGGATTCGTGCTTTGGTTGGTCACGTTGCATTGCAATTACCTTCCTTGTGGACGATTTCAGGAAAAACCAAAAACAAAAATACCAAAGTCAACTAAAAACGACGCATCTGCAACTATAAAAATGCACAAAATGTGCATTTCAAATCGAAATGACATTTTAGCGATTTCGGGAAATGGTAAGCTATGAAAATGGCTTTTTATTTATATCCATTGATTGTATAGGATAGAAAAGATTTATTAGCTAATATATGAATCAATTTTTAGTTGTGCTGCAAGCTATGTTCGTATGTTTTTAATTTATAATAAAGTATATTTAGTGTTTAGGAAGGTCGAACCGGTTGTAGAGACAAATATGATCACATTTCAATCTACTAAGCAGGCTGTTCATCATCATATTTGGCTCTACAACCCGTGTCCGTCCTGGCCTCCAACAAAATATCTCTCCACCGGTCCCTATTTCGAGCCAATGTCATCCAGTTTGGCATCCCTAAACTCTGGGCGTCCTGGTCTACGCCATTCTTCCAGCGTAGGCTTAGCCGGCCTCGCTGTCGTGTGCCTTAAATCCTACCGCAAAGAACTTTCCGAGCCGCAAAGAACTCTTCGCTCATGCGAGCTAGGTGTCCTGCCCACCGAAGCCTACCGAGCCTAATTCTCTTCACGATGTCTACATCGAGGTAACGCTCGTAGATCTCATCATTATAGTCTCCGGAATCGTCCTTCCTCACATACGGGGCAAACAATTCTCCATAAGACTTTTCTCTCGAACTCGGCTAAGAGGGCAGAATGCTTTTTGCTAAGCACCCAAGTCTCGGATACATATGTAAGTACTGGTATGACCATTGTCTTATATACCAGCAGCTTGGATGTTATGGTTAAATTCCTGAATTTGAAGAGTCTTGAAAGACTATAGTAGGTTTTGTTGGCTTTAAGAAACCGTGCGCGTATTTCTGGTTCGAGGCTGATATCAGCTGCTACAGTTGATCCGATATAGTTAAAGGATTGCACTACTTCATACTCGCACTCCACTATATTAATTGCGGGACCAATGTTGGATCGTCTACCCTCAGACGTGGCCACCATGTACTTTGTTTTGCTCTCATTTAAAGGCAGCCCCAGTTTTCGTGCCGCCTGCTCGATCAGAATGAAAGCTTCCTGGACAGCTCTTCGGTTTCTACCAACGATGTCAATATCGTCTACGTAAGCCACTATCTGAATGGACTTATAGAGGATTGTTCCTCTCGCTTGGTTTATCGCGGGACCTCCTGTTTTACTCCGCTCCGCTGTGATAACATCTGATCCCAGGGTCTTATTTTTTTTGAGCCGATTTATCGCTCTGCTAACTTCGTCTATGCTTGGTGGCAGCAGCATAGTGTGGTCTTCGGCCATTGGTGGAGCCTCCAATTCCTCAGTTAGCTGGCCATTAAGCAACTCATGAAAGTGCTCTTCCCATCGGTCTAAGATGCGATTATATTTGAACAGGGTATCGGCCTGTCCAGCTGTGCAGCTCGAGCTCTATACAGTGAGCGTACGTCCCATGAGAAAAGTCGTCGTTCATCAGTGTATCCGAGGCTGATTTTGGGTTCCTTAATATGGTCTTTTTATGGGCGAGGTTATTGTCCTCGCGCCAACCTTACTTTGAAGGAACTAGCCCGATCATTTCGCTTTTCCTGTACTGGAGGAAAATTACCAGCGGCCACCACGTAGAGGTTTGATCGCACTTCCACCAGTCAGAGATAGTTGCGGCCACATGTATTTCTGAAGCATTCTGTGTTATTCGCCCTACTCTGCTGATGGCTGATGATGGTTAGCATGAAAAAATTTTCTATGCTGACTTTAAATAAAAAATATTTTTGGACACGCGTAAGGGCATCCGCACGATCGTATGCTGCAGCAGAAAATCGCGAAACATCCAGCGGTCCTGTCACGAGAAAGAAGTGGCAGGGCTATCAAATAAACTCGCCATTATTAATTTTATTAATAATTATAATTTATAGAATGCCTAAAAGTTTTGCTTAGCAGTCTACTTTATTTGAATATTATTGCTTATTTATAAGAAAATGTGTTAAAGAACAAAATCAATACCAAATAAAAAAAAGGCAAAAATATTTACGTAAATCAAAAGACTTAGGAAATGAACCTGTATTTAGCGATACTTGGATTCATTTGTTGATACCACTTATATACTGATAAGGAATTGCAACAAAATAGAAATACTATACATATAAAAGTAGATTGTATTTTCTTAACAATGCGTTACTAAGACTGCTGCTCTGGATCACCCATCGTGATTAATTCCCACAAAGTTTTCCTTTTCATTCAATAGTCCGCACTTTCCCACGAACGATGCAGTAACTATCACCAACAATGTGAGTTAAAGTTAATATACTATAATATAGTACCATAAGTTCTTAGTCATAAATAGCGCCCTGATGGAGTTCACTGTGTGCAACTAACTTACCAATTCTATGTTGAGATTGTCCATCAACCATTGGAAAGACACTATGCGCAGCCAGTGGCACTTACTGTTCAGGAGTAGCGTGTTCGGTGCAGATATCTACGTGCTGTGTCCCAATTAGGCAACTTGCACTTTTCCCACAAAGACTCGACTCACTCATGTGGTGTAGATTAATATTTTCATTGCAACTCGTCTGTGTGGAAATTTCAACTTGTTTCATTGGACCATCATAACCAATCAGCATTATTACCAACAAACTTACTTCTATGAAATAACCATCATCACAGGCTTAGACTCATTCTCAACTCGGATTATATTATTCGCTGCCTTCAGTAGCGCATGTCCAAGGCCATTACCTTCTGCGCAGATGTGCTTCTGGTGGAAAATAGGATGGCAATGGTCCTCTTCTCTATACATATTATAAATTCCTTTGTTTCCATTTACAGTCTAATGGGAAACACTGCTTGTCTCGTTGGCACCATCATCGGAATAATTCCTAACATAAGAATCTTGAGTCGAAACATATTGCTCACCAAGAATCATCTTATGACTGTAATTTACAAAACCACAACAGCCTTCATTTGTCGACTTCCAAACCGAATTTCGTAGTACGGAAAAGTATACGAATTTTTCATGTGTTTGTGTATTACAGATGTTGCCGCATTCTATATGAGTATGCCTTCATCATTGTTGTTTGTTTAATTTTTTATTTTGTTATATGAAAAGCAAGCGCAGTTTTCATGCATCCGTGCGTTTTAACATTTGGCATATGGAAATGGTTACAGTCAGCCATTCGTCATAATTTTGGAAAAAACAATGGCAAGCAAGTGTGATGGTGTTGCTTTAGTGGTGGCAACAGAAGCTTATTACGCATGCATTGTATACAGACGGACAAAAGATTATGAAAGTAAGGCTTCTTCAGCATCGTACTCGTATACTGTATTATGATAGAATACGCAGAGTCATAAAGCAGAACAATAAATTGAACTTTTGTCGGTCTGCAATTCTACGTTTACTAGAGGCAAAATTTCAAATTCGAGGTGAGGATCAATGTTAGCTTTATGCAATGAATGGTTACAAAAAATTTGGTATAATTATGAAAGTTGTATATTATTTTAATAGTTTTCTATTTCTATAGTGTACGAAGTATTTTGCGTATTCTGTATGACAATGAATAACAAGATAAAAGCGAAAGAATAATTACTCTAAATTTTAGTGATCTAATTTTAATGTTTTTATGTATGTACTTGGATGTTTAAGAGTCAAAGATTTTTCCGCTTAAAATTTCTGAAACATTTGCTCTGTTATCTTGATGTCTCCTTATTTATGTAAAGTGAAAGTCTTCTTTAGTAAGTCTGGACGATTTAAGTATAGACACACATGAATTTTTTGTTTCAATGAGTGCTATATATTTCTTGCAACCATTATAAAGATATAAGTCAGCCAAAATTCACGGTTGGACGTTGTTCTTTTTTTTCGTTACAAAATGGATTCTTCTGTTGATGGTAAGGAACCGTCATCGTCTATAAGTTCGTTTTTAGGAGGGGTGTATAACAGTGTCATGTTGAGAGGGCTATTTTTGCCAGCTCACAACAATAAGGTCTTCCAATTGAGCCCTCACCATGAGTGGTACCCCCGATCGGTTTGGTTGAGTTGAAGATACCTAGTTTTGCAGAGAAGACTACCTCAAAACTTGCAACCCAGTTTAAGAAGGTGTTGTTTTCAACGGAGCCATTACCACAAACGGGAAACACCAACTGAAAGAAGAGGTAGAAGAGGGGAAACTTACCAAAGAATATAAAGGGTTATCCATTTCGCGGTTTCAAAAGTATAGGGCTGGAATCCGACATCTGTCAAACTAAGTTGTTAAAACAATTTTTTTTTTCAGTTGAAAGTCTGACATTTACGAAAATGGATCGCTTAACTATCGCACAACGCTTGAAAATTGTAAAAACCTACTACAAAAATGGTGATTCTGCCACAGCCACATATCGTGCTTTAAGAGGAGATTATGGTTTACATAATCGTCCAACTACGCAAGCAATTAGCAAAATTGTGAAGAAATTAGAAGAGACTGGATCGGTTACGGATATTGTAAGGCCTGTGCATCATAGTTTCGCTCGTACCACTGAAAATATCGCTGCTGTAAGTGAAAGTGTTGCCGAAGACCCGAATGTGTCGATTCCTCGTCGTTCTCAGGAATTAGGACAGTCTTACGGCACATTATTGCGTATTTTGCATTTGGATCTACACCTACATCCATATAAAATCCAGCTCACACAACAACTGAAGCCAGCTGACCATTCACAACGTCGTAGATACGTCGAATGGGTGCTTGAACAACAGGCGGTGGACGGCGATTTTTCGAACAAAATATTCTTCAGCGACGAAGCACATTTCTCACTCGGTGGGTATGTTAACAAACAAAATTGTCGTATTTGGGGTTCTGAGAATCCTCAAGTAATTGAAGAGAGGCCATTACATCCACAAAAAGTCACTGCTTGGTGCGCTCTTTGGTCCGGAGGTGTGATTGGACCTTACTTCTTCGAAAACGACAATGGAACGACTGTCACCGTCAATTCGGAGGTTTATGGTCATATGCTAACCGACTTTTTTTTTGCCTGCTATTGAAGAATACGACTTAGAAAATATGTGGTTTCAACAAGACAGTGCCACATGCCACACAACTCGAGCGAATATGGCTTTATTGCAAGAGACATTTCCTGGCCGCGTAATTTCTCGTCGTGGCGATATCAACTGGCCACCAAGATCATGCGATTTGACACCGCTTGACTTTTTTTTGTGGGGCTACGCGAAAGACCGTGTTTATGCAGATAAACCTTTAACTCTTGAGCACTTAAAAACCAATATTCGTCAAGTTATGGCTGAGATACCGCCCAATATGTGTCAAAAAGTGGTCAAAAATTACCTCAAAAGAATTGATGCTTGCAACAATTCGCGTGGTGGTCATTTAAATGATGTAGTGTTTCACACATAATGTCAACGTTCAAACTTTATAATAAAAAAGAAATATCATGATAAAAAATATTTTATATGTGTTTTATTTACGTTTACTTTTGAAACCGCAAAATGGATAACCCTTTATTATCAAAATATATGTTTTAATGTTTTTTATATGTTTCGACGCCATGGGTCTTCATAGCAGCAGGTCCATGGTTCGAATCCCTGTAACACCAAAAGTATATTTTCTGACAAACGTTTAATTTGTCACCAAAATCTTCTAAATCGTCTTTCGCATACGGAGTTTATTTGTAGGTCCTTACCATTTATGTGCAAAAATATAATACACACAACACGAATGTTCCCACAACGGTCTGTCGCGAAAAATATTATATTATGTTTTAAATCATACTGTGCTCATTTTATTTCTAGCTAATAATAATAATAAGTTTTGGCTCAAAAATAGAGGCCTGACATATTTACATAAAAAGGGGATTATAACAGGTCAATCTTCAGCCTCTGTAATATTGATTGCTCGCCTTCTCGTAGAAGGAGACGTCTTGGTTACTGAAGATTTCATCAAACCTAGCGTCTGTAAATACTCTAATGTTTTATACTGGCTTGGCAGTGCTGGATTTCCTCGTTTCTTAATTATTGCATCTCCGAACTTGGATTTGTTTCCTATTCAACGAATTTCCTCGCATTCGGTAATTAGCAGCAGACTTGCTGCTTTGTAAAGCATTGTACGCGAGATAAACTTGTAGCAATTTGGCACCCTCCAGATTCCTATACAGATTGTAAGTACCTTTCTTTTTCATTGTTCATTGTTCTTCATCATTGTTGGAGAGATGTTGAACCATAAGGGATAGCCATAGGTTATCACTATACAGATTATAAGTACCTTTTTTTTGAATAGATCTCCCTATTCGAAAGAAAGGTAAGTCTTCATCATTGTTGAAGAGACGTTGAATCATAAGGAATAGCCATAGGTTATCACTAGCCTGATGAGCTGCAGCCTGGTGTTGTAAGACAGTTCGTTTCATCTTAGAAGCGGATGCACCCAATGGAAACCGTGGTTCGCTTTTTTCATCGTTATATAGGTGCGATTGTTAAACTTAAGCCTCTGCGTGAAGGTAGTTCCCAGATTTACAAGTTGAGTTAACCCGGTTTGGGCATATTTGCAGTTCGTTAACCGTTTGGGAATTATAATAATTAAAATAGTAATAATAATATTCAGCGCAACAGACCGTTGCGGTCCAAGGCCTAGCTTCTCACGACCATTTGTGTTGTGCATGTATATTTTTGGACACAAATGGAAGGGACCTACAATTTAATCAAACAATTGGAGAAACGTTAGATGAAGTGTATCGAGCTAAAAGGAGACTATGTTGAAAAACAAAATGTTTTTATGCCGAAAAAAGTGTTCCTTATATCATTTTTCAGGGACTTATTGACCCACCCTCGTATGAGTTGAATATACCGAACACACAGCGTCACCAACATTAAATTATGGTTGATTGACTGCTGTATGGTTGATGCGTTTGGTGACAAGTTTTCGAAGAATGCTCAAATAATTTAGGTTTTTCATTGAAATCGGTGATCAATCAGCAACCAAATGAAACGTGGGAAACCGACTCGTACGGTTGCCTGTTGGTTGCTTTTATGCTGTCTGTGCCTCATGACTTTACATTATGCTGCTAATTGTCGCTTCATCAATTCTCGCTTTGGGGCAAATTGTATCCACTATGCATGCAGGTGGCAGGCACACAAAAAACAGAAAGAAATAATGTGGTAATTGGTAATAGTTACTGTGCTGTTGAGTGGCATCTTTTAATGCTGGTTTATTTAAACATTATTTCTTAAGCACGAATACTCCTACGTTCCACACACACACAGGAGGACGTGTTGTGTACATTTGCGACTGGCCAATGCGGTACAAACATAAAGTACTCGTGCCGACCAGAGATGAGATAACGTCTTTATCACATCGTGTCCGAGTAATAATGGCTGAAAACTCGAATGGACCTGATGGCCGAGTCCAACTACGCATGCTAATGCATATTGTGTTATATAAATTACAATGGAAAAAACCACAATTTTCATACCGCACACTGATGGAATCTGATTTTTAGTTATGAGTTAGAAACACCTGGTTGAACGCTGGCTGGCGACAGACAGAACATAACTTTTAAAGTTGTTCACTTGTTCACCTTTAGATTTACATTCCTTTCGACCAGGATGTTATATGAATGCCAATGCAAAGAATTCGATGTTTCACTTACCAATTCTAAAGACGTCCAATGGTGTGCCGGTTTTTTAATGACACAATTTAATATTATAGTAATAACCACTTGTGCGCAGTCGATATTATGTACGTGGGAAGGCTTTTTAAAGTTCAAAAGGTTGTTGCATTTGGCGTCATATTTCTCTCTGCAGCAAGGCATCTTCATTTAATTATTATTCTTGTTTCCATTGAGGGAGTGCCACATCAGAGCAGAGGGAGAATGCAATTCAAGCTTGAAGTCTCACAAGATAGCCAGGCAGTGTAATTGGAATTTACTAGGTGCTTAGCTTGATACACAAGACTTTTTAGCTACTAACATGACAGCAATGTATTTGACAGAATATGACTGTGCGTGAATGGAATGTATGGAGCTTTGCATAAATTTTGCTAGGAATTAAGTCTTTTTTTCCTTTAAAATTATGCCAAAGATAAAAATGTATAAATACTCGTACTACAATAGTGGATAAATTTGTTTTCTTTGTCGCTTACTTTAAAAATCCACAGAGCTTGAAAGTGTTCGGAGTTCTTTTTTCTCAGGTTTTGGTACGTAGTCTGAAACACAAGCAGCTTGTATGTAATGGTTAGTCTTATGGATTTTAAAAGATTTCACAGACTTGAAATAGGACTTCCACGGGTAACTACGGGAAACGGGGAACCAGGGTTTGATTCCGGAGATGGAGCCTGAAAAAACCGGCACTACATCTAAGGAAGGCAGCAGGCGCGTAAATTACCCAGCTTCTTGGCCGGAGAGGTAGTGACCAGAAATAACAACATAGACAAGGACCTATAGCAAGGCAAGTCTGGTGCCAACAGCCAATGTAATTCCATCTCCAACAAAGTTGTTCCGGTTAGAACGTTTGTAGGTTAATTTGTGCTTGCTTCATATGAGTTAGTACAATAATCCTGAATTGTACATTATCTTATGTATGTAAGCGTATTACTGGTGGATTTTTTTGTACTTATATGTACCTCCTATTAAAACCTACTTCAAAGCTCTTCATTGAGTTCAGTTGTGGGCCGGTACAATTACTTTGAACAATTAGATAGCTCAAAGCCCAAATGACCGAATATTTTGTGCATCCGATAATAAAAAAGGCTTCTGTTCTACCTTAAATAGGTTTTTAGAACAAGAAGTGATGATTTATATAAGTAATGGGAGTTTATAATTGTAAAAAATAACACAAAAAGTTACATTTTAATCAAACTGATATATGCATTCAAAATATCAATACATGGCATTAAGATATAAAAATAATTTCGGGGTATACCCACCACAGCTGTTTTTGACGAAACGCACTCTGGACGTCCAATTCTGGGCTACTTTTTCGAGCACTGCTTGCCGGATGTCACAAATAACTCGAACATTATTAGCCTCCAAGATGTCAACTGTTGCTGGTTTAATAGCATTACCAACAGACTTCACTTGGCCCCAGAGGAAATAATCGAGAGGTGTCAAATCGCACGTTTTTAGAAGTCAATTGACAGACACGTAGCGCCATCCTGTTGATATCACACCTCGTCCGTATCAATGTCATCCATATTTTCAAAAAAAATCACATCAATACGGTAACGATCTCCATTGATTATATTTTTGAAGAAAAAAAAGGGTCCGATGATGTCACCAACGTGTAAACCGCACCAATCGGTGCATTTTTCTGGATGTAATGGAGTCTGTAGGGTCTCTTGTGGATTAGTTTATCGTTTTTTCCACAAGCGGCGTTCAAAAGAAATATCCAGATGCATCCCGCCCATCCTCCAACACAACCGCAATACCCGAGCCGTTCATTATGTGGAATGAATTCCCCTACTCTGTGTTTCCGCATTTCTATTATCTACAGTCATTCAAGACACATGTGCATAGATGTCTTGCGTTTCCTCTCCTTAATTTCCGAACGCCCACGCTGTGTTATGCAATATAAGGGTCCAAGCCCCTTGAGCGTGGTACATTATAAAAACAAAATGGGTCTAACTCCAAATGCATCATTAAGAGAGTATGTGGTACGAAATCTATTCACAGCTCGACGGGTGGCTTGCTCAGATGAACGATTTTGTTATACGATAATTTGGTATCGTTGTTTAAGTCTATTTAGAAATAAAACAACCTTTAGTTAAGAGCATAACGTCGATGGAGGTGAAACTCAAGAACGAAAATTAAACAAATAATCGGCTACAAGCTACAACATTTGACCGAGTGAAAATCGATGAGTTATTAGCAGATAATCATCATCGTAGTACAAATGTTCCTCCACCCATGAAAGTTGTCAGTTAATTTGTTTCAGTTTTAGAAAAGGTTTACTATATTTGCTAATACTATCCAGCGTACGATTTCTGATTTTATTTTTCTTTATAATGTCATCATTCTGATTATATATCTCTTTAGTGCGGACTATTATTTGATATTTGTAATGTAATTAAGATAATTTTTTTTTCTTCTTTCTAAACCTTGTAACTCCAGCAGAATTTATTAAGCCCACTTGTTGAATTACACTTTAACCTTTAAATGCATTCACCTTACATCTTTTCTTGTTCATCTTTAGCTCTACAACCGCAAGCAGGTCCCCTCTTCTATCAGTTGGTAATTAAATTCACCGACTCAATCGGTGACTAGTTTCGCGCCTATAATTACTGATGATGTTCGAATTTTTCGTGTCAGAAAGAACATCAAATGAATGAATGGTGCACACACAACAGCCAAACAGCCAACAGGTAACCTTTCATTAATGATGACCTTAACGCGCATTGTTAATTTATTTTCTTTGATTTTGTTTCTCCATTGATGGATAAAAAATTGCCTATTCATCATGGAAAATATTTTTGCTCTTCGCTTGACTATGTTGCAGCAAAAATTTCATAAATTTAACCCAAGGTAATTTGCAATACTCATCTCTTTAATTGTTTCATTAAGTTACGTATAGATGAGCTTTAATTTTTTTCATTCATCGCAATATTGTAGGAAAATAGTTTTAATGTTAACATTATTCATTTATATACCAGCAATATTTTTTACTTATTATAACTCTGAGCCAATTCATTTTGTGTTATGCCTTATGTTTACAAAATATTTTGATACTTACCGTGATGATAAAAGTTGTTTTTACGATCTGTGAACTGTGAATAATACTTCTCACGCCTCATTTTACTGCCATCTCCGATAGACTCTTCTCGCTGTTATAAAATACATGACACCGAAATGTAAGTTGGACTGAAAGTTAAACGAATGTATTCACACAGTTTGGGGTCTAAAAGGAGATTCATATAGTTACCGAATAATAATAATTTAATTTTGAAATTTATATTTCTCTTAAACAACCACTTTTCAGCGTTGCGAGTCATTTCAGTATTTTCTAAATGTTTTCAGGTTTAAAATGAATCGTCGCACAGATCCTAACAACCTAACAACACGGATGGTTGTGCGTGTTTCACACAAATAGAATGGACCTACAATTTAGAGCGATATCTTAAAGGCCCGGCTACAAACAACCCCACAGCCCAAACTACACTGATCCCCACCTAACTGACCATCCTTCCCACTTATACTACTCCACTAGCCACACGCCCAACTACTCCACACTGACCCACACCACTGAGTTCACCACTTACCGACCACTGACCAGAAAACTGTTGCCTATAACCTCCGGGTCGTTTCCAAGATTTGTATATTCTATTGAAACCAATGGGGTTCGGAAACGTTTGTCTTCATAATATTCTAGTACAACTGTCATCTTTAATATATTTGAAACCTTGAGAGTTCTGAAATCGTCGTTGGTTATTATTTTAAGGGCTCTGTTTTGGTGTTTCTCCAGTGATTGTATGTGTGTATTTGCCGCGTCACCCCATATTAAAATGCCTTAGCGAAGCTGTCATTTTATCAGTAAATAGTACACTTGTTGTAATACTGGTTTTAGTGTGCATTTCTTCAAGTAGAATAGTGCAAACAACGCGCTCTTTAGTTTACGGCGAAGATTTGTTATGTGAGAGTCCCATCTGAAGTCGCAGTCAATGGTTATCCTTAAGTTGTTACAGGGCCTTACTTCTTCCATACATTATGCGGTTGATGCGGCTGTACAGTCGCAGTTTGGTAAGTGATTGCTATATACCGGCTGACAGTGAGGTCCACGGATGTGCTTAAGTTTTAATTTTGACGCATTTGTGACAAGACCATCTAACAACCTTGTTTGATTTGGCTTGCATTATTTGCTTCGCGGTATCCAGCTATCAATTACTTACTACAATGGCTGTATCATCAGCGTACGCGAAGGGAATGCTCTCGTGAAAATTTGCAGCGGCTCGTTCTCGGATATAATAAATAGTAAAGGACGAAATTTTGACTTCTGTGGTATGCCGTATTCAAGGTAATTCGGTTCACTATGGTTTTCAGAAATTTTTATTTGGAACTGACGATCAGTGAGGTAATCTAGTAATTAGCTGGCAAAAGATCCCTAAATTCCCACACTGTGCGCAGCCTCCGTGATGAACTAGGTTGTCAAAAGCTTTATTGGAGTCGATGGACATAACCAAGACCTGATAATTTTTGTTGAGGCTGACGTTGACCCTATTTGTAAATTCGCCTAAGAACTTGTTCGTGCTTTTATTTTTTTGATAAGCATATTGATTTGCTCCAATCAACAAATTCACTGAGCCTTTTCACAAGAATTTGTTCAAGACATTATTGGATTAATATTGGCCTGTAATTTTCAATGTTACTATTTGCTCCTGGTTTGCTTTTAACTCAACTAGCCTTATTCCATCGGTGCGTCACTCGCATTTAAATCACGTAATATATTGAGAATTTCATTAACGTTGGCGTGTTGTATATATATTGATGCGATGCTGATATTCACATGGTTTGAGGTAGTTTTCCCGCATCTCTGGATTGTTTTTTTTCGCTTCCTTAGGGAAGTAATTTGGGAAATCATCGGTTTTTATTGTTAAAACCTGCTATTCCACGGACACTTTTGCATCTTCTGATTATTTCGTTGAGAAGTTTTCTGGTCTTTCTTTGATATCCTCTAACGAATGCGAAGGTTCTTTTGTAAAATTTACTTTTGCTTATTTGCATTTCTTTATTTAGTCTGTTTCGGTACTGTTGCGTACAGCCATCCTTAAATGCATTCGCATTACTCGTGGCTCTAAACGCGCCTATTAGTTCAACGTCCGCCTGCCTTTTTGGACGTACTGTTAAGAGATTTTTTCTTCAGGCGTATAAAAGTATGTGTGCTTTGCTAAGTTCTATTTTTCTGCATTAAAAAAAAACAAAATAATTTAGTTATGTCCTTCTCATAGTAAAAAATTGTACTTTTTGTACTTTTTTTTTATACAATTTGTTCCCACAAACAAAAACCAAACTATAGTCTCAAGTAATTAATAGTTTTTCTTATTTTTTATTTTCTTATTATTAATATGCTTCAGAAAACTCGCCGTGAAGTATGTCTTTGTTTGTCACTCAATAGAGTTTGTCATAAAAGGATGTATTTTTCGGGTCATAGCATAATTATTTATAAATAAGTGTACTCGTAGTACTTCTTGTAATCACTTTAACCTTTGTGTTACTTTCAAGTTTCACCGACACCGCAAAAAGAGTCAACATTCTTTCCTAATAATATACATAGTCCGTGAACTACAGTTACCAAAGAAATAACTGAAAACAGGTTGCATAATTTACTAATAAAGATAAGTATGGAGCTCGTGAGAAATTTCAACAGTTATCACTCATTTGACTATCATCATTCACAAGTCAACACAGATGATGGATGGGGAATGTTGGCCTTTTCTAAAGAGACTTATTGGGGAATATTTTTTCAAAGTACTCGTATTAATAACAATATTTGGCGCAAGAGATTGTTGTGGTCTAGTGCATAGCACCACTCTGAGTATTATACCAAAGCAATAAGCAATATTTTTTATATTAGCCAACGAAATAAGCATTATTTTTGTTTATTATCTTAAGCAATAAGCAAGATTTTTTTTATTAACCTTCATAAAGACTAAATTGTTAATTTCGAATTTTTAATAAATTGGCTTTACGTTTTCAGAATATCTATCTGTCTGGAAAGAATAAATTGTTGTTTAATAAGTTCCTTTAAGATACAAATTTTCTTGCTCCATACAAAGGTGAAGCAATCACCAATTGTGCCTGTCATCATCAAAAACGATATGGGTCATACCAATAATAGAATAGAGAACAACAAAGTTGATTTTGTTAACACAAACCGATGTTTCTAGTAGACTTTTATAAAACGATCATTAACTATAGAGAAAATAAAGATCGCATTTGCTTTCTATCCAATAACTGCAAATTTCTAACAGGATTGTTGCTAAAAAGGTGGCAAATACCTAAATTGGTGATTCCCAGGTTAGTTACGGGAAAAAAATCGTGTGGGGGTCTTTTTTCACCTCCTATGGTACACGTAGCGTTTTATTATGAAAAAACGGACTGTTGACTTTACATCACTTAACACCTTCTAGCTCTTGAACGCTTCTAGCTACAAGGCCACTCTAGGTCTTTTATGAAAGAGAATTAAATCTTCAAGAGCAATTGTATTTTCAAACGAATTATCTCGAAAAATGCTTTTAGATAATTTTTTTTTGACTAATGCAGTATTAAAGCCTATTCAATTTCCTACAAAACCATGACACAATGTTTATGCATTCGGTCAACAGAAGCAAGGCTAAAATAAAAAGTTTGTGAAATGAATTTTAACTTTTCAAGTTAGTTTAAAGCCAAACTATGCAATCGTCTGAGCTGCATGTTCAATCCTCTCTCTCAGCAATTTTACAGTTTTATTTATGTGGAATATACCAACGCTTTCTTTCTTCCCCACACAAAAAAATCTAGAGGAGTTAGATACCGTTACATAGACGGCCAATATACCAGACCATTTCTACCAATCCATCGGTTTTGTTATGTTCACTTAAAAATTAAGTGGAAATAGAAACTAGAAAGGACGTTTAGACATGCAGCTTAGACGATTGCAAAGTTTTGGCCTCAAGCAAATTTGAAAGGTTAAATTCATTTCACAAACCTTTTATTTTAGCCTTGCTTCTGTTGACCGAATGCATAAACATTGTACCATTGAACGTGAAGAAATATCATCAGTATATTATATATTCGGTGACTCACAAACATTTATTACAGACATAAACCATAATAGCACTAACTCTTTTAATGATTTTTAAATTATTCTTTTATTGACTCTTAAACTTTTCTTAACGTTTTTTTTAAAGAAAATTAAGAATTATTTTCGTTGAAGACAATTGACATTTAGGAGACCATTTATTCTTTGCCGATTTGACGCCGATGGTCCTTTTTCTCTGGAGTCCAGAGACAATTCCAGCTTTAAAACATAACATTGCGACATAACATAGACCCCGAAATTATCGGACAAGGTCTTGAAAACTGAACTGACAGAGGGAGCCACATGAACGAAATTGTTTTTCATTTCTTAATCGGAGACTCCAACCTTCAAAATAAAATAAAAATGTCCAAAACATTATTGATGTATACTCATTTTATAGCGTTTTTAAAAACAAACTTTTTAATTGCCCACCCTTTAATTACAGCCGCCGCATCAGTAATGCAATCCCAAGTGATAACACGCAAAATAACAAAAACAGTGGAAATCAAAAGCAAAGAAACTCCGCATAGCAACAGCGGTCATAACTGGACCTTAAATTAATACTGGGAATGGAATTAGCCGGTTTGCAAATTATGAACAGGTTCAGACTGTATAAAAGGGGGCAGAAATCTAGCAAACGGCCTCTTACTTCTCGACTTAAGTCAAGTTCAGTATATTGAACAAGCGTTGTATACTTATCACTGTTTAGAAGAATGTATTGAAAACTTGGACACACTGACTAAGTATCCTTATCACTTCTGAGAACATTTGACACCCTTATTCACAATTCTCGAGTGGTCAGCCCTGTGAATAAGCGTTGTATCCTCTTCACTGCTCAAAAGACGGTCTTGAACGCCGATACATCGGACGACTTGTGAATTGTGGATAAGGCTAAGCGCATATTGGGCACAGCACAGCCCAGCCCAGTATAGCACGGTGAATCAGAGAAAAAACCTGCCTCTGTGAGCCACCGCACATTGAGCGTAGTTGCTACGCATCAGTGAGTTAGGTCGACTCACTTGATCGAAAAACAGCTGTTCAAGAAATGTCAAAACAGGGGCATTGAAAAATTGTGTTTGCTTTACATATGTCACAGAGGTGGTAGAGGTTTGCGTCTATGTTTTACCTAAGGCTGCCCGGCTGTGCTCAATATGCGCTAAACCAAAGCGTCGCATCTTTACCACTGCTTGCGCATTACTACGATCGCGCAGCGCCAAAATATCCTTTGTATACTAATTGGCTGTATCCCTGACGCACAAAGTGGTTTTAAAACTATGAATTTGAACAGAGACATAAACCATAAAACAATAATGGTAGCTTTTAACAGAGACACAAACCATAATTGGAGCTTTTTAACATAGACACAAACTATAACGGGACCACAACTTTTTTTAAAAAATGGGATATATACTAGGGGCTCAGTTATTAGTGTGTCGGTCTGCAGCCACGCTCGTCTAATCATAATCGTAGCATCGCGGGACGACTGCCACAACTTATAAATTAAGATCTAATCAATTCAACCCTTGTTACAACCATTTTATAGAAAGAATAAAACATTGACATCCTGAGTTTCTAAAATCAAATAAATCGTTTATGGTAACGGCCATCTATACAAAGAAAGCCTAATCACACTGAACTGAGGATTACCCGACTGAGAAAAACCTCGTTACAAGCATTGGTGGCGCGATTTTTTTGCAGGACTACACATAATGATGAAAAGAGCTTCAGAGCACAGGATCAACAAACTGATATTATAATTGAACGCTATAGGGTGGATCAATGAGTCTGTTTGGTTTTTCGTTTGTCGATCTGCTTGCCAATTTTTTTTTCACTTCGTCTACCCGTCCGTCTAATGTTTTGTCTGTTTGTCCAGTTTCTTTACTTGTATGCGGCAGTATATCTACATACAAAAAAAACAAAGAAAGCTAAAAATTCTAAATTTCTCTACTGATAAGCTACTATCTAATGTTACAGAAGATCTTATACTTGCTGTGTTGTGTTGTTTCAAATATTATTCAATTTTCTCAAATTATTTCCACCACAACACTGCTTGTTGGTGTAACACGGTCCTTGTGCCACAGTCATTTCAATCGTAAAACGCTTTACATAGCAGGCCCAAGAAGATCGTCGTAGCGATCGCTGTAGTCTGCAACATTCACATTCACAACAAGCTGAACAATACCAACCACTCTGAATTCAGGAAAGTCATTGTATGCTGAGTAGTAGTAATGTTGCGACGTTATCTAATAGCGACGTGGCGGCGCTCGACTCTGCAAACTAACTGGTAAATTATTGTGACCAAACCCCTCGTTCAGCTTAAGTGCGCAGTCATGTCACAGACGCAGATTGCCAATTGGAATTCTATGCGCACAATAAAATCTCATTTTGTTTTTAATTTCAGATTTTACTGGCAATCTCCAACTTGATTGTACCACTGGCGTGCTGTGGAGTCGAGTGAACGTCGTACCATCTTGAAGGATGAGAACACTGACTGATGCTACATGGCTTATAATGATGAACTAAGCAAAAATGATGCGATTCCATGTGATATTCCATTCTGCACACAATCAGATGGTATGAGTATTACGGAGGAGTTGCATCTTCGAAACTCTTGCATTGCAGCGTGAAGGCTCACCCCATACACTCACACCCACAAGAGATAACACAAAAATTTGTATAATAAGCAAATTGTATATGCACCTCATGCTGTGTGTGACTTTATGCCACGTTAGAAATTATTGTTCGTTCATTAGTTTTTAAGCATTTTACGCTGTTGGAGATGTACTGCGACGACGACGACGACGACGATGGAACGACGCTCACGTGATGCATGAGCAGTCGAAAAAATACCTCTTCTCCATCCGTAGCACTTAACAGGCAGATGCGTTAATAGATCTTCACTCGGTGCAGTTCAATGAAAACTTGTCTGGCCCGCGGAAGTTATATAGCAGAAGATTATTAAGTCATCAGCTTGTCGTGTGTGGTTGATTGGTCGGGAGGTTCATATATGGAATGTGCATGACATGAACTGGCTTATGTTTAAGACAATAATTATGTAATACTTTGTTGATATGTGCCATATGCGGCGGTAATCCTAAGACTAAAATCATTGTTAGGCAATTTTAACTGCAGCTTTAAAATTATGAAACATCATGGAATACCGTCACCACCGTAAGTTTTCTCACTCACGGAATAACCATTTTTCTGGTTACGCTTTTTATAACACCAACTCGTGATTCCACAATTAACTAAACAGTGATTTGTGCATCCTTAACGGCTTAGAATGCACGCGAAAAAATGTTTATTACCATAATTAGATAATTGCAGAGTTATAACTGAAGATCACTGCACGTTTAGTTTGCTAGCAGGCAGCAATGAAACCGAAAATAACCGAAACAGAACACAGGTGGGCAAGTTGAAAATTTCACTTAATGCGAAAATTGTTAAGCTATACTTAAAGCACTTTGTCTTTTCAAGATACATAGCTTAAGATATTGTTAAAGTTGCTCAATAAAAGGTGGGACAGATATATGAACATATCCACCTCAGCTTTAGCTGAGCCTCATTTCAAGATTGACAACTGGTTAGTTTCCAGTGTTAACTCCTATTCCGATCACAAGTATATAATGTTCGACCTGTCCCTCCAGTCGGAGATCCCCAAACCCTAAATTAAAATAACGAACTGGATGAAATTCATTAGTTATCCATACCATACCAAACTGGGCAAAATTCCTAATATAGAACCTGTTATGACTGCGGGCATGGACTACAACATTAAGTTAATCGTAGGTTCCATGCGACTATAGCCATGAAAGTTTCATGCCCGATCAGTAGTAGCAAGAAAAAGCAACCATCTTGATGGAGTGATGAACTGGATAAGCTCAGAAGACTGTCCAGATCGATGTTCAATATCTGTTACACCAATAATTTCTGGCAACCCTACAAGAACTGCCTGAAAAAGTGAAAATATATAAGAAAGCCATCAGGAAAGCTAAACGACGAGCTAAACTAATACGAAAGGCATGCAGGGTCCTCATAATACCTTTTGTAGGAGATGCTGTTATGTGAATGAGAAAGAAACTCTCATTCATTATCTTTCTCTCTCGACTACGCAAATTGAGTAATCCCTTCTTTTCCGACCGATCTTCATATCTTTCTTCTTCATCGGTCTGATATCATATTTGAATGCCACAGGTAGGATATAATGAACTCAATTATCAATTATCTTTCCATTAGTTCTCCTGAGGACTGTGGTGACAAAACGGCGCACTCAAGCGCTATTTGAGACCCTCACCACCGTAAGTTTTCTCACTCACGGAATAACCATTTTTCTGGTTACGCTTTTTATAACACCAACTCGTGATTCCACAATTAACTAAACAGTGATTTGTGCATCCTTAACGGCTTAGAATGCACGCGAAAAAATGTTTATTACCATAATTAGATAATTGCAGAGTTATAACTGAAGATCACTGCACGTTTAGTTTGCTAGCAGGCAGCAATGAAACCGAAAATAACCGAAACAGAACACAGGTGGGCAAGTTGAAAATTTCACTTAATGCGAAAATTGTTAAGCTATACTTAAAGCACTTTGTCTTTTCAAGATACATAGCTTAAGATATTGTTAAAGTTGCTCAATAAAAGGTGGGACAGATATATGAACATATCCACCTCAGCTTTAGCTGAGCCTCATTTCAAGATTGACAACTGGTTAGTTTCCAGTGTTAACTCCTATTCCGATCACAAGTATATAATGTTCGACCTGTCCCTCCAGTCGGAGATCCCCAAACCCTAAATTAAAATAACGAACTGGATGAAATTCATTAGTTATCCATACCATACCAAACTGGGCAAAATTCCTAATATAGAACCTGTTATGACTGCGGGCATGGACTACAACATTAAGTTAATCGTAGGTTCCATGCGACTATAGCCATGAAAGTTTCATGCCCGATCAGTAGTAGCAAGAAAAAGCAACCATCTTGATGGAGTGATGAACTGGATAAGCTCAGAAGACTGTCCAGATCGATGTTCAATATCTGTTACACCAATAATTTCTGGCAACCCTACAAGAACTGCCTGAAAAAGTGAAAATATATAAGAAAGCCATCAGGAAAGCTAAACGACGAGCTAAACTAATACGAAAGGCATGCAGGGTCCTCATAATACCTTTTGTAGGAGATGCTGTTATGTGAATGAGAAAGAAACTCTCATTCATTATCTTTCTCTCTCGACTACGCAAATTGAGTAATCCCTTCTTTTCCGACCGATCTTCATATCTTTCTTCTTCATCGGTCTGATATCATATTTGAATGCCACAGGTAGGATATAATGAACTCAATTATCAATTATCTTTCCATTAGTTCTCCTGAGGACTGTGGTGACAAAACGGCGCACTCAAGCGCTATTTGAGACCCTCGCTACCGACCTAGGCCCTGCCTTTATGTAGTGCCAAATAAATTATTTCCGAGTAGGATCCTCTCAGGTCATACGAGCTAAGTGCTCTGCCCACCGGATTCTACCGAGGTTAATTCTTTTTACGATGTCGCGGTATGTGAGCGTTACTGATATTATAGAAAAATCTCCAAAATAACGATGGCTTTAGCGTAAGGGGCTATCCTGTCCATTGAGAATAGCGGAGAATATATTATATGCGGTACCACAATAATTACTGCACGTTGTGATAACTCCTTTCTTATG
Source organism: Nephrocerus scutellatus (assembly GCA_947095585.1). NCBI lineage: Eukaryota > Metazoa > Arthropoda > Insecta > Diptera > Pipunculidae > Nephrocerus > Nephrocerus scutellatus. The sequence goes on along the minus strand of OX352761.1, from coordinate 125,648,827 downwards.
TATGCTTCTGGGATCGTTTCTTCATCCCATACTTGCACCATTGTTTCATGATTTCCTTAATGTAATGCGGGCTCACCAGATTTGATCAACTTCGCTGTTTTTTAAACTCTCGTTACTAACTTCGCGTGCCCGTTTGTTTGTGGCTGGCTGGGGGACCAAATCTTGTGATCAATTTTTTAACCCACTGCCTAAAGCCCGATTTTATTCAAACTTTGCACACATGTGTATTTCGGATGACAACAGTTTCTATTAAAATTTGGGACCCCTTGGGCCTTGCGTTTGGGGGGCTCCCATTAAAATATTTTACACAATTTACCTGATTTTCTTTAAATTTGTTTTATATATATATTTGAGTACGCGAGAAGAGGCTTGTACCTTTATAACGCTAGGCTTAACGTGGGCGTTAAGAGATGAGAAAAAGAGATCTCTATGAGCTTGTGATTTAAATACCTGTGGATTGTAGTGATGAGGAAAACAGAGCTTGCCAAAGAATTCCATATACGTGCTGAACTGCTGAAGAACGCATTTGTGAACTTAACTGTGCGGGACACCTCAATTTCTGATCGTAGGCGAACTTGACTCGCCGAAGATTGACATTGCACTTATTTCTGCCTCGTTTGTTATTTTTGTTTTGTTTTTTTCAGCAGGGTTTACTTTGTAAAACCGAAAGCATACCTCTCTTATCCTAGAAGCCCCTTACAGATCGAGTCCATTCATCTACCTTTGGTTTGACAGACTTCTTCATAAAAGTGCTAAAATCTCTCATACCAATAAGGATGATTTTTGTGATCTCATCAGTGGCGGAATCGTCGTCTCTATCGCGGAACAATAGCGACCAGTTAATACTTCCACAGAAGTTGTTAAGGCCATCTAAATTGGCTTTCTCGTATTGCCATACCGGTTTTTTATTTTTTTTATTTTGAGTTTTTCCTCTTACTGTGTGGTTTATTAATGAGAAATTAGCTGATACTACACAATGGACTGATGAGCCTAAACGCGATAATACATTGACCGAGTATCTATCAGGATGAGCGGTAAGGACCAAGGCAAGGTTATTTATTCCAGCGAATATACACACCTTCCTTAGGGTGTTGTCTGGCCAGAATGTCGAAGCCACCCAAAATTATGCAGATTAAAATCACCCGCAATAACGATAACAGTGTGTCACAATTTTCGAAATTTAATCAGAAAGTGCTGAAAGCTCGTTATGAGTTGAATTACTGACGGGGCTTCTATAAATAAAACAGTAGTCTATATTTCGCTTTTGTACCTTCACTTTGAGCCAATTCCTGATCAGAACATTGCCTGAATTAAAGAGGAATTTGAAAAGCAACATCACTACGGATATAAATCGCGAGTCCGCGTCAGTGGAAAAATAAGGGCATCTGATCCCCGGATCTCTTGAAACTATATACATATTTATCCCATACTCCATTCCTTCTAGCATATAATGTCTTTATGAATCGCTGTTGTTTTGCCTCCTGACTATGCTGACCGCTGTATGTTATCATCAATTGCTGCTATTGTTTTGCGTATATGTTACAACGGAAAAAAACTATGTTCATTTCATAACAAAAGTAATAAACGTAATAATTTAAGAAACGGAAAGTTTTAGTAAATGCATTAGGAAAATTATAATTATTCTTTTTGTGAAAACGACCCAATTAATCAGCCTTAATTTTTCCCGTATTAAACTTCTTGATCATCGAAATTGATGTTAAAACTGGAACCACAATTGGCAGGAATAGTGGAATGTAAATGGCATACCTGAAGAAGCGAAATCGTAATTAGGTAAAAAATATTACTTATAATATAACTTACTTCTGCTCATCAGGAAAATATAACTGAGCTAACAGACTAGGTTCGAAGAACGCCTTTTCGGATGATAGGAATGCGCTCTTCGCATGAATGGAGGCATTTATCATATCGTTGCTCTCTAGGAATGCTTTTGCTTCAAGAATATTATTGTATGCCTCGTTGATAGCACGGCCAACATCGTCGTTGATGACTATGTAATTAATATCATCTGCGGGGAATTTTTCATTTTTTAGGATTGTCACGGAAATTTCTGTAATACAAGCTAAATGACTCACTCACCCAGCAAATGGATTAAACTTTGGAGCGTATGCGACGCGGTGACTATGTGACTAAGGACACTTCTACGGATGAATGCTTCATATTCCCATTTGCGCGGAGCGATCTGATCGATATCCACAAACTTGACGCCCTCAATTGGAACCTGTTGGAAACAAATTTGTTTATTTCTTCATGTAAAGCATGTGCGTGAGGCTCTTACATCAACATGAATATCCAGCAATTTGTGCAGGTGAAACAACATAACTTGCATGACATCATTGGTGTTCACATAAAAGCTGACCTTCTCAAGGTTCTCATTGTAGGCCAAACACGCTTCAAAGGGCGGATTGTAGATGATGATGCCACCCCATTTTGGTGAAACGAACGAATCGACTTTGTTGCGTGTTGCCTTCTCGCCATTTCGATTGTAAATGTGAAGCGGCGCTATGTCACATGGTGGAATGTAGACGATCATATTGATGGCTGAATTATCTGTAATGCCCACTCCTAAATTCTTCTCGACTGATGTTATAATGTGCGGCAGTGTCGCCTCTGGCAGAGCATAATGCCGACTCAATTTTGTCTCATCACGTATTTGCTTTAGCTCAAATTCAAATGGCACTTGATACTTCCATTGAGTTTTCAAAGTAAAATTCGAAATGAGATTGACTTCCTGCAGGAATGGGGCTATATAGGCTGCGAAATAAATGGTGAGTCAAAAAAAATAACATGCAACTAAGTGCGTGCTCACTTTCCGTAGCCAATTGGACGTTCCATTTGACATTCATAATGTCTGGCCGAGGATTCAGAACTGAAACAATAACATCGTACTGTGGCTGTGGCGCTGAACTCTTTGTGGCATAACGTTTATCCTCGTGCAATATCGACTGGATTTTAAATGTCTGCAGCACGGTGATATTAAGGGCATTTTGTATTTTGACGGCACCTTTGAACGAATTGACTGTGTAGACTGAGCGTTATTATGTATTGAATCTTACTTGTGTCGGATTTGAACAGAGCCGAACGTTCGTTTGTGAAGAGAATTTCATCTGTTAATTTTGGCCACTCAATGAACATAAAGTCGCCGGGACGTACAGAGTACTTCCTGAGAATTGCCGCCTCAAGTCCGACTGGAGTTTTTACTGTGGCGGCCTTGTCAATCTGTGTAATCTGCTCGAATTTGATGTTCCACACATCTAAACGTGACGGATGTGTAAAGTTCGGGTCGTATTGTTAGCTCATACAATAGTTACCATTTTCCTTAAATGCTTCTGACAATTCCTGTATAAGCAACGCCGAACGCATCGGTTCGAAAGTGAAAATTCCCACTGTGATGGCAGTTTTTAGAGACGTTTCACTCAGCTCTAGAATCGATGTTGATGGCAGGCTTACTCTGGAAGAAACAATGGTCTTTGATGACAAGAATTAAGCAAACGATTGCTGATTTAAAAGATTCTTACCGATAAACTTCCGTGGTTTTCCACCACATCGGCACGCCAATAACAATAACAACAGCCATAAATGCCAGTGATGCATACATTCGGTATTTATCTGGAATTTTGTGGATTTTTTGAAGGCATAAACATTCATATAGATATTGTATTTATATGGAGAGTAAAATTAGAGACGGTAGACACACGGTTGTAGAGTCAAACATGGTGATGCTCAATAATTAGAATACAAATCCTTTTAAGGTACAGAAATTGGTTTGCAACTACAATAAATATTCCTTTCTTTCTGCATAAATGTTCCTTCCCTGACAACAAAGTGAGGATAAGTAAATTGGGGACAAAAATCTATCGTATCTCACAATGAAGAACATGATTGTACAGGTAACGTCTTTTGCAAAACAAGATAACAAGGAAAGTAACGACTATGTCGCCTCAATCAGCTTTTAAGCAGACCTTTCTTTCAGAAAACTAAATCACAAATCGATTCCAAGCGGTCGTCCTGTATGCCCCACAATAACATCTCTGAAAACTGCGAAATTAAACAAAAAACTGCAACTTTTTTTTATTTATTTGCTAAAAAAAACAAAATAGTTAATTTTTTTACTCCTTATAACTACAACATAAAATGTACACAGGTCCGTTCACCAGTGGAGTATTGCGGGAGACGTACTTTGTAAACTTCGTGGTTCCCTCACAACGATAAACAATGTTGAGTGCATTGTCGACTGGTGTGATTGTCAGTAGCACCGATTCATCGTCATTGTCTGTGTTGTCTCCACTATCATCATCATTTTCATTGACATTCTCATCATCCTCATGTTTCATATGTTTTTCTTCAGCTTCCGGGGAGAGATACGTTACAATGCCCGCTCCATCAGATGCATTCAAATAGAAAAGTAAATCCAAAGTGTTCTCCTCACAAATGGCACTATCTCCAAGCACAGTATAGTTACCGTGCGACCATCGTTGCAGTTCTAAAGTAAAACTCGGCTTATTGGCATTTGGTCCAGCAAAATCCAGGTCCGTATACTCCTGTAGGAGTACAAACATTTCCACACTCGTGAATACTTTCACAAGATCTGCCACCGTCTCCGTGGCACTGGAAAGATCTAACATCTCATAACTTTGTCCGTTTGCGGGTCCTTTTTGCGTCCACACAAGAGTGCTGTTGAACTTCAATTCATCGAGAACATTGCGAAAAACTTCCGCAGTGAGAAATTCATACAGACAGATTTCGGAATTGTCTTCTATTCGTTCCTGAATGTTAGCCTTAATCGTTGGCTTGAGGTAGACTTCGTTTATCATTTTCTTTAGCATCGCATCGGCTTGCACAGCTGGTGTTTGGAAGACTTCTTTTGTGAAAGGCCGCATTGAGTCATGCACTACGTCGTTATTGAGGTTACCATGAAACCAGCCATTGATTGTAAGTCTTGGATAATCGAATGTGGTCACTTCACCGACCTGATGGAAAGACTTTGAGCCAACTTTAAAAAATGCAAATTGATTGTTCTTCGGATGAATTTTCCGTCTAACTGGAAAGTGCGGAAAACAGCTGGCATCGCTATCGAAGATTTCTAAGCAACCACCTTGCTCGTCGGTCCATTGTTCGACACCTTCCCACGGTGACACATAGTAAATGAAAGCGATTTGACGATTTTTAAGCAGGTCGTCGTGCACGAGCAGGTAGTCTCCGCATGTGTACATTGAGCACGAGGCCGACACATAGTCCAGCTTAGTGTTGGTGACTTGCTCCAACCATGGCATGACTTTTTTGCGTAACATTTGCCGAAATTTCGAAAGATATCGACAGGATGCAGACAGGTTTGATATATCTGTACTCTGATAGAATTCATACAAATCCATTTGTTTGCGCGACCAATCGACTTTATATACCATTTCTTGTACGAGGAGGTTCACTATAGATTTGTTGCTTAGAAAGTCAGGCATCACACAAAGCCGAAATGGCTCCGCGAAAAATTCCGCACCAGTTGAGGAATCTTTAAAGTCTACACTACTGGCCCAATCTTGTTTGAGTTTGTTTATAAAGTTTGTGGCGGTGAATTGATCCCTCAGCGACAATATCAGGAGATCGTCCTTTGTCGTCTTTGAAGATCTGTCGACATTCCGTGATAATTTGAGCAATTTCTTTTTAGGTTCATCGTCGTCAATCTGTGGCACACCTAAAACGAAAATTTATGAATAATTTTGGAATTAACAAATGGTGTAAAAGGAAAACGCATACCTTAAAAGACAAAGGGGTTATTTTTATCATTTTGGAAAGTTAAATGGACAGTCAATTCCATATTTTATTTCTTCTTTTTCTTCTGCTATAACTTAACTAAAACTTCCTTTAAACGATTAAAGACGCGCATAAGGAAATGGAAGTCCATTTACTTAGGGAAAATCTCAGCAACAAATAAAAATTAACTAACTCAGAAGAAAACGAGGTGATTTCCAATGGTGCACTGTGATTTAGTTCACTAATTCTGGGATGTTATTTCCAACTTACCATTATCATTGTCGTTTTACCAATTAATTAATTTTGCAACAACACATGATAACAGCCGACCGACTTTTTAACAAGATAACTAATTGCTTAAGACTCTACTTATAAAGACAAAGCAACTAATTTTCAGAACTACAAATATTTAAAAATCTCTTCTCTACAGTAAACATAAAGGATTCCAGAATACAAATAATGGGGAAGAACCAAGTTTGCTTGTGGCACTAAATAACTACAAGCAAATATATAAAGTAACTTACCATCGCTGTCGACAATGTTGTCGTTCGATGATTCGTCTTTTTTACTTTTGTCCATTTCGTTTAATGTTATTATAGCTCACAAAACAAATAAATTTATTTAAAAACGCAGACTGAAAAAATTCTCAACTAAATGAAAAATGCCGAAATGTTATCTGTCATAAAGAAGTACCTGGGACGTCAAACAACTATAGAAACTTCAAAGCGAATCATTAGACATCAGAGAGTTTTCTTTTTTTCTTTAGGTCTGTTCCCGTACTAAAAAGTATTTATAATTAATATAATTGTTTCTTTTTTTTACTGAAATGAGTTCCTGTACAAAAAAAAATAGTAAAAGTACATTGTGTTTCTATAAAAAAAAAACGTATTAAACAAGTAAATATTTCCCTGACCACGATGCATTGATTGAAGCATTGAACTTTTTTGGCGTAATTTTTAGTTCTTCGATTTTTTATTTTTTATTTTAATAAAGGGACGTGACGCAAGTCATTCAGGGAGTTCTCACTTAGCAATTAGTTATCATATAAAAAAAATGAAGTTTGACAATGGGCTATTTTAAAAAACCACATTAAAAATAATTATTACAGTGAGTACGAGCTTATCCACTGTTATTGTTTGCTTTATTTGTACTTTAGTATTCCACTTTTAATTTAGGCCATATCGTAATAAATTTTTCCGTTTTTTTTATTTACTTTCTTTCTATCATTTCATTTTGAACTTTCTCAAAAACCTATTTATTTTTATACCGTTTTCCATTTAACAAACACAATATATTATGCTCTTTTACAATATGAAGCAAGCAATTTATTTCATATTTCAAAATTTTTAGCACTATCGTGTTTAGTTCAACCGTAATTATGTTGTTTTTGTATACATATAAATAAATTCGTCCCTGTGCAAGTAATATTTTTATATTCAAAAAGTATTAAATTTAATGGCTGCCTTAGGAGCAATTCTAAATTTTTAAAAACATATTCTCTAAAGGGGAAAAACATCAAATCCGAAAAATTTTGAGTGTTTTTTTTGTTGTTGTAGTGTTTGAGCTGCGAACGTGCGAACATAAAACAACTTGGACGTCATTAAAGTCGAAAAACAAAAGCGCGTTACTTTGACATATTATGCACACTTCAACACCGGCTTTGAAACTGGGTTAAATGACAATTTGATATTATAAGCTAAAAATGCCATTAGATTTCAAACGCACGCGAGAGTTTATTCAAATCCAACTTTAGTTTCACTCAACCAGGTAATTATGTTTCCCTTAACGTAACGAAGAGAGCTTGAGTTGATTTGCTATGATTGAACTTCTGTCTTTGTGTTTTGGTATAAAGGGTTTTTAACATGTTGTACCGAAACATGGCCAACTGAATTGAACTAAATATTGGCTGAGTCTTTCACAATTTTAGAACAAATTTGAATTTCGTTAAGATTCAGTCGGTCACCATTTCAAGCATGTAAAAAAATTAACACCAAATAATTTTGGACAAAAAAATCAAAAAATGTTGAATTTTTGATCATAAAAATATTTATTATAATAACTTTTGTTTTTCTAAATTATTACTTTTTTAATATACATGATTAAGTGGATTTCAGATATAATATAGTAAAGCGGAGTTTCTTAGCTCGACATATGGATTCTATTGTAATTCAGTCTAAATACTTAAGAGTTATTACCAAAAAATTATATTTCCCCCTAAATACCAAAAATCACCCTAATCGCTGAATAATTGTTTTAAAACCATTTCCATCTTGTACCAGTCGAGATATACGAGTGGACAAACAGACAAACACACGCATTGAGAAAATACACTAGGGTCCCGAATTGCGTCGACTCGTTTTGCGTTGTTTCGTTTAGCGTACTTAAACAAAAAATTCGGTTTGCGTTGTTTCCTCGATTTGCGTCGGTACAAGCATGGAAATGAAAGTCATGCCAATGAACGAAGCTTTTATGAAAACGTCAAAATGAATTGTTAGAAAAAAAAGTAAAAGCAAAAAAAAATTTAAGCTCCTCATAATTTTATTTTTAATCCCTTACTTGAGCCATTGTTATGTAAATATGTACATACATTTTTTGAAATAAAATATTTATGTCAAATTAAATGAGTTTTTTTAATAAAATAATAAGTAATGTTTTGAACCAAAAAACAAATATTAATTTAGCTGGCAGTACCGTACCCAACAAACATACAAAATTAAACGGTTGTATTGAATCGGTTCATTAAAAATTTATTTGGATTACAATTATAAAAGCCTTGCCACATAAAAAAATACCGATCTTTCTATCGACGGACTATCTATCGACATTCGATTATCAATTTACATTTTTCAATTAAAAGGTTATTTTGATCAAAATTGATTGGCTCAATTAGTAACATTAATTGATAAGTTATCAATTCCTATATTCATCGTTTTTGTCAATGTATTCGTTAACGTTTGGTTAACACAATTTCTGACCGAACATTTAGAAAAATAAACATGATTTCCGAACTCATCAATTTTGCTGAATACCACCACTAATTTTTGTTTTGTTAGTTTGAGTCTTAGTTATCTTTCATTTATCTGGTTTATGTGGTAAAATTAACCCGGGTTGAAACCAGATTAGCGCTCTTTGAAACAGAATAGGGTTGAGTTTTTGTTGAACTTAGTTTAAACTCAACGTAAATACCTGGTTACATGGAAACGCATAAAGACCTTATGCATTTGACGGAAATTAATTTTATCATAATAAAATTCTAGATTCATGAAAACATAGTAAATGACGGGGTCGCTGAACATTTTATTACAAATTTAAAATGTGATAAAGATTATATCGTTAATCAGTCACTATTTTAGTTTAACATGTAAATTAAAAGGATTGTGTTACATAAAATAAAAATTATTTGTTTTTAAAATAATTTTTTATTTAATAATTTTTTATCGAAAGAGTTTATGTGTCAAAATTCAGGTATTACTTATGTCATATATATATATTGTTTATGATTAAACAAAGCTTTACAAAAAAAAATTATACGTTTTCCCCTTTACCACTTAAAAACTGTTGTATCGACATACAACAATATTTGTATTAACTTAACTGGCAATACCCTACGCAGCATCAACACAAAATGAAACGGTTGTACTGAATCGGTTAATTATCAAGTAAAATTCAAAAACAACGGATTTTCCTGCAGAAGCAAATTAGAATTTTTGTGAGAGCAGAAATATCGAAGCGTCTTTGCTCTTTGGCTCAAAGCATTTTAAATTTTTTAATTATAACTTTAGTTAAGACAGATTTAAAGGATCGAATATTTGATAAAAAAGAAATGGCTACAGGTAACTAAACGTTACATTTTACTTTAAAAATTAATTCCTTGATTGTGTACTGTATAGCAGAAACAAAAACGCCACAAAGATTGCGTGCTTCAAGTTTGTCAATGCGACGCAGCACTCGAAAAATTCAAAATCTTGAAGATGGCGTTACTATGATGGTCGAAGATGGAGATAACGCTATTGAGGAAAATATCGAAGAAAACAGTGATGCTTTATCGCATATGCCTCCGAAGACTCCAAATATGCGGAAAAATAAAGTGCAAACGAAGACGCCAAAAAGTGCAATCGTTGTGTCTAGCGGAATTCAAAGTGTACCCAAATCTGCGAAGAAATTTCTGAGATACAATCCCACTGACGATGACAGCGACACTGAAGCTGAGCAAGCACAGTCGGCTACACATTCCGTAGTTGGCCTAAGTACGCCTCGCCGAAGTGTGCGCAAGTCAGTGAAGCCCATTCAGGAATATGAATTTATTGTCGCGCAGAAGGGTCTTGCCGCCGCCACTTTCGACGCAGAAAATACAGAACAAAACAGCGATACTTTATCGCAGCTGCCTCCGATGACTCCAAAGATGCGGAAAAGTAAAGTGCAAACGAAAACGCCAAAAAGTGCAATCGTTGTGTCCAGCGAAAGTCGAAGTGTACGCAAATCTGCGAAGAAAATTCAGGAATATAATTCTGCTGACGATGACATCGACACTGATGCTGAACAAGTACAGTCGGCCACAGATTCCGTAGTTGGCTTAGGTACGCCTCGCCGAAGTGTACGCAAGTCAGTGAAGCCAATTCAAGAATATGAATTTATTGTCGCGCAGAAGGGTCTTGCCGCTACTTTCGACGCAGAAGCGGAGCCTGCAAGGTGGACTCCCGCAAAGGTCGGTCGCGTTTCTGAGAAACGCCATAAGAAGTCGCGTAAAGTCCGCAAGGATAAGAAAAACCAAACAAATGATAATTCGGACAACGACGTTGAGCCAGAGCACTGCGACCGTCATGAGAAGGGGTGGAAAGTAGAAAACCTGGAAAATGATGTAGTAAAGCAATGCGACGTTATAAGCGAATCACCAGAAGATATCACTGATTCACAAGAGGAAGATTTAAAAGAGGAGGAACCGGTTTCTCCATGTGCCTCCGCAGAGGTAAAACTAGAATGTCCTAAGGAATCTGATATTAAAATGCCACTACCCGAACAAGCCGCTGTAAACGAATGCGACGACATCGATGATATGCCCTCGCTAATATTTTTCGATGATCCCGAAGAAGTTGGTCAGGAATTAAAAGAAGATTCCTCTTCTACTCAAAATGTAACATTTGAGTGTGACAATAGCGATTGCGTTATGATTACCCCAAATGAGGGTAACTCTTCGTCATCTCAAAAGAATGAAAAAGAATCAACTTCTGATAACATCGCAACTGATCCGAAAAGTAGCAATCCAATTGATGATGCTGACCACCATATCGTGCCGCTGGAATGTTCCGATGATGATGATGTTACCGTCGATCTAGCTCAACAACAACGAATAAAGATTCCAAAAATTATTTTGACCGATATTGATGATGGGGTCCAATTACTTAATACGACAATTGATAAGTCTGTCGTTGGTAGCCCCAGTCACAGTCCCAGTAGCAATCCAATTAATGATGCTGACCACCCTATCTTGCCGTTGGAATGTTCCGATGGTGATGATGTAATGGTCGATATAGCTATTGATGATGGGGTCCAGTTACTATATACTACAATTGATAAGTCTGTCATTGTTAGCCCCAGTCACAGTCCCAGTAGTAATCCAATTAATGATGCTGACCATCATATCCTGTCCCTGGAATGTTCTGATGATGATGATGATGTAACTGTCTACATAACTCAACAACAACGAATGAAGATTCCACACATTATTTCGACCGATATTGATGATGGAGTCCAATTACTTAATACGTCGATTAATAAGTCTGTTGTTGGTAGCCCCAGTCACAGTCCCATTACTGTTTTCAGAACTAGCACCAGTCCAAAAGTCCGTCCGCCAGCTTATCGTTTTCCAACACCTTATAAATCCAAGGATTCTGGTAATCTGTCCTTTGATTTTAATATCAAGGAAGCTGCCGAGAAAAGTGATGTATTCCCTGAAGAAAAAATCACATTAACAACCCTTGAGACAAAGGATATAATTTTGCGCAGCATTCGAAGGCGATCAAATTCTGTGTGCATTAATGGTTCACGTAAAGCAAATCGTGTAACATTCCACAGTCCATCAAATATGGTCACTGTTATCTCCGATATCGATCAGCAGCTTGTTGAAAAAAATAGCAAAATTGTAAAAGTGACGGAGACTGCATTGCCATCACAAAACGAATGTAAGGACTACTTATGCGATTAAGGCTTTGATTGATTATTTATAGTATGCTCTTCTCATTTTTCCAGATGTAACCAAGCGTCGCAAACGTTCCATGTCTGTTGATGAAACAGATCGCCAAATCAGACTTGCGTTTGATAATTTAAAAAAGAACATACACAAGAAACAAAGTGAGTTCACTCCTTTCGTCGCATTGCATATCTAAAATATCCACTAATTTCCTTCTAGATCAATCTGTTACCCCTAAAAAAATAAGAAAAATTGCACAACCCCCAACATCGCGCACAAAATTACCGAATTTTGCTGCTATTCATGAACAGAATTTTAAAAAGATGGAATCAATCAGTGATCATATGACGCGCAAGGCTGAACGTGCAAAGATCATAAGCTCTTCAGGGAAGAAATCAAAGTCAGGTGAGCTTAGCGAGTAATCACATATTTTTGTAATGCTTCTTAAATGTCTGTGCATTAAATTGATGCGGAAATACAGAGTTTGGCTAGTCGTGGTCCTCGCCGTCTTAGCGAAGGCATCAATTAGCGCTTGAGTGCGCCGTTTTGCAAATGATTAGTTCAACTCTCATAGGCTTTAAGCTGATGTAGCATGTATTTCGTCGTTACTGAGACTCTCTAATCTAAACTCACGCGTTTGTTTTCCGCCAATCTTTTCAGCATCTGATGATAAAGGTTTGATCGCAAAAAATAAAGAAAATACTGCTACTATTGAAACGAAACCGAAAGCTAGGCAGAAGATTCAGCTTTCAGGAATTCCTTTTAAGCCAGCTGCTCGTGAATTGGATCAATCATCACTGCGAGAACTCTCAAGGATAACAACGGAAACTGATTTGCCGCTGGTAAAAATGGCAAATATGCCAGCGGTGCCAAAGGTCACAAAGCCAACCATCGTATTGTGCGGCACACAGAAATCTACCAACAAGCCAAAACCCAAGCAGACCGTCGTCGTACCGCTACAAAGTTTAGCAAAACCACGTTTTGATTTGTCCACACATATCAACAACGCTGCTCCGTTAGCACTTATGGAAAATCGATCGAACAAATCGTTGATAGTTCCTTCGACAGCCTTAACTGCTAAACCAAAATTTAATTTGTCCACGATGATCCAGCAACAAAGTCATCCAATAGCGTCAGCTGCTGCAAAGGTGAATCTGGCTACCTGCACTGTCCCCACGACCACCTCCAGCACAACAACAAATCAATTCACCGACCGTCGACAGCGTCTGATGGAAATGTACAAGGGTCGCACCAACGTGCGGACCGAAGGAAAGAAACGACGCGACGAAATCCTTCGAGGAGTGCGGACAAATCGAAGATTTGAGCTGCAGATGAAGTGCCGCAATGACCGCAAACCGTCGACAGATCTTTAAATCAATTACAGCTATTAAATACGTATCTGTTAATGGTTTATTTGTTTATCGTCTTTATATATAAATATCATTTTTTATTATTATTCTCGTTTGTCTCTAATTTATTTACTCTTTTTCTCTGCGCTATCTCACATATGGAGATGCATTATTTGCAATTTTCCTATTCTTTATTATTACATTATTACTCTTTATCTATATGTATTATAAATAAATAATAAATAAAAATATTTACCTTCTTTAATTCCCATTTCTTTCATGCATGGAATCGCAACTTCCCACTTATGTGCTCGTATAGTTGATAATGATCTTAGGTTAAGGTGGCTGTCAGTGAAATCGACACACTTAGATCAGCAATGGTTCATTGTGATACTACACGGATCAGGAAAAAAATTTTCACCTACTTGTTGAACCAATTATAGCTTCGTATGAAGCGTAGGAGACTGCTCATGTCTGTATTGGAGGGATCATTAGTTACGTTGTAGAAGAAAGCTCCCATATGGAGTATGGAGTATTTGGTTGAGAGAGTCAGTGACAAGAGTGATAATGATCATAGCAATGATGGCATCTTTTCTTTACCTGTGTAGACTGTCTGATTAGTTGGATTCGTTTAGAACGACATGGTCATGGGAAATTTATCTTGGAGCAAAGTTCTAGTTGTTGTACTAACATCAGGTCTGTAATCAAAGTGAAGAGAAACCCTCCAATGCACACATTCGCAAGTATTAATATACCTACTCATTTCAAAGTTTTGCACAAATTAACTATAAAATGAAACAAACAAAGCAAATGACAAATAATAGTAGATTAACTAAAGTTGGTGTATAGTTACTGAGTCCGGTCGGCAGACCAAGAAAAAAGGCCACGCCGTCTGGATCTGATCCAAATTTGTGGGCTGATGGGGGCAGAGAAATAGGTGGTTGGTAGTATGTATGGACGCCTTGGTTACAGTCGGGGATCATCGATGCCAGGGAAAATACGAACTTGATAACTCTAAAGTATGTGACACCATCCCGACCAGAATTGTGCCAGGGTTGTCCGGTCTTCACTGGACACGGACTTTTGTTATTATTTATTGGTGAAGGGCTTGTAGCAAGGACGCTATTAACCTTGCAGCTTCTGCGCCATCCTTCCAGCGTAGGTTTGGCCGGCCTTCCTCACTTACGGGGCCGACAATTCTCTGTAAGACTTTTCTCTCGAACGCGGCTAAGAGGTCAGAATGCTTTTTGCTAAGCACCCAAGTCTCGGATCCATACTGGTATGACCAGTGTCTTATATACCAGCAGCTTAGATTTTATGGTTAAATTCCTGGATTTAAAGAGTAGGCTTTGTTGGCTTTAAGCAACTGTACACGTTTTTTTGGTTCCATGCTGTTATCGGCTGCTACAATTGACCCGAGATAGTTAAAGGATTGCACTACTTCAAATTCGCGCTCCACTTGCGCGAATTGAATTGAATTGAGGGACCAATGTTGGATCTTCTATTCACAGACGTGGCCACCATGTACTTTGTTTTGCTCTCATTTATGTGCAGCCCCAGATTTTGTGGCCCGCGTTCTATGAGATTTTTGCATTGCTCGGTACGCAACATTCTTACGTTCAGTCGTTCCGATCTCTACGACTACTGCCTAAGATGGAGTCAGCAGTACTAATGACAATATTCTTAAGGCGTGTCCATTTCTCTTCTACCGGCATCTCGGCCCCATGACTTACTCTACCTGCATTTAGAACGAGTCCTATCGCTTGACCGTAAATTTGTTTCTGGTTTTTTCATTGCGAAGGGCAGCCGTGTTTACTCGAATCTGATTCGAGGATGCTGTCTTTCTTGATGATGCAAGAGATGAGAGTTCTGCCACAGTTTTTTGCTTTGAACTGTCAGGCAAAGCAAATGTTCAGCACTTTTGAACTAGAGCTTCCGTTTGTAGCTTCGTTACGTAACATAACGTTTTCTCTTTACGATTGCCAAACGAAGCGACATTGTGTTAGGAAGCATTGAAATCATATGACTGAACTCGTAAACGTCAGGCGAAGACGAAGCTGAAGCGTGTTTGTGTTTTAGGCATTAGCCGTTTACGCTGCATTGGTCGTCTTCGTTTATCAGTGTATCCGAGGCTGTTTTGGGTTCCGTAATATGGTTTTTTACGGGCGAGGTTATTGGCCTCGCGCCTAAGTTAATATAGAGATTTTAAAAATTAGGTGAACTCGTGCTATTTGGATCAGAATAGGTAAGTTGATATATCGGAAAATAAACACCAACCTTCGTTATTCTGCCGTCATTTATCTGCCCAACTTTCTCTGTCGACGTTCGCTACTGACGTTTCTCTGCCGACGTTACACTACCTCTTTGTGAAATCGTGTACTGCAGCAGAATCTCAGGCAACGACGTTTGCTAAGCCTACGCATCATCAAATCGCTCTGTCCAGGTCTAAGCCAAGCACACGTTCGTCCTGGCTCACGATCCCTCCAAGCTTACACAAATCAACATCACGTCAATAAGACGAATAAAGAAGTTTAAGTCGAAGAGTCACAAAGTTATAAATTTAATTGTAACGTCACCTTTTTCTTTGAGCCCTGGCCACGCTTAGTTTACCCCGGCTGGGAAAACTCCGTTACAATATAAATAAGGCTCCGATAAGTTTATATATTTGGACCTTATAAGTAGCGCTGGAATCTAAATATCATCAGACATAAAAGACGTCATTATGCCTAAACCACAGGAGGTTAACACCATATGTTCCATTGGTACTCCGATAAGTTTATGTTTTTTTGGACCCGGTAGGTAGTGAGGGAATCGAAATGTTATTAGTTTGGTTATTAGTTATATTTAGTTTTACACAAACAGTGTGTTGTGGAGAAAGTTTTGTCATATTTCTTGATTATAGTCCATAGTATGGCTAGCGAAACACCCGGGAACAGCAAGTTGATAAATAATATTTTTAAGTTAGCCAATTCATGTAAATTCTCTAATAGGAAATGGGTAAGTGTTAAAATTTGAAGAAAATAGGGCTCCTTTTTAAAAAAATTTACATGGACACCACACGGGTCTCAGGGGCCGATCACTCCAAAAACTTTAAAAAAAATGTTGTCCATCAGAGATACACATGTATATAAAATTTGAAGAAAATCGGGTTAATTTTTTTGAAAAATTTTTATGGGGCCCCACGACTCCGGCCATCAAAATTTTTGCAAAAAGTGTTTTCCATCGGAGATACACACGTATTTATAAAATTTAAAAAAAATCGGGTTATTTTTTTTAAAAAAAATTTTGGGGCCCAATGACCTCCAAAATTCAAAAAAAAAAGTCATCGGAGGTACATACGTATATAAAATTTGTAGAAAATCGGGTTAATTTTTTTAAAAAATATATTTTTCCAAATTTTTTACAAAAAGCGTTGTCCATTGGAGATACACATGCATATAAAATTTGAAGAAAATCGAGTAAATTTTGTAAAATATTTGTATGGGAGCGCCCCGACCCCGTGGGCCGAGGGGACTCAAATTTTAATAGAAAGTGTTGTCTCCGGAAACACACATGTGTGCAATTTCAATAAAATCGGGCTTTGGGAAGTGGGTTAAAAATTGATCGCAAGATTCCACGACAGACCGACATCCGTGCCACGGGCAAGTGAAGTTACTATAGAGAATTTGAAAAACTCAAAAGACAAACATTTACAGAGCATCACTTTACTGTATAACAGCAAAGAACAAACTTAAAGAATCAAACAATGATCTCTAATGCCAATTAGCGAGTTTGCTTCCATCTAAAATTTGCAGTCTTTCTGAAATGACCATTAACGACAAGGCACAACAACCCTATACACACAACGCAATGTAAGCTTCCTGTGTGTCCTGTGCGAAACAGTTTCTGCAGTTCCAACATCTAATGAATCCTTATAACAAAAGAGGCGTTTGGCATGTCATGTTTTGCGCTGCCAAAGTCAGAAGTCTCCCCAGTTGGAAGAGTCATTCTAGGAAAATTCGATTGTCGCCTCGAACATGTCCTCATTTAAAATTGTCAAAGAATTCTTTGGAGTTGGCTAAAAGTTTTCGTGTCGTTTTAGGTTTGCGCGCTCTCTCTCTCACTCTGTCACTTTATTCAAGAAACCTTCTGTCCCGTCCAACGACATCGCTGCCGTGTAGTACATTCTAGCTGGACAAAGTTTGCCCATTTGGTGATTTCAACACAATTCTCTCGACGCGGCGGTCGTATGTTGAAATGTTCAAATAAAATGCGTTAACCAGGACAAACTGAAATGGTCTTTCCTTTCGTACAATGTATGTAGGTATACACAAGTCCATTATCGAAGAATCGGCCGTCAATGTGCGGTCGAAAGGAGTGTTCTCCTGCTCTGAACTTTATCAGCCCTTTTACTAGAATGTGTTTGTTCCATTAGAGACGGTGTATCACTCTTCGGATAGATGACCACTTCGTGTCAAAGGATGTTTCAAAGGCAATCATATGTGCAAAAGCAGGCTCGTACCCACGTTGACAGTCATCAGCTGTAAGTTGCCTACCGGTTGATGTACAACTCACCGTGGAAATGCGACTAAATATTAAACCGTTCCGTTTGTTTGTTCCTCCCAAATGACAATGCCTTGCTGACAAGCGTATTTACTTCCCTTTGACCTTTTTGGCTTCATTGTATTTGGCTATACTATGGACTTTTAGGTAGTCTTGTGCAAATGCGTTCCAAAAGACAACGTTCTCCTGTAGATACGATACAAATATCCATGAATCCTTTTATCGTTTAAGATTTGTCGGAGGATTGTATCGGACTACCGATAAATTATCCTCAAATGCGGCTTCGGTGTATCAATCAATGGGGGTTTCGAATGCTGGCAGCTAACCTTTTACTTCATCAAATTTCTGCGTTTCAATTAAAAAGGGGTCGTAAGAGTGAATTGATTTTTAAAATGTTTTCCTATAGCTATAGCTAGCATCAAGTTGGAAACTTACTTAGAAGGTGGGGGTTTACATGATTGTGTATGCCTGTCTTTTTTGTCCATTTGCGGTTGGGTTAATGTGCCGACGATACCTTTTCTCCATGCGTTTGCTTTCACATAATATACGATGGATATTTACGATATGAGAATTTAGTATGTGTAGAGAATTATCATCCCTTATCCATTCAAGCCACAAAACCAAAAACTCGCAATTAAATTTTATTTGTTTTCATTGAGGAAGAGGCACGTCGTCCATTTAGTTGTAGGAGCAAAAACTATGCTAAATTCTAAAACTTCTGATCTAATGTGGATATAAGAGTATATATTTACACTACATGTGTGTTTGTGTTTGTCCTTTTGTCCTTGAGTGCCTACACAATATTTATACCTCTAGTTCTAGGTGATTTTTCTTATCATGATGAGGTTAACTTGTTTTTCTGTCTGTGATTTGAAGTTTTCGGGTTACCTGAGAGACGATTATAAGCTAAATAATATTTGTGGTAAATAAACAATTATAACGTTTTTTATGCTATAAAAATAAATAAACAAACAAATAAATGGCCTTGTCAGCGGCCAAGTTTCGGAAACTGCTCAGTGTCAATAATATTTACACTTCACCTTTTGTTCATGCTCATTTTTATAATATATGGTTATGAATTCGTTATCAGCTATGCTATCAAAAGGCAATAATTATTGTATGAGTTGAATGAGTCCGATGATTTTTCATTGGGTCCATCATACAATAGAAGTTATTATAATTTCATAGCTTGTTGCAATTATTTAGTTTATTAGACTTGGCGTATTTATTATCTACTGCTATTTTATGAGGAACAATTACCAGCTTATCTAAACTATGCTGTTTATTCTAATCGTTCATAAAAAGAGTATTTCAATTGTGACGCCATATTTTCGGCTGGGGTACTTGTCTAGATAACTAAAATATTGAAGACCTGCTCAGAAGTTAGCCGTTATCCTCTTTTTAAATTATCTATATTAACTTCGCCAACCCGTGTGTTTGTCTGTTTGTCCGTTCTACAGCCAAACATCCAAACAGCCAAACAGACAAACAGACAAATAGACAAAGAGACCAACCGACAGACAAACAGACAAAAAGACAAACAAACAAACAGACAAATAGATAAACAATTTGTCTGTTTGTTTGTTTGTCTTTTTGTCTGTTTGTCTGTCGGTTGGTCTCTTTGTCTATTTGTCTGTTTGTCTGTTTGGCTGTTTGGATGTTTGGCTGTTTGTCTGTTTTTTATAATGTACACACGCTAAAGGGATTTGCACCCTTATAGTGCTTACCATAGCGTGGGCGTTAGGAAATTAGGAAGAGCAAAGGATGAGATGTCTATGCACGCGTGTCTTAAATGATTGCAGATCATATAAATGCGGAAACGCAGAATCGGGCAATTCATTCCACATAACTGTAGTGCGGCTAAAGAAGGAATCTCTGAATTGGTTAGTACGTCCGAAGATAGGCCTTATGGTAGATCCGTGGGCTCGAGTTGAGGCACGGGTATTGAGGATGGCTTCGAGAATAGGCGGAATGCATCCGGATATTTCTTTTGAACACCGCTTGTGAAAGTTTGCGGGTGGTCAGTGTGATGGGGCAGCCTGGAAACTCCGGGTATTTTTGCTAGTTAATAATAAAACTGAAATGAAATGTGTGTTTGTGCAGGTGGAAGAAGAAGGTTATAGGCTATAGTACATTCCCCCTCCCGCTAACTGGGGGTGTGAAATGTCAATATCAGTCAAATTTATAAACTGATTTTAATGAAATTTTCAATGTATGTTTTTGGTAGGTGGAGGATGGTTAAAAGCTATTCCCCTTTCCCCTTTTTTGGGGGTTTGAAATGCAAAATATTTATATCAGTCACAACCAATGGTTATGAAATTTTTAATTTATGTTATTGGCAGGTGGAAGAAGGAATAATAAAACACAATGATGCAGCAACGCTAACACTCTTCCCGTGTTTGGGTATTAAACCACAGCCACTACGATGATTATGCCCAGAACGACTGGATTTACAAATAAAAGTTGACACAGGGCAATTACAACTTCCCGTAGTACCTACCAATGCGACCTTGGTGAGATCTGGCATCATGGTGCTCGACGAAGCAGACCCTAGCATCACATCTATCCAGAACCACGAACCACATCATTAAAAAGTTTTTTTTTAACTTGACTTGACCCATTTATGTCTTTTTTTCGACTACTTTGATGTGCTTTTTCACCACCTTCCACACGACCTAGAGAGCTGAAATTTTGAGAGTGTCCAAAGTCCAAAATAGCCAATTTTATATTCCGCGTATGTCGCGTGTCGCGTGTGGTGCGTCTGATGGGTTGAAATCGCGGCATTTTCTCGTTTTTTGAGTTCTTTTGCGTACAACCTATAGGGCTTAAATGTCAGGGCGTGCCGCAAGTCGCCTGTGACGCGTGTAAAGCGTGGAATAAAGAAAATACTTTGAAATATCCCCAACCTCAAAAACAGATATTTTGATGATTATTACGAAATAATAAAGGATCGTGTGGTGCGTTCCGATGTATACCTTAAAGTTTGTACCCTACAGATAGAAAGGGATCAGTTAAATAAAAGTTTTTAAAAATCTCGGAGACAAAACACAGCGCTGTGCGACAACCGCATTTAAGCGGTGGATGTAAGACTTAAAACTGTTCAACACAACTTGGATTGAACTGCTTTAAAGATAGCTTCTAATCCATCGTTGCATTGATTTTATAAGCACGCTTTTTGGAGAGAAGTGCTTTAATATCGGAATATTCTCAACTTCTTCAGTATCTGGTATACAAAATATATAGTGTCAAACCTTGCCTAATGCCTTTGAAATATCAAGTGCTACAACTTTGCTTTCACCAAATTCTCAACTTCGGTGAGATATGCCATCAGATCACCAGTGGAACGTTGTCCAGAGAAACCATACTGACGTTCATTGAGTAGATTTTCGTGAATCAAGATATATCATAAGCTGTCGGTTAATCTGTGTTTCCATGACCATAGAAAGATGGGCGTTGGTGCTATTGGTCGGTACGAAGGGAGACATGACAGTTCGCCATTTTGTGGTCTTTTTTATTAGATTAGTTTGAAAATTACTTTTTACTCTTCTGCAACATTTCTTGAACTCCCCTTTAATTTTCAGTAAAAAATGTTAAAATGTTAATTGAATTTCATTGCTTGACTTTCTCTTCTTATTTGTATTCAGCCGAATATTAATTATTGCTTCAGCATGACATTAAACCAACATTTTGAAGTTTCGCTGCGAAAGCAAATTTCTAAATTCTAATTTCCATTATCATTATTAATTTATTCAAGAATTTCCAAACTCTAAATATTCTTAACCAATTAAATGATAAATTTATGAAACTTTGCAACTGTTTGCATTTGTTTTGTCAAACTTTCACAAAGATAACAAAGTGACAGGCTCTCTTATCAGCTAGCGCGTGGAGGTGGAAATTCCAAACTTATATACGCGGGAGTCCATGCCAAGTATATAATTTCCAAATCGCTAATTGTTATATCTATCTATGTATCTCTTCGCCCTCACTGTCATACATTTGTGTGGTATGTGGTATGTTGTCGCAGCGACATGAAATTATGTAGCAAATTTATTTGGCAACAGCAACGACAAGCATTCACATTGGCGTAGTAACGCTCCTGGAAAATAAATGCCAAAAACTGTCAGTCGTAAATTAATCCACCCAAACATTTCATTTAATTTTCGTGAAGAAAGTCTTTTCCTCCTTTGGTTGGTAGGATTTTGCGTATGCGAATATTACTGCAAACAGCCAAGTTAGCGGGTTAATAATGTGCAGCATGAAATATGCGCGCGATTATAATTTCAATTGTTATAGCAAAGCGCATAGCGGTGTTTACTCCATTTGGCGTTTGCGTTATTTGCAAAGCAAAGCATCAGCTGATGTTGGTACGTAGGAACAATCGTACATTAGCCCAAGATACACTGCGATTCATCAGATTAGAAGCACATAATTTTGGGAGATTAAATTGCTATTTCGCCAATTATAGGTCAGGAAAGAAAAAACCAATTATGGTGAAAGTTAGAGTAGTTTGTGGTTAATACAAAATTAAGTTTTTAAAAATATTCAGAACAAAATAAAGGTCTCTAATCTTTTTTCCAAATGATTCAGAGTGGCATGCATTTAAATCGGTTTATAAGATTAGAAGCACCTTACAAATGAATGAACCAAATTCTGTTTTTGTTTTTTAAATGATTTGATGGTTTATTTTAAATTTATACTCCAGATATAGTTTTTAATAATAAGTAGAACAACCTTTCTTCAATATAACCTTAAAAATTCGATCTTTAATGGTGTTGTACAATAGCCGTATTTTGTTTGCCGAATGAATTGGAAAACCTGCTGTTTGGCTGTTTTTGGCTGGTTTTGACATTCGAATTCGGATTCAGATTCCAAATAAAATACAGCTAATGAGGTCAAGAAAACGAGTGAAATGTCATTCCAGGCAAGTTTAACGGCATCGATCAGCGCTTCCTTGTCATCTTATTATTTTTCTTGTGAACAACTACCATACATTTTCTACACTCCCATTCACTTGATTGAGGCCACAGTTGTTGCAACTGTTTTTATTTGCGATTTATACTTCTAGGAAATTTGTCACCCAGAAATATTTGCTACCTGTGATTAAGTACACATATCTTCTAAAAACAAAGCCATAAAATTAAAGAGGAAATTAACAAAATGCATTTGAATTTTCGAAATTTTCTTAATGAACTGCTAAAAATGGCGTAAGTAGTTACGTCACCTAACTTAGGCCACTTGAAAAATCTTAAAAAACAGGAAAAATAAAAGAAATGCTTACATTGTTTTGGTTTTAAACATTGATTTATTATGTTTTTGTCCATTAATAGTTAGTATGCCCGCCCTTTTTTGACATTAGCTCTTTAAGACCTTTTGAAAATAATTCATACAGTTTTTTTAAATAATGAAGCGAAATCTCGTCCCAGGTATCTCGGATAGCTTCGATTAAGGCGTCCTTATCTTCAAATTGTTTACCGGCTTCATAAACTTTTCGAGATAGGTAGGCCAAAACGATTTTGATGATTTTTAAGTACATGACAAAAGTTCCACGTTTTCTGACTGAATCCAGCTACTTTGGAAGTATGGATGGGTGCATTGTCTTGTTGAAAAATCTAGGATAGAGATAGAAATATGCTTTAGCTTTAAAAAAGCCCGTTCCAGCAAACATTTTTAGCTATTTCCCTTTATTGTAGTAGATAGAAACTCCAATTCGATTGTGCCATAGGAAGTGATTGCTCCCCACCCCATAACACCTGAAAAACGGCTGTGATATCTTGACAGAATAAGTTTTTTTTTTCTTATATCGTGGAAATGAAAGTTGTAACCATCGGGTCCGTCAAGATTCAACTTTTTTTCCGAAAAGACAACGCATTTTCATTAATTTTTTTAAGCGACATGCTCTTTGGCGAAATTCATTCGAAGTTCCTTATACACTTGCTTTAGAGCTTTTTTTTACGCTGGACATTATCACTGGCTATAATTATCCTTCTAAGCGTCGAAATGCTGGCTGATACCTAAGTTTTTGACCTTATTTTACAATTAATTGATAAAGTGGAATTTGAGGCAGACCGCAGAATCCAACACCGCATTGTAACTAATTCCTGTCATTTTTCAGCTTCTTACCACTAAGTCGATGGTATCATAATAAGATATTGCAGCCCAAACCATTATGCGGTTTAAAATAGCTCCTTTTTTCTTAGATCGTAGAAGTAAAATTTATATAGCCATCCGGTCCATCTAAACTGAAGTTTTTTTTCGTCCGAAAATACTACTTTTTTCCAGTTATTCGAACTTTTTCCTTGTTGCACAGGCCTTTCGCGAATTGTAAGCTTGGAATCTGTCGGAAAGTATTAAGTGGTGGTTTTTTCTTCAGCTACAGTCGCTTAAGATTTTTGGTAGATTTACTTGTATTAACACCAACTGCTTCTCTGATTTTACCATTCGAAACAGCTGAATTGTAGGCTAGTGTGACAATTTTTGTTTTTTTCGTTACTGTAGTGGCAGTCGAAACATTTCCTTTATAATTTTACCAGTAAATTTTTTGATCCTTTATATAATTGCCAAAATGATCACTCCGATTGAGCTTGCAAGCGATAGTATACTTCTGAATGGTAAACAATTATTTTTGCCTTTTTTGACAATGTCAAACAATTTTTTTACCCATTCTTTAAGGCAAAAGCTTTCTTTTATAAAAAATAAATTTTTTTTACTAAGAAATGAACCACTTCACGAACAACGATTGTACTTTGACGGCTTCTAATCTTATAAACCAAATTAAATGTATGTCATTCTGACTGATTCAGCTAAAATTTCATAAAACCGTTAGCTTGTTCTATAAATAATTTTGAAATTCACCATTGCATTCAACAGGAACCACTGTTTCTTTCACATTTTTTTTCTCTCACTGCCATACAACGAAAGAAAGATCATTTTTACTTCTCAAAATTGCATGCTTCTAATCTAGTGAACCGCAGTGTACTTATCTGTACAAATGTATGCTCGTGCTTTCAGAGATTCTCCTCGGTGTTCGTTCGTTCAACCCTGAATCTTCCTTTTTTTCAGTTATGCAACAATTAGAGCTGCATATGTTATGTTCAAGTTGAAAACATTAGATAAGCAATTGCACCCTTATCCACTTGACAACTTGAAGGAACCCTTTACCAGCATGCATTTGGTAAAGAATTTACTAGCATTTGTTACACACACATTATAATTGAAAAGATTAAAGATATTCACATTAATTGTTCCTTTGATTCTGCGAAAGAAATGTAAACTACGAACAAGAAGTGATCCTGTCGCAGTAATTGGGCTAAGTGAAAAAACATCTTTCGGTATGAAGGTACGAAGATACGCATGTGTGTCTGTGCCAACTGCAAACATTTTATTAATTTATTTCTCTCTGTTGCATACATCACCCACCGCCCAGCAAACTGAGAAAGGACCCCACGCGAAATAAATGAGAAGCAAAGTTTTTAATTACCCTCATCAGCGAAAAATGTTAGAATAAGTTTTGTACTTTCTCAACTATATTTGGACGATAGGGAGAGGGCGGGATAGTCGGCGAGCCAACCAGCCAGCTACACAGTCATCCTTTTGAATTTCTAATTTCGTAAATTAAATGGTAATTAGTTTTCTTTGTATGGCCTCGATTCGTCGCATGCAGACTGACTCTCAGGATTTTCTCTGACAAACTTACGCGTATTTGCTTAAGTGTATGATGGTGTCATTTGCATTATACGAGGCCGGGCTGAAAAGAAATCGATCTAGGCAAGAAATCGCAACTTTTTTGGCAAAATTCAATTCGATCTCTCTCTTTTTAGATAAATACACTTCGTCCAACGATATCCCAATTTTTCGATACCCTCAGAGTAATACGAATTCTGAAAGCTCACAAAATAGGCTTCTGTTTTAGTGATGAATTTCTCATTCGACAAATCTCTTACCACCGAGCCATTTCTTCAGGTTTGGAAATAGATATTAGTCGGAGGGGGCCAAGTCTGGAGAAAAAGATGGATGAGTAACCAATTCGTAGCACAGTTCATGTAATTTTTGCCATTGCGATTGCGAACTTGTATGCCTGCGCCTTGTCTTGGTAGAAAAGAGGACTTTTTTCTTCGACAAAAGCTGCCGCTTTAGTTAAAAATTGGCGTCGAATCGATCCAAGAGCTCAGCATAATATACGCCGGTCATTGTTTTGCCCTGCTCAAGATAATCTCTGTGAACGACACCGTGTGCATCCCAAAAAACTGTGACCATGGCCTTATTGGCTGACAGGCCCACCTTAGCCTTGATTCGCCATTTTTCGACTATTCCTTTGCATCTGCGATGTTGAATTGGTGCCATGTTTCGCCCACGGTTACGAAAGGGCACAAAACACTTCTTTTTGTCGCGTCAAACACTCCTTTGAAGTGTTTGTTGTCAAAATAAAGTATACCAGCTACCAGATATTCATGCAATATATTCTCCACTCGTTCACGTGAAATACCTACAATTACCATACTAAAGTTTCAATGACTGCCATACACAAACTAAATCACGCAGCTTGCAAAACTTTTAGTATGTACGAAAGTCAACATTGCTTTGCTTTGATACTGTTTGCGCCGTCTCCTGCCGATTACTTTTCAGCACACCCTCGTACTACATTATATACAATTCGCGCTTTGATTTTTTTTTGTAGATTTAACGGGGGTGGAGAAGTTTTAAACCATTAATTAAAACTACAATATTGTATGCAACGGAATTTTGTACTTTTTTTTTAGAAAATCATTTACATCCAGCAATGTAATGAGTTCCTTTTTATATTAAATCAGAAAGTGTAGTTTAAAATATGACTGTGGACTTCAGGAAGTGAAAAGTAAAACTGTTCTGGTCAACTGGTCGTAACATTAGCGAGAAAATGTTTAATTCTCTATGAATATTCTCGTGGAAGTACTAGGGCAGTGTGATAAATACCCGGCCTTGAAAATAGTTTGGCGCTACTTATTAAATTCCATGCATTTCCTTAAGCACTAAGTTCATTGAAGCGATCAGAGGGAATGATCAGAGCTTCAAACTCTTGTTCTGAATCTGGATGTAAGAATACTTTAAGGGAAAGGTTTTAAGACTCCAGCATTTGTAGTTTAAGGTCCTCCAAGCTAATGCACACTTTCGAACGGCTTTCTGTAAAAGATTAAGACCAGTGATACCTGTTGGTGACTGGAATTCTACCGCGTCAAACCACTAGCTGCTGCTAGCTGAGCTAGCTGAGTCCCAAAATTTGTGAATTATGCATAAGCTCCGTTTCTAACTAAAGGGATCTGTCGGAGTATAGATTAGTCTTCAATTTGAAGTTGGCGGAGTTAAGATTTATCCTTTTGGTTTTGGGTTTTTATTTGCAATCATTGTGGTTTGAAATAAATTTGTGTTCCATTTGCAAATCTTCTGGGTTTTGGTTCGGGTTTTGAGTGAGCATTCAATTCTAATAAAACCGATATTTTATATGATACTGATTGCAAAAGAATAAATATAAAACAGTGGTTCCATAAATACTTTGATAATAATGTTAAAAATATCATTGCAAGGAGCATTGACGTAAAAGTTTGTGCTTTTTTGAGTACTACTTCCAAACTTTTTTTTATCAGAGAAAAAGAAACATTTCAATTCAATTAAAACCCATAATCACTGCGATTCGTGATAACATTCTCAAGTATCCATCGTAGAATCACTGGTATTTCTTTCATCAGAGTGAAGGAGTAATTAATATTGGGACACCTACGCGCTAGATTTGTTTTATTGAACCCATTGACATCCATAAAAGTAATGGAGCTTTTCTCTTGGCAAAATCTGTAATTAACAAAATAAATCCACTTCTGTTGTACCTACTTGTTAAGAATTTTGAGTTTATAGCCCCTATGCTTGAATGCGATTCCTTCGTTAAAGTTGTCAAAAACGGAAAACAAGTCAATCCTAAGCGAAATAACTTCCTCATTTTTAAAAAACACAACGCTCCACTAGTGTTTACACGCTGTGGCGTTGTACATGTGAATACGTACAAACGCTTTCACTTCTGTTAATGAAGCTTCTGTTACATGAGTGATGAACACAAAAACAGCGATGCTCTATACAATACTGTTACTCGTGTAGCTATCTACAACTTCAAACCCATTTTGATTTTTTCGTTTTGGTTTTCCTTGTGCCCCATTGAAATTCATTGGTTTTATCAGTTCGATCTAAGGATGTCAGTAGGCAAAAAGGAAAAACAAAACGGAAAATCCACCATATCCATAGAGAGTCAAAACCCACACAAATTTGCCATTCCATTCAACTTGCTTTCAAAACGCCAGATATATCGGATTCTTTGCTAGAGTAGCTTTCCATGATGCTGTTGACTTGCATAAATATTATACTCGAACAACGAATAAGAAGAAGAAAACAAAAACCAAACGATAGCTCCTTGATGCTATTCTCAACCTAGAAAATGACGACCAATGATGATTTAGTTGACTTAGCGGGTAAGCGTCACATGCGCTTCGGTTGTGGCTTCCAGAGAGGTAGATAACATTCTGTGAATGTACGACACCTTCCAGGCTGATGGCGTACAACTGATTGCTTATATTTCCATATAGTCGAGTGCAGGTGTCAATTAAAAAATATGTGGGGCGTGCAAAATGACGCAATCTAATCGCAAACGAAAATGGATTGCACGTTTATTGCTTCCCCGTGATAAGAAAGCGCTTTCTGATGAGGACACACTGCAACACAGCAATTGCGGCAAGGAAATGTCCATTGCTATGAGCTGAGTTAGGAAGGACTTTTATTTTTTTTCAGCAACGGCATAAAATATTCTCATCCATTCGGAATATAATATTTATGAGCTTCTCTGATGGTGTCCCCCTGGAAAA
This sequence comes from Nephrocerus scutellatus, assembly GCA_947095585.1. Lineage (NCBI taxonomy): Eukaryota > Metazoa > Arthropoda > Insecta > Diptera > Pipunculidae > Nephrocerus > Nephrocerus scutellatus. Next base: position 125,620,106 of record OX352761.1, on the reverse strand, counting down.
TTGCTGTAAATCTAACGTCTGCTCTTGTCTTGAGTCTTGACTTGCAATTGCAATCTTCTCGCAGAGAAATGAAAACTTTCAGATTGGACAACCGATTAAGAAGTGAATTTGATATTTAATACGTTAATCGTAACCGCGCGAATCGGGATTACATTGTTCTGATGTTTCAAGTCGAGAATTGATATTGTAAAAATGTTTGAGAAAAATATCCCATAATCCCCCTGTGTAGGCTATGTGCTAGAAACTGTTAGAAAACATCCTGAAATCGCCTCTACTAAAATCTACTCGAAAGTAAAACTTTTGCGATTATTCGAATTTAAGTCACGTACCGAATATTGCACGTAACGAAGTACCAAGTTCTACGAGAAGGCATCTACTTAGTGCTTTTATATCCTGACATAGTAGGTACTCGTATATTATATACTCTCATTCAAACTGTGTGTGTTTGTTTGTCTGTGCCATGGTGCACTTATGGTTGATGGCAACTCTTTAAGATTGAAACTGTCGATAATACGGCAACTTTGTGTTTTTATCCCGATTCCCGACAGAGAAGCATTTACTGAATAAGTAGTATCTTATTCGTTTGGTCGTCTGTCGATTGCCGGATAGATGATGGTGTTTCTTCTATCACTGTCTGCTTTCTTAAGAAAAGAAATCCCAGGAAAAATGAACACAATTTTCGGGAAACATATAGATCATCCTCTTCAGCATCCTTTTGACATCAAATTATTTTGCTTTGGTAACGATCTATATAAGATATCTGTTCATATGCATGACGTGTGACATAATTGTAAGTACTATACAGGGTGTGATATAGAAAAACTAAGTCGAGTAAATTTTACACGAGACCTTTGTAGTGAGATATTTTATTGAAATTTTGGCGCATCTGCTGAATGGCGGCAAACCATCCACTGCTACCAACCTAGCAACCAAACGCACGGTTACGCACCTTACCTTACCTTTACCTTGGTTTGGTATCTATTTTTTGATAGTCTCCTATTTCGCTCATTAAAATAGGGCCACCGTACCTATATAGCCTCTTTATTGATCTTGAAAAGGCCTTTCACCGAGTGTCGAGAGAGCTGTCGCTGAGAAGTCAATTCGTTCTAGAACCAAGAAGGGCAGTGTTTGACAGAAGAAGAACGATAAGCTAACCAGCCGAAACCAAACACCGTATGATGCTGGGATGGACGCGATTAGTCTGATACCGATACAACAAGTTAGTGCACGCCGAGCGGCCTTAGAGCGGCTGTTGTAATTGTATTACGTGTTTTGGGTCAAATAAATTAAAGTTTAATGTAGAATTCAGTACTGCGGACATTTAACTTCTATTTAGAGCTATGTACCATTATTATACGTGGAATCAGAATTTGCAAAAATGGAGTTTTTTTTGGCACACGTCAACGCAAAGAAGGAAAGACGAGATGTCGATGTGCATGCATTTTGAATATACAGAGAGAAATACAGAGCTTGGCAAAGCATTCCACATTCGTGTTGTACGACTGAAGAAGCTTAAAAGTACGTCCGCAGATGGGCTTAAGGGTAAACTGATGAGCATTAAAAGCGCCACGAGTATTTCGGTTAATTTCATGGTTAATTGGCTGTTTCTCTTGAGATACGTTGAGGTAAAACCGGTAAAACAGTGACAAGAAGGACTCACTTCTGCGATGTTCAAGCGAATCAATTTGTTCTTTGTCACCTATAAGTTTGATCGCACGGTTCTGTATAATGTAAAGCAGATGCAAGGTGGTCTTAGGTGCACATTGCCAGATATTTCTAGCACCGTGTTAGGAAGGCAAGGCACTTCGCATTTTTTGCGACGTTAAATATGTGGTCATTCCAACGAAGCTTGTCATCTGAGGCACATACCGAGAATTGTTAGTTTTTCAGTGCAAGTGCCAAGTACTAAGGCAAGTGCTATTTATGGGTAGTGGTTTAAGGTTACTATTTTGTTGCAACGACAGAAGACAACATTAAGTCTTAGAAGCTTTAAATTCAATTCTACTGTGTTCTCCCCACTTTGATATGCTGCCGAGGTCAAAACTTAACGAGTTTAACATACGCTGTTGTTCTAGTTCCACATATGAAAGAAGGGACGTGAACATGCGAACATATAAGAGAAGCTAAGAGTACTATCGTCAGCGAAGGAACAAATTGGATTAGAAGTTACAGACAGAAGATCCGTAATGAAAAAAACAGTGCGTGTAAAAGACCTTCAAAAGACTTTTAAAAAGACCACCGAAAGATGCTCAAAAGACCCCAAAAAGACCTCCAAAAGACTCTTCAAAATATACTCTTAAAAGACGATCAAAAAACCCCCAAAAGACTTTCCAAAGAAATCCAAAAGACCCTCAAAAGGCCCCTAAAATATCCTCAAAAGATTCCCAAAAGACCCTCAATATTCTAACTGGGGAATTAAATTGTAGTTCTTTGAATATTTTAAATGATGACGGTTGAATTATATTGAGAAAAATAATTGGTTTATTGATTATGAGAAAATTATTATTAGTCCAAAAGACACCCAGAAGACCCTCAAAAGACTTCCCGAAAGACCTCTAAATAAACCCTCAAATCGGGTATGTTTTTAAGAAAATTGTATGTGAGATCCCTCCGACGCTGAGGCCCAATCACTTCCAAATTTTAATAGAAAGTGTTGTCATCGGACATAAATATGTCTACAAAGTTTAGAAAATCGGGCCTAAGGAAGTGGGTTAAAAACTTATCACAAGATTCTACCAGCCAACCAGTCAGTCACTGACAGACACATGCCAACGCGAATTTAAAAATCAAAGCGATATCAGTACGGTGAGGACATTTGAATATTCCCGCAAGCTTTCTCCGGCACTTTGCTTGAGCGCCCATAGTTAGTTATTCTGCTATAGATAGAATAGAAGGTAAGAAACTTCCAGCATACGAAACTAAAATTCTATTCCATCACGAGTATTTATTTGTAGATAGCAACATCAAATACGATTTGCACCCTGCAGCTTAAAGCAGATTCATCCTCGCGTGAGTGTGATTTTTTTTCCAAGAATTTCGGTTAAATTTTTTTCTCCTATCTTTCTTACTTTTTGGATCCGCCAAAGGCGACAGCAGGACTGTCAGTCAACTATCTACGACTGTGTCTCCTCGAAAGCAATAAGGTGGAAAAGAAATTTAAGAGCAATAGTTGGTAGTTACCGACTAAAAAATTCGTGAAATTCTTTAAAAAAATATTTTTTCTGGCCACATATTTTTTTCGGAGAAAAATATAAATAATATTGGCTTTTATTTCATTAAAACAATTGCGGAAATGTTCAGATTAGGAGTTGTTAAGCTTCTTACTCCTGAAGGAGAACTGCGAGTAGTAGAAGTACGTAGTTCAATTTGTTGTTAGCAAACTATAATACTCAATTGTGACTGAGGAAAACCCGTATCTACCCCGCCGTCTTGCTTGCTATTGCACTACAATAAACGTACAACGACAATTTGACACGCTCGTACGAGATCACACATATTCCAGATTAATCTCGTGAAATATCGTATCTTGGTATCTATCCTTTCTTTTGCCAAAGGGTGAAAAATCAGAATTGCTAGTTTGACTTCGTTTTGCACCAGAATCCTGATAACGATGAGTGGCGCGGGACCAATGAAGCAAGATTACGACGTTGGATTCGGCTAAAATCCTTGTCGAATAGAAAGGCGCCAAATAAAATATTTATGAAATGTTCAATTTGTTTCGGGGCTGACACAGTTTTTTCTTTATTTCTTTTGGCTAAAAGAACTTCTTCTGGAATATATAATTTTAAAGCGACTCCATAATATAGCAGCTTTTGCATAGTACCTATAATAGAGACACGTTTGAATTGAAAGAATTTTTTCGAGCGACTTAAACGCATATCTCAAATAACATCTTTTTGATGATGGTTTCTCTGAGAGAAATCTTTCCGAATAAGGGAGATTCATGTAAAAGTGGTTATTCGATAAAGATGCTGCAGAGAAAATACAGCAGGCATTCAGAATACAGCACTTAATGTGGACATCATTTTGGTTTGTCTTGTTGTGGGGTGGCGCAAGCATACTGCATCATCATCATCATCATCACTGATTGAATTGTTGCAATACAAAGCACACAATAGCAACGCATTTTTCTGCGTGGATTAACCTGAATAGAACTGAAATTGTCCAACCATCGTTTATAATTTTATTTAGACATCTTTATGCGAAGTTTTCAGTGCGTGAAATCGCTCTTTCAGGGGTGTCGTGATGCGCGAGAAGCCCAACAGAAATTATTGCATTTCCAACTGTTTAACCAATTAGGAAATTACCGTCCCCTTATTTTTGGCTGCAGATTGGCCTAAATTTTTTGTTTAATAATTATTATTTGTGCAGTGCATAATATTTGGGCTAATGAAATGGTTTTGTGTATAATTAAAAAACATTACCCAACGTTAACGGAAATACCATCACACTTCCTCGTGTTGGCCGCCGTTAATTTTTCCTCAAAAAAGGAAAAGCTGAATGATCGGTCAATTACCTTCAAAGGTTAGCGCGAGGCTAATAACCTCGACCGTTAAATAACTATACCTATGGTCCATCGATAGGACTCGCTCTAAGGGGAGATTAAGTCCTGGGGCTGAGATGTCGGGCGTAGAAGAGATATATAAATAGATAGCAGATTGGGAGAAGACAATGCCTTGGGATCAGATGACATAGTAGCGGAGCTGATCCCGCTCCATACCAAGACATTTAAAAACTAACAGTGCAGTATGAAAGGAAAGGGTGCCTCCCCCTGGAGTTACATGCTGTAAAGTTATGTAAAATTCGCTACACAATCTTTTTATAGGCAGCTTTAAGCCTACGATAGAATAGCCACAGTAGAACTTTTGTACCCGGCCGGCGTTGGTGAAATTAATCCGCGACTCTGATATAAATGTGAGAAGAACAATTCTCTACCATTCATCCGGACTTACACACGCGATATTGACATCATTGGCAGAAATCCAAAGCTGTATATGAAACTTTGATATCTAGATCGCGCGGGTGGCGCGAAATCTGGGCTGCAAATAATGAGCGCAATCCAAGTACTTCACATGGTGGCCACATCTGTGTGCAAAAGATATAACAATTAAGTTAGTTGAGAGTGGATTTGAAGAAGTGCAGTTCTTTAACTGTCTCAGGTCAATTGTAGCAGCCGATAACAGAATTAACCAGAGATACTCGCACTGTTGCTTAAAGCCAACAAAGTCTGCTATAATATGTCAAGATTGTTTAAATCCAGCGAATTAAACTATAACATCCAAGCTGATGATTTCTATGGTATGGCTGGTGTACAAGACTATGGTCGTACCAGTGTTTACGTATTGGGACTTGGGTGCTTAGCAAAATGCAAATGACAAATTAGGCGTGTTCGAGAGCAAAGACTTACGGAGCTCCATATGTGAGGAACAACGAAGAACGAACGACAAGCGGTCCGATTGGGATTTCCCCATTTTCAAAAGGTGGCCATAAAATGTACCATTTCCCGTCATATACCAGACCAGAGTTCTAACTTGATAGCGATCTAGTTTAAGTGCTTTGTCTATATGGTTGATGTTATATTTAAAAAGCCTTTGGTTTGTCTTTCCCATTCCACTTTGATGGCATTATTTTCCCACTCTTTAATCTTGTTCCTTAGATGGCTTTTGAAATGTCTGTGTGACCAGGAGACCACATTACGGTGATTTTGTTGTTTTTAGCCAATTCTTTCGAGTCGCGGAAACAGCTCCACGTTGTTCTGGAATGAGATCACGTAGATCTTGTTTCTTCTGTACCTTTGCTTTGCTATTGTTTCTGAATGAAATACAGTTTACAGTTGTAGATTTCCATACGGGTATTTGTAATGCAGTTCTAGGTCCGAATACTCCTGCTCCGGTTCATGAGCTTGTTTTTGATACTGTCTGTCTGTATACCAGATGGATGCATGGTGTGGAAGGGTATTTATGATATCTCCATATATCGGTTTTTCTGGTATTCTTATCGAAAAGTTTCATTGGAAATTTGTTTTTTTTTTCATTTAATCTGATGGTTGGACAGTTTTATTCTCCAAATTCAATTTAGTTATGATGCTGTGTGCCCTGGTTTGTTTGCTTTTATTTGATTAGCAATTTTTAGTTTAATGGATCTTTTTCCAGCCTTTCTTTTTATTTGTAAGTGCAGCGGTGGGAGTCTTATGAGCTTTTCTAGAGCTGCTATAAGTCTTTAGATTTTATTTTGTTTTGAGGGAGTCTTTTTGGCCACAAAATCGCGTATTAGATCCTGAACCCAATAATGCTTCTTTCACGTTACTAAAAGTTTTACTATAATGCGTTCCTTTGAATGGATATTTAATTATTGTCCCTGCAATGTCTACCATTAAGTACCGAAGTAATGAAACGAACTTGTGAAACTTATCAACTTAATAGGAGACTTTTTTGAAAGAGATTTTCTGACCTTTCTTATATTTGTTAATATAAACTGTTACGAAAAACCAGTTTCCAAACAACAACTTAAGGAGCTTCACATATCACAGAGTACAGAATAATCAGTTTTTTAAATCTCCCACTGCTATTTTCCGATTTTAAGGTTTAAATAGAGGCAAAAAACCATAGGGAGAGAAACGATGTCAATGAACCTACCTGTTCAAAAAAGCAGCAACTAAAACGAAAACGCATCCCTTGTCATACGCCAGAGTGAGGACCGAATTCAAATGATGATGATTATGTGAAAGGGCATCGTAAAATGAACATTTCGCTGCCATTATAGGTTAACACTGGAATGAAGAGTGACGTTTTAAAATATGAACTTACTGAGGCGCACATATACACAAACACACAGAACAATCTGTTGTAACAAAATTTCAAAGGAAAAAGTGATTACCTTGACGGACTGCGATTTCATGCCACGCTCCATGCATTTCGTCAGTTTATCCCGATTTCGAAAATTATTTACAACTGAAATGTAAGCAGAAGAATTTTACGCTTGAAAAGAGATTTTTCCCCATATTACATTCGCATGCAGGATCAGCGCATTACGCAGAATAACAAAAAATAAAAAAATGAACCAAACTAAAAAACAAAAAGCAAAATGCAACACACAACAAACCATTGTGAGCGCAAAACTGACTGACTGAGTAAAACACAAAAAAAAAATTAAAGTAAAAGGCTTAACGAGAATGTGAATGCACCCTAAAGATGCACTTGAATTTTGATTTGTTAACTCTCGCTTATGCAAAATGCCAAAAAAAAAAAACAAAAAAAAAAAGGAAAACGCAAACGAGTGATGCACGGAATTATTTAGTAATGTAAGAAAAAGGAGATGACGACAATGCCAAAGCAAACGTAACTACCTAACCTGGAGGCCGGTACACCTTACTATTCTCAGGAAGAGGATATTTTTAAAGGACCCACTCTCTTAACACTTTGACACCGTGCTAGCAGAATACTGTGCTTCCGAATGCTGTGCTTCACATGCACCGCGAATTGCATTCTCTCCTGGGAACGAGGGAAAAGTGGGAGATGGTTGCGAATTGGGTGCCCATCCTCATCGTCAACTGCAATTTATGTAGAGAATTACCAAAAAAAAAATTAAGAAATTAAAACCAAAAACTAAATCCTTTAAACTCTTCAAGAACATGACGACGCCGCGGTGTAGGTGCAAGAGTGCCGATGACGATGAATAAGTCTGCGTTCGAATGCAACGGTTATGGAGGTATTTTGATGCAAACACCTTATAGGTATGTGAGGCAGGACCTTAGGCCATGTAAAGCTTGTACTGTGTAACATGAGCACATGCACGGTGGATCAAAGTGGCAAAATATGTCTGTGGTGGGAAATTTTGGTGAGAATTTTATTAATTAAAAAAAAAGGATTAACTTATTGTTGATCCAACACCTATTTCTAGGTTTCCGAGCATATTGATACGATCAGAACCTTTCAGAATATACTTTTTGTTTAACAGACAATTTTCTTGTCTTTTAAATAAAAATTATGGGGAGAATGGAAGACCCGATTTGTTCGAAGCAATTCTTAAGAAGCGTATATAAGTTTCCTTATAATTTTTAAGTGTTTACAAATGGATTGCATGTATTTCAACTATCTGAGGTATTAAAAGTATATACAGGACCAGAGGCAAGCAGTTGTATAAGTTAATATGAGCGACCAGCGGTCAGCCTAAACCTTCATCCGCTGCTGCATTTCCAATACCATTGAATCGCTTAATCAATACAATACAATACAGCACTCAACAGGTAGCACTCGTGAATTCACAAAAATAGCCGGCAAACACGAGACACAGATGCTGCAACCGGTTTCATGAAAATTGCAGACGACTGCAAGAAACAACAGCGCTACCAACAGCGAAGACAGCGATCAGTTGAGCAGTCATCAACGCGCGGTCTTAAGAATATTTCCCAAAGCGGAAATAAAAATTAATTTGATTTTATTTTTATTTATATAGATAAACGTATTGACAAGGGAAAACTCCATGCCTGCCCTCAGAATGATGTAAAAATCATTCTGGGGGATATGAATGCTAAAATAGGTAGGGAGCCAGTATTTAGGCAGTACATTGGCACCCATAGCTTACACGATAAAACTAATGACTATGGACAACGAGTCTAGAGATGGCAGCAAGCAATAATTTGGTCATTGCGAGTACAAGGTTCGCGCATAAAAATCTCCACAAAGCCACCTGGATATCTCCTGATGGAGCCACTCGCAACCAAATATCTTGTTGGTATGTTGCTCCGACCGCATATTGCAGCGTCACTAAAGACTGTATCCACGAATCATAACAATCTCATATAACGCGGGCACGCGAAGATGAATATAAAGAGCTCAGAAGATATGAAAAGTTCACCGGCGAAAGAGAGCAGCAGTCCGCGGTATGACGCAATATACACCGCATTGCACATACTGCACAGACAAAGAGGGTAATCCGATCGCCGAATTAAAGGCATATTAGAGCGATAGCACTCTCATAAGTTGCTAAATGGACAGTTAACTGACGAATTGGAGCCTCTACAAATGACCATAATGAGCACACAATGCTGCCGCCTCCAAGCAAAGACGAAGTTAGCAGAGCGATAATTCGGCTCAAAAATAATAAGGCCCCGGGATCAGATAGGATACCAGCGGAACTAATTAAAACAGGAGGCCCGACAACACACCAAGCAATTCATGAAATATAGTGCAAGTATGGGAGGAAAAATTGATGCCAGAAGACTGGCGAAGAGGCATCCTGTGGCCCATACATAAGAAAGGAGATATTACAAAATGCAGCAGTTATCGTTGTATAACGTTTTTGAGTACCGCGTATAAGATGAACTCCTCTATACTTCAAGACAGAATAGCCCCTTACGATAAAGTCATCATTGGTCCATACGAGTGTGGCTTCATCGCAGGCAAATCAACAACTGATCAAAATAACACCCTTACGCAGGAGATGGAAAAATTTCTAGAGTTTCAAAACTTACTACACCATCTTTTTATAGACTTTAAAGCCGCCTATGATATTATAGACAGAGTAGAACTTTATAAAGCCATGAGAGAATTAGGCAACCCAAATAAACTGACACGACAATGTAGGTTGACCATGACCGATGTTATAAGCCAAGTAAAAATATCCCGATCACTATCAAGCCGATTCAACATCTATAATGGGCTCCGACAAGGCGATGGACTGGCCTGCGTCCTCTTCAACCTGGCATTGGAGAAAGTGAACCAAAACTTCGACGTAACGGCTAGAGGAACAATCCTTCAATTCAACAATTCATATACTGGCTTATGCAGACGATATTGACATCGTTGGTAGAAACCCAAGAGCTGTATAGGAAATCTGCATGGTGGCCACGTCTGCGAGTAGAAGATCCAACATCAAGGTGCCAAAGTCGACTTGGATCACTACATCTTAACTCAAAAAACTGGACAACGCTGAAGACCTATCTTTGCTTACACATAGATTTATGGACCTGCATGGAATGCTGAACAACCTAGAAGTGGAAGCAAGCAGGGTGGGACTTAGGATCAATGCGGCTAAGACGAAACCTCTCAGTCCTTCTTATGCCAACGTTCAAATAAACATTGCAGGGCAGATAGCCGAGAAAGTTTATATGAAAAAATGTTGTCTTGACCGAACTTGATGTGGGAAGCAGAATCGGGAAGGCTAAAGCTGCTTTTGGAGTGCTGTACAAAATCTAGAAAAGCAATACAGCACTTAAACCAATCCGCGACTGTTCCACTCCAACATTGAGTCAGTACTAGTTGTAAGAAGGCCCACATTAACATTCTTCGTATTTATCTTTGGACTTCTAGCCTTGCCGCATATCGAATGTACAACAACTACAGAGAATCAGACGAAGAAAATCGTCACATCATTCCATTGCAAAACATGTCATGTATTGGATTATACTTAAACAAACTGACGAAATAGTAAGATGCCCTAGTCAAATGTTGCGCAGAACAGTAGAACAGGAATCTAGAGCGACAGTAATTAGTTGGAAGGTATAAAGAAGACACGTTTCTGGACTCAGTGCGGGGATGCTTAATTAGGGGTTAAAACACTTAAGTATGTAAATAATTATATATTTTGTTTAATTATAAGAGATTTCATCAGAAGTATAACAAAAACAACCCACTGTGCAAACGTAGCCTAACTAAACTTTTTTGTGTTGAATGCATTTTTGGTTTGGTTTTAGTTTTTATTTGATTTTTAATGTTTGTGTGTTGTCTTTTTTGATTTTGACGGCCGGAACGATGGTGCTGCGTCAACAGGAGGCCTTTGCCTTCCACCTTCTTACGTATGTTATGTGTTCGAGGATGACGGATGCCGGTTTGAATTCCTTTTTCTAATTAGTGTGTGCACCCTCATGAAAATTGTATACGCGATTTGTATACCGCTTCGCTTATAAGGATGTGTCCTCAGGTTATGAAGATATGCAGGTGCTGCGGAATGGATCAGAAGATTGTATGTATTTGCTTGAAAGGGATGCTACTCGTGAAACCCTTTGCCTTAATTAAAAGTCGTTGTCGTCGGTTTGAAAATCGCAAAGTTGTTGTTTTTAAAAATTTTTGTTTGTGGTTTTTTGTTAAATGATTTGTTTTTTTTTTCTCTTCTAATTTTACGAGTAGCACAAGTTTTTTTTGTTTTATTTTAAATGCATTTAAAATGCGATTCGTTTCGTCCTTAAGGATGCATTAATGATAATGATTGTGTACACTATGTGAGATTTGAGATGCAGATTCAAAATTTTTCGTTGTGTAATGATTTTTGAAGTCCCCTAAGGACAGGGGGTTTATTTTGTTGACTTTTACTTTTTGCCCAGTTATTTAAATGATTAAAACCACGCTTGAAACTACTTTCCATCCGCTATAAAAGTGAAATTCTGTTTTGCAGATAACTTTCACGCGAATAAACACGTGAATGAGTTGAACTCATGTGCATATTAAAAGGAGTTTTTCGGTTATTCAGGGGGAAGACTCAATCTACAAATGAATTGCATTCCTTTGAGATCAGCGAGAGTTACCATGATAACTGTGTTGTTGACATTTTTGGTTTAGCTGCTCAAAGTAATTTGCAAGAAGCAACATTCACGAATTGGGGACAGTTTCTCTGTGTTAGAGTGCTCCAAGAATATGTAGTTGTTAACGTGATAGTATGTGTTCCACTTTCAGAGTAGCCAATGACAAAAGTTTGTCTGATTCTTTCTTAGTTTTGATTTAAATATAAATTTTTTAAAAGAGAGGCAACAAGGCACCCCAATAGGTTACGCTTAGCCTAATTTCGTACTGTATTGAAGCGCCGTCCGAAATTAGCTGAAAAATCGCAAGATGCGCAGCAGAATTTCCCTTAAGGGTATGTTTTTTTTCTTGGCGCATTTTCGATTAAATTAAATTCATGAAGTTTTTCTTATTTGCCATCTATCAAGTGTGGGTAATTTTTGCTTGTGCGCCGTAGCTGTCCCAAGTAACATAAGATACATATGTTCGCAACCTTATAACGCTCGGCTATATGTTTGGTACACCGTGGGCGTTAAGGAAACCGATATGTCTATGAGCTTGTGTTTTGAATGCCTGTGGATCATAGTGATGTGGGAAGACAGAGTTTGGCAGAGCATTTCAAATACGTGTTGTACGAGTACGACTGAAGAACGAATCCCTGAACATAACAGTACGTCGGAAGATGGACTTCAGGGCCATTCATGGATAGTGGCATGGCTTTTAAGATTCACTTAGACGACAGAAGACAGCATTGTGTGTTGGAAACGTTAAATTCTACTCGATTGTTTCCTCTCCATTGTATTATGATGTCTAGGTCAGATTTAAACGTGCTTAACATACGTAGTGGTTTGAGTTCCACATGAGAGGTGGAGGTACGTTCCTAAAACATATATGAGAAGCAGAGCATTTTGGTTATGATTTCTGTTTTGCTTTCATTATTGCTGTTATTTCTAATTTCTTATTTATATGATAATAGGTACATGGTTAAAATGTCAATTACCTGGGCACCCTACCACCGATTTTTCCTAAATGCATAGTGGCTTTTTGAAGAGCTCGTATGAGTATAAATGTCCGTCCATTCGCAACCTATCATCAGCAATCATTTCTTAAATGCACCTTCAGATTTGTGAAGCTTTTATAAAAGTTATTGATTCGTTTTAAAAATTGCAAAAATTTTAATTTAACTTGAGATTTAAATTTAAAAAGGTTAGATAAATAAAGTTTACCACCTTTAAAGCTAGTTTCTCTGCTGTACTGAACTTATAAAGCGGTTATTAAAGTCCGAATACGGTTTTTACAGAAAGAAAAATTGGAAATGTTGCCAGGAACACTGCAAAATTCGGGAATTTTTCCATGGAATTTTTGGATGAACTGCGACCATAACACACGATTCGAACGATAGATTTGCGTAATTTTTTATTTAGTTTGGTTATTAGTTGTTTCACTTTACACAAACAGTGTCGTGAAATTTTTTTGTTATATTTCTTGATTATAGGCTATAGAAAATATAAAATGGTAATATCAGCTATCACGATGGTAAGAGGAAGGCGGGGCTTTAAGTGTGTGGGTACTGGGTAGTGAAGCGCCTGGGAACAGCTAGTCGATAATATTTACCTTGAACGTTCTATCCACTTAATCATCGGTACCGCCGTTGTTCTCTCTCTCCCTTTCTCTCTGTCAATCTCTCTCTCTTTGTAAGGCTCTGTTAACAAAAAAATTTTCTTAGGACTATGCTCGCATAACTTTTGAATGTTTACCAACATACTAATAAATACAATCGCTTTTTAATTGCACTGCAATTTGGCTTGTCAACGCGTATTTGCTATTTATGCTTTGGTGTTACTTTTTATCAGCTTTTTTTGGCCTTGGGGATACTATGAATTTTCTGTCAACAAAGCAAATCCTGAACAACTAAAACAAAGCAAAAAAAGAAGAAAATTAATTCTCTTTGAGTCGGGATCGGGACAACAACCTGTGACACTTCAATATATCCACATACAGGCATCCAAGTGAACTGTGCTCTGTACTAGCGTATGTAGGAATACTTTGTCAAAATCTGTGCATTGGCAGATGATAAAAATTGAGCACTAGAAAATTAATTTTCTTCTTAGATGTTGTGTTCAGTGTTCCATTAGAAAATACACTATACCTCTGATAACTGATAGACAAAAGCCTCTTCTTAATGAGAACTTCAAAGCATAGTTTAGGCGAACTACATAATATAAGAGTGTCTTACTTCTTATGGTTACGGTTTTGTCTAAAACAAGCTTTTCTCTCATATAGTTGTCAACAGCAAAAAAACTGAAATAGCAAAAAAAAATCTTCCCGCTTGTAAATAAAGGGTTGAACCGCTGCTGCGAGTACAGAGCAGAAGTTTTTCTAAAAAAGGAGGAAAAAGTAAACTTATTATTTGGTAAACATTACTTCTGGTTTAGTTATTTAAATGGGTAGGGTAAATTAATTGTTTCTCGTTAAGATCCTGCAATTATAATGAACAGAGTTAAAAAAATGATTAACAAAATGAAGTGTAGCATATCTATACTATAGTACCTATATCTGTATATAATTCTTTACTTACTTACTTATGTCCTATATCCACTTGTGGGTCCTAGGGCCTCTACATACTATGTCTACGTGCCATCGCGTGCGGTACCTGGCAGCTAGCTTCAGCTCTCTCCGACTCTTCCCCAATTGTCGTGACTCCTCCTCAATTGTTCTGCGCCATGTATTTCTCGGACGAACCCTTTTTCTACCATCCTGAGGTAACGGATTCCATTGCATTGCGTAGTTTGCTATGGAACTGTCACCTTTTCGGAGTGTATGACCAATCCACTGCCACTTCCGTCCTGGGATGGTTGTGCCTTTTGGTTCCTGACCCGTTCTCTGGTAAAGATGGTCGTTAGATATACGGTTAGGCCAGAAAACCCTTAAGATGTTCCGTAGGTAACTATTTACGAACGTTTGTAATCTTTTTGTGATAGTGGCGGTCACCTCTCAAGTACTTCACCCATACAACAGCACAGATTCAACATTTGAACAGAACAGTCGCAGCTAGGTGTTTAAGCTGATCGCATTGCTTCGCCATATCATGGACATCATTCCAAACACTGATTTTGCTTTGCCGATTCGGTTGACAATGTCCTGTTCGGTTCCATCTTTGGTCGAGACAATACTCCCAAGATATTAGAAACTATGCTTTTGAAATAATGATTTGCTATAATATATATAAATATATATCCTCCGACAATTCGTTCAAGATATTCCTAAAATGAACTCGGCGTTGTCTTAGTTAAGCCTATCCAAAAAGTGCTTGATATTTCTACATGTATTTACGAACTTCTAACAGTGCTCCTGTTCGGCTTTCATAAAGCTTCGAATACCAATAGTTAAGCATGTCTGAGAATAAAGCCTAAGATTAGTTCCGGACCACTTTAATCAGTGTACGTGGTGTAGTTGATATAACTATTAGAACTACAGATCATGATACGATGCTGTACATGTCATATACAGTTGCCGTATGCTTATGTATTCACATGTACGGTTGAGTTGATGTATGAAGTAAGCTAGATGTAGAGCTATCAACGTGGGTTTATGAGCACAATATTCCATATTGTGAGTGCTAGGATATGAACTCCACTCCACCCACTACAACACTTTCCTTCTTCTATACAAATATTTCCAAGCCCACGTAGTGCCTAGGCAATAGAAGGGTACAAATCCCTTAAAGCTTATACGAGTAAATAAAACTACAGTAGTTCTGCTCATGTTTACTGATAGTCCATTTCTGTCACACCAGTTATCCAACCTATTCAGAGCAGTATATCTGTATATTTATAGAGGCGACCCTGAGAGATTTATTGGATGAGATAAGACATACATCATCTGCATAGGCTTTTATATGTGTTTCTAACGGACCAACCTCTTCTAGGAAAGAATCGACAAAGCACCATAGAAGCAGCAAAGGTCTGCACCTTGTGGACATCCACTAGCCACTCGATCGTCCATATTCTCCCCTGTCTAAAGAAGCCGACGGGAAAGGATGTAGTGAATCCATCTGGTTAAGGTTGGTTTTACCTGCCTGCCTTTCAGCTGCACATCGAGTCAAAGGTGGCTCCCTCAATATCAATAAACACCACTATAGTGAAAATTCGAACTAATATACATTTTAACCAAGCGTTCAAGACCAATTTCAATCAATTTTAACTCTTCTGTAAGTCTAATACCACGATGTTTCAGAATTATTGGATATATACCATCTGGACCTGGAGCTTAAAAATCCTTAAAGGAGTATATATGGAATCTATTACCTCTGATTAATCCTTTAAGGACGATATAGGGAATTCTATTGCCTCTGATTTATCCACATTTCCTGCTGCATACCATCATATCTGGTGACATTTCTTTCATCCGAGTCCAAGTTGACATTATTAATCTCACTTAAAACACTGCTTCCTGATAAGTGAGTGTGGAGTAAAATATCATTGATCTCCTGTATAGAGTTAGAGAAAGTACCGTCAGATTTCCTGATTGAGTTGAGCTTGACTTTGTTGTCTTTCTGAAATGTTTTGTAGTGGCGTGCTATTTCTCTCAGCTTATTTATTTCGGAGTAGAAATTACTATAGGACTCGAGCCTTTTTTCCTTTTGTCTTATGTTCTTTCTGTTTTCTTCTATAAGTCTCCCAGTCACTTTCAATATCTGTACTAAAGGCTCTAATTAAAAGCTTCCGTGGGACTTTGCGAAGTTTTTGAAGTTCACTTTTCCACCAGAGAACATCTTCTACATCTTTCTGTCTTAAGAAGTCACAGCAAAGCTGTCTTTTAAAGATTTAGATAGATTTTGTGCTCTTACTTCAAATTTAGCTTCGCTTCTCAGCTTCCTTTTGAGACTCCAAAGAAGTTTTAGTTATTAAAGACTCAGTTCTTCTTGGATTTCTGTCAGCGGGAATTGTGTCAAATTCGGCACCTAACTGAAAGCTGTCAGACAATGAGAAATCTATCTGCTTTGCTATTAGTAGTGCTGGAACTTTTAATCTTTTGGTTACAATTACATCGATTCCGGTAAAACTCATTTGCCAAAAGCTCTCGCTCACATCTGTCCAATTCGCACCTTCCATTTGCAAGTAAAAAATTCGTTTTGTGTTTTTTTCAATTCATAAGTGATTGCCAATTGGAAAATAAATAAAACACAGCCAGAAAGAGACAGAGAGAATCCTAACAAATACATTGAATAATCCGTAGAAACCAATTTTGAATCTGTCCGCTCTAGAGATAAATAGTGCATTCATGCTCCAGCAAAGTCCAGCAAATTGTTCTCTAATCCACCGGAAACGATAACCACAATTCACCGTCAGGCGCAACGTTAGATGCAAAGAGAATAAAAGTGCAATTTAAGTCATGAAAACAAAAGGATAATCTGAAGTTGCTTCAAAGTGATTTTTTTCTTTGTTGTTTTCGCTTAGATCCTTTTTTCAATTAGGAAAAAATCCACAATCTGCGTTCACGGTTATCAAAATATTTTCACAGGGATTATGGATTCATCGCATCGCGACAAGCTGCAAATATTTTGCTCATTCATTAATAGTTAGCTGGGGATCAAGAGAAATGTGTTAGTGACAAAAAGGGATTTACGAGTACGTAGACGAAACGTGGTTCTACATTTGGTTGCTTGGTTTTGGTTTTGCGTTTAACGTAAATTTTGGTGAATGGAACACCCAATCTGAATAACCAATATCAAAGCTACACCATCCATCGCAAACTTCCTTTTTTTTAAAAAAGCTTTCTTTTGACGAATTGGGACTAAGTCTCTCACTTTTCTGACTGTTACGTTAGCAGTAGGTTAGCACTCGTTAAGTGGTAGTTCTCGCGGAAATTGCGTGAGCCTCAATAAGCGTATAAGTGCGACATTTTTATGCCTCTGTTCTCGGGAGACCTTATATCAATAGAGTTTTATTTTTTCGAAATCCAACCGTAGCATTCCAGTCTGATGATGATGATGAAGGAGAGAATTCGTTCCCTGACGGAGCTCAGTGGACATCTGACTACTCTTTTTTATCCGGTGTCCACAGCTCTTCTTTGCTAGTTCGTCCGCTTTCTCAACTCTATCTACGGCACCCATACTAGGAATATATCCTGGAATTGGCTTTATCGAAGCAACTGTCTAACAAGTATCGAGTTGTAACTGTCGCATAAATAGTTAAGTTTGTGAATTAGATATCTACACGTAAGCCAATCCTTCCGATTTTGTGCGGTAATTGGCCTTAACCCCTAAAGCCCTAAAAGTCTTTTATCGCTGAAAGAGCTCAAATGATCCAGGAAGTTTGTAGAACTCTGACAAATTAAGTTTGTCTGAGAAAAAACCTGCACGAACTCCATCCTTCATCTTTGACCCGTCGTTATAGTAGTATGTGTTATCACAAATAGTTCTTTTACTCTCCTTTAAGACGACCTAAGCGTGCCACATGAAGAAAATGCTGCAAAAACATTGCTGTTATGCCAGAAGCGGGATGACTTCATAAGGCAATAGTTAAAAAACTGTGCAGGGTTGCTAAAATAAGACCGATGGTACCTACACGGTGGACCGGTAGGATATACTTAGAACCCTATTCCAGGTTCATTTCCCAGGTTCGTCTACTCGTGTAGCACACGCATACCCGAACGCTTCTGACCAAAGGGTCCGTATTGCTAGTGGAGTAAATAGTTTATCCGGTTACACCTTCAGTCCGGATACGGTTAAATGGGCCGTAGGTTCCTTCAAACCATTTAAAGCCCCGACGGTGATACGGAATGTATGTACTGCTGTAAGAGACGAATAATCAAAGCGCATTCTGTCTGAATGCTCACCATTACACTGGCTAAGGAGTTAAACGTTAAGGAGTATTTTCCATAAAGAAATATGCTCGGCAGCAGAGTTGAAAAACTACTAAGGACGTACTATCCTTCATCAGGGAGGTTGTACGTCTCTTGTTTTAGTCACAAACTTCTGGCACAATAGATCTTTTCAGGTTGCAGTGTCGGCTATTTGGGCAAGGGTCTCTTAATAAAAAAAAAACACTCCCCCGTTCGTACAATTTTCTTTAGTCAGAAATTCGATACAACAAAGTTAAAGTTCAGTTTGGAGTACATTAGTCAATTGAAGATGGTGTCAAAACTGTAGTATATAGCTGTGCCCGTACGGTCTGGTTAAAGTACAACCCAGATTGCCTGGTATCGGTCCAACAGAAAAACTCTCGCATGCTCTTTTTATTCTGCCGAGCTTGCTGGTAAATTAATAGTTCTCCATATGTAGGACTTGGATGTACAACGGCTTTGTACAATCATAAGGCCATCTTTGGCTGGAGGCCTAGTTTCTTACCTATTGTTTTACTGACGGCATTGAGAACGACATATGATTTCTTAGCCTTGCCTTTGATGTTCGTTCGTTATAGGTTTTTTAACCAGGATTATACCGAGATATAAACTGGGGCGCCGTGGCTCAGTGGAAATGCGCGTGGCTACTGAGCAGGAGATTCGTGGTTCGATTCCCAGTAACACCAAAAGTATTTTTCACGGTGTCCCCCACCTCTTGCGAAAGGGTAACAAATGTTCCGAGAATAATAACTTGTCATGGAAAGCTTCTCAATTCGCCGTTAGGAGCCGGCCTTAAATTGTAGGTCCCTTCCCTTTCGTTCGCGATCTTTTAGACTTTGTCTAATAAGTTTGGGTTTATGGTTATCTTAGATTTAGTAGCGAAGGGTACTATTTCAGTATTTCACATGTCTAAGAGCTAGCTTTGCTCATAGCTATTTTCTATGATTTTGGTAATCACGAAAAGGTGTTGTGAGGATTTCAGAATTACGACGTCATCTGCTTACAGAATTACTTTTTTCCTGCCTCGTTCAAGTGTTTTCAGGTACATGTTATAGGACCATTAGCCAAAACAAGGGCAAAATTGGGTTATTCGTTATGCCCCTGTCGCCAAATTTGGTAATATCATAGCTGCATAGATTATTGTGAATTTCAATTCTACTAAGCATGGATATGTTCGATTACTCTAGAAAGTGCTCCACACCTAACTAAGTGTGAGCTTCATGAATGGCCCCAATAAAATCGATAAATGTCTCTGGTTATGTTGTTTGTAGTTGATTAAGTGCTCAATTGTGTGCACTACCTCCTGGAGGGCTAGTTTTTTTGACCTATGAGGTATGTTTGTTGAGAACTGTTAGGAGTAAGTTTTAAATAAAATAAAATTAAAACTTCTTCTTATCATTTTAACGCAAGAAGTGTGAAGTGTGAATGTAGGGTGTCCGGAGTTGTCCACTTCTTTCTTCTCAGTGAAATTAAACTCAAAAATTACTATCAACTATTACTCAAATAAACACGTACAATTAGGCACAACCATAAATCAGCAGATTCCAGATAATCGGGTGCAAAAACCACACCCACCG
The DNA here is from genome assembly GCA_947095585.1 of Nephrocerus scutellatus. Lineage (NCBI taxonomy): Eukaryota > Metazoa > Arthropoda > Insecta > Diptera > Pipunculidae > Nephrocerus > Nephrocerus scutellatus. The sequence goes on along the minus strand of OX352761.1, from coordinate 125,600,188 downwards.
CATAATATTATTGTATTTCACCAAAATCTCTCAGCAATGTCTAGCGTCTAGCCAGAAAGCACCAGAATCGCAAACAAAAAACATTTGAGCAGATAAAAGAGGATATTTAACAATTTATATGAAACCATAGTTCACTCGTACCATAATCGGATATTCGCTCGTATTTCTAGGAAGGAATATCTCTGTCTTCCATTCCAGCTGAATTTATTAAAATGGCTCATCGTCTTCGTTGTCGTCGTCGTTGCGTCGTCTTCGTCTTAGTCCTTGTGGTACTCCAGTTGATTTGTCGCAACATTTTTATTGCTTTAGAAATGCAATTCGCTTGCCAAAATGCGAAAATACTTTATATTGCTATTTCAACCAGATTTTCACCATCACCACATATGAGTATCTAGTTACAGCAGTTTATTATCCGTATTTGTACATGCAGTTAAGAAAAATAATTCCCTCATTGAATGGGCCGCGTGTCGTTTCGGGGGAGTACTTTTACTCAGACAATTGGCGCCAATTCAAAAACAAACAGAACAAAGAAAAAAACGTTGGCTTTTTTTTATTGACCGTTAGTTTAGTACGCTTGTTTAACTTCATGTGAATGTATGTGTGGCTGTGTGTGTTTTGCTGTTTATAACTTTATTGGCATGTCACAAGGATATAAATGTTTTCATTGCATAAAAGCAAGCAGTTTGGTTAATTTGGATAATGGATTACTGTTGTAGATGGTTGGGGAAAAGTTTAAGCTTTAAGTTTAAAATAAATAAATTCGTGATTTTTGCAATTGAATCTAACATGACAGGTCATATTGTGAATGATATTGTATGACACTACGATGAGAACAATGTAATCAATAGTTTCAAAACAAATTTAATTGGTCATCATTGGGTTAGGAAATACTATTGACCGTAACGTAAGCTGCACACCCACGACACGAAGTCCCTAGCTTATAAACGGTGTATTTCGTAGATGGCGTAGTCGATTAAAGCTATTTCTTCTTTTAGAAAATATAAAAAGAATCAGCCTCATCTCTGAGACAGTTTTGTAATAAAGCAACGAGTCGGCTGCTCTAGAGCCCAATTGGCGAAAGAACCACACAAATGATGATCTTCTCTTGTGTGTCGTATGAAGAACAAACTTTTTTTAAATTCAATTGCATCCGTTACCAACAGCACAATATTAACAGGACAAGTAAAAATTAAACTACAGAATTGACCGATAGCACCAAAGCACTCCATAAAGACGAGAAACAAAAGTTGTTCTCTTTAGGAACAAAATGTTATGAAAGGGCAAACATTCAAGCAGACGATTTCTTTTGCAGATCGGATCGCGTCTGTGAAGGTTGGTATTTCACTGCACTGCCATATGGCAGCTTGCTTCGGTATCTGAGCATTCTGCAATTGTCGCTGTCGTGTAAACTAGTGGCTAAGCAGCGGTTAAACTATTGCCACTAAGCTTACATACTCCGGGATTTCGGAGCCTACATTAAGTCGTTATATCCTTTTGTACACACTACAAACATCACTACTCCCACTCCGCTGACTACATCTACAGTATCGCTGCAGTAGTTTCTGCCACGTAAGACAGTGATCTTGCATATGAAACGTCTTGCCACTACGCTAAGACTTTCCAGCATAGCGCTGACTAAATTTCGCTACACATGGCCCAAATTCGCGAATCACTCGACTTATGGATCACACGACATACGCATTCTTTGGTCTACTCATCTCGTGCTTACATACGCATCGCTTAGAAGTACGCATCATCGGATCTACGGATTCCGTGGTGTAACGCATCTCTTAGACAACGCACCTTTGTGCTGATAAGTATCGCTTAAAGATATGCGTGGTGTTGCTTTTTTCAATACTTTTTTTTGACTGATGACGTGTGAGTAGTGTCAAACTGTCATAGTATTTTCATACAGCATTGTTTGCCAGTTCATAATGGAAAGACTGAGACCGGCACAGCGGCTGCAAATTGTTCAGTCTTTTTCCGAAAATCAGCGTTCAGTCATATATATATGATTCGTGCGCTTAGATCAAGTTATGGTTGATATAATCGGCCTGTCGAGGCCGCTATTCAGAATATTATTGAAAAGTTTGAATCATAATTTACAGTATTGGATGATACGCGACCAAAAAGATCATATCCAGCTCGTAATAAAGAAAATATAGAGGCGGTAGCTGAGAATGTACGCAATGACCGTGATGAATCGATTCGGCGCCGTTCTCAACAGCTTAGCTTATCGTATGCAAAGACTTGGCGCATTTTACGCAAGAATCTTAGTTTCAAAGCCTACCAAATTCAACTCGTGCTAAAATTGAAGCCGACAGACCTTCCTATGCGATAGTGTCTGGACTCTTGAAAATCTTGAAGCCAGTTCACTGTTTTCTAACAACATTTTTGATGAAGTCCATTTTGGTTTAATGGCTACGTAAATAAGCAAAATTGCCATATTTGGGCTGAAGAGCAACCTTAAGAGTTGCAAGAGCAGCCATTATATCCACAGAAAACAACGGTTTGGTGTGGTTTATGGGCCGGTGGAATCATCGGACAGTGTGTATTGCATTTTGTAAATAAGTTTCAATTGTGAAACCTATCTCATGCGTGCTAAAAATTCCGATATCATCGGCGTAAATGGCATACTCGCAGTGAGGCATGCTTGGAATATCAGACGTATAAATGTTGTACAGTGAGGGGCCAAGAACTGATCCCTGGGGAACGCCGGCGGGAATTACTCTTACTGAAGAGTAACTTTGAGAAACAGAAACCTTGAAATGACGGTTTTGAAGAAAATTCCTAACATTTTATTTGTCAATCATTATCATTTTGTAGAGCAGTTCCTCGTGCTACACTGTGTCAAAAGCCTTTTCTGTGTCAAGAGGACTAAACCGGTTGATTTTTTTACATGCACATTTTTCTTAACATGTTTACTAATTCTTAGTATTTGTTGGCACGTACCGTGGTTTTGTCTAAATACGCATTTTTTCATTGGTAGTATATTGTAGTTGTCGACCCACCTCGATATACATTTTTTAATAAATTTTTTCAAAAATTCTGCTAAAGTTACTTAGAAAGCTTATTGGTCTATAGCTTCTTGAAGCCAGTGAGGCTGTTTTTCCATTGTTTTAAAATTTTCTTTAATTGGTGGCATAGACCCTACGATATCTGATTGATTCTTAATTTTTCTTCTTTATAATTTTATCAAAATTTCTAGATTTTATTTCAACTTCTGATATTATTAAGACCAGGTTAGCAGATGTCAATTCAACCAAATCAAGAAACAAACATTATAAAAGCGGTCGTGATGAATTCTCTTTACCCTTTGATTTTTTATTCACAACTTTTTTTTTTTGCAAAAATCAACAAATTTCACACTCATCCGTTTCCAATAAACTATTCATGTAGACTTTTTATTATTGACTAACACAACAACAACCGAAAAAAAACACCTCACGTCACCTCATTTGCAAAGCAATAAAAAATTGTTTCATTTTGCACTCGCTCGCTCGATTTGATGTGAAATGGAATTCAATTCAATTTATGCCAAGGAAACGTTGACATATTCTTTTCTACCTGGCTTCATTTAGAACGAGAAGTACGTTTGTGGAAGTCGTGGGGTTAAATGAAATGCCAAATGATAAAAGGTAGCAAATTTTATTGACGCGAAGAACTCTCGGAAATCGGCAGGCAAACATCCGTCAGAGGCTTTATGAAATTTCACCTCAATACCCTTGCGCGTACTTTCTTTTGGGAGATGGGTAGATTTTTAGGTAAATAGTTTTCTTTTACATATATTCTTATTGTCTTGTCTGTATGTATTTCCACATGCACACATATACTCGTATACAAATATAGGTGAGAAGAGCTTTATAGTTCCATCTAAAAGTACTTAAGGAGTTGGTGCTACTTTGCATTTCTACTCACGTACGTGCGAGTTTGCCTTTTGCGTGTTCACGAAAATATTCCTTTCGTCTTCTCATAGACATCGCATCATTGGATAATCAAAAACTAAAGGGAAGTACAACGAGTCGAGTCAGAGGGGGACTAACTATTCAATTGGGAATTCTCGCCTGGCCACCCCATGCAAAACTCTGCACGCGCAGTTACGATGAGTTATCACGCATCGCACTGCTAACGAATTTCTTTCCTTTACGGATTTATTGCAAAACCATCAGAATTGTTTACCTCTGCAGCTTTATTAATATTTGTGATTCATGGGCTCGTTATTTTGATAGCAAATAATAATGTTTAGCCCTTATTGCTCTGCCGCGGATGATAATTAAATAAAACCCACCCGCCAACCATACTAACCAGTACATTGACATGATAAACTAATAAACAGTTTACGTATTCAGGACAGCCCAACGAACTTCCACCTTCCAACTTGTCAAAATCTAAATACGCATCACGTTACGAGTATTGCAAGAAGAATAAAATCAATTTTTTCTTCATCTTTCCCTCTTATGACGAGCAACATTTTAAAGGAAAAAAGTTTTTTACATGACTGTATTGGTCAGGTTAAGTTTTTTATTTGTAATTAGTTTATTAGAGTTGTGGTGGGAAGGTGTGATAAATCAAAGAAAATTACTCCAGAACACCCAGACCGTCGGTCCATTGTACTCGTTCCCAGTGAGTTCACTATTTAAACATCTTCGTTAACTTTAGATAGCGAAGGAATCGATCTAGTTTCAACGATCGAAGTTCTTCGGCCGTTATTATATCTCTTTCCAAAACGTTCATCATTAATCTGGAATAAGCAGCACAGCTAGAAAGGAGTGTAAAGTCGTTTCCTTTTCCTCCGGGCAGGACTTATATATTGGACCAACTTGAATATTCCAGTCGGGTTATACCCTGTAAGTAAACCGACTATGCAGCGCGTTCTACATATATATTTGATCGGCTTATTCACAAAGTGCTTGGTAGTTCTACATGTATTTATGGAGTTTTAACAGCGCTGGTTCTCAGCTTTTATAAATATTCGAATAACAATAGTTAAGCTTGCTTGACTCAAGCCTAACATTGGTTCCGGACCAGTAGGAACAGCGGAAGAACTACTTCTTGCCAGTCCATGAGCAGATTCATTGCCTTTTATTCTATGGCCTAGGACCCAGATAAGAGTGACGGAATTCCATCTTGAAATAGAGTTCAGTCTTCTTATATATTCTACAACAATCTTCAAGTTGGCACAATGTGATTCCAATGCAATCACTACATATTGAAAAGTTTCGTACTTGTATCTTTTTCGAGATAGCCCAGTTGGCAACTTGTAAATTATGAAACAGTAAGCCATTTTCGAATATCCTTTAGAATTTTCGCTACCGGTCCACATTTCGATTCCTCCCAGAATGATCTGGAAGAATGATGATCGGTATCTTCGTTGCGAAGAGTAACCATGTTCACTCGAATCTTATTAGGGCTGCAGCCTTTCTTGGTGATGCAAACCATGCTCGGAGAAACACACCAACAAGACAAGATAGTGGTCGACTTCGGTAAGTTTGTACCGTCATCAGGTTTGGATTGTGTTAGTGGTCTATCAATACTTAGTCTATATGGTGGGGAGTGACTTTATCAGGAGATAAGAATCAATGGAGTTTATTACTTAGATTTAAAAAAAGATATTTTCTTCATTATATCCCATTATCAACATCATGGCGGCTTAAATTTAAATTAAAGTGTTAATATATTTTTGTTAGTTGGATATAATCGCACAATAAACTGAAGAGAGCCCTTGAGACTATCCACTTTTCGATAAGACTTCATCAGTCAATGATAATTGTTATTACGAGTATGTATCAAATAAACGAGTGCATGTGAGTACCATTAAAAAATAAATTAAATAACAAATCATATGGCTGCTTTCGACTGGTCGCACAAAATCAAATGACGTTCACTTCTCCCCTGTCGCTTAAAACCAATTCGCAACGATGCAGTGACTTCATATCTGATAAAAAAAAGTTAAAAACTACCAACTTTCCAACCGTCCAACATTAAGTGGGACTAGTAATGTTTAGCGCCGCATTGCTCAGTTTTTATTGCATTTTAATTAGAAGTGGAAAGCTTCACCACTTTGACACACACACACACCATCGGCAGCGGCAGTAAATTACCGTAAAATTACATTTCACTACAATAAACAAACACAAAAATGCAAAAAACTGAAACACGCTAACTGCTAATAGCGGACTGAGCAATATATTTTTCATATAGTCCGAGCGCTGTGCTGCGCTAATACACAACATAACAGCAAAACTGAATTACAAAAATCAATTAATTCGCATATGGTGGGAGTCCGCTCGGTCGAAGTAATTATTTCCTCCGACGTTAGCTGGCAGTGATGCCGAAGCGAACGTAGATCCTGACGAGGACTGATGTAGTGATGGTCTATTTCTATCACTATAGGATAGCGACGACGGGACTTGCCAATGATAATTATTATTATTGTCGGTGGACATCGTCAGGAGCGTACGATTCGGATAGGAATTGGAATTATAATACTCCGGAGCTGGATCCCGGTTATAGAATTGAATTTTAGAATTTTCATTTTCATTTTCATTATATGATGACGAGGGGGCGGGGGCGGGGGCGGAGGCGGAGTAATCATCGTCATTGCTGTTCGTCGTCGGCTGATGATGATGTGCATGATTATTCGATGCAGATGATGATTGCGATGATGATGATGATAACGATGAGGAGGATAGCGGAGAGGATGCTTGGTCGTCCGGCCGTAATGATGATAATATCGGCGGCGACGACGAAGTGAACGACGAATGTTCCCTTGAATTCATTTCCGCCAATTTATCGAATCGATTTCTTGCAACGTCGGCCGTCATTATCATGATGGTTGGACTCATTGTGTCCATGTGCTCCTTGAGGCAACTTTGCAGCAGATTTACGAAGAAAAAGAAGGATAACAATGTCAGTGCGGACAGCGCTGATGAACCGCTTCTGGTCTTTGTATCATCTGCCCCGGCAGTTGGGGCGCCGCCATGAACATGTCCTCCGGTCGAATAATGTTTAGGCGGTAGCGGCGGTTCTGGTACTATGACGGGTGCTGCTGGTGCCGTATGATAGTCATAGCCGCCAGCTGAATGCTCTGGCATTTGGCCACCGCTAGTAACACCCAATAAAGACGAGAGAAATGATTTGTATGTAAGAAATAAGAATAATTAAATTTGTAGCAATTTTCAATTATTTACACATATCCGGTTGGACCGGATCCGGTCTGATGTACTGATTCAGTGTGTCCAGCTCCGCCGCCATGACCATAAGCGCCGTCGTTTCCACTAGTTCCTTGGTCGTACCTATAAGATGACAACATGTGAAAGGTGTTTATAAATCAAAGATGTGTATTTAAAAGAAAGAGCACAACAACACCGGGTTCCGAATAAAGTTAAGGGAGAAGACATGATTTGTTTTATGGCAGCTGTTCCTTGTGCTGGGAAGGACTTTTTTGTTTGTTTGTTTATATTGTGTATAACTCAAGGGACTAGCAACCTTATAATGTCTAGGCACAGCGTGCAAGCATTCTATTTGGATAGAAGATAGAAAAAAAGTATTGTGGTGGGTGTAGTTGAGTTCACACCAGAGCACTAACAAATTGCGCATCATATTACCGGTTGCCGTCATCCCATTAATCGACAAGGGTATAATATAGTCCTTGATCCTACAGTGAATTAAACTGACACATCTTTCTTACAGGAAAATTGTCGTATTCGTATCCGAAGAGGACCTCGGTTTAGAGCCTTCCCACCAGGTACTCACGTTAATCCAAAAGACTATTTCTATTCTCTTCGTTTCTTTCTTTTGGTTTTTGCTTTGTAATTTTGTTATTGAACAGGTCTCTTCGTCTTAAGTCTTTAATAATTATAAATTGGAATGAATGATGAATTCTATTCTGAATAGTTAAACAGCAATAAAAATAAAAATTCGGTCTTCGTATTGCACAAGGAAAGTTATATACAAGAGGACCAACTTTAAAACTAATCAAATTTTATGCTCAATTGCAAACACTCACTCCCTCGTACATACCCAAGAACTCCTGGATAATTATAATAAGAGTGCGGATACTGAAAATTCCCCAGTGACGCCGCACCTGGCACCGCACCAGACCCAACGCCATACATTTCGTTATATAGTGCCGCTGATAACGATGACGGTCGATGATTTTGTGAATGCGGCAAATTCCCTGCTTCATAGTGCTGATTATGAGGGCCGTAATGATGATGATGAATTCTATCGATGTCACTCTCTTCAGTTATATTAAGACTCGAATCAAGTGGACCCAGGTGATGATGATTGAACGTTGAACTTGTTGTTGTTGCATTCATCAAACCTATGGTTTTGAGCATATCCACAATTTTCATTATTTATAATTTTATTTTATGTCCTGCGAAAGCTCGTACACACACACACACACCCGTTATAATTATTTTCGATTTAGCTCGCAAAACTTATATCAGAGTTTCGATAGCCGTCAGCCACCATAAAAGTCCGACAATGTTCTGAAGCTGAAACTGACTACCAACTAATACCGGATGTTCGTCAGTGAATGCACAGTACCGCAACATGTTGGACGAATATTGTCACGCCAGGATGCGTACGACGACGACGGCTTAAGTTTTGCTGTCCCATTTCCATGCACTCAGTGCGCGGTTTGTCATGTGACAACAATTCAGTTAACTACGATTATGAACGGAACGAATGAACGCATTGTGCAGTCTTGTTTGTGTGTCACTGGAGTGCGAGCGAAACTAATTGCATTAATTACCGCATATTTGGTTTGTTTGTGTAGTTTTAGCGCTTCACTTTACGTTCTCATCGGTGCAACGGCTATAAAGAAGGGCGGCAAAGCTAGAAGAATAGACTTTTGTTGTCATAAACTAGCTCCCGCCTAATTTTCTGTCATAAATTGACATCTTTTTTGTCATAATAAACTAAGGTTCAATGCGAAATAGCCTTGATGCTAAGCACTTTGAAACGTACATCTTATTTTAGAAGAATTTCAATTACTTTTCAAATTTTAATTACTTATCTGGAATTTTTAAGACTTTTGTTGTTTACAGTGCCAACTCATTGCACTCATTGCTCGTCAACGGATTTACACCACAAAGGAGAAAATGACTTTTAATGATATTTGTTAAGGGTCGATGGTCCCGTCTACTGGTGATCTTGTATGACCTTGAAACTTATTAGGTTCAGAGATATAGACTAAAGTTAGTTTTTTTAAAATTAGAACCTATACTTTTAAGTACTATTTAAATTCGCTATATTAACTTTGCTAGCTGGTCAGATCTTGTAACCCATTTTTAACCTACTTCCTAAAGCCTGATTTTATTCAAACTTTGCACACATGTGTATTTTCTTTGACAACACTTTCTATTAAAATTTGATAATGTCATACTATAACGATACTGTTTAAAAATACGATACTTCATTGAAATCAAGTGAGAGGGAAGAAAGTAAAAAAAAACAGAGCATAAATGCTCTTTACTAAATTGATGATAAATTATTTCGCAATAATATACAATAATTTCTTAAAAATTGAAGATTACTTTTAATTGGTTATATAAATTATGATGACTTTGACATTGGAAACTTGTGTAGCATTTTTGCATTTAAAAGATACACAAAGAACCGTGATGTCTCGAATAAAATCAACAGTGTACAAGAGAAATAATGTTCCCCCAAACAGTGTACAAGTCAAACAGTCCTTGAGATAAAAACTAAACTGAACTTATAACAAATCGTTTTAGCTTGTCCTAGCCTATACTCTGCTGCTTCTATGAAGGAGACACAAAAAATTCAAATCAAAACACCACAAGACACAATAGATCATCGCGAGCGCGACGCTCCCCAACCCTCGCCAGTTTAAGGCCATGCCCGTGAGCGACGACAAAAGACTACGTCGAGAATTCCCGAACTGTGGCCTTCACTATGCTCGACCGGATACAGAAATCCACAAAGCATCAAGAAAAGAAAGCAAACATTATTCTGAAGCATAATTAACTGTCCTGTCCGACCAACAGCTCATCCACACGACTCCAATATAATATTTGGGATCGGGGGAATTGCTTTATCTTTTTACCACAGCGATTCCACCCCATACCGCAGAAGCTCTGTAAATTGGTGTTTGCTCGTAGTTCAACCTTGTGAACGAACAGCAACGAAGATAACGCGGCGAACAATACAAAAGGAATAAATGAGGCAACAAGGATGGAAAAATAAAACGACCAGAAATAATTCTTCGTCTTCTTATGGGATAAGCCATTTTTCTTGTCCGTGCTGAAAGCCAATAGACCAGTCATCATCATCATCATCATCAAGTAAAAGAGTGGGCGCGCACAGGTCTATATTCTATAGAGCACAAAGTTTGGAAAGTCCGTTTCCTACGATGGTTCGATGTTGACCCTTTCTCAGTCATCTTCAATGGATATTTCTGTGTTCCGGGTGCAAATAGTAGCACAAAAATAATGAATAACAAAGAAAAAAAACGAATTTTAAACTTATAATAATAGGAATTTCCAAGAACGAGTTAAACGAATCTCGTTCCATACCATCGTCAGCTTAAACCTTAGAGCACGACGATGAGCGACGGAGTTATAAATAATAGAAAATTTCAAATTGTTGCACTTGTTCAATTGTGGTCACATTTTGTCAACCACTTTTGTCCTTGATGTTTTCCATTATTTCAATGCCAAGACATGCGGACTCACTACCTACTTAGCTATTCATGCTGAAGTACTCTATACACGGACTTTGGCGGTGACTGAAGTATAATATGCCTGAGGCGTAGCGTTGATGTTGTATGCTTTTTCTTTCTGGGTTCGCGGTTTCTTTATGGTTTTCTTTATTATTATCTTTCGGACTTTTGTTAATTTAAAAAGAAAAATACTAAAACTCAAGTAAAATATATCCATTTTCGTTTCTTCGAAATATTGAATTAAATCATAATTATTCTCGAAACGATTCATTCCTTTTTTTGGTAGAGATAAAATAAATTTTCCAGAAAGAGTATACAGGAATTCGAACTATTCAGAAAAGAAACCTTTTTTATTTAATTATTCTCCTTAGCAATTCAAGAAGTTTCGCTGGAAATGTGAAAAGGACATAGCAGTTTGTCATCATTCAAAGAAAAATTTAACTTTAAATCTTCACCACTGTGAATTTGAGTTAATCCAGTGTGACATGTTCGATTCGGAAGATGATAGTAATGATAATAATGAGAACTTAACCCGCTTGGCGTCAGTAAAAGTTTAAAGTTGCTTTTATCACTGTGGCTTTGGACATCAACATCAGCATATGGACTTTATGTAACTTAAAAACTTAACACAAAGTCATTAACAAGCTCAGTTAAGGAAAGCCTAGAATTTCATCTTTTGAGAATCAACGCAGATGATGACAATGATTTCACATCACCTAATCGTGAAGGACTATGCAGTTCTAGAAGAAACATATCTGATTCTGACCTGATTCGTACAGCGAACATTTGCGAAGGCAACTATAGAAACTCACTCATGGACTTGACCATATTGTTGTGCTAACCAGCCCTTTTGAAAAAGACTTAATTTCGGGAGTATTTTATACTAATCTTGGGTACTTTAGAAATACATCGTAGACTGTATTCATACCACCTGTGACATTTCTGTAACTGGACGCACTGGTCTAGTTGTCATATTTATGCAAAGTACCTGTAATATACCATGTTGCTAGAAGGGCCACTGACAAAAGAATTCGGCATCCCTTGTTGGTCAATGGGGCTGGAAATGATATCTGGATGTACTGTCCTAACGTGCTTGAAAAATACCTTGCTGGCAAGGGCGTTTAGATAAAAGAAAATAATGGTGGCTTAACTGGAGTTTGTCTAAAATTTAACCATAAACGCTAATTATAAGGATTTAGTTTTTATTTACCTATTCAAAGCTTTTATTTAACTTGCTTTGTCCGTTTACCAAAAGTCTTGGAAGCAGATCTTGGAAGCAATGCAAACCGAATTAGCCAAAGCATAGACCTGATCCTAGTTTGGGTGCCGGGGCCCAGCGACATTGACGGTAATGAGAAAGCAGACTTACTGGCGAAGAATGGCTGCTATCATTTGAGTTCAGTCAGATATCGTGTTCTCAATTTTCTTTCCACCAAAGCACAGCTAAGGTGGATTATTTCTACCAATTGTAGCACGTCGAAGGCGAAGTGGCCTTCCCATAACAAAGGCAAATCCGTCGAGCCGATCCCCAGACCAGATGTTTTAAGAGTGGTTGCCGTAATCACGGGTCATTGGCCAGTAGGCAGCCACGCAACCAATTTAGGAATCCCTCATAATACTTTTTGCAGGAGCTGCCTGTATGTGAATGAGAAAGAAACTCTCATTCATTGTCTTTGCAAGTGCTCCCGACTCCGCAAATTGAGTCATCCCTTCTTTTCTGACCTGGGGGCGCTTTCGGAGTGCGGTACCACCAATCTGAGTGCCACAGGTCGAATATAATCTAACCTATTATCTTTTTTTCCATTAGATCTCCTGAGAACTGTGGTTAAAAAACGGCGAACTCAAGCGCTATTGGAGGTCCTCCCTGAGATAACGCGGACTACCACTCTCTACCTAGAAACCTGTCATAGGCCAGAAAGATTTTTCCATTTTAAGGCTACAGATGTTGCATTATGGGGTATTCCATAACACAGAATGCTTCTGGACCTACTAGCGTTATTTCTGCTACCTTGTTCGCGTGCTGCGTTCTTTAATCCATCTGTATACCAATTTATGGGTTTCGTTGAATGGCTCTGGAGGATTAGATTAATCGACGAAGTATACGATCTGTACAGCGACATTGACCTTGTCGTAGTTTACGCATTGGACGTATCTCATATCGCTACGTTATATTTAACGTAGACTTCAAAAATTTACTTAGAGGGGAAACTTATCTTAGATGGTACACACTAAGTACAGTGTAACAATTAGATTACAAATATTCGTATCTAGAGTTCCGTTAGCACCTTGGCCCACTTAATGCGTTGGACTATCCAACAGGATATTTGAAATTCGAATCCTAGAAAAATAACAACACGCTTTTTACGATCCCTCGCAAATGTCTGACAAAATTCTGAAATTGCTTGCTTTCCAATTCACTTTTTGTATGTGGCTTTGACTTGTAGGTCCCTTTCAGTTGCGTGCAAAAATATAACACGCGAGAAGTATTGACTTAGCCAAAGTATCCTTGCGGTATTATAAAACATTTTCTTAAAATACCAGAATAATACAATTTGCACTTCATGTTGCATAATTTATAACTGAGCGTTTTATTTGGGCATTATTCCCATGCGTATTATTTCTGTGTGCATTTTATTAAAACTAATTTCGTGTTAACAAAAAACAAGGAACAGGGTAATAACTATTCTTTACGAGCTACCTAGTTGAACTATACGAAGACTTATAAACATGTATTCGTAATGTATTGGCACTCACAAAGCATCTTTTTGGGTCGTACCGACCATTGGACGGACAAGTGGACGTGCTCTTAATTAGAGATAAAAATTAACTGCTGATTAGGAGTTTTCGTTTCACTCGACACGATCTCAGATTTCGCCTCATCGTCTACTTAGAGTCCTTTGCGTTTATTCAACCAATTCTGTTCTCTGTTCTCTTGCATAGTAAATGATTTATTAGAGTTAATTTATTGTAAGGATTTTTCAACTTGGTCTGCCGTCATCGTCGTCGTCTCCACTCTGATACAACAACGCCTCCCTTCTAGGGAAGGCAAGCCCCAATAAAGCTATTCCTTCTGCACCACCAGACCAGCGTTCATCCTGCTGGACATGGTAGTGTAGTAAACGTTCATATTTAATTGCGGAATTATATTTTATTCGAAAGTTGAGCTCCTGAGAACATGTGTAAACTCAATCAGTGCAATTAACATGAGATTTGCCTGCAATCCTTGGGACATGAAGTGTAGAGAGGAATTAGTTTCACATAAAATGAGATTTGTTTGCAACACGAGGCCAGTCTTTGTATGTGTTAGTGGTGTTCTGTGTGAGTGTGTTTATTCATGAATGGACAGTGCATTCATGTCCTACTCATACCATTTGGTAATTTATGGATCTATAGATTATGGGAAAATTCCAATTTTCAGTTTCCTATCGATAACAGCCAGCTACTGATAAATGCTGATTGTTGGTTGTGTTGTTTCCGATAAATATTTCCATAACTTAAGCTATTTATTTAGTTGGATTACAATTGGGACATGGAATATGAATGTATGTATTATAAAAAAAGGCGTACAAAGTTTTAGAGTTATTGTTAGTTAGTCGAATATTGGTTATCATACGCACAATTTTGAGAGTCGTTCTCTTAATAATGTTTCCGCAATGTACGTGATGTTTGCTGACTATTTTCAATTCGCATTTAAGATAGTAAAACGAGCTTCTTAGCTCGTCATATGGAAAGTTTAATTCAGTCTACACAATGAATTACCTTAAAAGCCCAATAGTATGTCATAAATGAACTATCATGTCCTCTGATTATAAACCACAGTTAACAGTGCAAACCTTTAGACCTAAAAAATTGATATCGATGCGTTGATTGAGTTTTTTTCTTCTAAGTTTTCCCTCTACTAACTCTATGAATAACAAAACAAAATACGCCATTGTAAGCCGAGCGCTAACCAATTGTTTTAAAATAATTCCCATCAAGTTCTGACTAGTAGAAGCCGATATATACGAGTTATCAAACTGATAAACGTACAAACTGACAAACGCACGCTGAAAAACTTTTCTTGTCCTCTGATTATTAGCTTCGCCCTTCGAACTCGCAATAAATGAAAATCTGGATATGTTCTCGGTTTCGTACAGATTTCAACCAGGTCTATTTTGGAACTAAAACTAATCTAGGCATTGACAATATTTGATTGAAAGGCAGCCCAGTTTTAGTCGATTACTTGTTGGATTACTGAAAGTTTTCCTTCATTTCAATTTTTCGTTTCTTTTTATCTGATCAGAGACAAGATATGTGGGTAATTAATATACAGCCTATATACAAAATTTCCAACTTTCGCAAAGATTTTAAAAGTTTGTATTCTGTTAAAAACTAACTAACTAACTAACTTTCTATATCGATTCCATTGAGCAGCGAATGTTTTCTTTTTAAATATTTTTATACAAACGAAGTTAAACCGGATGGACAAGATTTATTGTACAATAACTTTTCCAAGACTTATGTAAGTATTCAAAATCCTGGGCTAATTAGATAGCTAGTGTCAATGAGCTATAATTGAAATTTTTATACCAGCTTTTAATCTATCAGTTGGCAAAATCACAGAATAATTGACTGGATCCACTTTTCAGTGAGATAAGCCATCCTGACCTGTAGAACGTTGCCTAAGAAAACCATACTGCTGGTCACTAAGAATTTCACGTGATTCAAGGTATTGTATAAGGTTACTATTGATTGGAAAGTTAGCGCAATGGGTCGGTAATAGAAAAGAGATGACGGTTCGCCTTTTTTAGGAACAGGCTGAATAAAAGCGGTTTTCCAATTCCTTGAGACGACTCCAGAAGAATAAGAGAAATGGATAAGTCTGCGCAGTGGTAATGCCAACGTTGAAGAACACCTCTTCAAAACTTTAGCGGGAATGCCATCAGGCCCAACAGATTTATGAATGTTGAGATCATTTAATACTCTAGCCACTTGACGAGTACGAAAGTAAATCTGTCCCATAGAGGATTCAACTCTTGCAAGTACAGGCGGTATCGTAGAGATAGCTGCGAAATGTGAAGCAAGCAGATTGGCCTTGTTTTAGGAGCTGACAGTTGGAATGTTATTGTGCATGAGCGTTGGAATTGAAGACGAGGCAGTATTTTTAATTCGTTTCACGAATGACCAAAAATGTGTACTTCTTTTGGGACATTGAAGTTTTTTTGTCTCAGTTTTTGGTCATAGTCGCTCCTTTAAGGCTCCTTTAAGGTAGGCATTGCAATCTTTTCTGACTCGTCTACATTTGGTTCGGTTTTATATAATCGAAAGCATACCTCACGGTTCCTAGTAGCTTCTTTGCAGCTTAAATCATACCAAGCATTTTCCTTCGGTATGATACACTTTGTCCTAGAAGGGATAAATTGTCTCATACCCTCGAGGATTATGTATGTTAGTGATCGTATCAGAAGTGGAATCCACACCACTATTGGCGTTAAGTGGCTAGTTAATGCTTCTAAAGTAATTGTTAAGGCCATCCCAGTTGGCTTTCTTGTGTAGCCATACTTTTCTTTAAGGAGATTTCTCTTTAACTGTATGGTTCGACAGCGAGAAATTAACTGATACTACACAATTCTCTGAAGAGCCAAGAAGCGATAATGCACTGACGGTGTATTTGTTAGGAAGAGAAGAAAGAAACTAAAAAAGGGTATTAGCGTTATGACGTAAAATGTCTGGAATTTGAGTTGACTCATTCACAAGCTGAGTGAGATTGTAAAAATCAGCAAATAACTTTACATCCTTTCCTTGCGGTGTTGTTAAGCCTGAATGGCGAAGCCAATAGTATTGAAATCTCCCGAAATTACGATTTCAGAAAATGGATCAAGTGTTAAAATTCTAGTGATAGAGTCGGACAGTGCATCTAACTCACTACAAGTTGAGACACTGTCTAAATTAGGGCTTCTGTATATTTGACAGTTGTGGCTTTGTTGTTTGTTCTTAAAAAGAAATTTAATAAACATTTTAAAGTACCAAATAAATAAATGAATAATTAAAATTAAACATTAATCGTTCCATTTTCTGGGCTCTAACAAAGATTAGTTCTTAGAAGGGGAAAAGCAATTTAAGATCTATTCAAATCGAAATTCCAAATTTATGTCGCTCATCTTTATTCACACAAATCCACCGAAAATGCTCTTAAAAAGTATACATATTTTATATTTAAAAACTTTGAGAAATAAAATCCCCCAATTTATCCTCAAAACCATATCTGAGATTAACGCTTCGAGCATAGGACAATAACCGAAAATCTATTGCACATTGCACTTAACACATCCTGGTCATTTGTATGCCAACTATTAGAGCCATCCATGTGTGTGTTTATATATGTTGCTAGGCAAAATAGAAATATACTTTATCTAGGTTACAAATAAAGGAACAAAAAATATTTCACCAACACACACACACATACATTGCAAGCTTGAATGCAATCCAACTGCACGAGAATATTTTTATTACCCATTCAAGAAGCAAAAGAAGAAGTAGCAAGGGTAGGAGGAGGCAAAGAATAAGAGAAGAGTGTGTATTTCAATTGCTATTATAACCGATCCCGACCGTCCGTATACGTGTTACGTACATAGGAGAGTGCATCATTGACATATAAATTTTGGATTTGCGCAATTTTCTTCTTTATTCGGAAAATCCTTTATCCTTAACTATGTTGTCATTAATCTGCGTATTAAAAAGGAATGCCCGCATGCAATCATGGGGTGGTGGGGGAGAAGTACTTTTTTGCAGGACATCCATAATACTATTCAGATTCACCACCTATCACTGAATGATTGATGTGACAGCAGCGACTGGCGACCAAATCTCAATGCGTGCGAATGAATTAAGTCCTTCGCGTTTTTCCACCATGGCACTCAACGTCTGTTATTTGCACTTATTTCTTGAAAAAAGGAATTTTTAATTAAGGCGCTTTTTTCGCATACGCACATTGCACTGATGCGATGAACAGACACACACACACACACACACTCGTATATATCAGCAGTAAATGTTCATTGAATGTATACGATGACAGGATGTTGGCTGTGGTTGTTAAACTGCCAAGGAACGGTCCTGACCGACTGTCACATCGAATTTAATTTTCGTTCCTCCTCATCTACCTCTTCTTTAGTATGCGTTGGTAATCATTTTCCGCCATACACTTGACACGCAATTGACTTGGCTGTTTGTGTGTTTTTTGTGAAAAAGAAGACGATTCATCAATCAATCGGAGTTAAGTCAACAAACGATCAAAAGCAAATGCGTCCTGTCCCAAAAGGGCTTTATTCCCAGTACTGCCTCAAGGTCTTTGACCGAACACGCAGCGCTCAGAGTCGGAAACACAGCGGTCCCACTTCATAAAAAAGACGATCTTTGTTTCAACAGAATTTCAGTCCTTAACGTTACCGGGAGTATTTTTAAAGCATCTTTCTTAAGCTTAAAACTTTTAAAATCGATAATGAAAATTGTATTTTTTATTTGAAATAATTTTTCTTGTTCCTTGGGGCTCTCATACTTTTCGGTGGGTTGGCTTTTTTTTATCAAACAAAACTAGGACATGAACATCCTTATTTTTTTTATCCCAAAAATCAACCTAGGGTGATGGCAACTGTTGCAGGAAGGTGTGCACTTTATGTGGTGTAAAAGGTGCATGTCGATTGTAGTGATCGCAAAAGTTAGAAACAAGTTTTCAAGGAATGAATAAGTGGCTTAAAATCTGGAATAGAAGGCGAATATTGGACTTACAATTAAGGTAGCGAAGCACAAATTTAAATTAGGGCACTGAAGGTAGTTGAAATACGAGCACGATGACTTGAAGTCAATAAAGTCTTCTATACAGTCTGTAGAGCGCTTTATAGAAGCAGACATTTCAGGATAATATTCAAGCTTCTGGCTGCTTTAAGCATCGCGTTCTGTGGAATCTTCCGCGGTGGGATTTATTGAATGTCAAAAGACCATAATAGACTTGTAAACCCAGAGTTGGATGATATCCAGTAGAAATCAAGAATGGTAGAGAAATATGTTGAATGAAGCTCGATTGCAAAGTTAAAGAAGAAGAGGAGAAAACAGATGTGTAACTCTGCTTTATGATTTTCGCACTATTCTTACCTTAAATCTCAAAAATATTTTATTTCGCGGTAGTACGAATTAAGTTATTTCACTGTCTCAGCCATTTAAGTTTTCTCTTCTTAATCAAATGAGTGTAGATACTTAGCAGGGAAAAAATAGATTTCTTAAGCTTCCAATTATTTAAATGAATTTATCAATAGGTGGTATTTTTTGTTCAACATTGAAAATTCGTAATAGGTGCACAACGCTCGTTTGTTGATTCTTTTATTGCAGTTCGCGTATTCTGTAATAACTCATTTAATCTAAGTCTTCACTAAGGTTTTCCAGACCACAGTTGATAGCATTTCACCACACCATACCAACAACAGCCGCAATCATACGATTACATGCACGAATACTCCTATAGTGCTGGTTGTTCTCAAATGAGCGCAAGCACTGCAAGATCTCGCCAACCTATCTGCGACTAATGAAAATTAATGTTAATTTGTTTTAAACAAATTAATGTCGGACGAAATTTTCTTCAACTCACATGTTATAACTGCATCCTTGGCAAACTCACACGTAGACTATTCTTTAAATAATGTGCTAGAACGAGTTGGTTGGGGTTAAGGTCCTCGTTCAGTTTCGTATATTCTGCTTCATACATACTCGTATGTGTGTGTGTGCTTGTATGAGGTTACTAGAAAGTTTTTGCCTTTAGGTGTGAAGGACCTGCAACAGGGTTTTTTTTTTATGTTGTTATATTTTTTAATGCCAAAAGTATTACTTAATGCTAAGCGGGCACAACGCAAACAGGATGAAAAATATCGAAAAGGATTATTTCCCTTAAGCAGTTCTCAGTGCAAATAATAATATCGCTGTTTATGGTTTTTGTTTTTTGGTTTTTCGCAGCGTACATCGTTGGAACATTATATAAATTAGGAAATACTCACAGGAAGTTTTCTGTGCTGCCAAAAATAAAACATAATTATATAAATTGTATTTTATTATACAATACATAAAGTTCAGTTAGTCTTTGTATTAAGTGCTTACTGCGGAAAACCGGAGAAAAACTTTGCTGTATTCAATTCATTGTAATTAATTGCAAATTGCAAAAATTAGTGAAAATTTCCACGTGAAATTAAATGTAGAGAACCAAAACTGTTGTGCAAGTTTTTCGTATAAGTAAAAATTTCTTATTATATTGCATACTTTTTTGTATTGGATTTGGTTTATTATGAAAAAACAGAATATCATTTATTTTGGTGTGACATTAGGAGCAATTTTTTTTAGAATTTCTCTCAAACTCTATTCTGTGCCACTCCCACTATGTGCTTATGGTTTTCTATGCATTTTTTATGACTAAGGTTTTGATTGGCATGTTAATCTTTCACACACTCCAACCCATATTGTCAGTGTCCAAATAAAACGTCATAAGTCAAATCAAATCTTATAGCCAAAACTATAAGCATAGACATTAGCCAATAGCTAGATGTGTTTTTTCCTCGTCTCACTCTACAATTAATAAGGGGTACATTTTCAAAAAGTTCAATGTTAAATGTTACACAGTTATGAGACACTGTTATGTGACACTGTTATGTCCCATGTTGTCATTACTGTTATTAGATACTCTCACTGTAATTAATTATATTCGGCGCGACAGACCATTGCGGTCCAAAGACTAGCTTCTCGCAGCCATTTGGAAAGGACCTATAATACACACCTATCGGTACACTGGATACCGAACAAGTAGGTTTCCGCACTGGATCCTCCTGTGTAGACCACATCAACACCCTGCGAATCATTATTGAAGCAATGCGATCAGCTTTAACACCAAGATTCGACTGTTCCGTTCAAATGTTGAATCTGTGCTGTAGTATGAATGCAGCAGTTGGGGGTTCACCGCTACTATCACAAAAAGATTACAAACGTTCGTAAATAGGTGCCTACGGAACATCTTAAGGGTTTTCTGGGCTAACCGTAACTCTAACGAACATCTATACCAGAGAACGGGTCAGGAACCAATAGGCACAACCATCCAACGACGGAAGTGGCAGTGGATTGGTCATACACTCCGAAAAGGCGACAGTTCCATAGCAAACTACGCAATGCAATGGAATCCGTCATCTCAGGATGGTAGAAGAACGGGTCGTCCTAGAAATACATGGCGCAGAACAGTTAAGGAGGAGTCACGGCAATTGGGGATGGGTAAATTTCGCACGTAATAACGCGTAGACGTAGTAGAGGCCCTAGGACACACAAGGGGATATAGGTGATTAGTAAGTAAGTATTATTTAAGGCCGGATCCGACCGGCGAATTGAGAAGCTTTCCGTGACAAATTATTACTCTCGGAACGTTTGTCAGACATTTGCGAGAGGTGGCACACCGTCAAAAATACTTTCTTTTTGATGTTACTGGGATTCGAACCACGAACCTCCTGCTTAGAAGCCATGCATTTATCCACGGCCGCAGGGCCGAGTAAAGTTAATATAGAGAATTTACAAAAAAATTTAGTACGAGGTTTTGATCTTCTAAATTTTTTCGTTAATTATGCAGTTGTGAGTTTAAGTTTGTATTTTAATTAGAAATATGTAGATCATCTAAAAGAAATGCTCACTTGAAAGTTTTTACCCAGATGCACTCAATGGACGCAAATAATCCTGACATTTTAGCTTTTATGTGTAATTTATTTGCAATGACAGTTATCTTGACGTTCTAACCCCGTAGAAATCGTAGAAACACACTAAAAGTTCACACGCACACACTGCACAACTGAAGAGACCGTTAAAACTCTAAAACGTTAATCTGAATTTATGTCACTCACTTCGTATTATGCTAACAGCAACACAGTAACACCTGCGAATTTCACACGAGATGAAGACGTAGGGAAACATCCTGAATCTTAACTGTTGGCGATTTCACGCCACCCACACGACGACCAACCAACGCTTGCTCTCAAGAAGGACATTACACTTTTGTGTATTTCAAATGTATTCGCGAAGGAGGGATGAGTGTATAGCGCAAATGTTATCACTCTCGAGCTTAAGTCTTAGAATAAAAATAAATCCCAAGTATAGTTGTTATTTTTGCTGCCACCCCCGAGCCCAAAAGGACACTTTGATAGCCGCTTCGCATTCGCAATTTAAGGACATCATTTTGTTGCTTTTTCGGTTTTGTTTCTTTGGAGATAGTTTTTATTGGGCACAACAAGGTATATGCAGCGCCATGACATGATCATGACGCTGACGCTGACCGGCGTGAATACTGATATCCGCGGCGATAGAATTGCACGGAAGTTGAAGCAAATAAAACGCTATGCCGCCGTAAATCTCCGTTATGACTGCTAAACCGCGAAAGTACGAGAATACTTTCCTGCACATAACTATCGCTTTATGACGAGCAATTTCAGCGCTCTAATCCGTGTTGCCTGAAACAGCTGCTTAAGATGAGCAGGAGTAGCAGCAATAACCACAAAGGTAAACGGTCCTTAGTTCATCTTGGAGTGGTTTACGATTATGCGATGATTGTGTTTTTGCTTTTTAATTGTCCTGATGTGGCGATGGTGAAAATGAAGCAGTTAACCAAGTGAGGTGAGATGATGAGGTTTAAAAGTTCCATTGAAAGCTGCAAAAACTTTTGCACGATATACAGATGTATGTATATGTACGAGTATTATACTACGTTAACGTGCGTGTTTTACTACGTAACGTACGTATCCTTGGGAAAGTGCGAGCAGTAAAATTTAATTTAATATTATTATGTGAAACAGGTGAATGTCCTGCCGCGCGGTGCTGCCATTTGCGGGTTATATCTCTTTTACTTTCCACCGCTAAAGTACATTTACGATTCTCCTCCATTTGCTGACATTGTTTGTGTTGTAAAATATATATACTATATACCTACAAATTACACTTTCAAGTCCCACCTCGTTTGTGTAGATGCACAGAAGTTCATTTGTACATCCACAGAAGTTTGTTTGTTCATCCTCCTCCCCCCAAACACATACCGATGTGTTGTACTGAATAATTAACATTTTACTGGCTCTGTTCTGCTGGGATTAAGGTAAGGACATGTGATTTTTTGTGGATTACCAAAAGTAGTTTCAACAGGATACTAAAAGAGTTTGATATTCCATTTGGTGTAATGTCTAATACAACCATCACACACATTATGCGTGCAGATCAACGTGTAATTGGGGTCGTGTTATATGTACCTGTATATAGTATATAGGTACATTTTGTAGGCTGGTGGTAATTGCTTTCGGGTTGTTTATTTATAAGCGGCTTATTAACTTTCTCAGGACTGATGAAAGGGCGGGCGACTATAAGCTCTTCGAGAAGGTCACTGGATCTTTCTTAGAAAAATTAAAGACTGATTAATTAACCTTAACTAGTAATCTTGCTGGTATGAGTGTTAGGTTCAGATATAGCGCTATGACGAAAAGAAAAAAGGAATTCATTAAGAAAAGTATCTTCTATTGCGCTAAATTATTTTTTTTTTTTCAAGTGCATGTGCATGAATTTGGATGAGTAAAACACCTTTTTTTATTAAATTGTTGCTGATACTCGATGATTTATTAGACACGGATGTAAGTCGTGAGGATACTCGGGGTCTTTTTGAAGATTGCACTACACAGTGTTTCCTTATGAATCCTTGATTGACACATTATTGTACTGTTTATCTAAGGACAGTTTTCTTGTCCGCACGAACAACGTCTTCTTGTCGTCTTTGAATGCTACCTGGGCTTAGTTCGAGTAGTAGTTTCGCTTGTTGTTTCTAACTTGCCTCTGACCTGCTTCTTAATTCAATTTGATCTTCACGGGCTGGTCTTGTGTTGGACGCACTAAGAAGAAAGTGTAGTAATCTGCATTTATTTTAGTAGCTGGTTCAACGAAAATGGGTACTGTAATGCGAAAATTAGATAATCCTAAGAATATCATGAAGCCCTTCGAATGAGACGTTTTTGTTAAGCGAACAGATTCCTCCCCAATTTTCTTGCGACACACTTCTTTGGCCATCGGCATTTGTTAAATTAAACCAAGCTTCATCGTCTGTGATATAGTTCTTCCATTTATCACCTTTCAGTAGTCGCTAAAGTTCCAGGAACCGGTGGTGCCTCTTAGTGTTTGTGTAGACTTGTTGTGACGCTTCGACTTGCTCAAAGCTAACCTAACCTAACTAACCTGTGTTTAAAAAATTTTTGCCAGATAATTCTTTTTGCTTACAAATTTCGCAAATTTGGTGTGTTTATTTTATTGCGGCATTTTATTTGGTTTATTATTCCTTATTAGCATAATTACATTTGTTTTAACGTTGGTTAGTGTACCTATTGAAATATTAAATATTAGTTTCCTGAACAAATGAATTCAATTCTTCGCTTTAGTTAAGCACCACATTTATTTTATGTAATTCTTATACTATATACTACAAAATTAAGTTAAAAACATATTTCTCTCTAAAACGTTCCTTTAGTCAGCCAACACTCACTCTACAGCAACACTCAGTCAATGTGACAACTTATTGCGATCATTTGTCATCTTGATCCCTGGAACATACATATCTCCCTCGTGTCCATCAAAATCAAATCCAATTAGAATTCTGAAATTGCAACAAATCCAGAGTGACGACGACGTACGACTAGCTGATGAATCATTCGCATTTTTTGTCCTCAAAATTGGGGATCCACACAAATTTTACTTTCATCGTTTTCATGGCAGTATACGCAACCCTCCCAAAAGTGTGTCTATGTGCTCATATGCAATTGATTTGGCACAGTGTACAATGGGAAACAGAAGGTGATGATAGTGAAACTACGAATAGAAACATAGATATTTCTCGTAGATACATATAGATTAAGTAGGATGCAATTACTTTTATGCGGAAAATTCTTAGCGCAATTCTTTTAAAAGCATTAACAACTAATTTGTGTGAGTTTCTCTTTTATTCGTCCATCAGACTAAATGACTGAGTAAGAAAATATTTAGGGGAAAAAGTTCGAATGAAAAAAACTGACGACTTTTCTGTTCGTTTGCCTTGTCCGCCACCTTCCAATATCACTTATTTCAAGTATGAACATTTTCGTGAAGAGTATTTTTTTTGCAGGAAGAAATTACTCTAAGGTTGGTGAAGTTTTTATGCGTACGGAATTTGCTGTGATCTGTATCTGTATATGAAATAATTTGTCCTTCAAAACATACCCTGGTCATATATACATTTAGAGAATTAAGAGCTTGACATTTAAAGAATTCCTTTTGTGGAATAATCGGATTATACAGATATATTCAAATACTGCATAATTAGAGCGAGAGTTCTTAAACTCGTCTTCGATAAATCCTACCGCAAAGGACTTTCCGAGCAGGATCCCCTTCGCTCATGCGAGCAAGGTATCCTGCCCACCGGAGCATCGAAGCCTACCGAGCTTAATTTTCTTCACAATGTCGACATCGCGGTAGCGCCGTAGATCTCATCATTATAGAGTCTCCGGAATCGTCCTTCATCACATAAGGGGCCAACAATTCTCCGTAAGACTTTTCTCTCGAACGCAGCTAAGCAACCAAGTCTCGGATCCATATTTAAGTACTTGTATGACCATTGCCTTATATACCAGCAGCTTGGATGTTATGGTTAAGTTCCTGGATTTGAAGAGTCTTGACAGACTATAGTGGGCTTTGTTGATTTTAAGCAACTGTGCGCGTATTTCTGGTGCCATGCTGTTAGCGCCTGCTATAGGTGACTCGAGACAGTTAAATAGTTAGATAGTTACTTCAAATTCGCGCTCCACTATTTTAATTGTAGGACCAATGTTGGATATTCAGGCACAGGATGCCTCTTCGCCAGTCTTCTGGCATCACTTTTCCTGACATAATTGCACTATAATTTTATGAAATGCTTGGTGTAATGTGGGGCCTCCTATTTTAATCAGTTCCTCTGGGACTCCATCTGATCCTGGGGCCTTAATATTTTTGAGCCGAATTAT
This sequence comes from Nephrocerus scutellatus, assembly GCA_947095585.1. NCBI lineage: Eukaryota > Metazoa > Arthropoda > Insecta > Diptera > Pipunculidae > Nephrocerus > Nephrocerus scutellatus. The sequence continues at coordinate 125,574,448 of OX352761.1, read as the reverse complement.
CGCTCTGTTAAATTCGTCTATGCTTGGTGGCGGCAGCATAGTATTGTTTTTGGTCAATGTGTAGCCTTCGATTCTTCAGTTAGCTAGCCATTAAGCAACTCATGAAAGTGCTCATCCCATCGCTCTTAGATGCCTTTGAGACCGGAGATCAGATCACCCTGTTTGTCTTTGCAGTATGTGCAACGCGGTTTATATTGCGTCATATCGCGGACTCTTTGGTAGAACTTCCGTGCATAGTACGGTGCTTGGTCTCTGTAGTGTTCTAGTTCACGGAAGAGATTCTTCTCCCAGGCTGATTTCATTCGCCGGTGAACTGTCTTTTCATGTCTTCTAGGTGGCTCTGTGGATATTTTTACGCGAAAACCTTTTACTCGCAACGACCAAATTATTGCTTGCTGCCATCTCTGTGACTCGTTGTCCGTTGTCATTAGTGTTGTCGTGTAAGCTATGGGCGTCAATGTACTGCCTGAATACTGTATCCCTACCTATTTTGGCATTCATATCCCCCAGAATGATTTTTACGTCATACTGAGGACAGACATGGAGTTCCCCGTCGTCTGATTCAAAGAATTCTTCTTTTTAATTATCTGGGGAATCCTCTGTAGGTGCGTGAACGTTTATGAGGCTTATGTTTTTAAATCTGGCACGCACGCGAAAGGTGCGTAACTGTTCACTTACCGCTTTATAGCCGATAACGGTGGGTTTCATCTTTTTGTTGACTAGAAACCCCACCCCGAGCACATTATATTTGGACAGGGTATCGGGTATATGCTGTGCATCTCGAGCTCTATACAGTGAGCGTACGTTCCATGAGAAAATTCTTAAATCGTTTAGCCGTTTTCTTTGCCGTAGTCGTCGACGTTCAATAGTGTATCCGAGGCTGATTTGGCGTTACTTTGAAGGGACTAGCCCGATCATTTCGCTTTTTCTGTACTGAAGGAAAATTACCAGCGGTTTGCTCGCATTTCCACCAGTCAGAGATAGTTGCGGCCGCATGCATTTCGGAAGCATTCTTTGTTATTTGCCCTACTCTGCTGATGGCTGACTGACCGATGCTATGATCACAAAATTATTTTCTGTATTTATATGCCATCTATTTTCAAATCATGTAACTTAAAAAAAAAACCTATACCCAAACCTAAAATGAAATTTCATTTAATCTTTCACACTCAAGTGCACTTGCCCTTTTTTATGTCTATATCACTTGGACATATAAAATTTGAGTTCTACACACAAGTACTATTTAACAAAATGGATTACAGATCTTTTGAAATTCAATGCATGGGCATGAGACATCTGTATATTTTATTATCTGTGCATAAAGTCTTTTTGTTAACAATCAACACTGCTACTTTCACAGCTCAACTATGCCATCATAATCTGTATATAATACACACACGGTTCATCCGCTTTCATTTTGTAGCATAGTTTTATGCTCTTGTATTCCATTGCGTTATATATGATATCATATATAATAAAAATGGAGCCAACCAATTTCAACAAGAACGGATTGCTATGAGGAATAACTATAGTGAAACTCCAGCCCAAGATACCGGTGAGCCCATAATCATACTTGCATAGACATAATGGAGCACATCAACATAAGCATGGACAAAACAATTTTTACTTATGCACAGGTCCCCACATGTAATATGCAATATACAAGATTTGTATAATTATCATCTACTTAAAATCCGTTTTCGGACCAAACTTAATACCACGTCATAGTTTTTTTTTTTGCTATCCTATTTTATATCTCCCTCTCACAAAAATAAACTAGGGTTTTCTCTAAAAAATGCAGTCTTTTTTCATTCATTAAAACAAAAAAGGCTTAAGTAATTTTTTTTCTAAATTTCATAACAATGAAAACTTCCGCGTAAACATTCATGGACGTCAGCTGATATCCTGCTTGTGGTCAAGTTGAATGCCACGTATGTTTACCAGCCTCAGTCCGATTTCAATAGGAAACCACAATTCAATGGAAAATAAATCTGATTGTGATCATATTTTCATTTCGTTTTATCCAATCACACACAATGAGCATCATTTCCAGTCCCAAACCGACCACACTTTGGCCAAACCACAAATGACCCACTGTAATAGAACTAAAAATTGGTTTTTGGCCCGTCGTCGACCGTTCATTGTCACACCGAAAAGATACCCGTGGGCAAATGACATTGCAAACATGTTCGAATCCTAGCCGCAGAACAGATCTGATTTTTATAAGCCTGCAAGTATTTATATGTTAGTAATGTATGCACGTAATAATACAGATGCCTCTAACTAAAGCAAAACAATTTTTAACAGAGAATTCATTTGGTAAGGTGTGACCAAGGCGTTGCATCTCTACTCCCCGTCTGTCAGTCTCACTTTATAGGCACAGGTTAGCAGGAAAAGCAAATGGTACTAAACTGAAGATAACGCAAAAGCGCACATTCAGAAAGCACTAATCATCGATAAAAAGCAAATCCAGTGCAAGCCGACAGGCGCAACCAAAGGCTTCATCGTATCAGAGACATTCATAATCCGGCAGTGGGCAAGCACATCATGGCCGTGGCCACAAATCATAAACAATAAATACTGTGATGAGGGTGTTCCGTCTGTATGTTCCACACCATACTACTTTACAGCAGGGTTGCCAAGGCGGCTATGAATTATAGCTTATACAATTTTTTTTGTAAATATTTCGGTTTAAATGATAAAGAAAAACGTTTATTTCGTTTTTTTCTTAAATTTTGCGCTGCCCAATGGTCGATACTGCGACAAATATGTTTGTTTTCTGTAGGTTTTAATTAACGTATGGTGGCTGTACCACTTCAGGGTCCTCGGCCGCGGACTCGGGTTGCGTAGCGACGTGATACTGGCGCGAACGTTAATCTGCGCTCAGAGGAGTGTATTGGGGAATCTGTCCCTACTGAATTCAGTCGAAAGCAGCAGGTCTTTCCCTGCTCACCATCTATTAAATGCAGAACTAGGCCCTGAATGTGATCGAACTTCAGATGGAGTCCTGTAGGGCCCGCAGGGCCATGAACCCGAAGGCTCTTGACACCTAAGAAGGGAAATCTGAGACTATTAAGATTTTCCTGGAATGGAGCTCTGTAAGGCCCGCCAGAGTCTCGAAACCAAGAAGGGGGATTTTGAGTTAAAATCAGAACCATAAACACGCAAACGGTTGCGTAAAGCCAACAAAGCTTGCTGCTCGTATATTCAAGACTCAAAGAAATTAACTATAGCATCTAAGCTCTTGGGGTATAAGATAACAGACATAACAGTAATTACATATGGATTCGACACTTGGGTGTAAGTGTAAAGAACGGTGGAGAGAATTTTTGCGAAAGGCCAGGACTGGTCTCCGCTTGTAGCCATATAGGATGATGAAGATGGTTGGATTGGCTTTGAAAGGACATTTAACGCCGTCGAAAGAACCTTTTCATTGAAATGTTATAAAGAAGTGCCATTCGGTATAGAAATCATGAATTTCTTTGTACTCGCAGAGTTAAGCAGAAGTTCAGGTTGTTTTTTATGCTGCCCGCCAAGTCCAGTGCAAAAATATGATTTTCTGTATGGTACCAAATCATTCATTTAATCATCATTTAAGAGCTTAAAGAGCAACTTATGACGCTGATACACAGCTTCGTATGTGTGTTTTAAGTTTTCTGCGGTTATTACGAGGATTTGGTAGTGCTTGTCTCTATAGGTGGGATCGAGTGTTTAAGCCCAATGGGGCAATGAAAAAATGTCTTCAAAAAGGATGAAAAAAGTGTACTCAATCAAAAATAGAAATAGCGCAAAATTTGTAAATCCTCATACTATGTTCCAGTTTCTACTTCTTCGTCATTTTAACATTATTAATTTAACCAACTCGGGAATTGTATACGACTATAATAAGCCCCAAACAGCGTATACTTAAAAAATAACATAAAGCCAAGAGGAATAAATAGTATTCAGACACCTGACTGCCCTAAGGGATGATGATGATGATGATGACGATGACACAGAACGAACACCCACAAAAAGCACTCATTCGAATAAATTTCGGAAAATAATGATTTTCCTCAAAAAGTGCAACGCTAACCAACCTACCTACCTATTTCTCTTCTTAAAACCCTCTATCTAGCACAGCTTTAAGAGCTGCAAACTGGTATTACAGGTACTGGCAGGACCAGTGCGGTGACACATGTGTAGTGATGACCTACTCCTACTGTAAGCTTAATATTACACACCAGTTAAGGAGTGATGTGACATCCTTATTTATATATGGGTCACCTCATATGTTAGCTGGAGACCAACTGGGTTGTTGCCGCAACAGGAAATCACATTGCCCCGTGTCGGAGAAATGAATTCTTTCTTTTAAAATTCGTATTGCCTGTGATACGGTGTTTTCCTCTAACTACCGCCAATGCGAAATCATTCGTCCGACGCACGGGCAAGGATTACAGTTTTATTTTCGTTAACTACTTTTTCGGTCGGCCACATCACTCTTGTCCTTCTTCTGGCAGCAGTTACCATACTCGTATATTTTCACTTTCCGGCGTGTTGCTCTGCAAGAATTGGGAATTGTGGTGCAAAAGGCATATTTATATCAGGAGGTTCACATGTTTTCCTCCTCCTGTGGGAAATGCAACAAAATACACATCAACGAGGTTTTCCGTCTCGCGATGCGATGTTTTCATTTTGTGTAATAAATTTCACTCTCATAAATTCATAAAGGACACATATGCGCTCTTTTAAAGGAGCAGAGATGTCCAAAGAAAGAAAGCAACAACCAAAAAAACAGAAAACATTTTGCAAACAATGTTCTTTCCTTTATGCTGCCGTACGTGTACACTACACACTACACATCTCCTGAACCCTGACGGTATTCTATTTAGCTCGACACGGTTGGAAGTTGCAACGCATATATATTTCGTACGCCTGCAGGATTTTTCCGTTTTCTCACTTTTTAGCTGCAGTTTGTCCCTTTTTGCATGCTCCGGAACTTCACGGTGGTCGTCATGGCTTAGGTTTCGGTTTTCTCCCACCCCATTCATATTTTGGGAAACATACAGCATATGGAGTTCTTAAATGGTGGAAAAACTAATTTTATTAATAAACTTTTTGAAACGGGCCATTCTGTAGGTCCATATACAGCAGTCAGTGTTGTTGGTTTATAAGTTTGAGTGATGGACGTTTTGTTGTCCTAATTAGAAGTTAAGAGTTTGACCTAATATTAAGTCAACTTAAGATTTTTGTAACGGGGTGAAAAAGGGGTGAAATTTAAACCAACAACAAACTGCAGATGGATGATAAACAGTGCCCATTTGACCACATTTGTGCACTTTGCCAGAGCTTCCCTACGTTACAATGCAGGGCGACTTATCAAGAGAATGCGATCCTTTTTTTAATTCGCGTTAAGCCATATACTTTGAACTTTTCCTTACCTTGATTTTAGGATCCCGATTGTGTTCCATTTGACAATCCTAACCTCTCTGTCTATCTGGTATGGTGTCACGTCTATGGTTATTATTCACTCCTGAAAGCTTGGTGTTCCGCCTATCAAAACATACTGATATTAGGATTTTGATACGATGTCTTCACGTGTCTGTACAGTTACCGCTCGTAGATCTTTTCACATAAAAGCCACAAAATGTAGAATTTCTTGAATGCAGCTTTGAGGTTTAGAATGCATTTGTTTATTATTTTGCAAGCACTGGTCGACTATATTCATATATACCAGCTCTAACTGAGATTCTGCATAAGTTGAGCTGTTGAGCATTTAAAAAAAGTTTAAAGGACTTCGCTGACTTTAAAACAATGTTTCATAGCTACGTAGGTAGGTGTTGAGTTCGCGTTTAAGTGCGCCATTTTGATGCCACTGTTCTCGGTAGCAAAAACTTTTTTGGTCGTCAAAGAATGGTTTGCTAAGTATGCGGAGTAATTATTATGTGTGATCGTAAGCGTATTTCTGACTCCATGCTCTTTTTGGCTCCTACTTTTGACCCGAGATAGTTAAAGGATTGCACTACTTCAAATTGGCGCTCCACTATTCTTCTTCTACTCGCAGACGTGGCCCCCGTGTACTTTGTTTTGCTCTCATTTTTGTGCAGCCCCCGTTTTCGTGCCGCCTGCTCGATCTGGATGAAAGCTTCCTGTACAGCTCTTCGGTTTCTACCAACGATGTCCATATCGTTTGCGTAAGCCAGTATCTGAATGGACTTATAGAGGATTTTTCCTCTCGCCGTTACGTTAGAGTCTCGGATCATTTTCTCCAACGCTAGCGAAGCGAAGGGACTAGCCCGATTATTTCGCTTTTCCTGTACTGGAGGAAAATTACTAGCGGTCACCACGTGGAGGTTTGATCGCACTTCCACCAGTCAGAGATAGTTGCGGCCACATGCATTTCTGAAGCATTCTGCGTTATTCGCCTCCGCCTTTTATTATAGGTGGGCCATATTACTCTTGATATGGCACTGTACGTCAGGTTACTTTATGGTAGGCTTCGGCTAACCCTCCCCTTGTGCTTGCTAGTTTTTTTCATTTGTGGTATTTTGCTGCCATCACTACTCTGAGCGTGGTGCCCAATAAAATAAACACAACACTTCGTGTTCATCCCAACAACACCAGATTTTGTGGTGTTTTGCTGCCATCACCACTCTGAGCGAGGCGCCCAGTAGAATACACACAGCACTCCGTGTTATTCTGAACAAGACCAGCTTTTGTTGTATTTGCTTACATAACCGCTCTGAGCGTGGTGCCCAATAAAATACACACAGTATATTTGGTGTTCTTAGCACGCCTTCCCGTAGGTTTCTTAGTTAAGTTATTATTATTTATTTTCCTTTATTTTTTAACATTATTTAGAGCTCAAAAAAAAATTTGGAAAAAAATAAAAACCAAGAATTTAATTTGTACCTAGCAGAAAGGAGAAACGAACACTGTCTGACCGACGAGTGTCACCCGAACGTAGAAACGTTACAGTTATTTTAAGTCACCCGGTAGATAGAATAAAAACATTTTATGTACACAAATAACTTTCTTATGCAAAGCTGCCAAGCATTCTATGCATGATAGTCCTTACATTTAATCAAAATGCTGTTACTCGTCGCTCACCATTTTTCATATACATCCATGACTGTAATTGCAATTGACCGCGATACGCAAAAGTGATGACCAGCACCTTTTTCTCCCCCAAAACAATTTTTGTTTCCCCAAATTTGGTCTGCATAACGAAATCATAAACGCCTCTTTGTGTTGATCATTGCTCCTTTTGTCTCGGTCCTTTTGGGTTTACCTATCAATTTGTTCACCAAGTCAGGTTGAATTTATCGGTACTGCAGAGATATGATGATCTAGCTTGCCACTGTAGCCAAGAAGTTAAAACAAAAGAAAATCCTGCAACGTGATAGATAACTGGCATTATTCTTTCGGCAATTGGACGACATTAAGTCAGACAAAAACCCGACAACAACAATTTCCTTCCAATGTCCATACTTCCGTTCGTTCGTGTAACACATTTGCAGGAATCAACACGGTTGCAGGATGGACGGAAGCATAGTGGAAAGGAAAGGAATCGCAAGCGTGAAATTGGAAAAGGGAAAATCTTTTAGTATAGATACACATACATAGACTGTGGTACACAGGTATGTGAATTTGCATTCATTGCCCTCATATTAGCCTCTTACTGCGTTGGTCGACAGTCAGTCAGTCAGCCAGTGAGTCAGTACTGATGATGAACTCGACGCGGATTTATGGAACGATGAACGAGCATATGTGTGTTGGATAATGAATGAAGGATGATGACATGGATTTAGGAATGATGGTAGCGAAAATTTTAAAATTTCTACTTTTCAGCTAATGATTTTTTTAAAAGTGATTCTCATTCATTTATATAGAGATTGCATATTCTTAATTTTATTTCCGTTGGCGAACTACCTATTGATTTCGTATTTTTTTTAATGAATAACATTACATTGTATTCTGAGCTGATCAACGGTGCCCTTAACTCGGACTTACCACTAAACAAAGAAATGTAAAAATCATTTGGTTTCTTATAATTTTTTTTTGCATTCTTTTATGGCCAGTAACGTCACGACTAAGATCAAATGGACAGAGGAAAGAATATAAAAAATGAACTCTCCAATTAAATTTGCATTTATTCCATATGTCATATTTCAAAGGATTGTGTGGCGGGTATTTTTTCATTTCATTTGTAGAACTGCCGTGCCGCCATGCCAGTCAGCCAGTCCCATTGGTGTATTTCCATCGTCTGTTCTGAATAGGAAGATAAATCACCACTGAGAATTATGGCGGCGCTGAAGAAAGATGATATGGTTGGCGTTCATAGAGACATCATGGCTCGTATATCAGTTCGTGGCAGTAAGGGTATCCCGCTGCGCACTCAAGTCCAACTCGAATTGACATACACAAGGCTGCTAGCCTAAGAAAATAACACACTGCTCCAGAAATGTTTTTTTTTATTCCTTTCAATTTGGTGACCCAATAATCCGAGTTGCTAGTGGTGCAACACAATCAATTTGCCATTTTTTTTGTCTATCATTTTGTCGCGTGGACAGCAGAAAACAAAAGTCACAACAAGGAGGGAAGGATGTCAGTGGTTAAAGTACTGACTACATCAGTTCCCTTTAGACCGTAAAAATACCACAAATGATGATCTGGTCGACTTTATGGATGACATAGCAGTCTTAGTCGTATATGAGTGAAAAATATGTACATTTCTGATAAACACAAATTCTCATGCGATTTATTGAGAAGATATGGACATGACATTATGAGTATTTATAGGTCCTGCATGAAGAGGACAATAATAAAATCAAATGAGAAACACGGGAAGTGTTTTTTTACGTCGGAGAAATCGGAGAGAACAGAAATATTACCTATCCAATAATTTTTTTCTGATAATTAGCTGTCAGATCAAAAAAATTATGTGTTCCTTTTTTTTTTTAGTATCAGAGAAATTGGTTTCGTGGGATCATCTATCTAAACTTTGTCACGTTCATCAAAAATAGAAAAGATTTGATTCGATTTAATAGAAATATTTTCTAATTTAATTAAAGTTTTATGTCTCATCTATATGCTTCACAGTAGTCGACATGTTCCATGTTTTGCGAAACTAACAAACAGATTTGGTGAAAGCAAAGTTGTTGCACTCGATATTTCCAACAGACAATGTCTGGCATCAAGCTCTTTTGTCGGAAATGAATGTCTATGGAATTAATAAGGCGCTGCTCCATTGGACTAGTAACTACCTTATTGACCGTTCAATCTAGGTCGTGTTGGACGGATTCAAATCCAATGTTCACCGCATAAGCGCCGGGGTTCCTCAAGGCTCTATTTTGTCTCCGACACTCTGTCTGATTTTAATTAATGATCTCCTATCCGCCACTTCTAATCCAATCCATTGTTTCGGTGACGGCAGCACTCTTAGCTTTTCATATGACTTCACGCTTTCTGCACGCCCCTCTTTGTCCCACGTATGTTAAGCTCATTAAATTCTAAACTTAACAGCATAACAAGGTGGGGACTACATAATAGAGTTGAATTGAACGCTTCTAAAACGCAATGCTGTCTTCTGTCGTCCAAGCGTAATTTAAACCCCCAAACTTTAACCATGAATGGATCTTGCATCAAAGAACCTGAAAAACGCTCAATTCTCGTTATGTGTGTCAACAACAAGCTTCGTTGGAATGTCCACATATTTGCCATCGCCAAAAATGCTGCGAGATGTTTAGGTTTCCTAAAACGGTGCAAGATGTACTTCACTCCTTCAGATCTGGCTACTATTTACAAGGCGTATATTCACCCTAAACTTGAATACAACTGTCTGAGCAGGTTCCGCCAAGACTACTAGACAGAGTTTTGAACCGCGCGTTAAAACTTATTGTTTACGTAAATATCGCGAACACAATCGAATCGTTTGAAATCGTAGGAATGTTTTCTGCCTGCCACTGTTTTACCGCTTTTTTCCACAAGCGGTTGTAAATATGCAGATGCATACCGCCCATTCTTCAACCCATCCGTAATACCCGTGCCTCAACTCGAGCTCTCGGTCCACCATTAAGCCTATCTTCGGACGTACTAACCTTCCTTCTTTAGCCGCACGATAGTTATGTGGAACGAATTACCTAATTCTGTGTTTCCGCATTTGTATGATCTGCAGTCGTTTAAGACACGCGTGCATAGACGTTGCCACCGCGTTAAGCGGAGCTCACACTTCCTAGGTATAGAAAGCTGTCAACTTTTTCGACTAACTGTCCAGCAATGTTGAGTTGAGAGCGGGTGTTAGAAGTGTTCAAGGCTTTTGTTTTGACAGTATTAGGCTTGAGCCCCACTTTGCTTGCTTCAGTTTCTAGGTTTTGAGCCATCATATGAAGGTCTATTATCCGATGTGAGAACAGGCAAACATCGTCAGCGTTGTCCAGGTGTTTAAGGTAAGTTGTCATAATCCATCGAATTCCATTGTTCCCAACCGTCAGTGCTACGAGGAGTACATCGCTGATGACCACCAGGAATAACAGGGCTAATAGTATGATGGATTTCGAGGATTTCAAATTCCTCGGACACCTTACCGTTGTGTAGGACGTGAAATTTACTTCCCTCGTATGTAGGTTTAATAATAGCTATAAGTTTCTGAGGTACCCCTCCAGAGCAGGTCAAAAGCCTTCTCGAAGTCGATAAAAAGTAGATGTAGCGGAGTTCTGTATTTGATGAATTGTTCTATTATGACCCTCAAGGTTGTTATGTGAGCGATGCAAGAGGATCAAGAGCGAAAGCCTGCCTGTTCGACGTCGAGAGTTGAATCTAAATGCTCCTTTACGCGTTCTAATATGATTCTTGCTTTTATCTTGTCTACAGACGGTTAAACGCATATACCTCATCCCTCTTTTCCACTCTTGGGGAAATTGATCATTTTCCAACGTTCTTACGAACTTCAGAAGACGGAATGGTATTTCTGAACTCTCTTGTGGACCGTTTTTCTAGTTTTTCTAGACATTTCTAGTTGGTTTTCCTAAAATTTATTTTGGAAATTGTCGGTTGGGTTCGATAAAAAATAGCACGTAGCAGCTCATTCCAACATTGCTCTGCTATACTATTTGTCTTAAAGAGGTTCCATAAAAAATATGAAATAGTGACAGGTGCGTTAGATGACACTGGACATTTTAAAAACATTTCAACAATTCAATGCAATTCCATTAAAACTAGTCTACTCTCATATTAGAAACAATTTAACTTGTCAAGTACGTACTTAACTAATCAATTACTCAACTAATCAACTATTTACTCAGAAACGGCTAAACGGCTGAATATAACTCAGTAATTTAAGATGAAGCGGCTGTCCAATCAAATTTTCAACAAAAATTCAGTAAAGGCACAAATGCGGAAACTATTTTCAACATATTAGGCACTTCAGGAACTTGTCAGATGTCTCAACTAAGTCCATCGCACATTAGGCAAAACTACACAATTATTGTCAAGTCTCATGAACGGCTCGGATTTGGTTTTCATTTCAGCATAAATCACCATCATCACACATCGCGAGTTGAGTTATTCTCATTGCCAGCTAGCAGGACTAGCGAAAACTACTTGGAATTAGAATTCGAGCGAAACCACCCAAGTCTCAGATTATTCATTGACAATGTGTTAAGTTGTTACGCACCGCTGCGCTGCGTTGCGCACGTTGCGTACAAAATACAGAAGAGGCTCGCGAGCCTATCGCACAACATCGCCATCGCCGCCGTCACCAATGTGCCGTGGTGTGATTTATGCGCGCATTAAATTGGGAACATTAGACGAGGACGAGCATTTTGGTACGAGTATGTACTCATAGAATGTGGCAGGGCCGGCCGATGTGGTATTCCTAGTTCGATGTTTTGTCATAGCAGCGTGTCCCAGCTAAATCTGTTGTCGTCTGCCTTCGTTCATTCATTTATTCATTCACTTGCTTAGCGTGGCCAGCTGAGCTGTGACGCTGTCAGTCCAACGCCGTCGCTTGCGCCCAAAACGATAGACAAAACAATTTGTGTAATTATTCTGTTACTCTGAGAAAATGAAATTTAATCGGTCGTGGAGCCACAGATGACACAAACAGAAACACACAAATGCAACTAGTTATATCGTGGTGGTCGGTCGTCCCGCAACACCCAAATAATTGTCACCCTTCAGATTTTGATGAATGGAAGTTTTGTCACTAAGCACAGTCGTCTTGCTTGAACGCTTTGGTGGAAGAAACCAACTTGGCGACGTCAAATCCATGATGAAGCATGAAGAGCTCTATCGGCACAACGGGGGGCCAATTGAAAATACTATCATATTCTATTCAAATCAAATCAAATCTTTTTGTAATTGATACCTAGACGTATTAATCTGGGGGTTTCCTAACCAACAAACGGAATGATTTGTATAATTATCATATTGAAACCCAACTTTTAATGATATTGAAGACTGTGTGCGGCACTAGAAAATCGATGATTTAAGTTAATTTAAATCGGTGACAGCACACACAACGCTTCCACTTGGCCACTCGACACCTATATCTTTTCGTATTTTATTTCAAAATAAAATAAAAATACAAATAAAGACCTTGAATTTCAATTCTTTTCAATTTCAATAGGTTTCGATATCCATATCGTTTGTGAGAGATGAAATTTATAATTATTATGTCAGAAAAACGTGAATCGCTCGGACAGGCAGGCAATCACATTTGCCGAACTTCTAAAAAACATATTCCAATCAAACTTTGGAGAAAATGAATATTTAATAACCCCAGAAACTACCCACAACAGAGAGGAAATCAATTACATATTCCCAGACGAAGTGAAGAAAGAGATAAAAAAAATAGAAAAAAAGGTGCGTATCAGCTCTCATATATAACACGCGCCACACGCCACACGATACAAGCGTCACAAATAACGTCATGGCAAGCATAGTGCTAACCAATTGTTTTAAAACAAGTCTCATCAAATTCTGACTAGTAGAAGAAGATATACACCAGTTCCACTTTTCCATGCACTACACGCGGCACACACGACGCGCGACATGCTTTAATCAAAAATGTGCAAAGTTTCAGCTCTCTAGGTCGTGCGAGAGGTCAAAAACTAACGACTTCACTTTTAAAGCTTTTGTTAACGACCGATTTGTGAACACTCGATTTCACTCCCTATATAATTTTTTTTGTAATTTTTTCTATATATGAAAACTGATTCTTAAGGAGTAAACTCCAAAAACAGTATAACTCAAAAAAAAGCTCCAGATTTTGACTTGTTAACTGTTAAAATTTTAAAAGAACTATGAAGAAAAGCAATGGATGGTAACGCTTTATTTCGACTAAAATATGTACCCCAAATTTTAAAAGGTGGCTGAAGTCATCATGGTACTAAAGTCAGAAAAACCACCCCTCGAGACAATGTCATATCGACCAATATCTCTACTAACGATAGTATTGAAACTATTCGAAAAGCTGTTGCCTAGGATATTAGAACCAATAATTGAGAGAAAACAATTTATATTCAATCTCTAATTTGGATTTAGAATGGACCCTCTACAATAGATGAAGTTATTCGGATAACCCAGACGAGACACAAAGTTTTATAGTTTGGTATGAAGGATTGATAAATAAACTCAAAATACTTTTTTTCATATTCTTCAACTATACGTAACAAAAAGATACTTTAGCAAGAAGGTGAATGCTCCGGCCTGAAGTAAATTAAGGCAGATGTTCCACAAGACAGCATTCTTGGACCAGTACTCTACCTTCTATACACAAGTGATCTACCAACTTTAAAAAATAACACTATCGCAATAAGTGAGAGTAATGCTGAATCAACCGGAAAACTTCAATTAGCTATCGCCGAAATACGAAATAAGACCACAAAATGGCGAATTATATTTAATGAATAAATATCTGTCTAAGGGTACTTTACACAAGTGCATCAGGTTAGTTTCTTTTTTCTGCACTCCAGCAGTTTGTTTTAGAATGCATCCAGTCGTGTTCTGGCCTACAGAAAATTAAGGGAACTTGTGGCTGTATTCAGGTTTTCGATGATGTTCATTCATTTGTATACACATCACTAATAAGCAAGTTAAACATAAACTCTATAAATAATTAATGGTACTTGGATATACGAGTATTTAGTTATCCTAAGGAAAGAAATAATAAATCCTCTAATACACAATTCAAGAGTGCCTTCGACCTGTGCCGTCGAAGACGATCTTTAAAAGCTATTGTTAGACCAACTGAATCTTCATGGTTTTGTTGATTGTCCAAAACCAAATCATCTTTATCGGCATGCAGATTTTTATCGGCTTCCACTGAGACTGATTCGTTCATCTTATTAACCCGCTTAGTATTATCGACTTCCATCGCAACTGAATTGTTTTCATTGTTTACGAGAGTTTCGACATAGTTTTATAAAGAATTCTATTATGGAATAAAGAAGGAAGAGATGACGTCTTATTCATTGCCAAGTTCCTTTTAAACAAGACAGCAAACGACCAAAAGCTTTGACTGCTTGAATCTGGATATAAAATTTTTCGCTCTGGGTGAGCTCCATATGTTGCCTTAAAAAAAGACTTGGATTAGGAAGGTCTTTCTAAGTTATATAAAAAGTATTTTTAACAGGGAATTGGTCTTTTTGCATTTTTCTTTTTGATTCTTGTTTTTCAAATTTTTTTACGAGCATTCAGTAATTTGATGATCTTCTGATCTTATCAAAATTTTAAAATCAACCGCTTTTTCTCGAAGCTACTATTAATTAATTTTATGTTTTTAATGTCTTTAGAAAACCACCTTATTCATAGAATTTCATATTATGTACTTATAGCCCACACGAATATGTTCAGTTGGGCTCGTCATGTTGTCAGTGCATTGGCACTCCACATTTCGTATACCTCCAGTCCATAATTTTTTTATGTTTAAGTTAAAGAGCTTCAAAAATATCAGTACTGCCTTGGGTCAATTCCAAAACTTGTATATTTCTGACCATAGTCATTAACTGTTGCTCTACCAAAGATTTCCAATTAAATTCAAATAAAATTGTCATTCTTTAGCCTCCGTCAGGTACACAGAAATGAATATTTGAACTCAATAAAGCCATAGGCGGTTAATATGTAATTTAGAAACAGAATAGAGCAGGGCATCCTTTTTGTCATATCCTAGTTCGTATATTATGCATGTGTTATGTGCCTGCCTATACATAAACATGTGCCTTGCAGGAGAGATGATAATTGCTCCGAAAAGGAGTAAAGTGCACTTTTGACGATTTGAGCTTAAGTTGAGACACATCTTGCACGTTATCACTGAAGCATCAAACATAAAAACACTTATCCTACTTTAAATGGGTTTATCTGAGCTTTGATTGTACGCAGACGAGAAGAAGATTGCTTTGCACACGACCCCACATCCCCCATCCAATGAGTATCAGCCAGGAAGCAACACCCATTATAGATGTTGAAGATGGCCTCCTGCCTTTCATTTGTGTGTTTGTTTAAATCCGACACAATCATATGCTATGCACCTGCATTCCTGTATTCGTACTCAAGAGGTGAGAGAATTTCAACTTCTTAACTAGCTCAACAATGTCCTTTTCTTTTTGAGTTAAGTTGCCTTCTCTCGTATGCTATTTGTACTACATACTCTCATATTGGACAATACGTAATCAACTATGCATGCATGCCATGCGTCGTTCACACAGACAAAGATTCATGAATGGAATCGAGTAGAATAATGCCGGCACATAGCCTTGGGAATAGTGTCATCAAAATACCTTTTCTGTGACACGCAGAGGTTTTTTGCTTCTTCCATTTGGCCAAAACTACTGTCTGCTCCTTGTTCTTCCTTGTTGTTGGATTTGATTATTTTAAGAACGGACATCATCCAGGCAGCTACAGTTTAAATGGAAAATCGTACTTTCACTTTGTTCATGCCATAACCTTTCCAATTGGATAAAATGCAATGTGGTTTTGGGTAGCGTCGTGTGCCACAAACTGTAGTCACCTGTAACTAGCCTGTATAGAAGAAGAATGTATTCAGCAACATAGTGAATTTAACCTAAAGGATTTAACTGGCATCAATTCAGAGTTTAGAGTTATGCTGCTATGCTCCAAAAATAAGGCAACCAGGCGATTCCCAAAAAAAATATTTGTTAGAGCAACTTGGGATTCGGCTTGGAGCTCTTTACAGATTACAATATTCTAAACACACAATGCATAGTTAATTTAAATAACTACTCGTAGTCTAGGATTTTCCGAAAATAAATTGGGTCACTAAACCATATTTGAGGAATTAAATAAATAGAGAGAGCTTGGCTCTTTTATTTGTAAAACAATTCCCATGAGAAGCCAATAACAGTTTTGAAAAGTGTCTGCCCTTGTCTTTCCCTGTGCAATTTATTATGTGCGTTATGGTCACGCTTGTCGTGATTTCTCCCCCATGCAATCCATCATTGAGAAAATGCAATTGAGATGTTTAAGTGAGATAATGGTGGTAAGTATGTATGTATTTCCTATTTTGGGATATGCAAAAAATGTTCATAATACGAGAATGCGGGAGTTCATCGTTATCTTCGAAGAAATCTTCACAGCATAGTGAATCGTGGCCAAAATCGCAAGCAATGGGTGCGTTAAAATTGAATACAAATGCGAATCGCCTCTAAGATTGGAACTGAAATTACAATTTGATAAATCGTCAAACGCAAAAGTCCATTAATCAAATCATCAGGCGGCGGCATCAGTGCGTTGTGCTTAGACACATTCGCTGCACGGGAACAAAATTAATGTGCGATCGGCGAATGACATGTACTCCCCTACATTGTAACGCACTATTCCTTCGTGCTGGCATTATCACTTCAAGATCCCGATTCAGATTTGAAATAATTTTTTGCCGATATCAGAATTTGGCTGTCAGCTATTTGTAATATTAACGCAATTATATAACGTGCTGTTACGCACTATTGTATGAAGAACCATACATGTAAAGCAGCATTTTTTTTGCAAAGTCATTTTCTTGCTGTATATGTGTGTATGTATGGCGCGTTCTTTTAAGTCCGACCGAACTTAATTTTAAAACTTTAATCAAATTGTGTTTTCATTCCAAAGATCAATACATGATAATAACATTTGAATGGTCACCGCAGCTGTTCTTGGTGAAGCGCATTCTGGACGTCCAATTTTGAGCCACTTTTTCGAGCACTGCTGACCGTATGCCACAAATAACACCAATAATGTTGGCGTTCAAGGCATCATTCGTGCTGGTTTTATCAGGATAAACTACTGACTTCACGTGGTGGCCAAACAGGAAATATTCGAGAAGAGTCAAATCGCATGACATTGGAGGCCTGGTGGGTCCATTTATCAAAACCAGCTAATCGCCAAATTTTGATTTTAATAAGTTCTGTCGCCGTAGTGCACGTACCATCATCCTGTTGAAACCACATCACGCCCGGATGACATTGAATCCATATTTTCAAAAAAAAAAAAAAGTATTGATCATGGTGCGGTAGCGATCTCCATTGGCTGTAACCCGAACTCCGGCCTCATTTTTGAAGAATTAAGGTCCGATGACGCCATACCAGCGTGGAAACCGCACTTAACAGTGCACATTTCTTGGATGTAATAGATTCGGTATGGTCTTTCTTTCCAAGGCATTTGACAGAGCCTGGCATCAAGCTCTTTTGTCGAAAATGAATGCCTATGAAATTGATAAGACTCTGCTTGATTGTACTAGTAACTACCTTTCTGACGGTTCAATCCAGGTCGTATTGGACGCTTTCAAATCAAATGTTCATCGCATAAATGCCGGCATTCCCCAAGGCTATGTTTTGTCACCGATACTCTTTCTCATTTTCATTAATGATCTCCTATCCGCTTTTTCTCATTTTTTCATTCTTTCGCTGACGACAGCACTCTTAGCTTTTCATATGAGTTCGCGCTCTCTCCACGCCCTTCTTCATCAAAAGTGGAATTTGAATAGCAAAGTATGTTAAGCACATTAAATTCTGACCTTGACAGCATAACAAGGTGGTGACTACACAATAGGGTTGAATTTAACGCTTCCAAAACCCAATGCTATCTTCTGTCGTATTAGCATAACTTAAGCCCCCAACCTTTATCCATAACTAGATCGTGCATCAAAGAAACTGAAAAGCTCGCAATACTTGGTATGTGCGTCAACAACAAGCTTTGCTGGAATGACAACATATTCGCCATCGTTTAGAATGCTGCGAAATGTTTAAGGATTCTTAAAACGGTGCAATATGTACTTGAATCCATCGGACTAGGCTACTATTTACAAGGCATATATTCGCCCTAAACTTAAATATAACTGTATTGTCTGGGCAGGTGCTCCCAGGACCACATTGCATCTACTTGACAGAATTCAGAACCGCGCGATAAAACTTATTGGTGATGTAAATATCACGAAAACGATCGAATCATTTGAAAATTATAGGTATGTTTCCTGCTTGTCACTGTCTTATCGCTTTTTTCATAAGCGGGGTTCAAAATAAATATCCGGATCCAGCCCGCCCATCCTCCAACCCAACCGAAATGCGCATTCCTCAACTCGAGCTCACGGGTCTATCATAAGTCCTATCTTCGGACGTACCAACCAATGCAGTGATTCCTTCTTTAGCCGCATAATAATTATGTGGAATGAATTGCCCGTGGGTGTTTCCGCATTTGTATGATCTGCAGTCATTCAAGGCATATGTGCACATTTCCCTATCCTTAATTTTCGATCGCCAACGCTGTGCTAAGCATTATAAGGGTTTAAGCCGCTTGAGCGTGTGAGTCTCATTGCTAAACAAAATTTTGCGATGAAACAACGGGTCAGTTTCCAAGTGCTCTAGAGCACAACGTAACGACGCATAGCTTTGATTCCTCTATACCAGCTGGATCTTATACGGGTGTAGGCCAAGCTCTTTGAGCAAAGTTTTCCACGGACACAGCTCCACAATTCCTGCGAACGGTGACGAATCGATAAATTTGGAACTTCGACCACACTTTCATTTACAGCGGCAATATACTCTTCAGCACCTCTCCTCTCCATCGGTATGTTTGAGTTATTGCATCATTAAACGAGTATGTGGTACAAAATCTATCCACAGTTCGACAGATGGCTTGCTCAGATGGACGATTATGTGCGCCATAAAAATCACGAAGTCGTCCATAAGTTGCGAGAATCGATAACTGATTTTCAAAGTAAATTTGGATAATTTGGTGGCGTTGTTCAAACGTGAACCTATTTCTGATGCCCATTCAGTCTCATTCACTCTACAATGTCCTGTTAGGAAACCCGTAATGATTCTTACATTACTTCTACTAAGTCCCAGTATCTAGTAAGCTCACTTTGGGTCTGTTGTAAGTACATGCACACAACTACTAGATACATTTTGCTTCTATTCTTATATTGTGAAGTGAATAAATCAAACTTGAGCGTGTGAAGGATCTTCCAATTCAGATTAAAGACAAACTACAAATAAATAAAACGACGCCACATTCCTTACACCATCATACCAGTCCGGGAAACTCAATCATATGGTATCTGGAAGCGCTGTTGAAGTGCTCACCTCGTGGCAAATTTAAACTGACCTGCTATTTTTTTTAAATGAGAGTTCGAAAGACTTAAGTCACGTTTGTGCCTTAATTGATTGCACATTGAATGGCAAGTGAGCCAGGCACTGCCATATTTTTTCCAATTAGCTCCAATTTGGTTGAGTTTTAATTCATTTCTCTTCCTGGAATATATTTAAGAGTATCATGGGAAAACTTGGTTATAAATTATTCTAAGAGATTTTACTTACAGGTTTCGAAATTTGTAAGAGGTATCTAGTATCTAGTTATCTAGATTGATAGATTTAGTAAGGGTTGTGTAAGTGAAAAACAAAAAAATTTCAAATGTTTTTTGCTCTTTAGTTAATCACAATACATATCTACATCTTTCGTTAGGATCTGTGCTTCAAGAAAACAGTATGCGGCTTTTTTTAGAGAGGATTGTACTCAGTGCACACTGCTCACTGCTCAGGTGTCAATTGCCCAGTCCGCGCGACTCGTTCAGTGCTATCGTTTCAAAATTTTTAAAAGTAGCACGTTTCAAATTTCAAGTTTGGTATCGGTTTTTTAATTTTTAATTAGTTCGTTTGCTTAGCTTGTTTCACCTATCGTATAAATCTAAGTCTAGTGAAGCCATGGAAGGCAAAAAGACGGAAAGGGGGAGGTTAAATATAAAAATATATCAGGAAACCACATTACCACCAACTACCCGAAACAAGTTGGAGGATCTGACAGTGCAATGGACCCTTGAAAAAGAGTGTGACACTAGTATGTCATCCGCAACATGTCTCAACGATATAAAAAGCATACCAAAATTATCAATAAGCTTTTGAATCCAAAACGACTCAGGATACGAAATACTCCGAGAGCTACAGAGTAGCCAAAGTTGGCAAAGGTAGTTCTAACCGTATACCTAGAACATATAAATATATATATATATATATGAAAAGAAACGAAAACGAAGGCGATAATAGTATAAAAACCGAAAATAATATAAAACGTATGCGATCAACAACATAAACTGTAAAACAATTTAAAGAATAATTATATTATTCATATAAATTATATAAATTAAAACTAGAACGAAATATTTTATGAATTTTACGAGTACGCATGACAAAAATAATAAAAATATTGACTATAAATTTTGAAAATATCCCGGAGGACTACAAAATTATTTAGCGAAGTACAGGAGAAATAGTTGAAAGTACTCCAATCGTTCAAGACTCGACAGCACTGGTCACGTTCTTTCAATTTAAGAGCAATTCTCATGCTCTCTGTAATAGAAGAAAGGCAAAAGGAATTTAAAAAACAACCCTTAGAATCCGTGATGAAGAATTTCCTTTCATTTTCATTCTCCACCCTTATCAATAGGTTATAATTATGTAAAAAAAATGCAGTTTTAAAAGAGAGAGATATATATATATATATATATATATATAGTTTGACCATAATTTGCTAAATGACTGCCTTGCTAACGATACAAGAAGCGAAGATACGAATATTGTAAAGAAGACATTTGATTCTTCTTTTACAACTTCAACTTCAACTTTAGTGACCGACCGGTTTCGTCGATTTCGTTTGCTAATTGTTATACATGTGCGAGCAATTAATTTTATATTTGTTTTTTTTTTAAATCAATATTTTAATAATAACAAATCGCATTGACACTAAGCATTAACATTAAACTATGCGCATAGTTAACTATTAAATAAACAATACGAGTAGTTCATTTCAGAGATATTTTAAGAGTAAATAAAGGGAATAAGAATTATAAGAGAGATGCTATTTCAACTTCTTATAAAGTGGTTTGTAACTGTGGTCTGTGGTACGTATATGTTCAAAAGAGCGTCAAGCGTCGGCCTTTTAAAAATGCACATAAAAAATTGCTTCTCCATCTTATTTTTTTTTTAAATATAAACACTATTTATTGATATAGTGTGTTATATGTAATTTAAAGGTACACGTTCTAAGAGTTTTTGCAAGTGGAAGTAAAGTCAACGAACTCTCAAGAATCCAGAATTTCTCACACAATTTGTACACTTAGTGTAAAGTAAAATTTTTACTTGTTGATGCTGCATTCGACAGATGGTGTTAAGTATAAAGTTATAATATTATTTAGTTACCTGATTTTCCCTCTGGTATGATATTATCACGTTTGTGTGCCGATCCTTATGGCTGTGCGTACCTGCCATGAGTTATACAGAGAAGACAAACTTTTTCTATGTTGTGCTTCGCAAACTTTGTTTTGGCACCTTGCATTCCTCATTCCTTACATCCTTCACACTGCGGTGGAGCATAAAGCTTTTAAAAAATCCCAACGAGCTCGATTTACCGCCTGAGGTTTCAAGAGACGCCACTATGTCTCCTGAGATCTTGCTTTCTCTTCCTCTTGTCCTACTATGACGACCAACTTGGCGGCTTCCTTGTAGGATTCCAGTCGAGCGCTTGTTACGTGATATCTTCTGCTGGTTTTCTCAAAGTGTGGCCAATCTAGCTACATTTCCGTCATCTGATGTTGACCGCGATTGCTTCCTACTGCGTAACTCTCGGCAAATCTGGACTGGTGATAGTGTCCGGCCATATTATTCTCAGTTTCCGCCTCAAACACTTGTTGACGAAGAGGCTTGTCGTAATTGACTTTGTGACTTTCCAAGTTTCGCAGCCATACCAGAGTACTGAAAGCACGCTATATCTGAAGATCGTTAGCTTCAGGTTCCGGGAGACTTGTGAGGAATTCCAGATATTATTTAGCATACGATAGGAGTATCGAACACAAGATCACACTTTCTGCCCAAATAACAAAACTTATCAACATCATTTATATGGTGTTTGTCAATCGAGAGATCACATCTTGGGGCGTAATTTGTTTGAGACACGTTAGTTTTAAAACCCACCCATGCCCTTTTCCACTAAGCCACGGCGCTCACCTAGATCTTCTATAGGTGCTGAAAAATATTCCATGGCAAACCAGATGGAGTACGGGTTACTTTTTTCATCACCAAGTTAACGACGATTATGAAGAGGGTAGAACCTTGCTGGACACCCGAGTAGATGTTAAAAGGAGAGCCAAGATGGCCGTTATGGATGACACGTCATGTTGAGTCGCGATGCGGTTCCTTGATGATGTTGATTAGTTTTCCCGGAACGCCATAACTAGACAAAATCTGCCACACTGTCAAAAGCACGTGCAAAATCTACAAAGACCATATACAGAGGGGAGATATACTCAACTGACTGTTCAATGAATGATTCGCGTAGTTAACTCGACATCGGCTTAAAAGAGATCTGCGTAGTGTTCCATGTGCTATCTGATATCAGCACGCTTAGGCCACGCTCGTTTATTGTTCCTAGCTGATCGGTCTATCGAGTCTACGTTTAATTCTGCTTTGATGGATGGATGGATCGCTATAGATGTGTCGTCTGCTGCCCTTCGGGTTCTAACGTCCAGCAACGTTGCTCGCCACCTGCGGCTTATAGCTACCCTATCGATATGGTTGTTATACTCGTACATGCGATCAGGAGAGGTCCAGGAGGCATTGTGGATGTTCTTGTGGAGAAAAATTGTACCTCCGATGACTAGGTTGCGATCAGAACATAGCTAAGCAAATATTTCCCCGTTGTCATTCATAAAACCTAGGCCATGGCAGGAAAGCAGGAAACTTTCTTGCGATGTTCGGGCGAATCTATTAATTTCGCAATGTTTCCATTACTGATACGCTTCAACTCTTGCTTTTGTATTCAATCTAGCAGACGCAAGGTAGTTTTTGGCGCACCTGACCAGATGAGACTATTGTACTAAAGTTTGGGTCGAATAAACGCCATGTCCGGCCCCGTCGTGTTCTGCCCACACCATCATTTTTTTTTTTAAAAATTTGCTATATATTTTGCGATTACGTTTGCGTGTTTTTACAATAAACCAAAGTTGTCACCTGTAGCTTTGCTCCCATCATATAATCTCAGTTGCACACAAACAGGTAAATGTGCACCAATTAGAGAATCGGAAGTATTGAGTTGCGCAAATGGAATAATAAGGAAATCGCACAGAAGGAAACGCACAATAGGCAGAATATTTGCTGTTACACGCACTGTGCCAAGGTTAACGCTTCAGGACTCTCATTAGTCACTACTCACTACCCGTTTATCGTCACTAATAGTGAAGCGATTATTAAAATTATCGTCAATTCTCTTAAATTTCCTTCATTGGAAAATGGAATTAGCAGACAACGCATCCTTTTTTTTCCTTACAGACTTTCTTAAAGCATTATGGTGTGGTAAAGTGTCAAGTATAATCTTCTCTTAATAATTATCTGTTTTGCAGTCTCTCATCTATATCTCTTAAGCCTAGTGTCCACAACCCACAATTGAACAGCAATAGTAGAATGTATTGAAGCTGACTGGAGTTTTAAAAACTGGAACTCTGGAACCGGCATTATTTCTGCAAAAAATATTCGACTTGGAATGAACCACTGTTTTGACGTTGTGAGTGTTGGTTCTTGGACGGACGTTACATACACCTTCGTTGTAATCGATAAAAACTTTCGAAAAATTTGGCTTCCACAATGTGTGTGTCTGTGGTAGATGTTGTGTGTTATTCATAGTTATCGAGCGTGTGATATGATTAGGAATTAGGATTTCAATCAATAAAGCCTCTCTTCTAGTGTTGCCATATCCCAGTTTGGTTGTAAATAATGTAAAATTTCAATTTAATCCAATACATATGTTTATTAATATGAAAAATACAAGTTAACAATTAAATGAAAGTAATTCGTTTTAAAATAAATGCGGAATAGGCTACAAAAATAAATTAAAAAATATAAATATAGAAAACGAGACATAAAACAGTGACATAACAGTCATATCATTGTGACTTCACATGGGACATTAACTTCAACTTTTTACACATATACCTTAAAGGCTTAAACCTTGGAGTGAGACGTTGTCACGTCAAAAGTTTAGGTTACAACTATTCTTTAGCACCAAATTAAAAATAGGTACCTATACATAATAAATTTTAAAGCTCTCTCTTGCCGTATCTAAATGATGGCCCATCAGTTTTTTTTTGAAAATTGAACGTACGCCCACTGTATAGAGCTCGAGCTGGCGATACCCTATCCAAATATAATGCTGACATAACAGCAATTTAGAAGACGCGGTGGACGGGGAATGGTGTCTTACAAGAATCGGCGGCACGAAATCTAGGGCTGCACATAAATGAGAGCAAAACAAAGTACATGGTGGACAAGTCCGCGAGGACGAAGATCCAACATTGGTCCGTCAATTCAAATAGTGGAGCGCGAATTTGAAGTAGTGCAATTCTTAAACTATCTCGGGTCAACTGAACCAGCCGATAACAGCATGGAACGAGTAATAAAGCTAACAAAGCCTACTATAGTCTGTCAAGACTCTTCAAATCCAGGAATTTAACCATAACATCCACGCTGCTGGTATATAAGACAACGGTCATACCAGTACTTACATATGAATCCGAGATTTGGGTGGTTAGCCAAAAGCATTCTTACCTCTTAGCCGTGTTCAAGAGAAAAGTGAGAATTGTTGAACCCGTATGTGATGAAGGACGATTCGGGAGACTCTAAAATAATGAGATCTACGAGCGTTTCCGCGATGTCGACATCGCGAAGAGAATTAAGTTCGGTAGGCTCCGGTGGGCAGGACACTTACCTCGCATGAGCGAGGAGCATCCTTCTCTGGAAGTCCCTTGCGTTAAGATTTATGGAACACGACAGCAAGGCCGGCCAAGCCTACGCTGTAAGGATGGCGTAGACTAGGACCGCCAGAGCTTAGGGATAAAAAAACTGGATGACATCGGCTCAAAATCGGGACTGCTGGAGAGACATTTTGCGGGAGGCCAGGAATTCATATTTGGAATTCAACCAGTAAAGTTGTAAAAGTTCTTGAAAAGTGATAAAGCTACAACCTAATAGAATTATTGTGAAGTACTAGTATCATAAGTGTTTTTGTGTACTGTGAAAAGAAATCACCAATATAAATTGTGAACTTGAATTATTTTAACTGTTTGTTTATTAAAGTTGTTTTTTTTAAATTAATAAACTTGTGTTGTGTTTTATTTGCAAAATCCTTTACGAACTCGAAAGCCTAAATTTCGTAACTATATTATCTGTGCTAATAGTTAAGTAGTTATTAACGGAAGGCGATATAACCAATTTCGTTACGCTAGTAATTTTATTTATGTTACCCCATGTTTCGATTTTGAAGATGTTTCACAACAAAAACATGATATTTGGCATCCCTGGCACAGGATAGAACAGGTTTTTTCGAACATTATATTCCCTATGTGGATCAGATGAACATGTTTTTGCCTGTCGCAACGTGCAGAATTGTTGTTGGCTTTACACAATCGAAACATTATTGTGTTTTTTTGATGGCTGATTGTCTCTTACGCATCTCACAAATCTACCGGAGCGGAGGTTTTTTAATTTTCATTTGGAATTTCACTGGAATTGTTGAATATGTGGATACTGGAAAATTCATGATTTTCTGTTTGGTTTGATGTTTGACTTCTCCAGTGGCGGACTGTTCGTGGTTCGTGGACGATTAAGTGGTAGTGGATTGTGAACTGTGGAACCCATATTTGGTTTGGATTTCTCGATTTCCGTTCGTTTTGGTGTTGTTCGTTCGTTAATTTGGTGAACAAAAACAGTTCGGTTTAGTTCAGCTTACGAGTGAGGACGCGTTGCGCTTGTCTCACGTTACGTGTGTGTGATTTGTGTTTTTTGGCTTGTTAGCTATCAAAAATTGTTTGGTGTATAAGTGTTACTTTTAATAGACGGCATAATCACCGAATTGCCAATTTATATGGCGTCCTGTGTAATAAGGATATAATAGCCAAGTGATTAAATGTATATCCTTAGTCTTTTCGGGAATCTTTTAATACACTACTGGTAAAATCAGCGAAACAAATATACATAGCTATATATGGCAAAATTGTTAGCCAGTTTTTCCCGTTTATCCCAATAAATTCTTTGGATTTATCGTTTTGTGTAAAATTGTGTATCACCCAAATTGAAAAAATTATGTCCAGTTCAGTGCTGGAGCATAGCAAATTGTTTGTGTTATTTGCGTGAGGAAATTTCATACAGTGTGAGTAAGCAGTGACAAGTGCTGTGGTCTGGTCACCCTGTCTGCTGCCCACAAAACGGGCTTAAAATATTCGAAATAATTCAATAAATTTTTACACATAGACTACAAACGGATTACGTATGTACATTTCAAGCTACTTTGCTGCTGCAGAATCATGCGGGAAACGACAGTTCTTTACATCGAAAATGGGAATACACTCAACAAGCAGGAGTCCTGTAATGTAATTGTAAAATGTAAGCATTTATTTCTGTTCTTACACTCCGATATGTACCCACAATCGGTAGGTAGCACCGCGTACCTCTGTGCCAATGTCCGGAACCGGCTGGCTGACTGGTTGGCTAAAACCAGTTGAACGTAATGTAACGTAATGCCCTTTTTCGTTTTTTGTGCAAAAATAAGAAGCTAAAGAGAAGAAGTCGTATAATGAGAAAAGCCACCCGCCGACCAAATCCCCTCCTCCTACCACAAGTGACTATGTTTTGGTAGTGGTAAGCTGCTTTGTCCATATCACAGGACCATTTCTAAGTTACTAGCACCACCACCACTCTAGAGAGAGCCGCACCACTGGCCCTACAGCACCAGCAATTATTTCTCTGGAGCAGTTACAGATTAGGTACTACTTACATCCGTGGTTGTGATGCTACTTTCCGCGATGCACCGACCAACCGCAACTGACCGGTTAGACAAGATGAGAAAAGTTGCATAAGGTCATTGGATGGATGGTTGGATCTTTGTAATCGGCATCCTTACTTTTCCGTTGCAGTCCCACAAGTGCTGTCCAAGATGTAGAATATATATGGATATGATGTTGATTTTTCCCTTTCGTGATCATTCCTCTTTACCGAGTGATTCCTCCTTCATGAAAATGTACGTGCAATTGGCCATCATCGTTGCAATGGGTTGTGCGGTTACTCTTGAAATGATTTTCGCATTAAAATTGAATTCCAAAATGGGACAAAAGTAGAGTGCCATTGCTTTGTGATTTGTTGTTGTTGGTGTTTTTCCAATGGAGGAGATAAAAATAGATTCGCGCTTGTACTGTTGTGTATATTATTGCTCTCCATACTACAGATCTAAAACGCTAACAATGCTTCATAATACAAGCGCGGTTTGTCAAAGGTTGTCGTAGTCCTCTTTAAACCCGTTTTGAACATTCTTGGAAGTTATGAGCCAGCAGCATGGCGATTGATTTTTACAAATTAAGATATTTGGTAGTGTAAGAGAAGGTTAGAAGAAGCATCAGGAATAGAGCAATCAGGAACATTTGTGGATTGTGCTGTGTTTACACATGTACATGTCCACAGGCCAGCAATTCTGGCACTGCTGAGCGAAACTTAGGTATTTGAGAATTCTGATACTTTGGATTTAAATCTGCCTGGGTATAACTTAGTGGCATTATTCTTTTCTCGACACGGACTCGCACATCATGTCCGTAGTGATGTTGCGTTTCAAGTTTTGCCTCAATTCTGCCAATGTTCCAACCTGGAATTTAATTTCACATGCCTCCAAGTAATGGTACAAGAGCGTAACATGCACTACTGTTCCCCAACTTAGACAATTTTTCAATGCATAATGAGTTTGATGCAATTTTAAGAATTGTCACAAAAGTCATAACACTGAAATCGTTATAGCGGGTGATTTCAATGGCTTCGCCATTCTGGTCAGACAACACCCGAAGAAAGATGTATTGAGATATTCGTTGAGATTAATAAGCTTACTCAGCTTGTAAATGAGGCTACACGAATACCGCAAACATCCTTGACATGCTCCTAACTCACAAATCCGCTGGGTCAGATAATATTTCTCCATCAGTTCTGAACAAGTGTTTTTCCAAGCTGGTATTACCATTGCGTAAGCCTTTCCATCTATCCTATTCTTCTGGAATATTCACGAAAAATTTGGGAAATAGCCTTTGTCCAACCGATATCTAAAATAGGCGAGCCGTCATCTCCTTCTTCGTACCGACCCATAGCATATACATCCATACCTTCCAAGTTCATGGAAACGCTAATCAATTTTCAGCTCTAACGAACGAATTCGTTATAGTAACCGGCAGTACGGATTTCGTGGTTCTACTGGTGATTTGATGGTATATCTCACCGAACAGTGGAACCGGTCTTTGTATCAATTTGGTAACAGCTTTGCACTCATTATTTCCAAGGCATTGGACAGACTTTGGAATCAAGCTCTTTTGTCAAAAATGCATGCTTAAGGAGTCGATGAAAAACGACTTCATTAGATGAGAAGCTTTCTTTTGGACCGCTCAATTCAAGTGGTCTTGGACGGTTTCAAGACTAAAATAATTATAATAAAATTAGGGGCGACAGACAGTTGTGGTCCAGGGTCTAGCTTCTGGAGACCATTTGAGTTGTGCAGATATATTTGACATGATATTACTCTTGGAAGTTTGTCAGACATTCGCGAGAGGTGGAAGCCACGGCGCCCACTAAAGACTATAATACATCAGACAAATAATTGGGCTACCCAGGGCTATGTTTTGTCCCCGACAATTTTTCTCAGTTTTATTAACGATCTCCTATCCATTACTTCTAATCCAATTCACTATTTTGCTGACGACAATACTCTCAGCTTCTCATATACGTTTAAGGAACGTCCCGCAACTTCTCATGTTAGACTCAAATAACTACATATGTTAAGTACGTACAATTCTGACCTGGACAGTATAATAAAGTGGGGAAACAACAATTTAACGCTTCCAAAACCCAATTCTGTCTCCTGTCGTCTAAGCGAAACTGATCTGATCTGAAAATCTAAACATTTGTATGGGAGCCCACCGACCCTGCCAATTTTTAATAAAAATTGTTGTCACAGGAAGTACTGCTGTGTGCAAAGTTTCAATTATATCGGGCTTTGAGGAGTGAGTTAAAAATTGATCATAAGATTCCACCACCGAACGACAGCAAGTTAATCCATACTTATCCTTACTTATATTACAAATGTCAAAGTAACTGTGTCTGTCTGTCTGCTACCTTTTCACGGACTAATGGCGATGGTTTCAGTGGTGGAGCGATCAGTTTGGTTGGCCAGTAGGTTGTAAGGGGCAGCCAAATAATGCCTGCTATTTTAGCTTTTGGCGGGTGTAAGCAGTCTCCTGGGGGTGGTGGTCAGCGAGTCCCGGGAAACACCGGGGTTACCAACTAGTAATCTCATAAATATCAAAGTAACTCTGTCTGTCGGTTACCTTATTACGGCTAAACGGCTGGATCGATTTGGCTCATTTTTGTTTTAAATGTTCGTAATAGTCTGGGGATGATTATAAAAACCTGGAAAATTACAAAATTTTGGAAAAACTGTGAAAATTATGGAAAAACTGAAAACTGTTTTCAATGGGATTTATGTATAAACTCACGACCATAACTCACGATTCAAATACGTTATAGGCTACAATTATTGATGAGTGGAGGGAATGTGGGGATGGGGCTCAGTGGTGTGCCGTGGTTTCAGTGTAGGAGCGGTCAGTTTGGTTGTGTTATAGGGTATAAGGGGCAGCCAGACAACGCCTGTTATTTTAGCCTTTGGAAAGTCTGAACGGTGTCTTGGGGGTTGTGGTCGGTGGGTCCCGGGTAACGCCGGGTTAATATAGAGAATTAAAAAATAAACGAAGTCGTCTTATGTTAAGCGAATCATCTTAGTCTAACTACAATGATGTGCCAGACTTAACAGAATGTAAAAAAGTAAGGTCAGTATTACAACTAACCTTATCGTAACTTCTATCTAAGCACAAAAAACCGACTATTTTTTTATTTAATAATTTCGTAACACGCTTGAAATATTAAAAGATACGAGTATGTAGTAACAAATATGTAACATCGGCGGTACCATTTTACTTTTACTTAAAAGCTAATTTGTCATACATGAGTTACAACTCAATGCAGTTATTTTATCTCTTTCAGTGTATTACGATAGATTTTATATGCTGTTGTATGGTGAAGTGTTCTAAAATCGGTAAATTCGCACGTTCTTCTAAGAGTTTTTGATTAAGAGCCGCCTCCTCCACTTTATTTTGGTTTAAATAAAATAGCTCGTTGTTTGAGAATTAAAAGTTAAAGTACCATCGATGACATTTATTATGGAACACAACATCGGTCAACTGTCGTCCGCAAAAGCGCCTCAACACAATTTTTGACATTTTCGCATTAATCGGGTTATATGCATATATGCAGGCATTTACCCGTTCACTAAAAGCAAAAAAATCACGGGCATCAAATCTCAAGAAACGAAGCGGTCGATTGACTGATCTATATCTGTTGATAACATAGTCACTGAACTTCGACTTCCGTAACTCGATTGTGAGGCATATGGTGCCGTCTTGTCTTGCTCCAAGTAAACCTAATTCAGAAGACTATGTGTACTAGTCTTGTAGCGGTCTCAATGGCGTTGTCAACATCATTGAAGAAGTACGAATTGATGAATAATAATAATATTTAGGCGCGACAGACCGGTACAGGACCTAGCTTCTCAGGACCACTTGTGTTGCGCATGTACATTTTTCACACAAATAAAGGGGAGCTTCAATTTAATGCCGTATCCGAACGGCGAATTGAGATGCTTTCCTTGACAAGTTAATACTCTCGGATTGTTTTATGGCATTCGCGAGAGGTGGCACCGTGTTTCTGGGATTCGAACCACGAACCTCCTGCTCAGAAGTCCATGCACTTATCTACTGTGCCACGAATGGCATAGATTTTGTAAATGGCGTCGACAATTTTGCTTATTAACGAAGTCGTTGAGCTAGAAAATGATTCTATTTTAGAGGACGATTAGCGCATGTAAAGGTCTCGTAACCGAACGCGAACTTTCACTAAAACCTGGATTATTTGCACACTTTGTTGAAGCAATTAAATGGAAAGTATGGAGCCGGAAAGTCACAAAAACTGCAGTTACTTCACGCATAGCCGAGAAACCCTATGGGGCGCTTTAATTGGAGAAACCTAACATTCAGCTATTAAATTAAACCTTTTGCATATGTGTAGTGCAATTAGCTTAAGCATTTGCATTTTAAGCAACTCTTATGAGTAGGCCAATTTATGTTGCTGTCTTCTGCACCAAATGTAATTCTCAAATCAATGAAGAAACTTATGTGGTCATGACACACAACAACTTTTTGATGAGATGCAACAACTTTTGATTTGCAAGTCCACTCATCTTGTTGTTTGACTGAAAGTGAAGTTGACAAATGCTAATTGTTATTAAACGCTCATAGGCAGGAACTTAATCACAGTAAGCTTATGCAAATGTAGACACAATCTTATTCTTAACCCTAGTCTGTAAAAGTGAGTCATGCATCTACTATACAAGAATTTCAATTTGAATAAAACATCGTCCTAGATAACCACTTTTTAATCTGAAATTTCTTTCGTCTTTCATTAAATAAAACTCGAACTACCAAAGGGTTAATAGCGGTTTCATCATCAGATTCACTTAATTCAAAACGCAAATGACATGCTGTAATAAATCGTTGCTCCTTTACAGATCAAGCCCGTCAGTGAGATGGATATCCTTTTTTAAAGCACACTTTTAACGACTTCCAACAAATAATAATAATGTCGCGACTAACTGATGATAATTATTATGACGACGTGTGTCGTTGTTGTCGTCGTCATTGTACCAATGCAATTAAGTTTTTTTTTTTGCGCCAATTATTCGCGTGGTTTCTCAAAGGCGTTTCTGACGACAACGACGCATACGGTCATTGCTGTGCCTTGCGCCTCGTCAAGGAACACATTTGCATTCCGATTGCATCGCTTTTGGTAGGTCCCAGGATATCATTATGGTCGTTGTTGTTAGTCGCTGGGCTCGCAGTTCTTGTGTTGTTCTCCATTTTCACTCGCTATTCTGCTGCAACAAATTGCGAGCAACAACAGCGTTGCGCATCGTTTACAATGGCTGCAACTGATTGCGATTGCAATTCCGTCAGACCAGACCCACACTTTGGGTGCTGTGCTGCATGTGAACCCCGAAGCAATACGGAAAACTCTTTGCACCTGTGAAAGAGGAGTGTATCGCTTTTGCACATACGTTCGTACTTTCTCTTTAGAATGCACCCTAAGGTTAGGTGTAATAACTTTGTTACTCGGCATGTGCGAAAGTGTATGAAAGTTTCCATTAAAATAGCAACTGTAGCTAAAGCTTCAAGCTCTTGCGGTTTGCTAATGATGAGATCAAAAAATCTCCTAAAAAATTCAACAAAACCAAACTCTATTTCAAATTCTCTATATCAACTTTGCGTTCCCGAGTGTTTGTTTGTTTGTTTGTTTGTTTGTTTGTTTGTTTGTTTGTTTGTTTGTTTGTTTGTTTGTTTGTTTGTTTGTTTGTTTGTTTGTTTGTTTGTTTGTTTGTTTGTTTGTTTGTTTGTTTGTTTGTTTGTTTGTTTGTTTGTTTGTTTGTTTGTTTGTTTGTTTGTTTGTTTGTTTGTTTGTTTGTTTGTTTGTTTGTTTGTTTGTTTGTTTGTTTGTTTGTTTGTTTGTTTGTTTGCTTGTTTGTTTGTTTGTTTGTTTGTTTGTTTGTTTGTTTGTTTGTTTGCTTGTTTGTTTGTTTGTTTGTTTGTTTGTTTGTTTGTTTGTTTGTTTGTTTGTTTGTTTGTTTGTTTGTTTGTTTGTTTGTTTGTTTGTTTGTTTGTTTGTTTGTTTGTTTGTTTGTTTGTTTGTTTGTTTGTTTGTTTGTTTGTTTGTTTGTTTGTTTGTTTGTTTGTTTGTTTGTTTGTTTGTTTGTTTGTTTGTTTGTTTGTTTGTTTGTTTGTTTGTTTGTTTGTTTGTTTGTTTGTTTGTTTGTTTGTTTGTTTGTTTGTTTGTTTGTTTGTTTGTTTGTTTGTTTGTTTGTTTGTTTGTTTGTTTGTTTGTTTGTTTGTTTGTTTGTTTGTTTGTTTGTTTGTTTGTTTGTTTGTTTGTTTGTTTGTTTGTTTGTTTGTTTGTTTGTTTGTTTGTTTGTTTGTTTGTTTGTTTGTTTGTTTGTTTGTTTGTTTGTTTGTTTGTTTGTTTGTTTGTTTTTTAAACAAATTCCTTAAACTCAAACTTTGCACACAGGTGTACCTCCGATTATACACTTTTAATTTTTATGTGTTCCTTTTTGTAAGTCACTTACTACTGATCATAGCATTTAAATTTTATAAAAATCTTTCCCCTCTCCTTGCTATTCTTCACTTTCCATTAAGTTGGTGTATAAAGAGATGTTCGTCCTTTTAATGTTTCGTTATTCGCTTGCAACGGGACACACATTGGGGTGCATCGCATCCATGCATGAGAATTGCATGAAGAAGAAGATTTCATTGCTCGATTGTTACGTGTTGTGGACTTGTGTTTCACCTTACGTCGCATTGTCTGAGTGTTTCTCCACCATACAGTCAGTGCACGTTCTACTTTCCATGTCGCTTTTTGCCCAGTATATCCACGAATCCTATGTTTTTGTTAAGATACTCGTCGGTCGTCTATACATTAGAGTTTTTCAAAAGTGTATTAAAGTCGTCTTGCTTAATTTTTAAATTTCTCTAAAATTTACCTGAAATTATGAGTGCTTTTCTAACATCAAAGGATTTTTATTTACATTTTCCCTCTTTGACAACTGATCAAGATCGAAATTTATCTATAAATTAAATTTTATAGCTATTTACCAACTCATATTATGACTTTTATGACAATCTATCACATATTTATCGATTCCCGATGTCTCGAAGGAATAATAAAATTGTGATAAACAAACACAAGCATGCACTCTCGCCTGTGCTATTTAAGTGTTATTTTATTACTTTATCAAAATTACTTTAGGGCTTTTCCTCGTTTCGAAAACGTTCACTTCATGTACATACACCAGGCAATAAATTCTCTTAGGAGAATAGAATACACTCGAGGTGGTGGTGGCGCACTGCACGTTATCTAACGGCAATATGTACACTTATTTAAAGGTTCAAGAAAATTAATCCCTCCATTTCCAGTACGCACAGCGCATAGTGCACTTAACACAATTAGTAGATTACAGAATGTTACTATCAAAATATATTTTATTGGCGCTTACAAGCTAAAATATGCCTCAGGGGTCGTCGGTTTACTTCTGATACGAATTAGTTTCGATTTGTGTGATTAGAATACGGCTAGCGGCAATGTGTGTTTAGCTGCACAACAATTTGGGCAAGCGAGTTGCTCTTCGCAAAGAAGCGCCAGCTTCTGTGACACTTTTGGCAGCTGTCGTTCTCCGCTTGACTTTATAGATCAGGGCGTCAAGGTGAATCGAGAAGTGTAGGAAAACGTATTAAATAATGCGTTGCTATTTTGGGCATACAAAAAATTCGGTAACAACCGCTGGACATTTCAACAGGACGTAAAGCTAGGTTGACACAACAATTTTTACCAAGTCACGTTTCAAATTTAATTTCTTAGCAACACTGGCCTCCAAACTCACCAGACTTGAACCTAATAGACATCTCGATATAGTCCATTTTAGAGGCCAAGGTGTCGAGAAGAAGACATGAAATTATGTACGCATGCAATGCCATATCGAGCAGTAACATGTTTTTCATAAATTTTTAAATGTTTTTAACATTCTCTCAAATTTTAATAAAAACATTCACAAATAACGAAATTACAGGCTTTTGATTTACGCATTCTGAACGTCCAATTTTGGGCCACTTTTTCGAGCACTGCCGGCACAAATAAAACGAACAATGTTGGCCTCCAAGGCGTCTTTTGTTGCTATGTTTGTCAATATAAACTATTGTCTTCACGTAAATCAACTTATCGCCAAATTTCGTGTAGCACCTAGCGCCATCCTGTTGAAATCACATCTCATCCGGATCAATGTCATTCATATTTTTAAACAAAAAATCCTTGATCATGGAGTCCGATATCCAATAACTGTTACGCAAACTCCGGCCTTATTTTTAAAGAAATAAAGATGCCACCAACGTGTAAAGCGGTCCATTTTTCTGAATATAATGGAGTCTGCAGAGTCTCTTGTGAATTGATCTCACTCTATATATCCATTGACGAATGGCTTGCTCAGATGAACCTATGAATTATGCACGGCATAGAAATCACGAAGTCGTGATGATTTGCTAGAGTATACTGATAATAAATGTCAAACAGTGAGCGCAGTATGACAACTCGCTAACCCTTCAGTAAGTTCCAACTAAGTAAAAAAAGACTTTAGTACCAGCAATGCGGGCTTATGAGTGAGTCATCGGGTGTGAATTTTCCTCTACCACTCTACCCACCACAACTTATATTCTGTTCTTTCCTTCTATTATGCCAATATTTAATGCCCATGATGTCCTTAGCTATTAGGGCTTTAGGCATAAAAAATATAAAAAAACTACATTTTTGTAATCACTTTCTTCTGTCAACAGAGTGGGTACTTGCTAAAAAATTGATATTCTATTTTGGAGCTTACTCCTTCAGAATCGATTTTCATATATAGAACAAAAATAAACAACACATTTTATGGGACTGAAACCGAGTGTTAACTTGTTACGCGTAAACAAAAGCGTTTACAAAAAGTTCAGTCGTTAGTTTTTGACCTTTAACACGACCTAGAGAGCGGAAGCAGCCATATCTCATATTTTTGATATTCCGCGTGTGACGCGTGTCGCGCATCATGTGTGGCGCGAGTAA
Organism: Nephrocerus scutellatus; assembly: GCA_947095585.1. Classification (NCBI taxonomy): domain Eukaryota; kingdom Metazoa; phylum Arthropoda; class Insecta; order Diptera; family Pipunculidae; genus Nephrocerus; species Nephrocerus scutellatus. The sequence goes on along the minus strand of OX352761.1, from coordinate 125,538,164 downwards.
TGCATTGAAAAGTGGAACTGATATACATATATCGCCTTCTACTAGTCAGAATTTGTTGAGAGTTTTAAAACAGATGATTAGCGCTCGGTGACACGTGGCGTGTGGCGCGTGTTATATATGAAAATCGGTTCTTAAAGAGTAAACTTCAATTGCGTGTCAGAGCTGACATGCACCTTTTTTTTGCTTTTTTTCTTTCAAGTTGGCGGAGTTTAATGCAATCCCACTGATTTATCCAGAAATTAAATATTTCAAATGTCATTTTTATATCTCTTTGTTTGTTCAGTTAGATGTTAGTTAAGATTTATTAATTACTTTAATTGATGTAGTAAATATTACAGAAATATTTTATGGTCCTTTAAGATTAATAAACTAACTAATAAATAAACCTACATGAATTAAAAATCGAACAATGGTTTGCAACTAAGAAATCAATGAATAAACTACTCTACACTCTACACCGAGTAAACTTGTTCTTAGTACGAAATTGTCAAGTAAAATCATATAAGTCACTAACTTGTAATTCTTCAAGCGTTATAAAAAAAATTTACGCACATGTAAATCCCACATAACTTTAAGTTTTAATGGGAAAATTATTTCATAATATGCAAATCACATCATAACATCTAATGCCAACTCATTAATTTGGTTAATTTATTGATTCGTATGGCAAACTCCACTGATACCAACCATCTACGATGGGTATAATAATTAATTAATTTATCTATTGCCATTGACTTGTGTCAAAATAGTTTAGCACCGGCCGTTTGATAAATAATGGATGAGTTTAACTTTCAAATTGTGCCATGCGTAAAAAGCGGTAAGTTTCTATCTTTCTCTCCCACTCTTATTCCAAACTAATCTCTAGTAATCATACATATTTTACAGTAAATCATCTCAGAACAAGAAATTAAAAAAAATAAACAAACTCTTATATAAAAAAACAAAAAGTCATGTTCCATATTTCATTGAGATACTTAACTTGTCACCGCATACGCAATTATAATTATAAAATATGGAATGTGCACCATATGTTGAGGACACTACCACCACTAAAACTAACCCTCATGCGTCCAGCATATACTTGTGTGTACCTTATACCACACCCTTTCGTTCACATTGGACGTGTTATTAATTATTTTTTCTTAAAGTGGTGCCAAAAACCGTTGCTTAGGCTTAAGATAAGAGTTCTACTTACAAGCTATGATGTTTGTGTGAGGGTGTGCCACCTAACCTAAAAACCCGATAATTTGTCTCACTCGGTGTCCCTTCTGTACATCTCAAGTGGCAATACTCGTGCCATATGTGGTGGTTTTTCAATCCAAACTTCTGCTTAAATGCAACTAACTCACAATTTGTTGTAGATGTTTTCTTTCCTTTTAGGGGAAATTATGCATAATTATGAGAAGACGACAACCACTGGAAGAAACAGGAAGCCACACGCGAGTATACTTATGTTCCTTACAAGAAGCTGTGTTAGTTATTCACCGTCGGAACTGTGCTGCATCATGAGAGACCATTGAATTTTTTTTTGAATTTATAATCAAAATATTGAGTGAAATGAGCAAACTATTGAGGTTTTTATTTTTATCACAAAATCTCACGAGTGTAGAAATACGCGCTGTGAAATTTCCATCAAAGAGGAGTGCCGCTTGATCAGTCGGTGTGCCCGGAATGTTAACCCACAAATTTAGTGTTCGTCTCGCGCACATTCATAATTTATCAATTAATTCATTCATTCTTTTTTACATGTATCTCATTAGCTTAATTATGCATAAATGTCAATTTGACAGACGATTAACTGCGTTTACTGTACCAGTATACGTGTTGAAGTGAATGTGCCTACTCACTTTTTGGTTTTTTTTTTCCATCTTCCATCTTTGTATTGCTTTGTTGTTGTTGCATAGAAATGAGTTCGATTGTGAGTAGAATGGATTTGATTGTACCGACTGATACGAGTTTTTTTTTGCTATGCTCTACTTTTAGCTTTTTAATCAAATTTGTTCCAGATGTGTGCGACAAAATCAGTGGAAGGGTGAAAGCATTCACATTCGATTGGGGGAACAATTTGTTTATTGTTTAGTTTAAAACTTTATGAGATTGAAAGTGCAGTAATATTCTTATTGCAGTTTAATAATAATTGAAGAACAATAATAGGTTGTTCGTTATAAGAAGACGTGCAAACATATGTGTGTTTTGGGCTGACTCTCGACACTCGATGCATGTAAGGCAACTGTGTTTGAAAACAAATCCACTTTCGGAAGTTAATTATTTAAGAAAGCTGAATATTTGTAGATAACTAAAAATTTATCCAAAAAAGTATCGGGAGGAATTCCATATTTAAAACTATGAGGAGGTTGCTCTTCATGCATTCCATATTTTTCTTATATAATGGATGTTTTATATAAGCCCGATAGAACTTGAAATTGTAAAGAATAACAACAACAATTAATCAAATTGTTTTATTAGTTCGAAAGATCGATATATGGCATTATTATTTTAAAATATTTTTTTTTGGTATGTGGCCACCGTGCTGTTCTTAACGAAGCATATTCTGGACGTCCAACTTTGAGCTACTTTTTCGAGCTGAACATATGTCACAAATAACACGAACAATGTTGGCTCCAACGCGCTAATTGCTGCTAGTTTATCAGCATAAACCAGTGAGTTTACGTGGCTTAATAGGAAATAATTGAAAGGTGTCAAAGCGCACGAACTTGGAGGCCAATTGACGAAATCGACTTATCGCAAAATTTTGATTTCAATAAGTCGATGGTTGCCGTCGCCGTATGGCACGTAGCGCCATGCATCTAGTTGGAATGAGATCATTTCTTAAGACCCGCAAAAAACGATGCATTTTATTTTGAATCTAATGGAGTGTTTTTAGAGTCTCTTGCAAATTGGTCTCACTCTATCTTTCCACAGTTCGACAGATAGCTTATTTTTTAACTATGCAGCTCGGTTTGATATTTATGTCTCCTTCCAGTTGCACAAACCGTATCCGTAACTATACCCACGGTTTAGCACTCAAAGTGCCACGATTTTAATGGTTTTCGTGATGGACGGTTTGCAAAAATACCAGAAATTCCTTTTGTTTGTAATCGTTGTCATGTGTGATATCTGTTGTGGACTGAAGTACTGAAGAACGCTATATAAAATGTTGTTGCACTTGACTAGGCTAATCGAAATCCAAAAATAATCTGTGAGAAATTAGTTTTGCTTGCCATCTTTGCCATCAGGTGGAGTAAGCGAAACCATACCCGTCGATCGCCTACGGGTAGAAAAATTACAATGTCAGTTACAAAACTTCGCAAATGGAACATCTAATTTTACCGTACTCCGGGTACAGTTTGCTTATGGAATGTTAAAGTTGAATGACTAGAGAAACACTAGTTCCAGTCTCTCCACATTGTTATCTTTTTTAGATCACGAAATTTCAATTTCACGATAATTTCAAGAGCCAAAGACCATTTGTAACATGTTTGGCAAATTATTTAAGATAAAACTTTGCAAGCTAAATTCTGAATTTGGATAATGCTTACAATATTAGGGTGAACTAACTTATTTGCGTCAATTATCTCTTATAAACGAAGAAGTGGAAATCGAACTATCAAATCCTGACATCAATAAGAATGGTGGACCGGACGATATTCCCCCAGTCTTTTTAAAAAGTTGAGAGTTTGCTATATATTTTCAACAAATCACTGAAGCATGGAGAGTTTCCATTCTTCAATATTGAAATGGCTTTCTAACTACTTGTTGGGAAGAAACTAAAGAGTTAAAATAGGTGAGGTTACTTCTTATATTTAATTCCTCTGGTGTTCCACACGGTAGTCATTTGGGGCCTCTTTTGTTTATTTTGCCACTTTATGTTGAAAATGCAAAATGCTTGCTGTATGCTGATGATGTTAAACTGTTCTTTTGAATTCAACGCGAAACTGATTGTTTATTACTTCAGAACGACATTGATAATATTACAAGATGTAACATTAAGAAGCTCTATTTGAATATTAATAAATGCAGTGTTCTTTCATTCTGAAGAAAAGTGCATGCCTTTTTGTAAAATTAAAACATTGAAAAAGTAAAGTTAAAAAGAGTTTTTCGAACTTGTGATCTTAGTGTTATTTTTGACTCTAAGTTAACATTGTATCTCCCCATTACGACTTTGTTATTGCTAGGGTAATTAGAATGTTAGGTTTAGCGAGACTCCAAAGATTTTGTTGACCCATATACATTGTAGTCATTATATGTCTCTCTTGTATGCTCGGTCTTGGAGTGCTGCTGTGTAGTCTGATCAATGAAATTGAAAGAGTCCAGAAAAATTTTAGTCGTTTTAAATTGAATAAGCCGGGTGAGCTGCCTCCATATAATTCGATATTGCTTCTCACTGATTTAATGCCTCTTTATTTGAAAAGAGATTATTATTATATTATGTTTATTAGAGACTTAATAATAAACATGGTGAACTGTCTCCTGAATTTAATTCCTTTTCATGTTTCAAACAGACAATTTAGAGCTATTAGCCTTTTGCATTTAACCAATCATAGAATCAGTTATGCTTATGCTTGCTCTGTATCTCAGAGATTTTGCATTCAGTCGAACAACATTCTCCTGTCAACTCAGCAACAAAAACTTTTAAAAGTCAACTGACAATGTGAAGTGAGAGAGCGAATCCAAAATAATTTTGTTGCAGAAAAGGAATCCAAAAAATGTTATACACTGCGTCGTCTTCAATTCATTCACAATTTTAATGGACAGCCGGATGCACATGCAGAAAAAGTTGATATAACGATTAAAACTTAGTGTTTGACTTTGTTTAGTGGTTATTGTGATAAATTTGCCAGCAGTAAACATAATTCAAAGACAACGAGCTCTACGATGTTCCTTAAGTAATTATCCAAATTTAAAATCGACTTCGATCACACGCAAGTATCTGCTTCAAACCCGTTTTACCCGTCAACAATCTCCAACACTTCAAATTCCTAAAATGAACATAGTCAGCAAGAAATTGGCAGACTTGTTGCTTAATTGCATGAATTTCAAATTAATCTCCAAGCAATCTATCAGCCAATGATTTACACATTTTTTCAAAACATTTAATTCGTGATTGTTGTACAAATGTTTGTAGAAACTTCACGGTAATTTATTACTTCAAAGTCATAGTTTCACGGTTTTTGATTTACGTTTTATTTGGAGTTTAGCTTACATTCATGTTCAGCAGCTGACTGAAACTTTTTTGTTTTAATCAAAATCCACAGGTAATCGCACCGTGTGTTCATGTAGTCTACGTATTCTTGGCGGATGTTTTTCCTTAAATTGTCTTCCCGTCGTGCGTGAAATCGAATGATTGTGATAATTGAAGAACCATAATACATGGAAGAGGAAGATTTTAATTTCATATATTTACAGTTAGATAATCGAGGAAGCGTGTAATCTCACAAAAAAAGTCACTTGTAAAATATTTGAAAGTAAAATCGAAGAAAAAAACATCGAGCGATGTTTAAGAAGTGAGTTCCAAAGAAGATGTTTCACTTTGCAACACGTATAACTTTTAATTGTGTAGTGATTAGAGTGCTATTTTCGTCTACGCCTGACGTCGCAAATTAGAAAAAACAATTAAAACAGTATAAGAATATATGCATATGATAGTATTCATCCCTGATGTACTCCACTTTGGACTTATTCCTCGGACACCTTACCGTGACATTTACTTCCCTCGTATGTATAGCTTTGATAATAGCTATGAGTTTTTCTGAGATACCCCTCCTGCGCAGGGCTACCCAGTTACCATCTCGATTTAAGTTGTCAAAAACCTTCTCGAAGTTGATGAGCAGTAGATGTAGCGGAGATCTGTACTCGACGCATTGTTCTATTATGATCCACAAGGTGGTTATTTGATCGATGCAAGAGGATCCAGAGCGAAAGCCAGCCTGTTCGACGTCGAGAGTTGAATCTAAATGCTCCTTTACGCGTTCTAATATGATTCTAGCTAGTATCTTGGCTATGGCCGGTAAATCGCAGATACCTCTCCAGTTTCCACAGTCCATCAAATTTTCACTTTTTGGAAGCTTGACAATCATCCCTCTTTTCCACTCTTGGTGAAATTGATCATTTTCCCACGCTCTCCGTATGAGCGGGTGTAGAAGTTCAGCCGATGTGCTTGGCGCCGCTTGGAATATTTCGGTAGGGATGCCGTTAATACCCACGGCTTTATTTTTCTTTAGAGACTTGATTGCTACAGTTATTTCGGTTTTAGTGCGAATTCGGGACTTATCTCTTCAGAAGATTCATTAGCACTCGAGATCATATCACTATCGTCTAAGTGGTTAAGGACTGTAGCGAAATGTTCTCTCCATCTAGTGAGCTGCTCCTCATCCGACATCAGAAGGTCACTAAACTCTTAATTGGATGTAGTTTGGAGTTCCGACCACCATTGAGCTCCTTGGTGATGTTATAGACAGTCCTACTGTCACCCCTTTTTGCTGCTTCTTTGGCCATTGAGGCAAGTGAATTGATGTACTGTCGTTTGTCTCGTCTTACACTACGCTGCACTTCCTTCTTTTTGACGCGATATTGGGCTTTTACCTCGGTACTCTCTATTGTTGATGGCGCTGCAATAGCGATGACGCTCATCTATCCGTCTCCAGGTGTCTGCCGATAACCATGTGCGGTGATTATTCTGCCTTTTACCGACGTATTTGCGTGCCCCAGTTACAAAACCCCTTTTCAAAGCATTTCAGTGGTCGCGGTATGCTGTGGATTATTTCTGCTTCTAAGGCAAGATGATCCCAGTATTATTGACGCACTTCGGGGTCCCTAAACCTTCAGTATTGAAGCTGGTAATGTTGATCAAGTTTGAGCGAATCAGCGATATCGGCTCCACGTCAGTTACGGCAAATTCCGAAGCTGCGGCTGATCAATCAATGTGATCAATCTGGTTCGATGTTCGCTGCCTGTCAGTTGAGACCCAACTAATTTTTATGGCAGGTATTATGCTTAAACAGCGCAAAGCGCAAACAGAAAGAAAGACAGACAGAGGCAACTTAATATAAAAGCATTTAAAAATTACAAAAGAATTTGATGACTCCATCTTAGACAGAAGTCACAAAGATCGGAGGGACTATATTATGTATTCGGTATTAGACTGACAGGAATATCTGACGCAGCTGAAACATGAGCCGGCAATTCTGAAATATCCTTATAATTTGAGGAATTCTCGATGGTCAGTAATATTACTCACAATCATTTCTGGAATGCCGTGAGTAGAAAAAATCGAGCGAAGTACGCTGAGGGCACAATTCATTGATGTGCTTGACACTATTTGCACCTCCAACCATTTGTAGAAGGAATCGACCTGAATAAAGAATATCTTGCCTTGGAATGGCCCTGAAAAGTCAATATGGACTCGACACCAGGGTCTCTTCGCTTCTTCCCAATTTGATTGCGTGCTTGGGGATTCTCGGGACAGTTTTCCTGACACGGTTTGCATGATCGAACAATATTTTCAATACGTATGGCCACCGTACGTAACTTCTCGCCATACTCTTCATACGCACAATTCCTGTGTGTGCGGTGTGTAATGATGTTAGCTGCGAAAAACGTGTCAAATCGACGACAACATGTTCCCCATCTGTGCGGTGTCTTCACTTCGAACGGTTCCATAGTTCCGATTATAGGTGATGCCATTTTACAGTGGCTCAGTACATAACAGACTGGTTCCATGATAAATGCAAACTAACGATTGATCGTAAGAATGTTGCCTTCCCAGCAATTCAACCATGTAATGAAACAGACACGCGAAGAAAAATAAAAGGATTTTAGAAGAAAATTTACTTCACAGACGAAAGAAAGAAAGAACGCAGCCTGGGAGAAGAATCTTATCCGTGAACGAGACCAGTACAGAGAGACTGGTCCAGGCTCTAGTTAACTAAAAACTCTATAATAAAATTTAAAACTGAATTATTATTACTATTACATAGTATTATTATTACATATTAATATTTAATTTTATTGTCATTAATTTAATGTTCGCCATCTGCTTGTCAGTTGCACGCATAACGCGTTGTCCTCTTCGTTTGATGTAATTTCATTCGCCAATCACCATTATGCGACATTTGTTGCTGATGTCATCAACAAGGACATCAAGTAGGAAATAAAATCCACCAGGTGTGGACACTACTACACCACTAGACTTGTCACTGTCACCGGTTGTATGATTGCATTTTTTTATGTGTACAAGTATTTGGTCGGTCTTCAGGCTGTAGAGTGGAAAGATAACAAAAGAGCAAAAAATAAAAATAAAAAACGTTTAACAATACAAGCGAATTGTAAATGGTAAATAAAAATGTAACATATGCTACTCGGTACTTAGCCAGGAAAAGGACATAGTCACATACTTACGGCTGACTGTAAATTACACCCTTAACAGGGACCTGGAATTTGCATATTGGTGCACAAAATTAAGAGGACGAACTTAAATCAATTTTGTGTTCGTTTTTTTTTGACAAGATTTATTTATTCAGTGCTTCAGTTCGATCCTCTGTCCTGATATGACCATGTACGAGTATAGGACCACCTCTCCCACCCACACTCGACAAACTCATCGATCTCATCGAGCGACCAATTCAAAAGAATATCGTTGTTGTTGTCCAACAATTGAGGAGGATGAGGTAAAACATTGTAAACACAAAAATAAATCGCATTTCAATTGAAGCCACATTGAACGGATGCACGCGAGGAGGAGACGAATACTTTTAATGTGCTTTGTTGGCCAGGATTAACTGCATTGCATCGAGTTGTTGAATTTGGATTACAGTCAGTTGTTCCCCAAAGTGTGCACTCATACCGACACATCATCGTCGTGTGGACATACTACATGCACTTAATGTTGCAACGAGAATGTCCTTAGAAGTAGGATTGCTTATTTGCAATGCACTTTTGTGAGGTAATTCCGTCAACAGAATACACGTACACGTACTTGTCGTTCACTCACACGCTCACTCACATTGAATCAAATTATTTGAGTATCTACAAGTAGGCTCGCTTCTGTAGTATCTACATGTGTTGTTGTTGTGACAATACAAAAGTAGGTGCATCGAAAATGTCCTTGGTCAATTTTTCAATTTTGGACTTTCTTTGCCGTTGCTTGTTCGCAATGGTACAATTGAATTGCAGTCGATTCGCTCGGCTGAACCTGAAGAATAATTTCAATTTGAAAAAGTTTCTTTTTAAAGTTATGCTGTTATGCAGACAACAAACTTATTATTACTTTCATTGGAACGGTTGGAATATTTGCAAATTTCCGTCGGTGAATCCGGGAAATCCTCGGGAGGTTCGTAACAACTGCTGCGACAATTTGCTAATTCGTCTGTCATCCTTGCTGTGGTTATGTTCACTTCACATTGGGGGAAATCGCTTGCATAGTTGTTATGAAAACTAACAAGGATACATTTTAAAAAAAGACACAACAGACACCCCACGATAACATTGTTATCGCAGAAATCAAGTGAAACATCAGCACTTGGGGTGCTTTACCCAGTATGGGGCCGTTCACGCTGTGTTTGGGATTAGAGGGAGCCTTAAGTTCTTGTAAGGCATGAAATGCCCAAGGGTATGTTATATACATATTATATGAGCGAATTACATACACGAAATTTCGTTAAATGGCTCATTACGTCGTTCTCAGTATCAAGAGAAAAATTGAAGAAGCTTACCTTTTAAACATTTCATTGCACGTATATTCATTTCATGTTCGGTTTAATAGACCTACAACTGTTAATTGGTTATAGTTTGGTGAGTTAAAATCCAATTTGGAAAAATAGGTTTCCTGAAATTGATTGGCTTCTCTGTTTGTAGATGAAGGTAGAGTCATAAGAAAAAAGCCTACATAAGAAGATAGTATACAGACTCCGCTTCAAACGAATGGATACAATATATTTGAGTGACTTTTGACCTATTATTTGTAAGTCATGTTCATGAATTAGGTATTCAAAGAATTCAATGATCAGCTTCTTTAGCCAGGTCATAATGCTAACCGAAAAAATGAGAAACAAAATTTCAAATACCTCCGTTCTAAAAAAATGTTGTTATCTCTTGCGTCAATTTGAATCATCTTTAAGATACTTGAATTGGCTTTAGCTTAGATATGTTAAATATTTAAAAATGTATCCTACGCATTTCGATTTTTTAAAGTAGCTTGAAAGCACTTTATCCGTAACATCATAACTCATAGATTACCGTCCACGGTCATTATTTAATTATCAATGAATGGAATCAGTAGCGCTCCAAAATTTGGTTTTTATGCCTTTGACTACTTTTACGTGGTGGATTTTTAGCTTTAAATTCATTAAAACCATCACTAAATGGGCCTACATCACTTGAGAAATGGGTTTGGGACAACAATGAAAAAAGGAAAAGTACATTAAGATTCCCAGAACACTATCTTAATGTTCAACAAAAATACAAAAACGGTTGCCCTATTTTTAAAGTGCGTTTACCATGGATTAAAGTTCTGTAATGAATCATCTCATTTTTTGTGTGTATATTACAATAAGTTCCGTGAAAGTAGTGAAAGATTGAAACGAAATAACAAAAGCACACGTAAAAAGTACACTCATGCTATCATGATAAAACCTCTTTTCATTCGTTCTGCTCAATGTCACAGCATCTTTTCGGGTTAAGCAATTCATGCATCTAATAGGTAAGTAAACAAAACTGCATCCTGTGGGTTGTACCATGAAATTGCAGTTACAGTAGTAGTTGCATTAATTTTGTTAAGTCTTCCTAAAATCACTTGTAGTCTGACTTTTCAACAACAACAAAATTGTTAGTTGATGCCAAAAGGCCTGGACTCGACGGAGAAATTAATTACAAAATCGTGAGGTCAAAAGATCTAGGAAGCATTTTGTGGCAAAAAAGGCAGGTAATGTAATTGTAGTGGTTTTTTCCTTATGTCTAGCTGGAAGCGATTATTTATTCCTTGCTCTCATCCGAACATAAGACATAGACGAACAGTCTACTAAAATTGATGGTGCAGGCAATGAATGCTTCGTGCTTAGTCGCGAAAACTATGTTTAAACTTTGGAGTAATTTTAACGTTTAAATTGCAAAGCTAACAAAAGATGTTTTCTTGGTGTAGCACCAGAGGCGTTTAGACTATAGTTTTACAGTATTGAACGTTGTTTAATGGTTGCATTATTTTTTTTAAATTGTTCTCTGATAAATTAGTTTTTTACTTTAATTTTGAAAAATTATTTATCTGAAGGATAACACAACATAAAAGCCAATACCGTACTATACTTTAGTTAAAAATTTGTTTGTCCCCAACATAGGCTACAAGGATCACATGTAAAATTTAAGCGTTGTAATAGTTTTTTTATCCTTCTTAAAATCTCAAGATCCAGATAAAATTGGAATGCCAAAAAACTAATCGAAGTAGACTTTCTAAGCGCTCTATATCGTCAAAACAATGGGAGAAATTTTGAAAAAAAAAATGAAAGACTGAGGAAAGAACTGGATTATTTTGAAATTAATATTCTTACGGTAGGGGCGATACCACCTTATTATCCGATTCCCATTGGGTTACCTTTCAGTTATGCGATAATTTCCGTTTTTTTTGCATTTATGGAATATGAATATTGAATACTTTTTATTTCATAAAAAACTTTCTAAGAAAAGAGACATATGTTATGTCAAAGTAAAAGAGATATCGCTTAAAGTAGAAGCTTCTAAAAGTATGAAACGAACTACATTTATTAAAGTATTTAACCCTTAAAGTATACAATGCAATGTAATGATTGTTACGTTACCTAGGTTAATATTGTACCTAATAGGCTATAAAATATTTGACGTACAAAAATTTGTAGCTTACTGATTAAGTATTAAGTGTTTGGCGATATTATGGCGGCAATCCAAACGAGTTTTTGCGCTATTTCGTAACCGTGGACGAAACATGGATCCATCACATCACACCAGAGACCAAGGAACAATCAAGACAGTGGATTCCTTCGGGTGAACGTGCACCAAACAAGGCCAAGGTGGGTCTGTCGGCCAGCAAGGTCATAGTCGGAAAAAATATCTTTTATTCAAAAAGTCACTGACTTATCAAACAACGCTCGTATTAATGTCTAAAAAAGATTTGTTTTTTAAAAACTTTTATTTAACTTGATTTTGAGGTCCTTTTTAACCACCTTTCACACGACCTAGAAAGCTGATATTTTGTGAGTTTCTAAGTCCAAAATAGAATTTTTTATATTCCAAGTATGACGCGTGTGGCGTGTGATGGGTTGACATTTTTTTCGACTTCTTTCCTTTTTAACCAACTTCCACACGACCTAGAGAGCTGAAATTTTGTGAGTGTTCAAGTCCAATATAATAATAATAATATTCGGCGCGACAGATCGTTGCGGTCCAAGGCCTAGCTTCTCGCGACCATTTGTGTTGTGCATGTATATTTTTGGACACAAATGGAGCGCCGTGGCTCAGTGGAAATGCACATGGCTACTGAGCATGTGCATGTTCGAATCCCAGTAACACCAAAAGTATTTTTCGCGGTGTCTCATCTCTCGCGAGTGGATGACAAACGTTTCGAGAGTAAAACTTGTCACGGAAGGCTTCCCAAGTCCAAAATAGTATTTTTTATATTTCGATTATGACACATGTCGCGTTCCGCTTGTAGCGCGTGTGATGGGCTGAAAAAATTTTCCACTTTTTTGAGGTCCTATTTTATCAACTTGCACAACACCTAGAGAGTTGAAATTTTGTGAGTATCTAAGTCCAAAACACCATGTTTTATATTTCCCGTATGACGTATGACGCGTGTCACGTTTTGCGTGTTGCACGTATAATAATTTGAAATCGCGCCATTTTCTCGTTTTTGAGGTCTTTTTTAACCACGTTTCGCATATTCTAGAGGGCGACTGGCTCAATGTCAGGGGCCCATTTTGATGTCTCGCTTTTGACGCGTGTCGCGAGTCTCGTGTGGCGCGTGTGAAGCGTGGAAAAAAGAAAATTCTTTGAAATTTTTTTCGATGTTTAAACAATAATATCTAAATAAAGGATAGCCATCCATACTCGTGCATGTATGTATTATTGTATGGATTAAGATGGAGGAGTATATGAATTGGAATAGAGTAGTGAGTATCAATTTTAACGACGAAAGCCTCAAACAAAGCTTCAAGTGGCAGAATGGCAGAATAGGTTTCAGTTTTTCCAGATACATTCAATTCCTTCGTATGCTGTGATATTAATCGATTCGAAAAAATTCGCCTCAAAAATCAAGTAATATTCTCTTTTATTCCATATTTGATTTCATTTGCCATGGTGCGCACCAAACCGCTCCTGAACTTTGTAGATGATCACTTGAAAAATTTTTAATCGCTTCAGGTTAAATCCGATCACTTTCTTGTAAACGCTTCGGCACGACTATCCACTTTTAAACTGAATTACTAAATGTCCACCATGGGGAAAGCGGAATTTGTTCCCAGAGTTATACTCACATGGTGGATGTTTTGGTCGAAGCAAAATTCGAATTAATTACCAGATGGGAGACGAATGCATAAATTATTTAAATTTTCCTCTGCTTTTGGAATGAGTAGGTTTTTGTTGTGTGGTTTGTTTGTGAGTTTACACTACACGTAAATAGAAAGTACGCACCATCACATTGTCCAGTCAATTGCTCTTCAAATAGTAATCGTAATTAAAACACCAATCCATAGGGTAAAACTAAAATCGAAAATCAACCGAGTTTTCCCCATCACTAATCTAATCAAACAGCTGACACACATCGCTCGGTCGCATTTGTTCAGGTGTTGAATGTGCGTACGCGACAGAACTTCTCAAACTGATTTCAATCTCTAATTAAACACTTCAAGAGCAACTTATTCCAGTGCCTCATGTAATCCCAATTAATATCTACTGAAATTTGTATCTGATGACTTTTTGTGTCGTCGTTGTTACTGACTGACTTACTCGCATTCACTCACAACGCAGTCGTTGTACTCGTAATTCCTTTATCGATCGAACATCGAAAGTTTAGAAGCACACCTATCCTCATTGTATAGCGTGGCAGGAAATTCTCTAATTTATGTGGGCCAAAGAGCTTGGCGTTCCTTCGCTGCCTAATAACATAAATTCAGACCTTCTCTCCATCGTCCGTCGTTTCCTCTGTCAATTGAACCTTTATTCTAAATGTGTGTTGCGGTTTGGTTTAATTGTAGCATGTTCTTTCTTTTGTGGGAAAGTACTACTGGGAAGCGTGTTGGTTACCTCCACCAGAAGAATAGAAATTCTATTGCCGGGGTGAAGCAATCATTGTGGATCATTCCTGTTGCAACAACTATTGATCCTACGTATTCGTACTTGTACATGCTTAAGCAACTATGAATGCCCTCTCTGCTCATTGTGGCTTGTTGATGGTGCAATAATTGTTGGCAATTCCATACACATGAACATATCAGGGGCATGTACACTATTCAGTTTACAACAATAATAATTTATGGTTAACTCATCACCATGTTGATGCATGGTGCATTTGCGGTTGGTTGGATGGATGGACTGACATGGAGAACCGCTATGATGATGCGTAAAGCATAGCACAGAATATCATCTTATTACGAATGATCGTAAGTGAACGCAAGTTTATTACGTGTGATACACGCTGATGAGCACTTATGGGCCACCAAAAGGTTAATGACAGTTGAAAATAAAGAGGAGGATAATTATATAGGTCTTTTATTCGCAGCTGTTGTTCTTAGTCGTGGAATTGTGTTTTTTTATCCTGTTATTCTTTGCCATCAAAGCTATTCCAGTTACTCCGTGTTTTTTCGCTTTAAAATGATTGAAATGCTGCCTTCTATCTTCTATCCGCTTCAAATAAAAACTCGTCAGTAGCAGTCGCTGATTCCAAAACTTTTTAGTTTACTGTAACTTCATTTTCGTTAAAAAACACACATTGTTCCTACCGCGAGGCAAAGTCAATGGACAATAGAAGGGAAACATTTTTTAGTCCTTTGGAAGGCAGTGCCTACCATCATACAGTACTAAAAAATTAACTTAAGCAATTGTAAAATAAATGGCCAACATTGTAGAGCAACCACAGCTACCGCCGAGCTCCAGCATCAACGATGAGGTGGATGAGAAATATTATTACCTGCGGCATTAAAAGCAATTTTCAAATGAATTAACTCATACTCATTGTACTCCTCCCAATACGAGTTCCACCAGTAGACTTTTTGTTCGGTTTTTGTAAGGGCCTCTGTAAGGATGTGAAAGGACGGCACAGACAATGTGGTTAGTCATTTATTCAAGGTTGCATATGTGGTGATTTGGTTTATTCAGTTGGAAAAATACACACTTTTATTTCAAATAATTATGAATTGATGTTGTCGCCGGAAGCATCTATATTCGTACCATCCGCAGCAAGTGGCATATGCAGATATTATTCTCATTCTTATTGATTCAGCAAAAGGGAAAAACGCTTAGGCTTCAGTTCTATAAATGTGCGCTTTTTATCCGTTCCATGGTAAGTGTGGTTGTGGTTGCTGAATCCACACATTGGCAATATAGTATTTTCATTTAGGAATTGAAATAACTTAGATTATTATAAAAATAATCTAAATTTAAATTTCAGTTCGATTTAGATTCTGGTGGGTTGTTGCTTCGGTATGAATTTAAAAACTGTTGTTAACTTTCAATCTTCTTTTTTAATTGCAATGTTGTGAGTAAAAAAAATAAATCTGTAGGTTAGAAAGTAGGGATATTAGAAGATATTAAAAAAAATAATTTAAAAAAGATTAACCAATTTATAAAGAAGAATTTGAGCTACAGAATATAATGTATATGTAATGATTTTGTTAAATTATTAACAACGGCAATAGAAAGTGCATCAATTTCATTGTGACAATACTAATTGAAACCCGGACCTTTCAAGCATCTATATCGTCTACTAATACTCAAAACAGAATAATTATGTAAAAAATACTTAACATTTTGTTATAATATACATATTGTTAACAAATAAGGGAGAATAACACCGAATGCATCAGAGTTGCAGGTGGCCGTAACTATCTTTGACTGATGGAAGTGCAATCAAACCTCCATGTGGTGGCCGCCGGTAATTTTCCTCCAATACATGAAAAGCTGAATGATCGGGCTAGTCAGTTTAAAGTAAGGTTGCCGCGAGGTCAATAACCTCGCCCGACGATCATGGCAAAGTACACGGCTGAAAGATTTAAGAATTTTCTCATGGAACGTACGCTCACTCTTTAGAGCTCGAACTACACAGCAACTAGCCGATACCCTGTCCAAATATAATGCCGACAAGAAGATGCGGTGGACGGGGAGTGGTGTCTCCCAAAAATCAGAATATGACATATATTACAGCTGTCATGCAGGACATCATTGCTGGGGATGGGGTTTCTAGTCAGCAATAGATACGGCTTCAAAGCAGTAAAAGAAAATGGGCCACCTTTAAAAGCATAGGGCTCATAATCGGTCACGCACCTACAGAGGATTTCCCAGATGATAAAAAAGAAGAATTCTTGGATTCAGTCGAATGGGAACTCCATGCTGCCCTCAGTATGATGTAAATAATAAAAAAAAAAAATACGAAAAACCACAAAGAATCGTATCTTTTGAAAAGAGATTTTCTCTTTTTCGTGAAACTTCATTTGAAACCAACTCTTCCCCTCAAGCTTGGTGCAATTTTTGACAGCAAGAAACACAAAGAAAAGAACTTGGCCAAGCTACGAGGAACCGCAGAGAATACTCAAGAGCTACATTTGAGTCTAGATTTTTCGATCATCGTTGCAATGTTTGGCGTTGGAGCTTAATTAAGAAATTGTTGACGGTCCAGAAAAATTTTGAGTCTTGTTAAAGAATGATTAGTTGTAGACGACTTTGACCAATTTGGACCACAGATTTTTCTTGTCCCACTCGTTTCACATAAAGTCGGAGTTATAATTAAATACCACCTTTACCACCAGCACTATCACGGCTGTAACTGCTTCAATTCCAGCTTCGAGGCTGTCACTTTTTTCATGACTGATGAATATCCATTTCATTACGAGTATGTTAAAGTCGGGTTAGTTTGGGGCCATTGCAAAATTGCTTCATTTTGACCCAGAATCTAGGCTTAGGTAAACCTAGCTGTGTGTGTGGGAGTGATGTACTGCTGAAAAGTCCATCTGTGTCCACCAAATAATTCAGAAAACTTAGGAAAGCCTCGCTTTTTTCCCCTATACATTTGTCGGTTGCCGCTGTTATTTGTGAGCTTTGAAATTTCAGTTCTACTGTGACGAAAAATTTCTCTCTTCCAAACACGATACCAAGTCGATGTGATTCTTTTTTGCATTTTCAAAGTTTGGCCGTTCCGGTCTACCGCATCCTACCAGCGAAAGTTTGTTTTGCCACGCTGCCATATCTCATAAATTCTACCGTAACGCACCGTCATCGTCCTCCTTGGATATTATTCAAACTTAATATTTTGTACAACATCACAAAATCTATCCTATTTTGTATTGAAAATCGACGACTTAAATTGATTTAGTTAAATGCAAAACAAACAGGACACATTACGCCTTGACGTACTCCGTAGTTCATATTGAATTGGCTAATCGCACATACTGCTTGAAAAAGGTTTACTGTATTGACTCTATTTACATTATCAGTTTGTTCTTTTAAAATAATTAAATAAGAAATCTAAGAAAGATTTCTTGACAACAAGGATTCTTTATACATTTTTTGATAACTGAAAAAAAAAATAAAATAAATAAAAATAAAAAAGTGATGTCAACCGATTTAAACATCTCATCTCCTCTTTTTCCACATTGATCTGCTTTTCGATTAAATAAATGCTTTTCCTTTTAACTGGAAACTATCCCAGATTAAGATTTAGAGGAAGCTTTTTTAATATGACAGCGAGTGAGAATTATTTGATTTTGAATGAATTCTCGCCAATTCTTTCTTTTTTAAATGAAACACAAATTGTAGCTAAATAAGCAAAATATTTCTCTAAAGAAGACTCCTTTTCCAACGGGCAGCAATATGAATTTTGCTTTTCGTGCTTCTCAAATGTCAAGTAATGTTGTTTTTAATCAGTTTCAAGTATTAGGACAGCAAACAGAAAGAGGACACTACAGGAACAACTTGAATACCATCCTGTAGCGGGCGTGTTATCATCTTGTATTTGTGAAACTCCTGCCAGATGATTTTCTTCTACAAAAATGTCGTCCTTCAATTTTCTAAATAGGACATGGCATTGAGATTATTTCGTTAAAATTTGTTTAGTTATTTGAAATTTTTATAGCAATTTTCCGGTCATAAAAGGACTGATATTTATTTGTATCGTAAAAGTACTCTTGCTCAGCCGAATATAAAACGTGCATTCAAAATTACACTTTGCTTATTTATGCGAATTTGTTTGTTTGAAAGATAAACGAAACGATGCGTAGGAAGCTTATAAATGTGACAGCTTTAAAATAAAATTTTTGTTATTCATTGTTGTTGTTAGTTTCTTGACGCTTGCTGACGCCATGAACCGACGACAATAACAATGGTAACCCAGAATGTTGGTCGTTGGCTTGATGTGGGGAAGCGGCTGTTTCTGCAATTACTCGTACAGCGTTATTCATCGTTTGTTCACTGATGCTACTGCTGTTTCGAACGGTGTCGTTGATCTCCAGATAGAAGGCTTACTGCACAAGGCGCTTCCAAATTGCATAGAAAGTGCAGCAGGAACACTGTGAATCCGCTTTCTATGGCGTACTGGTGGTACTTTTATTTACCTGCCAATGGAACTGAGTTTACCTAGCTGTGGCTAACATGCAGTGTGTAACTACTGTGCAGGAATGCTTCTTTGTACAGGTTTGTTTTTTAGTTGGCTGCTCCGGGTGCCGCACAGCAGCATGCAACACAGTAATTCAGGAGCAGAACAAAAGAGCATCACGTTAAACGAGTGAATGGAGGGCGCGTCGCATTGGTCGCCCGCCTAGGCATGTTGCGAAAATAATACGATAGAAGAAGCTTTTTGCGAGCTGTGCTCATTACACTGATACTGTGCTGATAGTAATGATAGCGATTATAATGATGATAATGTTAGGGAACGACGAGTGCACTACTGGGAAAATGAGTACAAAGAACTATCGGAACACGGGGTGACTTAATTCTGTGCCGAAAAGAAGATTTTTCGCGGTGGCTGCAGAGAGAGAGAGCTAACAAAGCTGCAACATCATTACCAACTTTACCACAGGTAGTAATTCGGCTGGCAAACTGCACCAACGCCACATCCATAGGTCAGTGTCTTCTTATTCCGATGTAATGGCATTTTTTCTGCACATTCCGCGGTTGGAGCACAACCCAACGAAGAAAACACTCACACAATATACTCTTGACTTGAAAATGCTTCCTGACTTCATGTTGGTATTAATATTTGACTCGTGGCGGCTCTAGCTCCTTCAGTGCAGTACATCAGAGATAAGTAATGAACGGTACGACATATTACTCTGTGGATTACAACTACAATTACAGTTCGCATGAATATACGAGTGTAAGTAATCCTGTTCCGAAGAGTATCTAGAGAAATCAGATTAAAACCAAAAGCTGTTTCTAAATAAAAAACAACAATCTCTTAATCATTCCCTCCCGACATTCAAGATGCTATTATTTCTGGCAGCATCTCTATTTTTAAGACCATTATAGTTTTCTATTTTCTTATATTTTTTCTTATATGAGTACACGTACCATTCTTATCATGTGGACATATGGAAGTATGCCAAAATTTCTATTCCAAAATAAATCCCTTTTCAGACAACATACCATGAATGAATACGATGTGATGGCAATAATAGCACGAGTTAGAAGGAAGAGGGACCACCTAACATTCATACTGATACTCCCACCCTAAAGTGGTGCTTTACATATGCCAGCATAAGTACAATTTGTACACGACGGCATATTGTGTCATCTGCTATACGTTTGCTGGACATGCATTATGTCCTCTCTGGACACTAAAAGATGTTTATCGTCCTGTTGGTTTGACGCGTAGAGTACAGTGCGCCGCCGGCCGACCGCTCCTCTAATAATAATAATGTTGTAATGGCGGCATGTTTTGGTAATGTCCTTTGCAAACTCTACGAGTATATAAACATATAATGTCAACTTTGGTGGGGTGGGGGGAGAACCCATTTGGTTAGGCTGTTTTGGGTTTTTCTGTGGTTTGTCATTTTGCACAGAGCACTCATCTTCTTGTTGCTTGTTGCCGCTGGCATGCACTGCATGTGTTCCTTCGGCGACATAATGGTTGACCACATAATTTTAATGGGACAGAAATTAGTTGTCGTATGTAAGCGACAAATTATGCTGAATTATTAGAGTTTGTGTTTGTGTGTGTTTGAGTACATACGTGTATAGAGACTTAACTTGCATTAGATATGAGTGCGAGCAACAGATTTTGTGCGAGTAGATATTGCTTTTCTTTTTTTATAAAGCGATATAAGTCAGATTTTAATTTAGACATTTCAAATCTTGCATCTTGCATCTTGTAGGGAAATCGTAGTTTTCTCACCTCCTAACTAAGATGATCGAGAGTATTTTTTTATTTTTTTATTGCTTCTGTTAAACAAAAATGTATAGTTTAAAAAGGTCAATTAGTTAATCGGATGTGATAAATAGTTCACGATTCAAAAATATATACATACAAGAAATATTCATTTGGCACACTGGTAAAAATCATAAATTTGCTTCCAACTTCTTGCTCAAAGTAAAGCATTGTACTTTTTTCAATATGACCTTAAGGATAAAAACACTAATTCTTCAACTAGACTGCATTTTTATGTTGTACTAGCAGAAATACCCAGCTTTGTCTGGCTGCCCCAACAACATTGTCCCCACCACACAATCACCACCAACCACCAGCCAAATTACCACCAAGACCCTCTAAGACCGACTCCAAGATCCACTCCAAGATCCACCTTAAGATACTGTAAACCCACTCCCCTCCACATATATCACCCCTATATATCAAATGCACGGTCTTCGAGACAATCTCATACAAAATATACCTAGTCATTTTTGCCGAGACTATAGTTGAATGCTATGATAATAAAATAAAACGCAAGCAAGCTCAGCAGAATATAAAGATCATCAGCATCTAGAACTAAATATTCGGATTCTTTTTACCAATTTTTTTAAATGTTATCAATGCTTCGGTCAGTCTCTTTTTATGGGAGGAAAGATGGTTGATCGAATAACAAGTACTATTGCTGCTTTGAATGATCAGGTTTTAACTGTTCTGACGTACAGTCCAGTTAAGCGAAAGACCGTAACTACCTATACTCCTAAACAGGTGTCCATTGGCGTTTCGTCACTAAGAACGAGTAATCCTGTAACTTAGAATATCAATGCGGTACGGGGGAGAATTGCTAAGGAGGATGAGACAACTATGGACACCGTAAATCCTAAGCTAAAGTACAAAAGGCAATGGGGAAAGAGGCGTTATAGACTGGTTGAAATTAAAATGGATACCGATCTATCGCAGGATTCAAATTCAATTACCACGGATGACAAACAATCTAAAACCTGGTGAGGAATTATTGTGTAGTACCAAGTCTTCAATGAGAGGAAGAGGAAGAAGAGGGAAATTCAACCCAATTCACATACCGAGAATTGCGAGATTTTTAGTTTTCTCGATGCAAGTGCCATTCATGGATAATGACATTGGATTTAGGATTCGCTTAGATGACAGGAGACAGCATTGGGTTTTGGAAGCGTTAAATTCTACTCGATTGTTTTTTCCCCATTGAATTATGCCGTCTAGGTCAAAATTTAACGTGCTTAACATACGTGGGCGCCGTGGCCCAGTGTAAAGGTGCATTGCTACTGAGCAGGAGGTTCATGGTTCGAATCCTAGTAGCACAAAAAATATTTTTCACGGTGTGCCACCTCTCGGCAAGGAATAGATCTTGCGGTGCTGTCCGGAACCAATGTTAATCTTGAGTTAGGCAAGCTTAACTATTGGTATTCGGAATTAATGGAAGCCGAATAGGAGCCCTGTTGGATATCCATAAATACGTGTAGAACTACCAACCACATTGTGGATAAGCCGAACAAATATATATTAGGAACTGTTGGAGCATAGACGGTACAGTTTATAACCCGACTGAAAGTCATATGTTCAAGTGGGGACTTACCGGGTGACTGACACAAAGTGTTACCAACTTCAGACTGTCATTGCTGTCAAACCAGTGATGACAGGGTGCTCAACTTTACACTAATGACAGTTCATTCCATTGTTTACAAGCGTACAAAAGCATTTTAGTGGGAAATATTCAGAAAAAAGTTATCCGCAATGGAATTCAAGCGTAATAGTGTGATTGCTCTGTATTTGGCTGGAAAACCACAGCCGCAGATTGTTACCCAGTTAAAACATCAGCATGTAAATAAAATGTTTGTGTATCGCACCATCTTGTTACGATTGCACGAATGTGGCGATTTGCCGAATATGGTTTTCTCCGATGAGTCACCGTTCGTTATTGAGCAATATGTGAACAAGCAAAATGGCTGGATTTACTTGCCCGGCCGTTCTACTGAAAATTTGGACCAACGGATTGCCAATCGAAACCAAGCGCCGCCGATGGTGATGGGTTGGGCCACCGTAACGGCCGAAAGCCGTTCACCGTTCGTTTCTTTGGACCGTGGCATCAAGATAAATGCTCAAATTTATCGCTATCATGTGTTGGAGAGAGCGTTGAAGCCTTGGACACAAAAACATTTCGGCCGCAGCGCCTGGCCATTCAACAGGACTCGGCGCCGAGTCATAAAGCGCGCGTCAATCAAGATTGGTTGAGAAACATCGTTCCGCGGTTCATTTCCACTGCCCAATGGCCACCAAATTCACCGGATGCAAATCCGCTAGATTTCTCGGTTTGGTGTATTTTGAAGAGAAAGGTTGGGACAAAAAATGCCAAAGTGTCGATCATCTCAAGCGAGCGCTTCGCCGGGAATGGGCCAAAATACCACAGAGCCACTTTCGTGCTGCATGCAATAGCTTTGTCGGCCGTTTTAAGGCCATAATCGCGGCTAAGGGTGGCCAAATCAAAAACTGCTAATGCAATTCGAAAATTTAAAAATTTGTGAACATTTTTACTTTGATTCAATAAAATCATCGAAAAATAAAAATTCTGTGGTGTTTTGTTTTGGTAACACTTCATGTCAATCACCCTGTATATTGGTCAAATATGCAAGTCCTGCCTGGATGAAGAGGAAACAACTTTTGACTTCCTTTGTAGCTATCCAGCTTTTTCCAGGCTATGGATGATCGTTTTGGGAAGTGATATAATTACCAAGTTTGTTATCTTAATATAACGAAGAAATTTAAATAGTGAGTTTCATTGGGAACGAGTTAGATTTTCTGTGGATTATCACACCTACTACAACTATATATATCTATCTATATGCTATCTAAAGGTAACGAAGAAATCTAAATAGTGAGCTTCATTGCGAATGAGTTAGGTTTTCTATATATTTTCTATGTAAAGAAAATTTTTGTTAATCATTCTCTGTAAGCAGATTATTTTTAATAATAATTGCAACTAGCACAGACAATGATCTGCAAAGCATTTGGTTTAATGTTGGCGTTTTTATTTAGATGTTTTAGAGTTCCACAATTGCTCCAAAATTTTATTTCCAAATTAACTTGTGCTTTATGTTAAAGGTTTTTTTAATTAAATTGTTAATTGGTAACAGTTGGTGCCATCAGTTCCAGATTTAGTTTTGTTAATTTGGAATGAATGATAATCGGTAAGCATAGCTTAGATTATGGTATTTTAGAGCCGAAAAAAGAACGTTTGGAAATGTGGTACTCTAATTTTGAGATTCTTTAAGATAAACGTTTTCTGTAAGTGAAAATACCTGGAACTTTAATTTTAAAGATTGATTTTACTTTTGTAGAGGAACTACTTTGTCATTAAGGCAAGATTAAATTAAATCCTCTTGCACTCAGCCAAATTCTATTTGCACTTATTAACAACACTGCACGGAAATTTGCTTCTCATTTGAAAGAAGCTGATGGGATCAAATCAATTCACCCTGCTTTTGTCCTTCCTAACTACATTTTAATTTTGTAATTCCACAAGCTTCCATTTTGTTTGCATAAAGTAAATCTTCAGATACTGATCTTTAATAAATAGGAATTCATCATTGCAAGAACAGTTCTACGAGTATCTTCCCCTTCGATAGGATTGATTTATTTAATATTAATTTCAATTCAAATTTATTTCAAATTTAATTCAAATTCCAAATTATAAATCCTGCCTGCCAACTACCATGGTTTCCAACTGCCTGAATACATAACCTCGTAGAGTTGCTCGGTGTCGAAATTGATTTTTAATTCATGTGCGTAGCTCACAACTACCAGCGCTACAGCTGTCTATAATACCCTGCTTAAATGGAGTGACAACAACCCTCAACCGGAAAGTGCGTCAGCCATGTTCCTACTAATCGCCTGTATTAAGGCCAAACGTTTCGCCTGCATAATAATTGAATTCCGAATGTTGTTAGCAATATTACACAGGACTATACATATAGCGATTCCGTTTGTGTTCTAATAAGGATAATAATAATTTAATTAATTTGAATTGCTGTAAGGAAATCTTTTAGCCTGGCCTGACTAAGTCTACAATAATTATAATATGAAATTTATATTTTTGGGGCTCTTAAATTTCGTTTTATTAAGTTTTTAATATACATAATTATTGTTACAAAATTTAAGCTTGCAAGAGTTCGTAATGAATTTTGCAAATAAAGACACAACACAAGTTCGTTTATACAAATTATAACTTTCATTAACAAACTGGTGATCACTTATTATTCATATATAACACGTGAAATCCTTAGCGCCCAGAAGTACGGTTTTCGTAGGCAACGTTCTACAGGTGACCTGATGGCTTATCTCACTGAAAAGAAAATACAGTCTATTCACAAATTTGGTGAAAGCAAAGTTGTTGCACTCGATATTTCCAAGACATTTGATGAAATTAATAAGGCCCTGCTTGTTTAGACTAGAACCAGTTCCTTTCTAAACGGTTCAATCCAGGTCGTATTGGACGGTTTCAAATCCAATGTCCACCGCATAAAGGCCAGTGTTCCCCAAGGCTCTGTTTTGTCTCCGACACTCTTTCTCATTGTCATTAATGATCTCCTATCCGCTACTTATAATCCGATTCATTCTTTCGCTGACAACAGCACTCTTAGCTTTTAATATGAGTTTGCGCTCTATCCACGCCCATCTTCATCCCAAGTGGAACTTGAACAAGAACATATGTACGTTAAACTCTGACCTTGACAGCATAACAAGGTGGGGACTATACAATAGAGTTGAATTTAACGTTTCCAAAACCCAATGCTACCTTCTGTCATCTTAAAGCAATTTGGCTACCGCCTCGTGCTTAAGCTTCTAACTCGCACGATAAACTTCACTTTTATCGCTCGTTATGTAATATATTATTACTTGAAGCTTTGCTTCAACCGAAACTTCACGAACGACAAAACACTTTTTTGGTAATTAAATACATAACTTCTTGAATAACCGATCCTTGAAAGTCGCTAATCCTTAGCGCCGAATGCATGGTCATTTGAAATAAATTAACCCAATGCCACTAAAAAGGAGAACAGAGACTTTCTTTCTCGCTGTGTAGTATTATTTTGCCATTACAATTACAACACAATTTACACAATTAAATGGACGGAAGTTTCAGTTTTTGTTTTTCCTGTGTACCTGTTAATCATTAGATCTCTGCTCGTACTACATCATTATCATAACAAGTCCCTTTACCTGCTCCTGACTTTTATCATGGGTTGTGAGAAAGAAAAATAAATAACTTGCGGAAGCGATGGTGCAATGTGGCATAATTTTCCTATTAAACTAAGTGGGCGGGTTATTTCGACACGCGACATGGTATTTTTCATTAAGGGCGTAAGTAGATAGTTTGCTTGCTTTTGTATAATTTTCTTTTAGTTCGTAATCACACTTAAAGCAGCCTAAGGGGTTAACTGGTGAAATTACTTGAATTTTCATTGAATTTTCTTTCCCACTTGGTAAGTTGCTCACATCTGAATGGACGCAACTTGAAGAAATGTTTCGTTGCAACACTTGTTGCGGGCGCTGTACATTTATGTGCCAAAGTAATACATTAATCTTTTAAGGATCTTTTCATTTTTGTCCTCCTCTTGTTATTCAAATTTCAGAACACTTTCAACAACTAGTTCATCAAGTCATTGAACGAGTGAGAGAGATTTTTATCGCATCTCTTGAGTTAATTTGTATAAATACATACATAAATATATAGAAATATTTTAGATTTTTACATCCTGTCTGCTGTGTATTTACTGGCATGTATGTGCACTCTTAAGCGTATCCTTATACAAATGCATTCACCTGTAGCTGCAGTCTCTTCTACTCCTTTCCCGTTTTGTTTGTTCTTTTTTTTTTATTTTAATTACCATTTACATTCGTTCTAGAACCGAGTTAGCTACACTACACTTACGGAAAAAACGAACTAAAGGATGAAATGCGAACGTCTGAACTGAACTGAGCTGAACTAAACGACGAACGACTATCCAGCGAAACATTTTAGTTCACATTCAGAATGTGCATATCGCAATATCTGGATGAAAGCCAGAGGAAATTGCATCTAAAAGTTGTGGTTGCAATGCATTTAAGATTATAAATTTTAATTAAGCAAATTAAAATAATAATATGAGATAACGACAACGACGTGGAGATACGGATTAACGATAACGACGAGGACAATGAAGACTAGGAGACGCCGCCGACGATGAATACAACCTATATGCATATATATGTGGATAATACGCAAATTAACACAAAACTATAAACAGCCAACAAGACAACAATTAAAACGTAAATGAACTCCTTATTCTTATTCTCTGTATGTACGAGATATAAGATGATTATTTAGATACGCTTGCTAGCGAGTACATTTTAGAGCTACTGTCTTATTTCGTGTTTTTTGTTTCGCTGCCATTGTTGTTGTTTTCATAGATTTAATTAAGTGCTATAAATTAAAATTAAATTTTTCAAATCGGGTAATCCTTGATGTTGTTGTTGTTTGTTTTTTTTTTTTTGCTATTTAGTGGAAGCAGCATCAGAAATAGCATCACATTTCCAATTCGTACTTCAGATGTGATCGTCAACTCCTCGAACGAAGTGTATTTGTGTTTATTGCATTTTTTATTGCACTTTTTATTAAACTTCATCCAATTCGTAAGCGATTTAAAAATAAAAAAAAACCCCATATTTAATGAGGTCGAGTATTCTCAATGTTGCGTTGCATTCCTCTTTAGAGCAGCAAGAGTCATCTTGAAGAACTCGAATAGAGTCCTTCATTTTTATTACGGACTTGTGTGCGAAATTGCGATTATTTACGTTTTAATTGCGTTAGCGGTAGGAAGGTTTGTTTGTAATTGGCTTGTTGTGATATATGTATCCGGGAAAAATAAAAGAATTGCGATTATCTGACCACAGATTCGTATTGTTACGAATTGTAGTTATCTTTACTCATTCAACGCTTCAAGGCGGACTTTTGTGATAGGGAATTTTTTAGTACAAACTTCTAGCTTATTACATTTCAAATAAAACGACCCAAACATTCGTTGAAGCGAAATTTCTTTATGCGCGTTCAGCTTGAAAGGCCGCGTTGTATTTAAAAACGTCACTTTGCTGATGTTCCAAAACATAAGTGAGGATAAAAAAGCAACAATCTAAGGTTTATTTTTTTAAAATTACCTATAAACCAAATTGAGTTTTGAATATTTTCAAATTTTTCAATGTTTGTGATGATCGGTACATCACTATTGGGTCGATAATATTAAATTGTCAATTTGACTGGTAATTTTTAAATAATCCCTCTTGTAACGTCACTTTTTGAGTTCCAATTTCGGTCATCAATTAGAAAACCAACCATTTCATTCTCAGTTCTGGGTCGTCTCTTTGGTTGCACCACTTTTGGTCATCAGAATTAGAATTTAAGACATACTTATGTCTTCTCTATGTCAATGCTGTGTTAATAAGAGCAAAGGTGCCTTGAGCATATCTATATTAAAGAAAATTCTTCACAATTCGGTAGTCACTTTTGGAGCAACACTTTGGATCATCAATTTTAAATACGTATTCGAATTCTCGAACATCAAAATGACGATAAGCCAACTAGATATTCCGATACAACTGGTCACCTCACCTATTAGATTTATTTCTAACTTCTTTGTCAGTTAAATATTCAATTGATTTATCTGCTCCATTAGGACTTCCAGCCCTTGTAGAGCCTATTCGTAAAAGGTTTCTCGGGCATTTCAAAATTGCGAAGTGGGAGCTCCTGAACCAATTTTTTAAGTCATTTGATTGGTCAACCTGCTTTTCCAACAATAATCCTGATGAAGATTCACAACATATCACGTCAACAATTATGCTATGAATCGAAACGAAGGAAGGAGTGCCTCCTTTAATAATAATAATAATAATAATAATAATATTCGGCGCAGCAGACCGTTGAGGTCCACGGCCTTGCTTCTTGCGACCATTTGTGTTGGGCATGTATATTTTTGCATACAAATGGAAGGAACCTAAAAATGCCGTATATGAACTGGGAATCGAGACGCTTTCCGTGAAAGTTATCACTCTCGGATGGTTGTCAGACATTTGCGAGAGGTGAAAAAATATTTGTTTGCTTAGTCGGGGATTCGAACTTGAACCCCCTGCTCAGAAATCCATGCACTTAACCACTAAGCCACGGCGCCCTCCGTTAAGAAACGCAATATTCGTAGGAATAAGTGGTTATATGAAAAATGCAAGTCAGCAGTCGCTAGTAAAAAAGCAATCTATTTGGACTACGTTAATTCCACTTCCGAAGAAAACCTTGTTAAGTTTCCAATAGCCAGAGACACAGAGAAAATTCTTTATTGAAACAGGACCAAAATATTATATGACTCGAGCTTTTGGTCGTTTGCTGCCTTGGTAAAAAGAAACATTGCATCTATTCCCCATTTATTTCATAATGAAATTCTTTTCAAAACAGGTATTGAGAAAGCTAATCTCTTAGCTTCGCATTTTGCTTGTGCGTCTACCTTTCCATTATCTAACCAAAGTCCACCAATTCTTCCGAATGTAGGCCCATCATCATATTTGGCTCCACAATCGTGGTTCGGTCTTAGACTCCCGCAAAAGTCTATCCTGATCGGTTCCGATTTTGAGCCGATGTCATCAAGTTGTACATCCCTAAACTCTGGGCTACCTGGTCTATGCCATCCTTCCAGCGTATGCTTGGCCCGCCTCGCTGTCGTATTCCATAAATTTTATCGCAAAGGACTTTCCGAGTGGGATTCTCTTCGCTCATGCGAACTAGGTGTCCTGCCCAACGGAGCATACCGAGCTTAATTCTCTTCCCGATGTCGACATCGTGGTAACGCTCGTATATCTCATCATTATAGAGTCTCCGAAATCGTCTACTTGAAAAATAAAAAGTAGATAGAGTACCTACCGCCTATGTTAATAACAGTACTATGAGTGTATAATAAGTAATCACCAGTGTAAATTTGTGAACTATTGTTATTTGTTTACTAAAGTTTTAATTTGTGAATAGACGAACTTGTGGTGTGTTTTTATTTGCAAAATTTATTATGAACTCTAGGAAGCCTAAACTTCAAAACAATATAATAAAAAAAAAGAACAGAGACAAATATTTAAGTAGGACACTAGAGAGTAATGGAATTATTGTTGTTTATTTTGCCACCAAAGAGGTTTGACATCCCTCACGTGCTTATGCTCGGGCTCTTTTTTTTCTTATTGAATATTTCAACAAGTAATTTCTGTTAATACGCATCATAAGACCCATAATGACTGTGTTACCAGTGTAACGGCAATGGGATAAAAAACAATTATTCCTGCTGCAAGAGTCAAGCAGAAAGGTTCTGCTGATGCATTCAAGTATATTATTACAGGAACGCAGAAATAACGAATGAGTGAACCGTAAATAGTAGAGGGAAACCCTTAACCTATAAATTATATGAAAGGAAATATTTTTTATGGAACACATGCAGCATTCAGTGTTTGCACGCTGCCCATGTATCTATGTCATCGTGCGGATGTGAATTGCTAATGCGTGCGGATATGTGTGATGGTAGGACGATGGTGGGGAATAATGTGCGTCTACTATCGCACAAAAACCAAACATGAAGTCATGCGAACGATTAAATGCAGTTTCCTTAATGCACACACATATTTTAGTAATTTCTAGTTGTTGTGAAAGTCATCATCGTCGGAGCCAACGCTAGAGTTTCTGGCTAAGAGGACATTTTTCCACTTAAACAAGGACAAATTTCCAGAATCTCTGTCTCTTCATATTCCAAAAGCTAATAGCTAAACATGAAAATAAAAACCGAAACAAATAAATAACGACGAGTATGTCACGGGCGAATTGTCAGATGCTTTGCTTATTTTTGCCTTTCTGTTCATTCGTTAATCGGCGAAACTGCAACTGCAACTTGGAAAATGCATATATTTATGCAATAAGTTCATGAAGCGATATTCCTGTGCGACTATCTCGTTGTAATATTAACCTTTTATTCGACATTTAAAGTGGCGAGTACCGCAGCACTCTTATACCGTTCAATGAATGAATGAATGAATGCTGAATAGGTGCACAAAAAATGTAAAATTACATGAGCCCTGCTCTACTTGAGCGGAGTTAAAGAAAATATAATCGAATTCAAGCGATTTAAAGGAAAAAACATCGCCATATGGAACCAGCTCATATTTGATAAATTGCTGGATGATGTACGATGCACTGGCGATGTGGAATGCCGTCGAAAAACGCCAATAAAAATATAAGGTAATGGTGCAACATATGCAATTTGCACATGTGGATAGCAGTGGCGTAGAGTTATTATTATAATTATAGTGGGAGCTGAGTTCGTAAATTGAAATTGAATTCTGTTTTGATACATTTGCGTTGATTTGTGTGCAATAACAGAAAATGTTATCCCTAAAAAATAGGCGTGACCAAAACGGCATTTAAGAGCATTAATTTCTTGCAGGATTTCAGTTTGTCGTCTATTCAATTAGAAGAATTTTTGAGAAGACACGTTATCGTTGGCATCTGTAAAACTATGCATTCGCTTGCGTCAACTTTAAGTACGTTAACTCCAATTTTCGGTCCTCGCACCCGTTCAGATAAGCGAACAAATGAACATCTGGTGAAAAATTTGAGTCAAAATAAATGCCACTTCATAATTTTCCCGAGCAAACAAGAAAAAGAAATGTAAGAAGTGCCGAGAATATTTCGGTTGTAACCGCGGGTGTAAGTGAGGTCCCAAATTTGTCGACTCCGCGTCGATCTCAGGAATTGAGCATATCTCTGTGATTAGTTTGTAGTGATTTTGACCTGAAAACCTCTCACCCTACGTGTAAAAAAGGGTAAATGTTCCAAATATTAAGTCATACTTTTATGTCTCATGTTAAGTCAGACTTTTAAGTGATTATTTTATGCCTTGTTCTTTATAGTTATATTTTATATGTACGTAACTATATATCTATATATATTATCTATATATAACTATATATCTATACTATAACAAGCATATATATTCCGTTTTAATAAAAGGGCCTTTCGTAAAAACGACCCCAAACGACCCCCTAGAGACCCCCAAAAGACTCCAAAAATAGCCCCAAAAGACTACCAAAAGACCATCAAAGGATCCCCAAAAAACCTTCAAAAGATCCTCAAAAGACTTCCAAAAAGTCCCCAAAAAGACCTTAAAAAAGACCCTCAAAAAACTCACTAAGAAGACTCAAATGACTCCCTAATCATTCTCAAAAGACCGTCATAGGTCCCTCAAGGGACCATCAAAAGACTCCCCAAAAGACCCTTAAAAGATTCTCCAAAATACCCCAAAAAGACCCCCAAAAATTACCTCAAAAGACTCAGAAGATCTCCAGAAAACTCCCGAAAACCCCCGAAAGATCCCAAAAGATCCCCAAAGGGCCAACAAAAGAATTATAAAAGAATCTTTAAAACCTCCCAAAAGATCATCAAAGGAACCACAAAAAACCTTCAAGAGACCCTCAAAAGACTTCCCAAAAGACCCAAAGGACCCCAAAAGACCCTCAAAAGACTTTCAATAGACCAGCAAAAGACCAGCAAGAGACTAGCAAAAGACCCCTAAAAGCCCAGAGAGGACCCTATTTTCTAATAGTTCTTCACAAATTCACAAAACGATCACAAACAAATTTATTGAAAGTTGAACAGGACAACATCTGTCGGGTCATTCTTAACGAAAATTACAAATTAACGAATATGTTAGTGCTAACACACTGCATATTCGCATTTTTTAAAAGGTCTAGTGTTTCAAAATTAATAATTTACTAATTTTTTATCGAAAATTTCAATATTTTTATCAAAAATCCAAAGGAAGAATTATTTACCACATCGGTCGGCGACAAAACTACGCCACTGATCGAACGAATAATTGTGTTTTTGGTTCTTTGTAATTTTAAATTTTTGCAATCGCACTTGCAATTGCGGGTGTTTTATAGATGTGTGAATAGAAAAGCATCACACACATACACACAAATATATGACCTGTGTCTGTAGAGATACGAGAGGATCTGTATTTTGTTTCCCTCCATTTTTTTTCTTTCTCGTTACAAACAGAGAATGACGAATTACCATTCAATTCGAGATGTTGACATAGTTTACGAGTGAGCAAATAATAATAATAGCCATATCCCTGTACTTGTCGATAGAGCAGAGCGGGCACAGAGCCAGTCCTTTGATAGTTATCGCGTTGGTTTGGTCCATGATTGTCGCCGTCACCATCGTCATCCGGGAAGGGAAGGGGATATTGAGCGCGCATCCTCGTCATGCAACAGCAATCAATCACCTTTGACATAGATTTCATCGCCAGTTGGAATGCAATATAAATGCATACAAAAAAATGTCACTCCTTCCTTCAGTGACTGTGGGCACAACCAGGGCGATGACGAAGTCGATAATATTTGCATTAAGTTGTGTTTCCTTCTTTGAGTTTTTTTTTGTGGTTTTTTGCTAAATATAAATGTATCACAAGAAGTCACTGACTATTATTTGGTTCGATTATACGCCCATTTCCTGGCGATCAGCTTATTATTAATAAATTTTTATAACATAATTTGTATTGGAATTTCTGCTTTGTAGCCATTCTTCTATCAAACTTGTTGTACATACTACTCCTTTTTAATTGAAAAAAAATCGAGTTGTGGGCACAACAGGACTTTCTTTTACGGACAGGACCGGAATCTTCAGTAAATGTAAATTAAATTTTTTTTTATTTTTTTAAATTTTTCTAGGAAACTTGTACGTCCTTTTACTATGTAAAAGAAACTAAAAGGGTGTTGAGAGATTGTTTTTTTTTAAATAAAAGCCTCTTAATAAGATTTTAATATAGTTTTCGGTCTAAATAATAGTTCTAGTTAATTGTTCTGTTATTAAAATTTAAACGTAAATTAATTTTTTTTTTAAAAAATTTGATTTGAAGATTTAAATTACAACTTTCCTTGACTTCTTAGCTAAAAAATTCATAGAAATAATATAAAGTTTATGCATGAAGTAATAAAACCGGGCGTGGCATTTGCATATTTTTCTCCGTAAACATCAAGTTACATCAAGTATGCCTCCATTTTTTAAATTCTCTATATTGACTTCGTGTCGGCATGTAAAGGGTGTTTTTTTAGGAGGTTTGTTTTTCCGATAGATGTCGTTTTATTTTATGACAGTTGTTTTGACAGCTCAAAGTGGCATTTCTACTCAGTATTGTTTGGCAAATCATTGTACATAGGTTAACTCCAGAACAACGTTTTCAAATCGTGGAAATTTATTTTCAAAATCAGTGTTCAATTAAAAATGTTTATAGAGCACTTCGTGAATTTTATGGTGCACATAATCGTCCGTCAGAGACCACCATAAAGAACGTAATTACCAAATTTCGGTCTACATTCACTCTTTTGGATGCCAAGCCACCGACAAGAATGAGAAGAGTTCGTACAGAAGAAAATATTGCTGTCGTTGAGGCCAGTGTCGAAGAAAACGACAATTTATCGATTTGTCGTCGTGCTCAGCAAATTGTACTTTGTCCATCGACTTTATGGAAAATTTTACGTAAAGATTTGGGTTTGGTGCCATACAAAATTCAATTGGTGCAAGAATTAAAGCCACACGACCATCGTTTGCGCCGTGAATTCAGTGATTGGTCGTTAAATCAATTGAACGAAGATCCATTTTTTTACCGTAAAATTCTCTTCAGTGATGAGGCGCATTTTTTGTTAAATGGATACGTCAACAAACAAAATTGTCGCATTTGGAGCAAAGATAATCCACACGCCGTTCAAGAATTACCAATGCATCCTGATAAATGTACTGTTTGGTGCGGTCTATGGGCTGGTGGGATCATCGGTCCATATTTCTTTAAAAATGAGGAAGGACGACGCGTTACCGTGAATGGAAATCGATACAGAACCATGTTAAATGAGTTTTTGTTGTCAAATCTTGAAGATATGGATATGGATGAAATGTGGTTTCAACAAGATGGTGCCACTTGCCATACAGCACGTGAAACAATCGACTTATTGAAAGAAACTTTCAACGACAACATTATTTCGAGAAATGGTCCGGTGAATTGGCCTCCGCGTTCGTGCGATTTGACGCCACTCGATTACTTTTTGTGGGGATACGTGAAGTCATTGGTTTATGTGGATAAACCTCAATCGATTGACGCTTTGGAAACCAATATTCAACGTGTCATTGCTGACATACGCCCTCAAATGCTTGAAAAAGTGCTGGAAAATTGGACCTCCAGAATGACATTTGTGAAAAATAGTCGTGGTAGCCATATGCCAGAAATTGTGTTTAAATGTTAAATGCCAAAAAATTATCTACCAAATAAAAAAAAATTTTGGTCATTTTATAATTTTATATGTGTTTTATTCAAAAAAAAAATCGGCAACCTCTTAAAAAAACACCCGTTATCTGTCTGTCTGTGGGTCGTTGGCTGGTGAAATGTTGCGATCAATTTTTAACCCACTTCCCAAAGCCCGATTTTCTTCAAATTTTGTACACATGCTTATCTCTGATGACAAAACTTTTTGTTACACTTTGTAAGTGATCGGGCCCCAGGTCCGACAGGCTCCGCGAGCTGGAGATTTATTTAGTTAGTTTGTATAACCTCTCGCTGCTATAGTTTTTAAGAATTTATTTGTCTAATGACAACCAGACAGACAAACAAATAAATAAATAAACGGACATGGCTAAGTTCCTACCTGACCATGAATAACATCCACATAAATATTAGCAAATATACATTTATTATAATGTTAGGTAGATGATGAAAAATGTTGTCAGAAATCTAAAATATCTTTTGCGGTGGAGGCCGCACAAGCAGGACTTTTTTGCGAATCTAAACGCTCCACGCTCGCCCGTTGCTGGTTGCATGCACAAAAAATGGGGTCAACAGACATTGTATGTGTATGTAGATGAGGATGGGTCGATATGGATGGTGTAGTTGCAATGATAGTTGGTTCATTGGTCTGTTCAACTTTTCTTTTTTGGCTGTGTCGCTGCTGCTCCCAAAGTCGTACAAACATGCGAAAAATATTTTAGTTGGTTGTGAGAATAAAACACAAAAACAGAAAACGTACGCCATTCGGAATAGAAAAGTTTGACTTTTTAGTTTTGTGTTAGAAACATAGAGTGGGCACTATACTAGGAGTACTCGCGTGAGAGTTTGTTTGTGTGTGTGTGTGCGGTTGTACCATTAACTGAAACTGACACAAAAATTGTGTCAAATTTTTTTCTCAAAAGAAATTTTTTTGTTTTCATTTGTACATTTGTAGCTGCTTGTACATTACAGTTTTAGTTTTATTGCGAAATAAGCAAGCACTCTGCTTAATGGCGAAACCCATTTTCCTCCGAGGTTTGTTTTTATTTGCTTGATCAATGTAATGCTGTATTTTGTTTTATTTTTGTTGTGCAAATGAGTACTTTCCAACATTTTCCTATTGCTGTGTTCATTGTTAATCATCTGCAAACAAAAGTTTCGTAATTGCTTTCATTTTTAAAGGGGCATTTCACTTGATGATGTAGTTTCTATATCCCATTGAAACTTTGCCATTCTGACTTTTAATACCACGACTTCGAAGCACAGCACAAGCAACATAACTTCACGTCCTATGCTATTTTCCATTTAATATAAGTTGAATTTATTTTCGTTTGTGAAGCGGCATTTTTGTTTTGAGTAGCATCTGGCAGGTTGCCTGCTGCTTACCTGATGGCTAATTGTCGCATCACGAACTAATTTACTCAGAAATGAAAGTTTTTTGGCAGCAGAACAACAATCCAGTGATCGAAATGACCGACACAAGAAATTGAAACAAAAAATAGCGTGCATTTTATTTTTAATGATCGCAGGTACCTATGCGTAGCGCCATTATCCTTTTACCTCTTGGTGGTTGCGTTCAATTATTTCTTTGATTATACGAGTATCCTGTGTCTGTGTTGGAGAACTGTTTGTACGTGCGTATTAATTCTTTTGTAACTTTAACAAAAGGAGAGAAGAAAATGACTATTGGGGTCTCACTAATTGTATTGTTATGAATGGATCTCAAAAACGTTTTGCTTTGTTTTAAATTGAAATTAGAAAAATATTTCGAAGCAAAACTTTATAAGAAAAAAACAATTTTATGTTTTATTTTTAAATTTTTTTTAAAATTTTTTAAAATTTTTTTTTTAATTTTGAAAAGTAACAGTGATTGTTATCTCGCTATATAGAAGTGAGAGAGAAAAAATGGTGAAAGAAACAGTAATAATCGCCAAAACACCTGTTTTCGAGGTCGGCGCGATTTCGAAGTATTCTATTTATTCCACGCTTTAGACGCGACATGTGACATACGTCAAACGCGAGATATCAAAATTGGCCCTCAGACATTGAGCTGCTCACAAAACTTCAACCCTCTAAGTTGTGCGAAAGGTGGTTAAAAAAGACCTCAAAAACGAGAAAATGGCGCGATTACAACAAATCACAGGCGACACACGCGAAACAAGACACGCGTCATACGCGGAATATAAAAATTGCTATTTTGGACTTATACACTCACAAAATTTCAGTTCTTTAGGAGGTTAAAAAGGACCTCGAAGAAGACGAAATAAAACGTCAAACGCACTACGCGCGACACGCGTCATACGCGGAATATAAATAATGCTATTTTTGACTTAGACAATCACAAAATTTCAGGTCTCTAGGTCGTGTGGAAGGTGGTTAAAAAGGACCAAAAAACAAATGTTTAACCCATCACACGCACCTCGCGTGACTCGCGCCACGTGTCATACGCGAAATATAAATAATGATATTTTTGACTTAGACAGTCACAAAATTTCAGCTCCCTAGGTCGTGTGAAAGGTGGTTAAAAATGACCTCAAATTAGTAGAAAATACAGATAAAAACATGTCAAGTCAAGTTAAAAAAAGTTTTTAAAAATATCTAGAAGCGTTCAAGATATACAGGATGTGAAGTGATGCATAGTTGTTGACACGTTTCTTATAATTAAATCGCTACGCACACCGCATGGGCTTAAAATAGACCCCCCACCCATACGGTTTTTAAATTCTCTATATTAACTTCGCGTGCCCGTGACTGGCTCGCTGGCTGGCTGGCTGGCTGGTCAGTTCTTGTGATCAATTTTTAACCAACTTCCTAATGACCGATTTTATTCAAACTTTGCACTCATGTGTATTTCCAATGACAACACTTCTTATTAAAATTTGAGAGTGATCGGACCGCGCGGTCGGGGGCTCACATACAACATTTTTTTTCCATATAGCGGCATCAGATCATGTCATACTATAATGACTGTGCTCTGTGTGCGTTAGAGCGCTGTGAGTAGCGCTGCTTGATTTAAGATTGGGGTTGTTTTGTTGTTGTGTTGCAGTGTTTCGCATGTGTTGTTTATTTTTCAGCATTTATAGTAGAATTCTTTTGGTTATTGGAGGATCTGCATGAAAAATTTTAATTTTTTTGGTTGTTTTTTCTTCTTACCATAATTAACCAAGGAATTTACCACCTAAACTGATACACCCAGTATGAACACTTGTTTCGCTATCGTCTACAGTGATATAACAATAATTAAAACTTTTGGCTTGTTCACAGTTTGCTTACAAAAATTCTCGTACGCCTTAATATAACATTTTCTTCTTTGTTCGGTTCATTATAAAACAAAAAACAGTGTATTGCTGCAGAGAAACAAAATAAGTCAACACTAACATTTGTATTTCTATTTACCCTTCAAAATTTCCGCCAACAAGATCCGCTGGAATAACACCTCTATTCAGTGTGTCAATGGGATTTTCGATGATGCCGTTGAAGAAAATTTCACACTATCTGTCAGCGGTTCGTGTCATATTTGAATGAGCAGTGGAGGACAACTAAAATAATCCGAAAACAAAACAAAAAAACGGGATACTTACATAGATGAAACGGGGATGTGTCCTTCTAGGGTGATGAAGCGATTGAGATGTGAGCGAGCGCAAATGACTCGGCACAGTCTGGTAGAGTGTGTTAACGTGCATTTGCCGTTTGAATGAAAGTTCAAATATTGACACAGGATACTTCGCGCAATCCACGAGGATTTTATTAATATTATATTATTAGTATAGTGCAGTGTTTCATCCCTCGAATGCTGGTTTTTTCCGAATTCATCACATGGGGTAGTTTCAAGCGACACTGACAATTTCCGTCGAGTACTACGCGTATACTGGCACAACATGATTGCAATCGAGTAAGAAATAACAATCAAAGGATGAAGATGCACTCGCCAAATATTATCGTTCATCAGTTAATCCTTGAACAATATCGATAATAATATTCGGGAGACGACGTTTTTTTGTTTACTCGATTGTTTATTTATTTTGCTGCATTGTCTTGGGTTTGGTTATTTGAGGATCAAGTCGAGGGTAAAAGCAGATAATTTTCCAGTGAACAAAAAAGCATATGACAGAGAGAAGAATTTTTCTCTATGTTGACGGTAGGTATAAAAATTGAAGTGATGATGAATTTGTATATTGTCCTTTTTCGTATACACATTTTTTTCCAATTTAAAACTACATAACTTAGGCTAATAGGTTTAATTTTATTTCATATTTTTCGAGTCCTGTTGTAAGTTTTTGAAAGAATCTTGCTTTACATGCAATCACAGCCACACTTTCACTCTCCAGATGGCATCAGCAACTTCACTACCTATGCTCTAAACGCGTCTGCCATCTTTTCAGATTTTTCCGGATTTAAAATAACTTTCTATCGTTTGCAAGTGACGAGCGGACTATCAGGTTTTACCGTGGTCGTTAAAGTCGACAGTGGATTTGTTTCGTTTATTTCGGCATTAACCATTGGGATCAAAACAAGAGAAGAGAAACGAGACAAAAAGTGAAAGAAATTAATTTCAAATATTTTTCTGTGTATCAGTTTGCAACCCTCTGCGTTTTTTCATCTTTTGTACCTTCATCCATATCAAATGGGAATGGGATTCATGAAAAAATGCTTAGGACACGATAAAAGGGGAGAAAAATAATCAGATTAGCTTGCAATAGAGACAAGGGTAAATTTTTGCCAGAAGAAACTTTTCCAGAGTTATCATTTTTTTCGTACAGCCTTTGTATTTTTCTGTAGTTGATCCTTCTTAACTGAGTTGACCTTCAATATTCGCTCGTTAATTGAGTCATTCGACCTTAAATTCTCACTTTTTCAATTTATTTTTTTGTAGCTTTCAAGAAAAAGAATGGCAAACTGGCAAATGGAAATAAAACCATTTGTGGGATAGAACGTTTTTTGCGCTTAAGTATAGGACTTTTTTGGAACCAAGGATTTGGAACGGACCAAGGGTTTTTCGCTTAGTACATACTTTAAAATTTTGTTGGATAGAATGACTGACAAACGTCCGAAAGTTATAACTGTCATGGGAAAGCTTCGCCCTTCATATATGGCTTTAAGTTGTATTTCATTTGTGTGCATGCACAACACGAATGGTCGCGAGAAGCTAAGCACTGGACTTCAACGGTCTGTTGCCCCAAATGTTATCATCCCTGAGTAACAGATAGATGATGGTTGTTTTTCAGCGTCGTACGAAAAAAAACTTTGTTTGACAAAATGTTCTACGAGAAAGACAGCCGCCAACAGATCTGTTATGAATTATCCTTTGAAATAGTTTATCTGGAAAACTATTTAGTTCAGATAAGGTTAAATGAGCCGTAGGCTCCTTCAAACCATTCAAAGCACCCGGCTGAGAGGGCATTTTTCCAGCGCTCTTACAGAGTGCAATTTAGCTCATCCTGCCGTGGTTGATAGCTTTGTTTAGAGCCAGCTACAACTGGTGTTACATTTCCGTATACCTGGAGAAAGGTTAACGTTAACTTCATCTCCAAACCAGGCAATAGGCCTATTGAGCTGCTGAATCGTACAGACCAATAAGTCTAACCTTATTTGTTCTCAAAATTATGGAGAGACTCATTGATGTTCATATCAGTTCAAATACGTCTAGCCCTCTACACTCAAGTCAGTTCGCATACAGAGAAGGAAAAAGCACAAAAAGCGCCCTTCACTATCTAGTTAAAAAGATAGAAGCGACTTTTTGCTCCAAGAAAATGGCTCTGTGTGCTTTCCTTGACATTAAAGGTGCGTTCAATAACACTGGCTACGACTCAATAACAAGAGCAATCAGTAACGGAGGTATCGAGGGCTTTTCAGATAGTCAGGCAGCAATGAAAGCGTTATTGTCCAACATAATGGACTCAAAATGCTGCTATGATGTACTGCAATCCATAGCAAGACATAACAGGGTAAAGCTCGGTTGGGTCTCTGGTCACCAGGGTATTGCAGGCAACGAACATGCAGATGAACTATCCAGGGTTTTGCTCGGAGGGTAATTAATCATCCGTGCACATTCTCTGTGACTGCCCAACATCCTTTATTAGGGAGGCAGTAGGTCTCTTAGATTAGTTAAACCCTATGATACAATATATCTTTTTAGGTCGCGGTATCAGACACTTGGGCTATGGTTGTTTTATAAAAAAAAATCCTTTGAAAAAGTGCAATAGTCCTTTCTGCAAGTCAATTTTACATAAGGTAGCATCTATTGTTGCGTCTGTAAATATTTACATATTAAGATGATTGGTTCTGCTCTTTTACCTTTTGGATCATTGAAAATATCGTCCTTTCAAACATTTCGTAGTCTAGTGAGTTTTTTTCTTTCGTCTCTATTTCAATGTTCAGATTTCAAATTCAAATTCCACTGAATTTGTTCAAGGTTAAAATGGAAAATTATGTCTACTATTTACATCCACGAAGAGGGTGAGAGACCTGGCAAGCTGACAACTGTAGCGGCGTTTACTTTTTAACCGAGTTTAGAGGAACAAGAAGAAAAAAAAGCAACTGAACCCAAATTGCCCACATCAGTAACAAGAAATTAGCTCAAATTACACAACATACGAAGCGCAGTATAGCATGCTCTAACACCGACAGCAATATCCTCTGCAAAGAGATCAGATTCGGGCGAGGAGAACAATGAAGCGCCGCCGTCCGGCCGGTTGGTCTCGCCGGCAATGTCATCATCGCATGACCTGCAATGTATTATATTTGTGATTTTTTCAAAGGAACATTATTCAGGTATAAAGTAGACTGAAGCTGTTGTGAATGAGGCGACCTTCCGACAATCGGCAGATGATTCTCAGCATCATCATATCAATTCAGGATAATTGCACAAAGCAAGGATCAGGGATAAAATCATGTTACGCATTTCGATCGGGTATTTACCTACTTTAAGGATCTTAAGTAGGGAATGAATGAAACGAAAACAACAACACCAAGAACTGCCAATGAGCAGCTGAATCAGGTTTTTTTTTGCCTTATGTTCTTGGGTTTGTGATCCTTTTTCATTTCAATTTGAGAAGGTAGTAAGGGCTATAGAGTGTTTGGTGTGTTCATTGTTCATGGGCTTCTAATTCGGATGATGACTGCGTTGACAGTTGTCTGTCTTGGGATTGTTTGACGAACTACCATTTTTTTTATTTAGACATTTTTTTTCCTTACTTTTTTTAAACTCATTAAGAAACAGCAACCTACTATTTAGCTGGAAAATCTTTTAAACAGCTAACCAAATGAAAAACTTCACTGCCTTCCAACACGTCGTTTCCGATCGATACCGCCGTATCCGCATTTAATTGTACACGATTCCTTATATAGGACTCGGAGAATATCTCCGATTTTCTGACACTAGATTTGTTTAGATTCGGTATCTATTCTCGCTTTGTCAGTTAACTTTGACAGCTAAAATTTAGCTAGGATATTGTCCCACTGAATGCAAAACTCTTTACTGAAGAGAATATCAATTGTTTTGCGCATTTATCTAGTTGGGACACGTCATATGTGTCTCTCTAAAGACTAAACAGTACAGTGGTATGGTTTGATAATCTTCCGGACTTAACAGGACCTAGAAATTAACTTGAGCACTTTGATTAAAACTAAGAAAAGGGAAGTAATAAATAAAGTGTTTCTTTAGTTGGGGTTATAATTATACAAAGTGCACAATGTAAACATTTAAAAAAGTATTTATTTCAACGCCTAACCATAATTTTTTCTTTGTTTATTTTTTAGGTAAGTAACTGGATGCGAAGGCAACAAAGACTTC
The DNA here is from genome assembly GCA_947095585.1 of Nephrocerus scutellatus. Taxonomy (NCBI): domain Eukaryota; kingdom Metazoa; phylum Arthropoda; class Insecta; order Diptera; family Pipunculidae; genus Nephrocerus; species Nephrocerus scutellatus. Next base: position 125,495,401 of record OX352761.1, on the reverse strand, counting down.
AACTATTTACTGAAAATCACGTAAGTTTACTGAAAAGGCATTCCTTTTCCGAACTGCTAAGCCTCTTTCCATTTTTTTGCCTTCTGTTCAGATTATTATTCTTAGAAGTTTTGTTTTTATTCTTTCGCTTATAATGTTCATTTTAAATATCCGAGTTTTTGCTATCCTTGTGAATTTTGTACAGCTTACAATTGATCTTCCTTGGCAAATTCTTTTACCTTTTTGAGGTGCTGCACAATACGAACTATTTAGATGCCTCCCAATATTATATTTGTAATATCATTGAGCAAGTTAGCATCTACTCTTCTCCGAATCGTATTGTTGTTGGCGAGGTACTGAGGTCGTCCAGTGTTTGGTTTATCGGCATAAACCGATACCTTGACATAGTCCCCGGCAAAAATTAGAAGCAAGCATGAACAAGGCGGCCAATATGCTGGGACTATCCATAAAAAACACATGTTCCATGCCAACGTCTTTCAATTTATGCCAGTCAGTCAATACGGTCTTCATAGCATCATTGAAGATTGCAGAAGAAGTATATTGGGCGTTGACCCCTCTAGTAAGAAACCCGCACCAAACTCATTTTTTGTAGTTGTAATGACATTTCCTGAATGTCTTCAGGTTGCTGACTTGCCCTTCAAAAGCGTTGAACCAGAAATTGGTTTCATATCTGAGAATGGCAAATTAGATTAGGTCGCCAACCGAACGTAAATTTTGACAAACATTTTTTAAATGTATAATTTTCTATGAATAAATCAAAAGCAATTAGGAATTGAAACTTTAAACAAATAACTAATAAACAAAACCTATTGGAAAATGAGGCTTCCTAATTGAAAACATCGCATATTATTGCTTTTCTATATTAACTTGGCGTGTCCGTGGATCTGTCTGTCTGTCGTGTAATCTTGTGATCAATTTATAACCCACTATTTCCGGTAACAACACTTTTTCTTAAAACCTAGGGCCACTCGGGCCTCAAGGCTAATATAAATTTTTGTAAAAATTGACCCAATTGACTTTAAATGTAATTTCTGTGTATTCTGTGTATCCCTGATGGGAAAAACTTTTTGTAAAATTTTTGGAGCGATCGGGCCCTGAGGTTCAAGGTGTGCCGATATATATTTTTTAAAAATTAACTCGATTTTCCTAAAATTTTAAACACATGAGTACCACCTATCTCTGATGGACAACATTTTTTGTAATATTTTTGGACTGATCTGGCCCTGAGGCCCGAGGAGTGCCAATGTATCTCCGGTAATGTTTTAAGTCTTACTTTTGATGCGAAAAAAAATCTTAAAATTGGGGTTGTAAAAATAAAGGCATTCTCATTAACAGAAAACTGTAATGGAGTACTTTTGTTAAATTCTTGAACGCATTACTGACGTGAAGGTCGTGAAAGTAAAAAAAAAATTGGGTAGTATGTGAAGACTAATGAAATGATACCTGATTATACCAGCCAATACATTCACACCTATTACTTTGACCACATCTGGATTGAATTCAGCCCAAGGTTGTGTATGTTTGTCACTCCGTCCCTTGCAAAAGTTGCTTCATCTGTGCAAAGGATCCTTCCGATCATGATTGCGGTGTTCTAATATCTATTCACAATATCACCGTTTCGTGTGTAATAATAAAAATACTTAATTTTTTCTTGCACTAGCGTCACTGTTTCGTAGATAAAGAATTCTGAAAGAATTGTCAATTTGGAGTGTCCTACTTAAAACAAAAGAAAAGATGACTTTCTTTGGTAAATTTCTCTTTTGTTTTCTGAAAGAACCTACAAGAACGTTTGTTGTAAATAATAACTATAAGGAAAAAACCGACATAAAAGTTGTCGATGTGTAAATTCAACTGGCTATTAAATATGATAGAAATGTAAAAAAGGATAACGCCAAAGGCGTCCAAAGAACAACATGAAAAGGTTTTGTGCGGCTGACCAAACTTTTAAAACGCCTAAATGAAAATTATGAAATACCCACAAGAGTACTTCTATGACTATTAAAATCGAGCTGTAAATTTTAGACCAGATAATATACATTGTGCATCCAACATTGAGGTCAGCTAAACAAATTAACATTAAAAATTAAATTATTTTTAATAAATTGAATACTCGTTTGTATGTTGACAGCCTGCATAGATAAACAAAAACGAAATTCATCGTGTTTACATAAATGTTTAACAAGAGCGTGATAGTCAATTTATTTTGTGTTAAGTGTTTACTTAATAATGCAGTAAAAAGTATCAAAGTACATATTTTATAATGTTGTACCAAATTTGATTGCGAGCATAGAAATTAAAGTAAATATGCACTTCTCTGTATCAATGCAACGCAATTTATTGTTTCGAAACACAGTCAAAGTTCAAATTTACATTTTATTCAAGTAATACCAGCTCATTATGGCATTTAATCTCTAGGCAAAGTTTGATTCCTGTTTAATGGACGGCGTAGCAAAGTATAAAGGACATACATACAAACAGATTTTTATTTTTGTTAACATAGATTTGTTGTTAGGGGACTTTCTTGTTTAAAAATGTATTCATAATATAATTAAGTTGTTTTTGAGTTTGTTTCTTTTTAAGAACATTTTCACTGACTTCTATATATATCTATATATATCTCTATTGATTCAATGTTGGCATCTGCGCCAAATAATTCACAAGCCATGATAGCACGATATAAAATAATTTTCCTAAATGAAATCGGGTCTAATGCGGAGATATATTTTGTAAGATCAAAATCCGACCTAAGTCCAAGGATTGCAATGACTGGCTACGCTCCTCAAATCACATGAAATCAGAAAGCAAATGTGCACATACATGAACGTGAATCAAACCCTTGTTTCCGTTTCATACTACTTTCCACTCAAACACAATAACTTTGTGATACTCGTACCTCCATATTTTAAGAATGAATTTATTATTTTTATTTTTTTTCTCCTGTATTGTAGTTTAATATTAACTAAGAAAGTGAATTACTATTTTTGCCGGTTATTCGGTTATATTAAGAAAAGTGTGGGGCCAAGAATAGATCCTTGCGGTACAAACAAGAATACTTCATTCTATCACACGTTTTTGCCTTACTTAAAAACAGGTAAGATTTTCTTTTTATTGGTTTGAGTTAATTCTTAACACTCTAAATCGGAACGAATAGTTTCCTTTAATGAAAGTAAAATAAGCTCCCTTTACAGCACAGAATCTGTGTGCTTTAATTTGCATTGCAAGCACATTAGAGTGTATCACACTAAAAAGAAAATGAATCAGCTTCAATCACATCATCTTATATCTATGTGTTTAGTTTTCATCCTAAAAAAGCATATTCTGTTTTTTTATATCTTGTTGAATTGCATTAAGTTCAACATTCCGAACGATGCATAGAGCAACCTCATCAAAATTTAATAAAACTGATTGGAAACTTCCCACAGTCATTTGAAGTCAGTCGGCTAATTAACTTGTTGGGTATTCGGGTAAATGGCCGACCTGCCACTAACAATAAAAATTCGTCCATTATTGTTGTTCTGTTTTTCGAAGCGGAAAACTGGCAACCTACCTGTATAGCCTGCGGTGCACAGCACACAGAGAGAAATTAGATTCATAAGCAAGGAGTGCCCATTAAATTTGGGTAGATATACCTACGACTGTTGCTCGAAGTATCACATTCAGGAACACAGTAAATTAATTAGGCAATCTCCACTCACATTAAATAATTCAACTTATATGACCTTATTATATAGTGAAGCACCCAGTGAGAACGGGAAGCCGCGTTTCTCACAATTCAAATCAAGCGGAAGTAGCCAGTTCAGTTAAGATTGAATTTCTCAAATGCAATTACGATTTCTCTGGGGTAGAAGCACACTCAATGATTATGAATATAATGTGAAGACGAATCGAAACCTCAATGTTTCAGCGAAGCGAACTTAAAGATACAGGTGATAAGCCTTATGCTTATTTTACCCCTCGTGTAATTGCTGCTTGTCTATATCGTGTTATTAGTGGGCTACTGCTACTTCTGCCATCACACACACACACACATTCGATTTAATTGGACACCATTGCATTTGGATCGCAATTGATGGAATATTCCAATTCATAACCGCATATCGTAGACGATGATGCGCTCATGATAATCGTCATCATCAAAACGCAAATTGACCTAAACAACATAGAGTGTTAGTCTCGCTCAGATACTAAATACGTAATTCCTATGAATTGAAGTGTACATTCCGACCATGTAGTATTTTCGTGGCTTCTAAAAGTTTTATAACGCCATGCAGAAGTCAGAATTATTCGTAAAGTGGTTTTAGAATTGGATCGTTTTCTTGAATGCATAGAAAATCGAGTTAAAAATATTCAACTTGATTACTTAGACCTCAGAAATCAACAAATACTCTAAAACATCTTCAGTGATGATTGATCGTGATTTTGCCATATATGTCGATAATCGAGAGATAATTTAATAAGAAATACCCAGTAGACCAATGTACAGGATTGTATTGGGATTTATTGCGGTTTGTTTGTATGCTATTGGGCTTTGTTTCATTTGTACCAGTTCGCTATTGTTGGCTGATAAGGATAACCCAAGAAAGTAAAGATAGTTTGATTGAAGCATGAAGTTATAATACTGATTCGAAATCATGCTCTGATTTATAAGAGTTGACAAAGAAAATGCACAAACATTGATTGAAAACTGACCAACAGAGGACATCTTAACAACGATAGACAAGAATTTGGATATATCCTTGAATACTCCGCACAAAAGTCAGCTCCTGTTGGCTTCGAGGGCAGTGAGCTCATACAGAAGCAGCGGGACACCCCTTTTAAAGGGGTCTCCGGAGGAATATATGATCCCCTACAGCACAACCATTACCATTAGATGGGTGTGTGAGATGCTGCGCACAAGAACAGTGGAGACTATAGTTAGGGGTAAAACCATTATGGTTCACACGACAAGGATGTAGGCATCCTGCCTACAAGGATGATTATTATCTCCTCCTCCTTCAACGATGTTCTGTAACTGGGAACCATGTCATACAATGGAGTTCTATGTGATATAATCCAAAACTAGTTCAACAAAACAAGCAAATGGCGCCAAGTAGTAATACCGCATCAATAACAATAAAATGAAGCCCAAGCACCCTTAATGGAGAAGAGATTGTTGTCAACAAAGAGGTCAAACAAAGAAAGCATTACTAATAAATGCAAAAAGAGCAAGAGCAAAATAGTGTGCAGAAGATTTGCGGAGAAATCATGGTAAGTACGCCCCAGAATGCATTGGATATGGTGTGCAACAATTTATAATCCCAAACGCAGCAGTAACATGGGCAAAAAGGACGTAGCCAAGATCCGCAACAAAAAAATTGCAAAAAATGCAGAGGCAAACTCGTGTCTTAATAACAGAGGCCATGCAAATGCTCCACTGCGAGGATAAAGGAGATCTTTAAACTACTTTCTCTACATGCAGTGGCAACAAGAAAATCTAAGGAAACAATATAAACTACGTTTGCTAATATGGTGTTAAAGCTTGACTTAAAAAAAAATACAATTTGAAGTAAGATTGAGGCATTGAGCTCCAAGAAGGAATTCAGTTCTGAAAATACATACCAAATATTTCCGTCAGCCATAAATACGGATGCATTCAATCTGGAAAATAAATACATGAGGCAGAGAATAGCCATCGTGTCGGATAGCTAAGCAGCAATAAGATCCCAGGATGCATTTTACAGAGAAAAACTGAATAGACTTAGTGTGTATATAATGACAGAAAGGAAATGTTGGAGCAGAAGTAATGTAAGAATCATTACAGCAATCCTACCATAGCATTGTAAACTTAGAAGACACCTAAAAAAACTAGGGCTGAGGGAGAACGGCAGCTGGAGACTACGTGCAGACGAGAAACCGTGGTATCTTCTTAACGAATTCTGAACGGAGCAACGATCCGACAAAGAAAAATGCGTTCCACAGGGAAAACTGGGTAGACTTGGCGAGAATAACAAAGTGTGTATATACTGACAGACAGGAAATGCTGGAGGAGATGTAATGTAAGAATCATTACAACAATTCTATTACAACAAACCTAACATAGCATTGCAGACTGCGTGGACACCTTAGGAAATTAGGACTGGGTGAGGAGACAGCTGTAGACTATGTGCAGGTGTGCAGATGTGAAGGTGGTATCTTCTCAACGAATGGTGAACCACGATCCGACGGAGAAGGAATCATGTTGAAGCATACACGATTTTGAAGTATGACCAGAATCCTCTGAATCCCCTCCATCATTAGGTTCAAAAGGGTCGTTGATAATGGATGGGGGCTGTAGGTATCGGTTATACACACTATCTCTGGAGCACAAGTCGGAGCAAGCGCTATAGATCCACATGGATCGCAATGCTACAGCCCAATAAATCAATCAATCAGCCTCTAAAAGTTTTCTTATCGATGAGTAGTTTTTTGATGAATATAATTGAAACACAGGCTGAAATACGCAGCATTGATAGGGTGGCCAAAAACAGAGCAATTTAAGACACGCTCAAAACTTAAAAAGATCCAAAAAAGATCCAAAAACTCTCTTGCACTTGATAATATTAGTATAGATAATAATTTTTATTTTTATAAATAATAATTAAATAAATAAATAAAATAAAACTTCTTCGCAACTATGGAATTAGCTACGTTACTGACCTCATGGTGAACCCTTAAGTACTTAACTGGGTACAGTAAGAAAAACCAAAAGTTTCTGCTTAGAATTTCGCATACTATCATGTGGCAAATGTCTGCTCGTGTGTTCTAAAGAACAACAAATCATTCGTGATTTTATCATCCATGCATACGACGGAAGAAGTCTAAGAGGACGAAATAACCAAACAATTGAAAATTAAAGAACTATTACAACACAACCAAAGGCAAAGTTGGGGTTTGAGAAAGTAGACGAATAAAGCTCCTGAAGATCTTGACAATTAGCTAATTGAAGCTCAAGGGATCAACTGAATGTCCAAGGAAAACACAGTCAACAAGTCTTTTCTTGTGAAGATATCTGATTATTAAGAAAAATATATATGATAAACGTTTATTTTTATGTATGTGTATATAAAATAAAATTATTTTTAAAAAAAAAATTGATTTCCCTAAAATATGTGCGACATGGCCTGCACTATCTTTTCAGCGTAAGTTTGGCGTGTCCCATAGGATATTGTGCCTAAGAAATTCAGTTATTACCGGAAAATATTCTTCACGCTCTCAACTCTAATTGAAATTTAATTAATTACAAGCTGGTAGCGTCACATACACTCACACAAACACCAACTTTTTAATAAGCAACTTTCTCGACAGTTGTTACAATTTAATAAATTACTTTCAGCGAGAAGAGCACAGAAACAATTTCAAACTCTCGTGCGATCTGGCGGGCTTCCTTCTGGCCATAAATCAGTCTCAGATTGTAGATATTTGTCTAGTTAAGTGACATCCTCTGGGTATTAAAAACCCTGTGCTTCTCCGATGAGTTGCCAAATAGCACTGTGACAAAATGACAAAAAAAAAATTAGTACAGAGTTTCAAATTTGTTTGCCTGCCAATGCCGGAGAGCAATTTTTGGAAAAAAACGAACATTCCTACAAAAAGACGGCGAAATGCAAAGGTACAACTATTGTAGATTTGAAATAATTAATCAATGATGACGGGAGAACACATCACAGCCACCAGTTCCAGATTGCAATGGGACCTGTCTCCAATGCCGCCGCCTCCATTCGCCTGACAAATATCACGCTTCGCTTAACTTGATGGAAATTGAATTCAATGGATATTGACTTTTGGATATATTTTCAAAAGTATTTGATTTGCTATCCTATGGTATTTGTCATGGTACGACGCGGGCGGGTTTAAATGACAACATGAATTTGACAAATTCTTTACTAATTTGCTATTAATACGCCAGGATGCAGAGTGCCTTGCCTGTTGTGTGCCCTTATTGAATGTTGCCCTCTTCCACTTGACTGATCTCAATTACACTGAGTGCACACCGTTCTACTATAATGTGGGGCCTGTGGCGCACGTGTGTGCACAAGTTGCGAACTCAGTGGGATGTCTGTCTTCAAATACTTCTCTCACACTTACGCTAAGTTATATTGTGATTGCAACAAGAAAAAATTCTAATGACTAAGTACGGCTTTTCTCCTTTCAATTGGAATAGCACATTCCAGACTTTTAATATCGAAAGCCTTCTTTTGTACTTCTCTCTTCTACTAGGAGTTTTTATACTCCGTTTGCCATTGTTATTCATTGACAGTTGTCGGGTGTCAAGTTGATATCAATCATCTCGGGCGGTATTGATTGATATGAATTAATTGTGCCCAAAGTCGGACAGTTGTTATTGGTAAGCTATTTTCACCCTTATTCATTTATTCCCCATTGTGTTGTGTGTACAGAAATCTACAAGCATCGACGGTCGACAATTATTGAGATACTCGCCTGTACAATACTCTTATTACTATGGGTAGCAAAACAAGACAAAAATCAAAGACCCATTCAGTGGTTTATCATCGAAATGACTAAAACCGCAATTAAATTGATGATAATGATGATGATGGTGCGCAGATACCGCCGACTCTGTATGTTTGTGCTGCAATGGGTGTTTTGTGTATAGTGTTGTGATATGGATTGTGGCTTGACAAAAGGAAAGGCGACTGTCAATTTTCGTCTTTGTTCCGGAGATTGTGCTGCTTTCACTTTTCTCCCTCCCCATCTGTGATGAAGAAGCAAATTTTGAAGTCTCAACCGACAATGCTCAATTGCAATCATCGTCATCATCATAATCATTTTCATCAAAGTAATTTTAGACTTAAAGAAAGCGATAAAAAAAGTCTAATCGGTTAAGTAGAAAATTGGTCTAAATTTGAATCGGTTGCAGCCTCTTTTTCGTAATAATTTTGGCTTTGGCTTTTCGTTTTTTTTATCGCCCCTTGTTCTTTCGTCTCCTGGGTATGAGTTTGATTTATTTTTGATGCCTGTCAATTTAAATACCAGTACGACACACGACAAATGATTGGGTGCGTAAATGAATCATCGCATGCTTCCTTAAGCTTCCTCCACTGATTGTTAATGGTCTTCGTTAACTGCAATGTGAGCTGTCATTGATGTGGATTTAGGTGATTTTATTTTGAAGCTAGCACCACTTATTATTACAGGCGTATTGCAATCGTTATCTATATCAATAATAATACCTACTATTGAAATTTGATTTGAGCCTAATTGATTTTATTGGGCATAATAGCTCAATTATATGTCTTATATGCAATGGTTTATATATAAAAGCTTTTATTGATCGACACATTAATTGAATTTGTATTTTGATTTTCCTTTTTGTTAATATTTTGGATTGATAACATAAATGGTTTTTCAGTTGGGACGCATCAATTCTCCAATTAGGTTTCTTGGCTATGCTTGGGAATTCGTCTTGAGTTGCGACAACTTTATGTGTTCTAACTCCATTGGTTATGACCACGATTTGCTGATTTTTATTAGTGTTAAGCACTGCACGACTATCACTAGTTTCATGCAAGCTGTTTTACTACACGTTTTAGAAGGACTATCCATCAATCCTTGCAAAACTGTTCTAGTGCCTTTCACGAAAATAAGACTGGTCGACTTGGGACCTATCATCATCAAAGGCACCACATTAGATCATTCCTTGAGTGAGGTTAAATATGTCGGTGTCATCCTTGATAAACGGCTAAACGGGTATTCTCATATCAAGTCTGGCATCGAACGCGCCACTATCACTTTGTGGGCCAGTAGATGCCTATACGGCAGAACTTTAGTCTATATCCTAAAATGGTACATTGTATGTACACAATGATATTGAGACCTATTATCACGTTGGTGGCCAACAATTCTTGAACGGAAAACGGCAACTAAGCTTCAGGTATAACGAGTGTCATGCGAACCTGCCATACGAAGCACTAGAAGCTGTTGTTGGGCTTTCAGCCATGTCAATCTTCATTAGGAAGACGGCTGATATATACGCTATTAAGCTACAGCTAGAATACGGGTACAAACCGGGTGGCTATGTGGGTTACCTGAAATTTATTGACTCAATTCCTGAAAGAGAATTTTGCACTATTCCCGACATTATGGTTAGGGAGCACTGTTTCGGAAGGAAATTTGAGATAGAAATATTGGACCGGATGAACTGATGTAATGTGGACGCCGTGGCTCAGTGGAAATGCACATGGCTACTGAGCAGGGGGTTCTTGCTTCGAATCCCAGAAACACCAAAAGTACAAACCGGGTGACTATGTGGGTCACCTGAAAATTTTTGACTCAATTCCTGAAAGAGCCATGTCCTGCACTATTTCCGACATTATGGTCAGAGAGCACTGTTTCGGAAGGAAATTTGAGGTAGAAATATTAGACCGGGTAAATTGGTGCTATGTGGGCGCCGTGGCTAAGTGGAAATGCACATAGCTACTGAGCAGGGTGTTCTTGGTTAGAATCCCAGTAACACCAAAAGTATTTTTCACGGGGTCCCACCTCTCTCGCATGGGTGACAAACGTTCCGAAAGTAATAAACTTGTCACGGAAAGCTTCTCAATTCGCCGTTCGGATCCGGCCTTAAATTGTAGGTCCATTTGTGTCCAAAAATATACATGCGCAACACAAATGGTCGCGAGAAGCTAGGCCTTGGACCGCAATGGTCTATCGCGCCGAATATTATTATTATTAAACTGGTGCAATGGTGTTCCGGCACTGGACGTTAGAGGTCTGGTCTGGTTCAAAGATGGATCGAACCGGAGTTGGAGCTGGTGTCTTTGGACCCAACACCAAAGTCTCGATACCAATGGGAAAAAGTTCATCGGTTTTCGAGGCGGAACTCCATGCCATTGAGATCTGCACCGGGATTAACCTTAATAAAGGAATTAAAGAAGGCGCCAAAATATATATCTTTTTAGATAGCCAATCGCTGTCATCCATTTTAATGGGCTCAATATCAGTCAAAAACTGTAACGATGCACTGCAATCTCTTGCCAGACAAAATAAAGCCAAACTCGGTTCGGTCCCTGGTCATCAGGGAATTTCGATAAACGATAGTGTACGTGAGGTCCCACATTTGTGGATTTCGCGTCGACATCAGGAATTGGGCATCTCTGTGAGCAGCTTATGGCGAATTTTGTGCAATGACTTGGGCCTACATTTCTTTAAGATCACATGGACCTAAAAACTGAATCCGAGACCATCCCGATTCCCATCGCTGATGACAGTTTTTGGCTAACTCGGCTATGCCAAATTGTACCATTGGGCCAGTCAGGAAACGGAAGCCATTCACAAAATGCCATTTCATCCACAACATTTTACTATTTTGTGTGGTTTTCATGCTAGAGGGTTCATTGCTTCATACTTCTTATTCAATGATTTTGGCAACACAGTTACAATCAATGGAGATCGCCACCAAGCCTTGTTGACTGACTTTTTTTGGGATAAATTGGAAGAAGTTGATTTGTAGCATGTTATGTGGTTTGTACAAGACGGCTCCACATGTGATGCGATGAAATCGAAGTTAGTGACATTTTTATCTCCATTCATCCATTCCCCAGACTAGTCAGTTGGCTACGATGTTTGTGTGAACTGACGCCTCTGTACTTTTTTTATTGGAGCTTAGGTCAAGTCCGCACCGTTTACGCCAATAATAATTCAGAGATTTTAGGCAGCCTAAGAAAACGAATTTTCTAGCAATTTATGGTTTTTTTTAAAGAAAAATTTGGGGCGCTCTTAATGAAAACTCCATTTAATGTTGTTATTTGTACATTCCCTTTATATATTCTCGCTCTATTTCCAATTATTCAGTTGAAAATTTTATATCAATATTTGAAAAGTTTAATATCTAGTGCAATAAGCCTAATTTCTTCATGATTGACATAAAATGTTCAGGTAAAGGAAAGGCGTTTCATGTGCTGCCCATTGGATTCATTACACCGACGCAACTAATTAAGTTTCCTTTAAAAAGCACTCATCCTTTTTTACTCATTAACGCAAACATCTTCAGGAACTTTTACCTATATGCGCAACTCAAAATACTGTAGGTGCGTATCTTCGTTTAAAGTAAAACTAATGGTCTTGATATCCTGATTAAAGTTGTCTGTTAAATTTTCATGGTAAACGTTAAACGCAAACCAACTAATAAATTAAAATTGTGCTTTAACTCACAACTTGTTAATTAAAATTAAATGAAAAAAATGAAAAATGAATTAGAATCTGTCTGCCTCCCAGTTGTGCTAGTGCAGTACATTACATGTTAGTGGTGGAACCCATAGTCGCAATAGCAAAAGTCTTGGAAGCCTGTTGAAAAGTCTCCTATGGCACTAAGGCCTGATATCATCCAAAGTGAACGAACTACATTCCTCTACCAAGGCAGACGAAAAAATATTCCATACTACAAATTGTGCTCCAGTGCCTCCTCATTCATATCTGGAGGACAATTGCATGCAATTGAACCAATGTCGCCTGCATATTCAATTCTAAGCGGAGCGGCTGTACATGAATCATAGGAAAAAAAAGTGTTTTATGGGCATGTCAGCGGGCCCCAGCGGCCGTATTAGGATTTTATATGAAATGTTAAAAATAAAACCAGATAACGCTGTGTGACGCCAGAACCGTTGATGAACAATTTTTGTTACCCTGGGCGCATTGGCAAAGGATTGCAATATATCGCTTCGATTAGAGCTAGCGAACGGTTTCATACGAGTACGAGTATAGAAGCCTTATCAAACCAAAGTGTAGCTGCTTTTTTTTAGAGCCACAAACGTTGTGACAAAGCATGGACTATACAGCGCCTTTAGAGATATTTCTTTCGTTAGGTTATTAAGGACATGCAGAGAGGCACCAATAATATATTGATTTCGTTGATTTTCATTTTGTATCCTACAATCAAACATGAACATGTTTTCCTCGCTGTTGCAGTTTGTGCACGCCATTCAGCCAGCCAATGCTGCCATTCCATACAAAACCAATTGTGGCGTTTCCACATTTGTTCGCAGGTGCTTATAGACTATAAATTCATGGTAAAACAACATTACCATGGGACTCTTGATCTCCTCGAATAACTATTCTATATGTTCTGCATGGCAAACACATTCGTTTCCACTTCACTACTACTCTACTTATCTCCACACGCAGTCAATTTGCAATGCCACATGACTGATGGCGAATGATTTCAATTTTTAAAGCTTACGCGGTGAACGCAAGATGCAGTTTACTGTGGCAGGAAACTAATCGAATTGGCTTCCTTCCTTAACTAGCATCTAATAGACGGCATCTGAATTCGTGAATCGAACTTTCGTATTGATCTCGAAATAGTGGCGAATGGTTGGACGCGTTTTATAATTCGGATGGAATGAAGTAACACAGCTGCACGCTTATTTCTGCAGTTCATTCTTTAACTGGCAATGAGAATGTAATACTCATACAAGGTAATATGAAGTTTGCATGAAATTTGCTTGGTTAATGTTTACCAGTTTGAGGCTGGTATTTTTACCTCCAATCAACATTCAGATTTCTAAGAAATATGGAACTTTTTTTGTGGTTTTTTTTGCCTACAAAAATAGACTTTTTAGATAAACACAGTAGTTTAGATATAAACGCCGAAGTTATGTTTTTTTATGTATTATGCAGTTTAGTCCTTCGTTTATGTAAAATGATAAATAAAAAGTTTGTATTTTGTCTTTTATTTAATTCTCTATATTAGCTTCGCATCCGGATGTGTTTGTTGTGGTTGGTCTTGTGATCAATTTTTAATTCACTTCCTTAAACCCGATTTTATTCAAACTTTGCACATATTGTGTATCTTCGATGAGAAAACTTTAAGAATTCGGTAGTGATCGACTCAGGATCGAGGGACTCAAAAAAAAATAATTTTCCAAATTAATCCGACTTTATTCAAACTTAGCACACATGCGTATCTCCGATAACAATTTGGTCGTCTTTTGGGTGGTCTTGAGATGATCTTGTGGTGGACTTTAGAGCGTCTTCAGGGAGTCTTAAGGAGGTTTTGAGGATGTTTTAAGAGGGGTTTTAAGCTTTGATGGTGGTTTAAGAGTGGTTTTAGGGGGGGTTGAGATTGTCCTTGAAAGAGTTTTGAGAGTGGTCTTTTTAAACTTGAGAGGGGTCTTTTGAAATATTTTGAGGGTCTGTTGAGGGTGTTTTGGGGTTATTTGGTAGGTCTCTTGGTGGTCATTTGATGGTCTTTTGTGAGTCCTCAAATATTCCATATATTCGGCAATACAATGTACCACAAGGCATCGTTGGTGAGTTGGGGTATGAGCCCCGCGCTTGCCTAGCTTTCGCCATTATGCATACTCATGAACTATGTACCATTCAGCAGTCCTCTTTTTGAGAGTAAACCGCAGCCCTCGCGTTGCATCACCAGAACGTGCTGGGTCCTCATCCAAAGTTGTCTTCAGACCGGTCAACCTTAACATCGGCCTTAATTTATCTGTGGGCACGGACAACCCCGCGGAACTAATGGCGACCTTGATGAGATCTGACATCAAGGGACTTATTAGTCACTTGGATACTCTTTTGTTTTTTTTTATGAACGACGTAAATAAAAACCTAAGGTCATCTAATAATCTTCTTAGAATACTGTCATTAGTACTGCTGACTCTATTTTAATCATTAGTCGTAGAGATCGGAACGACTGGGTCAATGACGAATGTAAGCTAGCGAGCATGTGAAGATGAATATAAGGAGCTCAGAAGATATGAAAAAACAGATCACCGGTTACAGAAAGCAGCCTGAAAGAAGAATCTCGTCCGTGAACTAAAACAGCACAAAGAGCATGTACCGCACCATGCGCGGAAGTTCTACCAAAGAGTCCGCGGTATGACGCAATATACACCGCGTTGCACATACTGCAAAGACAAAGAGGGTAATCTGATCGCGGATCTCAAAGGCATCTTAGTGCGATTGGAAGAGCACTTTCATGAGATGCTTAATGGCTAGCTAACTAAGGGATTGGAGGCTCCACCAACGACCGAAGACCACACTATACTGCCGTCACCAAGAAGTTAGCAGAGCTATAAATCGGCTCAAAAAACTAAGGCCCGGGATCTGATGGTATCCCAGAGGAGCTGATTAAAACAGGAGGCCCGCAATACACCAAGCAATTCATGAATGAATAGTGCAAGTATGGGAGGAAGAAGCGATGCCAGAAGACTGGCAAAGAGGCATCCTGTGCCCCATACATAAGAAAGAAGATATCACAACCTGCAGCATTTATCGTGATATAACGTTTTTGAGTACTGCCTATACAATTTTCTCCTCCTTATCATCAATAAAGGATAGCCCCATACGCTAAAGTCATCATTGGTCCATACCAGTGTGGCTTCATCCCAGGCAAATCAACAACGGACCAGATTTACACCCTTAGCCTGGTGATGGAAAAATTTCTAGAGTTTCAAAACTCACTACACCATCTTTTTAGAGACTTTAAAGCCGCCTATGATAGCATAGCCAGAGTAAAACTTTATAAAGCCATGAGAGAATTCGGCATCCCAAATAAACTGACACGACTATATGGGTTGACCATGACCAATGTTATAAGCCAAGTAAAAATATCCGGATCACTATCAAGCCCATTCAACATCTTTTACGGGCTCCGACAAGGGGATGGAATGGCCTGCGTCCTCTTCAACCTGGCGTTGGAGAAAGCGATCCGAGAATCTGACGTAACGGCGAGAGAAAGTCTATAAGTCCATTTAGATACTGGCTTACGCAGACGATATTGACATCGTTGCTAGAAACCGAAGAGCTGTACAGGAAGCTTTCATCCAGATCGAGCAGGCGGCACGATATCTGAGGCGGCACATAAATGAAAGGACCTTTTATTAAAACGGGATAATATATAGCCTATGTTCACTATGAATGTCCATTCTAAATATTGGTAAAACATTTCTTAAATCGGCCTAGTAGTTTCGAAGATCACCTCCTATACACAAACTAACTATAGCTCTTTATAATATTAGTATAGATAGTATAGGTTTCAATTCCCTCTATAACCATACCAAACATAAGTGTACATACTTAAAAACCATCCAAATAATGCATTTCCTTATCAACTCCATCATCGATTACGAATCTAAAAGAGTTCTCATCTTTTCCCTGTCTAATCTTTTATGTTTTTAGGTCACAACTGAAAATACAAACAAACAAAAAACACACAACACAGAACAGTTGGCTTGGAAGTACGATGACCGATGATAATCATCTCATTTGTCTATAAAAAAGCTTCTTAAAAACCTATTGAAGTGAGTGCATTGTCTGCAACAGCAAAGGAATTTCATTGACATTTCCTAACAGCAACAACTTTTAAAAGTTGGTCAAAACATTATTGTTGTATGTTAACAGAGGTTTATACTTTATTAGCGATACCGTATAATACTCGTGGATATGCACATTTGCACATTTTATCGATGCACAGAATCACAAAATCAAAGAGAAAAAGTAAAAGAAAAATCCAGAATGGAGCGAGACGTTAGGAAAAAAGCACAAGTGTCCAACCAGTATGAGAATTTGCAGAAATATTCAAAGCGGCAACAACAACTGGGGATTTCTTGCTGTTGTGTGGCGGTTAAGTATTTTTTTTTAAAACTGTCTGCTGTCTATGATAAAAACTATATTCCAATGAAATATGCACTTCGATATTTACCCTCTGGCAGAAATATTAGTTTCTAAGAGTATTGCATCTGGGTCGGGGTGCTGCTGTTAGTTCTACACGTTCCTCTTGCTGTTCCTTAAGCTGCAGTTCAATAGAGGATAATCATGATCAATTGTGAGGAATATTATGGCAAAATCAGTTGTTTTCATAATTTTTTTTATCTTTAAATTGTAAACGATTTTTTCCGCTGAGGTGGGTGGGGTGTTTTGTTTAGCTGCAAGCATACGAGTATGTTGGTTTGCTTATTGCCATTCGCGCGCATTCTGTTCATTAAATGGTTTAAGTGGCTTTAACATGAAAAGCTATGTGTTGTCGTAAGTTTTTATGCGAATGTACTTTGGTTGAAAATTCGTACGAAAATGTTGTAGAGATTTTATCAAGTTTTCCGAAGCGGAAAGTTAGAGTGATTTAATTTCCATTCCAATTTAATTCCCATTATGTTGGTTGAAAGCGATTTCACAAATTTTTATTCATGTACACATATGCGGGACACTCGCATTTCGCATATGTGGAATAAAAAAATTCCTTTTTGTTTATTGTTATTAACCCTCCGCTTGTGTATTCCATATTTAAACTGCCACATTCAATTTGGATATTGGAATCATCGCATTACTATCGAAAAACATTAATTAATCCTGCATACTTTCCACATCCTGTGAATTAATGAAATCGCATCACAGCCATAAGGAAAACCATTTGGTTTTGCCTCGTCTCGCTCACACAAATTAATTAAAATCATTGAATTCTAATTGGTTTTCCTAATTTTCATAAAGTTACTGTTACTGGTGATCCGTATAACATACGGAAGTCGTTAGATTATTAACAGAAAAGGGTCTCAAGGGCGGTTTATGGAATTTTTTTTTAGAAAATTTAAATGAACACCATTGTTATATCATGTTTGGCAACATTGTGTGGAATAGAACACTTAAAAGTTGCTTCCAATCAATTCATATATTTTCTGCCTTTTTTTTATAAAAAGTCTAAAGACTTGCAATTGAATAACAAGCTGTGTTAAAAAAAATCCTGGTTGAAAGTGTGTCCTAAAGTGTGGCGAAATAGCTTTTTAGTTTCATTCTTCAAAAACAAAGGCACGTGATGTTTAGCAATAATTATAAATGGAGGAAGGTCTTGTCGTAGTGCATTAAACAAATCTTGGACATGAGTCTAAGAAGAATATACGATCCATGCGTAACATGATGGAGTGCCAAGTCAACGATTAACGCGGTTCATACGATCAGTCTGTTCCCTTATTGAGAAACTATGAAAAAAAAACAATAATAAGAAAATTAAGGAAAATCCCAACTCTTTGGATCTTCTTGTCCATTACAATGGATATCAACTGTCCAACGCAATACCTCATAAAAAAGCTTACTTATTGAATTTTTGTGTTTATCTGCTTTCTAAATTTTTTCCGATCTTATTTGGCAGATAGAATGGGCTGGTAAGGAAGGTGTCAGTGAACTGACTTTCGTTTCTGGTTTCTGGTTTTGACAGCATAACAAGGTAGGGGTACACAATAGAGTAGAATTGAACGCTTTCAAAACCCAATACTGTCTTCTGTCGTCCAAGCTTAATTTAAGCCCTCAACCTTATTCCTTATCCATCAAAGAAACTGAAAAACTTTCAATTCTCGGTATGTGCGTCAACAAAAAGCTTCGTTGCAACGACCACATATTTGCCATCGCCAATAATTCTGCGAAATGTTTGGGTTTCCTTAAACGGTGCAATATGTACTTCACTCCCTCAGACCTGGCTACTATTTACAAGGCATATATTCCCACATTGCATATATGCCCCACAGACCACATTGCAT
The DNA here is from genome assembly GCA_947095585.1 of Nephrocerus scutellatus. Lineage (NCBI taxonomy): Eukaryota > Metazoa > Arthropoda > Insecta > Diptera > Pipunculidae > Nephrocerus > Nephrocerus scutellatus. Next base: position 125,476,892 of record OX352761.1, on the reverse strand, counting down.
CTACTAGATAGAATTCAGAACCACGCGATTAAACATATTGGTTACGTAAATATCGCGAAAACAATCACTGTTTTATCGGTTATTCCACAAGCAGTATTCAAAAGAAATATCCTGATGCATCCCGTCCATTCTTGAATCTATCCGCAATACCTGCTGAATCTTTTTCAGTTCAGGCTACATCCCGTAGATCGAAAGAATATTTTTCGTGGATTACAAGTGTAAGGTAGGCGATTAATGACCAAACTCATAACAATTAATTTTCGTGACAATAAACAAAGCTAAAAAGGCAAATCAAATGCCCCAGGCTCTGCATTAAATAAACTGAAATAATTGTTTCTTTTGTGCTTTCAATATTGTTGTTAATTGGCATCGTAACTTACGGGTTCGGTATTATGATCAATTGATCAATAAAAACTTTTCAGTTCTTTCCGTCTCTCATCATCTTGCCATTGTCGGAGATTTTTGATTTCTTTTTGAAAATAAAATAAATTCTTCTACTCATAAAGTTCGAACGATATTAAAACTGGCAAACAGAGCTTCCCGACGTAGCTTTTCTCTCTCCTAAAGAAACATCTTAATAAAACATTTTGCCATTTAATATTCATTTATGATCGATCAATTCAATCAATCATTTTATCGGCAGAATACGACGACGAGTAACACGTTTATTGGAGCTCTCAAGCAAAGTATGGTAGAAAAAATTTCATTTTACCAACGGATATTGAAACCGAACAGAGGTCGGTCGGTCGGTCGATCATCAATCAAAACGGAACGGAAAATGTGTCTTGTCTTAAATCTGTGCCAATTTGAAGCAGCCAACATTAATTATACCTGAAGGTATAAAAGAGGATAACATCGTGGAGTTGAGTTGATGTCGGCGTAGATAGAATTAATGAAGTGCCCAAAATGAACCGTTGTAATACGATAGATAAATCTATATAACATTTGGAAAGTTAAATTTATAGAAACCTTCAAAAATGTTGATCAATTTTGTAATAAAAATAATTCCGTTTTTATCTGTTGTATCTTTTTTTTATGTGATTTTCCGCGATAAGACAGAATGATATTTGAAAAAGCTAAGCCAAAATTCCCTATGAATAAGACATAAAGAGATTGTTTCTTTATGTAGACATAAAGTTAAGTTCGTTCGTAATCCCTCGCAGTCGAGACTTATAAATGTTATAGTTTGAAAGTGTTGTTTGGCTTCAATTGAATAATCTCTACCGATTTAATTTAAGCCAAAAAGTCGTTAGTCGATTAAGAAACTTCTACTGTTGAAGCAGTTGGCAGTTAAAGTAACTGTGAAGAGTACACTGAAAGCAGAATTAGATATCAAAATAATTAACAGTCATATGCATATTAGTGAAACTTTGTGTCGGAAAAATACCTAAGGCTTAAAAAGGAACTCGAAAAAGTAAGGTAACTGCCTACGAAATATATATGTACACTATCCTAAAGGACTTTTAGGAAGCTGGACGATGTTTGTACCGATCACACATTTATTGTGTGCAAAGTTATCAGTAAAGCGTCTAAAAATGTACATTATAGGAACACAGCTTCAAAAAGCGAACAAGATTTTCCAAAAATGTTTATACTTTCGTAACCTGTACAATCAACTGATAATAACGGATTTGTATATTATGAGATCTTTAGGAACGACCGCTTTAATTTCATTGAGTACCTTGAGAAGATTGAAAAGAATAAAATGTTTTTATTATAGAATATAACTTTGGGGTATGATTATCTCTGAAAAGAGAAGTCCATGCCGATAAGCAGCCCGTTTATTTTTAATGCCGTCTTTGGATGTGTAAAGAATATAGTTTTTTTTTATTAAATTCTCTATATTAACTTTGCGTGCCCGTGGCTGGCTGGCTGGCTGGTAAGATCTTGTGATCTATTTTTAATCCAGTTCCCAAAGCCCGATTTTATTCAAACTTTGCACACATGTGTATTTCCCATGACAACACTTTCACTTAAATAGTTATAGTGATCGACCTGCGGGGTCGGGGGGCTCCCATACAAATTTTTTTTCCATATAGCGGCATCAGATCATGTCATACTATAAAGACTGTGTTCTGTGTGAGCTGGTGCGCTGTGAGTTTTTATCAATTTAAGTTTGGATTTTTAGTGTTTTTCTGTTTCTTCTCTCCAATTCCGCTCGTACTCGAAAAATTCAAATGTAAAAATTTTAAACGTTTCGATTCATAATACTACAATGCATCCTCCTTTTACGCATCCTCCTAGCTCGTGATCAAAAGAACTTAACTTTTAGGAAAAATGTTATTAGCCCATCACTGATTTACAACATGACAAGGGTTCTCAATAGACATTTTGTGATTTATTTGATATTATGGAAGAAAACAGAACATTTTCCTGTATAATTTGTTTAAGTATAACTTGTTTTAGAAGCTCTATGTAGGATGTAGGAGTACACTGCATTCACATTCGAAATATGTGTCAAAGCGAACATGACGATCGTGATTTTCTGAACGGCTGTGCGTTGTTTAATTTTAGATGATATAATTGTAAATAGTTTTACCTAATGTTTCTACAAATATCTTAGTGGGTTGTAGGTTCAATTGAGTGCTCTAAAATCTTCTATAAAAAAAGGAAGATTTGATTTGAAGATTCCCTCAAAGATTATAGTTACCACACTTGAATGCCAGAACACATCACATAATTTGTGTTAAACTAACTTGACACTTACCAGTAGTTTAACGCGTAAACAAGTTGTCAGTTTTGCACTTATCTCATACTCTCGACTGGCCTTTTGGTAAGAAGCGTCATGAATATGATTAAGACAAATGAGCGATTACCAGGGAAGCAATGGCGAATGTACATTTTGTGCATTGTACATTAAGTTGGATTTGTTGCGAGGGTTGCAGGCACCTTCAGGAGTGGATCATGATGCATATCTGCAACACCCACGCATAGTGACTTAAATAGCATCACAGGATTTAAATTGCGGTAATTTTCTGTCGCGTTGTTCCATTTTTATCTAAACTAATAGTCCCTATTTTATGATTTTATTGCATTTTTGGAGTCTCTTTTTTTTGTTCACTACAGAACATCACGCGACTGTCCTGTAATCTCGCAAACATCTTCCGTGCCACCCTTTGTGCAATTTATGTGGTACTTACAACTACTATCATTGCATTAAATGCTAGTTGGGGCGCACAAAGCGTTACGGTCCATTTGGTGCATAAATTGTCGATGTCGGTCTATAGCCAACTGATGATGGCGTTGTGTTGTACATTTTAGTGCACATTTTCAACATATTACCACGGCTGGTGTTATGTGATATTGGATGCAGTTCGACGATTCATCTAGTCCTAAGTGACTCTATTTCATTCTCACAATTGAATTTCTCAAATGCACGCTGGAGCAATTGGGTGTCAGGATGAAAAAAGCGGAAATATTTAGCACATTACGAAGATAATGTGCCATGCGATTGCATTGTTATTTTTGGTCCATTACTGGATTATATTGTTATGTTGGTTAAAATGTTGTACGCACATACACCACACCTATTTCTCCGGGCCAGCGGAATGTCAAGTAGCTATAGTATCACATATGGATTACAATACTAAAGCGGATTTTATCTGCACTTGCTTTGTTTAGTTAATAGAGTCGTTGGAAGTGGGTAAATTTGGCTTTGCAAGAATTTCCATGGATAAAAATAACGTAATTTTTGAAAATATGTCGTGGTTACTTTAGAAGGTAACCAAAAGGTCAGAAAAAGTCAGAAAAAGTTTTAACTCAGCGATTTTTATTGGGCGAATTAGGTTTGACGGGCAATAAATCTATCTATTATTATGGTTATATATGTATGTATGTATGTATGTTCCCTATGAACTGCCCAACCCTCCAACCAATCGCGTTTTATCTTTGCGTAGGAGTTTTATACCATAATAAGCCCCTAATAGGCATATTTTAAATAAATATTTTAAATTTTTCAATAATACGTCCTATGGGACAAGGTGTCACCACACGAATTGTTTTTACAAATCTCATGTTTTTATACATTTTTTAGATTTGAATAGCAGCGTTCTGAATTCTTGCACACCTGTTTGGTATTTAAAAAAAAAAACAAGAACCGCCATATTTTAGAAGGGGTCGGACACTTTGGTCAGGAAGCTTCCTGTTTTATTTTTATATTTTTCGTTTTTTTCTCAAGTTTCCTGACCAGCCATAGAAGAGACGATATCACCTATCTACTGATTTCGTAATACTCCTACTGCCCAAATTGTCATGGATCATCCTGTTACCTAGCATGGAGATGATCCACCGTATTAAGAGTTGTTCTACCCCTAACTGAGTGAGAGCCTCATGAATGCATCAATGTGCACATTGTAAAAGGCGCCTTCTATATCGAGAAGGCTGTATTGCTTGAAATAATGGGAGTGTTCAATAATGCGTACTACCTCGTGGGTGGCTGTCTCTGTGGACCTGCCTTTAAGGTAGGCATGCTGGTATTTTGATACAGCCGTGTCTTCAAAACTCAGTCTTACGAGATAGTCTAAGATTCGCTCCAGCGTTTTCAGCCGAATTCAGCTAAAATGTTTCGCCGATTCATGACTTCTTCTACCTTCTTTCGCAATTAACACCACTCGTACTCTTCTCCAACTGCAGGGAATATAGCTAAGTCGTAGGCAACTTCTGAAAATATTCACTAACCCCATGGTTCCATCTGGCACCTATAGTCTTCTGAAGCATGAAAGGCTGAATGACGTCAAGGTCAGGTGATTTATACGCAGAAAAACTGCGAATGGACTAGGAAACCTTTTCGTTGATTACAATATTGTGCACTTTTCATGGTGTCACCTCTTTGCTTTCAGGAGCACTAAGACAGTGAGTTAAGCGCGGGAAAGTGGGTATTTACTAAGAAGTCGAAAGCTTCAGCCGTTGACTCTTACCAACTGCCATCCGGTCTTCTTATAAGGGTCGGACAAGAGTTTTATTTGTATAGAATCTTACATATTCTGGATTTCTTGACAGAACTTCAGCCAGGAACGTCGTTAAGCTTTCTTGATGGCTTGCTTATGTTATGCTTTCAGGCAGAAAATATTAGTATAGCAATTATTGAACATGGATCTGGACAGTCCAATGAGCTTGTCCAGTTCATCGCTCCACCAAGGTGGGTACTTTATTGCTGCGACTGATCAGGCATGAAACTTTCATGGGCCAAGTCCAGGCTGCTTTCAAACAACTTAATGTTGGAGTCCAGATCCACAGTAGTAGATGGTTCAATAGAAAGAATTTTGCCCAGTTTGGTCTGGATAACGTTACTGAACTTCATTCAGTTCGTTCTTTTAATGTCCCTCTAAGGATTGGGAGTCTCAGACGAAGAGATAGGTTGAACATTATATAACTATGATCAGAATAGGAGTTGATCGGAATAGGACAGTTGTCAAACCTGAATTTAAAATTACTAGTAGTCTATCACTTCCTCCCATCCAATGTACCTATCCCCGGAAAGATAAAGGTGGGAGTACTACCAGTATTGTGTATCATAAGATTATATTTTACGAGAAAATCAATACTCTTGTATACCTTTTCAGTCTCTTATAATATATGATAGCCTTTTAATGCAATTTATCATTCAATTTATGACTCTAGTCACTTACGTTCTTGCAATTTTCATATCATTTCAGGTTAAACATTCTTTCGAGAAGGAGAGCATCTCATCATCGTGCATCATCATCGTCAACGTATTGCATTCTCAAGCGAAAGCAGGTCGATATAATAATGCCGACATCAACAATGATCATTGACATCATTAAATCTATATTAGGAATAATCTCAAACAAAGGACCGCACTTCGCCACGTTAGCTACGAGTAAATTGCGCAATCGTGCCTAGGATAATGTCCTGAGATTATTCACTTTTACGTTCGCGTCCTATTTCGTTTCGTTTCGTTTAATCGCGTCACACATTTAGCTGTAAAGTCAACTGCTCACCTATATATATTCGCACATTGACTGACACAGATGCCATCTAACGAGCGTACCGAGAGATTAAGCGTGAATAACGACAGCGTTACAGTCGGATGTGTTATAAAATTTAATGTTAGTACTTAAAACAGAGTGTTACCAGCACTAAAATATCAATGTGAAGGACTTCTGCTCGCTATCTACTACTTACTGAGCGGAAAACGCAAGCAAAAAAAAGGAATAAAAATAATTTCATAAGCTTTGTGCAAATAAGAAAAAATTAAAAAAAAAATATTTTATGAAAATAATAATCGCCTGTGTGTGAAAGAGTGAGATAGAGAGAAAGAAAGAAAGAGAGAAAGCGCGCATGTTCGACGAGGTTCGGGATCGCGGATTCGACGTTTAGTCGTTGAAACGTGCGTTCGTGCATGCTCGCATGCTTCTCGGTTTTTTAGAGTACCCCTTCTTGCGTGTTCGTCTTGAATTGTCGTTGTAAATAATTGGCAGCAAAATGGCCGTGAGCAATATCGTTTGTGAATGGCTGCGCGCCCTCGGTCTTGCTCAGTACGCGGAAAGTTTTCTCGACAACGGTTACGATGATTTGGAAATTTGCAAGCAAGTCGGTGATCCCGATTTGGATGCAATCGGCGTCGAAAATCCATCGCATCGTCACAAATTGCTCAAAAGTATTCGCCAGTTGCGCGAGAAAGGCGCTGCCTCGGTCTATTTTATGCTCAACGATCCGAACTCGCTGTCGGGGAGTATGGAAATTCTGTGCGAGACGCCACCCAACGAACTGGAGTTGATACTGCGAGAGCAGCTGGAGACGGATGCTATACGCTTAACAGCGCACCCATATTCGACACCGGTGAGTTTTTAACTGTGTGACTGAATTGATTTCATAGCAGGACGTTTTGCCGCTTTCGTGTGTATATTTATTTTAACGACATATTCCCTGGATATTTCCTTTGAAACAGTTTAAGTTTTCGTTCCAAGGAAATTACTTTACAGGACAGGATGTAGTTCTACGTACCGTTGGCGCATTTGTCAAATTGTAACGCGATATCACTGAATTCGCAGAAACTGTTGTACCGTCAAATGGGATAAGGAATTGCCATCGCAATACGCACACACACACACACATTTTATGATACAACGAAATTTCACATCCGACAGCACAACTCGACTCGACTCGACTACAAATGGTCATAATGTGAAAATCCTTTGTCTCTCTGGCTATTGGCTGACTTCACTTAAACTCACTCGAGTACTAGTCAAGAAGGAAGGCACCAACCAACATACTGGTTTCAATGTATCGACCAACCAACCAACCAACCAACCAGCTGGCGAAACGACTGCCAAACCTACGCAAAACTTAACGGTAAATGTACGACGGTGCGGGGATTTGTACCGCCATTGTGGAAAATGAAGTCGTCCTCTTTTCAACTGCAACTGCCTCTGGTGAGAGTGCCACGCATGCCGCCACACCACTTCATGTCAAAATTTGCATTTCTAATGCTCGTTAGACGGGGCTTTTGTTTCGAGCGCTTAGCATTTTGTCGAGCGCACCATTGTCGTCGTATTTACCCATCAAAGGATATGCGTTATAGTTAGATCTAGGATTGAGGTGTTTTGCAGTTTGGTGGGGCCGGCGCGCCGCTGGTGTTATACTATACCTTCGCACATATCCCCGAGAACGGTGGCAAAGATGACAGAAGAAGATTACGCGCTTAGGTTGTTCGTTTAAAAGTGATTTTCTCGCGGCGTTAAAGGAGGCGACGGCGGCGAACAAGCGCTCACCGGCAATTCAAGGATACCATTTACCTGCATCTAGTCATGCTTCCCCCTAATCATGCCCCAACGCCTGTGTGCTGTTGAATAATATTCAATGTGTAGATTTTGCCACTTTGTTTTGTCATGTCGTCGCAGTTGTCGCCGCCGACGTCGTCCTCTTTTGCATTTTGAATGAGCCCGCCAGTGCATGTGTGTGTGCGTGTGTCATTTAAGTTTTCACTCGAATGTCCAACAGAAATGGTGGCAGCCGTGAAAAAGTACAACAAACACGCAGTCAGGACACCATCATTTGCATATCTAATGACATTATAACTCTATGCATATGCGTGCGTACGAATGTGATGTTGTATGATTTTGATTATATTCTCGAATGCATCAAATGTCGACCATCGTACGTATCAGAAAGGAAGCATTTGATGGAACACTTGATGCCGGCTTGTATAGTGGTTGATAATGTCATATTCGTTTGGCCTGTGTACAATACTTGATGTCCAAATTGGTTTTGAATCACCTTGCAACCTTTTTTCTAAATAAATAGACAGATATTTATGTTGGAATTACTAATGAACTGGTTGAATAAACTTTCCAAAATTGGCCTTTTTAAAAACTTTTATTTGTAGTCTGTTTTCTTCACCTTTGAGGTCCTTATTAGACAAACTTTCAAACGTATAAATAAAAGCTTGTACCTGGAAAACATATTTTTTGTTCCTTTTTTTATTCCAGCATAAGGAGAATGATTTTTTAAGTCCTGTATAGCGAAAGATTTATTTTCTCTAAAAACCCTGTATTTCAGGATTCCTGTTTGTTTAAAAACTTATTGTTTATTAAAACTAATGATCGGTTTTATTGAAGAAACCACAAGTACAGTATGGATTTTTATTAATTTTTAAATTCTCTATATTAACTTCGCATGTGCGTGTGTTTGTCTGCATTTCTGTTTGTCGTGGAATCTTGCCATCAACTTTTATTCCACTTCCCAAAGCCTGATTTGATTAAAATTTTGCATACATGTGTATTTCCAACAACACTTTCTGTTAAAATTTTGTAGTGATCGGGTAGCGCGGTCGATGGCTCCCACACAAATTGTTTTTATAATAATCATGCCATATAGCAGCATCAGATCACGCCATACTATAATGACTGTGTTCTGTGTGCGTTGGTGCTTTTCGATTGGGGATGTTTTGTGGTTGGGTTGCAGTGGTTCGATTGTGTTTTTATTTTTCACCATTTATAGTGGAATTCAGTATACTTTTGGCTTATTAGACATTTTACCTGAAAATTTTTCAGAAAAAAAGGGATTACTTAGTTTGCCGAAATGAGGAGCCGGACACTTGCAAAGAAAATGAATGAGAGTTTCTTTCTGATTCACATCTAAATAGCTCCTGCAAAAGGTATTGTGAGGGATTCCCTGTTTGGCTGCGTGGCTGCCCATCGGCCAGTGGCCCGTTGTTATTGCAACAACTTTGGAAATATCTCTCCGAGATCTTGAGATCAGCTCGGTGGATTTGCTTTTATTATAGGCTCTCGACGTGGTGCAATTGGTAAAATTGATCCACCTTAACTATGCTTTGGTGGTAAGGAAGGAGAGAACACGTTTCCTAACGGAGCTCAGAGGACAGCTGACTGTCTCAGCGCAGTCCGTGTCCAGTGTGACGCCCTTCTTCGCCAGTCCGTATTCTCATTGCCGTCAATGTTGCTGTGCCCCGGCACCCAAACTATGCGTTCGGCCTGGCACTGCCTGACGAGCTTAGAACTGTTGCTTGTCGCAATAATGGCTTTAATAGCAGATTGGCTGTCTGCACATATGCCAACCTTACCTGCTATTGCGGTATTGTGAGATAGGGCCCTGCACGCCTCTCTTATGGCTAAGATCACCGCCTGGAAGAGACTACCAGAGTCAGGTAACTTGCAGTACCTTGAAAGGTTAGGGTTTTCGGAGTAGACTCCAGCACCAACTCCATAACTCATCTTGAATCCATCGGTGAATAGAGTTACATCAAAGAGCTCCACAGCTCTCCCGTCCTTCCAACTTTCTCAAATTAGGAACTTTACGGCAATGCTAGGATCGAAGTGAAGTTTAGGAGTGCAGAAGTCGGTTGAAGATGGTACGAGTATCAACCTTTGGTAACAACTGCAGTATATTGCAGTGGCCGTACGGTTTGTTAGCAAACCACCCAGATTCTCTGAGCCGGACCGCGCTGCACGCCCCAATATTTAATAAATAAGTAAGTTTAGGATTGTGTTGAGAGCATCGGTGGGTAAGGACCGAAGTGCTCCAGTTATGCCAACAGCTGCTGATCTCTATATTCTACCTAGCTTGCTGCCATTGTAGTTTGTATTAATCGCCGGCAACCAGACCAGCGCACCATAGGTAAGAATACGACGCACCACTGCTTTGTACAGCCACAGAGCCATCCTGGGCTTTATTTTAAGAACAATGCGGAGAATAAATGATTAGATTTTGAGGCTGAGGTTGGTTTGAGGTTGGTTGAGGTCAACAGATTAATTTACCTGTCATACAAACTGACTCCAAAAGTTTACTTTTTTCCTCTTAATCCTCAATGAAACCTCTGATGTAAAAAAAACTTATCTGTTGGGTAGTGTACTTGTAACCGCCGACAAATTTTTGGAGGTCTGCACGTCAATAATTTCTGGTACCTTCCATATAAATTACCCAAACAAATTTCACTTTAGACTTTTTCTCCTGATATTGAACCGAAGTTTGGAATTTTTAAATTGCAATTGAGTCTGCGAGAATTATCCGCGAAGCCAAAACTGTATTTCCTGACTTTTTAATGAAAAATGTCCAATAGGCATTCGGATCGTTTCTACTACAAAAAAATGCAGTTGACATTTATTTTATTAGTTTTGCATATTTAACCGTTATTCACAAGCAATTGAACAATTTGTTGGTGTCATGTGCACATCGTTGAAACAGCACCTCCAATTGCAACTAAAAAAATAGGTTTGTTTTCTCTTCCGCATTTAATTCACCTTTGCACACTGGATGTTTAATTGATTTTATTGAAATTTTTTTTCTGATATTACTCTTCATTCTCTTGGCCAATAATTGTGCTCTAACACTAACAATGATATTGAGTTCGATAATGGAAAATATCCGCCTGCCAAGTGCAATTGATTTTAACCAGAAGACCTCGTTTGTGCATCAGGATACCTACATTAATTGGCTGGTTTATCGCGTGTTTTTCGGCAATCTACACACAGACACACGCCCACTCATAACACTTTTCTAACACACCACAGAAAATTCATTTATATTTAATTTAATTTTAGTTTAGAGTTTCCGCACTGCAACAGTAGGCGACTTGCATACGGAACAGGTTGGTACAATCCGGTGCGGAACTGCACGACCATATCACATACTGCGAATTTCTGTTGTGCTCCGTTAGTGGTGGTGGTGCCTTAAAATTGATTTTATATTCTCCATTCGCAGCGGAGCTAAGTGTCCTGCTAATTGCCTCAAAGTGTTTTTCGTTTTTTGAAAATAACAATTTTGGTTTTATTGTCGGCGGTTTTTTCCGTTTGTTTGCCATTTGGGAACTACTCAGATGATTGGCTTTGTCTGGTGGACCATCGTGGTTTTATCTACGAATCCAATGACAACTAGAAAGAGGCAGCATAAAAGTGAATTAAACGCAATCAGTTTAATTAAAATTTTGGTTTTATTCACGGTTCTTTAAACAACTGGCAATCTGTTCCGGTTCATGTGTTAAGAAGCGTTGATAAAAAATGTACACTCCTGATATGTTTGGAATTTTTAAGATGTGATGAGCAAATTGGATAGTTATTAAGAAAAGTTATTAAACAGAGAAGAATGGGGGAGAGTTCCCGAAAGAGACGTATTATTGTGACGAATTGAATTAATCGATTAACAACAACAAAAACAACAAAAAAAGGTTCATTGCACGAGGAAACCGACTCACTTAGACTAATAGATGAATGCTCCATTGTGATGCCACATGGATTATGAGGATCTTGCCCTACTCGTTGAACCAGTTGGAGCTTGGATTGAATCGTAGAAGACTTTTGATGACAGTTTTTGACAAATCGTTAAAGGTTTGTAAAAGAGAAGCTTACGCTTTAGAGAAAGAGCTGTGCATGTGTAGAGAAGTCGAAGAATGGTCTCTTCCTCCTCCTCGTCCATTCAGCTTCTGCAGAAGGTATTGGAAAATACACCAAGCCTTGCTGCATGCTTGCCTGTAAGACAGTGCCCAGTAATGACACCTATCTTAGCGCTTATGTGCAATCAGTTTAGAGAGATCAAACACTTGGAGCGTTTCGAATCCAGCTTTGGCCAGACCTGTTTTGTCACTACACAAGTTTTACCATTTGACCACCTAAGGTTGGTTTTATCTGTAACATACTGCTTTAACATGGGTTTGCATGTAGCAATCGGTATGACTAAGGAACCATTTTATGGTAGAAGATGTAGCGTAGTACTATTTTTGACGAGTTCATCATTCCTGCAGTTCCCCAGAATGTCCCTATACCCGACACCCAACAGGTAAACTGCTCCGCCATCTCCCTGAGAGATGATCTACAATAGAGTTTGTAGAGACTGATTCTAGGGATCTCAATTAGCTGCTTAACTATCCGAGAAGATGCGGATATCCTTATTGGATATAAAGTTTCTCTTCAGCCAAGACAGGACTTCTTAAACGCCATGATTTCTGCTTGAAAAACACTGCAGTCATTGGAAATACAGAATGAGAGACTAATATTAAGCCTCTTTGAGAAAACACCTCCGCCTACCACAACATCAGTTTTTTAACCGCCAGTATAAAATGATTTCTACGGTTGTCCAACACTTAGGGGTGGGCAGCTTTCAGAAATTACTATCCTTAGTTAAGCCTGCAACATTTCATTGTTATGTGAATTATTTGCTACTATTACTGAACTATTTTGTCATTTTTGAGGATTAAAGTTCATAAACCACTACTACCATTGCACACTGCGAAAATTTCACTTTTCTACACATGACAGCGTCTGTCACGCTTGTAACTTTTGGAAATTATTTTGCCTGCATATTAATCTGAATTAAAACGAAGAGTACAAAAGTATCATACTATGCATGTGACATTTAATCTGCTGTTGTCCTTTTATAGTCGCAATGCAACCAACTGGAATTAATAAAGATCACAAGCGCACTCTAGTTGACTTTCACGTTTCCCGCATCTGCACATGCGGTTGTTATGCTTAATTCCAGCAATGCGGTCTATGTGCAGAAATTAAGCATAAAAAGATCAAAAAATTGTATCTTGAATCGTAATCTTAATCATGTGATCAGTGGCGAAGGTGCTTGAGGGTTGGGAGTATTTTATACGTCCCACACAGTATATTAGTGCACCTTCAGCATTTTCCAAAACAACAAAGAAACTCGAGCGAATGCGAATTGCAACTTTTGTTTGGTTTCTCGCCGTCTGTCTGCTGGCACATCAAACGCAAGCATAGGAAAACCGCAAAACCACAATTTCGCGTAGCAATGGGCTCGCACACCAAACAAAGCTGAAAAGAAGGACACAAAATGTTAACCTTCGCTGTCGACCATTCATTTATTTCAGACCAAGTACATACTATTACTACTTGTAGATATATACTTTTCTGTTATAAGTACTAGTACGAGTGTGAGTACTTTAACCTCAACAACCGAAACCAGCAACAACATGTGCAACATTCCCAATTCAACTTGCAACGAAACAAGGAGCAGATGAAAACTCTTCTACAGCAGTATGCAGTAAATCGTGACCAGTGCGCAGTGTGGTATGCGGTGTTTACACGATTTACGCGCCAAAACGACCAGGTGAATTACTTGTTACCTCTACCTGGTCAGATCTTTTGCCCCAGCTCTCAAACACTCGCTACAGGTCATTAATAATTTTTGCTGGAAAAGCGGTATGCAGCTGATAAATATCGCTCGGAGTCCAAAAATGTCGCTCAGAAAGACATCATTTATCAACTTGGTTTGTATTTGAATTTGATTCGGATTAACTCGGTTGAAACAATGCTACTCGGTGTTATTCATTATTGTGTTGATGCAGGGAAATGAGATAAAAGGACTATTAATTCGAGCGACTTTCCTTTGTCATTTGCGTGCATTATCAGCGCATTAACTTTGAGAGCTCCAACACATTATAAGGCCAAACAGAACAATGATCTACTGGCTGGCCAAGGTTAAGCATTCGCATGATGAACTCATAAACATATCCACTGGGAACCTGAACCTGAAATGGGAATTAAAGGTTGACAGTGAAGAGGATGCGGTTGACCAAGGCTGAACCGTTTCCCTGTAATATGAGTTTTGATAGATCACATAAGACAACGCATCCGACAGTGGATGATTCAGAATAAAATACCTTTGATGGAATGTCGGAGTAGGCGCCTTTGTTGTGACAAATGGATCTCATAAGATTGTCGGTTGTTGTTTGTGTTGGTGATTCATTTGAAGTATTCTTTGGTATTCATTTTATGCGTTCTGTTTTCTCTCCAGCAACTTATGTATTGCTAGAGTGGAATAAACGCTTACATGTTGGTGCTACTGGTAAGCAATAATTCTGATTGCAGGCATAAAGAAAAAGCAATCACTTAATGTGGTAAAACATCTGGTATGCATAATAGATCCTAAGGTCGTTGTGCACAAGGCTTCTTAGCCCACCACCAATAATAATAGTTAGAACTCAGTGTACAGCAATTATCGAAGTATAACGTTCTTAAGCACCGCGAACCTGTCCTTCAAGACAGGATAGCCCCATATGTTGTGGTCTTCATTGGCCTATAATTTAAACCCACCTATGATGGCTACGCTTCATAAAGCCAATAGAGAAATGGGCTTCCCTAATAAACTGATACGAGTGTGTAGGTTGACCCACGACTATTCTATTGTATACATGTTCTATAATTTTTTCCGACAAGGGAAGAACTATCCTGCGTCCTCTACAAGCTGGCTTTGGAGATCGAGCAGATCCTTGAGCTGCACATAAATGAGAGCAAAACAAAGTACGTGGTGGCAACGTCTATACTAGCAGAAGATTGGTCCCTCAATAAGATATTGGAACGCAGATTTGAAGAATTGCAATCCCATAACTATCATTTTTAGCATAGCATACGGGTAACAGGTACATGGTACCAGAAATGTACGCACTGTTGCCTCTCCAAAGCTTATTATGGAATATTTAGACCATCTAAATCCAGATACTTAACCAATAAATTCAGCTTCTGGTGTGTAAGACAATTTTAAAACCAGTCATTGGATGCTTAGCAATAAGCAGCAAAAATTGTCAGCCCCTTATGTAAGAAAGTTGGATTCTGAAGACTACAATGACAATTGACATCGAGAAGAAAATCAAGCTCCGTACACTCCAGTGTGCAGGACACCTACTAGCTTGCTTGAGTAAAGATGATCCAGCTCGGCAAGTACTTTGCCGTAGGATTAAAGAGACATTATAGCAAGGCAGGCCAACCGCTGCTGGAAGGATGGCCAGAACGCCAAGGTTGAAAATAATTATATTTGGCGTAATAGACCAATGTTTTCGAGGGCCTAGCCTCATGTCTCGCTCCATTCTTTTTTTTCCATTACTTCGATATTAATTTAGCTACTAGAGAAGTTCCACTTCTATCAGGTGTACTGGGGTGGACTATCTTGTTATGGTTTTCAATTTATTTTTTTTCTGCCATTCAGAATCAATTGTTTTACCAGGCGGAATCAATGCTTTACTCCACCACCACCACACAAAGCGTTACTTTCTTTGATGCCACTCCATTTGTGGTATCATTTCCCCAGCTTTGAACTCAATCTTGTGCGCCGAATATAAGTGATACTTAAGTCGTCTGCTTGATTTTTTTTTACCGAATCGCAGATGGAATTTTGGGTTTTAAATTTTTTTTCTTCATAAAACCAAGTGTCACCAAAACCTTAATCTCAGAATTTAAGAAAAGGCTCATACTTTGCAAATTATTCCAAAACTCCCATTTCTCCTTTGCACGATGAAGATGAATACAGAATTTGCCGCCGAAGTCTTGATCTTATTCTCTAGACACGATTGACGTTGACCGATGACAAAAGTCTTATCAAATTTGACCCACCTTTGCGATCACTTTGAAGTATCCTTGTTAGTTCCAATGTTTTTAGGCGACCATCATTATCTGCAGTTTCCTTTTACCGTACACTTACCACATATAGCTCGATGCATGCTGTACTGCATTTAGAGTTATGTCAACAGCAGCAGCAGTGATAAGTCGCTCCTTAAATGACCATCAGAGACCACTGTCCAGCATGATAAGTTTATCTCTAATTTACGCGGCCGGCTCTTTGTGTCAATGGCAACCTCTCAGTCCTTCTTGCTCTGTACGGATGATGATGATGATGATTGTCGACGGGACAACTCTAAGGGAAAGCCAATAGAACGGAGCGTCTTTGATGCGATGCTGTTGATTGGCGTAAGTACCCATTGTGCACTGCATTGAATCCCCGAACGTCTTGTCCGTCCGCCAAGTTGTCTTCTGTGCACTGTGGTTTGTAGATTTCGCTCAAATCCCAAAACTTGTTTAAATGTGAATGGAATGAATTGCTATATTCCGAGTCCATGCGGGAATACGAACAATGATAAGTAGGTACCATGACAGATGATGCTGCTGCTGCAGCAGCTAACTGAAGTAAATCTGAAGTCTGATGTCTGACCGGCCACTGACGACCACTCTGACAAAGATGAAATACATTTGTTGCCTCCTCTGTTTTTGTGTGCATTGATGAGACTACGAGTTTTATATTATTTGACGGTTATTGGAATCTATCAATAATACAAGATATTTGTTAAGATACACAATTTAATCGACCCATTGCGATGAGGCAGCAAAAATCCGCGATAATCATCAATGCTGCAAAGTAACTTTGAGACCGGCTGATTCCGACAAAGTGCGAGTAAGAAGTCGAATCTAGTTAAAAAAAAAACTAACACTTTTTTTACCTCTGCTATACACTGCCCATTCAACTCAGCATTAAGTTTAAATTGCACTGCCAATCGTCATTATTGTTGCACCATTGCACGATTTTTTGTGAGTTGTTTGTTTGCAGCCAGCAACTCCTGAGTAGAATTGCACGGCACGGTGTGGATCACCAATGATGTCAGTGCAATTGTCTCCATCGTCGCGGAGTCTGCGTAATATTCCTGAAATAGGAAAACTCACAGTCAACAGTTTATGAAGTCTGGACATTCATCACACGCTACATCAAGGAAAGCAGTCGTCGGTGAAGGAGAAGTATTGGCATTTATGTGCTTCTGTTGCAGACTCCTGAATTGAAGTCAGTTTGGTTTCTGTACATGTTGTTCCTCGAAGCAGCTAACGTCAATTAATGCCACCAACTATGCGATGGGATTTTTCACGTAATTAGGTTTTTTGCTTCGACGCGTCGGGATATGACAGCGACTTATGTGACACCATCAATTCTTTTGATTTTTTTTTTGACTCATTTGTGTGTGTGTGAATGTGTATTTATTGGAACGTGTTAAAGATACCCATCATGCTTTATGTTCAGACCTGCAATGTTGCGTAGATCTAAGTCTTCTAAAGGGTTTTTCAATAAGCACATAGCAATAACTTTTCCAGAGCCAATTTCGCCGCTTCAAATGATCAAGAGGCTTCAGTTCTTCGGTTAATTTGATCTTGTTAGGGTGTAGTTTAAGATCTTTACGCAAAATTCGCCATAATCTTGACTGAGAGATTCCCAATTCCTGTGAACGGCGTGGATTTGGCTCATTTTGAACTGAAGCACTTACGGCTGCGATATTTGCGGTATTTGAACCGTTGCTTTATCTCACTGGCGCAGGAACATTCAATAGGGAATATGTTGACTCGTATATATCTACTTTCGCACACACAGCCTGTCTAGTGGGACGATAATTACAATCGAAATTTGGAGTAAGAGCTCTTAAAGTTGCGACCACCGACTCAGAATTTTGGGTAATGATTTTTAATAATTTGTAAACGTTGTTCGTTCGAAATCTTTATCACTATAGAAACGTCAAGTTTCTATAATAACAATAGTTTAAAGTTGTCACTTAAAGGATCACTCAAACTGATAGTGACTAGAAGAGATTTTAATTGTTTTTATTCCAAAAAATCATGTCTTATATACTAATTCTTACTCTACGCTTTAATATGTGATCTACATACTGAGTCTTATTACAGTTATAGGAGGGACTACTGCAGGTAACAAGATACCTGCATGAGACAAGTAAAAAACAATCTTACTTACTATACTGTGGTCAGAATATTACTCGTATATTTTTACCTTTTGACTGCATTTTTGAGGCTCTTGCATTCCAGTACACTCATATTGCACCACACTTACTGTACCATCATTACAGCAAACGCCTAGCATTCATGCCATTGTCCGTTCGTCGGCCAGTGTAGGGTATAGATAAGACTGTATGTGGATATGTAACTCATTATTCAAATACCTTTTTGTCACATGCTACACAATTGGCTAACATTACAAACAGCAATAATATGAATATAAGTCTGATTGGCAAGATCGTATCGAAACCACCTGTGTTGATCATTTTGTTCTGAACGGATTGTCATGTTTTCTATAGATAATGTCAGATTCCAATCCAGTGATGTCAATCAAAAAGGCTAGAGGCCAATTAAGGCAACGTTGGTTGTCTTCTTGATAACTATCCATTAATTTTGTCCATATGTTCGACTCCGCCTTTGATGTAGTCGAATAGTTGATAATCTCTGATGATGATTTGTATCCCTACAACTACTTTCGTCTTGTTTTAGTGTTATATTCAAAGAGTTTAATATCTGGTTTTATTGTTATAAAAGGACCTGACCAAAGGTAATCTGTTGTTTTCAAAGTATAACATTACCATGTAAGGGGCAGGCGTTTTATGCGTCTTAGGTTATCATTATATCGCATTTACCCAATTTAGAAGGTATATGAGAGTATACAACATATGGCTTTGAGTTATTTTTAAAATATCAGAACGTATGGTCTAAATAACGGATAAATACTGCTGAAGGTACAATTCTGTGGTCATGGGGAATGGATATTCAAAAATCATCTAATGCTATAAACAAACAACCTGCAAGAACAAACTAACATACTTCTAACAGGCGACTTCAATGTAACGACCAGTACCACACAGGCTTTTTCATTAGACAACGAGAATATTACATAACTGTACCGTAAACGTAAAGACAAGGATTTAGATAGAAAAGGGTGTCAGGTATTTGACCTATGTGTTGAATAAGAACTAAACGGATGCACTAAAAGAGAGATAGAAGGAGATTATACTTTTTCGGTGCCCAAAGAACCTCAATTATAGACCTTAGTTTAAGCGATGGAAAATGGAACAATTTAACCAATTTTAGGAATGGATTCTACTAAAGGTGTCAACATCGTCTGCGTAAGCCAGTATTTGAATAGACTTATAGAGGATTGTGCCGTGGCTCAGTGGTAATGCACATGGCTGCTGCGCATGAGGTTCAGGTTCGAATCCCAGCAACACCAAAAGTATTTTTCACGGTGTCCCACCTGTCGCGAATGGGTGACAAAACGTTCCGAGAGTAATTAATACCTTGTTACGGAAAGCTTCTCATTTTCGCCGTTCGGATCCGGCCTTAAATTGTAGGTCCCTTCCATTTGTGTCCAAAAATTAACATGTGCAGCACAAATGGTCGCGAGAAGTTAGGCCTTGGACCGCAATGGTCTGTCGCGCCAAATATTATTATTATTATTATAGAGGATTGTTCCTCTCGCCGTTACTTCAGAGTCTCGGATCACTTCGACCCCGGGCCTTATTATATTTGAGCCGATTTATAGCTCTGTAAGCTATGGGTTAGCTATTGACCAATCATATGAGCTATAAAATTCGTTCAGGAGCTCCCAGTTGGCATTTTTGAAGTGCTAGAGAAGCCTTTTACGAAAAGGCTCTACAAGGGCTGGTGTAATTGAAAAGTTGCCTTTTACCAGAGTCCTAATGAAGCAGATAGATCAATTGAATATTTGGCTGGCAAAGTAGTTAGAAATAAATCTAATAGGTATGGTGATTGATCCAGATGTTTTAAGATATATTGTTGGATTATCGACGGTTTCACCTGTTTGATCTCTAAGATTCGGAAAGGTTAACCAAGTATCATTGTTGAAATTGAAATCTCCCAGGACTACCAATTCCGCTGTTGGTGAATACCTACTGGTAAATTTTGTCTTTACTTTCCGATAAATAGTCAAACTTATTACTATACTAGTGAACAAATAAACATGGAATGGTTTTAAATTTTAAGTCCAATCCATAACCAGCGAACCGATAGGCTTACCAAAAATTCCATTATTAGTCCACTTATATTCAAGTCAGTCAAGTCAAGATTGGAGATTTTGTTTTCTTCCTTTAGTAATTTTTATAGCTTACTGACTAAAGTATAAAAGTACATATATATACTAAGTATAAAAATGGTAATAAAATTTTTAAAAAACTAATCTAACTTATAGCAGAACAACATGACAATCTATACATATCTTCTTTAGCATCACTAACTATTACATATATAGAATATTACCTTACCTTCATATTATCACCTATGGCTGCAAAACATAATAAATATAAACAAACACATCAGCCGGGTCATATAATTAAGGATGTGAACCAGGACAGGGAAAAACGGGAGAGAGAGAGAGTAACAAAATGGATCATCTGAATATCGAGCGGGAAAATTGCAACATTGCAACGGTAACATCATTTCCTAACAAAACAAGTGACGTTGTTTACTGTAACTAACAAACCTAGCAAGTCCCGACAAAAATATGGACGCTTTCAATTTTGTTTTTGTTGCAACTGCCAGAAGCTCAATGAGTGAGTTGCCCTGTTTTTCTATTCCAGTTTATTTATGTTTTTTATTCTCATTCTAAGAGCTTGAATACCTGGAACAACTGGGTGGCATCATCTTCAACAGCATCAGCAAAGAGTTGCTGATTCCAACTCGGCCTACGACACACTTTCGATTGGCACTTTGCATTCAAATTCCCTTTGCTGCAGGGCTAAATTCATGAATGCGATGTGTCCTATTTGCGTGTGATTACACTTGTGCGCGATTTTCATCCATTGCCTCCTGCATTAGGTTCGTGTTTTTTTTTTTTTTTTAGCAAAGTAAGTAGACGGACAGACAAACATACGACGAACACTAGCTCAATCAGCGCAGTTTACCTCCTGTGATTCATTTTGTAATTTGAAACCATTTCCGCTCCTTGCTTGTCGTGCAAATTGAGAGCAGCTAGCTATAGTGAGGTAGAAATCGGAGTCCAGCCAAACCGAGCCGAGCCACATCTAATTTCTAATACTTTTAAAGGTTGGAGAAGGGTGTAGGCGTTTTGCTGAGTAGCAAATGCTAAATGTAATGTCCAACTGCACTGCACTATACATCCTGTCACGATAGTGTCTGTCTGTTTGTTTTGCTGTTTGCTTGCTTGTCTGATTGTGACAGGAACAAAGTCATCATTGCATCATCATCAGCGTCTTTTTCTGCACGGAATCAACTAACTATTCGAGTGCCGTGATTCCGCATTTAGTTGCATTTAAAGCACCGTCCGTACCGTTCAAGTGTTAGACGACATTGCCGTAGTTGGAGGAATGCACGATATGCGCATCCCATATTGCGTCTATGTATAATATAAGTCACTTGCTCATTTCCCTAATTGCAAACAAATGAATAGCAGCGAAATGTTTCCTTAGGGCTGAGTGAATAGTTTGCCAATCTGGAGTTTCTTTGCATTCCGAAGCGAAGTGGTGTACCACGCCTTTACTTACACTGCATGCTGCATCCACTGCACCTATTTATCTTTGTCATGAGAAATTGAAAGATATTTGCTGCTTCGCTTCTTCGTACTCTGTTTAATGCTCGCCCTCTTTGTGTATTGTGAAAAAATGATTTAACGCACATTGCACATTCATGCAGGTCGCGCTCTTAGAATTCGAAGGAATAAATTTTTTATGTGACATCGAGGAGTGCTCCCCATGGGCCATTTATTCGTTTGTATTTACATAATTACTCAATCTTGTCGAAGGTATCTCTTGTTGTGTGAT
This sequence comes from Nephrocerus scutellatus, assembly GCA_947095585.1. Taxonomy (NCBI): domain Eukaryota; kingdom Metazoa; phylum Arthropoda; class Insecta; order Diptera; family Pipunculidae; genus Nephrocerus; species Nephrocerus scutellatus. Next base: position 125,455,066 of record OX352761.1, on the reverse strand, counting down.
GTGCTCTGTGCTGTCTTCTGATTGTCCGCTTAAATGGAGTACAGAATTTTTAATAGACATGATTAAGGCACATTACAGATTGAATGGTTGATTTGATTAGATCGTGGGCGGGATGTGATAAAGCATCGTTCTGGGTGGGTGCTGGTTTGAGACTCAATCAATAAGTCGTGCAACACTAACAAGGACACACATTGTCGTTGCGTGTCGCATGTTGAGATTAATACCACCCAACTAAAGCGGATAATAAGACTGATCTGATTATGAATCAAAAATTAAAATCCATTTGGTTAAAACGATTTCCTATCCCAAAACATGGACGTTCATCAGCTATTTCACAGATCGATATGAAATTGTTTTCATAATCGGATCATCACATTATAATTACTAAGATAAACCTGTCTGTCCTGGCCAGAAGTATTAAGCATTATGAGCAGTTGCCGCCACTTTATTTCGCCAAATTTTCATAAGCATATATTTTCCAACATCATAATCTCAAAGCACTTAAATGGTTACAAAAATACTCACGGAAAGTTACAATGTATGCTCGAGAGATTTACTAATCGCTCGGAACTATTTCCGCTACATGATGTGGAATTTTCGCCTTTTTAGTGGATCGAGGGAGCGTGCAATGTTTTTGTGAACTTTAGTTTGGAGAGCAGTACCTCAGGATTGTAATGGTCCATAGCCATTAGAAATAGTTTTTGACAGCGAAAAAGTTTTATGTACTCGTAATTTCATGTGCAATATGTTTATATGTGATAATGTAATAAATCTCCAACCAATAAGCTGTTACGTTCAATTATTTTTAATGACCTACTGGAAAGGACATAAATGCTTTTATGTAACAAAATAATTATATCAAAATTATAGTATATACGAGTCTATATACTCGTAGTATATATAAGTCACTGAATTATGAAACTGCGCTCGTAATATAGATTATAGTTTATTTTAAATACCTGTGTAATTTTGATTTTAATCGGTCGCTTAGTTTCAGTAGTATTATAAGCAGAAGCAGATTTTTTTTAATGTGATTGGGAAGCACGGCCGCCTCGGCAAACGAAATGACAATGGTGAAAAATTTGTTGATTTCTGCAACACCTTGTCATAGGAGGCACCATGTTTGAGCATTAGAGCCGCCACAAAGTCAGCTGGTTGTCAACTGACAGGCAATCATAATCCAACCAAATTGATCATGTGGCGATCAGCCGACGTTTTCGGAGCTGTCCTTTAGACGTCCGAAACATGCCGACATGGCTATGGTACGGGATCATCGCCTTTTGGTAGCTACTATCCAGTTACGTACTGCATCAGTCACCGCTCTAGCCAACATCCGGTCAACGGCCTAGATGATGCCGTACTTGTTTTAGACGAGGATCAGCTCTAGAGATGGAGCATCATTTTTCTACGGTCCTTAACCGTGTATTCGCCAACGATATACACCAAAATCAAACGGAGTTGCCGAAAGTAACAATTTCCCGAATTTGCACCTCAACTCCCAGTAAAGATGAGATCGCTACCGCGCTCAACGCACTAAAGAATAACAAGTCGGTAGAACTAGATAGAAGATACACTCGATGCACTGGATCCTTTTTTTCAGCGAGTATTGTACGCTATTTTGCACACGACCAAAACAATTTCTCTGCTATGTTAACACACTATTGTGGAGAATGCCTAATTTCGAGGATAGGTTATAGCGTAGGTAGCGACGCGTATCGCGAGTCACCTGCGTATGATGTGTTTAAAAAAGGATATTATTTTAAGCGAAAATAATTAAAAGTTTTTCTACAACTGGGGTCTGCTCCTGGATTCTAGCAAAAAATGTCTTCACCGTTTCCAATTTGGGGCCGATTTCACCTATTTTGGCATCCCTAAACTCTGGGCGTCCTTGTCTACACTATCCTTTAAGCGTATGCTTGGCCGGCTTCTCTCTCGTGTCCCCAAAATCCTACTGAGAGAAGTTGCAGGCTACATACGATTTGAGCTTTGGAGTTCATATGCTACTATGATCTGAGTTATTTTTGCTACCCATTACGCGTACTTTGAAACCTTACTTAGAAACATACGACAAAATATGCTTTCAAAATATCTCAGTATCTCGGAAACCGGAATCCTCGGAAATCAATCGAAAGAGCATAGCTTATAAAACCTAAAATGACATCTTTATCTCGAAAACTGAAAAATGCTATTTGAATACGATAAATCGGGTGAAAATCTGCAATTTACTTTAATATTTTAAAATTTAGAGAACCATCTTAGTACTAGATTCTCGCTAAGTCCAGGATCTTGTTGCAATTGAGAAAGTAACTGCCTTAAAGATCAGAAATATAATCCTTAATTCAGATGATAATCAAAACTAAAACCAAGTGTTCGGCTTAAACTTAACTTCTTTGTAAATTGTGAATTCCTCATCTATTGATATCATCCTTTCTTCTTAATACTTTACGTTACCAAATCAAACCAAAGACATTCGCGCTTACTATGTATTTTCTTTGCAAAGTGTTAATCTTGTTTTTGATTTGCTTTAACTTTGTCAATTTTTAAGATTTACGAGGTTATTAAAGCTTGATTGGTTTGAATGAGAAGCCGAATTTATTTTCATCTGCAAAAACAAAAAGCAATTAAATATGTATGGCCTTTAATTGGGCAAAATACACTGCATCTTCGCTGACTATCAAATTGGAAACACCTACGAGCGAGTTCCTTTAACTCGGAGTTGTTTTTATTAATTCTACAGACGAGAACAAAAATAAAAGCCAACAAAAACATAACATGGCAGAAGAACATAAAAAACGTAAACAAAACAATTAAAATTGGGTTCGATTAATTGCCCCTCTGTGCAACACAGCAAAACAACTACAGCAACATTTTTATTTTTCTCTCATCACCGCTGCTGCGCTGGTTCGTTAATAGTGATGGTTCCCATGGCTTAGTACGGGGCATAATTTATACGACTGTTACATGCCGGACTCTGACTGTTAAGTAATTAAAAGGTTACGGTCTACGTAATTATCGCAATTGTTCCTTCTGTTTGCCTGTGGCTGTTTGGCGAACTTAATGTTAGCAACTCCTTCACGGGAGGAAAGTAAGGAAGTAAATCAAAGAATGTGGTCGCTGTTGCTGTTTCAAAGTAGAACAAGATGTGTTTGTTTACTTACCTAATGGGCGCGAAACTCGATACTAAAAATGTTACTTTTACTTAAGTTATCGATTATTTTAATACGAAAATATTCATCCGCGAAGACGCCTAATGCAAAAATTTCAATTATTGTAACTAGCTTCTATCAAAACGGGCACTGCATCAAAACTTCAAGCACATACCACCGATCATAGTTATAGAAAACATATTCAGGAAATTCGAATTTAATAATTATATAGTTTTATAGTCTAACTTCTCGTATTAATTACGGAAAATGTTGCTAAAATATTAGACAATATCTGAACATCCTGAAGCTAATTTGTTGTATTTTATCGCAGGCAGCTAACAAATTTTTTTATCGTCTCTTGTTTGTTTGGCTGTATGCGGTCTAGAGTCTTTTTGTCTCCTTTAAAAATTAATTCTGATTTCTGTATTATGGTATACTTTGGTGTATATTTTTGAAATGTTGATACCCTTTTGAGAGTTTTCCGTGACGCATAGAAATTGGTGTATTTTATTCAAAGTTGTTGTATCTATCTCAATGTTAAAGCGTAAATTTCATTTTGCACCTAATCGCCGAGTTTCTATTTGCAACCTAACTTGTTTAAGAATTTGAGGTGAATGTCATTTTCAAACTCCCTTCAAAACTCCATCATGTTACTGTAATTGTTCGCCCAGAACAAGGATAGGAGTGCAGCTTAGAGTTGACACTATTGACATTGCAATATTCTCATATACACAATCTTCTGAACGACATTTGGCTTTAAAAAATTTAGCTAAACATAAAACAAAATTTAAAATTTAATAAATTTGTTCTGCCCATTTTCTGTAGTACAAATTTGACTTTTCCCTTGTTCACTCTCTCATAACCTTTCCGTCTAGTGGCACGGAAAAAATAAAAACCAAAAAGGAAATTCCTAAATGCTTCCACAGTCCGGTCGCTCTTGAAATTTTCCCTTTGTATAATCCTTTAGAAATTATTCCATCAGTATTATGAGAACATCCGACGCGAACCAGTCATGCGATGATGACGCGACTATTGTGCAACATTGTGCACAACATACATCCGATATCCATGTGACGACAGGATAAAAAAAAAAAAAAACAAACAGAACAGCCAACCATCCGACCGCAATTCAGGCCGATTCTTCACTGCCAAAATTTGCTCTCTAGGGTCAATTGGTGAAGAGCAAAACACAGAAATGAAAAAAAGGAGACCACGATGTGAGCAGCTCTGCGGTCGGCCAAGACTTGGACAAAACGTCACAAAAAAAAGGAAACGAAAAACAATAGTTGCCGCAGGGTTCGCTTCCCTTTCATTCGACTTTGAAAAGCTCAGTGTGCACATCAGATGGTGTATCCGAGTGTGACTTCAGACATGATCAGCACCAGAACAGATTGACAGTGGACATTGGATACTTGTGAGTCAAACTCCTCTATTCAATGAAAAGGAGGTGTTCTTTTGTTTATCCATAAATTAATCCCACTAATTTATTATTAATTACGCGTTTAAATGTTCTGCCAAATTAACCAAATGCACCACCAATTTATGCTCCCAAACCCCCAATCGCAATAATTGCAACCAGGAAGTGTGAAAGGTAAACAAACCCAATGCGCAGCATAAAATCCTTAAATCCTCCAACGGGTGCAAGTACCTATCTACGAGTATAAAGAAATCTTCTGAGATTAATTGGAAACTGTGCGACTGAGTGACGCCCGACGCAATTAACCTACTAAATAATTTTCATATGTTGGAATTCGCAGAAAATGAAACCCAAAGAGACAATTCACAAAACTGCACTCAACTACTCGTAAATCAGCCAAGCAAATAAGACAGCAATTTCATTATATCTGCACCATGGATCGCTGTATTCCTCCATTGGATGTGAGTGCATCCTTTTGCTGTCGGGAGGTTCAAGAACCTTCGCGAATCTCTGGGGAGGAAGCATCAGTTTCAACTACATTCACCTCTAATGAGCTTTTATCCAATGCAACGCACGCCTACGTTCCATCTGTTATTTCCTTCTTCTCAACCAAAACCCATCGTTCATTCTGCCTTTTTGAGTGTACATATTATACTCACCGAATTTGAATGTGATACACACACTTTTGTCACTCCCTTATAGTATCTGTGGAGAGTTAGTTCATTTGTGCAACCTTTTGATGACGTTAATTAAAAGAGAATCGAGGAGCTACAGCTCCGAGCATCCACCATATATTATTAGGTTGACGCGCCTTCACTCGACAAATTTGCCATCTCCCATCCACATACACCCACTCATTAATATAATTAACATTCTCAACTTGCTAATAGGGGCGGTTTGTTGGTCCTAATGTGAATCAGGTGTGTTGTGAGCCGCTCCTAAAATTTCCGCGTTTAATTGTTTTTGTGCACACATTTTAATCACCAGAGGCGTTTTTTGTTTGTTTGGAGGTTCTGCAATCGTAAGGTTCCATTAGTTTATATGACGAATTCGAACTGAAGCCGTCAATTTTCGTTTGAAATTTTTGTAATTTTTTGCTGAATGTTGTTCTGTACTGAGTTGTCGCTCATCAACATATAAATTTGACAACACATTATGTTGATTATACTGACAGCATGAACGATGGTCTCTCATCTCTACCTGATGTAATTAATAATTGTAGAAATCAGTTATATGCAGATGTTGAGCAGTTGTACTTTTCTTCTCATATTGGCCTTGTTGGTGCGGTACGCGGTGGCAAAAGTCTCGTCTCCAGAATTTTCTATAATATACAACGAAAGTCACGTTAATGAGAATATTATTAACAAAGCACCACGCCTATCTCCATGAGAAAATCGTGCAGGTCAATAAAAACTTATCTTGTTGCCGACTTTCAACTGCCGACATTCGCAATGACAGTTCTTCGTTCATGCTGTCAGACTTTGGAATCCCCGCTGATATAAAGAGCATACTAACATAGCAAGGGTTCAACTCAGCAGCATTAAATTACTTTGGAAATAAGTCTTAACTTTTTATAAAAAATTTCTCTGCCTCCTATCTACCAACGCTCTCTTTCTTCTATTCATTTTTGTTTCTGCCTTTTCCTCTCTTATCCTATAATATTTACAATTTTTATTTCTATCTTTATTTTATTTGATTTCTCCAAAATGTACCTAATATTAGTACACTATGCAAAACAAGAGACCCTTTTTTTCTCACTTGTATAGAAATATTGAATTGAAATAAATTGAAATTGAAAATTGAAATTAATTATACGTTTAATTCTGGAACAAAGAATTTTAGGTAATTTTTTTTTAATAAGTATTTTTTATAAATAAAAGTTGCGACTCATTGTTTCGACACAGATAAAATAAAAATATTTGTTAGTATTGATTTAGCTTAATTGTGCAGCCTTGTTGAAAAAACGATACAAGTTATTGTACACATCGTCTTGTAACAGTTCTAACACATTGTTTAAACTCAGAAACACACTGATAATAAAGTAAAATATTTTGATATTTGGAAACTTAAATGTGGAACCATATTGAAACAAATAGGCGAGCTTAAAAAGTATTGTACACATCGTTGTAACAATTACCACACATTGTTTTAAATCAAAAATACAATTATAATAAAGTAAAATATTTTGATATTTAGTAGGTTAATTTTACCTTAGAAAAAAGATAAGAGCTTTGAAAGTATTATACACATCATGTTGTAACAGTTCCAGTACATTGTTTCAATACGAAATACGAAAACACAATGATGATAAAGTGAAATATTTTGATATTTAGGAGCTTTATTTTGCAACTGTGTTTGGAGAAATATAAGAGCTCTTTAGATATTATACACATCATGTTGTAATAGATCCCATACATTGTTTCAACTTAGAAACACAATTATAATGAAGTAAAATTTTTGGTATTTAGTAGCTAACTTTTGCGTTGGAGCACAGATAAGAGCTTTCAAAGTATTATAAACATCGTGTTGTAACAGTACCAATACGTTGTTTCGGCTTAGAAACACAATGATTGTAACGTTAAATATTTTGATATTTGATAGCGTAGTTGTATAATCTTGTCATTACAAATATATCAGCTTATACGCATCTTGTACGCATCTTGTTACCGTTGCCACACATGGTTTCAACTTAGAAACAATGATATCATTTCTTGTTACTCAATGTGTCGTAATACTTACTACAATCATAGTCACAATGCACGAAAACACTGAACTTAAAACTAATTTTTCAATTTGCAACGCATTTATTCGTAGAACTTCTAAACAGTGTCTGCCTTTACATAAACAAGAGGCCGACTACGGGCCTAGATCTGTCTGTACCGCACGTTGTTGTCGTACCCATAAACCTACTAAAAAGGAATCGTATTCGCCTCTTGACGACAGTCTTCTTCTTATGGCGTGTTCAAATTCTATAGAATCCATCACTGCATTCCTCTACGACAGATCAACCTTATGCCCTGTTGCTGTTGGAATGATGCGATTCCTCGATATGTTGCAGCAAATCGTATCATAATCGCATTGCAGAAAATTGCAACCAACGCGCCCAAACTGGATGAATGAATGTCATCCTTTGTGGTTTGAAGACACGTCGTGCAACGTACAAAAGTATGTTCCGTCTGGCTCTGCAGGCGTGTGGGTGTAGGTTTTAATCAAATCACGTCTTTTAATGACAGCTCCATAAATGATACGGACGACATTTAGTACACCGAGAATGGCAGACGAGTTCCCACAACGCAACAAACATGCAAATGCATCATTGCCATGTCAGGCATAATATCCAACAGGCATTTCAGCCAGTGCTGAGCCAGTGGTGGTAATTATTTTCTAATTAAAGACTTGAATTAGTCATGCAGTCAGTCGCAGATGTCAAGCAACGAATACAAAAAATAAATAAAATAAATATCGTGTGTGTGTATGGTCTTGCGGCTCATCAACTTACATTCCTTTTCTTGTAGTTTTCCTCCTCATTGGTGGTACAAGTATCCTGATTGGGTTTAGCCACGTTTGATTGTTCCACTGTGAACTACCTGTGTAGGTGGGTGGTATATGTGAATAGTTCACCGAAATAGGCAACACATGGACATATGCATTAAGAGTGGAATGAGCATCAGGCACAAGAGTGGGATATATCCTAAGATGCGCCAGACTATGCATTACCTGGAGTACCTGAGCTGTGTTCCGTAATTAAGCAAAAAAGAAAGAAAAGGGAAACTTACGTTTCTCTGTATGTTCGCATAGCCGGATGATAGTGGGCGTCTGGACAAAAATAAATTATAATTAAGCGAACGAAATGCAGATGCAAATGAGACGAAATGTGCAGATTACAGTGACAATATGGCTACAAATGTGTCATTCAATGGACAAAACCTTCATTTCACGTCATGTCATGTCATTGCAATTAATTCCAATTGAAAGACTAGTGTGAGTGGGAGTTTTGTGGTCGAATTAAGTTATGTAGTAAGTTTTAAGTTGAATAGTCAGTTGTTAGTAGCAGAAAAAGTGTTTGAAGTATAGAATAAGTTTTTGTTTACAAAGTATCTACTAGCGATATTTTGGATGAATTAAGTGAATAGAAAGCAATTTTATTGCTGTAGAAGTTTGACGTCTGTGCAAGACCACAATATTTTATATTCCGAGTATGACGTGTGTCAAGTGTCGCGTGTGGCGCGTGGGACGGATTGAAAATTTAATTTTTCCACTTTTTTGAGGTCCTTTTTAACCAACTTCCACATGATTTTGTAATTTTTTAGGTCAAAAATAGCGTTTTTTATATTCCGAGTATGACGCGTTTCGCGTGTGGCGCATGTGATGGGTTGATATTTTTTTCGACTTTTTTGAGGTCATTTTTAACCACCACAACCTAGATAGTTGAAATTTTGTGAGTATCTAAGTCCAAAATAACTTTTTTTTATGTTCCACGAATGACGCGTGTTACGTTTTGCGTGTGTGGTTTAAAATCTCGTCATTTGAGGTCTTTTTTAACCACCTTTCGCACGATCTAGAGGACTGAAATTTTGTGAGCGGCTCAATGTCAGAGGCCCATTCTAATATCCCGCTTTTGACGCGAGTCGCGTGTGGGGCGTGTGAAGCGTGGAAAATAGAAAATTCTTTGAAATAGCCCTGACCTCAAAAACAGATATTTTAGCTATTATTACCGAATAATAAGCGACTGTGTGGCGTGTTGCAATGTATATATAAAAGTTTGTATCCAAAAAACGAAGTTTTTTTACGTTTACTTGTTCACTCAATCTGACATACCCTGTAAATGTATACATGTACTGTGCACTTGCAGGTGGTTGCAGAAGGAGGATGCAAAAGGAATTCGTTGCTTACTAAAATTAAGGTCCCACATCAGCTCTCAGTGACATTGGGTTAAATAACAAAACAGCGAAGTGATAAATAATTGAAGTAAAGAAAATCACGCAAAAAACTTACGAACCGCGCTATGAGTATTACAATACTACCTAAGGTATCCACGCTCTTGCATGGTGGTCCATAATTGCAGGTGACTGCAGCTAGCAGCCGTAGCGTTTCACATTGCGCAAACTTGTAAGACGACCCCCATCGAGCAGTCGCCATGATAAATAACCGGCGGCAGATGGCATGGCACTCGGCGCATTCTTTGGAACATTAATGCCACCACCGATTGCATTTGTCATCCTCTTAATGGTGCGACTTTTGCCGTTTTTAGTTACACCGGCAAGTGTGGCCGCTGAGCGAACGGCTGACTTTAGCTGATCTGCAACCGACCGACCGACCAACCGCCATCGCATTATCATCAACTTTATTGACAATATGCTATTGACTGTGGGGCGAAAAGAGGATTTTATACCTCTTTCTTTTTTTTCTTCTGTTGCTTGGTTGGATAGCTTTATGGATGTAAATTTAGACAATCGCTGGCCTTAATTATGATAAATGTTACCTAAGATGGTATGTATTTAACTTTTATGACATCCAATAAAGCTGCAAATTATATTCTTTTTATGTCTTTGTCGAATATCGCAATAGCTTGAAAGTTAAAAATGTGTGCACGCTTCAGATTATCCATCTTTTCGTGTGTCTTTGCCTCATAATTGGATTTCGCGGTAATTACTCAAACTTTTTAAACGTGTTCACATAACCTAAATTTGCTAGTCGTAAGAAATCTTGATTTGTTATCTTCAGCATCATTACCATCACTATTAATGACTACCCATCTTAATTTGTTATTAATTCAAATTTACGGAAAAAAGTTGAATGACGTGAAATGTATTCATTACTAATTCCGTCACGTCCACTTACAAAAGAGAATGCCAGTTTTTGTTTAGCCAATTTCGGCAATTTTCGATTTTTATGGTTTTTGGCAAATTTATCTGCCTTGTAGACGAAGTAGTATATAAATTCAATATTAAGATAAGATATTTTAATTGCTTCCTCTTTGTTAAAACAAGATTCGAAATTTCACCAAAAACATGTAGATGTACCCTCCGATGCCAACTGAATCATATAAAAATGCAATTCCGCTTTGCCAAAACAAGCCAAACCACCATAATATCAATATCACTGATTTACTTTACATACTGATCAGTGCAGCACTTTAGTCTCCTTGTGATCGCGCGCTCGATCACACGATCGTTAAACGCAACATTAATAACTCAAGTCTCATGTGCCCACACCAATATCTAACTTTAAGAAGGAGGAGAGCGATTACTGCTTGACAGTAAAACTCACGTCGACGGCTGGGACGCAGAGACTATAAATAAAGTGGTCATGTCAAAATATTGATCGCATCAGACCGCGCCTCCCAAGAGTGTACCCATCGAACAAGACGTCTGGTCTTTTGCATACGAAGCGCCTAGCTTGCAATGCATTGATCGACGAACGACTCGATCCAGTCAATGTTTTCCACAAAACCCATCAAGTGCATGATAAGGGTAAAAAATCAACAGCAACAACAACAAAGAAAAATCCATACAAAAAGTGCACCAGTCTGCGACGTGATCACATGTAAGCGATACTTTGATATGCATGCATACGTGTGGTGATGGTCGTGGTGAAATGGAGGGCTGCATAATATGTGATGCTTGATTGGGACTCAGTGCATTTGTCTTCCGCGCACCATTCGCACATCACTGCCACTGCCATCGCACACCACACAGCATGGAATACGGCTTGGAGTCATGTAGCCTCTTCCTTGTTTTCCTCAGCAATGCAAAGAATAACAAAACACTTAATTACCATAATATTTATTCAATGTTATTGTTGTCGGATTATTGTTTGTTTGGTTTTGTTGTTTTTATAAGTTTTGATTGGTTTCCATTCAAACAATTAATGATCACAAAAAAGCACCCACACTTCTGGTTCATTTTTTCTTTTCGTGCTGTGGTTTGATCATTTCGATAAACAATCTGGAGTGCTTCTGTTATATTTTTTTAACGTATTTGGGCATTTTTTTCAGAATAAGTTAATTATAAAACTCAGGAGGTTTATTATTTGTTGTTGCCATCAAGCTGTGGATATCCTTTACCTACGCACCGACGCACACGCCATATTTAACCATTTATAATTTTTGTATTATTGCACTATAGAGGCCCTGTCTCACTTGTGCACCACATAAAAACAACAATTAAAGTCAAAGCAATGGACTTCTCCTAGAGAATTGTCAACGAAGGAGGGAAAATTCATTGCATCAACTGGAAAGGTTATAGCTACGAATGGTATGACGCGAGGCTTCGTACTTGTGCAGTTGCAGTTAAACGATCTCAACAGTCACAAATCCGTTGGGCCAGATGGTATTTCCCCATTAGCTCCCCATTAGCTGAAGAGGTGTTTTTTCAAGCTGACATTACCATTGCGTAAGCTTTTCCATCTATCCTATTCTTCTGGACTCTTCGCGAGAAGTTGAAAAACTGCCTTAGTCCATACCAAAAAAGGCGAGCCGTCGTCTCCTCCTTCTTCGTATCGACCCATAGCACTTACATCCATTCTTTCCAAGGTCATGGAAACGCTGATCGATTTTTACCTCAAGAAAAACCTTGAATCTCAGCTTATCATATAAGTTTGAGGAACGTCCCTCCACTTCTCATGTGGCACTCAAACAACCTTGTATGTTGAGCACGTTAAATTCTGACCTAGACAACATACAATCAGGAGAACACAATCGGGAGAATTCATACGAGTAGAACTTATCGCTTTCAAAACCAAATGTGGTCTCATGTCATTATCTATGAATGGCACTTGCATCAAGGAAACTGAAAATCTCGCAATTCTCAGTATGTGCGTTAACGACAAGCTTCGTTGGAATGACCACATATTTACCGCAGCCAAAAATGCTGCGAAATGTTAAGGTTTTCTAACCCGGTGCAAGAAATATTTCTCTCGCAGAAACGTTTCCTGCTTGTCAAGAGAAATAGCCAGTTGCATGCCAAATCTCCTTCAATTCAACCGCAATACTCGTGGCGCTCTAAATGCTCATCAGTTTACACTCAAGTCCATCTTCGGACGTAAACTTAAGGTCAGGGATTCGTTCTAAAGCCGTACAAGATGTAAATATGTGTAATGCGCTGCCAAACTATGTCTTTCCACATCACTATGCTTCACAGACATTCAAAACACAATCTTATAGACATCTCCTCTTTTATTCTCCTTTTCCTTAACGCCCACGCTGTGTCAAGCATAAAGCCGAGCATTATAAGGGAGCGAACCCCTTTACGCGTGCGCGAAGTACAAAAAAAAAGCGAAAACCACGACAAAGTCCGCAAAAACTGTTAAAAATCTGCAAAGATTCCTACGGATACTGAAAAATGAACTTCAATTGAAGCGATGCGAGATTCAAACAGCGCAGGATTTAGCAAAGGCTCAAAAGGCAGTTGGACTTGAGAGATGCAAAGTGATACAACGTCTGCAAGAACGTAACGATCTCATTAACTAGGTGATTTCTGATGAATAAAAAATATTTACTGTTCAACAGTTCAACATAAACAAAATGATCGTGTGCGGTTAGAAGGCAAGTCCAACGACAATTTGGACAATAGAGCTGCTCTTCGCAAACAAGCGCCAGCTTCTGTGATGGTTTGGGCAGCTGTAACTGCAAATTGTGTTGCTCGCTAGTCTTTATCGATCAGGCAGTCAAGGTGAATCAAGAAGTGTACCGGAAAAAGTTATTAAATGATGCGTCACTACCTTGGGCATACAAAAAATTCGGTAACAACCGCTATGCATTCCAAGAGGACTCAGCGCCATCATATAAAGCTCGTTTGATACATCAATTTTTACAAAAGTTACGTTCTAAATTTCATTTCTTTGCAATAATGGCCTTCATACTCACCAGACTTGAATCTAATCTCCATATGGCCAAACTTGGAGGCCAAGGTGTCGACTAAAAGATATGAAAGTATGGACGCATTGAATACAGCTTTTCTAGAGAATAGAGCAAAATACCAATAGGGCATGTTCGTGCAGCATGCAATGCCTTCGTTAAGAGACTCGACGCTGTTTTATGATTCTCTAAAAATTTTAATATAAATATTCTTAAATGACGAAATTACAGCCATTGTAGTAATACTTCGATTGCTGGCCCATGTATTTAAACATATGGGATCATAGAAATCAGTGGAAATTTTTCTCTCAAACATTTCCAGAGGGTAGTCTTATTCACTCTGAACCGTACATTAGAAAGAGGAGTCTTAGTGACTAAGACTTCGTAAACTTTACTTTCAATTAAAAAAAAAATAAACATGACGCCAAGAATTCTTTATTTTTTTTACAGAATGTGGTGAGCTTCATTCTCGTCATCTAAATGCCTTGAATTATCACATTTAAGAAATTTTTGGTATTAATTAAAAGATCATCATCATATTTGGCTCTACAACAGGGGTCCGGTCCTGGCCTCCCGCAAAAAGTCTTTCCGGACTTTCCGAGCAGGATCCTCTTCGCTCATGCGAGCTAGGTGTCCTGCCCACCGGAGCCTACCGAGCTTAATTTTCTTCACGATGTCGACATCGCGGTAACGCTCGTAGATCTCATCATTATAGAGTCTCCGCAATCGTCCTTCCGCACATACGGGGCCAACACTTCTATATTATTAATTAATAAAATGTATGGAATTAATGAAAGGATAAATATTTTAAAACCACTTCATTCTTTGGCTTATTGTTACATGTTCAAAGTTAATCATTAATCACGTACAGTGCTCCTAACTCACTCACTCATTGATGACATTTTTTTATACACACAACAGTCTTAAATTCTGCTCACAATCCTAGTGACTATGCGATGTGATGTGATGTGATTTCTATCTCACTATCGGAAATAGCCTTTGCAAGTCCCCTTACACGCCATCAATTATGCATTATTGTTTATAGTTTTTCTGTCGCAGTGCTGCCGGAGGGAAGTGTGGGCAGTTGTCGAGTTGAACGGGCAGCTGGTGCATTAGTGTAGGCATTTTTTTATTGTTGACATTTAATGCATTTAATTGAAATTTTTTTCTAAACATTCCTTGAGCCAGGAACGCGTGGCTTGCCGGCTGATCGGCTGGCCCGCTGACTGTGTGCATTCAGAGGGATCAGCTGCTCGTCGCTGGCAGTGATTATCATTAAATTTACAATCTCAGTAGTTATGGTGATGGTGTAATCCGCCGTCGTTTGGTTTTTGCTGTTTGCGTTGTCGATTGTCATCGCATCATTGATGTACGGCACTGTTGATGAGACTTGTGAATGCGTCTTGAAGTTGTACGACTCGGACGCGGCCGGACTCATGAGTCAATCATGACAGTTCAACTCAAGATAAAAAAAACTTTTATTTTCTCTATCTCCACTTAAGTTTTCATTTATTTTTTGCTTTTCATTAATACTACGTGACATGGTTGCATTTTAAATTTTTGTTATTTATTAAGGAATTTGTGTGTCGTTATTATTTCCTTGTTAATGTTGCCATTATATTCCTATAAATATTAATAAAAGTTGTCAAATGATTACTTGCGTTGAAGGTGCAGAAAATCCAACTTTTTTTAGTACGATTTTTAACAGTATCTGGACGCGCAAAGAATCACATTTCTCTACCTAAGGAAGGCCCTCGTCAGCTACATACTTATGTAATACTTTTCAATATAATATTCATTAATAAATTGCAAACAAACTGTAAAGACATCTGGACAAACTGTGTGCAAACGATCGTAGACATTTTAGAAGAGACAAGCACAATGCTTATATGAAAACCGTGCATCGAGATTGTAAATGGTTGGAAAATTAAATCAAATTAAAGATTCAGAAGTTAGCAAAAAATTCAAAAGGAGATAAAATCAATTAAAGGACATCCGCAGGATATTGGTAACATGCACACAAGGTAAACAAGGATCAACAAACACTGATGTGGTGGATGAATTGTCGTTAATCGATAATAAATAAATCCGGTCTAGGTCACCACCTAAAAATCTCTCCTTCGGTCAAATTTCGCGCCGATATCACACATCCATCATAATCTTAATCGGCTCAACAACCGTGGTCCTGTCCTGTCCTCCCGCAAAAAGTCTCTCCAGTCATCCAGTTTTGCATCCCTAAACTCTGGTCATCCCGGTCTACACCATCCTTCCAGAGTAGGCTTGGCCGGCCTCCCTACTACCGCAGGATCCTCTTCGCTCGTGCGAGCTAGGTGTCCTGCCCACGGAGTCTACCGAGCTTAATTCTCTTCACGATGTCGACATCGAAGTAACGCTCGTAGATCTCATCATTATAGAGTCTCCGGAATCGTCCTTCCTTACATACGCGGCCAACAATATATATATATATAAAAAGATGGTGTAGTGAGTTTTGAAACTCTAGACATTTTTCCATCATCTGCCTGTTCATTTTTATCGTTTAGCTCTCCGAGGCTTCTCTTTTAAATCTGTATTGATGCCTTTATGACTACCTTGGAATTGAAATTCCACATACAAATGAAGATGTTTCCTTTTGGTATTAAATTGTTGGCAACGTTTAGTTGACTATTGTCCCTTTTCTGCTCCTTAGCGTCCTGAACTGGTGCATTACACTAAATTGTGGCATGTAGTAGACTTCGTTTTTCTCACTACCAGCTCATTTCATGCATTGATTATAATTTAAGTTATAATATAACTAAATTAGCATCAATCTGTGATGCACCCGCTGTTACTTAGCCATGTTTCAACACACTCATTATTCGTAAGCACACTTCCTGCACTCAACCTGATTCATATTTTATTTTGTTGAATTTCATTATTAATTTTTTTATATATATATAACTTTCATTTAACATTGAGCTAATGCAAAACATGTTTAATCTCCTTGCATGCAAGAACGACGATGTTATTAACTAATTAATTTGTTGTTCATCATAACTCCCCTGATGGATAGTGCTAATTTTCATTGGATTGCCTGTCGCTTTATTATGTAAATTGCCATATTCACTAATTAAGTTTTACTCACTGTTTCCCCTGTATGCATGCATTTAACCATAAATATAATAAATTAATTAAATTATTAATACTTGTGGAAGCATAAATAAATTTCAATTTAATTGCTTGAGCCACATGGCCTGTGGCAAAAATTACATTTAAAACATAAAACGTCAATTTATTCGCTTTAATTCGGAAATGACACATTCGTGGTGAAAGGATAACGAGGTAATCATCATCTGCTGAAAAAAAATCAGATTATATGTTTTATTAAAAAACATTAAAAAAACCTATAATGGTTATTGCTGATGATACTATCATCGATGCAAAAATAATCAATTGATGTTCTTGTTGCTTAATCGCACCATCAAGTAAAATGCTCGCCACTCTGTGATAAATTCGTGTTAACAACAAATGTCGTTTGTTTACTTCGCCAGTTTTTCAATCAATTCTTCTTGATAATCCAATTGTGTCAATTAATCGATCGAATAGCTAGTAATACCGCCCAACGAATAGTGCTATGATTCTGACAACACAACAACTAAGTACTATCCTATTGAGGGAATACGTTTTTTTCTATACTCAAAATGGTAATCACTGTCTGTGACTGACTGACTCCCGTTTGCTTTGTAGATTTCACAAACCAGATAAGACATTAATCGTGAATTGCTTCTGCTGGCCTGCAGCAATTAAGCGCGTGATTACAATGTCCAATTTACTCGCGCCTGCCTCTGACGATAGTTATGATTGCCATTTAAGCTTACAATGGAATTTATTGATTTTATCCTATCACAGAGTGTTGATGATAAGAACAATCACATAAATGTCACATTACAATATATCCTGATTAAGCTGATAAATCCCTCTAAAGGGGCAAGAATAGCAGAAAATTTTATTGCAATTTTAATGTCAGTCCATATACCTTTTAACTCAATTTCTTTTTGAAATAAAATCATTAATCAATTTGCCTAATGTCTACTCGTCTCTTAGAAAAGCTCATTAATCAAATGCAAAAAGGATAGTTAGCAAAAAAGTTAAATTTATTCATTGATTTCCGTTTTAGTTTTAGTTTACAGTTGCGAAAGTGGTTTCTATCTATCTGTCTGCCGATGATATTCTAAAGTCTTAAATGATCGGTTAAGATTTTGATTCATTTCATAGTTCGATTAAATGGGGATATGATTTAGTTTCATTGAGTTGGGTTCTTTTCATTGGAAAGTAGTTTCATACTCATATAAACAGAGGGTAGTCTGGAAGTTTTATACTGTGACATTGAGTGTGGTTTTGACATATTGGAGCATTCATTCTATTTATCAAGCTTGACTTCACCCTGTTTCAAAATCTAAAAATATTTCCGAGAAGTTCGAGAAGATATTTATCAAGCTTGATTTCACCCTGTTTCAAAATCTAAAAATATTTCCGAGAAGTCCCTTAAGGGATGGGATCAATTTCTATTAGTATTAAAAGTTAATCGGCGTATTCATTCCAAAGCACATCCCAAACCTGTATATATTGTTACGAAAATTAGGCATCAGAGTTGGTAAAGGATGTTGTAAATAAAAACACAAAACAAGTTTATTACTTTACAATTTAAAACTTTAATTAACAAAAAGTTAAATGAGCAAAAGTTTACAAATTACACTGGTGATTACTTTTTATGCACACAAAACCACTCACAACACTTGTGTTTCACTTAGGTGGTAGTTCTACCTGCTTGCGAGTACTTTTAAACTTTTGTTGAATCTGGAACTGGCCATAAAATTTCCTGCTGCATATAGTAAGTCAAAAGAAGCTGCTCATCTTTTCTACTGTTTTCTATTCGAACAACCTACAGAGCGCCAGATTTTTCTGGTAAGTTCCTTATTTACAACTCACCATTAGTCTATAACTTCTTTGTACAAGTATGTACACACTTCCCGTGTATAACTGTTATATATAAAAGATAAACAATATTACTGAGCCATGGTTTTTAGTACAATGTTTATTCTAGTAGTCTACTGATTCAAGATTCAGGATTACTCAGCCTGATTGTATGTCATGTTTTTTAGTACATAATTGCATAATCCTATTGCATTTCAAAGCAAAGGTTTTTATGTACGAGTACGTACAATTTGTGTATTCGGATTTCCGTGAACACCGTCAACAGTGGGCATAATTCCACGGTCCTCTTCGGACATGGATTGGTATACGTCAGTCAACGTCTATCTCAAGAGATGTACCAGTATTGATTCAATGGTTAGAACAGGACCAATCTTACATACCTGCCCATCTTTGATTCACGACACCGCCCGCACCGGTTACATCAGGTCGGTCACTGACGTACTAAAGAAATTGGTCACACCAGGGGCGGCTGATGTACCAATGCTAGTGCTCTACCCGCATTTGGGTAGTAAACCACCAGCCACTACGTGTCAGAACGACACTAGGACATCAACCAAAAGTTGGCACAGACTTAGCTAACCTCCAACGAGGTCAACCCTATCCTTGGGCATCCGTGATCAACTCACGAACTTGGTGAGATCTGACATTAAAGGCATCAGCTCGTTCATTATAAAAGCCTGGGCGTAGCAAAGCTAACCCTGGCAGCACATCATACAGACTCTCGAACCCAATAATTTGCCACTATCCCAATAATTAGAAACTATCCCAGGCAACATCACGGTCCTGCAGTTTTACGACTAGGCTGCTTAATACGAAGGCATCGCCAATTCTAGAAAATCTAAGTACTAGCAGCCTTTCCCTATTTAACTGCCGAGATTACCAAGTATCAAACCCATCGATGAAGTAAGATACAGCGTTCCCCTCCGGGGAGTACGAGTATGTACAGTCCTATAAACGAATTATATTTTCATTTTCCTAACCATATATACGAGCGTACTAGTTTGCACATACTATTTAAGAATTAATCAAGCCGAGTAGTTGGCGGAGGCCCTGGTTAAATTCAAATCTGATAAACTTAACTTCTATCCAGGAAGTGCAATGGAATTGACGCGGAAAATGAAAAAGGAAGTGAAAAAGGGCGATGGCTGATATGGCGAACAGAAACAGCGTTTATTCGGACTCGGATCCGCAATAATGTTTAATTTGCCAACATGAGCCTGAGCTCAGGCCTCCAGAGAGGAAAGAACCAAAAATAGAACAAAATCCGTCAGCCAAATCGATAATATTGCGATCGACTCGAGACATGCTCCACTATTCTAGGTATCCGGACCTTCCTAGCAACTGAATCGGATCACTACCCAGTTGCAGCCAAGCTGCGATTGCGGATATGTGGGTTAGAACTACTGCAAAAAAATATAACGTCGAATGACTGGAATCGTAAGAGACTGCCAGAATCGTCGTCGAACTCGTAACAACTCGAAAAATCGTATCCAATTGGGAGGACCTGAGACTACGCTGCGAACAAGCCATCACAAACGTCGCTACTAATGTATTCAACCAACACTACCACAACGAAAGGACTCCACTTATGACGAATGCAGGCAGGTGCATGCACCGAAACAAGATGCGTACTTACCAGGACGAGAGCTTCTCGTGAGCTGTGCACATCTTAAAACCTTCACAATTACCATTGAGGAGTCTAGAGTGCTTATTTAGCTCTTTTGTGACCTGGGATAGGGTTTTTATGACCTCTACAAAACTAGCGGCAAATATGTATAGCTTTAAAGCGAGATATCATGTACGATTCAATTGTAAGAAAAGCGCCAAATTCAACACTAACAATGGAGCACGTCAAAGCTCTGTGCTCTCACCTGTACTCTATTTTATTTTTATTTTATTGTGGTATGCATCGCTCCTGTAGTTTTGAACGGCTCAGCTCAGCATATTTGTTAGGTGGACATAAATTATGGCTGTCTTTGCCCAGGTTGTCTGACCGCAGAATGTTTATCGTAATCTCTCTTTAATGTTCCACAGCACTGTCTGTGATTCCACTACGAGGCTTACTTTCTTATCTGGACAGGTTTCTGTTTGAAGTTTTCGGATTTGACATGATCTTTTTAAAAAAAACTTCCGAAGAGAAGCTCTTTCTCAATTTCTTCAATCGCGCTCAAGATATAAGCTCTACAAAACTAGCGGAAAAATAATTAGCGAGATGTCGTGTACGATTCAATGGTGAGAAAAGCACCAAATTTAACATCAATAATGGAGCACGTCAAAGTTCTATACTCTCACCTGTACTCTTTATATGGTATGCATCGCTCCTGTAGATTTAAAAAGTTCGGCCCAGCATATTTGTTAGATGGATATACATTTTGGTTGTCTTCGCCCAGGTTGTCTGACTGCAGAATGTTTATCGTAATCTCCCTTGAATGCTCCACAGTACTATCTGTGATTCCACTAAGAGGTTTGCTTTTTTATCTCGACAGGTTTCTGTTTGGAGTTTGCGGATTTGACTTGATCTTTTAAAAAAAACTTCCGAAGAAAAGCTCTTTCTCAATTTCTTCAATCGCGCTCTGTATTTTTTGTTTTGCACGTCTAAAGCTATGTGCTATCCTCATAAAATGAAAGCGTCTCATAACCACTAAATACTAAAAAATATTTTATATAGTTTTTTTTAAATTTAATTGCAGCATATGCCATAAAAACGCACCTCGTTCAATTCAAACAAAAAATTCAAAATAAAAATAAACAAAACAAATTGTATCGAGATTGCTGCCAACAACAAAAAATATTCAAGCACTTGGTGCACGAGGCGAAAGTTATTTTTAATGTTCTGCGTCCAATCATAAATACTTGTGTAATTACAGCAATATCCTTGCTGCTTTGGTTATATGTACTGCGCTTAAAATTTCTATATCTTAGGGTCACATACCATTCATGCAGTGCTGTTGTTTCTACATTTGGAAATTGGAATTTGGAAAACCACAAAACAGTGAATGTTTTTCAGATAACGTCGCAGCAATAAATGAATGGCGGTTTTCCATAGGGAAATTTAAATAAAATAAAATTTTACATCCAATTGGCAGGGAGTGATGGTTTGTGAGTTTGTGGTGGGTGGTGGTAGTATGCTCGCCTCGTAGTACAACGTAATCAAAGAGAATATTATATTCTCATAGGGTGAATATGCAAAACAATGCGCAGAAACATTCAATTTTGGAAATTTATTATTTTTTCGGAATAGAGATGGAAGTGGACTAACTAACATAACAGCGGTAGTTATGCACATTTGCGTCCATCCACTTTTTTTTGCTTATAAGTAATTGAATTAATAGATTGCTTTGAAGCACTACATTGCATTTAATACAATGAATGCAATCCTTATTAAAGGAGCTATTGCAATTATCCTAGTATATTTTGTGATTTGAAAGTGAAAGTTTCAAACGAAACGAAAACATCAGCTTTTTTAAATATTATTTTATTATTTGTATAAATTAACTGTCAGGACAAGAACTAAAAATTTAATTATTTTTAATCAAATATTTAATGTGCCAGTTGAAGCTCGAATAATGATTGACTGATGTGATGAGCATGATGAATGAATGGGCGAATGTATTACATATTTGGATACTATTTTTTATCTAACCGTTGAACGTTGCAGAAGAAATTTATATTTAATTCGCTTTAATACTCTTTATATCAGTCGACGATCATCGGCGCGCTTTTCCCAATTCCCTTCCTTGCAATCATTATCATATTTGGCTCTACAACAGGGGTCCGGTGCTGGCCTTCCTTGCAATGCAACGAGAAATAAATATAATGCTGTATAGTTTCTATTTAACATTAAATTTAGTTAAGAGAACGTTTGTGTAAATGCAAACATTTGTAAATGTTTACTACTATAATCTTTAAAACATACTTCATTCCATATTAAATAAATGTTTGTCTTTATTTAAATCTTGAAGCTTTACTTTGATAGTAATCCACTACACTGTATAAAATGCAGTTGGACTTTTTCCTTACCGAAGCAAAGACTTCTTGTCACGGTCCTTCTTTCCGTAATTGGCGTCCTATCAGCATCACATTAAATGTAAACAATCGATATTAATTAAAATCCACAACACTGCCTGCAGCGTCTGGGGTTTAATGCCTTCGTGTTCAATCTGCATATTCAGCTCTGTGTCGTCAAACAGCCACATTCATATACACAGTGCAGCTTTTAAATTTCTCATTGAATTTTATTACGAGAGGCTCGTTAATTGTATATGAATCGAATATCTGCGATGCCATTCGATGTGGGAATGCCAGCGCGTGCTCCACACAAATACGCACTTGTCTGCAATTACAATAATTATTCGCCATTATATGATCGATTGTGAATTTCACACCTGTCTGTTTTCTGCGGCGGCTGCATTCTGCGTGTGATGTGGTCTTTTGCATGTGTGCTGTGTGTGCACCCAGGACAAGAGGGAGAGAAAGTAAGCTCCGTAGCTACTGCTATAGTTCCTTTAGTGCGACGGTGCGGAATCAGCGCTCCATCGTACACCATGCATCACCACGTCAATGCGCACAGTTTGCCCCGTGTACTAAGCGGAATGCTGATCTCGCTTTAAGTGTGAAAAAGGCGCGTCATTGTTTTACGTTTTTCTGTACTTGTGCTTGGCCGATAGAGTCAAGAGCGGGATTTTCACTTTAATTCGCGCTTTTGA
This sequence comes from Nephrocerus scutellatus, assembly GCA_947095585.1. Classification (NCBI taxonomy): domain Eukaryota; kingdom Metazoa; phylum Arthropoda; class Insecta; order Diptera; family Pipunculidae; genus Nephrocerus; species Nephrocerus scutellatus. The sequence continues at coordinate 125,431,969 of OX352761.1, read as the reverse complement.
ATTCATTAAGTGTACCTATTACTTCGATCCTTGACGATAACAGCTCGTGGCGCCGCGGCTACTGTTTGGAATCTAGATACATGCCGCAGTGTATCATGGGAGCATGTGTTTGTGGGTTGCATACATACCAGCATAGAAATAGTAAACAGAGGACCAGTGTGTGAAAGTGATTTGTAGATGGTTTAATGATATGGTGGATCCGACAATGTGTCATCACCAGTGCCATTGCCATTGCCATTCAGAAAATCGTCGTCAACTGGAAACAGTAATATGAAAAATATCCAATTAAAAGCTTTGATTGTCATCTATAAATATGGTGAGACATTAAATGATGATGTTGTTGTTGAATGTTTATGATAGATTGATAGATTGATAGATTGATAGATTGATAGATTGATAGATTGATAGATTGATAGATTGATAGATTGATAGATTGATAGATTGCTAGATTGATAGATTGATAGATTGATAGATTGATAGATTGATAGATTGATAGATTGATAGATTGATAGATTGATAGATTGATAGATTGATAGATTGATAGATTGATAGATTGATAGATTGATAGATTGATAGATTGATAGATTGATAGATTGATAGATTGATATATTGATAGATTGATAGATTGATAGATTGATAGATTGATAGATTTATAGATTCATAGATTCATAGATTGATAGATTGATAGATTGATAGATTGATAGATTGATAGATTGATAGATTGATAGATTGATAGATTGATATTCATAGATCAAGACATAATCTTGTAGACAGATGGTCAAGCTTAACAGAAAAAATAAAACTAAAATAGACTCACCTGCATTAAGGTGTTGTGTTGTAATTAGTCGCACTTAACGCGTATCTATCCCCCTCGGCGAATCAGTCAGTCACCTTGTTCAATTTAACGTAAACTTTTTAACACTATACTCAAAAGCACATCGTAGATTCTCTTTGATGTTTCTTTACTTCTTTTTTCTGTTCTAAAATTGGAATTTTGTTTCCACTTCTGGATGCAGCCTGCATTAAGTGAATTTAATGGTGAATATCTTGAGGACACTTGCACAGAACATACACCTTTTTTGTCGTTTTGTGTGTCATCCATCCATCGTCTGCTCCTTTTACCTTAAGCCCTCACAAATTTCTTTATCCTTTGTCCGAAAATATCCGTCATACCTTCAAGGCTTTTGCGTCCTCCATAGATATGTTCTCATTCTAGAAATATAAAATATTCAATTTGCACAGAACGTCCCATGTTTGGTTTCATCTTCAAGTGTTATCAAGTCTGTTGTGTGTGTTTTGTGCTGTGTCTATTTATAATATTTGGCCTTATCTGTCCGAAATTTGTTTATTCTTGTTTTTGTTGTTGTAGTTGTTTGTTATTACATATCCGTCTCTTATGGACAGCTCTTCCAATTACTCTTCTAAACATACTCGTACATAAAATGACCTGTCCAAAGGATAAATTTTCATTGTAAGTCTTGTTGAGTGTATGCTTGTTAACTAGTTGTTTGGTTTGCTATGTAATTACATGTTCGTAATATATATAAATATGTATATATAAGATAAATAACCATGTTGTGTAATAAAACAATACGTTTGTTTTTTGTTATATAATTCCGTTTATTTTTGTCTTTACTTTTCGACTGATTACATAAACTAAATGAATTTTCTTTTTATTTCAGGTAAGTTGCATCTTTTGCGTCTTCGTGACAACAAAATGGATTTTTCCTGGTGTGAGTTGTTTTAATAATATGTCAACATAGCTAGGTCACATTACCATCTGAGTATTTAATATTTGGTTGAAGAACGCTAGATCATTGAGTTTAAACTTCATTTTCTGTAAAATACATATATGTACATTGATTAGCTTGACACATAAGATTTTGTTTAATTACAATTGCATTAAATTTATAAATCTGGGGTATTCGATTAAGACGTAAAAAAATCAGTTCAGGAGACTATAGATTTTAATCAAGTTTCTATATATACATTCTTAGTCCCCAATGTCTAAGCTCTAAGGTATAAAGGCTTAGGACTGGACCTTACTGAGAGATATAAAGCAAACGTTTAGTAAATTTTAAAGAAGACAAAAAAAATCGTATCTATGGTGCTTTGGTCTGTGCGCTTATGCTACGCTTAAATCTTAAGCGTCTATTGTTTAGCATGATTTTATTTAAAGTTTATCAGTATTTTTATTTTTCCCGTATTTTTTTGGAAAAAACCAAACTTTAAGTCAAAAACTTTGCTGCTGTAAAAGTTGTCCAACTGCACGATAGTCTATAACCAATATCACATTATGCTGCATCGTGGCCGTGGTCGAGGACAAACCAATCGATGATTCTGTCTGATGAGGAGCTTTATTCGTCAGCAAAGGCCGATCAGTGCTCGCGCGATGTATTCTGATGCAGTTTCTCTGCCCGCCAACGTTCGATTTTTGCGAGCTACATACAAACCACAACTTCAATAAACACACACACTCTCTCTGTTTGTGTTGTGCTGTGCAATACATACAATAAAGTATATATATATAAAAAAAATAGATGAAATAGACGTGCCGGCAAGGACGATTTTGCGTGTACCGTGAAATTGCATTGTAAAATCGAATCAGACCAAACGGAAATTCGATTTTCGTCTATGCTGGTCGCAAAAGGAGGTGGAACATTTTAAGCGCAGCAATGGTAAAGGACGTCATCATCATCATCATCATCGGCATATCGCGCTGCATCAGCCTGATGCATTTAACCAGAAAATCTCTTCTCCAAATAAAATGGCTGGCATAGCTCCCGCACAGAGAATGATGAGTGCTCGCTGATACTACACGGTTCGTGATGAGAACGACCTTTTGGTAGTATCTAGAAGAGGACATCTAACGAAATGAGAAAAACACCATTACAACTTGTACCATAGAAGGACAATAACCCGCGCTAGCGATGTCCTCGTGTCGTCGTTCATTCGTTGGATCCACCTACCTATGGTCTCGATGGATGATGGTGATGGTCTTATGCCACATCAGCAACAGACAAATTAATGACTTTGGTACGAGTCGAGTAAAATGGTTTGCTTTTTTTTTGTTTTCTTATTCTCTTGGTTGTTGTTCTTCGATTTTGCCACAGCCGAAAACATGAAACGCTTTCACTATCAATGCAGCCAGTGAAATAAAATGGATGAGGGCAACATTTAGCAGAAATTAGAAAAAAATGGTAAAATTTCATAGCAGATAGCAGTCCGTTCGTCCGAATTTTCATAGCTCCTGTGTCATTAATTCATATCATCACACACGTTCGAACAACCCTTTAGGGCCAGGGGGGATAAAGGTGTCAGTCTAATTAGCATATGTCTACGCGTGTTATTGGTCGATAGAATGCTTAATGAATTATGATGATTGCCTATCGTGTGGAACTGAGGATGGCGTTATCGCTAGCGCTGGCACGCCACAGAATATCCTCATTCGAAAGTAATGAACATTGCAGTAATTGCGGATTGTAATTCCATTCCGAAAGGGTAATTTTCTCAAATGGTGGACCGACGACCTCCAACCGCGTATTTCTATATAGATTCAAGGGCGTCCCAGCAGCAATCCTTCACGTTCTATGTTATGTCGCTTTTGGATAATTTACCTTAATGAATGTAACAATTGAAACCGATGCAATACAATGTTAATTTTACAAGCGGTGGTGGTAGTAGTGCGGTATGAGGGTGATGATGATGCCCGTAGTGTATTGATTAAATCTCTGTATTAGTGACTTGCTGGTGTCACCGAATCGATGAAAAAGTCAGGAATTGTAGCTTGTGCATTGTCTATACAGCCTGTTTTAGGTCATCAATTGTTTAAAAATCGATGAATTTTTTAAAAATTCCCCAAATTTCATGTAGTTTCTAGATATTTTTTATCTAAACAAATTTTAAATCATATAAAATTTGTCTTTACATCGATGTTATAGTTATCACGTAATAAAGAAAAACTTCTATTTCGTCATCATCTAACAAACTTTGGATCTCTTCCATGGCTTTAAAAAAAGTCTTGCCCTGCATAAAAATCATTTATTCGGGCCATTGGTGCATTTCCCACAAAGGAAATTTACTTCTAAAAATCATTATTATTTCGACTGACATGAGATCGCAGCAAGTAAACGAGTTTATTTTAAACTAGCTGAAGTGTCCGGCGTTGGCTGTGGCCCAGTGACCAACTCATCGCACCCATCGGCCCCCTCACAACCTTTCCACGCCTTCTTCCCAATAATCATTCATCACTCCCATCACCCCCATCAGTACCCATAGCCCATAGCCCCATACACATAACCTTACCGTCCATTTTCTTTCCACAGACCCAGTCCTCACCATGACGATCTCATCCCCTTCGTGGTGTGGTGTAAGCAACACACCGACCTCCCCCCATTAACACCAACAACGAAAACAACCTATTTCCTTTCTACGACGTTCGGTTCTACGCTCCGAAAGGACTCCAATGCTTATCCAAACACTGGATCAAAGATAGTCAACCCAGCTACAGACCTGTAGATGATACAACAACAACAATAACTCAATGTTCCCCTACGACACCAACTCCCTTCCCCCAAAAGAAATAAAACCCCACAATCGAACACCCCACCAACTAATCGGCCATCACCCATCGAACCCCTCACCGTAGGAATATCTCACCATCATCAGCGCCACCAATTAAAAAAATAGAAGTATACAGAAACACTCCCCACGATCAATACAACATATATTTACATTTTTATTGAAATCGGTTCTGTAGTTCTTAAGTTTATCGGGTACGTACAAACACGTCTCTTTTATATCCATATCCAAACTATCAATAATATCAATATCAATATCAATACTAATATTATAAATGTGAAAGTAACTCTGTCTGACTGTCTGTTACCTTTTCACGGGTAAACCGCTGGACCAATTTGGCTAATTTTGTAAAAGGTACGTAGTAGTCCGGGGGTTATTATAGGAACCTGCAAATTTGGAAAAATCGGGAAAAACTTGGAAAATTCGGGAAGAACTGAAAAAATGCCGTTTTCCATGGAATTTATGTATGAACTCGCGACCATAAGTTACGACTCGAACACGTTATAGGATACAATTTTGGGTGAGTTGGTGGTAGGTGGGGGTGGGGCTCAACGGTGTGCGGTGGTTTCAGTGGTAGAGCGGTCAGTTTGTTTGGGTCAGTAGGTTGTGTGGGACAGCCAGACAACGCCTGTTATTTGAGCTTTTGGTGGGTCTAAACGGTGCCTTGGGGGTGATGGTCGGCAGGTCACGGGTAACGCCGGGGTAAACAACTTGTATTTATATATAGATATAAATAGAAACACTCTTTTAAAATAACGACTCAGATCGGATTGAAAGAGCAAACGTATTTGAATCAATATTTCTGACAGATAAAATACTATGCGGGTAATACCAAAAAACAATGTTTGTAGTTGAAGAAACGAACACAATGCAGAAAGTTAGAACAATGCAATCTTAAAAATTTACATACAAATTGTATTATGCAGTGAGAAATTAAAGCAATTTTTTGTATAGACCTTGCCCATATGGCCGACACTGCGACCTGAAAAGATATTGCATCAAAAGAGTGCGATTATTTTAAAAAGCGTATGTACCACCTCCCTAATGAAGGATAGTACGCCCTTAGTAGTAGTGTTTCTCAACGAAATATTTATTTATGGAAAATACGCCTCCTTAACCAAAGTGATGCTGGACATTAACAGCGAATGTGCTCGGATGATCCCTCATCTTTTAAGCATTCCGTATCTGAGCATAGATTAATTTTGTTAAGATGATACCGCCAGCCACAGTTACCTTAGAGAAAGCCTACCAGCTTTCTAATCTTATCCTTGTCTAGATTAAGGCTTTCCTTGTAAGAATAAGGCCTGGTTAATTTTTTTGGATTGTCTCAGCCCTGAGACATTTCCCAGTGGGCCAGGCGAAGTCTGTGTTTCCAATTATTAATCAGCGCTGTGGCGGCGGCAGCCCAGTTGACACCACAGTAGGGTTTAGGTCCTAAAATTAAAGCTTGTTTCACACTTTAAAAAATAATAATGCAAAAACGCAACAATGGTAAAAAATGGGTTAAGATTTTCTATCCGATTTGCCAAAAAATATGTCATAGCGTTTTTTAATTTTTGTATTCGCGCTGTTCTGGCGGGCTTTGTTTCGTGGCAGTGGGAAGCTGTAAAAAAGTGCAACTTCTATTCTGGCTTTAAACTGATGAAAGGATTAATTTGTAAATTTCGTAATCTTAAAAAAAGACAAATGAGTTTTATTTTTATTTATGTATCTATTTTATTTTGAATTAGGAATCTACTGTTTTTTTAAATGTTACTTAATCAAAATAGCTTCATAACCAAGTCTTGCACCTGAAAGTTTTACTATTTCGGCCTTGACATGTTCGCTAAATACTTCCATGTCATATGGGTACTTAGGTGAACTGGTTTCTTTTAAGTTCAAAGTTATTCCTCGAATGGCATCTGTTGCTTCCGTAATTATATCCGTTTTCTGGTTACGAGTCATCTTTCTACGCTTTTGAGTTGATGATGTGCCCGCTCCGCTTTTTTTAAAACTTTTTATTTAACTTGACTTTACCCCCTTTTGTCTGTATTTTCGACTACTTTGGGGTCCTTTTTAACCACCTTCCACACGACATAGAGAGCTGACATTTTGTGAGTGTCTAAGTCTAAAATAGCATTTTTATATTCCGAGTATGTAAGGGGCCAGCTATGATATCGCGTGTCGCGAGTCGCGTGTAGCGCGGGCGAATTATTACTTTTTTATAAATTTCTCCATGACTTCTCTGACGAAAATTGAAACTAATCGTTTGTCAAAGAAATCATAAGAGATATCTTAAAAGATGTGTTCACACTATCTGATTTAAGATTTTGACAGTTCATCAGAGAAGTCATATGAGTTCTCAGATGGTGTGAGGCGGCTTTTAGTAAATCTCAAGTGTCCAAATTAAGAAATAGATCTTGAACCGCATTCCAAACATCTCGTAAACACGATTCTCCTCCGCATTTTTGTTGTTGTTGATAAATCGCTTCATTTATGAAAAAATATTAACTTATTATTTAATTTATTGCGCAACAAAAGATCTAAAAAAAGAAACAAACAACCCACCGCTGTGCTTTTGTTGTTCATCTGAAGCCTTTCCATTCAAAGAAGAAGCTGAAATTGAGATATACGAGCGATTCGAAGACGTGTAGCGTGTTAAATTCGACACGCTCGCTCATGCTGTGGTCATCAATTATTATTTCGTATTGAAGAAGAAAAGAAAAGAAAAAAAGTCACATTGCGCATGCACAGCTGGCTTACACAGTGCATTTGCATTTAATGAAATAAACAAAAGACAAAACAATTTATGATGGACACACAAATTATGGGCGAGTCGGAGTCAGACTGCGTCCGATCATTCCAGTTTACAAGAAATTCGTTTTTGTTTTAATACTCGTATGTATACAGTGATGGATGGAGCCAACCAATTGTTACTATGGAAGGACATCTTTGCGGTTTGTCTGTTAATTTCTGTAATGTGAGTTTAAATTGGAAAAGAAAAAAAAGTGGCGTTGATACTGAAATACAGATCAGATGCTGCTGGTCAAACCATTTGGGCGTGGGACATAACAGCTTATATTGTGGCTGTAGAGAAGCCACTTTGATTGGTATGTGGGCTCTTTTGTTTGCATCTTGCACAGTGATTCATTTAATTTGTAAATTGTCATACTGATTTGTAGATTTAACTGTTAACTGCGATGCCGTTCTTTGGAATCGATAAAATCCATTAAGATAATTTGATGAGTCTGAGGCGATCGACCACCAGCATCATCTACCTCGTGGTGTTTCACATAAAACGTCATCTGATTTGATGACACAAACGTACACAAACGCAGTATTTATCTTTCGAGATCTGAGGAATCGGAGTTGAGATTTATTGATTTGATGCATTCTTAATACTCGTACAATAAACACGGTGCTCTGTTTTCTCCGAAAAAAACCCTAGAACTCAATACGTGCGATAAAGTACCAAAACTGTCTAATAAAATCCACATTATTCGTATTGTATGCACCCAAGACTGTTGCACCTTTTTACAGTGGGTATATATTTACGATACCCTCACGTTGGCTGTCATTGTAGCAGTCGAAGTACGATACGACAGAGGAGGATAAGGGAACACAAATTAACACGAATTCACTGTCGAGAAAGGTTTTTGATGATCGTAAATTTTTCATACAGATCTGGTCACATCACTCACATCAATAAGAAAATCAGCATTCGGAGTTATTTGTCTTTACATCACTTGTATTGATCATTACATATAACTTTGGCTTGTTAAAGCAATCAAAATGGACCAGCCTGTACAAAAAACAGTGTTGGAAGTTAGAGAGACTTTCACTTAATATTTCATCCTTATCACAATTGATTCCAGATTCTCCCATTGGCGCATAACACCTGGTCTTTACAAATTAGTTGACAGCAAAGTTGTTGCACTTGATATTTCCAAGGAACAGACAGACAGAGTCTAGCATCAAGCTCTTTTGTAGAAAATGAGAAAATAGAAATGCCTATGGGATCTTGAAAACTCCGCTTGATTCCAACTGTGGCTATCTTTCTGATCGTCTAAACCGTTCATTTATCTTTTGTCCACGGCATAAACGATGTTGTTCCCAAAGGCTCTGTTTGTCTTCGATACTCTTTCGCATTTTTATTAATGATCTCCTATCTGCTACTTCTAATCTAATTCGTAAAACCATACCAACAAGATAGTGGTCCGAGTCGACGTTTGCACCTCGGTACGTTCGTACTGTCATCAGGTTCTGGTTACGGATCAACACGGTGGGGTTCATTCTTTTGCTGACTAGAAATCCCACACCGAGCACATGATGTCTTGCATGTGTCATATTCTGATTTTTGTAAGACACCATTCCCCGTCCACCGCATCACCTAGATTGCTGTTATGTCAGCTTTATATTTAGACATGGTATCGGCCAGTTGCTCTGCAGCTCGAGCTCTATACATTGAGCCTACGTTCTATGAAAAAATTCTTAAATTGTTTAGCCGTTTTCGTTGCCGTGGTCGTCGTCGTTCATCAGTGTATCCAATGCTGATTTTGGGTAATAATAATTTTTTATGAGCGAGGATATTGGCCTCCTTTTTTTGAAGCGACTAGCCCAATCATTCAGCCATTCCTGTATTGGAGTAAAATTACCGGCGGCCACCACGTGGAGGTGTGATCGCACTTCCATCAGTCAGAGATAGTTACGGCCACTTGCAATTCTGGTGCATTTTGTGTTACTCCCCCTATTCTGCTGATGGCTGACTACCGGAACAATATTTTGCTTCCTCAGATTTACGAGGTGTTTCACCCTAAACATGAATATAAATGTATTGTGTGGTCAGGTACCTCCATTCAGTTGGCATAATATAGATCTGCGGGTTTTATCTTTTTAGTGACATTATTCTCCCGAAACAGTCGTTTCAGTCGTTTTATTGCTATTACAACCGCGTAGTACCAAAAAAATAGTTCATCCCCTCCATCCTCCAACGCATCCGCATTACTCGTGGCACAACGCAAATACTCCTGAGCCCAACTTTGGATGTACTGATCAATACAAAGATTCTTCCTTTAGACTCACAGCACACAATGTGTATTGTGAATTTCCGGAATCTCTCAAGACCATATACCTACCACCCTTCCCTCTTGATTTCCTTATTTTTTTCGTTCACACGTAATGCCTTGCATTATAAGAGCGCAAATCCTTTGAGCATTTTAAGGCATATGTTTACTGCTGCTCAGTCCAAGCAAGATTAAAAGTTAAATTAATACCTTGGCCAAGGTCAAGGAAGACAGAGAAATTAGCCAGCTCATATGTGATTCCATTCACATTCAATTGTTGTGTCGTCAAATTGTGATTGCATCTCTTCAAACTGTATACGGCTTTCTCATCACCAACACCAAGTATCCTACTTGAACAAGGGAAATGTTTAAGTAGGATTTTCGAAATTGCCTTGGACAACTCATTCTCATACATACCCTTACCAACTTAGTTGAAAACTGAAGAATGTAATATAAATCACGATAAACCGAAATCCGTCAGACACGAAGAAAGATAATTGATTTTCTGTCGACTAAAAAAAAAAAAAAAAATCAATCGACTTGGGGTCGATGAATCCTTATTGCGAATTGCAACAGTCTATATTGCAATGTCAGTCGTTGTAATTTCCGGATGCAGTATTATCTCAAGTCGAAGGATTAAGGATATTTACAATGGTGCAAACCGAGCAAACAGCTGAAGCAACTCACTTCAGCACAACTCTAGTTACTCCTGGCGGCGAATAAGTCCTGGGTTCTGATGATATTGTTTTGTACTTTTCTTAAAAAGAACTAAATTGAAAAACCAAAGTAGATAATACGAGAATGAAGAGAAGAATAAAAACCCGTTTCGTGATTAATGTAGCGTGGAATGGTTTCTGATCGTTTCATCTCTAGGCAAGTAGATATTTGCCAACGTATGGATAGCGTTCTAGTAGTTCAGGATTTATATGGATGCGTTAAGCCGTTTTTTCCACAAAACCGATAGCACAATGATTTTACAGTAAATGTATTAAGTGACTGTCGTTATTTCATCGTTTGGCGCTTTTACCTTTGTTGCAAAATCTACTCGTGTAAGATCCCATCAACGATTAAAGCAATTGTAGCTTTAACGTCAAGTGACGAAGTCTGTATCAACGATTACAAAGAGATCTGTGTATGTTTACCTTCATCTTCCTCATCAGTCATTCTATTGTCGAATGGGGAAATCAAAATATAGTATGTAGTACAAGTATAAGAAACGCTTCGTCTTACATTTATCTGCAATTATTGCCACAGTGCTAATAAGCGTAAAGTCCTGTCATTAAGACACAATTTTTGAAGACATTTTATTTATGAATAAGAAGAGTTTGGAAAAAAACACTTTTTAGAATTAAACGAGCTTTTTAAAAGGTTTTACTTGACCCCGTTTTGTATATATTTTTGACTACTTTGAATCCTTTTTAATCACCTTCCACACGACCTAGAGAGCTGAAATTTTGTGATTGTCTAAGTTCTTTTTTTATTCCGCGTATGACGCATGTCGCGTGTGACGCGTGTGATGTGGCTCGGTATAGACGCTAATTTTTTACTATCGACTTGCCTATTACTATCTTTTCCATTATCTATGAATTGCACCTACACCTAAACTAAAACATATCTTTCATTATATCTCTAAGATAATAATTCTGCACACTTCATCATCCGTCTCTCAGTTAGAGCGTAAAGAGCAAGTTAAAGGCTGAACAAATTAAATCAAAATAAGACTTTCAGCAAAGCTAGAATATGCCTAAAAAGTTGAAAGGCGTTTTTATGTTGCCAACGACTACAAAATACCTCAAATACAAAAAAATCCTAAATTGCCTAAAAGAACTATTGGAAACCTCAACCAACAATGACCAAGCTTGTTTCTAAGAGAATTTAAAAATTAAGTGATGTTCGTTGTTCGATCGTTGGAGGGGGTCAGTTGGAAGATAGTCTGTGGGCGGCTAGTTAGTGGGATGGCGTAGCCGAAAAAAACGGGTATTTCCGCTAGTTATTATATAGATGTCACAGATAAATTATACGATATTTCGAGAGAAGTATGCTTCTAAAGTTTTTTCATGATGTGGAACTGAGCTTTTTCAGGACCTTCTCAAAAATTCTAGAAATTTACTAAAAACTTAAGTTATTTTCTCAGCCATGGCTGCATAAAATAGATGAAAAAAACGAAAAAATTGTCTCTTTTGAATGGTTTCACATTAAATTTGACATCCACAAACGCTCAGAAGTATTCTTTCCCAAAAATATATAAACATTTTAAAAGTATTTCTGCACATACAGCATACTGTTTCGAAATAACATAAACTGATTTGGTTTAATGGTCAATTATATAAATATTAACAATAAAAATTGGTAATTTGTATGTGAATTTAGGTTTCATAAATATTAAATTTTGTATCAATTTTATGGAAATTAATTCTCATTTATTGAGCCTTGACAGTATTCCGGCAATAATCGTTTATAGTTATTACTGCTTTACGATAGGATTAGGGTGGCGTTACTGCCTCGATTAAGGAAAAAAATATAATTGCAATATTGTGGTCTATTACGCAACAGAACGTGAATAGCAAAGTGACCACCAAATGCCCTAACAAGACCTAAGCCTTCCATATTAAATAGGTTATTTAGAAAAAATAGCGTGGGAAGTATGGTAGTATGGTGGAGTGTTCAGGAGGACTGCTGCTGACAGATTGATCTATAATTGACAGCTGAAAATGGTGGGGTATAATTCCAATTAAGAAAGCCAACATTATATTTTAGGCAGTGATCCTAGCCCTTTAAAGCACTGGAGTCTTTTAATGTAAAATCAAAACTTGTGAAAAGTTGCCGCAAAGAACTTAAAGTTGTTTGCTGATCACTATGCCATTTGAGTTCACAGGCGCATTTTATTATTCTTTTAGTATCTAAGACAACTAATAGTAATATATACAATGCTATAAAATTGTTCTGGAAATGATGATGATAAATGATGATTATGCCGAGTAACGATTATGGAATCGGCAACTCCTCTCATTTGTGGGCTGTGACTGTGACAGATTAATTATCCGTGACTTCTATGTCAATGAAACGCGGCAGCTGTGTAGACTTACATGCTAAAATAGACACAAAGAAGAAGGGGAATATAGGCTGTTTACTGGTGTATCTTAAAACTAAAAAAAAGAGGAAAAAATCCAACAGCAGCTCGTTTTTTGAACCACACGCAAACAACACGAGAGTTCAATTAACATTTACACTCTCCTGGCTATTCAGCTCATACCGAATAACCTATTATTTATCGCTCGACTGGGTGTTTTGTGAGTAGGCCACAAAAGCAACAGCTCGTCGCTCCTTCATGTAATTTTCAAATCGGCATCCCAATTTAATTTTAAAATTACACCACCTGTTTGACTTAATCCCTCGTATTACATTCGACGATTTGAATCTCTGCCAAATCACACGTGATGGTAGTAGGTAGAGTAGGTACACGCCTATCACATAAACAAACTTGCTGCTCGTCCTGCACACACACACACAGCACCTGATAGTTATTTGTTGTGTAGTGTGGTATGTTGTAGGTGTTTAACTTCGAGGTGACTGCAGTAAGTCAGTGCTTGAGGAGCTTAAAAGAAATAACACGACATACTGCTGGTACTGATGGAAGGACACACCTTGGCCAACTAATTAGCACCCACATTGAAAAACTTTTCCATGTACATACTTGTATGTGTACGGTAGCTACAAATACTTATCGTGCTACTTATTGATTAAACGATGATGAAGTGCTTCCTGTGAACACACGTGATTGCAATTTAGTAACACGCTCACTTGCGGTTAAGTGAGAAAAGTTTCCTCTCCTCAAGCTCATGCCCACATGTGTACGAGTATTTCCAGATTAAGTTTTCGTGAGTGTTTTTGAAGGTATTTTTTATAAGGCCCTCCAATTAAATTTAAATGCAATACTTTTTTTTAGAGGAAATTGGTTTTCAAGACGAATTAAGTGCACGATTGTGCACATTTTGTTTATAATTTTCTTTGATTAAATTGAGTGAAACATTTAATAACTAAAACAATTTAATTAATCTGTGATAAGCAAGGGGTACAATTATCCAGAGAAAATTTGAACCTCTGGAGGTTGTATTCATGCAGATCGTCCACAGATCGGCGCTAATGTAAATGTACAACGATTCAAGAGAAGTGGTGGAATATAAGTATTTTTACGTTCTAAGTAAAAGTAAAAGCCACGTAGGAACATCCACAAAGCCATTTGGGTAACCCTTGATGGAGCTTGCCTGAATTAGATAGACCTCGCATCTATAGACTGCCGACACAACCCATTATATACATATACTCAATGAAAAGTTTCAAGAAACTTTCAATCTTGTAGAATGAAAATTGATACAAGCCGTTTCCCGCAGTAAATGCTGTCTTCTCCTGATCGTCGTCATGAATTGCTGCCTGCCAGTATCTGTTTTGAAGATCCAATGTACTAAATATTCTGGCACCCGATAAGGTGTCCAACGTGTCGTCTATACGTGGTAATGGATAACTATCATTCATGACATCGTTCAGTTTTCGATTGTCCATACAAAATCTCGTTGAACCATCTTTCTTTTGAAAGTACCACAGGTGAGCTTCATGGGCTTTTGGACTTCTCTATGATTCCATCACGTTCCATCTTCTTAACCAATGTTTCTACCTCTTGTTGCTTAGCAAGTGGTATTCGTCTTGGCGCCTGTCGAATTGTTTCTAAAAGATCTTGCAGATCTTGCAAAGGTCGGAGACTTAATAATGAAGAGAAAAAAATTCTTTACGGTGGTGTAGCAGTGGTTCTTGAACAACGTATTGTGTTATCACCAGATACATCATTTGGTCGTAATCTAGTCGTGAATCTGACTTATATAAAATAACTAAATAGGAATACATGAAATTCATAATGAAAACATTACTGACTCGTAAAAGAAGCAAAGTTTGTGTTCAGTTCAGTTTACCAAGGATCCCTGAGAGACGATTAATTTTCAAACAAAAAAAAATAATTAAATAAAATCTCCAGAAAACAAATTACCCAAAACTGTGTACCTTTAAATACTGCTCTAGTGATTAGCGTAAAAACTCAAGTGTTGCAATTTCCAGCATTGCTACATACAGCGGCAAACGGCACATCATCACTCAAAACTCAAAGTGCAATGTGTGCATTGTCTGCTTTATATATCCAACTGCAAGAAGGAACCTTCCTTAAACGTTGAAAAAAGCAGTGACGACTGCAGCTCATCTGAAAATCTCATTATCGCGCCTGACGCAGCACATCTCGGTGATAGTTGCCGCTTGCAGTGGAAAGTGCAAAGTGCGCCATAACTCTGTAAGAAGCAAAAGAAGAACAACGAGGTGGAGAATGAGAGAACGAAAAATCCTGGAAATAAGTCCTTCGTAATATCTAATAAAATTTCACTTAGTTGGAAAAACGTTTCTATTCTTAGATTCTCTACAAGCGCACACACACAAATACAGAATAACTCCTACACCATTTATACATTTTCCGCAGTGCAACTTTTCGCAACTTGAGAGGTAGTTTCAAGTTTTAAGAAAAATTCCAGAAATGTTTTCTTGCAGAATGAAAAAAAAAGGAATTTCGCGAAAAAGGATGACTGCGACTTTTCAACGGAAGTGCGCGCACATTGTCAAGTTTTCTTCACTATAACCTGTGGGCCGCCGTCGTGTGTGGAGTAGAGGAGTACAGGAAGAAAAAATTCCGATGATATCGCCCAGATGTGTGTACTGAGCTGATGCGCTTACACACGTGCAGCACGACAGAAGTTACTCTTACACTTTTCGCGTATTTTCTTAGAGAAAATATTTATAATTCTGGAATTTCACTTCACACAAGGAACATATGCTCTCCATGCAGTGCGTGCCATCAGTCAACCTCCATCATCTTTGTATTCAGTGAAAATTTCATGATCCATTTCCCTGATTTTGTTCTGTTGCTAACGGTGCAATTTGTGTGCTGTGCTTCCTCGAGATTTTCAAGTTAAATTGTATCTACAATCGTGGGTGGGGTATATAGGAATACCTGATGCTACTTAATTGTAATTGCAAACATACCCTGTAGGGCTGGATTGTGATGAAACTTCATGTCTGCAAATTCATGTGCTGCTGAAATTCACCTTTTTCTCAAACTCCTCTGTGAGGTTTTTTGTTTTTATTTCTTCTTCTTCATCAAACAGGATAATTTGCAATTTGCATCAATATCATGAAAGCACTTTGTGTAATAAAAGATTCATGTTATTTAGAAACCCTATTTATAACATCCTATCTAGTCTCTCACATTGATGGTTGGTTCATAAGAAATAAAAAAAAAACCCAAAAACTGATACAAGTACAAGTGCATTTGCAGTTAAGTGAAGGTTTATTTTGTAGCAAATTTTTTGCTTCCCTTCTTCGAGAGTCAAAAAGAGCATTTACCCGTAGAACATCTCGTGTGCATGCCTAACCCCTGAGGTTACACTGCGGTAATGTACCAAAATGATGTGATTTTCCCAAAAGTTATATTCATTTTCTTTACGAAGTGGAGAAAGTAGCAGCACTCGAAGCAAACCATTTCTGTCCATTGAACTCTTCTCGTTACTGCAATTTTCTCGTACCTCAATTTTAAAATATTTCACTTCGGCGGCGGAGCATTGTAGTTGGGTTGTTTTGTCTCATCCTGACAGCGCCCGCACCCCACTTAAGCATCCTTCTTACATTGTTCAAACTGTGTCAAAAGAAAAGCGAAACTCTAATAGTTGTGAGTTGTTTCACTTTAGTGGTTTTTATAATACGACGACGACGACGACAACGAAACTGCGCGCGGAATGTGCAATTGGTAGGATGACAAGGATGAAGGCGACGATGATGATGATGACGTACAATACTGCGGTAATTTACAAACACACTAAAGAAGTAATTATAAAGTTTTCTCTTAGAATGGCAAATAGTGTTTCTCAAACGTAGAAAAGTTTCCAAAACAATTCCGTGTCGTTTTGAATCTCTCTAGAAATCTGTTCATTTCGTTTCGTTTTATTTTGGGAAATTATTCATTAAGTTTGGTAAGCGAACGCCCAAGTTGTATGGAACTTTAAGTTAAAGTGCGATTACATTGCCGAAATTCCAAACAAAAGTTATTCCCGCGGCTGGAATACTTTTTTGTAGGATTGTAGGATAATTAATGCACTTCTGTTTGTTTGATTTTTCACCCAAAGTTAAGTTAAATATATTTTTTAATAAAAATATAACTTTTATAATAAAAATAAAAATCGCTTTTCGGGTGAAATCATTATGTGCATGACTCATCGTTATAAGAGCAGCATTGAAAATCTAGGTGAATCCTTGGATATTTCAAACCTCTTGATAGAGTTTGTCATGATTGTCTTATAAATAAGATTTATTCGCTCAAATTACACACCTCTCTCATTGCATGGATTGAGGATAATTTATGGAACCGTAAAATAAAAGTTGTATTAGATGATATCTCTTCAGTCGCTTGGGATCAATGATGCCGTGCCACAAGGTTCATCCTTGTCGCCTACGCTCTTCTTGATATATATCAACGATCTGTTGTCTTTTACAACCGGTGATATCCATTCATTTGATACAACGAACGGCTTCCATAAAGTTTGTCTGTTAAAGAATGCAATTCTCGCTTGATTGGTTTGCTAGATTTAATAAATACGGCTATTCTGTCGAACATACAAGTCTTTCTTGATTGGGGCAGATCTAATAGAGTGGAATATAACCTTAATAAATTCCAGGCTTGTCTTTTTCTCAAAAGACAGATTAATTATACGTGCCACCAGTAATAATGGTGCCCCTATTGTGAGATTTGATTCACTTAAGATGTTAGGTTTAAAAGTTTCAAATGTACTCACTTGGAAGGAACATATTTATGAAATTTCAAAAAGAGTGAGCCAATGCTTAGGTTTTATAGAATGTTGTATCTTCTACTTCACCTCCTTTGAAGTATTAAGATTATATAATGTGAGGAACAAATCAGGATCAGGCCCTCAAATAACATGACTCTTCAATTAGCACTGCCACTTGCTTTGGTTAGGATGGGTTTAGGTGGTTGTCAGTGAAACCCACACACTTAGAGAAGCAATGCTCCATTGTGATACCACACGGATCAGAAAAAATTGTTTCCACCTACCCGTTGAACCAATTAGAGCTTCGTATGAAGCATAGGAGACTGCTAATGTCAATGTTGATAGTATCATTTGTGTCGTTGTAGAAGAAAGCTCCCATATGGAGTTTATGTTTTTGGGAGAGGGCAGCTTCCATGCAGCTTCTGCAGAAGTCATTCGAGAAGACTCCAAGTCTTGCTGCATGCTTGCAAATAAGACAGTGTCCAGTGATGACACCTAACATAACACAGATGTGTGATCTTTTTTGAGAAATCAAACAGTTGGAGCGTTTCGGATACAGCTTGGGCCAGATCAGATTTGTCGCTATGCAAGTTGTACCGTTTGACCACCTAGTGTTTTCATTAGCATCCCGCTTTAACATGATTTTGCATGTCGCTATTGGTATGCCTAGAGAACCATATTCAGGTAAGATGGGTAGTGTAGTTCCTTGTTTGGCGAGTTCGTCAGCCATACAGTTTCCCGGAAGGTTTATGCCCTGGCACCCGACACAGGCGGATATTGAACTACTCCGCCATCTCCATAAGAGATGATCGGCAGTTATGGGCTAGAATTTAATTTGTTGATTCTTAAAGTTTTTTTCAGTGATTCCCAAACATTTCCAAAACTTGTAAATAAAAAATAAGAAATATTTTCGTTGTAAGACAATTGACATTAAATTAAATAACACAAGCAGGGGATCATTTATTCGTATAAAGAGCTGCAGCTACACTCGTTTATTATAAAGTAAAAATTTAGTTCTGACTTAAGACATACCTTAAGGTCTATCGGGGCCAACAAAATTTGATTAACAGTAGAGACAATTGTCCCTGCTGTCCTACATTTGAAAAAAAAAACACGGCCACAGAAGCTTTCAGCGATCCATTTACAAGTCACAGATCACTCTACCCTGCTGACACCCCTACATAGGTATGTTTAAACATTCGCATACCCATGGGTATGATAACTGCACCGGATATGGCAAACCGCATTTCGTATTTCGTGTCAGCAGAAACATTTCCCTTAATTACGTTGCTTTTTTTTATAACAATATTAATGAATTAAAATCAATACGCTTTTATTTATTTTCATATAAAATTTAACTAAAAGTTGGAGGTGCACCACCAGCTGTCGCGACTTTATTTCCATTACATTCATGACAGCAACTTTTCCCATTGTGCGTGATGCGTGATGCGTTTCAACAAAGGGAAATATGTACAGTCACTGCAGTGCAGTGCAGATATTTGTTTGTTTGTTTGTTTGTGATATGTAGCATTCCTGTATATATGTAGCATGTCCGGTTTGTTGCCACAACTCGGATGCTGCAGTAGTTGTTAATGACATATTCGTCCGCGTCCTAAGGATACTTTGTTTTAAATTTTTTGCGCCCGCCGTTAAATTAACTAAAAGTTCTCCAACAGATGATCGATGGGTAGAAAGTTCGTCTCACTGGACGACTGACTGACTGACCATCTGACTCACTAGCAGAATGACTATGACAATGTTGAATGGCTGAATCAGTGATTTCTTAATGGTGCGGCGATGTGTGGCTGCTTTGGTTGTTGTTTTTTGTTAATACGCTTGGTAGTTGTAAATATGCAAATGCAGAGAAAGATCTGAATTAAGCTGACGCTTTGGTCTACTTTTTTTTGTTTTTTGTTAATACGCTTGGTAGTTGTAAATATGCAAATGCAGAGAAAGATCTGAATTAAGCTGACGCTTTGGTCTACTTTTAATGTTTCCATTTTTCCCATGCTTGCCATGCTTGCTTTTCGCGTATTTTTTCTCTCTCGATTGTTAAAAATTTAAACGCCACCACAATGAAGGACATAATAATGAGATGCGCCGGAAATGGAATAAAATTAAAAATTTAAAATTTTACTCATTTGTTGTGTTGTTGAATTTTTTAATTTTCTCATTGCGCGATGTTCATAAAATGATAGGGAAACATTATCGTTTAAAGCTATACATGAATATTAATTGTAGGTAATTTTTTTATTGGAGTTCGTATGCCGATGAATGTTCAACCTTTTTTTTAGTTTTCACTTTATTTCACTTTAAATTATATTATTTAACATGCCGCAGTTTAAATTATTAAAATGCAATTGGAACACTTTACCGCATTGTTTCTACATACCAAAATGGAATAAACGTGGGCTGGAGCTTATGCTTTACTTTCTCGTTTTAATTTTTATCTAGATTTCTCAACTGCAGCTATGTTAATAAATTAGAAAACAACGTTAAAGGTAATCCATTTTGGTGTTTTCTGATTACTAAGGGCAAAAATTCAAACATGCGATATGAGAATTCCACCTCATCTGATCCTTCAGGGATACTTGAAATGTTTGCAAGTTTCATCGAGAATGTTTATGATTCCTCTTCATCCTTTAATTTTTCTAACGAAATCTATAAGGATTAGTAAACCTATTACCGATATTTGGAACAATTTTTATTTTTCCGGATGAAGGAAATGCTGCTATATGTAGTATTCCTTCAAAAGTCACTCCTGATGGTCATGGTATTTTTTCTATTGTGCTAACTGCTTAGCAATTTCCCTTTATTTAGAATTCAGAAGTCAATAAGTCGCTTCGTTTAGGAATATTTCTTGAAGAAGCATTTAATAAAAAATTACCATGCTACTTCCAAACTATCTACTATCTCCAAGCTTTTGTATAAACTTGTAAAAGATAAATTATTTCAAATAATTAAACATCATGTGAGCGTATCTCAAGACGGATTTTTTTCTGTGCGTTCCACCTTAAGTAACTTACTTTAAAGAAGTTGAGAAACGTAATCATTCTCTCTGATTCTAAAAACGACGCGAGTCCAAATGCTTTAATCAGTGCATCATGATCTGGGAACACTACAAAAAACCCTGACAATTAAAATATTACAAATAATTATGTAGGCTTTCAAATTTCTTGGAAACTCTGTATTTCAATTTGGTTGTTGTTTGTTCTTAAGTAAGAAGCCTTAGGTTTTGGTGGATCCTTTAAATTACATCTGAACTTACTATTTGGTCGTTCACAGTAAGTTCATATCGCAGATTTGTATTCTAGGAAAATAATTAAAATGTCTTTGCTGGAGTACCTGAAGGATCTCATCTGGGCCCTGTTCTCTTTTTCCTTTTTGTAAATGGTTTAATAATTTACTGAAGATATAAGAATTTTGCTCATATCTAATTTATACCGATGATTTTAAATTACTCGCCAGTATAAGTAATTTCGATGATTGTGAACGCTTTCAGAACGATTTAAATAATTTTTCAACTTGGTGTCATAAAAATAATCTCACCTTAAATATTACTGAATGTGCTAGTACTACTAGAATTAAATTTCCTATTTTGGCGGTTCAAACTTACAATAATTATGTTCTTTCAAAAGTTGAGCAATTTAAAAAGCTTGAAGTAATATTTGACAAGAGCATATAATACCAGCATATTTATTATGTTTGTACCAAAGCTAGTTTTCTTCTAGGATTTCTTTCTGGTTTTCAAAGATCCACACATATTGAAAAGTATTTATTGTAGTCTTGTCCGACCTATTCTAGAATATTGCAGTGTTCTCTGGAGTCCTCATACTCTTGTTTGTTCTTCGCGTATTAAAAAAATTCAGACAAATGTTTGCCGTTTTTCTCTAAGACATACTCCATTTGGTTCTTCTCATCTTCCACTTTATGTAGCCAGATGTTGTATTATAGGTCTTCAATATTTAAGCCTTTGTCGTGAAAGTCAGTCTGTAGTCTTTATCCCCGACTACTATGCGGTACTGTGGACTGTAGCAATATTCTTTTTCAGTTAATGCTGTATACTACTGAACGTAGTTTAAGTGAGTTAGGAAGAATTTATATTTAGAAAATCACAATACATGTTATGGTGAGTGTAATCCACCTCACCGATATTCTGCTATTTTTAATAAATATTATAATTAATTTGATATTTGCTTACCGGGAAGTTTAAATCGATTTTTGTAATAAGTTTTCTCCTAAATCCTAATGTCATTTTTATATTATACTATACATTAAGCCGTTTCTGTTGATGTCAAATATCTTCGAATAAATAAATAAATAATTAAAAATTGTAGTGACATGAGCAACAAAAACAAGGACACGCATGAATCGACCCTAAAAAATGCATTTTTTTAATCTTAAATCTGATTTAATGATGTTTTTTCATTTAATGTCATCATCAAATTTGATTCGATTGAAAACAGGGATGTTTACGCTACGTGATTCTCGGATTAACTTCCAACAAAAATGTCTGGCAACACTACATACAACTGTATATGCACTGCAACATAAATTGGTTCAAAAATAACCATAATTGGATTTTTTCAATGCAAAGGAAGAATATCCAGCAGAGCACTATTCCACGCATATTTTTCAGTAAATTCAAGAAATCAAAATAATTTCGAAAATTCCAACAACTGCTGCTTTTATTCTTCTGGATTAACTGCAGACACGTGCGTTTCCCAACCACCAAACCACCTCGCTTTGCTTCTACAAACTTCTGATACATAACATTACAATCGATCTGTCAGCCTCCTCATGTCCTTATATCGAGGTCACGGTATACTCCTTGCAATAAGCTCTTTTTTGTGGATTTAGATAGCGATAAAAAATTAGACACATTTGACAATGGAAATTGTTCCAGTCGGCGATAAACAAGCGACGCGACTTTCAAAATTTGTTGAAATACAGTAAGGGATGATGACATTTTTTGAGGATGTGGGATGCAGGGTGCGAGGTGTTACAAATATACACAAAATGAAAAATGTTGCTGAAATCTCCCCAAGGACATGCAGCGCCGGCCAGCCCTATACAATGAAATATCAGAAAATCTACGCCCATACGTTAATCAAATGAACGCGTTCAACGACAAGACGGCATTTTTGGGTTTTCGGTAATTCCGCAAGGGATGCGATGTTCGAAGCAAGCTCAAAATGAGGGCTACCATCATCGCCACAGCATCAACACACATCCAGCAAAGGTAATTCGCCAACGTTTGCAACTTCTATGGTCGACTGCCACCTTCACTCCACATACCCAAAGAAGAGCTCTGATGATGAGATCAGCAAAATAATTTCTCTGATCCGAAATATGTGCTGCGAGACAAATAATTAGATTAAGTTAATTTTGCGTTTATTAGAAATAACAAAGGAATCGACCAGGAGACCGGACGAGAATACCATTTTGAAATTGGAGTATATTGTAATTTGGGGAAAGACAAAAGGGACATTTATTATTTGGCAATGCAAAGGACATCTGTGAAGTTTTCACTGCTGACGATTGTCATTTTTGTAAGGTGCGAGGGGTGGGTGGGCAGTTGGTTGGAGGGTGATATATTGCAGGGTACTTTTTGTTAAATTGTGTTCATCGATGTAACACAATGATGTTGAATGAACTCACAGATTGTAAAAGTGAAATTGGACACTCCTGCGGAAATACGAGTGCAAATACGATGCACAAGTGATTGAACTAATCTCTGGAGATTTCGAGGTTCAAGTTGCGGCGTAATTGAGTCATTGGCTTTGAGTCATTCTGTGACGTTTTCTAAAAGAGATAATTAGTGGTTTTAATTTTCAATAAAAAAAGATTATGCTCGGAAAGAAGTTTCGGAACTTTGTCTTGAACGCAGCAAAAATTGGCACTTCATTTATCGCATTTTAGTTGATATTCGCACTAGAACGCAGGTTTCTTTGTAATATGAGATATCCGTCAGCGGATAGTCATAAGCAGAATAAGCAGAAAAAACAAGTAAAAGATTTATGAATTTTATAATGGAACGTGCGCTCACTGCAAAGACCTCGATCGCTAGTCGATTCAAGTATAAGGCTGCCATACCATCAATTAAGGACATGTGATGGACTGGGGATGTTTTACAAAAATCAGAATATGACATATACTACAACTGTTATTCAAGACAATGTGTGATCGGGTAGGCTTATTTTTAATATGATGCTTCGAGTGCGGAAAGACTGAATCCGCATACAAAATTCGAATCAAACGGTTGGTCTTCGCAACTAATAGACTCAAAAAAACAACGGACACGCGATGTGACTCGCCTTTAGTAAAGGGAGAGTAATTATTGGGGGTGATATCAAACCAGATCGCCCATAATAATGCGGCGTTTTAGAAGTTACCTTTTAGACGTTCAAACAAACGTAGAATTGACTTTGAAGCAGATGGAGACCATCATCTTATGGTAGCAGGCATAAGATTTCGCACTACATCCGTTGGAAACAACCGATCAGACTAGTTTCGTATACCCAGATGATCGCCATAGAAGGTCAACATTTTCGGAAACAGCTAGCTAGCTAGCTATAGCTACTGAAACAATCAATAGCACAACCTATTCAAGTACAGAGAAGCATTATAGAGTTGTACAATTTTCTGACTGTAGCACAAACCTCTATTGGGTTAAGGTGGAAACATACAGTACATGGCTATCTGCAGATTTCTGGAAACGGATAGAAAAACGTATTGCACGTATAGCTCGAGACATAGCAATCTCCTCAGCAGTAGAGAAAGAAGAACTATAATCTTAATACGGTAGAAAAAGAAACGAAGCACAGCTTAGTAGAAGAAGAAACCTAACGCCATAAAGAACCTTACAACGCAGACTAAGCAAGCAATATGTCGGAACGACTGAAATATTGTCCATAGAATCACTAAGGAACTTATCGTAGGTGAAACGTCCAAACAACACCCAGTCTAGATTGTCCTTATGACTTCGAAAGATAATAAGCTAAGATGATTGGAGGAACCGGTAAGACCTTATCGCAGTCTCCATGAACTTACAAGAACTGGCTAAAGTTACAAATTCCGAAATACCGCATTCCTGAGCTTAAAGACGCACTCATAGCGCTCAAGAAAAATAAAGCGGTGCATCTTAATGACATCCCTAAAATCAACAGTTATTTTACATTCGCGCCTGGTAAGGGCATGAGAAATTGAGAGTTTTTCTGACGATTGGATAAAGGGGTAACCTGATAGAACTGTAGAAATTGGAGCGGCATTACTATATATAGAATAGTTCTCTGAAACTTATCAACATTTATCTAGACTCCAATCTCAATACTGAACGATCAGGGTTCCACGAAGGATCCTGTATTGAACATACAAACACTTCTCATCTAACCTTTATGGAATAATCCGTCGAGTTCAGATCTCCGGTTCACCTGCCATTTATAAAGAAGCCCTTTGGTAGTTTAAACCGTGACTTCATCTGGCATGCTTTGTAAGCCTTGGGGTTCGACAAGGCTGCAAACTGTCACCAATCTTATTTGTATGCCTCTTTCGATTTGCAGGGTAGAATAAAGATTTCTCTCTCGTGATTTTGGCTTGACGTTCTATTTGCAAAGGTTTCGTTTACTCACCAAGATAGCGAAGAGAGAGAGCAAGCAGACTAATTTCTCAGTTTGTTTTTGACAAGCATTCACCACGAAAACTCTGTTACTTTTACAGCTTACCCGGGGATTTGGTTTCGGGTACGGTTCGAGAAAATCGAAAGAGGCATTAGTAATAATACTTAGTGATGTCTTACGAGCTGCCCTCAGAACACATTGGACGATAACATTCTTCATAAATCACTTCAACTACGCTGGTGATTTCTGCTTTCTTTCGCACCGAATTATGTACCTACAACAAATGGCTTATGTACAAACTACGTCCCACGAGGGTTACAGGGCCTAACAACAACAGCTTGTTATTGTCAAAAATAGTTGAGTTCTACTAATGACAATAAAAGCGACCGCAATACCTTCTTAATATTTTCTTTCTGCACCACAGCAAGTATTTATCTTGGGCTTAACACTGGGCAATATATCTTTGTTCAATCGTGTAGTTATAGTGCCTAGACTCGTTCATATAAAGAAACGAATAGCAACGAATGACAACATTTATGTTTTTTGTCACTATTTAAACTTTTCAACCGTGAGTCTTTCCTTCGTTTGAGTAAAAATTAAATTTTATATGATCTCTTTAGAAATGTTAATCCACTAGATTCCATGAATTAAATCTAGTCACCAAAAGTAAACTCCGGTCAAACCAGATACCAAATATGGATCCAAATAGAGTTTTATCAGGATCAGCGTTAAACTACATCCAGTATCCACTGCCGTCGAACGTGTGGTACAATTTAATCTCTAATTGATTCATTAGGCTAAAAATATAGAAATCCATTATGCCGCAGTACAAAAATAATATCGATACAAGAATGGTAGAACTTCTATTGAATTTATAAATGAGATGATCAAGTGAATATGTAATGGTGGAATACACATCTCTTTGTTAAAATAATTTTATCAAAATTCCATTTAATGTAACAGATGTATCGATCGAAAATTCGTAATGTTTTGTGATCTAATTCGTGTATGTCTCTATATACGTAACACAATGGCATTGTACCGGGTGTGTTGGCCGAGGTGTGAGGTGTGATTTAGATTGCGAACAATGCGTCGATTGTCGCGCCGCATCAATACGCAGGGGTAGTAATTGATATGGCTACATGTACCTACACTGTACAGCCACGCCCTACACGTATCAAATTCTGCATATTAAAGCGTCGCAGTACTTGGTAATTTAATTATTACCCCATCACAATTACATACGCACAATGCGACGGTCATGCATTATAAGCTTTTCCATTTCAATTGATTCAATTTGACCAAAGCAGGCGTTTCGAAAATGTACACGGATTAATTTGTACAATTTGATTAATTATTATATATGTGGCAGTATTGTATAACTAACGTATCGCGTATTCAATTGGGAATATCCAGAAATTACAATTTCGGGATCATGAAAAAGAGAAAACTATCACAAAGTTATCAAAAACTTTCACACATCTGTTGTCTTGAATTCGCAAAAAGACCAGGACCATGATCCATTAAATTTTGGTGTTTCGTGATTCTTTAAAGGCGTGGCAATTTTGTACTTATTTTTTTTTTCAATTTTATAGCCACTCCATATAGTATCAATAATTTTTGACGTTCTGTAACTTTTCATTTCAAAAAAAATAAATTAAGACTCTTATAGACTTTTTCAAATATTTAAAGCGGAGTGGCACTAACAGATTGAAGAGTAACAGATTTAGAAAAATGAAAATAAATATTTAATGCAAACATATCATGTGTCTATTTCCATAAGACTTAGATGTCTATTAAGTACTCATAGCGATAATCACGGAAGAGGTTTCCGATCATTTGCACAATAGTTTACCGTCTAACGAAGTTAATTAATCGCAACTTAATTAACTATATCACAAACTGTATGTATAGTATAAAATAAAGTAATACAATTATATAAAATATCAAAGTATCATACAGTACATACAGTATCATATCACTAGATGGAGAGAACACTTCGCTACAGTCCTTAACCACTTAGACGATGGTTATATGATCTCGAGTGCTAATGAATCTTCCGAAGAGACAAATTCCCGAATTCGCACTGGACCTCCTAGTAAAACCGAAATAACAGCAGCAATCAAGTCTCTAGAGGCTATCTGGATGGCCCTGCGCAGGAGGGGTATCCCAGAAAAGCTTATAGCTATTATCAAAGCTACATACGAAGGAAGTAAATGTCACTTCCTACACAACGGTAAGGTGTCCGAGAAATTTGAAGTCCAAAGTGGAGTACGTCAGGGATCCATACTATCACCGCTGTTATTCCTGGTGGTCATCAGCGATGTACTCCGTGCAGCACTGACGGTAGGGAACATTGGAATTCGATGGACTACGACAACTTACCTTAAACACCTAGACTACGCTGACGATGCTTGCCTGCTCTCACATCGGATAATGGACCTTCATATGATGGCCCAAAATCTAGAAACCAAAGCAAGCAAAGTGGGGCTCAGGATAAACACTACAAAAAAAACCAATAAATACTTCTAACACCCGCTCTCAGCTCAACATTGCTGGACAGGTAGTCGAAAAAGTTGACAACTTTCTATACCTAGGAAGTGTGGTCTCGGCTGATCGCGGTGGCACCGAACTGGATGTGCGCAGCAAAATCGGAAAACATAAGCTACGTTCGGAATGCTATCGAAAGTCTGGAGAAGCAGTGTTTTCAGCTTAAGAACCAAAGAACTAAGCTTCGGCTGTTCCACTCCAACGTCGAATCAGTACTGTTGTATGGGTGCAGTACTTGTAAGGTGGATACCACTACCACGCGTAAGCTGCAATCATTCGTAAACAAATGCCCAATCGTATATTCAACGGCGAACTTCATCGGAGAACGGGCCAAGAAGCTATAGACGTTATTGTGCGAAGGAGAAAGTGGCAGTCGATTGGACACACACTATTTCGCGACGATAACTCCATTGCGAAATATGCCTAACAAACACTTCCGTTCTTACTACTTTGTATTTGCTAGCTACCTCGAGCCTGTCTTGTTCTACTTGATCCTACTTTTTTACGAACTGTAACTACTCTAGAAAATGCCCTAGCTATGTGTACGCAAACACAGATCTAATAAGAGTGAAATGTTTACTCATAAATACTTATTTTCGAATGTTTAATTCATATATTGTCGTTGTGACATTATTTACAGCATTTATGAATAGCAAAGCTCCAAGGTGGTTTCCATGTGGCACCCCAGATGCCAATTATATATCCTTGTAACACCTATAACACAAAAAATTTAACAGATCTATTCATCACATAATCTGGAAAATATAAAAAGCCCTATTCTGTCTAGTCTGGTCGCCAGGCCCGGGTAAAGCCGCGTTTACCAGCTAGTTATTATATAATTTGTAAGTCAATTTTTCGAAAGACCCGTCTTGATGGCGCTTTCAATGGAAACTTCTTTAGATTTATTTTAGCTGACTTCTTTATAAATAATTGTATGGCAATGAGGCAAATGCAACTTAATGGCTTCCATGTTAAAATCATTTGAAAGTATTGCTTTAATCGGACGAACTTAGAACTTCTCTTTAAATTGACGATAAATTCCAAATATTTCTTAATCACTGTATAAATTAGCTCATTTGTATCGCACATTATTTTTCTGTCAAAACACAACCATTAGTCAAAACGTGACATATAATGTTTCTGCATTGATATCTCAACCGACCCGTAGCCGTAATCGACTTCTTTGTAGATACATAGAAACAGCTAGCTCTTCAGCCTCCAGACACAACATCCAATAAATTGCTACTCAAGCTAAAAATATACTTTATGGCCATCATACACGGTGGTGTGAACTGAACCAATCAAAATGGAACCACATCGGCAATCAGAAGTAGACATCATCATGAAGAGATATAATTTGTGATTCTCAATTTTTCACACTTCAGCTGTGGTGCACCTATACTGGCGCTGGAGCCGTCGGTGTTCACCCGTTCACTCAACATCGTATTTAATTTATTCTGTCTTTGGCAACGATACACATTCATCCATCGTCATTCCAGGCAAATCATGCTTTCGCTTATAGTATATCACCAATTTAACGCACAAGGAAAATAAAGGCAAAAAACTTACAGGTCTAGCATGTAACCCCAGAGTAGATCCTCTCTTTTCTACATAACAACTGTCATCGTAAATTCATTAATGTACAGCTTTGCTGTCATTTAGATATTTTGAATGTGGGAAAAACAAACCCAACACAGACACACGAGCCAAAGAGCGGTGTATCATCATCTGTGACTGAACAAAGTTATTAAAAGGAAGATATAGGAGCGAGACGTTTCCATGGCGCAAAAACAAAACGAGAAAAACCTCACTAGACACAAAACCGCACATCCCGCAAATCCCGAGACAAATAGTCCGACCGAAAGACGACAGTACACAGATGCGATTGCAAAGTACGAGAATGCATCAGCTCAGCTCATTGAAGGGCACCACTCGTGCTAAATTCCAAATAAGAAATCCTTTGAAGACATCGGTATGGGTAGAACCTAAAATAAGTCTAATTTTTATGGTGCACATGCTCTCTCGCCAGTCACGATTTCGATGATGATGATGATAAAGAGACTGATGAAGATGAAAACTTGACTCTTTGGGCTAACACCGCTTTTGTGGAAAATTTCATAAATATTTTCCTCGTCGATGACAGGGGCGTCTTCCCTCAGATTTGACGAAGAGATATTAAGTTCCGTCTAAAGTGCGTAGGTAGGAGACGAGTGAATAATATATTCATGAGAATGTATGTGCCACGAGTATGTAAATAAACACACGTCCTAATGATGGTAATTAATTTTAAAGAAAAAATTAACATAGAAACGTTTTGCTTTGACTTGCTAAGGTGATTTGAAATTCTGAAACCCCAAAGCGGTAGCATTGGTCACAGGCAAGATTGGGATCTTATGGGTGGGTCTCGTGCATCAACATACATGAAAAGTCACAGTAGTCGCAAGTAAATTAATTAGTCAAACAATTTTCTTTAAATTAATTTATGTCGTTGTATGGATGCATGTTTTTCTGAATGGAGTCATTAATCAAGCAGGTGGTCTAAGTTGGTAGACTATTGCTAGGAATAAATAAATTTGTCGAGCTTTAATTCAAAAAAGTGAGCCGAATTATGTTTAATTAATTACATTCATAAAACGCAGAACAAAAGAGCAACTTAAGCCAAACAGTTGCTTCGGGATGGCTCATCATGGCGGTATGTGAAACAGTTTTGTCTCTGTCCTACTCTCCATCGACCACGTTAGATACACTTATGCAACTATTTTACATTTACATGAACATTCAACAAATCATTGGCTTTGGCCTTCAACATTTATTATATACTTCCCCTAAGATTTATTTCTCTTGCTTCATAATCAATCACTTAACTTCGACGAGCGAAAATCTGCTCACCGCATAGGCCACCGCAATCCATATGAACCTCTCTGACTTTGAATGATTTGCGGCAGAATTTAATTCGTCAGTTCGGTTGTCAACAACTGGTCATTTACCTGTCTATCATGGCGTCACATTTTTTGTCGCCAGATGACTTGAAATCAGCATTATAAAAGCGATTTATCGACGATGTGTCATAGAGATAACCACCATTACATTTCATTGTATCTTCTACTTTTATATTTAAATGAATTAAAAAACTACAAAATAATAACTGCTTCCAATTGCTTACATTTATGTCCTTTGCCGGCTCCCTTCCACATGACTGCGTCATTTCATCTATTCTTTGCAGGATTCACTTCACTTGTACGCGCCATCTAAAGTGAGGCCTCCCTCTACTGCGCTTTTCCTTTGGGTTGTATACGATAAACTTTACATCTTAGCCATCTCAAACATCCTGTACGTAGTTGACTATTACGACGCGCTTCTCAGTACTAATAATAAGTCATTGAATCTTCTCTTCTCAAGCCCAGCAATGCAAACGGGACCGAAAATCATCTAAAGAATTTTTCGACCAATGATATCTTTATATTTTATATCTTTTGTAGAGTATGTTCATGCTTCAGTGGGGTTATGATTACACAAGGTTTTCCTAGTGGTTCGATAGCGGGCTTTACAACTCAGTTACCTTTCTAGCCTAAAGAAACAGTGATCGGCAAGAGTGATTCTTCGTTTGATTTCTGAGCTGGTGTCGTTATCAAATGTTATACCGGAGCATAGGTAGGAAGTCCCTAGCTAACTCAAAGTTAAAGCCTTCTATTGTGACGTTCTACTTCTGACCAATGCGCCGATCTTGGGTGTTCCTTCCGTTAACAGATTTGGCTTATGCTGGGTTCTTCCATACTTCCCAAATTTCTACCTCTATCTCGGACCTAAGAATTTCCCACAATTCAATGAAAAGAAAGCTCGTAACCTTGCATAAATCCTTATTAAAAACATTTATTTAACTTTCATGGGCTATTTCTGAGATTTACCGTGTGCCATGTGTCGCAAGTCGCGTGTGGAGCATGTGATATTTGGAAAGTCGATCTTGGAGCTAAATTGAAGCACAAAAATGTAGAGGCATTGTCAAGCAATCTGTTTGTTATTAATATTTAGGTCCGAATCGATAGACGTTACTACAACTACAACTCATGGTATAGCAATGTAATGGAGTGGAATGGAACGTTGTAACAAGGCTTGTAGTCATCAAAATCCGTCACTATAAGCATTGCTTTTAGTTATAGTTACGTCTATCGATTCGGACCGTAGAGTCTTTATATTATTTTTCTTGCCATGCAAAAAAGTATCCCATCTTAGTGTTTGCAGCTATGCTATTAACAGCAAATTAGCGATAACATTCATGGAAAATATGTCTACAG
This sequence comes from Nephrocerus scutellatus, assembly GCA_947095585.1. Classification (NCBI taxonomy): domain Eukaryota; kingdom Metazoa; phylum Arthropoda; class Insecta; order Diptera; family Pipunculidae; genus Nephrocerus; species Nephrocerus scutellatus. Next base: position 125,400,014 of record OX352761.1, on the reverse strand, counting down.
CTCTCAAACATTGATTAACATTCTCATTAGTAATAGAACTTAGCTGTACATTCACAAAGTCCTTTATCGTTGTTGTTGTGTTGTGTTGTTACCTGAGTTTCTCTAGACTCAAACAAATAGTTTCCCCATTGTAATTCTTAAGTAATTCTCTTGACAAGTCCATGTGTAATGTGCCACTACGGCAGTCTCATTCGGTCCTTGTTTGCTCTATAACAACAAAGACAGCTTCTGAACACAGCTGCAACTATTTCACATGCCTCAGGTAATTTGTTAACCATGACAGTCAGAATGTTTTCTAACTCTGTCTGTTTGACTGTCGGCCTAGCGGACTATATATTGACGATCTGACGATATTCACATGCTGCAAGTGTTTTTCATAAAACAAAAACATCTGATTCTTCTCTGTCTGGCTGAGTGACGTATCTGGAAGGACAGCAAATAAGCGTCAAAGTGTCACAACATGTCTGAAATGTTGTTACTTGAAAGGGGGCCATAGGCGATGCGCTATATATGTGATTTGCAGCATTTTCCAAACAAGAGGGATGTTAACTACAGAGTTCATTTTTTATTTCTCTCAGCGCCATCCCCTATATAATAATTAATGACAATGCTTAATTGCAAAGGATAAAACGGAAAACGAGTTATCGATAAGGTAAGACATCTTAGAGGCGTGATACTCACAGACTACGATTGCCTTATGAGTTGCTGGCATTTCGCAGTAACAAAAAGAAAAAATTACAGAGTCATGTTACGTGTGCCCTAAGAATAAGGGTTAAACAATATGTACGTGACTTTATTCTTGGGAATATTGACTTATAAGTGCAATGTTTTCAACTTCCATACCATAGGGATTTAAAAAACAGACTTCCAAAAGCAGTTGTTGTTTTCCTTTAAATCAACAAATATAGCAGATTGTAATTGTAGTTAAGATAACAATTTCTATACATTCATATCCGGTACACTAAATTACCACTAACACGGTTTTTTGTATTTTTTCTAATTTCAGGTAAGCTCTCCATTTTGCGTGCAAAAATATTGCCTCTAATTTTAGTAAGTAAGCAGAGTTAATGAACCTTTAATTGTTGATTTATTTATTAAAGGATATTTAATTGAAATACATAAATAATCCTTGTTGTTAGTAATGGCATAACTTTCTATTGCAAATAATAATTTTACTCAGCATTACACGTAATTGCCGTTGGTCACGCCAATGAAATTTATACAGGAAATTATTTATAATTGCTGAATACTGTCGCTCGTAATTTATTTTTAACGTCATAGCACATTTTGTTGTACTACTATGTCTGAAAGCGCAAAAAAAAACCTAATTCGTATGTGTAAATAGCACAAAATTGTTCCTTGATTTAAATGCATTAGTGGAATATTTGCTTTTGCATGCGATGGACTCCTTCCTACCCACACATAACTGGAATACCAAATGGAAAAAATACCCAAATGCTAGTTGTACAAATAAATATCACGCAACACTACAAAACAATAAAAACGCTGAAAATTACATAAAATATGTTAACCGCCATCGTCAAATTGCATGACTGGACTCACACCAACAACTACAATTCGATTCTAATATCTGTTAAATGGAAAATTCCGTTAAAATTAAATTATAAATGAATTAGACTTGAATTTGAAAATTAGAATGAAAGACAATGGTTGTTGTTGTGGTTTCAAGCGTCACCTAAGTAAAAATGCCGACGGAATTTGTAATCCAAATAAAATTTTTGATTAAAATTATTGTGATATTTTACCAGAAATTTTTCAAACGTTGAATTATGGTAAGCACACTTTGAACCTTTCAGAAATGTCTATCACTATTATACGAGGGCTGCTTTTTACATTTCGGAATTAGAAAACAAAAACAAATATTTATTTAACGAAAATGGCTTTATTGTTATTCAAAATTTCTATTTCTATTCTATTTCTGAAGAGTTTTTTTTCACTCCAATTGAGGTACCTCAAAAACATGCATTTTGAACGCTTCTTCACGTGTGTAAGAAGTCATTATTAGGTTCCAAATCTAGACTATGACCCATTAATTCGATGTTTTGACCGATCGCATTGTCGCTGTGAAGAATGATCCGTCGTCGGCGGTTGGTTTCCTTATTTCGCCGAAGACTTCTGGCAAACAAATAGTTCTGTATCATTCAGCAGGATTGACTGTTTTACGTTGCGCCTATGGTACGGGTGCGACATGTCCAGTTTTTTCGATTTTTTGAGCGATTGTTAAATTATGTGGAAGCCAATGCTAACAAATGTTTTTTGCTTACAACACTTGACGACCTGACGTTTATTTTTAGGCGACTGAACAACAAAAAATCGTCCGGTTTAGATATTATTATTATTATTATGAGGTTGGTGGGCTGAGAAGCCTGGTGCACTGCGACCTAGAGATCTATTGTTCATCCCAGATACTTACCACTTTATGTGGTGGCTTAGTTCCTTTATGAATGCCATTACGTCTTTGAGGCACGAATTCTTCTACCTGTTAGCATGCTTATAACCCATCCTATGATTGAGGATTCAACACCCTTGTGTCTGGCTTGTGATTGAATCACTTCGAATTTAGTGTTGTCAAAAGCGCCTTGAATGTCTATGAAGGCGCATATTAACATTTCTTTGTTCCGAAGTTTGTCTTCGATTTCGTTTGTCAGCTCGTGCAGTGCTGTATCCGTTGATTTTCAAGTCTGATATGCGTGCTGGCTGGGGTTTAGAGGGTTACTTTGGAGTAAATTAGTTTTTATGTAGTGACCTAATAACTTCTCCATGGATTAAAGTAAAAATGAAGATAGGCTGATTAGTCTATAGGACATAGCATCTTCGGGAGAAAATCACTTCTCTGCAGGTTTAGATAACATTCCTAACATCGTTTTGAAACACTTACCAGACAGCTTCATCACCAGTTCGGGTTCAGAAAAAATCACTCGACAGTACATGCAGTTACCAAACTCATCTCAGATGTCAATTGGCTTCTGAATGACAAGAGGTGCACTGCAGCCTGTCTGGTAGACATCGAGAAAGCCTTCGACACGGTGTGGACAGATGGACTGATTTGCAAATTAATAAAAATAGGATTCCCCACAAGAATTATTAAAATAGTAATGCAAATGATATATGATAAGAAGTTGTAACTGGTAACCGTGACACGACAGCTAAAGTTTTTGATATCGCGAAAGGTCTGCAACAAGGGACTGTGAATTCGCCGCTCCTTTTCTGGGAGTCTGGGAGCTTTCTCTCACAATGACCTTAATGATCTAAAATATACGGACATTAGTAGTATCTTGCGGTTTTTACAAAGCTCCAGCTGGTTCAACGAGTAGGTTTTGAAAAATTTTCTAGATCCACGTGGTATCACAAAGGACCATTACTAGTCTAAGTGTGTCGGCCTTTCGACCGACAGCCAGTTTAACCTAACCTTACCTATGACTAGTTGTAGCAATTCGTGCCACTGTTGTTTTCATGTTGTTTCATCCCATGAAATACTTAAGTATTGGAAACATCACGTGCTTGTCCTTTTCTTAGCTGCTTCTTTGTACAACGATCTTTTCTTTATACTGTAATTCGTGCAATTACTTCTGAGCACTTCTGGTTAACTTCTCTTTTACTGTGTGTATATCGGGAAACACAAATCCTTCTGAGTAAGCCATAATTTTTGTTGTCATTGGTTGTCATTGTCATAGGCAACCACCCCATAAAAAATTATACGCCAGTTATATTTTTAATGTAATTTTATTTTAAACCTTTGCTTTTATAAGCAATTTTATAAACGCCGACTAGACCAAGATTAAGGGGTCCAGTGAATCATTGCCGAAGGAATGTTTTGATCTCTCGCTTTATCGATCTCTTTAGTTGCGTAATATTATCAACTTTACATTTTGCCAATTGTGACTTCAAGTAGCCCCACAAGAAATAATCACTTGCTGCTAAGTCAGGTGACGAAGGAGTCCATAAATTAGGATGAACAAATGATATGTTGTCTTGTTGAAGAAATGCAAGAGTTTTCTTTGCCATATGTGATGGAGCCGTATCTTGGTGCAATATACAGTTACCATTTGGATACAAGCGTTTCGTATATTTGATAAGTGGTTTTTAACACTTGCTTATGTGGTAATCTGCATTTATTTTTAGTACCTGGCTAAACGAAAATAGGTACTGTTATGCCAAAATAAGATATTCCTAAAAATCGTATGAAGCTTTTCTGATAAGACGGTTTTGTGAAGGGAACTAATTCCGCGCTAGTTTGCTCGCAACCCAAATATTGCACACTTATTTGGCAATCAGCATTTGTAAACTAAAACCAAGCATAGTCAACTGTGATATATTTCTTCTATATATCACCTTTCAGTGGTCGGTAAAGGCCAAGGACCGGTGGTGCCTTTTGGTGATTATTTGCGCAGACACGGTGTGAGGCTTCGACTTCTTCAAAAGTCTTAGGTGTTTGGAGATTGCTTACCATTTTCTGCAAGTTTGAAATTTGGCGTTTTTCCTCATTAGCGGAATTTCATTTTTTTTATAGTTAGTGTTCCTTTTGGAATACTGAATTACTGAAAAACTAACGTTTTTGTTTAAAAAATTTAAAATGGGGAACTGCTGCTTTTGTCAAAACCATGATGGGAATTAAAATTTAAAGTAAAATTGTTTTTGGAATATCCTCATCTCATCTCATCGTTCACATTGCTCCTATATAGGAACATTAGCTCCAGCGGTGTTTAAGAGAAATAGCCAGTTGCATGCCATCCCTACTTGAATTTAAGCGCATACTCGTGCCGCTCTCTTTTCTCCTACTTTTTCTTAACACCCACGCTTTGTCAAACGTATAGCTGAGCAATTTTTTCAAAAATTTAAAAAAAAAACCAAATTTTTCCTAAGCACTTAATCCACTAAGTTGCACCACAGATCGAAACTGAAGTTTGAAGTTTTCAAATGCAGTCTTCTCATTGAACCCGAGAGGTTTTAGAATTCCTTTCTGGATACTGGATGATGCTAGAATGACTCTTACACTATACTCTGTTGATCCACTCTTTCTTTTATTATTTTCAAGATGCATGTGCATGGAGATCTATCTCCCCTGTTCCTTTTATTAGTTCCTTCAAGCAAACCATGTGCCTTGCATTATAATGGTACAATTCCTTGAACATAAATATTAAAAAAAAATCCACACTGATGCGTTGTCTTTTCTGAAGTACTAGCAGCAAAAAGTCATATTAGTTCCTTGTCATCTCCACACTTTCTGCAAATTTCGATCCTGTGATGCAGAGTTCAATTAGCAAGTAACATAAACAGTCGGTTACATTTTTGTGATAGAATGAAGTTTGTTCTCACGCAGATAAGATCAGTGTGCGCTTCATGATAAAGGAATATACCAACTGAATGTATTGATTTCAACTTATTATGCGTCCCAACCACATTCATTAGACATAAAAGTCATCGATGTCACTAGCACTCCTATCATCATTCACTTCGAAAAAAATTTAAAACTTTTATTATTCCCACAGAAACCTCACGACCACATATATATGTATAGCACTGCTTTAATACCATCATCATCATCATATTCCTTCCTCATCATCAGCTGAGCTGACGAGCTGAAGTGTCACATCACTTGAAAACATAAATTTAAATTTGCGCGTAAAAGTGCGGGCTGTGCATTAATATCACATCAACTTTGCTCATATCCTTGCACCAAACAACGCAACGACCGTTCTTGTGATGGTATGCGAAAAACAACTGTATAGACTCATAATACTTAATATTCGTAAGCGATAATGAAATGAAAAATAACCAAATGGAGAAATATTTGCAGAATTCACACGCGGCGGCGGTAGTGGCCAAGAAGTCAATTGAAATTTATTGAGGCCATCAGGCGGTGGCGGCAACCCACCATATTTTCATATTTTTTAATCCATCTGATTTTTCATCCTCATCAGCGCGTCATCCTTATGCTGGTTTGTGTTGTTGTTGTTGTTGTTGTTATTGTTGTTGTTGCTGTTGTTCCTGTTATCCAGTAGATTCATTGTTCCCGGTCATATTCGCTGTCAAAATGTTTAATTGCATAGCATAGACTGGCTGGCTGGGCTGACTGGGTGGCTGTTTGTGGCAAACGAAATAACAAAAATTATAATCCTTTTGTCCTTTGTCTGAATGTGACATGTTAAATGATTAAATGCCATTAATTTGGAGTTTATATTCTGTTGTTGTTTTTATGGTTTTCTCAATGACAAAGAGGTGCTCATGCAGTTATATTATTGTATGATATGGATGCGCATTGGTGGTTGATACCACTTTTTTACCAGTACGATGATAGGTTTTTGGTTAACAATAATACATCCTGTGGACATTCATATTTTTATTTTATTTACATTTATGTTGATGTTACTGATTGAAAAGTAGACAATTTGATTGGTTTTTGGGGATTTTTTTTTTCCTTTTTTAAAAAATAAGAAAAACTCTTCAGAAATTAACTATTAAGAGTAACCAGTTACCAGACAGACGGACATTAACGTGTTAAAAAAATTACAATCTAATCTTAGGATTAACGTGAACACCGCCAACAGAGGGAATAATTCCATGGTCATCTTCGGACACGGATAAGTTTTACGACAATCAACCTCCATCTTACCTAAAAATATGTGCCAGCAATAACTCATTAGTTAGAGGAGGACCTACCTAAATCAATGCTGTTGTTTTGTTCACGAAAACCAGTTGAGATATTCAACTCCACAGAGAGCACATCGTCGTACAAGTAACATCAGGAGGCCCAACTGATAAACCAAATTCTCTGGTGCGGCTGATGTTACCAATGCTAGCGCTCTACCCCCACATGGGTAGTAAACCACCAGCCACTACGTAATCAAGCCCAGAATGAAACTGGGTCCTCAACCAAAAGTTGGCCCAGACTCAGGTAACCTTCAAGGTGATCAACCTCATCTGTGGGCGGAACCAACTCCCGTAGTACCAACGCGATCTTGGTGAAATTTGACATCAAAGTGCTCAGCTAACCCTGGCAGCACATCGTCCGAAACCTTGAACCGCATCATTTGTCACTAGGATAGCACGCTATCCTAGGCCGCCTTAGATAGAAACTATCCCAGGCACATCATGGTCCTGCAGGCTAATAAATACGAAGACAGTGCCGATTCTAGACATTCTAAGTACTAGTAGCCTTTTCTGGGTCGCTAAAGTACGAAGACCTTGCCCATCCTGAGCATTCTCTAAGTACCCGCGGTCCTTTATTTATTTTCCGTTGTAGAGCCCCGCACCCTAATCATATATAGGCTAAGATGCAGCTGGACCCCCACGGGGATCTGGGAACTAATAATGTTTTGACTGAAATTAATAAAAAGAAACTAGTTTGAAAGTTTAATGCATTGACGCTAACTTATACTGTATATAGTTATATATGCTGCACTAGATCAAAAGGTTTGACGCTTTTAGTCTTCTTCTCTTCTCTTGGTTCAAGAGCGACGTAGTCTTGGGGTTCGTGTAGTGGTGAAGTCGATCCTCAAGCCTTTTAGTGATATTTCATTCTATACGCATTACAATCACATTCCCTGAGAAGGTCCTTGTTCCTAATCTAGAAAGGTGTATTTACATTTTTTCCTAGCACCTTATTTTGAAACCATTGTATGATTTGAATGTAGCTTTTTTCGTACAACCACAAGGTTAAATAACATAAGTTCCAGTGTGGATTATATGACTTGCTTGTTAAGAAAAACTTTGTTTTATGTTTATAGGTAAGACTGTCATCCAATCATCCAGCACAATTTTCTGTAGCGAATACCGATCTCCTCTCTTTTTTTCTTGACATGGACTTGCCAGCGAAGTTTCGCATCCATCCGAAGTCATACCAAGATACAATTACTTGTCATCTTCCAAGCAGAACATATATTCTGTCTCTGAGCCCACACCAATTTTGTTAAGGTGATACCGCAAGCCACAATGACCTGTTCGAAAACTCACCAGCTTTTTGATGCAATCCCTATTTAGATTAGGGATTCCCTTATTAGAAAAGGGACGGATTAATTGTTTGGATTTTGTACCCAATAATATATCAGTCGGCAGCCCATTTGACACCACAGCAGGGTTCAGATTCCGATCCAGTCCTAGGTATTGAGACTTTGGTGTTGGGTCCAAATACACCAGCTCCAACCCCAGTTTCCATCGTCGATCCATCTGTGAACCAAATCAAGTTGCAGCTGGCTCTAAATAAAGTAATCATACCCGGTAGCATGAGATCGATTGCTTTCTGTATAGAAGCGCTGGAAAGACCACATTACCGCCGGGAGATTTGAAGGGTTTAAAAGAGCCCATTTAACCATATCCGGACTGAAGATTTTACCGGACAAACTATTTACCCTACTAATATACATATACCCTTTGGTCAGATGCGTTCGGGTACGTGTATGGGTGCACGAGAATACGAACCAGGGAAATGAACCTTGAGAAGGGTTCTGAGTGTATTTTCACGGTCCGACATGTAGGTGCCATCGGCCTTTTTTAATAAACCTACACAGTTTGTCTGGTCTGATCTTTCAGAGTTGTTCTCTGTAAGGGCGAACCTATATTCGTCCCAACTCTTCGTGCTTTTAGCAGAGTTGAATAGTTTTTGAACTTTCTTCCTAAGCTTAACCAGCTGGTCGTTCCACCAGGAAACCTTTCGTTTAAATAAACTGGTTTTTGAGACACAGCTGTCATGATAGGAACAGAGCAACACATCATTAAGTTGATATGCAGCCTTACCTTAGTCCCCTGTTGACTTAATATATGTGACAAGCATATCTACTTTAGAGAGGACAAGTCCCCAATATATCATTATATCGTATCTAGAAGAAGCCAGTTTGCCAGGAAAGTCAAACCTGATGTGTTGATGGTCTGACAGCGAGGTTTCGTCGGACACATGCCAGTTTGACCGATTGGTTTAATGTCAGGTGAACTTGATGTCAATTGTAGACAGACACCTTGTCCGCTGACAGTCCGTGAATTGACTTTTCTCGTTGTGCAGACGGAAGCATTCTCTAGCTGAAAACGACAAATTTTACCCGCTGGAATTTCTCCAAATTCGTCTATGGAGTATACGAGTATATCTCTGTCTCATTGACTTGCCCGTTCATTCTGGGTGGTATATATATCAAAGGGATTGAAATCCAAAGGCATTCCAAACCATCATACTTCCATCTCCTAATTTTTAATGTTTTTACGTTTCGCAAAAAAGCTGAAACTTCGCTTTTTCTTTAAGCTTTTGACCTTGTGGCACATATCTTTTAAACTTTTTAGAGTTTAATTTTGTAATAACTTAAATTCAAATTGGACAACATTTGCGGCCGTGACTTTGAAAGCACCAAGTATCCAACATGTTGTAGGCTTTAATGTTTAATTGTACAGGAAGTGCTTAAGTCTTGTATTGTAATTGCATTTAAATACTACGAGAATTAAAATTCCTTTAACCGCCACCACGGTAGAGTATGGAAGTAGGTAGCACAATAAAGGATTTTATGACAATTTTTTATGCTCTTGTAGCTTACTTTTTTATCCTCTGTACTGTAAATCCTTTGCAATAAGCACGGGCCAAATCTGTAACCAGAAAATTTGGACTTTTTATTTTTTTCCTTATTGGAAATTCCAAGGTCCTCTAAAAAAGTCAATTAATTTTGATGCAACACTCAAGCAAATTGGAAATGATTAATTCTTTGTAACAAATGCCTTAAGATATTGTCCTAAAAAATCAGAACTTCCCTGCAGTCTTCCGTAATTTAAGTGCAAATGCAAATGTGTATTTCAAGGGTTTTTTTTACAATATGCAAAAACTATATAAAGGTGTGATTTTCTTGTCGCAACTGTTAAGTGCCGGAGATTCATCAACATCTTCAGCTATGAATTCCTTATGCTTTTTTGCTCCACTGCTGGTTTGCTTCATTGAGAGACAGAAAAAAAGAGAAAGAACGAGAGAGATATATAGATTAAGATAAAACCAAAATCCTTCAGAGAATCTTGTTTGTGGCGTAAAAGTGTTGTGATTGCAAACACCAAATCCTATATGTACACTTTCTCTCAAAAAGATGGAAGGTCCTTATAAATCACTTTGATGATAGTTGCTAACATTAAACGACGAACAAATGGCGATGAAAATATATAAAAAAAAATACAAAATAAAATCCAGCTCGTTCCAGAAACCAGATGATGATGATGGAAGAACACCACACTTTTCTTTGTTTTCTTTGACTGCGCCGCTAAGGACTATAAAACTAGCGAACAGAAGTATAAGAAAAGTGATTTCGCGTTTTGCTTCCTCCAGCTGCTGTACTGCAAAACATTTACGAGTAAATTTACTGTTGAGAAGCGGCGTGCGGCGCGCGTCAATCTTCTTCACTGATGAGCGAGCTCCAGGATGCACAACGATGCAAATAATATTTTTTTTTTCTGTTCTCCCTGTAATAGTACGTGTTAAGCGGCATCAAAACCACACTTATCTGCAATGCAGGAAGCCGAGTTTTATGCGGCGTTTAATTTGCATTTCGCGGTGGCTGATGGTGAATGCTTCGTATTCCTACGCAGGAGACTTTCGCTGCTACACATTGCAAAAAGGGCGGCGGGCGGAAAGAAAAAGAAAGAAATTGCATCGTTTATAATTTTTTCTTGGAGTAGGTGGAGGAACTCCCTTTCTCTTTCTTCTTTCATCATCTTCTTTCTTGACAAACTTGTTATTTCTGCGTTTGGGTCATGATACCACCGCATATATAATTTTTTTATGTATTATATGATTTGCAGCCAGAAGATGCCCCGGTGGTATAAGGATGCAAAGACGATTTTATCGGATTTCGTCCCACGTTACATTGAGGCAATGTTTCTTAATTTTTTGTACAGCTTTTTGTCAGTCTGGTCAATGAATTTATTGATATAAAATCTGCCATTGAACTTTAGCAGTTGACATGTTGGCAATGGACTGGTGCCCTTTATGAATTATCCTTCCTGTCCGGGAAACAATTCTAAAGAGTTGTCTCGATCTGGTTTATATTCCAGTTTTATGGAGAGAAGTAAACGTGGTTTTCATACCCAAAGCTGGCAAATGCTCGCATGGTAGTCCAAATGATCTCGACCAATAAGTCTTTCATCATTCCTGTTAAAGACACTGGAATGACTGATCGATATCTACATATGGAGATCATATAGGTATACATATACAGATCATCACGCGTATTGTAAAGGCAAGTCTGTAGAAACAGCTCTGCACACACTGGTACGTTCTATTGAACATTCCCTTCACCACAAAGATTACACAATAGTGGTATTCCTAGACATTGAAGGCGCTTTTAACAACGTCAACACATCTGCGATTACAGATACGCTGTCGACTTTGAGGGCGGATGACTCGCTTGGCGAATTGATTATTCTTCTTCCCACAAGTAGGATTATTAATTTAAATTTGAACGTGACGTCTGCCCGAAGATCTGTCTGCAGAGGAACCACACAAGGTGGAGTCCTGTCCCCCCTTCCATGGAACTTAGCGGTGACTGAACTGCGGGTACGCCTAAGAGGTGAGAGCTGCAGAGTAATCGCTTATGCGGATGACGTTGCTATTGCCGTCTCAGAAAAATACCCGAATACCTTAAAGGAACTCCTGAAAAATGCTCTCAACAAGCTAACGTGCTGGGCAGTTCCCTGTGGTTTAGGGGTAAATCCTGACAAAACCGAGCTTGTCCTATTCACCAGGAAATATATAGTTCCACCTATTAATTCCCTTCTACAAAAGGTATAAGCTTAACATTCTCTGATAGAGCCATGTATTTTGGTCTTATTTTGAACAAAAAGCTGAGCTGGAAACCTAACATAAAAGAAAGAGTTTGTAAAGCCACATTGGCACTCTTCTCATGCAAAAAAGCCCTGAGTAGCAGATGGGGTATCCAACCCCATATAACCCAATGCCTACATAAAGCGGTAGTAAGACCTACTCTTCTATACGGTGTGGCTGTATGGTGGACTGCCTTAAATAAAAAAGTAAACCTCGACAAATTAAGAAATATCCAAAGATCAGCTAGTCTATGAATGAGCGAAGCACTTCGTACCTCCGCCGCATTGGACATTCTGTTCGACCTTACACCACTCGACATTCGCTATTCGCTTTAATGCTATTTCCCAGTGGACTAGAGATGAAATCGGTCACTCGTCTATCCTAAATTAGTCAAGATCCCAGATAACATAGACTACACTATTCCGCAACTCCATTTAAAACTTCAGGTCACCTTCCCCTTCAGATCATTCTGGAGGATGAACACATTCATTTTTACACAGACGGGTCAAATACTGATGACGGAGTCAGCGGAGGTGTTTTCTCCAAAAAGGCAAATCTTAGCCTCTCTTTCCGTCTTCTAAATCACTGTAGTGTTTTCCAGGCTGAATTTGTGGCGATCAATGAAGCCTTGTCTTGGCTGAAGAGAAACGTCATATCTGCTAAGGATATCCGTATAATCTCGTATAGCCAAGCTGCACTGAAATCCCTGAAATCAGTCTCAACCATTTCAATTATAGCCGTTAACTGCCGATCATCTCTCGTAGAGATGGCGGAGTAGTTCAATATCCACCTGTGTTGGGTACCGGGGCACAGAGATATTCCGGGTAGCTGTATATCTGACGAACTCGCCAATCAAGGAACTACACTACCCTTCTTACCTGAATATGGCGGTCTCCTACGCTTCATACGAAGCTCTTATTGTTTCACCGAGCAGGTATAAGGAAAAAAATTTCCTGATCCGTGTGGTATCACAATGGACCATAACTGTCGGTTTCACTGGGGAAAAATTGAGGATTTGGTGTAAAATCACAAAAATTGTAAAAGATTATCCATACAAACGTTTAAATTGTTCTTTAAGATTATTCACTGGTTCATACTTTCGAAAGAAGACTTACTAGTTGTAAATTCTTTGCGTAGCTCCTAATTTGCCCCATTGTTTTATAAATAAAAATAAATTCCACCCATTGTGCTTGTCATTTTGTCCGCAGAATTTCCTCAACCAACCGCATAATCGACACCATAGTCCTGATTGCGCTGAAATTGCATTTGGCAATCTTCGCCGCTACGCAGAGCTCCCCAGCAAACACTACTGCTGCCCAAACCACATTTTCACTTTCCACCGTCAAAATGTGGTCTGTGTAGCGGTAAATTTGAAAGCATAAATTTAACTTAAGAGAGGTGTGCGCGAGTGTTATGCAAAGAACGTGATTAATTTAAGTTCCGTTTTCATTTTCGTTCTTGGAAGACATTCCGCATGGCATTCTCTGCAATGGCCGGATCCTTTTGGGATTTCTTATGGTGTTGTTTCTTGATGAGAGGAGGAACGCACGAACACCATTATGCGGGTTATTTTTTGCATTCTTTTAATCGACACTGAAACACTTGTGTTGCACCACAAAAAAAAAAAACCAACAACAGTAGCGCAAAAAACGCCATTGCGAACGACGTGCCATCAGGCGAATATTTTAAAGGATTTATGTCTTCTACGTGAAGAAAATAATGTTTGCTGCACTTGTCGGTGGCTAAGCGGTTTTCCTCCACGGATTTATCTCTTCGCATACTCTCACATTTTCAAACAAAATGATGAGCATCGCGTTCAGCTAAGGAATTAAAACAGAAAGCTTCTTGCAACAAAATCCAACAACCAGAAGTCCAAGGAAAATCCGAAGAATCGTAGACGATGTGACTTCCTTTAAGGCTAATTGCATTTTATTCGTCGTTTCGTCGCAAGAAAGTTAAAGTTGATTGAGTCAGAGAAAAAGTGGTTCTTTTGTGAGGATGCGAAATAAAATGAATTTGAAATTTAAATTCGTCGAAAGAGGCGTTTTTATTTTGTATTGTTGTGGTGTGGTTCGGCACGTCGATGGCACACATTAATGGAATACCAATGAACACCAAAGGTACAAAACTTTCTACAATCATCACACTCATTAAACTTATCCGTAGCAAATGCAAATAGCACGCACTGCAAAATTCAATTAAGTGTTGAATGCTGTCTGACAGAGGACCTTTTACGAACTGGCATTAGCTGGAATTAAACTTAAAACCAAATAACAATAAACAAAAATCGAATTGAACACACGCAGCCATTGAATTGTTATTCCTTTCGAGAGTGCGCTGGAAAATTAATATAAAAATCATCAATAGCATTTTTTCGAAAGTCACTACATAGGCTCGACTGAATGAGTATATTCAGTTAACGACGAAATTTGAGATGCCAATCTTTACGACCCAAAAATCAAATGGATCATGTCGAAGCTGTTTTCAATTCCATCATCTTCTTAGTTTTTGGCTCAAAAACTGCAGTCCGGTTCTGGCCTTCCGCAAAAAATCTCACCACCGGTCCCGATTTCTAACCGATTTCTGAGAACCCATTTGGCATCCCTCAATTCCACGCCTAAGAATAAACTAACTTTTCTTCTTATACCAGAGAAAAGTGTTCTGACGCACCTATAATACTTTTGCAATTCTGTCTGTAAGGTGTTAACCTTTTCAACGCACAAAAGCTAAAAAAAGTTTCCACTTTAGAGGGAGGCCATTACATGATGAAGGCGCAACTTTGTTCCTTTTGTTTTTGGAGTTTGCTGTTATTTTTTGCACTTAACATTTTCTTCTTGCGTTTTTTGTTTGGTATGCGTGATGAAAGCCAATGTCAAGAAAGTCCTTCAGGACAGTAGACCGTAAAGACAAAAATTTCTAGAAAAAAAATCATTATGTTTTTTAAAATCAATTAGAATCGTTTTACATATTAAGATGAATGTGGTGAATTTGTGATTAATGATGGATGAAGTATAACTTCTCTTTATAATTTCTAGTAAAACATTTTTTTTATTGTGAGAGCTTCATGTAGAATCATCTAGAAAAACAAGTAAATGTAAAAAACTTAGTTTTTCGGGTACAAACTTTTGTCTATGCATCGACACACGCCACAAAGCCAGGTTATTAATAATAGCCCAAATATCTGTTCTACAAATTATTTTCTTTTCTCCACGCATCACATGCGCCACACGCTACTTTTGACACGTGTCACACGCGGGATATCAAAAGTGGCCACTGACACTGAGCTGCACACAAAATCTCGTGCGAAAGGTGGTTAAAAAAGACAAGACAAAGACAAAAAATGAGAAATTGGCGGCTTATTCAACCATTACACGTGCTACATGCAATATGTGCTTCGCGTCAAACGTGGAACATAAAAAATGCTATTTGAGACTTAGACACTCACAAAATTTCAGCTCTCGTGTGGAAGATAGCTAAAAAGGACCTTAAAGTAGTCGAACACACAGAAAAAGGGTTCAAGTCAAGTTAAATAAAAGTTTTTAATAAATAACTATGATAGTAAAGCGAAGCTTTTCAGCTCGCTATATGAAAATCTAAAGACTTAGTTAAGAATTTTTACTGAAAACCCCCATTTTATGAATGAAACAAATATTAAAACTATGCCATCGCAAGTCTAGCGCTAAAAATTTATTTTAAAACAGGTCCCATCAAATTCTTACTGGTATAAGTCGAGATATACGAGAGGACAAACAAACAAACGCACGAAAGTTGAAAAAAAAGTCCTTTGCTCTGATTATTAGCTTTGATCTTTGGGGTTGGAATCAATTTTTAGTACCTAATATTCACAATTTTTATTAATAAAGATACCAGACCAATACGTGGTCTGCTCTCTCTCTCCCTCTCTCTATTGTTGCTTTAAAGTTATCCCCTGGTATTTTTATCAATGTAATTATATAAACCAATCGGAGATAGTTTTTTTTAAGAAATTATGCATGGTATGCAATTTTAGACAACTGAACACCACGACGATAACGTCACTTTTTAATATAATTGTGGAAAACGTCTTATTTATGTCCTATATACCCTTGTGGGTTCTAGGGCCTCTACTATGCATACGCGCCATCGCGTGTGGTTCCTGGCAATGAGTTTCAGCTCTCTCCAACTCTTCCCCAATTGCTGTGACTTCTCCTCTACTGTTCCGCCATGTATTTCTCGGACGACCCGTTCTTCTACTATTCTGAGATGACGGATTACATTGCATTGCGTAGTTTGCTATGGAGCTGTCGCCTTTTCGGAGCTGCTACTTCCGTCGTCGAATGGTTGTGCCTATTGGTTCCTGACCCGTTCTCTGGTAAAGATGTTCGTTGAAGATACGGTTAGGCCAGAAAACCCTTAAGATGTACCGTAGGCACCTATTTACGAACGTTTGTAATCTTTTTATGATAGTAGCGGTCACCTTCCAGGTGCTGCACCCATACAACAGCACAGATTCAACTTTTGAACGGAACAGTCGTAGCTTGGTGTTTAAACTGATCGCATTGCTTCGCCATATCATGGGCATCATTCCAAACACTGTAATTCCTCACGGAAGTCCAAATCGATACTCAACACCTTATTACCGATTTCAAAGCAGCATTTGTCAGCATTTACAAAGACAATCTATACAACATAATGTCTAGTTTTGGCATCCCTGACAAACTCGTTCGACTGTGTGATTGACGATTGAGAATTCTCGCTGCTCCATAAAGATCGGCAATAATCTAACCCAGTATTCTATGTCAAGCAAGGACATAGGCATTTTTAAAGTTCTTTCTTTCTTTTTTCTCAACAAAAAATAAAATAAAAGCATTTCAATAAATTTGCCCCACAGTTTCGTTCACGTGTCCACACCACGAACCACAAATATCCCCTTTTCCTCGGAGAGTCTGCTGTACTTTTGGGCGCATCTTCTTACTGGGTAATCTAATTTCAATATTATTGCGTTGCGTTACGCGTCTCTGAGTTGTGACTAAAATGTCAGATTATTTGTACTTTTGTGTCCAAGATCGGAAAAGTAGAAAACTTTTTGTTCTGAAAATCTTCCTTCGCCTTTTTTAATGTCATTAAGCCAACGTCTAGAAAGTTATCTTGCACGAACGTAAAGTTTGCAATATTATTGCCTGGTCTTATTGTGGTACAAAGTGAAAGTAAATTAGTAATCATTTTATGATGAGGACGCATTACAAAAAAAAACGAACAAAAGTTACTGAAAATTTTGTCGTTACAGACTGAATTCAAATTAAATGAACGAGGGATTCTAAATTACCAGTTTCGTATGTTCCCGCGAAATTAAAATCTAGCGGATCTTTTAAAGATGATGCAAAAAAATTTGCGACAAACAAACGCAATTAGCAACAGCCAGCAATTAAAATTAAGTTAAAGTTAATTTGCATTTTCGATATTAAACTTCATTTTCCATTGGAAATATCTATTCGCATTTTAGGAACTGCTAAGGAACATCAAAGGATACTCAGTAATGTAGAATCTCTGTAATGTGGAATCTACAAAAAGACTCAGATTGATTAAAAAAGTTTTTCCGACTGTCGATATTGCGACTGTAAACATTTTTTAAGAGGCTATGTAAGGTAAATCTAATTGCTTAAGTATCCAGGTAGACATGTCAAAAAAACTGATAGAAATCTTTGTCGTTCTGTTATCCCATTCCTTTGAACTTTCAAGATTTATATCCATCAAACGATCAGTCAGTTACCTTCGTGCCAAGACTCCTATTGACCAACTAGTACGTGTAAAATATTTCAGCCCCTCTTGACCGAACTGACGGTAATCTTGAACAACATTAAAATCAGTTTTATATAATTTGTAATGTTTTTTTTGACATTTGCTCACACACACTTTCTCGCAGGAGCTACGCATTCATGAAACGAAGATTTCGTCGTAGATATACAAATCCTCAAGACACCTCTTACGCAATTGACAAAGGCACCATATCCCGCTCTATTGGTAATCATCAACATCTTTATCCAAGGACGAAACTATTAGTCCTTATATAATAATTTCCTTTTCATATAACGCACACACACAATGTTCACAGAAAGATGCTTAAGACGAGACGTTTTTTTTAGATATCCTTAAGCAATTTGGCAAAGATGGGGTTGGCTATAATCCACATGAAATATGTATGTATTATAAAAGGAGCTCCTGCCCAACTGTGTGATCTATTGAGCGCTCGGTTTGTTCGCTACCCACTCAGGTGTTACTAAAAGCATTTCATAAGCGATATGAAGATGCGTGGAGATTTTATTCGAAACGGAAGGAAGAAAGCAAGGTCCTGCTCGTCGTGTATCAGGTGGCGTGTCTGTGTAAACTTGTCATCTAAGGTCTGCTCCTGTGTTAGACATCGAATATTTCTACATGAACGCAACGTAACCTGCGCAGGTGCGTTCATTCGTCCTTAGATGATGGAAATTTTCCATCATTCGTGTGCATCTCTAGAGAAGATTATGTAAAGTTTTGGTGCACAACACGGCACGACACGACGCGAAAAGAACGACGATGTCAGACAAAATGGGTGAAAGGACCAACGGACCCAACCAACCTGACGCAGCGTGCGTCTGCTTTCCAGCAGAAGTGTCTGGAAGTTGCTTCCTATTGTAATTCCTTTTATTATAATATCATCTTCCCTCTTTCTTACCTTTGGAGCCAGGAAGGAGCAGCAGCTTTTTCTTTTTGTGTCGTCGTCGTCACCGTCGGAATAATCGCCGTCTCAAGCGGATGCAAGACTCATAACTTAAGTTCATCACATCCCTTAAGGATATAATTATAAAAATGATAAAAATATAATTATAATTATTGTGCAGACAGACAGTTGCGTTCTAATGGTATGCTTTGGATGAATTTTTGTAATCAGCAACAGTCCTTGTTAGTATTAATTGTATTCTGAGTTTCCGTCTTTTAATTTTGGGTAAATTTTCTATATTTCAAAGGATTTGCCATTTGACTTTTGATATTTTTCTTCCATTTTAATTTTTCCGCCAGTGCTTGACTTAAGAGAAAAATTAAATTGTCCTTAAATTATCATCATCAGTACTAGGCGTAATCTTTTTCTTATTGCTACTTAAGATAAAAGAAATGGAATTGAGATTCCAAAATAATTTACATTATTTTCCAAAATCATAATGAAGAAGGAGAGTATTTACCCCATAAAGGAGACTACTGTAAGGTATTATTTAATTTGTGGCCCATTATCCTGCTGTTGTCATTTTTACTTTCTGTGTTTTTGGCTTGGTGTTTGGTTCGGTGTTCACCGAAAAGAGGAAATTTTCACCTTCAGCGCCATCAAAACTGAATTTACATAACGATTCATTTTCGTTTTGACAAAAGACAGACGTTAAGTTAACGCCCACCGAGTAGGAGTTGGACTATTATCATGGACACATTTATTTTTAATGTATAAGCGTTTACGCGATGCCTTCCTGATGGTCTAGCAATCTAGCGTCGTCTTTGTTTTCCTTTATTTATCTCATCCGATGTTTTATCCGTAATCTTAATGGAAGCCACCAGTGCAAAATCCTTGGAATTTATGCCGCAATTTTGCATCTTTGTAGTAAATGCCGATAGCTTAACTTAACTGTGTAAGTATCTTTAATTGAGGTAAAGTCATTTTCTGTATAAAGATGAGTTTTTTTGTTTTTTTGATAGGTTGTGTATGTAGTTTGTAAAGATTCATTTAAGCCACAAATTTAATGTTAATGCAAGTAGTGAATAAGTAGGATATACATTTTCTTGTATGAAACGGCGTCCTTTTTTTGGAAAAACCAAATAACCATTTTGCAAATTGTCATACATTCAAGGACATCGTTTTCTATCGTCCGGCTTAGTAAGAAAATCTCGTAACTCCACTTTTTGGCGAAAGTTATATTTTGATGCTATCTTGTAGCAAGTCACCGTTATAGAAAACCTCGTAGCACATTTATAAGTCTAATAATATTTGGTGAGACAGACCGTTGTGGTCCAGTGCCTGATTTAGTTACTTGCTACCATTCGCCTTGTGCGTGTTATAAATTTACACAATAATGGAATGGTACGGAATTGTTGGTCTCCCAATTTAAAACCATATCCAAAAAGCAAATTGAGAAGCTTTCCATGACAGTTATTACTCTAGGATGTTTGTCAGACATTAGCAAGAAGTAGGACCATTTAAAAGCTTTCTGGTGTTTTCTGAGATCGAACTTTGAACCTTCCGCTCAGTAGTTTAACGCATACAGGAAAGTAAAAATTACAGAGGGCGCCATTCACTATCTAGTTAAAAGGATAGAAGGGGCTTTTCGCTCTCTGTGTACTTTCCTTGACATTGATGGTGCGTTCGACAACACTGGCTACGACTCAATAACAAGAGCAATCAATAACCAGCTCGACCAACCAATGGATAAGTGCAATGCTGGAAAGTCGAGTCATTACTTCCTCCTCAGGGGGAGTGTCTGTGTCGGTAACTGCAGCTAAGGGCTGCCCGCAAGGAAGCGTACTCTCGTCACTTGTTATAGACAACCTTCTTCCCCATCTACATAGATCGGGCTACATTGCGATTGGTTATGCTGACGATTTGGGGATTATTATTAGTGGTAAGTTCAGCACGACCATAACAAATGTCATGCAAGGTGCGTTACTTGACGGACTTAGAATGGTGCAGTAGAGAAGGTAATAGTGCCTTTCACGAAACGTAGATTGTCCAATATTGGAACTATCATCTTAAAGGGCACTACATTAGAGTATTCCAGTAAGGTTAATTATATCGGAGTCATCCTTGATAAACGACTAAACTGGAATTCTCATATCAAGTCCGCCATTAAACTTGTCACTAGGTCCCTGTGGGCCTGTAGACGCCTCTACGGCAGAAATTGGGGTCTTAATCCTAAAATGATGCATTGGATGTTTACCATGATGGCGAGACCAATTATCACATACGCGGCCATCATATGGTGGTCGAAAGTTCTTGAACGTTGTGTTGTAGTGCTTTCACCCCTGTCAATCTTCATAAGGAAGACGGCCGCTAGATGCGCTATCAAGCTGCAACTAGAATATGACTACAAACAAGGTGACTTCGTGAGCACCTAAATATTCTAGAATAAATTCCTGAAAGAGACATGTTTTGCATTATCCCGGACACCATTACCAGGGACTACTGTTTTGCTAGGTTATTTGAGGTAAAAATATTGGACCGAGTAATCTGGTCTAATGGTGTTCCACCACTGGACAATAAAGGTCTGAGCTGGTACACAGACGGATCGAAGATGGTTCTGGAGTTGGCGCTGGGGTAAACGGACCCAAAACCAAAGTCTCAATACCAGTAGGTAAGAGTCCCACTGTTTTCCAAGCGGAACTCCATGCTATTGAGGTCTGCGCTAGCATGAACCTGTGTAAGGGTATATTATATGTGCTACGATTTATATATTTTCAGATAGTCAGGCAGCACTGAAAGCTCTATCGTCCAGCATAATGGACACTCAATCAGTTTAATGCTGCTACGATGCACTGCAATCCTTGGCAGGGCTCAACAGTGTAACACTTAGATGGGTCCCTGGTTACCAGGATGTTGAAAGAAAAACTCGATACGATTAATAAGAACCTTTCATTCTTTCTTCCTCTCATTCATTAAAAATCTATGTGAATCTAGCGTCGTGGCCCTGGATATTTCAAAGGCTTTTGATCGAGTATGGCGTGATTGTCTTATAAGTAAGATTCGTTCGCACAACTTATACACCTCTCTCATTGCATGGATGAAGATTATTTTGTGAACCGCAAAATAAAAGTTGTATTGAATGGTACGAGTATTTCTTCATCTTCGCATGGGATCAATGTTGGCATGCCAAAGGGTCCTTCTTGTCGCATACGCTTTACTTAATATATATTAATGACCTATCATCTGCTACAACCTGCAATATCCATTCGTTTGCTGATGATACATCGCTTTGATGATCTCGCACTGAAAAACAGACCCTAAGAGTATGTTACAGAAAAAATTGAGACCACTACAAAGACATCAGAAAAAATTAAATTTTAAATTTAACTGAATTTTAATTATACCGTTTATTTTAATTGATTTTTATTTAATTTTATTTTTTATTTTTATTTTTTATTTCTTTTTAGTTTCTTTTGACAATATCCACTAAGACATAATTATATATGCAAGTACAGTGTAAACTAATTTGTGTCATTCTATGTTTAAGTAATTGGTGAATATCTCTTCCTGTGTAAGCAAATAATTATCCTTCCGTTTTATGCTAATGCCAAGTCTCTCTTTGTGCAAACATCAAAGTGATATTAAAACCAATCTACAAGCGGCAGAGAATTTTCAATTATTTTGCCGCACCACGCATCCGCTTAAGTTCAGTCATTTTGTATGAAAAGTCGCTAGACGATATCATCCTTAGAATATTTTCCTCTGCACATGTCGTATAAATTGTAATATTTAAGTAAACGACGACTGACTAGGAGTATGTGATAGAGATTCAGGTACATCGTGGCATCTGGTGGTTTGCTCTGCACCGCCCATGTTCAACAATAGATACCTGTACGAAAATATCGAGGAAGCTTTGAGTTCAATTTCAAATTCCTTAGTCCTTATCATCTCCCCTTTGAGAATGCGTATTTAGATTACAGAATGTCGTGGCTGTGATAAAGTTACCGTGCAAAGTTTTGTGGGGCAATTTAGAATTTAGAAAAACAAAATTTATTTCTGATTATGTATGAAGTTCATACTATGTACTTGTTTGTATGTAGGTATAATGCGATTTTAGAGCGACATACGAGGTGATTTTAAATTCACGTATTCACTTAACGAAGAGCGTATCCATATAGTGGGTAACTTTTTCTGGAAAAATATAAGATAAGAAAAGTATGACATAAGTATGAAATCTTTATTCTAGAAAATTGAATAATTATTTAGAAGTCTATTTAAGAAAATATCTGAATCTGTCAACTTTGAATAACAAGATAATGCTCGCAAAAGTCAGGTTGGATTTTCCATAGATTCTATTCTATTAGGTCTATTTGATTATATATAGATTGCAGGCCGTTCCGTTTTGGCAGATTTTTGGGATGTAAAGATGTGAGGAACAAAATTTGTGTGGAAAGCTGAAGAGAGGCATGGGAACATTAAAATTATTTTTGGTATTTTTTCTTGGACTCGAACATCGAAGCTCCCGTTCAGAAATCGAAAGCACTTTCTACTTGAGCCTACGGCGCCCACTTAATTATAATTACAGTTTTTTTTACCTCGTGTGCATCCGGTACAAATACAACAGAAATGCAAGGTACTTAGTCTCTGACTTGGTGTTTATTGTCGTGTTTTCCGGAAGGGTGATTTTTTAGCCTCTGCACCGGCTTGCGAAATTTCTTATTCATGTTTTGGTTGCTGGTACCCGGAAGCAGATGAGTTCCCTTTTGTGGGCGTTGATCTTTAGTCCCCACTTCAGGTAGTAGTCGCAAAGATTTCGGATGTGTTCCTCCACTCTTCGGGCAGCTATTTCAAGAGAGCGGGAAACAGCATATGTGATGGAGTCATTCGATAGAAAAGCACGGTCCTCTTTCCGGCTATATTGGTGGGTTGATCCACCGTGAAAATGCTAAACTGGACTTAAATATTAAATCTTTTCACAACATATTTGGGGAAACCAAAACTAATAACAATAAGTTTGTACAGTAGCCCGTTTATCTAAACGCTATCGAAAGCTTTTTCGATGTTTAGTAAACAGGCTACTGTATTACTTTTGACGTTCAGTCCTTTAGTGACGTCACTATGAAGCTAAGGTTTCTTTCCGAACAAAACGTATTTATCTTTTTACGGATCAAAGATTCCAATACTTTACTGATACAATACAGTAAAGCTCTTAGACGGTAACCAGCTACGCTGGAGCGGTAAGTTAAGCGGTAAGTTAAGTTCCAGTTATCTAGAATTGTTTAGGCAATTGTTGAAAATGATGGTTAACATCAAAATTGCCATACCCGGTAACTTTTTAAGCAAAAAGTTAGAAATCCCGTCTGTGCCTTATGATTTCTTTTAATTTCCACTCATAATCAAATCACTGACAGTAGCTGTTCTGGTAACTATATCGACGTCTACGGGTGGGTTAGCGGGGTTTTTTTTCACTAAACCGCACTACAGGATTACTTGGAGAAGTGGCGTCTTCCACAAGACTTTCCACCTCTTCACAAAAATCTGGAAAATGCGTTGGTGGTCGGTCCGTAAAGCTTCTCATTGGCAGGTGGAGGATAGTTATAGACTATAGTACACAATCATACCCCTCCCTCAGTCACATTTTTATAAAATTTTCAATGTATATTATTAGCAACTACAAAAAAACAAACATATGAACAAAGAAACAAATAAATACACGCGGACGCGAAGGTAATATAAAGAATTTAGAATTAAAAAAAGTTATTTCAGAAAATCATTTAAAGTCCTTTAGATATTCATGACATGATAGACTTTTTGACAACAAGTTTGTCTGCTCTTTATGAATGTAAGAAGCACACAGCCGCAGGACTAAAAAGCTTTTTCGGATTTTTAATGGAAAATCATTTATGTTTAGATTTAGATTTAATTACAATTTACCATTCTTCCATGCGTACAATCCAGTTTACATTATCCTTGTCTCACCTGTCAAAATATATATATACCTTTGGGATTTCTCACCGGCTCGATGTGAAAATGTTTTCCCCTTTTTAACTTTTCCGCTGTCAATTACAATTACATACAAACTAATGGCAAAACTAAAATACAAAATCAAAGTTCCATATGTTGAATTTCTAGTTGACTGCTTCGATCATCAGAAATCAGCAGAAGTCTCATGAATATTGAAATTAGTTGGTCATAGTCATTACGTGCATGTGCATTTATAATAAATGGAAACGAGTCCTGCGAGGCATTATCAAATTGTCTTGGTCGTTCTTGTGGGACATAAATATATTTGAAAATTTTTGAGAAAATATTTTCTGCAAATGTCATTAAATTTAGACAACAATTACAATTATATACTCGTATACTCGTATATGTATACTTACTGGTACATGGGGAAATTCAAGAGTTCTTACGTGTAATAGAACAAAGAAGGAGCTGTAGGCTTGCATGGACTATTGATTTGTAAATGTAAATATTGTAAGAACTATTTTAACAAACAATTCTGATATATTGCAAGTGCCAGCAATTTTTTTTTTATTTTTTAAATCGAAGCCTAATTACTTCGAAGTAAATTCATATAGTCGCTTGCTACTGATGTTAGTGATAGTCACATAATTGTAATGAATTCAAAATGAGTTGCATGTGCAATAAAAAAACCAAAATATTTATCCTTAATCTCTATCTTCTTGTTGGTAAACAAGGATACTAGTTTGATCACACAACCATAACGAGAAAGGTGTCTGGAATTTTTTTTAATAAATCCTACTGAGGACATTTCTCAAGTCTCATCCCAACAACCAAACCAAAATTTATTTTCATCTTTTCACATGAAATTGATTTATATAATTATTTATTTTCCGAATCATATCACAAAACATTGAATCCTCAGCGATTCGATGGTTGTTTGTTTCTTATACCTCTCATCTCTTATTTTTGTTATAATATAAGTTAAGAGGATTACTTTTGGTGATTTTGTTTTCTCTGTGGGATTCATTTCCGAATTTTCTTCTCCACATAATATACTCGTACGTACGGCGTTACTCGATATACCTACATCGTCAGGTCTTCGATATTGGCAAACAAATCTGGCAACGAGGGCAACCGCTTGTTATTCCAGAAAATATCTTTATGGCTGCATGCCTTGGGACTTTGTGCGAGATGAAAAGAAAATGATTTTTTTTTACACAAATCCGAGAAAACCCAATATTTGGCACAGCGCCCTCGCTCAACCTCAGGCATCCAGGATTCCAATGCGATTTGCCAATAAAATAAATCGTTAACGAGGCGAATGTGCAAAAAATCAATTCTCCAGGATTGTTCTTTGTTTGCTTGTGTGAGGATATGTCGCTCAATGGTATTTCTTGTCGATTATCATTTAGGTTTGTTAAAACATTTAAAACGTCCGGCTGTTTGAAAGCTCTGCATGTTGGATTGTCCGTCTATTTGGTTGACGGTGGCTATAACTATAAGACAGACATTTACATGATGTACCAATAATTGAAATGGTGGAAATATCTTTCCCAAGAAAAAGTAAAACTGTGGTCACTCAACAACTTGGATGTGGTCTTTCTTCTTCTCTTAGTTTCTTTAGTGAGAGATATCAGCTCTGTACTTTTTATCAAGCCGTAGTATAGGCACTCTAGTCAATGATTGCAACTTACTTCACGTGCGTATATACGAGGGCATTTTTTAAGTTCTCGTAGGATAGAAAGAGACGGTTACATTTAAGTGTAATAATTTTATTTTTAAATATATAATCTTCGTGAGCACAAAAACACTTCTTAGATTCATTAAGAACTTTTTCTAACCATTCATATCTCGTGTGCTTTCTCCTACCTACCTACCTGAAAGATTAACCAGCATTTAATAGTAAGCAAATTTTTCCACTAATTTGGGAATAAGTAAAAAAAGGTGGTATTCTTGAACCCACATGACTTAATAGCAGTCATTTCAAGCCAAGTTGTTTTGTATTGCAAATCGCTTCTTCTTTACTGGCACTATTTCCAGAAAAATGGTTCATAAAAAAATCTATGATAAATTGTTTTTTAGGATCTTGTATGTTAATTTCGCGCGTCATTCTCTAAACACACTTCATTTGATATTAAAAAATAAAATTTCCATTTAAGATTGCGCACGTATACGTTGAAAATTTTCAGATATAAGTACGTTAAGTAGCATATCCTATACGACGGAAGTAATCCTGTCGATTCATCAAATGAATGACATGTTAAACAGTTCATTAAACAGACAAATCGACTCACTCCCTACGAGTTGGCGAATAGAAGGGGCGAAAATAAAGTATGAAACCCGTTGTTAGGGAATTTTAAAGATGTGAAATAAATGAAGAAAATCCATTCAGCCAATTCTTTGCAAGTTACACTTCTTGATGCATACAAATTTCAATTCAGTTCTGAAACAACCTACATTAAGTGTACTCAGTGTGACGTACATTAAACATCACTGAAGTGATATCCTGCGGAAGGTAAGTCTACGATGAGACGACGTCACATCGTCGAAGAATGCGCCAAATCAATTACACAAAATCCCCAGCCATAGAGGAGAACGTCGAGGATGATGAATCCTGGTGAAGAGGAGAAAATGAACTTGCAGCTAAAGCAAACACCTGCGAGCGGTGGAGAATCGTTCCTAACTGTAGCTGTATCTGTATCAACAGAGAAACCATTTTATTCAAAGATTGGAAAACTTTGCAAATTCTAATTTTCCATTTTTTGTTTTTGGTCACAGACGTTCACGTTCCTTAAGAGTTTTCGATTTTACTTAAACGCCAAATCGAAGTAATTGAAACAGAAGAACTGGAAATTGAAAGGGCAGCACTTGGTTGCCATCTTGGTAGCCACCGCTACCATCGCTGGATTTTCCTCCTCAGCGCCTTTATTTGTTCAAAAACGTCCATTCCGTTATGACGTTACAAGTTAATACGAATAATGAGTGCGAGTGCAACAGACAAAGACAAAGCAGGCAATCAAAGGAATAAGGTCGCACGCCAGGTAAACATTTTCACCCAATGCCATTCATTTATTCATTCAATGTATAGCGGTGCTATTTGTCGGCACGAACACTAAGTGATTTGAAGTATTATAGCAACAAAAGTAAGCGGTGTTTATGGCTTCAAGCAACTGCGAACATCTTTCAACTAACAACTATGGGGATCACGCAGACTGTGGCTCAATGCACAGCAATCGTACCGCCAAACAAAATACACTGAAAAATATATTTGTTGCATTAAGGCTGGGGTTGGAAACAAAAGCGTAGTAGCAGAAAAGTACCAATCAAAAATAAGTTTACAAAAAAAAAACAACCCATAAAAATTAAAATTTTTCATCTAAATTCTCTAATCGCAGAAATTGATATGGGAGCCCCTCGATCCTGGGCCATTTTTTTTATTGTAGGAGAAAATCATCGAAACAAACATTTGACATCAGATGTTAAAATTGAAAAAGCTCAGATCATTTTATTCTGAGCACTTAGAGCACGCTCATACTCTGAGCAAATAAGAAACACGAACATTTATCTTGAGAACTCTTTGACTGCTCTGAACTAATTTATGAAAACGCCAAATGACAGAATATTGTGAAAACTTGTTGTTCTATCTGTAAGTTGATATCGACAACAAAAAAACGACATCAATAAAAATACAATTCAGTATATAATAAAAATGTAAGTTGAAGTAAGCATAAAACATGTATGTCTCGTTTCATTTGCTGGGTTCATTTGTGCGTGCGCTAAGATTTCTCTCTCTCTCTCCACCACCAACAAAACCATGCAGCGCAGCCGACTGCGGAGCACACACCGCACAAAGTCCATAAAGGGCGACGAATATCTGATGCCAGTACAGATATTTAAAAAATGTATAAGGGCCTTGCGGCCGAACCCGGGACCCGATCACTACCAAATGTATCGAAAAAGTATTGTTTATTGGGTATACACATGTGTGTAAAATTTGAAGAAAATCGGGTAAATTTTTTAAAATTTTTGTTTGGGAGCCCCCCGACCCCGCAGCCCGAGGGGCCTCAAAATTTAATAGAAAGTGTTGTCTCCGGAAATACACATGTGTGCAAAATTTCAATAAAATCGGGCCATGGGAAGTGGGTTAAAAATTGATCGCAAGAATCCACGACAGACGACCGACCGACGACCGACCGACGACCCACGGGCAAGTGAAGTTAATATAGAGAATTTAAAAAATCTATGTCTCGACTGGGAAATGAACTTATGTCGTCATGATCAGATGTCAGAACCGTTGTTTAAATTTCTTAATGTTATATAAACGCTGTTCGGCTGGCGATCATAATTGAGACGGGCTAGATGTTTAGCTGAGAGCGGTATTCAAGCACGTCTCTCAGCTGACTACAAAAAAAAGTGAGCGGTCGAGCGGGAAACTTGACCAATTAAAGTCGATTGACTCGAAATTTTAAAAGTCCTCGGCGGAACTTACAAAATGGCGGTTTGGGCGAGTTGCTTATGCTCGCCAAACTCCTTTTGCAAAGAAATCTTTTCTAGCGCTCCAGGTCACTACATTCTCCTTTAAACCGATTGAGAATTCTTTTGGTTAAAAATAATATAAAAAAATATAAATGAATGTATTTATTACAAGTCAATTTCGTACTTTCTTTGTTGTAATTCTTTTTTGTGGGAGGCCGAGGAGCCGCCACTTCACCCACTGTTGGCTGTCCCGCTTGTTTAATTTCCTACCGTGGCGCCAATGATATGAGTGTTATCAGCCCATGCCAGCATTTGAACAGACTTGAGAAAATTGTGCCGCTATCGTTGATCTGAGAGTTACGAACAATTCTGTCCTATAAGATGGTAACAAAACCGCATGACAGCGCGTCATTTTTTTACATCAAAGAACTTGATCAGGTTGCTGCCACCTTAATGAGCAGCGATAACTCTCCATCGTCATCCTCCACAGTCGAACAAATTTAGGTATGCGAAAACTAGACACGGCTTTGTATAGCTGGTCTCTATAAATACTCTCATATGCGGCTTTCAAAACGATAAAAAGGTGGTGAGTAGCGATCTGTAATTCTTGGGTCTTCTCCAAGATCTGCCGCAGTTTGTTTTTTTGGTAAACTGTTTAGTTTACGCAATGCTCATCAGTTTACTCTCTTAATGCTCATCAGTTTACCCTCAAGCCCATCTTCTGACATACAGTTAAGTTCAGAGATTCATTCTTCAGCCGCACAAGACGTATGTGGAATACTCTGCCAAGCTCCGTCTTTCCACATTACTTTAATCCAGAGGCATTCAAAACGCAAGCTCATATAAATCTCCTATTTGCTCCACCTTTTCCATAACGCTCCCACTGTATCAAGCATATAGCCATGCATTTGGGTCTGCTTCAGAATCAGCCGAAGTGTGAATAATTGATCGAATGTGAACTTTCCTGGTCTAAAGCCGCACTGATTGAGTTTAGTGATGCCAAACTGGATGACATCGGCTCGAAATTAGGACCGGTGGTAAGATTTTTTGCGGGGGGCCAGGACCGGACACCGGTTGTAGAGCCACATATGATGATGATATGATGGATAGCAGCTATGTTATTCCTAAGTTTGGATATTGCGATAATTACTTCATATTGTTCAGGTGGAAGGCAATTATGGCTGTTATCATCCATATTGACCAGGTCGCTCCACCTGACGGGAGAACCCTGACGTTAAAGTGCTATATAATAGACTTAAATAATTTGATGGTACTTTCTTAACAAGATTGCAGTAGTTGGACGGTTGAAAAACCGCCAATTCGCTATTGAACAAGCAATAAAAAACACCTTTTTGCAAAGCTATTAAAAAGCAAAGCAACATATGTAGAAAGTATCGGTAAGGTAACATGATAATACGATGAGCGAACTGCCACAGATAAGCTCTGGAAAATCTGTAAAGAGGATATGGAATCCTTCGATCACTACCTCTGTCATTGCTTGTAGATCTCCAGTAGTTGACTCCTTGTTTTGGGTCTAGGTTATTTAATGAACTGAAGGGCTCAAATTGAGAATAATTAAATTCTATTATTGCTCCTAGACTTCATTCACAAAGGAGTTTCTCTGAAAGTTTCTTCATATTTTAACAGGAACACAATAGACTCGAATTTTGTTGACTAAACTCGGCTAAATTATCAACTTATCTTAATGTTCTCATTTTAATTTCCATACAATCAGAATTACTACTTAAAAAAAAAACCCAAAATCTAATCGGAGTTGTTTTGGGAGTATTTGTTAGTGCGTCAGGTTCGAAGTTCGAATCCCAGAAGAACATCAAAGAAGCCTTTTATCGGTCCCACCTATCGCAAAAGTCTGACAAACTGTTATGAAAAATCTTCTCAATACGCCTTTCGAAATATGACTGGCTTTAAAATGTAGATTCTTCCATTTGTGTGCAAAAATATAACACGCACAACACAACTGGTCGTGAGAAACTATGCCCAGAGCTACAACGGTTCGTTGCGCTAAACATTTTTATTTATGGCTGTTGTTGAAGGTCTGAAAATTGGGACTTCCCATTTGCAAATACACGATTTACATCCAGCTTATCGATATTGAACTCATATGAAGTTGACCGAACAAAAGAGGCTGTTCAAATTCTTTACGGTGTACAGAATTTCTTCGTCATTTTTGGAAAAGAAAAGTTGCCTAACTTGATACATATTCATAAGGTTGCTTCCCTTACAAAAATAACTGCAACAGTAAAATATACTTTTTATCTTGATTTCTCGTGCAGGCGATTTTGCATTAGCATTGAATTGGATTGCATTTCGAGGAAGAAGAAAAGTGATTTTGTTACCCTCGAGTGCATTCTTCTTGCAGTAAGACAGGCAAGGAAATGTTCTAATGTTAGTTGGCCACCCGTGCAGCAAGTTAATGTCACAGAAAGTTTCGGGAAACGAATAGTCACAGTATTGTGGCCGCACGACGACTACTCTATAACGCGTGAGGTAGGTCCTCATGATGTTGTGCGTTTTAAAAAAGTATGGCATACAAATCGACAACAACAACACGAAATACAATAATAGTAAACTACTGGTACCAACAAAAAGCAATAAACTGGAAAAAGAAACCGATTTTATTTTTTTTTATAGCGTTACCGCGCTTAACTGTTTCGTTGACGATATTTTGCCATTCGAAAACTTCAAAAGGAGATTCGAACAAATACGCAGCACGTGCGTTTAAGGATTATACTAAAACTAAGTATGTGTCACTGGTGTCTCTGATACTTTTTCTCATTTCACACGAATGGCATTATCGTTGTGGGTGTTCAAAACATATAGACCAACAACAAGAAACTGGAAGAAATGTATTCTTTTGCAAAACGAAACTATTTCTTTGCTTCCAAACAATTTGGCAAATTGTATGTTACGCTTTAGAGTATGTACATTCAATAATTTCATCAGATGAGACGACTAGAACGCAGATGTATTTGCAGCACCAAATTTTATGTGATTTTTATTGTCAAGTAGTAGATTGGAATTTTCTTCACGGAAAAGACGCGACGGCACACATAGCCGCATTATCCACGATTTTATTGACGCTTTGTCATAAAATCAAACTGTATCTGTTGACTGAACCAAAAACTGGAAGCAGAGGCATTTCCTTTTTTTTGTAATTTTTTTTTTCGAATTCCTAAAATCTTGCGGGATTCTTGCACCGACGATAAAAATTTATCGGCATCCGTTGTAGAATTTCTACCTTATTGTAAGTGATGACTCTGCGCTCTACCTTTCACGCTGCCATGAAGGTTCATAAAATGAACATTAAAATAAATTGAAAAATGCCAACACCTACTCACTCGTTTTGGAGGGAAAACAAACATTCACTTGAAGGTAATAAAATGTCTCTCCATGCTGTCAAAGTGTTGTGCTTCACAGTAATAATAAATTCGGGAAATTATGTTGTTTAAATATCTAGGTCTCTTTTATAGTTATTTCAACATTTTAATTGCAAATGATAGTCCTATTTAATGCAAAAGTAGGAATGTTTTGCATCTACACAAACAGATACCATAGCTTATATAGAAAGTGTAATATATTTTTTAAAAATTAATAGAATAATTATAAATCTGCCGCATATTTCTATATTTGTTTTTTATGTACAAAAGTGCTATTAAAGTGCTCAAGGATTAGATTGATTCTACACTAGCCACATAGCTCTGCATCAACTGGAAAACATAGGTATCTTGATAGACTAAAGTAGACTTTGTTGGCTTTGAGCAACCGTGCGCGTATTTCTGGTTCCATGTTTATATCGGCTGCTACTTAGATCTTCTACTCGCAGACGTGGGCACTAGGTCCTTTTTTGCTCTCGTTTATGTGCAGCCCCAGATTTCATGCCGGCCGCTCGACCTGGATGAAAGTTTCCTGCACAGCTCTTGGCTTTTTACCTACGATGTCAATATTGTCTGCGTAAGCCACTATCTGAATGGACTTTTAGAGGATGGTACCTCTGGCTGTGACATCGGAGTCTCAAATCACTTTCTCCAATGCCAGGTTGATGAAGACGCAGGACAGTCCAACCCCTTGTCGGACCCTGCTGAGATACCATCTGATCCCGGGGCCTTATTGTTTTTAAAACGATTTATCGCTCTGCTAACTTCATGTATGCGTGGTAACGACAGCTTATTGTGGTCGTACAATTTCTCAGTTAGCTGGCCACTTAGAAACTCATAAAAGTGGTTTTCCCATCGCTCTAAGATGCTTTTGAGCTTGGCGATCTCATTACAGTACATTACAGTTTTGCAGTATGTTCAACGCGGTGTATATTGCAGCGTACCGCGGACTCTTTGGTAGACCTTCCGCGACTGGTGCAAACTGTACTGTTCTAGTTCATTGACGAGATTTTCATTTTTTAGCCGGTGAACTGTTTTTTAATATCTTCTAAGCTCCTTATATTCTTCATCGCGTGCCCGCGTTCTATTAAATTTTTGCATAGCTCGGTGCACAACATTCTTACGTTAAGTCGTTAGCTTACAGTCTTCGAACGAGTCGTTCCCATCTCTACCACTAATGCCTAAGATGGATTCAGCATTACTAATGTCAGTATCCTTAAAGCCAATTTTAAGCCAAATTTAAAGTCAATTTCTCCTCTATGTCCGACATCACAGCCCCAGGATTCCTGCTCCTGGATGGCTCCTTGAGGAGATACCCAGGTGGATTGGTGGATATTTTTTTACGCGCAACGACCAAATTATTGCTTCCTGTCATTTCTACGACTCGTTGTCTATTGTCATTAATGTTCTCGCGTAAACTATGGTTGCCAATGTACTGCCTAAATACTGGCTCCCTACCTATTTCGGCGTTCATATCTCCCAGAGTAATTTTTACACCATACTGTTGGCAGGCATGTTGGTGTTCTAGAACAGTTGTCCGATAAAAAACGCAGCTAATATTTCAGTATTGCCATACACACATTTTATTGGACTTCTTCATTTATCCATTAAATACTCGTATTTTGTTCCTTTCAAATAATGTCTGTGATTGGCAGAAGATCACACAGGTCGTACATCCTGTGTTCTCGAACAAATTAGAGTTATAAAATCCATGCCTAATCCCAGGAAAACTTGAAATTTCATATACCTACGAGTATTTGGATATTCCAAAGCCCATCGACCCAGACCAATCTACAAAAACAACCGACCAACCGAACTCCAGCAAATGATTGTCATGCTGAATTTCACATTAAGACTTAAATAGAATGGAATGGAATCGAATCGAAGGGTTTATCTATCTGGATAGTTTGAGAATTTATGCAAAATCAGAGATCACCTAATCCAAGAGTATTACTATATCAAGGAGATTTATTGTGTGCATCTCTCGGAAAATCCATCAAGTCAATTTTTCATCTCCAAAAAAGGAATTTGGACTGATTAATAAAAGAAAAGAATAAATGCTGAACAACATAGTCCTTTCTAATATTTCATAGCTTGCATCTGGTCGATTTGTTGCCATCGTCATGACCATGATGTCAAGTGGAAGCAATGAAATGGATAAACTTAAAAATGTATGTCAAGATACGAAAATACTTTTCCTTGTTATTCTGCCTAAGATTGTTCCATGAGAAAAGCAAATGTAGTGGCTGTTGTATAAATTGAAGTGATATTAGGATAAAAAGTTAGGATTTAAAAATTAAATAATTTTTTCTTCAAACCATCTACAAACAGGGGTCGCTCCTCTTTCCTCGTTTAGACATTATAGCTCATCACATTAAACGGATGAGTACGTTCAATCCAGCGAAAAGCGGAGATTGGCTAATTGTCCTCGTTGAAATTCCCTTTAATCGTTTCTCTTCTGCTCATTTACACACAGCAGCACACGACATCGCAAGTGAAGTGCAAGCTAAAACTACACACACACTTTTCCATTTCGCTTTTCCATTTCATTGAACCAACAAACCAAATGGCTTTGTTGTTCGAAAGGTGCAAATAATTTTGCTATTATAGTACTCCGTACTTGTATGCCGATGAGTAGAAATAGGAAGAATACCTACAAGCTGAGGAGGAGCGCAAATGTCGCCTTGGCATAGCGGTATATACTTATTATGTCCACTCGCTTTCAATGGGCTGATGGAATTGCAATAGGATAAGGGTTGGATAGACGAACGGAAAAACCAAAACATTATAAATGGCGAGTCTCACAACACCATCACAACCATCACGCACCACACCTGGTCAGGGGGCGGCTGATGGCGTTCAGTGGCGTTCACCGTGTTTAAACACTTAAGACAATTGCCCTTCTTGATGGTAGAACGTTCACGTATAATATGCATATGTTCCTGTGGTTGTTGTTGTTTTTGGCACAAGAAATGCCAGAAATTGAACTGGTAGTTGTTGGTTGCGGGATATTTTGTTCTTCGCTCGCCGCCCACTCGATTGCAAACTGAGTGCTCACCTACTTTGACTACTCTCAACAGTGCAGGAATCTTCAAAGAAGAAGTCTCCGTAGGCTGACTATGGGTGATGTCTGGTATGGTGTCTGTACCCGTGCCCGATGGCAAACACTTTTGTCGTCCTCGTCATAATAGGTGGTGCACCATCAGTTTTATGTGAGACCGTGCGCGAAGGATCTGATGTGCGCTCGCTCAATGTTTTCAAATAATAATAATAATACTATAATACATAATAATAGAACAAGTGTTCCCTATTCTTCTTGGTTGGTCTCTCTTCGTCTTTTTCGTTCAATGCACTTTAAAGTATTCTTGACTTTGCACCTTGGAGAGAATAACTACGAATACAAGGACGTAACGTAGCAAAAGTGTTGGTGAATGTCGTCATTTTCATCATTGTAATGAGTGAAGGGAGACTTCAAAGGTAGGACATAAGTATTGAGTAGAAAACCGACATTCGCAAGGAATATTTAAGTCATTCAGGTGTGTTCGTGCAAACGTACACTTAAAAAATTTCTTAATACAGAGTTCAATATTAATAATAAAAAAAACGACAACTCATAAATATTAAAATTTTCATGTAAATAATGTTATGGAATGAAAATGGACTACTAAATCACAAAAATGAATTGAAGGCAGAGCTTGACAAAGAGAAAATAGATGTGTGTTTAATATCGAAGACACATTTTACAAATCAGTTATTTTTCAAAATCAGAAATTACATCACATTATACAAATCATTCACAAAACAATGCACGAGGGGGAAGTGCTACTATCGTCAGGAAATCGATTGAACACTTTGAAGAAGACCATGTATGTACCGCCGAATTTCAGGCAACCACGATATTAAGACAAAACAAAACCTATTATCATTAACGTCGGTGTATATAGTCATCCAAAACATAAAATAAGCTCGGATCAGTATAAATTATTGATATAAAAACACAAAACCGATGCATAATGAGTGGCGACTTAAGCGCAAAACATTCACAATGGGGATTACGTCTAATAACAATAAGAAGACCATGCTCTGCTAAAAGCGATGCAAGAAGAAGGTTCTGAACTCATGTCAACTGGTAAGCCAACGTACTGGCCAACGGATTGAAAGAAAATTTCAGACCTCTGGGACCTACTGCACCACCTACTTATAATTTTTTACTTACTTTTTTATTACAAAACAAGTCTCCAGAAATATACTTCATATCAAAGAAGGAAAATTCTGATCGTTCACCAATATGTTTAGTCTAAAATGACAGGGCAGATATGAAAAATACAAACCCTTACCTTTTAAACAAATTTACGGACTGGAATTACCTCCAAGCACTATTGGATCAGAGTTTAAATTTTAACACAGTGCTGTATAATAAAAACTAACTAGAAGAGGAAGTATTAGATTTAAGGGAACAAAAATAAAAATCAGCTTGGAAAAGTACTTCTCAAATAAAAAAGAAAGAAATCAAATATAGTGACCCGAAAAAAATACTAAACTTAATATCCGAGAAGAGAAAATTAAGGAAAAAATGGCAACTATCAAGATACCCGTTCTACAAGTCTCAATTAAACAAGTTTACGGAAATGATTCGCTCCCAATTAAACGAGCTTAAAAAAAGCAGTTAATCGAAAATTACGCCAACTAAAAGCCAATAAATCGACCGAATACTTATTGTGGAAAATAACCTTAAACGTCCTAATCAAGACAACCCACCAATTAAATTGAATAATTCATGGGCCAAAAACAACTCTGATAAAGCAGAAATATTCGCCGAGTATCTGACGAATGTATTTCAACCAAATAGAGTAATATGACCGAAAATCGAGCTACTCTCCGTGGAAATTCCTCCAGTTACACCCTGGGAAGTAGAAACTACTCTAAAAAAGATCTCAAGAGGAAAAAGTCACCTGGCTATGATCTTATTACTGCTGAGCTAGTACTAGTAGAACATCTACCGCCAGGAGCTAATATTAAATTAATAGTGCTTCTAAATGCTTGCGTCTGAAACATGTCTCCCGTTACTGGAAAGTTTCAGAGGTTATCATGATCCGTAAGCCAGGAAAGTATTATCACGAAATTTCATTCTATAGGCCAATCTCCTTACTACTCATCTTGTCAAAAAATTTCGAAAAGATACTGCTAAAAAGACTTAAGCCATTTATAAACAGTGAGAATATGATTCCGTCTCATCAATTTGGCTTTAGAGACCAACATTCTAGTATCGAGCAAGTACATAGAATCACCAACATTGTCGAAGAAGCCCTTGAAAATAAAATGATATGTTCTTCAATCTTCGCTATTCAGACGTCGCTCAAGTGTTCGATAAAGTATGGCATGAAGGCCTACTATATAGGGTCAAAGCTCCTTTTCTTAGAGGATATTCAACCATTTTAGAATCTTATCTTACTGATAGATATTTCAGAGCAAAACAAGAACAAATGACACGGCAACCTTTTCGAATTGCACACTTGCTACGTTTGGTGATGGCACATCCATTCTCTGTTGGAAAAAATGAAATAGAATCAACTCAACTTCTACAGGATGCTGTGAATACTATATTGGATTGGACTAGTAAATTTGGCTTAAAGCTAAATATATTAATGATCGTGTGATGTACTTTTATCCATGACAGAGTTTGAGTAGAGTTGAGTAGAGAACTTAATAACAACCACCAAATTGTATCGGGGGTAGCAGCGCTGCACACAGCGCATACAGCGCACTCAATCATTATAGTATGGCGTGATCAGATGCCTCTATATGGCATTATTCTTTTGTATGAGAGCCCCCCGAACCCGGTGAGCAATCACTACCAAATTTTAAAAGAAAGTGTTGTCACCGTAAAAACACATGTGTGCAAAATTTCAATAAAATCAGGCTTTGGGAAGTGGGTTAAATATTGATCGCAAAATTCCACCAACGAACGAACGACAAACAGAACCAATCAAATGCGAAGTTAAGATAGAGAATTTTAAAGTTTCAAGAACAACGAAAGAGAGGTAGTCAACTGCATACCCACCACATACGAAGACCTTGCCATAACTATATATGTAGTGTTGCAACTTCAACGTTGAAACATTGTGTTGTACACGCAAATGGTTGCTTCATATTATTCTTCGTTTATATGTGTACGTATCTGAGTGGGTGTAAGTGCGACCCAAACTTAACTAACATGCTATATACTGCTTAGAAATAGGTACCCTCCAGACGTAATCTCATGGCGATTGTTACACTCGTCATTGTACCATATACCGACAAGATGGGGACGAAAAAAGCGAGACAACAGGATAAAGATATTTACATAACACAACAAGAGATATCCAATTTACCCAGGCACTACCTAAAGGTAAGTTCCATCCAGCAACGTGAAACAAAGTACAAATACAGCACGCCACATCAGACAGACATAACTACGAGGAAAATGTGCAAGTTTTGTAATCTGATGGGATTACCAAGTTTCTTGTGTGTTGTTACTACCTTCCAACGTTGTATTCCTCCAGTGAGTACCCAAACCTGTAGATGGTCCTGCAAGGATCAACAAATGTTTGCTACAGTACAGTAGAAGAGGTGATATTGGGATGCAATATAATTTGATATTCGTTTGTTTTTCATTTGTTCTTGTCTTCCGGTGTGCACCTCTATTCTATGGCATGAGAGCAGGAAATCATCATCTTAAAGTTGTACTTGTCCTTGTCCAGCTATGGTAAGCTTACTATTCAACTTGAAAAACAAGGATGACGACGACTACAAATACGGAAATT
This sequence comes from Nephrocerus scutellatus, assembly GCA_947095585.1. NCBI lineage: Eukaryota > Metazoa > Arthropoda > Insecta > Diptera > Pipunculidae > Nephrocerus > Nephrocerus scutellatus. Next base: position 125,360,897 of record OX352761.1, on the reverse strand, counting down.
GCGATTCAGGATGCTGTTCACTTGTAAAGCTGGAATTGGGTTGGTTCTTTCAAAATTTAATAAAATCCAATAACTGCCCAGACATAGAGAAGAACAAGGCAATTCCTTTGTATACGTTTGTTTGCTGTTTTTTCTAACATTTTAATGAATATCTTGACATATGTGTGTCCTTTTAAGCCAATAAATGCTGATTAAATTCTAGTTTGGTACACCACATTGTTAACATTGTGTTAAACACATAAAAACTGTGATTTTGACTTACGTTTATTGTTGAAGACAAAGGGTTGGGTTGACTGACAAAAAATCATTTATTTTGCCTCAATAATTATTGAATAAAGCTATAATCTTGATACATATGGAGCGATACCAAGAAAGAACATTTAGCAGAGGGACTACTCGTAAGCTTTCCGTAGCACTCATATCTTCTATACCATTTTATTTCTGAATACATTCGTGTCCATACAGGGTGTCCCAGGGTGTCCCAGAATTCGTGGTACAAACGAAGCAGGGTGATAGCGGAGTTCATTTCCAACCAAAATAGCCAAATGAAGTTTTATCGAATTGTTGATGGTCAAAAGTTATATTATTAAAAATAACGAGCGGGCATTCCGACGGATTAAAATAAATTTTATTCGACGATGCCGATTATGTATTATGGCAAATGGTGGACACTTCGAACACTTGTTATAATATTTAAAATAAAAAAAAATTAATAATTTTGGTTTATTTCTGACAACGCAGCTTATTTTAGCACTCAAAAGTGCAATCTTTAATAAACATGACTTACTTTGTAAAACAATTGATAAAAACCATTCTGTTTTGAATATTCCTACGCGTGATACCATTTAAGAATCTGCATTAATGTCGCAAGTTTTCCTGGCATTCGGTCAACTTTCTGTAGTACATTGTTTTTCCGCCAGAGCTACAAAAAAATCAATCAAAAAATTTTGGGAAACAAAAAGACATCACAAATCTATTGTTTTGACAGAAGATAATAAAGTTTATAAAAATAACTTTATTGAAAAGGTACACTCTTCCAGATCGTATCAAAAAATAAACATAAACAAAAGAACTGTTTGTTTTTTTTTAAATAATTTTTTAGTGGCGGCGTATGCGATATTGCGATTTTACCCAAAATTACTAAAAATGGAATAACTTTTGAACCATCGACAATTCGATAAAACTTAATTTGGCTATTTTGGTTGGAAATGACCTCCGCTATCACCCTGCTTCGTTTGTACCACGAATTCTGGGACACCCTGTATATTCTTCAGACTTTTAATCTAAGCCGAACCTTCCGTTCGAATCGTAAGTCTACTGATTTACGACCTTTTCATTTTGACTTTTGTGGTTTCGTGGTCAACTGGGATTAGACTTTATAGTCATTTTTACAACGTACCCGCCTAGTCTACTTGGTACCTCTCCGTTGATTTAGCATTCCTGCGAATATTCCAACCGTTTTAGTAACCATAGGGCCGATTTCTTGCTTCTTCTTTCTTGAGAATAATAATAAAACCAATGAATTCCGTCAAAAAAAAACAGTTCTTTTCAATTTATAACATATCCGCAACACGAACTAAGCGATCGTCACCCGAGAAAGCTCGTTATAATACATACTAGTATATCTGCATAACTAATATCATTTTTTCTTTTATTTTCAGGTAAGTTTTCAAGAATGCTTTAAATGTGGTGGTTAAAAAAGAGCTCAACAAAGTCGAAAAAACTAAAATTTCAACCCATCACACGCGGAACATGCGTCTCAAGCTGAATATAAAAAAGAAATGTTGGACTTAGTTACTCACAAAATTTCAGCTCTCTAAATCGTGTGGAAGGTAGTTAAAGGACCTCAAAGAAGTCGAAAAAACAAAAATGTCAACCCATCACACGCGTCGCACGCGACACACGTCTCACGCTGAATATAAAAATGATATTTTGGACTTATATACTCACAAAGTTTCAGCTTTCTAAATGTTGTGGAAGGTGGTTAAAAAGGACCTCAAAAAGTTGAAAAAACCAAAATTTCAACCCATACACGCGAGTTAGTTATTTGTTTCAGATCAAAGCAAACTCATACGCACAATACTCGTTTTAAATTCAAAATGTATTTTTATTAGCTAACATGTTTTATAAATAATGTTTTAAATTCAGCAGCAGCTCAGCATTTCATTTTTCAAAGCCACTTTTACTAGAATCGTATTGTAATATTATAATGAGCTTTGAAGTGTGTTAGACTTCGTTCAAGCTGTGCATAAACAAGTCAGAGACAATTCAACTACTTTTTTATTCAAGTCTAACAGGATTGGGTTCCCTCTGTCGGAATATAACACCTTGGCAATGGGTTGGATCAAAACGACCAAAGTTTTAGATGTCAAACTGAATAATATCAGCACGAAATTAAGACTGGATGAGATGGTTTTTGTAGAGGCCAGGTCTTGTGTTCGTTTAATAAATCAGCAGAGAAAATATATGTATGTTTAAAATCAGAGCAGAAAATATATGATGGCATGCATAGTTAGTCGTAAGACCTATCATAAGGGTCACTTTCTTCAACAAATGCTCCTCAAATTATTGTCAAATCAATTCCAAATCGCACCGAAAGCAATCACATCCAGCAGCCGTTCGACTCTTTCCTGTATGATTAATGAAGTTTTCAACTTATTTTCCTGCCATCACAAAGTTTTCTTCCATTTCATCGAGATTAATATCCAACTCGGTTAAAGAGTGGAACAAAAAAAAAATTATCCCAAGTTCAAAAGTTTCTTCAGCTCATTTATGTCACATGGCGCGGCGATGTTGACATACAAATAGTTGCCATCATTTGCTAATAATAGAACTTAAAGTTGTTACCGACGCCTTATGTCGTGCCACAAATTTCTTGACCCGTTCTACACTCCCACAACTACAATTTGGCTGTAAACATGCAGCTGTGAATTATTTTCAATTTTTATAACCCACCTTTGCTTTGGCGTAAAATACTACGTCTGATATCCACTAACTGGTATCCCCTGTGGTGCTCAGAAAGGTCGTTGCCAAATAGCAGGAGGCTAATAATCCAGCCTACCTTCTGCAATATGTCATTTTCGCTTAATAAAACCGCTCGCAAGTAATTCCCAGTGTTGTGGGGGGAGGGGCTGCTATAATATTCGCAAATAAATCCTTGTTACCCGCTGTGCTGCTCTCATATTGTTCTTTTCACCTGTGTCTTGTAGGCGTGGTGGAGCTGACATATAGTTTGTCGCGTTAGATTTGTTCATCGCATGTTGGAAGTTATGAAGGAAAAAAATTACTTTTGTTTGAAATTTACGAGGATGAAATACTGAATTTTTTTTTATGGCCAAAGATGAAAAGTTGTAATAGAGTTTCGTCAGAAAATATATATTTACGAGTATAGCAAGATATTTAGCCATTTCGTTGTTAACACGCAGTTTAAAATTTTTCCCGTTAAATTTATTGTTATTTTGTGTTTTTATGAAATTTCTAGGTAGGTAATTGTTTCATATATTTTCCACTTTACGGTGAGTTTTTATTCGATGTTATCTCACCTACTTTGTGTGGGTTTTTTGTATTTTGATATTACGTACAAGAATGTATCTTTTATTTATAAAATATAATTGCAAATGCGAAATACCTTTAACATAAACACACGTACCTGCTTTACACATTGCCATGTTTAACACTTTAACACAATGGAAATAGTCGCTAACTGATGCACCTACAACGGAAATTTGGGTCACCTGAAGCAATTTGTATTCGACAATGATGCCGCTCTTAGGAAGCAATTAATTTAATGAAAATGTAATTCGGTTGCTCCCGCAGTCAATTGGGAACAGCTATATATTTTCGATGATACAATATTCAGGAGGAACAAAACAACGCCACCAGCCGAGCCATGTTGAACTCGCGAAATAATTCAATGCTCTCGTCCGTCCTCCATATGCCTTCAGCACAAAATGGCACGTGATGTGCACTGCTGCTTGTGGAATAGTTGGGTAATTCTCGCATAGAGACTTTCCATTGCACTCTATTCATTGGCTCTAATTGAGTTGCACCCAAAGCTGATATGCCGTTGTGCTCCCACTTTGCCCCTTTGCGGTACAAGAAATAACAATTAAATTAACACAAAATCTCGTCCGCCCTGAACACAGCAAGGACTCGAATTTTCAATTACGGAGTATGCTGAGCTGTGCTCCTGTGAATGCCTTCTATGGCCTCATGTAGCAGTAATAATAATTATCACTGAATATTCACTCAGTTGAAGTAGGTGTAGTATAACCTCTACACCCAGACAACTATATACATACTAAATGCATTTTCTCGGTGGCTCTTATGAAGATAGCTGCAAAAAATGTAGAAAATTCGTTTATAATGCATATCTAATAGGAGAAAAGTGTTATTGGTATCCGTTATTATTTACTCAACTCAATAAAAATATGGAAAAGGAGGATGATACCCACCGTACACCACCTACCCTACTTCTGATCCACCTCACTTTGTTGATTGCATGGATTTCGTCTTGTTCCTGTGCTGTGTTATTTTTTTATTATTATTTTTGTTGTGCGGTTTGTTGTTTTGCTGGGTGGCTGTAACTCAGGTGCAAGATTTTATTACCTTATTAAAATGTTATGTTCTTGTTGCCCCAGTGAATGGACATTAGGTTTTTTCTTGGAGTAAAAGCACAAACAGCACAGGATTCAACGTCAACGTACGACGTCATGTCACGTTCTTTTTGTGGCTTTTAGGAAATTTTTGTTCTTTCTTTCCGTTTTTGAAATTCTTATTTCGAGCAACTTACATCACACAAAAGTCGTAAAAAATATCCATCTTTTATGTGCGATTAACATCCCCAAAGACTCTCTGCTTACATTATTTATTTTCTGTGCTCTAAATGAGTTTTTACGTTCCAAGGAAATAACATTTCTGTGTGCTCTAGTTAGGAATTCGATACGTGCGTGTTTTGCAAAATCAACCCGTTTTCTCAGCTCTTCCAATTATTATTGTAGAAACTTTTCAACTATTTTTAAAAAATAAACAAGAATAGCAATTAATGATACTTAATTTCAAGTGTACTGTTATTTATTTTTCTTTCTTTCCTATACTCAGCGGGGGAGCATAGGGCTTCTGCAAACGCCCGCCAACTAACTCGATTTATCGCCAGAGGTTTCAAGAGATGCCACTCTGTTCCCTGGGATCTTGCTTCCTCTTCTATAGTCCTTTTCCATATATTGCTAGGACGGCCAACTCGGCGGCTTTATTGTGGATTCTAGTCGAGCGCTAGTTTCATAATATCTTCCGCTGGCTTTCTCAAAATGTGGGCAATCCAGCTCCATTTTCGTCGTCTGATGGTGATCGCGATTACTCTCCGCAAGTCTTGTTTGGTGATAATGTCCGGCCATCCTATTCTCAGTATCCGCCTTAAGCACTTGTTGACGAGAGGCAAGTCGCAATTGACTCTGTGACTTGCCACGTTTCGCAGCCATACAAGAGTACTGAGAGAACGTTAGATCTGAAGATCGTTAGCCTCAGTTCCAGATATTATTTAGCATACTATAGGAGTGTCGCGCCTTGTTTACACGAGAGAACACATCCGAGTCAGCACCACCATTTTTTGACATCCAGCTGCCCAAATAAAAAAACTTATCGACTTCCTCTATCTGATGTCCGTCAATCGAGAGGTCACATATTCCACGCGTTAACGCGAAGTAGTTTTGTTTTTGAGACGTTAATTTTTAAACCCACTTTGTAAGCGTGGAATTCTAGTGAGTTTAAATTTCGCTCCATGTCACCTAGCAATCGTGATAGGAGACAGATATCATCGGCATAGTCCAGGTCTTCTAGGCGGTAAAAAACATTCCATGGCAAATCCGATGGAGTACGGTTACTACTTTCATCACCCAGTCGATGACAATTGTGAAGAGCAATGGTGAGAGGGGGCAACCTTGCTTGACTCCCGAGTGATGTGAGCCAAGATGACTATTATGAATGACGCGAGATGTTGAGTCTCGGTACACAGCTCCTTGATGTTGTTGATGAGTTTTTCCGGAACACCATAGCTAGACAAAATCTGCCGCATCATGTTTCAAAAGTGCAAATAAAATCTACAAAAACCATGTACAGAGGAGAGCGATATTCAGCTGAATGTTCAATGATTATACGCAGGGTGTTAATTTGACCAGTACAAGAACGGTTTGGGCGAAATCCTGCTTATTCATTTCTCAAAATTGGCTCTAACGCATTCCGTAAGCTCCTAGCTATTATAGAGGAGATCGCTTTGCTTATGGTGTTTAGCAGGGTAATTTCTCTCCAGTTTTGGCAATTGGCTTTATCGTTGAGCGGACCGTGAGCTTCAATCGCACACTGCCAACCCTAAGGTGGTGGTCACTGTAGACGTCGGCTGCTCTTCGGGTTCCAGCGTCCAGCAACGATGCTCGCCAGTTGCGGCTTATAGACTACCGTCGTTTTATACATTACGATACGATACGATATTGCAGTGGGGTGTCTTCAAGCCACATGCACACGCCACGAAAAATATGGATCTGGACCTTTTGTACCCATGTTCCTTGTGTCTTAACTTTATTTGAATATTCTGTAAATAGTTCAATACTACTCTACTTCGTATTTATTGAAAGCAAGAAACTATTAAATTCACTGCATGATCGTTTATGGAAATAGCAGACTTCATTTCACTTCATTGAACTCCATAATTCCTTCTGAAATTTAACAACATAATTGCATGCACACGACTCGCGCAAACACATCCATCTAAATGGGGCAAAAATGACGAGAAATCGCTTAAAGACTCTAAATGGAAAAACATCAATTGAATGAAACCGACATTATGCATCAACAACTAGCACGACTATCACAAGGCGGCTATGAGAAGAAATATTATATCATATGTGCTGACTGTGGCTGGCTGCCAGTGCCACCTGACTGACTGGCTGAGTAAGTTTGAAAAGTTATTCAATTCTATTTTTTCTTTTGGCAGACAAATCGAATTCTAAATCCTTCGCCCCTCAGTAGTAAAAGTAGTAAAACAGCTAAAAAAAGAATTCAAGGAAGAAGAAAAAACGAAAGTTTTTTTGTCCATAGCGTCGTGCTCGGCAACTCATTCCAAGTGAACTCTCAAGTATGATATCATGAATTGAAAATAACTTGGAAAGTCATTCACTCACTCATTCACTATCTGACACGATAGGTAAGTTTCTCTCTACCAAAAGACGGAATTGTGTGCGGAATGGTTGGTCCGTGCTGAAGGAATTATGATTTCAAAGGATTGAGTTGGTGAATAGTGAAATCGTTTTGTGGTTGGATATCCCCTTAAGGCGGACGACGCCTTCTGTTCGTTCAATTGTGCCACCTTCAGACCAACTGGGAATTGGATTTTGTTTATTTTCAGCGAAGGATAATTTACCGTGGAACATCCAAAACAAATATTAAGCACGAATGTGGTGATGATGATTCTTGTGTCGATCGCTTCTGGATGAATAGATTATTTGAACACATTCGCATGCACAGACACATAGCCGCAAAGACATCACAAATGGCATAGATTGGAATAAACAAGGAGTCATTTGCGTGACAATTGCACCTATATAGCCGTACGTGCATGAGTTATGATGATGGAAAACGATTCCGTTCTGGATGTGAGTTAACATTTCATTTTTGGTTAGCGCGAATAATTTAACGTTGGAAAAAGATGGTTTTTGATTGCAGGAAGCAACTCATCAAACATTTCCCACCCAGTCAGACTAAAATTATTCTTGCCGAAAAAGAAATTTCCAAATACACTTTTACTGTCGTCGATTGTGCCGCAAATTTTGGCCAAGAATAAAATTTAGGTTCGAACTGTCATATTTCTAAATTTCTTCACTTTATGAGTTAATAACTTTGGTTGGTAAATTTTCATTATGTACTCCGACACTCTTATTGCCTTAGACAGCTTCGTCATAAAAATTTATATCGCAAGAGAAAAAACTCCCGCTGAAGACTCATAACCAAAAGAAAATGAGGGCACAGTAGGACCTTGTAGAGTCGAGAAATAAAATCAAATCAAATATTCATGAGGTGCCTAGGAATACGAGTTTTTACATATATGCTTGAATGTGTGTTTGGTGAGTTTTGTATTTGCAATTTATGCAAAAGAAGATAAAAAAGCAACGAAATCCACCTACGAACGATAAAAATTGTCCTTAAATTACTGGTCGTATATCGTTATAACTATATGCTAGAAGCATGAGAAGTTAAGCGGTAACATCAAAACAAGATAGGTAGTTGCCACCATTATATAAAACTGACAGCTTTATTGCTGTAGATGCGTAACAAATTACAGGACGTCGTAGAAATATGCTTGACTTCGTGTAAAAGTAAAGCAAAAAGGCTTCATGTTGTGTAGTTTTGTGTTTATGTAAAAACTATAGTATCAATAATATTGAAATTGTGAGGAAGACCTCTCGTACCAAATGTTAAAAGATTTGTTAGCCATCGGCAATCGTTTCCTTTCAAGCGCAATTCTTCTTTTAACTTTCAAGTTCATTTGCGATCATACGGAATACACAGGTAGGTAGGTAGAATGGTGGACCTGGCTGTACTTGCGAGGTCTTCAATTAGCGCTAGTGTGCGCCATTTTGAAGCCACAAATCTCGAGGGACCTAGCATGGATATTTAAGTGGGTTAAATTTACCCTGTAGCGTTCAGGTACGAGATCAACTCGATGACCCTGTAATCTTAGAGCTCTTTCAGGTCGTGAAAAAATGGTTTACCTAAAATACGGTGTCTTGACCCTGCTAGGGCCGGCCAACTGCAGAGGAAGTGTATGCGATTTTCTTTCTCATTTTCATCATCTTTGCAACTTCTGCAAAAGTTGTTGTGCGGTATTCCTAACTTAGCAGCATGGCTACCAGTGGCACGTGCTGGTAGCCACAACTCTGGCAATATCCTTACGAGTTCTAGATAATAACTTGGTAGTTTTTCTTGTTCGCGCAGTTCGACAGACTGCTATACCTAAGCTGTGACTTAGTATTAAAGAAGGAGAGAATTTACTCCTTGACAGAGCTCATTGGACACCTAACCATCTCCATAGAGCCGGTGTCCATAGCGACGCCCATCTTAGCCAATTTGTCTGCTCTCTCATTACCCTCTATATTACGTTGCCCCGGCACTCATACTATGGTGATGCCCAGGAATTGGCTGATCGATGCCAATTCTTCTTGGCACTGTTGTACGAGTTTCGAGTTTATTGTGGTCGCATGAATCGCCCTTATGGCAGATTGGCTATCCACACATATACCAACGATTCCGATTTATGCGTTTCTGAGATTTAGTGCCGTGCAGGACTCCCCAAATGCTAGGATCTCAGCCTGAAAGATGTTAGCTGAATCGGGTAGATGGTATAACCTTGACAGATTTAGAACATTCGAGAAGATACCTACACCGACTCCGTCCTTCATCTTGGATCCGTCAGTGAATATTTTTGCGTCAAATTGCCTCGTTACTGTTCCATCCTTCCAGTTTCGCCTGGTAGGAAACTCGATGATGCAGTAGTCAGTAGATGATGGAATCATGCCTTCAGGTACTGTTTGCAGTATATTACAGTCTCCGTATGGTCTAGTAATAAACCACCCAGATTCTCTGAGTCGTACTGCATTGCACGTCACAACATACTCGTACTTGATAAATATCTCAGAAGTTCATAGGTGCCAGATAGTGTTAAGAGCCTCGGTCGGACAAGACCGTAGATCTCCTGTTATGCCTACTCCTGCTAATCGATCTAACCGGCTTTGTTTTGTGGCGGTATACTTCTTCTTTATCGCTGGCCACCAGACCAGCGATCCATAGGTAATAATTGGCCGTACAACAGCTGTGTACAGCCAGAGAGCCATGTTTAGTTGAAGACCCCATTTCCTGCCTATGGTTTTGCTGCTTGCATAGATGGCCACGCACGATTTCTTAGCCCTGTTCTCTATGTTAGCCTTCCAGCTAAGCTTCCTATCCAAGATTACTCCGCGATATTTCGCGCTAGGGTAAGGCTGAAAATATTTTAATTGAGTTTTGGAAGGATAAAGGCCGGTATTTTGGATTTAGTGGTGAATCATACCATTTCAGTCCAGTCAGAGTTGATTCCAAGGCCACAGCTTATTGCCGAGGAGCTGACTATACAAAGGCCCCTTTCCATGACTTCACTGATCACGGAAAGTTACTGGCCTAATACGAGTATCACCACGTCATCTGCGTACGCAACTACCATCGTTCTATCCTCTTCAAGTTTTATTACAAGTGTATTTGTATACATCTTATCTTAGGGCTCTTTCTCGTGTTTTGTAAAATGCCTGTAGCGATTAGAGAACAGCGTAAAGTCATATAGTCATCAATAAGTTAACAAACATTTACTTCCGAGAATAATCTTTGCCAAATATTTATTTAATATTCATATTACTTACGGGTTTATTCAATGAATTAGTACATCAACATTGCTAAATGCCTTTCATCTGTTTTAAATGTTTACATTCGCATCGCACACATACTTTACACTGAGCTTAGATTGTTTTCGGTCGAGCACACACGCTCTTCAAAGTCAGGTGAAATGAACCTACAGCCCACCGCGAAGGTGCTTGGAGTAAAACACAAACATAACAGAACATCAGCAGAATAGCAAAACCACAAAATAGAATACGAAGAGAAACGCGTTAAGTGCAAACAAAATAAATTCTTCGTATGGGGGCGAGTGAGTTTACCGGGGAACACAGTAATCAATTTCATAAAGCTCACAAAGTCCTCTGTGTCCTCAGTTGTTGCACCCGTAGTCGATGTCATCGAAATATGACGGTGTGGAGAGATGTACAGGACGACGACATTTGTCAATGTGACAAAAGGGTAAAAAACTGTTATCCGCATATTCTCTAAGGGGTGTTTCTGTTTCGCATACGGTCGCACAACAAAAGTGTAAATATTATGCGCGACTTTTGCTTTGACAGTGCTGTGACAAGCGAGAGGACATAACAACACAACACCTCTATACACAAAACCTTCTTCTCCTCCTTTGCCATCTTTTGTCGCCAGTGAGACGAATATTGTTGACTCAATTGGTGGTGTAACACCTGTGCAGTGCTGTGCTGTTGGCGGTACAACCCATAAAGTGGAGTCACCCCTGTTCAGTCGGTGCTGCGCTGCTGCTGACGAACATATCCTTCTTCAGTACTCGCTTCGTTTGTCGACCTATGTTTTGTGCAGTGCCAGGCTATCTATCCATCTATCTATCTACTCGCACTGCGCTGGTTGATGTGAAAAGTATCTGTAAATAAAATTCAATTGGATTGGCGGTGACGAATTGGTTTTTTGTTGTTTGCATGAGAGTGCATATTTGTGTATAGATGTGTTGTATGCCTGTTGGTTTTTTTTTTTGCTCATATTTTCCTTGCCTGCGGATTATTAAGGACATCATCACATCGTCATCTGTGGGCAGACATGCGACAAATTCGTGCAAAACCAAAAAACAAACAAAAAACAGTACAGTGCGGTTTAGAGTAAACAACCACAAAAAAATTAATCCAAAAATGCATATACATACATGTCGAGGAAATCAAGGGAACCACATTTTCTTTTTTTGCTTACAGGATTGCAGACATTTTTAAATTGAAATGCATTTATTCAGTGATATTTTAAATTGCATTGATTTGTGATGAGGGCAAAAACAGGATGAAAAATTACGGTTGTCGTGAATTAATCCCACTCCAAACATTCAAAACTTGGAACAATTTTTAGCAATTTTATTAATAACTTATGTAAAATTGAGTTTCGTCGGAATGTTAGAATTCTGCATCAGAACTCCTTAAGCTCAGCTAAATAAAATCCTTCCCGCACGTACGTACGTAGTTATAATTTTTATTTATTTTTTAAAAGAATATCCTCGCCCATATGGGCGACCTAAAAGATCTATTGTATCTTAGGGTGTATTTACTCTAAGAGACGTACCACCTTCCTAGTGAAGGATAGTATGACCTTAGTAGCAGAATTTCTCAACTCCGCTATAGAGCACATTTCCCTTTGAAAAATGCGTCTCTTTAACCCAAGTAGTGATGGGCATTCGCAGAGAATGTACTCGGGTGACGAAACATCTTCCAAGCAGAACCTACATTATATCTCCAATCCCTTACCAATTACGTTAAGCTTACCAGCTTCCTAATGCTATTTCTATTAAGTTTAAGGATTTTCTTATGGGAAAGGCCCTGATTAATTGTTTGGATTGCCTCAGCCCCGGGACGTTATCTCAATGTGCCAGACGAAGTTTGTGTTCCCAACAATTTATCAGTACTGTAGTGGCAGCCCAAGTTATACCACAGTAGGGTCCAGGTCAACTGAATCAGCCCTAGCTAGTTCATCTGCAGATTCGTAGCCTGCAATTCCCTGATGTCTAGGCGCCCAACCGAGTTTCACTCTGTTGTGTCTGGCAAGATATTGCAGTGCATTGTAACAGTTCTTGACTGATAACGAGTCCATTTAGTTGGACGACAGTGCTTTAAGTGATGCCTGGCTATCTGAAAGGATATACCATTTTATGGCGCCCTTCCTTTACTTAGGTTAAATCTGGCGTAGATCTCAATGGCATGGAGTTCCACTTGGAAAACTTTTTTTTATTGGTATCAAGACTTTGGTTTTGGGTCCAAAGACACCAGCTTCAACTTCAGTTTCCACCTTCGATCCATCTGCGAACAGGACCAGACCTCTATAGCGACCAGTGCAGGATCACTATTGCACCAATGTGCCCGGTCCAATATTTCTACATCAAATAATCTGCCGAAACAGTACTACCTGACCATAATGTCGGGGATTGTGCAAAACATGCCTCTTCCAGGAATTGAGTTAAAAATTTTCAGGTGTCCCACATAGTCACCCGGTTTGTGCCCGTATTTTAGTTGCAGCTTAATAGCGCATCTAGCAGCCGTCTACCTGATGAAGTTTTGCAAAGGTGAAAGCCCTTTCAATGCAGTCGTAGGGCAGGTGTGCATAATAGGTCTCACCATCATTGTATACTTCCAATGTATCATTTGAAGATTTAGACCCAAGTTCTGAGGTAGAGGCGTCTACTGGCCCTAGTTTTGCGTTCGATGGGGGACTTGATATGAGAATTCCAGTTAAGCCGTTTACCAAGGATGACGCCGATATATTTAACCTCACTTGAATAATATTAAGTAGTACCTTTGATAATGATAGGCCTCAACACGACCAGTCTTGTTTTCGTGAAAGCCACTAGAACGGGTTTTCAGGGATTGCGCTTCTCTGCTGCACCATTCTAAAAAATGACATGACACTAGAGATAGTCAAGGTAGTGTTTACCACAAATAAAAATCGCCAAATCGTCTGAGTGGCGATGTAGCCTGATCTGTGAAGATCGGCTAGAGGATTGTCAATGACTAGTGTGACCATAGAAGGGGATAAAGCACTGCTCCTCCCTGACGACGTCCCTTATTAACTGCAGCCACAGACACTCCTCCCGAGGAGAAAATAATATCTCGACTTTCAAGCATTGCCCTCATGCAATGATTCGTCTAGTCTTCGATACCTCCGCTACTGATTGCACTTGCAATAGAGTCGTATCCAGTGTTATCGAATGCTTCCTTAATGTTGAGGAAGGAACACAAAGCCACTTCCTTGGAGCGAAAAGTTCAATTCTAGCCGGCCTCTGATATGAGGCCATCAATAAGTCTTGCCATGGTTTTGAGGACAAATCATGCTGTTAGACTTATAGGTCTATATGACTTAGGCAGCTCAATAGGCCTCTTGTCTGGTTTGGGGTTAAATATCACATTTACCTGTCTCCAGATATTAGGAAGTTGGCTCTAAATAAAGTAATCATACCCGGTAAAATGAGATCGATTGCCTTCTGTAGAAACCTGGAAAGATCCCATCACCGCCGGGAGCTTTTAAAGGTTTGAAAGAGCAAACTGCCCATTTAACATTATCCGCACTGAAGATTTTACCGGATACCCTGCACGAGTAGACGAACCTAGGAAATGAAATTGGAGTAGGTTTCTGATTGTATCCTCACGGTCCGACGGGTTGGTGCCATCGGCCTTTTTTAATAAATCAACACATTTTTATGATCCTTAACTAATGCTTTCTGGATTCGTGCCGCTACTGGCATTCCGACAATGTTTTCGCAGCATTTCCTCCATTTGGCAGGGGTTTGGATCGTACGTAGGTATAATTAACCGACCGACAAAGAAATTCCTCCTTTTGGGCCGGCAATCTAAACGTAACTTAATGGCTTCATAAATGTTTATAAAATTTCCAGCAGCAATAATCATCATAAGGCGCACAATCTAAGAATGTTCTCGCATGTTCATTATCACCCTCTCACCCAGGGCATTCAGTCGAAAATTGCTTCCTTCAGCATGAGAAGGCACCGAAATGGAAATGTAAATGGGCAAAAAAAGAGATCCCTAAACAAAAAAATCCTTTTACAGTAACTTAATTTAATTATTTAGGTTGACGTCGAGCTACAATAACAACGACAAACGAACTCAGTCTGGGGTAGGTCTGTTGGTGTGTGTATGTTCTGGCACGCACCAGGGTTAGATTATACTGCCGTCGAGAGACCGACGCGACGTGACATTACCACCCGCCCAACCACATGCGAGTACATCGTCTTTTGAAAGCTTTCACTTACACGATGACTGTTACTTATTTCACGTCAGATAAAGGCTGGCTCAGTTGCTCTTACCTTTCGTAGGAGACCAACTCGCCGCGACCGCGACCGCAACACATCGGGAGCAATTAAAATGGTCGGCAATAATTAACCCCTTCGTCGCTTTTGTATATTGGATTTTTGTCCTTATTGCAGGTGGAGTATCTATATACTTTTTGTATTATTGAGAGTTTGTGTGTTAACTGGCAATGTGTTGTCACATCTCTCACTTTCACTGAACAGAATGCCTTTTCCCGACGACAAACCACCAAAAAGTTTGCTCACGTAACAAATTTCATCCTCTCCGGAATGTCACAAGTATCTTTGCGTTCAACTTGAATTTTTCCTTCAGCTGATTATTTAATTTGCTTCGAGTTCACTGCTGTGTGGTGCGATGCGGTATGTTTGTGTGCTTTGTGTCGAAAAGGTTTTAATAAAGTGTTTTGTTGGAGTTTGATGAACCTCTTATTTTTGGCTTGTTGAAATTTGAATTTTTCTGTAGGTTGTGTGCCGCAGCATTATAAGTGTTGGTGGCAATTTAAATTTAATTCAAAGGAAAGTAACAATTGAACCATCTACTGAAATTTTATCAAAAGTTTGCATTTAATAAATTCCAGACTTGTTTTGCATAAAGATAAAATGAAATGGCACAGTTAGTCTGCCTTGCGGGAAACCATGAATTTGCAACATAATGCTACGACTCGACACCGACTATACTCATCTGTTTTTTTCGTATAAAACCTGCATACCTTGCAATTGATAAGAAATGGATGGTATCCATTTAGAAAGTTGTGTAAAATGTAAAAAGAAAAAGTAAAGAACAAAAAATTAAGTAAGATATGAGATTTAAGTTTTCCCACGCTCACTAAGGTACGAAGGAGGAGATGCATTTTATATGCCAGTAGATCATAGTGCCGCGGAAACGCGGAGCTAGGATAAGAATTCCACATTTTGGTTGTAAGAAAGAAGAAAGATTCTCTGTACTCTAACTTCTTCCAAAAATTGTTTTGAGGATAAACTGATGAGCATTTAAAGCGCAACGAGTATTGCACTGTATTGGCTGAGTATTGACTGTTTCTCTTGATGAAAAAGCAGACATTCCTTAAACGTTATTGGGAATAAATTGTTCTCGAAATATTGTTGTCATCTATAAATTTAATCGCACTATTCTGTATTCTGTCAAGCAGATTCAAATTTGTCTTAAGAGAGCTTGACTAGGCATGAGAGTTAAACTCAAGTATGGGGCGAATAAACGCAGATCAGATTAGGTGAAATAGTTTTTACACCCTCTTGTAAAGCTAAGACATAGCACAGCATTTTTGGCAACTGCGAGTCATTCTAACGAATCCTGTCGTTGACGCATATTCCTAGAATTGGGATTTTGTCGGTCTTTTCGATTCAAGTGCCATTCGTCGATAATGGCTGAAGTTTACATTTTGGTCACAGCATTGAGTCTTAAATTGAACTGTATTGTGTTTACCTAACTTTGTTATCCTGTCAAAGTTTGAAGAAGCTAAATGTAGCAGACAGAAGATCATTAATGTCAATAAGAAAAATTGTGTCAGACCATTTACAGCTCTTAGGAATACCCACATTTATGTGGTGAATATCGGACTTGAAGCAGGGAAACGTTGACTCCATGAGTAGCTATTTTTAACAAAAAGGCTTGTTGTCAACTTCTTTCAAATTCCTTAGAAATATCAAGGGTATCAACTTTGCTTTCGCCGAATTGGTGAATAGACTAGTTCCACTTTTCCGTGAGATATGTTATCAGATTACCAGTAGATTGTTGCACAGGGAAACTATACTACGGATCATGAAGGAGTTCTCGTGATTAAAGGTGACGGACTGTTTTTTATTGTTTCCATGAACTTAGAGATAAGGGTCGTTGGAACGAAGCGAGATCTTACCTTTTTTTTGTGTATAGGCTGAACAAATATTGTTTTGCAACTTCTCCAAAAGAATATGATAGATGGAAAGGCTTTCGGTATGGTGGTTTCAGTGATGGTCGATTGTATTCGTGTATGAGATCTCAGTACTTAAAACTTTCTTTATTTTTCCAAAACATCTATGAAACGACTCATTCATTCCTTCACTGTTTATCAGGAATCATTTTTACCGATCTTCATCCATCCTTTCACACCAACAAGTAGCATCACATAGAGCGTCGCTAATTACTTGCCAGAAGCGCTATAAAGTGTTCTTAAAGGTGAAATAACTTAACCTAGATCTATCCATCTATCTATAGTGAATGCAAAAACAATTTTTTTAATCTTTTTTCCTCCTTAATTATCTTTTTGCTACTCTCTCCCGTCTTATACATTTTCTTAAGCATCCTTAATTCTCCTGCTTTTGCTACTGTTTGATAATGCTCTAAAATTTGGCGTTTTTTGCTGTTTTGTCGTCCTGTAACAGAGTGGAGTTACACTTTACAGTCTTTAACAGGACAAAAGAAACATGGGAATAATGATGATGCGATTATTTAATGAGGTAATTTTCCAAAGCAACTTAAGGAGAATGATGAAATAAATAATGAACTCGCTTAGTCTTAATGCTTGAACGAGAAAATGTTTGACAACATTAAATAGTTCATTTTCGGTCTTCATTTTGCTTGTTTTGCGCTATTTACTGGAAGAGATATTGTAATTAAATGCAGGGTACAAAGAAAAGTGTTGAAATATAAAGGTAATTATTTGGTTCATGCAATCATACAATCATAGTTAAATAGCACTATAAGTTGAAGTATCTTTAATGCCTTACAATTCACGTTAAAAGTCCTAAATACGCAAGTTTTCTCAATTCGAAAAGAATCCAAGAAATTTATTGAAATATTTCTTGCACCGGGTTAGAAAAACCTAAACATTTCGCAGCATTTTTGGCGACGGTAAGTACGTGGTCATTCCAACGAAGCTTGTGGTTAGCGCACATTCGGAGAACTGCGAGTTTTTCAGTTTCCTCGATGCTAGTGCCATTCATGGATAATGGTATGGGGTTTGGGATTCGCTTAGACGACATGAGACAGCATTGGGTTTTAGAAGCGTAAAATTAAATTAACATTTAATTATGATGCCAAACTCTGTCAAATGCCTTGGAAATATCGAGTGCAATACTTTTGCTTTCACCAAATTGATGCAAAGACCGGTTCCACTGTTCGGTGAGATATACCATCAAATCACCAGTAGCATGTTGCCCAAGAAATCCGTGCTGCCGGTCACTAAGGATTTCGTTGGATTCAAGATATATTTTTGGAGCTGAAAATTGATCAGCGTTTCCATGACCTTGGAAAGAATGGATGTAAGTGCTATGGGTCGGTACGAAGAAAGAGACGACAGCTCGCCTTTTTTGGGTATGGGCTGGACAAAAGCTGTTTTCAAACTTCTCAGGAAGAGTCCAGAAGAATAGGAAATATGGAAAAGTTTACGCAGTGGCAATGATAGCTTGGAAGAACACCTCTTCAGAACTAATGGGAAAATACCATCTGGCTCAGCGGATTTGTGAGTGTTGAGATCGTTTAAAACTCTAGCAACTGCACGAGTACGAATGAAGATCTGTCCCATAGAGTGTTCAATACAATGAGGAACAGGAAGAACCAATGCACAATCTGGAAGCGTGGAGCTAGCTGCAAAATGCGCAGCAAACAGATTGGCCTTGTCTATAGAGCTGACAACTGGAATGTCATTATAAATGAACGTTAGAATCGACGAAGAGGCTGCATTTTTTTCACGAATGACCAAAAATGTTTACTACCTTTGGGAAATTGTAGTATTTTTTGGCTCCATTTTTTGGTCGTAGGCGAAATTGACTCGCCGAAGATGAGCATTGCAATTATTTCTTGCTCGTTTAAGATTTATTCGGTTTTCCTCGGTAGGGTTATCTTTGTAAAATCGAAAGCATACTTCTCTAATCTTAGAAGCCTCCTTACAGCTCGAGTCATACCATTCATTGTCCCTTGATTTGACAGACTTATTTCTGGAAGGGATATAAAGTCTCTCATACCAATAAGGATGTTTGTCATTGCATCAGCGGCGGCGTCTACGTTGATATCGCGAAATATTAGTGACCAGTTAAAACTCCTAAAGAAATTGTTAAGGCCGCCCTAATTGGCTTTCTCGTATTGCCATACTGTTTTTTGGGAGTTTTTTCTCTACTAACGAGAAATTAGCTGATACAACACAATGGTCAGACGAGCCTAGAGCCGATAATACTTTAAAGGAGTATTTATCGGGTCGAGAGGTAAGGAACAATCAAGGGTGTTTGCGGAATGATTTGCAATGTCAGGTATTCTTGTAGGCCCATAGCTGAGTAAGGTGATTCAACTCAACGAATAGCTCAACACACCTTACTTCGGGTGTTGTCTGGCCAGAATTGCGAAGCCACCCTGAATTGTGTACATTGAAATCGCCCGCAATAACGATTTCAGTTTTACGATACTTGTATTTTGTGACACTTCTTAAAATTGAAACAGACAGTGCATCAAAATCGCTCTGGGTTGAAATACTGTCTAATTGGGGGCTCCTGTAAAGGAAACCGAAGTGTGTGTTGTGCTCCTGTACCTTTAATCTGAGCTGTATGAAATTTAATTCCAGATTCGAACATTGGCTGAATTAAGGGAAAAGCTAAAACGCAACATAACTACGGACATAGATTGCGAGGACCGCTTCGAGGAAAAAATAATGGCACCAAGTTAAAACCAGGCAAAGTTAATTCCGAGGTATCGAAATTATTAGATACCTGAGTTTCGCTAAGTGCCAGATTTGCAGGTCTGTGGACATACACATGTGTAGTCAAAGCAAAAAGTTCGTTTTCAGCCCACGTATGTTGCTAAGTTCCACTCTGAAATCACACATACCTAATTAATGAAGTATGGAGACCGATTTACCGTCTCAAGGAAAGTAAGGCCTCGAAAACAGAGCGAATGTTCACAAAACAGATGAAATTTTCAGACTTTGTTTGTTGTTAGAAATTTGTCAGCATTTAATGATGTCCCTTAACCAAAATTCCCTGAAAATCAACAGAGAAAGTGATAACTCGGAGAAAGACTAACATTTTAGTTTCGGATCAATATGCGAATGAAATACGAATGCGTATAGAGCCTTCTCTATATAGATCTATAGATGCCTTATTTGTGTTTTATTATTCAGCAGCAGGGTATATTACAACAACAAAAAAGCATAAAACGACCCAACATCACACTGACTACGCATAAACCTATGAAGTTAAATTCCAATATACGAACAGAATGTGGTAAGAGGTGATGCTTTGACTGTCTGGCTGCGTGGTTGCATAAATTACAGGGACAACACCATGAAGTTACTCTTTGCGAACCGTGCATACATGTCTTGATTCTGGTTGGAAAAATACAAATTTTGGAGCAGATAGCCACATGAATATGTGAAATGGTAATACATAATGTATAGTTGGTGAAGGGTAGCTGTTAGCCCGTAGCCTTTTGGAAAATTCCAGATACCCATAACACCCAAAAATATTTCTCTATAAGCACATGTGTGGTTTGACGGCTTGAATGTTTGAATACAATTTCCAAATTTCAACATACTCGTCCAACAGGAGTAACGAGTGAAAAGTTTTCTTATTTTATTTGAAAAATTTATAGTACGAGTAACTACAGACGGGCAAGGAGCTGCTGTCGAGTGTTAAAAGTTAGACAAGTGTCTATACACAACAATTCTTAAGAATTTCTTCAAAATATATTGCAATGTATGTTTATTTGATTAAATTTATGTTACAGTTAAAAAGGATCAACTTTGAGACTCATGATGTGGCACACAAGGAATGGATTTAATGAGTTTGACATTTCAATGTCAAATGTAAATTCATGGGAGGCACTTACTGTATTTTCCATCCATCAAATCAAACTTAGCAAACAACCAAAGTAAAAAATGTATTTTAAAATCAAATCTCATTGCAGCCAATTACCGGAGAGAAGGAAGAAGAAAATCAATGAACAGCTCGTTAGAACACCAATTCCATCGTCCCTAATCCTATTATCAGTTTAAATACTCACTCAAGTCCTAGAAAACTTTGCAATTTCGTTTGTATGATATTCTTCGAAACTCTGTTCTAATTCTGCTTCCATCAAAGGCGATAAATAAACATTTGCACAAATCAGTGTACGCATGATGTGCACACATACACACGTTTCTGTATTTAGTTATAGGCTTTTTGCGTTGTCAAAAAACCCAACAACGATAACAAGAAAGACAACAATGCCGGGTTTATGCAAATCCGGCCTGCTAAAGGCAATTTACACACGCACAACGCACAACGCACACCGCACGGATAAGGAATATTGAAAATTCCTTAACGATTAATTATTGCTGTTGTGCTGTATCTACCGCTTCTTTCTATTCTGAAAGTGTATAATCCCAATCTTCTCTCTCTCTTTTCGTTTTGGGCGAAAATCATTGCCATCCTTTTGCATAAATCAAAATCCTGTGCGTAAATCTGGCGATAAGAAAGATACATGATGAGGACTTCACCTGCCTACCTATGGAAAGTGAATGAGGAAATCCTTGCGTGTTTAGGAGGATAGAAAATGTTGTGTATTTGTGTTTACTTTTGCGTGGAAATTTGCTATTTTAGCATTATCCACGACACTCGCAGCGGTTGAGTGAAATCGATCCAATGAAGACTTACACGCAAAGCCTTACTCCCTTCATTTTATTTGCGTTAGTCAGTGGATTTCATGAATCGTAGAATCGTCCTTCGGTGTGGGTTTTGTATTTACTCGAAAGACGATGACAGATTTATTAAGCAGATTGGAAATTTGGCTCTTTAGCAACGTTCATGGTGGTAAATAATTTGGTAAAAAATACGTTAAGGAGTCGAGGTGGATAAAACGCATACAGAATAAGGATGAACGTGAGTGAATTGTTTGGGTATTCTGGAAAACAACATGAAAAGGAAAAAACCCTGAACCAGTGACAGCTTTCTGGGTTCTTGCAACAATATGGATGTCAGCAGCGTAAATGCCAGCAGTTCAACAGATTTGAGGAAAGTTGTGATTTTTAGCGTGGGCACAATCCTGGAAAGTAAACCAAGTTGTAAACTGAATATTATTCTAGAGAGTGTTAGCAAAACTAGCAAAACTATATATGCGTGTAATGGCGCTATTATCATCGAGCAGTCAGTTGAATGGAATTCACCTTTGTACATCCTCTTTGTCGACTTCGAACGAGCTTTCGATAAAATATCCAAAAAAGCTATTTGGACAGCATTGCTAAATCTCGGAATTCCGGACACAATCGTAAACCTTATCCGTAAATTATATAGAGATGCCGCTTGCAGCGGTCGATATAAGAGCAAGAACAGCGCCAATTTCACCATCTCCAAAGGAGTTAGGCAATGATGTGTCCTCTCACCTATACTATGATGACTCACAGATTGGACGATATAATGCATAAACTTGAGAGGTTGATTTATAACGCTGAGCTGAACAGGTTGGCTTACGGCTTAACTACTCAAAGACGAAGTTGTTTCGAATCGGAACGACCGATAACCGCGAATTATCTATAACCACCATCGATGCAATGATAGTCATTGAAATTTAGCTTTTTAGGGAGCCTAATTAC
This sequence comes from Nephrocerus scutellatus, assembly GCA_947095585.1. NCBI lineage: Eukaryota > Metazoa > Arthropoda > Insecta > Diptera > Pipunculidae > Nephrocerus > Nephrocerus scutellatus. The sequence continues at coordinate 125,338,628 of OX352761.1, read as the reverse complement.
TATGAACAGCGGATCCGAATCAGACGTGATAGCCCGCATAAACAAGGCGAGCTCTGCTTTCTACTCACTGTACAAAGCGTGTTGAGAGCATAACATCTTCAGGAGCACCAAGCTAAATATCGTCAACTCCAGTGTTATATGATTGCGAGACTTGGAAAGTAACAACCACCATTTCTCAAAAATTACAAGTATTTATCAACAAGTGTCTGCGACGAATCTGTGGCATCTGTTGGCCATACACGATCTCAAACTCGGATCTACTTACCCTGACAAATAACGAGCCAATCCATATTGAAATTAAGCGAGGGAAATGGCAATGGGTAGGGCACACCCTGCGGAAACCATAAACCATTCGCCAAAGATAGACTGGCGAACTTAAACTACACACTACCGGTGTTATGCCTTAACACGTGTTTCTGGGCCATCTACCACTCGAGAGATCAATAGTCTCACTGTCGTCAGGGGTGGCGTTGAGCTGCCACACATATCTCAAAGAGATGAGCGAGTATTTCAACATCCGTTTTGAAGCAAGAGCCAACATTTAGAGTATTACACATTAAACGACGCCGTGTTTTGTAGTCTAAATTTAAGTCTTTGGGAGGCGAACCCAACAAAGCCGTGGTTGAGGTAGGGTGCGAGAATTGTGGTGATAAACTACTTATCGGACGTCGAAAACTGTAAGTTGCTAGACAACCTAAAATTTATAAAAATCACAAAGTGGGCTTTGATGCTGTGGTACTACAATGGAACGTAACCGGTCTAAGTGTGCAAAAGCAGCCGCTGACCCTAAACCTAAACTTATCGTGATAGTTAAGAATAATTTTCACCAATATGACGGCGGGACACCTTGCCTAAATCACCTAAAATCACCTAGCACAACCTTAGAGTCATGGTAAATTACGCCTCAGTCGTAATTATCGAGGAGCTTGTAGAAATAAAAGCTTGTAGAATGGGGCGCAAGCATATTAATGTTAATAAACTAAGCCTTAATGTTTATTGTTACAAGCTTTCAATTTGATTTCGAAAGGTTTTAACTTCTTCACTATGTCACTTACAACAAATCCGCAACGGAATAAACGCTGTTTCTGTTTTTGCACATCACAGTTGTTAATCCTTCTTTCGCTCGGTCTATTCCATTGCGTCATTGCAGTAAACTCCACTTTGTATCTGACTAGGGTCTCCGATTGTTGTTCGACAAAATGTGGTTTGTTCAGGGTGCAAAACATCCATTTGCAGATCCAGAAATCGTTGCCTTTAATTTGTTTTGCAGGGTCGTTCTCAGTGAATCTGAGCTTGTTGGTCAAGACTGTATTTTTCCAAAGTTGAGCTGTCAACTCAACCTCAAACCTTGAGGGCCAGTTTTTGTTATGTCTCTTTGGTTAAAGGAGACTGGATATGCGTTCCTTATATCGTCTGAATTGCTGATAAAAACTGAGTTGCCCAAAGGTTCTTACCAAGTCATTCATCCTACCTGGAACTGAATACTTGACCGTACGCTTCATCCGCTGCCTACTCATTCGTTGCAGGGTAACTGGTTGCTCGAGACGCCATTCTGCAGATACAAAATATCCGATCCCTACGGTAGTCGCGTAAGATCTTCCGCCTTCATCTTCAACAAAAGAAAACCTTCTATCCGTTTACTTTTTCGATTTTTGATTTACATTTCTTTAAATTAAAAAGTTGAGTGTCGTTGTAGTACTCGTTCTTTGTTACAGGCGGGAATTGTAGAGAAAAAAAATTTAAGCACCGCACCACCATTTTTTGGAATACAATTACCTGTTACGATAGCCGTTCACAATAATTCTTCTTGTTGACTTTCGCCAACACATTTTTCTCTTAATGAGTTAATTTATATGCCATTTCAGCGCGTTATAGAACTTTTTTTTTGTAAGTCCTTTTATCCCCGCGACCAATACGAATTTTAAATTACGTTCATAATCCCAGGAGATGGATGGCGTTGGCAATATTACTTCTGGCTATATCTATACGGAACTGAACGCAACATCTTGACTCTATCTCTGGAAATTTATGCCAAAAGACAAATATTGAGATATTTTTTTTTGTCACTTTTGAAGATTATACTGTGGCTATCTATGCAACATTCTTCAAAAATGCCAACAACTTCTTTGCAGAATAAAATTTTCTGCATTTCCTGTGATAATTTGCTTAAGAAACTTCAATTTATTTGCACGCGTAACTCAATAGAGAAGGAGAAACTATTTTTTAACTGAATATAGATTTTTAAAGTTTTTGTTTTAAAATAAAGTAAAAAGCTATTTCTACTTTGAAAACTATAATCCAAGCTGATACATTGTGATTCTAATGGACAAAGAAAAAATTTGACTCTGCACAGAGAGTCAAGTGCCAACTGCCGCGGTATTTGACATTAGTTACACATTAAGATATCCATTAAAATTACCATAACTCATTTTTTAAATTTCCGCTGTTGCGAAGTGCACTTTCGAGGATAAAAGAAAATAAAATAAAAAAAACGCAATTGCAACTTATAAAAATTAACATAAATATGCTTTTACCATTAACGTTATCGTGATATCCTTGCAAAACCGACTGCGATGAGGTGACAAATTATTTACCCGTTCCCTCCCGTCTAACAAGTCAAAAGCTGTTTTCTTGTTACTCAAGCAATTAAGCCAGTTTTAGATGACGGTGGCTTAAGAGACCTAAGAGGATAAGGATTTCAACTACACAATCCCAATTGGATACACTTAATGTACTGAATATAGTGCATGATAATGTCATAACTTCTCGTCCCCTCTCCAAATGACATTCGCTATGCGAACGCGAGTTGCATTTTTAATTCTGTTACTTTTAAGTAACAAAAAACTAGACGTAGAAGACGCAAACCTAAAGAAATCGCATGGGGAATATTCAAGCGAGAAAACAAAAAATGTCACGAATTGCCATTACTCGAAGAGAAAAAAAGAGTACAAAAAACATATCCTTTATGAGGAAAGTTTTCCGTTTCACTTGGCAAAATGTTATATTTTTGTTTGCTGCAACAAAGTCATAAAGGATAAAGGACCTGCTTTTTGCCATTAGGGAGGATTACGTACGTTAGCGACGCATTCCAAAAACATTAGTCCTAAAATAAGACACAAAGCAAACACTTTCAGAGCATTAGTTTAGCAATTAATGCTAAAAATTTACATTCCATTTAAGAAGTAATAGCCCACTGCTTTAAGGTCACGTATTTAAGGTGTGTACCTCACATGGCCCACATGTATAAAAAGCTTTAGAACACGACATAAGATACAACTGCCACAAAATCATATTGGAAGTTGAAAACAACCCCGAAAACTGGTGTGGATCGAGCTCTAACAAAGCCAATTAAAGTCTGTCAATATTCTACAAAACCGGGAACCTTACCCAAACCTAACCAATGAAGTTTTAAATCGTAGCTACTTATATGCGGATCCAAGAATTTAATGCTCAGCGATCATAACCGAATTCAATAGGAAAGTCTTGGTTGGTCCTTAGGAATGAGGATTCTGAAAACTACACAAAAGCAAAATCTTTGTAAGAACCATTCGTCGTTTAGAACATTTAACCTTATTGATAGCAGCATGCTCTCCTGAGCTATGAACAAATAGCTCAAAAAGCACTTTGCAGCTGTTTTTATGCGACATGACTGTGGGGTAGAAAAAGGCAATCGCTAGAAGGATGGCTTAGATTTGCATAAGTTGAGTTTAGGGATGCCAAAAGGGAACACAACTGATCGAAACCAGCAGTTGTTGAAAAATTTTCGTAGGAAGGTAAAAAATAACAATATGCTTTAGCCATATAAGAAGGAGAAGATTATATTTTAAAAATACATTTTTATTAGCTTATCATCAAATTAATAATAATAATAATATTCGGCGCGACAGACCATTGCGGTTCAAGGCTTCTCGCGACCATTTGTGTTGCGCATTTATATTTTTGAACACAAATGGAAGGGACCTATAATTTTAGGCCGGCTCCTAATGGCGAATTGAGAATCTTTCCGTGACAATTTAATACTCTCGGAACCCATTCGCGGGAGGTGAGACACCATGAAAAGTACTTTTGGTGTTACTGGGATTGGAACCACGAACCTCCTGCTTAGTAGCCACGCGAATTTGAGCCACAGCGCCCACAATCATCATATTGGGCTCTAAAACCGGTGTCCAGTCCTGCCCACCCGCAATAAGTCTCTCCACCGGTCCCAATTTTGAGCAGATGTCATCAACTTTTGCATTCCTAAACTTTTAGCGTCCTGGTCTATACCATCCTTTCAGCGTATAGGCTTGGCCGGCCTCGCTGTCGTGTTCCATAAATCCTACCTCAAAGGACTTTCCGAGTAGGGTCGCTTGACGTGTTTGGCACTACGAATCACACGACGAAAGGTAGATTTACTTGCAGTAACGCCAGCTGCTTCTCTGATTTTAGCTGTCAAAACAGCTTTATTGGACGCTAATCTGAAAATTTTTCGTTTTTTCGTTTTTGTAAGAGCATCTCAAAACTGCCTTATTCTAATCTAGTGATGCGCAGTGTATTCCAAGCAGCCTTTTTCAGTCATAGTATGCAATTACTATTGCATTTGTATTTCTGTTACCTTTAATGAAAAGTTTACAAACAAAGGGTCAGATTTTATAATCTGCTCATTAAAATTATAAAGGAAAACTTTCTTGACATAATTATAAGTTACATGTTATATAAAATAAAACTTTAAAAAATATTGAAAAACCGGCCATATTATAAAAACCTGTAATAACGGTCTCCTTATTGAACAAAACCTTTTACTTCGAAAAAATGTTTTTCCAAAAAAATCGATCAATTATATAAGAAATACCTTTCCAAGTCACGTTTTAAATAAATATAAAACAATAACAACAACAACAACACCCATACACAATTCGGCCATTGTGCTGTTATTCTAATGTTTCCCCATTACTATTGCATCCTGACTTTCAATTTTCTTCTCAATCTCTTTTGCAATTTGTTTCACTCCTGCCCATGTCGAGCACATCACCACCAGCAATGAAATGGAAATATATTTCCGTAATGAAGTCTCCGAACTGAGTAATGTGTGTGGAACGCACCAAGTGTACTATACACCAACCATGTAGTTGTACCTTCCCTTCCATCACCATCACTATAGCACAACCCCCCATTGCCTTTCTCGGCTGCACAGAGTTGAATCTCACATTTATCAAAGCTGCTACGAGTGACATTGAAAAATTTATTATTACCCTCGACAATCGTCGACCCAGCCCAACCGGGGCTCCCACAACCGGCTTCCCCTTATCTGCTGAACAGCAAAAGTTCAAATTCAAATTCAAAATTATTCGTCGGATGCTACAGTCGGTACGCAATTAAATATGAAAACTTTGTTCTTCCAAAATGAATCTCACTTTAATTTTAGTTCGAATTTTGTTTGGATAATTTCCTGCATTGTTGTATTGTTTTAAGGACTGAGTAGCGGTAAAGGCCGGCTGAGATACCACTTTTGTAGCGAATGAATGCAGTATCTCTGTATCAGCATCCAGCAACCATTCAGTGAGGAATTTTGCGTTGGTGTTTAATTAGTTTATAGAGCAGGTAATTCTCCGGCGTTTGTTGTATTCGTCTTCCTTGATTTGTTGATGGGCGAAAATAAATTGCCCCTTATGCTGGTGTGCGCCAGCGTGGTGGGTGGAAACCTTTTAATAGATTAACCATGAAATTTTCTCGACAGCACGTGTAACTCGATGGCATGTTTAGTGCGAACATTGTGAACATAATACGAGTGAAGCGTTATTGCGTTTTGTAATGTATTTACGAGCAAGGAATTTCGTTAGTTTCTTATTGCGTTTACTTTTCCTTTGGAGTAATTGCTTTACGGAATACAAATATAACAAATAATTCATTGCTTCACCCTTCCCCATATAAAGGATACTCTTTCATTGCTTTTGAAGTAACTTCGCGGGTCGATGGGTGTATAAGGTGAGGAAAGATATTTTCTAGGCGCTTTCCTCACCAGTATCTTTTTGTGTTTCTCTTTAATTTTTCTATGTATAGTGTACATTTGGTATTGTATTGTATAATTGTTTGTCCCGTATATGAGGAAGTACGATTCCGTAGACTCTATAATGTTGAGATGAACGGGCGTTTCCCCGATGTCGACAAGGCGAATAGAGTGGATTAATGGGACGCAACAGAGAGGCAGGCCAAACCTAAGCTGATAGCATGACATAGTCCAGGACGCCAAGAGTTTAGGGATTTCAGACTGGGTTACATCAAAACTGAACCCCAGTTGAAGAGCCAAATATAATAATGACAATAGTATATTGGTATGTAGTAGTAGTAAATTTTACGAACGTTTGGGTTTGTTTCATTCCCAAGAGCGACGGCCATCAGTGTTGGCACTGGGGTTCAATGTCTTCGTGGCGCCCTCTAAAGTGATCAATGCAGTGGCGACAAAACGTGTCTTTACCAATTCGTGCCCAAAATGAAACAGCAGACATGCGCCTAGGTTTTTCATAAAGTGGCTAGCTTAATCAAAGCAAAACGAGCCTAACATTTATAATTGAAGGTATTAGCTAAACCGCTATTGTCTACATATCACACACAAAGAAAACGACTGTTCACCCACTTGGTTTTTGTGACATAGTTTTAGGCGTTTGTATTCAGTTGATATTACATATTTTTAACCCGGTTGATGTATATTATACAAGCGCCGACGATCGAAATGTTACTAACTTCACGCTGCTGTATCTAGAAAATGACTGGTGAGAGCGAGCGCATATTTTGACAAACGTTAGTCTGTTATGTTGTTAAGAAATCTACGGAAGAATATCGACATACGTCTTATTTAAAAGGAATATTCATAATGGAATTTAAACGTAACAGCGTGATTGCAATGTTTTTTGGCTGCAAAGTCACAACCGGCATTGTATTGTGAAACGTTTTTAGCCATACTGGTAATATCGCAAAACGCCATTGATGTGGCCTTCAAAAGGAGCAATATCGCTAGGATTGGTTTGAAAAGTTAATTCACGAATTAATCTGGTAAAAGGAAAGTTGTTGCACTCGATATTTCCAAGGCATTTGACAGAGTCTGGCATCAAGGTCTTTTGCCGAAAATAAATGCCTATGGAATCAATAACGACCTGCTCGATTGGACCAGTAACTACCTTTCTGACCCTTCAATTCAGGTCGTATTGGACGGATTCAAATCCAATGTTCATCACATAAACACTGGTGTTCCCAAAGGCAAATTACATGAACGAGGCAATCAATTGACTGGATATTAACTCGATCAGCGAACTTCGACATTAATAACTCGATTGTTTGATCAAGCTGTATGGCATGTGGCGTCTTGTTGAAATTACATATATGTTTCAAGTCAACCTCTTTCAATTTATCCCTGGTCAATCTGTCAGTCAACATTATCCGTTAGCGATCTTCATTTACCATTACAGCGTTGCCAGTATAAGTATGATCCATTGACGCAATGGGTTTCATTGTTAAAAATAGAAAATTGAAGTAATCGCACGTAAAGTTGTCACGACCGATCGAAAGCGAACTTTGATAGAACATTTTGACAATTTGCTAAACTTTGTTGAAGCGTATAATATTCTACGATTAAATGGCAGGTTTAGGCAAGTTGAAGTGTCAAAAAAGAAGTGCATCTAACTGTACGTTTCAGTCGTGAAACTATATTAGAAAATGGGGCGTCTCAATTGAAAAACCCTTAAGCATTCTGTGCTGTGTGTTCTTTAAGCCCATCGTAGTCTTTGACTTTAGATCGACGCTCACATGGAAGCAAGGTGAATATGCATTTCAGCTACGTCTTACTGCATTTTTCATATATGTAGTTATAATTAGAAGTATGTATGCTGCTTCCTGCTGAGTACAGTAGCCAAACGGAGTGCTCTATTGTGGTTTTCTTTGGATTATCAAACCTACGCACCAAAACTTTATCCTGCTTCCCTGTTTCAGCTTTTGAAGCGCAGTTTTAATCGTCTACTTTAATATATTGCATATTTTTCAAATATTGCAGCATTATTCTCTTACTTTAAATGAGATAAGTGACCTGTCCTTAGTAAGTCAAAGCTAAAAACTTTTCCCTGGAATGGAAATTTGCGAGGAACTTATCGCGAACATTAAATATAAAAATACGTACTTAAAAAGAGTTCGAAAAAGGTTAAAATGCACCTACACTTAATTTCCGTCTTAATCGCCTCTATTATATCACATAAAAAAGAAGATTTCTGTGAATATCTACCGTCACGGTGAGTATATTATTTCTCTTAAAATTATTCCTTATCTTTTCATTTAAAAATAACTTTAAAAGCATCTCCACCACCCCTTCCCACCTACAGTAAATAGTAAGCTAGTAAATAGTTCAAAAATTTCTAAAAGAAATAGGACAGCAGCGTCGTACTTGTACATCTAAAAGCGCGAAAAATTTTAAATTAAAATTTAATAAGCGCCGAATGAAAAGCGTGGAGAGTGAAAAAACTCCTCCTTAGAAATTTCATTAAGCGCTTTATTGTGTGGAAGTAAACTAAAAAGCGGTGTTTTCCAGTGAAAAACTTTTCGGTTTTCACGGAAATTTTCACTTCCGGGACGCTTTTTCACACCTTTCCTTCCCATCATCATCAGCGTCATAATACGAGTAGTAGTACCTACAGCGGTTTATTCAGTTTTCCGTTCAGCTCAGTTTATAGTGCGTGCGATGAGATATTATCATATTCCTGTGTATTTGCGTTCACTATTTTTTTTTTTTTGCAATTTTCCACCTTCCCTAAATTCATCTCGTAAATTTAGACAGGGCAAAATGTTTCCCTGTTCCCTTGAGATTCATTCATTAATTTTTACTGCCCCGAACGAATCTCGCCGGTCGCACTTTGGTCTTATCACGAGGATGTACTGCTGTTATGATGCTCGCTCCCCTATCATCTATTCATTTTAAGAAGCAGTGTAGGCTAGGGCTAAGGGATGCTGATGTTGTTGTTGTTGGCAATATCTAGAAGTACCATCACAGTAGTAACAGCAGCAGCTTTTCTAGTGGCTTTCATGAAGTAGCACGATGAGCTGTTAATAGAGAGAAAGAAGTGAAAATGAAAGACAAAGACAAAACAACAACAAAGCACAAAAAAACATGGACCCACGTAAATTGGTTAACCTGAGCGGATTGGTTCGGTCACTCTGTGTTTGTTCCATCTGCTGGACTCTAGAGAGCGTTCATTGTGCGCGGTGTAGAGTGCAGTTCATGCCCGGTGCAGTTCGAAGCCCCTGCTGATGCAAAGGCACACGGAACTTTGACTTTAAATCCTTTATTTAGTTGAATTTAACGGTGATTTAAATGCTGTTTTTTTCTCTGCTTTTACTTCTGCTGCTTTGATTTACGTTATTTCATCCATGTTTTGTTGTGTAATTTTATTCGTTTCTATGTGGGGGGTTTTTTTTATTCAGAAGTCGTTCCAGGCAGTAATTTCAGATTCTGCAATAAAAAGTGAAAATCACTAAAACTCAATTAAACGCTCTCTAGCTTTTAATTTATGAATTTACATCGTTAGCATTTTATCCCTGGCGTGGTTGTTTTTTGAGTGCGAACATCCACACATCCGCGGAGTGATTGGTAGTTGCGAATTACAATTTCATTACCTATGCATCGAGCTATAAAAGTGCCATGACACACTTTACACAAATTTTAACCTTTTTGTCAGCTTCAGCTTAGGTTTGGTTAGGAACTCGTAACTATACCGCCCGACTGTAATAAATTTTCACTTTGATTTAGTTCTTCTTTTTCTTTTTTGGTCTTTTTGCCAAAAAAAAAATCGTTTTTGTTTCCGGTCATAAAATTCATTCACAATCATTACTTTTTTTGCTTACTTTGTCATCAGTTTTTGTTGTTATCTATATTTTTTCATTTAGTTTCAAGGAAACAACAAATCTATGTTTCTTCGGAGGTGTAAATCAGCATCGGTCACCTTTGCTATCAGCAATCGCTCGCCCCAGCTCCGCCCCAACAGCTAGCATGTTGTATTCAATTTTGTTTTTGTACTCAACCAGGAAGGAAGCAACGAGGTTAAAGTGCTGCCAACTGTCGACGTTTAGATATACAAAGCAAAACAATCCGTCGCTTGAACTATTACAACACTGAAGTCGACAGACAAAAGTAACCGGCTTCTCTTCCTCCACTTCATAGTTGTTTTTCCCATGAGAAGTGCCAACAACAATGCCGACAACGGCGACAGCATATTATTACAAATGTTGTATAGAAGGAGGTTAGAACACTTGAGAGGGTTTTTTTTCTTCTTCTTCTGTATTTCCTTCTAAACACGGATACGAAATGACTGTGACGGAAAAATATTTATTTTACTTGGTTAGGGTTTGTTGAACTCGCAGTGTTGCCGTAGTGTTTTTTGAGGGCGTCGTCGTCAAGTGACAAATTTGTCGCCCCAAACCGGTAGCCAGGGTAATGTAAACGATTGCTGTTCGTTCGGCTTGGTGTAATTGATTTTCGTGAGCTTAATATTTAGACTTTTGATACCAGTTTGGGGTAAAAAAAATTTTAAGGAATTTCAGGGGTTCAGCATATTAAAAACAAAACAGAAAGACAAGTAATTTTTTACCCACTTCTTGTTGTTTTTTTGACATTTAATAAAATAATATTCGGCGCGACAGATCATTGCGGTCCAAGGCTTAGCTTCTCGCAACCATTTGTGTTGCGCATGTATATTTTTGGACATAAATGGAAGGGACCTACAATTTAAGGCCGAATGGCGAATTGAGAAGCTTTCCGTGACAAATTATTACGCTCGGAACGTTTGTCACCCATTCGCGAGAGGTGGGATACCGTGAAAATAATTATGGTGTTACTGGGATTCGAACCAGCAACCTCCTTCTCAGTAGCCATGCGCATTTCGACTGAGCCACGGCACCCACTTAATATTTAATATTCTCTGAAAATTTTGAGGTAATTTTTGTAACCATTTTCTGCAGGTAAAATTATGAGTCCGTCTAATCGAGTCCATTGTGATCATCCTTATGATTAATAATTATTCTTAGCGGTGATTAGTGCAAAATCTTACATGAGCATTCTCAGTATTTAAGTAGAATGACAGTTCAACTCCCGTCTGATTCTTAATTCGACGACAAGTTAACCTGAGATTTGACAAAGGTAATGCTTTGGGAAGTTGCTTCTTAGTACTAGTCCCAAAATGCACAGTTTTTTAAATTCTTAATATTTACTTCGCGTTCCCGTTTTTTTTTTGTCCGTTTGTCGTTGAATCTTGCAATCAATTAACCCACTTCCTAAAGCCCGATTATGGTGAAATTTTGCACACATTTGTATTTCCAGTGACAACACTTTTCATTAATTAATTAGTTTGGAAGAGCCGCGGAGTCGGGAGCTCCCATACAAATGTTTTCTTTTCTGATAATGCCACATAGCAACTTCAGATCATTCCATAATGTGTTCTCTGTGTGCTGGTGAGCTGCTTTACGAGTGGGGTTGTTTCGTTTGTGGTTTTTGGGTTGCAGTGCTTCGCATGAGTTTTTATTTTTCAGCAGTAATAGTGTAATTCAGTATACTTTTGGTTGTTAGAGAATTTACATAAAAAATTGTTTTCTTTCAGTTGCTTTTTAGAGAAATTGTGCTGACTCTCTGCATCAGGAAGGTGCAACCCTTGCTATTATTATCTGCGTCGTATGATGCTCGAAACTGCAGAAGTAGAAAGCCTAAAAGTTGGCGTTTCCGTTGCCTTCCTAATTTTGTTAATCAAAATATAAAACCTTTTTTTTCTGATGCGTGTGGAGGTGTAGGAGTCTTCCAAAGATACCAATGGCCCGTACTATTGGTTGTGCCCGATTCATATACCTGATCCTAACAATGGCAGCCGATATATGCCTACGTGCTAAACTTCAACCCTCAGTAAACCAGCCGCGCGTGTTCATAGTAGTATAGGAGATACAATCCTCTAATTTTTTATTTTTTGTTATGACAACTTCTAAGTTTTCTTAACAATTAGTTTACGCTTCTGTAGTTCATTGTGTTAGGTAGGCTGCTTTCCAGCGAAGACACCTACTAGAATCCGTCATTACATGCGGTAGTAATTTCTAGATCTCTGTGAATATCACTATTCCTTATATACCATGGAGCTTTCACGATGGCTTTTAGTGTTTTGTTGAAGAAATTTTTGTAATATTGATATATTGCTTGATTTGTTACAACCCCAAAGTTGTATAGAGTACGTCCAAGATGATCGAAAATCTTCCGATAAGCCAATACATGATTTCGAGCTCGTCGCGCTAATTTTTAAAGTCTGACTTCTACTTTAGTTTTGCGTCTAAAGTCATTTTCCTAGATATTTAGCCTCGTTTGCACATGGTATTTGTACTGAGTATATGAAAAGGGTTTATTTATCTTACTGAACGTAAAATTAACATGTGTTGACTTGGTGACGTTAAGAACGATTCGGCAGGTCTTTGTCTTCTGTTTTGATGTTTTTCCGTTTGTATATTAAAAGATAATATATATTTATTGAGTAAACCAAAGTAAATTTTATCCGAAGTTGTTAGCTAAGCAGGAAGACCAAGAAGAAGGCAGAATGCCGTGAAGGTGGTTGTGTTTTCATTGTCATTTTTGTTCTCGGTCGTGTTCAATTATTTACATCACTACACAAATTGTTTTGGTCGTTTTCAAGTTGGAAACTTACCGCATAAATTCTGGCATTCCACAGGGCTCCGTTTTGTCACCGATACTTTTCCTTATTTTCAATAATAATCCTTTGTCTGGTAATTTTAATCCTATACGTTCTTTCGCTGACAACAGCTCTCTCAACTTCTCATATAAGTTGAAGAAATGACTCTCCCATCGCAAATGGAATTCATCCGCATTACTCGTGGCTCTATGTACACGCGCTCATCATCAAGGTACTGTTAAGTTTAAAGGTTATATTTTCAGTCGTATGATACGTATGTGGAATGATTTGTCAAGCTCTGTATTCCTGCATCAATGCCATCTGCAGGCACTCAAAACACACGTTTATCGACATCTGCTGCTTCACTTATATCCCACTCATATTTTGATATAAACAACTGCAGTTTCTTCGAGACCTCCACAGAATCAGAGTAATCCACAGATTTCGCACATGAAAACCAGTTAAAACCGCTGTTACCTAAGGGAGGCTAATAAATTAATATATGTGTTCTCAGAACCCCACCAGGCGTACATCGAGAAATTCTGTACTGGTACTGATTTCGAGTCGATGCAATCCATGACGATAATTAGTAATGCTCGCAGGACATGGACACAGAAAGACATAGTGCATGATTGAAATAATATTTAACTTTTTAGAGCGCACCTTATATATAATTCCGTAAACTGCCTGGATAAATGTTCGTCCAATGCCATAAAAAAATATTTTCACATTGTCGACGATATAATTCATAAGAAAAAACTCACAGTTGGGAGAATAGTGGGAGCGCCTGACAGTAGAAGAATACGTTTGTATTACTTAAATGCATAACGTTTCGCGTGCATATACAAACACAAATGGGTATGGCTATTGTATTTTTATTGCAGACGTATTCCTTAGAAATCCCACGGGAAGCAAAAAGCAGTATTAAATTCTTATGCTTGAATTTTTTTTGAATCCTTCATCCATCGCCTGCTGTTTGTTTTAAAAAACGAAAAGCCTTTTGCCATTTACTTCCGTTTGGTTGCTTTGTTCTCACCAAAGCACTTATCTATGAATATTTGAGTATATGTCACTGATGTACGTATTCATACTTATATTAAAGCAATTTAAAAACACAACAAAAACAATAGCATTACAATTGTATTTGGTGGGTAGATGTTGACGACCAACAACATGGCGCCGAATTTCTATGGGCGTGGCAGTAGCATATTGAAATTGTGTTTTAGCTGAGTTTTAAAGACATCGTAATTTTAAGCTATAAGTACATATGGTTTTATTTAACTCGCGTGGTAATCTTACCAATAGGCAGGTTAATTACCTCTTTGAAAAAAGTGTATCTGTTCGACAGAAATTGCTATAATAGGCGTGACGTGGGGGTTGTTTCAACAATTTTGGTAAAACAAGACCATCTTAAAATCTGAATGTATTCGTTTAGAGAAAATAGTAAGGCTAAAGGCAGATAGACATGCAGATAAATTCTAATCGAACTGAAGATGGTTTCTGGTTTTACCATTTTGAACCTTAATATACCCCTCTGTTTTTAGAGAATAGAGCATAACAATAAAAACTGAGCAAAAACAAGGACCTTTTTAACACCGACAGGTCTTTTTCCCACATTTCAGACCGTTTGGCGTGTAGCATGATGCCCGCTACTACAGCTAGATCCTTTCTATAGCTTTTCTTCTTGTTTCTTTTATGGATTTGTTTTGTTTTTATTTGCCTTTATTTTGGTTGTTCTTCTCATCAAAAATTAATGGTCGCAATACATGTATATGGAGACTACAGAGCAAGACGGACACCACCGTTTCATTCGTATAGGCATTTCGCTTCTCTTTTGTATATCTACGAGTACCTTCTGGTACACGCATTCGCTCAGACATATATTACACACTCCCCTTCCAACTACTCACATGAGATGTGCATTTTTTTTTGTTCGTTTTATTATTCTTTCAGCAGCTTTCACCTTTCACCCTTAAAGATCCACAACAACCACTACCATCGCCAAACGACTCGTTCTGGCGTTCTGACGAGCGATATAAAGCTATAAAGATATTCGCCCCATTGATTCACTCTGGCTGGGGCGGTTTTCGAGGGTGCGCAATCGACGCATCCACCGGGGCCAAATCCTTGCAGCAGCTTCGCAAGTAGATGTTACAAGAAATGTGAAATGGAAAGCTTAGTCTGGCGATATGGTGCTGGTAAAGGCGACGGCAACAGTGGGGCATTATATTGTTCGTGAGTAGCAGTCACAGGAGGGGCTGCAAGACAGATAAAAGTAAAAGTGGCTGCTTGCTGCCAACACAACACGTTTTATCGATTTTTCGTTCCGGTATTTTCTTGGTCTCGGTCGGCAACGCGTGTTGTATTTCGTAGTAGCGGTGTTGTTAGCTTGGTTGGTTGGTTGGTTGGTGATAAAGGCGTCGTCCTTATTTGCACGTCAGGATCCGATGGCAGCGAGTACGTAGCCTCTTGTTTCTGCTTCGCGTGGCATCGTATCCATTCATAGATTCATATCGGCACGGTTCTTTTCGTCCGTCCCAACTGTTTAGATAGATTGTCTTTGTGTCTGTGTTGTCTGGCCTGCCAGACGCAGTGGCGTCCACTCAACAACCAAACCTGATACCTTCGTATATTTGTGTGTGTTTTTTCGTTTAATAACTTATCTACTCACGGCTTCTGAGTGCGCTGTATAAGTTTTTTATATTAACTTTGTCTTCCTTACTTCTTCTCGGCCTTTATCATCTCATGTGACTTATCAGCGTTTTTAGTTTGGGGTTTTTGATGGCGAAGGTGTGCTCAGCTGCTATATGCTTGTGTGTTGTGTCTTATCGGCATCTTTTACGTTTTTCGCTTGGCTTTGGACTGCAAGATAAAACAAGACGCGATGCAACCTGGGAGTGAAGTCCAAGCATTTATCGTATTGAGGTGCAATTTTTCCAACTTTTCTGCTTTAAATTTTAAACTATTTTTGGGACATTGAGTGCGAATTCTTTAACCAAAGTCATGTTATAAATCTCTCGCCAATGAAATATCAAAGTGAAAAACTGCTCACTGAGCGTCCCTGGTATCGTTTTCCTTAAGAGTTCCATTCAAAAGCCATTTTCACAATGATATTGTCCTGTTTCCACACGGTGTTCCATTTCCTACGCTTAATTTCGATGTATGTAGATTGGCTCAATATTTGTCAGGGCAAGTAGGTCCGAGTTTGAGATCGTGTCTGGCCAAAAGATGGGAGGTTTTGCGAAGTACATGCCCCTACATTGATGGCGACAACATGATGAGATGATGATGATAAGAAAAGGGGGTGTATTCTAGTACCTCTGCGATCCATATGGACCTTATTGCGCTTCTCCCTAACTTGCGCTATTGGCACAGTCCTACACAGCTCTCTCTCGATACCAATGGCTTTTAGGAACTTTGTGTTCAGTGAAAGTCGCGCAGACTCTGAGATTGCGTGGTCTCTTCTCTCTCAGATCGTTGCTCCACATTCGTTGAGAAGGTGCACGGGGTCTCCTCCGCTTCTCCACAAAGCCGGCATCTGCCATCCCCTCTGTTTAGCTTCGCCATGCATCCTCCACCAGTATTGACTTCATGTGGAATGCATCCAGAGCATTTAGCCCAACATGGCTGTATTTTATGGTGTTTATTTCCTGCCTCATGTAGTTTCAATATAGTGAACACATCTTTCGATGGCATGTACTTGTGTGCCAACATAGAGTAGGGGTTGAAGTCTTCTGTGATAGACTTAATGTGAACAATCCCATTCGGCACCCTGACTACTGCAGTATGTACCAAGCTAAGGTGATATCGATGGAGGAGGTACTCACTTGGTTAAAACCTGACGTTGTATCTGTAAAATTAACAGGCAACGTTATTCAACTTGTGTTTTTGTTGAGCCAGCTGTGTGTTGTCTTGAGTCAGTTAATACGAAGAAAAAAAACCAAAATTTTTCATGTAAATTCTCTAACAATCAAATTGACAGAATGTTGTGACAACTTGTTGTTCAATGCGTAGACATAACATAACGTTATAACTTAATAAATATGCTTATGTAATATTAAGTTTAAAACATTTAGTAAGCAAGATATACTACTTAGCGATGAAAAGGAATGGTCATAACCGATTCGACATTTATCTGCATGTGAAGCAAAGGAAAGAATTCGAAATATTGGCCTAGAAGTATACCCACGGATAATTTTAAAGAAACTTCCATTTCTCAAGCGATTCATATGAAATTAGGTATGTATGACCAAGATCCGAATATAAGACTTGTTCTGGGCAATAGGGTCTGAGAATTTTGCAACTAAGCCGCGCCTTGATCCAGTGCCCGATCATTTCCAAATTTGTATAGAAAGTGTTGTCATTGGAGATACTCATGTGTGCTAAGTTTTGGGAAGTGGGCCAGCCAACCACAAACATATCCTGATAGAAGTTAATAAAAAGAATTCAAAAAGGAAACTAATAAGTGAAAGATAAGATTTTAATGGTGGGCTCCGTGGCTCAGTGGGAAGCGCATGGACTTCTGAGCAGGAGGTTCGAGGTTCGAATCCCATAAAACACCAAAAGTATTTTCATGGTCCCACCTCTTGCGAATGTCTGACAAACATCCGAGAGTAATAAGTTGTCACGGAAAGCTTCTTAATTCGCCGTTCGGATACGGCATTAAATTGTAGGTCCCTTTCATTTGTGTGCAAAAATATACATGCACTAAGGTCTGTCGCGCCGAAATATTATTAATATTAAGGGTTTTATGACGTAATTCATTTTTGACCAGGCTTATGTCTGAAAAGAAATAAAAAGGGAAAATATCATAAAGTAAAAAAAAGTTGTCAGTCAGAAGCCAGTCCATTAGCAATGACCTTTCCCCAACTTTATGTTCCGTCTAACAAGTATACTCGTATTCTCATATTGTGCAATATTTGACACAATTTGACTGAAGATCCTTTTGTGTTTACCATTTCTTTTACCTTTATACGAGTGTTTCACAACCGTCGCTTTTGTTCTAAAAGACGTAGTACGTATACGTCTATCCACTTGCCAGACTTTTGGTCAATATTTGGTCTTCTCCTGGCAGCAAACCAGCGAGTTTTCTTACATAATCTAAAACTTCATTATTTTAAAAATTCCGTTCCTTCATTTACCTAATTATTTTTCTCCATTTTTTTTTGTATCTTTCTAGGTAAGTCCTTGATGAGGATGAAGTCTCTCCTGTGCTGGCTGGACGATCATCAATACATGCATTAAAATTTTTGAGTGTTTTATGTTTCATCGTTGTATTGAGTATAAAATATGTGTGGTTTGTATCTACCTACGTAGCTGTTCAATTTTAAAGTACCTAAATATTGTATCTCTATGGAATACTCTTACTATACATACGTAGTTATGTGTGTGTATGTTGTTCGCATTTAACTAAGTCATCATCGTATAAGTGTGCTTCACTTTTTATTTCGGTTTTTTATGTTTTGCATTTTTTTGTTGAAAAATTTTACGTTTACACTTCGTTGGTTGATGAAAAATAATTTTTTTTTGTACTGCAGCATGCAACATATATATATATAGTTGTTGTGGTCGTTATTGCGAAATTGGT
Organism: Nephrocerus scutellatus; assembly: GCA_947095585.1. Lineage (NCBI taxonomy): Eukaryota > Metazoa > Arthropoda > Insecta > Diptera > Pipunculidae > Nephrocerus > Nephrocerus scutellatus. The sequence goes on along the minus strand of OX352761.1, from coordinate 125,320,367 downwards.
TTCATCAAAGTTTTTTATTAAAAATTCAAATTGAATTTTAAATGCAGCTGATGTAGTGGGGGGATTATTTATTATTTGCCTTTTATTAAAAAAATGCATTTGAAAAGTTACACGGGGTGAACTTGGTTGGATTTTTTTTATGAAAAGCGCAATGCAATTATTTAGAAAATTTAGCTTAAAGCGACCCCAACCCAATTAATAAGAACGAGTTCTGCTCTGGAGTTTTTTTTCACAGTCCAAAGAGCTTAAGCTTGGTAGATATAAAAAAGTGGAAGGTTTTCAAAAATTGTGTCATGGGGCTGAAAATTCGTCTTCTTCATCTTTTTCATTCACATTTTTCCTTTTTATATGACCCTACTATTTTAAAAGTATAAATTTATTTTTTGAGAAGAATTTTAATTAAATAAAAAATTCATATTTACGTAGGATTAGGTGGTAATTGGTGCAATATAAAAAAACATTTCGCTTATAATAATAATAATAGACAAGAGTCCATCACTGGAACGGCAGGGGTTGGAGTCTTCTATGATAGACTTAATGTGAACACTTCCATTCGTCTCCCTGACTACTGCAGTATGTACCAAACTAAGATGATATCAATTTAAGAGGTACTAACTTAATTAACACCTAATGTTGAGAACACCTAACTTGAAGATAAACAGGTCGTAGCCTAAAAATGCCACCAAACGTAAGCTTCTGCCAAATTGACAGACAGCTATATGCAAGTTGTGTTTTTAGTGAGTCAGCTGTATGCTGTATTGAGTATTGATACGAGAAAAAAACAAAAATTTTTTTATGTAAATTCTCTAATGTTGTGACAACTTGTTGTTCGTTGCGTAGGTTGCCGTCGGACGACAAAGTTATTAAGGATTGTGTCGACAATTTTCCATTGTGATTTATTACTAGAGTGTATCTCTTTTCATTCCTGTCTAGGATTACGCCAAAATATTTCGCTTCGGAGGTAAGCATAAGTCTCTGGCCATTGAACTTGAGCAGGGCAAAGTCCGGTATTTTGGACTTAGTGGTGAAAAGTACCATTTCAGTTTTCCAGATTTAACCCCTAGGCTACAATTGGTAGCCCATGATATCACTGATAACGGAAAGGTACTGTCCTGACACAAGTATCACCAGGTCGTTTTCATACGCAACAACCTACGTCCTGTCCATATCAAGTGTCCTGAGGACCTGTTTGTAACCAGCAGCCATAGAAGGGGCTATATCCCACCCCCCTGTGTAGCGCCCCAGTCGACTGATTTGGTAATACTGCAGCAGCTACTGTCCAGATTGCCATGGATCACCCTCTACCTAGCATGGAAATGATACATATAATAACTAAGTGAAAGCCTTCTGAATGGCATCAATGTGGACATTGTTAAAGGCGCCTGTTTGAAATAAAAAAATTTTTAATTGTGCGTACTAATTCGTAGAGGGCTGTCTCTGTGGACCTGCTTTAAGGTAAGATTGCTGGTATTTTGATTGTAGGCTAAGATTCGCTCCAGCAGCAGGAACGACGATAGATTAACTGGTCTTAAATCTTTCGTCGATTCATTACCTCTTCTGCCTGCTTTGGGGATGAAGACTGCTCGTACTCTTCTCCAACTTTTACAACATAGCTAAGTCGTAGGCAACTTCTGAAAATATTCACTAACCAAGGAGCCGGCATACCTATAGAATGCGTAACTTTGTGCTGCACTGTTCGCTGCGCTGCTTTCTGTCCTGTATTTTGTACGAACATCATGCTATATATCGGTCATCATAACGACGGTGCTATGTATTAAAACCTATTCAATTTCCTACAAATCCAAGGCACAATTTTTGTGCAATCGGTCAACAAGAGCGAGATAGAGCGGGTTGTGTTACTACTACTACGTATAAGAAGAGTTGCATGACGTCTCAGTGCAGTAACAGTCCAACAAAATTTCACGTGTCACGGATGCACTCTTACCACTTCAATCCAGTGCATAATCTGCTTCAAATGGACTTGCCAAGAAGGACATAATATTGTGAGTCTTTGCCACCTTAACGAATACACCCTTTATATATATATATATTACGAGTATATTATCTGTTCTCCTGCGATAAAAAGGAATGGAGCTTCTATTGAGCCCTGTGGAGGTCTGTCAGCTACATGCAAATGTAATCAAATGTGAAATTGAATCAAAAGAGTGAACACTTGTCTTTGAAGAATATGAAACAACAATACGTTTTAATTCCTCTCGCAGTCAGTAGAATTTTCCAGAAGAATTTTCCGTAAGTTCCAAACCGTAATTTACTATATACTCTACATTTTAATGTGCTACCAATTTTTACTTTTTACTCGGCGTACGGAAACTGCATTAAATGGTTTTTGAAGTCCTTATCAAGTATTTTATGATTCTTTTCAAGTTTATCAACGTTTTGATAAAAATTTACCCACTGATTGGCATGCGATAATGTATATTATGCAATAAGATGTATAAAAAAGAGAAAAAAAACACCCCTATTCTCAACGCTCATCAACCAATTATCGCATGCTAGTTCCTTGTATCTAAGGCAAAGGCAAACAATATCAGTGGGAAATAACATATCTTTGATGGCGGCAGGAATGCTTTTTTCCAACCGGCACCGACAACGGGTAAAGCAGAAAATAAAAATAAAAAATTTTCCCTAACCATTTTACCCCGGCTAATGTGATATCAATTTGAAAATGTTTCCAGCAAAGGATCTTTGATCTTTTTTTTCTGGTCATTGCTTAATAGCTGGACTTTTCACCACGAAAAAAAGGCACTGTCCGTCGAAGAAGATTCCTCTGAAGCATGCATGCGAGTGAAGGGAACATACCAACCCATTTTTGATTGGAATTTTTTAAAGGAAGCAAAGTTCAAATTGTGATACTCATAAGAGCTCATCTAAATGTTTGAGCAGAACATTAAATTTGATCAATTTTAAGTCATCTTTTATATCTGAGGTAATTTCATAAATTAATTTCAGAGTTCCAATACCAAAGTGGAATGATTTCAGTGTATTAAACTTTTTTGGAACTTTTCGGCATTATTTCAAAGCTTACAAGAATTTGTTTAACGATTAGAATGTCCTTGTTAGTCTTCATTTTTGTTACCCTATCAAAACTTTAAACATCATAACTCAAAACTAAATTATTCTTCTTTGAAAACAGGATTGATAGATATGTTGAAACTTTCAATTGGAAGCGAATTTTTGGAAAGAAATTTGTCCTTATATTTTTATTCAATTGAATTGTCCTTTTAACAAACAACTATTTGTGTGTTCAATCGAATTGTTCACATACTTGTACAGCGCAACAAAAATGTCTACCTACGGTCGCACAGAAAACTCTGCAATTTTCCCAGTTTTCGATTGAATAAACAATCAGCTTGCCTTGCAGCATATTGCGTGGTTTTGGAGACCGACATGTCTTTTCTTTCTTGTCCTCTGTCTGATTTCATTAAACATACATATGCTCCATTGTTTTATTCAATGTCCTCATGAGAATAGATTCGAAAAAACGAAGCGGAGCATTGAATTCCAAGGATGGCATGCGATGTAAAATTGTCGCACATGTCTTAGCTGTGAATAAATTTTGTTGCTTCTCGCAAACATAAGAAAATCGTACAGCTATTCCTTGAGAAATACCGGAATAACTTGACTTACAATTTGATTGTTTCTCACAAAAATATTTACAATTTGATCATTTTGAATGGGTATTGCCAAGAGCTAACCATTTGTGACGCGACATCCAGTTTGGACCTCATTTGATGTATTCCCGCATCTTTTCTGACAATAATTTTTTGCATAAATTTTACACAAAAATTTAAGTGGAATATTTACCCAACAATAACAGTGAGATACTTGTAATGAGTCAGATAAACACTCATGAAGGAAATTACGACATTTCATTGAAAAGCCTGTGGTCGAGGCTGAATTATTTTGCTGACGATGGATCATGTTTGCCTTTTTTTTCGAAATGGCCGGGTGCGGATGCGTTTTTAACCAATTTCTGAGACAATAACCATTAATAGCCATTGATGTGTGTTTTTTCTGAGAAATATTTTCCGGAGATATATTTACGAAATATAAATCACATCATAATGTAAATGCATAGTGTATGTATATGTATATATACATGAACTGAATCTCGTTGTACGTATCGGGATACCTTTATTCCTTTGCAATGCAAACGCAGTGATGAGATTGATTTAATTTCATCGACATCAGGAAGTTTTTTTTGGAAGGGGAAATGATTGCGTTTGTCATTTTCCATTTAAGTACACATCAGAGACCTACTTCATTCGAATTAATGGTAATAAATATGAGTCATTCAGTCAGAAAGTATCTTTAATTATTTTTGAAATATGTATTTTATTTATTTTAAGTCCCTGACCCATTTTCGATGGAAGAAAAGTGAATAATAATGATGCTTTAATCTTTGTGGTGTATCATTAATATATCGCATATTTTGTGAAATTATGAGAATACAGTTCAAAAGCATTTTTCATCAAGCGCCACCTACCGGGTTGAAAAATAATAAACCTATCGAAGTACTAAAAGAACAAATAGTGTGAATATGGCGATACGTTCGTTGGTTTAGGCGTGATGATGTCTCAATTTCAGCGCTTCCTACCGGATCCAATATAAACATGAACTTATCGGAGCACCAATCAAACTTATGGGTTTAGAATGGCTTCGACACGTCCAGTGGTTTAGACGTGACAAGGTTAGATATATATGCAGAATGACCTTTTTAAAAAATATCTCGACTACAGTGCCACCTACCGGGATAAAAAAAATGAAACATTCAGAAGCACTAGTCGAACATATGGTGAAAATATGGCTTTAATATGACTAGTAGTTAAGACGTGACACCAACTTCCCAATCCACATTTTCGTAAATATCTATACCGGGTCAAAAAAACACTCACTTGTAGGACCACCAAACGAACATTTGGTGTGAATATGGCTTCGATACGTCCAATGGTTTAGGCGTGATGACGTCTCGACTCCAGCCCCACCTATCGGGCTCAAAAAACACTCACTTGTCGGAGTACCAAACGAACACATGGTGTGAATATGGCTTCGATACGTTCAGTGGCTTAGGCGTAAATTTCTAACATATATATGCAAAATCATTTTTATATATATCATATTTCTTTCACTGAGTCTATAGATGGCGCTGTTAATTGTATTAAAGCTATTTTCGTTACAAGACGTACAGCAGTATGCGGCACAGCTTCGTATCAGGTGTACTTGTATTTAATTTTAACATCACATCAAATTCCAGAACCAATTTGAAGTTCTGAGTGTATATTATCGGCAGCTGGAGCTCGTAGTAGTTCGGAATGTTCGAAGTTCAAATCCCAGAACAACACCAAAAAGCCTTTCTACGGTAGCACCACTCTTAACAAATGTCTGAGAGTAATAAATGTCATGAAAAGCTTCTCAAATAGCTTTTCGGATATGGTTTTAAATTAAAGGTCCCTTCCAATTGTGTGCAATAATATAATGATCGAGAAGCTACGTCACGTACCTGGACAAGAATTGTCTTTTAAAAATATTATTATTTTAAGAATATTAGAATGTAGTTATGGAATACCAAAAAGTTTTTTTTTCGTATTTTTAAAACTTTGGCGCAATAAACAGAAGAAAATATGTCATGAGAGAAAGGAAAGGCAAAGTGTAATAAGAATACATTAATTAAAGAATAATATGCTTATGCCCATAGACGAAAGTGACTGTTTCCTACGCTATAACCTACCCCCGAAAGTAGGCATTATCCACACTAGTGTGTTAACATAGAAAATACTATTCTTATTTACTGCAGTATCAGCGAAGTTTTGGTCGTGTGAAAAATAACGTACATTACTCGCTGAAAAAAGCTTAACGTCCACTTTCCTAGCTCGTTATGTAATATACTATTATTATATTTATCAGGGCTGATAGGAAAATTTTAAATCTAGTCAGTAAGACCACTTTCTGCTTCACTGATGTGTGGAAGGAACCGTAAGGAGGGATAAAATTGTGTTTCATTTTTAATTCTATATTTTTCTTGATGATCAAGTTTGCCGACGGATGAGGGCGGTCAGTGGGCTGGTGGTTAGTTTGGTGGGGGACAGTGAGATGAGGTGAGAAATGCCGGGTATTTCCGCTAGTAATTCATAACTGCCATATTTAAGTTGCAGAATACGAAAATTCCAACATCGCAGATTATTTTTTTGGCAGCATTCATTGAACAAGAAATAAAAAAATAGGTTGCTATGCTTTGACAACAACAAATCAGCAGGCATTGATGATATAAAACTAAAGCATATTATTGAAAATGCAGAGTACTTTAAAAACCGCTTCGCAATCACTTTGATTAATGTGACGCTCATGTCAATGAATGAAAACATTAAATTCCCCAAGATGCAATTTATTTATTCTAATATTTTTATTCGGAACTTGTACTGAATTGAAGGGTAAAAACTCTAGCATATTGCCTTACAACTGTAAGATAACATGTCTTCTTTCCCAAAGTGAAGTTTAAAGTTTCAACTTGTTCTCAGAAATTGATAGAATATTTAAAAGTTGCTCATTGCATTTGCAATGTTAAATTAAACTTTCGTTCTGTTTTTGTTGTTCGTTTAAAAATTAATTTCATTGAACTCAACTCGTACGAGCAACAAACCGAACAACGTTTCAACAACACTAGTACATATGTTTCGTTTGCTGCATTTTGAAAACTTTTAACTCGATAAATGGAGTACGGCACTTAAACCTCATGTCTGACAACGTGTAGAGAAAAAGCATTTTCCTTACTCCATTATACGTATTTACCAAGGCCTCCTTTATTCGGCATCTAATGTATCTAATAGGAGTTGCGTGCAGATAACAATAACAAGATAAATGGAATGAAGTCACACAGCACATATAGCAAGGAAAGTAACAAAAAATATTATAATTGAGTGCGTTGGGAGTAGCTTGGCGAAATGAAACTTGGAATCCTCCAGAGAAGTTTTTCATCGAAAAAATAGAACGAGTTGACTGACGAACGACATCAACGTATATGAATATTCCAAACGAGAAAAGTTGTTTTCCAAGGATAATTTGATATGGGATAGATGTGTGCATGTTTCAGCATATTCACCGTTGACACAATCATATCCAGAGAAAGCAGACATCTTCCTTTCAAATGCTTGAGTAATGTTACATTGCTGTAAGTAAGATTTTTGTCGGATAGTCGGTCGTGTAGAAATAAAAGGAGTCCACCGATTCAAAAATAATTAGAAGAAACGGCTGAGTGCAAAAAGGGGTAGGACTGTATGTATCTTCATCTCATAGTTGAAGGAATTTCAGTTGCTGAGTAAGAATATCTTAGCGATAACGATAACGCTCTTTTTAGCAAACCCTGTTGGTTATCAAATAAGCTGTGGGCGAAGCAATAGTCTAGCCAGCCCTTCAGCCAAGAATTTCCACGCTGTTCATTGTCATCATTTTGCTTTAACTGCACGCACGAAGAATGCGTGTAAAGTGCGTTTTGACGCATAGAGATAATGGACATTTTAATTGGAAGTCGAAGCATTAGCAAAAATTCCTTTGGTTGTGTACGCAATCGAGGTGTAAAAATGCGCTTCGATAACGATCCTCTTATTCGTTGTATACTGATGATATAAGTTACTAACTTTGAAGGTGACATAAGGACATATTTATCTTGATTGCTGTCAGTTGTTGTCTGATATTATTGCGTTTTCTTCATCTTAATCCTATTTTAGTTCTTATTTGTTCTTTTTTGTTCTTCTTAGTTTTTGTTTTATCTTCGATCAAAGGGAAAATCGAATCCTTCAAAGGACAATGTTCGACTGTGTTCTCACACTGCCTACCTTCATGTCTATCGGTGCTCATATGTGTGCGGCTTATACGCCGCTTGTATATCGAAGTCTAGGCATAAAAACATTAAGGAAGACAACATCAGGGATTCTAAAGCCACTGTGTTCACAAAATCGTGGAAAATTCCTGTAGCTGTTTGTGTCATTTCTTTCTGTCTTAGTCACGTCATGTGATTTCGTTTTATGAAGAGATCTGTGTAGCTAAAAGGGTTTGGCAACAACATAAAATAAAGGAGTAGTTAATTCGTGCAAAGGCATAACAATGCGGAATTTGATTGTTTTTATGTCTTTTTATCAGTCGCTAAGGAAGGGCGGGTAGGCAAGAGCCATACAATTCTTAGGCTTTTAAGAGGATTTCGAAAAGATTGCGAAGATAAAAGCTTTTCGTCTTAAATCCCAATACGCGTTCTAAGAGTAGTGTTAGAACAAAGGCTTGGTTATTGGTTACTGGTGGAAAAGATTCGAGAGATTTTTGGTTTGTCTTCATTTAGAGACAATTTTCGAATGATGTTTTAAGTTAGAGAAAAGTACAATAAAATTTTCAAAGGGATTCATTGAATACGAGTGTAGGTTTATTATATATGTTTTATAATCGTATTATAAAACTTGGCTTAAATGTTTGTAATTTTATTGTTTCAGTTAGTTTCGGTCTTTTAGAAGTATTGTGTGTGAAAAACCAATGATTTGCCGAGAAAAAAAACGAGTTCTTACTCTGAGATCTTACGAAAAATTCGGGGATATAAGAAACGTCTGCCTATTAGATTACTGTATTTAGCCATACATTTACTTGTGTCCCTCAATTTCTATTTCATTCCAAGAGGGCAAATGAAGGCATGTCTAGGATCACTGTTTATCGAAAAGAATTTAATTTTTTACGATATTCTCATTAAAGGATACATAGTACCAAAATTACCAAAATTTCGGGTATCTAAGAAACGCCTGCCTATCAAATTGCTGTATTGAGCCATAAATTAACTTTTATCTCTCTATTTCAATCTCATTTCTTGGGGGCAAATATCTAATATCTCTAATATCACTGTTTATTGAAAAGAATTTAATTTTTTACGATATTATCATTAAAAGATACATAGGAATCATAAGGAAAGGGCAGTTTAACCTTTTCTAATAACTACTTCATATCGCAAAACACTGTTGCTTTTTGAGTATTTCGGAGACTGATGCTCAGATCCATCTTGTTGAAAAAGCTAATGTGTTGAATCTTGTTTGTGAAACAAATACAAATCTCAATGAATAATTCTTCATAAAACATTTGGAATAATTTAATCCAAGTTCCTGAGAATAGTGTTGAATTTGTGTTCATGGTTATTTTGACCTAATTCAGCATCTTCCGGCGTTGCAATAATAGATACAACGAGACCCACGATCATTAAATTGTAGGTCCGTTTCATTTGTGTGAAAAATGTACATACAAATGGTCGTGAGAAGCTAAGCCTCATACCCCAACGGTCTGTCACGCCTAAAAATTATAATTAAATATCAACTGAAAAAAGTTACCTCTAAAGAAACGGCGCCTTGCTATAGAATAGAAAGTGATACTACGACTTATAGAAAAATTTAGACAACGTTTTATTACGAATATTTTTTATTTGCCCAGTCGAAATACGAAGTCAACGCCTTGACGTGTAAAAACAAAAACTCAAAATTATCAGAAACTATTTGCACAGTCGACCGACAAGTGACATTGCCTTTGACCCACCGATCTGTGACCGCCCCGGGGAATATTTACTGCTGTGATAAATTAGGGAGCACTGTTGAGGGTCTTTAACTCATTTTGTCGCATAAACGCTAAAAAAACAATTATGGCTGAAGGTACGAGGGTTGTTTAATAAGTCAGTGACTTTTTGAATAAAAGATATTTTTTCGGCAAAAAATCTTCTTTAAGCTAAATACATTAAGTCCAGCATTTTTCCAATTTTTTTATTCCTTCCAAATAATAGATTTTCTTAAATACCCTCAAAATAGGCGTTTGTTTCAGTGATGACCTCTTCGTTAGACACAAATCTCTTACCGCACTGCCATATACTAAGGTTTGGAAAGAGGAAATAGTCGCAGGGGACTAAATCTAGAGAATATGCTGTGTGGGGTAGCAGTTCGTAGCCCAATTTATGGATTTTTGCCATGGTGACTACACACCTGTGCATTGTCTTGATATAACAGCACTGTTTTCTTCGCCAAATGCGGTCGTTTTTGCTTTAAGTAAGTATCGAATCTGTCCAAAAGCTCTGAATAATATTCGCCGATGATTGTTTTACCCTTTTCATTGTAATCGCCACCGCGTGTATCCCAATAAACTGTGGCTATGACCATGCTGGTCGACAGACCTACATTGGCCTTCTTTGCTGCACGTTCACCCGGAGAAACCCACTGTCCTTAGTCTTTGGTGTATTGTGATGGATCCATATTTCGTCCACGGTTATGAAAGGGCGCAAAAACTTATTCGGATTCGGATTTGGCTGAAAAATAATGCTTAATCAGAACACGAAACTCACTTTTTTCCATTTTCGTTAAAATTCAGGAGGTTGTCTGCTTTCAATTGCTGTCAAACACAAAATAAATGACGCAGCTTGCTCAAAATTTGACAGTAGTCTATTAATAGATGGCAGTTGTTGCATTTAAAGTTACTGCGCGGGAAATTCAAAATGTCACTGACTTATCAAACAACCCTCGTACAAAATACAAAGCGATACAAAAAACCTGTCATGTGTGTTGTTGTTTTTGCTTAAAATGATGATAACATAAATCACGTGAGTATAGGAAATAACGACAGAAAGTATTTAGCGAGAAGAATCCTTTTTGCTTCCTCTCATCAACGTACGTTGGCATTCTCTCACTATATCTTCTAACTGTAGTTTGTTGTTAAACAGGACCACCTTCATTCAGGATTCAAGTCATGTGCCTTTGAACTCAATTAAGAAGCACATAACTTACAAACCGGATTACAATCAACCAAAATTTCATCTCTTAATTTGTATGCGCACAGTAGGTAAGGACAGACAGGAAGGCACAAGGTACACACATGTTAACATTTTATGTATGGGGTCGAAAAAAATGACACACTGGATGGAATTTTAATAGACAACCTGTGCTAGATGCAGGAGATCTACAAGGTAATTCGTATGGAGAATGTGTGCAAAAAGGGTACAGTCGGTTTGCATGAATAATTATCAGGTAAAAATGGGTTAAAGCTGGTGGACTCCCTCGTAGTTACATTCGTAACATTGCGAACATTGTGGGTGTGTAGAGGCTGTGACTATGATGACCTTATATGCAAATATTCAGAAAGGGATATTTCAAAAGTGTCCTTTAAAGAGTTAGGTCTAACAGATAGTAGAGTCTATGGGGCAGGCAACAACATTATTTGAAAATGGCTCGCATACATATGAGTTGTTCGTTCCTGCACAGTTGAGCACCTGTGGCTCTCACCAGCATTTAGGTTCGTTATTTTCTGGCCTTTTATGGAAGGTTAACTGGTGGGATGCCATTTGACAAATGATTTAACAACATTATCCTGGTTTCTGCAATTCTGTACATTACATTACATCTGAATAGTAAATGTGTCGAATTTCGAAAATATCCATTTAAGTTTTGAGCAAAATTAGTCGAGAAAAGCTTTTAAAGCATTAGTTGGGACGCAATATTCATTTGTGTAGGAACCATTACTATAAATTGCAAATTTCTCATTGCAATGGAGTGGAAATGAGGAGCAAATATGCATTAAGATTTCTATGTTATCCGGGTGTTACATAAAATTTCCGTTAAGACCAAAAAAGCCTTTATCAAAATATTTGTCTACTCAAACAACAATATCCTGTTGTAGGCGTTTTTCTGGCACAACCTCCTTGTAATTATTGTGTGAATAGCGACTTGTATTTATAATTAAGTTGCTACTACCGTCAAAGTTGGAGGGTCGTGACATAAGCCTTATGTAATGCTTGCTGAAAATGTAACACATTTTCCACACACCGCCTATTTGCAGGACTTTATATTTCGTGTTGATGTCGCATGCAAACCACCCTGTTTATAATTGCACGCGGCGACATGTTGTTGTTTTTAAATTTTTTTTAATATATATACCTTTTTGTTTGCACCAAGTTTCTGCATTACTGGATAAGCATCTTATTTGCCTTCCAATGACAGCATATTGAAGATATCGCTTTATTGTAATCCTCAAGGAAGGGTGAGAAGCCATTTTAAAATATTGCTTAATCCGCAAACAACAATGTAAACAAACGTGGCTTTTTTTGCGTAAGGATGTCAATTCAACCTTCATCCCAGCTATAGCTTTTCCACTTCAGTTCAGGATTTCTCTTGTACAATGAATAGCTCGTAGACAAACACGTCAATAAGCTTTACAGTCACCACATCACCGCATCCATCTCGGGAAATAGCGCCAGTGTAATCAGTTTTTGAAAATCTTCTAAATTAGCTTATAGTCGCTTCAAAGCCATCCCGTATGCTACCGCTGATGTTGGGTTCCATTTGCATACTTCTGGTGTCTTTCCTGCCACACTAGGGTTCCATTAGAGAAAGTAAACAACTCTAATTCACCCCGGGGAGAAGTGTTGTTGGGCTGCTTGGTGAGTTCTCTTCCCTTAACATGCTTTGGTTATTGTTGTGCCGCACAGCACTCGCGCTTTGACGTAAAAAAACAAGCACGCGCTATACGCAGCAAGCAGTGCCCTTGGATTCTCGCCTTCCAACTATAACTCCGGCACTGATTCGGATTTCCTTCATAATTGGCTTAGAGATCCGACCGCCAATACCGCATTTCACCATAAAATGGCCTACAACGTATCTTGATAAAAATCCGCTGGGGAGTCCTTTTGCCGATACCTTTTATTTTAACAACCCTTTCATTTTCAATGAATAGTTTAATAAGCGTGTCCCCTTTCTTTTCATTTGATTGTCATGAGCTCAGGTCTTTGTTGGCTATTCCGAGGACGACATAGAATTTCAATTCACAGAACGCATCTGTCCAATGACAAATCCTTTGCAGTCAGCTCCTTAACTCTCTTGTCTAAATGACACATAGATTGTTCTAATCGCTTTAGTCGTCATCTTTCGCCTTGTCCCAGTTGTCCTTTTTTTTCTTTCCACTTTGTTTTTTTTTTCGAACAACCGTTTGTGGTTGATTCGATGGTGCTTTTGTTGTTGACGCTTATGATTCTTTGTTAATCCCCAGTTGAAATGTGACTCATGGGACGATACCCGGTGGAATATTATTTGTTTCGTTCTGTTTTTTTATTAGAAGAGTTTTGTGAATTATTTCATTGGTTAGTTATCTTTGTATGGGACGACAACATTTTAAAATAAATGGATTTTCGGGGATGTTTTAAAATTACATTTATTACTGTTTCGTACCCTTTCGTCTCAATTCTCCTTGTAATTTCGGTAACCAGCTTGAATCTTTTACACGCATAACGTCTGGCTTTAAATAAGATTTTACCAGAGAATCTTTTGACAGACAGATGAACCGATGCTTCACCTAGCATGCATCTCCAATTAGCAAGTTATTTTGCTAATTGCCTCCAAATTCGAATACCAATCTTTTGCAGGTCACCCATCACTTTTGTAGGCCATCTATATCGAACCCTTCCGCTACTGCGCTGTACCTCCTGGTTAGATTCAAGAGTCCGTGGCGTTGATGTCCATCTGCTTTGAATTTCCATATCAAACTTCCAGTACGTTGTTAAATTGGTTTCTTGATGGGTCAATGTCGATGTATAGCTCGTATAATTCGTCATTGAATCTTTTCCTCCAAAACCCTTCAATGCAAATACGACCGAAAATTGTTCAGGGAATTTTTCGCTTGAAATTCATCTGTCATCCGTCCGATAGAGTCCATGCTTCAGCGCCATAGAGTAGGACTAGAATAATAATAGCCACCTGTCGTGCTCCACAAGGCATCAATCTGGGCACCTTTCTCTTCATCCTAAGTAAAATGATTACAAGAAGGTCATTAAACACTCTGCATACTTTCTCTACGATGACGGTACCAAATTTTTCAAATGCATTTCATCACCCCAAGACTCCTGCCTTCGTCAACAAAACGTAGATAGTTTTTCGACCTGGTGTCTCAAAATTGCTTAGAGCTCAAAATCACAAAAACTCTTCACTTGGCTTTGTAGAACGGCGGTCTAAAGATTTTTCTATACCTTATGTGACCAGATCTCTCTACATAACTTTTTCCGCCCTCTCCTCGAGTACGCTAGTCAAGTGTGATCCCCCTTTCAACAAGTTCATGTGTGTAGAATCGAGATCGTCCAACGTAGTTTTCTTCGATTTGCCCTTCGAGTTCTATGATAGGTTCAATATAGCTTGGAACATTTCTCCTATCCTGCATAATAATCAAGACCACTTCAACCTCATTAACTTAAATACTCTTGAGAAACGCAGGATTCCTGCAGACATACTTTTCATACATCGCCACCTCTCATGCTCGATATTATTTAACCCTACCCCCATTATTCTATGATGTCCTTCTCTTTTCTGTCTACCGTCACACCGCTCAAATTACTGCTCTAACAAACTAATCTCCCATATTCTGCGGAAGGTTAAATTAAACCTTAGCGTTTTCTATTTAACCGCAGCACTCCCCGCCTTTAACTTGATCTCCTTAACCATTCTCCTTTGCTTTAAATGTTAGTTTTAAGTCTTAGTCTTAGTTTCAAGTCTTCAATCTTGTAAGCGTTAGTTAAAGATTGTAATAAGCCGATATGCGAAGCTAATGTTTGTAATAAGTTTATTCTTTAGCCTGGCGGGTAGATTGTCCATCACTAATAGCCAGAGGAGAGGTGACTTAGAATTATTTGCTAATTCGCAATTTCCTCTAAATTTATCATTGAGATAACAAATTTTACCACCTCGAAACCTCGATCCATTATAAATAAAAATTCTACAACTGAAAATATAACATAACAATAACTATGTCCTACAACTATTAAGTCCTACCTGGCAATTAATTCTTCGTTTCCAATATGTCAACGAGGCAATTAATTCTTCGTTTCCAATAACTACGACTGTTTATCATCATCCTCTTATACAATTTTGGGCGAAAGAAAAATGGAAACTTTCTGTCGCAATTTGATTGCTTATTTTTATATCTCAAAACATATGGAGAGGAATTACAACAGGAACATTAGAGAATTGTCTATGCGCCGACTGGGAATTATTACTTCTGTAGTAGCAGGACAGCAAGATACAATAACATCTACGAGTAACTAGGGTAAATCTTATATCTATCCAATTGGGTTTTCTTCATTTCTTTATTAAAAACAAAGCAATATGCTGCCTTGTGCCACACGCCCACCAACTGCCTGCTTTCTCCCTATCAGTCAATAGACAAGGAAAGATAATAAGTACGCTGCGAAGTATCATTCAATTCCATTGAGAAAGCAAATCGAAAGTTATTCTTTTCTTCATTAAGTCGGTGTTTTGGAAACTTGTAGTGTGTGGTATGCTTGTCATCGTTTGTGGTGCAATAAAAGAGGGAAAATCCAACATATATCTTACCAGAGAATGTAACATAAAACATCAACATTCCCACTACGGGAAGTTGTTGGCTATACACTCTTGAGTTTGGTCACTTCATTACACTCAAGACTGTTGGAAATTTCTTCATCCTTAGTAATCATAAAATCGGATTCCAAAAAGGAAAAATCAGATAGAAATAGAAAAGCTTTATTGGGAATACGTTCAAGGATTTATTGGACATTTGCTGGTCGATGGTATTCGATGCTTGTAAGCGAAAATTAATTAAAATATTTAGGAAACTGTCTTTGTCGGTCTACTTAGTAGTACAGTTTTTTTTTTAAAATAAATTTAATTTGAACATTAACATGCAACTTTTAGTTCCTTCCAATTTATGAGATTTCAGTGATGACATTTTTTCGAGAAATATAAAGGAATAACTCGAAGCCTGCATCTTGTCATCCTGTGCAAATATTTGAACTCAAAAGCTCGTAAACCACAAACTACTACATTCAAAGTGATGTAAAGTTTTCATTAAAATCGCACAAAGCGATATAAATTCAGCATAATTATAACATTGGAAGGGTAGCATCCCAGTAAACGCACCCCTACACATTTGGTCATTGCCGTGTTGTTTATTTCCTGTGGTCTTATTGCGTTCGTGATGTGTAGTCAGTCGTGTGTACATCGTAAATGTGGCATACACAAAGTCTAAGTAAACGATTTTCCTCGTGCAAGAGAGGTAGAGGGTAGAAGTTGATCCTTGCATAGAACACAGCAGTAGGGTAAGCGCGGCTTCTGGTGCACAAAAAGAAAGCTCTTTAACTCCCACTCCTTCGGTCAAAGCCGTATGGTCATTTTTATTATCATACTGTACACAACAGAACAAGCACACACACAAACCCACACACTCAACCAACTCCTTAACTCCTTTTCTAATCTAGAAATCAATGACCATCGACCGACCAACGGCAGAGAGCAGCAGAGTGTTTTATTGGCGTTCATTTTCCATGAAATAATTTCCATTTTCAATCTTGTGACCGTGTTGGGATAGATGGTGAGGTGGCTCATCCTTTCCAATGCGAAAGGAAAAGCAATCATCCATCAACAGACATCTCCGGAATTTATACGATCACTGATGAAAAGTATATTGCTGCTCGCTGGTTGTTACTTATGGTTGTTTTTGTTGTTGTGTTGTTGTTATAGTTTTTTTGTTGTTTTCCATTAATTCTTACTACTGGCAGCAGAAGCAAGGCCAGAAAAGAATTGTACATCACAGAGATCGGGATGCATTCACAAGGATCTGTGTGCAATGCAAATTAAAGTATACGTACTGGATTGCTATTGCAGAAGGTTGAAACAATAAGCTGACCGACCTTCAATGGGGTCAGTGCACCATTTTCTAAGGGTATCCACGTGCCGGATAACGAGAAAACGAATGCAAAAGCAAACTCTCAATTACGTAGGCTGAACTACAGTTGTTGTTGCCTTCGGTCTCTGGCTAAGGGGTAATAAACTCTGAGTTCACTGACTCAAACCACAAAAACAAAACAAACAAAAAATGTGAAATGCATTTAACTGTGGTGCAAAATGCACCCAATTCTTTTTTATAAAAAAAAGAATTTACAAAAAAAAAGGATGCGAGCAGGTGCTCTTTCCAATTTAGTTGAAGAGTTTTATTGAAAATTTGGAAAGGGAAAGTTGATGAAATTAGAACATGTGCTAGACTGAGAATCTCGTCGGACAAAACAAAAATTTAACGAAACCTGTTGGGAGGTCACTGAATCGGGTACCGGTTGTACAGAGAAACGTTTTCCTTTTTATTAGTTCTTACCTTATTTCTTAGTAATCTCGCTTATGACGTTGAAAACTAAATTGTTGAAATGACAGGTTTATGGCTTTTCTGTGTGTCTGTGTATTGTGAACTTCACTGTTTTTTAAAAGGCGACTTAAACAATTTTGCACCACCCGTATTGCATTGACTTTGGGTTGATGTTTTCAAGAGTTGGATATCATACTTCAAACTGCCAAACGGGTAGCATACCAAAATGGCAAATAAAAGATTTTCCAATAAGGACATATTTTGTATATAAGTAAAATACAGAAAAATTGAGATATCGAGCTGTAATTTATTACAGACTAGCGGAAATACCCGGCGTTTTCCGGCTGCCCAATCCAACCCTCTAACTGACCTCCCACCCACTGACATCCCGCCCTAAACAACCAATTGACTATCTTAGCAATACATAAAACTATAGAATAATCACTTATATCGGCAAAAAATATCTAAGTGTTGGAATCGTGAGTTATGGTCGTGAGTTCATACAAAAATGAAGTGGATAAGAAGCAGCGGATAGGAGTTCTTTAATGAAAATGAAAAAAGAGTGTCGGAGACAAAACAGAGCCTTTGGAAACACCGGCGTTTATGCGGTGAACACTGGATATATTTAAAACCGTCCAATACGACCTAAATTGAACGGTCAGAAAGGTAGTTACAAGTCTAAACAAGCAGGGTCTTATCAATTCCATAGGTATTCATTTTCGATAAAAGTGCTTGATGCCAGACTCTGTCAAATGCCAAATGGAAATATCGAGTGCAACAACTTTGTTTTGACCAAATTTGACCAAATAGACTGGTTCCACTTTTCAGTGAGATATGCCATCCGATCACATGTAGAACGTTGCTTTTGAAAACCGTACTGCTGGTCGCTAAGAATTTCACGTGATTCAAGGTGTTGCACAAGATTACAATTGATCAAAGTTTCCATGAGTTAGGAAAGTATGGATGTAAGCGTAATGGGTCGGTACGAGGAAAGAGATGATGGTTCGCCTTTTTTATGCACAGGCTGGACAAAGGCTGTTTTCCCATTGGAATTGGAAAAGCCTACTCAGTGGCAATGCCAACGTCGAAGAACACCTCTTCAAAACTATAGCAGGAAAACCATCAGGCTAATGTTGAGGTCATTTAATACACTAGCTACTTGATGAGTACGAAAGTAGATTTGTCCCATAGAATATTATACTTTTGAAAGTACGACAACGCGCAATCTGGTAGCGTGGAGCCAGCTGCGAAATGTGAAGCAAGCGGATTGGCCTTGTCTTTAGAGCTGTCAGTTGGAATGTCATTGTGAATGAGCGTTGGACTTGAAGACGAGCAGCTTATTGGCATATATCAACGACATAACGTCACCCCATAAAAAGAAACGCAGTGGCGTTAAATCGCATGAGCGAGCTGGCCATTCGACCGAGCCATTTTTCGAGAACATACGATTACCGAACTTCCCCTTCAATACATCAATTGTTTGAGCAGCTGTGTACCGTGTGGCATCATCTTATTGGAATGTGGACTAAGAGATTCCTATGAATGGCGTGGAATCGTCTGATTGGGCTCATTTTGAACTGAAGCACTAACGGTTGCAATCTTTGCAAAACTTCAATAGGTGCATTGTCTCAATGGCACACGAACATTCAATAGTAAATATGTCGACTCGAATTTATCAACTATAACACGCACAGCCTGTCTTGTGGGACGATTATTACGACCGAACAGAATTTCGGTAGTAATTTTTAATAAGTTCCAAACTTTGCTCATTCATGAAGTTCATAGTGATAAAAACGAACACCTTTTCTGACTTTCTGACATTGACAGATCATAAATAAAGTGTAAGGGTGCGTTTACATTCAAATACAAAATTGTTATGTCCATTGAAAAATCCTTTTTTTAAATGGATATAACACATCCTGGGCATATTCGATCTTATCTGAGAAATATATTAGACACAAACTACTGCAGTTTAGAATATATACTACTAGGCAAATATTCTTCTACTAGCCAAAGAGCTATGAAAAATCTTCACTATTAAAGTGAAACTAACACAAGATGAAGAACTAGAATAATAGCGAATTCTAAAGGGAAAGGTGAACTGATTTAGACTATAAAGGTGGACAGCAGCAGATGTGACATAATGTAAGGAATACTACACGAACAGAAAGATCTATAGTTTTAGACTATAACAGATACGTCGAAGTAGTCTAATGTAATTCCTAACCGGACAAATTTTCTTCTGGCCTAAAGAATAGGATGTAAAATGCTTGTAATCCACTTTAAAGCTTTTAATGAAGTTAGAAGACAATGATGCATGATGTACATTCAAATGTTATATTACCACTTACGGGGTTGTTATAGAAACAATTCCAACAAACTGAAACGGGGTTAACACCGACAGAGTATAGTTTGAAAACTTGTAGCGTATCAAAAACCATCGGAATTGCATACACCCATGGAGACTGATGTGCTCCTTTTGTCTCTTTTATCGGAGCACATCAGTCTCATATCAGACTAAGATAACGTAGCACTAGACACGCACAAATCTTGTACACCGAAATCAACACATTGCGGGGTGACGGAATGGTAATGGGAATTGGTACAGGTCCGAAAAAATATAAGATGAATTCAAAAGGACCTCTTGTTTTCGGTTAGAAAAATAAAAAACGACTTTATCAGAAAAAACTTTAGGCTGATGCCTCGATTAAGAATTTTACTTTCATATCGCGATGTATTTCTATCAAAAATTTCACCTCGAAAAAGGGTTCAACTAAAAGTTGAGACAATTTCCGGCAATTAAAATAATTGATGCAAATAAGCCGACTTTCTAACGACAGCAGCGAAACAAAGTAAAATGTGCCGGAAATTAAAGTAAAAGTCATCTTTAATAAAAACAAAATTTGCAATTAAAAAAGTCCTCTTGAACTTAAATAAATTGCTCTACAAAACGGTAAAAAGAATATTTTCTTGCAATCAAAGGCACAAAAAGAGGAGAAAAAATCCTGCAACTTAACCTCCTGCCTGTCAACATTTGGAGTTTTTTTTGGCTATCACAGCCACAGCCACAGAGAAGCAACCACTCGTTTGCAAATAGATGAAATAGAAAAGTTAAACTCGCTCGTTTCTAGGGGAGATTTTCTAGGTCATGTCTACTTATCCATAGTCGTTTGACTAACTGCGGCTGTCTACTCGCCCGTCCAATCTATTCATTTTGTGTCTGTCTGTCTGTCTATCTGCCATTCTCACTGTCTGCGACACTTACTTGTACCTTTGCAACTTTCCAATTGCATCGTGATGCTACTCTACGTCTCCGCATCCACTCTACACCCACCAAAGTTCGTTGCTCTCCTTATTCTTTAAAAACGAAATGATAAGAAGACAAGCAGACATTTGGTAGCACACACACACACACACAGAGCAGGGAAATAAGGACAACGGCAATGATGAAAACAAAATTCCAGGCTTTTCTATTCTTCCTTCAACTTTTGCGTAAGCCGAGATTTTTCTGGAATTCTGCCAGAGTGGAATTTGATCCTGATGATAGGATAATGCTGATTTTGCTTGATTCTACAATGCTGGTCACAGTCGGGCGGTCGTTGAATAAAAACTTAAAAGGAAAAAAATGAGGGGTAAACGTCCTCAGCTCATCTTTCATCTTTTTTTCAGAAGAAAATCAAGCGCATCCAATTGGAATGAGAAATCATAAAAATGTTTTGATGAAGTTGCAATAAAAATCCCCTAAAACGAACTCCACTACTGATCCAATATTTGATTACGAGTGTAAGTTCATTGTCGTTGATTTTACGGTCTTTCTATGTGTGAATTGAGTGAATTTTTTTTCCTACCGAAATTCAAGCAGAACAAAGTTTTTCTTGCATTTTCGATTCTCCAATTTTTCCATCCAAGTGTGATTTTCTAATTCGCCTCAGTCGTAAAGATTTTTGTTAATCCACCTAAGGGCAGCGTACAAACGTACGAAGGACTAAGTTTTTGCCACAACAAACATGG
This sequence comes from Nephrocerus scutellatus, assembly GCA_947095585.1. Classification (NCBI taxonomy): domain Eukaryota; kingdom Metazoa; phylum Arthropoda; class Insecta; order Diptera; family Pipunculidae; genus Nephrocerus; species Nephrocerus scutellatus. The sequence goes on along the minus strand of OX352761.1, from coordinate 125,299,187 downwards.
TGATGTGCTGAAAGTAAAACAAAAACAAAACCCACTCTTTTCGCATCATCCTTTAGCTTTGAATATAAATCAAAACAGATGACTTTTTATTGTTTGCTTTTTATGTGTTGTTTAAAAAATTGTGTGGCCCAAAAGGATAAATAGCGGAAAGCACGTTTTTTTTGGCCGAGGTGATGAGGATGACAAAGTGGAGGAACGAGTGAATCGTATCCTTTACGGACCTGGCAAAGACAACACCAAATTATACGGTTGTTTGTATGCATTTTGTAGTAGTCAGGCAGGCGCGACGAGACAATTGGTGGGTGACACAGAACAACATTTGACTTTTTCTGCCTTCTGCCGCGTCGTCATGTGTCGGCATTTATCTTGATTTTCCCTAGGCTATGGCATTCTAGAATAGTGGATTAGCGCCAATTTCTGTGAAAAAAAAAAATATTTTAAGGGAAAATAAATCTTCGCTAAACCGCTTTCGCCTATTCTTGGTAACCATAATTCCCTTCCAGCTTTAATTTTATTTGTCAGAGAAATAAGTCCCCGAAAATGGCATTATTTACTTAATTTTCTTATCTCACAGATATTTGCAGCTAAAGAACAAAAAGTACAATACTAAAAAGCTTAGTAGAATACGAATAAGCTATTGGAATAACAGGAGCACTGTCCGATTCTCTAAACACTCCCTCCCTCCCGAATCACGATCTATTTATTAAATGCAACACGGTCTGTCTCAGAGAATCTGGATGGTTTGTCACAAAACTAAACGATGACTGCAATATACTGCAATATACTGCAATTGTTATCAAAGGATTTGATACCATCTTTAACCGACTACTGCACTCCTAAACTTTGTGTGATCAAAGAATGTTTTGGCTGATTATTGTTTACCATTTCGGATGGATATTGTCTTTGTATTGTGCTCTGAGTGTGAAATTGCATCTGGCATAAAAATCACTCTTATAGACGAAAGGTGCAATCAGCTCGGCAGGTAGTTAAGAAGTACAGCTCACTCTCGACGAGTCAAATATACGTTTTAGAGCCCTTCCAGGAAACAGTACGTTGGCGTCATAATCAATAGAAAATATGCGAACTTTTAGAAAAAGAACCCCATCTCAAGATTTATAGTCCATTCTGCGTGTACGGTGACTACCCAATAAAATAAAATTGTGAATTATGTCTAAACATAGTCAATCGCAACAAGATCCATTTATACATCAAATCATACACAGTAGAAGATGGTAAAATTTCCAATGAACGGGAAACAAGTATTAGAGAAACTGTCGGTACTTGTATCTGCCAATTTGCAATGCAACTATTTTTTCAGCAAAAGTTATCTCCTTGTCCTGCCCAAACTCAATGATCAGAAACTCACGCTTACCTCAGAAGTAAAATATCTCGGCGTTATCCTAGACAGGAAATTCAGCTAGAAGTCGAATATAGAATTTATGACTAAGAAAGGATGTATTGTTCTATATGCCAGCAATAAAACCATTGGTAAGAAATCGGGGCTGCATTCGAGGATGCATCTGTGACTGTACACAGCGGTTGTACGCCCTATTCTCACATACAAAGCGTTGATCTGGTGGCTGGCAATGAACAAAAAGTACAATACTAAAAAGCTTAGTAGAATACGAATAAGCTATTGGAATAACAGGAGCACTGTCCCACCGATGCTCTAAACACTCCTTCCCTCCCGAATCACGATCTACTTATTAAATGCAGCACGGTCTGTTTCAGAGAATCTGGATAGTTTGTCACCAAACTAAGCGATGACTGCAATATACTGCAATTGTTATCAAAGGAACTGATACCATCTTCAACCGACTACTGCACTCCTAAACTATACTTCAGTCCTAGGCTTACTGGGGAGTTTCACACTTGAAAAAGTTGGAAGGATGGGAGAGTTTTGAAACTTTTCGATATAACACTATTCACCGATAGATCAGAGATGAGAAATGGATTTGCCGCTGAAATTTACTATGAAATCCTTAATATTTTAAGGTCCTACATGCTGTCTGACTCTGCTAGCATTTTCAAGGTGGAGATTCTAGTGATAAAGGGGCCATGAAGGGCTCTATCTTATATTACCGCAATAACTGGCAGGGTTGGCATGTGCGTAGACAATCAATATGCAATAAAAGCCATTATTGCGACAAACAATCCTTCTAAACTTTCCAAGCCGAACTGGCTTTGATAACAGACTTAACCCTTGTTTGAAAGCAGACGTACAGTTGAAGAAGGGCATCATACTAGACATAGACTAAACTGGGAGAGTTTACTGTTCTTTGAGCTCCGTCAGGGAAGGTATTCTCACCTTCCTTACGACCAAAAAACAGTTAAAATGGAATGAGTTGACCAATTGCACCACGTCGAGAGCGATGTGGCCTTTTTTTATAATGTGCACACGCTTAAGGGTTTTGCACCCTTATAATGCTCAGCACAGCGTGGGCGTTAGGAAATTAGGAAGAGAAACAGATGAGATGTCTATGAACGCGTGTCTTTAACGACTGCAGATAATAAAAAAATCTCCAGATCACGGAAAGATATTTCCAGAGTGGTTTCCATAATCATGGGCCATTGGGTGGTAGGCAGTCACGCAACCAAACTGTGAATCCCTCATATACCTTTTTGCAGCAGTTGCTTGGATGCAAATGTCTGGCACCTGCCAGTCTACTGACTCCGTAATTTGAGTGATCAATTCTTTGCCGACCTGAAGGAGATTTCGGAGTACGGCATCACCGATCTGAATGCAACAGTTTGGATATAATCAACCCGCCCAACGATCTCTAAGGACTGTGGTTGCAAAACGGCGCACTCAAGCGCTATTTGAGGCCATCGCTAAGACGGTGAGGAACACCATTCTATCTACTGGTCTATCTTCTTGTAACGCATAGGATGTACTGGTGGTGAAATTCGGTAGGCTAAGACCAGACCCCGGTCTTAGAGTCAAATATGTTGAGAAATTACAACCGAATCAAACTGCCTATATGAGTTGGAATTTTACTTTCAGCTTTTTGTTTTTTAAAAAAAAATATAAATTTCCTCTTTTTTTAAATTAGAACGCTAGAATTTCCCTTCAGTGTGTTTCAGTTGCTAAACTTTGATGAAGATGCGCGTAACTAATCATGCGCAGGTCCACTGAGTGCATACGGGTTTCCTTCACATTCGGTTCGCCTAATTTAAATTTCGCCAAATTGTCAAATTTCAGGAACTAGATAACTGCATCGTAGCTGAGCTACATCCATTGGGGAGTTGCTAAATTTACACGGAGAGCGACAACACCAACAACACTCTGTTAAATCCTACTAAATTCCATGATTTCCTTGCAATATGACGCCAACAAGGATAAACAAGACACCAGCTGATGGAGGAAATGTTTGTCAAGAATATTCAGCGCAGTCAGTAGTTTGTTTGCTTGTAAGCGGCTACAAGCAAAACGATTAAAGGATTCTATACTCTTATGTTATGCTTCTCATATACACTATTACATGTACGAGTATGGCTCATGGTATTATGATATGCCTATGTATCGGCCGGCACATACAACTTGAGTAGGAAATTTATTGCAAATGAAAATCAAATTGGTTAACAATAGACTGCTAAGTCTACACAATGTGTAATTTATTTAATATTTGCCATTGGCCAACAGACACACACACACACACACACTCATCAAAAGCAACAGCACCAAATAATTACAATTTTCTAGCTGGCTATATAATGAACACGCATTGCACACACACTAACACAAACGCAGTGGACTGACATGACAGATTTGTATTAGGTCGTCATCGTCAACATGTCGGGTCGGCCAACAAAATATCATAACCTGATAAAATATCCATAAGGTCGAGTGAATAATTTCGTTACTAATCGCTCAGCAAATAATGCAATCGTACAATGGGGCAAATACATTTAATATTCGTCCGGGAGTCGACATAGTAGTTTGTTCATTAAAAATTATACTATGTATGAACACGAGCCATTGGTGTGGACATGTGCTAGGAATCCATTCGTCAGCCAACTCACACAGGAATGCTGTATGGAAAAGTTATCCCATAGAACATTGTGACAAATGCTGTCTAACTTGTATCAATATGCATCACAGATACGTGAGATTGAATTTGTTATAATTTTATTAAATGAACTCCTTCGTTGCAATGCATCAATGGAAATGTGGCCATTGAATATTTCTACTCAATTTTATTGTTGCAACTTCTTGGTAGGTTGATATAAGGAATTTTTAACAGAATTATGCATTGCGAAAAGTGACAATCTATTTATTCACAATGATTGATTTCCTAAATAAATGAAAATAAACTAAAATTCCCAATATCCAAGAAAACAGGAAATTCTAAAATTCGCAAACTTCATTACAAGGAACCCGATAAAATGACGACCTATAGCTATGAGTTGTATAAAACTGAAACACAATGTTGGTTGGTTTGGTTTTGGTTAACAAATCAATCAATAAAATATGAATCTCAAGTCGATGTAGCATTCGTACATTGACACTTTTATTGATTCTTAGCAGAAATTACTCTTACTTTGTAGTTGCATTCAAGGGGAAAGTCTTTCGGAGAATTGTTGGCCTTGTATCTTAGGAATGATCATTTCGGAAGCTCTACACAATGAGATCTCGAGCACTAATGCGATTTTGAAATCGTGAAAAGTGTAAAGCTCGACAGACTCCGAGGATCCGAGTAAGATGGTCTCTTACAGTAGTTCTTATACACGATAGGTAGGCAGCAAAGCTTACGCCTGAATGATGGCGTAAAGCTGTACCCTAAGTGTTTAGGAATGCAAAACTGGATGACATCTACTCGAAGTCTATCTATCCAATTGAAAACTTTTCCTATCGAGCAATTTATTGTTCCATTGGGTTAATTGTAAGCTAAAACAGCTCTTTGCTTCTGGACGAGATTACAGTAGCAGCGATGACATCAGAGTACACAACAAGAAATACCTCCTCCGGCATCTACAGTTGTAAAAGATATTCCTTTGAGACATTCACGGGTGAGGAGGAGAATAGCGCAATAGCCTAAGGATCCCCGCGAAAATGTTCACACGATTACAAAAGTACCATTCAAATTAACCCCAATACGGCAAAAATAGCTCGGATGGCTTGGCTGGGAAGTCTTGAAGTTTCAACCATAAAGTTCGAAAATTTTAAAATTGTACTTGCTTACAATTGTAGGTATACGTTTCTTCAATCGTCTTCTTACGGTAGCTTCCTGGTGTGGTTGGCTCGTAGATCATTGTTTGTATTGGTTATAAGGCCTCTTATATGTGCTCTCGTCCTCTTGTGGTAGCTTCATGCGCATAAGAAGCATCTGGTAGTGCTATGGTCTTCTTATGGTAGCTTTCTGGTGTGCTAAGGCTCGTAGATCATTGTTTGTGGGGGTTGTTAGGCTATATATTAGCTGTCATCTTCTTATGGTAGCTGCCTGGTGTGGTAAGGCTCGTAGGTCATTCTTTGTATATAACGTAAGACTTTATATGTGCTATGTGCTGATTTTTAAACTTCTTCGTTGATTGTACTTATCCCAAGATCACGATATATGTTGTCATTTGTTGCGTACCAAGGAGCGTCGTTATTGTCAGGAGGATTTTATTTGCAATCTTTGTGTGATGGCGAGGTTTAATGCACTGTACGTTCAGAGTTATAGTTTGTTTTGTGTCGAGCCACTAGAGCTCCTCAGACGATGGACATGTTCGCGTATCATGTTTTAAAATCAGTTTGCTGTCTACTTGAGTTCCTAGGTATTTTGCATGCTTGTCAGTAGAAATATCTTTGCTGCTTAAATGAACAGGTTGAGGGTTGAAGTTTCTTTTCGTTGTGCAGATGACTTGTACTGTTTTACCTTCCTTCTTTGTACCGACCCATAGCACTTACATCCATTCTTTCCAAGGTCATGGAAACGCTGATCAATTTTCAGCAAATAAAGTATCTTGAAACAAATGAAATTCTTAGTTACCGGCAGTACGGATTTCACGGGCAACGTTCTGCTGGTGATTTGATGGTATGTCTCACCGAACAGTGGAACCGGTCTTTACATCAATTTGGTAAAAGCAAAGCTGTTGCACTTGATTTTTCCAAGGCATTTGACAGAGTTTGTCATCAAGCTCTTTTGTCTAAAATGCGTGCTTATGGCGTCAATGAAAAACTGCTTTATTGGATTAGAAGCTTTATTCAAGTTGTTTTGGACGGTTTCAAGTCGAAAGTGCATTACTTAAATGCTAGCGTTCCCGAGGGCACTGTTTTGTCTCCGACACTCTTTCTTAATTTTATTAATAATCTCTTATCTGTGACTTCTAATCCATTCACCCTTTCGCTAATAACAGAACTCTAAGCTTCTCATATATGTTTGAGGATCGTCCATCCACTTCTCTTGTGGAACTGAATCAACAACGTATGTTAAGCTCGTTAAATTCTCTCCTGGACAGCACGTTAAATTCTCACCGAGTAGAATTTAACGCTTCCAAAACCCAATGCTGCATTTTGTCATCTAAGCGAATCTTAAATCCAATGCCATTATCCATGAATGGCACTTCCATCGAGAAAAATGAAAAACTCGCAATTCTCGGTATGTGCGTTAACGACAAGCTTCGTTGAAATGACCACATATTCACCGTCGCCAAAAATGCTGTGAACTGTTTAGGTTTTCTAACCCGGTGCAGGAAATATTTCACTCCCTCTGATCTGGCTACTATTCGCCCTTAACTTGAGTACAATTGTCATATCTGGTCTGGTGACCCTAAAACTCTCTTGTCTGAGCTTGATAGAATACAAAACCGTGCGATAAAACTTATCGTTGACGAAAATCAATAGCTTCGTTAAAACACCACATGAACGTTTCCTGCTTGTCACTGTTTTATCGCTTCTTCCACCAGCGTTGCTCAAGAAAAATAGCTAGCTGCATATCACACCTCCAATACAATCGCAATACTCGTGGCGCTCTTAATGCTTTATGCGTGCGTGAATTATAAAAAAAAAGTTCAGTAATTTGTTGATGTCTTTCTAGAAGGTCAATTAAACGTATCAGAAAACACAAAAACGGTCATTTGATCGACCACATCGATGTAGCTTAAGGTTAAAGGAGGATTTAAATTAGATCAATATTATAACAACAACTCAATAGTGAATCATACCGGAATCGTTTGTCGTGCCAGGCCTAACAAACGAAGAAGGCTCGCACAAAAATATGAAAAATTATATATTTATCAAATTGTTCCACACGCTTTGTTTTTTAGTCAATAAAATTAATGATTAGATAAATAAAATATCTTCCTACTTAAGCCTTTTGTTGGATTTAGATAAATAAAATATCTTCCTACTTAAGCCTTTTGTTGGATTCCTTGTCAGCAAAAAATCTGATTTTTTCTTTAATTCCGTTTTTGCTGACAATTTCTTTTGTGGCCAAAATATAGGTTGCCACTTTTTTGACCATCTCAATTACTGAAAAGTAAAAAAAAAAATCTGTGATAGAAAGAATAACATTTCTCCCGATTTATTGACAGAAAAAGCACCAACAATAGAACGCATTTTAAGCTTACAGTTTTGTGACAATTCAACTTCTCTTCCTTCAATTTCAAAATTTGCTGATAATGCTTCTTAGAACTTCATTAGAGCTTTTTATCACGAAATTCGTCCACTTTCCGGCAATTATTAATAAATTCACTCTGATCTGCTGACAACGATAATCCCATTATCAATTGTATATTGGCACTGCCATTAATGTCTGATAACAATAACAACCACCGAAAAGAAAGGAAAATCAACAGAAAAATGGATAATAACAAAGCATGAAATAATTTTTGATGGTCCACTAAATCAATTCCATGTACAATGTAGCTTTTTTCGGCACAGCGCTGAGTATCCTTGATAATATCTTCTATAACATCAGTTTCAGCGTAGCAAACACGATACGTAAGTGAAGCGGAAACAAGGTCCTCTCCACTATATAACGAAATATGATAAATGAAATTTTCTCCTCATCTTTGAAAGAAAAAAATAATTCCCCTTACCAGTAGACCATCGAAAGTAAGCCACTAAACTCCACCAACTCCCTTATATCCCGCCTCTAGATGATCCTGATCAGCTTTTGCATTTTTCCATTTGATTGAGTTAATTCCGACCGACCGGAAAGGACGTGAATCGAGGTAATGCTCACACAGTTTGTCGCATTAACGAAGAGAAGCATCAGTCTTCGCACTTGCTATTGCCTTACACAGATGTCACACGTCATCATCTGCTGTCAGAAATAATAATAATGGCGTCGACAATGTCTGCAAAGGGTCGGTCATTTTGACGCGTGAGCTAAAGTTTTTGCTTCGCTGACAATGGCGGACAGCAGAATCTCATGACCATGCCTATCACGCCCACAATCCAAACTGGTCGCTGATAATTTAAGCATTTTATTTGGAAACTTTGAATGTCGGTCCTTAACATCAACACTGCGAGAGTAATTTTTCCTCTTTGTTGTTGTAATCGAATTTCTAAAAGTAATTTGGTCATTTCGTGCGTATATACAGTCAGTTATGTTGGGATATATCACAAAATCCTTATATTTTGTGAAGTGAGAGTATATCACAGATTGTTTTTGCTTATTGTATGCTACGGTTTCTTCTTTTTTTTCTTATTCTTTTCCCCTTTTTTCTTTCTCATGATTTTCGTCCAATTTTCGCACTTACATTGCACGATTCGTATATAATTATCCGTTTTGTCTCACTAGAAAATGATAAACAACATCTTCGCACGCACAAGCCAGGCATATCCTGATACGAAATGGAAACTTTTTCCATCAAAAACAAACAACAATTAAACCCACATGTGAGTTTTGCTAAAATTGGCAAAACGCGTGTTAATTATTTCTGACGACCCCACCACGTTAATAAGCAAACATCACGTTATGAGGTGTGGCACGATGTAGCATGACACTGGTCCTCACACGGATATGTTAAAGGATATATCCGTAACTAGCCATTAAAGAACCAACCACATCAGCCAACGCCATTTAATCATCTTCAAACATCTTTACTTATACCTTGATATTGGCATTTCCCATATGTGCCAATCTCCTTTCGACCGTTCGACCTTTGACAGCTCATTAACAACATTACATTCTCGATGCATGTTTACTTATGGCCATCGTGCTCTCTGCTGTTCACATATTCACCGATAATAATAATAAGATCTATTTGTCTGTTGACCGACCGTTCGGTTGTGTTTATTGACAAGCGCTAATTGACGGTGCGGTTCCGGTCCGGTGATATACAAGGTCCTTCCTTGCTTGAATGCCAACGCTTAAACAAATTGCATTAATTTCGATCGTTACTTTTTCGTGTAGTAGATGATTTGCAATTACTCTGACAGGCGAAATGAGAACGACGAGGACTGATCGCACATTTCCCGATTCAGTTGATTTAATTTGAGTCAAATTGGCAGAATTCCCTCAATGCACACATCAGCGATTGTCGTCCCCGCATGAGAAGTTCTCCTTAGACGTTTTAGCCACGATGATTTAATTAATGCATTAATGTGTGCTGTTCATCTCATCTACGCTTCTCGTTTGCGGTGCTAATAAGGAGCAAGCAAGGAGCAAGGAGCAATGATTCTAATGACTCATGCAACTTCACTGCTATGTTTATAATCAACATCTTAACATGATGGAGGCAAACCCCAAATCAACAAAATGCTTTGTTTGTTTCCTAATTGGACTGTCATTGCCTGGCATTCACGTGTGGCTGAGTGCCATCGCTGTTTAAGCTGTAAACAGAAATTTAAAATTTGATTACAGACAGACCAATGTAATGATGAGTCTAGGTCTGCCTTATCTTATACGAGCGTATAACATTTATTTTATATGCGTATTGACCCCATAGGTTAATTTTTTGTACTTCTCCAATTTAATTATTTATCTTTTGAAATGAAACTCCTTAGGCGTGTTGAGAGTAAACTTTCAATTTCACGCTAGAAGGTAATGCGTGTAACAAACGGTTAGGTTGCGGTGGCAGCTAATGCTCACTTAGACCTTTGTGTTACCACAGGATCTTATACCTTTCCCCTTTTCAGAAGATCCATTTAGAGCTCTTAATGAATCGAAGTACATCTCGCACTTTACCGTTTTCGAGATCTGATAGGTTATTCATTAACCGCTTACCTAAGTATTTGTGCCTTCTGTGCATTAGTGCCGGACATGAGCAAAGAAGATGTTCTATGGTCTCTTCCTCCTTCTCGTCCATGCAACGTCTGCAGAAGTCATTATATTCGACACCCATCCTTCTCGCGTGTTTCTCTAGAAGGCAGTGTCCTGTCATTATCCCTACAACTGCTCTTAGTTCACGTCTTTGTAGAGAAAAAAGCGCAGTTAAGCGCTTCAAGTCCAGCTTTGGACAGACCTGTCTTGAAATATTGCAAGTGTCGGTGTTTTCCCACCTTACATTTGTTATTGTTTCTGCCTCTTTTCGATGCTGAAATTTCAGTGTTGCGATAGAACTCCCTACCTCCGCCCTGTCCTGCCCCACGCAGCCTGACTGTCCACATAAATGATAATCTTCTTTGAGGATAATACATTATGCTTCAGCCAACTCATTGCCCCTTCAATCGCTATCTCCTCAGCCTGGTATACGCTGCAGCGATCAGGTAGACGGATAGAGATGCTTACTTTCAGCTTATCGAAGAAGAGTCCTACTTTACCGTCTAGCTTAGAGGCATCCGTGAAAAACTGTTTTGTTTCGTTATCGGTTACGGATCCACTCTTCCAGTCTTCTCTGGAGGGTATTGTTGTCCGAAAACCTTTTTGAAAGCATAACACTGGTGTTATGTAATCCAATTTCATCAGCTTCTGCTTTAGCGATTTAGTTATGGTGGAGTGCGCCTTTTGAAGACTTCTCCACTGATTGACAGCTAACAGTCGCGTAGCAGTAATTGCCGTTTTCTGTTTGCCAAATATATCTAGTGGGATAAGGTGGAGCATAACCTCCAGAGCGCGAGTTGGTGTAGATCTCAGCACCCCGCTTATAAGCATACAGGCCGCTCTTTGTACCTTCCCCATATTTATGGAACCGTAAAATAAAAGTTGTATTAAATGGTATATCTTCAGCTCCACATAGTATCAATGCTGGCGTGCCACAAGATTCATCCTTGTCGCCTACGCTCTTCTTCATATATATATATATCAATGACCTGTTGTCTTCTAAAACCTGTGATATCCATTCATTTGCAGATGATGATTTCTTTTTTCTCAAACAATTCAACATTACGTGCCACCACTAATTAATGGTGCTACTATTTGGGGATCTTAAGATGTTAGGTTTGAAAGTTTCAAGTGAACTTTCCTGAAAGGACCATATTTTTGGAATTTCAAAAGAGCGAGCCAATGTTTGGGTAACATATTGTAGATCACATTCCTTCGATTTTTTATTTTATTTTTAGTTTTAATAAAGGGCATACCCCACCTTATTGCCCTGGCGCAAGTCATTTAGGGAGTTTTCCCTTGGCAATGAGGATATGTATAAAAAAATGTGCAACGGGCCTTATAGTCGCAGAATATTCCCAATAATAGAAGGAACTATAATAACAAGTACTTTCCCGATCTCAGCGAGTTTAAAAATTGGTGAGGTCTTACTGTTCTCAAAACCATCGAAAAGATTATGACATTTAAGATATTAGATTCAACATCCATAACCATGAAAATACTTCTACATCAGGAGCAGATTGGCCTTAAACGAAAAAGGTCGTATGGTGCGACGACCATATATAGTTGCGATTAATTAATAAGCAGTCAGCTGGTTAGAATTCTGAACTGCTCCTTCTATTTTTCATCTTTCAACGTATATGTGAGACATGATGTACCGATCTGCAATGTAGACAGTCCCACAAAATCTGGCTTTTTCCAATAGTTAACATCATCCGAGATCTCTACAGGGAAATCCACTTCTGTGAGGTTTGATTTAATCTCTTGCTAATGCTGTTCCTCTCAGTATTGAATGGAGTTATGACTCTATGTGGGCGACGTGGCTCAGTGGATAAGTACGTAGCTTCAGAGCAGGACGTTGGTGGTTCAAATCCCAGTAACACAAAAAAAAAGTATTTTTTACTGTTCGAGAGCAATAACTTGTCATGGAAAGCTTCTTAATTCGCCGTTCGGAAACGGCGTTAAATTGTAGGTCCCCTCTACTTGTGTGCAAAAATATACATGCACGACACAAATGGTAAGCTAGGCCTTAGACTGTAACGGTCTGTCGCGCCGAATATTATTATTATGACCAATCTGAACACACCCAATGGTATCAACTGGCACCTAAATATCGAACAATTGCGAGATTTGATTATGCGGACGATGTTTGGTTTATGACGCACAAATTGCACATAGTGAAAAAACTCGAGATAAACCGAAGAATTTGTCAAAAGGGCTTATAAAATGGTAATTGGTATTTTTGATACATTTACCGAAATAAAGTTTAACTGTAATCACTTAAAAGATAGACAAGACAGTCTGATCCGAAAACCAATATTTTTTCGTACTCGAAAAAATGTGGCAAGACTGCTACGGCTGGCATTTGCATCAGTTGCATCCTGGTGGAGTAGAAGGTGGCACTTGTTCAAATGAAATTCCGATCCAAGTAACCATGCTTCACATCAATGGGGGCTAGCCGACGAAATTTACATCACATACCAGACATACTCTATAGACAACCAGACGACGTACAGCCTTGACATTGTCAGTAGCATTGGCATTCATCTTCACACAGGAGCATGGTGTGTTACCAAAGTCAGATTTTTCACAAGAAATTTTTTTTCTGTCCCTTCACAATGCCATATCATTTGAAGACCAAAACGTGAGTTAGTTGTAACCCTTTTGCTTTCTATATATATATAAAAGGAATGACCATTTTTGGGGGCTATATCGGTGGTGGGCCGCTTTTTTACGAAATTTCTATTTTTTTCTGAAATAAAAGTTTTGCTGCTGCCGAATTTCATTTAATTCATAATATTATAGCGAACAGAACACTCGCCACTATTCACTCATAGGAAAGAGATGAGAAAATACTGTGGGCCTACAAAATTGTATCCTGTTTGCAATGCATATTTTTTACTATTAACCATCGACCATCGAAATTTTTTTCAACATCGAATTTTTAATACCGTAATGGAAAATATGTTGTGTCAGTTGTTACTGCACAGTGGTGCAGTTACTAAGGAAAATGCCTAAATTTGAGCAAAGAATTGGGGGGCATTATAAGTGTCTTAAAGCAAATAATAATAATGATATTCGGCGCGACAGACCGTTGCGGTCCAAGGCCTAGCTTCTCGCGACCATTTGTGTTGTGCAAGTATATTTTTGAACACAAATAAAGGGGACCTTCCATTTAAGTCCCTACAATTTAAGGCTGGATTCCAACGGCGAATTGAGAAGCTTTCCGTGACAAGTTATTACTTTCGGGCGTTTGTCAGACATTCACGAGAGTTGAAACCGAAAAAATACTTTTTGGTGTTTTCTGGGACTCGAACCTCCTGCTCAGAAGTTCAAGGCACTAACGACTAGAGCCAAGGCGCCCCTTCCAAAATATACTCTTAATGGTAATCTTTGTTCAATACGCCGAGACCAATTTCCGGGAATTTAATTGCATGCAGTTCTTTATTTACATATTATTTTTCGACTAAAATAAAAAATGTTTTTCCCCAAAAGAGCTATTGAGTTGAAGAAAAAAACACTGAATTTTGAGAAGACAATCGAGTGTTTTACCCACATTGCTAATGGCACAAAGGCCGGGTATTAATTTGACCTTTGTTTGCTTTGATGTCGCTCATTTATATAACATACATTCCACACATAAAAGTAAATGCAATTTCGGCATCAAAGACGAATAAAAAAAGTGATATGAAAAAAAACGAGATGATGCAAAACGTAAATTTCCCAGCTTTTATTAAAAATTAAAATTTTTGGTACATCAATGGGAACATTGCAGGAGGCGCGCATCAGACCGTAGATATATTTTCCGCAATTCAATGCCATCCAAAATTAATATCTAAATATCAGGCTAGACAGCCAGACTGAATGTCTATCTATTACGTTGGTGATGTAGATTATATATACATATATCTTCAATGTGTTCTTTCAACGTATCTACACTCGTACTACAAATGCTGTATGAATTATTATAGTCGTAATTGTCAGTTCATATTAACCGTCAGCAACTTTCTTCCTAAGTTAGCTAACAAAAACAATTTATGCTCTAAATCCGATTTAGACAGACATACTCTTTCACTACCTCTATCTCTGTTCGTGGCGCAATGTCATATCTCACCCCACCCCAATGCTCTATAACCGCTCGTATATCTCAAAATCCGCATAACAATAAATCCGACATATTGCACTAATAGTTTTCTTTTTCTGTCAGTTCTTCTTAGTACGTTTCCGTTTTCTTCGTCATGTCTTGTTGGTGGGTGGAGCGATGTCTTTAGAAACTTTTACTATTGGCGCCGCCACCAAAAGTTATTTAATATTTCGCCCCACGGTTGTATAACAATTGCTAAGCAGTGGAAGGAAGTCGTGGTAGGAATAATCCAAATACAAAAATACACAAAGATGTGTGTCATCCAGTAATGAAGTCAATTCAATTGTATGGTTTTTTGTTGTTGTTGCTTCTTTCAGTTACTACTGCTAGGCAGAAAACCTCAAACATTCACGGAAATAAGCCCACTAAGCATTAAGTAAATTCCTGAGGGGTTTTTTGCTTTTTTTATTAATCATTATGGAATATTTACCTAAGCATTTCGTTGAAGTATTTTAATTTCTTAATGCAAAAGTTTGTTTTATTTCTAAGAACTTTGCAAACTTTTTCAGACAGACAGAAAACAAGAATATTACTAAAAGGTCACATTGAGGATTGAGCTTAACTTGTCACAGCTAATGTCAAATGGTCTGTGTTAAATGCCACCAGAATACTCAACAAAGTTGGCTTTAATTATGGACTTTATGATTACCCGCTTTTAATCGTCCCGCCTTGTCGTTGTCGTTCTAAATAGGACATCACATATTACACAGCAAAACAGCAGCAGGAAAGTGCACACATTTCATGTTGCTGATGATGGTGCGAGGACAAACCAATTCTTAAGGTTGTCAAGAAATCTTGTATGAGAATACACAGACAATACACGAATCGACCGACAGACCAAACGACTTGGCACGACTCATCCCACCAATAATTATCGTTCCGTTTGGTTTGGTCCATCTTTGTATCGTAAGACATTATAACGGACAGGTTCGTTCATCCTGCATTAAACTATCCTTGGCAGCACACAAACATTATAATCTCCATCTCTTTGCCTTGTAGTTGTAGTCCATATGCGATATTAGAACAAGAGGATGAGGGCGTTAAACTCATATTTCACTATATGGTGTCGATTGTCGATATTAACACCAGCGCCGGAAGGAGGGTTGGATCTCCTGCAAAAACTATATATTCTTGGCTTCTTCTAAATAAAGCCAATAAACGTTCGAATTGGAAAGAACCTTTTCTCGAATTCCGACAAGAACTAAATTCATTCAACAATTATTACCTTTAGACTCGTACAAGAAGAATTATTGTAGAACTCCTAGTGCAGTGGCGTCGGTTGTGTTGATGTTGTGTGCTTTCTGTTTTATTTCTACAAATCTTTCATTCCATTAGCCACTTTTTGATGTGGAGAAAGAGAAGAAATGTCAGACGGTTCACTTCACTTCTTCTGTTAAAGCATTACATTTGAAAAGTAATTAATTAGATACTCATTATTTACATTTACAGTGAAGTTTTCCATTCCCCAATTCCCCATAGCCGGATAAATTTCCTCGACACAACCTTTTCATTAGGTTTTCCATGCAAAAATAGTTCCTCAAAACCGGACGCTCCAATAACTGGACGCGGATATTATATTTCATGACATTTTGATCAAGATATCTCTCATAAACTGACAGAATTAATTAAAATCACAAGCAAGAATTGTATAAAATTTGTAGTTCCCCTATTAACACGACTTGTGTTGAAAATGTGTTGAAATTGGTGATTCCCTTATTAACACGACTTGTGTGGATAATAACGGAAAGTGGTAATTCCCCTATTAGCACGAAAACACACACTTATGCCATATGTGTTAGTAGTTAAGTGGGCTTTTTCGTTATTTTTGCAAAAGCAATGGAAATAGCATTCAGATGGATGGTTAAACAAATGGCGCATAAGTAATAACGCTGCTTTTAAGTGCATATCTGGCGAAGTTTTAGATGTAAATCAGCTGAATGTCGAACAGTCCAAGGTAAAGCTGCAATCTCGGTTACGTGGATATTCTTTCGCGCATTATCTTACAAAACTCTCGCTCTCAAATCCGAAAAATGCATTGGCGATAAATACTCTAAGGAAAGACTCAGTTTTGTTTTGTGCAAACATGGCAGGAGAGAAAGATCTGCTTTTGGTCATATATAAACCAGCCTGCCCTCGAGCCTATCAAAGAACTATCAATGGATTGAAAATCTAACAAAAAGGCATGTGTGGCTCGAGAAATCATAACTGAATGGCTGCAACAGTTGAAGAGGAGAATAACAGGAATGCTCTAACAAGTTCTGTTTTTCTTCATCACTACAATCTGGAGGCATTCAAAGCTCAAGTTCACAGACATCTCCTCCTTTCCTCTGACGCACATCTCTTGTCCTGGACTCCCGCAAAAAATCTCTCCACCGGTCCCGATTTCGAGCCGATGTTATCCAGTTTGGCATCACTAAACTCTGGGCCGCCTGGTCTAATCCATCCTTCCAGCGTGTAATTGGTCGACCTTGCTGTTGTGTTCCATCAATCCCACCGCAAAGAACTTTCCGAGCAGGATCCTCTTCGCTCATGCGAGCTAGGTGTCCTGCCCACCGGAGCCTACCGAGCTTAATTCTCTTCACGATGTAGACATCTCGGTAACGCTCGTAGATCTCATCATTTAAGATTATCTTTAATCGCCATTCTTCACATACGGGGCTAACAATTCTCCGTAAGACTTTTCTATCGAATGTGTCTAAGAGGTCAGAGTCTCGGATAAATATGTAAGTACTGGTATCGCCATTGCCTTATACGCCAGCAGTTTGGATATTATGGTTAAATTCATAGATTTGAAGAGTCATGACCGACTAAAGTAGGCTTTGTTGGCTTTGAGCAAGCGTGCGCGTATTTCTGGTTCCATGCTGTTATCGGCTGCTACAGCTCGCAAGAGGTTGTTAAAGGATTGCACTACATCGAATCAAATTCGCGCTCCACCGGGATTAAGGGAACAATGTTTGATCTTTTACTATTGATATTTTAGTAATGATAAATCATCAGAAGCTATCAGGAAGTCATCGTATTGACTTTGCATTGGTTTTCGACTTTGACATACAAACCGTAGATGACTGTTTCATACCAAGTTTCAAAAATACACTTGGCTTGAGCTACAGGTGCAAAGATTTTATTATAGTCTACACCTGCAGTATGTTCGCATCCGCTGTGGACTATTCTCGCCTTATAATGCTCGATGCTGCCTTCACCGCTTTTCCTAGCAGCAAAAACCCATTTTTCCAAAAAAAAAAACTTCTTTCTTTTGGGACGGTATACTAAATTCCAAGTAGTGTGCCTATAAAGTGCTGCTAGCTTCGCATCTATCTACTTGGATCTGACTTTTCGTGACATCGAATCCCTGAAAGATAAATGATCGTTAGAAATGCTGTTGATTGACAATTTTTAACTCTTAGCTAGACGGATTGCCCTACTTTTATGTCTTTGGACGCCTAGGTCAGCCTAAAGCTTGCCTAGCTCCTTCTCTATAATCACTTTTTACTCACTCTGCGCCAGCTGTAACTGCTCTTCTTAAGTCTTACCTTCAGTGATGTCCAGTGCGTTTCCAAAAATGTATATTTCATGTTCCTGGACTGGCTCATTCTTTGACTTGTACTTGTTCAAATGAGTAACAATATCTATTTCTTGTTCACTATCCTTGAGTGCTTTAGGTAATTGCATTATGTTATTTTTACTTGTTGTATAGTTATCCTTATTTATATTTTAAAAGAATTTCATATCGCCTGGGTATTCAATATGCCTCTTCTGCTCATCCCAAAGCCGGTAGGCTTATGACTCCTGAGAATACCCAACAAGTATATATTCATTGCCTTTTAGGGCAAGTTTTGTTTTTCCTGGACCTTTCTCCAGTGCAATAGCCTTGCTTTAAAATGCTCCCAAAAAACTGATCACACCACATCACATCAAAGGGAGGTTGATTCTGCAAAATGATGGTGGGAAATTTGTTGTTGTCAGCAGCACGTTAAAGAAATGATGATCCATTCCTTCCTTCCGTTCTAATCGAATCCAACATTGATTTACTTTACCAATTGGTTAAATGTTTCGTCTGTGACTGCAATGTAAATTGCACTACAAACCTTTTACTTTTCGTATTTTAATTCGATCAGAAATCTCAGTCAATTACTAATTGGCACAAACTTACCGCAAACCGCCCATTGAAGCCAACATAGTGACCATTATCCACATGATTGCGCACAAAGATCAAAAGAAAACGCCAATCAAGTTGAATTTCTTTTGATGACAAGTTCGTTGCTCACTCTCGTACGTATTACGAATAAAAATCGAAGGTCGCTTTAAGGGTTAAATTCAAGGACCACTAACAAGAGGTTATAACTCCACCACACCTTGAATCGTTTTTGCTATCGTCACTTGTCGTCCGTTCTTCATAATCCTTTTTTTTAATTCATACCTAGAATTACGTGGACTCTGATTTCGTATTTATAATATGTGTGTAGTCCAGTTTGCTCTTTACACTCTGTGGCCTTTTGGTTGCCTCTTTGCAAGAGCCGCACACAGCAAAGCGTTGCGCGCGGAAAACATCAAAGGACAAAATGTCAAATCGACTAGAAATACGTAACTCGAGTTGCCGAGATCATTCATTAGGTATTGACGGATGGATAGATGGACGAATCTGTTGGGTGGGATTTTCGCAGATTCTCTTTTGCTTTATTTTTTCTTCATGTTTAATGTTTTGCTATCAAGCAAGTTCAGGAAGTTGTTAAAAGTTTATTCCTTGTTTTGCGGCAACCTTAAAAAGTGGATGCAATTTCTATGAAGGTTGTTATTTAAAACTTTTACTTAAAGTCGTCGTCCTTGACTTTTTTACACCCTGCACGTTTTCAGCATCTTTCATCCTCATCCACTCTATAACTCTGGGTCTTGTATATGTGCAGCTGATGGGTCGTTCCCTTAATTACTCCAATTAAAAACTTTACAACCACACTTAGCCTTGTGCGTGAGTCGCGTTAATTTGTTTCGCTTTTGTTTTTGGATTAAATTAACTTATTCTCAGATGATTTTAATTTGATTAACTTTGATGAGGAATGCCGAGATTTAGTGGTTAATTATTAATAATCGACCGAGGGGCTCAAGTGCTTTCTATAGTGGTTCGCTTTATGCTGAGTTGAGTATCATCATTAAAAGGACATACTTCTTGGAAAACATTAGTGGCCGCTTTGTTTTTTGCCATTGGCAAGGATAATAACTTCAGTATTTTATTACTTTTTTCAAATTTTCATTCATTTGCAATACAGGGGTATCCCGAAAGATGTTAACACCAACAGAGAACGAATGTCGCAGCTTGGTTGGTAGTGCTTGGGTCACCCTCAGCAAAACCTACTGACATCAATGATTTTAAAGAGCGTATAACAACAGTTATACGCTCTATACCTACGGAAATGTGTGAACGAGCTATGACCAGTATGGTGAAAAGACTTCGCACATTCATTGAAAACCAAAAGGTACTGGCCGATGGAGTGTAGTAGCTTCATTTGTACAAACTGTGTGTTATTATGTTATTAAAATAAATAAATATAAATCAATTCCATATAAGTGGTAACATCTTTTTGGACACAAAAATCTTAGTTTACCAATAACTAACCAATTTGCATCTTGTATCAATCAAATGCTTGAGTTAGGCAGGCCAGTTCATCATAGCCAGATGTTCCTCCATCACTCCTGTTGATCATGCTCCGCTCAACTCATCGCTCATGCTTCCCTGTGGGATACATTTCAATCCTTCACAATTGGTTGGATTTAGATCATTTCAGCTCCAACTCCAATGTCAAATTTTCACAACAATGCCTCCAAAATTATTGACAGCATCTGTACCGGATTTTCTCGTCATCATCGCAAGTCGCACAAATCTGTTGCAGATTATGACGACTCTGTCATGCGGAAAGCGGTGGAGATGTCATGTCAGAGCGTGTATGAGATGGGTGTTGGTTGAGAAGCTGTCTTGCTGCCTGCCTGTCTTCCTGGCTGTGTGTGGAACGCATCGTATTTCCACTTGCGTATGAAAATTGTCAATTGCTTTATTGTTGCTTTCATTTCCGACAGAAGCAAAGGAGCCTCCTTGTTTTTCGTCATCCTCATGGTCATGCCTGCTGACATCGTGACGAATATCATCATCATCGTCTATTGCCATTTGGCGAATGTGTTTTCAAAATAGCAACTGGGTGGCATTTTGGGATCTTCTAGTACCACGCATCCAAACACAACACACACGCACATGGAAGTGGGGTTTTCGCATCACATAACAAAAATAAGTTTTGGCATTTCCTGGGAAATTAAAAATGAATCATTTATGAGCAGAACGAAGTACGTATGTGCCCTCGATTCAAGCAGATCTCTGATGTGTTCACTCAGTGAGTTTAGGATGTTCGCGTTGACTATTTTCACATGAAAACCTTTTGACATGACCCGTTCTTTTCACCCTTTGTTAGCGATCTATAGATAGTAGTATATATAGAGCTTTGCATTGCACACAATGATTCTTAAACGCACACAGCAGATACAACTCGAAGAGATTTCGGAAAATTTTCGCTCAACAATAACAACGAAAATTCTATTATAAAAGCGTAAGCTTATACAACGGTCTTAAACGCTGTAAAACAAGGGTGCGGTGCGATGGATGCGATATAAGATAACACTCTATGCCGTAGGTTACGTGTGCCTTACTGGCGCCGCCTTTTAACAGGATATGTGGTGTAGCATATGTGATGAGATTTTAATAACCTGCTGGTGGTTGCCTGAATTTTAAAGTTTGTT
The DNA here is from genome assembly GCA_947095585.1 of Nephrocerus scutellatus. NCBI lineage: Eukaryota > Metazoa > Arthropoda > Insecta > Diptera > Pipunculidae > Nephrocerus > Nephrocerus scutellatus. The sequence goes on along the minus strand of OX352761.1, from coordinate 125,278,073 downwards.
ATATTGCAAGTGTTCCATGTTTTTAGTTTTAAATATTCAATTTGCCGGAGAATTCAATTTCTTCCCCCCCGACGGTTATCTGTGAAGTTTTCCTTAATCAAAAACAGTGAAATTTATGTTATAGGTGGCTCCAACTTCAGTAACTAAACGGAGGTGCAATTTTTGTTGGAAATTTAATTAGTTCTCTGAACTAAATCTGCTAATTTATTGGGCACATGAATAAGTTTGTGGATTGGGTAGTGCGAGTAGTACCCATTTGTAAAGAACAGATTGAGCGATACATTTGGAACATAACAAGACTGCAAAAGCTGATTTTGGAAACGCTCAATCGCTCTTTTATTTGTCTTTACCACTAAAAAATTGCTACCAGTGAAACCCTAAAACGGGTTTTCATTTCCTAAAAATACTAAGATTTGCTAAAAATTAAATCTGGCGACTTTAAGCTTTGAACCTGAAGGTTCAAACATTTTTTTTTAAGTTTCCTAATAGATAAGTCCAGTGTTGATGTCTTATGTGTAAGTGAAACGTGGCTCAAGCCACATATTAATAATAGTTCTTACAACATTAGTAATTACAAATTACACAGAAATGACCGTATAACAAATACTTTTGCTATTTACTGTAGAACAAGCCTGAAGTGAATTGTTTTGGAAAGTTCGGTTGGTTGTGAAGTCGTTCTCATAATTGCTGAAGTTTCTGATAACAATGTTAAATATCTTGTGGCAATCGTCTCTAATTCCAATCGCACTTATTCGCTAGAACCTTATTTTAGCTCATTATCTTCTTTTTCAGTTCGCTACTCGAATATTATTGTTTGTGGAGATTTCAACATCATTCGAGAAGACTCCAAGTCTTGCTGCATGCTTGCCTATGAGACAGTGTCCAGTGATGACATCTACAATAGCACCGATGTGCGATCTTTTTGACTTGGAAACGCTCCAATCCAGCTTCGGGAAAATCTTTATTGTCGCTATGCAAGTTGTACCGTTTGACCACCTACGATTAGTTTTTACATTAGCATCCCGCTTTAACAAGAATTTGCATGTAGCGATTATACCTATAGAACCATATTCAGGTAGAAATGTAGTGTTGTTCCTTTCTTGGCTAGTTCGTCAGCCATACATTTACCCGGAATGTCTCTATGCCCCGGAACCCAACACAGGTCGATATTGACCTACTCCATGAGAGATTATCGGCAGTTAAGTGCTAGGATTGAATTTGTTGAAAATAATTCCAGGAATTTCAGTGCAGCTTGGCTATCCAGGAATATACGGATATCCTTGGTGGATATGACGTTTCTCTTCAGCCAAGATAAGGCTTCTCTGATCGCCATAATATAAGGCTGGAAAAAACTACAGTGATTTGGAAAACGGAAATAGTCACTAAGATTTAGCTTTTTCAAAAACACCTCCGCTGACTTCGTAATCAGTATTTTATGCGTCCGTCTGTGTAAAAATGAATATGTTCATCATCCAGGTAAGAGTCTTCTACTCAGAATGGTCTAGAGGGGAAGGTGACCTGGAAGTTTTGTTGAAATGGAGTTGCGGAATGGTGTAGTCTATGTTGTATGGGATCCTGACTAAATTCAGATATCATTTCTAGTCCACTGGGAGATAGCATTAAGGTGAATAGCCAAGCTAGCAGCTACTTGCCTGCTTAAAATGTCGAGGTTAAACAGAAGTACGAAGTGCTCCGCTCATACATAGACTAGCTGATTTTCGGACTTTGCCTAACTTGTCAATGTTTACTTTCTTATTTAAGGCAGTTCACCATACAGTCAGGACTCCACCTTGTTGGGATGCTCTGCAGACAGATCCTCTGGCAGACGATACGCCCAGTTTTGAATTAATAATCCGACTTGTGAGCAGAAGATTAATCAATTCGCCAAGCGAGTCGTCCACCGACAAAGTCGACAGTGAATCTGTAATCGCAGATGTGTTGACGTTGTTAAAATGTCAAATATAACTCACCAGTGTGTGTAGAGCTGTTTCTACAGACTTGCCTTTACAATACGCGTGCTGAAATGTAGACAGCGTGCGTGTGCGTTTATAGATATCGATCGGTCTTTCTAGTGCCTTTAACAGGAATTATGATAGACTGATTGGTCTGAGATCCTTTGGAATAGCATGCGAACATTTGCCTGCTTTGGGTATGAAAACCACGTTTACTTCTCTCCATAAAACTGGAATATGGACCAGATCGAGACAACTCTTTAGAATTGTTTCTAGTAAAGGAAGAATAATATCGGAAGTGCTTTGCAGCTCGTCTGAAATTATGCCGTCAGTTCCTGCAGATTTGTATCGCTGGAAAGTTTGTAGCGCCCAAAGCAGTTTGTCCTTATTTATCAGATCATTGGAGGTATTACATTACTATATGACATTACTTAAAATATAGAAGCTGCTCGTGAATTGGTTATCTAAAAGCAGATTGAGCGATTCTTCGTTTGAGGTAGTCCACGAGCCATCTGGTTTCTTCAGACAGTTCAGCGTTATTGGATTGGTTGTGATGACTTTTCTTAGCCCAGATGCCTCAGAAGATTCTTCTTTTTTTGCCACAGAACAGAAGAGTCTACAAGAAGAGCTCTTTGCTGCCCTTAATTCTTTTTTATAAACACAGTCAGTTTCTAATCTAGTAGCCTTGGCTATGTTGAATAGCTTTTTGCAGTTGCCCCATCTCCGAGGTCCAACAATGTGGTCTCTTCTTACCTTTTGGACAAATGAGAGTGCAGGAAGCAGAAAGCGCTGATTGGCGTGGGGGTTTGTCATTTAAACTGAATTGTATGTACCGGTGATCGGAGAAAGAATGTTCAGCCGATACCTTCCAGTCTAGAATTCTTTGGTTGAGAGAGTCCGTGACAAGAGCAATATCTAACACTTCTTGTCCTTTTTGAATGAAGTGCCTTAAAGTTTATTTTCTTTCGGAGAAACCCATGGTAATAATGCAAAGAAATGTTTTCATTAAATAGAAAAGAAGGCCCAACAGCTGTCTCCTGTAGTATTGCATCACTTGGTTACTAAAAAATCATTTAATAAATAAAGTTCTTCTAACAAATCCCTTAATCCATAAAATACATTTCTTTGATGTCTCTGCTACAATCATAAATTTTTTTGCCGTTTCTGATTCTAAGGTTAAATATTCACTCCTGCATTTACATAAAAATGCCTTTATATTGTGATTCATTTTCAGTTAACAAACAAAATGGCATAAGGATAACGAATGCTTCCTGGCAAAAAAGTCACCAAGGATAATGGTCCACAGAGAGTCGAATTAATAAAAATTGAGAAGGAAATTCACCAGATTATCTCCACATAATACCACTTGTTATTATGTATTATTATTACAAAATAAAAATGTTATTTCCATTTCGTTTGCTCGTTTACTGTACAACTCATACAAAACGAGTGTAATTAATAATAATAATAATAAAGATGAATTGAGTGACTTTACTGCATTTGTGCAACCGCATGGATAATCAGCATTTCGTATATCCGAACAGTTCAGTTCGCTTTATTGTCGAAAAATTAAATTCCTACGCAGGAAGCTTATAATTTTGTTGTTGTTCTGAAATGAGAAATTTTTCCACGCAGGGTGTCTGTTGTAAGTATCCCAATATGATTTTTCATAGTCGCTGTGACACATCCGTCAGTTAGTCAGAAAGTCAGAGCATGTCTGTGACATCCGTGTGTAAAGTGAAAAGCGCTCGAGGAACAGGTTAAGCGAGTGAAATTCCTACTGCGACAACAAAGCTCGGTTGCTTGGTGGTGGTACCGAGGAGGTTTCTTGTCATTTTGGCCGAGCCTGCAACAGTTTTATTTCGCTTTATTATAATACTAAGCAGAATGTAGACAAGTTTTTAAATTAACCCATGCGAGCAAGGTACTTCACAGTGCATGTTTGCCACAATTCTGTACTCCAACTGATTTTCTCAATACAGGCAAATAGGTAATTTACTCTCAAAGTCGACTCAGACACAGCCACAGATTTTAAATTAGTCCTTTTTGTCTGCGAATTGTATGCTTGGCAAAATGATCCTGAGACACAATCAGGATGGCTGTACACACGTTGGTAAACGCTGGTTCTCCCACAACAATAGTTCTCGACTGATGTTGTTGATTCGTATGCGTCAGCTATGCAGTGCGAGGCAATGCCACAAATATTTCAAACACAAGGCGAAGGCACACTGAACTTATCCACATAGGCATTCGCATCCGAATACGCTGGTTTACCTTATTATTTGTTCAAACTCATAATGTGAATTATCTTCACATATGAAATTCATATTTAAACTTTTTATTGTATGTATATTATTCGTATTAATGGGAGCTTTTTTGCAGTCATCAGTTTTGTTTCATTTATTTTTATTTTTCCCTTTGAAAGGTTCCCCTGCCTAAGCCATCAGTGGTGAGGAACATTTTTTTGCATGGACAGGACAATTTAATTTGTTCTCCCCTTGAACTTTCCAGCTCAGCTACAAAGTAGAATTATTATTGTTTCATTTGGTTGCGGATATGCCGCATACGATGCAAATATGTACGAGTTTGCACATGAGGAAACACTTTTGTGTGCGTGTGTTCGTTTTTTGTGTGCACAATTTATGTGAAACAAAGAAACATTTTAATCCTTGCTGAATATATTTGCATGCATTTCGCTGAACACAATAATACATATACAACAAATAAAAGAGTTTGAAGTTAAAGTTGAAGTGGCAGTTATGTAATTGTGCGTTTAATTGTTCTAAATTACTTAAAATTAATACTTGATTTGGGAGTTTTTTCACTTGTCGTTTAACATTATTTGATAAGGCAACAACTTCCATGAACACAGTGTGATTCACTTTATTGCCGGTAAGCACCAATCTGGCGACAAACAGATGCCCACAGAGAACTAATTTCACTTAAATATTTTTTAACTGTTTTAGACAACCCAGATAGTCATTTGGGTACATTAGTGGAAAAAATATGCAAAAAGTTGGATATTTCAGCTGTGGACGTTCAGGTATACGCCATACGCAAAGCCTTGACCTGCCCCTGAATCGTAATGGGCCTTCCGGCAATGTTCTTTTTCTGCATGCAAGCTTAATATGTATTCCACTTTACTCTCATTATAGAGTCTCCATAATCGTCCTTCCTCAAATACTAGGTCACGAATTCTGAATAACTGAGACTTTCTTTCTACGAACACGATTCAGAGTATAGACTACTTCTTACTCATGATTCAATTGTGATGGCAGTATCCTATGTCTCTTAAACAGCTTTTGTGGGATTGCACTAATTAGTGCTGCAGTAAGCTTTTCGAGGAACCAATCTTCTGCTTATGCGTTTGTCTCAACGAACGAGTCAAATCTCTATTCGACGAGCGATTTTTTCAAATCAGTTAATAGCAAATATACGCAAGATCTAGTGAATAATATGCATACGGAAGTAATTCGTAGTCCAATTTTTTAAGCTTTACTGGTGTATTGTCTTGATGGAAGATAACTTTTCTTCTTTTTGCAAAGTTGGAATAATATTTGCAAATAATTGTTCTCCCATGTTATGTTGTTATGGTAATCGATGAATCTCAAAAAACTGTCCCAAAATCACACTGGACCTTGCAGTAAAACTGAAATAACTACAGCAATCAAATCCCTCAAGAAAAATAAAGTCATGAGTATAGATGGCATCCATGCCGAAATATTCCAAGCAGCGTCAAGCACATCGGCTGATCTGCTACACCCGCACATACAGAGAGTGTGTGACAAATAACAATTGTTTCAGAAGTGAAAAGTAAGGATGATCGTCAAGGATCCAAAAAGGGAAATCTGAAGGATGGTGAAAACTGGAGAGGCAATGCGTTCCGGCCGTAGCCAAGATAATAGTAGCTAGGCTCATATTAGAACGCGTTAAGAAACATTAAGATTCAATTCTCGACATCGAGCAGGCAAGCTTTCGAGCTGAATCCTATGCATCGACTACATAAACCCGTTGAGGGATCATAACACAAGAGCTATATCTACTGTATATCGACTTTGTAAAGGCTTTAATCGAGATGCTACCTGCCTGGTCTTGCGCGGTAGAAGTATCCTAGAAAACTGCTTAGCTTTTATCAAGGCTACTACCGAGAGAAGTAGCCGGAGGTGCTGGAGGACTTTAAAGTCCAAGCGAGTGACGACGAGTATGTCAGGGGTGCATACTAACACCACTGTTATTCTTGGTAGCTATCACTCAGTGCAGCACTGACGGAGGGTAACAATGGAATTCGATGGATTACGACAACTTACCTTAAACACTTCGACATCGAATAATGCACCTTCATCTAATGGCCCAAAATTTCTCTATTGATTTAAAGCAAAAATGACCGCATTTGGCGAAGAAAAAAGTGCTGTTCAATCAAGATAAAACTGCATGGGTTTACTGATAAATTTGGGCGACTAACTGCTACCCTATCCAGGATATTCTCCAGATTTGGCCCACTTCGAATATTTCCTGTTTCCAAACCTGAAGAAATGGTTGGGCGGTAAGAGATTTGGGTCTAACGAAGTGTTCGTCTCTGAAACAAACGCCTATATTGAGGGGCTTTGAGAAACCTATTATTTGGAAGGAATAAACAAATTGGGAAAACGCTGGACTAAATGTATTGAGCCTAAATGAGACTATGTTGAGAATTAAAAGTATCTTTTATTCAAAAAGTCAGTCACTTATCAAACTACCATCGCATCGTATTAATGTTGGTTGATTGCTAGTCGTTTAATCACAATTTTTTTTTCTTTTCTTTGTTTGTTATTTTTGCCTCCATATTCTACTTTTTTTTTTATTAAAATGTTTGCTGTGTTTTCTCACATTTTTTGCTTTTTATGTCGCTATATATTCATAAAAGTCTGACGCATGCTTTTTATTGCTATCATATTCATTCATATTACGAGTAAACTTTTTTTTTGTTTTGAAATAATTCCCAAGCAAATGTAAATCCAGACTCATTTTAAGTCATATGTGCGTTTTGATTTGGAAAGATGATGATTACTGCAACCCCACAAAACTGTAAATCCAGAAAAAAACTAAAAGAAAAATCACACCCTAAGGCAGAAAATTTAACGCAATCTTTTGTAAAGATGAAGAAATGAAAACCTAAACGTTGCTGCGCTGGTAATCTTCTACAAAATAAGGAAACGCACTGTTGTGAGAGGACGTTTAACAAAGTTTTGTTTTCTTGATTGATTGATGCTAGCTGTTCGCCGCGCCACATTTAGAAGCAGAACTACGCAAGAACCAATGTAATTTTTGTGGGACACCAGCGTGCCATCTAAATCACCCCTGCAGGCCTTGTATGAGAAATTGCACATGAAACAAATTAAACGATGCGCTGCCGGGAGTCCTAGATACTCGTAAATGTATCTAGTTCTGTGTTCTTGCTGTTTGACTTCCGGCTTTTGCTCCCAAATGTACGCTTTTCGAAAAACCACCTAAACTCGTATTTTATTGTTGCAATTACATTTTTGCACGTTCGCATTTACTTACGGCCCTGACTGACTGATCTGGTGGCGTGTGTGCGTTGATGATGGTTTTGGTTTGTTTGGTTTGTTGGGGTGGGGGGGGTATGGAGTGGGGGATTTGTCGACAATTTATTCATTTTTCTACTTCACTAGGCCTTGGGAGTTTTGGTATTTAGATGTTTATTTCTTTCTTCCATCTTCTTGTTAGTCCTTCTCGTTTCCGTGCATTTCGTGTATTTCATTCGTTTAGGGTTTCGCTTTGGGTTTTTATTACTGCGCGTTGTTCATTTGCCTCTGCTCCATTTTATTACACATTTGGTGCTTTGCGGTTTTAGGGAGAAAGCCTCTTTTGGCCTATTTTACTTACCCATTCCATGTCATACTCATTTCGACGATGGTATTATTCAGTTTTATGCGTGGAAAGCTTTCAGAATAAAGGAAATTACTTTCTAAAAGATTTTATCGACGTTGGTGGATTTTTATTTCGGTATTCGTGTTTTCTTTCTTTTTTTATTTATTTTTTCATTCTTCTGCTCTGCTAATATACTTCTGAAAAGAACTAAGTGCATTATTGTGGCTGAGTGATGTCCCATCAAAATCCATCCACCTCATTGCGGACACAGACAATCACACTTTTTTATCATCACGCATATTTTATACACAAATACAATACAAAAATATAAATGAATTTTTAAACGAATTTGAACAGGGTGATGTTGATTATGATCAAAAATTTAAATGAAAATTAATTTAAAGCAACTGATAATAATATTCATTATTAAAAAAATAAAGGCCTTGGACCGCAACGGTCTGTCGCGCCGAATTTATTATTATTATATAAAAATTATATAAAATGTCATAACTTACTATTACCCATAAATATTTTTATTTTTTACTAAATCCTTTAAAGGAAATCTATAAGCAAATTATTAATTCAAAATAAATAATAAAATATATAAATAATAAGCACCCTGTTCTACTTATCTCGAGATCGACTCTCAGCTTATGCACGTCATCAAAAACTGTTTTTCCTATTTTCAATTCGTCTCTTTCTATTTCTTCTCTTTCTCTGGAATTTTTCTCTCTGCAGGACGGTCAACGAGGTCATTTAGAGGGTCTAGCATCCGTTTATTGTGAATTGTTGATGGCTCCCTTCGGAGATGTTTTAAGTGCTTTAGAAATTGCCAGGCAAGCAGCATGGGCGGAACGTAGCCCACAAAATCCCGCCGGTGGCAGTGCAAGTGGCATTAGTGGAATCGGCTCCGGTGGTACGACACGACACCATGGTCATCGGGGCCATTCGAGCCACGGCGGTTTACCCAACAGTCATAGTCAGCCAATTTATGTGCCAGGAAAATATTCGGTATGTATCTAAATTAAGCCACACATAGAAACAATTTATCGAATGGCCGGACACAACAACCTCACCTACTAACTATTCGCACATTTCCGTTACCCTATTATTAACCCGCACACCGCACACATTTTGAATCCAAATAAACCACAATGCGACCACAAAACAACAACAGCGGTCACATAACAATTGAATCTCTAAAGAAAATAGATAATAAATGTGCACACAAACACATAAACCAAATAACTGTAGTTAGTGTAAATATTCGAAGAAATTTCTCATTCCGCATCTCGTAGAAATTAAGTTTTTTCCTTCCACTTCTTTTGGTCTTTTATTTATTTTTGTTACCGTTTTGTCGGCATTTCTCCTGGCTGTTTTTGATGTTGACATTTCCTTGGGGATTGGCAGCGAATACGGATATAGTACGTCCTCTTTTTTGAACCGCAATCACAATAATTATTTCGCATGGTCGTCCTCATTTCTCTTCTACCACCACCACCACCACCACCAACAAGCAAACTGCCAATTTGTTATTTATTTCGTTGTGTTTGAAGCAATCAAACATTCCACTCCTTTGGTTTTCTATCACTTACCCTTTTGCTAATTTCTTAAAGTGTATTTCATTCAAAAAGAAACAACAATAAATCCTGCGGAACTTCTCGGTACCAGGCAATCAAACAACAGCGAGAGAATTCACAATTCTCCAAGGGTCCTGAATCTTTTCTTCATTTTTCCCATTTGTTGTTTAATGCTCCCAAGGTGTTAATCCTTTTGCTCAAAAGAGCACAGGAAATGTGAAATCAAAGAAGAAGTTTCTTTTCTTCAAGAGAACACTTAATCACCTAAGAACAGAGGATAAAGGATACTTATGCGATACCCAAAAATGCACAGTGAATTTCGCGCAACTTAACCCTGAATTGCATGATATTTTAAGCCTTTTTATGTTTTACAAGTAGTTGAGAAAGAGTTTTTTTTTGTGTGTTTTCTGTGCAAACGTAAACTTGTGTTTGTCAAAAGTGTTTAAAAAATTTTGGAAATTTTATCCTTTATTTTATGGAAAGTTTTTTGTTTTATGTTTACCGTTTAGTTAAGACTTTCAATTAAATTTTTACAGATGAGTCCTTTTTTTAAAAAAAAGTATTTTAAGCCTACAATAAGGCAATATTTTTTTAAAATGCCATTGCCATTACCAACTTGAGACCTTTAATATAAGTAGTAAGACAAACTTACCTTAATACAAGCCGTACGATAGCCCAAATAATTAAAATATACCTTTGTAATAAGGTCTAAAGTTATTCAACACTACAGGGCATTGCGTTAGCTTCTTTTTTCGCAGAACAGAACTGCACAGTTGAAAAAAACGTCATTGTGTTATTTTCTAACCATACGAGTATGGTAAACGACTAACAAAGGCCTTGTAGGAGTAGCATCTCCCGATAGGTGATGGTCCGCTAAATAACGAGAAAGAGCCTCTGCAGCCGAAAAACTTGTAGGTCTGTTAGTAAGTCCTACTTCCACCTCCTCGTGGTGCCATCTGGGAGTCCCTCTGGAAATTGAGAACGAAAGAGGGCATATGGCGAAGCTCCTGCACCACAAAACAGGATAAGGCCCAGCGAGCCGCAACCGTTAAAACCGAATTGCTCCGAAACGTAAAACAAAGCATCGGATATGGACTGCTACTTTGTTGATGACCTCTAGCTATCGTAAACGGACAACGATTGGTTTCTGGAACGTTAAGACCTTCTTCGATTCACTCCAGGAACCCAAAACCTCACCTCAAAACGCCAGAATCCTTCAATTAGAGCGGGAGTTTACGCGATATAATATAGACATCTTGGGGTTGAGTGAAATAAGATGGTATGATGCCGGAGAATACAATTCTCCATTAAATAATACTGTGATGCTCTACTCCGGTAGACCAGCTGGGAGCGGACGGAGGTCTGGAGTTAGACTGATGCTAACTCCGGCAACACGAAACAGCCTTACCTCACCGATACTGACGGCTAGATCCCAAAGTAGCGTAAGAAAAATTATTATCATACAGTGTTATGCTCCAATCGAAGATGCGACTGAAGATGAAAAGGACACTTTTATAGTCATTTGCGCTCCTTGTATAACAAAACGCCTAATAGCGACATCGTAATGGTGATGGGGGCCTTCAACGCCAAGGTAGGAAGCGACAATACTGTACTTGAGCAAGTGATGGGAGTTCACGGTCTTGGTGAACGGAACGATAATGGAGAGCGTTATGTGGACTTCTGTAATACCAATCGTCTAGTCATTGAAGGTACGCTGTTTAAGCATAACACCTGCCACAAAATCAGTTGGGTCTCAACTGACAGGCAGCGAACATCGAACCAGATTGATCACATTGCGATCAGCCGCCGCTTTAGAAATTGCCTTTTAGACGTCCGGTCCGGAACGAGATCATCATCTTATGTTAGCTTTTATACGCCTTCGCACTGCATCCGTCAACAGCAACCGCCCAAACTTGCTCAACATTACCGGGTTCAATACGTATAGGTTAAGGGAATCCGAAGTGCGTCAACAATACAGGGACCATCTTGCCTTCGAAGCAAAAATAATCAACAGCATACCGCAACGTGGACGACCACTGGAATGCTGTAAAAAAGGTTTTTGTAACTGGGGCACGCACATACGTCGGTAAAAGGCAGAATAAACACCGCACATGGTTATCGGCAGAGACCTGGAGACGGATCGATGAGCGTTAAGCAATCAAGGCTCGAATTGCAGCGCCCTCAGCATTAGAAAGTACCGAGTTACAAGCCCAATAACGCGTCAAAAAGGGAGAAGTGCAGTGTAAGACAGGACAAACGACAGTACATCGAGTCATTTGCCTCAATGGCCGAATAAGCAGCAAAAAGGGGTGACAGTAGAACTGTCTATAACATCACCAAGGATGTCGTAACTCCAAACAACATCAAGTGAAGAGTTAAGATGGTAACCTTCTGATTTCGTAGCCAAGATAATAGCTAGAATCATATTAGAACGCGTTAAAGAGCATTTAGATTCAAATTTCGACGTCCAACAGGCAGGCTTTCGCTCTGAATCCTCTTACATCGATCACATAAACAGCTTGCGAATCATAATAGAACAATGCGTCGAGTACAGATCTCCGCTACATCTTCTGTTCCTTGACTTCGAGAAGGCTTTTCACAGCTTAAATCGAGATATTTTCCGGAGGGGTATCCCAGAAAAGCTTATAGCTATTATCAAACTACATACGAAGGAAGTCAATGTCACGTCCTATACAACGGTAAGGTGTTCGATGAATTTGAAGTCAAAAGTGGAGTACGTCAGGGGTGCATACTATCACCGCTGTTATTCCTGGTGGTCCTCAGCGATGTACTCCGTGTAGTACTGACGGTAGGGAACATTGGAATTCGATGGACTATGACAACTTACCTTAAACACCTAGACTGAGATGACGATGTTTGCCTGCTCTCGCATCAGATAATGGACTATCTATCATATGATACCCAAAATCTATCAACGTGGGACTCATTCCCATTTGTATCGGGACTTTGGTGTTGGGTCCAAAGACACCAGCTTCAACACCAAATTTCATCTTCGATCCAGCTGTGAACTAGACCAGAAGTTTGGCGTCCAGTGCCGGAACACCATTAGACCAGTTTACTAGTTCCAATATTTCTACTTCAAATAACCTGCCGAAGCAGTACTCCTTGACCATGATGTCAGGGCAAAACATGTCCCTTTCGGAAATTGAGTCGACAGTGGATAGCTTCCGTTGGCTATACTATAAGCTGGGAGTAAGTAAACACTTTAAAAGAAATCAGTTTATTTTCGTTGCAGTTGTTTCTTTTTTTGTGTTAAGTTCTAGCAAGTTTCTTCCTTTTCGTTCACATTTTAAAAAACAAACGTGTTTTTGTGCATCCTTTTTCCTACTCGACAGTAATCCTGAAAACGAAGAAGCATCATTTTTATTACTTACTATTGAGCCACCCACCCGCTTCGACAAATAATTGTTCTTACTCCGAGAAAGCCTGGGGCACAAAGGAGTAATAATTGGAAACAGAACAAAACACAGAGGATATGCACTGTGTATTGTTTCCATTCACAATGTTTCCTTCTTGATGTTATCATTCTGTTGTTGTAATTATTGTTGTTACTTTGAATAAATAATTTTTTTTTTCGTTTAGTTTTTTTTTATTTAAGTTTAGTATGTTGATGTTGTAGTATGAAGTTTTCAGAAAACGTTCACCGATTTTTCTCATCTCAACTGCTTTGAATTTGAATAGGGCATTATTCTGTAGATGGGAGTACAATGATCCAATGTCAATGCTCTGAGTGCTCGGCTGTGATCGTCTTTCACATTCACCCGCCACGATTAATAGTTGGTTTTATGCATGTGCGTTGATGGATATTTTCCTATTATTGTACCCATAACTATATCCCATCCTTTGCTTATAATTCTTTCCCCATTCCGACAGATTTATACTGAGAGCGACTTTTTTCAAAATGCCAAATGAAGTTTTCACTTTCTTATTTTTTTTCTTTTTAACTTTTGACATCGGGAATAATACAGCCTTCCAGTTGTCTATCGGACAAAGAGGAGGATGAAATCTACGGTTTTGGTTATGGTGTTTTTGCGCCTCGTGTGGCGCGAGGAGCTCTTCAGTTACAACAGCAGCATCAACAGCTATTACAGCAACAACAACAACAACAACAACAACAGCAGCAACATCTACCACTAGTGCCAGCAACGCAACAACAGCTCCAGCAACAACAACAACAACAGCTGGTCCAACAAGGTCAACTTCCACTGCCTAACTCGGGGAATTTAAATTTAGTTCAACAAAGGTGAGTTGGTTTTTTTTTTCTTCTACGAGAGCGAGCTGAAAAGTAATCGGCATAGGCAAGAACACAAAAATTTTCGGCTTTTATTTCTCAAAATAGTTCCATTTAGATTACGCAATACACTTTCTCCAACGATATTCCAATTTCCGATCGATACCCTCCAAATTATACGAGCCCTCAAAATTGGCCTCTGTTTCAGTATTGACTTCCTCATTCGATCCAAATCTCATACCACTGAGCAATTTCTTCAGGTTTGGAAATAGATAATAGTCGAAGGGGACCAAGTCTGGAGAATAAGGATGAGGAACCAATTCATATATTTTTGAGACTGCGGAAAAGCTATTTTTTCTTCGCCAAATGCGGCCGCTTAAGCTAGAAATTGGCATCGAATCGATCCAACGCTCAGCATAATATACACCGCGTGCATCCCAAAAAACTGTAGCCATGGCATAGTTAGCCGACAGACCAACCGTGGCCATTATCGGCTTCGATTCGCTAGTAGCAGTCCACTGTTTCGACTGTTCCTTTGTGATGTCCGTGGGACCCGTGGCTCTCAGTGAATAAGAGCATGGCTTCTGAGCAGGAGGTTCGTGATTCGTCCCAGTAACACCAACAGTATTTTTCTCTATGGGTTTTGGATTTTGGACTATGGATTTTATCGACCTCTTTTGGACAGTCTGAACGCTCATCGTCAAAATTCTCGTACGACCGCGCTTAAAATCAACTGTCAAATATTTTATTATTGACTAGCTTTTCTCGGGCGCTCCTCGACCCGCACACATAAATCCTTGCCTTGCCATAACTGCCACGGGAGAGGTGTACTATTCACTAAACCCAAACAAAGCGCCACCTCGATCATATTAGCGTAATGTGGTTTACCGAGGTTTTGTTAAGTCGCATATTCTGTGAACGTTTCGGCTCAACCGGCTGTTTTTGAGTTTTAGTGTCGTATTACAAATCAACAGACATTCATTTTTATATACATACATACATATATATATATATATATATATAAACATAACACAGAAAGCAGCGCATTATAGTTTATTTACAAAATTGGTCGTGCCACGAAAGGCCCTTTTACTGAGTAATATATAATATATAGCCTATATTCACGCTGAATGTCCATTCTAAATATTGGTGAAATAATTTTTTAAATCGGTCCAGTAGTTCCGAAGATTACCTCCTACACACAAATTAACATAACCTCTTTACAATATTAGTATATATATCGAAGATGTAGTGTCTTCATAAACATCGTATTGATACAGGTAGCGTCATCTCTTGCCTAAACCGATTACTTTTCAGTCCGCCCTCGTATGCTTCTGGTGTTTCTTCGTCAGAAGATAATTAAAATTCTTCTTCTTCTATTTTTCCTGTTCATTTCAGTTGCTTGAGTCCCCGATCGGCGTATTTCTACGAATTTCCACCAACAACAGGTTTGTTTGCTTTAACAAAGATATTTTTTTAAAGTTCTAGGCATTCACGCATGCGCCTATATGCATTCAAAGCATTCCAAATAATTCCAATTTCATTTTCTAATACATAATTTATATATTTAATATTTTCATAACAAGAAATAACAAAAATTACATAAAAATCAGATTTTTAAAATGCATTCCAATCCATTCCAACCAACACCACCAACAACTACAACACGACTACTTACAGAAGGGCGAGAAACAAAAAAGCGAACAACATTAGCACGACTACTGAAGGGGCTGAAAACCGTCAACCGTAGAGATCGAAATAACCACCAAACAGCAGCACAAGTAAGGGTGAGTTTTTTTTTGTTTTTATTTTTATTTTTTTTATTTTACAATTTAGAATATTATTTAAGGTTTTTTTATTTGCTTGTTACTATATTTCCTTTTCTAAATTGTTCACGTTTACATTTAACTTGAAAAGGAAATCCTCAGTCGGCCCAATAAAAAGGTCAAAGCAGAGGGTCATCATTTTCAGTGCTGCATTACAAAGAAGAAAGATAAACCTTCAGGCAAGAGACAAAACGTTACTTAAAAGAAGCTGCTATTATGAGTTCGCCTTCTGAACTTGCACTTCTTTGCTTCATGCCTCGCAGCTCATGACATAAAGATTTAAAGTAGTTAGCCGGTTTCACAGATGCTTCAACTTTTCAAACAGTAGCGAATGTAAAATTTGATTGCGAACATCATAAAGGAAACGACAGCTTAAAATACTTTATGTCGATGATGGATGGTCTAATTTCTTTTAGATCAAGACCGATTTAAAAATCTATTATGTTTCTTCCAGTTATATACATCGAAAACTCTTCAACTACCAAATTCTCGTATACAGCTTAGAAAATTTTTTCCTTCACTTGACTTATACTTTATCTTTACCGATACCCAAAAAATGTGTATGTGCTTTTATGTATGCGGAAGATATCTCAGACACAAAATAAAGCATACTTTCTTAGACGCTACTGTAAATCAGCACAACAAAATTTATCTTGAAAGATTCTTTAGTAATTGCCAGGAAAAGTGTTCAAGAATCCCTATGTCACAGGACCTATTAATGAGTGCTTACCGCTTAGAAAAAGCAATATACTCGTCTTTGCAGATTGTTTGCTCCTCTATTGCATGTGTCTATGCATGTTCATGTGTGGGCCTTCGTGAGCACGTATTATTATATTAGTTGCCTTGATACAGTGTAGTATATGAAGTGTCGTAGCAAAAGGTTAAAGTCCGGAGCATCACCTTATGTCTTGGATATTCCCACCTTTGTGTTGGCATTAGGAGGATTAGGAGGTAGAAATAAAATTCGTTCATCCCCCCCCCCCCCTCATCATCATCAATGCAAAGCACTCACATAATCGTACACTCAAAACACCTATTAGTATCGTTAAAAGGAAATTTTCTATCAAAATGAGGTTTTCATTAAGAAAGCTTATATTCCGCCGGATTATACCTTCTGTCCTGTCCAATTCGAAATAATTAAAAATAAAAGGAATCGCATTTAACCTTCATGCATGCACAACAGGATGATCACTCTATTAAAAACGGCAACAACAACAATTTATAAATACATTAGTTTTTCATTCATTCATTTTTGTTAAGATAAACATATAGTTTGTCATTTTAAGCATCAGAAAAAACCTAACATTCTTACCTATTTGCATTATGTTTCGGTTATGCTTTGCTTCAGAAAACTACATTCTGTTATCACATATTTCCGTTTATGAAAATCTATTCTTGTTGCCTATCAGATCATCTATTTTTTGTGTTGGCAAGCAAATGTCCCTAAAGAACTATCAAACTTCTCTTACAAAATATTAAGGGTATTTTTTATCATTTTGTCAACAAAAATCCCTTTGTTTCTTTTTTGTAAGAAAATCGTTGTATCACGACTCATGAGCAAGTCAAACTATGCCCCAGCGACTGGCGCCGTTTACACCGTTTGAATTTTAATAAGAACAGGACATTTTTAAGAAGAAATATTTACCTCAACTCTCTGTATGTTTTTGTCAAAAGTGAAAATACTTGACATCTGCTTTGAACCATCGCAATATCATAATTTTTCCCACAAACTCAAAATTTTGAACTTTTAAATCCTACATTGCAGCATAGAGTAACAATCCAATTAAAAATTTCTTCATATAACTCATGACCCAACAGCAAAATTTTGACTGTACCGTCAATGGATGTATAACGTTTTATTAAAAAGTAAAATAATCTAAAGAAGGCCAAAAAACGTCTTTATCATCGACTGGAAGAAAGAGGAAAAAATCCTGAGAATGGTTTCATCTAGGATACAGCGCATTCATAAATTTTGGAGAGTCTTTGTAATTTCAAGTCCCGCTCTCAGTCCCAACGGCGTTTTAAGTCGAGACTACTATGTACTCGTATTTATGTAGCACACAGTAGTTAAGCACATGACAGATAGCAACAATATTTCTCTTGTAATACTAGAAAGATTCTCATATTCTATAATGGATGTAAATCAGGACCTAAAATGTATCTCTCAAGAGAAAATACTTATAGATGTACCAGTATTCCCTTATTCCTTTACCGTACGCTCCTTTCGAGTGAGTCGAGTAGATCGACAACAAAAGAGTGTACAATTTTGCATTTTCTTATTCGTTGTTCGTTGATGCTGTTTATCGTGGTCCTTGGTTTTGTAAACTTCGTTGTCACTGGTTTATATGTTTGTTGTTATCGTGAGCGTCGTCCTTTTTTGCACGAGGATGCTTTGTTTCCATTTTAACCATCAACTTGGAAGGTAAACTTATGCCATTTGCATAAAATATTTCGCTTTTTTTGTTTTTTTCCGTATGCAACAATGAATAAACACATGCGAAAAATTAAAGTAAAAGTCAAAAGAGATCTCTCGAATGATTAAAAAAGGTGGTGGGACTTTTAGCTATGAACTTGAGTTGGACTTTTGTCTCTTTTATGAAATTGCATACTCGTTCGGTAAACATCCTGATTACTGATTACCTTTTCGAAGTCGTCTTTTAACTACCCACCGACTGACTTCGACTTCACGAACTTCTTGGAGCCGCTTCCCTAGTTGAACCGCATTCAAACGACGATTTCGCAACGAAGTCGTCACAAGGAAGCGGTCATCATGCTGTTAGCATTTGATCGACCAGATACTTGTCGCCGTCTGAAGTCGCCAGTTTCTTGATGACTCTGCCATACTCGACGAACTGAGAATCGGCTCAAATTTAGTTGTCGAGCCATTTCACTTTGGTTCTGCTATGCATCAATTAGTGCAACCACTTGAGTGCGGCTACCTCTGGTGTGGTACTCATTTTCTTGTTCCGGATGAAGACGTAATCGGTAAAAGACCCTTCAGGCTAAGCGTTTTTGTTATTGAATTTAGCGCTACCACTGGATAGGTGTTGAAATAGACTTTCAATCTGCATTCAAGTAAATTAAACAAATATTGAATTTTTTGATATTTTTGAACTTTTGTTGTAAATTGATCAATGTGCAAATTTTTTGCACCCAAGTGTAGTTTAACAAATAAGAAGAGATAAAAATGCTAGCGGCCGATTTCAATATACACAATTCTGGTTGGCTTTGCCTCTCTAGACAGACAACACACGAATGAAAGTATCCTGACTTATTCACTGAGTTGAATAATCTTACTCGGCTGGAAAATGAGCTTACAAGAATTCCTTATATATGCGAGTACTATAAATTGGTCTTGTTTCTTGCCTCCCATCCTGGTAAACACACCGCTTTTATATCATCGTATCTAGGCTTATCCGACCATATTGTAATATGAGCTTATTTCTCGGTGTAAAACCATTCAGTTAATTCCTTCTCTATAGTGATGTGGATGTAGCCGCTAATAGGATCACAACACCATTCGCATTGGTGTAGGGCCTTTATTGCTTAAGGACTATGTCCTTCAAACTAAAAGATGATGGAAGGTATAGTGATGTGGATCTAGCCGCTGATAGGATCACAACACCATTCGCATTGGTTAAGAGACTTTATTACTTAAGGACTATGCCCGGTAAACTAAAAGATGATGGATGGTATGATTTATGCTTCAAAAAGGCCTCTAAAAACAGGAAGGTAAGCTTTGGTGTGTACCAATATCAGAACTGAAAAAAACTCAAGCGAGCCAGAAAAGATTGCAAAGCTTTAAGAAAGCTTTAAGAATTAAAAATTCTGCTTCGTCCACCATTATTCCAACCCTCATTCACAGCGAAATTCGCTTCCAGAACTCGTGTAACGTGTAAGTGTTACAGTTTTAAGTGATCTCAGAATACACAAGACCGGTCGGTGCATATTGAGTCGATAAAAAACTGGTGCATTGGATTCAATAAGCTATCTTTTAAACCGTTCATTCCAAGTTGTTTTTGACGCTACAAGTTTGATATTCACCACATAAATGCGGTAAGATGTTTTTGTCCCCGACACTCTTTCTTATTTTCCTAAAAAGTTTTCTGTCTGCTACTTATAAGGGTATACAATCCGTCGCTGACGACATTTTTATCAGCTTCTCATCTATGTTCCGAGGTTCACGTCCCGTCTTTTCGGATGTGGAAACAGCACAAAGTCGTACGTTAAGTTCGTTAAATTCCGAGTTTTACAGAATAAAAAATTTGATAGAGTTGTGTCAATATTTAGGGTAAAATTTCCAAGCTTCAATGCTGTAATTGTTCATATATGTCTTAAAATCTTAATAGACTATAATTGTACTACCAACCACGACCCAGGAATTTTATCCCCATTGAACAAAATAAGTTGCATGTGCAATTTCAAATCATGCACAGTTTGAATGTATATTGCAATACACCAGCCAAGTAAAAGTTTTCTTACACATTAAGGTATGAGTAGAAAATAAACGTAAGTGTAATGGAATTCGGGTCAAAGTAAAAAGCTGCACGCACTTGGATAAAACGACGGCAGGTTGCAGGTTTCGCTTTTTTTCCTTATGCTCTGTTGAGTTGTTTGTTGGCTTAGATATTATAGTACAGTGTACTACGAGCACAAGGGAGCTTTTCTATTTTTCCAATTGGGTACTTTTTTTATTTTTACTAAGCGAGGTTTGTAAACAAGAGTATTACTATGAAAGTAGAAATTTGTGCAAGAGGTGAAGTGTATTCTTTATACACATGGGTGACCCGGACTTGGATACTAGCCAACCTTGGCCTTTCTTTGTTTCCACCCTTTTGGTTTCTTTAAGTTTGCCATCGAACTTTTACAACATTCGTTTGACACGTTACATGCAAAACAATTCAGTACCCTTTGTCACTTTGTGTCTATTAAAAATCTTTCCTTCAAAATCTATCTATCTAAGCATACGCCACCATGAGACATTGTGCCATCTGGCAACACTATTTTATTTCTTCCTTATTGGATATAAAAGTCAGGTCAGGTAAACTCATAAAAATGTTCATTCGGTTTTTAAAAT
The DNA here is from genome assembly GCA_947095585.1 of Nephrocerus scutellatus. Taxonomy (NCBI): domain Eukaryota; kingdom Metazoa; phylum Arthropoda; class Insecta; order Diptera; family Pipunculidae; genus Nephrocerus; species Nephrocerus scutellatus. The sequence continues at coordinate 125,257,518 of OX352761.1, read as the reverse complement.
TGAAACTTTGCTATTCTGTTGCAGTTATTTGAAACTTTAATTAATTTGTTGATGCTGTCGATTTTTTACAGTTATCCACTTCTGTTGTATCGATTTGATTTTGTTTCCTCTTTTTACCTTAACATGTTGACATAGGAAACTATTTTTATTTGCTTCATTTTATCGCATCTCGCAACTATCTTTTTATGTTGTAGAATTTATCGAATCTCTGGAGAAGGAACTCCAACGATTCGCTTATTTTGTCATCTAGCTGAGATAACATATCGTATACCGTATACCGTATATCAATTCTCCTTCTTTCAGGCGGCAAACGAACGACTGAGACACTTCCAGACGATGAACGGAGGACAACACCAAAGTTTTGAAGAGACAATCCATAGGGTGAGTGCGACGTGTGTATCTAAGATGTATTTGTGGGAAAAATTCTTTTCTGTTTGTGTGAGTGAAGTGTATCCTGAAGCTGCTGCGTTGACAAACTTAACTCACAGCTCAGTTTCGCACCGTAAATTGCAATATGGTTCTTTTACCCCTCCCCGACTGAATGAGTACTGCAATGGGCACCACCATTAAAGGAGTAAAAAGGCGAGAATGCTATAGTATTTCTCTCGTCAGATTGTAATTTGAAAAGCGTTCCAACTTACGCCGAACGTATCCTCTGCGCTTTAGTGGACTTCACGACGGATACGTCCTTCTCTAGATGTTCCCTGTAGAGTGGACGCGGAAGAAATAGAGAGAGGGAGACCCTTTAATTTTTGATTCCTCTAAATGTCATTGATGTACGGTTGATCAGTCTTAGGTCAGCTGCTTCCTGTGTGGCAAGTGAAGAATGACGAACAACGTGTCGAAAGTTTGCAAATATTTGCACAAGCTGCTTGTACTATAGTCGTATGTTCAATGATTGACAAAAAAGCCACCATTCACTGAAAAAGGAAAGTGCCAAAAGGGACTAAATGTGCACAAGGACCAACCTGCGGGAGCGTAAACTTAAAAAATTCTTGCGGTTGGTTTTTTTAAAAAAAAAATGCCTCTGGACTCTGGCTGCTGTTGATGGTGTTTGCTCCGATAGTCGCGTTTGAGTGCTGATCTGCTAGCTACATACAAGTAGGTGTGGCTGTGTGTGTCGTCCGTCTTTTCTTTGGTTGTAGCTTGGGTGTTTGCATTTAAATAACAGCCTTCCTTGCTATATGGATGTCAATGGCGCCGGACGGAGCGGCAATGAACTTTTAAATGTTTTCTAAAAGGATGACGTGTCATTATGGTCGCCCCATGAGCGCACCTGAAAAGAAGTCTCCTGCTTTGTGTTGTTTCTCGTGGATAAAATAAGTTTGCATGAATTAATGTTAATGCAGTATGTGGTGCACATGTTGAAGGCGACTTTTCACACCCTCTTTTGTGTCGTTTCCGTAGACAGCTGCCCACAACCATAGGCATGGGAAGATAGGATTTGCATAAACTTTAGCAACGTTTTTAATGAATGTTCCTTCTTCAAGGTGCTGCGATGTGAAAACAAAAATTATGTATGGATCTTCTGGTTATTTATTGCACCTGATACAGATACCCTACCGTGAGGGTGTGCTTGGAGTTGCACAAAAGCGAATAATTCTTGTATGATATATGACATTTTATTTGTTTGTCATTTTGAAGTCTTTTTCATTTTTTTACCAGCTGTTGTTTTGTTTTTAACATTAACTAGTAGTAATAATTTTTTTTACCATTTTACCGTTCACCATTATTTCACCATTTTTCACTATAAGATTTCATATGCTATCGCAGCGCCACTCTCAGACCATAAATACAAATTTTCGTTAGAATCGTCCAGCGCCATTTACTCAGCGTTATAGACAAACAAACAAACAAACAGAAAACGGCAATTATATTTTTAGTCTATAGCGTTGTTTAAATCAGCTTGTGCCAAGTATAGCTCACCCTACAAGTACTCGTAAGTTTTTGCGCGTCATTTTGACTCGCGCGACTAAATTCAAATCTCGTTGGTTGCAAGTGCAAGTTCACGCACAGATGAACAGATGTGGATATGGCACATCGTATTGAAAAACTTATGACAGTTTTTTAATTAAGTCAACCTGAGATACTTGAATACAAATATAAGGACATTTTTGACATGTTACTATAATAATATTGACGACTTGCAAAATCGAAGTACGTTTTATGAAAATGCTTGGATTTCCGACCACTACTATGCTGGTTGGTACGTTGCAATACGCTTTGATTCGTCGAAGAACTTGAGCGCAAATTTCATTCGTACATCTTAATATGTTTTCGTTCTTTAATTTAAAGAATGAGACTAAATGAGAAATGTAAGTTATCGATATTGTCATCTTCGTATCATATCATAAAAGGCAGTGGCTTAAAACATCAACAGTCGATTTGGCGACTAAAATATAGGACCCTCTAAAAGTGTCCTTACGCTTTTCAACCTTAACTCATCTTTTACCGGTACTAACAAAAATTCGTTTGTATTCGTAGTAAGCTTACATGAAATATTGTAAAGTGAAGAAATAAGGAAAGAAATGCTGCTGGTAGTGAGGATGAATGACACTAATTGATATCCTTGCTTTCCAAAAGATCATTTTTTTCCGAACAGGTCAAATTGCATTCATTTCCAAATAGTATACTACTACGACTCGCAAGTCGCAATAATGAATGTTAGTAGTTATGTCATATGAATAGAAACTGTATACTTATAACATTATACAGTAGATTACCGATATCATGAATCTGTAGAATATATACACTTAAAAATATTTACACTAAAACTTGATTATATCAACTGATACTCTAATCAATGCACTACGAGTTCGTATAATGCAGTTATAGATTAAAATTAAGCAGCGGAAATATACAGTACGTTGCAGACGGAATTCGTTTCTGTCCAGCCAACACAAACTGTATCTTTATTGAAACATCTGCACTTTATTCACATTTACATGTACATTCACTGCATGTTAGTTCAAGGTTACTTAATTTGTACTTAATACAATTATATGCAATTTTTTAATTATATGAATTTGCCTTAGTTCATATAATCGAGAATCTACTGTAGTGTATTGGGAATATCATACAAAACGTATACGTTATAAGCCAACGTTTCTTAAAACCAACACCAGTATTCCGCGAGATGAAACACATAAGATACAAAACGAAACCAAATTTTTACAATATTTATAGTTATTTCTAAAAAAAATTCCTTTTTCTTAATTCATAAAAAAATTAAAAATTATTTTTTTTTAAAACATTTCGTTTAAAAAAATATCCAAAATTTAGCAAATATATATTTAAAAAATTGTTTTTGTGGTCTTATGCGCTATGAAAAATTGTCTGCAAAACAAATATATTTTGGTTTTAAATGTAACTTGTAATGAGTTTGACTGACTATATTTCTAAAATTGTATCACTTGATCCAAATTCTGAAATCGTCATTGCGGGCGATTTTAATGTATACAATTCTAGTTGGCTTCGTCATTCAGGCTTGAAGGTATGTTGAGTTATCTGCCCTACTGTGGAAAACAGAACCAAATTTAGACGAGTCAGGAATGCTTACAATGCCTACCTTAGACGAGTCAAATTCGACCATGACCAGAACCATAGACAAAACAATACTTCAATATCGCATAGGATTAAAATACTTCCTCTCATTTCGCAGCTAGCTCCACAATACCAGATAGCGCATTGTCGCCGCCTGTACTTTCAAGAGTCGAGTCCACTATGGAAATGTTCTACTTTCGTAATCGTCAAGCTTGAGCTAGCTAGATTATTAAATGTTCTCGAGATTCACAAATCTATTGGGCCTTCTTTTGGAGTCTTTCGAAGGAATTAAAAAACAAACGAATCCACTATGGAAATGTTCTACTTTCGTACTCGTCAAACTAGAGCTAGCTAGAGTATTAAATGTTCTCGAGATTCACAAATCTATTGGGCCTTCTTTTAGAGTCTTTCGAAGGAATTAAAAAACAGCCTAGCCTGTTTGTCAAAAAGGTGAACTGTCATCTCTTTTCTCGTAGAGACATCCATACTTTCTAAAGTCATAGAAACACTGATCAATCTTCTGCAATACCTTGGAACCACACGAAATACTTACCGACTAGCAGTACGATTTTCGCGGGCAACGTTCCGCAGAAGATCGGTTGTTGTTGCGCTAGTAGTATTTGACAGAGTTTAACCTCAAGCTCTTTTGTCGAAAATGAATGCCTATGGAATTGAAAATAAGGCCCTGCTTGGCTGTACTAGTAATTATCTTTTTGATCGTTGAATACCGGTTTAAACGGCTTTAAATCCAATGTTCACCGCATAAACGTCGGTGTTCCTCAAGGCTCTGTTTTGTCTCGACACTCTTTCTCATTTTAATTAATGATATCCTATTCGCTACTTCTTATCCAATTTATTCTTTCGCGGACTATACAATAGAGTAGAATTTAAGACTTCCAAAAGCCCAGTGCTGTCTTCTGTCGTCTAAGCGTCTAAACCCCCAACCTTTATCCATGAAGGGGTCTTGCATCGAAGAAACTGAAAAACTTGCAATTCTCGGTATGTGCGTCAACAACAAGCTTCGCTGAAACGACCATATAGTTGCCATCGCCAAGAATGCTGCGAAATGTTTAGGTTTCCTAAAACGGTGCAAGATGTACTTCACTCCTTCAGATCTGGCTTCTATTTACAAGGCATATATCGCCCTAAACTTGAATACAACTTTATTGTCTGGGCAGGTGCCCCCAAGACCACATTGCATCTACTAGGCAGAATTCAGAACAGCGCGATAAAACTTATTGGTGATGTAAATATCGCGAAAACAATCGAATCGCTTGAACATCGTAGGAATGTTTCCTGCTTGTCACTGTTTTATCGCTTTTTCCACAAGCGGTGTTCAAAAGAAATATCCAGATGTATCCCGCCCATTCTTGAACCCACTGGTCTACCATTAGACCTATCTTCGGACGTACTAACCAATTCATAGATTCCTTCTTTAGCCGCACTATATTTATGTGGAATGAATTTCCCGATTATATGTGTTCGCATTTGTATGATCTGCAGTCATTTAAGACACGCGTGCATAGACATCTCATATTTTCCCCTCTCTAATTTCCTAACGCACACGCTGTGCTAAGCATTGTAAGGGTGCAAATCCCTTTAGCGTGTGTACATTATAAAAAAAAACGTTTGAATCGTTTATAATGTATGGCAAAGATGAGTTGTGGTCCATAGCAACTTATTTAGTATCAAAATCATTGACTACTGGCAGTCTCGGAGAGTTTAAATGTAAGTCAGATATACTTGATTGAGGTAAGTCTTGATCAATCGCAACGTCAATTGATTGTTGGTTCTTTTCTCTGAGCACGAAACCGTTGGTGGTAGTCTGTTGATATAAGTGGAGCAGTGCATATTAGGTTGATCAGCACTGCGTAACGGACAGTGGAAAAATTAAATAATCATTTCGCATTTTCGTAAGCTCCCATATTGTAGCACTTTTATAACGCTCTCAATTTTACCCTCTATTAAACGCGCCGAAAGAAGTATACCTTCAAAAAGCTCTCCAGAGTGGTAAAGAATGGGTAAATTGTATGATTGTGACTTTGAGAGTCTTTATAGACAATGTTGTTTAGATTTTACCCAAAAATATACAAAAAATTAAATTGATAAAAATTTGCTTAACGTGTTCTAAAAAAACTATATTAATGAATTCTAATACATTTAGGAATACGGGAATAATGATGATAATACATAACATAATATGATTCCCTTTTTTGTTTTTTGTCATTTCAGTTAAAAGTACAAGAAGCAATGCGAAAAAAGGAAAAATTTCAAAGGGAACATGAAGAGGTAAGAATAATATTCAGTGTTTTTCGGATAATGAAACCAAAATACATTTTGCGTTCAAACGCACACAAAATGTCACAACTATAATATGTAGATCTAGCTCAGAGCAATTACGAATACCAAAACAGAAACCAGCAGCCAACTGTATTTGAGTATTTTACACAAATTGTCATCAAAATCAACATTAACAAGGGGCGGGCGGCCAAGCACGTCCACAATATGATAATTGGAACAAACACCTTGCCCACCAACATAATGGGAGAAGTGACAAAAGCATAAAAGGAAAACTAATTGTACAACCTTCTTCTTCCATCGTTAACTCAGGCGCCCGCCATTGCCTAAATTGCAAATGGTGTCCTTAGGTTGCTTACCTGTAAACATACTTAGGCGTCCTGTGAGTCTATTGGTTCAGGCGTCGCACACACTCCTGGCGTCACAACCATCATGCACTGCTGCCAGTTGTACTCATTAGTAAAAGAATGAAAGGATTTCGGCCACAAGAATTTAGGAATTTCTGAATGGGTCCTTAGCCATTAAAGAAACATTCACAATACGTACAAATATAGAGTAAAGTCTATTAAAAGCAGATGCGTTGGTTAAAACAAATAGCTTCATTCTATATTCTTAAGCACAAGATCCATGCTGCGGCGAATTGTTTTAGGGAATGAGGCACCTCTGGATGTTCCAAGCACTGCCTGGTTGACTGATGGAATCTGAATTTTTAAATGTACAGTCGTCTAGCTGAGTGTAGCAAACTTTTTTGAATAGGGTTAAGCTAAAAATAAAAATAAAAACGAGAATAAAATAAATTCCCAAAAAAAAGGGATAAAATTTCGTCCAACATAACTGATTCAGTTCAGTTCTTTTCCATGCTCAGAATGACACTTTCTCTAATGGTCGTCTTCACAGTCCTCGTCTTAAGTTGTTCTCATCAACAGCACCAGCATCTGAATCTGCCTGAGTGAATGCTGAATGGGCTAAATAAAATGTATACAACTTGGGATACAATTATGCTTTTCTTTTCCTTCTTGTTGTTGTGATTTTTTAGTTCGTTTTCTTTTCTGTATGCCGTTTGGAGTTGTCCTGAATGTTGGCCGAGGTGAATGTTCTTTGGCCAAAAATAAAAATAAACGTAAATGCATTTGCGAAAAAACGACGAACTAAATGAAAAGGAAAAAATATCATCATCATCATCATCATCAGTGTGATGCTCGCTCATAGTTGCCGGTTGTAGCCAAAGGATCCTTAAAAGAAGTAAATAGACGAAGAACACACAAAAAAATTAACAATATCCCAAAAGACCTTCTTTCACTTTCTTTTCTTTTTGTTTTTGCTGGAAGAATGTAAATGACGCTTTGTCTTATACGATGTCTTGCAGTCCTTTGTACAATCACACATGCATGGATACACTTGTACTTGGATGTGTAATGCCTATTGTTTAAGTAAATGTCGAAATGTTTTAATGAGAGTACATGCCTGTCACTCACACTCGGTTCGTTCAATCTCTGTTCTTATGGTTGAGATTAAAAGTAAAATACAAAAAAATCAAGTCCGATGCTTCTCACAGCTTTTTTTGTCTTAAATGCACAGCACACGAAAAGGATTAATTATTGTTGCAGTTCTTTTTTAATTCATTATTTTGAAAATGTTCGTTGAACTTTGTGCAAATATTTACTATCAGATTACGAATACTTATTTTCATTATAAACTGAAAAAAAATTTGGGAATTTTTATCACATCCTTATATCAATGAAAACAGGCGTAACAATTCAGATACACGTTGCCCAAAGAAAGTAAAAAAACTATAAGTGTCCTTTTCAAACATAGTCGCCGTAAGCTAGTATCTGAACGGACTTATAGAGGATTGTTCCTCCCGCCGTTACGGCAGAGTCTTGGATCACTTTTTCCAACGCCATGTTGAAGAGGACGCAGGCCAGTCCATCCAATTGTCGAAGCCCGTCGGCTTGATAGTGATACGGATATTTTTACTTGGCTTATAACATTGCTCATGATCAACCTACATAGTCCTGCCAGTTTATTTGGGATGCCGAATTCTTAAAGTTCTACTTTGGCTATGCTATCTTAGGCGGCTTTAAAGTCTATAAAAATATGGTTTAGTGAGTTTTGAAACTCTAGGCATTTTTAGTGTAACTCACTAACTAACTTAACCAGGTAACTCACTGTGATAAAATTTGGGATATTCATACCTAATCAACAGTTCCGAGAATGTTCTACTCTTTTATATTCTATTCTGTTTCATTTGACCCATCTAGCACAAGAACATACTGGTAAATTTTTATATAAAACTCCCTATAGAACTTTTATATACAACTACAACAAGTACATACAAGTTCAACTACATACATGGTACAAGTACCAGAGAAAAATTTTAAAAACAATATTACTGAGGCTAATAATTATATGCAATGGTTTTTGGTAATTTCTTAATTTCAATATAATTCAATACAATGCTTATTCTTAAAAAACTGAGTTCACAGATCCGGCCCCCGATTATGATGATGATAATTTGAAAGACGTGGCCATGCTTCGTTCCGTTTATTCGTTATTGTTCTTTTTCAAAAACAATCATTTAATCACTGGAGATACTCTGGGTTTTAAATTTTTGTATAACCACGAAAGTATTTAACTTTTGCCGGCTGTAAATCACGAACTGAATTTTGCACAATTTGAGAGTATGTATTTTGAAGGATGATATTAACATTATATAGCATTGAATCTAATAAGTAATGCTATTTCTTTCCAAGTCTTGGTACAAGGCGCTACCCTCTTATTAATTTTTCCTTTTCTTCCCAACAACAAGCGCCTGGCTACATCGCCACCTTTTTATAAAATGCTTACTTTATTTTACTTGGGCTGTACCTATGTACATAGATCCGGCTTGAAGGACCAACAAAAAAGAATTAGTAATTATGTAATTCGTTTTGTTACATAATTTGCTTTTGTTTGTAGTTTTGAAAGTCAAGAAGACGCTTGAATGTTTATCTGTATTGTGATCTTAATTCTAAAGTTTTCACCCAGAAAAAATTACACACTGTGTGTTTACATACTAGAAAATGTAAACAGATAAAGACCATTGTCAGGTTTTGTCATATACGCAAGCAACATGGATGCTATAAAGTACTGTGCTAATAAATCCATGGATGGCAAATGCTCTTATTAAGGATTTTAATGTGTGGAATAACTCTTCATTGATGCCCTAATACTAGTAGGTATCCAGGAAGAATGTAACTTAAAAGGGTGCTTGAAAGTCACTATTAATACCCAAACATTAAAAAATTAAATTTGATTCAAATTCCTTACAGCTTACGTAAGGAACTGTTCAATTTATATATGTAATTTAAAAAAATATATATCATTATCTAGTTAGTTCCGGTCTGAAAACACAATACTCTAAATGTTTACTTTTATCCGCAAAAGGGGACCTTCTGCGCGTGCTATGAGTAGACAGAAAAGACAGCTGGATATCATTATCCTTTCATAAAAATAAGAAGGATATAATGTAAAGTTGTGTGCTTTGTTGGTGGTAAGTCTACTAACTTTGAGTATAAAATTGCACGGAAAAATTATTTCAATTCATGAGGATGTGTACAGAATCTTGAACTTCGTCAACTTCGTGTAGCAGTGCTATGGAGTTGTGTTACCTGTGCGCATATGGCTACGACCAAAAATTCCCAATATGAATGCCATTTTAATCCAGACTTTATGTCTGCATTTGTAAGGACTTTACTCATATACGACTATATGTTACTTTTACATTTCAAAGCCATCTTAGAATATTGTAGCAGAGAAGAAACGATCGACTTTGTGCGTTGTGCAGTCACGTGAATCGCGTAGAATTTGTGCAAAACTTTTAAATTGTTCAGCATCATGCCGGTCGTTCGGTCGCTTTGCCTTCAACTTTAGTATGCACAATTTGGCTCTCTATGTGTCATTATTATGGAATTTTTGCATCACTTAGCAGAGCAGAGATATGTAACCATATCCAGTAAATATATAACTGTTCTTATAATGAGAGTGAAGTGGTTTTCGCATGATTTCGATCAGCAGGACTTTTAGACTTTTGATTACATTTACACACAATTCGGCATTTGGAATTCATTGCCTTTAACACTCCTAAGTGGTAACATCTTCAACTAATCTGATCTTTTTTATTTGTTCAATTGCAGATTCTAAGAGACATCCGACAAGGGCTTTTGCAGATGAGTCGTGAAGGACGAATAGGTAACGTTAGATAATAAAATAAAATAATATCCTTATCCCTACTTATTACTTCAGTTATTCGATCGTGTTTAGCGATCTGAATGATTTTACTCTCAGAGCTTTGACAAGAAACTCACTTCACTTCCTAACGAGTGCAGAAACAAATTTTCAGTCATTGCTTCTCCTCGGTATTGAATTGTGTATGAATGAATTTTTCCTGTGTGCCGGTGCGGTGCACGCGTCCCGATTGTGGCAATCAATGGAAACTCACTACTAACTACTACTACTGCGAATGCTGCAGGGTGAAAACTTTTGCCGTCACTGGTGCGATTGCAACGTATCGTTCGCATTGTGCTGCGGTAGTACGGGTATCATTTTCTATTTATACGCATTTCTTATACTAGTACTCACTTGAATGGAAAAACTTGAATGTCAATTGAATAGTATTGCTTCCAGGCAGTTGCCTGCATTGTGCTGACTGCACTAAATTGAGTTGCTGCCGTCCTCATCGTAGTATGTCGTCCAGCAAAAATTGATGATTCAACTAACCCTCGCAATATAAATTCATTGTATGGCATTGGAATTTTATTTGCTTCTTCGTTTTCTGACTTTCTCTTACTTTTATCCTTAATTCAGAAGTTACTGTTGTTATTATTTTTATTTTGATTTTTATTTTCTCCAGATGACACGTACATGTATGACGATGCAGTTCGCGGTGCAGCATATGGCATGGGTGGCATTCACCATCAGGGACATTGGTACGATGAGCCACCATATGAAAGTGATCCGGATGATTTTCTGATGTCTGGAATCAACTGCGGTCCTGCGGCTACAATTCAGGTAATCATCACCGTTGAAATTTGTTGTCTTTATCGCTATTTTTTCGATTCGTTTCGTTTCGTTGATTTAACAAGTATTTTCTGTTATGAGGATATGGGTCTTTGGGTCTTTTTACAAATTGCGAAAGAATTGTTTATGTCCCAATATACGTTAGAAAACGAATATGTACTTCTAGAATGTGATCCATGTATCTGTATCGTATTCCTATTCTTATACAGAAAATCTAGTTTGCCTAATGGAATCGTTATGTTAGATACATATATATGCGTTACGGTAACTAATGTTAGCAGCTTTACTTTAACCACTCCCAGAGTATAGGACAACAACCAGTTCTTTCCATCTCTCTTTGCTAGCATAACGATACCTTAGCTGTGGCAACGACAGAGCTTCCGTTAACGCAGTTTACCTCCATGCTGTTCTAGGCCTATCTACTATGTAGAAACGAAATTTGCATTAATCTGCTTTAAGCCTTGAAATTTAAACTTCTGTCGAACGCTTTGCACTTTGGGGATTCTTCTTGTAGAACCAAATTTACATTAATCTGCTTTAGGCCTTGAAATCTAAACGTCTGTCGAAAGCTTTTCCCTTAGAGGATTCCATTCGAACCACTGCTTCGGTATATTGTCGTGGGGTTTCCATAGTGTGTGTCCAATCCGGTGACGTTTCCTTTGCTTTATGTCCACATCCCTATTTTGTTGGTCTAGTCTTAAGCCACAGTTAATTTTTGTAAATCGTTTGTGGCCACCGTTTGTGGCCACCGAGTCTTAATGCTTAAATTTCGTTACCTCTTCTATGATCTCCTGTCTCAGAAGAACCTGCTGTTGTTCATTTCGGCCAGTGTGCATTATTTTTATCTTTTTGCCGTTAATCCTTAAGCCATCAGTCACCTCTCTATTTTGGTGCAGCGATTGACACATTCGGCTTGGGGCACGAGTACTGTTTACCAGGAAACAAATATCGTCAGCGTAGTCTAATTGGCTTAGCTTATAAAACGGATTACATTGGATACCAAGTGCTTCGTTTGTATCCGGTGACAAAACATCTCCTTGTCTTACTTCTTATAGCTCTTTAAAGGCATCGGAAAGCTGAGTATTGTACAAAATGAAGCTCCTGGCGTCGTTGCACACAATTTTGACAGGAATGCTTCTAATACGAAGCGATCTCCAGATACAATTGCGACTAACACGATCGAAGGCCTTCTCAAAGTTGACCATCATCAGGCACAGCAGTGATTAGAACTCGGCTGATAATTCCACAATCATTCGCAAGATGGTGATGGGATCGAAGTAAGATCTACCGCTGCGAAAACCCGCTTTATGTCTCTTGAGGAAAGACTCGATGCTGGACTATTCGCTGAAGGATAATATTTGCCGTTTATTTTGGGAAGATAGACAAAACGGTGATACCGCGCTAGTTATTCCATTTTATTCTTGAGATCGCCTTTCTTTGGTAACCTGATAATAACTGCACCCTTCCATTCTCTGGAAATAGTTTTGTTTTGAACAAGACTGAATAAGTGGAAACCAGAAGTGCTTTTATGAACTCGACAGAATTGCCATCCCATCTAGCAGCCTACTTCTTTTAAGAAGTGGGATCGTAGTTATTATCTCTGCAATTCTTGAAGGGCTGATGTCAATGCCCATGGAAGACCTACGTATGTCCAGTAATTGAAGACTTGCATTTTTTCTCTGCTCTGCAGAAAATGAAATCCAAGAAATAGGTAACTCTATGCAGGCCCCAAAAACCAATGTGAAGTGTTTGGAATAACAGCATTTTGTTTGAAGTGCCCTCTAAGCGTAAACTTCATCAGAAACTGCTTTGAATTTGTTTTTTCAAAACTCTCCGTTTTGACGAATAAGGCGAGAAATGGATGAATATCAAAATTTGCTTCAAATCTTGGTCGTATAACTAGGCCGTTTGACAAGAGATGAACATTAAAAAGTATACAAAACGTGCTATGGTAAAAAACTTCCATTGCAGTTTGCGCCAAAAGAAGGTGGGACCGTAAAACTGTATTGTTCTATAATTTGCTGAAGGATAACAAAACTATTTATGCTTATCATTATTCTTTATTCTTTGAATACACAAATTAATCGTTAATGACCATCTTGGGCTAACAAAATATTTCATCACGACATTGCTAGACCACATTGCACATTGTAAGATGTAACTGCCTTTTCGTGTACACCACATCATCCAAAAGCTACATGTAACAGTGCATAAACTGGCTGTCTGTAAGGGTACTGCAAAATATATGGTTGTACAGAGTAAAGACACCGTCATCTCAAGAAGGTATTTTTGCAATAGGAAAGCAATTCGAGACCGACATTTTTCGTTTTGTTGTGTTTCTAAGTGAAGCCTCTCAACTTTAATTATTAAATTACATATTTATAAGAACGAATGCACGAGCTCCTTAAAAAACCACCGAATATGTTAAAAAATTCGAATCATAATTACACAGAGATATCCGAGAACCTAACCAGTTTACATGTAAAAAACTTTTCTACATCATACTATCATCTAAACCTACGTTTCGTTTCAATTCGTTTAACATTCCCCATTCACGCAAATCACATTTCCATTTGACAAATTTTTTTTCAACAAAACTCACATCTACTTAATAATAAAGTATATTTTCCATTTTCTTGTAAAAAAAATACATTACAGCACTTATGTAAATTTTTATCCAAATATCCAAACATCAGCATCCACATAGTTTGCACCTTTAGGAAAAAACTACTTTATACAAATCTTAAACACATTTGCATTTTGTGGTCCTTACGAACACACATTTGCTGGAAAAATGTCCTCTTGAAAAACATCTTCGACTACACTACTACTACACTAAAATTGAACATAAAAAAAAAGCAAGCAATAGTGCTTAAGAGCCACCAGCAACAGCATGAAAGGGTCTCCATTGAGTGGCATAACTCGCGCGTATATTCCTGTTTTTAACCAAAGCCAAAGACTTGGAATACATTTTATAAAACTACAAAAAGATTTTTGTTAAAAATGACGACTGTCGGTGGAATCAAGAAAATGTAGTCACTTCAATGAACTTGAACGGAAATCGAAGACACTGCAGCTCATTGATAGACGAACGAACGGATAGCTGACTTTTCCTTAAAGCGCTTGTGACTTTGCGTTATTATTGATGGGTTGTTAGAGGAGGATTATCAAATCAGACAACCGCACTAGGGTCAAAAGCACACACACCCACATTTTCCATTAAATTCTTTACGACTCCAGTTAAACAAAAAGGATTTCTTTGAATGCGTCCAAGTCTGTGCGCCGTGTGCAACATTTATTTCACTCAATGAAGAAAATTGTAATACCATTACGAAGGGAAAATCTTGCGATATTCTTTTTATCGGTCGATTCGAATAGGAGTCCTTGCCATTGCAAAACTTCCTCTCAGGACTTTCTTAGTCTATTGACGAGAACTTACAAGAAATCCATCGGATTTGTTTGTGTAACATTGAATCGTGGGGTAAAATCGCTGAAGCAGGCAGCTAGACAAAAAAAAACTCCATCCCTTATGGTGCGGCAAAAAATACTCGTACACTCGTAATTTGTTAAGTTACTCAGAAGTCATCTCATAAATCACTTCATTCTTGTACTCTTTTCTATGTATTTGTGTTATTTTTTCTCCTTCTTCTTCTTCTTCTTCGATTTGTAGCTGCAACCTCCGACCAACTCATCTTAATGGGCACTTTACGTGTTTTTGCTGCACCAATTTCTATCATTTTGTGCAGATATTATTTGTGTGAAAACTTTTGAGTTTTTCTTTGCCGGATGGTGCAGAGCTGGTATATCAACCCTCTTCGATTTAATGCTCAAATCGAAGGATGCCATTCGGTTATATTCATTAAGAGTATTTATTGATTTATCCTATGACCTCGCATTCAGTTCGTTAACAAAACAAGTTCATAAACTTCTTAAAAGGTTCCGGTCGTAGAGGTTTCCGTCGTTGCATATTTACTAGTACTCGGTCGGGAGCCTTAGTTACCCTTATTGGTACATAATTCACTCTCCGATACTATTTGTTAGATTTTTTTTACTTATGTTTGGATGTTGAAATTAAGTTCATCTACATATCTATCTGTTGTGATCAGAAAAAAATTATTTACGCACGTTTTTCCTGTATATCGTGTGACAACAGTGGGACACATTTCTTATACGTTGTCTTAAAATTAAATTTTAATGATAACGAAAATAATTTCATTTCCTACGAGTATTAATATAATTACAATTATACATTGTCACTGTCACTGAAAAAATAAGATCTATAAGGAATCTAATAAAGACTCTTTTTAAAAGTAACTAAAACGCACATTGACACATTTTCGTTTTTATTTTGCTCAGCTAGTGATCGGAGTGGCTAGCAAGGAGTTCTTTGTACTTTGTTGTCGATTCTTTGATCGAACAAATTGGTAAATAGACATACACGTATAAGTTTATGTAAATACATTATCCACCTCTTCTTCTCTCATGCAACAAATCCCTCAGGGCTACGTTTATAAATCTGCAGAATCTGCTCTGAATCGATTGAATACCCAGTGTGGTAGAAATAGAAATTTTGTAAATCCGAGCAAAAGAACTGTGGTTTTGTTTCCTCGAAATCGTAAATTCGATGGTATTATTCCTACTGTACTTAAAGGCTTCACTCTCGAATCCAATCTCCACGGAAGTCAAATATCTAGCAGTAATTCTAGATTGCAAAATGAAGTAAAAGATGCAACTAACCATAGAATATCAAGAGCTCAGTTTGACTTTATTCTTTGTATAAAAGAGCATTTGGTAAATCATGAGGGCTGAGTCCGAAAATGATGCTCTGTTTGTACTTAACCATTGTAAGACCCATTCTTACCTATGCGGCAGTTGTCTGGTGGCTAAGCACTTGTCTGAAAATTGCTAAGAGGACAATAAACACATTGCAAACGAACGTCGGCTTGTGAATAACGGACGCAATACGTTCTACTTCGGCAGGTGCTCTCAACACATTGCTAAATCTGGCACCAATGTAAAGCTTGAAATAATTTATTTGTGTTCGAAGATTTATGAAGGCGAACAGGAGCACTCTTGGAACTCTCTAAATAGATTTCTGGAATGGCCGAATTCTTTTAGGAATATCTAGAACGAACTGTCGGAGCATGGTCGGTTTAATTACAGGGCAAAACGCGACTGAAAGTTATATGTGCAAATTGGAACTTATATTGGATCCAACATGTTAGTCCAGCCTGTTTTGCTTATTCGATGAACGTTTTGGGAAACAAATAATACCGTCCGAAGAAGTAGATCAAGTCCATCGCTATCCAAAGATAACGAAGAGATTTGAACAATGAACTCAATGGGAACCAGTATAATGGACCGACGGATTTTTTTTGGACTATCGCACCTTTTCATCCGATGGAAGCCATAGAGAACTACACATTTAACCAAGAGCTGAACACTTAATAACAATACTGAATCTTTGATTACCGAGATAATCAAAGAAAAATAATTTGTACACGAAATTCTTAAGCATTATTCAATCAACTGCTAATGAATCGTATAGTACACTTATTCTTTTATTTCTTTTTTTATTTATTCTCCTATTAATTAATTATTTATTGGCTTATTTCCTTCAAACAAGTCCAACTTTACCCATTATGTAGAAAGTACACCATTTCAGTAGTCGTCATGAGTTGCTAAATGGCCAGCTAATGATCAATGGCCAATGACCGACGACCACACTGTGCTGCAGCGACAAGCATAGACGAAGTTATAAATAATATGGTCTCGGTAGCAGATTTTATCACAGCGGTGCTGATTAAATCAGGAGGTCCCGCACTAAACGATCCAATTCATAAGCTAATAGTGCAAGTATGGGTGGAAGCGGCGATGCTAAAAGACTGGCGAATAGGTACTCAACAACGTTATAAAACGATAATTGCTGGACGCGGTTATATATCTCCCTTCTTATGTGTTGTGCTTATATACCTTTAACGTTGGTGAGTACCGGTTTAAAGATTTTCTCCTATATCTTTCATGATAGGATAGCTCCATATGCTTAAGTCATCATTCACTATATTGGCTTCGGAATCGGGACTGGTGGAGAGAGTTTTTGCCAGAGGCCAGGAACGGAACCCGGTTGAAGAGCCAAATATAATGATGAAAGGAGCCAGTATTTATTGTACCGATTTGTCAGCCCGAAGGTTAAAGCAAGGATCATTTTTTCCAACAGGTGCTGTAGTGCTGTGCAGAATCTGTATGCAATTGACAGGTAGAGTTCTCATTCTCTTCTCGGAGTGTCAAACTACGACACTCAAATGCTACAATTGGGCACGCGTAATTGGGTTTTTAGCCTTACAATGCTCGGCTATAAACTTGGCACAGCGGGAATTAAGGAAAATGAAGAGAAAATGAGATATGTCTATGAGCTCGTGCTTTAAATGCCTGTGAATATTTTTGTCATATTTAAATCGCTAAAAGAATGGACAGTGAAAAAAAGCTTACGAGACCATCTTGGAAAGAAAAAATCCTTCAGTTCTGGCAAGTAGGTTAGGTTAGGTTGCGGTGGCAGCTAATACTCACTTAGAATATTCGCGGTCCTTTGTGTTACCACAGGATCTTATACCTTTCCCCTTTTCAGAAGATCCATTCAGAGCTCTTAATGAATCGAAGTATATCTCGCACTTTGTCGTTTTTGAGATCTGATAGGTTATTCATTATCCGCTTACCCAAGTGTTTGTTTCTATGCATTAGTGCCAGACATGAGTAAAGTAGATGTTCTATTGTCTCTTTCTCCTCCTCGTCCATGCAACTTCTGCAGTAGTCATTATATTCGACACCCATCCTTCTCGCCTGTTTCCCTAGAAGGCAGTGTCCTGTCATTTTCCCTACAACCGTTCTTAGTTCACGTCTTTGTCGGGAAATAAACGCAGTTGAGCGCTTCAAGACCAGCTTCTGCCAGACCTGTCTTGAAATATTGCAAGTGTCAGTTTTTTCCCACCTTAGATTTGTTATTGTTTCTGCCTCTTTTCGAAGCTCAAATTTCAGTGTCGCGATAGGACTCCCTACCTCCGCCCTTTCCGGTAGCAGGTGGTGAGTCGTACCACGTCTAGCTAACTCGTCCGCCCTGCAGTTCCCCTAAATATCCGTGTGGGCCGGGACCCATATGATCTGTCATGTGACTGTCCACATAATCAGGTAGATGGACATAGATGCTTACTTTCAGCTTGTAACGAATCACAAGTTATACGCCAAAATAAATATAATTAGTGTAGTGCACAAAGATGAAGCATCTAATAAAAGACAATGAAAACCAGTAAAGACACTCTTGATTTCGATGGTTTATGGTGAGGAGTAAGAGAAAAGCTGATTGGTGAAATTACTGCACGTTGACGTAGATTCAACAAAATATGAATATGTATTTAGAAAATTGTCTTTTTAGTTCTTATCATATCCTTACAAGTAATCTAAACTGTAGTGTCTTTGAATTTTAAATTCCTAACGCGAATAAAAACCAAGCACGAAAAACAGTATTAGATAACCTTCCTGGAGGTTAATTACGGAAAGAGGTTCTTGAACACAAAATGATACTGAATACAAATTAAATTAAATTGGTATGAGTGTCAGAAGCTGTCAGCGTTTAAAGTACGAGATTAGAAAATTTACTGTAAATAGGATTTCCAACATTTAAAACCCTAACACAATTTTCATCGATATCAACCCACTGTCCAATAGCACATCTTACAAGAATTAATCAAACAAAGCTTTGTAAAGCTACAAAAAACCGACACTAAACGTGTAGCAAAGTTTAATCGAACTTCTTCCTGTTGCGATACGAGAGATACAAGCAAAGGTGCTGAATGTATCCTTTCGGCAAGTTTTCTTATGAATGCGTTGTTGGTCGAAAATAGTTTGGCAATCATGAAGCGTTCGGTTTATAAAATCAGACGCCCTGCAATAGGTTACTCACCTCAGCCGCATCACGACCGTCTGCGTATGACCCACACGACTGTATGAGTGGAGTACGTGCGGATGGCGTTTATCAAATAACTTTTAGCTCGAGGCTGTTTTGTTCCAGTCGTGTTCCAGGATGAGTGTGATTGTGCTCTTGTTCGTGTGTTTTTTCTAGAGCTTATTTATGTTGTTTATTTTATTTTTATTATAAGAGAAATATTTTCTTGTTAGTTGCCCCGCCGCGCCGTTCCCACAACTTTTCGGAACTTTCTGTCTTCACTCGATGCTGAGGTTTCAAAACATTTAGCTCGTGGTGTGAATGTTGGCAAATAAAATTGGAGTTATACAGTTTTGATTGTTCGTGTGTCGAGGGGTGCAAGGCGATGTTGGTACACTTTTGACTTTTCCGATTATTTGCGGTTCACTATTCGATTTGGTGGAATGAAGACACACATCCATAAATGTGGTTTTTGCAAGGACTAACATCGGAAAACACAACTTCGGAATAATTTTCCTTTTTTTTGTGGATTTCTTTGTCGGTCTCGAAGGATACGAATATTTTAAGATTTTGTTTGCATACTAAATTCATTTAAGGAAATATTTTATGAGATTGGGGTTGTTGTTATAAGTATTCGCCAGGATTTACCAAATAAGAAGTCAAATTCGAATCTTGTTTGCTTGTGTTTTTGTTGTTTTTCTTTTCATTCTAAATCTTGCAAGCATTTATGAGACTTTTTCTGTACTTTACTGTAAATTTCCTTACTGTTAACTGAAATAAGGATTTTAAGTTTCAATAATTCCACCAAATGTAAATTGTCTGTCTACCACACTTTAATTATTGTTTCCGGGCTAAGGCCCTCTCTTTCGTGCTGCCAATTTCATTGATAAGATTGATATTTGTATCTCGTTTTTTTTCTTTGCCGCTATTATTTGAGTAATGTAGTATTTAGAGTAAACAAAATGTTTTAAGACTGTCTGAGATGTTATAAATTAATCCGTTTGCCCTCGCCTATCACATAAAAAAACTAACAAAACTTCTCTCATATCCTGATTGATGCAACTTTTCCATATGCTGCTTTTAGGTCTTGAACTTAACAGTTTATAGATAAACTGATATTTTGAGAAAAACTCCTAGTAATTTGGGTTACTTGTCGTGAAAAATAGAAATGGAAAAATGACCCAAATATAAAATATCCAACTAACCCACCTCTATAACCATAGAAATGTGAAGAGAATGATATCAAAATCCACTCAAATCAAATCTCAACAGCAACATCATCAACATCAGGAAATGCTTCCTTCCCATTTGTGTTCACTGCCAATATGTCAATCCATCCACCTGATTCACTCACAATTCCATTACATTTACACGCTTTTTTGCATTCATTGTTGAAACAAATTTTTTATGAAAATGGTTTTTTTTTTCCTTCTCCTTTTCATTTTCAGGGTGGACGTGTGCGTTTCACATCGAATCGTGAGAGTACGGGTGTGATTTCATTAAGATCGGCCGGTGATATATCGCTGCCACAAAGAGGACCACCACGACGAGGTCTTATCGTGCCACAACAGCCACCTAATCCGCCAACAATAATACCGTTAACACATGCCAGGTAAGTGAATCAAGTGATCAAGTGAGCAATTCATTCAATCAGCAGCACCACATTCGAACTTTATTGAACAACAATGAGAATCCATTATTTGTATGAGGTCGTGTGGGTAGGTTGGATAAGTATTACCACTTAGTTTTTCCAATTCGTTTTTATTCCTTTTTGCTTCAACAAAAATACCAAAAAATTAAGAGAATACAATAAAAAGCTAACGATAAACTGCATTGGTATGGCCCAAAATACTCGATATCCTTAAAATGCTACGAAATTTTTAGGCTTTCTAAAATGGTGCAAAAAGTATTCCAGTTTTATTGGACTGGTAAACATTTTTATAGATAGTTCTTGAGTATACAGTCATATGATGTCATGATTGTTTGCAAACTCATTGGTTTCACGTCAATTTACTCGTCAGCCACAGGTATTCAAGATTTATGTTTTTTGGTGGGTGTTGTTTCTCTTCACCATAATCTTAATCTTAACAGCCTAAAAGTATGCTTAAGTAACTTAAAATGTTCGTTAAAATGAGTTATGTTAAATGTTATATAAATATTATCTTTAACAGGTATAAGAATGCCTTTGCGAGCTGCTGTCGATACGTATGAACGACACAAGTAGAATATGCAAGTACATGCTTGATACTTTTGTTGCGATAGTAAATACCTTTGCCATCGATAATTTTGATTGCGATACTACTTACTACTACTACTTGACATCGGAAAAAAGTATATCGATCAAATAGAAGTTTCGTATTAAGTTGATTCATCTTTAAAAAAAAATTCATCGACTACCGAATCTGATACCAAAGTCCCAAAAACGTTTTACTCAGAACTGAACCACAGATTTCAAGCGGCTTTGAAAACATCGCATGGAACTTGTCATCATACGGCGTCTGTTTATTTGTCTTCCACTGCTTCTAATTTAAAATCTAATCCACAAAAAGAGTGGAAATATACGAAGGCAATGTTTCCTTTTTTTATATAAATGTATCATACCATGCTTGTAATGACGGTGATGACACCACCAGTCAGAGTAATGTTTTCACGAAAATGTAAATAAAATTCTTTTATCTGACTGTAAATACATACTCGTATATAGAGAGCTTTGCATTGAATTGCAATATAATTAAGAAATTCTGTACTAAAAATCATGACATACAACCAGGCTGAGTAATAATAAGGCCACAGCGCCATCCGTAGACTACTAGAATGAAGATCATACTTCATACCAGTAAATATTGTTTATCAATAGTAAAATAAGTAATTGTTATACGCGTAAAGTGTGTACATGCTTGTACATAAAATTTTTAACTCATTTGTACTTGCCATATGGTGAGTTGTAAATGAGGAACTTATCAGATTGATCTAGCGCACTCTTGGTTGTTCAAATAGAAAACAGTAAAAACGATTATAACTTTTGTGAAGCATACTATAAATAGCACGAAGTTCTATGACAGTTTATCAATTGTTATTTGGAATTAAACCAGTTGGGAAGTACTTGCCAGCAGATAGAGCTAGCACCTAATAGAATAGTAGTTAAACATAAGTGTTATAAGTGAATTAGTCATCACCAGTGTAAATTTGTGAACTTTTACTATTTTTGCTTTTTTTGGTAATTGGTGAATTAATAAACACATGTTGTGTTTTGATTTGCAAAATCCTCTGTAAACGAAAGCTTAAATTTCGTAGAAAAATTAACCTTGCTACTGTACAGGTTATAATAATATTGGCGCGACAGACCATGCGGTCCAAGGCCTGACTTCTCGCAACCATTTGTGTTGAGCATGCATATTTTTGCACACAAATGGAGGGACCTACAATTTAATGCCGGGTCCGAACGGCGAATTGAGAAGCTCTCAGTGTCAAGTTATTACTCTCGGACGTTTGTCAAACTTTCGCGAGAGGTGGGACACCGTGAAAAATACGTTGGTGTTACTGGGATTCGAATCATGAACCCCCTGCTCAGCAGTCCATGCTTCACTTGTTTTTGTTATTAAAAGGAAGCACTAACTGCCATATGACCATAAAAGGGGTCAGCCAACATAAAATTTTTGCTTGAAAATATCGTCTTTTTCATAATTTTTGTAATTAAGTCTGCTGTTGAAGGATGTTGAGTATGTATCTTAAAATACATGAATATCGCTGTAGTTTTGGTACGTTCAATTATGTTCTCTTTTCATTCAAGGAATGATAGAAATTTTGATAGTTATTTGCAAATAAACTAAGGGCAGTTTTTTCTTTCTCTCATTTCTTACTTTTTTCTCAATTTTATGTATTCAAAGCTAATAAAAACATAACGATAGTTGGTTTCGTAACAAGTACTGTGATCTGACAGAAAGGCAGGATATATTCAAATCCTGGAGAGTATATTCTCTTAAATTCATCCGACAAAAAAGCTATAAAGCTGAACTTTGGCCGAACATTTCTGTTCGGTTCAAGCGATATATTTATCAATTTAATTGCATTTTAACATTCTTATCTTTTAAAGTATTAACCCAATAATAATTTGAAAATATTTTGGTGCCAATTGATGCAGAAGTTATATTTTCTAGTAGGCGACGATCCAATCTCGAGTGCATGAAAAGGATATTCAACATATGAAAAGTGTATCTTTTTTATGTCATTGTCTGTCTAGCTGTGTGAGAACTTGATTGAGTTAGAACGTCAACATATTAATGTTTTGCCGCAGATAATATAACGAAAAAAAGGAAAAGGAATGTTGAATTGATGATTTATTGTTATTTATTTTTTTGTGTGGCAGTGTAGTATAGATTGAGATGGCTGTGGGTTAAGCTGTGAAGTTGGCCGGTCGTTTGGCCAGGCAAGATAACAACGTCACAAAGTTTAATCCTTTTTTTTTTGTCTATTTTCCTTCTTTGCTACCTTCGGCTGGTCAAGTCAAGTGCTTGTTTTTCTTTTTGATGATGGGATGAGAAAACTTTTTCAATAGACACTTTTACGGCATAATAAAAGGATAACAGTTCTTTCGAAAGCATTAAAGGATAATCATTCTTTCAAAAGCATTCCCCATAGAATATCTAGTTAGATAGGTGAACAAGATAAAGATCGGTGGTTGTATTTGTTGTGGCATTGTAGTTGTTTTGTAAAAGTTAACTCATTTTTACACAGAAAACTCTTTCTTCCCTAAGTTAAGGGAAACTTTGTTATTACTTAGAAAGTGCTGTTTATTTTTTTTCTTCTATTAATTGGATTCTCAATGTTGTTACTGTCGGTGTGATTAGGATGAAGATAAAGCAAAAAAGAAAAGTTAATATTCTTTACAAGTAAACGAGAAAAAAAAGTTAATTATTTTCTTCCATTTGTGTTCTTGCAGATCTCATGACCGAGAAAGCGGAGACTATGCCGGCTCAACATCAGACATGCAGAGTGTTACCTCACGCCTCAGTACGGTTTCGGTAAGTACCTGACTAGGTTAAAAGGTTAAAATATTAATAGCTGTGCAGATTGACCTCTCTTCGAGAAATGGCTGTCTGCAGGCAGTAATTATGCTGAATTCAGTGATGCTTTAAATGCTGAATAGGATCGATCAATTGTGAGCAATGTTGCAAAGAATTTAGAATGACGGATTTCTTTTAAAGAAGCTTAACTATTATTGGCGATGAAGCTTTATTCTTGTCTATTGCATTTGTGGTATCATCATTTTGTTATACAGCCAGGGTCCGTTCCTGGCTTCCTGTATGATAAAATAATTATATTTTATACTAAATTTGTTTTACTCAGAAAAGATCCAAGAAAGAAACAAACAGGTTAAGTACTGCATCTACTGAGTTATTCAGGGTTCCTTGGGCATGTATTTTTTTTTGACGTCATCAAGCTCGTTAGTCATCAGAAAGGACCACAAAAGTGATCCTATTCTTTCAGAGAATACCACTCATACTCTGCTTTCGTTGAGAAGATGGTCCAGAATCTCCTCCAATTCTTGCTCCAACCTCTTCTTGCCCTAAGTTCTTCTAAGTGTCCTTTCGGTCAGGAATTTCCCGTTAAAGATTCTTACATTACTTCTGCTTAGTCACAGTACTAAGCGAGACCTTTATGGAGTTGTAATTTTCCAACATTTCAAGGCAGATTTTTCGATCTTACGATGGTAGCTGTTTTTTCTGCAGATGTCCTCCTGCATTATAAGGCAACTCATACCACAGAACGATCTTGCCCCAACAAGCGGAGTTTCTGTCCACTTGGACACGCAGCTTCGTTGCTTACTACACTCAGTATAGACTTACTTTATTGTCCTCGCCAATTCTGTTCAGTCTTGTTATGATGTATGTTTGATTGTCTGTCCGTCGAGATCATTATTCTTTGGCTCTTTTCCATTGCGTCAGAGAATCTGCTTCTTGGCCAATTATAAAAGTTTGTTGCATAAAAACTTTCAACACTATGTTATGAAATTAATAGTAAAGCAAAAGTGAGTGCTTTCTATTACTCCACTTTATGGTTTTGTGCCAATGCCAAATGGCATTGTGTTTGTTAATATAACAGATTTTTTTCTAATACCAAATTACACAAGTAAACCAATTGTTAAACGAAAAAAAAATGGTAAATTGCCCGAAATAAAATAACTATTTGTGCGCGCCACCCATCCAAGCAACTAAATGGCGGGTAGTAAATGTGTGTTCGCCAGGACCACGGAATCGTTCAGGAAACAGCTCAACGGACAATGCGCTTACGATAATGTTGTAGATGTTGCGTGTGCTTTTTTTTATTGCATATAGCCAAACAACACACATCGATTGTACATTCCGCACAATCGCACAATAATGTGCTCAATTTCGTTGTGTTCCTGGGAACAGCGCTATTATGTGACACGTGTGCGTTCAGCTTTATTTTAAATTGTTTTTACACACAAACACACACGTAAAGACAAGTACTACTATTCTTAAATGGAAGCATTGAATTAAACAATGAACAATTTAGTTGAACAGCAATAAGCCGAAATGTGTTAAATTTTTTGTTACAATTTTGTTCAATTGTACAAACAAAATGGTGTAGTGGTAAAGTTTTTCTCTACCAATTGGTCTTCTCTTAGCTACAGTTGTGTATATGGGATAGGAAAAAAACCTTGCCCAAATGTACTGAAATGCCAATCGCAAATTGCACTATCACGTATAGTTTTAGTTTCGACATTTCTCGTATTTTCTCGAAGCCCGCAATTCGAAAGCAATTACTTCGAGCAGGACGTGATGTTTTCCATTTCAATGAGAGACTCGTACAACATTTTGTGTTTCATTTAAATATTGGTGTCAAAAAATGCACATTTTTGTTTTATTTTTTTTTTACACTTGACTTAGATTATTTGGACTTAATGCGTTGCATAAGGGATTTTCAGAGGAGATCTCTTGTCTATAAAAGCAAAAAGTTTTGTAGTTTTTCACAAAATATTCATACTATTTATTCATTCTTATTTTTTTGTTCTTTCTTAAGTTTTTTCAGAGTTAAGTTAAATAATTTTAGCTTTTCTTCGGAGTAGGGAATGACTTTTCAGTGTGGTTTTAACATTGCATTTTGCAAAAATCAGAGTGTTTGAATAGCAAATGTCAATTTTAAAAGTGGAAAAAATTCTTAAACCTTAACCGTCTTTCAACTTCGTTCGATCTTCATTTATTGAAAAACAATACCAATCCCGTAAATAACTAATCCCTTAACCAGCTTTGTATGCTGATCATAAATAACTTTTGTAAGTTTGGTAGCAGGGTCAATATTGCGTAGATTTCTCACTCCATGATATTTGACAAATCAGTATTTTTCTTTAACAACAGACTCTCAAAAAGTTACTGGCTCTTCTTTCCTTTTTGTATAATGAAAACACGCTTAAAGAATTTGCACCCTTATACCAAAGATAATAAATACCTATTTGTTTCACCCTTATTGACAGATGTTATGTTCAGAAATTTCGGCTTTCTATATATAGCTTTAATTTCCTTTAAATCTCAAAAGATCGTTCCACTAAAATCAAACCCAATCATAAAACTCATGTGAGCTTTTAGAGAAATCTTATATTGAAAGTTTCAAGTTGAAGTTTAATTTGATGTTGTGTTCGAAATTCTAACTCATTAGAGATGACAGATCTGTCTACTCTAATAAATCGATTTGCCTCAAATGAATGCATGGGCATGCGATATCTGTATAATATATTATCTGTAGTTATACCTTTGGCAGACTAGCATACTTAAACTAGTTTATCGTTTGTAGTCTATCAAATAAAGGTTGAGGGTGACAGATTAAATTTTATTCACGGTTAGTTTACATTATTATTATAATTATTTTTGTTGGGCTGGTAAGCCTTGTGCACTGCGACCTTAAGGCATCCCAGACGTCTGCCACATTATCTGATGGCTTAGTCCTTTTATGAATGCCAATATATCTGCCAGGTCGACAGGTCTGGCATTCTGCCATAGAACTGTGTGTGTGCCTTGAGGTATTGAAGTCTTTTTCAGGTGAGGGCATCACTTATAAAAAGTATGTGCTCTGGCGTCTCTTCTACCTCGCCGCTGTTTGGGATTTCCCCATTTAGGTTAATTGGCCATCAAATAAGCCATGTCGCATCATGTACCAGACAAGGGATCTGAGTGTATATCGGTTTAACTTGATTGCTTTGTTTGTGTTTTTAATGTTGTATTTGAAAAGCTTTTTGGTTTGTTTCATCGTAGTTGAAATATTCCCAATCAGCCTCGATGGCGTTATTTACTCACTCTTTTATCTTGTTTTTGCTGTAGGCAATGGCTCAGGACCAGTGAAGGTCTCTTCCGCACCCCCCTTGCGCAGAGGTCTGCTGCCTCGTTCCTTTTAATGCCTGAATGGCCTGGAGACCACATCAGGATGACCTTGTTGGTTTTGGCCAGCTCGTTTAGGTGGCAGTAGCAGCTCCACGTTGTTCTTGAATTGAAAACTGGTTCTTTTGGCGCTTGCAGAGCGGCCTGGCTGTCGGAGCTCATATAGATCTCGGTTCTTCTATATTTTCTCTTAAGGTATTCTAAAGTCCAGGCTTCTAATGCTATTGTTTCTGCCTGGAAAACGGTTGTGGCCTAGAGATATTTGCAATGTGGGTCCGAATACTCCTGACCCTGTTCCTGTGTTTGTTTTAGATCCATCTGTCTACCAGATAGATGTATGATTGGGGAGGTTAGTTATGATATTTTCGACTTGATTACGGTCCGGTACTCTTACTAAGAAGTTCCTTCGGAAATTATTTGTTTTTATCATTCAGTCTGATTGGAGGACAGTTCCGCTATCCAAGTTAATTTTGGTGATGATGCTTGTATGTCCTGATCTATTAACTTTGAGTTGATTAGTTAACTTGAGTAAAATGGCTCTTGCACCGGCTTCGCTTTTGATGTGTAAGTGAAGTGGTGTGAGTCCTAGTAGTTTTTCTAGTGCTGCTGTTGGGCATGTCTTGATAGCACCTAATGCACTAAGACATATTAGGCTTTGAATTTTACTGAGTTTCGAGCGTGTCTTTCACTGCTCTGTTTTTGGCCACCATATCAGGGCTGCATATGTAAGCCTGGGTCTGATAATGCTTTGGTATAGCCATAGAGTAACTTGCGGGCTTACTCCCCACGTTTTACTGAACTTGCGTTGGCGAGTGAAGTAAGCTTTGTTAGCTTTGTTGGTGATGTATGTATGTTAGTTTTTGGTCAAACATGACCCCCAGGTATTTGGCTTCCGGCATTTTTTGGTGTATTTTGCCTTGGAATCTTAGGGAGGGAAGAGTTATTCTATTTCTTTTTGTGAAAACGGTGCATACTATTTTGTCTGTGTTGTTGTTCGTTTACCATTAGTTAGTTTACATTAAAGACTATAAATAGTTTTGTCAATACTATAATTGCTTAAATATTATGCATATGCTACAGTAAGAACTTATGTATTACTCCTCCTGCTGTCAAAATGGGTAAGATTATTAGTGGCAAGGATACTTTTCTAGATCAAGTTTTTAGAAGAGTTCTTAAAGTTGCGACCGACCACCGACCCAAAATTTCGGTAGTAATTTTTAATAATTTTCAATTGTTCGTCGTTCATTATCTTCATAATATAATCCATAATAAGAACATAAACCTTGATTGACGTTTTGACTTTGACAAATTATAAAAAAAGGTTAAGTGTGCGTTTGTTAATACAAACAAAATAAATACAAAAATACAAAGTTGTTATGTCCCTATTGAAAAACCCTTTATTTCCCCTTGCAGTGCATAACTAAGATTTCTTCTGGAAAAACAAACAATTTTCGAAGGATAAAGATTCATACGATTTAGTTATAAAAAAACAAATAAAACATGCTATCCAGAAACGTACAGTTGTACGTTAAAACTGCCAACTGGTCTACGTAACTCTTATTGTGTATTACGGAGATCTTCAAATGATCCGATTCTAATTGAATAAATCCCATTGTGTTTCGGTGTTGTGTTGCAATTTCGGATCGACTCCAAGTTTTTCCATTACTGATAATTTGTGCTGCGTAAACCAACGAGGGAAGAGTAGTGGACAAGGAAAGCAATTCCCATCTGTCGTCGTTATCGTCGTCATTTTCGTCATCGTAATCATCGTCAATCCGCAGCAGCACTAAATTGATTAAGTTCTTGGAAAAACAAAACTTTTTGCCAACTGGAAAGAAAAGTGAAAAGCTTTCAAGAGTTTTGTGTTGCTTTTCTTTCTTTTCCTCTGACTGGGCGCAAATTGGCAAACAGCAAAACTTTTGCATTTTACGGGATTTTTTCTTGGGCGTTTTGTTTTTTGCTGTTGTTGTCTTAATTCATCGTCATCATATTTTTGTTTATTTTTCTCTTTTCAGATCGGAACGAATAACTGCACAGCTCGATATCGCACCCTAAGTGGTGGTGGCATCGGGGAATCACCGTCCTTATCGCCAAGTCCATCATCCGATTACGAGGACATTGCAGCGACTCGGGGTCTTCCGCCGATTTTAGCGGCAAAAAGTAAAAAGAACAGCGGTTCACACAAAGGGACGACCATTAGCCAGAAGGCAACTGTACATCATGTAAGTTAATTATCATTTGTTGTTGTTGCGTTTGCTGTTGTTAGACAGTGAACGATCACAGGGGGCAGAGTACATAGCCTGTAAGTGAATCCTTTCATCAAAAGTTGAAGCTAATTTCAAACCGATTGAGCGGGGACTTTGGTTTGGATTTGAGTTAGTTCTTCTTCCGGCAAGAAACAAAATGCAAGGAAGCGAACCGATGCGATCCCGGAAATCCTCTAACGTTTATCCGACCAACTTTGCCGTCTTTCGTTTGTCTTCTTTCAAGCTCGGTACAATGTAGCCTACTAATCCACGTCAATTTGCTATTCATAGGAGGGTTTCTGTTTTTTCTTTGCTGTGTGATGCAATCAAGTGAAAGTCCATCCATGGGCGTTCGAAGGCGCTCTGGCGAAAATTAAAAACCTGAAGTTTCAAGGAGCATATAATCCTTCAGAAATGCGCTGTTAATCTGTTTAAAGTTAGGCCTCGTTAAACCAACTAGTTGTGGGACTTTGTCCAAAGTGAAAGCCAGCCGCTCATGGCTGATTAAAAACATTTTAGTGCCTTATGCTGCCTCCTGTTCTTGGCTTTACAGTTTGGGTCAAAGGATTAAACTTTATCCCAAAACAGAAGCTTATGTTCGCATTCATAGACACATATTTTAATTTTCCCATACATAGTTGCACCACATCTACGACATACAGCAGCTTCCTACTCATACCAAGTGCTGTACAGTCACCAAACTAATTTGCAGTTGAAATAAATTCACTCCTTTTCGACACTTTTATGACTTTGAAAGTGTTTGGTGGATGGCGGCGCCATGCGAGAAAGAAGGACGAATCCCATTTTCTTGCTCTGGCATTTTTAGATGAAACCGAAAAGTCCTTTTAGCAAGCTCTTCTCCACCTCTTGGCCAGGTCATCGTCATCATCCTTCTTGTTAATCCTTTCCTTTTCCATATCCAAGAGCTGCACGAGTACTCCTGCTGCTTTACCGTTAAAGTTTTAATGATTTAACGAAAACTTTCTCTCCTTTTGTTTCTTTCATTTTTTTTATCTATTTTCATTTTCATTCTCCTGCCTTGACATCAACAACAATAACAACAACAACAACAAACACAAACACTCTGTGTAGTCCAACGAAATGCGAAGCTCGCCAAAGGAAATTGGCGTATTTAATGAGAATGGAAGGAACTTTGTTGCCACAAAGGATACTTCAAGGGATTTCAGCAATTCCCAGGATAATACCGACCGAGGAAGTATGAGCGATCAGGCTTTCGCATGTTCAGCAAGTTCTGTCGAAAGTTTACCCAGTGCATCCGGTTCAAGTAAGTAGCAGTTGTACAGAATTCGTAGTTGTTGGTTGGTAGTTGGTTGTGGGTTGCTGTTGTCTACCGAAACTACCATCAGAATGAATTTTTAATGCGAGATTTGCTTATAATGATGGTAGACACAGACATCCATCCATTCTTTGTAATGTATAGCTAGTAACCGTAGCGTCTGATTGGCAATTGAGGAAACTTTTCTAATATTCCGATTCTTATCTTCTTTCTATCTCTCTCTCTCTCTCTCTCTCTCTGTCTCTTACACACACACAGGTACACAAGCTTTAGTTCGCCCTGGGAGCCCTCACAGTTCAATATCCACTGAGGACCGAACATCCTTAGTACCAATTTGTAAAGCCAAAGCACTTGTCGATAGCATGCCAAATCCTTATGATAAGGAAGCACTTAAGTTTAAGGTAAGCGTATAAGTAGCTGCAGTAGTTTTTTTTCTTTTGTGATTCTGTACAACTTGCTATGGAACTAACCGAGAATTACAGAAGAAAGGCCTTCTCGCTTCGCTCACAATATTAATTTCCTTTTTATTTTTGTTGTTATGCTACTCAGAAAGGTGACATCATTGATGTCCTCTCAATGAATGCCTCCGGCATCTGGAAGGGCCGATGTCTCGGCCGACTGGGACACTTTAAGTTCATTAATGTTGAAGTGCTGCCGGAACAAAGGATGAAGAATCTTAATAGCAAAAGTTTAGGTCGCCTTACAAACAGCAATGGCCCAAATTCGGTCGAAGATCTGCTTTTTCGTATTGGACTGAAGGAGTACACTTCAGTGTTTGTCCTGAATGGGTAAGTTTGATTATTTGGTTTACCTCTTGAGAATGGAATATATTTTTTAGTTCTACTCAAAAAGGCTTTAAGCGAAATGTGAGTGACTGTACGGTAAAGTCAAAGTATTAATGTCCTTTGGATCTTTTTAAAATTAGTTACATTAAGTTTATTTTTAAAATGAATTAACAGTAAATTTCTATTTCACTCTCGACAGTTACGAGGACTTGGAGCTTTTTAAGGAGCTGGAACCAGCTGATTTGGATTATCTTGGTATCGTTATACAGGATCATCGGGCAAAGTTGTTAACCGCTGTGCAACTGTTGCATGACATTGAGTGTAAGTTGTGTTTGTAATGTTCATTAAAGAGCATATTTCTGTAATTTACCACCAACCATATCCATCATGGCTTTGTTTCTTTTGCCCTCTTCACACAACAGGCTCCGATGGCGATATTGCCGGATCTAGTTCGGAGAACGACGAAGCCCGCCTGAATAACATCAATAAGAAGCATGGTTCATCACCATTTGGCAGACGACATTTCCCACGTGACTCTGGCTGCTATGAAGGATCACCGGTTCCATCATCACAGACTCCAACGCAAACAATCAATTCCACCGATGAGTCAAACAGTCTGGACGACGTGGTCACCAAATGCTCAACAGAGATCCTCAAGCGGGTCGAAAGTGCGCGCCGCCAAAAGGACATTCCACTCAAGGGACTTTCTTCGCGGGTCGGCAAGAAAGGCCTTCTGCTTGGCGGCAGCCTTATGGGCGATGAGACCCTGACACGTGGCGGCGGTCTCAGCGAGAAGTCAAGCGATTCCGGTGTGAGCAGCAGTTCGCTGTCATCGGGTCCAATGAAGAACAGCTCTTAACATTTGCCAACAATCCTCGCCCATGAACTAGTTGTTGGCGGTATTAGTGCTGGTGGTGTTGGTAGTGGTGGTGCCACGTCGCCAACAACCTCTGTTGGCGGTGGTGTGATTAGTGTTGGCACAGCCGGCAGTGCTTGTAACACCCTGCCGCACATGTCAGTCCCTCTATTGGGATCGGCGTCATCATCTGGCTGCAGCGTGACAAACAATTTAAATTTAAGTAGAAATTATATTATCCTTAGGAATCATCTGCGTAAAAATACTGTTTCGAATTTCAACGACGACAAGGATCAATAGCCCCGCCTCATGCGACTGGTTTTTCTGTGGAATTTCTTAATGTTTTAATTAATTATTGTTGATTGCACTTATAAGGCTCCTCAATTTG
The DNA here is from genome assembly GCA_947095585.1 of Nephrocerus scutellatus. Taxonomy (NCBI): domain Eukaryota; kingdom Metazoa; phylum Arthropoda; class Insecta; order Diptera; family Pipunculidae; genus Nephrocerus; species Nephrocerus scutellatus. The sequence goes on along the minus strand of OX352761.1, from coordinate 125,224,718 downwards.
ATGTGCATTTAGATGAGTGTGGATACTCGCATTCAGACTGTGGGCCAAATTGTTCCACTTCATTGTTCTGCATTCAATTTTAAATAAAATTATTAAGTAGGCGTGTATGATTTAACGAAGGAGATAAACAATTCACATTCACATAACATAAACGAAAAAAAATAATAATATAGATATATATATATAACAGGACATTTGTACATATTGCTGTGATTCTTTGAAAGAATGATTAAGTTCAAATGTACAGTGTAAAGATTGAGTCCGTGCTCCGGTGATGGAATCATACAATGGAATAAGGACAAACAAATTGCTTGTATATAAGAAGAAGAAGAAGATAAAAAGAAGAAAAATAAGAAACAGATTAATGGTAGTTTTAAAAAAAAAATAGGCATTTTGTGGGAACCGACACAAACGAAAATAATTAGAACTATTATACTTATATCTCTTTCCATTTGCTGGGTAGAGTTAGGATTTCTCTCTCGTGGTTTAGTTCTGACGTTCCAACTGTACACGGCGTACGATATAATTAGGTGTTCCATTTGCAAAGTTTTGCAACCGACACTGTAACTTTGCTACCCGCAGGCGATCGACGGGTAAGGTTTCGCTTACTACCATCAACATTTAATATCGCGTTCTTCAGCACTTCGGTACACAACAGATATCAGACATGACGATGATTGCAAACAAAATAAATTTCTGGTTTATGTGGATTTTCGTTCCATTTGTAAACCGTCCACCAAGGAAACTTTGACAGCTAAACCGCCGGTATTTTTTCAGATACGGTTTGTGCAATTTGGAAAGATCCATTAAAATGACAAAGAAACTGAGAAAGCATAGAAATAAAGGATACTCACTGGTTGGTGCTAAATTTGTAAAGAATTTTGGCAACAAGTGCGGTTTTAAGACGCTAAGGAAACTGCCTTTGCATAACCACAGTACAACAATGGAACCTGAATGTCCCAAGTCTGCAAAAAAAGGCGTTAATTTGTGTTTTATAACATTAACAATTTTATGAGCAATTTTGCCCCACCAGCCACGATGAGAATAGGAAAGCAGTTCTTAACGCCAGCATCCATGTTACAGACATGGCTTACACTAATTTGATATATGTGACTGTTGTATTGCTGTTGTTACATTTGCATTTGAAATTGCATAACAGTTTCATTTATAAATGAACGACTAATCAGCCTATTTACACAAATAACCATTGCTTGTACTTTTAGTTAACATTTCGGTCTTTTAATTCTTAATCGTAAGGTCGGCCTCGCTGTCGTGTTCCATAAATCCTTCCACAAATGATTTTACAAGCAGGGTCTTCTTCGCTCATGCGAGCTAGGTGTCCTGCCCACCGGATCCTACCGAGTTTAATTCTCTTCACGATGTCGACATCGCGGTAACGCTTGTAGCTTTCATCAGTATATAGTATAGGCCAACAATTCTCCGTAGACTTTTCTCTCGAACGAGGCTAAGCGGTCAGATTGCTTTTTGCTAAGCACCCAAGGCTCAGATCCATATGTAAGTAATGGTACGACCATTGTCTTATATACCAGCAACTTGGATGTTATGTTTAAGTTCCTGGATTTGAAGAGCCTTGACAGACTATAGTAGCCTTTGTTGGGCTTAAGCAACCGTGCGCGTATTTCTGGTTCCATGCTGTTATCGGCTGCTATAGTTGACCCGCGATATTTAAAGGACTGCACTACTTCAAATTCGCGCTTCACTATTTTAAATGAGGGACCAATATTCGATCTTCTACTCGCAGACGTGGCAACCATGTACTTTGTTTTGCTCTCATTTATGTGCAACCCCATATTTCGTGTCGCCTGCTCGATCTGTATGAAAGCTTCCTGTACAACTCTTCGGTTTCTACCAACGATGTCAATATCGTCTGCGTAAGCCAGTCTCTGAATGGACTTATAGAGGATTGTTCCTCTCCCCGTTACGTCAGAGTCTCGGATCACTTTCTCCAACGCAAGGTTAAGGAGGACGCAGGCCAATCCATCCCCTTGTCGGAGCCTGTTATAGATGTTGAATGGGCTTGATAAAGATCCGGATATTAATACTCGGATTATAACATTAGTCATAGTCAACCATGTCAGTTTATTTGGGATGCTGAATTCTCTCATGGCTTTATAAAGTTCATAGGCGGCTTTAAAGTCTATAACCAGATGGTGTAGTGAGTTTTGAAACTCTGGACATTTTTCCATCACCTGCCTAATGGTGTAAATCTGATCACTTGTTGATTTGCCTCGGATAAAGGCACACTGGTATGGACCAATGACGACATTAGCGTATGGGGCTATCCTGTCTTGAAGGAGAGAGGAGAAAATCTTATACGCGGTACTCAACAACGTTATACCACGATAATTGCTGCAGGTTGCGATATCTCCCTTCTTATGTCTATGCCTCTTCGCCTCTTGTAAATCGATTCATTTCGTACCACAGACGATTGACACTAAAAAATACGTTAGTGCTGCCACTGTCAAAATTTAAAAAAACAAAACAAACTAACAGAAAGCACACCTATACTTATACGTACTAACGTCGGTCGTCTGATCGAAAACAGAAAACAATCTCTAATAATAGTAAATGTCGTTTGTATTGATGTGGTCAATGTTGTGACGAACGCATATTACTGAATCGATCGCCAGCCAAATTGTGCCAAATGTTTCCCATTATTATGAACGTATGTTGAAATGAAACAAATGCAACGCAAACTGAGCGAATATTATCCTTCATCGTTTAAAAATCTGAACATTAAATGCTAACAATGCTCAGTAATCGTCTTCGCCCATTAAAAATGACGTACAAATAAACCACAGTAGATGTCGCGACGTATAATCAATAGAGCAACTAAAAAGTAATGGTCCAATATAACCACCTTGAGGTACTCCATTAATTGAACGAACATGACCATTGTTCAGATTGTTTAAATATATCTCTTTCTTGTGTTCTTGTCACATCTTGTCTCTACTAACTATGACCAATTTTTAACGCACAATAATTTTATATAATAATTTCTTTTGTTATTAACTGGATTTTTTATTAACAACAAATAGATAGAAGTTTTCGAATTCAATGTTTCCTTTCAGTGTTTACAATAAACTCTTATTTACAGATAGAATAATAATGAAAATAATTAAACAGATTCCTATTTTACAATATTGTATAGCAAATAAATAGAAATAGTAAATCAATAAATACACACACACACACACGAACACATACACTGCCAGCCATACTTAACTTTTAACAATTTTTGGTTTCTTTTTTTCTACGAATTACTGAACATATACTAAGATCTGAGTGAAATTAGGGAAACAAAACGACAATGATTATTTTTTGAATGTAAGATTTAAATTCACTTGACAACAACGACACCAATAAAAACAACAACAACAACAAAATTACACCAATAAAAAGGAAATCCGTCGAAAAATAAGCAAAAAAGAAAAAATCAAATCAACAAAGAAATTTCAAAAGCAATAACGATGCTATAAATAAAAAATAATTGAAAAATTAATAATTATGTGTAATTTGTAATAATGATTAACTGAAAACATAACGAGTTTATTATATATAGATATATATTTATTCTTAAAAGTAGAATAGAATTAAATGAAAATATTGTGCAGCATAGATGTTTATTGAAGAAAAAGAAGATAACTTTTGTAAATAAAAAACATATTTATTACTTTAGCCATTCAGCCATTTCATCATCATCATATATGGCTCTACAATCGGGGTCCGGTCTTGGCCTCCCATTCAGCCATTAAGCCAAGCGAAATCAGCCAAACTTACGGAGGAAAGTTGTGCAAATAGCTTAAACTTTAGAAATATTGCTACTTGTCTGCCGAATCACAATGTATTGTTCTTTTATAGGTAAAACTCGCTAGATCATCTGCTTGTATTTATGAAGCCATTATTTTTAGCCTAGCGAATAACAGAATGGGTCATAGGACCCTCCTGGTTGCCACTATTGTTATAATCTCATCACCGAACGAGGCCTGAATTTTTCTACTCATAACCCATCCTAGGATAGAGGCGTCAATTCTCCTTGATTCTTATTGAAATAACTACGAAGCTGGTCTTGTCAAAAGCGCCATGTATATCAATGAAGTCATACATTAACATTTCTTAGCTTCAGAGTGTGTCATCGATTTTGCTTGTCAGCTCATGTAATGTTGTTTCTGTTGATTTGCCAGTCTTTCAAGCGTGTTGACTGGGATTCAGGGGTAAGACCTTATGTTGTGTCCTATTATTTTCCACATGGCTTTTATTATAAATGATATGAGGATATAGGCTGGTAAGACCTGGTATCTTCGCGGGCTTTCTTTCCTCCTTTTGGTGAGAAGATCACCCGCACCTTGGCACATTTGCTAGGCTGTAGCTGTCTCTGTAGAGTTTTACGAGTAGATGTTGTATTAGTTTTATTGCAAATTTTAGGAAGATTGGGTATATTCCATCCCCACCTGTAGACTTGTAAGGGCTGAGTTTTACTGCCCAGCGGATTCCTACTGATAAGAAGATACTGGCTGAGCCTCGGTTGAGATAAGGTATAGGTGCATATTGATGTCCTCGTTTTCTTCTTGATTGTCTAGCTTTATACAGTTAAGAAAGTGACTATTTACTAGGCAAGAGTTTCTTCTCATGAATCAGTCACCGTTTGGTTTTTTGAATGATCCGAGTCCGAGGATTGTTGTGGTCTTTGTGCAGTCGACAAATTGTTGGCAGTTTGTCAATGCTTTTACAGAATTATCTCCAGCTATTTCTTTTGCTGTTTCTTGGTGTAGTACTGTGGCATCACCAACTCCTTCCTATATGTTTGGTTTCCTGCTTATCCTTCTATCCAGAATAAAACCAAGATACTTAGCTTCTTCAGAGAAAATTAAACTGAGGCCCTTGATAGAGGGAGGGTCAACATGTGGGATTTTGTATTTCCTAGAGAATAGAAGAGGACAGAAGAGGTTCAGTTTTGTGGAGATTACTCCTAAACCACAATGATCTGCCCATCTTATTAGCTTGTTGAGAGCATTTTGTAGGAGTTTCTTTAAAGTATGGTCAGACAGGTGCTTCCCTGACACGACAATAGTAATGTCATCCGCATAACCACTCTGGAGCACTCGCGATCACAGATCGCAGATGTGTTGACGTTGTTTTCAATGTCTAGTAATGCAACCACTCCTTGTAGTATAGGGAATGTTTGATAGAACGTACTAGGGAAGGGTTTTTCTATAGATTTGCCCTTCCAATACAGTAGACAGAAGTCTCTTTTCAATGCTAGTGAGTACGTGGATATCAATCAGTCTGTCTAGTGTCAAAACGAACAATGATAGACTGATAGGTCTGAGAATAAGTGGACTAAAATGAGAATATTTGCCGGATTTGGGTATGAAAACCGCATTCACTTCTCTCCATAGAACTGGAGATCAATACAAGATCACATAGATGTTTAGAAAACCAAATTTCACACGCATCATAAGTGGCCGCTCAGAAATTATCTATAAGATTGAGCTGCTAACAAAATTTCAGTTCTCTACGACGTGTAAATGTTGGTTAAAAACGACCTCATAGAAGTTGAAAAAGACAGACAATTTGGGATCAAGTCAAGTTTAATAAAAGTTTTTAATAAAAAAGTGGAAGCACACAAAACAGTTTCGAACGGGAACGGGAAAACAAATGGGTTAAAAAAAGAATTCAAGTAGTTTTGCAATACTTCGTGGCATTAAGAATCTCCATTATACGAAAGGTTTCCAGATTCCTCTTTTCTCCTCCTTTTCCTTAACTCTTACGCTATGCCAAGCATATTAGCCAGCATAATAAGGGTGTGAACCCCTTTACGCGTGCGCAAACTATAACAAATCCACCCTTCACAGACAGCAACAAGTTACTCCGTGATTAACTTTATACCTCTTTCTGTAGCTTGCATGCGACAAGGTTTCAACTGATATTTAGACGAAATTACAGATTCTACTTGGTCCAGATTTGTGATTGCTTCATAAATCGTGTCATTTGGCATTTGGTTTAGTCGGTGGTGTTTCTGAAACTTTTTTCTAGTCGATCAAGTCGATACACTCTTTCGCGTTGAAATTAGATTCGGCTTCTTAAACCATTTAAACATCGTCGGTGTGGAATCAGAGGAACGTTGCCTGATTCTTAGTATTCGTCTAAGAGCGAATCAAATTCTAATATCATATCTCCATTTGTCAGCTAATGCTCGTATAGCTTTTAATAGGTTTTCTTAATGGCAAAAAAACTTTGCACTGTATTACAGTGGGGCGATTACCCGATAAAAATCAAATTTGTTTTCCCAGACAAGTCATCTTTCCAATTACCAATTCATTTTCACAACATACCTTCGTAAAAACCTGATTTCCTTTGAAATGGCTGACTAATAATGTACCAGAGAAGCAATTTGTAAATAGCATTACCCTTAGACATACACGCACAAATAAATCATCTAAATTCCCAATAAATTTAACAACAAATTATAATCAAAACCAGCAAATTGTATGTGAACGTAGCTAAAAATTATGGAGAAAAAAACAAAAATTGCAAAATGAATGTACGAGTATAATAAATAGGTAGGGAAAAAAACAAACAAACAATAAAAACTGATCTATGATCTTGGCAAAATGTGTAATAAACAAACAATTTTACTTTTCGGAGAGAATTTATCTTAAAGTTACTCCAACAGAAAACAAAATGGCAAAATTCATTCAATCAACGATCGTTCAATTTATATTTTTAGGAAAACGTCGCATTAACATTGAAAAAAGAAATTAAAAACAATAAATTGCTCATGAAATTAAGAAAAAAAAAACAAAATACATAAACAAAAAATTACTAAAATTTAAGCTTTTAGGTATGAAAATAAAGATTATTTGCTAATAAATTCTTCAAATAAAATTTGCAATATTAGTAACCGCAAAAAAATCGCATGTTAGACTTACGGAATTAGATGAAATGTTTTCGAATAAAACCAATCAATACAAGAAAATTCAAATGTTTACCATTTATCTATTTATATAATTCTATTATTCTTGTAAATTGTTATTATTTTGTTGATTACAATTTCACAAAAGTTTAAAGTGTAAATATTAAAGTTAATTGTAAGTTTATATAATTTTTCCCCTCATTCATTCTACGTCATGTTGTCTCTCATCTGGTATTTAAAAATTTGAATTAAAAACTTTAAGGGATAAAATTCCAATCTTCAAAGCTCAAATGTAAAATTAAAATGTAATTTGTAAATTTCCAATATGAAAGTCCAACTCACGCCATGCAATAATCGAGCAAGATTCAATGAGAAATTTGTGAGAAATCTTCGTGCAGACCCCCCCCCCCCCTGTAATTAAAATTTGAAACTTAGACAAGAATCATCAAAATAGTAATTATGATTATATAAAATTATATATTATATTATATAATACAATTATTGCAAAATTTTTAAATTAAATTTAAATTACTATGAGACAAACAAACAAACAGTGAAGACAAAATGAATAATAAAAAAGATCAACATATCGATGAATAAAAATACAAATAAAATAAAATCCATTTCTGGTGTTTGCATTTTTGTGTGAGTGTCATGGATGGATGGGGAGGTGAAGCTCCGCAAGGCATTTCTAAAGATTTGTGAAGAGTTTACAAGAATTGCTGGCCAGAGCATTTCGTACAAGTAGGGATGAATCAATGCAGGTAAAAAATGTGCGTGTCAGTTTCGATGCGCGACTGGAGTTTACTCCTTAACCCTAGAATACTAATCTCTTTTTTTTGTCGCTAAACACTAATCCTCGCCTGGGAGGCTACTTTTGAAAAAACACCTGATGAATCATTTAAAACAGTTATTTATACCTTTTAAAAGTATTTATCATACTTTGCAAAACGTTAATCTTTGCGAAAAAACACTCATTTTGATGTTTTATTAGAGTTTTAATAATGAAAACCTTAAATTATAAAACACAGTTTTTTAACTTTTCAAATAAATTTGTTTTTAAAAATTGCATATAAGCTTTGCAAATACTAATAACTAAATAAAAACGCTTTCATAACAAGAAAAAGTCAGAGCTGTATCACAAGAGTTGTGGCCTCCACGTTAATTTAAAAATTAGCCATTTTAGGAACTTATTTTTCTGTACATCCGAAGCAGTTCGGCGCAATTTGCACATTTGTACACGCTCATGTGTGGTTTTTTAGCAGGACAAAAGCTGCACACTGATCTCTTTCCTTTTTTAATGGTCGGTTCTTCAGGACAAGGTGCAGAATCATCATAATCAGGCAACCAAAGCACTTCGCGGAATGCTTCACGAACTCGTTTCTGCATAGTGGGGCGCTCTTCCAAACGTGTCCTCTGCCAATTTTCGCACAAATCATTGATTAATCTTATCATAAAGTGTCTCCTGTTCATGGCCTTGATTTTTTTAGCATAGCAACTGGATACGTGAAGGATATACCTATTCAAAACCACCATTTTCAACATCCCGTAAAATAAACACTGCGGCCAACGCTTTGTCTTGCCACCCAAGTGACTATACATTTGGTCATATGAGTCGTCAGCACCTTTTGTTGAATTGTATGACTCTATTATAGGTGGTTTTTTTGATACTGGATTAATAGCTGGTTGATCGTGCATGGTCGAAAGAAGAAGAACGGTTTTTTTAGCTTTAGGTTTGAAGCTGACAAGGGTAAGCTTGTTATGAAAGCCAAACATAGACGTTCCAACCAAACGTGATGTAGTGTGTTTGCGCTCTTCAGGGATTTCTTTTTTGTTACTCCTGATTGTCCCAAGAAGGGTTAACTTGAATTTATCTGTTGTAAGATTCCAGTTGCTCCCATCTATTGTTTTTGTAAGCAGCTTGCAATAGTAGCTGCCGAGAGGATTTCCGGTAGCAGACGTGTCCTTGTTTTTTCTTAAATATCGGCAGGCATCAAAAATATATTTAGTATTAACATCAGATGCTACTACGATCTTTAATCCATAACTAGCAGGTTTGTTCGGTATATAAATTCTGAAAGGACATCGCCCTCTAAATGCAAGAAGTTGTTAGTCTATCGTGACATAGGAACCTGGATTGTATAGATCAAGACATTGTTGGATAAATGTTTCGCATATACTTCCGATTGGAGCAAATCTGTCCTCATTTTTTCTGACCTTTTTTCTGTTTCCTTGTTTGGCGGTTGAAAAGGAAGCATTCCTCTGTATCTTCTGAAAGTTTATTTTCAAAGGTGGTAGCAATACTAGAAATCGATTTTTTCTGTTCCCTTGTTTGGCGGTTGAAAAGGAAGCATTCCTCTGTATCTTCTGAAAGTTTATTTTCAAAGGTGGTAGCAATACTAGAAATCGATTAAGTGAAAACATTTAGTAACATTACTATTACTGGGAAATATGTCACAAAATGTTTTTTCCGTCTCTATACAGGAGGATCAAGGATCATTAAGGAAATCAGACCAACAAGCAAGCAATAGGTAAACTAAATACACTTCTACTTGTTGCACAACATTAATTAGTGCACTAATCCCTTAGACGACCCAAAGGCGATAAAACAAACACGCACTTATAATAAGAAATGCGTGCACACTTCTAATTCTTAATTAGGAATTAATTCAAGGTAGCAATCTTAAAAAAACAATTCGAACCATTGCAATTTGCCAACAATCGGGTCATTAAAGTTTAATGTATATATGTGTTTGCTATTTGCCAGTCCGCTATGCAATTAAATTATAAAAATTAAAGAATATTCATGGCTTTTACTTTGCTTTTATTGAGGGTGTAATACGGGATATCCCAGCCTTCTGTCCACATCTGTCCTTTTTTGCTGGCTATCCACATATTATGCAGCTTTTATGCGCTCTGATTTGTACCGTACAGTTTTATTATTTACAATACCTCTTTCACTTTTGTGCCTCCTAAATAAATATATGCCTGCTGTTTTGTGGTTAACGATTACACTGCGCGCAACTTTTATTTACTCGGCGTTAGGAAGACATATAGGTTATAATATATACCTATAAAGGATTTTATTGAATAAATTGCGGTTTTATGCGGTTTTTATGGGTATTTCTCCACGATTGCGTTTTGCTAAAGATAAGGTTCAGCATTCGTATTAAACTGGGTTTTTGGAGGGGCAAATGAATGAATGCACAAATGCAATAAAAGGAAATGACTTAAATTTACGCATATTGATTAGGAATATTTTGTTGCTGGGTTAATACTCGTAAAAAAACAAGTAAAATATTTACATTTTTTTGTACGAATATTCTGTTTGTTTAATGTGCAAATCAATTTTATAAGGTACTATAACAAAAACTAATTTTTATATTGGAACACAGCCAACGAAGAAAGTAGATGGCTGCAAATGTTTTCAGTTTTCTAATACCGAAGGTTATAAAAAATTGCACTTAAAAGTTGAGCTAATTTTTCATTCCATTTATGTGCAAAAATATAACACGCACATAAGACGAATGGTCATTATAGCCAAAGCCTGGACCACAGCGATCGGTTGCGCCAAATATTATTATTACCAATTTCCTTTTTTATAGAGTTTATAACATTGAAGCGTAAGTATTGAACAAATAAGTATTGTGAAATAATATTTGGCGCAAATATAAACACTTTCTGTAAAAGTTATGCAGAACCTTAGCCTTCTAGGCTTACATTTTTTTTATATAATGTACACACACTCAAGTGATTTGCACCTTTATATTGTTTACCACAGCGTTGGCGTTAGGGAATTAGGGAGAGGAAAAGATGAGATGTCTATAATATCCAGAACACTTGCACACTTGCTATCTACAAATTGTTAAAATCCGACGTAACATCTCTAAAATACGCTCTTTCTTAATTTAAGGTCTAAAACATAACCTAACATAAAAGAGTAATATAATTGGTATTGTCGACATGTTAAGAAAGAGTTGCAAGAATTGGCTTGTAATAAAAAAAAATTATGGAAGTAATTGGCCGGATAGTTATGTAAAGAAATAAGTTAATTGACAGGATTGTTAATTAATAAAAGAATAACCAAAGATCTGGATAGGTGTCAGGTTCGTCCGACTAATACGTATGTACATTATTCGTAGAGTGGGATGAACCTGGCTTTCCTAGCTTTCGCCATTAAGCATACTCTTGAACTACTCCCATTAGGCGGTCCTCTCTTCGAGAGTAAACTATAAACCCCCGCGTTGCATCTCCAGAACGATCTGGGTCATCAACGCCAGTTGTCCTCAGACCGGTCAACCTTACGGTCAGCCTGTGTCTGTGGGCACGGACAACTCCCGCGGTACCATTGCGACCTTGGTAAGGTCTGACATTAAGTGACTTAGTTCCTTCGGAATAATTGCCTTTTTGCGAAGGAGAAAACCATCACTGGCAAATCATATTCTGGAACCTCGAACCCTATCATTTGTCACTAGGATACCGTGCTATCCTAGGCCGTCTGGGATAGAAAGAATTCCAGGCCCTACCCTCTGTCCCACACAGACCTGTAGTGTACGAAATGAACTACTAAATACGAAGAGTCGCCCATAAGGTTATTCTAAGTATTAGTAGCACAGTTCGAGTCGCAAAGTACGAAGACATTGCCCATAAAGAGCATACTCTAAGTACCCCGTAAAGCTCAGCACCCCAACCATGAATAGGTTAAGACGCACTTACATAGAACCCCCACGGGGAAATACGTTGTTACAGCACGTTTTACGAGCCATTGGAATTTGCTTTTATAACATTGATGGCGAGGAAATTACGTTTTCAAATAATTCTGATTTTTTTCTTGGGTCGTTGAGTCTATTTGGTAGTTCGGCTGATTTTATGTTAAAAGAATATTTCAATACAACACAATAAACTATGACAAGTGTATGCAACTGAATGTACCACTCAGTCAAAAGTCCTTTGCATTCTGCACATGTTCATGTTCATGTTCACGGGATCATCGTGTCACGTTGTCGAGCTGCAAGTAGTGAGTGCATTGATACTTCGTCTTCTTCTAACGTGAATCTACAGATCTGGGTGACCCTGGGCCTCAACATGTCTCTTCAACAAGGATGGTCTTTTTCTAAATGGCCTTCAATTACGCACACCTCTCCGCTGCAGGGAACACTACACTTATGTGCGCCATCTCTGAAGAGGCATTTCTCAACTACTCAGGGTAAGAAGAATCTCCCGGCCAAAGCGTTGATGTCCTTCCGCAATACATGTACTAAGTGGACACTGTGGCTCTAGTGGTTAATGCATTGGACTTCTGAGCAGGAGGCTCGAGGTACGAATCCCAGAAATATGAAAAGTATTTTTCACGATCTCACATCTGGTGGATGTCTGGCAAATCTCTGAGAGTAATAACTCATTTATGTGCAAAAATCTAACACGCACAACACGAATGGTCGCGAGAAGCTAGGACTTGGACCGCAGCGGTCTTTTCGCAACAAATGTTATTATTATTATCATTAACTCCAATATAATGTTAAAGAAAATACACGTCAGCACGTTACTTTGTCTAACTCTTGTCTTGCGATCGTAAGACCCGGTCAGGTTGATTCCAACATTGTCGAAGCAGTGCAAATTTTCCATTGTCGAACGAGTTTAGCAGACATGTCAAAATTAGATATGTGGCTCTGAAATCGATTAAATGGTGGTGAGTATCGATCTGTTCTTCTTGGAACTTCATCATGATCTGCTGCGGTGAGTGAGTATTTGGTCGATTGTAGAATTTCCCTGATAGGCTCCAATAAATTTGTCACAAAATGGCTCCCGGTGTTCTCACAGTACAAAAGATTGGATCTTTTAAGCTACGAGTACGTAAAGAAGACTAATTCCTCTATTGCTGGCTCGGGCAAAAAATTATATGGAGATTCCATTTATGTGACAACACTCTTGAGAAAGGTTTGTGATGCTCCAGTTTGTACATTGCAATCATAAATTCAGCTTGGTAAGGTGGGCAAATTCTTGGCTCTTATCTTTCAGATTAAATGGTTCGTTTTAGGTGGGTCTCAAAGAATAGAACATTCTCGAAATTATTAATTAGGTATACCCCAATTTTTTTCGCAATTAGTTAGTTAATATTTGGAAGCTAACCAGACTACTTAAAAGGTTAAAAAGTAGATAGAGCTACCGCTTATGTGACTAGTAGTCTTATAAGTGAATCATGAGTAATCGCTAGTGAACATTTGTGAAGTTTTGCTATTTATTAATTACAGTTGTTATTTGTCAATTAACGAACTTGTGTTGTGTGTTTTTATTTGCAAAATCTATTTCGAATTCTAGAAAGACAAGATTTCATAACAATGTGATGTACACAACACAATGTAGATATCAAGAAAAATTTTAATGTAGATCACTTACGGGAAACTTTTTCAATGAAAAGTCAAGATAACAAAAAATAAAGGTTCTTTTATATTCGTTATTCTCTCACGGAAGCAAGTGGTTAGCCAACCGAGTCTAATTTTTTGTAATAGCCATTGCCGGCTTTAACCGCAACTATGAGGGTACTTCTGTTACCATGTATTTTGTTATTGGCTACTAAAAATGACCCGGGAAAATCTTCAATCACCTAGACAATTAACGGAAATTATAGATTTGGCCAGGTAAAAGCGTTTCATGGCTCTAGCTGGAAGCAATTAAATGAAGCAAACTTAAGTCAATTTTATAGACCATTAGTCTTATTTCGAGTTTCGAGACAGTGCTGACCGTAATTACTTCACTCCATAATCGTTGGTCTCCTCCAATGAATATAGCCCAAATTCTGGTAAGATTGTTGTCCTTCATAAAGATATTTATGATGTAAATTATTTTGAATGGAATAAGTACAATACTTTTGGGAACGGGAATCCACATTAAAGGAAAACAATTTGAAAGAAAGCAGGATGTCCGAAAAAATAAATAAATACATATATAACGTATATTAAAATAAACGAATAATACTTTCACGCAGATACGCCATTTATTATGCGTTTAAATCCTCATGGGCAATAAAAGAGGTCAAATCGGTCACAAAACAACTATCTGCGAAAGAAATAGTGCGGTTATAACTGTTGCAAGAAAACTTTTTCCTATGTTGAACGAAGTACAGGACTCACACACATAGACACATTCCAAAGGACGCGAGAACCAACAAGCAACCATGCTATATGTGAAAACGAATACAAATTAATGTTTTGGAAAAATCGCCAAAGAACCATAAAAATAGGAGCCACGGTCCACAGATGGTACGCGATGTTTTCTGGCTTTGGCTCATGGGTCGGACATGGTGAGTGCACGTCGCAGAGTTTACTCGTCAGTAGTTAAAATTTCTGCAAGAACAAACGCGCAGTGGATGCATTTCGTGCACCGCGTACGAACCCCAAACCCGGTGCAGCTATCGCACATAATTCGATACAATTTGAATGACCGCTTCATGTACGAGTACACATACACACGACGTGTTCGAGTGAACTTGTACACTTGAAACAGGAGCAACAGCAGACCACTTGGACCACTTGCACGGTGGTACAGCTATGTGTAGAGTATATGACACCGCCATGGGACGCATTGTGGCATGACTCGCGCACTGACTTCGACATCAGACAGAGCGGTAGCATATTAATGGTGGACATGGTGCACTAACTCTGGAACAACTAAACTTTTGGTTATTGCTCAAACAACTGCAGTTGCTCTTAGGACGAGAGGCACTTTTCACAGGTCTCAAGTGTGTTTAGAAAAGGCCGCGATGGACTAAGTTTATCATGCAAAACGAAAGTTCCTGTGACCCTCGAGTCATAATGTGCGGAGAGAGCGCCAGCAAGAAGTACCGCCGCTATCAGCCCTGTCGAAACACGCGTACGAACGGAACACCACAAGTAGTATAGACGAAAGTTTTCCAGTCTAGTTTATTTAAAGGTTGATGTGCGCCCTTAAATGGCTTAGACTTGGGCAGAAAAAATTCGATTCCCATTCTGCCGCTATTCACTTGAAGGATTTACGATTAAGTTGCTTGTATGTTCGCAGCTTAGTGCCTCTGACATTCATGCACATTATCGCAGATTCCTCACGGTCGGTGCACGGTACATCTCCATACATCGACTCTTGATTAGCATTGGGCAAATATTTGTCTTAGGGTTTCCCTCGGCGCTTGATGGTGTGAACTGTGTGCAATGTTGTGTCATAAAACGGGAATTCTTTTTAGAGAGCTGTTTATTTAAAAAGACTAAGTGAAGTGTCATGAGAGGAACGTAACTGTTATTTTCTTTCTATTTCAATTTCAATTTAGTTCAAGCATACCAGCTTAAAGCACAAGGCTATTTTCGAGTGCAATCAAAATGATCCAAATGGGTAACCATAATCGTAAAATAAATATCTAAATCTACAAGGATAATAATACCTATATTAACATTGCTATTGTTGCTATCCTTATGATGATTATTGCTAAGTTACTTGCGACACCTTTTACACACCGATCAGAGCACCTCTTACACTGTTCATGTTCGAATGGCTTGATTTTCCGAAGGTAAAACAGCGATGATTGCCTTCCAAACGTCGAAGTGAATTGCATTTTATTATATTTTTCCCGTAGAAATACGATTATAGAGGAATCTAAAAATCACATGAAATGACTGTCATCATAATACATTAAACCATACACATACGCGTATATATATATCTATATATACAGAGAGAATCCACCGTGCATTATTATTACGTTGGGATATTCTCATTTTCTCTACCATCAGCTATTATATCCTGCATCAGAGATGAAGTCGCATAGAAAATTTATGGCATCGCAGTCAACTAGTGGGAAAAACTTTATCTTGAAGAAATTGGAAAAGGTTTTCCAACAAAATGGCAAATACACTCATTGCGGTGGTAATAACACCAAAGGTACAAGACGTTGATCGCGCAAACAATAGGTGAGGTCGTGGTATCCATAAGAACAGTGAGTGCTACAGAATTTCGTACGTAAATACAGCTGACATCCTTTCTATCCTTATACTAACTAATATTATAAATGTGAAAGTAACTTTGTATGTTTGTTACCTTTTCACCACTAAGCGGTTGGACCGATTTTCTTTCAAAATGTTCGTAATAGCCCGAGGATGAATATAGGAACCTGAAAAATTCGGGAAAAACTTGGAAAATTCAGGAAAATCTGAAAAAAAATCCGTTTTCCTTGTGATTTATTTATGAACTCGTGACCATAACTCACGATTCGAATACGTTTTATAATGTATATGGGGCCCGGAGGTTATAGGCTACAATTTTGGGTCAGTGGTGGATAGGTGGAGGTGGGGTTCAATGGTGTGCGGTGGTTTCAATGGGGGAACGGACAGATCCAACCAATCGCAGTAAGGTGTGAGGGGCAGCCAGACAACGCCTGTTATTTTAGCTTTAGTTGGGTCTAAACGGTGTCTTGGAGGTGATGGTCGGCGGGTACTGGAAAACGCCAGGGTCAATAACAAGCAATGTTAAATTTTTAATTTTACTTTTTTTCCAAATATATCTTAGCTATCAAATTTCAAATTTTTATCAATCAGAATTATTTATGCGCAATTCGTTATTACTAGTTTTCTGAACTCATATTGCAGTGACTGTATTTCCGATCTAATACAACAATTTCAATTCAAAATACATTCTCTTCTATGGAGCCAAGAGCAGTACGAGCATTATGAAACTTAATCGAAATGTATGGAAGGAATGTAATTCGCAAAATATTTTTATTTATTTAGTTGAGTTCAGTTCATGTATGTGACGACGACGTAAGCAAGGAAGGAGTCATTTTGTCATTTATTGTTATTTCTGTGCAGCGTACTCGAGCACCTAGTCGAGCTAGTTTAATGGTTGAATAGAAGTTATCCATTTCTTTGCTATAGCGGTGGGGACTGTGGTCGACACAACAATATTTATGGGTAAATGTGTCAGAAATCACGAACAACTAAGCGATTGGGAGAACACGCGACCAAACAAATTGACGGTTGCCAATTGAATAGAAGAAGCAAGAAGCCGACGGAATTTAGTTTTGAGTTTAGTTTTTTTTTATGTCTTTAATATTGGTATAAGGAGACGAGACTATAATATTATGCTCAACAAACGATAAATTATTAACGCATTTTATTATGTATGCTGTTAACATTTAAATTTGCTATTGGATGTACCAAATTTCAGATTTAATTGGAAAAATACACACTCTTCTGTAATGAAATACGTATGATATAATAGCACTACTCTATATCGAGAATGAATATTTTGATAGCACCAGTAGTATTCTAGTGTAGTAATATTTGGTTAGAACTGCTGATGGGAACTGCTTTTATTTAGTGTGACATGAAAATATAAGTCAGGACACAGTGGCTCCTCTTGAAACCCCTAGCATTAAATCTAGACTGTTGATGGGTGTTTATACAGGGTGTCCCCTAATTCGTGCACAATAATTTTAGATATGACTTTTGGGTATATTCTAAGAAAAAAATTGCTCTACAGTAAGAATCTATCTCCAATGTTAACATCATTTATCGGGGATTTAAGAAAAAGCTTACTTTGCTTTACCCTGACCCATGTTAACGGAAATTGCTCTATTAATGCTAACCGACTTTATTTTTAAAAGAACTAGTAGTCTTTGTAACTGCGTTTAAATAAAGTTGATATCTCGTTTAAGTCTTCAGATATCCAACTTCAATGCCTGTTCCAGTTTATTTGCCCATGCTAATTTTTAAATTTGAAGACAATTTTCTCCAGAAAATGCGTAATAAACATAACGTTTACTATTTATTTCTTATGAACGTACGAATAATAAAATTAAAAATCAAAAACAAGTTTGCGGAAAAACCCATAGATTTTATGATACTTGGGAAAATCCGCGCAGGTAAAATTTTTAAAAAAGGGGTAATTGCTGGCACTTTTTTATAAATATATTTAATTTACCGTTCGTATAAATGCAAATGTAACAAAATAACATATGCAGCTGTGTCGCTTGCATTATTAAATACGTTCGTATAAATAAGATTACTTTCGATTTCGCTTTTCCATTTGCCAAATAACGATATACTAAAAAATGTATAAAAATATTTTTATCCTTGACAGTGCATTTGCATTTTTGAAATTATTTTATTTTGTACAATTTCTTTTGCATGCAAAAAATAATCTCACATGAATCAGTTGATTGACCATTATGTACGGCATGGGGGTAAAGAAATTGATCCGAAAATCTGACTTTACAGTAAGAGGTACAATCCTCTATAAATCCATTCAAATATTATGCTAAGGCAAATTTTTATATGAAAACGTATTGCCAAGGGAGAACTCCCCAATTTACGTGCAATAAGGTGGGCTAAGTCCTTTATTAAAATTGAAAAATCGAAGAAATGTAATTAACAATATATCACATTCTCAGAATTCTCTAAAATGAAAACAGATAAAGATCACGAAACTAGAAACGATGCGAGTCCAAATGCTTTAATAATTGCATCATGGTTAGGGAAAAGTAAAAAAAAAAAACCTGACCAATAATATATTATAAATAATTACGTAATTGATCATTGAAATATATTGGAACCTCTATAGTACAATTCAGTTCCTTTGTAGTACCAAACTAGAAATGCACGCACATCTATCGAGCCAAAGGCTTATCAAAATTCTGCTTCTAAAACTAAAAAGACTCAAAAGTGATTGCAAATTCTAAAAAATCAATGAGTTTTTTGTCGGCATAGAATGACGTGTGTCTTCAAATTCTTGGAAACCTTATTTTACAATACGGTCCTTCAGGAACTAGTTAACGTCTTTCTTGCAGGCGGCCAACAACTCGACAGTGAATCGTATCAAATTCGTCTGAAGTACCAGACCTTACTAACGAAAAAGGCACGCATAATTATCGAGCCGAAAAGCTTATCAAAATTCTGCAACTGTAGTTTTCGTAGGTTGAGCCAACTTCCATTTAAAGCTTTTGAATAAAATTATCCATTCAGTCCAATTTCAGTTTAAGTGCAAATTTTTTATTAAAATCTTACCTATTCGTTTATATGTATTAAGAATTTTTTAAATGTTCACACATACACTCTAGGGACAGCATTGGCGTTAAAGAATTAAAGAGGAACAAGTAAATGTAAAAAAAAAATCATTTTTTGGGTAGAAACTTTTATTTTATATACATCAAAACACGCCACACAGTCTTTTATTATTTGGTAATAATCAGCAAAATATCTGTTTTTGAGGTCGGAGATATTTCAAAGACCTCGAAGCTTATCGGTAATGCCTATACCGAGAATTGCGGGTTTTTCAGTTTCCTCGATGCAAGTGACATTCATTGGTAACGGCTGTGGATTTATGATTCGCTTGGACGACTGGGCACAGCATTGGGTTTTGGAAGCGTTAAATTCTACCCCATTTTATAATGCTCTCCAGGTCAGAATTTAGCGCGCTTAACATACGTAGTTGTTTAAAAATCCATATGAGAAGTGAAGCGATGTTCCTCAAGCTTATATGAGAAGCTGAGAGTGCTGTCGTCAGGAAAAGAGTGAATTCGATTAGAAGTCACAGATAGGAGACAGAGCCCTGGGGAACGCCAGTATTTATGTGATGTGTCTTAGACTTGAAACGGTCCAAGCAAACTTGAATTGAGCGGTTCAAAAGATAGCTTCTAATCCAATGAAGCAGTTTTTCATCCACTCCATAAGCACACTGAGCTGAAAATTAATCAGCGTTTCCATGACCTGAGAAAGAATGGATACAAGTGTTATGGGTCCATACCAAAAAGGAGACTACGGCTCGCCTCTTTTGGGTACGGGCTGGAGAAGGACTGTCTTCCAACTTCTCGGATAGATGGAAAAGCTTACGCATCCAGCCCAGCGGATTTTTAAGTGTTGAGAACGTTTACAATTCTAGCAACTGCACGAGGACGATTGTAAATCTGTCCCATACAGTAGTCAATAATGGAGGTTGCTGGCGGCAGCAATGCACAATCTTGGAAGCGTGGAGCTAACCGCAAAATGCGTAGCAAACAGATTGACCTTGTCCTTAGAACTGACAACTGGAATGTCATTATAAATAAGCGTTAGAATAGATGACACAGCTGTATTTTTATTTCTTTTCACGAAAGTTATTTTTGTTTTTGTTTCTGTTTCTCTGACCGAATTCGATTTAATTTATTCATTCATCACTGATAGAAAATCCAATCTAATCGATGCAGTGTGAATGTGATATCACGGTTGTTAACAGGTTTCTGTAGTTTTTTTTTGTTTGATTTGATTCGATTTTATTTGACATTTTATATTGAATATTAATAAATGTTCAACGAAAAGTTTACTGTCAATTTCTTGTTTACAAAGAAAGTTCTTTTTTACATTCAAATTGAATGGCGCGGAGAGTAGATATTTAACAATACGCATTTCGTTATTTTATTAATATTATTAATAAGAGAAAGGATTTACATTTATTTATGATAACCTTTCCTACGTGTAGCTTTTCTAGTGAAATATGCGTTACCATACATAAAACTACCAAGCACAGAAATTATGCTTCAATTGGTATGCCTTTTCGTGAAATAAGATGCAAGTGTGGTATAAGTGGATTCTCTTTTTACAAAAAATTACATAACAAAACGACACAAAAACTGTTATAAGATTTTTTAATTCAATTTAAGACAGGATGGCGCCAGACTGTTCAAAAATAATATAATTGAGCTGTCACCGGACACCGCCTTTAGTTACAACATAGAAGGTAGAATCTTTGTTACGATCGAACTATTTTTTTGTTCATTTGGATTATTCAGTAGCAGAATTACATATTTATTAGGTCAGTTTTAGCTCCCTGTATCATACAGGCATTAGTGCGTCATAAATCCCTCCAGATGCGGGTATATTGAGCTCCCTTAAGAATAAGTCCAAATTCAATCAACCAACAATCATCGCGCAGCATTATTCATCTTTAGCTAATATTCTTCTCTTAAGTATTGAATTTGATTGCTTTGATTGTTACATAAGTACATTATACAAAGGTTAACGTAGTCTGGGGTAATTAATGTTTGCTTTGTTGAACATAACAAGGTGAAAGCACTTACAATGAAAGAATCATGGGAAAATTGCCAAAGGGAAACAAAATAGTATATTATGTATATAAAACGAGACACGCCGGTCACTTTAAATTTTGCTAAGGGAAGAAATATACATATATTCCCCCGTCACCAAACAACTTAGCACCAGTGAATTAACGAGAATTTCATTTCTCATTGCAAGTGGATCACTGGTCGGTCAGTCGGCGACAGCATCATCGGTGATACTCGCATCAAATTGCCTCTAATAATTCAATTTAGAAAAATAATGTCCAAACCTTGACGCTCGAAATTTTTATTTAAACCAATAAACTTTTGCAAGATTAAAAATTTAAAAATGTATAGTATCGCCATCAGCTAATCTCAGATACTTTCCGATCGGCATCTGAAACGGTTGCAAAGTGAGTTCGTTGTGCCAACGTTAAACTTGTACAGTGATTACCTCGTAGCAAAGTGCCTAAGTGTCAGTTTAGCTGGAGCAACGGAGAAATAATGAATTTGAGTGCAATGCAGAATTAGTCAGCTGCGAATAGCAGAAATGAGTAATATGATCTCATCATCGACCGCTTCAGCGCATCAACGTCAAGTTGTAGCCCCCCAGCTAATGGACTCGTGCTAAACGTTTTGATTTAAACTTCCTCCGGGGTATGTAAAACCTATTCACTAAATAATCATAGTGGACACTTCAAAATGAAGAGCGTTCGTTTTGAGGATGAACAATGCGATGTGATTGTGATACTTATTTTGGACTTGAGCTTTTAGTCAGCTCAATGTACTCGTATTTGCATCTTAAGACAATGATAAGACTCACTGTTACGTTTGTTTTTTAAGTGTTAATACCTGACGCGAGTTCGGGATGAAAAACTAGGAATTTTTCGCAAACTATATGGTCATTCGTTTCATCAAAATTACAAAAAGTTCGTTGATCTTTTTTCGTCGTCGTTAAGTGAAAGGAATTGTTTAAACAATATCTGTTGAACTGGACTTTATGAGTATGAAAATTAATTATAATGAACAAGAAATTGAAATAACTGAATTGATTTGTGGTACGGAATCTTTCTTGCCGAAAATGTTTATTAATTGATCTTATGGCATTCGTCCCTACTCTAACGAAAAACAAAAATTGTCAACGCGCAATTTTTCTGCATAAATTTATTACGTTTCTAAAAATGATCATGTTATTTAGTAAACAAATAAAGTGATAATAAATAATTAAATAAAAATGTATTCTTTTTTATAACAATCATCGTCATATTTGGCTCTACAGCTCTACAACTCTCGTCCACATCTTCCGTTTATATAACATTACTGAATAGAAAATTGTTCGAGCTGTTATTACCATAACTATAACGAAAGTCAAAATAAAATAATTTAAAAATGAATATCATTTTATATATATAATTATATCGAATTTAAGGTAGAAAGTGCCATTTATTTATTTTGAAATACACTCCACTTCAAGTGAGGTACACAGTTTCTAATAAAGATTTGACTTATTATTTGCAAATCGTGTGCAAATATTTATCATTCAATGTTCCTAACGGTTAGTTCAAGATATAAGGTAAAGTAATGGGGAAAATTGTTTTAAATACCTCAGTTTTTTTCTCTCTGGCCTTTTTTTGAAAGAAGGTACATCCTTTTGGAAAAACGTAGTTCTTCTTTGTGACAAATCCAATATTTAGAAAAAATTTATTAGTGGATTAGAACAAAACGTGTTTAATACAAACGAATACTCTTCTTAACAACGGTGCCCCTTCATGCTATCGAGTAGGATTTTACTCCAGCTTATGTGCAGCAATATTGGGTAATCGGTATTACAATTATTTATTACCAGAATCGTAAGTATTTCGGAATAATAACACCCATATTTTATCCATTAGGTCCAGTGAAAATAATGACTACTAAAGCAATTCCGCGTTTTGCGACTGATTCCAGTTTTTAACTATAGGCTTTACTTGGATCTGTCCGTTGGCACCTCGAAAGGTAAAAAAATTTTGGCAAATTCCTCTTCAATATTCCTTTCCTTTATAATATGTCTCAGTTTGTCGTTTTAAATTCCACTTCGGTAGCTCCAAAAAAGGACACTATATTTCTCGACAGGTACAGGGCTAAAAATCGTTCTTCTTTTCTTAATTCATGGCGCAGGGACATAAGTCCGAAATGAAAAAATTGGGACATTTTCCAAAAGAAGTCAAATCGAATGAGGGACTTATATCCCACCCTATCAGGACATAGTCCCAAAAAAATATTTTAGGTCTTTTGTCCCACCTAATATAGAAGCTATTTTATGTAATGTAATGAAAGTGAACACATTTTTCTCATCGATAATTTGGAGCTTATTTTTTTGGACTTATGTCCCGATCGGATGGGACATAAGTCCCTAATTCGATTTGAAAGTAAATATTGGGACTAATGTCCCTTCGCTGGATATGAACATAATTCAAAGAATCATATCGATCAAAGATGATCTTTTTTCAGCAGAATATATTATAAAGTTTCGCCAATCAAAACGCCAAATCATTTCATGTAAAATACCCCCTTCTTGTCATTAAAGGGGATAAAATTGTGCGTAGATTCCAGGCATAATTAATTAGTACGGCTCATCGTGCGTAATTTTATCGCCCTTCGTTTGCATTTCTATTACGAAATTTATCATCATCATCATCATCATATTTGCTCTTCTACCGGGGTCCGGTCCTGGCCTCCCGCAAAACGTCTCTTCACCAGTCCCGATTTTGAGCCGATGTCATCCAATTTTGCATCCCTTAACTCTGGGCGTCCTTTTCTACGCCATCCTTCCAGCGTAGGCTTGCACCGCCTTGCTGTCGTGTTCCATAAATCCTACCGCAAAGGATTTTCCGAGCAGGATCCTCTTCGCTCATCCGAGCTAGGTGTCCTGCACACCGCGCGCGCGTTCTATGAGATGGTTGCATTGGTCGGTACGCAACATTCTTACGTTCAGTCGCTAGGTTACATTCATAATCGAACCAGTCCTTCCGATCTCTACGACTACCGTCTAAGATGGAGTCAGCAGTACTAATGACAGTATTCTTAAGGTGTGTCCATTTCACTTCTACGCCCGATAACTCATCCCCTTACTCTGCCTGCATTTAGGGCAAGTCCTATCGCTTGACCGTAGTTTTTTCTGGTCTCTTCGTTGCGAAGGCAAGTTGTGTTGACTCGAATCTGATTCGCGAATGAAGTCTTTCGTGATGATGCAATCCGCGCTCGGAGCACCATACCAATAAGATAGTGTTCCGAGTCCGTTGGCATCTCAGTACGTTCGTACCGTCATCAGGTTCGGTTTGTTGCGGCAGTCTACCAACACGTGGTATATCTTGTTGCAAGTGGCTCCATCAGGAGATACCCAGGTGGCTTCGTGGATATTTTTACGCGCAAACATTGTTGTTGTTGTTGTTGTAGCAGCTCCAAGTGTGTTAAACCCATTGCTGAGTTGACGATTCTGCTTGCTGCCTTCTCTACGACTCGTTGTCCATTGTCATTAGTGTTCTCGTGTAAGCTATGAGTGCCAATGTACTGCCTGAATACTGGCTGCCTACCTATTTTAGCATTTATATTACGAAATTTATAGAAAGCCAAAAATTCGTATCAATATTAAACCCTGTGCTGCAATATAAGAAAACAAAAAGTAAGCCATCGTCTTAATATATCCCTAACTATGGGCAAAGTTTCTTTCCACCTAATAGGTCAAACATAAAAGAGTTTAATGAAAACATAACATAAATTCAGTATATGGCATTAATACTTTTAAATTATTCATTATTCATTATGACAACTAATTTAAGATCTAATATTAGATTACTTTTTCGAGAAGTGCCTTCCACATTTCCATAATAAAACGATCCATGGACATTAATTAATTGAAACTCGAGCTGTTGCCTTATTCTTTAAGAATTTATGACCATTGAAGACGCAAGCGTGTAAGATACGTACTAAGCAGTGCATTAGATGATCCTCTGTAGTAGTTTACTTAAAATCAGACAATCTTGCTTACTCACTTATCTCCGCCAGTTTTCTGGAATAGCTCATTCTTCCCATACTCGCACTATTCCATCATGAATTGGTTGGTGTATTGTGGGGCCTCCTATTTTATTTAGTTCCGCTGGGATCCCATCTGAGTAAATTTATCGCTCTGCTAACTTCGTCTATTCTTGGTGGTTTACTTAAAATCAGACAATCTTGCTTACTCACTTATCCAAATACGCCAAAACCTTGCAATCATTCCAAGAATATTGTTCACAGTTAAAATATTAAATAATATTCACAATCTTAAATAAAAATGTTTGCATTATTTTTTGTCTCCAAACAAAAAATAATTACGGTTGTTTTCCATATCATTGTGTATTTTCAAATTCGCATTTGATGTAAATATTGTTCGACAAACAAAGGCCTTGTTTAGCATTACTTCGTAAGCATTGTTGTATATAATCATTAGACGAGTAACTTATAAATGCTTGTGAAAAAAGTTCATTATCAGTACGGTGAGCTGATAAGGAAGACTTTATTTTGCGCAAATCACTCGTATACTTATCTGACCGCCACCGTCGCACTATTCTACGTGAACTCAACGACAAAGCTTATAATGGTTCATCATCACCAACTTAAGATACAAATAAACTGTATTTTTAAATACAATTGGAATTAAAACTACATCTGGATAAATTGTGACCTATCTAAATGCAAAATACCTGGTTTGCTCCGCGAGTGAATTTTATTTTTCCATAAGAAATCACTTTAATTGACAAAAAAGGTGTTTGTTCAGATAAAAAGAGGTGTGTTTGGTAGAAAAAAAAATATTTGGTGACTGCTGAACTGTTGTCGTAATGGCTATCTTATGACAACTTGCTACCGCAGATAAAAAGAAATTAAGCAACACCGTCAATTAAAGTCATGACCTGCCATCGCAAGTGATAGCGCTGGTTTGCTTAGCCATAAATTCACTTTGCTCTCGTTGTTATATCTTCTCTTTCTTTCCTTTACTCCGCGGGGGTTATATACCCAGTGTATTTTTCTGACCGTCGGTCTTTCCCTTTGTTTGATACTTTCTGATAGAGTAATAAATAATGCCATCGTTTCTGTTATCACTCGCAAATCGTTATTGCAACAGCGATACGCTCAGTGCTGATGTCTGCGATGTACCGATCCACGATTTCGCTATCATCCCGCTGATTTGAATTACCTCGACGCACTGTCGAGACATTTAGGATGAATCTGTTCGCGTTGTACATTTATACTATACTAGTTTTGGACGGCGGCGGCGTACTATAGCCTATACCTCTAACCTTCCCCTACCAGCCAATAACATATATTGAAAATTTCATAAAAATTGGTTTGTGAGTATGTCTGTTGTTAACATTTTACATTCCTCCCACCATCTTACGTTCGGGATTAATAGGGCTGTACTATAGCCTTCACCAGGCAGTAAACGACATTGACAATTTCATAAAAATAAGTTGATAAATGTGAATTTCTATAAATTACAAGCAAACAAACATATCATTTCATTTGTTTATAAAGATATAAGAAGTGATGGTTGATATGTATTAAGTCTCATATGTGAATATGTTAAGTTTATGAATTTAATGAAGGCAAAGATGCGGTAATTTCGTTATAGTTTTGTTTTTGGACAAACAACTTAACTATATTCTTATCTGTCAAATTAAACAACTCTCAACCCTGGGATGTAAGATTGTGTCTATCTCGATAACTTCATACTTTTATACGGTTAAATGTTGTTTAATTAAATAATTGGAATAACAATAGTACTTCTCATCATAATTGGAATTACAATAGTACTTCTTATCATACAGACTTGTTCGCCCGACTTGACAATTAGATTGCTCTTATTACCCGAACTATATGTATGTACGCGAGATACATAGATACATCCTGTGTAAAAAGTCCGAGAAGTGTTTCTCGTGTGGTCCCAAAGTGCAAAACTCACAGACTATCTCTTCTCTTTAAGATCAGTTTGGCTGCAGATGTCTTAGTCGGCGATGTAAGTCGGTTCAATTGATAAAATTTCTCCGGTTACTTCTTACTATCAGTAATCAGTCGGTATAAGGTAAGCGCATGAAATAGTCAGAGCAATTATTTTTGCATTCGAGAGTTAAAAGCTTAATGATACCAGAGCCGTGCATTCATAGTTTTTTTCAAAGTTACTTGTAAATGATAACAGATATTCAGAAATTATTGTTTTTTCATGAAATTGAGTAAAAGGTTCCACTTATGTGAGTTATGAAAACGAAAAATGCATATAAATGTTGTTACATTGTTTTATATTAAGTGAAAAAGTGTATTCTTAATGCCACTTAAATGTTTAGATATCATGTCACATATAAATTAAGTTCAAAGAATTTCTTATATTATTGCTAGTGTGTTCATTATTTTATGGTGTGCACTATTAACAAAATAAACAACAAACAAACACCGATACTTGGATCCTTATTTATGTGGTAGTGTGCGAATGTTATGGCAATAGACTACTCCAAACATCGTTGACATTGCCAGTGAAAAGAATAAAATCGAAACCAAGGCAAGAACAAATCGTTTTTTCAACCTGGAAAAAAAAATTATCTCGTACAAAAAATCCTAATCTAAATACAAATTTTATGAACTTTTTTACGCCTCTGATGTTGAGATAGTCATTTATAAGTGGGTGAGAATATGTTATCGCTTAGGTTAAATGACAAAAAAGGCTGTAAATCAATATTTCAAAGTCCTTATCTAACTTTTTGGTTCATTGACATATTAATTATTCGGAATAATTACATTTAGTGGTTCAGTGCGGTTAATACATTGGGGAAGAACGCTGGTTTACGTTCGAAAGGCGTACGAATGTTTCTTATCCCCCTAATCATCTTCGAGTAGATTTCGAATACATGTGATACGATCTTCTATCTGTGTCTTATAGCTGAATATTAGAATCTTTTTTAAATATTATTTACTAGGTTGCCTAAACTTAGTAACAAAATTGGAATTTACGCTTGTATAAACATTGCACAGGAACACCCATATTGCCCAGATGTGTTATTACAACTAGTAATTAAAAAAAACGAACATCTTATCGTCCTACAACAGGTCGCTGGTCAAGCTAGGAAACTTTAGTAGTTTTCTAATTGTACCAAAGCGCCGTAGTGTCGTCGTGTTGCACACTGAACGACTTCAAAGCTGCCTGACCTGAGGTTATCTGGTAACAGACACATTATAGATTTTGTGCCTGCCTATGGCCCTTTTCTGATTTTTCAGTATGGAAAGGTTACGTTCGCTTTATTCAGTCTTAAACGTATACCGAACACATTCATGTAGACTCTCTCTTCCATGAAGAAATGCGCGGAATCAGTACGGTGTCAGCCGAAGTTCAGTCTTTATTGCTGGGGTTGTCCTTTTGTTTTGTCGACGCAAATATAAATAAAACGCAATTGATTCATGACCACTTCTGGATGATAACACTTAACATTTCATATACGACACTGTATGATGTTTAAAGAAAATACAGTGATATATAGCATATCGATATCAGCTCAGTAATTGCAATAGCTACAATATAATTTTTAATACCTTACCGGAAAATTACGGAACGGCCTATGGGTGTGCCGCATCCTATTTTTTTATTATTACTGTATATGGGGCTGTAAAGCCTGGTGCACAGCGGCCTTAAGGTCTATTGTGCAGCCCAGATGTTTTACCACATTATGTTCAGTTCCTTTGTAAACGTTACCACGTCTGCGAATTTATTTAGTTTGGTATTTAGCCAGAGAACTGTATGAGCCTAGAAATTTTCCGGGTGAGGGCTGCGCATATGAACCCCTCACGCTTGCCTCGTTATAAAATCGGCAGTGATCCGATTGGGATTTACCTATTTTCAAGAGATGGCCTTGGAATGGGCCATGTCCTTTTAAGTACCAGACTAGTGTTCTTAGTGTATGGCGGTCCAGTTTGAGGGCACTATCCATATGACTAATGTTATATTTAAGAAGCTTTTTGGCCTGTCTCATCCCAGTCGATGACACCCATTCCGCTTCAATGGCAGTGCTTTCCCATTCTTTTACTCTGTTTTTGACATGGCTTTTGGAACAGGCAATAATGTGCTCGGGACCAGTGAAGGCTCCTTCTGCTCCTTCTCTTCCACAGAGATCTGCTGCCTCGTTTCCTGATATGCCTGAGTGTCCGGGAGACCACATTAGAGTGATTTGGTTGGATTTGGCGAATTCTTTTAAGTGGCAAAAGCAGCTCGACGTTGTTTTAGAATAAAATACTGGACTTTTTAGCGCTATCAGTTCTGCTTTACTGTCTGAGATCACGTAGATCTCGGTTCTTCTGTACTTTATTTTGATACATTCTAGTGCGCAGGCTTCTATAGCAGCGGTTTCCGCCAGGTTTGAGATCTGCCTAGGGGTTTTCGCATATTGGTTCTAGCTCCAAAAACCCTTGCTCCGGTTCCTGTGTTTGTTTTTGATCCGTCTGTGTACAAGATGGATGCATGGTGTCGAAGGGTACTTATAGTATTTTTATGGAGAAATTCCTTTGGAAATTAGTTGTTTTTATTATTAAGTCTGATGGTTGGACAGTTTCATGTTTAAATTTTATGTTGGTTATGATGTTGGTGTGTCCTGGTCTTTTTAATTTAATTTTATTGAGAATTCTTAGTTTTGATGGCTAGGCTGGATAGCTTTTGATATGTATGTGCAGTGGTGGAAGCCGCAAAATTTTTTTAAAAGCAGCCATTTGGCAGGTCTTTACTGCACCCGTTGTGCACATAGACAAATTTGTCTTTGTATTTTGTTCAGTTTTGAGCGTGTCTTTTATTGCTCTATTTTTGGCCACCAAATCAGGGCCGTGTATCCTGGGTTTAATGATACTTTGGTGTAGCCATAAGGTAATTTGCGGGCTTATTACCCACGTTATGTTAAACATACGTTGGCTGATAAATGAAGCTTTGTTAGCTTTGTTAGTATTTTATGATATGAAGGGGTTCCATGTCAGTTTTTTATTAAACGCCACCACTAGGTATTTGGCTTCTGGCATTAATTGAAAGGTTTTGCCTTGGAATTGTAATGCTGGAAGCGTTATTTTTTTGAATTTTTGTGAAAAGTGTGCAGACTGTCTTTTCTGGATTGACGCTTAGGCCAACCTCTTTGCACCAGTCTTTCACGTGCTTAGGAGCAAATTGTATCCGTTCTGTTAGCGTGCACTCGAATTTTCCTCGAACCATTAGAACCATTAGCTGGTGCATCACTAATAGCCACAGAAGTCACGATAGGACACCACCTTGTGGGCAGCCTGTGGTTGCCGCTTTTGTGATGGTTTCGTCAACGAACGAGACCTGAACTTTCCTACTTTTTAGCATACCATGACCCATCCTTGGATAGAGGAGTCGATTTCTCTTGATCTAGCCTGTGTTGGAATTACTTCGAATCTGGTATTGTGAAAAGCGTCAGACTTAATCTAATTTACCTATACTTATAACGGCGTGTGGTGTTGCATGGTCATGGACTTGTGGGAACAAGTCAACGTATTTGGTGTTAACTTATATCAATGAAGGCGCTTCGAAGTGTATCTTCGATTTCGGTTGTAAGCTCATGTAGTGCTGTTTCAGTTGAATTGACAGTCTGATATGCGTGTTGACTGGGTTTTAGGGGAATTAATTGGAGTGTGTTTGACCTATATGATGGCCTATTAGTTTCTCCATGGACTTTCAAGTAAATGATATCCTCGGGGGATATTTTACCTCCTTTAGCTAAGAATAACACTCGCACACCTCTTCAGTACCTTGGAACGTATTCTAGGCTGTAGCTGGCCCTGAAGAGATTTACAAGTAGTGGTTCTATTAATTGTATTCTTCGTTGAAGGAAGATTGGGTATAGCCTGCATCTCACCCTGGATACTTTTATGGGCCGAATTAGGTTACCGCTCAGCGAATTCCTTCGGATGAGAAGATGTATCTGGTTAGGTTTATAGTTATATATGTCGTCTAGGTGTTTGCATGTTTGGCCTTATTAAAAAGTTTGCGAACATCTCTTCGTTTGGCCTCGAGTTCGTTATTCCAAAGAGGTATACCTTCTAATGCGCTCACCCACTTTTTCTTTTGAGACGCCAATTATTGACGGAAATAACTTACGAGTGAATTTAAATGTAAAAAATTATATAAACAAATATTTTACGGATCTATTTTTTGACAAGTTTACCTAATTTGGTTTTAAGCTAAATGAATAAATTGATAAGAAAGAAGGAAATGTTAACAGCGGAGTGTAAATCGTTGAAAAGAAATCAATTGCTAATTTACGCAGTCTAATTTCGAATTCCAAGAAAATCAAAATTATTCTGAAGTATTTCTCTATGTTTTCAGAAACTACGTTAACTACTATTGTTTGAGTTAAGACCGCCTCGTATTGTTAGCTTAACTGATTAGATCTTTGGCGCCGTTAATTGCATGCTTACCGTAACAAGCTGGTGCTAACTAACAATCTGATGTCATTGAATGTCTTTTTTTCAAACATTTATTTCCATATATAAACAGCTATTGACCTAGTAACTAAAAATAGTTTCCATTTTATATAAAACATCAGTCAGGTACGCAATAAAAACCGATAACAGCAAGGACGTGATGTTCATCTTTGTATGTGTTTGTTTGTGTGTATGTGAATAATTCTGACATATCCGTTGTATATTACAAACAATAATTATAATTCTAATCTATAATCATAAAGTGCTGATATACTGCAATGAAATTGAACCCAAATAAATTATGTCCTGTACAGTTATTGTCAAATAAACAAAGAATAAATTAAGACGGTAACTACCGAGAGTAGTTGTCTCTTTGTACATCACAGCATCTAAACTATAATTTGTCATTATTATATTTGCAGACATTGCATTTGCCTTAACCCTCAGGGAGACGTCATTAAAAGTTGGGGCAACAGCATACACATCAGAGCACACACGAGCACACCAATCACCTATAGGCCGCTGCAATGAACATGAACGACACTAAACCCAAACTCAAAAGTTACGATGACATTGACGATCCTGAGGCTATTGATCCCTTTCAGGAAATCATGTACAAAGTCGGCATCAGTGGTAAATTCCAGAGAATCTACAACATAATATTCGTTATGGGTCTCTCGATGGCCGGTGCCATGATGTATATGAATATAATTTTGGCATTAAATATTCCGGATCACTGGTGCACAGTACCCGGCCGGGAGAAGACAAATTTTACTCTAGATGAATGGCGAATAATCACATTGCCAACGTGAGAATGATAAAATCATAACAATCCTTCATACCAGAGTTTATGTTTTCATTTCACATTATTTTGTCATCGTTGTTTGCTTTTCATTTGCGAGCTGTAAAAATTCTTGCTTCGATCCAACGAACGAAATCAAATTTAGCTATAGATTCGAATACATCTTATTCTCCTTTTCTCCTCATATCCCCACATTCACTGAAATAGGGAAAAGGATAACAGAGGAACGAGCAAATTCAGTAGCTGCTATATGTACAATGGAACTTTCACAGAACTCGACGACGGATGGATCGACGACGGATGGAATAGCACAAATTATAATATCACAGGTGAGCGTTGACAAAATATGTCCAAAATTCGTATGCGTGTCCTGTATGTATTTGTCAGATATTAAATTGTGCGAATGTGATTTGGAAATACTTTGTATCTGCATAATATGATTATTCTCTGGGAATTTGATAACAATCAATTGTGGTTCTGTATCTATTAAACTACTATTGTTCTGTTTAAATTATACAGTGGTGCTGTTTTAAATGACACATTAATCAAATAGATAGTTTGTGATGTTCATCTAGAAAAACAAAATCGTAAAAAGGAACCTTTGCTATGTTGAACAATCTTTTTGCTTAGGGTGAGCAAAAATACAGCTTTAGATGGCTGAAATATGTTCCATTGAAATCTTTGATTTTGTTTTCACTTCGAATCAACTCGCTAAAGGCGCCTCTTATAAGATTAGCATGCAATTGCGCTTTTCCAAATGTTGTTCACTTTGGTACATATTATCAACCAGCGAAAGCTTATCTTTTCGATGTGGGTACTTTCTATTTTTAAAGTGTCCCAATGCCTTGAGCTAACGATTTTAATCCATTTGACCGTTCCACTTCCAAGATAATTGTTCTCGTCGTTTAGTGTTAAACGTTCAGGACAATTGTTTAGAAAATTTCCTAACAAAAAGATCCTAAGGGCACCAAGGGTGTCCAAATAAGAAGTTCAGATTTAAAATTTTAATAAAACAAAAACGGCTTAATATATTTCCAAATTTATTTTTTTGTTTGAAAGTACAATCTTCCTGGTTATTTATTGAAAATAATTTCATTCAAACGGGGGCCGCGGCTGCCCTTGGCGTACTCCATTCTGTCGGCCCAATTTCTAAGCACGTTTTGATTTTAAATTGACTGGCATTCTTATGATCATATTCGTTGCATTAGCGCGTGAGGATTATAGCCCATTCTTCTGAGATTGAACCCGATAAATTGTTCACCATACTCAAAAAATAGAAAATAGAAATAGGTCCCGGGTTACGCCGGGGTTCGAGTTCGTAAATGATTTTGCAAATAAAACACAACACAAGTTTATTAGTTGAACAATTACAAGTTTAATAAGCAACCAGTAAAAACAACAAAAGTTCACAATTTTGTAATGCACTTTAAATGAACATACACAAAACACTTATAATAACAACACTTTTACTTCACTACAATTATCTTAGGTGGTAGCTCTACCTCTTTGCAAGAACTTTTTCAACTTGACTGTATGAATTCCAAAAAACAACTCAAGTCCTGCGGCAAAACGCCGCAATATTTATAGTAAATCAATAGCTTCGCGAAAGTGCTTGTCTATTCTACTATTTCCCATTCGAACAACATAGAGTGCGCTAGATGTCCATTATATAAACCATTTTTATGATATCTAGTATATATTAAATTTCAGCTATAGTTTTGAAAAGGTGTTCTTTCGCATTACCACTGCGCAGACACTTTTTCATTTCTCTTATTCTTCTAAAGTCGTCCCAAGGAATTGGAAAACAGCATTTATCCAGCGAAGCGACTCATTGCGCTAACATCCATACTTTCCAAGGTCATGGAAACACTGATCAATCGTAAGATTATGCAAAACCTTGAATCACGTGAAATTCTTAGCGACCAGCAGTACAGTTTTCGTAGGCAACGTTCTACAGGTGACCTGATGGCTTATCTCACTTAAAAGTGGAACAAGTCTATTCACAGTTTTGGGGAAAGCAAACTTTTTGCACTAGATATTTCCAATTCATTTGACAGATTCTGGCATAAAGCTCTTTTGTCGAAAATCAATGCCTATGGAATTAATAAAGCCCTGCTCGAGTGGACTAGTAACTACCTTTCTGACCGTTGGACGGTTTCAAATGCAATGTTCACCGCATCAACGCCGGTGTTCCCCAAAGCTCTGTTTTGTCTTCGAAACTCTTTCTGATTTTCATTAATGCATTATGTATAATGTATATTAATAAAATGTATTTTAAAAACTTATCCGCTTCTTACACACAAAATTCGGTGAGTTAAGTTATCCGCTCGTTGATAAAGCTAACACACGTTTCTTAATGAAAACTACCAGTTAACAGATGTATTAGTGCTACTCAGTGTTTATTAATACGGGGGTAGATGTTTCCGGGTACTTTTCTATCTGCACACATCAAACCACGCTTTCCTCTTACCATCGCTTGGTGGGGGTGTATTATAACTTATAACCATGTAGAAGTAAAAGTATGTGCTTAGGGCTTAGTCGTTCCTATGGCCAGCAATAGTACCTACAAAAACACACACAGTCATTATAACGCCGCAGGGCAGCGAACAGTGCAGCACACAGCACACAGTCAACGCATTCGCTTGACCGTTTTTTTATCGACATTGTTTATTTAGTTGAACAATTGGTTGCCACGAAAAGCCGTTTGTTGAAACCGGATAACATATAGACTATGTTCACCCCGAAAGTCCATTCTAAATATTGGTAAAGAATTTTTTTGCAATCGGTACAGTAGTTTCGCAGATTCCTTCGTAGATACAAACTCACATTATCTCTTTATAATAATATATATATATATATAATATAATACACGATCTGTCGCACCGAATATTATTATTATTATACTATTGAAGCCCATGCCTTTTTTTTGCGCTACCCTGTACTAAAAAATTCCAAATTTATTGTCTTTCTTGATGGATATGAAAAGATTATTAAATCTTGATTGAACTGAATGTCAACAATTTACAGGGTTCAGTTTTGATTTATAAGATGATATTTTATCTTATCTTCTTCTTCTTCTTGACTAATTTATTTGTATTTGTAGTTAAATGCCTAACAATATTTTAATGTGAATTAAGTTCTTCGATAGTGCAACACCGCAAGAATTCCTGCAATTTACAAGTTACAAGCACTTCATCCTTCATTGTTAGATCGGCCAAAGATACACCATTAGGCAATGACATATATTTACGGCATAAACTTTTTCATTTGAAAAAATGTCCTCCTTGAATTTACAAAATCCATTCCATTTGTTTCATATTTTTATTACCTGGATTATGTGTGTTAGTGGGGAAGAAGACCACTTTTAAGTGGTCTACCTATGTCTCACACAAGCACTGACATACACACACTCATGCAAATACTTTCACCATAATATAAAGCTGAAATTATTTCTTAGCTTATTTTGAGATCCCGGAAATATAACGAAAATATATTTTGTACGAGTGCTTCTATTGCCATGAGTGGTAATGGAATGGAATGGAATGCACATAAAGAGCGTAAAGAAAACTGTTTCCTATTTGCTGAATACTTTGTTATCCTTGTGAGTTTGTCTGCATGGTTGGATAAATTCGCCAATGCTCCTCGTTTCGTTGTACTAACATACGTTAGCATTTTGGCAATTTAATCCGCTTTTTATTCTTTCATTTGTCTCTTCACAACAGGATGCACAAACGGATGGAGCTACGATCAGGAGTGGTATGAAAGTACTATACCAACGAAGGAGAATTGGGTCTGCGAGAAGGATTTATATGTAACAAACACATTTGTTGTTAGTCGTGTGACCGAAGTGATTGGATCATTTATATTTGGACAGCTAGGAGATGTGTGAGTTATGTTTATTTGTTTTAAAAAATGATTCCCTTTAATTTGTCCTTAAATCAATTAGTCAATCGGTCAAAGAATATTTATATTGTTTGTCATGGATTCACTTGATTCACATTAGTCAGTTTTTGATTCTGCTTAATAAAAATATACAATAATTACTGAGTCAATCAATAAAACAAAGAGTCGATGTATCATTAGTCAGTTAAATAATTGGTTGATTCATCAGAACTTAATTTCTTATTTAAATAAAGATTTTTTGTAATTTTCTGGATTCGAATATCAAACTATGCCGGCATACGATGGACAATATTGCGAACACGAACTTTGCTTAACTATTAAACCATTTTCTGATAATTTTGTTCCATTATTGATCCTTACAATGAAATAAAATTGGGCGCAGTGGCTCTAGTTGTTAGTGCGTTGGACTTCTGATCAGGAGGTTCGAGGTTCAATCCCAGAAACAAACCGAAAATATTTTTCGCGGACCCTCCTCTCTCTAATGTCTCACAATCGTTCAAAATTGCTCCGAATTTTCCCGAATAGATTCCACTTTCAGATACGGCATTAAACTGTAGGTCCCTTCGTTTTGTGTATAAATAAGAAACCGTCGGTAAGTTTATCCTGCTTGTTTTGGTCATTCTGTTTTTCACTCTGTGTGCTATGGTTGTGAAGGCATCTTGTAGAGTAACTTGTTGTCTCATCATTTGTCGTCCGGAAGTTTATCATATTCGCGCAACTCGTGTTTGGAGGCCACGTATAAAACGCACGACACAAATGGTTGAAAGTTCGCAAAAAGCGAGGTATAAGACCGCATCGGTCTGTCGCGCTAATTGTTATTAATAATGTTAAAAAAAACTCTTTACCAGTTGCTCTGAAATGAACACGATAGACGAAAAGTCCCTCCAAAACTAATAGTGTTGGTTTTACTTTTTCATTTAGTTAATTTAAGTAAGTTACTGACGTCTTCTTGCAGATACGGTCGCCAAGTTGTTTACTACATCAGTGTGATTTTCGCATCTGTCGGACGGTCAATGTCAATTTTCACTACCTCATCATACACATGGTTCCTGATATACACAAGTATAGCCTCGCTCACTGTGAACAGCTTATTTCAATCGCCACAAGTTATCGGAATGGAAATCTCAAGGGAGTAAGTATATTTTATTTTTTGTTTCAACAAAAATAAATAGATACCTCAATTGAAAAAGGTAAAAGGGAAGCCTTTTGAAAAACATTACACACCACCAGATAAAAAATTTAAGCGAAAAGCTCATCAAACCTTTTAATCTGTTTTATCTCTTCTCTCTCTCCCTCTCTTGCAAATTGTATTCATCGCATAAAGCGACGATAGAAGCAACATCGCAATGTTCCAGAGTTTCGGATGGTCATTCGGAACCACAGCGATGCCACTGCTATTCTGGTGGTTAAAAGATTGGCTGCCATTCATGTTGGTAACAACACTGCCGACAGCAGCGGTTCTTGTCTTCTACAGGTAAGCATAGGTACAGATAGCAAAGATTACAATAAGTAACCGTTAGCCTCTTCTCAAATGTACATTCATCGCCGCTCGCAGATATGGCATTGAATCGCCACGCTGGTTGATTAGCAAACGTCGCTTTGCGGATGCGATAAGCCAATTTAGGAAAATTGCGAAAATTAATGGCAAAACTTTTGACATGTCCGAGAAGGAGCTGGCCAATATGTATCCACTCACCCATGAGGAGAAAATGTACGGAATTGCATCACTATTTAGTGGATATCGAATTGCAAAGAATACTATTATAATGGGATTCAGTTGGTGAGTAGCAAAAAAAAAAAAAAAACATAAGGATTCAAAGACATTACCCATCTTTTTAATAAAGACACATTTCCATATATAGAATAAAATAGAAAAGAATGTAAATGTATTTCTCGAAAATTCAAATCAAAATTGGAAAGTAAAAATTTACTTTGGTTAACATACATAATCTAATCCAAATTAAAAACAAAAAAGGCAAACCTTATAGATATTTCCTCTGTATATTCTTGTCGGCTTTAAGAAACCAGTGGTGTATTTCTGATTCAATGTAGCTATTTGTTCTCCAATTGAACCGAATGGAACTTGCAGACAAGTTCATCCCCTTCTCGGAGCCCGTTATAGATGTTGAATGGGCTTGATTGTGATTCAGATATTTTTGCTTGGCTTATAACATTGGTCATTGTTAGTCTAGATAATCGTGTCAGTTTATTTGGGATGCCGAATTTTCTCATGGTTTTATAAAGTTCTAGTCTTGCTATGCTAACATCATCGTCATCATATTTGTATCTATAACTGGGGTCCGGTCCTGGCCTCCCGCAAAAAGTCTATCCACCGGTCCCGATTTTGCGCCGATGTCACCCAGTTTTGAATTATAGGCGGCTTTAAAGTCTACAAAAAGATAGTGTAGTGAATTTTGAAACTCCAGACATTTTTCAAGCATCAGCCGTCAGATGTTGATTTACCTGGGATGAAGCCACACTGGTATGGACCAATGATGACTTAAGCGTATGGGGCTAATATCTATCTCCCTTCTCCATTCTTATTTATGGGGCAAAGGATGCCTCTTCGCCAGCCTTCTGTCATCGCTTCTTCCTCCCATACTTCCACTATTATTTCATGAATTGCTTGGTGTAATGTAGGCTCTCCTATTTTAATCAGTTCCGCTGGCATCCCATCAGATCCCGCCTTTATTTTTGAACCGATTTATCGCTCTGCTAACTTCGTCTATGCTTGGTGGCGGAAGCATAGTATGGTCTTCGGTCATTGATGGAGCCTCCAATTCCTCAGTTAGCTGGCCATTTAGAAACTCATGAAAGTGCTCTTCCCATCGCTCTAAAATGTCTTTGATCTCGACGATCAAGGCACCCTCTTTGTCTTTGCAGTATGTGCAACGCGGTGTATATTGCGTCATATCGCGTACTCTTTGGTAGAACTTCCGCGCCTGATGCGGTCCTTGCTACTGTTCTAGTTCACGGACGAGATTCTTCTCCCGGGCTGCTTTCTTTCCCCAGTGAACTGTTTTTTCATATCTTCTGAACTCTTTATACTCATCTTCGCGTGCCCGCGTTCTATGTGATTGTTGCATTGCTCGGTACGCAAAATTCTTACGTTCAGTCGCTAGCTTATATTCGTCATCGAACCAGTCGTTCCAATACCTACGACTACTGCCCATAGGCAGTAGTAATGACATTCTTTAGGCGTGTCCATTTCTCTTTTACGCCCGGCATCTCAGCCCCAGGACTTAATCTCCCTGCATTTAGGACGAGTACTATCGCTTGACCGTAGTTGTTTCTGGTCTCTTAGTTGCGAAGGGCAGCAGTGTTAACTGAAATATGATTTGCGGATTCAGTCTTTCGTGATGCTGCAATTCGCGCTCGGATCAACATACCAAGAAGATAATGGTCCGCATACCGGCTCTATCGAAATGTGGTCAATCTGGTTGCGAGTGGCTCCATCAGGAGATACCAAGGTGGCTTTGTGGATATTTTTACGCGCAAACCTTGTACTCGCAACGACCAAATTATTTCGTGCTGCCATCTTTATGACTCGTTGTGTATTATAATTAATTTTCTCGTGTAAGCAATGGAATGATTTCTACATCATACTAAGAGCAGGCATGGACTGGTTCAAGGAATTCGTCTTTTTCATCATCTTGTGAATCCTCTCTAGCTGCATTAAAGCTTATGAGGGTTATGTTTTTAAATCTGCCCCGGACGCCAAGGGTGCATAGCTGTTCATTTCTTGTTTGTTGACTAGAAACCCCACCCCGGGCACATGATGTCTTGCATAACAGCTTTAATATATGTCAAATTTTTTATTTTTGTTCCCATTATTTTTTGTGCCATGATCGTCGTCGTTCATCAGTGTATCCAAGTCTGATATGGGGTTCGTTTATAACGTTTTTTACTGGCAAGGTTATTGCCCTTGCGCAAACTTACTTTGAAGGGACTAGCCCGATCATTCAGCTTATCCTCTATTGGAGGAAATTTACCGGGGGCCACCACGTAGATCTTTGACCGCACTTCCACCAGTTAGGAATAGTTACGGCAACCTGCAATTCTGATGTATTCTGTCTTATTCCCCCTATTCTGCTGATGGCTTAACGCCGTTGTAGATATTAATTAGACTAAATAGAGCACTGGTGATCTTTACTTTGTCTATTACATTGTTCATTATCAATATTCAAATTTAATCTTCAGGAAGGCTCCAATCTCTCATGGCTTTATTGGTTTACTCAGAAAATTTTTTGCGTACCTCTACTGATCGACACTTGGATATTAGCTTGAGTTAAGCCGCACTTCACTCTGCTATCTCTTTCTGAAAATCGGTAAATAAAAAGTTTTCAACTTTTGAGCTTCTTTTTTAAATTTTCTCCCAAATACATCGTTTATTAGCATTAAACTTTAATTCACGTTTTACTATGTTTGCTTTCTGTCCAGTCCGTCAATAGATGATGATGCTTGCAGATTGTTTGTATAGCAAAAGCTTCCTTATGCAACAAAAGTTTTTGTAATTCTAATGACTTTCTTTTTATCCTTTACAACAAATTTTTTATTGAAACAAAATTACTCAACAATTGCCTTTCCCTTCTATTTGTGATTTAAGTTATATTCCCAGTCCTATGTCCCTTAAATTCTCGCATTCTTTGTTGTGCTCTTTTTTTCCGCATACTTAACGCTAAGGAATCCTTTGTGGAAAGTTTCCGTTTTGGAAATGTTCAATTTTTGTTTGTTTTTTTCATAATATATTGTATTGTGTTTATATTTCTACTTTACTTCTTTCCATTACGTATGATCGCACAAAAACATTCATATCAACCAAAAAACCTGACAAACGAAAGGTGTGTGGTGGCCGTCTCCTATTTTACGCTAGTCCTGTTCAGCTCTCGTATGGGAGGAAATCCATTCTTGAATTTTCTACTACAAAGCATTGTCGAAATTCCAGCTTATGTCCTTGGCAAATATATCGGTGAGTATCCACATGAGTGTATTGGTTGGTTATGGGTGGATGGCAGTTTTGTTAAAAATTTATTTTGTTTGCATGGCGAAATTCAATTCGTTCATGAAAGAAAGCCATCTGGATTAAAAGCGAACTTACGTTGCACAACACTTATAAAAAATTGAACTTATATTTTGACCTTTTTAGCTGACAGTTTTGGCAGGCGCTTGACTAATAGTTTTTCGTTCCTGATTTCATTTGCGGTGTGCATTCCGATTGTCATTTTGGCCACGGGTAAATTTCAGGGAAGCAATTCACACATTTGAGTATTAATTTTAGATGTTCTTTAGATCCTCAATATGAAACTGCCATTATGGCAATGGGCGCCTTCATCAAGTTCCTTAATGCTGTTACCTTCTTTGTGGCAAATCTTCAAGCGATGGAAATCTATCCGACCTGCATGCGCCAGACTGGTATCGCTTTAGGCACAATTCTATCGAACGCTATTGGTATACTTGCCCCTTACCTCGTGTACTTGGGTACCACTTACGATATTCGATGTCCTTACTACATCTTGGGTACGCTGTTCTTCTTTGGTGGTACGAGTGCATTATTCCTGCCGGAAACGTTACACCACAAACTTCCAGACAGCATGGACGAAGCGAGGTTATTTGGTAAAAATCAGGTGAGCAGCGGTTTTTTTTAGACTTTGTGTTGTGTTGTTTTTTTCCACTTCATCGTGTTCTTTTGTCATTGATTGCAGAAATTCTTTAGCCTGCCCAAGCCTCATATACACCCGGAAGACACGGCGGCAGCCAATTCGGAGGACACTGAAAAGTTAAACCAAAAGATTTACGCTCCTTAATTCTAGTAATTTATAACGCGCAATAATTTTATAAAATGTGTCTGATGTGATTTGTTAATTATTTAGCTAATTAAGGTCAAGTTTAAGTAGATAAAGTTATGTAAATTTTTTTATGTTTTAAGCTTAAAAATATATAAATTTTAATAAGTAAATTCAGTTGTTGACTATCTTGTCAACACTTTCAGTATGCTGTAGAATCCAAATACATGCATTGAAGGGCAAAAGACTTCTTAAAGAAATAAGGAACTGTGTTCTCTGTTCTAAAATAGAAAGCCATTAAAATTTGAGAGTCTTGTAGCTTTTTCCAGCGTATAAAATAAATGGAAGACTGAAAACTACTCAAGGGACAATATCTGTTTAATTAAGGAAATTGAAGTAATTATGCACAGAGTTTCCTCTTCGTTCAGATCGAAAGATACGGTTACTCTGTCGAAATAATAGGAAAGGCGATAGCACTTACCATCAGCGTGATGTTGATGCATCGTAATGTTAAAGAAAGGCGATGACAATGCCATTTAATGTTACACTCATTTTTTTATCGTCTTTCTTCCTTTGAGCAAATGCAAGAACAAACCGTCCTCCTCCTTTGCAGATGAAAATTCAATGTAAAATATAGAGAAAAGTCATACAAACATTTGACAACACAAAGGACATCTTAAGTGCATTGGAGCTACATTTGGGAAATTGTGTGTGTGAAATTGTGAACCTTATATATATATGTAAGTAAGTATACAATGAGTTTTGAGAGCCAGCAACTATATAAAATTACTTCTAATTACTAATTGAAGGGTTTTCCTTGAAGAAAACCCTTGGAGAAACAAACAGTTCCACATCCTGTGTCGTAAGCTAAAGCGACAGAACTAAATGCATATTTACTCCAAAGTAAGCATTATCAGCACTGCTAATGATTATAAGAATACCGCTAGGAGCTTACTTTTAATTAAACGCTCCCTTTTGTGAGCTTCATCTTCACTTCGCCGTATCTTTTGTTTTTCAACATCCGTCTAAGACTGATTGATTATTTTAACGATGTCTCTCAAATCAGATCATCAAAGAGAGGAAGCGAAAGAATTTCCAGTAATAATCATTATGTATTAGGGAGGATATTGGGATAATGAAGATAATGATGAGTAAGACGACGAAGACGACGAAGAAAATCCGATTTATTACAAAATGATTGGAAGGGAAGTTGATGGACAGGAAAAACATTTCTTGAATTTTCAGCATTCCGTTGCTAAAATTAGCATACGAGGTTTGATCAAAAAATACGAGGAAATTTTTAATTTTTTTAATTTTTGCGGTTTTTTTGGTCTTCTCGTTTTTTGTGGTGTTGGCACTTGTTCCTCTGTTATATCTTCGTAATAGTAGCTATATTACTTACATAGTTTATTGTTGAATGTCGATAGATAGCACGTTTTTGGTTCGCAAGGAAATTTGAGTTTGACTTTGCTGTGTCTGGCAAGAGATTGCAGTGCATTGTATTAGTTTTTGACTGATATCGAGTCTATTAAATTGGACGACAGCGCTTTAAGTGCTGTCTAGCTATCTGAAGAGATATATATTCCTTGATTCCTTTATTATTAGTTCTCAATCGAGACTTCGGTGTTGGGTCCAAAGACATCAGCTCCATCTCCAGTTTCAGTCTTCGATCCATCTGTGAACCAGACCAGACCTATTGTGTCCAGTGCCGGAACACCATTGCACCACGAGGAGGCCGCTTAGAAATATTACATGACACAAAGCAGCGTACAAAACTTCAGCTCTAAAGAAGTCGAAAAAAAATCGCGACACGCGTCACACAGGATAGCCCCACTGCTGCTCACAAAAATGTAAGCTCTCTAGGAAGTGTGAAAGTTGCTTAAAAATGAAAGAAGTCGAAACAAACAGACAAAGAATATTCAAGGCGAGTTAAATACAAATGAAACGAAATGTGCTCACATTAAGAGTAATAAAAAATTCCAAATCTGTTCGTAATAAGAGTTTAAAAAATGCAAATAAATGAATCATCAAAAAATTCAATTATTGTAAATTTCAAGTTGAATTACTCTTCCTGTTCTTATCTTATCTTTCAAAATAATTCGTTGGATCAGCAAAATTTTATTGATTACGTTTTGGAAAATTAATTTAATCTTTTCACCTATGCAATGGCTTCAATGTATTAGATGTCATTTTGTCAGACTATAGTGTAATGCTGAAGAATTGACTAAATTAGTCAAGTGAGTGAGTGAGAAAGGGTTGAAATCACTGCAAAAGTATTACTGCATCGAAATACGCAATTTATCTTGATATCCTTTTGAAATTTTTTCTATTTCATCTTTCATAAACACATCATTCTTCATAATATTCAGTTTAATATTTGCTTGGAAGGGGGAACAAAATCGCTGCAAAGCTATCATAAGGCAAACTCTGAACATCCTGCGACGAATAAATCATAATAAATAACGAAAAGTATCTTAGATAACTTTATAGACGCACGCTGGATTTAACGCACCGTTTACAAGTTACTTTTTACACTTCTTCGTCTTCGGAAGTGAACTTACTCAACTCAACAGCAACAAAAACAACAACAACTAGTGCACATGTGCTTGGCAGGTTACCGTAATCTGCGAGGTCGTTCGTCCTGCATGTGGTGCGATAAAATTGATTCATCACGAAACATAAATTACGAAGTTCACAGCCAGTGAAATATATGACTTCTTGTATGGTTCCTTACAAAAGTGCATATTGATGGATGATGCGACTTTTTTGTTCGAAAAAGGTAGAGTCTCTTACATTATATTCAAAAAAGCGCAGTTAAATATGTAAAAATGTTATAATTAAATGTATTATGTGGGCGCCGTGGCTCAGTGGATAAGAGCATGGATTTCTGAGCAGGAGGTTCGTGGTTCGAACATCAAAAGTTTTCACGGTGTCCCACCTCTAGCGAAAGTCTGACAAACGTCCGAGAGTAATAACTTGTCACGGAAAGCTTCTCAATTCACCGTTCGGA
Source organism: Nephrocerus scutellatus (assembly GCA_947095585.1). Classification (NCBI taxonomy): domain Eukaryota; kingdom Metazoa; phylum Arthropoda; class Insecta; order Diptera; family Pipunculidae; genus Nephrocerus; species Nephrocerus scutellatus. The sequence continues at coordinate 125,179,751 of OX352761.1, read as the reverse complement.
TCCGGCATTAAATTGTAGATCCCCTCCATTTGTGTGAGTTAAACTAATTTATGTTTAGTTTTATAAAAAAATATATTTTGCGGACTTAACGTCCGTTCTCTTTATTAATCAAAAACAGAATGAAATCAATATTACATTTAAGGTCTTAATGTTAACTTAATATATTCCTAAAAATACCTTATCTAAGCTTTTTCCGCGCGCCGACGTCGTTCACTGTCATTTATGAAATTAGTTCACACGGGAAGTGAACCAGACGCGTCGTCAGCATTTACCTGTCGTTTGTTGGGTAACTAGAGAATCGAGTTACCCAACTTATAATGTGTTAACTCCTCCGCCGCTAAACTCAAACGTCCTCGTTTGACGCTTTGAAGTGTTTTGCTACATTTTCTAAGTTTATTTCTTCTTTCTTTGTATTTTTTTGCTCTTTTGGCTCTTTTGGAATTACTATATTTTTTCTATGTTTGAACAAGATTAGGATTACAATTAAAATTCCAGATATTAAAAGTGTTAGATTAGTAGTAAAATATATACTATTTTCTTTTTTTAGCAATTCTATATGTTTGGTACTAGTTATTAACGTTAAGATTCTTTAACATTTCTAGAGATAACATTTCTTCTAAATTATATTCATTGTTACTTAATTGTAACATTGCAGGCAATGGCTTAGTGCTACTGACAATTTTTGAGAAGTATTTTTTATTTTTTATTTCAATTGTTTGATTCACATGCTTAATAAGATAACTACCATCTAAATCTATGTTTTCTTCATTTATTTTTATTTTTCCTTTAAATTCGTTTAAAAGTATAACATCATCAAATATTTCTTCTATTTCTTCAATATTGTCACTGTTTATTTTTGTACAATTTGAAATTTTGCTTTTTAACAATGGTGGAATACATGAACTATTTGTAATATTTTCTATTTTATTTTGCTCGCATATCGCTAAATTATTTAAGCTTTTACAATCATTTTTTAATCCGAATATCTCATCAGAGCATACTATTATCGTTTTCAGGTCTATTTTATTGATATATTTCCCTTTTTTAATTGGTCTAATTTCTAATTTTTTGCAATTCTCTGTCTTTGTTGTAGGTAGGCTTATAATGTATATTAAACTATCTTTACTGGCTGCTATCTTAACATCTGCGAATTCTAAAGCTTCGTCGATATTTACATAAGGAATACCTTCTTTATTAAATATTTCCTCGGCTATTCTAACTTCGCTATCTGCTATTATAAAAGAATTAACAATATTTGCTTTCGCCCAATGAATCGCGTAGGCAATATTGATTATTTCTTCCTTTAGTAATTCTAATTTGAATTTGATTTTTAAAACGTAATTGTTTTTGGTTTCGAAATATTTCTTGAATTTTTATAATTTTATTTGTTATATTTGTAATTTCGTTTATTTTGCTTTCAATTAATCTATTTATTACCACTTGGTTATTGTTATTTTGTAATATGTTATTAATTTTGTTTTCTAATATTATTATGTCATTATGATCGGGCGTACCTGTAACCCATTTCCATGCGCTGCCTAATATATCTATCGATCTTTTTCCTATTTTACTATGAACACTAAGCCTTTTCATGTGTAGTCTAATTTGTTTAATTAACGATGAGAGAATTGGATAATTGCTATCATTTTTCAAGACTTCTGTTGTTTTTTCAATGTTGTCAATTGCTTCTTCATATTTTTTTAGTTCTATTAAATGTATTATTTTAAATGTTCCCGTTTGAATTTTTGCTGCTCCGATGTCGATTGTTATAAGTTGTGACTTACTGTAGTCCAGTATTTGTACCTGTCCGTTAGCGACTATTATAAGTAACCTGTAATTAGTTTCTGATTAAACTTTTATGTATAATACGGCCAGATTCTGTTAGTATTGTGCTTGTCCTATTTTCCCTGACAGTTTCTGTTTTGTATCTTGGTGTTAGTTTCGTGCCATGTCTTTTATTAATTTTTACGTAAATTATTTGTCCTGGATCGTAATTTTTTATTTCGTTTCTATTTTTGTTGTGATATCTTAGATCTAAATCTTGTTTTTCTTTAAGTTTCTGTATATTGTCCTGTTTTATTTTTTCGTAAATTTCTGGGTTTGTGCTAACCCTTCGACCAAAAAAAAGTTCTATTGGTTTGTACTTCGTCGTTGAGTGTATGGTAAAATTGTATCTGTAAACCGCGTTGTCTAAAAGTTCTTCAAATTTTTCACTTATATTTTCTTTTTTTATGCATCTAAGTATTTCTGATAATGTAGAGTGGAATCTTTCTACTTGGCCGTTTATATTACTCATGTATGGTGGTGTTTTGTAAACCTTAATTTTGAGCTGGTCTTCTAGCATAAACATGATCGACGCTGAGTTGAAAGCTTTCTCATTATCAATAACTAACGTTTCAGGAGTACCAAAGGCCATTAACAATTGTCGCAATGGTTCTTTGACGTGTTCGACTGCTCTTGATTGCAGGGGTTTAATCTGAGCGTATTTTGAAAACTTGTCTATTGCTGTTAGAATAAGTCTTTTTTCTATAATGTAAATATCTAAGTGTACTATTTGCCCTGCGTACTTTGGGATTGGGGTTGCTGAAATTATGGGATTTGGTGGGTGTCTGTCGTATTTCTGCTCACTACAAATTCTACACTGTCTAACAATGTTCTTAATTTTTTTTAGCATTTGGGGAAAATAAAATTTTTCTAGTATTTGCTTTTTGTTCTCTATTGCATTTCGGTGAGCTCTTCTGTGTTCTACTATTATGCACTGCTCTTGCTCTTCCGGTGTCACTAAATCTTTTACAATTAACTGGGTGAATCTAACTTTGTAATTTCTAAAATGGTCCGGATAAAAGTTTTGTATGGTACCCATAATACTCTCAGATGTACATAATCCATTTATTACAGAGGGGTTAAGATATCGTCTAAGGATGTCTATTAGATCTTGCTCTGAATATGTTTGTCTCTTTATTGTATGTCTATGGAACGTGGGAAATGGAATTGAAAATTGATAACTGTCTTCTTGATCTATTAGGATGAAAATTTGGTTTTTGAATACGTTTATTGGGATTTCTGTGGTGGCGATTAAATTATGGGATGAACTTTCGTCTGAATTTGTTGCTATTGAAAGAGAATTTATATAAGATGGTCGAGATAGCGCGTCCGCGACTACATTTGCCTTTCCCGGTTTGTAAATAATTTCATGATCGTATTCCTCTAATATTGATTTCCATCGTTTTAATTTTGTGTTGTCATTTTTATTACTTAGTGCATAGATGAGAGGTTGATGATCTGTAAAGATTTTGATTCTTGCGGTGCCATATAGATAATTTCGCAAAGTTTTAAGTGCCCATATAATGGCTAAGAGTTCGCGCTCATTAGTGGCATATGATTCTTCGGTCTTATTGAGTGTTCGAGAGATGTAGGTAATTGGTCTTCCTTCTTGTTCTAAGACCGCGCCAATAGCGTATTTCGAGGCATCTGTTGTCAGATGAAATTCCTTGCTGTAGTTTGGATAAGCTAGTACGACCTCTTTTGAAATTAATGCGTTCTTTATTTGGTCAAATGCCTTTCTTGCGTTTTCATTTAAATTGATAACTTTATTTTTAGAGACATTCTTGGATGCTCTTCCGTCTTCCCCGCGTAGTAGTGTGGTTAATGGTTTCGCGATTTTCGCATAATCCATGACGAATCTTCGGTAGTAACCCGAGAGTCCTAAAAACGAACGCAGTTGCTTAAGTGTTTTGGGATACGGGACGTTTGCTATTGCTTGAACTTTGGTTGGGTTGGTGGAGACACCGTGAGAAGATATTACAAAGCCTAAATATTCTATTTCTTTCTTAAAAAATTGACATTTGTCTACTTGTACTTTCATGTTGGCCTCTGCTAATGTTTCGAAGATTTTGGAGATATGATTTGCGTGAGATTTTTCATCTGGGCTAAATATGACTATATCGTCTATATAGACGAAGCATATTTTTCCGATGTGTTCTCTGAGAATATCATCGAGTGCGCGTTGAAAAATCGCGGGTGCATTCTTCAGGCCGAATGGCAACCTGGTAAACTCATATTTTCCTTGGTTTATTGAGAATGCTGTCTTTTCAACATCAGATTCCTTCAGGGGAATCTGGTGAAAGCCGCTTTTCAGATCAATTATCGAAAACCATTTGTTCTGACTAAGACAGGGTAAAACGTCATTGAAATCAGGCATGGGGTAACGGTCTGCCACTGTGACTGCATTTAACTTTCTGTAATCGATGACCATCCTGTATTTTTTCTCTTTTGACGCATCCTGTTTCTTAGGCACTATCCATACTGGGGAGTTGTATGGAGATTTTGAGATTCTTATTATGCCATCATTTAAAAGTTTCTTAATTTCCTTTTCGATTTCTTCTTTTAGGGCCATAGGGTAAGGGTAGGTTTTACAGTAAATGGGGGTGTCGGTATTTGTTCTAATTGTTGCTACCACCTTCGTTGTGTAAGTTAGTCTCTCGTTTGGTTCAGAAAAGAGTTTCGCGTTGTTTTTTATAAGTGTCTGCATTGTTTGTTTTTGATATTCATTCAAGTGATCATCTGCCATCCTAATAAGGTTTACATTTTGTGAAACTAATTGTTTTAATTTTATTATGATTCTATCTTGAACTACCATAAAATTGTCTTTTGTATGAATAACCACTGACAGTTGTTTTAAGCTGTCATTGCCCAATATGGCATGAAAAGATGTTAGGGATGGGAGCAAGTAAAATTTTAATTGGGTATCATTGATACTAAACAAATTAATGAGGGTGTGGTGCGTAATTTTGATTTTTCCGCCTACTGAATTTGCGTAAAAACATTCGTCATTTTCTATTACTTTTTTGGCTAATTTAGGCTGTACGTAGTTTTTGTTTGATCCTGTGTCGACAAGGATCTTGTAAATTTCCCCACTCTTCGTTTTACACTCGAAATAGGGCAACGAAGAGTTGTTTATTCTAAAAAATGAATGTCGGATACATCTTGAAATTCGAAGTTATAATTATTAATTTGTTCTTCAGCAAATTGTAGGTTCCCTGTTTCTATTTCTTGATCTATTTCCTGTACTGTTTCTATATTGAAGTTCCTCTGCATCTTATATGGTGGTCTATTTTGCATTGGTCCGGGTGGTCTCTTGTCTGTTTGTCGATATTGTGGTCTGTTAGCGTAATTTACCATATTAGTTCTTATTGAACTGTCGATTTCCATCGGCACTGGTTTTGGTTGCGGTTTTGGTGCTGTAGGTCTGGGTGGTACGTAGTTTTGTTGGAAAAGTCTTTGTGGGTTAGGTTGTTGGTAATGGGTTAGTTGTTGGTAAGGGTTTTGTTTGTAAAGATTTTGTTGGTAAGGGGGGATGATGGGTCTTTCTTGGATCTGTGGTGAGTAAGTTAGTTCGGGATAAAATTGCCTTTGTTGGTAATTATTCCTATTGGATTCTGTTCTGTTCTGCCTAGGTTGCATAAATTGTTGTCTTTGACTATTGTTGTTCCTATCGTAAGCGTATTGTGACCTAAAATTTTGATTTTGGAGTTTTAAGCATAATTGCAGTGCTTGCGGTAAGTCCGTTGGTTCTTTCATTCCGAGGAGCCTAGATAGATCTCCTGATAAACCTCGAATAAATGTGTCGAGTGCTTTATTCCTATAGGTGTCAGTAAGAACTTTTACAGCTTCTGCACTAACATTCATGCATGCTATATTATTAAGTATTAAAGATAAATGTGCATAAACTTGTTGATAGAACTCTTGTACAGTTTTTTGTCCTTGAACCAGGCTAGTCAACTGATATTCTAAAGTTCCTAAATCACGTTTGTCAGCATAGTGAGCTGTTAAGCACTTAACGATTGCTTCCCAATTAAGGGGTGTGTTGTACGATTCTAATACAATGTCAGCGTTTCCAGTTATTTTATTTCTAATCGTGTTCAGTATCGCGAAATATTTTGGAGTGCCTTTACTTGTTTCGTAAATATTTAAAACCCTTTCTACGCTCTTTTTCCATGAGCTATATTCTTTTTGGTTACCTGAAAATTCTCGTAGTGATTTTATGATGTCTGGTACCTTATCTAAGTCTGTAATATTTTCCCTAAACTGTGGATAGATTGTTTGGTCTACCAATTGCTGTTGATCATTTTCATTTGCTATTTCCTCAAACAATTGTCTACCTCGTGTGTTTATTATCTGCGTTACTATATCTGCTATTAACACTGTAAGCTCAGCAGATGCGATTGGCCTATTGCCAGAAGGTGCAAGCTGTTGGGCTGCAGGTTGTCGATCTGCAGGTTGTTGAGCTGCAGGCTGTTGAGCTGCATCGAAAACTGATGGTCTGATGAGATTATTGGGGTTTGCCATTTTTTATTAAAGTGAAGCAATTATTTAAAAAAAAATATTATAGGTAATATATTCCGAACTAAAGTGGGTTAAAATATATCTTTTATATATTATTATAATATTATTGTGATTGTAATTCCGCTCTGAATCACTGTTTCGGGTTTTTTCTATACTTGGGTTTTTTCTTTTATATATTTTTGTTTTCCTATCCAATCAGTTAATCACTTCTTTTAAACATGTATTTTACTTTTTATTATTAAGCTTTTATTTTCTTATTTTCTTTTTTGACTACTTTCTATTTTTCTATATATATTTTCGATCTGTTATTTGTGTTATAATAACTTTAAACTATATGTATGTTATATTATTGACTTACAATACTAATAGACGGGTCATCATTTTTACTTTGCTGTCTCCGGTTGGGTTGTCTCCTCCTCGGTCGGCTGTCCACCAGATTAGACGTCCTTTTTGTTTCCTACTAAGGGGCCTTCCTCGAGAGCTTATTGGGGACTTCCTTTCCTTCGGTTGTGTGGGTCAACGGGTGAACTAGTGCACTGTTTAGTGGCACTTTTGAGTAGTTAGCAGCACTTTGTTTCGTGGCACTTTTGTGTAGTTAGTGGCACTTTGTTTCGTGGCACTTTATTTATTTGTACTTTGTTGGTTTAGTGGCACTTTATTTATTTAGTGGCCCTTTTATTTATTTATTTTTCGTGGCACTTTATTTATTTGGTGGCACTTTCATTTATTTATTTTTCGTGGCACTTTATTTATTTGGTGGCACTTTTAGTGGTACTTTATTTATTTGCACTTTGTTGGTTTAGTGGCACTTTTATTTAAAATATTTTTACTATCTGGTTTCCGTTGACCACACACTCTTTACAGCACTATACTATTGCTCGGGCGCCAGTTAAACTAATTTATGTTTAGTTTTATAAAAAAATATATTTTGCGGACTTAACGTCCGTTCTCTTTATTAATCAAAAACAGAATGAAATCAATATTACATCTAAGGTCTTAATGTTAACTTAATATATTCCTAAAAATACCTTATCTAAGCTTTTTCCGCGCGCCGACGTCGTTCACTGTCATTTATGAAATTAGTTCACACGGGAAGTGAACCAGACGCCTCGTCAGCATTTACCTGTCGCTTGTTGGGTAACTAGAGAATCGAGTTACCCAACTTATAATGTGTTAACTTGTGCAAAAATATACATGCTCAACACAAATGGTTGCGAGAAGCCAGGCCTTGGCCCGCAATGGTCTGTCGCTCCAAATATTGTTATTATTTTTCATTCTCACTCTCGTTGGTTTTTTTATTAGACATATTATTGCGAACCCGATGGGTGAAGTTGATAATAAGAGGACAAAAAAATATGTTTTAGCGAGCGTGTGTACATTTGTACATTAGTTTGTCAGTTTGCCATGTCGTTTATCTCAGCTTCTACCAGTCAAAATTTTATTGGACTTGTTTTAAAAATTGGTTAGCGCTCGGTTTGTGATGGCGTATTTTTTTTTATTAATAGAAGTTACTACCACTGAGGGAACTGAGAAAAATACTCAGTCTACACATCGCTTTCGATTTCTTTAAGACTAAAGGTATACAATAAGTTAAATGTAAATGAAATACCTTAACGTTGCATACGATTAGGCTTTTAAGTTAGACTGAATTACAACTAAATATATTTGTGCGGCTATGAAGTCATTCGCATAGAAGAATACATTAGCTCGTGAGTCTATAGTAGTGGAAAGTTTTTGGTAGATACGATTTTCAGTACTACTCCCAATTTAAAGTATAAGTTTTGGTAAAATTGTTCAAAAGTCAAATCTGACAATAGATTTAGGACTTAATGTTTAAGGAGACCATAGATGGTAAAACAAGTCTATTTTCATTGGCAATAATTTTCATTTTATTTATATTATATTATTATATATATTATTTTCAAGTTTGGTCAACAACAAAACTACCAGAATTATTAAATTAACCTACGCAACGACAACTAAGCCAAAAGTATTTTGAATATAAAGTTTTTTTTTCATTTTTCTGATTTGAAATTACAAAAAAAAACTGTTTGCCACATTCCCCAACGAGCCTCTGCTTGCACCACTTCAGTTCCATTGGTAAATTCTACAACACGACACAGTCTCAATCTTCATAGACGCCAACCCAACTTCCATTTCATTTAATTGTAGAACTTAATTCAAGAATTGTAAATGCCGCGCTGGTAGCTAAAGCCACCGTTATTACAAAACCTTCTGAAGCCATCCCGAAAACGACGACCAAGACGACCAAGACGACGGTAGGTGCAAAATGTGTTGCATTAATGAGAATTAATGGTTGCTGATTTTCTAGTTTTTAATTTTTAATTCCACTCCGGAGATGCCCTCTGTGACTATGCGGAGTGAGAGAAGGAAGGAGACGACGAAAACGGAAAGTGCATTTGCAATAAGGCAACAAAATGATTCGACTACGCAAAGCGACAAACAAGAGGAAGTGAATCCCACTTACTTGACATAAAAATTTTGTACAATTCGCAGTTTGGGTGCAATGAAAATGAATCTTTTATGTAATTGTTTTGGTTTGCTGTCTGTTTTGCTTTCTTCATTTGCATGAAAAGTACATACGTGCATCAACTCTGTCACACCTAAAGTAGTGTGCGAGTGTACTATTAGGGTACACTTTTGCAGCATTTTCTAAAGTCAGTTTTGAAGTTAATTATTCTGGTAAAAATTTAGTGTTCCTTAATTAATAACAATTAAGAGTCTTGTTGTCACTAGACCTGTCGGCGTCTGTACGTTAAAAGCTGGGCTGTAAATTCTGGTAAAACTCATAGTTTGTTTATCTTAAACATAATTATATCAATAAAACTTACAAGTTGCGACTGTATTGAAACTATGTATTACTACACAAATCTATGTTCAAGATCTGTATCATAATTGAAATTGTAAACTATGTGAAGGTGGAAATAAAACGAAAATAAAGAAAAAAGAATCGCATACTCCTTTCTCACTCTAAAGGACTCAATTTTAGCTTTTTGTCTTCCGAGAAATATATCGCACTTTACTGTTTTCTAGATACGAGAGGTTATATATTTACTCAGGAGGCCGATTTTGGTCGCAAAAAGCAAGTTGGAAAGTGAAAAGTGAGTTTCCCTCCTGCTGAACCGCAAGTTTGCAGTGTTAGTCTTGGGATGACACATTTCGTCCATGCGCTAAAAAATCAATAGATGAAGTAATGGAATTATCGTTTATCATGTGGACATTTCTATTCTGAATTCCATCTAGAATGACTTGAATATCATATTTATTAAAACTCGCGAACATATCAGGTGGGAATTGCATTTTGTTTGACTGACAAAATGAAGCAGATAGCGTTGTATTATCAGCATATGAATGATCCGTATGGTCATTAATGTATATCAAGAATAGCGTAGGCGACATGGATGACTCTTGTGACATGTCAGCATTTATCCCATGCGAACCTAAAGAGATACCATTCAATACAACTTTTAATTTACGGTTCAATAAATAATCCTTAGTCCACGCAGTAAGAGAGGTGTGTAAGTTGAGCGAACGAATCTTGTTTATAAGACAATCATGCCACACTAGTTTCAAACCCCATTTTTTCCAAGGGCGTTTTGGTGTCAGTACAAAGCTATACTAGCCTTGCGAAGCCTTTTTAAAATCTTTCAATGTATTTTCTTTATTACAAATCAACCGCGCTTGTCTGTCTCTACACGCAACTATCTAGGCGTAATGGAGATGCATTTTTCTTTGCCGAGTTCGCCAATTGCTTACCGTTACTAAGTGAGACTGGTAAATTCCGTTAATGCTGCAACGCATCACTGAGCATCGGACATTTTATTTTACCCGCACGCGGCCATTAATTTAAATCGCATCATGAAAAATGCAAGACGCTTCGATTAAGCTGTGATTTCGCATCGTCGTTGTTGTTGTTTATTTTTCGCCATACCAAACAACAGGCATCGTTAATAACACCAAAAGATTGCACCACCACCAGACAGCATTCAGTGAGAGAAGAGAAAAAAATGATAACTTTAAATTTTCTTTCCAGGATATGGTTTTGTGAAAGGATTAACTAAATATTTCATGTTCACATCGAACCAATTTTACGCTCTTCAAATCCTATTAGTCAGTCGGTATACCTTCGTCGTATAGAGAAGGGTGAGTAGCCAGTGCCCGTATGTGTAAACAGAGCGTGTCCTGCAATCATTGCTGGTGCCGGTGCCGATGGTGAATTTATTATGGGCTATCATATCCCCAAGAGAACTTATCAATATTGAACTGAAGCGAATGGGTTATTCATGAGCGAGAAAAGCGTGAAAGGGTGAAGCGGTGAACTGCTGCATCTGCTGAGTCAAAAAACCTCACAATTCGATGCTAGCGGTATATCCACTGCTGAACGTTGTTAGTTCACTTGTTTGCTCATCGCATGCACATACTCGTACATATATCACTCTGGGATTTTCCCCACATCGTAGCATTGCGCTGTTCCTGCGCTTATCCTGTGCCACCTCTCCTCTCGGTTTCCATATGTTCTTGATCTGGGCTATATGCTCCGGGTTTAGTGCACCGACTCGATTGGTTTTGTGTGCTATTGAATTCATTTGGAAACTGGTTAGGTCAGGGAATTCTCTCGACTCTCCGACTGATTCACTACTGACCACACACACACACACACATACACAGCGCACCTACGTCTAATAATGAATTTATGTCCGCATCCGCACTTCTTCTTGGCATCCCGGCAGCATCGGCATTAGACCGGACCTAAGGTGTAAGGAACAACTTAGCCAAAGTGTACGACGAGTACTTTGCATCATCTTCATTATTATGAAAATTCACGATGATTGCATGGAGAACAGACAGAGGATCGTAAGTCGTTGTCATGCTTCTCCTTCCTCGTTTTTCTAATTTGGACCCAGGACTATCCTTTGTCCGAGAGTGGAGGGTGCGAATCAACACTCGATATATTTTGTGAAAAGAATGAATTTTTCATTAGGTGTTTAAGGGAAACTAACGGTACTCCACCTCCGAGAGGGAGAGATACATAGAGTTGGTCGTCGATTTGTAGTCGTCGTTGTGTGGAGAGATTTGGTCCTCGTAATAGTTATAATCGTTGATTCGTCGGTTGATTGACCAATTTTATTGGATGCAAACGTGTTCCATGTGGTCGAGTCAAAATTTTTAGAACAAACAATTTACTTATAGATCACAACAGCTGTTATGGTATGTGATGCTGGTAAGTTGTGCGCAATTGAGAAAAAGAAGCAAAACTTTTTCAGAATTTGTTAATTTATCCTCTCCATCCCAATCTCTTAGCTAGGAAGCATGAATGGCTAGGTTAGAATTTCCAGTGGGAATAATATAAATGTGGAAGTGGATTTCAAGCGGATGTATTTACATTGTTCCTAATGTTTATTTTACATGACAGCGCATATGGTCTAAGTTCTTATGTGTGAATTCCACATAAGTTACTGCGATTTCTTTTTACATCTGGCGATTAATGTCAGTGTTCAATATTTGCATTTGCTGTTTGCAGCTTTCCGATACTCCTGCGTACAACGAAGAACTGGTATTTGTTCAAAGGAAACTTTTAATGTTGTCCCTAATTTTACTGAAACTGATTTAAAAGACTTGGCATAGTTAAATAATTCAAGATCGATTCAATATGCTAATGGAATATTTAGCCAGGATGAAGTATATTGTTGATCAGGATATAGCCAGTTTACAACGTTACTTTTTGGTGTTTTTTGGGTTCAAACCTACTGTTCAGAAATCTAACGCAGTAACCACTAGCGGCCAAAACACCATTATAATATATAGTACCATAAGTAATACTTCTGTTTGTATAATTATGACTTATAAAGGGTGTTATTTTTTTGCTTAGATAAAACTCTACATAACTGTCACGTATGGTTGATGGTCTTATTCCTCCTGTACTAAAAGGTTTCACTTTTCCAAACTCAACGGAAGTCAAATATTTAGGAGTAATTCTAGATTGCAAGATGATGTGGAAGATTCACCTAGAATCGAGAATATCGAAAGCTCAGCTTACATTTTTTCAATGTAAAAGAGCATTTGGTAAATCATGGGGGCTGAGCCCGAAAATGGTACACTGGTTGTACTTAACGATAATCAGACCCATTCTCACCTATGCGGCAGTTGTTTGGTGGCCAAGAATTTGTCTGAAAATGGCTAAGAGGACACTAAGCAAACGTCTGCCTGGGAACAATGGGCGCAATGCGCTCTACATCGGCAGATGCTCTCAATACACTGCAACATCTGCCACCTCTGGATGTAGTTATTCAGATGGAAGCGGTAAAATCTATATGTCGACTTCGCAAGAATAATATTCATTATAAGCATAAGAGTGGGCATGGAAAAATATTCCAAAAGGTTTCGAAACAAATTCCTACGCTTCTGATGCCTGTGGATTGTATTCTATCATTTCTTATATTCAAAAGAAGATATAAAGTTCAATACCCTAGCCGGGAAAGTTGGAAAAATTCAACTAAGATCCTTAGGGAATTCGAACCCATATTCTACATTGACGGTTCTCTAATCGATAAAGGAGCTGGTGCCGGATGGTTCTTAGATAAGAATTCCAAGGAGTTATTCGCACTTGGAAAACGGCCAACTGTTTTTCAAACAGAAATATTTGCTATTTTACAAGTTGCCAACTGGGCTGTTATTAAAAGCATACAAGGACGAAACTTTGCAATATGTAGTGACAGCCAAGCTCCTCTACTAGCACTGGAATCGCCTTTTGTCAATTGGAAGATTGTTCTAGAATGTAAGAGAAGACTGAACTCTATTTCAAGATAGAATTCAGTCACTCTTATCTGGGTTCCGGGACAAACAGGAATAAAAGGAAATGAATTTGCTGATTCACTTTCAAGAAATGGTTCTTCCGATACTCCTACTGGTCCGGAACCAATGTGAGGTTTGAGTCAGGCAAGCTTAAATATTGTTATACGAAGATTTATAAAAGCCGAACAGAAACAACGTTGGCACTTCATAAAAACATGTAGAACTACCAAGCACTTTGTGGATAGGCCGAACAAAATCACCGCTAAGTTCATTTTGGGAATATCCAGAAGGAACTGTCGGAGCATGGTCGGTTTACTTACAGGACATAACCCGGAAAACCCTTCGGAAAAAATTATTAAATTATACCGCCATTCTATAGATTGCATAATGAAATAAAACCCAAAGGGATGGCGTGTGGTGCGTGTTTTATATGAAAATCGATTCTTAGTAAACTTCAGTCGCGCATCGGAGCTGACACGTACCTTTTTTAAATTCTCTATATTAACTTCACTTGCCCGTGGGTCGTCGGTCGTCGGTCGGTCGTCGGTCGTCGGTCGTCGGTCGGTCGTCGGTCGTCGGTCGTCTGTCGTGGATTCTTGCGATCAATTTCCCATGGCCCGATTTTATTGAAATTTTGCACACATGTGTATTTCCGGAGACAACACTTTCTATTAAATTTTGAGGCCCCTCGGGCTGCGGGGTCGGGGGGCTCCCAAGCAAAAATTTTAAAAAATTTACCCGATTTTCTTCAAATTTTACACACATGTGTATACCCAATAAACAATACTTTTTCGAAAATTTGGTAGTGATCGGGTTCCGGGTTCGGCCGCAAGTCCCTTATACAGTTTTTAAATATTTATACTGGCATCAGATATTCGTCGCCCTTTATGGACTGTGTGTGGTGTGTGCTGCGCAGTCGGCTGCGCTGCATGGTTTTGGTGGTGGAGAGAGAGAGAGAGAGAAATCTTAGCTCACGCACAAATGAACCCAGCAAATGAAACGAGACATAAATGTTTTATGCTTAATTCAACTTACATTTTTTATTATTTACTGAATTGTATTTTTATTGATGTCGTTTTTTTTGTTGTCGATATCAACTTACAGATAGAACAACAAGTTTTCACAATATTCTGTCATTTCGCGTTTTCATAAATTAGTTCAGAGCAGTCAAAGAGTTCTCAAGATAACTGCTCGTGTTTCTTATTTGCTCAGAGTATGAGCGTGCTCTACGTGCTCAGAATAAAATGATCTGAGCATTTTCAATTTTAACATCTGATGTCAAATGTCTGTTTCGATGATTTTCTCCTACAATAAAAATAAAATGGCCCAGGGTCGAGGGGCTCCCATATCAATTTCTGCGATTAGAGAATTTAGATGAAAAATTTTAATTTTTATGGGTTGTTTTTTTTATTTTCCTTTTCATGGAGCCTGCTGATGTATCTGAGACTTTTGTCTTAATAAAAAGCACTTTAAAGTCTCTAAAGCCACGTTCGGAATCAGTCTTGTGGAGAATAATTGCTTACCCGTATGTAAGGAAGGATGATACCGGAGACTTTACAATGAGGAATGTTATGTAGGTTGAGGATCGAGATGAACCTTGATTTCTATCGACACTTAAGTAAATTTTTTAAGCCCTCGCCTCAAGATGGGTAAAAGTAAAGAGATTTTTGGAGAAGGCCAGAAGACCTCTTGTAATACCGGAAAATGATATCTAAGCTTGCGAGAATGCAGAGCTGAGTTCGGATCTATTTGGAAGTTTCCAACATGTCTGAGTAGAAATTAATTCTTGGTTTCTTTTAATTTCCAATAGAAGGGATTAAACATAACAATGCAACATTTGCAAAAAACCGAAATGAAACAATTTGTGCCACAAAATTTAAATTAAATTTAATAATAGTATCATCTCAATTTATTTTTATTTCCTGTATATTAAATTCGGTTTAAATTTTTTATTGAATTTTTTTGGTTGTTGATGCCACACTTAACATTTATCTGAAACAATTCGCAACACTCGAATACTCAATTGTTGATGAATGCAATATAATTAATGTAATTTATCATTACTTGAATGTGTGTGTGTGTGTGTGTGTGTGTGTGTCCGCTCTAGTGTATTATTTTGGGCTCATATAACATGTCTCTTGTGGGGGTGTATTGTTGTTTACTATAAAAGAATTTGATAGTTTTCGATAATTGAAATATTTCTAGGTTAATAATTTTGTGTCTGGTATTCCTTTTTGTTGTTGTTTTTTTGCGGTTTATTGTTCTTTACATTTATTTATTATAATATCCTGCACGTATTAAATATCAATTCGATTTTTGTTTTCGTTTTCCCATCCGATGTGTTTCAATTTTGTTTAATTGGAAAAACGTGTAAACGTGGTAACTACAAAGAACGCAAAATCGATAAAACATATTGTTATTATTATCATTAATAATTAATTTTAATTATTATTATTATTTATAGTCATAACTACAGGTAACAAATTGGCAGTGGATTTTTGATTTAATTCAATTGTTTTTGTTTCGTTTTTATAATTTTCGTACGCTTCAATAAATTCAATTGTCTTCGGTGAAATCTTTTTTTTTGATTTTGATGTATCGTGTATATATATATAAGGGTGAATTGTATACATATATTTCTATGTAAATAATTGTTTATGACATTTATTACTATTATTATATAATAGATTTATGTATATATATATAGAACTATATAACTATATATAAGTAAGTACATATATGCAACTAAATTGTTAATATATGTATAAAAATGTATTGTATATATGTATAATAATTTGTATAAATATAAATGATTATATTCGTATGTAAAATTTAAGTTGCCCTATGGTAAATATAATATCCTTAAATGTAGTTTGACTAAAACTAAATGAAAACTTTATTTGGTTGGTCCTTATGGGGATATCAAGGTCTTGGGATGCTTGAGTGTGAGATTTTCACTCTTCGCAACACTTTTTGATTCAAATACAGAATATTGTATCTATTTACGAGCTGTTATCTCTGTATTACATCCGTTTTTCTATTAATTATTGCAATCCACGTCATTTAGTTGTCATGCGGCTTATCGTTGTTGTACAAAATGTGTGCTTTAAAGAATATTTAATCGATAGTCAATATTCAATTTGAAAAATTTAATTTTCTTTATATGTTTTTGAAAATATGAGTATTTTTTTTTGTCGCAATTGTTCTGGTGACGC
Source organism: Nephrocerus scutellatus (assembly GCA_947095585.1). Taxonomy (NCBI): domain Eukaryota; kingdom Metazoa; phylum Arthropoda; class Insecta; order Diptera; family Pipunculidae; genus Nephrocerus; species Nephrocerus scutellatus. Next base: position 125,163,378 of record OX352761.1, on the reverse strand, counting down.
AAAAAGGCAGATGGCTGCAAATCGAATTAACAGAAATAGCAAATTTTCGCACATAACGCTGGCATGTTCCCTTGGGAAATATTTCAGCCACTGTCTTTGCGCAAATACAGGGTATTTGTACTGCGTAGAAGGTAGTTTTTAAATACACAATCTGAATGCAATAAACAAAATACAGTAAACCCTCGATTAGCTGAAAGTTTTGCTACTTGTAGCCACACATATTTTCTTATGGTCTATTTTTTCATTGGTTTATAGGTAGCATATAGACCATATTACTTCAATTCAAGAATTCATATATATCTCAATAGTTTAACGTAAATTCAATTGTAAAATGTTATTCGTTTACTTATTCTTTTCCATATTATATAAAAGTTTAATTATTCTATATTGCAATCACGATAACGACGACCGAGTAATGTAGTTCCATCTCCATTTTTAGTCAGTACTTAATCTACCATTGTACGCGCAACGCCAAATTATTATAATATAAAATTATTAAGGCAATTTAATTACATTAAATAAATTTCGTTCGATAAAATTAGTAGATAACACTAAATAACAAACTAATTCATCATAATTTAAAATCTTTACGAACTTTATCTGACTTTGACAGTTCTTAAGATGTAAACAAAGAAGAAACCTGCCGGAGAAGTAATGCACAACTAAATAATGCACTGTGGTTGCTGTGGCTCAGTGGTTAGTGCATTGATCTACTGAGTTATAGGTTCGCAGTTCAAATCCCAGAAAAAAAACCAAAAATCTTTTTCACGACCCTCTTTCGAGTCACTAACGAACGTCCAAAAGTAACAACTGACAAGTGACATATTCTCAATTCAGTTTTCAGTTTTGAGTTTAAATTGAAGATCCCTTCTATTTGTGTGCAAGAATATAAAACGCAACACAATCGGTACCGAGAAGGTAGACAACAACGGTCTGTTGCGACATATTTTTATTAAATAGTGCCTTGCACATTCAATCAATTGATTCAATCAACATGTATGTATGAATTGACTACTTGCCTTTATAACTTCAATCGATTGACTTTATAATTAATTTATCTGCTGTTATCGTCCTGTATAGACGTGTGATTAGCAATACGGGCAACACGACAGCGAGGTGGTTCAAGCTAAGAAAGAAATTCCAAACATTTTATAACATTTACTGGAAATCAGGACCGATGAAGTGACTTTTTCTGAGAGGCCAGGACTGGACTCCGGCTTAAGACCGACATATAATGATGACAAACTCTAATTAACTCAGAATCTTGTGATTTGAACCCATGACTTGGTGAGACATACGGACGGTAGTCGGTAGCCAAACTTATGCCGCTACAGTGCTATGGGCAAGTGGTGACGCAAATTCTTAACTTTTTTCTCCGCGATCATGTTTTGTATTCAAAAACTGGGTTCAGAATGAATTGCTTTAATCGTGCCTTGATATAGTAAATTATATCTCAGTTCTCGATGCAAAACCATTTTTATTTTTCCTTAGTCAATCGTTCATGTTACATATACAGATATATTTTCACTAGCATATGATGATTTATTCAATCGATTGACTGTGTAAGGAGCGCATAAGTTAAAAAAAAACTTTGAAGACAGCTTCTGAAAAAGCATCGGTGTGTAGGTATTAAGAAAAGAAAAAGAGGAGGACTGCATTTTATATGCTTAGAGATTATATTAGTGATTTGATAAAGAATTCGTCTTATAGTACACCTTAAAATGGAATCTCTTAATTTATAAGTACACTAGCTTTTCCCGGGTGGTCCGCCACTCGCACACATGAATTCCCGCCTTGCCATTACTATCACGGAATGGGTGTACTATTGCCTAAACCTAAACAAAGCGCAACCTCGATCGTATTAGCACTATGCGGCTTACCGAGATTTTTTTATGACGCATATTATATGAAATTTTCGGCTTTTAGTGCCGTATTACAAGCCAACAAAAATAATTTTTTATATATATGTATAGATTACAGTACGTATAAAGCAAAGCAATATATAGCACATAGGCGTGATGTTCGTACAAGAGCGTAGCACACAGAACACAGCACAAAGTCATTATGATGCCCGACCGTTTTTTCCTCGACTTTAGTTATTTGGCAACAAAATTAGTCGCAACGAAAGGCCCTTTTATTAAAACAAGATAATATATAGCCTATGTTCACCCTGATAGTCCATTTTAAATATTGGCAACAGAATTTCTTAAATCGGTTTAGTAGTTTCCAAGATTACCTCCTACACACAAACCAAATTTACCTCTTCATAATATTAGTATAGATCAAAATGGACTTTCCGATATCTACATTGATGAGCTCACGACTCAACTACTCAAAGTAGATAGGTAGGTAGAGTGGCGGTCGTTACCGACTTGACCATGTCAGGAGATCTAACGGAAAGAAAAATGTTTGTGTATAGTGCATATCCAACCTATAGCGTTGAGGTACGATATCACATCGGTGATACCGTACTTTGAAAGCTTCTTCAGGTAGAAAAAGAAGGGATTACTCAGTTTACGGAAACGGAGAGCCGTAAGGAATCTTACAAAGAAAATGAATGAGCGCTTCTTTTTCATTCACATCCAAGCAACTCCTGCAAAAGGTATTGTGAGAGATTCCCAATTTGGCTGCGTGGCTGCCCACTGGCCAGTGGCCCGTGATTATGGCAGCCACTAAATAAATAAATAATATATATATATATAAATAAATATAAATAAGAAAATAAATATCTTTCCGAGACCTGAAGATCAACTCGGTGGATTTGTTATAGGAAGGCCACATCGACGTTGTGCTACTACTCTAGTATTCTTCAATTTTTTTAATTTTGAGCTGAAGTGTAGAGCTCGCTGATTAAATAGCAATATCTGTTATTAACTGTCAATCAATCAATCAATCAAAATAATGACATTTTAATAAATAATATGTTATACTAGATCTTAACTTTTATTCGACGAAATGTTTCTTTGCAGTCAAAGTGCATAATTTTAATTGGTTACACATATCACTTAAACCTTTTCTGTCAACTACTCGTGTGTAGGTAATTTTCGCATCAAACATCTTTCTTTTCCAATTTAAATGTGAAACAGATGACTAACAGCGGTTTCGATTTGCTGGGTACAGTAAAGCTTTGGTGTCCCATTTTTACAGTGTTCTCTGGTTTTCGTCGAGAACGCTGTCGAACTGGAACACCAAACACTCACTTTACCCAGCAAATCGAAAGCGTTGTAAATGAACAATAAAGGCATAATATGACTTCCTTGTGGAACATCGGATAATTTTTGCTCAAAGCTTTGTTAAAGCGAGTAAGTAGGCACCGCACCATAGTAAGGTAAAAGTTGCCTCTGCAAAAGAAAGAAATTGTGTTTAAGCAACAAAGAGCGTAGCGTACAGTCTCCTGTAATTATTTTATACTGGAGCATTGCTCGGTTTGAAAATCGAGTTACCTAATTTCCGAAAGGATTATAACAATCTCAAACAGAAAGCCAATTGGATATTACAAATCGTTAAATTGTCGATTTTCTATTGCAGCACCCTGCACCTATACGCTTCGTTCGTTATATTTAGCCAAAAAGCGAGCAAACACATTTAACTGCCACTCACATTCACATTCCGTCATCTGCTCAAATATTTATTTACGCGCAAAAAATAAACCAGCATAATCATGGCGGATGATTGGCTGTTTTCAAGTGAATCCATTTTGTAGCTGCGGATTTCTGCAAGATTTACATACGATTTCGAGCGCGTATTTGCTCGGTGTCGCGTCGCACCACATTGGGCAAAATCCCATTGACATCACATCACACATAAATAAAATCGCATTTCGGCTGTGTGATGTTCAGTTAATAATAAAAGCTTAATATTGTTCAGCGATAGTGTGAGCGAGATAGAGTGTGTGTGAGGGAGAAAGGTAAAGAGAATGAGAAAATTTTCACACACAAATCACACAGCGACTGTCACTCGGAATATTCTATTAAAGTCTCTGATGGGTAAACAGGATAACACATAAATTTGCTAGGATTCGGAACGCAACAGACATTTCCTGCAAGTACTTGTGGCTAATTGCAGTTGGAGAAACTTGGTTCGCCTTTGCTTGTACGTGAAATCGTTTATCATTGGTGTCCAGCTTTTGCTGGAATTATTTAGAATTCACTTAATGGCTTTTTGGAATCATGGTGATGGTGCGCATGGTGGTACAGAAAGGTAAAGTGGCGGTCGCGATTTGGTTGTGCATTCCACTTTCGGTGGAATATCTTAGAACAAAACCATAGCGTGCGCAGGTGATGCTGTATGTAAATTGGTAAAATATGGACCAGGTTGTGCTACGATAAGTAAAATTTTGCATAAGTTATGCCGTTTTCTTTGACTTTGTGTGCTTCACGTTACTTGGTATGCATCACACTGCACAGTGCATAACTTTAAAAACATTCAAAATTTTAAGCGATTTTTTCTGGTTTTACAATTTAATGTATAGTATGTTATTTATTCTTGAATGTTCTTTGAGAGTTTATTATACACATAACTCTGTAACTTGTTAAATTTTTTCTCTAGCCAATTCCCGTGGTAGTGTTTGTTTAAGGACCTTTCTAAAACAAAGACTTATTTCAGACTTATAGACTTACTACATGCTCCCGGGGGCTTCACTACCCGCATACATAAACCCTCCCTTTTCAAATTTTTCTTATTTCAATAACCTTACCAGGACTATTACGAACATTAAAAAAAAAACAATTCGGTCAAGCCGTTTAGCCGTTAAAACGTAACAAACAGACAGAGATAGTTCCACATTTATAATATTAGTCCATACTATCCAGGATATGCCGCCATCTTACATAAGTCAAAATGATCGTCCGAATTGATTCTCTAAACTTATTTTACAACAAAATCAAAACTATGTATTTGTCACACATCTTTGTGATTTTTGAAAGCAAATAAATGCCATCGCAGGAAATAGATAGAAAGTATTTTATTATTTGAATAATTCAGATTTGGCGTCGCTGAGAAACTCTGCTACTAAGGATATACTATCCTTCATTAGGGGGATAGTACGCCTCTAAGGCTAATTACATCCTATGATACAAACGATCTCATTAGGTCGCAGTGTCAACCACATGAGCTAGAGTCGTTTTCCAAAAAATAAAAGAAAAAAGTCAGGTTGCACGAACATGTCTTCATTTCGGAAAGTGCCTAAATGTATTTTTTGGAAACGCAAAACGTTCTGCTTTAAAAAAAACTCTCTATTGCTTAGCTGCTAATGCCACAGTAATGACTCTACAATTAATTGGTCAGCCAATGAGCGGAAAGTATACAGTAAGTATCCAACACAGCATTATTACCCTTTTCACACGACCACAGACGAAAGTGACTATTTCCTACGCTATAACCTACCCTCGAATGTAGGCCTTATCCAGACTAGTATACTTTTGTTATTTACTGCAGTCACAGCGAACATACATTCCCAGAGTAATTTTGCATTGCGCATAACCGGTTTAGCAGAAAAGTTCTTATTGTGCTCGTTAGATTGCCGCACTCGGCTATCGCCTTCAAGCTTCAGGCTTTTAACTCGCCTCTTCCACTTTCCTCCCTCGTTATGTGATATACTATAAGTGCACTGTGTGGTGTGTGGAAAAGTCCTGTCCCTTGCTCTGTGTCGGGAAAATTTTGCGTCGCTACCTAAATTTTTTTTACATACAGTACTTAAATGATCCAACAGTATCAAGAAATGTACCAAGATATACGAAGACCATAGTGGGAACCAAATTTTGACTTGGGTGAAATTGTAAACAGGGGAGACCGGTTGTTGAGCCAAATATAATGATGACTGAACTGTTACCTCGAATAATCAAATTTGTGAGGCGGAAAACATACGTGCGATCCATGAACGACTTCACTCACATAGACTGCATGTTTAGTGTGCAATTTCGTTTAAATGACGTGCTTGCAAAAGATTTTGTCTTTGAAACAATGGACGTAAGTGCGGAAATGCGTCGGTATGAAGAATGAGACACGGCACGTCTTTTCTAGGAACAGAGGCTGGATAACAGCTCTCGGAGAGAATTCAGAAGAATAGCAAAGATGAAAAAGCTTACACAATGGTAATTCCAGCTTTAAAAAACATCTCTTCAGAACTACAAAGGTGAAAACCCAGCCCAGCGGATTAGTTTGTTTTGGGATCGCTTACAATTTTATCCCTTCCATAGAGTTTTCATTACTCGGAGGTACAGGCGGAAGCAAGCAGACTGGAATCTGCTAGCTGAAATGTCATTATATATGAGTTTGAATTGTTTTCACGAATGTCTAACCCTCTTTTGGTCATTTTTTGCACTAATTTTTGCTCAAAGATGTTATACCAAAGAGTCCGCGATATAAGGCAATATACACCGCGTTGCACATACTGCAAAGAAAAAGAGGGTAATCTGATCACCGATCACAAAGGCATCTTAGAGCGATAACCAATCCAATCCAATCCAATCACCAGCACCAGCCCAATCTATTGAAGTGGCTAGATTTAAAGTTGCTGCAGAGTTTATAACTTCCTTATAAAAACAGCTACAAAATCTTTGAGTTGATGCTGAGATATAGACATCACAGCCGAATAATAATCCACCAATTGACATAACATTAGGAGCGATCCAGGGAGGCTTGATCGATTTTTAAGCGTATGCGTATAATTGTTGAATAGTGATGAATCATTGCAGAAAGAAATCTATGAACTCCTTGCCACTGATGACAAGAACATTGAATCAGCAATTGCAACGAATTTACAAACAAACTTGAACCAAATTCAAAATTCACTTCCAGAATATCTATATATGCATGTACATATACACAAACATGAATTAAAGTATATAATTTAATAAAAGTTAAAAATGTTTCATTTATTCAACACAAAAAAGGGCGAAAATTTCAAAGGACATGTCGTTGGGGGAATATTAAAACAAAAGTGTCCGTTCGCTGAATTCTATATTGTTCCATATAGCAGAGCACAAAATTTAATTATCAATTTCATACAGTCACTTAGCTGTATTTAATCGTATGTTATATTATCAAAAATTATCTACACTTTTTGAAATATTGGAACTATTTGCTGTAAACTTTGTAGAAAGGAAATGATTTAAAGTTAAAGTTGGGAAATATGTTAACTATCCGGATACTAGTACCTTTACTTTATAAAAGATGGATCACACCTTAGTCCTGAACTGTATTTACTGCTCTTAACTCTAGTATTTTGCTGCTTTTTGATTGAAAATAACGAATCGTTATTTTGAATTTTTGAAGACAACTTAAAGATCGCACTGAACGTTTACTTTTCCACGGGTATATGCTCAAATAAGATATGCTCAAATTAGAGTTAATCCGCTTTCGATTTTCCCTGTCCAGCATGTTGCAGTCGTAGTGACGACGAAGGAGAAATAAACCTTTTTAAAAAGCTTCAAAATAATATTTCGGTTAAGGGAAATAGAGAACATTTGCTTTTTTGAACCACGAAAATCGCTGCACTAAGATATGGAGAGTTTACTGAAGTGGTATACATTTGTCTATCCGAATACCGTTTTTACTTTGCTAGTCTTTGCACAATCCAAAAAATATGAATTTCCATCGATTCAGAAATCTCTTTACCTCTTTGCTCTAACCACTCTGCGCTTTAATGAAAATTCCAAGGAACCTGTTCATTTCAAGACGCTTCTGAATAAATTGCTTTTTTGTTAAGTTCATTTAAAATGTAAACCAAGAAAAAGATCAAAATTTTTCAAACTGAATAGCAATTGGAACCGCATAACAACTAAAATAGAATTTTTTTTTTTTTCAAATAACACAATGTTGAGATAACGCAACGACGCACAATGCTAAGCTGAATGTTTTCCAATTGTACGACACCAATAAATAAAATTACACTAAAATCCTTTTTGGTAAATTCCTAAAATCGCTTCCCCAGTATCGGAAAGAATAACGCCTGACTCATATACTCGTAACATTGTCTGCATGTGTGGGCATGATTTCACACGAGTATGTGTAAAATGATGATGGGGATGTGTTGTGATGGCAAAGAAACAGGGACACTGCAGGACGAGTTGAGACCATTCAGAATCCAAATTGTCTGCGGCTCGTTTTTGGGAATCATCGGATCCGATAGGGAATCCACAACGGGGAAATCCTCTAGCGGAAGTATTTGATGGTATAGTTTGCTACCCAAATGGAGAGCACATGTATATCCTGTTTGCTGCTGCTAATCTCGTTCTGTTATCGTTTTTAATCACATTCGCAATGGTTCGGTTGGCATGGCATGAGCTGAAGCTGTAGCTGATGGTAGATTGGTAGCTAGCCGTACACAATCACACGAACACTGCCTGAAAATAGAAACAAACAGATTTATTAGGTGCATTTAGAATGTGGCACTGCCAGTGTGTGTGTATCTATCCCGACTGACCGACTGATGTTGTTGCCGCTTAAAATATTCAAAATATTATCAAGCGATCCTTTCTCTCAGCAGACTGATGTGAGTGTCGGTCGGGTGAACGTGTCTGGGTCTGTAGGGCTGGGATTACACAACGGAACAAGGAATGGAATAAACGTTTTTTTTTATGATGTGTTGGTGTTGGGTTGTGTGCGTATGGAGTGGTGTTTGTGGGCGATAATCCCAATTACATTGCGTTCTGCTCTAGTTACCACAATGTTGTTCGCTTCTTCAACTGGAAATGATGTGGTCAAGGATATTTGCTTTGCTATTGTTGTTAGTGCAACTGCTACTGCTGCAATTACTGACTGGAGGGGGCAGAAGAATATTAACATCATCAGGATATCCTTGTCTACGGATGCTTGGTGTAGTTGTTTAGTGGCATTTCGGAGACAACGGTGACTTCTTTATTGCGATCATGTACGCCTTTCTCATGGCCGTGGCCTGCTTTCTTACGTGCAGCTTTCTGTGTCTTGAGCTAAATTTTCCAATTGGATTGATTGTTAAGCGGAGTGTCGAAGAAGTATTTTGAGAAATGTTATTTATTAGTTAAATTTGGAACTCGCACTTTAGTCATATAATTACACGGTGTATTGTCTCCTCGAAGTTCTGGTGGGGTTCACGCTTGATTGTGCCGCAGCTTTTCAGTTTTTCCGAGGACTGTGAAATAAAAGTTAATACTATCATAAAAGTTTTTAATTTATATAAAGCTTATTTGGTATTTTATGTATGTATATGGCATGTAAAGTACATTCCCTCAAATCTCCATCGCTTTAACTGGTTTTATGGAAAGTCAAATTGCGACAGAAGAAGGATATAAAAGACAAAAAGTTTTGTAAAAATTTAACCGAATAGAACAGCATCAAGTAAAGAACAGAAGACACACAGTCCTCCTACTACCTCCGAATCATGAAAAAAAAACCAAATATGGATATAGCTACAACACCGCAGGACCGTGGGACCATGCTAGCAACAAATATTGTAGAAAAAGAAATAATAACCTATGAAAGGGTAGAATGGGCAATAAAAACATTCAAACTCTATATAGAAAATAAATATTCTAACTCTAAAAATTAAAGAAACAAAAGTGAATTTCAAAGAGGAAACAAAATTCCTAGAAATCATCATAGATAGAAAACTCATATGAAAAAAACAAACCAAAAATGGATCAGGAATGATTCTCAAAAATCATTTCTGTTAAGCATCGTTTGAAGTTAAAAAATCGTCTCCTGTAACGCTTTGAAAATTTGAAATAGAACAATTGAGCTTTGCGCCGATGATTTCTTCAATATCATCACATTTAGCTCTATAACCGGGGTCCTGTCCTGGACTCTCCACCGGTTCCGATTTTGAGCCAATGCATCCCTAAACTCTGCACGTCCTGGTCTACGCCATCCATCCGGCGTAGGCTTGGCCGGCCTCGCTGTCGTGTTCCATTAATCCTATCGCAAAGGTCTTTCCGAGAAGGATCCATTTCGCCTATGCGAGATAGGTGTCCTGCCCACCGGAGCCTACCGAGGTTAATTCTCTTGATGATGTCCACATCGCGGTAACGCTCGTTAATCTCATCATTATAGATTCTCCGTAATCGTCTTCCTCACATACGCGGTAAACAATTCTTCGTAAGACTTTTGTCTCGAACGCGGCTAAGAAGTCAGAATGATTTTTGCTAAGCACCCAAGTGTTGGATTTGTATATAGGTACTGGTATGACTATTGTCTATTACACTAGCAGCTTGGATGTTATGGTTAAATTCCTGGATTTGACAGACTAACGTAGGCTTTGCTGGCTTTAAGCAACCCTTCTGGTTCCATGCTATTATCGGCTGCTACAGTTGACCCGAGATAGTTGATGGATTGCACTACTTCAAACTCGCGCTCCACTATTTTAATTTAGGGACCAATGTTGGATCTTATACTCGCTTACGTGGCCACCATGTAATTTGTTTTGCTTCCATTTATGTGCAGACCCAGATTTCGTACAGCCCGACCGATATGGATATACAGATTTTGGGTTTCTACTAACGATGTCAATGTCGTCTGCGTAAGCCAGTATCTTAATGGACTTATAGAGGATGATTCCTTTCGCCGTTACGTCAGAGTCTCGGATAACTTTCTACAACGCCAGTTTGAAGATAACGCAGGCCAGTCTATCCCCTTTTAGGGGATCGTTATAGATGTGATCCGGTTATTTTAACTTGGCTTATAACATTGGCCATGGTCAACCTAAAGTTTATCTCCGAATTCTCTCATGGCTTTATAAAGTTCTTCTCTGGCTATGCTATCAAAGGTGGCATTAAATTCTATAAAAAGGTAGTGTAGTGAGTTTTGAAATTCTAGATATGAAGCCACCCTGGTATGGACCAATGATGACTTTAGCGTAAGGAGCTATCCTGTCTTGAAAGATAGAGTAGAACATCTTATACGCCTTATACGTTATACCACGGTAATTGCTACATTTTGTGATATCTCCTTTCTTATGTATGGGGCACAAGATGCCTCTTCGCCAGTCTTCTTGGATTGCTTCTTCCTCACATACTTGCACTATTAGTTCATAAATTGCTTGGTGTATTGCGAGACCTCCTGTTTTAATCAGCTCCGCTCCGGGAAACTATCTGATCCCGAGGTCTTATTATTTTTGAGCCTATTTATCGCTTTGCTAAATTCATCTACGCTTGGTGGTGGCAGCATGGTATGATATTCGGTCATTTATGGAGCGTCCAATTCCATAGTTAGCTGGCCATTTAGCAACTCACTAAAGTGCTCTTCCCATAGCCCTAAAATGCCCTTGAGATCAGCGATCAGATTACCTTCCTTGTCTTTGCAGTATGTGCAACGCGGTGTGTATTGCTTCATACTGTGGACTCTTTGGTATAACTTTCGCGCCTGGTACGGTCCTTACCCTCTGTACTGTTCTAGTTCATGGACGAGATTCTTCGCTTGAGCGTAGTTGTTTCTTATCATTAGTGTTCTCGTGTAAGCTATGGGTGCACATGTACTGCCTAAATACTGTCTCCCTACCTATTTTTACATTCACATCCCCCAGAATGAATTTTATATCATACTGAGGGCATGTATAGAATTCCCATTCGACTGATTCAAAGAATTCTTCTTTTTCTTCATCTGAGGAATCCTCTGTAGGTGCAGGTGAGCCTTATGTTTTTAATCTGCCATGTTTTTAAACGTTTTTACGCGGCATAGTAGGTCATTTTCGACACACTTATAATAAATAAATTAAATACTTTGCCATATTGTGATGCGATGATCATCGCGGATATAAAGTGTTTTGTAACTTAGACGTCACCACCTATGTGAAAGGTTGAATTTGTAATAGAAATCCAGTATGTAGTTTTTTTTAAAATCCTAACTCAAAAAAATCGCTTCACTTGTCCCAATATTTAGCGCGGTAGTCAATTAGTTAAGCATTTTGAAATTCTGGATATATGGTCTATGCCATTTTTACTGTTGTAATGTCCCATAAATAGATTCGGGAAGGTTTCTATCCACGTATGTGATCTAGTTAACCTAGTCTCAAAATACTTACAAATAGTAGGTACTTGTCAAACATGTTTGGCCTTGGAGAACGCTTTTTTTCCGGACAGACTTCCGTGAATATCCTTGTTATATCTTTCTGAGTTCATATCTAACTCCCAGTTCAAAGCATAATCTCTTATCCAGTTATTCCGCTCGGAAATCATATTATTCTTTTCCTGAAATAATTTACTTTAATGGAAAAAAAACTCATAATCACGCGGAATGTTCGCACAGAAAATATCATTAAAATGCAAACAAATTAAAGCAAAAAGGAAGGCAGAGCAAACACACAAACGGACAAACCGAAACTGAAATTTCCCTGTAGAAACATTTCCGCATCGGACCAAATAATGAAAGGACAAAAAAAAACAAATTACCTTCAGAGTTTGCTGTCTGTGCACATTGGACTTGAGAAGCACTTGCTTTCGCACAAACGGCTAAACGCCATAAGACCAGTTGACATACTCAACACAACAGTCGTCGTTTAAAAATGGCCAAAAGCAACGAAGAAACTTCTCATCTACTGACCGACCGACCGACCGCCCGAAAAACTCCTTAAATATTAAATGGCAAGTTGCATCTCGACAAGTCACATTTACGGGGAGAAGTAACAAAACACTTTGCACTTCAAATAATATCCTTTGTTGCTGGCTGCAGCTTACAGGGGAACAACAACAACAAGAAGTAAAATAAAAATAACATCGCCTTGCACACCCAAAACAATTGCCGAAAACGACATCGCTCAGCAAATCAACGACCAAAGGAAATAATCGCACAATGACCAGAAGTTGCCAAAACCACCAGAATTACCAGAAAGAACCCAGAGCGCCTATACCAGTTTGCACGAGTATGTTAAGTAACTGTACTTGCTCCATCAAAAAATGGACAGGGTAAGCAAAACAAACAGACCGAATTATATGGAGTGAAGCTTCCTTTTTTTCTCTCTCGAATTGTTTCATTTTAATTTCAAGAAAGAACAACAAAATGAGATTACTATGGACAGGCTACAATACCCGTATAACTGTGAAGGAAAGAAATTTTAGTAACAAAGCAGCAGTGGTAAAAAACGACAGCAAATAAGACGCCTCAGGATAAAAAAAAAACATCCAGCCCCCACTTAAGTTGAATTGCTAAAGTAAAACGAATTCTCCTCTCCGGTGGGCGATTTAAATAAAACCGGGAGCCAGGAGCATGTTAATGTTTCGGACACGGTGTCCCTTTCACTCAGTCACGGATTTTTATTTTTTTTTTATCATTTCACTTGTTCAAGGCGTTCAACTCCATTTGATGTTTTACGGACAAGCGGATCACATACATATACCGTCGCATCACAGGATAAAATGTCACACAAGTATCAAGGACTGCGAGACATGAGCGAAAATAAAATCATAACAACAAGGATGGAATTCAAGTGACCATCAGCGCTGATTCCAATTTCAATTTTGATTGCCCATTGACCAGGGGCGGTTGTCTGGGTACATTGTGTCGGTGTTGATTGATTCTAATTCGGATGTTTTAGCAAAAAGGAAAAAATTAACAGAAATCTTTGTCAGTTAACGAAGTTTTTACTTAAACATACTCGTATATATTCGAACTAAGTTGGAAGTATGGAAAATGAGGAGGAAATTTATTAAAAATACTAACTTTAGGTTCTCAATCATTTAGAAAATATATCGTTTAAAAAGCACAAATACTAAAGGATAACTCGCCTTGCTTCGAGTATTAATCAAGGCGAGTTATAAGTATCACCGTGACCCGAAACCAATCACAAATAAATTTGTCCATACAACAACACGTTCATCTCTACAACAGGCTTAGAAGTTTGAAAAAACTAGTGAAACCCTTTAAAGGCTAAAAGGTTACCTAACCTACCACCACAAGAAAAAATAATAAAAAAATAATGCGGTCATATAAATTTTTGACTGACCTTGTTACCCGAGAGGAGAGATTATAACCTGGTATAACAATTTTTCAAGAAAAATTACTGATTCAGAAAGTCACGTTAGATGGCGACTGATAAAATCTAATCAGTCCCTATTAAAACTGCAGCGATACTTAACACTTAGGCTTGATTCATTCAAGCTTAAATATTGGTATTCGAAGATTTATGGAAGCCGAAAAGGAGCACTGTTTAAAATCCATAAATACATCTAGAACTACCAAGCACTTTGTCGATAGGCCGAACAAACACACCACCAAGTTCATTTTAGGAATATCTTGAAAGAACTGTCGAAGCAGGGGCATAAGCCGACTGGAAGTCATATGTTTAAGTTGGGACTTATATTAGATCCAATATGTAAGTTCTGCCTGGAAGAATAAGAAACAACTATACATTTCCTTTTTAGCTGTCCTGATTTTTCCAGGCTTAGGATGAACTTTTCTGAAAGGAATATAATAAAAATCGAAGAACGCCTGTTATTTTAACTTTTGTCAAATCTTGATATCTGTACGGTGCGGGGATGTCCAAGATAACACCAAGTTAACAACTAGTATATAACAAAATACACTGATGCACCACTACGCTAACATTATACCCGCATTTGGGTAGTAAAGTACAACCACTACGATGATCATGCCCAAAAAGAACTAGGTCCACAACCTAAAGTAAGCACATATTTGACCAATGTCAGTCTCGTCTGTGGGCACTCCAAATTCCCGTAGTGCCAATGCAAGCTCGATGAGATCTGGCATTAATGACCTCAATTCATTCGGTATGTGCATAGGCGGTTGACGAAGCACACTTTAGCATCGTATCCATCCGAACCACATAATACATAGTACATAAGAAATACAAAAGTTAGTATAGTTAGTAGCGCAGATAATGGAATTCGAATCCTAAAATAAATCGCAAGATACATACTGCATACTAAAAATAGGCACTGAATTAGAACTAAGTACACTTTTGAATATCATACTTTTAGGCTGTAAGATTTATTCAATTATTTGAAATATAACGGACTATAAGTTTAAATCAATTTTTACTGGTCAAAAATATAGTCAAACCGGTTTGTTCCAGTTTGCTCGGTTTTTCTGAAAGTACATGATTGCACATGTATTTTAGTATTAGAAGATGACTCAATACATATGAGTATGGTTAGTTGTAAATAATGGAAGTTGCCACAATATTCTGGATATTTCTGTCTATAAGATTGAAAGTTTCTGGAAACTTTTCAGTGAGTGTAAAAGGTGGCGTTCACTGCAGAGGATTCATTTATTGTTTAGAACTCAATCAATCATGTTGAAGAAGTTATTGCAAAGAGATACTGCTACCACCTAACTATAGTGAAATACAAGTGTTGTCGTAATAGGTATTTTTCTATACACATTTATGGTCATCGGAGAGCGACATAGAGGATTGAAACGGATTTTTTATTTGGCCAGAAATTAATGAATCGGATATAAACTAGGCCTGGTTCCGCTACGTACCATAGAAGAAGTGCAACAATCAATCTTTGATGCACTAAGTTTAATAATCGTGTTGTCAGCGGTTTTGGTAATTTGGTAGTTTCAATTGGACAGCTTTGGTCTTTTTTGTGGAATGCTGTTAAAGATCTATGTTACGCTGACAATAATGAATCAATTCAGGTATTTAAACACAATATCGGGCTCTCAGACCATCGAATAACCAAAGGTCTATAATACGTAATGTTAAATTAAGCCGGAAAAATATTAGGGAACTTGCACAAAGGCTTAGATTGGGGACCGATCGTCGAGCCAATATGCTTATGATAACCTGTCCCCGACCACTGTTTCTGGATATATTTGCTGTGACATTTTGCTTACTACGTCGATATTAAGAATTTTGTAGTTGGGTTAATAATATTTACGGGCTATATCGGGAATCGTGTGGTGTCTTTTCTATTATTAGTCTAACTTTAATTCGAAAACCAAACTGCAAAAGTGGATGACATCGGCTCGAAATCGGGACCGGTGGAGAGACTGTTTGTGGAAGGCCAGGACTGGACCCCGGTTGTAGAGCCAAATATGGTGATAATTCGAAAACCCCCCACTTTCGTCTATGGACGTGTGAAATAGTATTTTACATAACGAGCAAGGAAAATGGAGTTTATGATGAGCACTTTTCGCCGAATAATGTACGCTATCTATAAGTAATCAACAATGCGCTCTTAGTAATTTATTTATGAAAAAATTAATTCTCAATTCTCCATAAGATTTAAATTTAGGAATTAAATTTAAGAATTATGTTCTGCAAATTATCTGTTGCAAACTGCAACGCACAGACATCTCACAATTGCGCCCCTTCGTGCATCTTATACATTTTCTAATCTCAATATATACCTTAAGTAACTGACGTGGGTTTATGTGGAATTTGTGGTGTGACTATGCACTGCCGAGGCAAAAAAGGACATCATTATAATGATTCCGTTTGCAATTTTTGAGACAAAGCGAAAAAATCATCCTCACTGCTATGCCATGGTCATGGTCGATGAATAGAAGAAGCAACCAAGGATTACGACGACACGACAATGTCGGCGACAGGTCTCTATATAGGAGCATTGCCGCGACGGACACCGCACACACAAACACACAAAACGAAAACGAACTCAGCATTATTATCATTTTTATTATTATTGCAGGACGCAATGGCACGAACACGAATAGTGTCGTTGCGGGTGGAAAAATTACTCTCGGAAAAAAGTAAATAAATAAAATAAAAATAAAAATGCAGAAAAAAAGGACAAATGTCAAGGAATAAAAATGTTACTTACTTTTAATTGCATTCCTTCCGTCTGATTGAGCTCATCACCGCTTTGCCGGAGACCATTCAGGAAGCGAGTGAAAACCGTTCGTCTTTTATTCTTATTACGTCCTTCTGCAAATGGGGGTGGTGGTGTAGCACGAGGTGGATGGCAGCATCGGCAGGAGCGTGAACAATCCGGCATAGATAGATAAAGGAAGCATCACATCGGGAAGACAAACATTAAAGTTAACGCAATCGAACGGAAACAGGTGAGGATGAGGCAAAAAAAGGATAACCCGAAGGCGAGAGTTAAATTGCTGTGCTGCTGGATAAATGAACAAACCGGAATGCAAGGTGTTGGTTATTGGGGATTCACTTTATGCCGGTTTAAGAGTTTAATAGCAAAAAATGCAAACAATCAACTTCACACAGCAATTTGCCTCATTTTTGGCAATTTGGCTGAAAAACCAAAAAAATCTACACTACCCTAAAATGAGCAAAAAAAAAATCCACAAGGACTTTGTTCGCTCCTCGTTCAGCATCACGGGCTCTACATTCCCCCATAACAGTTGACATTTTTTTTACCTGTTGCCGAGAAATCGTAGAAAAAATTCGTCCTCGTTCCGGGATAGCTGTGTTGCATTCCGTTCAGGTTTACCGCCGATTTCGAATCAATTGCACTTCTTGCCATCCGATTAGCGAGATCATTTTGGGCAAAGCTGTAAATCTCATTCTCTTCGCGATTCGAAAGACAACTAGAAGGCTGCAGCACATACGAGTAGGTAGTTCACGAGAATTTCGAATTTCCCGAGAGACAAAAGTGAATTTATAGGCGCCCCACGGCCATCACAGAAAGTGGGTCATGCAACGACAGATAAAGAGATAGAAAGATAGATAGATAGATATTAGTAGATAGATACATCGTGATTACCAAAGGAGAAAAAGAGACAGACAACACATGACCAAGCCAGGCAAGTAAATTAATTGGCATTTTGGACACGCGATGGCGATGGCAAAATGGCCCTATCCAATTCTTACCAAATATTTTCCCGGCACATACAGTGGCTGACTATGGCTCGTGGGTAAACTTGATTGATTTGAGATTCCACTGCTGCCGCTGCCACTACCGCTCCCGCCACGGTGTGGTCGACTGATTGTGTGGCCGGATGCTATGCGAACGTGCCGCTCCTTCCACTTGGATAGGCGAACTTTTTCGATTGCATCTAGGACATCCTCGTAAGGCATTGATATGTGTTTGCTGTAATGGGCTGCCAAGCCCTCGAGATAGCCACGTTTGCCTTCCTGAAATGGACAAAAGTGGAATAAACAACAACAAGAGATCAGCATCAGCATAAAACAATGTTTCAGTTCAATTTGCGACTTCACAAGTACTCTTATGTTGACTCGTTGTTAACACGGAGATTAAAGTTTATGAGTTTCGTGTAGGTTGAGCTTTAAGATTTCCAATGACAATGAGCAGTGCGTCAATGTCCATTGAGATAATCTAAAAGAGGGACACACATATATTTTTTTTAGATTTATCACTATCGGCGTACAACGAAACGTGAATAACAACAAAAACTAACCAAATCAGCTGATTGCTCTCATTCTTCGGAGTACAACGAATAATTAATTTATATTAATTTTTTACCAATTGTGACTTCAAGTAGCCCTACATAAAATAATCACATGGCGCTAAGTCAGGTGATGAAGGAGTCCATAGATTAGGATAAACAAATTCGGTATGCACTACACCAAGTAAAAATGCGTAACGAAAATCATCTTTGTTAAAACGCCTTATTTTAAATTTGCGAAAAATTGTTGTAAGTTCCTGCGTAATGCTGATAACATCCGACATCCATCCCTGTGGACATTTTTTTCTGCTTTTAAGGCTCCAAATTACCTGGAACTGAAACTGAAACTGACAAAAATAATCCCTACATCCTACATACGAAGAACACTTTCCCTTAAATTTGCATTTGTCATTAGCTAGCAGCTAATCAACAGCAAAACGTCACAACGCGAATATGCAAGAACGGCAGTGAGTAAGTGGATGGATATCTCTACCAAGAAGTGAAATTTGCAAAAGATAGAACAAATTATTTTTTCGTATAGAACAGAATATAAGATACAGCACGGATCTTGACAACAATGCGGTGGCCCTCTAAGACAAATGTATTTTTTGTACTTGCAGTATCACATAACGCACAAGTATTCAAACTCATGCAGAGCTGAAGAGGACACAAGCATATCCTTTTTGTGATGGCATTGAACTTTGTTAAAATGGAAATTATTTTGTTTTACATTCATAATTACATGAAAAAGGAAAACCGCATTATTAAAAGCGTATGGTAAATAATAATTTCACTATGGATCTAGGGATAAAGCAGAGCAAAATGGGGGCTTAGTTGTTCATTATTTCTGCAGAAAATTATATTACATTAACAAAAATATGGATTTTTTTCATCCAGCCAACACTAGTCGTCTGCAAAATGATCCACTCTTTATTATGTATCTCCTCCAACATCCAGCCCGTCTCATCTCCAACAAAAAAGCAAACTTAATAAAGGATCTATTTTCTTCAGAGATGCAGGTAAACGGATGTGTGGTGATCAAGCGTTTCCTTAATGATATCCCAGCAAACGTTCGAATGCTCCGCAGCGTTTCTCGTATTAACTTTTACTTCATTTTAAAGACCTGACACCTGCAGCCCAGTCGTATATTTGCTCTGAGTAGTTCGCACATAGGTGCTTAAGTTGATATCTCGTGTGCCACATATTTAGTATAGGTACAGATTTCTACAAATACCTATACAACGGCTGTGATGACTGCGTGCGATGTTTATGCAAAGTGCTTTCGTTCTCCTACATAACCTATCAGTACTTCGTCTGGCTAGACGACAAATGTCTCCGAGCCAACGGCGCGGCGCGTACACAAGTGTTAATATCATCTGGTAATTAGACAAAGTTGCTACTCCGACATGTCTCAATTGTGTGTGCACACACACACACACACACAGACTTAAACCAGCAATTTACATTTGCGATACGCAGTCTAAGAGCAGTAGAAAAGCCCCAAGTCGTGTAGTACATACTCGGAAAAGCTCCCTGTCTCATTCAAATGTGAACGGGAATAAAAAGCACCGGCACTTGTGCACCTGTGATTTAAATTTTCTCCGACTTAACTTGCCCACCCACAACAACATAGGTAGGTCCCAAATCCCATATGCTGCTGAATGGTACAGAAGAAATGAAGGCAAATCTGCAGACGCCAACTTGAGATCTGTTAGACAGGAATGCATGGGAATTTGCATTGCATGGTGGCTTGTTGGGTTTATTGCTTTTGCTGTTTTCTTGTCTGTTACCGTAGATTGATTCTGGTCCGCTTTATTCAGGTGACTTCTATCCTGAGGGAATCGGACGTAAAAGTGTCCTTTCTGTCATAAGATTTTATTCTATAACACAAATTCCCATTTGTCTGCGCACATTTTCAATTTGAGATGCAAACGTGAAGTGTACAGGCAGTCCAAAATCCCGACAGTAGAATTACGGTATACAGCATATATATACATACATATATTTTAAATCCTTGTAGATTTAAAATAAATAAATAAAAATGAAAACAACATAAACCATGAAACTCAACGTGTTTGTTTGAATTGCATTATAAAATATTTGCAAAACCAATTATTTATTTTAGCATTTGCTTTATCACTGCAGAAAATGTTGGTCCTTCAAGACGAATTTTCATAATAATTACATCAAATTACAGAAATATATTTAACTATTGAAAGCCTGACAATTCGTCTTAAATAAGTGACATCAAATAGGAAAAAAATTAAAAATTGAGTTCGTTGTTATGTTGGGAAAGATTTTACAGAAAACTTGCTTAAGAAATATTCGAATTATTGAAACAGCATAACGAGCAGCAATACCGGATCACAGGACGGATGCTGACAAGAAGTTTTCGAATCGATTTGGGAAAGAACGATAAAGTATCGATGGCAAAAGGATTTTCTTAGTTAAGAAGCAAATATCAACTGACTAGAACGATATAAAATTCTTATCTCTTTCAGGGCTCTTTGTTCGACAGTTAAGTTAAGGCAAGAACTTCAATGTGTTTTCGCAAACTAGTGGCTGAAGAGATAGACTCTAGCTACTGTACTTGTTCGCGCTAAGCTAAGCACTACTGCCATCGCTAATAAGAGGGTTTGCAAATAGTTTTGATCATCTTTCACAAACGCTATAGCCATCAATAACAATTACAAACTTTAAGAAATTGGTTCTTAATACTATGCTCACTTGCTCAGGACAAACGTTTCCGTCGTCGCTGACTTCTAAACTAATGGTTTCAAATATAGACCCCTACTGATACTCTTGAAAATTATATAAGCATCGCTCACATATCGATCTACGCATCGTACAAATCACTACGACTTACCCATAGCTTCCGCATCGCTCGACCTATTGCTACGTATCGCCCGATCTATACTTAAACAAACACATACGTTTTTATTGTAACGCCCGTTATAGAAAGACTAGTGCGACTAGGGGCATTAAAAAATCGTAAAACTCCGTGTATTTATTTAAAGGTGAATATTAACTAGTGATAAGTTTTCTCCCTTCTGCACAGCTAAGTATCCTCAACGCCACCGAAGTTCTCCGCACCATTGGTAAGGGCATCCTTAGAGACATACAATTTTTCCCTCGTTGTGAGCTGGCAGAAGTGGCTTCTTCATACAACTCCAAAAGACAACCACATTATCTGTACCTTCGATTGATAACCTCTTCTCGCGAACTCGTTATCCACCAACTCCTAAAAAGCAAACCACTGGACGAAATTTCAAACACCACTCTACGTGACCAAGCAAAACAATTCTTGTAACGAAACGCAAGACGGACGAATTCGAACCCTATACATTTTGACTGTGGCGATCCTCAGCTGATTACAACGTTACAATATAAAGTGTCAGCTATTTACTAGTTAAGTAATTACTTAGCATATAAACGGGATAGTATTATCTCACGTGGTTAAAGTTAACAAAATATCTACCTGAGAAACTTTTTTCTAGGACTATATATATATACCTATACCGGTTTCTCATTCACAATTTTCAATATTTCTTAGAATTAATCGTTACTGTTTCCATTACAATTTCAAGGTCACATCAAATCCAGTCATGGGATTATTAAATAAAGAAGTGTCTACAATTTAAAACACGCCTACCAGAAGGAATGTTTACTAAAATACAACACTTTAAAACATGACGAACTTATGTCCTTAATGTTTAACAGAATAAATTTCGCCACCTTATCATCCTCCAGCATCTCCGTTTGTTCGTTTATGCCACCAACAACACCACCACAGCAGACCATCAATCGGCTGGTCCACATCTCAAAGAAGAAGACCTCCCACACTCAGTGACAGCGTGAAAACTGCAGATATCTAGAGTGGGCATTAGTCAGTTCAAAGGACTCGTTTCCTTTATGGACAAAAGTAGTTCCGTTGGTTTCGTCATCGTCGTCGTATCTTTTATCTTCAGCCTGGGCCATCAACAGTTCACCGCCAGTTGTTAGTCTCTGATAACCACCGGCCATCCGGCCGACCGCATCACTCACTCTCTCACATAGAAAAAAGGACTCCTCCGGCCGGAGGAAAATATGAAGCCCGCTCTATCTGGTAGCGACTATGTGAATTTATTTGCACAGAATTCCGAGATATTAATGTGGGGATGTGCTCCTCTTGCTTAGACTGCCGCATGACTGGAACTGAACCGCAGCAGTATTCTTGTTACCTCCTTGTCTCTTCCTTATTGAGAAGTAGCAGCCAGCACCGCAATCAAGCAGCGTAATCATGGCGGCCAGCAACTTTGCCATTTTGGCTTTGAGCAAATACGAACTTTGAATATTGCGGAGTGTGATGGCGATGCAATGAACTTGCGTTGTTGTTGTTGTTGCTAGAGAAGCTGCAATTGTCTGTTGTCTGCTCAGCCTCAACAGTTCGTTGCTTTGTCACTCTGTGCACTGTGTTAGTGTTTTACGAGGTCCTACTCACATTCCTTTGATTCGGCGAGTGCAGTAGGTTTGTGTTATTCAGTTTTGTGCCACGCGAGGACTCAAGCGACGTTTCTCAAATGAAAAGAAACTGGTGTCGCCTTTGAATTAGAAATTCGAAATTTATCTGTGTCACTGGTTCATTTGTTCGCTTTGAGTGAGCTAGAATAATAGCACTCTTATCCGAGCTGGAGATGTACATTAGATCCTTTGTCGTGACAAGAGAGCAGACATTTGCCTTTGGCCAAGTGAACCAGCATTGTTTGTTCATTAAATGGAATGTTTTTTTTTACAATGGAAAAATTCATACTAAAATACTTAAGAAAGGAATGAGTCTGTTTTTTACCCAAAACATATTTGGCAACTCGACCTGTAGTTCCATCTTGCATGAAGAGAGGCTCTTCTGAACTGGCTATAAGACTTTGGTGGTATACTTTTAACACTAAAACCAGCATTTTTTGTCTAAATTGTAAATTGCGCTGGGTAACATCAAGTTAAACATCAAGTTTCCTTACGACAAACATTTTACCGACTGTTCGTTCAAAAAGGATTTGTTTTTAAAACAAACAAATGCTTTGTTTCTATTGGTTTCCTATGACATTGCAATCGCAATCGAAATATAGGATTAGGATTCATTGTGATTTCAAATTTAATGAAAGAAAATAAATCATTTAGTTGAGGTTTTTTTTCTTAATTTTACTTTGATTTATCATTATAGCTCTTATATATAGCTCTTCACAAATTCACAAAACGATCACAAACAAATTTATTGAAAGTTGGACAGGACAACCAACGTCTGTCGGGTCAACTAAAACGCTTTACTTAAAAAAATTCTAATTATATTTTATTGTATACTTTTTAGTTTTTAATGAAACATTTATAATTTTAGTAATATAGAGATGGGTCTCCATATTCAGAACTCCAGAATACGCCCAAAAGCCCCCGTAAGACCCCCAAAAGTCCCCACAAAAACCAAAAAAGACCCAAAAAATCACAAAAGACCACTAAAGGACCCCAAGACCACCTTAAGACCCTCCTAAGGCCCCATTAAGACCCACTCAATTCCTTATAAAGACCCCTATAAAACTATATTAAGACGCCATCAACCCCCCGCAGTACCCCTTCAAGACCTCCTGAAGTCCACCTAAATAACCTCTTATAAGCTTATATACCCTCACTCACTTAAGACGACCTCAAGTCCCCACTCAAGCCCTTCTTAAAACACTTTTAAGAACCACTCTATACCACCTCAAAACCCCATGAGACTCAACGAAAAACACCTGCTCAAAACCACTTCAAGACCACCTGAATATCCTCTCGAGACGCCACTCAAGACCGTCTCAAAACACAATCAATACCCCTCTGAAAACTATCTTAATACCACCAAGAAAGCCCAGAAAGACCCCCTCCAGATCCACCAAAATACTCCCCTCCCTCAAACCCACCTAAACCCACTTAAAGCCCCCGTAAAATCTCATTGAAGACCCTCTCAAAACTCTTTCAGGACCTTTTAAAACAGGCTCGGGACCCCCATCAAGACAACCTCAAGACAACTTCAAGACTCAACGCAAAAACCCCTCAATACATCCCTTAATACCCCTTAACTCCTCAAGATCCCTTTAATTTTTAACTGCTGACCGAACCTGATAGCTAATCCTAATAGCACTTGTAAAGGGCTCTGTAAACTCCATTTTGTTTGTTTGATTGTTGTCATGGACCAAACGGAATTGACATAAGAATGAGCTACACCACATCACTGCGTGTCATTTAAATGCGAGTTTTCTGCTACCAAAGTCCTCCAATAATCTTATAAAATATTATTGTAAAACGGAATTCCTGCGAATCTTTCACAGCAATTAACTGAACTTGTACCGCCGATTTCGAAAAGATGCATTTTCTTCCGTGCTTACACAATGTAAATGTGTTGGTTCATAAGTGTGTAGCATGTACATGTAGTAAGAAGTTGTCTAGTGAGTGCCGTCTGATATCTGAATTACCTTTTGGATTTTCTGTTATGCTCAAAACATAATGGGTCTCAAAGCGAATGCGATAATTTCATGTGCGAGCACTAGCCGCGTACAATATCCTGGAATGTAAGTATGTGTCTACAACACACAAGTACATCATTTACACGTGTACGCATTTCCTTTAATGTTCTGCAAGACAAAACACTACAAAATACGATGCATCTGTTAAGGAATTATAGAGATGGACTTCAACACTTTTGAAGTCCTTTAACATGCATTCGGAAGAGAGATATTAATGATATTCTATTCAGATAAAAAAACGACTGGCAATTATTTTTTTCTGGTAAACTTAAAAGCTAAGAAAGACACAAGATGTTATTAGGTCACAGGATATTAAAGCACAGCACAACGCAGAACGTTATGGACTCCCCAAAAATCGCTGACAATGAAAATGACAGAATAAAATACACAAAATAAGTTCCATGTGGGCAGTTTCAAGCCTTGCACAAAGTACTCTAATTAACAAATTACCAAGTTCTTTGAACCAACCCATATCAATATTTGGGTAACCAAATATGAGAAGTGAACAGAAAACCACGACACTTTGTACTCAGCATTATACTTCAACACTGTTTCCACAAAAATAACATTTAAATTTTTATGTTTCCACTAGGTGTTTTTCACAGTGTAATCCAGTCGAGTTCGTCTATTTTTCTGTTCATCTTCCCACTTAAGCCTAAGCAAATTAAAAAAAAACTGCGAACGCTCACGTTATCCTTATAAAGACAAGTACGGGTCGCTGCCGCATCTAAGAAGGAGTTCGTTGCTTAATAGGTAATCCTGCGGTCTCCTTAACGAAACCATTCCACCTGCATAGTCTCCTTAAAAACAAAGTGCGAATGAGTTTCCACAAACGAAGTACACAAACATACACTGCTGCTTGTGTTTACATTATATGACTATACGAGTAGACTGACTAAAGGACAATTTATTTGAATAAAAACAAATCCAGAACTGCTGCTCGTACTTGGAATATGCGTGTACTGTCGTCTGATTTAAAACTTGTAATTGTGAAATGTGTACTTATGAGTTACTTCATTTAATTTAAAGTATTAAATTTTGCAAAGTACATTTTCGAAAGTTCTAATTGTGTTATTTTAAGGACAATGAAAATTACAAACCTTTTTTAAACTTTTTTGTGGTTTTACATGTTGGAAAAATAATATAGCTTTATTTTGGTGATAGGGGGTGAAAATATTTCTCGTTGTCTTAAAATCTAGGGTGATATACTACAAGAACCAATGCAACACCCAACACTCTTCTCTTTATATATACATACGCGTATTGTTCTGTTTTCATGGGAAATACTTAAAGGGGTGATTCCATAGTTAATTACGAGAATAAAATCATATGGGAAGGTCTATTTTCACCTCCTATTGGGTACGTAGCGTTTTTATGTGAAAAGCTTACTTTTGAACTTAGATCACACCTTGTAACTCTTAAACACTTCTTGCTACAAGGACACCGTTGGTCTTTTTGAAAGAAATTAGATCTTTATGATCAAACAATGTACATTTTTTTAAAAATTCTTAAAACCCTCACCGATAGTTTTTTTTAAATGGTATATTCAAACACGATTATCTCGAAAAATGTTCTTCGATAATTTTTTTTATTAACTCAGTACTAAAGTCTATTCAATTTCCCTCAAATCTATGGCACAATGTTTATACATTCGGTCAATAGGAGTAAGCTAAAATAAAAAGTTAGTAAAATTTAAATTTTAAAAATAAACCTAAATGTAATATAAAGTTACAGTCACAAAGAGAACGTGCCTTCATCGAAAGCATCCTTTGGACAGATTTACTATTGGAGTAATTGGGGATCATTTAATTGGTTCTCACATACTACCCGAACGGCTAAAATGAAACGAGTACCTGCACCTTTTGATGAATCACCAGAATTTATGGAAGACTCAGTTGACGTAATATTACTAAATTTTTAAGTCAACATTATCAATACCGATGGTATTTGAGTACTTTGGCAATCTAGGTCACCTAACAGACCTCCTCTAGATTTTTTTGTATTGGAAAAATGAAAGAGCTGGTATATTCAACATAAATAGAAACTTTAGAAAAGTTGGGAAGGAGGCTTGAAAATGCAACTCACGAGATACGCAATGTACTGCCCCAAAGAAGTTTGAAAAGAGAAATTATTATACGAGTGCTGTCTTGCATTCATATCAAGCCTATATGTGCATATAACTTAGCTTTTCCAGATCGCTTGTTTTTGTTTTCTATTCAAGAATTGAATTTTTGTGTGAAGATTTACATTACTTTTTTGTTTTTTCTTAATACTCATTTCACAAACTTTTTTAAGCCCTGCTCCTATTGACCAATGCATACGATTTGTAGGAAATTGAATAGGCTTTAATACTGTATTCGTCAAACGAAATTATCGAAGAGCATTTTTCGAGATAATCGCCCTTGAAAACATAAATTAATAAAAACATACTCGCTTAAGAATAGGCAATGTATTGAATTGTATTAAAATTAAGAAATTACCAAAAGTCATGGCATATATTTAGGATCGGTAATGTTGTGTATCGAAGTTATAAATTTACTCCCTACACATAGGAACTTGTATATAATTTGTATGTTCTGTTATTTTCTATGTGGTTCTTTACGAACTTCTATAAGGACAGAAAATGTTAACTGGGTATAATTATCGAAACTTTATCGCAGTAAGTTAGTTAACATTTGGAAGTGGACCAAATTGTTTGAAAAGTTGAAAAGTAGATCGATATGAGAATAATAGTGTTATAAGTGAATAATAAGAAATCACCAGTATAAATTTGTGAACCTTTGCTATTTGTGAATTAAAATTGTAATCTGTAAATAGAAAAACTGTTGTATTTTTATTTGCAAAATCCATTACGAACTCTAGAAAGCTTAAATTTCGTAACAATATAATACACTGGCGTCTAAATACAAGTATTTTTTTAGAATAATAATACTCCTATAC
Source organism: Nephrocerus scutellatus (assembly GCA_947095585.1). Taxonomy (NCBI): domain Eukaryota; kingdom Metazoa; phylum Arthropoda; class Insecta; order Diptera; family Pipunculidae; genus Nephrocerus; species Nephrocerus scutellatus. The sequence goes on along the minus strand of OX352761.1, from coordinate 125,135,650 downwards.
TCGTTAGTGCCAGTGCAATTACACAAAACCAAAAAACAAATAGAATTGAAAAAAAAAAAAAAAAAAAAACTCAGAGCATATTTGAACCGGAGACTTACACATCTATACCTAGCGGTCTAAACGGCGAGGCACGAACACTCAAAACAATCCGCTGCTTTTTACAAAATTAAAGTAAGCATTGTTCTTTTTCTGGTCTTCGTTGGTTTTTTGTATTATATTATATATGTTGAAAAAAAGCTGATCTTATAGATTAACGTTCCCCCAATTAAGAATGGTATGCATCGATTTCATTAAAACTGTAATTTGTTAACAGGTGTTGTGTTTTTGTTTTCAAAAACAATAACCAACTCAAGAAAGTCTAAATTTCGAAACAATTATAGCGTTATCCGTTCGCCAATAAATGCTCCTTAAAGTAATAATAAAAATAGTGTACGGTTAAAGTTCAGTTAAGCCTGAATCGTATACTATTGTGGGACACATATAAACCTTAATGTTGGTTGTGTATTCACATTATGCCAAGGACCGTGAATTGGAGGTACCTTGAGGTTTACCATTATGTGGTAATAATATGACGGTTCCAAATGGCATAAAGCAATGCAATGAAATTCCTCTATCAAGTGTGGTAATTCTTACACCATAAATGCTTATCTTATTTTTGGGCCTATGACATCTTTACTTACATTTCTTAACCCAACGACTAATGTCCGTCACAAATAAATAGTACGAATGAAGAACGGTATCAAGCAAACATTTATGCTCGATAGGACTCGGACGGCAGGACACTCACCTTGATGTTGTATTGAATTAATTGGTAAAACTTATAAGACACGAACTTATAAGGCAACATAACCAAACCTGTGCTGGAATTATGGCGTACACCATGGCGTCCAGAGCTTATGAATGCCAAACTATATGACATCGCCCACAAAAGCGACCGGTGTATAGGATACTGTTTCAGGCCTGGATGAGGACCAGTGTTAGAACCTGAAATTATGATGATAGCGTATAAAGTAAGATAGAAAGAGAGAGAGCGAGAGAGGACGAAGATTCGTTAGCAGACTATTTTATTCGGAAGATGATGTTATTCCAATTCGAACCTTTCTAAGGAAAAAAAAACGTTCTTTGATCTTCAACTTTTGCACTGAATCTACCTTTAAATATGGAACTATCTTAAATCATCCGAGGACATTCTCTGTGAATGCCCAACACTATTTTTGTTAAGAAACGTATTTTCCATAAGGAAATAACTTCGTCAGAATAGTTGAGAAACTCTGTCACTAATGACATACTATCCTTCATCTGGGAGGTGGTACATCTCTAAAATTAGTGATACAATAGATCGTTTTAGGTCGCATTGTCAGCGATATGGGCAAGGAACTACACACACAAAAAAAATATTAAATGCCATGCCATTTATGAGAAAGAAACTTGTATGTTTTCCAGTAGACTTGAAAATGTAATAAATGGTAGTTAGCCTGAATGTTAACTCGAAATTCAACCAAACAAATACACACCAATCCGCCTCATTAGCCAGAGTTTCCCCAGGGATATTTAATTACAAAATAATTATAACAAAATGTAGCTGCCATAAACATTTGATAAATATTTTTATTATTTCATTGTGTACAAAGATTTATATTTTATTAATAACAAACGCGTGATAATTTTGCTAATTGCTCCTTTGTGAGTCATATCGGCTTTAAATGTGAGAGCAAAAAGCAGCAATATGCCAAAATACAATAAAGAAACGTTAACCTACATTTACGCAACCACAACCGGAAGTGGAAGTGTGAATGGGCTTTATAGAGTTTATCGTTGGAACAAAGCCGGAAACTCCAACTATCGACCAATCGGTAGATTATTTGCAGTTTATTGTGTTGTCGTCAGCTTTTGGTGTATTTTGTTTATTTAAGTATGCCGATTGCTGTTTAATTTATATTCATACACACACATATATATATATATATATATATATATAGATATATGAGCATCATTTACTCCAATAGAACGCGAACCCATAGCTGGTGGATGGCAGTATGCCTAAACCATCCTGTAACCGACAGGATACAAGCGAGTAGTGCTGGATTAATGTCTCTTGCTCTGCTGGAACACGCGGGACATCAGCCACTCTATAAATATCCTCCAGAGAATACATTGACGCGTTGATTCGGGCAGTTGTGCAGCTTATTGATTCCCTTTTTAAGACAAAATTTATTGTTGTTTCACCTCAATGGGACACTAAAGATTGCTCTTGATCAGAATTCCCATGTGTGTCACAGGAAATATGCGGCAATAAAGGCGGGAAATTAACCGATGTCCTAGCTAACGCCGGCGCACACTTTATGAACTCATTTTAAATGGAAAGTTTTGCTGAGTGGCCGCCACATATAATGAACGGAAATTAGTTTTCCAAGGCGAAGATTATGCTATGCAATGGACGCGCTGTGCAACTCCATTACATTCATTTGTGCATTCAGCTGCCCACTAGCAGCTATCCAGACAGCCAGTCAGTAGAGACCCTGGGGATCGACAAATTTAAATTGCTTGTGAGCTTTTATGCTTTCCGAATGTGCAGCGGTTGAAGTCCTTCCGAGTGTTCCTCTTGTTGGCGAAATTTGTCTGTGCATATACCTAATGGGCATCATGTTAGGTGAAATTGAGAAATTCTTGTGAGGGCGTTCTGGGCATTCCACACTCCACTGCCAGTTGTTGTTGGTAGTGTGAATGACCCAACCCATCAAGCTCCCCTTAAAAATAACAAACAACAAACAGAATGCAGCTGGACAGAAGTTTGCAAGTCATCCATTTGTGCATTCCTACGGTAGAATTCATGTGTATTCCGTTTTCTTTATTTCTCCACATAAGCATCGACTGAAATAGGTTGTCCAACTTTTCGAATTAACAACAACCACTGGGGAATTTGGCTTGTGGCTCATGTGAGTGTGTGTCAATTGAAAAAGACGACTGTGCTCGTTAAATAAATGGAAATTCTGGCCACTTTTAGAATAGATACTTGTACTTTATTTTTCCTATATGTGTTTGCTTAAATGAATGGAAATCGTTTAAGTTCCAGGTCATTCAAATATTTCAGGAATTGGATGTACTTGTTTAATGTTGTGTAGATATATGTATTTGTTTCCAAAATGGCCACAGAATAATGAATACTTGAAAATTATTAAATGTTCGTCAATAATTTATTAGCCTAGGAAGCGTTTTATATTTGCTCTGAATATTAAGAACCTAATCAGAAAAATGGGTTGATTAGTTGATAAACGGATATCCTATGTATGTCATTGCCTATGTATCGCTTAGTAACTCAATGATACTAAACAGAGCATTTCTTTGTGCGACAGTTTTATATCAAATTCACTTATTATTTACTTGTTCATAACTTGACTTAACTAAAGTGCGCCGTTTTGCAACCACAGCCCTCAGTAGATCTCATGGGATGAAATATAGTTAGGTTGATTATTTCCAAACTGTAGCATTCAAGTACGATATCAGATCGGTGATATCAAAAGCTCCTTCATGTCGGCAAAGAAGGAATTACTCAATTTTAGGAGACGAATGTCCGCCACGGCCTGACACTTGCAAGGATAATGATTGAGAGTTTTTCTCTCTTTCACATCCAAGCAACTCCTGCAAAAGGTATTATGAGGGATTCCTAGTTTGGCTGTGTCACCGGCCACCGGCTAATGGCCCGTGACTATGACAACCACTCTTGAATTATCTTTCCATTATCTGGCGATCAGGTTGGTGGATTTATTTTTATTTTAGGAAGCCCACATCGCTCTCGAGGTGATTCAAGTCATTCGACCTTAAATGTGCTTTGGTGGTGAGAAAGGTGCGAACACAATCCCTGACGAGGATCAAAGGACAGTAGACTCTCTCAGTTAGTACTTATGCTTTCTCATTTCCGTCACCCAAACTTGAGCTAAGCCTATGCTTTGGCTTATCGAAGCCCGTTTCGCACTGCCTGAAAATCCGTACTGCCGGTCACTAAGGTTTCCAGATATTTCATGAGCTGAAAATTGATCAGCGTTTCCAAGACCTTGGAAAGAATGGATGTAAGTGTTATGGGTCGGTACGAAGAAGGAGATGACGGGTCGCCCTTTTTTAATATGGACTGGACAAAGACTGTTTTTCAACTTCTCGGGAAGAGTCCAGAAGAATAGGATAGATGGAAAAGCTTACGCAATGGTAATGCCAGCTTGGGAGAACACCTCTTCAGATTTCTGAGTGTTGTTTTTCTTATTTTTCTGTTTCTAAAATTCAATTCTGTAGAAATCTTCTGAGTGGGCAGCAATGCAGAAATGGTCGTCAATTTCAGATTTCGCCATTTTTAATTTGAGCTCCCCTTGAAAATCTTTAAAAGCTTCAATTTTATTTAAACGTACATATCCCATTATGAGTTGTGTCTCTGTTAAAAACTCTAATTGTGGTTTGTGACATACTTGGAACAGTGGTTTTTTTGACTTGTTTTTAACCTTTTTTAACCAACTTTTACACGACCTAGAGAGTTGAAATTTTGTGAGTAGCTCAGTATTATTGGCCATTTCAAGATCCCGCGTGTGACACGTATTTCGAGACATGCTTGGTACGTGTAACGCGTGTAAAATTGGAAATTATCTCAAAACAAAAAGTTAAGCTCATGTCGATGTATGTATAAATAAAAGTTTGTACCCGAAAAAGGAATTTTTCTTACCGTTACTTGTAAAGTAAAACTCTTAAGCTTATTGATTAGGTTCTGGCCAGAGTACACACTTTCCAATTGTGTCCAAAAATATACACGCACAACACAAATGGTCGCGAGAAGCTAGGCCTAGGACAGAAACGGTCTGTCGCGCCGAATATTATTATTTACACTAATGATGAATACCTTTCAATTTTTGTCGTTCAATATTCTAAAGCTGTCCGCCTCGTAACTCTCTCGGAAGTTAAAATTATTGTTATGAATATGGAAATCTTTCTAGTTTGAATTTTTCTCGTTTTTTTAAATACTATCTACTTCGTCAATGGGAAGATTGATAACGTTGGATAGAAAACCGTTGCATTCAACCACACACTACAACTCTGCATTACTCGTCTCTAACAAATGTGATCCAATCGTCCTTTGTCATTTGAATACTTCACACACAACGCACAGTTATTTTCATTTTGCTTCGACTCTAAATATTGCTTTTTAATTTTCAAATGGAAAATCCTCAACAAAAATAATATTTTCATTATGCTTTAGGAGAGCTTTCAACAGAATGGAATTGTAAAAATGTATTGCAAATTTTCAATGACTCCCACTCAAACTGTTACTAAACCGCAACGAGAAGTTTTTCGTTCAAAGAAAGAGTCAGATATTGAGACCAACATGAAGAGTGGATTGTTCATGCAGTGCATTCGGATCTGGAGTGACTTTAGTTTTCATTCAACAGCGAAAATGTACATTACAGCTGTTGCCGTTGTGTGTGTGTATTTGACGTTATGTCCTCGTTTTTTTCTATTTTTTTATTTTACTAGAATTAATTGAATAGAATTGAGCAAAAAGCACTTTAAAGTAAACTAGACTAAGTGTGTTTGTTTTATGGTGACAATCCACACGGAACGTCCGTCCAAGATAAGGGATGGAGTCGGTGCAGATGTCTACTGAAAAAAAACTAAATCTAATAAATTCATACAGCGTACCTGAGTCGTCTAGGTAAAGCCGCAGGTAATGGCAATATCTACGCAAAACTCCTTCAAGCTGATATCGAACTAACTACGCAAACACTGCACGCGCTATATTAAGTTGTCTGGGAATCTGAAAACATTCCACCATCGTTAAAAGAAAGCTTAATAATCAAACTCCACAAGGAAGGTGATCTAAGCAATTGCGAAAACTGGAGAGGAACATCATAAATGAATTGATCTCTACAATAATAGCTAGGCGCTTTAAGAATGCTTTAGAGCCAATTTAGAAAAATTCACAAGTAGAATTTCGCCCAAACCGTTACTGCGCTGATCAAATTTGCTTATAGTCATTGAACCGTCAGTTGAGTAACGCACCCCTCTGTGTATGGTCTTTGTAGATTTTGCACGTGCTTTTGACAGTCTGAGATGAACCATGATGTGGCAGATTTTGTCTAGTTATGTTGTTCAGAAAAAACTCATTAACATCATCGAGTAGCTGTACCGCGACTCAACATGCCGTGTTATTCATAACGGCAATCTAGGCTCTCCTTTTATCTTGGGAGTCAAGAAAGGTTGCACCATCTCGCCATTGCTATTCATAATCGTCGTTGACTGAGTGATGAAAAAAGTAACCCATACTCCATCTGGTTTGCCATGGAATGTTTTTCACCGCCTAGAAGATCTAAACTATGCCGATGATAGCTGTCTTCTATCACAATCGTTGGGAGACATGGAGCGAAAATTAAACTCACTCGAATTCCACGCTAACCAAGTGAGCTTTAAAGCTAACAAAAACAAAAGTATTACGCGTCAACGCTTGTTGAATATGTGATCTCTTGATTGACGGACACCAGATAGAGATAAGTTTCGTTATTTGGGTAGCTGGATGGTAGCTGGAAAAAACGATCGCGCTGCTTCGTATGTGTGCTTTCGTGTGAACAAGGCGTGACACTCATATATTATGCTAAATAGTTTCTGGAACTCCATACAAATCTCCAGGAACCTGAAGCTAACGATCTTCAGATCTAACATTCTCTCAGTGCTTTTGTACAGAAAGTCACAGAGTCAATTGCGAAGCGCCTCCAAAACTTCGTCAACAAGTGTTTGAGGCGAATACTGAGAAGAAGATGGTCGGACAGTATCAACCAATCAAGATTTGTGGAGAGTTATGCAGCAGGAAGCAATCGCGGTCACCATCAGTCGACGGAAATAGAGCTCGACTGGAATCCACAAGGAAGCCGCCGAGTTGGTCTTCCTAGTAGGACATGAAAAAGGACAATAGAAAAAACCTCAGACGGCATAGAGTTCGTTGCAGGCTTTGTAGAAGCCCTATGCTCCGCAGCGGAGTAAAAGAAGGAAGAGAAGAGAGAGACCTGACTTGACTAGCATATTTAATGCAGAGATTCTAGCGATAAGTGAGGCTTGTACGGCATATCGGCCAAAGTAGCGCACAAATTGAAAGGGTTGGCTAATCTACAATTGGCTTTGATCATTTGACCGTCAACAAATCGGAATTTTTTAAAGAGTGCTAAATAAAACGGGATTCATTTAGCTAAACATTTGACGTAACTATACTAACATACTAAGGTGGGCATGGAGTTTCCGTTCGACTGATTAAAATAATTCTTCTTTTTCATCATCAAGGGATTAAATCTGCCCTACACGCGAAGGGTGCATATCGGTTCATTTACTACTTTAAAGTCGATAACGGTGGGTTTAATTTTTCTGCTGACTTGAAAATCCATATGTAACATATGTCATATTCTGCATTTTGTTAGACACCATGCCCCGTCCACCGCATCTCCTCCTCCACCATCTCTAAAATTAAAATACCTTTAAGTCCTACCTTACTTTGGAATCATCATCATTTCTGGCTCTACAACTGTAATCCAGTCCCGGCCTCCAGCAAAAGTTATTTTTATCGGCTCCATAACAAACCGATATCAACGAGTTACACTAAAAGCGAAAGCAATCTTCGCTGAGTGCAAAACTTTCACTAAAACTCAATCATCCCCAGCGAGTTGCATTTTGTATGAAAAGCAAAGGCAAACCCATATGGTGTTTATGTTTTTCCTTTGCTTCGCATCGCTCGGCGAAACTGAAAAGAAAATCCCATTAAAACTTTCATTGCACCCCGCAACTTCCTTCCGGAGTGACGCGCAAACGGCAAATGTGGCTGTATCGCATCTATCACATCCATACTGCGTCTTCGAAAGCGAAATCAACACCACCGGAATCCTTGGTATTTCAATTAAAAATTTACTTTGCACTAAGTTTTGTAGATCCGTACTCACTTCGTTCAGTTCGGTTTGTTTCTGCTTCTTCCGATTGAATGCCTGAAAGAAGACGGATCCGATCGCTTTGTGTATCTGGTGGACCGTTGCCTGCCAAGAATTCTGAAACTGAATTAAACTGCCAGCAACAACAACAAACAAGGACCAAACCAAAGCAAACAAAACGCTTTATCGACTTTGTTTCGCTTTGCCGCCAAAAAGATGGGCAAAGGGTTTATTATTTGTCGAGAATGTTAAACACCGATACCGGCTCTGGCTGGCTGGAAGTTGGGACGTCCTGTTGCGGCGCTGCTTAATAAAGCATGTCGCGGTTTGGCGTGCGCCAAAATGGCTCCTACTGTGATCGTTAATAACTTCGCTCGCTAAGGGAACTTACTCCGTCAACCTTCTTGGCAGTGTGCGGTTTTGTATCGAACCTTGCATCAGATCTTCATCCCCTTACTAAAGAGAAGTAGAAGTTTTTACATTTTTTGGAAAATATTTCCAATCGCTTGGAGTATTTATTTAATATGGTGCCTTTGCGAAATGGATGAACACTTCGTATATGAGTGACCTTAGTATGTAATTCAATAAAACGAACAGATGATGGGTAATTCATTCGAAGGCGGAACGTGAGTTGAAAGTTAATTGAAAGGCATCTCCTTGCGAACTTCTATACCAGAATGCATAGAAGCAACTTCTGCTTCGTAACAGAAATTAAATTTTTATAAAAATTTTGCAGTTTTCCAAGAAATTTAGTTAAGAAACTTTTTTAGTTTTGATTGCAGTTAATGAAAAAACAAACTGTGCTCGAGGGGGTTGTGTGTTGCGGTCGGTACCTACCGGCGTCGAATACGGATGAGCCGTCAATCGTATCCCATCGGCCTCCAAATGTCGTTTCATCACAGATTCGAGCTCCTTCGATGTCGTCGGTGTATCACATTCTGATGCTAGAATTTCATTGCTGTTGCTCATGGCCTTCGGATCGTTGATCATCACATAGACAATGGCGGCCCCTTTCTCGCGTAAATTGCGCACGCTCTTCAACAGCTTATGCCGGTGCTGGCCGTTCTCGACACCGATGGCGTCCAAATCGATTTCGCCAATTTGCTTGCATATCTCCAGCTCGTCGTAACCGTTCTCCATGAAACTCTCTGCATATTGGCTGAGGCCGAGGGCGCGCAGCCATTCGCAGACGATATTGTTGAACGACATGTTGCAGTAGTATCATGTGATGGGCGACTCCTTTCCCGGCATGCAGTTGGTTCGCGACACAACTTCTTCTGCGGGTGCTTGAGGTTCTGTGTTGAATGTGATTGTTCTCTTCATAGCATATTATTTTGCTCTTCTTGCCGTGGATATGGAATGTTGCTATTAAAAGTGAATGTAGAAAGCCAGTCAGTTGTGGCCTGAAATAAATTAGAAAATTTGTTTATTTATTTGTTTGGTTAGAGGAGAAAATCAAAATTAAATCATTGTCTGTTTTACGGATTGAAACTTAAAACATTTCACATTGGGGATATGAAAAATAATGGCGAAAATATGTAATTCATGGGAAGGAAATGCCACCACACTATGTTTTGAAAATAACCTATATCCGAGACTGCTGTAAAAGCGTACGTAGCGATAAGACCCTACGAAATTTTGAGGGGCAATGAAATCAGGGTCAGCACACTCTTTCTTTATTTACATTACTCCGCGGGGGAGCATAGGGCTTTTACAAATGCCCGCCAACGAACTCGATTTATCGCCTGAGGTTTTAAGAGACGCCACTCGGTTCCCTGGGATCTTGCTCCTCTTCTATTGTCTTTTGCTAGGACGGCCAACTCGGCGGCTTCCTTGTGGATTTCATTCGAGCGCTAGTTTCGTAAAATCGGGACATCCAGCTGCACAAATAACAAAACTTATCGACTTCCTCTATCTGATGTCCGTCAATCGAGAGATCACATGTTCCACTAGTGTAAACGAGAAGTAGTTTTGTTTTTGAGACGTTTTTAATTTTTAAACCCACTTTGTTAGCGTGGAGTTCTAGTGAGTTTAATTTTCGCTCCATATCACCTAGCGATTGTGATAGGAGACAGATATCATCGGCATAGTCCAGGTCTTCTAGGCGGTGAAAACATTCCATGGCAAACCCAATGGAGTGCGGGTTACTATTTTCATCACCCAGTCGATGACAATTGTGAAAAGCATTGGTGAGCGGGTGCAACCTTGCTTGACTTACAAGTAGATGTTGAAAGGTGAGCCAAGATCAAGTGGGTGAACTTTTGTAGTGGCTTTGGATACTACTGTGTGGTAACTTAGCTCACATCATAGCTTTAAAAAATTTAATTTTCTGTTTTTTGCTGTAGTCGGGTTTGAACTGGCGGAGCTGGATGTAGTTCGGGTGCCATACATGCGCTTTTACCGATTGTGCTATTCTATCATACTCTTATAAGGATGTGTTTACTTTTTGGTATATTAACTTAGCCGTGTGGCATGTGACGGTGCTAATCATGTCTAAGATAGCTGACTTCATTACTATGCCAAAATCAACATTAAAAGTATAATTTATGATCCTTATTGTTGTGTGAAGTACATTGCAATAAAATAGCCGACTGTCTTTTTCTTTTTACACAATTTGTAACTTCGAAAAGTAATAATCCATATTTCGGTCCAACTGTCCAAGTTCAGTGTTACACTATCTCTGCTTTTGTCATGGCCAGAGATAATGTTTCCTTAAATAATAATTCAAGTGTCATTATTTCGGATCAACCAAGCTGATTCCATTGTTAATTTGTATTCGTGTGGCAAGGTTATGTACATACATATTGGCCTATATTTTGTACGTCTGTGGGATGCCCCTGTAAAACGTACGAGTAGGTCGTTTGCGTGTACCCAAAGGTAAACATCCTACATCTGTCAACCTTAAGTGGCCCACATAGAAATCTATGTGAGGAAGGTATGGGTATTAAATCAAATTGATATCCCTTTTTCAGAAATAAATGAATCTGGAATGTTGTTGGATTTGTGTATGAATAACACATGAAGCAGCCGAAGAACAGCGTTCCAGTTCGTAGTTTCGCTTTTTCTCTCCCTTTCTCTCTCATTAGTAAAATAATGTCGTCTTAATATCCACTCATAAATCACAACAATAAACGCTTGGGATGATAAAGGAATTGGGAGAAATAGAAAAATCTCCTTTGTCCTACATTCACTTGATATCCTTAAGTTGCCTTCAAATTCTGTGCTAAAGCTGCAGGTTCTAGAATATGATGTTGGTTGACACAACTGACTGTTCTTTCTCAAGATATTCGCACAAGATGAAAAATAATCTGGGATAACCCAACAAGAAGAAGCAATTTTCTTCATTTCTTCACTCGGCAAGCAGGTAGAGTTCTTGGCATCACTCAAGTAGATCGGCTGAGCGGAGCATAATACACCTATATACTCGTATGCAAGTACATTATCTCGAGCTTAATGACACTTTGTGATATCCATGATATGACTCCATTGAGTATTATTGGAGTCTACGAGTCTGTCTGGCTGCAGTTTGCGCTGTATCTACGTATGTGGCTTTTTGCACCTCTTGATTATCGCACGTTGCGTTCGTTCGCTCCAAGTCATGGCATATTTGTTGGCAAATAAATAAATCAGCACTCCTTGGTATATCATGTGTCCTCCCGTTTGTTGGTCTCTTACGTTCCAAAGGAGTAAATGACAAATTGCTGCCTTCTTCGTCAACATGTTTCTATATCATCTCTTGTTGTCTACACAATTGCAATTGTGGCGGGTGAGCCATGTACATATCAAATCAATTAATTGCCATTTATCCTCCAGTGGAATATTTCCCAATGTGACTTTTTGGAAATCAGTGCGTGAGGTTTTTTGTAAGTAAGTTGTTGTCTTTTAATAAAATTTAAATTTAAATTTTATAAGAAAAGATTCTTTTGGGTATTCTCAATGACAGTGCACTTCTAATTGCCAAAGCAATGCATGCAATTGGATCTTTGTTATTCATGAAATCATCATTTCCTTTTGTTGTAGATTTTCCTTTTTAACTTTACGTTAATTTTACTGTTTTTTCGATGTTATTGATAAAAAAAAATTCACAGCCATTTAAAAAATTTTGCTCAATTCACAATCACAAATGCAGATTTATCATCCGAGGCGATCGAAAGAGCTCCATCCATCCATCTATCCATCCATCCATCCATCCATCCATCCATCCATCCATCCATCCAACCATCCATCCATCCATCCATCATTCCATCCTGCTGGAACCAACAATGCTCGAGACCCAATTCAGCAGCTTTGGGCAAAACAAAAACTCGTTTTACATCTATCTGTAGCGCTAACCAGTTACGGCTCCAGGTCCTTCACCAATTTTCGACAGAGCGAACTTCTGCTGATGACAAAACTTGGGGGTCTAAGTCCTTCTGGAATATTTCGGAAAATGGATCAAGCATCTAACTCACTACAAGATGAGACACTTTTACTTTAAGCTAAATGAAATTAAATTCCACGTTGGAACAATGGTTGTATTTTGGTTGAGCTCGATAGGCTACATCACTACGTACATAGATGACGAGTCCGCGGTGGGGAAAAAATACTAGTAACCAGCCAACTAATATTCGAAACGTCGGAATCAGCATTAACCTGGGTTCTGTGTACCAGACCAGACCTTTATTGTCAAGTGGTGGGGCATCATTTGACCAGATTGCTCGGTCCAATATTTTTCCTTAAATAACCTGCCGAAACAGTACTCCCTGGCCATGGTGTCCGGGATAGTGCAAACATATATCTTTCAGGAATTGAGTCTAGAATATTCAGGTGTCCCACGTAGTCACCTTGTTTGAATCTATATTCTAGTTGCAGCTTGATAGCGCATCTATCAGCCGTATTTCTAATGAAGTAAGGGTAAAAGCCCTACAACAGCTTCTAATGCAACCGTAGGGCAGGTGCGCATAGCACTCGTTATACCTAGATAGGTAATTCTTTGTAGCTTCTGAAGCTTAATTACCGTTGTCCGATCGAAAAATTGCGGACACCGTATGATGGCTTCGGACATGTTAATAGGTCTCACTATCATGGTATACATCCAATATATCATTTTAGGATTAAGACACCAAGTTCTGTCTGTCCTCTGCCGGCCCACAGTGCCCTAGTGGCACGTTCAATGGCGGACTTGATATGAGAATTCCAGTTTAGTCATTTATCAAGGATGACTCAGAGATATTTAAGCTTACTGGAATACTCTAATATCTGCCCTTTAAAATGATAGGTCCCATATCGGACAATCTATCATCGGACAAGGCACTAGAACGATTTTGCAAGGATTGATGGAAAATCCTTCTCTACTGCACCATTCAAAGACGTGAAGTAACCTTGCATGACATTTGTTATGGTCGTTTACAAATAATTATTGCCAAATCGTCAGCATAACCAATGGCAATGTAGCCCGATCTATGTAGATATAGAATGTTGTCTATGACAAGTGACCATACAAGGGGCGAGAGTACGCCTCCTTGCGGGCAGCTCTTAGCTGCAGTCACCGACACAGACACCTCCCCCTGAGGAGGAAGTGATGACTCGACTTTCCAACATGGCCCTTATCCATTGGTTGGTCGAGCACTCGATATCTCTATTACTGAATGCTCTTGTTACTAAGTCGTAGCCAGTTTATCTAACGCACCCTCAATATCAAGGATAGAATACAGAGCCATTTCCTTGGAGCGAAAAACTCCTTCTATCTTTTTATCTAGATAGTGATGGGCACCTTCGTGCTTTTTCCCTTCCTGTATGCGAACTGACTTGAGTGTAGTGGGCTAGACGTATCCAGCCGAGCTCTGTTATGAACATCAATGAGTCTCTTCATAATTTTGAGGACAAATGATGTTAGACTATTGGTCTGTAAGATTTAGGCAGCTCACTACGCCTATTGCCTGATTTGGGGATGAAGATAACGTTAACTTTTTTCCAGGTATACGAAATATAACCCCAGTTGTAGCTGACTCTAAACAAAGCAATCAACCCCGCCAGGATGAGCTCAATTGCCCTTTGTAAGAGCGGTGGAAAAATGACACATCCGCCGGGTGCAAAATATTTTTCCAGATAAACTATTTACCCTGCTATGAATGCATGCTCCTATTAGGGAGTGTATGTGAAGCATAAAAAGACGAACAGAGGAAATGAACTTGAAGTAGCGTTCTAATTTTGTCCTCACGGTCCGACGTGTAGTTAACATCTAGAATTAGCATGATAGGTCTCTTTAAGAGTTAAGTTGTTTTCCACAAAGAATAATCTGTGCTTTAACAATTCGTGAAATCCCTCAGGTAGTCACTGATAGAATCATTTTTGAGTTCTTTAATCCCTTTTCTCAGCTGAGAGGTGAAATTAATAAGTCTAGTTTTTTCTTGCGGGACTCTGGTTTCATGCCAAGTCCTTCTTTGTCACCGCTTCTCACCAAGCAACTCTTTTAATTCGTTTGGGTAATTATTTCTATTGAGGTCTAATTAAAGAAGCCCATTGCAAACAGAGAAACGCACTTTTAATACTTCCCATTCCATTTCCAATTTCACAATTACAATGCAGAAAAAGAAACAATTCTCAGGCTTCGCAAACCTTGGAGGATCGCTTACATCGCCTTCTAAATCATCACATATGAGTTGGATTATCGCTTAGCTGATTACTTGCTTATACAATACAGGGCATTGACATTTACTTTTATGCTTTTTGAACAATGCAAAAAGCAATTAAGTTCTTGAAAGTAATTATTCTTTTTAATCCGAGGAACAGAACAAAGCTAAAGCTCGTCTGGATTTAACGTTATTACTCCTGAACAATCTAAATGCATAATGCCATACTTTGCGGTTACACATACTTCTGGTAGATAAAAAGTCATCCACCTTCCAGCCATTTGAATGAACGTTTCGCATTTGTTTTGTCATTGTCAGCGCTTCTTGCTGTTGTCGCATTTTAATTTCCGGTATTGGTCGAATGAAGCAAAAATACCCAAGTACGCAGTAACTACACGAGCTCAGGCGGAGCACGACACACAATATGTGAGCGTAGGAATGGGCGATGGCGGTTGTTTTCGTATTGTCTGTTATCATCGTTCGAGAAAGGAACGTACTTGCGTAAATCCTTTCACGGCCATTTCCAACTGCAACTACAACTACCACTTGCTGATGTTTACAAACATAAGGCGAAGCCGAAACAATCTTGCCACATCCATCTTGGGTCTCGGATTACAATGGGCAATTGTCTGAGGTCTGACCCGAACTGACACTAACCCCAAGCTGACTCGGAATATCCTGCTGTTCGCATCGCACAATGCACAAAAACATTAATACTAAGGCAGACGACATCCGATACTTATATCGTTGCGGTGCGTGCCACATCAGCTGCAGCCACAGCCACAGACACAGCTTTCAGACGTATGCTTTCATTGAGTCCTGATGAGAACACACACATATTGCACTTTTCTACCAAGGACAAGTGCGTTTCGTCCGCAAGTTGATGTGCGTGCATGCATCGTTGGTTTGGGTAAGTGTCATAAGGAACTTAAAAGGAAGGATTTTCATTATCAATGAACTGCTACAGACGACGACAACGATGACGCTGACTGGCGGGGAGGAATTCGTGCGTGTGCAACGCATCGATTGTATGTCACTTCAGAACCAAGTGCCATGACAAAAACAACAAGGATAACTAACGAAGGGAAGATATCGGCGCTGAATTAAAATAAAAAAACAGCCAGTTACCATTGTTATGCAACCTGCAATTGCAAACCGAACAACCCCTGCAAGTGAAACCTCCTGTCGAAGGAGTATCACAAGACAAGTGCGACAACAACTGATGTTTGGTTCTTTGTTGTTCCCTGTGTCTGGCTGTATTCTTGTATGGTTTCGTCGGCGCAACGCACCAGCCCCGCAGTTGACTGTTTTTGCGCAACATTGCGCTCAAATTCTGCATATGCATATCATCATCTCCACTGCTATCCAGCTGTCATATGTTGCGGCAAGTGCATTTAGTTAGACTCATCAACCTTGGCCATGCGTACACGCTGTGACAACACTCGCCATAATATTGCATAATCCTTTCGCCGAAGATGTACCCAAGGGTTGTGCAGGCGGTTCCATTGCCTTGTTGTTATTCCTTCATTCATTTGTCCTTATTCCATTTTTCTTCGTCGTTGTTGCGAGAATGCGAATGAATAATCATTTTGCATTGATCCACGTACGCGCCCGCATGTGTATTTGTGTGTGTCTGTTTATGTAACTATGTGCATGCGATTGCAGTTGAACTGCACATGCAAGTCCACATATCCTTAGCGTAATGTTTGTTTGATTCTTGCGTAAATACGCAGCAAGCTGCTTCGGGCACTCCACTTCTCTCCAACTGCAACTCTAAGTTCCCCCATTTCTAACGACGACGTGATTCCAGGCTAATTGAAAGTACTTGTATGTTTGTATGTATGCATCAAACGTCTAGACGGACCATTTTGCAATGCCGTTGGTGGTAATATTATGTAGACACCGCGACAGACAGACAGGCACACAGGCGTGCTCATCTAAATAAGACATTTGTCCCAATGTAATGTATTTGAAATTAAAACAAGTAAATGTAAAATAATTTCATTTTTCGGGTACATACTTTTATGCATACATCGACATACGCCACACGCGTCAACTGCGTTTAACACGTTACACGCGCCACATGCGCCAGACGCGCCGCACGCGCATAAAAGCTCTCTAGGACATGTAGAAATTGGTTAAAAAGGACCTCAAATAGTCAAAACACGTATCATTCGCGACACATGCGACTCGAAACACCCGTCACACAGAAGTGGCAAATGGCACTGAGCTGCTCACAAGGTTTCAGCTCTTTGGGTCATGTTTTTGAAAGATTTTTGTAAAGGACCTGAAAGCAGTCCAACAACTTTTCCACGCATCATACTTGGCACACGCGACTCGCGACACACGTCACACGCGGGATCCCAGGAGTGGCCAAGACACTGAACTACTGACAAAGTTTCAGCTCTCTAATAGTGTCAAAGGTAGTTAAAGGACCTCAAAGAAGGTAAACAGGTAGAAAAACAGGCACTATTCCATTTATCATGCGGACCAAACGCGACACGTGCCACACGCAGAATCTCAGAAGAGGCCCACGACACTCAGCACCTCAAAAAAGCTGTCTAGGTTGTGTGAAAGGTGGTTAGAAATGGCCACAAAGAAGTCGAAAATACAGACAGACAGTCAAGTTAAATAAAGTTTTAAGAAAGGAAATTTATTTTTTAAGTTTTTTTAATTTTAATTACCCCCTAAAAAACGTTATCTTATAGTTTAAAAGCAACAAAATGTTATCAAAATGTTAGCAAGATTATTATTTTTTATCTTAACTGTTTACTATTTTGGTTAAATATTACTTTTAAGGTTGAATCGTCTAATAAATATTGTAACTATAGTTTTATTTCATTGTATACTTTGAGAGTTACATCCTCTAAAGATAGTAAAACGAGCTTCTCAGCTCGCCATATGGATAGTTGTAATTCAGTTTAAACACTGAGTTATCTTAAAATAGTTACCATTTAATTCAAAAAATTCGTATCAAAAAGAAAGTTGTGCAAACGTTTAGGCTTAAAAAATAGAATAGAGGAAATGTACACACATTCACTGAAAATTTTTCATGCCCTCTAAATATAAGCTTCGCCCTTCGGGATAGCAATAAATATTGCAACAATCAAGACATTTCATTGTATACTTTTAGGGTTAAATACTTAAATAAATATTGCAACAAACATTTCATTTCATTGTATACTTTTAAGGTTACATACATTAATAACGATTGCGAAAATCGTCACATTTCATTGTATATACTTTTAGTATATATTATTTTGAAAAATCTTGCAACAATCGTCATATATTATTGTATACTTTTAGATTTAAATAAAATAAAAAACATTGCGATAATCATTACATTTCATTGTATACTATTATGGTAAATACAAGAGTTAAATGGAAAGTTCTCAAAGGAGAATGACTCTGAAGTTTACAAAATGCGTGGGATGAATTTTTCCCACACAAATTTACAGCTTTTTTTCATTTTTTGGTCAACCTGTACAAACTGTTGTGGCCGCTAGTGTGATTACACAATAAATCGAGTTTTATCTAATTATAGACAGCATTTTTTTTCTCTCGCAATACATGTCTGAATATTCCAGAGAAACTCACCACACATAGGAGAATACAACCACCCATAGTCCAGCAAAGGGGAGCAAAAAGACACTACAAAAGATCAGCGGCTGACTCTGCACACATCTGGGAGACTACAACAATAGGATAAAGAAATTGGCAAAAATTAGAGGAACCAACAAAAACACAAGCAGCAACGAATACCCTAATAAACCCAATGCGTGAACAACGGGAATAGCTGATGGGGTCAACACACTCCAGCCGATCGAAAGTTTAACACCGAAGAATAACAACCACAACAGTACGACGAGCAACACAACACCCTATGAGTAGGCAACCGAGCAACAAAAATTCAACCAAAACATGCAATACAAGACGAACAACACAAACTCAGAAGATTTAATTAATCACACAGCATTACTAGACGGCCGAGTAACAACATGCAACAAGACAAGACGCACTACACAAAAAGTAACGTACTCAGCTGGGCCGAGCTAAACAAAACCAACAACAACATGCAATACAAGACGAAGAACACAAAATCAAAAGAGTTAACAACAACAACACACAAGACATTGACAGAACCATACGATTTCGCGGATTTTTCTGGAATAGCAACAACGGGATTTCCCTAGCCGATGGGAAAGTATAAAAGGCCAGGAATTCAAACAGTTGGCCTTCTTTTAGTATATATTATTTTGAAAAATCTTGCAACAATCGTCATATATTATTGTATACTTTTAGATTTAAATAAAATAAAAAACATTGCGATAATCATTACATTTCATTGTATACTATTATGGTAAATACAAGAGTTAAATGGAAAGTTCTCAAAGAAGAATGACTCTGAAGTTTACAAAATGCGTGGGATGAATTTTTCCCACACAAATTTACAGCTTTTTTTCAACAACAACAACACAACACAAGACATTGACAGAACCATACGATTTCGCGGATTTTTCTGGAATAGCAACAACGGGATTTCCCTAGCCGATGGGAAAGTATAAAAGGCCAGGAATTCAAACAGTTGGCCTTCTTTTCTTGTAATTTCTAGTGCTGGGAACACGTCTTGAGCTCCTCGCATTTGAATGGTTTAGGAGCGAAGTCCTTGCCTTCACTTTCACGCTTAATGCTAGAATTCCTCGCCTTTGAATGGTTAACGGGCGAAGTCCTTGCCTTCACTTTAACACTTAACGCTAGAACTCCTCTCATTTGAATGGTTTAGGAGCGAAGTCTTTGCCTTTACTTTCACACTAAACGCTAGTGTATAGCCTATCATCCAGTCAACGAGGTATGGGTGATACCGCCCTCCTGGAGATACTACGTTTCGGCATTAAATTTCGCCACATGGCAGCGCTAGGACAAGCACGTCACTACGTTAACCTAACACAAATTTGCAAATAAGTACACTATATAGTCATAAGCAAATAAGAGGAAATAGCTCCAAATTCGAAGTATTTTAAGTTTCACCAGTGTACATTATTAAGCAAAGAGAGGAAGAGAGGATAAACGATTGAATTTCATTCCCCAAACGACCTAATAGACGAAGAACCCTGGTTACACTGAGAACTACCCTGGCTTTAAATTTTCTCATCATTCCTTTCTTTATTTCTTCTCGCAACCGGCGGAAAATACCATAATAATAGTAATCCGAGTAATCCTTGACAATGACAACCCATAATGATTCCTTCTGTATCCCAAAAAACTGATAATATTTACATATCCCAATAAAATATTTTAACCTTAGGTCTTTTCGGGGCTGTTGGTCCAAATCATCTCCACCTAAGCCTAAGGGATAAAGTGATGAATTGATGTTTTATCGGTCTTCACAAATCTGAAGAAACGCTCCAAACTCTCGTCAGATAGCTTGAGTTGTTGTGTATTTTTAAATTCTCTATATTAACTTCGCGTGCACGTGGCTGGCTGGTTGGCTGGCTGGCTGGCTGGCTGGCTGGCTGGCTGGTCAGATTTTCTGATCAATTTTTAGCCCACTTCCCATGGCCCGATTTTATTGAAATTTTGCACACATGTATATTTCCGGTGACAATACTTTCTATTAAAATTGGAGGCCCCTCGGACCTCGGGTTCGGGGGCTCCCATAAAAATATTTTACAAAATTTACCCGATTTTCTTTAAATTTTGTACACATGTGTGTCTTCGATCGAAAACACTTTTTGTAAAAATTTGGAGCGATCGGCCCCTTGGGGACCCCAATATACAATTTTTAAATATCGCTATATCGCATCAGATCACGGCAAAGTCTGAGCTCTGTGCTTTGTGAGCAGCGCTGTTCGCTGCCGCTGCGTAATATGGTGGATGATTTTGCCACAAGACGAGCACGCAGTGTGTGTGTGTGTGTATCTCCGATTAGAGAATTTACAAGAAAAATTTTAATTTTTATGGGTTGTTTTTTTTTAACTGAACAGATCCTGTAAAAGACATCATTGACGTACAGACATTAAAAAAAGTTTTAAATTATTGGTGGTAACGAGCGCACTATACAACTGATTAGCTATAGGAACTAATTCTTTGATGCACATGCACAAATGTGCACCCAACTTTTATCTTTGTTCCTGTTCGGTAACAATATAAAAAGCAACTTCAAAAAGTTCCAATACCATAAAATAAAGTCTAGCAGCAGTTTTTAAAATTAACATAGCAACACGGTATAAACGCATTTACGTGTAATTCCTGTGGGGAAATTGCAAAATTGCTTTTCCGAACGTTAATTGATTTCAATTTTTGAACACAAATTTAAATGCCGTCATTTGCACCAGTATATGTGCCGGGAATCGATAAAATGTGAGCTGACGAATTTATACATATTTACTATATAGATAGCCACACATTGATATATGATGTAGAGGTGGGTTGTGGCTGAACTCCTCATCAGATCTTCTCACACCACACACTGAAATTTCAGGGAAAATATTTGTGTAATTTCAGAATTTTCAGCTAAGGATCAAATTTAGTTTAAATTGTAATTTAATTGAAGTGATAAGGAGAATTAATATTAAAATTAAAATTAAAATTTGTAAATGTATGCAAAAAGGAGAATTATGGTTTACTCTTATGGTGAGTCGTGAGCGGGTGCTTGAATATTGAAATAGTGTTAGTACTTTTTATAATTTAAAAGGGGCATAAGGAGCAAACATAAATTCAACTCACAAGAAACTCACACGTAACAACCACTCAGTAATGATAATCTGAACCTCCCTACAAAAAGGGTTCATTCAACTTCCCCACCATTTTGTTGGTACCAACTTTTTCTGAGAGAACTCAACATCTGCGGATCCTCCCTATGGAAGAAAAACAATAATGAAGCACAAGCTAACAAGTACAGGGGCGGATGCACCCAGTATATCCAGTGAATGCGAGATGGTACTCGCATTTTTATCCTCATATTTCTTTCCGATTCTGCTGACAACAAACAATAGACACAAAATGCATGTTGAAGAAATCAGGATTTCTTTTTCATCGACGTAATCACAATTCTTTATTAGGAAATATCTTTGCCATCACTGACCTCGTTGTGGCTTCTGCATCCTTCATTTTGCAAAAAGAGCATAGTAAAGAAGGAGATAACCTCGAATTGGGTCAAAAGGCTTTAGATATTACATATTTTTTGCACTGCGCTTGTATTACAATTTGGCAAGATCTGTTGAAGGAGCACTTTAAAAGTTTTTATTCTTTTCAATTTTGCTTAAAAGGCAGTTTTTATATCATTTTCAGTGAAATAATTTTTAATATTGTGGCCACCGTGGCTTAGTGGTTAGTGCATTTGGCTACTGAGCGAGAGGCTTGATGTTTAAATCCTAGAAAAACATCAAAAATATATTCACAGTTCTAGCTCCCGCTCCCGAAAGGCTAAATATCTGAGACTAACTGTCCAGAATGCGCTGGGCGCCGTGGTTCATTGGAAAAGCGCAAGGCTACTGAGCAGGAGTTCGTGGTTCGAATCCCAGTAACACGCTGTCCCACCTCTCGCGAATGGGTGACAAACGTTCCGAGAGTAATAGCTTGTCACGGAAAGCTTTTCAATTCGGCGTTCGGATCCGGCCCTTAATTGTAGGTCACTTCCATTTGTGTCCAAAAAAAATATACATGCACAGCACAAATGGTCGCGAGAAGCTAGACGCGCCAAATATTGTTATTATTATTAACTTTCCAGAAAAAGCTTCATAACTCGACTCTCGCATATGACTTCAATTACATGTATCTTCCATTTGCGTGCGAAAACACTCACAACACGAATGGTCGCAAGAATTAAGGCACTAAACCACAGCGATATGTCACCCCAAATACATAAGAAGGTGGTAGCCTATCCCTTATCTATCTAAACTAATTGACTACTTCCGAAATAGATCCATCGGTTGTAAATTTAAATTCGAAGTATTGCGTTTGAAAATTAGCACATGTATTCAAAACAAAAGCTCATACACATCTCCTTTATTCTCCAACTTTTCTTTAACACCAACGCTGTGCCAAGCATATAGCCGAGCATTATTAGGGCGCGAACGAACCCCATTACGCGTGCGCAAATTATAACAAAAAAGTCGGAAAACGGACAAAACAAAAATGAAAAGAAATCAATCCTGCATTTGAACGCCCTAAGAAGTTTAAATTGTTGTAAGTTGAGGTGGACATATCATTACTTCCAGGCAATGTTTTCTGATATTTGCATATCTGCATCTGTGATCTGCATTGCGATTGATCGGGAAACTACTGACTGCTCAAAACTTGGTTTGAGCCAGTAGCGCAACAATAAAGTTCGTGATATCCTAGTGTTAGTATCCGGGCAACTATGTGCATAAATCCTTATATATGTAGGCTTGCAAGTGCGAACGGTCTAGCATTTCTAGTCTAGGTAACTGGGGTTAGCACCCCAGTAAAATAAATAATACCCGCTACTGAAACCGACACAACGCCTCGGATAAGTATTGATCGAATAATGAAGACTTTTGGTTATTGTACACGAACTAAGACTGACTCAGGGAGTGAAGGACCTCAAAATGCCAAATTTCTTCAACTGTGAGTGAGTGAAGTAAGATGGTTCGACGCGGGAGAGTACCAATCCCCAACATGTAAAACTGCGCTACTCTACTCCGGGAAACCCTCCGGTAGTCCCCGTGAATCTGGAGTGGGTCTGCTGCTAACGCCAACAGCAAGCAGAGGCCTAATTTCCTGGCACCCACATGGTGGTAGGATCTTATCGGCCAGATTTCGGACTAGAGTACGGCGCGTCACAATGATACAGTGTTACACCCCAACGAATCCCTCGACTGAGGATAAAGAGGACAACTTCTACAATCAGCTAGCCACTGTATTCAACGCAACGCCGAGCGGAGATATCGTCATCGTGATAGGGGACTTGAATTCCAAGGTAGGCAACAACAATGAAGGACTCAGACATGTGATTGGGAAGCACGGCCTCGGCGAACGATATGACAATGGTGAAAGGTTTGTTGATTTTTGACACACCAACCACCTTGTCATAGGAGACACCATGTTTGGGCATAAGACCTGCCATAAAGTCAGCTGGGTGTCAGCTGACAGGCAACCATCATCCAACCAAATCGACCATGTGGCGATCAGCCGACGTATTAGGATCTGTCTCTTAGACGTCCGAAACAGACGAGGAGCCGACATGGGTATAGTACGGGATCATCACCTTATGGTAACTACTGTCCACTTACGTATGGCATCAGTTCAAAGGCTCCGCAATATTATCCGAATGCCTATGAATAACTTCGACCACGAGCTAAAGATCCTCTCAGGACGCCAACATTTAAGGGAAAATTTATCGCAAGGAGTGGAAGCAATCAGCAGAGCATTGCCGACAACCATCCAAGAACATTGGGACTAAATATCTTGGTGAATGAACAGAATTTAAATTTCTCCCTTCAAGTACATTTCTGGAGACTTGTTTTGTAATTAAAAAAGTCGATCAGGTCTGGAATTTTCTTTCTATCCGTTAGCCAGTACGTTTGCTTACCAGTTGACAACCTTTTTCTTGCATCGCTTTTAGCAGTTCACGTCCTTTTTTTGTTATTAGACGAGATCCCCATTGCGTTTGTTTTGCGTTAAAGTCGCCACCCATTAGGAATCGGTTTTTGTGTTTTTTGTATCAAGAATTTACAATGATCCGAGCTAATTTTATGTTTTGGAGGATTATACACCGACGTTAATGATAATAAGATACGCGTCATAGCGTGCGGTTTCTGGCAATGAGTTCTCTCCAACTCTTCCCCAATTGCCGTGACTCCTCCTCAACTGTTCTGTGCCATGTCTTTCTCGGACGGCCCGTTCTTCTACCATCTTGAGTTAGGGGATTGCGTAGTTTGCTATGGAACTCTCACCTTTTCGGTGTGTATGACCAATCGATTGCTACTTCCGTCGTTGGATGGTTGTGCCTATTGGTTCCTGACCCGTTCTCTGGTAAAAATGTTCGTTAGAGATACAGTAAGGCCAGAAAACCCTTCAGATGTTCCGTAGGCACCTATTTACGAATGTTTATAATCTTTTTGTGATAGCAGCTGTCACCTTGCAAGTGCTGCACCCATACAACAGCACATATTCAACATTTGAACGGAACAGTCGCAGCTTAGCATTTAAGCTGATCGCATTGCTTCGCCATATCATTGACATCATGGTCTTCTTCAAAGTGTTCAATCGATTTCCTGACAATAATCGCACTTCTCCCTCGTGCATTGCTTTGTGGATGAATTGTGCAATATGTGTTGTAATTTCTGATTTTAAAAAATAACTGATTTGTAAAATGTGTCTCCGATATTAAATTCACATCTATTTTCTCTATGTCAAGCACTGCCTACAATACATTTTTATTATTTAGTAGTCCATTTGCATTCCATAAGTCAACTCTATCTTATCGATTGTTTAAGGACATAATGAGCTCCTCTACAGTATATGAACCTTTTTTAAAAATTTCATTATTAGCTTTTTACAACTATTCCAATACAAAAATCCTAAAAAAAATCATCCATACATTTTCACTCCACTATAACACACAACCTTGTTAATCAAAACTTACAGCGAAACTATCGCTTGGCTATTTGAGATTCGTTCTTAATTGTTTTTAACAAATTTTTCGCATTTTTCCAGTGATGGAGTGCTTCTTTTGTAAACTGTGACCAACAGACTTAATCCGAATATTTGCAAACCAAAAATAAAAACTGTCCTTAAGTTTCTGAAAAACACAACCAAACTTCACACAACCAAAGCTCACAGTAAAGCGGGGACAGTAGCATTTGCTAATCTGATCCTTACTTGAGATGACAATAAATTAAATTGAAAATATTTTAGTTTTTGTACAGACCGACGGATGGACAAATAGAACCTCTGTTACTTTTTTCTGTTACTTTCTTCATTGACACAGAAGACAAGTGATTTCTTTTCAAACGCGATAAGACATCTGAAAATATAAATAGAAAAATGTTAACCAAAAAAAAAACCCACCGATTTTTTTAATGCTTCTTTTATCCAATTAAAGTTCACCGTTTCCTTGAGAACAAGAAAATAAAGGATCCTGCCACTCTATCCAAATTTGTTTCACAACAACGCGGGGTACTGGTATTTTGTAAGCGTCTTAACACAATAAGCCCATACACAAGACAAACAACACAAACACAATTATTCCAATTGATTTATGACACCAACAACCAACACACACGTAAACACGCAGTTATGATGTCCCCGGGGCGGGTTAATTGTTGCCGAACCCGAATGACTAAAAACTCAATGAACGCACACGCACATCCAGCATTGAGAGTAATTGCAGTGAGTTAGTCGTAACATACACGCTTAAGGCAGAAAAGTTGGTCAGCGGAAACGGAACCAGCAACCAACTGGAGTGGGTGGGTAGGAAATTCTTGCTGTTAGCCGATAATGGTAATTGCAGATAACGAAGACAACGAGTAGGCCGACGATATTTTTGACTGGCACTTCAAACAACTGTTAACAGGACACGACCGAACTTCATAAATTCAACACTAAAACACTATATTGTGATTATGCATGCGGTTGGCCAAAATGGTACATTTCCCGAGGACTAGGATTATTTGACTATGTGACTGTTGTGGAGGAAAAATGCGCGCGAGCCACAACGATTACATTAATCGCACTACAAGCTACAACCGCTAGACTGACATAAATCAAAAATTAGTTGGAAATTTAGTGACTTTAGTTGGTTGCCCGTTGCATCGCTCGGTTGCACAAAAAAAGCCTCCAATGAATACGATGCACGCTAACGTACTGTGGATCCAGAGTGTGTGACGTCGACAACTACACCGCACCGCAACTAAACGACAAACGACTAAGCAAACAGAGAGCCGTTCAATTCGCACACACATAAACATACATGCACTAACACATGCATACACATAGGCACGAAACATTCACACAAATGCATATCAGCCATTCAGAGAAAGAGCTGCCTCCTGATGAGCGAGGAACGAAAGGACAAGAAGGCTGCAAGAACGAACACAAAAACAAAACTAAAATGCAAAATGCGAAGCAAAGAAAAACTGAATCCGTTGCAACGGGTTATGCAGCGGTGGATGGTGGGCGGGTGGGTTGTGACATACACCACAACAACACGACATGCTCCTGCCGAGACTCCCTCCAACCAAGCAACGCTGATGGTGCCGAGCCTACTCATCATCATCATCATCAGCGGCGGCAGAACAACAACTCATAAGAGAATCACAAAAAAAAAATGAAAACATCCCTCAACCTATCCTTGTGGCGGAGAGCGGCGCAACTGGAGTACACTCCGGAGCTCCCCGCCCGAAACACCGAATCAGCATGTCATAATGTATCGTTGTCACCACATTTGCTTCTTCAACGCCGGCCGCATATTTTGCATACATATCACAACGAACACCACCACCAACACACCACCACTTACAATAACAACAACAACAACAACAACTACGCGAACGCCAACAACCTGATTTGCCATAACCGTAACAGTATCTCACCGGTTCGCTTCGCTGTATACTTAGCCGGTAGCGGTTACAATCCTCGTTTACGCCGGCTGATGTAGCTTCCTCATCATCATCATCATGGTGACAGATTATTTTTCTTCTTCTGTCTTTACGGATCCGCGCGGGGTAATCCAGGGAGTGTGCATTTTTTCATTTTCTTTTTACTCTCTGCCATCAGGCATCCTCGCTTATCCTGTTAATGAATGTTTAGATTATCCTTGTGCAACATATCTTGCAACACGAGCAAACAACACGAAGAAGCGACTGTAGCTGCGTTAGAGACAAACCCAACATCCCAGCATCCTTCTGGCGAAAAAAAAGACTGTACACTGAAAGGTGGTTACCTTATCGGATAGTCGTGGTGGGTTTTTTTTTGGGGGGGTCGGTTGGGATTGGTTTGGGTAGCGAAAGGCTGTGAAAGAATAGGAAATCCAAAACCCGAAATGAGGCAAAAATCAGCCGACAGCGGTTAGTACGTAAAAATAATATCGCACCGCACAGTGCACTTGCTTGGCACACACAAATATACAGACAACACATATACAGATAAGATTTAAGAAAGTGCAACGTGGCTGCAGTAGGAACAACGTGCTACGTATATGCGCGTTATCACAGCATCTGTGTCAATGATTTTTAACTTTTAGTTTGCGTTACATTCGGTGATGTAAAAACAACAAAAGGATACACAAACTCACATACCCATACATACAAACTTCAAGAGTATTGGGATTAGTTATTTTTTTCCTGCAAAGTTAGCTAATGATTTATGAACAACGCTCAACATAAAAAGGATGCACAAGAACATAGATACGTGGGAGTGATTGAAAATAATCATGCGACAAAAATCTGAAATATGGCTTTGATGTTTAGAAAAACCAATTGAGATAAACGTCAAAACTTCTCCTTCTCGAAAGTTACATAACTTTCAGTTGCAGTGGATACAAATCCACTGAAAAATTGCGACAGGAAATGTTTTCCTCTCTTTGAAATGTAATTAGGTAGACGATTGTAAGATACAACATTTCACATGACTCCCTTAGCAATATTTCCATAGGAGACGATAAGTCAAAAACACAGATTTTTTAGGACACGGTTTTCTTAATTGGCGAGAGCAAGGGATAGGCAAATTAAGACTTAAGAGACTTAATATCTATATGTGCACAGGACTATAATCATTTTGATTATAAAATTAGCAATATAATCCATGCGGTGCTGTCATCCATCAGCAGAATAGGGGGAATAACACAAAATGCATAAGAATTGCAAGTGGCCGTAACTATCTTTGACTGGTGGAAGTATGATCAAGCCTCTACGTGGTGGCCACCGTTCATTTTCCTCCAACACAGAAAAAGCTGAATGATCGGGCAGATCCCTTCAAAGTAAGGTAGGCACGAGACCAATAACCTTGCCCGTAACTTTTTTTTATTACGGAACCCAAAATCAGCCTCAGATACACTGATGAACGACCACAGCAACGAAAACGGCTAAACGATTTAAGAATTTTCTCATGGAACGTACGCTCACTGTATAGAGGTCGAGCTGCACAGCAGCTAGTCGATACCTTGGGCAAATATAAGGCTGACATAACAGCAATCCAGGACGGGAAATGGTGTCTTACAAAAATCAGAATATGACATATATTACCGCTGTCATGCAAGACATCATGTGCTCGGGGTGGGGTTTCTATTCAGTAAAAGAATGAAACCCACCGTTATCGGTTTTAAACCAATAAATGAACGGCTATGCACCCTTCCCAACCGAAGAGCTGTACAGCAAGCTTTCATCCAGATAGAGCAGGCACCACGAAATCTGGGGCTGCACATAAATGAGAGCAAAACGAAGTACATGGTGGCCACGTCTGCGAGTAGAAGATCCAACATTGGTCCCTCAGTTCAAATAGTGGAGCGCGAATTGGAAGTAGTGCAATCCTTAAACTATCTTGGGTCAACTATAGCAGCCGATAACAGCATGGAACCATAAATAAGCCCACGGTTGCTTAAAGCCAAGAAAGCCTACTATAGTCTGTCATGACTCTTCAAATCCAGGAACTTAACCATAATATCCAAGCTGCTGATTTATAAGACAATGGTCATACTATTACTTAAATATGGATCCGAGCCTTATGTGGTTGGCAAAAAGCATTCTGACCTCTTAGCCCGCAACTATTCTAGTATTCACGCGGTTGATGCTGCGAATGTGGTCACGTTCGTTAGCCAGATGGACTGCTTCGGCTGGGAAGTTAGGCCTTAGTATAGCGATTCTGTCGGCTGTAATGAAACGGGCAGCTGCTCTGACGGCGATCCGACGGAAGATCCTTTCACCTGAGATTGAGGGGATGGTAACTGTACCAATTGTCTGTTGACAAACCTGGTGCAACTTGGCCAGTCTGCCTACGTGTAATTGACAAATGTGCGTTTATCCGCTGCCACAAAGTCGTCGGGTATATTCACAGTGCTGATGATCAGGTTCCGGTCGGAGTTTAACGCTATATCTGTTCTCCACGATGTACATGCTAATAAGGAGTCACTTATTATGCTGATGTCTGGGGAGCTGGAGCAAGTGGCACAGATACAGGTGGGAGAATTTTCATTGATGGTACCAAAGTTTGACTCGTCGATTTGCTCAAAAATATGCGTGCTGCGACGATCGTTCTATAGATTAGAGGTCCAGTAATTATGGTGGACGTTAAAATCACCAACAATCAGACGGTTACCATCTGTTAGTAGATGTTCTAAAGAAGGAAGATAGCCGGGTGTGCAGCAGGCAGTTGGAGGAATATAGACATTTGTGATTTCGATTAGAGTGTCGTTGAACTTGACTGCAAAAGTTTGTGTTTCAAGATGTGGGTCGGGTGTGGTGGGTGCTGGTTTCGGCATGATTTTGTAGTTGATCGTGTTGTGCACGATGAATACAAGACCTCAACAGCCTCCACTGTTTCTGTCCTTGCGTATGATATTGTAATTGGTGCTTCTGGATAGCAAGCACGAGGGGGTGAGCTTTGTTTCTTGTACGGCGGCAATACTTTCCCTCGTAGGCCGTTGCAGTTCAGATGCATCAAAGCGAAAGGTGTGTGGTGTTCAGGTGTGGTTTGTTGATAGTTTGCAGGTGGAGGTGAGTCCATTGATGTTGGTGGAGTATTTATGAGCAAGTTGACATTGTCTATCGGATTATGACTGGTTTTGATGGAGGTTGTGGTTGGAGTGTGAGGTTGTGGGGTTGTCTGTAGTGTAGTGTAGTGTTTTATTTGAGCAGCATGGGGCTAAGAAGTTGGCAGTCCATTGACGACAATTATTAAGTCCAGAGCAGGCTCTAAGATGACAACAGTTATCACAGCCATTGCATTTGACGAAAGGCATTTTCGTGTATGCGGCTTCGGCACACTAAGCAGTGTCAGTTGGTGGCGTGGTTGGTTGGCTGAACTCGTGTCCTGGAGCATTCCGCAATGAAACTCCGATTCCAGTCTCTGATGTTGGCTAGACCTGAGCATGATCGGAAATGGCACCAGTGTCCGCAGTTGTTGCACTTACCTGAGGAAAAGTCCCTACTGATTCTTGCGTTGCATACGGAGCATACGGAGCAATACGAGCTAAGCATATTCCAGTGGGCCGTAGAATATAGAAATCCAGTGCTAAGTGTAGCTAAAGAAGATGTAAGAACAACCAAAACAATTATAAGACGAGAAACTTTTGGTTTACTTAACCCATTAAGGTCAGTTCTCTTTTTTACTTAATTTTTTAGGTTGCGCTACAGTTCGTGGTGAACCTGGAGCTTAATTAATACGAACTAGCATGTTATTTAGATAGCTGCCTCTAATTGCATGTACTTATCCTTTGCAAGTCACCCTCCACTTCAAAGTCTGTTCAATACATCGGTGTTGGGTGTACCTTCTTGTTAGGAGCAAATAATTTGTCTTGCCCTCTTTAACTGCTAATCCCATTTTCGGTACCTTTTCTCAATGCAATGCAATGGTATCAGTGACAGTTCGCTGGGTTTCGGCCATGACATCGATGTCATCAGCTAATTGAATAGACTTGGAAAAACTTGAGCCTTTATCATGGGCCTGAGAGTTTTGCTTAATTCTTTCAAGAAATCGTAATTTAAAAAAATTTCAAAAAACGGCACAACAATTCAACGGATTCTTCTTAAACTTCTGATTTAATGACTGATGATGGGAGTTTAGCATTTCCCAGATAACTTTGTTGTCTTCCACCTTATTCGTTCCTTTTTTTCATATTTTTCACTCTTCCGCGTAGTGATGTGATTTAAGATATATTCTTTAGCGCGGTGCCGCTCATTCACTCACTTAGTTTTTCTCAGATCTAAGTCCGTGTGATAAGCGCACACAATCGCAACGCGCTGCACCGCACTGCTGGCTTGTGTATTTATAGCCAAGCCGTTTGAATACAACTTAGATGCACAGCACACAACTAAATTTGACGCCTCAGCGATGTGTTGTATTTGTTAGGCTTAACATCCCACTGCAATATTTTCATTCATTATCATCATCGTCCTTTCACAACATAAAGAATATTTTCTCTTGGGCATAAAATGGAATTCCCATTGTTGGCTCCCAGATGCAACAACAACATCTTTGACTTTTATGTTCAGTTGGTCTTCATGACAGATAACTTGCATGATGCATGGCATGACATAAGCTTTTGTGGCTTCACAGAAGCTTTGTCCGCACTTTGTCCGTCCTGGCTGTTAGGAAGAGCCATGATTTGCGCTTATCTGGCAGCAGATAAAAATCAGCATTTGCATTTGTTAATGGCAAGAAAGGAGGTCTTTTCATCCATCCGCAATTTGCTGTGCTAAATAAATTTCCTGTTAGGTGTCTACTTTTAAATAATTAATTTGTCCTTCAGAAGAATTTATGCTGTAGAAGTTGGAGCTTGAGATGGTAGTCGTACATCTCGTATTGTGGAATTTGTGTGACTGGTAATAAGTACTAGTACTAATTTTTAGCCAGTGCTTGAATTTATCTGAACGGACCTAAATGCTTCAATTTTATAGTTTTGAGTAAGATTGTGATAACATGTCTATACTGGAGGAGAAAGAGAAATCTCCAGCCTAGAGGTCCTGCCCACCAAGGTTTTCACACTCCATAGAAGTGTTGGACGACTTGCTTGGTGAATTGATTAATCTTCTGCTCACAAGTCGGATTATTAATTCAAAACTGAGCGTGTTATCTGTCAGAAGATCTGTCTACAGAGGAACCCCACAAGGTGAAGTCCTGTCCCACCTTTTATGGAACTTAGTGGCTAATGAGCTGCTGGTATGCCCAAAAGGTTTCTTTCTCATTTTCATCTTTGTAACTTCTTCAGAAGTTGTTGTGCGGTATACCAAACTTAGCAGCATGGCTGCCCACTGGCAAGTAGCCCGTGCTAATAGCCACAACTCTGGCAATATCCCTCCGAGTTCTAGATAACAACTCGGTGGTTTTCCCTTTGCTGTAGGATAACCACATCAATCGTGATATGGCGCAGTTCGACAGACTGCTCCACCTGAGCTGAGACTTAGCATTGAATAAGGAGAGAATTTGTTCCTCGACTGAGCTCATTGGAGCTAATCCATAGAGCCGGTGTCCATAGCGATGCCCATCTTAGCCTCTCTATTTCCATCTATATTACTGTGCCCCGGAAACCATACAATGGTGCTGTCCATGAAATTGGCTGATCAAGGCGAATTTTTCTGTTGTACGAGTTGCAAGCTTATGGTGGTCGCATAAAACGCCCTAATGGCAGATCAACACATATGCCAACCCTTCCGATTTCTATGTTACTGAGCCTTATTGCCCTGCAGCACTCCCTAATTGCTAGGATCTCTGCCTGAAGGATACCAACTGAATCGGGTATCTTGTATGACCTTGATGTAAAATATGTAAGATGGTGTTAAGGACCTCGGTTGGACATAGCTATAAAGCTACTGTGATACCAATTGCTGCTGTAATCTCATGAGTTTGGTGGCATTATACTTCTTCTTCATCGCTGTCTACGGGCGATCCATAGGTAAGAATTGGGCGTACAACAGTATTAATACGGATTAAGTAGCTATGAGATTTTCTATGAGATTTTCTAAACCCACCTTGATAAGTATGGAGACAGTATGTACCCTCTAAGAAGAGGAACAATAAGTCTTTTATCAGTCGTTTACAAATTTTAGATGGTGCAGCTAATATACTTATCAGATACAAGATACTAAGATCAGATACAAGAGTTGGATTATTTTTGATTAAATATAGTTTCTGATGTTTTTTACGGGCGATTATGTGTCTCAAGTCAACCTTAACCAATGGTACTAAAGTATTGCTTAATAAAATAGGGAAATGGTCTTTTGAGGGTGTTTTGGGGAGTATTTTGAGGATCCTTTGTGGGTCCTTTGAGGGTATTTTTGAGGTCTTTTGGTGGTCTTTTGGGAAGTCTGATACTGCAGATCTTTTGCAATAATGCTGTTGAGTTCATGACGAGCTAAACTGCAACTGTTTTCTTTTTAATTTCAAAAGGATTTATAGGACGGCCAAACGAACTAACTAGCTAACTAATAATAAATTAAATTAGATGTTGATACCGAAAGGCTTTTTCAATTACGATGTGACACGAGCACGACAGTAAAAATCTCCTACTTCAACAAATTGTCCAAATTTTTACTAAAATAGATGTTCCAGCATAAATTACAATGTTTTCAATTTTACTGAATTTTGAAACAGAAAAAAAATCAACTGCGCTCGCTCGCCTAGTGACGTCATGCCACACAATAAAAAATCCCACCATAGCATCGCTTGCAATTTTTTTAAGCCTGGTTTTGACACGAGTTCTGTGCACTGTGTCGTCAAGCGTCAGCTCCAGTTTCTGCTGCCTTTACTGCTACTGCTGTTCGTTGTATCATCTGTCCGATGCTTCAAAAGCACTTAGCTTTATGGTATAGCGACACAAAAAAAAACTTTCGGCTCTTCATGTGCATTCGTCGTTAGGTTGCTGTTGTTTCTTTTTTATAATTTCAGCATTTTTGTTGCACTTCTAGGATTTAAAAAAAAGGGAAGGAGCACAAATACACGAAAAATAAAAAACCTTCCTTTGAATCCGTCATTCCTTTAACAAGTATGTTAAGTGTGAGTCATGTTTCAATGCTTTTGTGCACAGGCATTCCAGGTGCATAAATTCCAATAGAGGAACAAAACAGTGGAAGCAGAAGAACAAGATGAAAAAACACTCATAAGTGGTGTGATACACCATCAACAGCAAATGAATGATTTTTTTTTAAGGTTGGAAACTCTGAGAAAGTGTTTTAATGGATTTTGGCCAAAACAACGCGCGTTGGTGACGGCGAACAGTTATGCACAAGTATGAGTATATATGTGTATGGCTGGTGTATGTGCAGAAGTTAATCCCTGTATTCCGCTAGGGAATATAAGGGTCCTTTCGTGAGGGCCTCACGTCACGACGACGACAAAGCGAAAAGAAGCTTCGTTCAACTGTGAAAAAACTGAAGGGACGGTTGGGTGGATGCATGAAAAAAATTTGAAGAAAAAATATGGAAATACACAAATCGAAATGGTGGAAAGGCTTGAACGAAAGGATTAATATGTGACGTAAGAATAACTTTTTCCCTTGAAGCAAGTTGTTCACACGATCGTCAGTGAATGAGATGAGATCAATGGCCGAGTATTTGTGATGTGCGGGGCATGTTTATTTTTTGATGGAATGGAAGTGTTTTTTGGCACTCTACACTTTGGAGCGTCCAGTGGATCCTTAAGCTTGCACAATAATTAATTAAATAAAGCACAGAACCAAAAGATTTCTTCTTTTTTTAATATCGGGGTGCATTTCTGTTTAGTTTTTCCTGCTATTAGCAACGTCTTTTTTTCCTTCCTTTTCCCTCTCCCTCACACATAATTAGTATACTTTATGCGGTTATAGTGTTCAGCGCCTAGCGAGTTACATGTCCTGAACAATTTTTTTTTTATTTCAATTTTCTTACAAAGGCAAAATTCACACACGTTGCTTCTGCAGAATGCAAGCAACATCCGCTATGATTATCCTTAGCGCATTTAGTATTCAATTACAAAGGTGTCCTTGTGTCAACCGAAGATGTCAACCACTAAACCCACCACCCACCAAGCACCAAGCAATGTTTGCATCAGTCACGAACTCTTGATGGCAGGACAAATTGTATTTGCAACACCCGCTGCAGACACACCTGGTAACTCTTGCTGTGTGGTTGCCAAGATAATACGTTGAGCATTTAAGGAAATATGACACGATGCGTGTAAACATTGCACAGAAGCAGTATAAAACAAAAAACGCGGCCAGACGAAGATATCACTAATTCGAGTATAAAGCGTGCAGGACGATACGAGGACAGTACGCACTGCGAGTCCAACTGTCTATAGTCTATACTAAAGTCTATGCTATAGACTCTATAGCACCATAATCGCTCATTCATCATGCATCAGTAAGACGTTCCACGAAGAATTTCAATGCGACGCAGTCGCCACAAAATAGTCGAGGAAAATAAGCTAGGGCTATGAATGGATAGAAGGTAAGATCCTGAATGAAATAAAATGCGTGCAAGATTAAGAAACTGTATGCCTATGTGCCATCCTTCCATCGCTTTCCACCTCCGACAATAGGACAGGACATACAAAGGAAAACCCTTCTCCAATTCTGTCATCCTTGTCATTATTACTAATATAATGTCTGCCTCATACTATTCGTAACTCCTGTAGACTCCTTTGGATTCCTTGACTATATATGCCTCAAGTATTGCTGATTATCTACGCAGAAAACATCGTAAGGAAGACCTTGGTAATTTTTAGTTACAAAATTATTTTCTAGAGTAAATTTAAAGAAAAATCTTTGAAGAGCTGATTTGCTAATCTCGACAGATTTTCAAATCGAAGAACCTAACTATAACAGAAAGTTTCCCCGACGAGGGGAAGAAAGGAATGATTGTCAAGCTCCCTAAAAAGGCAGTCGTATGGATTGCGAAAACTGGAGTGGCATTTGCATTTTTCCTGCAGTTACAAAGGTAATAGCCAAAGTAGTACTTGAGCGAATTAAGGAACATCTGGAAAATACACTCGATGCTGAACATGCAGGTTTCCGCACTGGATGCTCCTGTGTCGACCACATCAACACCCTGCGGATCATTATTGAACAGTGCATTGAATTCCGGTCCCACCTACTGTTCATCGATTTTGAGAAGGCGCTTGACAGTGTCAACAGACAGTTTATCTGGCTCGCTATTATTAAAGCAACCTATGATGGCTTTAAATAATGTCATGAGCTGCAAAGAGGAATTTGATATCCTAAGTGGGGTACGACAAGGTTGCATTCTATCGCCGATCCTTTTTTTTGTTGGTGATTAGCGTTGTGCTTCGCTTTATCTACTGGAAACGAAGGAATTCGTTTGACTCTTAAATCTCAACTCAAACATCGAGACTACGCAGACGACGTTTGTTTACTCTCATACCGGATTATGGAGCTGCACCAAATGACAACACCACCAAATGGAAAGGGAGGCAAATGTTGCGGGTTTGAAAATTAATACTGCCAAAACTAAAATCATCAACCTCAGCACTAACTAAGTAACTCAACCTAACATAGCTGGACAACCGGTAGAGGGAGTAGAGAGTTTCTCGGGAGTATTATCTCGACTGAAGGTGGAACCGAACAGGACATTGTCAACTGAATCGGCAAAGCAAAATTAGTGTTACAACAAGCTGCGACTGTTCCGTTCAAATGTTGAATCTGTGCTGTTGTATGGCTGAAGCACTTGGAAGGTGACCGCTACTATTACAAAAAGATTACAAACGTTCGTAAATAGGTGCCTACGGAACATCTTAAGGGTTTTCTGGCCTAACCTAATACATGACACAGAACAGTTAAGGAGGAGTCACGGCAATTGGGGAAGTGTTGGAGAGAGCTGAAGCTCATTGCCAGGAATCGAACGCGATGGCGCGTAGGCGTAGTAGAGGCCCTAGGACCTACAAGGGGACATAAGAAGAAGAAAAAGAATTATAACATTACTTACATATATTTTTCTGATTTCCAGGGCGTCAGTTGTTTACACTTACGTGAATACTTAAATGAAAGTTCAAGTTATGCCATCGCGGATCTTGCATCTGAAGTATAGTGTAGAGGTGGAGTAGTAAATCTCAACCAATTAATTTAGATTATGTTCAACTAACTAATTGGCTATTAAAACTCTTAACACAGTTAAGCTTACATTTCGTTATATAATTGCATTAGAGATGCTCTTTTGAGTGCACTGAATGTGTAGAGTTTTCTCTACTTGACTTTCTTAAAGGCTCTTTGCGGGATTTTATGTAACATGGATTTGGTGCTTAGTTTCCAACATATAAGGAATTATGCAAAATGTTGTAATTGTTTTTGCGGGCTTTGTTGTCAATTGAATCCGTTTTAATATCAATCAAAGGTTAAAATCGACCATCCTCCGTCTAACATTGAATCGCTTGCTGCCTTCAGAATATTGCACCCCGTGCAATTGCCTTTTTTTTGCCTATGCATCTGAGTGAAAAACGCATTACGTGTATGAATGAGTACCGCTCCAGACTGGTGTGGAGCTACGACGTTATCCGTCCAATATTCTCATTCATTGCTTTCATCTTGGCAGTGCGTGATGAGCTGCGACAAATGTCAACAGTGAATAATGAATAAAAAATAAACAATGGGGGTCTGATTGCTATTGCTATTGATCAACGCTCCTCAACTGGCTTACGCTGCGTATACGCACTTTCGCACTGACTTACAGACATCTTTACAGTTCAGGGTTAATTGTTTCTTTTCTTGTCTTCTTTTATCGCGATGTACCGGCAGTCACATGCTCATATACTTGGTGTACAAGAGCATTTGAAGTTATCAGCACTTATGAAGACAATGAAGGATTAAAGGAGAACACGCCACAAGATAGGGCACGTGTCTTCGCAGATGCACCTGAGTGCGTCTGATGCATTAAGCGCTACGATGTCTACATACTACTACAAATACATAATACATTCATCTGCATATGTTTTTGTTTTTGCTCGCA
Organism: Nephrocerus scutellatus; assembly: GCA_947095585.1. Lineage (NCBI taxonomy): Eukaryota > Metazoa > Arthropoda > Insecta > Diptera > Pipunculidae > Nephrocerus > Nephrocerus scutellatus. The sequence goes on along the minus strand of OX352761.1, from coordinate 125,097,487 downwards.
AGTCGTTTAGTTGGATTCCTTTGAGGCGGCTTTTGTTTTTTGTACTGAAGATAATGAAGACGCGTCTCCTTGTCTTGTCTCGTCGCGTGTTCATTGAGTGCCGCTGTTTCCCCTGCATTCCCGCCTAATTCTTTTAAGTGAGACCTCCTCATCAGTGCATCTTTACGCAAAACCCCAGGCATGCACACAGAGTATATAAAAACATTTGATAAGAAGGAGTCCTCTCCAGTAGAATCCCGATATTGTTAAATTCATGTATGAACGAATGCGTGTCCTATCAAAGTTGTCTGTATATTTTCCATGTTCCTTATTATCTTGATTATTATTATGGCAGAATGCATCCATTGTTTCTGGATTCTTGTCAGTTGTTTTATTTTGTTCTTATTAATTGCTGATTGCAAAAAATGTGTTTAACAATCTCTACTATCAGGCGATGAACTTTTCCAGATTTAGGTTTTCAAATATTGATTCTACTTGCGAAGTAGCCGAGGCCTTCGTTAAATTGAATTGACTTAAATATTAAAAGGCAATCAACAATTCCTGGAATGTTTTGTCATACAAATTAAAATTAATAGCTATTGAGCGTAGCACGATGAAGCTCTACAGCCTAAAAGAGGACTTTTTTGTACCTTAACCCGGTGGAAGGGCTTACACTTACGCGAATACTTAAATGAAAGTTCAAGTTATGCGATCGCGGATCTTGCATCTGAAGTATAATGTAGAGGTGGAGTAATAAATCTCAACCAATTACCTTGCATTAGAGGAGTTGTGGGAACCAAGACAATCCTCACAGATATTTTTTTTTATAATGTACACACGCTAAAGGGGATTGCACCCCGTGGCGTTAGGGAGAGGAAAATATAAGATGTCTATGCACGCGTGTCTTCAACGACTGCAGATCATAAAAATGCGGAAACACAGAATTAGGCAAATCATTCCATATAACTTTCGTGCAGCTTCAAATGATCAAGTGAAAAATAGGCAAAAATAGCTTTTTGTGTCCAAGAAGACATCGAAAGACGTGACTCTTTGGGTTGGGTGTTGCGCGTGAGGCTTCAAGCTGCACCGTGAAAAATCCCGTTTTGTTACAATTAAACCAACTGATACTTAGTTACTTGACTTGCATCTGATTCTGGTTGTAGGTTATAGGTTATATTGGGAAACCTGAAAATTCTTGACTCAAATCCAGAAAGAGAAATGTTTTGCACTATCGCCGACACCATGGCCAGGTAGTACTACTTCGGCAGGTTATTTGAGGTTAAAATATTGGACCAGGAAATCTAGTCTAATGGTCTTCCAGCACTGGACGATCTGCTACACAGACGGATCGAAGATGGAATCTGGAGTTGGGGCGGAGGTATTCGGACCAAACACCAAAGTCAAGATAACAATGCGTATTACTTCCACTGTTTTCTAAGCTGAACTCCACTCTGCCATTAATGACATACTATCCTCCATTAGGGATGTAGTGATTCTCTTAGATTAGTTACACCCTACGATACAATAGATCTTTTTAGGTCGCAGTATCAGCCAATTGGGCTAGGGTTTGTCCTTAAAAGAAACCGAATGAGTCAAATCCAACTGTACTGTAATGTAAATAAAATAATTACGATTAATACAAAAGAAAACATTAAAATATAAACTTTTGTGTTTTATCAGCGTGTATGAGCTTTTTCCAAGCCAAACTAAGTAAGCGATGCAAGAATGAAAATAATTCCATCTCGAACAAAAGCAATGATTTAATCCCCTAAAGGAAATCGTGGGAAGAAGATAAAAATAAAAACAATTTGAAAAAAAAAATTATGCAAAATGCAGGGAGAGAGGCCTACAAAAGTGGCAACCTGAACCGCAAAATTGTCCTCGTCGTTGTAGTAGTTGTCGTCATCATCAACAAGTCAAGTTTCCCACAGCAGAGGGACGTCATCGCAAGAACAAAAAACCAAAGTTCAATAATTACGACTGCTAGCGACAGGAGTTCAAACATTTGACTGCAAATTGTTGATGGATAGGGATGGTGAGGGTTGGTGTTGGGAAGGAGAGGGATGGAGAGGGAAGTAAACATATGCAGCGGGACATCCACACACAAATTTCATCCCATCCACCACAGAATATGGTGAATAATGAAGTAGATCGTCACCACAGATATAAGCCAAATATTGTGGCTTCGCATCGCGTCGCTGGGGATATGCATGTCATCCAAACCGTCGCACATGAGCTCGTTAACGGCGTCGGTATACGACATTCACCGAATTCGTGTGCGCAGCTATAGAAGTTATTTTTCTTCTTCTCTTCTTCACCGACAATAACCTCAGCGAACCCCACCCATGCAGATACAAAAAAAAAACTAAACAAAGTCATTCATTCGACCCACCCACCTACCCACCCACGAGACAGACGCTTCCTTCATATGCAGCACACATATAAAGTTGAATGACATTCTGCAAATATTACCACCATGTGCGCCTCCAACTCCGCCTGGCGCTCTGTACGCGTTCTCTGCTCAAAAATTATACACAAAACAATGAGCAGTCGGCAGGCAAAAACAAAAAACAATCAACAAAAATACAAAAACTTTTTTTATATTAAAAAAAACCATCCATACCACCGCACAGCACCCGCAGTAAATCTATCCGCACTCCACACATACACGCTCACGGGCCGGAAGCCATTTAAGAAGGTTTCTCCTTCAACGACGTTGAAAAGAAGCAAGATGAGTGGAGGATATCAGGAGGCATTAACTTTTTCACTTTTCAAATCCCTCATACCAAGACGATATTTGTTGGACTTGAAGCATTGGCCTTTGCCTTAGCCTTGTGGAATTTCAGTCGTCTGTCTTAAGGATTGTTTTTCGCTTGTTGTGGTTTACAGGGGCGCGCTTTGCAGTCGACTTAAATAGCGAGACTAGAATTAGATACATGTTCTTCTAAGCTTAACTTGCCACTCTCCTTTCTGCCGAGGTTCCGGTATGGATTAGTTATTTTTTTGTTAGTGGGGCTGGTAAAGGTGAGTTGGAGCGCTGGAGTTTGTGTGTGCTTTGATGGATTCGCCGATGTGTGGATGTGTCCAACGCCATTTCTTCGGTAAAAGTATTAAACGTATCGCATAGCAAATACCACAACGGTATTCGATTGGCTTAAATGTAATGTAATGCCAGCTTATGCAAACATCAAGAAGTCTCTATGGAGTTGGTTTATATTTTTTCCAGCTAATGCCTTCAACCAACTTAGCCGGTTCGGCACCCAATAGAAATTTTGGATTAATTTCAAGCAGAATGGAATAACTAAACTTTAAACAAACTAGTTAAAGTCTAAATGAACATTTAGTACATGCAACTACACTATGCTGCACCACCAAGTTAGCAGAGCGATAAATCGGCTCATAGACATAAACAGAGCAAACGGTATAATAGAGTCGAGATAGCATGCGAAAAATTTTAGATTGAGATTCAAAGAGTCGAAGCTTTTGGTCGTTTGCTGCCTGGGTAAAAAGAAACTTTGCAGACAATACTTCATCTATTCCTTCCTTATTTCATAATGATATTCTTTTTAAAAGTGGTATTGAGAAGAGCTAATCTCTTAGCTTTACATTTCACTTGTGCATCTACCCTTCCTTTATCTAACCAAAGCTCACCTATTCTCACGAAATTTGGCCCAGTTATGTCTAAAATCTATTTCCGACAACGGGTTTTTAAAGAACTAGACTCCAATAAAGCGACTGAACACGACGGTATTCGGCCATTAGTATTGAAAAGATATCATTGCATACTTTGTCGAAACCGCTTGGCAAGTTATTTCATCTCTCGATCAATACAGGTGTTTTCCCGTAAATTTAGAAAATTGGTAGCAAATGGGGTCATCAACCCCACATTAATTTCGGTAAGAAGACCTACACTTCTTCACGACAAACTAACCAAAGTGTATTCATTCAGGGCTCCATCAGGAGGTATAGACTACACCATTCCCCAACTACATTTCAACAGCAACTTTCAGGTCACCATCCTCTCCAGATTACTCTGGGAAAAAGGTGCTATCTCGGATGATGCAACAATCAGTTTTTATACTGACGGGTCAAAAACTGATGTTGGGGTAGGCGGAGGTCTTTTCTCAAAAAGGCTAAATATAAGTCTCTCATTCCGTCTTCCTAATCAATGCAGTTTTTTTGAAGCAGAAATCATGGCGATTAAAGAAGTCCTGTTTTGGCTGAAGAGAAACGTCATATCCACTAAGGATATCCGCATCTTCTCAGATAATCAAGCAGCTTTGAGATCCCTAGAATCAGTATCTACGAACTCTATTGTAGCCCTAGACTGCCAATCATCTCGCAGGGAGATATGGCGAAGCAGTTCAAGATTCAACTGTTTTTGGCCGCCGGGGCATAGGTTCTCTGCCGGTATTAGCTGGAGCTATTACAATACTATTAACTGATCGAAATTTAAATACATCATTTTTTTACACTGCAGGAGGAGGAGATCCTATTTTATACCAACACTTGTTTTGGATTTTTGAACATCCAGGGACATATGGGGAACTGCAGGACCGATGAACTCGCCAAAAATAGTACTACGCTACTCCCTATACCTGAAAATGGTATTCTAAGAATACCAATTGCTACATGCAAACGCATGTTAAAGCAAACAAAACCAACCTTAGATGGAAAAATGGTATATCTTGTGTATCGACAAAACAAAGGATCTGCCAAAGCTGGATCCGAAACGCTCCAAGTGAACAGAGTGCACATAAGCGCTACGATAGGTGTAATTACTGGGCACTGTCTTATAAGAAAGCATGTAACAAGACTTTGTGTATTTTCAATGACTTATGCAGAAGCAGTATTGACGAGGAAGAGGAAGAGACCATTCTTTACCTCTTCTGCACATGCACAGCACTTTCTCAAAAGCGTAAGCTCCATTTGGCAACCTTCTTTTACAACGACCTTAACGATTTGTCAAGCACTGACATCAAAAGTCTTCTACGCTCCATTCGAAGCTTCAACAAGTTCAATGAGCAGGGCGAGAAATCCTCTCAATCCATGTGGCATCACAATGGACCATCTATTGGTCTAAGTGGGTAGGCTTCCTGCCGACAGCCACCCCAACCTAACCTAAGCTAACCTATATATTCAGAAATACACTATATACAGCAATACGCATTATGCCCAATTATTTAATCACAAATTAATAAATCATTAAATGTTTCTTGTTGTTGTTAAACCATTGCTTATAGGCAGTGTTCAACTACAATTGTTATGACAATTTGGTACATCTATATAACTGCGGTTATTGTCAACAGATTTTTCTGACAATTTTTGAATTAGCGATGTTTTGTTGGGTGCGTTAATTTATTATTGTGTTTTGTCCTCTCCCGCTGGATTTGTGGCTTATGGTAAATAGGCGACGTATTATGCAGTTTTTTCATGTACAACGGACCCTAATTTGCCTGTAAATGATTTATGTGGTGTTTTTTCCTGATTTATGGTAAATCCACTAAGCAAGTTAATTGAATTACTCGATGTTCACAAGTGAACAATAGAGCGTGGCATTAAAGAGGATGTCAACATTCGACAAATCCCATTTAAGTTATTGCTTGGAGAATTGTAATTTATTATGATTTTATTTGAACACATTATTAACAACAACACAATTTTCATGAATGAACATCGTAATGTAGCAGCTCCGCATCAACCGAACATGAGTTGTATAGACAGTCCTTATAATATTCCTACAGGAAGGTATTTGATTCTTAGAATAAACTATAAATTAGCTCCTTAAAATAAAAATAAAACCTAAGAGTTTTGTTATATAAAAAAAAAAACCGTTTACAAGAGTGCCGTTTAAAATGCTTTGCAATTCCCGAATTCGGCTAATACATATATTGTATATTGCTATTGTAAAATACAAAATTGGATCAGCTTTGTCAAAATTTAACGGGCAGGAAAGATTAAAGCACAAGGGCGCACTTCACTATTTAGTTAAAAAGATAGAAGGAACTTTTTGTTCCAAATAAATAGCTCTGTGTGCTTTCCTTGACATTGAGGGTGCTTTCGATAACACTGGCTACGACTCAATTACAAGTGCAATCAGTAGCAGACGTATCGAGGGCTCGACCAACCAATCGATAAGGGCCATGCTTAAAAGTCGAGTCATCCCTTCCATCTCAGGGGTAGTGTCTGTGTCGGTGACTGCAGCTAAGGACTGTTCGCAAGGAGGTGTCCTCTTTCCCCTTATATGGTCACTCTTCATAGACAACCTTCTAGCTGATCTACATAGATCAGGCTACATCGCCATTGGTTATACTGATGATTTGACGATCATAATTAGCGGAAGTACAGCACGACCATTACTTATGTCATGCAAGGTGCGTCACTTCACGTCCTAGAATGTTGCAGCAGAGAAGGGCTTTCCATCAATCCTTCCAAAAAAGTTCTAGTGCCTCTCACGAAACGAAGACTGTCCGAGTTGGGACCTATAATCATAAAAGACACTACATTAGCGTATTTCAATGAGGTTAAATATCTCGTAGTCAGCCTTGATAAAGGACTGAACAGGAATTCTCATATCAAGACCGCCATCGAACGTGCCACCAGTGCTCTGTGGGCTAGTAGATGCCTCTACGGCAGAACTTGACACAATTCCAGAAAGAAACATATTTTGCACTATCCCTGACACTATGGCCATGGAGTACTGTTTCGGCAGGTTATTTGAGGTTAAAATATTGAGCCGGGCAATCTGGTCTAATGGTGTTCCAGCACTGGACAATAAAGGTCTGATCTGGTACACAGACGGATCTAAGATGGAATCTGAAGTGGGAGATGGGGTATTCGGACCCATTAGCAATGGGTATTAGTCCCACTGTTTTCCAAGCTAAACTCCATGCCATTGAGGTGAGGCTAGTATTAACCTTAGTAAGGGTCTTAGAGGCGCTACGAATTATATCTTTTCAGATAGTCAAGCAGCACTGAAAGCGCTATACATAGTCCAACATAATGGACTCCAAGTCAGTTCAGTGCTGCTACGATGTACTGCAATCCCTGGCAGGGCTTAATAGGGTAAAACTTGGTTGGGCCCATGGTCACCAGGGAAATGCAGGCGACAAACATGCGGATGAACTAGCCAGGGCTGGTTCAGAATCTGCGTTCTTAGGACCGGAACCTTTCTGTGGTTTCAACTGTGCCCCCACAGCAATGTATTATTAAGTAGGAAGGTAACTTCGTCAGCCCCATGGGGATAACATCCCAGGGCTTATGCAATCCAAACTATTAATCAGGCCCTTTCCTATAAGGATATCCTTGATCTAGACAACGAAAGCATCAGAAAGCTGGTGACCTTTCTTACAGGTCATTGTGTCGATATAACCTTAGCAAAATTAATCTTTGCTCAAACACGGAATGTAGGTTCTGCTCGGAGGATGATGAAACATCTGGGCACGTTTTCTGTGATTGTCCGGCATTGACCTGTTTAAGGAGACGTATTTTCCACAAGGCAATATGTTCGTCGGCAGATCTGCGAAATTCTGCCACTAAGTATTAGCAATTGGGCTAGGGTTTTGCCTTAAAAAAATGGGCATACATTTTGTAGACCTGTTTTAATGCTGATCGCATGTTGCCACAGTTCTCAAAAACTACCACCAGTTTCAGTAGTTACTCCGCATCAAATTCGATAAAACAGCAATTCCAGAGAGGGATGAATATATAGATGTTTTTTCCGTCTGCTCCTTACTGCTTTTTCCATCTATTCATTTGCATTGCATCTGTAATACAAAATAATTAATTCAAATAGAATGTAATTACATACCAATGAAAAAACAAGTTTTAACATCGCTTAATGAGTTCTAAGGATTGATTTGTTAGTAATATAATCTTGATCTTGATTGACCAAAATTTAGATGTGAATGTAATTTGTATTTGAATTTAGGGCTGTGTATTCTAAATGATTAAGCAAACCCAGAAAACTTAAACTTAAACTTAAGAAAAGATACACCTTGTTGGACAAAAATGTAAGCCGAAACTCTAGACGTGAAAACGCCGATGGATCGAAGACCTCGCAAAACAAGCACGAGGCGCGTCAGAATGCAAAAACATGAGAGAAACATTCCGCCTTTCAAAGAAACTACCGAACAAAAATTTCATCTGCTAACGATAATCTGCTCACGACTGAGTCTGAACAGATCCAAAGGTGGACAGACTTCTTTGCTGAATTGGTCAACAGACCATTAAAAGAAATTACTCGAAGCCCAATTGTCCAGCAAAACAATAGAATTCGCAAATTAATATACGAATACCCGAGTGCGTAGAAATCTGATCTTCAATTAAACAGCTTAAGAACGACAAAGCCCCTGGCGCCGACCTGAGCTATTAAAGGCCACAGCTTGTCTTCTACAACAAATTGTTAGTCAAGTCTGGGATGCTGAAGCTTTTCCGGACACTTAGACTGAAGGTTTTATTATAAAACTTTCCAAGAAAGGGATCTTAGTGTCTGCACAAACTGGCGTGGTATTGCACTACTACACACGGTACACAAGATTATCGCCATTATAATCTAAGACCGTATCGCTTATATTTTAGAACCCACACTCAGCAAAGAGCACGTTGGCCTTAGACCAGATAACTCGTGTGTCGATCACATAAATACCATACATTCCCCTATATACCCCCTTATAGTTTTTTTTGTATATAACGGGTGTTTTTTTGGGAGGTTTGTTTTTCCGATAGATGTCGTTTTATTTTATGACAGTTGTTTTGACAGCTCAAAGTGGCATTTCTACTCAGTATTGTTTGGCAAATCATTATGAAAAAAAAAAAAAAAAAAAAAAAAAAAAAAATGACATTTGTGAAAAATAGTCGTGGTAGCCATATGCCAGAAATTGTGTTTAAATGTTAAATGCCAAAAAATTATCTACCAAATAAAAAAAAATTTTGGTCATTTCATAATTTTATATGTGTTTTATTCAAAAAAAAAATCGGCAACCTCTTAAAAAAACACCCGTTAGATATAACGTGTTTTTTTAAGAGGTTGCCGATTTTTTTTTTGAATAAAACACATATAAAATTATGAAATGACCAAAATTTTTTTTTTTTTTTTTTTTTTTTTTTCATAATGATTTGCCAAACAATACTGAGTAGAAATGCCACTTTGAGCTGTCAAAACAACTGTCATAAAATAAAACGACATCTATCGGAAAAACAAACCTCCCAAAAAAACACCCTTTAGATACTCATTGCCAAGGGAGGACTCCCTGAATGACTTGCGTCACGGTAATAAGTTGGGCTATGTCCTTTATTAAAATTAAAAATAAAATAAAAATCGAAGGAATGTGTTTACAATATGTCACGTTTGTAGCCGGTTTCAATTTTTATTTTCTCAGAATTCTTTCTGTTTCACTGAAAAAAACAATACGAAAAAACGAACATGAAAACTAAAAACGACGCGATTCCAAATGCTTTCATCAATGAATCATGATCAGGGAAAACTACAAAAAACCTTGACCAAGAAAATATTACAAATTTTAAAAATAATGATAATAGTTTAGAAACTTTAGAGCAGTCTCTACAAGAAACAGTAAAAACGTTCAAGAGGTGTTAAAAGCAGTAAAAATTTTAAAAATATTAACGGCATTAAAAACCTTACAGGCGTTACAGACGTTCATTTCCGCCGCAAACACATAGATATTTTATCCATCTCTGGCGAAAACAACAGTTTTTATATCTTTGTATTGGTAAAATTAACCGGCGAATCGATAGACACGCTGTCTGTAATGTTCCACCGAGCTGACGGCTTTTTCTAGCAACTACCATAAGGGGCATATCGTATATAAAACGAGCAATTAAAATATTTTGCTAAAATGAGAGACTTGAAAACCTGTTCCTTTCATTCGCAGCTTATCTCAAAAGCGCGTGGCTGAAAAAATTCATTCTTCTCACGATAGGTATGATAAGAATATGATATCGGGTTAATGACATTTACGCATCCCAACAGGTAGCAACTAACATAAGTCTATAGATCTGCCCGGTCTATACGTGGGAAAGTGTAAATTGAGTTTTAAAGAAAAAATATGCTAATGAGATAAGTAATTTAGATAAAATTATTCATTAGCAGATTTGAATAAATTAACAATTTTTCGCAATAACAAATATAGGCAACTCGGTCTTAGATTTTATAACATTTTTTGCAAAAAAAAAAATTATTATAATATGGAAGCCAACTTGCATTTTCTCGAAAAGTTTCTGAAATAAAAAAATTGTGCCGTGAAATAACGCCGAGCGAACTAAGGCCGAATTTCAAAATTCAAAAATTCGCATGCCCGTGTGTTTGTCTGTTTATCGTGGAATCTTGCGATCAATATTCAACCCACTTTACAAAGCCCGATTTTATTGAAACTTTGCATAGGTACATGTGTAATTCCGGAGACAAGACTTTCTAATAAAATTTGGTTGTGATCGGGCCCCGGAGTCGGGAGGCTCCCGTACACCTTTTTTTAATAATCATGCCATATAGCGGCATCAGATAACGCCATACTATAATGACTGTGTTATGTGTGCGCTAGTTCGCTGCTTATCGATTGGGGTTGTTTTGTGGTTTGGTTGCAGTGCTTCGCATTTGTTTTATTTTCCACCATAAATAGTGAAATTCAGTAAACTTTTTCTGAATTTTTGAAAAGACTTAATGGAGGCATACATTCGATCTCGATAGTTCGCAACTATTGGAATTTAAATAGAAAGATCGAATACGAGAACAGAAATTCAGTATTTGAATACTGAATAATTTAGAATTATGGAGCCAGTAAATATGGACCAGAAAAGTTCCTATTAGCAGATTCGGCTAAGAAAATAAATGTACCCTCTATGTCACTTCGATTTACATATAATTAGGGCAAGATGACGAGCAAATGAAGGATATAATAATAATATTCGGCGCGACAGACCGTTGCGGTCCAAGGCCTAGCTTCTCGCGACCATTTGTGTTGTGTGCATCTATATTTTTGGACACAAATGGAAGGGAACTACAATTTAAGGACGGATCCGAATGCCGAATTGAGAAGCTTTCCATGACAAGTTATTGCTCTCGGAACGTTTATCACACATTCGCGAGAGGTGGGAGACCGTGAAAAATACTTTTGGTGTTACTTGGATACGAACCATGAACCCCTGCTCAGTAGTCATGGGCTTTTCCACTGAGCCACGGCGCCCACATAAATGAAGGATATGAAAGATTATATTTCCTCTTTGTACTGAAAAGTACGTTCTCTCCGTCCGTTTTTAAAAATAAACCAAAATATAAATCATTTCAATTGTTTTAAAAGAAAGCACCCTGTGTGCACGAGAGCAAGGCACTCACAGAGAATATGCTCCGAATCTTTCTCCTCCAGACAGAGTCAGCACAATGTCACCGGAGATTAGTTTAGTTTTTTAAGATTATATAGCAGGCACTAATAGTCGCTAAGAGAGCCTACTAGCAATCTTAGACTTCCTTTTAGAAGTACTCGACTGTGTGATTTACACAGCTAGGAGCTAATGGTTTTTGTTGTAGATGCCTAATTGACTCCATAGAAGTGCTACGGATCCTAAAGGCTTGTTCTGGCTGCAAATATTATTTGTATTTTGAATGCAAATTTTTCTCAAATTTAAATTTTTTCCAAATTTTGAAAACTATGAAAAATTCATTCAGAAAAGAAAATCGAAAGCATCCTTCTTACACTTAACAATTATTATTTATAATATTTAAAAAAAACCTGTACACGAATTACAATGAAATGGCAAGATGATTAAAAATTTAACCCAAATAAATGAGCAATTTATCAGTCAAATAAACCAAAATAATAAAAAAAATTAAAATCACAATTATTTCACAACTAATCACTTCTCGATACACAGACAGCCACAATCTCTAACCGTTGAACGATTTGCTAGGATCAGCGTCATATTGATCGTAGTCGAACGCCTCGTGTTCATCTTTGTTTCTCCGTGGCTGAGTAGAACCCTTTCTTAATGTGGAAATAACATAACGTTGCTCTTTGGGATCAACATCCCAATCTCTGTTACGTCGGATTTTCTTTTCACTTTGTGACGTCGCTTGGGGCGCCCTTACTGCAGTGTAATCGACAAATTGATCCTGATTGCGACCAGTTGTTGCTAGAAAATATGGTTTCACTGACCAATCGCTGCTGGCAGCACTTTCATCCATGTTGTCATCTGCGATCTCAGGACTGATATCATGAAACTCCGCAAAAGTCTGATAGTGCATGGACTCGGCAGGATGCTGATCATCTGTTTGCAGTAGGATCATGTCAAACTTAGAATTTTTGCCTGTCTGCGGTTCCTCGGCGGCATATTGCTCTCGTCTAGACTCTTCACCATAGTAATCGTTCTTGGAGTTAATTAACGCAGATCTACGATCGTAACGAGGATTATAACCATGGGAGAGCGAAATTAGCATAACGACAACCAGTACAACTTTTACCTGAAAAATATTAATCAGTCGCTTAAAGCGCTTAAATATTACATCATGACTTACCATAAACCATTTCGTTTCAGATACCATTGCGGGTAATCTGCTCGATGACATAAATCCAGGAGACATCTTAATCCAGTCAGAACTTAAACACATCTAAAGTGGGACAGATCTGATTCGTATCTTTAAAGGTTTGTAAATTTTTTGTAGTTCCGAGAATTCGGTTATTAGTCAGTCACCAGTAGTTAGTGGCCAGAAGTAAGGAAGAGGGAACAGAGTATCATCTCTATCTCTGTCTGTCTGACTTTTTCACACGTACATACACAAACTATCTGGATATAGTTACTCCTACTTATATTTCCCCTCCTTTAATATTTAAAAGGTAGAGAGCGATCTCCGCTCATCCGCCTGTCTGTTAAGCGTTCAGGTTCAGTTCCACATCTCTTGCCAGCTTCTGTGCGAAATCGAGTTTCCCGCATGTGAGCATTGGTTTTTTTGATTGTAACTCTGTCTACTGTTCAGATGAGATTATATCACTAATTCATTAAAACAAATAACAACAACTACAACAGCAAACACAATAATCATTTGTGACAAAAATGAGAAAGAATAAGAAACCAGTAGAACCATAAAATTACAACAACAGAAAAAAACGTTCCTAATTAAATTGAAATTTTGGGCCACTAACCTCACGTGCCAGTTTTTACTTTACACATTTTATGTAAAAACCTTAAAACTTGTTTATCAGGTTTCGTTTTCAATTTGGTTGTGTTTTGTTTTCTATGGTGGCGGGAGGAGATGAAATCGGAGGGAATAGAATTAATTAATTAATTAATTGAAAAAGTAATTTAAGAATAGAACATGTCGCGATCACTTATGGTGCACTAACGTCAAAGACTCAATAAAAGCTCGAAGGTACGAGTATATTCCAGTTAATTACAGGAACATCAGACAACAACTTCTGTTAATATTGTTACGAAACAGCGGCTTTCTAGAGAGTTCGCAATTGATTATGCAAAACACAATACAAGTTCGTCTCTTTACAGGTTACAACTTATTATTATTATTATTATTAATAATTATTTAAAACACTATTATTCAGTCTATCTATTTGCCAACTAGTCAGGTAGAATTCCAAATATTAACTAACTTACTGCGAGAAAATATCTCGCGTATTTATACTTAATCAACAGTTTAGAGAAGAGTCTATGAAAATAGCTGCGGTTTCCATTGGAAAGCTGTTCCAGAATTAAAAAAACTATAGGGAAAAATGCTGAGAAATTTTTATATGATATAGGGTGAATGCTCTAATAGCCAGCCACAAGTTTTCAGACTGAATTAAAATATTTCCTTAAATATTCTATGTATTTTAAAAAAATAGTTCATCTCCCTAGTAAAGAAAGTTTTTTATAAAAGTATTGTACTTTTTTATATATTTATAAACTCTTAAATATAACTAAATACAGGGTGACTGACACGAAGTGTTACCAGTACAAAACGCCACAGAATTTTTATTTTTTGATGAGATGAATTTTATTGAATCAAAGTAAAAAATGTTCACAAATATATAAATTTTCGAATTAGCAGTTTTCGATTTGGCCACTCTTAGCTACGATTATGGCCTTCAAACGGCCGACAAAGCTATTGCATGCAGCACGAAAGTGGATCTGCGGTATTTTAGCCCATTCCCGGCGAAGCGCTTGCTTGAGATGATCGACACTTTGGTATTTTTTTGTCCCAACCTTGCTCTTCAAAATACCCCAAACCGAGAATCTAGCGGAACGTTGTTTCTCAGCCAATCTTGATTGACGCGCGCTTTATGACTCGGCGCCGAGTCCTGTAGAAATGTCAAGGCTCTGCGGCCGAAATGTTTTTGTGCCCAAGGCTTAAACGCTCCCTCCAACACATGATCTCGATAAATTTGAGCATTTATCTTGATGCCACGGTCCAAAAAAACGAGCGGTGAAACCATCACCATCGGCGGCGCAATCGAGTGGCAATCCGTTGGTCTAAATTTTCAGTAGAACGGCCGGGCAAGTAAACCCGGTCGTTTTGCTCGTTCACATATTGCTCAATAACAAACGGAGAAAACCAAATTCGGCAAATCGCCACTTTCGTTCAAGCGTAACAACTCCTTTGCTCTTTCCACTCTAACTTTTTTTTGAGCATCGGTGAGACCATGCGTTTTTTGGAAATTCAAGGCCTTTAGTCCAAGATGATCTTTCAATATGTGCTGCATCCGTTCGAGCGAAATGTTCGCCTAACGAGCCATTTTTCTGCCGCTACGGCGCGGATTCCGAGCCAATTTGGCCTTCACCTTCCGAATGATATCCGGCGATGTTGCAGTGCGTTTCGGACCATCACCATGGCGTTTTGCAATGCTGCCAGTATCGTTATAGCGATTTATGGTGCGATAAACAAACATTTTATTCACATGCAGATGTTTTAACTGGTTAACAATCTGTGGCTGTGGTTTTCCAGCCAAAAATAGAGCAATCACAATATTACGCTTGAATTCCATTGTGGATAACTTTTTTCTGAATATTTCCCACTAAAATGCTTTTGAACGCTTGTAAACAATGGAATGAACTGTCATTAGTGTAAATTTGAGCGCTCTGTCATCAGTGGTTTGACAGCAATGAAAGGATCGTGACAGTTACTCTTCAGAAGAATAGGGGGAATAACATTTAAGATCCATCAGAATTGCAAGTGGTAGCAAGATAAGTTTTTATATCAAATAGTCTGTTTGCTTCGGTTTTATTCCTCAAATACCCAAGCAACAAGTTGACCAACAACAAATATGATATTATACAAAATAACAAATCCTTTACCCTTAGAGATGGCTGCTCAAAACCTCTTTGATAAGCATCAGTAGCATTACTTTTTTGAGAAATGAAAACATATGAATAATAATTAATTTATACCAAAGCCACAGTCAATGCCAAAGACTGATAATCAAAGTGCAATTATTTATAAAAAAAACAACAAATAACAATGTTTAACATTCCTTCAAAGGCAAAAAGGAATTTTCGAATTAAGAACAAAAAGTTAATCAAATACGAGGAGGAGCAGGCAAAGTCCACATTTTTTTATGGCAAAACGGCAGTGAACCGAAAATTCCAAAATTTTATACTTTTCATCCTCAGCAATGTCTTTGATCCTCATTCGCATCATCATTCCTGATGAAAAGTAATTGTTGTTGTTTGAGTATGTGAACAAACGATAAACAAAAATATTTTAAAGTCTTCCAAAAAAACAAAACATGTGGAGGGGGTTGTGGTTGGCGTGTAACTATATATCACATGAAAAGTTGAACAAAAAAAAAACATTTCAAATCTGCTTTCATATTGAAATTTGAATAAAATTCTTATGGCCTTTTGCTTTCATTAAAGCCATTACAATTGAGCGTCATCCAGATGTATTCCGAGTTCCGTAAATTATTGAAAAATTTTCAAGCAACTTTTTGGTCTCATTGTGAGAAACAAGTTTATTGAAGTAAAATTTTGTTGCTGTGATGGAATGTGCAATTTTTGTTTAAACAATTTGTTTTCTTTATTGATAGAAGTAACGATGACGTTAACTTTATGAGCCATCATTCTTTCTGCATTTTTTTAGATAAATAATTGGTGATGTCGGTCAAATAATGGAGGATAGGAACGGATCCCGGTCATGGAGCCAATATCATCACGAAAGTCTGCATCCGCAAATCAGATTCGAGTCAACACGGCTGTCCTTCGCAACGAAGGGACCAGAAAACACTACGGTCAAGCGATAGGACTCGCCCTAAATGCAGGGAGAGTAAGTCCTAAGGCTGAGATTTCGGGCGTAGAAGAGAAATGGACACGCCTTAAGAATACTGTCATTATTACTGCTGACTCCATCTTAGGCAGTTGTCGTAGAGATCGGAACGACTGGTTCGATGACGAATGTAAGCTAGCGACTGAACGTAAGAATTTTGCGTACCGAGCAATGGAATAATCTCACAGCACAGGCACGCGAAGATGAATATAAACCGGCGAAAGAAAGCAGCCTGTGAGAAGAAGCTAGTCCGTTAACTAGAACAGTACAGAAAGCTAAGACAGCACCAGTCGCGGAAGTTCTACCAAAGAGTCCGCGGTATGACGCAATATATCGGTTGCACATACTGTAAAGACAAAGGGGGTACTTATCTGACCACCGATCTCAAAGGCATCTTAGAGCGATGGGAAGAACACTTCCATGAGTCGCTAAATTGAGTCGCTAATTGAACAGTTGAAGGCTCCACCAATGACCGAAGACCAAACTATGCTGCTTCTTCTTCTTCTCTATCCATCAAGACAGGATAGCCCCATACGCTAAAGTCATCATTGGTCCATACAAATGTGGCTTCATTCCACACAAATAACCAACTGATCACATTTACCCCCTTAGGATGGATGGACTAAGTGGCGTGTGCCGATGTATGCATAAAAGTTTGTACCCGAAAAAACGTATTTTTTTTTACATTTACTTGTTTTCCTAATCAAAGTCGTCTGTGATTAAATTTACAGTTTTAGAACCACTTTGTAAGGGACAGTCAATTGTGTGAAGGAGACGTAGTCTAACACAGGCAGAAAAAATGGGGTTCTTATCAAAAGGCTGGTTACGTAATTTGTGATAAACTAACCGAATCCGATTTCATTCAAACTTCTACTGCCAACATTCACCAGTTGTTTTACAGCAAGGAGAATTTCGGTGAGAGATTTGCGACAGGACCGGGATGTAATGTTCTTACCGCAAGATATCTGTGTACGCACACAATACTCGTACATAATAGAATCGCACATAAATGCATACACACGCTGCATGACTGACGGAGACCGTCCATTCGTGTCCTTATAGTAATATGAACTATTTACCATTATCTGCCATGAAACCGCTACACACTTCATCTTTGGATTTGCATGCATTCGCAAGTGTACTGAATGCCAAGACGATATTCTGATAATGATGCAAACGCATACGTAATTATTTTCAATCTTCTCTAATGCATCGGTAATATCCTAGAATCCAGACAATCGAAGGCATCCTTTACACACATTATCGCCCGACGTGCTTGTGTTAAACCGCATCGCATCCAAATGGCACAAGTGTGGGTCGTTAACACCGGCAAACTGTGTTCTTCAGCGGAATCCTATTGTCGGATTCCAACCACACAATGAAGGCCAAATTCTAGCAAGAGCACAATCTGGCAGTAATAATTTTCCAACGCTGGGCCGGAAGGATAAATGTATTCAATCCAATGAACTACACTGCTGAACTAGTCCCCATCATCACCTTACGCATCTCGTGGGAGATAATAGCTTATATGAAATTATAAAATGCTGCGAAAGGGAATAATTAAAAAGGATTATTCTGCATGCTCGATAGTGATGTTGAATTGATGGAAGAGCTCTAAAGACCATTCCGGATTGTCGGGTGTTGGTTGATTGCACATTCAACGAATGAGTGATAATTTTTTGTTCATTAATTTGCCCACATCATAATAAATTTTTTAAAAATAAATTAATATATAATTTAGGTTTATTGTTATTGCAGTCGTTGCTGCTCGTTAGCGATATTTTTACTAGCCAAGTTGATAAGTCTTCCATATCATATAATCTGGAAGAGCAATGTTGGCAGCAACAAAAACTAAGCTGTTGCTGTTCCGCTTTAAAGGAGTTACTCAATAACTTTCAATTAACAATAGCTCGTGGAGAAAATCGATTAGTCAGAAGCATTAACGAATTATTTCATCATCATATTTTGCTCTACAACCGGGATCTGGTCCTGGCCTCCAGCAAAAAATCTCTGCACCGAGCTGATGTCATCCAATTTATCACCGCTAAACTCTGGGTTTCCTGGTCTATCTTTATATATGTTGAATGGGCCTGATCCGGATATTTGGGATACCGAATTCTCCCATGGTTTTATAAATTTGGACTTTGGTCATGCTATCATAATAATAATATTCGGCGCGACAGACCATTGCGGTCCAAGGCCTAGCTTTTCGTGACCATTTGTGTTGCGCATTTATATTTTTGGACACAAATGGAAGGGATCATCAATTTAAGGCCGGCTCCGAATGGCGAATTGAGAAGCTTTCCGTGACAAGTTATTGCTCTCGGACTTTCGCGAGAGGTGGGACACCGTGAAAAATACTTTTGGTGTTACTGGGATTCGCACCACGAACCTCCTGCTCAGAAGCCATGATCTTACCCACTTAAAGTCTATAAAAAGGTGGTCTAAGGAGTTTTGAAATTCCAGACTTTTTTCCATCACCTGCCTTAGGGTGAAAAACTTATCAGTTGTTGATTTTTCTGGGATGAAGCCACACTGGTATGGGCCAATGACGACTTTAGCATATGGGGCTATGCTGTCTTGAACGATAGAGCAGTAAATCTTACGCGCTTACTCAACAATTTTAGACCACAACAATTGCTGGACGATGTGATATTTCCCTTCTTATAGTTATATGGAGTACAGGATTTTTTTGGACTCTTTGGTATAACTTCCGCACCTGGTGCGGTCCTTGCTCTCTGTACTATTTTAGTTCACGGACGAGATTCTTCTCCCAGGCAGCTTTCTTTCGCCGGTGAACTGTTTTTTTCATATCTTCTGAGCTCTTAATATTCATCTTCGTGTGCCCGCATTCTATGAGATTGTTGAATTGCTCGGTAAGCAACATTCTTACGTTCAGTCGCTAACTTACATTCGTCATCGAACCATTCGTTCCAGTCTCTACGACTACTGCTTAAGATCGAGTCAGCAGTACTAAAAGTATTCTTAAGGCGTGTCCATTTATCATCTACGCCCGACATCTCAGCCCCAGGATTTACTCTCCCTGCATTTAGGGAGAGTCCTATCGCTTGACCGTAGTTGTTTCTGGTCTCTTCGTTGCGAAGAGCAGCCGTTGATTGATTCGAATCTGATGCGCGAATGCAGTCTTACGTGATCGATGGTTCCATATAAATTTTTTTTAAAATTAACTCACTTGACCCGTGTTTGTGTGTTTGTTTCGACTTCTTTGAGGTCCTTTTAAAGAACTTTTACACGACCTAGAGGCTAGGAACCGTTTCTCCTCAAAACAATAAAGCAATATAGCAACAACCACGGGGTAATATACTGCAGCCTTAAATCATTAAAAATTAACAAGAAATCTGACAGATTTTTTGACATGAATCGAAAGTTGTCCGTTGGGGGGACACTCAAGCTTAAAAGTAAATAGTTTTGTAAGCACCGTTAGTGTACACCTAGAAACTTCTCTTAACTTGACCTTTTGCTGGTACCTTACCCGCTGTAAAAGCCCATCACGTAATATGGTACGAAGTGTCCCAGAATAAATTACCAGGGGAAAAGTATGAACCTAAAAATGATGTCACAATTTACTTTAAAACACAGTCTAATTTCACTTTTTTAAGCTACTTCCTGGTATTGTTTATACAAAAAAAACCATAGATTCGATTCGCTAGACCATGGACGAGGACGCTGCCACAAAATCCTGAATGCTGTCAGTTCGAATGTGACCCAATACTTCGAACCACATCGGCTGGCCTCTGCACCATGTCCAGTGGCTACTGGTGACACAACAAACACTTATAATGCACCACATATACAAGTAATCCAAGTGGTAAAAGTAAACAAACACACACCGCACACTCCGCGAGAGAGAGAAAGCGATACAAAGATATATCTACCAAACGGTATAACTATGTTTTACCATTGTTGTTGTTGCTTCTGATTTGTTGTTGTTGTTTTGCAATAATCATTAAATTCCGCTTAATTGCATCGCCCATTCAATCTGAAATTAATTAATTAGCGATACTGTCGCGGTATATGTACGAATATTTTCCGCTGGTTCGGCTTATGAGTGTGTGTGAGAGTATATGAGCGTGTAAAAAATTCTGCAATGTCGCATTGTAAAAACCCCTCCAGTTCCAGCATCCCCATCGAACTCAATGGTTTGCTGGCGTATTACTTACTACACGAAACGCTTATGCGTATGCAAATTAATAATTTATTTGTTTTGTGTCGCGGCAAAGCCTGTAATTAGTTTTAAATTCCAATTTTAAATAATAATCAATAAATATATCCGGTGTGAGTCCATTTGCCGCATCTCATCTCAGCTCATCTCATCTATGTGTGCTTGCTGAGTATAAATATCTGGTCACGTTGCTGGCTAACATGAGAATATTATATGAGAGCGAGAGTGATACGCGAGTTTATGGGATCGCCATCAGCGTGATGAGCATAATCATGATGCGGATACCATGGTATGGTGTGCGCGGATAATTTGAATTTGAATCACAATGGGATTTGGCCTACCAGTTTGCCGGATCAATTTCCCAAATTTCCTGATCATAAATTTGTCGGCACAATATCGATATACTCGCGTGCACGTTCATTTTATTATTTGCACTTTTTTGTGTACAACTTTGCAAATTAGCGGCCATTAAATTGTTATGTGTAAGCTGATGATGTTATCCCAGCAGGTTTTATAGCCGGTTATACGGGGATTTAACTTTAAATTGAGAAAAAACACAACTTTTTTTAAAAGCATTTATTTAACTTTACTATATACTATACTACAAATCTTGTAAGTCGATTTTCATAAACTTCCCGTTGTCCAATCGTGCTGAAATGTGTGTTCCCATAGCAATGCAATGTTACAGTACCAATGAATTGTTCCGATGATGGTCCTGTAATGTAGGAGCTTCACAAATCTTCCAAGCCTATTTTGCCATAGTTCTCGTCATCCAATAGAATTAAAATTGAATCGCACGAATGTGCAGTACTGATTATATTACCATAACGCTTGGTTTGTTTCCAATGAGCTGATCTGATTATAAACTCGGAAGGTACTAGCGTTATAGTATATTACAGAACGAGCAAGGAAAGTGGAGTTTATCGTGCGAGGTCGAAGCTTGACGAACGAGGCGGTAGCAGAGTTCGGCAATCTAACGAGCACGATGAGCACTTTTCTGCAAGTCATGTACGCTATTTTTCACGCGTCCAAACCGGTTTTTCTGCTAAATCGAGAGAGAAGCAGAAATCACAAACGACAAACAAAAGAGAATTCTTGCTCATGCGCAATGTGTTCGTTGAGATTGTAGTAAATAACAAAAGACGTTTATATCATAACATAACTATTGTTGTTATGGGCTACTTTCGAGGCTAGTTTATAGCGTACGAAACAGTCACTTTCGTCTATGGGCGTGTGAAAATTAATTTTGCAAATCTTTCAACTAGATTTTTATAAACTTATTGTTGTCCAATTGAGTTGGACATCTTAATGGTATTGGGATATGTGAGAAACGTTGAAAACATTTTGCTTTTCTGCTGAGAAGAATAAGCCAGATATTTTCAATCAAAAAGGCTCTGCAAATTTACCCAACAAATCAACAAGTCATAAATTTTTTCGAGATCCGTGTAATTATGCAACAAGTAAGAACGCAAAACACCTTGATCGACGCGTTACGCGGAAAACAAATAATGTAGCAATAAACGAAGTTATACCATCAGATATAAACAAAACAGTGGGCTGCCAGAGAATGGGTGGGCAATCTACTGGTTTGTTTTTAAATCATAGGCTATGGAAACTTTATTTTGAACAGATTGCTGGAAATCTGATATTCCGAGGCACGAAACAATGACCCTTTCGCTTAAGGAGCGTTTCGAAATATTGAAAACTTATTTTCAATGTCAGTGTTGTGAAGCCGAAACCGTGCGAATTTTGAAACGAATTATAGGTCGTGAAAAAGCACCAAGCGGAACCACTGTGGTGAAATTGGTGAAGAAAGTTCATGACAAAGGCTTGCTACTGGATAACAGAAGCTGTCCTTTTGCGTTGACAGGTCACACGCCCGAGAATATTGCGGCTGTGGGACAGAATTCATCGATCTCAACTCGACGCCAATCGCAGCAGCTGGCTATTAGTCGCACCAGCCTGAGTAGAATACTGCACAAAGAGCTCAGATTATTTAATTACAAGGTCCAGATGACTCAGGAGTTAAAAGCAAATCACCATCCGCTGATATCAGTTCTCTGCATGGGCAATAGACCAGCTTGATAATGAAGTCAATTTTGGTCAAAAAATTATGTTTTAAGACGAAGTGCCGAATAATCAGCCGTTTTGGGGGCTATGGAAACAAGCAGAACTGCCAGATTTGGGGTTCGGAACAGCCACAATTAATCGTAGAGAAGCAAATGCATCCACCAAGAGGGACATTTTTGTTTGGATTTTAGAGTGGTGGCCCATTTTTCTTCGAAAACGCTGCTTGAAACGCCGTTACCGTCAATGGCGACCGTTATAGAGCTGACCAACTTTTTATGGCCTCAAATCGACGACCTTTGGCTTCAACAAGATGACGCCAAATGCCATTCAACCTGACTGAAAATTGATCTCTTGTGCGCCAAATTCGGCAACCGAATAATCAGCCGTTTTGGAGATGTCAATTAGCCTGCGCGAAGCTGCGATTTGATGCCGATGGACTTTTTTCTATGGGGTGCCGTTAAGGATGGATGATATGCGGATAATCCAGATACAATTCCAGCTTTAAAACTTAACATTTCGACTGTTATTCGTGAGAAAGACGCCGAAATGATCGACGAAGTTCTTGAAAACTGGACTCACAGAACAAAATTATTTTCAAAAATTATTATTTTCATAACAAAAAAAATGTATGTCTACTCTTTTTATAGCGCTTTTAAAACCAAACTTTTAAATTGCCCACCCTTTATAAATATTCGATGCAGCCAAGCTCATGTTTTGGTCTAATATAGTAAAGGGTCTGTTAAACAAAGCCATTGGATATATTACCGAAATATTATGGTACTTCCTTGGCGCGGTGGCTTTAGTGGTTAGTACGTTGGTCTTCTGAGCAGGAGGTTCGAGGTCCGAAATCCATAAACACCAAAATCTTTGTCCCGGTCCTACCTTTCGCAAATTTCTGACAAACATCCGAGAGAGAGTAAAGCCTTTCGCCTTTCGCATACGAAAATAATCCAGAATGAATTTTTGAGAGCTGTAGTTGTTTGTAAGTTTCATCAAACATGACACATGTCGTCTTCTAGTAGAGCATTCATGAGAGACATGAAACTTTAAATGATGCTAAAAAAATAAAACAGATAATGTTTCCGGCCTGACAGAAATATTACAGAGATAATAATTATCGGATTTATTTTTCTCAGACAAAAAACATGCCCACTTCAAATTTGGAAGTGATTGGGCCCCGGGGTCTGGGGGCTCCCTGACAAATTATTTCAAAATCATTCCATATACCGGCATCAGATCACGCCATAATATAATGACTGTCGTGTGCGTGTGCAGCGCTGCTTTACGGTTTGTTGGTTCTTTTTTTTAAATACATGATTTTGTAAATAAGTCCTTCGCATGTATTTGAGTGGAATTCCGTATACTTTTAGGCGCATATTTTGGTTATTAGAGAATTTACATGAACCTTTTTTTATTCTTATGGGTTGTTTTTTTAAATTAATAATATATCCCACTGTGCAAAGTGTTTCACAGTAGCTTCCTGCCAACCTGCATATATGCATAAGAAATTATCACCACAACGTAAGATATTATTTACTCCGTAAGCTGTAGGTGCACCTTGACCATGTTTTTGTTGTGCAATTAAAAACATCCCAGCAAGGATGTACCATCTTTGTTATCTTAAGGGAAATCGATCATCAAGTGGGGTTGAATTCACCCGGCTCATAAAAAATCTGCAATAAATCGCATACAAATGCACACAATTCATCAGGACTCACAAGAGTAAAATATTGACATTTGACAACTGACAGTTGACACAGAAAATTCCAGCGAGTAAAATATGAGATTTTCCAGCCAACGCACCTTTCTCCGGAATGTATCCTACTCGTGTTATGTATGCTCCTCCGATATGTTTACAGTTAACTCCGCGCAAGTTTTCCCTGAAAAGATTTTTGCCCTATCCCATCGCACTCAGCTGTTGTTGTTGTATGACAGTTGGTTACCCAGAAACTACCCGGAAATCTGATGTTTTACATCTGTCATGGTGTAAATGAGCGTTACTTTCAGTGATAACAAACCCTTATGATACAACCCATATAATTTATGATTGTGTTGTGGTTCGCTGTCAACATCGTCGTCATCGTTGTTGCTCATAACGTCTTTTTTTCGCCACGAGACAACTTTGATGGTGTATGACTCCAAGCTGCAACTTGTAGTGAGATGATGCCAATCTTCGTTTGGTCCTCCTCGGAATTATTTATCATTATTTCGAGCGGAGCGCATCCAATGAACATCATCTGCTGCAAATGCTGGTTGTTAGTTTAACGGGTGGTAATGCAACGTATAGTTGTGTACGAGTATGTGTATATGCGCTTGTGTGTTTCGTTAGGCTTTCGTTATGCTTTCGTTATGACTGTGCATTAGGTATGTTGTACCCAACAATGCACTTTGTGTATTTTAACTACAAACTCACCTATGATTGTCTGTTAAAAAGAAGGAGAGTCCTATTTTCCAGCTCGAGGTGTTTATAATGAGTGTGAAATTAATGCGGCAAAAATGCATTGTTTCGAATGCTATATGGGACTGAAAAAAGAAACTGGAATTTGCGCCAAATTACAATTAAAAAATATGATATTCATACACCGCGCAATTGCATTCAAAGTACGGTTCTTTGCATGTGGTATAATTCTTTAAAGCAGGTGATGTCGCCGCGTTTTGCATCCCTAAACTCTGTGCGTCCTGGTCTACGCCATTCTTAAAGCGTAGGCTTGGCCGGCTTGTCTGTCGTGTTCAATAAATCCTACCGCAAAGGACTTTCCGAGCAGGATTCTCATCGCGAGCTAGGTGTCCTGCCCACCAGAGCCTGCCGAGCCTTATTCTCTTCATGATGTCGACCTCGCGGGTCTCCGGAATCGTCCTTCTTTACATACGGGACCAACAATTCTCCGTAAGACTTTTCTCTCGAACGCAGCTAAGAGGCTTTTTGCTAAGCACCCAATCCAGCTGCTTGGATGTTATGGTTAAGTTCCTGGATTTGAAGAGTATTGAAAGCCTATAGTAGGCTTTGTTGGCTTTAAGCAACCGTGCGCGTGTTTCTGGTTCCATGATGTTATCGGCAAGTACAGTTGACCCGAGATAGTTCAAGGATTGCACTACTTCAAGCAGCCACAGATTTCGTACCGCCCGCTTGATCTGGATGAAAGCTTCCTGTACAGCTTTTGGGATTTTACCAACGATATCAATATCATGTGCATAAGCTAGTATCTAAAGAGGATTGTTCTTCTCGCGGTTACATCGGAGTCTCGGATCACTTTCTCCAACGCCAGGTTGAAAAGGACGCAGGCCAGTCCATCATCTTTCGGAGCCCGTTATGGTTGTCGAATGGGTTTGATAGCGATCCGGATATTTTTACTTGGCTTTTAACAAGGGTCATGGTCGTGTCAGTTTATTTGGGATGCCGAATTCGCTCATGGGTTTTTAAACTTCTACTCTGGCTATGCTATCATAGGTGGCTTTAAAGTCTTTTAAAATGATGGTGTAGTGGTAGTGAGTTTTGAAACTCTAGACATTTTTTCATCACATGCCTAAGGGTGTAAATCTGATCAGTTGTTGATTTGCCTGGGATGAAGTCCAACTGGTATGGACCAATTATGACTTTAGCGTATGGGGCTATCCTGTCTTGAAGGATACGCGATACTCAACAACGTTATACCACGATAATTGCTCCATTTTGTGATATCTACCCATCTTATGTATGGGGCACATGATCCCTCTTCGCCAGTCTTCTGACATAGCATCTTCATACTTGCACTATTATTTCATGAATTGCTTGGTGTAATGTGGCATCCCATCTTATCCCGGGGCCTTATTAAATTGAGCCGATTTATCGCTCGGTTAACTTCATCTATGCAGCACAGTATGGTCTTCGGTCATTGGTAGAGCCTCCAATTCCTCAGTTAGCTGGCCACTTAGCAACTCATAGAAGTGCACTTCCAATCGCTTTAAAATGCCTTTGAGATCGGTGATCAGATTACCCTCTTTGTCTTTGCAGTATGTGCAACGCGCCTTGTTCAATTACATATACGTCTTTCATTCTGAGCATCTCTGCAAAAATAAAATAAAAATATCAAACGGTGCACTTCTAATACCCATTTCAATACAAAGATTAGAGATGGATGCGTATAACCACCAAAGTGATTACCATAATTCATTATAACAACTTCCTCTTCATAACAACGGTTATTTCTCTATCAAAAACGGCACTAATTGGAATATCTTCGCGGGGATATCTTCAAAGAGAAATTAAACTGAAAAGTACTTGGAATGTTGGCGCAACTTTCATTCCCACATTAGCACTGATGCTTAACTGTGAGCAATTGAGGTCAAAATGGTAAAACCTAAAAAGTTAAAAAAATTCAATTTATAACCATTTTTCTTCTCTGTGAGTTCTTTTAATTTCTTTTCCGTTTTATTTTTTTTTCTAATTTTTCGTTAATTTTGGTCCGCACTTTGGCGGCACTTCTTTTGGGAACACGATAAAAGGAGATTAGTACCTATGGTGAAATGAGATTATATCCTCATCTTGGTGCATCCGGATAACAAACCAACCCATTAACCCACCAACCAAACCAATTCACCAACCCACCAACCAACCAAGCAAACTGCAGGACAAATTAAGGACGAACAGCGGAATTCGCATGCGTAATGAATCGTTCGTCTCAAAGTTCGTCGTTGCAGTACTGCACAATATGTTTTAATGCTGCTCCTTCACATACAGGTGCAACTAAATAATAAAAGGATTCTCAGATATATTTTCAACCAGAAGTAATAAAATTTTTCATAAACATTTGAGAATAAGAACCGAAACGAAAATAGGCACATGCAATGTTGGTTTAATGTCGAATTCCCAAACATGCACACACTCGTAACTAGCTCAGTAACCGCAGCTATAAAATTAACTGGAACTACGTAATGAACTTTGGGAATTATTTTATGTAGCAAGCTGTAATCTAGATGCCTAACGCACCATAAGTGTCTTGGTTTTTTTTCACTTTATAGTTTCGTTTCCCGCTCTTCACCACTACGTTGCACAATTTTCCATCGCACTCCAGTCATGCAAGGGTATGTGAATCGTTATCTTAATTACTACCGTTTGAAATGCATTCAAAAAATTACTACAGTAGTTAAATAGAGTGTTTCGGTTCAACCTTCTTTAAGCGCGGAAGTATCAAAGAAGTAATTGAAATAACTATCAGATAGATGGAACGTTAATGCTAACTAAAGGGTGTTTTTTTAGGAGGTTTGTTTTTCCGATAGATGTCGTTTTATTTTATGACAGTTGTTTTGACAGCTCAAAGTGGCATTTCTACTCAGTATTGTTTGGCAAATCATTATGAATAGGTTAACTCCAGAACAACGTTTTCAAATCGTGGAAATTTATTATCAAAATCAGTGTTCAATTAAAAATGTTTATAGAGCACTTCGTGAATTTTATGGTGCACATAATCGTCCGTCAGAGACCACCATAAAGAACGTAATTACCAAATTTCGGTCTACATTCACTCTTTTGGATGCCAAGCCACCGACAAGAATGAGAAGAGTTCGTACAGAAGAAAATATTGCTGTCGTTGAAGCCAGTGTCGAAGAAAACGACAATTTATCGATTCGTCGTCGTGCTCAGCAAATTGGACTTTGTCCATCGACTTTATGGAAAATTTTACGTAAAGATTTGGGTTTGGTGCCATGCAAAATTCAATTGGTGCAAGAATTAAAGCCACACGACCATCGTTTGCGCCGTGAATTCAGTGATTGGTCGTTAAATCAATTGAACGAAGATCCATTTTTTTACCGTAAAATTCTCTTCAGTGATGAGGCGCATTTTTTGTTAAATGGATACGTCAACAAACAAAATTGTCGCATTTGGAGCAAAGATAATCCACACGCCGTTCAAGAATTACCAATGCATCCTGATAAATGTACTGTTTGGTGCGGTCTATGGGCTGGTGGGATCATCGGTCCATATTTCTTTAAAAATGAGGAAGGACGACGCGTTACCGTGAATGGAAATCGATACAGAACCATGTTAAATGAGTTTTTGTTGTCAAATCTTGAAGATATGGATATGGATGAAATGTGGTTTCAACAAGATGGTGCCACTTGCCATACAGCACGTGAAACAATCGACTTATTGAAAGAAACTTTCAACGACAACATTATTTCGAGAAATGGTCCGGTGAATTGGCCTCCGCGTTCGTGCGATTTGACGCCACTCGATTACTTTTTGTGGGGATACGTGAAGTCATTGGTTTATGTGGATAAACCTCAATCGATTGACGCTTTGGAAACCAATATTCAACGTGTCTTTGCTGACATACGCCCTCAAATGCTTGAAAAAGTGCTGGAAAATTGGACCTCCAGAATGACATTTGTGAAAAATAGTCGTGGTAGCCATATGCCAGAAATTGTGTTTAAATGTTAAATGCCAAAAAATTATCTACCAAATAAAAAAAAATTTTGGTCATTTCATAATTTTATATGTGTTTTATTCAAAAAAAAAATCGGCAACCTCTTAAAAAAACACCCGTTAGAAAAACTTAAGCAAATAGGGGAATGTGAAAGGGGTGGATTCATATTTTCAATTTGAAAAATTTCTCTTTGTTGAGTACACTTCAACAGGTGCAGCCTGTTTTCATTAATTAAAGATAACATTTTGTTTCTTGATAGGGCGTTTGAAGAGACATCTCAAATGGTGTTTCTTTCAAAATCCAATACAAACTATAGAAAGCCTAAATTTTGTAATAATAATAAGCAGTGTTCCAATTTGGTTGTGTACTTTTAGGAGCGAACACTAAAATAAACTTGAATTGTTGAATTAATACGAGGGGTGCCGTAAATGATTTTAGAAAATGGTAATACTAGTGATTTCCAATGCAAATCTCTATATGTCAGCAGAAAAGTTTAACATTTTTGGAGGGTATGTTTCTCAAAAGTAATCTGTCAGTTCGCAGCGCAACATTGTTTTTTATTTACTTGAAAAATTGAATTCAGTGATTAAATGGAATTATCGCGTCAACATTTTCGTGTGATGATTTTTTACGATTTTGAAATGGGCTAACTCAACAACAGTGCTTCGAATCACTTCATTCGACTTTTGGCAACGAAGCATCAACCTTGGCTAGTGTTTATAATTGGTACAATGACTTCAAACGTGAAGGACGTTCATTCAAAGACGAGCCTCGTGAAGGTCGTCCAAAAACAGCTGTTGTACCAGAAAACATCGATGCTGTGAGAAAACTGATTGAAGAGGATCGTCATGTGATTATCGGGAAATCGAGGCATGCCTAGGCATTAGTAACACCAGCGTATATACGATCTTACATGAACATTTAAAAGTGCGGAAGCTATGTGCACGTCAGATTCCACATTTTTTGACAGACGCACAAAAAAAGGTTCGAGGTGCTTTAAAATTCGTTGAAGGTACCAAAAACGTATACAAGATCGTGACAGGTGACAAGTCATGAATATTTGCTTATAAGCCGGACTGTTTGGGTTTTTCAATTCGAAGAAAATCCGACAAAAGTTGTGCGAGCTCGGAGCGTTGGGAAGCAAATGGGCGTGTTTCTTCACGAAAACCGGTCATTTGGCTACTGTGGCTCTTGCAAATCAAAAGACCGTCCATTCAGCTTGCTACACGACCATTTGTTTGTCTAAGGTTTTTAAACAAATTAAGAGAAAACAACCCAAAACGGCGAAACATTTTGCATCACGATAATGCGAGCTCACACACATCGCATCAAACAAGCGAGTATTTGAGCACTCAAACGATCGAATTGATTGTTCATCCGCCTTACAGCACCGACCATTGAGTGCCAAATGACTTCTTCCTGCTCCCAACAATCAAAGATAAATTGCGTGAACAGTGATTTTTATCGCCTGAGAAAGCGGTTGAAGCGTTCAAAAACCATGTTTTGGAGCTATCATCTTCGGACTGGAAAAAATGTTTCTATAAATCGT
This sequence comes from Nephrocerus scutellatus, assembly GCA_947095585.1. NCBI lineage: Eukaryota > Metazoa > Arthropoda > Insecta > Diptera > Pipunculidae > Nephrocerus > Nephrocerus scutellatus. The sequence goes on along the minus strand of OX352761.1, from coordinate 125,067,041 downwards.
TTGAGCTTATGCAAAAGTGTATAGATCCCTAAAGGCGAATATTTTAAAAAGCAATATAGCAATTTTTGATGAAATTTTGTTTGGCCACCACTGTGCATAGGGCATAAGGATATTCTCTTACAAAAGATGCTATAGAGAGTATAAAATTGTTATCTCGTTCTTCGTAACCAAGCAATTGTAATGTAAGAAGCTTTAACACAGTTCGCTTTATTTCATTCAAATTGATAAACAATGAAAGACAATGCATGCTGTTCAAGTTCAGGAATAATTAATTTAATTTTCTTTTGGATTCTTGGGTAGCATCGGTTGCTTCAACTGTAATAAATGTAATGAAAACAAATTTTAAGAAATGAGTCACGTGGAACCAAACCTAAAAGTCAACTTTATCCTATCTCTCTTTAAAGGTAATTAAAAATGTATAACTCGGAGGAAGCGGCTTGATGGAAACGTATGTCGTTCACAATAGAATCCTTGAAGGACGAAAGCGTGAACGTAGCTAGCAAATGAACGATTGCCGAACAATAAAAGTCGAATGCGCATCGCCACCATTTGATATAGGTTCTCGTTTGAATCTAATGAGGGCTTTTGTTTTGGACAGTTAATTTCTGTCCAACTAACCACAAGATGAGAAGAAGTTAGCATACAGAACAAAAAATAAAAATACAAGACAAACTAACTCAAACTCAGACTAATGAAACATCAAGAATTAGAACGAGTTCTGGGAATCCTTGACTTACTCTTTCGACTACAAATGTCCTGAATACAAAATGATTTACAGTTGAAAAACACACTAATTATATCGAAAAAGCAAACGGACGGGACAGGACGGCGTAGTCGAATCAGCCAAAGTCTAATGGGACATTGTAGGTACTGGTACAATGGGTATAACCGGGTAAATGTTTGCTGGTTTCTATGTGGGGTACAGTGGGCAAGAATTCTACAGATTCTTTAAGGAACCACCTGTCAATAAGTAAGAACTTAACAAATTTTTTTAATAATGGATGTGCTTAACTGGAGGATTAAAGATTAATTCGTTTAATTCGCTAACTATATAGAGCTCAAACTGCACATCAGATTGCCAATACCCCGTCCCAATAGAAGGCTCACATAACGGCAATCCAGGAGATGCAGTGGACAGGGTATGGTGTCTTACAGAAATCAGAATATATCATGTCATGCAAGACATCATGTGTTCGGGATGGGCTTTCTAATCAGAAAAAGAAGGAAGCCCACCGTTATCGTTTTTAAAGCATTAAATGAACGACTATGCACACTTCGCGAGACAGATCTGAAAATATAAGCCTGAAAAACGTTCACCAAATGATGGAAAATACGAATTTTTTTAATCAGCCGAACAAGATCCTCAGTATGATCTTAAAATCTTTCTGGGGGATATGAACGCAAAAATAGGTATGTAGCCAGCACTCAGGCAGTACATTGGTACCTATAGTTTACACGAGAACACTACTAACAATAGACAACAAGTCATAGAGAACCGTCAGCCAGCAATAATTCAGTCATTGCGAGTACAAGGCTTCCGCGTAAAAATATCCACAAAGCCACCTGGGTATCTACTGATGGAGCCACTCGCAACCAGATGACGGTACGAACGTACCGAGGTGCCAACGTCCACTCGTACCACTATCTTGTTAGTATGGTGCTCCGAGCGTGGATTGCATGATTACGATAGACTGCATCCGCGAATCAAATTCGATTCAACACGGCTGCCATTCGCAACGAAGAGACCAGAAACAACTACGATCAAGCGATAGGACTCACCCTGCAGGAAAACTAAGTCCTGGGGCTGAGATGTTGGCCGTAGAAAAGAAATGGAAACGCCTTAAAAATACTTTGTACTGAATCCATCTTCAAATCCAGGAACTTATTTATAACATCCAAGCTGCTGGTATATAAGACAATGGTCATAACAGTACTTACATATCGATCCGAGACTTGGGTGCTTAGCAAAAAGCATTCTGACCTCTTAGCCGCGTTCGAGAGAAAAGTCTTACGAAAAAATGTTGGCCCCATATGTGAGGAAGGACGATTCCGGATACTCTATTATGATGAGATCTACGAGCGATACCGCGACGTCGACATCGTGAAGAAAATTAAGCTCGGTAGGCTCCGGTGGGCAGGACACCTAGCTCGCATGAGCGAAGAGGATACTGCTCGGAAAGTCCTTTGCGGTAGGATTTATGGAACACGACAGCGAGGCCGGCCAAGCCTTCGTTGGAAGGATGGTGTAGACCAGGACACCCAGAGTTTATGGATGCCAAACTGGATGACAACGGCTCGAAATCGGGACCGGCGGAGAGACTTTTTGCGGGAGGCCAGGACCTATTCCCGGTTGTAGAGCCAAATATGATGTTGATGATCTTAGGCAGTAGTCGTAGAAACCGGAACGACTGGTTCGATGACGAATATAAGCTAGCGACTGACCGTAAGAATGTTGCGTACCGAGCAATGCAACAATCTCACAGAACGCGGGCACACGAAGAAGAATATAAAGAGCTCAAAAGATATGAAAAAACAGTTCATTCCCCCTTGGGGAAGTATTTTATCCGTGAACTAGAACAGTACAGAGAGCACCAAGCGCGGAAGTTCTATCAAAGACTCTGCGGTATGGCTCAATATACACCGCGTTGCACGTACTGCAAAGACAAAGAGGGTAATCTGATTGCCGATCTCAACCAAACTTAAAATGATTGTAAAAGCACTTTAATGAGTTGCTAAATGGTCAGCTAACTGAGGAATTGGAGGCTCCACCAATGAACGGCGACCACACCATGCTGCCGCCACCAAGCATATACGAAGTTAGCAGAGAGATATATCGTCTTAAATAATAATAAAGCCCCGGGATCTGATGGTGTCCCAGCGGAGCTGATTAAAACAGGAGGTCCCGCAATACACCAAGCAATTAATGAACTAATAGTGCAAGTATGGAAGGAAGAAGCGATGCCAGAAGACTGGCGAAGAGGTATCCTGTGATAAAATAAAGCATAAATCCTCTGTCAAAACTCTTCAAATCGAGGAATTTAACCATAACATCCAATCTTCTGGTATGCTGGAAGGAAGGCGTATACCAGGACTTTATTTAAAGTGTAGGGGTGCTTAACTGTAAGAAATCGGCTCCAAATCTGGACCGGTAGAGAGATTTTTTGCGGCAGACCATGACTCGATCCCGGCTGTAGAGTCAAATATGATGATAATGATATTGCTACGAAATTTAGGCTTTCGAGTTCGTAAAGGATTTTGAAATTAAACACAACACATGTTTATTAATTTTCAAATAACAACTTTAATTAATCACAAGCAAAAATAATGACAGTTCACAATTTTATAATGATCAAATTTTTAATGCATATCTGGTACGTCTACTTTCTTGTTAGTACCTTTTTAACTTTTAGAAATAAACCAAAACAATGAATGAATCTCTGCGGTAAAAATCTTCCTATTTATACCCATTGAAGAGTTTCCAGAGACTTCCAATCTAATATACAGATATATCTAGCAAAGACCACAACATTGTAGTGCTTACACTAAGCTCGAAAGTACATATTGAGTCGTCTAGCGTAAAACTTCTAAAAATAGATTCTATTTACAACAGTCCGAGTTCGATTGGAGTGAATTAACAGATTTAGTAGCTGTATCTGAATTTACAGAAGTGAAGAGACTGTTCAATTGACAACTCTTCACTTCAGTTAAAAAATTGGCGAAATTGGTCAACTGAAGTAAGTGAAGAGTTGTTCTGCTCATGTAGTTAGTTCAGATGAGTAACATTGACTTTTATCTGGTGTGAAGATTACCAAACGAACAGTCTTTTCACTTCAGAAGCTCGATTTAAGTGAATAGTTGCTCAATTAATTGAAGTGAAGAGCTGTATTCTACACTTCAATCGAACGCAACTATAATTTATAATCGATTTACATATTCTATTAGTCAACGAATGACGCTGTGCGCTTTTAGTAACGAAAATTTACAAAATTTCTTAATTCTTCTTTATTCCTTTTAATCTACTGCTAACTACTTTTCGTAACAATATGTTATAACAAATCATTTATAATCCAGAAAAGACTTTAATTGTAATTGATTGGTTTTTACCCCACTGTACTACAGCACATCAATTAACGTGAACAGAAATTCGCGCGCAAGAACATTTCTAGTTTTCACTTTAGTGAATCCTATCAAGTCCTGATACGTTTTGTCTACAACCAGAATGCGAAATGTTTGTCCGGCTGGTCGGTCCGTCAGTCTGTCGGCCATTATTTAATCTTCCCGCTCACTTCCACATCATCATGAGTACTCCCACTTGTCGACGACACAAAATTTTGACGAGCGCCCAATAACAACACAATACACAACACAAGAGTAAAAACAATAAGTCGTCTGTAGGTATTTTTGTTTAATTTTCCAGATGCACTTTGGATTTCCAAGTGGACCGACGATGACACAGACATTCGGCTCATCTCATTGTGAATGCAACAAAAACAAGGCACACATCCAACCCAACCATTTGCAGTCGAGGATAGTTTTTGTTGTTGTTGTGCTTGTCAAATAATAAGTTCCCATAGCTCTGAGCAGAGGAGACAGAAAGAAGACAGAAAAAGTTGCTCGGTTTTAGCTTCCGTTGTGATATCCTGAATCCTGAAAATATCGATATCAGAATTTTGTTTCCTTCTTTGTTTGTTTACATTTCATTTGGTATAGAAAAATACAATGCCGGAATACAAATTTGGAATTGTAATTATGAAATGGACGACTAGATTGATGGACGGATGGCAAAAAATGTTTTCGTACGCTCGTCGGAATCGCAGATGAGTTGTAATTTTTCCACTGGCTGCTGATTAATTCCCTTTGAATTTTGAATTTTTTTTTTGTTTATCGTTATAATAGAATTGTTTATTTTTGTATAATTATCCTGAGAATGCTCGAGGACAAATTTGTAGTTGTTGTTATTCTTTAAAATCATTCAAAATAAATGAGTACACGCACACAATGTCGATTTTACATTTAAAGAAGATATGATTTTAAATTTGGGAATCTCAAGAGAGCCTTCGTTGATGTGAATTTTTTGGTTGTAATCTTGGACATGAGTGTGTACTTCTTTGTTAGTAACCCCACCAAGATCGCAAATCTTTAGTGGTGGGATTAAATTTTGATTTTTAATTTTTCAAAAGAGAGACTTGTCTATTCCGAGGCTAGTTTGTTGTCTTTGAATTGACAGGAGTATGTTATAAGCCCAACTCTAGTCGCCGTAAACTATGCTGGGACCCTCAGACGGTACTATAACCCAGGGCATGTGCACCGAGGTTTGTTCACTCCTCCTTTTGCATGCAGCCTTGTGATCGTCATTAAAGGAATTCCAAACTACCTGCGGAAACCTACCGAGAGAGATCGGAATTTCATATGGGCCATTCCCAGAAGTAGAAGAGAACTAACAGAAGGACATATTAGATGTGATGAGGTATCCAGAAGAGCCTATCAACTTCTTTATTGCCTTCTATGCCATTATGTGCTATATGTGTCCCGAAATCCAGTACAAACGTTGTTTACTTCGACAAGTCTGTCAAGCTTCGCCCTCCACCAGTCTCGACTTGATGTATAATACATCAATGGATTTAAGCGCAGTTTGGCTGTCTATCATGATTGCTATTTCCTGCCTCATGTAGTTCCTTTCCAGATTAAAGTGAGAATGATCTTCTGCCTGGAATATGCTCGGGTACTGCCCCATTGTTTCAGAGTACTTAATTCTTGGTCAATGGTCTCCTTCAACCGTGCCTTCTGGTTTCTTTGACCCATCCGTATACCACTTTATGGCTCCCGGATGTAAGTGGTATTCAGTTTCAGATCCTACTTGGTCCTCATTTTGACTTCAAAGTTTTTCATCATTTCAAGCTTCTTCACCATGCTATCACACGACATGCTGGCTAACGGAATCTGTTTGGCTAGTGATTCCACTAATGCCCTAGCCTTAACGTCCGTGGAGCAGCCTACCTTGCTTAAACGTAACTTGGTTTCCTTGGATTTCCTCCCTACCACTATATGTAGTGGGAGTAGCTCAAGAACTGCCTCCATACCCGCCGTGGGGCAGTTTCTCATGACCTCTGTAAATAAGCCAGCCTCTGCACTTTTTCAAATTCCCTTCTCGTGGTGGTTATACTTGGTTCTATTCACCCATGCCACTGCTCTATAAGTAATCATTGGAATAACTATAATGGTGTACATCTAGTGCATTATCCTGGGACTAACTCCCCAGGATTTTCCTGCCACTCTTCTTCACACCATAAGTGCTCTTTTTGATTCTTGCCAGTACTGCCTGTTGGTGTTTATACCATAGCAGTCTATTATCAAATATCAGTCCCAGGTATTTAACCTCTTTGCTGATAATAATCTCTTCTCCGTTGAGGGTAACCGGGTGTATTCGCCCTAGCTTCCTTCTATTGGTGAAATGAACCAGTGTGGTTTTGGGTTTACCCTGAGTCTAGGCACCATCTCCTCGTCGTGGTTAATCTGTTTTAAATCACAGAGCACTTCCTCGAACTTTCCTCTTGCCACGATAACTACATCGTCTGCGTAACCTTAGGAATAAGTTCCTGCCTCAGCTAGCCGCTGAAGTAGTTAATCTAAAAGGATGCTTCACAAAATGAGAACAGTACCCCAACTTGTGGGTAACCTCTTATTGTGCTCACCATAACGGTTTTATCACCGCTGTTCTGGTACTCAGCATATCGCAAATCCATTTAGTGATTGTGCTGTCTACTTTCTTTCTCCAGAGCAATTCTAATCACCTCGTGAGATGCGTTGTCGAATGCTACTTTGATATCTAGTAAAGCGCATAGTGAGATTTTCTTACTTGCAAGGGACCAATCTATACTTTCCGTCAGCTCCGTAGGTCTGCCCACTCTGTAGGCATGTAGACTGGAGTGTAGTGGTTGTCTTCCCGGTACTTCCGACCTTATGTAATTGTCGATAACATTTTCGATAGTCTTTAGGACGAACGAAGTTAGGCTAATTGGTCTGTATAACTTAGGATGGGTGGGATCTTTCTCCCCCCTTGCATTTTAAATACCACCATTGTCACTCTTCAGCTTGTAAGTATATACTCGAGTGCTAAACTGTTTCTAAATATTCTTAAAAGGTGGGGAAGGAGATTATAGCTTGCATGACTGCAGAGATTAACCCATCCACACCTGCCGATTTGTAAGGCTGGAAGCTTTTTATTGCCCATCGGATTCTTTGTTCAGCGCTTTCTTTCAGTCATTCTTACTTGCGCTAAAATGGTTCATCCTCATGTCGGGCTCATTTGTGGTCACTGAGCTTCCTGAGAAGTGTGTTCACAGGAGAAGGAGGGATCTTTGCTCCTCATTTCCTGTGAACTTCCCGTTCTGGTCTATAAGTTATGGCTTAACACTCTTAGCATCTTTTGCCATCGCTGCTTGACAGTCTGACAGACGCTGTAGTATTAGTTACTTCCTCTCAAATTGGTTTTGAATACTTCACAATTTGTCCTGCTAGGATTTCTTCTAATCGTGTCCTCCTCTACAAGCCCTTCCAATTCAAATAGGATTATCCTGTGATCGGATAGAGATGGCTTGGTGAAGACCATCCACCTATTGAGTACTCGACTCACTGTCGGAGTACCGAAGGCGGTGTCGAGTACCTCTTCCCTAACCCTAGTTGGAAAAGCTGCGGTACACTGCCTACATTATATATATCTAGATTTTTCTTCACCAAAAACTCTAAAAGGTACTCACCCCTATTATTGGTATCGGTGGTGCCTTAGGTATTATTATTATCGGTTTAGTTATTTCATCCCCGTCCCTTGCCACTAGCTTCGGACCCTTCCATGTGGAAAGGATCGGAGCGTGTGCGTTCAGCCAAGCGGCTGTTTTCCCGTAGCAACAATCAACCAGGATAATTACCGGTCTGAACTGGACGCCGTCAAAGACAATTTTGACTTTCAAGCCCAGCGCCACATGGAAAGCTGACTAATTGATCATTGTCAATAGTGTTCTTATGCCAACTCTGGTTGCCTAACGTACTGCTCCAAAGCTATTTTTGCATTTAAGTCCTAAGTAAAGATTTTTTTTTAAATTTCACAGCATACCTAATAACCCAAAATACCTTCCCTAAACGATATTGCTTTACATCGATAGGAAAAACATATGAATCCTCAGCACATACACCAAAATAATGGCCACAATATCCAAAAGTAATATTTTTTTCCATTTCCATAAACCACAAAAACTTGAATACGGATACGCAATTCACTGGAGTGGGACAGCCACTAGTTGTTTTGTTTTCCGACAAACAATTGGGTGATGTCCTCTCAAGTATGCAAATCAAAATGAGACCGAATACCCGAAAATACTAGACCACCCACCAGAAAGTTATTGACTTTATAATAGCGAGGACAGTATTCGCGTTCGCGTTCTCGTTCGCGTCACATTTGGTTTAGAAATGAAAACCCACAATGCCGAGGTCGAGTGTATGGCATCTTTTCCATTATTAAAAATAACGATTTCAGCGCCTGTTTCAACATGACAAAGTCCAGGTTATGGTTATTGTTACCACAGATCCGGACGTCTCTTCCTCTCGCGGCATGTTTAGAATTTACCCAGTTGCATGTTTATGTTGTTGATGTTTTTGCCATATGCCTGGAATATGCATTTAGAAACCGCTATGTGACGTCCATCGCGGAAACGAACATATTGCAAAGTACCGCTAATGTCTGTGAATGACATTAGTTACAGTAGTGCTGAATGCGTTCAGGTCCTGGAGGCTGGAGAGAGTATATCTTTTTTTGCATGCCGACATATTTGAACAATGCAATGTGTCCATATCAGACGAGAATTTTTGACAGAGAAGGACACAAACACTTCGCATTGATATTGCTTGCAAAACTTACACATCCTTTGACTTATTGACTCAATAACAAAGGTAGCTGCTGCCTAATTTAATTTGTACCGCTAAATTCAAGCAATTTGATTGCAAAAAAAATGCAATAAACTGTTGCAAGATGGAAAATAAAAGTGCACTTGAATGGTAGGACTTACAGTTATTGGATTCGGTTGTAGGTAGTAAATAAAATATGAAATGGTTAAAGTACTGAACTCCCTGCGTCGAATGCAATAACCTTTTCCTTTTAATTACTATTTGTTACAAAGTGTATTCTGGCAACTGCTGACAACTTGGTGGAGTGAAATCTTTTAATAAATAGTGAAGTTACAAAGTCAAATTTAAGACATCATTGCATTCCACTTGCAGTCTTTCTAATGGACAATACGGAACATAGTTAAATTTTTATTATCGTAAATAATGATTCAACGATGACACCAAAATTCAATCAGCAAATTCCTGATATTGATCGGTCAGTTGGACTGGCAAACTTTGAAATTAGTTCAATTAGGTTGCTATAACCCATAGACAGAAAATTCTATTGAATAGTGAGACAACACCCTCAGGGCTGTTGTAACCTTATTTTGAATCCCTTGTTGGTAAGGTTTTAGATCCAGACTTTATCATCGTTTTCATGAACTTTACGCGTAATTGAGTGTTCATGTGAAATGTTTTCAAGCTACTATAAAATCAATAATTTTTTTGTAAGGAATAAGAAATCAAAACAGAAACTTTTAGTTTTGCAAGTTAATGCAGTCAAAATCCACGGATTGTCGTGTGGTTCATAAAGTAGTTAATGTCATAATTCAAAAAGTATTTGCTCCTAAAAAGTACATCTTGCACCGTTTTAGGAAACCTAAACATTTCCCAATAGGCGAAACAAAACACAAATGGTCGCGATAAGCTAGGCCTATGTTGGAAAGTCTGTCGCACCGAATATTATTATTATTAAACATTTCGCAGCATTCTTAACGGTGGCGAATATGTGGTCGTTCCAACAGAGCTTATTGTAAACGCACATACTGAGTATTGAACTTTTCAGCGAGCAATACCATCAGTTCACCTGTAGAATTTTGCCTTCGAAAACCGTACTACTGGTCTCTAAGGATTTCACGAGATTCAATGGATTGCATAATATTAAAATTGATCAGCGTTTCGATTAACTTGAAAGTATGGATGTTAGCGCAATGGGTCGGTACGAGGAAACAGATGACAGTTCGCCTTCCAGAAGAATAATAGAAATTGAAAAGCATGAACAGTGGCAATTCCAACGTTGAAGAACACCTCTTTAAAACAATAGCAGGAATACCATCAGACCCAGCAGATTTATGAATGTTGAGATCGTTTAAGACTCTAGCTACTTACAAGAATACAAGAAAAGATGAAATACAAAGAACTTAAGATTTCACCTCCTTGAAAAACTATGCAACTATCAGCAACGAGCAATAAACAACTCATGTCCTTTTTTAATTCAGCAAGTGCATTCGAGATTTTTGTTAGTTATGAAGCAAGCATGAAGCATATTATCATCAGCAGCTCTTACATTTATTTAGAAAATTGCAGAGTGTAGAATACCATAGTCAAAACTCCAATTTACTTCGGGTTGAGAAATATTATTCGTATTTTCAGTTAGACACTTCTAAAACGTAAATTTCACCCAAAACAGGTCATAAACCTGCTCTTTTAAGAGTCCTGTACATAAGGATAGATAACGGTATTTTTGAAGCTATGTTCTTTAAGTCATGCAAATTATGCAAATCTACCGCCTCAAATGTAGTCCACTAATTGCTGCATGCACTCATTGTCTTGACGAAGAAACTACACCAACCCAAAAACAGGCACAGAATATTTTCAAGCAAACTGCGCGTAAGCAACAAATTTAAACTTCACTGCCACTTAAACCAAATTACACAAAATTTTAAATATTTTCACGTATAAGCGAAATAACGATAAAATGCGAAACAAACGACGAACAACAAAAATACGTAAATAAGTATGAGTACGTTTATGTTGGTGTGTGTATTTACGTGCCATGGGAATATCAACATTGAACGGATGCAGCTCTGGCGGGTCCAACTGCAACCGCGTGCAATTGCCAAAGGATTGTTTTAATGGCTCCAGCACCGGCACTTGCACTAACTGAAGAAGAAGCATCCTTTGCTGCCATAATTACCCTTATCTAGCGGGAAACAAGCTCTCTGTTGAAAATGGAACGGCGACTATACATTTGGCTGATGGGCGCCTTCAAGTTGCAGTTTTGTTGTCCTCCTCATGGCAACATAGTACACCGCCGTGTGCTTGTGCTTCTGATTTTGGTACTCTTTGCCCCAACCAAATGAATTGCATTATCATTGGTGTAATTAATATGAGAGTCGCGCTCGTTTCCACTATGCTACTAAATGTAAGGCCCAATATATCTAGTGCTGTTGTTTTTGTTGTTGATGATGTTGGTGTTGTTGTGTGTTGCTTTTTTCTACATTTCAACATTTTGTCTGGCGAGAAAATTCTTTTGGTAGCAAACAGCAGTGTGTGTATCTACTTGTGGACTATACATATACACGACTATGTTTTTCATTTCTTATCATGTTTCCAACAGTTAACAGTGGGATAATCGAAAGAAATGTGTTGGCATAAAAATAAGTTTACTTTGAGATTTCGTAAGGGGTAAAGGATAAAGAAAAAAGGCTATCCGCGTCAAATCGCAGCTCCGCGTAGGCCAACTGACATCTCCGAAACGGCTGATTATTCGGTTGCCAAATTTGGCGCGCAAAAGATCGATTGTCAGTCGGCTTGTTTGGCATGTGGCGCCATCTTGCTGAAACCAAAGCTAGTCTACATTCATAGCCAATGGGCCAATTAAGCCACCACTCCACATACCACCACACCAAACTGTTACTATTTGTGCATGCATTGGCTTCTCTACGATTACGTGTGGCTGTTTCGAATCTCAAATCCGGCAATTTTTTCTTGTTTACATACCGTTACCCGTTACACCGAGATGGAAATACGCATCGTCTGAAAATAAGATTTTTCGTCCTAAATCGACGACGTAATTATAAAGCTGGTATATAACCCACGCAGAGAACTGATATCGAAGCGGATGGTTATTTGCTTTCAACTCCTGGACCTTGTAGGCGAATATTCCGAGGTCTTTGTACAGTATTCTCCTCAGGCTGGTACGAAAATGGCCAGCTGCTGCGATCGGCGTCGATGGATTCTGTCCAACACTATGGGCCACAGTCGCAATATTCTCGCGCATGCGCACTGTCCGAGCTCAGGGACCACTTCTGTTATCGAATAGCAAGCCTTTCTCATAAACTTTATTCGCCAATTTCACTACAGCGGTTCCTCTTGACGCTCTTTCACGACCCATATTTCTTTTCAAAACTCACACGGTTTCGGCTACACAACACTGACTTTAAAAATAAGTTCTCAATATTTCGAAACGCGGTCCGCGGAATATTAGACTGACAAGCTGTCAACATTTCAAGCAAATCGTTCAAAAAAAAGTGTTGCCATAGCCTATGATTTAAAAACAAACCAGTAGACGGCCCACCCTTTACTTGTGATTTCCCTCAAGGTATCCACCTTGGTCCTCTGGTATTCGTCTTGTCAGTTAAGTATGTCGACTACATCATTAAAGAAAATTTACTTTCTTATAAATCCATTTACTATTTTTTATTGTAATCAATAAATTTTAGCCCACTGTGTTCCCACTGTCGTGTGCCATACTCGTATAATTGGCAAAGATATGTTTTTCTTATTTTCGGCGGAATTCATAAATAATAATGAGCTATAAAATTTATAAAAGCAAATGAAGACTGTGGGAGGCAGTGTACTGCCACACCCAAAAACAAATTAATATAATAGTGCACGACACAGCATCGTGCATTCCCATGGAGGAGAAAAGTTTTTACTTATAAATAGTTGCACGACCAGCAACCCGGAACGGTTCGTTTGTGATGGAGGTATCTTTGTGTCAGGATCTTTATTCTTATATTACTTTGCTTTAATATCTGACTACAACATCGATACGAGAAGAGGAAAAGCAGAACAGTTAAGCTAGCAACTCATAGTCGTCGCAAAGGTGTGAAGATAATGCTAGGAAACAGGCGAAGAGAACAACTGGTGAAAATTACTCTACATGAGAATGTAGCAACTGTTGCACGATAAAAATGCTTTCTTATGATCCTTCCAATTCTGCTCTGGGTTGATAGTTCCGCACAGATGGCATAGTGCGACTACAGCCATCATTAAGGAGGGTTAGGGCGGTAGGACTTAAGGTATAAACTTAAAACAGAATTTATGAGGATGGTAATCGTGACGTAGGGTCGTTTTCTTTTTGTACAACAGGCGATGCAGATCGAAGATGGAACAGGGATTTGTACTTTGTGCAAGGGTAGAATTGTTATCTTTATTAGCATTACAACGGTTGGTACCAATCCACACCACTTAATGTTACACCTCTTAATGACAACCACTTATTTTAAATTATACGTACCTGCTAAAACTACATATTGTTACTCTGTTACGGATATTTTTTCCAACCAATCTTCAACGGGATTTCGTTTCAGGAAAAAGGTTGGTTATTACAATTATTCTCATTACTTTACATAGATCATTCCATGTTCTCTGTGGTGATCACTGACAAAGTTAATCCTTGATGTGTGATCATTGGTTGGTGACGATGTTTCCAAATGAACACCTTTCTTAATACTTCGGTATGAGCCTGGTTGAATAACGGCTCCAGGTTATTTCTTACGGCCATGTTATTCACTCGGTTTTTAAATTGGGCAAACATCAGGGATAACGCCGAGATACTTGACCTCACTGGAATTATCTAACGTGGTACCTTTGATGATGATATGTCCAAAATTGACCAGTCATCTTTTCGTGAAAGGCACGTTCTGTTGTATCTTTCTAAAACGTATAGTAAAGCACCTTGCATGACACTATAAATAGTCGAGCCTGATCTGCGTAGATCTTCTAGAAGATTTTCAATGACTAGAATCGTACCCAGTGTTATCGAATGCGCCCTCAATGTCGAAGAAGGCACACAGCGCCACTTCCGTGGAGCGAAAAGTTCCTTCTATCTTCTTTACAAGATAGTGAAGAGCACCTTCTGTGCTTTTGCCTTTCCTGTACGCAAACTGACTTGAGTGCAGAGGGGTAGACAATTCTAACCGGCCTCTAATATGAACATCATTGAGTCTCTTCAGTTTTGATGACAAATGATGTTAGACTTATAGGACGGTATGATATTAGCAGCTCAACAGGCCTATTTCCTGATTTGAGGATAAATATCACATTTACCTGTCACCCCAAATAGTAGGAATGTACCCCCAGTTGCAGCTGGCTCTAAATAAAGTAATCATATCCGGTAGGATGAGATCGATTGCCATCTGTAGGAGCGCGGGAAAGATCCCATCATTACCGGGAGCTTTGAGATGGTTTAAAATAGCCTACTGCTCATTTAACCTTATCATTACTGAAGAGTTTACCGGATAAACTATTTACTCTACTAGTAATACAGACCCTTTGGTCAGATGCGTTCAGGTACGTGTATGGTGTACTAGTAGATGAACCTGGAGTAGGGTTCTGATTGCACTGTGAGGAACAAAATTCTTGTGGCCGAATTTTGTTCACACAAAATAAGAAGCCTACTATTTTTCCTAAATTCGGGTGCACCCTTCACCAACATAACGCAGCCAACGGTACTAGAAGCTAATAAAAATAAATCAAATATTAAAAATAAATAATAAATCAGGTCATCATATTTTCCTTGTACCATCGACACAACTTCGCAACCAGAAAAAAAAAATGGTATAAAAAGGCGAGCCCTAATACAGTCGGGGAGTCATTTATGTTATGTTTATGTTATGTTCTTGTGCTCGGACCTCTTGGTGAGTTAAAATAAAATAATTATAAGTTATTTTATTTATTTTTCCTTACCTCTGCCTAGGTGGGCGCCGTGGCTCAGTGGATAAAAGCATGGCTTCTTAGCAGAAGGTTCGTGGTTCAAATCCCAGTAACACCAAAAGTATTTTTCATGGTGTCCCACCTCACGCGAAAGTCTGACAAACGTCCGAGAGTAATAACTTTTCACTTCACCGTTCAATTCACCGTTCGGATCCGGCATTATTGTAGGCCCCCTACATTTGTTTGTAAAAATATACATGCTCAACACAAAACGGTTGCGAGAAGCTAGGAGAATATTATTATTATTATTAGCTCCTCCTGGAATTTTGCTGTTCGCGTCTCGCGTTAGTCAGTAGCTACGATTGTTAAAAGCTACTTGCTGCTGCGCTACCTCTTCCCACTCTTTCGCTGCCCTGCCATCACGTGTCACGTCAAAGATCACTTCGTCAAGGCACGTCAAGGATCGCTTCCTGAAGGCTCACGTTAAGGATCACTTCGTCAAGGCACGTCAAGGATCGCTTTGTCAAGGCTCCCGTCAAGGATTATTTCGTCAGGGCACGTCAAGGTTTACTTCGTCAAGGATCGGTTCGTCAAGGCTCACGTCAAGGACCCCTTCGTTAAGGTACGTCAAAGGTCACGTCAAGGATCGCTCTGTAAAGGATGACTTTGTCAAGGCTCACGTCAAGGACCCCTTCGTCAAGGCACGTCAAAGGTCACGTCAAGGATGGCTTTGTCAAGGCTCACGCCAAGGATCACTTCGTCAAGGACCACTTCGTCAAGGCACGTTAAATTTCACGTCAAGGACCACTTCATCAAGGCTCAAGTCAAGGATCACTTCGTCAAGGCACGTCAAAGTTCACGTCAAGGATCGCTTCGTCAAGGCTCACGTCAAGGATCGCTTTGTCAAGGCTCACGTCAAGGATCACTTCTTCAAGGCACGTCTATGCTCATGTCATGGATCACTTTGGCAAGGCTCACATCAATGATCACGCAACGTCTAGCATAAATATTTACGCTACAACATTAATTAACTACATCGTTAATAGTTTTTGGTCAAGTAGAGTTGTATTGTTGTAAATATTTGTAAAGCTTCTAGGACAACTGAAGACTCCACTCCACTTGCTTATATGTTCATTTTTAAACCAAACCCAACCAAATTACGAGAAGTTCAGAAAAACCTGCGTTCTGTAAGTGGTGGTGGTTACCATGCTCCCATTACTTCTGGTTTCAAAATGCATTTTTTAATGTAAGAGGTAGATAAATGCATATTTCGTGGTGGAAGCACTTAAAAAGTTGACATGGCAGAAAGGTGGTGCCTTTTGTGTACGCGGGACTCGTACATTCCCCGAGTTATGGAGGCAGTCCTTTTTTAGCTAACATCAAAAAGGCAAACTACTTCAGTGATGCATACATATGCATTCACGTAGACTTATTTGCGTAAGGACGAGTGTTTTTTTTTGTTCTCTCAAAAATCTAAATTTGTGAAAACCGTGCACATAAAACTACAGAACCATCAACTACACATAATGAATGTGATTATATGCGCCATCATGCATAGAAAGTAAATGTACCTCTTTTCTATAGCCGCCGGTTGTCCTTTTGGATTTGTCACATGGTACCGCGTGCATCGTGCAAAATGAATTCTAAAAGTAAAATGGCACGTCTTCCTAGCACCACATTCAGCAACACAGCAACGAGTATTTTTCTTAAACATAAAGAATAGCAATTCCTTACTTCCCTCATTCCGCGACAACATCATATAACGCTTTAACGCTCCGCGACGAGCAGTCAATTCATGTACTCGTATTCAGCGGACAAGTGGTAAGCGTAAGCGCTACTCTGCTACGTATATAAAATTTATATTACTCCACTCCTATAAATACAATACATATATAACTTTTACGCACACACGCCCAGAAGCATTTACATTTACAGTCACATTTAAGTAATTTTGGGCTCCGAGAGGAAAGGAATAGCCACACGCGGTCACAGCCCACAGGCTTGAGAAGTCAGGAGCCAGCAGTGTTGGCTGACAGGTTGGCTTAGCGAAAATATTTATGAGATCGGGCGAACACCCAGCAGGCTCCAATTCAAAAGCGTTTTCTATCCACACAATGCAAAAACCATGAATTTCCTGCAATTGATGGTCTAATTATTCCAGAAGAAGGATGAGCTAAGGAAAAAGCGAATGAGTTTCACCCAAAAACCGTTGAAGGCTTGAATTATTTTTGCACATTTGAACATCGCCAAACGTATGCGCGTATTCAGATGCATTTCCTGCTCTCGCAATACGTACGAGTATTTCATTGAAATTGTTGCGAATACGCCATTATGTCCTGCTGTCGGCCTAGATGAACAGATGGCCAGTTGTACGGAAGAACAGACGGATGGACATAGTAACCAACTTGACTATTGTGATGAATAATTTTATTGTTCGGCAAATGCAAGATAAATTATTCCTCCGCTGCAGCAGCGTTAAATTTATATTAGAAACTTTTATTGAAACAAAACTATGTCCTTTTATGAATTTGGGTAACAAATTTTCCATAATTGTTGTAAAAAAATGAAAGCGAGCGGATGCACAATCTATTTTGAGTTGAAGGTAACGCATTTATATCGTGTTAGGTAACAATGAATCTGAATCCTGGCAAGAAATAAGTGACATAATGATGAGTGAGAACTATAAGACTAAAACGATGGATCATCTCTATTTAGGCAAGTCATGTTAATCTGGGCAGCAGTAGTACCACCAAATCAATCGGCAGAGGCACTCTCCAAGAGGGGTAATGTCACCCGTACTGTGGTTGTCGGTAATAAACAAATGCCTTAGGACAATTGAGTTCGACAGGACGAAAGCTATCGCGTATGCAGACGACGTAGACAAACTTATGTCAGGACAGTACCCTTCTGTTATTAGTGAAATCATGGTAAGGGCTCTATGCAAGGTTAGCCCCTGTGCAACCGGCTATGGCCTGGGTGTTAACTCTCGCAAAACTTAAATGGTACTTTTCACCGCTAATTCTAAATTTCCGCATTTTTTCCTGCCCAAACTCAATGGACAGAAACTGGTACTTACCTCAAAAGTGAAAGGAAACTCAGCTGGAAGTTGTATATAGAATCTAGGGCTTAGTAAGCGTGGCTTGCTTTATTTGCAAGTAATAAAACCATATGGTAGAAAGTGAAGACTGCAGCCGACGATGGCTCTTTGGTGGTGTGCCTTATTATCACCTATGGAGCGGCTGTTGGCATAACTGGAGCCCTACGGTCCTGTCCCACCAATGCTCTAAACACAATCCTATACTTATTACCGTTGCGACGTGCAGTACGGTTCTTCTCGGAGAATCTGGGTGGTTTATCAGCAAACCGTAGTACGGACACTGCAATATACTGCAGTCGTTACCAAAGCTGTGGAGTTTCCGACTCGAGAAAGGTCGAAAGACGGGAGAATTTTAGTGCTTTTCGATGTAACTCTATTCACCGATGGATCCAAGATGAGAAATGGAGTCGGTGCTGGTGTTTACTCTAAAAATCATAATCTTTCGAGGTCCTACAAGCTTCATAACTCTGCTAGCATCTTGCAGGCGGAGATCCTAGCGATAAGGGAAGCATCCAGTGCCCTATCTCACAGTCACGCAATAGCTGGCAGAATTGATATATGCGGTGACATGAAATGTATGAGATTTACGTGAACACCGCCAACTGAGCCCATAATTCCACGGTCCTCTTCGGACGCGGAATAGTTATACGACAATCATCCTCCATCTTAGACAGATGTGCCAGTATTTACTCAGTGGTTAGAGCAGGACCTATCTTTAATCCTGGCCGATCTTTGGTTTACGACAACCGGTTGAGATATGCAACTCCACAGAGAGCACATCATCGCACCAGTAACATCGGCTATGGCTCTGATGTACTAAAGACTTGGTAACACCAGTCCCTTCTGATGTTATCAATGCTAGCGCTCTACCCGCATTTGGGAAGTAAACCACCAGCCACTACGTAGATCAAGCCCAGAACGAAACTGGGTCCTCCACCAAATGTTGGCCCAGACTCAGCTAACCTCCAAGGAGATCAACCTCACCTGTAGGCGGGACCAACTCCCGTAGTACCAACGCGGCCTTGGTGAGATCTGACACCAAGAGACTTAGCTCGTTCAGTATGAGTGCCTTTTTGCGAAAGAAAAACCGACACTGGCAGCACATCGTCCGGAACCTCGAACCCCATCACTTATCACTACGATAGCACCTTATCCTAGGCCGCCTGGGATAGAAACTATCCCAGGCACAACCAGTCCACCATTTTTGTTATGACTAGGCTACTAAATACGAAGAACTCCACCAACTAAATAATCTCTAAGTACCCATTCAGGGTCGCTAAGTACGAAGACATTGCCCATAATGAGCATACTCTAAGTACCCGCGGCACTTATTAATCTCCCGTGGTATAGCCCCGCACCATAGCCAGATAAGATTTATGATGCAGCTGGACCGCACCACGAGTTTTTCACTCCTCCTTTCTCAACACCGGCTTGTTACCGACTACGGTGGAGTTCCTATGCGGTGACAGTCAATCTGGGCTCCCTCAGGGAGCGTTTTCTCACATTCTTTACCACAAAAGCACAGTTAAGGTGGAATGTTTTGACCAATGCACCACATCGAGAGCGATGTGACAATTAAAACAAATCCACCGAGCTGATCTCCAGATCACGGAGAGATATTTCCAGAGAAGTTGCCATAACCACAGGCCAGTGAGCAGCACCACTACTGGGAATTCTGCATAGCATCTTTTTCATGAGTTGCATGGATGTGAATGAGAGAAAAACTCTCATCTCATCTCATCAGAAAAACATGATCTTTGCAAGTGACCAGCCCAGGCGGGTATCCGACTCCGCAAATTGAGCAAACCCGTCTTTGCCGACCTAAAGCAACTTTCGGAGTACGGCATTGCCGATTTGATATCGTACCTGAATGGTACATGTTGGATAAAATCAACGCAACCATATTTCATTCCATGAGATCTCTTGAGGACTGTCGGTGGAAAAAAGTGCACTTAAGCGCTATTTGAGCCCCTCGCTAAGGACCACCACTCTATCTACTTACCTGACCTCAGATAGTCAAATTGGTTTCGAATTTGAGCTTCAAGTTAATTGAGGGACTAATGTGATGGACAATGTTAAGGCTTGACTGTCGATAGCGTAGTTGGCAAAATCACTTAATGGCATCTAAAAAAAGATATGTTTTCGATTCCAGGCAATGCTATAACGTCACCACTATATACAACTATAATGGTTAGGAAACTATTAGTAATTCTACACTGCACTATTATCGCACTACTGCTCTTGCTGGCGACTTTCTACTAAGACGGCTCAACAATGTATTATATCAAAGGTATGAAAAATTAAATGCTTATTTTATATATTCCGGACATAAAAAGCTTAGATCAGAAGAGTGCAAACTCATCAAATTACTAAGCAATTGACATCAATTAAGTTGCCTAATGGCACTTTGACATTGCAGTAACGAAAACGAAAACCAGTCGTGCGCCTTCAATAATTGATTATTATAAACGGCTTTACCGTAGGGTGTAAAACTCTAAAATAATTGTCGCATTAAACATTAACCCCGATGTTGTTTTATTGTAATTACAATCGTAACAAAGTGGGTGGGGGGACAGCTTATTCGTTATACGGATGCCAACATGAATGTAATTTGAAGAATTCATGTTTGAGAAAAATACTTTTGTAATACACCCCCATACCACCCACTCGACACTGACAATAGGGTGTATTAGAAAGCAATGTTTAGAGCTTAATTTACCCAGGCCACCAGGAACAGCCCACTAAACGGTTGACAACACAGCCCATATTGAGCCTTTAAATACGAAATAATTATCGTGCAGCAACACTAATATCGCATTTATCAAGCTTGACACTTGCCGACGCCGCCGTCAAAATACCGCCACCTGGAACATAAGAGGCGTCGGAAATTTGTTAACCATCCGCAAGGGATGCCGTACACGCACTCAACTAAAACAACAACAACAGCAACAAACACAACATTAACAACAACAACTTTCAGTGTGTTCTGTGCACATTGACATTACCACAGTGCATACCAAGCAACAGCATTTCGGTGTCAAATGTAATTAACGTTTAATTAGTTTTTTGGGGGTTTTAATGATTTTCATTAAAATAGAATCTGTTGGTGAGTGTTACGCTCTGTGTATGTATGTGTGCATGATGTGCAACCGACAGCAGGCTCCTTCGTCCTTCGTCGTCGCTATTAATGCTTCATCATCATCAGGTTGGTATGCGTAATGCGGTGGTGATGTCGAGCGTCGTCCCGCCCGCGCACTAGCGTTAGCAGACATTAGACAAGTGAATAATTTATCATTATTTGTTCGCAGTTCGCACTTTTCAAAGAGCGCCGAGCGCGGTAAAATTTCAATTATCGTTCTTTTTCATTTGTGACTTTCCCAGTAGAACAAATGTTTGAGGCACGCATATGGCGTGATTTGCGCGCTCCTACATTGAATAGAAGGTGTCGGCGGCGCCGCATTCAGGTGTGAAAAAGCGCGCTACGTTGTTTGTGGCATTCAGGTGTTCCCTTAAATTAAAATAAAGTGTCCCATTAGCAATGGATTGACATTTGCTATGGAAGATTAATTTTTAATTAAAAGATTTTCGTGGTGTCAGACCGTGCTTCAATAATCAGGATTTGATGATTTAAAGAAACAAAGAATCTGAAGACACGGTTTCCCATAATTTATATTCCTTCTTCTTCTAATGTTCTAATTCTAATTTGAACCTAGATAAATCTGTACCTGTATAGATCTGCTAAATAGAAGATTGACCCAACTAATGACTGGCTTGATTTAGGTTCCGAAAGGAGCTGTGGAACTGTAATGACATGAGTCGGTTTAAGCTACAATTAGACGAGCCCAAAATGTAAAACTGACAAATTATTGAAAGAAGTTTAGATAGAGTTTTAAGATCCTAAGCTCAGTTATGATTGGATCCTTCAGTATAAGATTGGCACACTCCTTCTGCCGACTTAAATCTAACGGAATACCTCTGGGGGAACTTGTTACGCAGATCATCACTATAGTAATTTAATTTAGTTGATGTCAGGTCCGGTTCCTGCAGTCTTTAGGCGAGATGCAAATTCCCCACCGGGGAAAAAAATAAAAAAAAACACAGGTTTCAGCCTGTTAAACTCATTCCCTCAGGTTTGGGATTTCTATTTTTTTTATTATACTATGAAAAAAAACTGGATGACATCGGCTTGAAATCGGGACCGGTGGAGACCGTGGTGGAGGCCAGGACCAGACACCGGCTGTAGAGCCAAATATGATATGATAAAAAAAAAGCTGAACTTTTGTGTTTAAGTCCCAAATAGCATTTTTTATATTCTGCGTACGACGCTTGTGATGTGTTGACATTTTTGTTTTTTCGACTTCTTTGAGGACCTTTTTAACCACCTTCCGCACGACCTGAAATTTTGTGTCTAAGTCGTTTTTATATTTCGAATATGATGCGTGTCGCGTGTCGCGTGTCGCGTGTGGCGCGTTTGATGTATTGACATTTTTTTTTCGACTTCTTTGAGGTATTTTCTAACCAACTTCCACACGACCTAGAGAGCTGAAATTTTGTGAGTGTCAAGTCAAAAATAGCATTTTTTTATACTCCGTATATGACGCGTGACGCGTGTGGCGCATTTGCTAGATAAAATTTTTGTTTTTTCGACTTCTTTGAGGTCCTTTTTAACCACCATCCGCATGACCTAGAGAGCTGAGTGAGTGTATAAGTCCAAAATAGCATTTTTTATATTACGCGTGTCGCGTTTCGAGTATGGCACGTGTGATGGGTTGAAATCGCGCCATTTTTTTATTGTTTGCTTTTTAACCACCTTTAGCACGTCGCGGGCCAATCTTGATATCCCTCGTTTGACGCTTGTCGCGAGTTGCATTTGAAGCGTGGAAAAAGGAAATACTTTGAAATAACCCCGACCTCAAAAACAGATATATGGCAAATAATAAAGGACTGCCTGTTTCGATGTATACATCAAAGTTTGTACCCGAAAAACGAAGTTTACTTTACTTTTACTTTACGACTTTTTTTGACGACTAGCCCAAGTGGCTGATACTGCGACCTACAAAGATCTATTGTATCATAGGGTGTAGCTAATCTAAGAGACTTACTACTGCAATATTGAAAGATAGTATGTCCTTGGTGGCAGTGTTTCGCAGATCTGCCGACGAGCATATTGCCTTATGGAGAATACGCTATATCTATATATCTATCTAACTATATTGAAAAAAAATTTAAATGAAAAATGTGTCAGAGATCTTAAAGACCAAAATGTATATATGAAACAGTCAAATTTAAAAAACCTGAAGATATTTTTATTTGCATTGAGACCATGCAAGAACTGGTCAACTTAAGTAAAGATGAAAAATTGACATTTTTAGAATCTACGCAACGGTTTTATATAAAACTGTCAACTGAAATCATTCGAAAACTTAATTTTTCCGACGAGGTATTAAAGGCACTTAAAATAACTAATACTTCCTTTTTGAAATTTATTCAAGTCATTTCTAGTATTTACATGATTTTAATATACTCGTTTCCAGGTTTTCACATATTTTTCATTGCGTGAAAGAAGTTATTCAATGAATTTAGAAGCATATTTTAAATTTGTGAAAATGGTTCAATATTCGAACAAGACACATATTTTTTGGCGCTAAGTGAAAAAGATATAATGAGCAATTGCACTCGTATGTGTTTTTGTATCGAAATAGTCCCACAAAATCGACAATGGCAATAAGAACAGCTTTTATTTTAAATTTGTAACATAAACAAACAAATCCAGTCTAATTTTGTGAATTAGAATGCATTCTTTTTGTACCCAGAGCAATATTTTCTATCAAATGAACGTCACATGTCTAACTGAGGGAGCTCTCACAATGGATTAACAATAATTTAGACTTACAAGATGGATTTCAAACATTTGTTTTGTTAAAACCAAAATCCATACATCAATCTTCTAAGTCTTAAGTATTAAGTTTTTCCAATGTGAGAGCGCCCTTACTTGATGTGAATGTTGAATATTTGCGTAAGGGTTTTTTACAGTTTCTGTCAAGATAAAAATGTTGTGGTCGCAGCGTTGCCGTACTTTTTGTTGAGAGTTTTTTATGTCAATTCTTTTCGCATTTTACCACAAAAAGGCCTAATATTTTAATAATAGTCCTTATTGCTAACATGTAGCACTGTTTCTTAGTTTTTCTTCCTAATGGTGGATATTTAAAACTTGAATTGGTGGTACCAAAACTTTGAATAATTTTCTTCCAATAATTTTTCAAGCACAATTTCTAATTAAATTAATCTCGATAAAAAATTTTGACAGGCTATCTTAAATTTGAATTACCACAATTTGACAGTTTTACAAAAAGACGAAAACCCAAATATAAATTCAGAAACTTCATCCAGAGTGAGAATTGCCTACATATGAGAATAATAGCTGTATTGTATTTGGAATCTGAATCCGAATTCGAAGGTCAAAACCAGCCAAAACCAGCAAAACAGCAGGTTTTCTTATTCCAAAGAGGATATAGATAGTGCAATTGTTGTTGTAATTCCTTTTTCCTCGGCAAATAAAATACAGCTAAGATCTCAATAGTGAGACCATCAATGTGCTGGATAAACATAGGATGATGATTGCATGTGTGTGATGTCATATTTGTCACAAAATGTAATTAAGTTAAAATGCTTTTGCATTTAAGGTGGCCTTGAAAATTACGTTATATCAAAATCGAAAGCTTTTCAGCTTTTAAGATCGCTGAAAGCACCTAATTTGAGTCAAGTTTATCGGGGATTATTATTACTAAACAGGCATTGATGACAAATCATAAACTCATTAGAAAATCTGTCAAAAATTTCTTGATATTTATATTGCTACACCTTATTCGGACGTATCAGCCGGCCAATGAACGATAACGAAACTTTGATAATTGATACAATATTTTTTTTTATATATTTCTATTTAAAGCTGTTGTTTTGCTAGAGCTGAGACTGGTTTGCTATTTGCTCACTAAATTAAGATTATCAGATTCCTTGTTTAAGTGACACTGCAGTACCAGTTTATAATTGGATTGTAATAAAAACAACATTTTCCCATTACTTTTAAATGTTGATGAAAACCCCCCAATTTTTATTGTTGCAACTACATTAGTAAGTTGCAACACAATAATTAAAAAAAGTTCGTTTAACTTCTCAACTAAACGCAAGCGACTGTTGGTAGGACGAGACCTTTAGCGTTTAGTGAATTGAGTGATCGTTATAACCGATGGGGCAAAAGTAATGTCATAATGTGAATTGGCTGCCCCAGCACCAACTAAATCTCGCGATGGTGTCAGAATCGAGGACGTGGATTTAGCTACTTCAGATTCTGACTCATCCACAATTGTTGATGCATGTAGCGTCATCTCGGAGAAATCCGGATGCTCTTCCATTCGAAAGACATTAGATGGACTACAGATCCAGCAACAACGAGGCGGATTCATTAAATTGAACTCCCAGGAAAGAAGCCGATTTAAATATGCTTTACACATAGGCAAAGCTAGTGAAAGTGCTCTGGCGTTTGCCGCCAAAGCCGCCCCTTTCACTTCGCGCGAAGCCTAGCGCATCAACTCAAGTCAGTCCAGGGCAGGACCAACACCTGATGTCCCCACTTTAAGCCAAGTGGATATCGCTGTCAGGTTGGGTGTTGTCTCGAACGACTTGTCAACTAACTAACTCACAACTGAGTACTGGCTCTTTTTCAAGAAACGGATATAGACATCTCGATTGATATGACCGATAGTAGCGTGTTGCCACATGTTTCCGATTCTCAGATAGTGGTACTGCTGGGTGAATGCGCTCGAACTTCGAGAGGATTAGAGCTTGGAGTGGACTGAGCGTGACGCTAGTGGAAGAGGGATCATTCCCTAAGCCACACATTGTTCGTAGGTTCTTTCCTCATAGTCTGGAGCTCCACACAGAAAAGATTCTGGCAACAATCTGTGCCAAAAATGCCGAGTTGCATGCCAATTCATGGAAAATATTACAGAGGAAGAAGGAATGTGTGTTCCTCCACCTTATACTGGCGGTAGATGAGGCCTCCATGAAAAGGCTCAGCACCTGAAAATGTATTGTAAGCTACATGTTTGGTAGCTTATCCTTAAGAGTACTGACAAGGTTACAGCGCCTGGTCGACCTAGAGAGCTGAAATTGTATTGTGTAGCTATAATAGAGTTTAGGTTCAATAGGTTAAGTTTTTGTTCACTTTCGCGCACATAGACGCGAGCGATTCAGGTCGCTCTTTACATTTGTCTTTTGGATACGAAAAAAGGAACAAATGCTAATGTTGGCAAAATTTCATTTTAACCATTTGCTTGACATGAGCATGCGAAAGTCTACTATATTTGTTCCTAAACTATTGTGATTCTTAAGGTAAAGTTTTTCTGATGTTTTTCTCCACTTAATTCCAATACATAAGTCATAGTTTTTATATTCGCTGCGGGACTAAAAATTTCCTTGTGCTAATTGCAAGAAAGGCAAACCGGGATTTAAAGGGCTCTGCCCATCGTCCCTTGGAGCGACCTACGAAACTGACAGATCTAAGAAAAACACGCGTTCTTATGGAAAGTGTCCAATATATATCGTTTCCATGGGACTTTAATGGTTCAACCAAAATTGGATATAGGTCAGCATTTATGAAACCAGGATTGAGTTGGGCTTTTGTTGAATTCAGTATGAACTCAACGAAAAAATCTGGGTTGAGTATAGTTCAAAATTCAAAATGGCGGTTTTTATTAATTTGTAAATAGTCGTCGGATTTTGTATTAGTCAAAATTTCAACTCAGTTTCCACTTGATTGTTTGGAACATGTGACACCATTTTGCATTTCACGAAAATAATATTCAACCAATTTCAATTCAACCAGGTTCATGAAAGCAAAGCATGTTACGGAAAAGTTGACGAATTTTTGACAGTTATCTCACAGCAGTTTGAAGTTTATTTTTAAATTTTTTTTGGCAGCCTATTTATTTATGGTTTGATGGCGTTTTTTTCCTTTTAGAAATCTGCGCTCCAGCTCAGACTTTTTTCGGTTAGTTTTTTAGGGGAAACGAATAACTTAACAGCCAAAAACAACTCTGCGCCAGTATTTAAAGAAAAAAACCTTATGGGTCACCACCTCACCGATGCGTTAAACACGGAAACGGCAACGTCATCGAATATGTCGGCGAAACGGACGCGTTTGGGCTGGGCCAACTAGTTTCATATTTTGTTTTGTTTAATAGCATTAGGCATTAGCCCATAGCTCATGAAAGCCAAGCTTTGATTTTTTGCTTAAATTCATGTACATATTTGTATTTTGTTGGATGGTATTTGTAATTCAATGCGAATTGCGAATTACGAACCAAAATGTTTTTTTAAGAGAATTTCTTTCTTAAAAGCTCAGCAAACAAATAACGATCCCACAACATTCGGTGTGAATTACCGGTGGCTGGTCTGGGTAAAAAAAACCAGTTTTAGTTTAGTAGACAATATTTAAACAAGCTACACATTATTAACTGCCAAACAATGTGCGATTGTATTATTATGTAGGTAAGGTATAAGCAAGCATGGCAAACTTGCACACTAATTAATTGCCAAAATAACGAAATTTCACCATATCATCCAAAATTCTTTGGCGATCTTTTACACTCCGCATTTCAGTCGAATGACATTTGTAGCTGGGTACGGTTGAGGTTGTAGCGTTTTGAACTATAGAAGACCACGATTAGCTGTTTAATTAGTATTTTTTAACCGCTTAGTTTAGTAACTGATTTGTTTGTACGGATTTTGTTTCGAGATATTCTCAACTCGCTACCAAACATGCGCAATAGTTTCTGGTTAATTCTATTTTTGGCAAGTTTCGCAAATGCTCGAAACATTCAAAAATCGCTGGAGGTAACTTTGTCTGAGACGACTTCAACCGACGGAGACAACAAGAACAAAATGACTGATCAAGAGTAATTGTTGAATAATATCATTTAATTAATGCACAAATAAATGTCTACTTTAACTTATTTTGTCATTAGGCCACAAGCGATTGCTTCGCACAGACAAAAACGGCAAGAGCAGGAAGACAACTATGAAAACTTTGAAACATTACTCCAGAGTATAACGGATCCAGAAATTCAACTGAACGGCAAATCCTCCCACAAAAAGTCTAAGCAACAATTACCAGAAAATCGTGAAAATTCGATTGAAACTGATTCGCCGAATGCACCAACGCCAAGGAAATTTTCTTTCCGGCCATTGTTGCCTGAAAGTGATCCAGGAACACCCGAAGATGGATGTCAAATTTGTTGCGCTGACAATGAGCCAAGTCCTTGTCGGACATGTTGCGGCCACACTCCACTACTGAGTAGTAAGGCGCTGAAATCAGCTGCCGGATAATGTGAGCCGCGATTGATTGTGTTATGTGGAATGCATCCAACACAGTGCTGCCGTGATTTGAAATTGAAAGTACATACAACTTAGTATTAATATTAAATGTTCAATTAATTATGATTGCATCAATTATATTATTAATTTGACGAATATATTTTATGGATTCTTTTTTATTTATCTACATTAACTTCGCGTCGTCATGTGTATGTCTGTTGGTGGATGACTAGATGGCCAACTATAATGGGCTGCAGTGGGCTTATTCTCACGACAAAACCGAACGAAAAGCTTAGCTAGGGCCAACTATAATCGGCTGCAGTGGGCTTATTCTTACGACAAAACCGAACGAAAAGCATAGCTAATTTATAACATTATTTAATGTACCCATAACTAACTTTAGCAACTACTTGCATTTCAAACAATTTTTCTCAGTTGTCAAATTTCCGCACCGAATGTCTCACTTCACTGACGCCTTGCTTAATCAAACGTAAATTAACGAACATTTGACGAAACTGACCAAAAGCACATTTACTACGTTTCCAAGATTCGAGTTGATTCGAATTAATATCATGGCGGCGCTAACTCGTAGCGTTTCCATGAACTGATATTTGTTTATTTGATAGCTGCGTTGTTGTTGTTTGTTGAATGTCAGCAAAACCTAACTCAACCGTTCTAGTTTCGTGGAATTAATAAGAATTTAACGAAATTAGCTCGAATTTGCGTTTCCATGTATATAAAAGCGCATTAACACTAGGTTAACTCGGCCTTGGAAACTTAATAATTATGGTCACAGCATACGAGTTACATGTAATGAGTCGTTCACAACAGCTGTATTAATCAAACTCAAATCCATTATAGTTGGCCCTTGCTTATTCACAATGACATTCAGTTTATTTTTTATTCCACACTTCAAGCACACACGGGATAAACTATGCTGGGGGAAGAATGTGTATATATGAACTACTTTTAATTTTTTTGTATTTCTGTCAAAACCTCATGCGTGTGTATGTTTTCATCTTCGCTTTTCCAGTTCGGCATAGTGGGAAGATTTTATTCCGTTACAATCCGTGCTCCCTACTTCCCTCACCTAAGAACTCGATTATACCACGTTGGAATTCTTCCCGTGTGTATAGGCCCATTAACTTCACCTTCATTTTTTGCAGCTATCCAAATAGTTAAGATACATCCTTATTCAGTCAGTGCCACAAAAGGGCGAACCGTCTTCCCTTTTCTTGACCGACCTATAGCGCTAATTTTCTTATGCAATACCTTGAATGACGGAAAATCCTTATCGACCAGTGGTACGGTTTTCGATGGCAACTACTGGTAATCTAATGACATATCTTACCGATAAGTGGAACCGCAGTACTTTCACAAGTTGTGCGAAAGCAAAGCTGTTGCACAGAGTATGGCTGCCAGACTCTGGCATCTAGCCCTTTTGTCAAAAATTAGGGCATAAGAAATTGAAAAGACCCTGTTTATAGATCAATCCATCAGGTTAAAATCTAATATTCATCGCATAAACGCTGGTGTTCCACAAGGCTCTGTTTTGTCTCCAACACTTTTTCTCATTTTCATTATCTATATCCTGACAGCTACTTATATTAAAATATATTCTTTCCCTGGCCACAGCACTCTCAGCTTTTTATTTGACTGCGCACTTTCTACACACTAATTGAACTTGAACAACAACGTATGAGTATGTTACGCACAAGAAGTCCTCACCTGGACAGCATAACAAGGTGGGGATTACATCACATAATAGAGTACAATTTTACGCTTCCAAAACCCAACGCTGTCTTCTGTCTTTTAAGCTTAATTTAAAACCACAACCTTTATCTATGAATGGCACTTGCCAACCAAAAAATTCCGCAATTCTTGGTATGTACGTCAAACAATAAGCTTCGTTGGAATGACCATATATTAACTATGGCTAAAGATCCTGCAAAATGCTTGTGTTTCTCTATACAACACTGAAATAAGAACAAGAACATTGTACTGAAAGAAGACCATGCTGCAAAACAGATTTAAAAAAGGACAAGAACATATTTATTGTGCATCATGTATTGTGTATTGTAATGTTCGCTTACATAAAAAAAAAGTTGTTTATTTAATTAAGAATACAACAACCGTTTCCAAAAACGTTGCAAGAAGTGCTCACAAGACCATATTACATTTACTTGAGATTATTATATGACGTGTTTAGGCAAAATGATTTGAACATCCCTCCGATTGCATCCATATCGGACGCGTAATAATTCATCGGTGATGGATGATTCCTTAATGGGCTGTGGTGGTTGCAGTTTTGGCTGCGGAATTAGTGCCTTCGTCGTCCCAGTACTTGCAGTACCACTAAGAAGTCCATACGTACGTGTTGCCTGATTCTTGTTAGAGGAAATTGTATGCATACCAACTGTCAACCAGTCAACAGTGCGATGTTGTTCCTGCTGTTGGTCCGTTTGATCAGGCGATGATGTTAATGCTAATAAAGAAGCAGATGTTGGTGGTTCTGGTTCTAGTGTTGATGCGGCTGCTGTTAATATTTTCGCTGTTGTTGTCCACAACGGCAGTGGCGATGATATAGTTGTATGAATTGGTGATTTGGGATCATTGTCAGCAGCACCATCATCATCTGCTGTTGCATCATCATCATCATTATCACCATCATTATCTCCATCATCATTATCATTATAACCATCATTACCACCATCATTATTACCATTATCACCATCATCATCATCTGTTGCATCATCATCATTATCATTACCACCATCATTATCATTATCTGATGTTGCATCATCATCATTATCATTGTCACCATCATCTTCTGTTGCATCATCATTATCATCATCATCATTATAAGCATCATCATCATTATCATCGTCATCATCATTTGTACTATCATCCTCATTCGAAGCCTCCTCTGTCTGGGAATTTTCTTCGACAGCATACCTTTGATAAGAACGGCTGGTGCGGGGTGCGGTGCCCATATCCATACCAAAACACATATAAGGATCATTAGAAGGAGAAATCTGGGTGCAGGTGGAACAGAAACAAGTGTTGTTAATATAAAATGTTAAATTGAGGCTAGAAAATAGCAATAAAAGCCAGGCACACTGAGAGTAAATTTTTAATGCCACAGATTGAGACTTAAGGTACCTGCTATACAGAGCGAGAACTTTTTTTTCTATAAATCCTCACAAGAACCTCTGATGTAAAAACGTTGTATCATCAGTTGTGTAGTTTGCTTGTTACCATCGACAATTTGTCTCTTTTTTTAGGTCTGTAGTCTATGATGTCCGGTACCTGTTATACAAACTGACCCTAAACCCTTTTTTGTTCTAGCTCCTCACAAGAACCTCTGATGTAAAAACTATGTGTCAGCTGTCTAGTGCACTTGATATCGCCGCCAATTTGTCGCTTGTTTGTGGCCTGTAAGTCAATGATGTCTGGTATCTTCCATACAAACTGGCCACAAAAGAACCTTTTTGCTCTAACTCCTAACAAGAATGTGTGAAGTAAAAACTTTGTATCAGCTGTGTAGTTCCCCTGTTACCGCCGCTAATTTGTCACTTATTTGTGGCCTTTATCTCAATGATGTCTGTTACATCCCATACAATTTTTTATTCTAAGTTATTATATATATTTTTTATAATTAAATCCATTCTTTGCTCTGGGACACTCTTTTACCCACTTCTTTAGTTCATCTACATTTTTCCCCTTAGTTTATTTTGCGCTTAAATTGTGTGGCTTTGAAAGTTTACTCTCAACACGCCTACGAAATACATATTTATCTGTTTGTGGAAAAAACCGACTCTTGTCGTACAAAATATGACTCCAAATCTAACAATAACAGAACTTACAAGTGTCTCATTGTGTTGATCTCCTTCGTCGAAATTGTTTAACAAAGTGCTGGGAGATGTTTCAGAGATAGAATCGTTCGAGACCGCAATCTACAAATAACAAGAAGGTGCAATTTTATAGAGGTAGTAGTAGTAAAGATCCAATTACGTTAGCTTCGGTTTCCGTTTCTCCTCTCAGGTCACTAAATTCTAAAAAGTCTGTGTCTTCTCGCCCTTCCAGATCTCTATCGCTATCGATATCAGCCGAACTTCTTGTTTCTTTATCTCCTGAAAAAATTGCGTTGTTCAATTCCAATGCACTTGCAAATTACTTAAAGCTTACTTACCACCTTCAGCAGTTGTGGATGGCATTGCCTGCTTCGTCATTTCGCCTGTTGTTGTTGTAGCAGCACCAGCAGCGCCTGTCGATGATTGTGCATCTGTTCTGGTCGTTGAAATTAATATTGGATTTATTGTCGTTGTTCCGAATTCCGTCACTGTTTTGTCCAACCGATACACTGAGACCTGACCATTTGGAAACTCAACTACAAGCACTGTACTCCCATCTTTGGGATCATATAATTCGGCTTCTTCATTTGAACATTTGACGGCAACTATTGTAGCAATCGGCGGCGGCGGCGGCGACGCTGGCGGTGGCGTAAAACGTTCAATCGGACATAAATCTGCGGACGCATCTCCATTTAGAGTGGCGTCGGCTACTGGTGGCGACTTATTTTGTGTAAAACGTAGTATCTTTGTTTCAAGAGCAACAGTGTCCATTTGAAATTGTGTAGTGGTGATGTTTGGTACTGGTTTGGTTAACTTTGCTAGTTTTTCTAAATTTGCCAATTTCTCTAAATCCAGCATGGTTGTTATTTTAAATGCATATTCCTTATCTGTATGCAGTTTCGGATATGATTTGTATATTTTCTTGCTGGCTTCTTGCAAGTATAACGCCAACTTTGATTGAGGATCATTTTGGAATTTGACCACAATGCAATGGCGTCTGTGATTTCGGTCTTCATCGTAATTCATCAAAGACGACAGTGATGTCTCATTATGGTTGCCATTCCCATCATCATCATCACTATCATCAGAAATCTTCTTGGTAGTCGGAACCATAAAAATGAGATCTTCCAATGCGTTAAAGGAACATTTGTTTGGAGTTTTTGATCTTTCAAGTGTTGGCGAAGGTGTTCTTGGAACGTGGCCAACCGACATTGTGTCGTTCAAAGAACGTTTGCGTCGAACAGTGACTTTCTCTGCATTTGGTATGTCATAAATACTTGGTAGCAGTGGTTGTTGTTGTGTTTTACTAGCAATTTCACATTTCAATGAAATATTCTTTGCTATGCTATCCTTTGTACCATCTTGTGAAATAAATAGTTCATATGGAGATGGCGCCGATGTCGTGTTGTCGTCGTCATTGTCTTCGTCGTTCGTGAAAATCCCGAAAAACCCTCTTGGTACGGATGATAATGATGATGATGAGACGGCTGTTTCCTCATCTAGCATAGGACTCAACGGTAGTAATAGTGTGGGTTGTGCTGATGATAAAGTTTCTATCGGCATTTCAGCTTTACTGTGTTGGTGTTGTTCTTGTGCCGCTGCCTCTGCCACTGTTGCTGACGCCTTCTGTCCCCCCTGCTGCTGCCATATGTTAACAAACGTTTGAAACCCTTCAGTAGCATTTTGTAGTATTCCAACGGATAACATTTCATCTTCCGCAGATGATTTCAATTTCTCTTGGAGATCTATTGTCCCCATTGAAAAAGCATGATCATTTCCTCCGTCGTTGTCATCATTAACTGGTCCCCCGTTGTTGTCTTCCTCCTGCTCCTGTTCCAGCACCTCATCCTCCTCCACAAACACGTGCTTCTTTCGAAACCGTCGCCGCCGTTGCTTTACTATTATAGGTTTACCCCTTGTTGTCATTCTTTTCTTAGATTTATTTTTGGACATTACTTTTCGCTTCCTTTTTGTTGATCCAGCGACTGCAAGACTGGAATTACAGGTGGCACCGAGTTGGGGCTTGTCCGCGTATTTGTCATAGTCAATGTCCAAGTTTTGTAAACGTGAATTAGCTTCGGCCATACTCATTTCGATTAGATTGCGTTTCTTGTCGACGTTATTGAAAATGAAACGACAGCGTTTGCGTAAAATTTTCCAATCAAGTGACCACGATAAGCGCTTGTAGCGCGGTGAAAAAAGCACCGATATCAAATCACAAGTAGCTTTCGATGATAGGGCCATTTTGCCAATCTGGTCGACGAGCAATTGGTAGTCTGCACAGTCTTCGATGTATTCGTCAAACGACACTGTATCTTCGTCACCAACTGTTGAGCTAAGAAGTTGAAACTTAATGTTTAACAAATCGTCGCTAATCGCTACTGTTCCTGCTGTTGCTGTTGGACTAATTGTAGTGACGGATAATGATGGTTTTGTCCCAGTTGTCGTGCTATAGGTGGTACTTTGGCTCATGTTTGATGCCATTTCCCAGGCATCACTCGGATTAGTCATTATCGATTCAGATGATGGTGTTGGAGGTGCTGGTAGGGGTGTCGTTTGTGGTGGTGGTTTATTAATATCCATTTTGTCGTTGTCATTTGTGTTTGATACTTGCTTTTCATGCAATTTGGACAAACACTTGGCCTTATTATGACTGCCACATCGAAGCACCTTCTCGTAATATTCCCGGCATGGTATCAAAGAGAACGCAGTAAGCCAACACTCCCGTTCCACCATGTCATTCAATTTGAATACCTCAGCCAGTTGTTCATAATAGTTTGCAATGTTTGCCTCAAGCGTCAGCATGTAATCGGTTGCCACGCCTGTTTTATACCTGTACATTTCCAAGTTATTCAATTCGATTCCAATTATCTTCAGTAGAACGATCACTTTGGCACCAAACCACTTTATGTGTGTCTGCAGAAAGAAAGAAAGAAAGGATAAATAGCTAAATTCTAGAGTTATTGCTAACGTTGTACAAAGTCAAAGTCATTCTATTTCCCTGTCCCTAGATTCGAACTCAGATTCTAACTTAAATTGTGGCAATGATCTTGAAAAAATCGACTTACTCGTTTAAACAACTGCTCATTGGTATAGTAAAGCATGGGACTATTTGGAATTGTTTCAAATATCCATTCAGTGTTGTCGTTATCCTCATCGTCTTCGTCAAAAGCAATATTATTTGAATTATTCTCCGAGGATGTAGCGACAGCGTCGTCGACTTGACTGGTGTTATTGCTGCTGCTTGCTAGCATTTCTGTGCTAAAGCTTGATTTCTCTCCTGCCATCGCTGCATTGTACTGTTTGAAAATCTTATCAACCAGTATCCTTCGATTGCCTTTAATTCTTCCCTTTACAGTGTTGGTATTTTTCTTTATTGTGGTGTGTCTTCTTTTTGAACGGCTTGTACCACTGTTCGAAGCGTCTGGTGATTTTGAACTCAAACAACTTACGGGCTTAGAGTTCGCTACACATTCGGCTATAAGTTCCCATCGTTCACGCTCGTCGATGTACTTTTCCAAAAGGTATTTGAATTGCATCTGCTTTCGATTGAACTCCTCCAGTTCGGACGTATTGATTTCTAACAACTTATTCCCAATTAGATAGGTAAAGTATGCCTGACAAACACATCCAAACTCATTAACGAAACGTGTCTCAGGCATATAGCAAAGGAACATTTCAATGAAATCAGTGTAGCTGCGATTCAAAAGCTTGCACAGAATGACAATCAATTCGGCAGGGGTTCGTTTTTCGTTGTTTTTCAGATCAATAACTGATGTCTCACTGAAATCCAGAAAGTACTCTCGAATGTTGATCATCTGATATGGAGAAGGAGATTTTTATCATCATTCATCATTATTATCATTAGCAACATTCCAGACCTCTTTACGCATATATTGGAATGCGTAGCTAGCTCTGGAATGATGCTATAGTTACCATTAAATCAATTGCCAATCCAGTTTCATCGTCTGTTTCATAAACCGCCATCAGATACGTGTGACAAACGTATATCAAACACTTTTCATCTTCGACCGTTACCAAAGGCTGTGACAGCTCACCTTGATTGTTTTTGCTCCTCTCCGACAGGCTCTTTGCGTACATGTAATTCCATGCGGCAATCACACGCATTGCAAGCACCTTAACGGAGCACGCATAACCCATGTCGAAGAACTTCACCAGTCGAACTAGGCATAAGAAGATTCCTTCGCGTCTTAAATACTCAATGTCTAGCAAAAAAGGGTAAGGATATTATAATAAATAATTAGTAGAGACAGTAGTTGGTTAATTGATTACCGTCATTGTTGACTGGTTCTTCGTATTCTTCCAATAGCGGATGAAATATCTGATTTGGCACAACATTATCAAATCCAATGAATGGAGTCATTGGCACTGGAGTTGCTGATCCTGCTGTAGCTGCTGCTGAATATGGAATTCGCTTTCGCTGTAATTCCTCCGCGGCACGTAATATCAATCCCATGCGCATTTTTTCCTTCAAATATGCTAAGTTCCATGGCTGCAGTTTCAATGTGAACAAATACGACCAATCGAATATTGGCATTTGCTCTTTAGCCATGGCATATATACGTTCCATGAGCTCTAACAGAACTTTCTGATTGTCCAACGCGATAGTTGCCCATTCGTGGCTAAACCATAAGTCAAGCGAAAATCTCGACAACCACATTATGACAGTATTGACATTCTTCCTCTGATGAACAGCATGAACAGCAGCAGTACCTTCCAAATAATTGAGAACTTTGCGCCAACCATGTTGCAAGGCGGCTATTCGATCTTTAGCCATTGTTGTGTAACATTCAATGTCATTATCTTGCATCACAGTTAGGAATTTATTCTGCGAAAGAAACACAGAACAAGATTATTAGCGCAAAAAGTAAATAAAGAATACGTTCGGCATATAATAAATGACTACGAAAAAATAATTGAGTTTATTTTGTATATTTAGCCACCGTTATTGAACTTGATGCCGTTAGTGGAGGCAAACGCTACCATAAACAGGACCAAAACAATAAATGACCTCAAGTTTCGAGATAGCATGCGAAGAATTTTGGAATCAGATTCAAACAGTCGAAGCTTTTGGTCGTTTGCTACCATGGGTAATAGAAATTTCCCGCAAAAAATCTCTTCACCGGCCCCGATTTCGAGCCGATGTTATCCAGTTTTGCATCCCTAAACTCTGAGCATCCTGGTCTACGCCATCCTTCCAGCGGAGGCCTGCCCGGCCTCGCTGTCGTGTTCCATAAATCCGCAAAGGACTTTCCGAGCAGGATCATGTTCGCTCTTGCGAGCTAGGTGTCCTGCCCACCAAAGCCTACCGAGCTTAATTCTCTTCACGATGTCGACATTGCGGTAACGCTCGTAGATCTCATCATCTAGAGTCTCCGGAATCGTCCTTCCTTACATACGGGGCCAACAATTCTCCGTAAGACTTTTCTCTGGAACGAGGTTAAGAGGTCAGAATGCTTTTTGCTAAGCACCCAAGTCTCGGATCCATATGTAAGTACTGGTATGACCATTGTCTTATATATCAGAAGCTTGGATGTTATGGTTAAGTTCCTGGATTTGAAGAGTCTTGCCAGACTATAGTAGGCTTTTTTGGCTTTAAGCAACCGTGCGCGTATTTTTGGTTCTATGCTGTTATCGGCTGCTACAGTTGACCCGAGATAGTTTGAGGATTGCACTACTACAAATTCGCGCATCCACTATTTGAGTTGAAGGAACAATGTTGGATCTTCTACTCGCAGACGTGGCTACCATACTTTGTTTTGCTCTCATTTATGTGCAGCCAATTCAATCTGTATGAAAGCTTCGTGTACAGCTTATCGGTTTCTACCAACGATGACAATATCGTCTGCGTAAGCCAGTATCTGAATGGACTTATAGAGGATTGTTCCTCTCGCCGTTACGTCTCAGAGTCTCGGATCACTCTCTCCAACGCCAGGTTGAAGAGGACGCATGGGCCTACATAGTCGTGTCTGTTTATTTGGGATGCCGAATTCTCTCATGGCTTTATAAAGTTCTACTCTGGCGATGCTATCATAGGCGGCTTTAAAAACAATCGTTTCATTTCGAAGCAACGTAGATTTTCCATAAAACCATTTTCATGTAAAACCATTACATTTCAAATCCTCCTTTCATCTAAGAGTGACAAGAGTCTAAGAGCCGATGTGGAATCAATTGGTCCACGGCATGGTCAGGGTTTTTTGTAGTGTTTTCCCTGCCCTGACTCGAGTTGTTTTAGTTTCGGGAGAATTCCGGGAAAATATTTAGAAACCGGCTACAAAAGTGAGGAATGTGAGATATTATGTAAATAACATTCCTTAAATTCAATAACATTATGTTGTAAATAACATTCCACCATGTTGCCATGGCGCAATTCATTCAGTGAATTCTCCATTGGCAATAATTAAATTAATTAATTTGGAACTGATCGTGTGCCACAGGGTCGCTGAGCTCCTATATAAATTTCAATTATTTACTTAAAAAAGAGTATACTTTTAGGCGTTTATTTTGAATTCTTGGAAATGGTATTTGGTGTCGACGGCAATCTATGCATTGACCAACAAGTCACAACATTTTGTAATCCCAAATCTTGGTACAGATGATAATAATAATGATGATGATGAGGTGGCTGTGGACACTTTTTGCTCATCTAGGAAACGACTCCACGGTAGTAATAGTGTGGGTTGTCCTGATAATGCAACTTCTTTCGGCTTTTATGCTGTTTTTCTGTGCCGCCGCTGCCGTTGACGCAGCCGCCTTATGTCACCCCTGCTGATGTGCCGTTGCCATATGTTCGGACGCCCCTGGTTCGAATTTTTTTAGATTTACCCAATTTTGCTTTGCATATATGTGTATTTCTGATTAGAAAATTTATATAAAAAATTTGAATTTTTAATTCTCTACATTATTATGGTTGTTTTTTACACTTAAGACGTTCAATATCTATATCTGTCATTGCGCAACTGTACCCCACGTAAGGATGAATTTTTTATCATTGATTTGGACAGTGAATTGATCCAGGCAGCCTAAACAAACTCAGGTACAGGTACTCAGGAACACTACCATTTGCAGAAACCTGAATGGTCCAGGCCATTGAACCCCTTGCGTTCGTTGGAGTGACGTATGCAACTAACAGACGAAATACACGCGTTCTTATGAAAGTGTCCTATAGGCAAGACATGTGACTGTGACGGAAGCGACGCAAAAAGGTCATCAACTTTCAACTTTTCTCTCCGGCCAATACTTTGACAGTTCTCTCTTTCAATAGTTTGAAGTTTATTTTTAACTCTTTCGATTTGTAGCGCAAGGTAGTGTTAACTGTTAAGATTTCTGTCTCGTGGATTTGGTTTGACGTTCTATTTACAAACTGTACCCGGGAAACGGTTTGATTTTGCGTTTTATTTGCAAAGTTTTGTAACCAACAGTTTAAAATTGCTATTGCTTCGTTTACTTATTTATGCCTTTCAATTTGATTGAACTGTACCAGAAACCAATCTACGGGTAAGTTGTCCGAGTTACAGAGTTTTCGTGGTAAATGCTTTTCAAATAGAACGCTAAACCAAAACCAACCAAAATATCAAAAACAAACTAAGAAATTAGTCTGCTTGCTCTATTTTCGGCATCTTCCTGAGTAAACGAAACCTGTAGCAAAGTTTGCAAATAAACCCCGATATCAAACTCGAGACAGAAATCTGAAAACTATACTGCAAATCGAAAGAGGCATTAGAAAGATGGCGAAAAGAGAGAGCCAGCAGACAATTTCTCTGTTTGTTGTTCCTGTCAAATTTGATTTCAGTTTGGGGTTCTATTTGCAAAACATTCACGCTGTTACTTTGACAACTAGCCTGTGGGTAAAAATTTGGGTATGATTTGAGCCAATCGAAAGAGGCATTTGTTTTTGTTTGCCTGTACAACGTTTTCCTCCGTCTTTGCGTATTGCGTAATATACGGCAAAGTCAATGAATACTTCGACGCAACGGATTTTATGAACTGGCCCCTTTACCCGCAACCATAGAAAAACTTTGCAAATGTAACACAAATCAAACTATACCCCATGTGTAGTTTGCAAATCGAACGCCAAACTGATACCTCGAGAGGGAGAGAAATCTTAATACTACTCAAGATAAATAATTGAATAATTAACTAAAATTTAGTCAAACGAACTTTTTTTGGTCATTTCATTTTTTATACTTACTGCGGAATATCGTCCGAAGCCAATTTCGAAAGCATCACTCTTAAACAAACTGCGATCATAATCGCTAAAAGGACGAAGCAACTGCATCGTTAAAATGGCCAAATGGGTGACCAGAATCCAGAAGATCACATCAACAGGAGGCAGATTTTTGTCGCAAATGACTGTACGTTAACCTCTACCTCATGCAGAACGCAAAAACCAAGTTTGGAAGTTTGCATTTGCGTACTAATCCGTAGTAGTAGCTAGTAGGTGTGGTTAGGCTTGGTGTGGTGTAGCCGTGTAGTATGATTTTTGCGAATTCACATAATTTAATTTTAGTACTATGTCAAGAGCAGTGCTGCTGTTCAAAATTTTTGTAACGGAGTATATTACAAGTATATTAAAGTACACGATAAAAATATTTATAAAAAATTCAAATATAAAAACAACATAGGCAAGTTACTATATAAAAGCATTTAAAATACATTTTTTATTTAAAACATTTAGTATTGTGCGTAGTAGTCTGCAAATTGCAAACTCGCGTTGAGTTTTTTTTTTGTGATTTGTCAATGTTCACCCAGTTCTGAGCTATGTCTAAAGTTTCAAGTCTCTAGCTCAATGGGAAGTTCGTTTAAAATCAATTACAAAATTCCACCTGAACATACATATACAAAAGCGAGCTAATAAAAACGTTTTAAAAAACACGCATATATTTTAATCGATATTTTGCCATTTTTTGCAATTTCAAAAAATATATATTTTCATGCCTTTGTTGCTACGTTTCATTATGTCTACGCAAGTACGATTATGTACTTACAGCCGTATTCACACAAAACGACTACACTAGATAACACACACGTGTTATCCAGCACACAGAAACTGGTCTGGTCCGTTTGATATGTCAGCAAACCACAATTTATCACTTAAAGCACGGCAGGACTTCACCGAATTATGCAAAAAATTATAGTAATGTTTGATTTATGGATAATTTACACTATAGCCGTGCTGTAAAAAATGAGCGGTCCGACTATAGTTAAGTGAAGTTGTGGTTAGCCAGAAGAGATTGACACTACACGAATGTTATAGTTATTTTATAGTAACATGGGAAATGTTATCAATAGCATTATGGCAACATTGAAAAATATACTACTTCTCTCGTCTGTCTAACTACAATTTCAATTTAACGTTACGCTTGATTTACATTTGTGGCGTGCGAGAAAAAAAGAGCAGGTCGGCTGCAGGACTATAACCAACATGTATACTGTTTTTCGTGTCAAATATTTTGCCAATGGAACGAAAATCAAAATCAAATCGACCCGAAGTTTTCTTTGTATACGTCGTCATTTGGGAATATCTGTTCTTACCTTAACCTTATCAGTCGATATTTATTTTATTTGAATGCATAATTCTTCGGGAAATAAAATACTCTTATAACTAAATTGGCATACATACATACATACAAACAAAGCTGAAATGAATTAATAATGTATTTCGGCTTTATTTGTTTGGCTAAACTTATTTGACGCCATTAATAAATCAAACAAACTTTTTCAAAAAAAAGACTCCACAATCAAATAACTATAGTAAAACAAATAGGTACCCATTTGAAAAACAGTCTTCATGTGTTAATAGTTCTGTTTGGTGTAACACAGCCGCTGCAAAAGGACATTTCAAATTCTGTGAAATCAAGATAAAATGCTGGTGTTGCAGATAACACACCAAGCCTATTTTCTTGCTCGCTTTTCAAAAACTTGGTTTTTTGGAATACAGACTGATTTTACGTCAGAATACAAACAGCAGCTAAAAAGGAGCGGTGATCTCTGCAAATGTCAAAAAAGAAAATCACACCTCATGCGCTAGCTGCAAAAATTGCATCCGCTGTGATATCTACTCACACCAAACAGACATTAAAATAAAATACAAGGATATGAATTTTGAAGGGTAAAGAATATATAAAACATATGTAATTATGCGTTGAAAATATATCTTTATTCACTAGTCTTCACTACAATCCAAAAACGAATTAATGGCTTTTGATAGCTAAAATATAAAATGTACATACATATTAGAATTTCAACAACAACGTACTACACTAACTCGGACATCGATTCTCATTAGAACATCGACATAACTTATTGTCAACTAATTCTCTATTTGTCTACAACATAAATCTCAAACCACAATGACATTTGACGCAATTTGCAGAATTTGCGCATTCACTTTATGACATTCTACCTTTTTTCCCACCTTGTATATTATTATTATATTATTATTATATTTGGTGGGCTGAAAAGCCTTGTGCACTGCGACCTAGTGATCTATTGTGCATCCCAGATGTTTACCACTTGTATATTACAGCTTCTTTTCAATAGGTCTGTTCCCGTACTCAAAAATAGTTATAGTTACGAATTTTTACTCATAAGTGTTTTGACAGTTTCTACCAAGACAACAATAGCGTTCGAATAGTCTGAAGAGTACAACTATTCACTTCAATGAATTTGAGCTACTGAATTGAAGAGACTGGTCGATTGGTATCTTCAGATAAATGTCAATGTTACTCATCTGAAGTAAATACATGAGCAGAACATCTATTCACTTACTTCAGTTGCCCAATTTCGCCCAATTTTTAACGGAAGTAAAGAGTTGTAAATCGAACAGTCTCTTCACTTCTGTTAATTCAGATACAGCTACTAATTTAGTTAATTCAGTCCAATCTAACGCGGCTAACAATTTAGAGGTTTTATGCGTCTCCGTACTTTTTTGTGTGTTTGTGGTCTCTGAAAGATTTTATGTTAATTTTCCTTTTACTAATTTTAGTACAGTACGGGAACAGACCTAATATGTATGTCGTTTTAAAACTATACCATAATAATAAAAGTTTCAATTTAAAATTGTACTGCTACCAAAAATTTTTCTAAAAGCAATAATTAAGGTGGATTTTGAATCTGCTATACTCGTATAAATACTTCCGTTCATGTCGGAGTAAAAAATAGAAGAAAAAAAAACAGAGTACGGGGTAAACAAAATATTATGGTTAATTAACAAAAATAGAGAAGGCAGAACAACACACGGGTTTGAATTAAAAAACAGACCCAATGAGCAATGACACAAAATGTTTTGCTCATTCGAAATAGCATTGTAGAAGATAAGTAATGTGAGAAGAGAAAATAACACGAATATCACTCAACTCAATAATTTTTAATGCGTATGTTCTCCAAAAGACACAAAGCCAACGAAATAAAATGACAACACAAATATAGAAGTGTGTATTATATACCATCTACGCATACGAAACTCTACTCTCCGCTCACATTTTTCGAACCGAAATCCTATGCAGGAAGCGGATTTTGATACCCTCGGCATTGAACCCATATTGTTAAAATTGATATCTTCTTATATGAAAAACCGTCT
This sequence comes from Nephrocerus scutellatus, assembly GCA_947095585.1. Lineage (NCBI taxonomy): Eukaryota > Metazoa > Arthropoda > Insecta > Diptera > Pipunculidae > Nephrocerus > Nephrocerus scutellatus. The sequence continues at coordinate 125,023,294 of OX352761.1, read as the reverse complement.
ATGTAGCATTCGCTTCAGGTCAGTCCTATCGACCACATTTTTGGCAACCTCTGGTGTCCCACAAGGCAGCAATTTAGGCCCCCTTCTATTCATCCTAACTATAAATGATGACCCTCAACGGACAACCCACCCCCTACAGATGCCATACCAAAACTATTCATCAAAGCAACCGTGGATATCGGAAGGCCTCACCCTCCAAAAAGACCCGATCGCCCAACCCCGATCGCCCAACTCCATTCTATTCAGAGCACTATTCATCACGGCGATCTCTATAAGTTCGATACTAATATCGGCTGCCACCCCACCCACACCAATAAAACGTGTTACCCGCACACTCATTTGATTCCAGAGTGTAAGTAATATGTATACCAAGTTTGGTTGAAATTGGTCAAGGCGTTCCAATGTTAGTTAGGGACAAACATACAAACAAACAAATAAATTCTCTATCTATACTACTCGTATTATATAAAGAGGTAAGATTGAACTTTCATTTGAATACGCTAATCTTGGAAACTACATTTGCCCAACGGAAAACCTTCTACCTTGCGATTGATAACTAATAAGCGCGTTGCTTTGCTTAGCTGGTGAACTGTGTTTTTTTAAAAAAAGGATTCTCAGCAAATGATAAATACACCCAACAAGCACTTGTCACATGGCTGTCATTGTTTGTGCATATAACATATAAACAATAGTACACACTGAAATGGAAGAAACAATGGTGGACTTGAATGTATGAAAATCATACTGAAAAGAGGTCTTTGTCTCAGAAAATCCGACGTTCATACCAAAAATGCCAGTTCACTGAATCACATTTCATGGTCTTATAGGCAACATCAACATCAGCCAATTATATTGCTTCAGTTCCATAGAAAGCAAAGAAATCAAATGATATCCACGTTGTCAAATACAGAAACTTTTTAATTAAATACAAAAGTCGACAGCCCGAAAACTGGACATAGACGTCAACGCTGCACAGCCAGTCACGTCATAGAAAACAGCAAAGTCAAAGATAAACTTTCTTCGCATTTGCCCTAACATCTTACGTCATGTCGTCAGGTTGCTGTTTTTCCCTTCCAACTTAGGATTTCGATTTGTGTCCGCAGCTAAATGAGCGCACGCAAAAGAGCACAAGAACAACAACAAACACGCCACAGCCAGTTCCAGTTACATTTGAGATATAAGATTTCCACCCGGTTGTTGGTTCTGTTTACCAGTTTTGCAAATGTAAAGTTATACTCCGCTGTAAAGTTTTGTCCCACGCGCCATCGTCGGTGGTGCATCAATTGTCAGATCTGATGATGATGTTGATGTTGATATGAGCTGTGGAACGACGACAATAGCAATGAATAGTCGAGGATTTCCCAATTGTCATGTCATTAGCCAGAAATGCACTTTTCAAAAGTTAGTTTTGGTAGCACGGAGAGTGGCGAACTGAAAGTTTATACAGGCATGCGCATTGGCCACAGTGTATCAATAGCAACGTTATAACTTTGATTGAACGCTACAACAAAAGGTCTTGTGGGTAAATCGTGCATGCTTTAATGTCCTTTCAAACAAGCACTCAAGTTTGTTTCTTTGATTGCGCGATCGTAAATCACGTCCATCGAAAACTTTCATACTGATGCACAACTCATTGGAACTCATTAGTTTGAGGGTCTTCGATGTAGAAGCAAGCCTTGCATATGAATGTGACCCAAATCAGAATCGTCAGTTGCGTCCGATTGGTAGTCAAACAGCGGGATAACTTTTAGGAACTTTTACAAGTATTGCGCCAGGTGAATTCTTTTTAGCTTAAGTGCCACTTCCTTTTTATTTTTTAGTAAATCTTGAGCTCCGACAAAAGTTTGCATTTGGAGTTTTCTACATCAAGATAGACAACGACAATATAGCACTCAGACATTTGATAATACATCAAGCGCGGAAAGCGCATTGACAACGCCTAACATAGAGTTCTGCAATGTCAATGGTCTTGTTTTTGGAGGCACTTTGTTTCAACAGATAACCAGATCGATCCAGCCAGTGCTTTGGAAATGATCTTTTGAATGTGTGAAAAGGCACGGGTCTGACATCGAAATGTCACGTTATAACCAGCTTATCTTGACTCTTGAGTTATATTTGTGGCGACACCACTTATCTCATTTTCGGGCTTTGGAATCATTGGCACTTTAAGTTTAGTTTGCGGCTTAAACCGCAGAGCGCTGCTTACAAGTTAGCATGCAAAAATTGACACCAAGCGTGTAAAAACCGCATTATATTTCTTGTTGTAGGGTATAATGCAAATCCTTGGAAGAAAACCCCGGGCAATAATAAGTTTCCTGAATTATTAGCGCACTTCCGTTATGACTTATGACGGACGACATTTTAACATAGTTCTTCTCTCTGTTCTCTGTCTCGAAGGCCGATGGCAGGCAACTGAAGAGACGAAGACATAGACTCTGTATGGAAAGACATGGCGAACGATAGCGAGGTGCGGAATGTGTGGCACATCTTTTTTTTCTGAGAGCAGTTTTTTTTATCATATTCCGAAATTATGTCCACTTGAATATGTTTTTTCTCAACATTGCCCTGTTGCCTGATTTAAGCACTTTTTATGACATTATTTGCTCAAGGAAAAGTATCCCATTTCGTTGTTAAATTTCTACTTTCTGACTATATATATATATATATGTATTCAACAAATTCCAGAATCTTCCTCTTCCGCTATCGCATATCCAACAGATTGTGCATGAAAAAATTAATTCAGTTCAACGTTTTTTCAAAGTTTTTCATTCCTTCTTTGGTTCACTTTAGTGTGCCTCCTTTTTTTTGCTCTCATGTCTTTTCTGCCGCTTTGAATTCGTGAAGAGACTTAAAAACTTTTCAGCACGGAATTATCCTTTTGATTTATTTTTGTGCTGCAACACACAAAGGAAGGAAGATGACCAAATTTGATATTCGCGCATCTTGGACATGGACGAAGCTAGTGGAGCTAGCAGGCCCAGCTGAAGTGAATTCAAACTTACAGTGCAGCATTTGATGTAAGGATACTGTATAGGCGAATAAGTCATTCGTCCCGCTCCCTGAAGCGCCTTTGGACAATGCAGGCGAATACCAAGCTAAGCTGATTGCATCTTCTTCTTCTGGGTAATAGTGAGAAAAAAATTGGGTTACTTGGGTAAAAGTTTAGACTGCTTGTTGCAGTCTGATAGGAAGGATTATGCAACTGATATGGAGTTTAGTTGAGTCCTGCGAGGAAATCTTAAGAAATGCAAAGTTCATTTGAGAAGAGCTGATAAAAACTGGAATTTTTTTCGCCTTGGTATATTGGATGTTTTGCGAAGAGGAGGTTGTAGGAAAGAATAAAAATATGTGCCAAAGTTGCCAATCTTTTAACCTAACATCGTCTTGTCCAACGCGTTCCACTGCACTAAATGCATGGAGAGTAGGTTCAGGGTTCATTAGTACTGCGGACTCCACCTAAGTCAGTAGTCGTAGGGATCGGAACAACTAGTTCGATGACGAATGTTAAAAAGAGCTAGCGACTAAACGAAAGAATGTTGTGTACCGAGCAATCCAAAAATCTCATAGAACGCGGGCACGCGAAGAAGAATATAAAGAGCTATAAAGATATGAAAAGATATGAAAAAACAGTTCACCGGCGTAAGCAGCCTGGGAGAAGAATCTAGTCCGTGAACTAAAACAGTACATAGAGCGATTACTGCACCAGGCACAGAAGTTATACCAAAGAATCCACGGTATGACGCAATATACACCGCGTTGCACATGCTGCAAAGACAAAAAGAGGGTAATCTAACCGTCGATCTCAAAGGAATCTTAAAGCGATGGGAAGATCACTTTTATAAGTTCCTGAATTGCCAGCTAACGGAGAAATTGGAGGATACACCAATGAACGAAGACCATACTATGCTGCCGCCACCAAGCATAGACAGAGCGATAAATCGGCTGAAAAATAATAAGGCCCCGCGATCAGATGGGATCCCAGCGGAGATTATAAAAATAGGAGTTCCCACATTACACCAAGCAATTCATGAAATAATAGTGCAAGTATCGGGAGGAAGAAGCGATGCCAGAAGACTGGTGAAGAGGCATCCTGTGCCCAATACATAAGAAGGGAAATATTACAAAATGCAGCAATTATCGTCGCATAACTTTGTTGAGTACAGCGTATAAGATTTTCTCCTCTATCCTTCAAGACAGGATAGCCCCATACGCTAAAGTCATCATTGGCCCATACCAGTGTGGCTTCATCCCAGGCAAATGTATAGACTTTCAAAACTCACTACACCATCTCTTTATAGACTTTAAAGCCGCCTATGATAGCAAAGCCAGAGTAGAACTTTATAAAGCCATGAGATAAATCGGCATCTCAAATAAACAGACATGACTATGTATAGGTTGTACATGACCAATGTTATAAGCCAAGTAAAAATATACGAATCAAACAATCCTCTATAAGTCCATTTAGATACTAGCTTAATCAGACGAAATTGACATCGTTAGTAGAAACCCAAGAACCGTATAGGAAGTTTTCATCCAGATCGATCGGGTGGCAAAAAATCTGGGGATGCACATTAATGAAAGCAGAACAAAGTACATGGTAGCCACGCCTGCGAGCAGAAGATCCAACATTGATCCCTCAATTAAAATAGTGGAGCGCGAATTTGAAGTAGTAGTGTTTAACTATCTCGGTTCAACTGTAGCAGCCGATAACAGTATGAAGCCATAAATGCGATCACGGTTGCTTAAAGCTAACAAAGCCTACTTTGCTCCGTCAAGACTCTTCAAATCTAAGAATTTCACCATAATATCCCAGTTGGTGGTGTATCGGCTTAAAATCGGGACCGGCGGAGAGGTTTTTTGAGGGAGGCCAGGATTAGACCTCGGTTGTAGAGCCAAAGACAAGACTTATCTAGTGCTGGCATCCCTGTAAAACTAGTTTGACACTGAACTTTCTCACTGTTCCGTCAAGGTCGGAAACAACCTGACTGAGTGCTTCATTATTAAAAAATGATTAAGGGTTAAAAGGGTTTAATCTTAGAGCTTAGAACGAGTAAAAAATCGTACGCTTTTTGCGAAATTATACAGGGTGTTTCAAAGTGACTCTGATCTTAATAATAGTGTTTGGCGCAAAAGACCGTTATGGTCCAAGGCCTAGCTTATCGCGATCATTCGTGCTGTGAGTGTTATATTTTTGCACACAAATGGAAAGGACCTACAATTTAATACACAATATCCGAAATTGAAAAGCTTTCTGTGACAGTTATTACTCTCGGACGTTTATCAGACATTCGGTAGATGTGGGAAGGACAAAAAAAATGTTTGGTGATTTTGTGGATGTCGAACTTCGAACCTCACGTTTAGAAGTCCAACGCAGTAACAACTACAGCCAACTCGCCAATGACAATGACTTTAGTACGAGTAAAAAATCGTATGGAAAATGGGGGAATAATTTTACCCCTGCGGCGGTGTTAGGCTTTGTAGAAAGAAAGAAAATTTGCATGACGTCAAAATCACAATTTTTTTTGAGAATTAAAATTTTGAAGTCTTAAAGAAAAAGAAACAATTAAAGAATAAAAATTCTAGCATAACGAAATATAGACCAATTGGTATTCTCACTATTCAGCAAAAAAACTATTTGGCAAAAGTCCTAGAACAAACTATCATGTTTCAAATCCATAGATCCATATCTCCATAGATACAAACTAATCAAGATTTAGACTGAAGAGAAGCTGTAAAATGGTGTTTTTATATATTGTTGATGAAGCGCAGAAGTCTTTAGATAAAAATCACCCCACTTTTCTAATTCTTCTAGATTTTTCGAAAGCGTTTGTCACCGCGAATCACTAATAAGAGAGAAAATGTATCCAAATAGCAAATATTTAAAGAGAAAAGAAGTCGTTGCTATTACCAGCAGGCAGAATTTTCTATTAGTAAATTAATAGACAAAATTCGAAAGTATTTATTTAATTTTATTAATATTTTCCACAAGCTGGATAAACTCTTTGAGTTAACTCACTTGCACGTATAACCCGAAGACAAAGTTTATGATGTAATTATATGGTTTGACCAATGGGAAGGTTAATCTGAAATTATAAAGCAATTCAGTTGTAAATTCGTTTGAATAGCAGTACAGATACTTAATTGAATTTCAGCTACATAACTTTGTATAATTGGGTTAAAATTATTTACTTAAACGGAAATACAGGAACTAAAAAAAATACATCAGCCCTAAGGAAATATTTAGTTTTCATTCATTCTGTGACTAATTGCGAAAATTCAATTTAACTCAACATAGAGAAGTCAGCCGGAGGATAAGAACCACAGTATACCTATGAGCAAATAAATTTTGTAAAACTTTCAAAACTTAATGCCCCTCTTTAGATGTAAGATAAAAAAGGATTGCATTTAATTAAATCCCTCAACAGGTTAAAATCCTTACTCTGCTTTAAAAACGAGAAATACAATCAATGACCGGCGTTGAATAATAAATCCATAAAGCTCAGCATCCATTGAAGTAGATCAATAAAAGGATATTCGATAAATGGCGATGATGTTGAATTTCAGATAAAAGCCTATTGAAGGAACATTTGATATAGGGTGCACGATACACTCACAAATCTGTGTGTTATCTTGAAAGAAAAAATAATCAGACGAAAATCGGACTCGTTGTTGTATCACAGCCAAGACCCAAGGCCAGTTGTTATACTTCTTGTCTGGAAAAGGAAAACCCTTCTCAGCACACTGAGTGCTGTGCGATGCAATACCAAAAACCACCGACAACTGACTCCATAAATCTGTTCACTTCTTTTGCTGGAGTGATTTAGTGTCAAGAACCTGGGGAAAGACGCCTTTTAAACTAAAGAAGAAACCTTCAGGACATCACGTACGTGTAGAGGCAAACAATGAACCAACCAGACACACACACACACAGCCTGCTGCTTTGGGATCATTATGTTCTGACTCCTGAACCGTTGCCAATTTCTCGCCACACACATCTCTCGCAGTTTATGGCAAGGATAATGTTCCATTTTTAACAGTAGTGTACAACTCTTTGGCGTAAACTAACTCGTACGAGTTAGTTTTGGCTTGTTGAATTAGTGAAGCAACAGAGTAACAACACTGGGAACTGCAACCAGCAGAGTCAGCTCTACATACATGCACTACTGCTAATATCGCAAGCATTGTCGTTATAAGTTGAAAACCACCCCACCATCACCACACCGCTGGCAACCACTGGCTCACTTCCGGTCGCGGATATGGCAGCGTTTGCCATGAGCGTCTATAGGAAGCACTCGTATGTCGTACATATATAGTATACACAGTGTCCGCTTTCATTGCATATTGTGTGCACGCGTTTGACTGGAAAATCTCATATAAATGACGGTCACAGCTCGCAGGATACAATATAACACCAACACTATCAATAACAACAAAAATTCAGAAAAATAAATCGAAACAAATCATTTTACCCGATTGTGAATAGCTGCGAGGCAAAAAGTTGCAATGTGTTTTTCCACACTCTGATGGACAGAGGTAATTCAATTAGGATGTTGAGATTGTCTCCATAAATCTGTGAAGTTGTTAAGAGTGCAAGACGTATTGTCGGAGTTTTCAAAAAACCAACGTTATTTCGGGGTTTGATGTAAGAACATTTGCTTTGGAGCTATTCTGATGGACAATGCAACAATTATCGTTATACAAATATAGAAAGCTTTGCATCTTCTAATGAGGATAATTGAATGTATAAAAAATATAATGACATCTGGACATAAAGAATTAAATACAAAGAGATAGTCAATAACATACGATGCTTTTCATCTCTAGACGGGACTAATGAAAAAACTTATTTTGGGCGCAGTAGTGTAGCGATTTAACCCGTGAATATAAGTATATACTATAGATTCTTGATTATATGAACTCCCGAACATTAGTACAGTGGATTCTTGATTACATGAACTATTTCTCGAATATATCAACCTTCCCATTTTGTACACTGTAATTTTTCGGATGAAAAAATTTTAGGCAATTTACGGAGTGAAGAATACAGTAGTTATCGTTAGAGGCAGAGTTTTTTTATTTAAACACTTTGTTTAACATGTATTCACTGAAAGTTAGTTTAAAAATAGTTTCAGTTATTCTTATTTTGCACTTGATGATGATGATCTATTGGATCTATTGCGCATCCTCCTGACTTATGCTATGGGAACAGTTCATGCCCGTCCCTACAGCCCCCATCCATTGCTCTTAGGAACCTATGATACGGAGAAGGTTCAGTGATTGTCGCACAGACGGCGAGATTGCGTTGGTTCCCATATGGTCTCCTTTCTATTGGATCATTTCTCCGCATTTTTTGTGAACTTGCCACTTGCGTCTCATCCGCTTCTCCACAAAGTCTGTAGATGCCAGCCACTATTATATTATAAGTTTCTTTAGGTACCCTTTAGTCTAAAGTGACCTGTTAGGAACCCCGTAATGATTCTTACATTACTTCTGCTTAGTCACAATATCGACTGAGACCTTTTTGGTTATAGTTCCGCAACATTTGTTTCGCTTTTCGTAAGCTTGGAAGATTTTCCCATCTAACGGAAGCGGTTGCCTTAGCTATTCTGCATATCTGTTCCCGTATTGTGCAGTAACATATACCACAGAATAGTTCTGGCCCTACTAGCGAAGTTTGTGACCCTTTATTTGCGAGTCTATCCGCTGCTATACCACAGAATAGTTCTGGCCCTACTAGCGAAGCTTCTGACCCTTTATTTGCGACCTTATCCGCTTATTCGGTGCCTTCTATGGCAGTATGTCCCGGAATCCAGTACAAACATACCTGATTGACTTCGCCAAGTCTGTTTAGCTTCGCCCTACACTTCTCCACCAGTTTTGACGTGATGTTGAATGCTACCAGTGCCCTTAGAGCAGATTAGCTGTCTATCATGATAGCTTTTCCTGCCGTATGTAGTTCCTTTCCAGATTAAAGTGAGCACATCATTTTTCAATGGTTTGTATTCTGCTAGAATATGCTGAGGTACTCCCTAATTGCTTCAAATTACTTGGTTCGTGGCCCACTCTTGAACCAATGACGTTTGCTTTCTTTGATCAACTTTATGGCTTTTTGAATTCAAGCTTTTGCACCATGTTATCGCACGGCATGCTCGCCAAAGGAATCTGCTTGAGAAGGGAATCCGCTATTCCTTTGGCCCTGCCCTCCGTTGAGTAGCCTACCTTGCTCAAACGTAACTTAGTTTCCATGAATTTTCTCTCTACCACTATGTATAGTGGAATTGCCTTTATACCCGCTGTGGGGCGGTTCTCATGGTCACCGTAATTAAAATACAGGCTAGCCTCTGTACTTTTTCCAATTATAGTAGCAAAATACACTTTTTGTGTATTGGCAAATTCGCCCATGCGTGCTAATGCTGGCCCATGTATATTATAATTCATGCTGAAGGTTTTGTGTTCACTCAGCAATTGCCAATGGCAATGAAAGCGAGCCGAAAGAAATATTGTGGGCAGCAGATGTTTCTATTTTAATCCATAGATTGAAGGACTGATAATCAACTCGTATAAGAAAATTAATATCACAAAGAAAGGATAATTAAAAATACGTAAATAGATAATATGAAGAAATACGACTTTATTAAATTACTAATGGCTTTCCTGAAAATTTTTAAACGTTTACTTTTTGAGCTGCTTCCATTCAAACTTCATTTTCGGAGGCTGTCATCCGAAAGTATCCATCAGAAAAGTATTTAGCCCAAACGAAGTGCAAAGCCAGTAGTATGAGGCGCGAAGAAGAAATTAAAGCTAAACATTCCACCCATGTACCGTTGGCACAAAATAATTGAAAATCCGCAACTTTTCGTTCCAGTTCATCGTTTCGTTGGGCGACATTTTATTCAATCCTTTTCGGTGAGAAAATTGTCCAATACCGCATCATTGCCCACAAAGTTATTTTCAACAATTGGCTGCAGGAGAGAATATTGGAAGAAAGGCGCAACGAGAACCACCAGCAACAATCACAAATGGACTCTTTTATTGTTTTGTGTGTATTTGTTATGGAATCAGTGGCACTATAGCCGCGGCAACAGAAAACTGAAACTGCTGTAGCATTTATCAAACTGTCGTGATTAAGGTGTTGGGTGGTTGGTTTCATGGCAAAAGTGTTGGCGTAAAGTTTATCCTTTTGACCAAATAGAAAACAATTAGCAACAAAAACACAGCACAATACACAACAAAAGCAACAACAAAAAATGAACGAAAGAAAAAACGAAAGAAATTGAAACAACAAAATAAAGTGCAAAATGCCACTAAAAAAACCAAACAATCGTACATTTAAGCGCCAAATTGAAAAATGAACAATAACAACAACAACAACAAAAAGTAGAAACTTCTAACTAATATACCCGGCGACCAACAAGGCGAAGGGCGCTACTGCTGTACACCAAACACAGCATCAGTAACAATAAATAGGAAATCAGCGATAAATCGGCTCTGCAAATAGATCTTAAGGTAAAGAAAGCTGAAAGTGGCTGTTCATAATATTCCTTAACACAATGATAACGATAATAAGTATGAAAATATAAAGAGTGTTTTTTCAAACTAAGTATCTGCTAATTATGTTAATATCAAGGTTTGTTTTTCCAAAGAAGTCTAACAAACTATCATGGAAAGGTCTACAGCTACACCGGAGAATGTTTACAACTTGTGGAAATTCATTACCAAAACCGGTGCTAAATTGTTTAGAATCGAAGAGCACTTCGTGAATTTTATGGTCCAAGGGCTTATGCTATTATCGTTGCTTTAAGACACCTAGACCAATTATGGTCCGACTTTCCCTGGACAGACACCCTGGATCTTCTCACAAATACACACTTCCCCACCAGCAGTTATCAATGCGCAAATAATTTGGAGAGGTTGCATGCTGAGTGTCCGGTCTCTCGTGATGTAGTGGATAACATCAGAACCCGGGAAAAGGTTTCTTGGGCTTTGAGAAGCTTTTCGGCCTATAAGTCTCCTGGCCTGGATGGCATACAACAGATTATGCTACGCAAGTCACTGGAACTGTCGACTTCATGGCTAATGAAGTTTTTCAGAAGCTGTCTCCTACTCAATTATGTCCGCCGAAGCTGGAGAGGAGTTCGGTTGGTTTTCAAACTCAAAGCAGGCAGAAGAGGTCATTGATTTAAGGCCTCTAAGTCTCTCATCGTTTTTTAAAGGCTCTGGAGCAAATTCTAGATCATCATATCAGGCAACAATTTGAAGTCACACAAGCATCGATATCTCAACACGCATATCTCTAGGGCAGGTCTACGGAAACCGCCCTCCATGAGAAAGTGCGAACGATTGTGCAAACGATTAACTGCAATCAGTTCACGCTAGCCACCTTTTTAAATATAGAAGAGGCCTTCATCAATGTTCACATTGAGGCCAGGAAGCTCTGACTCAATCCGGAGTGGACTAATTGTTGTTGATTTATCAGCTATCAGTTCACGTTCAAATTGTGGCTATTAAGGAAGCTCTGACTCAGTCAGGAGTGGAATGCTTCCTTACGCAATGGATCATATCCATGTTCGGTAGCAGGATTATACTGTAACATTACTAAACGAATCGACAGAGGCACCTCCCAAGGAGGGGTCATCTCTCCCTTACTGTGGCTGTTGGTAATTAACAATATGCTACTAAAACTTGAAGAGGATAGGACGAAGGTAGTTGCGTACGCAGATGACATGGTATCAGGCCAGTACGTTTCCGTGATCAGTGAAGTCATGGAAAGGGCCCTGGGTAAAGTCAACTCCTGGGCAACAAGCAGTGGCCTTGGTGTCAACCCTGGGAAGACTGAAATGGTATCGTTCACCCTTCATATGGGTTATTCTTAAAAAAGATGCGATAATACATCTGCTTCTTCTTTAGATCAAACTTAGCGATACCTTGATCTCATTCCAACAATAGCGATGATTATTAGGTGGCCAATATTTATTTATCTTACCCTACGTTAATATACGAGTAAGTCTAGAAGTTATATCTCAACCAGAGGCGCATATGTATGGTAAAGCGACAAAACTTTCCTAAATCTAAAACAACTAAAAAGCGAGAGAGAACAAAAAATTCGCTACACGGATATCTACCGCAGGACATTTATTTTCCAATGGTATACTGTTATATTTACTCGTACATAGTCGATGATAAGCCGCATGGATCCGGCGATTTCACAAGCTAAAATAAAGCGCAGTCAGAAGGCAGGCATCGACATCGGCCAAAACAATGTTGAAAACGCGAACTACGACAACGACACCAGCGGACGAAAACATTTGTTTCAATAAATGCAACTTTGTCGGCCGAATGAATATTTAAAGCGTTCCCTACACTACGGCTTCGTATGTACGAGTATACTGGTTTAGAACACTGCAGATGTGCGGACACCTGGTGTAGTGATTAGTTAGTCGGAGCCAAGCAAGCTTACCGGAAAGAAAAACACAAAATACCATTGGAGTCTTGAAATAAAAATAAAATGTGGATGAGAAAAAAAACATCTGCAACACAAAAGGAATAGAAACACATTGTGCTGTGAAAGGGATTTCCATCATTATCACCAAAGCCATCATCGTATCACTAACGCCAACACCAAAGCTTAGCAAGTTTGAATCACAAAATAATGTGTGGAAAAATCGAAAAATAGCCCAAAACTCAAGAATAGGAATCGATATGCTAATTGCCTTTTTCACTAGTGGTTAGTTAGTTGGATTTCTAAGCAGGAGGTTCGAATCCTATTTACACCAAAAGCATATTTTACGGTCCTACTTCTCAACTCGCCTTTCGGATTAGGCAAAAAATTGTAGGTCACTTCCATTTGTATGCAAAAGAACAACAGGCACAACACGAATGATCGCGAGAAGCAAGGCCTTGGACCGCAATGGTGTCCCATGTCACTCGTTCACTTAAACTTTGAAATATCATCAGTATAGTAATTGAAGTACATATAGTGATTCGCAAAATTTTGACAATCAAACTTTTAACAGAGACATATACCACAATTGCAGCAGCCCCTTCAGTGGATTTCAAAATTTTACAAAATGGAGAAATATCTCCGTTGTAAGACACTTGACATTAAATTAAATATTACAAAATACAAGCCCGTTTATTCGTGTAACGGAAGGCTTTGACTTTTAATTGTAAATATATAAGTCCTTTATCCTGTCATTCATATGCAAGAGATATTGAAATTTTCAGCATTTTATTTTGTAATTTTTGTCTTTTAACTGATATTGTTACGAAAAGTAGTTAGTAGTAGATGTCGACATGGGGGGATAAATGGAACAGGGCATTTTCCCCGATTAATGGAACACGAAACAGCCACTATATTAAAATTAAGAAATTTCATATTTTTAGACAATCGAATATGCCAAATATGTAGTCAAACCTGTTTGTCTGTCTATGGACTTAAAACTGGTATATAAGGAGCTTGCCAGAGTGATTTAGCGCACTCTAGATTGTTCGAATGGAAAAACATAAGAGAACATTAGAACATTTGCGAAGCTTTTGATTTACTATAAATCTGCGGCGTTTTGGAATTTAACCAGTCATGTTTAAAAAAGTTCTTGCAGAAAGATAGAGCTACAACCTAAGTGAATAGTAGTGAAATACAAGTGTTGTTGTATTGTTGTAATAAGTGTTTTTGTGTGCGTAGAAAGTAATCACCAGTGTAATTTGTAAACATTTGTTATTCTTTTACTTTTTATTAATAAAAGTTGTAGTTTGTAAATTAATAAACTGGTGTTTTGTTTTATTTGCACAATCCTTTACGATGCAATTTATTTAAATGCAATTTTTTTCAATAGAAATTTTGTATATGGTAATGCTGAAATAAGGATATTCATGAAAACTGTTCAAAATGTAGGTTGTCTTCGCATCGCCTGGAGAAGTATATCTTCAACCTGTGGAATGGATATAGGTTTTAAAGTTGCATTCAAAAGAGTATTTGATGCGCATAAGAATCTCATGTTATATACCTACCTGAACATGGTCGGGTGTATCCAAGGCGTAGAGAACAGCCTGGGCAACATCATCGGGTTTCAATTTTGGTAATTCTGCCAGCATCGGAGATCCGCTGTAAACATCTAGAAGATCCGTATCGACCATTCCCGGACTAATACTCTGAAAGTCATACAATTATTTTAAATTATTTTTGTTGTTTTAGAAATCACATTTCAAGATTATAATCCTGAAAAGAATTATAAGGTCTATAAGTGGGCGCCGTGGCTCTAATGGTTATTACGTGGAACTTTTGAGCAGGAGTTTCGAAGTTCGAATCCCAGAAAAACATTAAACAAATGATCGCGAGAAGCTGGCCTTGTACGACAACGGCCTGTCGCACCAAAAAGCTATATTTCGGCATCGAAAAAAACGATAACTTGTCGCATTTTCGCAATTTCAATTGACCTTTCTACTACAAACTGAACTTTCGTATTCCAAGTTTGAATAGTAAAGTAACAAGGCGTAGCAGATGGAGAAATGAACAATTTTTTACTAGAATATGCTTTTTCTGGACATACTAAACGGCGGAGAAACCATTAAACTATCCATCAGTGTTCTTAATGCCTTTCGAGCTTGCGGAGTGCATAGAATGTTTATGGCTGATGGTTATAATTCTGAATGTTAGCTTCTTGTACAGCTTTTGGGTTAAGTTCAATGATGCCAAAATCGTTTGCTTAAGCCAATATTTGGATTGACTTATAGAGGTCTTGTTCTCTGGCCGTAACATCAGAGTCTCGCATGAATTTTTCCAACGCAAGGTTGAAGAGGAGGCAGCCTCGTTATAAATGTTTATGGGGCATGATAGTAATCCGGATATCTTAACTTAGCATTAGGTTGTTCATAGTCAACCTTAATATCAATTTATTTGGGAAGCCGGCTCAGCTCTGCCTTTATTTTTATTGACTGCTTTCATGTCTAAAACAGATGTTGGGGGGTAAGTTTTAGAACTCTATAAATTTGTCCATCGCATGTT
Source organism: Nephrocerus scutellatus (assembly GCA_947095585.1). Taxonomy (NCBI): domain Eukaryota; kingdom Metazoa; phylum Arthropoda; class Insecta; order Diptera; family Pipunculidae; genus Nephrocerus; species Nephrocerus scutellatus. The sequence continues at coordinate 125,008,293 of OX352761.1, read as the reverse complement.
TAAGGGTAAAATTCTGATCAGGTGGTGATTTGCCTGTGATGAAGCCACTCTGGTATGGGTCAAACATGATTTTAGCGTATGTCTATATATAGGATAGAGAAGAAAATCTCTTCAGCGGTTCTCACTAAGGTTTTACCAAGGTAATTGCAGCACTTTGTGATATTCCACAGAATGTCTCTTCTTCAGTCTTCTGATTTTCTTCTCATATTTGCACTATTACTTCATGAGGTAAAGTGGAGGCTAAAAGTTAATTTAGCTTCGCTGGTTTTCTATCTAATTCCGAGGTCTTATTATTTGTAGGCCGATTTATCGCTCTGCGAATTTCTTCTATGCTTGGTTGGCGGAAGGTTAGTGTAGGATTAAGTTCCGACACAGTTTTATTCAAACGTTTGAAGTGTAACTTTACAATCGTCCAATACCAAGTAACTTTTTCGAATCACAGTGAAGTCTAGGACCAGTCAAGTCGCGCTTCTACTGAGAAACCAGGAAATGTGCCGACTTAAATAGCGATTAAGAGAGTCCATAACAATTCATTCGTCTATAAGGCGCGATCGAGATGCGGAGGGCTCCGTATCTTCCATTTGCTCAGTAACTCGAACACGATTCCGGACAAAATTATTTTGGATTCACACTCTCCTCGCTGTGGTGGTTGACTTTGGCAAGTTTTTATTGCTGAGCTGACAGATATCTGAGAATGTTGTTCGACTGTTCTAAGCCTAAAATAACATTGTGTTCTCGGTTTCTCATTTTAAAACCTTATAACCTTATGTTGGCAATGGTGTAGGTGATGGGACTTGTTTTAAAACAATTGGTTAGCGCTCGGCCTGCGAAGGCGTAATTTTTTCATTCATAGGGGTTACTACCCCTGAGAAAACTGAAAAAAAAATACTCAATCTTCGCATCACTATCGATTTTTTAAAGCCTAAACGTTTGCAAAGTAAATGGTGGGTTTTTTCAGTCCATTTCAGAAATCGCTTATGACTGAATGACCCATGGTTTATGAATGAAAGACCTTTATTTAACGTTGCATAGTATTAGGCTTCTACGATAAATTAGTCTTTAGACTAAATTACAACTAAATATACATACACATTAGCTCATGTCTCTATAGTAGTGGAAAGTTTTGGTAGGAACGATTTTCAGTGCTAATACCAAGTTAAAGTTACAGATGTAGGACTTTATTTTTAAGGGAAGATGGCAAAACAAGCCTAAGAATTTTCAGTAATAACCTATTCGTCATTGTTTGTTAACTCGTATATTTCGGCTTCTACCAGTCAGAATTTAATGGGACTAGTTTTAAAACAATTGTGACGCGTGTGGCGTTTGAAAAAAAAAATTTTGAAAAAAAAAATAATAAATTATCCTGCAAGCTTAGGGTATACCTAAGTGATTGTGACGACCCTACCTAGTATAAGCTCCTTTGATATATGTATATAAAAAGTTTCCATTGAGCTTTACAATTTGGCTAACACATTTTGCAGCTGAAAACAAAAGACTGCCAGAGTAGTAACATTTCCATCTGCGAACTACCTTGTCAGAGTTCTCTGGTCGACATCCATGAAGAGGGTGCTTCAAAACTGATAGAATACACAATTGCTATAAACATTTGGCAACACATACACAAATACTTATGGCTACACGCCATCGTACTTATTTTTGTTTATGATGTGAAGGTCTATTTTCCTTTCCCTTTCATTTATCATCTACACACAAGTACTTGATAACGTTTAATAAAATCTCGCAAATATTGATCTTCCCTCCAAATTACAAAAACAATTCAATTAACATCCCCATACATATTGAAGGCATGTTGTAAGTTGCATGTTGCCATAACCGAACAGTCGTTATTATTAATTTTTTCGCATCAATCCATTTCAATAAATAATTAAGTAAGTATGTGAAAAATATGACTCTACTATTATATAATTTTACTCGTTCACTTACTCACCGTTAATTTAATATTTAATTTGAGGAAACTTATTTCCTGGCGAGTTGTTTGGCACAACGCCGTGATGGCATGTTTGGTCGATGGGTAAACACTGAATAATGGCACTGGTACATCTGGTATGCGATGTCCTAGGATGCTGAAAGAAAAAAGTAAATCAGAGCTTATTTGAAATAAAATTAAATGATAAAAGTATCCTCGGCTGGCTGACAGGTTTTGCCTGTCCTTTCCTTTTACTTTTCACTTTTCACTTTAACAAAAAACTTTCGTGCGTGCGTTTGTGTGCATTGCGTAAATGCTGTGATAATGTTTAAATACTTGCTGCTTGCACACACTATACTCTTCCTACTCCTACTCAATTTTAATTAATTAAGTTTTTAATAATGTGCATTGGCATTGCGATGACCGTAATTACAGTTGAACCATGCGTCGGCATCGGCATCGGCGTCAGCTTTGACCATATTTACTTAATTCACTTTTATCAGCGAACCAAAAATTAAAAAAAAAAACCACCATACACAGTAAACTTTTCTGCTTTTCAGTTGATGGCATAAAGTAGAGTTGTGTGTCGGTTGCTTAAAAATGCCTACCGTATCGGATGTACATTTAAACCGTCGACCCGCTTTTGATACCGCAAATATTTGAGGCCAGGACGAACAAGTTAACGTACTCACGCACCGGTACCGCACCCATTGAACATCAGAGGAAATGTAATTAAATATATTTAAGGTTCCTCGCTGGCGATCCCAGTTTTTATGTTTTTGTTTTTGTGTTGGGAGAGATTTCAAAAAACGCACCGCACAACTATACTATACTATGGTTGATTTATTTTTATTAAATTAACACAAAAAGATGGACGTACGTTATCGTACGAAAAGTTTTACTCGTGTACGTGGTGGCATTAAGCATCCTGGGTGACTTGAGTGATGTTTGATTGATTGGAGTATATATTTTATTACGTACGAGAAGTCAACAATAAAGTTAGCGTTAGAGTTTGTTCACTAAAAAATTGATAGGACCTCAATGTTACCAAATTCCAACGTTAACTAAAACAAATTTGATTTGTCACTTCTTTTACTTCTGTCATTTTACAGCGCGACCTGGGTGTTATTTTTTAATATGAATTACCTTTTCAACTTAACCAATTTATAGCATCGTTATCAGAGCAGACTCTCCGCCCATTATCTAGAAACTTTGTCCGCTTGGTATGTAAAATCTGCCATTCCAGGTGAATAACGGTTCTAATATTCTGGAACTTATTGCTTGCCTGTTTACAACTTGGTGCCATTTTCCCCCTCATCGTCATCATCATCATATTTGGCTCTACAGCGGGGGTTAGGTCCTGGCCTCTCGCAAAAAGTCTCTCCACCGGTCCCGATTTTGAGCCGATGTCATCCAGTTTTGCATCCCTAAACTCTGAGCGTCCTGGTCTACGCCGTAGGCTTGGCCGCTCTCGCTATCATGTTCAATAAATCATGCCGCAAAGGAATTTCCGAGCAGAATCCCCGCACGCGAAGGGTGTATAGCCGTTCATTTACTGCTTTAAAGCCGATTACGGTGGGTTTCATCCTTTTGCTAACTAGAAACCCCACCCCGAGCACATGATGTCTTGCATGACAGCTGTAATATATGTCACATTTTGATTTTTGTAAGACACCATTCCACGTCCACCGCATCTCCTGATTTGCTGTTATGTCAGGATTATATTTGGACAGGGTATCGGCTAGCTGCTGTGCAGCTCGAGCTCTATACAGTGAGCGTAAGTTCTATGAGAAAATTCTTAAATCGTTTAGCCGTTTTCGTTGCCGTGGTCGTCTGGTGAGTTGGGTATCGTGCTTATAAAATTGACAAAATCCTGTTTTAGGTTCTGATTCCCTAATCATGAATGGTACTAGTTACGAGGAAAAACACCCAAAGCTTGCGAAATATTGAGGCTTTCTATAACAAAAATCGGTTGACAAAAATCTGGCCTCAATCAAGTGATTGCGAGTGTATATTAGTTTTGCGCAATAGATATACTAGTGCACAAGAGCTGGAATGGTTGTGACTTTGCTACAGGTTTGTGTCTTTAATATGAGTTCTATTGGTTTGGTATCTACCCTTATCTTACCTATTTATAACAACAATATGACCATTTGTACCACTAATTTGCATATTCTTTATAGCCTCTCGAATACAAACGCACGAAGCTACAACATTCACATCGAAAATTGACTTGATTTCTTTGGTTGAAGTTTCTGTGTGCGAAAGAAATGAACAGCATTAGCATCTACTTTTACTCAATAAGAAAAAATGTCAAAGACCCACCTGTCAAAAGGGTAGCTCTGAGAATCCCAGCATTGTTAACGAGCACATGTATTACATCGAAATGTTCTCGAATCCACTGAAAGGTTTCCGAAATGCACTGCTCATCGGCGAGATCACAGCGACGCGGACAGATCTTTCCCGATCCGGTGACTTCATTATTTAGAGCCTGCAATATTAGGCAATTACAGGATATACTTTACCTTAATTCCGGCAGTCACGCGATCACACAAACTTCAATTAATTCCACCCGACGAGCAAGGCCTACAACAATCATTCCAGCATTGGCTAATCTAACTGCAATTCTAGCGCCAATTCCTGCAGAAGCTCCCGTCACAATTGCCACTTTATTCTTCCAGCTATCACACATTTTATAAGAATCAAGTAAATGCAAAACAATCTAAGAGTAACTTTTATTGTGCTGACCACTGACCAATTGGAACCAAAAAAATATTCTCGCAACACGCGTAATTATTTCTGAATATGAATTTAATTCCGGTTAAGGAACTTTTTATTTACTTGTAGCGAATTTGCACTGGACTTTGACCGATTCCATTAATTATTTTATTTCCCGACTATTAAATCTTTCGCAACATACGAATGAAGTGAACGTCTTCCCTAAACCATTGGAACTGATGGATTTTTGTCGTTGGCAAGTCAGCTGGAGCGATTTCAATTCTTGCTTCGGTGCGTATTATCGGTTGATGTGACGATAGTGTAGCACTACAGTAGTGGTCGTCACATGTGGTGGTCGCCTGACGACCGTGGTGATGTGTGCAATGTTAATGCACTCCGGTGACATAGATTCAATCGTTGACGACGACGAACGATAAATATGAACTCGAGCACTTGCAACCAAACCAACGACTAAGTTGAACCAACAACAACTTCTATAGATATGACTTGTTCCGCGTGGCCAATCAGTTATATACTAATTGGTCTGTATTTGTAGTTGTTGTCTACGGCTTAGTACTATTTATTGATGTAGATACTAAAAGACAGTTCTAGTGGCGATGAAACAATATTCACTGGACCGTCTGACTTGATAAGGTTTCCCCATGATTGTGTTCCACAACCTGAACAGGTATTTTAAGTTTTTATTTATATGACTTTGTAAGTATCAGCATGAGTGACAATATAATGCAAGAAGTTCGGAACATTAGGCTTAGCCTTAATAATAAATATTGTTACAAAAATGCAAATAGAAATCATTTATCCAACTATACATACCCACAGATAAGAATAAGGATTGCATTAAATTGTATTTAAAATATGAAATTACCAAAAACCATGTTGTATATACAATTATGTGGAAAATTTTATATAAGAATTCATCAGTATGTTCTGTACATTCTAGGTGGTTTGAAAAGAATATAGTAGAAAAGATTAGAACCTTTTCGAAAAAGTTGACTAGCTAAAAAAAACAGCGAATTTATCGCAATATTTGGAAGTAAGGCATCAGACTACTTGAAAAGTTGAAAAGTAGATAGAGCTAACACCTATCTGAATATTAGTGTTACAAGTGAACAACAAGTAATCACCAAACCAAATTCCAAATATTAATAGACATGAACATGTATACAATGTTTGAATAAAATCGGCCTTTAGGAAGTGGGTTAAAAATTGATCCCAAGATCTGACCATCCAGCCACGGGCACGCGAAGTTAATATAGAGAATTTAATAAAAAAAAAACATGCCAAGCAAAGGAAAGAATTCAAGTATAGCCTTAAACTATATTCACGGATAATTCGTAATTGCGAGAGCGAAGGGCGAAGCTTATATTCAGAGGACATGAACATTTTTCTCCAAAAAAATTGTTACGAATTTTGTGAATTAAATGGTTACTATTGGGCTTTTAAGATAATTCAGTGTTTATACTGAATTACAAATATCAATACTATCTTAAAATTTATATGGGAGTCTCCTGACTGAATTTTTATAGAAAGTGTTCTCGTCGGAGATACACATGTGTGCAAATTTTAAATAAAATCTGGTTTTAGGAAGTGTATTAAAAATTGATCACAAGATATGGCCAGCAAGCCGGCCACAAACGAAAAAACAAACACATCCGAATGCGAAGCTAATCCATATAGAGAATTCAACAAGGAAACCTTATTACCGCACAAGATCAACTTAATGGCAAAGGTAGAAACTCAACCCAACCCAAAGATCCCGTCTGCAACACTAACCTCAAAAGAGCCAGCCATTTTCACATATTTGAATGCTATAGAATAAAGGAACGATGCCGAATGTAATCCAATTTCAAAAAACGGTAATTAGCAGCAGAAGTGCACTATAATAATAATATTTGGCGCGAAACTTTGTTGTGTTCCAATATCAGGCTTCTCACAACCATTTGTATTGCGAGTCTTATACCTTTGCCCACACAATTTATAGAGACTAACAATTTAAAGTCATTTATATTCAAAATCCACTAAAAGTGCAACCACGACTCGAAGTATCTGACCATTGGCAGATTTTGAAATTACTTCTTGAAAATCTAAAAGAAAGCTCAAGTTAAACTTAAGATTAACGGAGCTAAAAAATACTACTGGCTAGCAACAAGATATGAAAGCATCAGCAGAAGATTATTTCCTTAATGTTCTGAGTGACCAGTAAATGTTAAAGGACGACTTGCTTGAATCATGAAGTGAGGAAATTCTCGAAATTTTTTGTTGACTGGACTGGACGCAAAAGAGGCAAATACAAGTGAAAATCAAGCTGAATCTTCCCGAAGTTTCGTCGCTAAATTAATTATTGCGGTGGTAATGGTGGTGGTTACAGATCTCATCATTCTAGTATATGCGCAATCATCTTATTTCCTCATATACGGGGCTTATAATTCTTCATAAGACTTTTCTCTGAAACGCAGCTAAGAGGTCAGGGTGATTTTAACGGAGCCTAAGCACCGAAGACTTTTTTTTTATATAATTCGCGCACGCTTCAAGGGGTTCGCACCCTTATAATGCTCGGCTTTATGCTTGGCACAGCGTGGGCGTTAAGGAAAAGGAGGAGAAAAGAGGAGATGTCTATGAGCTTGTGTTTTGAATGCTTGTGGATCATAGTGATGTGGAAAGACAGAGCTTGGACAGAGCATTCCACATACGTGTTGTACGGCTAAAGAACGAATCTCTGAATTTAACTGTTCGTCCGAAGATGGACTTTAGGGTAAACTGATGAGCATTTCGAGCCCCACGAGTATTTCGGTTGAATTTAAGATTTTTAGTGTTTTTCTGCGATTCGAACTTGGAACCTGCCGCTCAGTAGTCCAACACGCTGACTACTTGAGCCACGTCACTATTCTATAAATAAATAATAGAGCAGCTGGGTTTTTCTCTTGAGCGCCGCTGCTAGAAGAAGCGATAAAATAGTGACAAGCAGGAAACGTTCCTAAGGTGTTCAAGCTATATTTGCGTCACCAAGGTTTTATCGCGCGGTTTTGAATTCTACCTTGTTCGGATCCGTATGTAAATAGTGGTATGGTAATTGTCTTATACTCCAGCAGCTTAAATGTTATGGTTAAATTCCTGGAGTCTTTACAGACTAAAGTAGGCTTTGTTGGCTTTATCGTAATCGGCTGCTACTGTTGAGCGGTACTGTTAAAGGATTGCAGTACTTCAAATTCGTTCCCCACTATTTTAATTGAGGGTCCAATGATGGATCTTCTGCTCGCAGTCGTGGCCAACACTATCAGACTACAATCGAACGGGCTGTGAATTATCAAGTGAATATTCATTGTGGCTTTATAAAAATTGCAAAAAAATTTGTTTGCTAAACAAACAAATAAAAAGTTGCAAATGAATAATGCAACACATCGGAATGCAAACTGTGATAACACTTAGCATGAGCACCTTCTTGCTCAATATTTTCCAACAATTTAAGAAGTGTATGCAAAATACAAGTTCCCTCCTTCCACCAGCCTGATATTAAATGCGCGTTATCTGAAAGTAGAATTATATGCAAATTGTTATTCTTTGATAATTTGAAAGTGCTTTAAGTGGCTTTATTCGAGAGCTTAAGTAGGTGTTCAGGTCACGTTTGGCTTAAAAGAAAAGAAAAAAAGATTACGAAAGTGGTATAAAAATAGATTAAACCGAATTTAAGAGAAGAAGAAACGGTGAGTTTAGGTGCGGCCGGTTATGATGATTTCAATTAGAATTGTTAATGGTAACTTGGTACATCATGGACCTGAAAAATAGGTAATTAATTCTTAGAAAATGCAGCTGTGAAAGTTGGCTCATTGCAGTTCTATCTTGCTTTCACAGGATGCTCAATTGCATCATTCTGCCAGACATTTTCATTTCAAATGCATTCGTATTAAAATAAAGACGCCGGTATGCCAGCAACAATCGCACAGCTAAAGCTTAGCGTTGAAAAAGTTTTCCTAAGTATAAAATGGAAACGCATGACAACACACACCACTTTTAAAGATTTTGCATATTCTTTATCCTTATTTGAAATTATAAGAGGAGCATCCGACGAGTGGCTTTTTAGTTAATTTAATCGCGAATAAAGTACGAAAATTATGTTACTTAGATGTGAATCTGAAAATCTGGAATCTGGAATGTGGAATGCATTAAAAGAATTAGCATCCTTACCACACTGCTTATCGGAACCGTTGTCCTTTTTGCTTTTCATAACTAATTATATATACGAGAAGTTTGACTAACTTCCAAAGTAGGTACCTATTTTAGGAAAAAAAACTTTCGCAGCAGTCAACACTTTTTACAGATGATGTGTACAACTATCAGTACGCTGTGACTGCTGTGGAAATACTCATAAAGTGATCAAGATGCTTTGTTTGAAAAAAAATAATTGTAAGTATGATTCCAAAAAATAGAAGGAATTCAAAGTTTAGGAGTTCACGAAAAAAAGTTGCTTTAAGTATCCTCAGCTTCTCTAACTTTATGCATTAAAGTCTTTAAGCTCAAGCATAATACACTTTTAGCCACTTAAGCTAATGTCAAACCCCGCCCAAATAAGCGAATTTCGTGAAAAGTCTTTTACCTCAGTTTCGTTCATTTTCGGTCACATTCGCAAGCGTCTGCGTGTGAGTTGGCTAGCGCACCTTATGCATACATTATTTGACAGTTTCAGGTATCCATGTGGATGGACAAATGATGACAGATAGTTAAGTTGACAAAAATACAATATGACGCTGATGTTAATGGCGAGGTGTTAACTGGAGGAAACGTTGTAAGCAGTTTGTAAGCAGAAGTTGTCAGCAATTATTATTGCAGATGAAACTTTAGGTCATTGACCCTGTGTCAATACACACTGGATTACATCGGTTTGAAATCGGGACGGGTGAAGACATTTTTTGTGGGATGCCAGGACGGGCCAGGCCCCGGTTGTAGAGCCACATAACATCATAATGATGTACTGTCAACACACAAGTCCCAGCTGTGGTATAAAAGGGGTGATATGTCCCGCAAAAAGGCAGGGAAGTTAATGGTAGAAATATTTTTATACACACATGGAATCCTGGTAAGAGATTTTGTACCAAAAGTCACTAATATCACAAGTATTATGTTCTAAAGAGCTCCCTCAAGACCCACTCTCAAAACCCTCTCAAGACTTCCTCAAGACTACGTTACGACCCCCTTCAGGACCCCACTAATAAGAAAAAGCGTGACAGAATGACATATATGTAAACCGACAGAAAGACATATTCGCGATTAAATCGAAGATCGTTCATCTGAAAAAGCTGAAACTTTGAGATGTGGTGGGGACAGTTGGGATGGATGTTTGTAGGGGGTTTTATGGTGATGGTGTTGAGAGGGTTGACATAGTGTATGGCTAGGTACTCTTTGTATGTTTTTAGCTCGAAGACCATGCGTTTGATAGATTAGGGTGATGTATGTGGGGGAGAGTTTGGGGTATTTTAAGGTTGGTCTTGGGCTGGGTGTTGGAGGGTATGGTGGTCAGTTGGATGGAGAAAGTGTAGCCGGGATCAGGTAGATTTAAATAAGACTTGAGTTGTTTATTGTCGCCTTACCCATAGCCATGAAGAAAATGAAAAACTCTCTTTATAAAGTTGAAAGCATCGTCAAAATCTTAATTGATAGAAATTAGACCGAAAGACAAAAACAAACCTGCCGCTCAATGTCACAGTCACATTTTGTCATTTGTCATTAGTAGGAAGCAAGAGGCATTCAAGTCTTTCGGGAATAGACACAGAAGGGTGCAATTGGTATAACAATTCGTAAGCCATCTCAAAATCGTTAGCATAACGTGATAACAAAACATACGGCAGGTGAATGAAACGGAAATAAAGGATCGCACGAAGCTACCCAACGAAATAATAATTATCTCTTACTAGAAAAAAAAGAAGAAGAAGATGAGGAAGAAGAAAAAGAAAAAGAAGTAAATGAAGACAAAGAACAAGAAAAAGAATAAGAAGACGACGAAGACGAAGAAGAAACAAAATTTAAAAAAATCTGCCGTTTTTACCTCACACCAAAAAGTATAAGCACAAAAGGACTTTGTCATTTTTTACGTCTCGTAGTTTTCCGTACATAAAACATCAGTTCATTGTACCACACACACAGAGCATAAGCAACTGCAGTATCATCGTAAAACCCATTTCTACGCCCACACAAACGTCATATGCTGATGTGTATGTGTTACGAATCCTTAGGCACCAAAACAAAACAGGAGGAGTAGTAAGAAACAACATTCTGCCAATTGGCAATCTTCGTTGAGAATAAAAAGACCAAAATAGAAAAACCAAAGGCTTTTTTTGCTTACGTGTGTAACAAAAAGGAATCAAACCGCATAAAGACACGATTTTTTTTTTCAAACATACACACACATAAGCTTCCTTTGTAATTTTAACCCTAGACACAATAGGCGAAATGCCTGCTGACATGGATCCTACTTTACCACCAGATCCGGCATGAATTCTACTTCTGAACTGTTAAGGAATTCCGAAAGTCGTTGTTGTTATCGGTGTTTTGTGTCTGTCTGTTGTCGCCACCCTGTAGCAATGATTTCAGTTAACCAAGCGACATAAGCGCCTTATTGTTGTCCTGGCCGAAAAGTGGAAATCGCAATTTTTAGATTTATTTCCCATTGTTGTGGGGTTGTCATGACAAGGACATTGAGATGATAGGATAAATAGGCGACATCTTCAATGTAAGCTAAAAATTGAGCTTATGAGTCGAATACAAGTTTGTGGGTGGTCTCAAAAGTTGTCATATGAAATCCTCATTTTAAAAGTTTAAATAAATTATTCTATTTTAATAAATGATTAAAGGGAAGAGACCCTCTTCTGATAATTAGAATCCGTTTAGTTTCTCACCCAGAATAAATGGATTTTAATTACCAAAAAGGTAAAGGCATTTTATCTTTGCAGCTCACAACTTTGTCTTCCCGCTCTCGGGTAAAATCCCCTTATTCCACTTAAACTGCAAAAAAAATTTCTGCACTATCAAATTCGATTTAGTTCAAACTGACTAATGCTAAATAATAAATCCCATTTCCATCATGCTGCACCTAACAGCAGCTTTACCACTTTGCAATCAGTCTGGATAGTAATCAATCTTTTCCATTGCTTGGGTGTCGCACACTAATACATACTCTTATTACCATAGTCTTGCCTCTTCCTAGGTATCATCCTGTTTGCATAATATGGAATGAAGACATTCCAGAATCATCTTCGTCGTCCGTCATAAAATACGGCTTTCTCACAGAAAAGATATCCATAATTGGTTGCTCTCATCGATTCTATAACGTGCCCCAGCTACGACGTCTTAGCATATCTTGAATCCAGCTTCGAATCTAATTCTGGTTGAAGCATCTTCAAAGATTCCGCATCAAATTGAATACCTACTCCCCGCAAAAAGCTTCTTCATCACTCTATTGGAGCGTAGTCAATAGTCATGAGTGCTGATTGTAGCCTACCTACCCATACATGCCAAGAATGTGAAATGTGAAAATCGAATTGCTAAAGCGCCAAGAGGTGGCTTCCGGAAAATTTGTCTTGTCAGTGGCAGTGGGTGTGTGGGCGCATTCCAGCCGCAACATCACAAGAAATCTTCTTAATAAATCCCACAGCAACAGCAAAAACGAAAAAGGATATTCGAATTAAGTCTGAAGTGGCGTCGAGTAATTTGAGACATGTTATTGACATGTGTTTGTGTGTTGTTTGTGCTTACAAATTACAACCTGGACTGGCATTCAGACCAACAGTTGGGTAAATAGCAGAGCTCCGCACAGCTGCATGCTCAGGCATTCAGCCAGCAACCACAGCTATTGTGTATTGTTACGTTCGAATGATTGGTTTTGTCACAGGCCTTTGTGTGGGTGGTGTTTTGTCTGTCCGCTTGCATGTTCAGAGCAATTGAGAAGTTAGATTTATCTGTCGGCCACATAAATAACGGTTCTTTGGTTGACAGTTGACGTAATCGTTGAAGTCGTCATTCAAATTTCCCTTTCCAATCGATTCGATCGAATTCAAATCGTTTTCAAGTGTTGTCTTGACATTCCGCTTGAAGGAAATCTCCTAGCACTGCAATTGGACATTTTTGACATATTCTCATATAATTGAAATTAAATTCTTAAAATGTAATAAATATTTCAATTGTACATAATATACATATGTATGTTGATTGCAATATGAGTGAATTTCGGCAAAGAAAGTCAAAACGTTAGGCAAGAAAGAGGTTTCTCGAAAATGTAACGTTATTTCACAGCTGAGGTTACCATCAATTGCTTTCAGGGTTCCAAATTAAAATTCGTGTTACAAATTGAATTCTCTCATATTTGTCTTTGTTTGTTTTTGATCCTTCTTCTAGCTACACCTAGGGGGAAGAAAAATAATAAGTTTTAACTTAGTAGCGGGGACTTGCGTACTAGCGAGCGCGGATGTATTTGTGGACGGGGAGTACCAGATCGAATACGCCAAATATGTGCTGATGGGTTAGGATCAGCGATCAGCCAGGTTCCGGCTTCCTGGCCGCCGCCAGTAGTAGTGAAGCAGATGTCACCTGTCTTAGGGAAGGTAGTTCTTGCCAACACCGACCCAGTGACGCAATAACTCCACGTCCGTGGTCGAACATATAAAACACGGCACGACAGCGAGGTGGGGATACCGAAGGCCTATATAACAACGCACGACAGTTAGGGGAAATACTGAAGGCCAATAACACAAGCCACGACATGAGGGGAACTCCCCAAGGCCTAAAAACGAGACACGGCAGTGAGGAGGAGCGGTACTGTCACGGTTAAAAGACGTTCGTCCTCTCTGGAATGGAATCGGCACTTTCATGGGCAAAAGTTTGCGCACCTAACCATATTTTTACAAAAACCGTCTGTGAATTTTGCTTCAAATATGTACCTGAATTAAAAATGTTTGTATGGCAAGTTGCACACGTGCGGTTGTGTGTCCACTGCTTTTATCTTGCTGTCGACATTTACACACGTGCGGTTGTGTGTCCACTGCATTTATGTGGCTGTCGACAATTTACACACGTGCGGTTGTGTCCACTGCTTTTATAAGGCTGTCGACAATTTAAACACGTGCGATTGTGTGTCCACTATTTGTACGGTTGTATGGTTGGCGGCACTTTGCCCACGTGCTGTTGTGTGCCCATTGTAGTACATAGTGACCGGTACTTTGCGCATGTGTGGTTGTGTGCCAATTTTCATACATGCTTGTGGCGGGCACTTTGCCTATGTGCGGTTATTTTCCATTTGTGGTATATTGCGACCGGCACTTTGCATATGTGCTCAGCGAAATCGGGAGACAGTCGAACGAAGGGATCGGTACACTTAGAAATGGGGTGTGTAACCATAGGAAGTTCGTTACAAAAAGTTTTCAATTAATCAGCCTAATTATAATTGTAAGACAATAATTGTAAAAGAAAGCTGACAGATCTTGACTTACAGTCAAGTTCAATAGTCTGTCCCCGCTTTAAATTTAGTAATACATAGTGTTTTCTTTATTTCCTTCTAAACATTCCGAATATTCCGAATTTGACATAAAACGTACTTTTACTTATTCTTTGGATTCTATTTTTTTATTTGAAATAAAGAAAACACTCATAGAAAGCTATTGCAATAAATTTTTACTGTTTCTTTTTTACAAACCATACAAGAAACAAAACCACGAGCGAGAAATCTAAACTCTACGCTACAAATGGAGAGACATAAGTTTCCATGTGACTATCATCATCAAATGTCCAAAGAATTTAATTAATCCGCATGAAAAATATTCAACGGCAATACCACGTAACTTTTAACTAATATTAAATAAATTCATTTAATCTGTTTATAACATTTACATAATAACAAGTTAATAAATTTTAATATTCAAGCATTTTAGTGTGTAAGTTGTTCTCGTAGCGTTGCAGAACAAACAGAACGGATTCCATTAAACTTAATATGTCAAAACAAAGGTGTCGCTGTTTACTGAACGAAAGAAAACCGGAAGAGTGACGTCACCAAATGCCACAACTAAACGAAACCAACCAGCTAAAGATGACGTTTCAGCTGTAAAGCAAAACCTTGTGCGCCAAAGGGAGAGAACCAGTGTGTTAAAAGAAACAAACGCAGATATACATTTTTTTATACGCAACCAGGCACCACTTTCTGTGTTTTTTAGGCTGCTGAAAAAAGAAAAAAGAAAAGAAGATTGGAAATCAGAATCAGAACTTCACAGCGGAGAGAGTTTTCGTTTCTGTCGTGTTGTCGTCGTGCTGAAGTTTTCAATTAATATAATTTAATAATTTACGCAATTACTAATTTAGGTAAATATACGCAAAACATAGAAAGAAAAGTTGAAGAAAAGGTCCTTGAATGGCCTATTCACAGTGTGACAGACAAAGAAAAGAAAGAAAAGAGCATTCAAAGCAAGTGCATCGATTTTACTTCCGTCCGTCCGTCCGTCTAAAATAAAGTGGTCAAAGTACTTCTTTTGATTAATGCTTGGGATACAATGGATAAATAATGTGTTGAGAAAACTTGATTGACAGTGCTCCTTTGGTTTAAGAACGTCTTTTTGAGATCTGGAAAAGATCAACAGTGGAACACACGATATTTAAATAATTTGACAGAGCATTTGTTATCTGGGTGCGCCATGCCCTCTATCACCACAATCAAGTGCAAGTCACTATCCACACGCCGCACTATCAAACTAATCTTTAGTCTGTCGGTTTGCTAGCCAATACTCTTATACCGGATATTAAAAACCTGTTTTTACGATGGGAATACGGAAATGACAGACGGTCATGCCAGCGGAGTCTCAAATACTAGAGCAAACAGCTTAATTACTTTGAGCCACCAGAAAACCTAAATATGAAAACTCTTCTTATTTGATTTTCTATTTTTCAGATTAATACACACAACTAGCAAAATGTTCATGTGGGATTGGTTTACTGGTGTTCTAGGATACTTAGGTAATTATGTGTATTTTTTCTTAATCTAATTCGTTGTTGAATTTATGCTAACAGATAATTGTACTACAAGTAAATGTATTAGTCAGCTGTCGCTGTTTGTCTATCTGGCTATGTTTTCATATAAAAATATGTAAATGTAAAGCAAAACATAATCTGCCGCGATGGAAGAGAACAAAAAATTATTGATATTTTGCCAACACAGCAACAAAGCCAAAAAGTCGCGCGAGAATGTTATGCTAATTTCCACATAGCTAGATCAAGTTATACCGTAAAATGTGCTGACGGTATTCAATATGAATTTATTTTACATAATTTTTAAAAATTCAACATAACTGAGCATTACCTTTATGTAAAGACAATGTACATTACTTTAACCATTCATTGGTTTATGGATTTCAAATTGAAAACTATATTTTAGTTTACTGGCCACTATATTGATGTTACTTTAAAATATAATCTCAATATCATCAATTAAGTGATCACATACTTTGAATTAACATTTCAAAAATGTAGCATGATCGAAACGACTAACTTTTTACGGTAAACAATAGGCGCTTTTGTTGTTCGAGTTCATTGTTTACCTCGATTTTTCTAGATCCACTTTAAAAAGAAGAACAGAAAGCAAACAAACGTTAAACGCTCTTGATTTCTTTATCTTCTCTTTGTATTCTGTTGATTTTTAACTAAATCTTTCAATCCAATCATCTAATTTAGGTCTGTGGAAAAAGTCGGGCAAATTATTGTTTCTAGGTTTGGATAATGCTGGCAAAACCACATTACTTCATATGCTCAAAGATGATAAATTGGCACAGCATGTACCAACATTGCATCCCAGTAAGTATACCGCCAATTAATTCCATCAATTCATTCGCATGCAATACGTGGTCATGTAAATGTTTTCTTATTCCTTTTCCATTCTACATTACAGCATCTGAAGAGCTTTCAATTGGAAACATGCGCTTCACAACATTTGATTTAGGAGGCCACACTCAAGGTAAATACCTACTTTTATAATTCCTACGTATTAATTTGTTATTGTTGTTAATGAAATGTTGTTAATGTAATGAAAGAACTACAACAACACAAGAGTGATACAGATACAGGCATAATTGAAAGGTGTCGTTTGTGCGCTTCTTTCAAATTCGGTTTTTAAATCGTAATCAGAAGGTCATTGCTTTGCTCTCGCATAAATAACTTACACAATTTTTGGGGTTTTGTTGCCCTACACAAGCACTGACTGAACTCAGTTTAATGTTTCGTATATCAAAATTATTTTATAAGAAATGTAAATTAAAAGCAAATAGCTAGAAAAGTTTCATCATAACCGTGATCTGGTCTTGACCCTCCGGCAGGTTTTGTAATGTTGCTATTTTTACAGGAGAGATTATTGGCCCACTACCTTAGAAGAGAACGAGTGCGGTAGGATTGGGTTTAGAGTATATTAGTTAAGTCTACAAGCCATTACCATTGTAGTATAGGAGTACTTTATACATCAACATTCATGTGTAATACAAAAGTAACGCAGATAACATGTACATCATCGTATCACATATATTTGGTAAATTTCCAACACCAACCAACAACTTATACCACAAATTTTGCAAGCAAACTAAATCTAAAGAGCGATTTATGTGGTTATTAAGCAACGTGTAACCCATTCATTCAGGTGATAAGAAGTTCGGGTTGCTAACTACACCATCTTCTATGATTTATTTTCCTGTCGTTTTCCTTTTGCGCTGTGATTATTTTCTAGCACTAGCACACTTTATCTCTCCTAAAGCTATGTCTATTGTTTATTCACTTCTTCTTATCATTTCTTTATTGTTAATTAATTGACTTGTTGTCATATCTGTATGTTGTTAAATTTAATTTTCCAGTGCGACAAAAGTGCTGCGTAGAGTGACAGACAGACTGAGCACGAACACGATCGTGTGATTTTCTATTTTTATTAACCTTTGTTCGGTGTTTGTGTTGCAGTTGCAAAACTGTATAATTACGCCTATTACGCTAACAATTAAATTTGAATTAAAAAAATTTATTTACCATAGAATAATGTAAACAGAGAAGCAAACAGATAGCTGCTGACAGTTGTGATCTTTGATCGACAAGGTATTCAAAGTAATTTTTCTAATTTTCGTAATTTCGATTACAAGAGACCATTACTGTTTGGGATGCACCGTATTTTCCCAACTACTTGATGTTGATGTTATTTTGTAGTAATAAAGGCAGAAGATGCGTTCGAGGAAACACTATTTAAGTTGCTAATCATTTAATATAAAATTTGTTTTATCGATTGTACGAGGGTGCCTTTTATATTTCGGGATTAGAGAACAAAAACAAATATTTATTCATCGAAAATGGCTTTATTGTTTTTCAAAATATTCTCCATGAAGATCAATGCATTTTTGCATGAATTTGGACCAATTTTCGAAGCACTTTTCCACACTCCGATTGAGGAACCTCCAAAACATGCATTTTAAATGCATCAACCGCTTCTTCAAGTGTCGAAAAACGTTGACCTAGCAATTTATTTTTGATTTGCGGTAGTAAAGAGAAGTTATTGGGGGACTATACGTCAGATGATCCATTAATTTGATGTTTTGACCGCTCAAATATTCGGTTTTTTTTTTATAATTTGCGCCAGCGTAAAAGGGTTTGCACCCTTATAATGCTCGGCTATATACTTGGCACAGTGTGGGCGTTAAGGAAAAGGAGGAGAAAAGAGGAGATGTCTATGAGCTTGTTTCCTGAATGCCTGGGGTAAGCGGGTCCCGGGTAACACCGGGGATATCAGCTAATATATATATCTGTTATAATATTATAAAGAGGTACTATTGGACGGAATTAAAAAATTCTTTCACCAACATTTAGAATGGACTTTCAGGGTGCACATAAGCTATATATTATCCCGTTTAAATAAAAGGACCTTTCATGGCGACCAATTTTGTAACTAAATAATTAAAGTCGACGAGTTGTTTGTGCCGGTGTGTGAGAGCTCACAATTTCGTGGTGAAAAATGATCCATTGTCGGCGGTTGGATTTCCCAAACAGAGTGTGTGTTCTACATTGCACACCAATGCTAGAGTTGTGAAATGTGTTTTTCCCCAAAAAAAACCGGCGACCTTTTGCTTCGAAGTGATTCATGCACGAATAACTTTTGTTGGAACAACCATACCGTCGACTGCTGTTTGGTTTCGGGCTCATACGCATAGATCCAAGACTCGTCACCTGTCACGATGTTGTTAAAGACATAAAGAGTAGTTTTTTTTAACGATTGTTAAATTATGTGGTATCCAACGCGAACAAATCTTTTTGTCAGCCAAATATTCCTGTAATATTGAATGTATGCCTGTCCCACTAATGCCTAAAGATGCCTTAATCTCACGATAAGTCACATGACGATCATAAAGTATCAGGTCATGCACAGCATCAATGTTTTCCGAAACAACTACCGATTTTGGACGACCTTCTCAAAATTCATTGTTGAGCGAACTGCGGCCACGATTGAAATCTGTCAACCAGCGATAAACACTGGTCCTTGATGGTACTTCATCGCCAAAAGTCGAATTAAGTTCATCAAATGCAATTTTTGTTGAAAGTTCGAAGGTTTAAAAAATATTTCCACGAAAATGTTCACGATTTAGTTCCAGTTTTGCACTGAAATGTAAATTTAAAATCACTATAACATACATCAGCAGAACTGGGGGAATAGCACAGAATGCATCAGAACGCTCACTGTATAAAGCTCGAGCTGCAAAGCAGTTAGCTGTCCCCTTCAAAAATATTCATCATCATCAGATGTTATATTATCAGGATTATGCATTTCAGTTCAGTTCGATTAAGGCATTCAACCAATCTATTGCTTAAAATATTTCTTGAAAACTAGCCTTTCTCTTATTCTTGAACTGATGCAATAATTCAGATCATAAATTCGACAATTATCAGTTCATGTGGGCGGTCTTATTGTCAAAATTACTCGCTCGCATTCGGTTTCGTAATTTAATGCCAAAAAAGGCCTTTTTCTTCTAAAGGTTTCTCTCCGTTTCGGAGATTGGTAATCATAGTTTTTAAGGTTTGTTTATTTGCTAAATCCTCGTAAGTTGCTCCGGTTTTGAGATATCGAGTCATTCTCTCAGATTTACTATCCATGTCGTTCTTCATCCAACTCTTGTCCTCCTTTGGTTCTTTTCTAAGCTTCGTTAGATTACCATATTGAAAATGTGATTTTTGTACAGCCTGCAAAGCGCTTGACCATAGAACAAGTTCTGGAAATTGTTAATGGAATCAGAAAAAACTTGCAGCTGGCTGCAACTCATTATGGGAGTAACGAAAGATCGCTTCTTGCTTCTTGAAAACATCACATTTATCTTTGCGATGGTAAAGACAGCATTAAGCCTTTCAATAGTCTACGCATTTTTACAACCAATGTTCATAAAACTGATACTAATCTTTAAATTATTGTTCTTCTTGTTTCTAGCGCGACGTGTCTGGAAGGATTACTTCCCAGCTGTAGATGCAATTGTTTTCCTAATAGACGCCTGGGATCGTGGTCGTTTCCAAGAGAGTAAAAATGAATTGGATTCATTGTTAACAGACGAAGCCTTATCGAATTGTCCCGTACTGATTTTGGGCAACAAAATCGACAAACCTGGTGCAGCAAGTGAGGACGAACTCAGAAATGTCTTCGGCCTTTATCAACTGACAACAGGAAAGGTAACTACGATTATATTAAAATATTTTCTTTAATGCTACAATAATAATCAATAACTTATTGTTATTAACAGGGCAAAGTAGCACGATCAGACTTACCCGGCCGCCCATTAGAGCTGTTCATGTGCTCTGTGCTAAAGCGACAAGGTTATGGTGAAGGCTTCCGTTGGTTAGCGCAGTATATCGATTAAAAGCCATAATTTATTCAAATCCTAACATTCAACAACAACAGCAAAAACAACAAGAACAGTAGTAGCAGCTAGCGCTGTTCAATTCTTTTCTAAATTTTATTTACCAACGTGATAAGAAGATAAAATGAAAAACAAACAAAGAAGAACGAAAATAAAAACTAAACCTTTGTCGAGTTTCCCCCAACAAAAAGAGCTAATTTTTTACGAAATCTATTCAATGAGTTGTTGGTCACTCTCTCTCTCTCTTTCTCTATCTTTCTTTCACTCGCTCCATTGTTATAAGGAAAGATTGCTGATTACTTTCCTTCAAAAAAAAACTTTTGTAAAATATCGAGAACGATTTTTTTAAACTTTGCATTGATGAAAATAGCAGAGAGTAGAGTAAAACATTAACATTTTAAAACCCAGTAACATAACTTTGCACGACTTTTTGTTTCCTCCTCGTGTCAACCTGGCAACATTTTTGTATCCCATTCAATTGTTGTTGTTTTTTTTAAAAATAAATTATTCAAAGCAATTAACTTTTATGTAAACAAGAGCTTATGTTATGTTCCTAAAAAATTTGTTTTTTAGTGGACCACGCTTTTATTTTTTGTTCCCTTCTGCCCTCTCAGTGGAACAAACAATCCTTCAAAACATACACTAAACGAAACATAATATCGAGAACACACAAAATTTTACTAAAATAAGTACATACAACATACACACTCAAACAACAAGAGAAACAAATAACGGTTTTAGTTGGACTTGTATTATATTAAGTAAATTGAATTTTATTAGTTTTAAAAAAAAGGCGAGAAAAATTTGACAATTTTTCTGATAACAAAACTCGGATTAAGCAAAACAATAAGATTTAATTATAATTTCATTGAGAGACAAAATGAAGGAAATAAACGAGCAATGTTTTTCTTTTTCTATAAAATAAAGAAAAAATGGATTTTTTATTTCCTGGTTTATTTCAGTAGAGAGAGGAAAATTTGTTAAAGAGTTGAATTGTAAGGGTCCCACACAGAGCATCAAGGTATGTTCCTCTACTTTTTGTATTAAAACTCATAAGAGAGTGAATTGACATAAGACTCGGGCACATCATCATTGGAGTGGGACGGCGCTTTCCTAGCTTTCGCCATTAAGCTGCTCATAACTATTCCCGGCAGGCATTCCCCTCTTTCCAGAGTAAACTTCAGCCCCTACGTTACATCTCCAGAACGAACTGGGTCCGCAGCCATATTTGTCCTCAGACTCGGTCAATTTCACGGTCAAACCTGGTCCGTTGGGCACATACCAAAGGCTATCTTGGTGAGATCTAGTATCAATGATCTTGGTTCCATCAGAGATGAGTGCCATGACGGTTGCAAAGCAGACCCTGGCAGCACATTCGTCCGGAACCTCGAAACATGTCATTTACCACTAGGACTCTAAAGCAAGCACCACCAAGCAGTCCTAGGCCGCCTATAATTGGAACTATTCTAGGCCTTCATGACGATACATCCCCAGAACGAAACTGGGTCCGCACCATAGTTGAAGCAGTCCAGGCAGTCCTCCGAAGAGTTCCAACTGGTCTCTCTCAGACTCGGTTTTGCCGAAGGTCAACCTTATCCGTTGGGCAAGACAGACAACTCCCGACCTTGTATAGGGTCTGACATCAATGGCTTCAGAAATTTTAGGTATGAGTGCATGGGCATTTGCAAGGCAAAACCCTGGCAGCATATCCGTCCGTAACCTAAGCCATCTCATTTGCCATCAGGATAGCAAGCTATCCAGATTTTTCCAAACGCGACCTTGGTCAGATCTGGCATCAATGATCTCCCATTCGTTCAGTTATGAGTGCCAGCACATCCTTCCGGAACTTCGAACCCTATCATTTGTCACTAGGAAAGCAGGCCATCCTAGACCCACCCACATATGTTAGACTTAAACTAGACCACCTTCACCACTTTAATACGAAATGTAAGGATCTCTAAGTACCAGTGGCCATTTCTAGGTCACTAAGTACGAAGAGCATGCTCTAAGTAGCCGCAGCCTTTTATTTATCTTCCGTGGAAAAGACCCGCACCATATACCAGATAAGAATTATGATGCAGCTGGACCTCACCACGGTGTCGTAACCCTGATTAGGGTCCCATCATGGCCCCACGGTTGATTAACGATGTTCTGCTCCTCCACTCCTCCTTTCTCAACACGGGCTTTGTGACCGACTACGGCGGAGTTAGACTCGGGCAAAGCGAAAATATACGAAACAGTATGGGAAAGCCACATTACTAAAGGTCCCAAGGTAGAAACAACGCAAACCGAAATACATTGTCTCGTATATTTCTATAAAATTGGTTGTAGATTGGTTCCAAAGCTTATTAAAAATATATTCTGTGACGCAAACCTAGATTGGTTCCAAAGATAATAAATTTTATTTTTTTATTTCATTAAAAAATTTATTTAATTTGACATAAATATTTTATTTCAACTTATGTTTGTACACATTTACATTACATTCTCAAGTAAAGGATTAAAAAAAAATTATAAGGAACATAAATTAACTTTTTATTCACACGACCATAGACGAAAGTGAAAGATGAAAGTTCCTAGCGAACACACATTTCCAGAGTAAGTTTGCATTGCGCATAACCGGTTTAGCAGGAAACCTAGTTTTGGTCGTGTGAAAAATAGCGTACATTACTTAAAAGTGTAACGTCTACTTTCCTCGCTCGTTATGTAATAAAAGCTGCATTTTATTTGCCGAGCTAGTTCGGAATTCGAATGTCAAAACCAGCAAAACAGCTGGTTTTCACAATTCCAAAGAAGGAATTAGACAGTGCAATTGTTGTTGTTCCTCGGCAAATAAAATACGGCTAAAATACTATTTGCTAAAAATTCATTTTATCGTTTTCATAGCAGCTTCGTTCATTTCCATGCTTTTAGCGACGTAAATCGAGGAAACAACGTAAACCGAATGTTTTGTTTAAGGCACAAATCGAAACAACGCAAAACTAGTCGACGCAAATCGGGACCCAATGTAATCCCAAAAGAACCATCAATTTCGGAAAATAGCGATTATCCATACTAAATTGTAATTGCAAAATGTATATTTACCCTACTTTCACTCGTTAGTTTTATAGATTCGTTAAATATGTACCGTGAATTTCGGTTTTCACAAATCAGCTGTAGGTTCTTGTCACAAATGTCAAAACTCACGTCGGCTGACTCATTGGTCATCGCAAAAAATAACAACAATTGACAGAGTGGCAGTTTTTCAACTGTTTCGATAATTTATTTATTATTTTATTATTAATGTTATTGTGGTTCTAACGTGCAATTACAACACAACTAAACTGACAACAATGCCAACACGTCAGGGAATCTTAACATCGCCAATGGCTGGAGGTACAGAATTGTGTTTTGATAAAAATGAATTCATGAAGGTGAGTTAGACTTTGGTGGGACTTTTAATAACCAAGTTCAAGCATTTCTATTCCGTTCAGTCAAACTTCTCCGTCGATGAATTCCTCCACAAGAATCGCAGCGCACCGAGCCTCGAACAGTTACGGGACAATCTGGGGATGTACCTTAAAGGATTGCGTTCATCAATGATTGATTTGATCAATGAAGACTACGCGGACTTTGTTAGCCTGTCGGCCAATTTGGTGGGACTCGATCAGTCGATTGGGACCATTAAGAAACCCTTGGAACAGTTTCGTGAAGAAATTAGCGTCATTAAATTGCTAATTAATGAGAACGAAGAGGAAATTCATCGCTACCTAGATCAAAAGAACCAATTAAGGATTCTGAAGAGGAATTTGCAAAGTCTAAAGAAAGTTTACGAGTCTGTGAATAAGTTGGAAGAACTGTTAACTCATCAGCTAAGCACGGAGAACATTAAACCCGTAGATCTAGAACGCGCTGCTTTAGAGCTGATACAACTTAAGTTTAATATGAAATTTTGTGTGGAGTACTTATCCGAAGAGCAAACGGAAAACATCGCCAAACTGAATTTAGATGTTCTCAAGAAATTGCGCATTCTCTTTAATTCTACATTGAAAACGACAACGAGCACTGCGACGGAAAATCTAGAGCGATGTCTTCGCATCTATATAACACTTGATGCGTGTTCTATTGCGGAAGAAGTATTCAGAGAAGATGTCGTTGCAACATACATGACGACAATCATCTCAGAGCAATCGTTGCAAAATTCGCCGCAGGGTCTTGCAGGGATTTACAATAAAATTCTAAATTTCATTTCGTTACACATGACCGATCTGCTACGCATCACACAATACACCGATAAAATGCGTGGATTTAACTTTCTAGTGAACAGCTTTTGGTCTGATGTAGAGATGCGTCTGGAGGCGCACATGTCTTCAATATTTGCACCCGGGAATTCAGAGGTTTTCTTTGCGAAATATAAATGCACACGGGATTTTATGCATAAAATCGAAGAAATTTTGGCAAGCGAAGAATACCTTCGCGTATTTCGCAGCCATTCACAAACGAAAAGTTTTCAGTCGCGTTGGAATCTTCCAGTTTATTTTCAGATTTGTTTTCAGGAAATCGCCGGCCCATATGAAGCAATCCTTGATCCTGTTTTAAGTGATAACAAGCTGAAAGAAGCGGCAACAGAAGATGACTACCATTTGACACCATTTAGAAGCGCACAAAAAAGTGTCGAACGATGTTGGTCTGATGGTGTCTACCTGGAAGAAGTATTTCCAAAATTTTACAAATTAACTGTTCAAATAGTGTTGAGACTTTCCCGCTGGATTTCCGATGCCATCCGATTAACCACATCACAAGCGGGCATATCCTTGAAGTTAACGAAAACTAATCTTCTGATTCACCTTCATACGGATACGACCAAGTTCGTCGCTAAATTAGCACACATCGAGCAAACAATTGTTGCCAATATTCCGACTCACAAACGCGAACAAAATTCTGATACGATTAAAACCTCAATTAATGATCTAAAAATAAATCTTGAACAACACTTGGAGACGATAGGGCGCTCAATTATTGACATTCTTATCACTGAGAGTCTGGAAAACATTCGCCAGGTAAATGATTTGCCACGATTATACCGCAAGACAAATCGTGAAGTGCCAAATCGATCTTCGACGTATATCGAGCAAATGCTCAAGCCAATCAAAAACTTTGGGGATAACTACAAAAATAACCTGGATGACAAAATTGTCGCCAACATACTTTCAAATGTTTTCTCCAAAATAACCACAGAGTAAGCCATATACATCGCATTTGCTGTAATGATTGCTAACAATTTATTTAATTTTCCCCAGGTATTACACAGCTGTTTCCGATGTGCTTACATCGGTGCAAAAAACCGAAGAATCCCTGAGGCGGTTGCGAAATCTTAAAGAGAAATCCGCTACAGTCGCAAATCAACAGACTACAATGGCTGCTGCTGTAATGTCTGATGATGATAAGATTCGCCTTCAGTTACGGGTAGATGTGATTGCTTGGACAGCAGAACTGGCTAAATTACAGTTTATGCCAACACAAATCGACAAATTGCTCGATTTGAATAAGATCGTTGACGAAACGTTGAAAGCGAAGGAAGGAGAAAATTGATTTTCATTGCAGAAATAAAGTGAAACCCATTGCATTGTTATTGGAGTGTGATTTTACTTTACAGTTTTTATTACTTTTGTTTTAGAAATGGTTTCTCAAGGACAGTATATCGTTCTTAAATTTACTTCCATTATGAATTATCATCTTTGCCTATAAACTATTGAACTTCTCACCCAATAATCGCTGATTTACGATACAGTAGTACAGTTGTCTACGTTGCGATTCATCCAACTAAGAAATAATAGAAACTAAGTTAAAGTACAAATTTGTTTTGTTTAGACGAATAAAGAATAAGCAATAGTCCAAGTATGGGAGAAAGAAGCGATGCCAGAAGACTGGCGAAGAGGCATCCTGTGCCCCATACATAAGAAAGGAGATATCACAAAATGCAGCAATTATCGTGGTATAACGTTGTTGAGTATCGCGTATAAGATTTTCTCGTCCATCCATCAAGACAGAATAGCCCCATACGCTAAAGTCATCATAGGTCCATACCAGTGTGGCTTTGTGAATGGATGCCAATATAAACTACACAACTAATACAAAGTAATCCTTGCAATGCCTTCTGCATATGAACCACACAATAAATACAAAGTAATGATAACGCAACGAGGCGCGATCAGCGGACGTTTGTTTATGACATATATGCCTATTAAGCATAATAGATAAGCGATCACTGTTCGTTAAACGCTGTCGATGATCATTTACCTTCACATCGCATTGCGCTTATTGAGGATGCAATAAAAGCACGGATATATAGTTTTATTAAGCTTGCGAGCCTTAGGCACTGGAACATTCTCTTTCAGCTCTTAAAGAAATATTGAAATCCCACCTTGCGTGGAGGAAACTGACTCAAGGTTAAAGTCAAAGGCGCAATAGCCAAGACTAGTGGAGGCCCAATAAAGGAACATCGGTGCTCGTTGGGACTATATAACCCAATCTTTACAGCTTAATCCCAAGCAAATCAACAACTGATCAGATTAACACCCTTAGGCAGGTGATGGAAAATATCTAGAGTTCCAAAACTCACTACACCATCTTTTTATAGACTTTAAAGTCGCCTATGATAGCATAGCCAGAGTAGAACTTTTTATAAAGCCATGAGAGAATTCGTCATCCCAAATAAACTCACACGACTATCTAGGTTGACCATGACCAATGTTATAAGCCAAGTAAAAATATCCGGATCACTATCAATCCCATTCAACATCTATAACAGGCCCTGACAAGTGGATGGACTGGCCTACGTCCTCTTCAACCTGGCATTGGAGAAAGTGATCCGAGACTCTGGCGAACAATCCTTTATAAGTCCATTTAGATACTGGCTTGCGCAGACTACATTGACATCGTTGGTAGAAACCCAAGAGCTGTACAGGAAGCTTTAATCCAGATCAAGCAGGCGGCACGAAATCTGGGGCTGCACATAAATGAGAGCAAAACAAAGTACATTGTGGGCACGTCTGCGAGTAGAAGATCCAATACTGGTCCCTCAATTAAAATAATAGAGCGCATTTGAAGTAGTCTTTTAATCCTTTAACTATATCGTGTCAACTGTAGCAGCCGACAACAGCATGGAACCAGAAATACGCGCACGGATGCTTAAGGCCATCAAAGCCTACTATAGTCCGTCAAGACTCTTCAAATTCAGGAACTTAAGCATAACATCCAAGCTGCTGGTATATAAGACAATGGTCATACCAGTACTTACATATGGATCTTAGACTTGGGTGCTTAGGAGAAATTTTTACGGTTGGCCACGACCAGACCCCGGTTGTAGGATGAAATATGATGATGAATAGTGTTTAACGTGCACACGCAGAAGGAATTTGTACCTTAATAATGCTAAACATAGGATTTCCAGTCATAATGTAAAAAAATGAACTTTATATTGTTTCTAATTTTAATGAAAAAGTAATTTTTATAATTTATTTACTAATCAACATGAAACCACTTTGGAATTTTACTTAATCTCATTAAATTGAGTAAATAAATGCCTTTTGAGAATTATTTATAATTGCACTTTACTGGGAGAGAATTATTGATGTATCTCCCTTCTTTAATGGATTGGAATGTGCAATAAAGAAAATCCTCAATATAAAAAACCGACTACATGTTTACTAAATTTCAAGCAAATGTATGAGTTAAGGAACCATAACTGAGCAGGCACACCAACTACTGGTTGTCAAAAGCAAAAAATCGGAAGCTCCATATTTAAGTGTGCATCGAACAATAACCGCTGTATATAACAATGAACGCAGTTACAATTTCAATTGTTCGTTATCGGGTAATTTAGCAAAGAACGATTCAACCCGCTCTTCGGTCACCTCTTCGAGAGTTGAAGGATTCCATTTGGGATTTTGATCTTTGTCGATGAGTAAAGCTCGAACACCTTCCTTGAAATCGCTATTTTCCAAGTGACGAACAACCATACGGTACTCCATATTTAAGCACTGAGTGAGAGACATTTTGGAGCCATATTCCAATTGACGGTGGGTGACTTTTAGTGAGGTTGGCGACATTTTCTTTAGAGACTAAAAAAAGTTACTACTATTAGCAAAGAAAAAAAAAACTTCTTTCCTAAAACCCATTTACCTTAAGAGAACTCAATGCCAATTCGCTGCCGTCACGTTCAAGATTCTGAAGGATTTCCTCAACTGTTCCGGCTGTAAAGCACTTGTTGATTTGATCCATTTGTGATTTGAGAACGAAATCACTTTCGCATTTTGTCGAGAATTGTTTAAGAATGTTGGGGACATCATCTGCATCGGTGCAATTGAGCAGGGCAGCTTCAAGTTCACCGAGTCGTGAACTTTCGCAAAAATGTGTGGCAACGCCTGCTTTCAATACATCTTCACCTTTCAGCCGGAATCCAGTCAAACCAAGAAATAGTCCCAATTTGCCAGAAAGTCGTGGCAGGAAAAATGAGCCACCAACATCAGGAAATAGACCAATAGCCGTCTCAGGCATTGCGAACATACTGCGCTCAGTGGCAACACGATATTTACCATGGACAGAAAGACCTACGCCACCGCCCATTGTAATACCATCAATGAGAGCAATGTAAGGAATCTTATAGTTGCCAATTAGAGAGTTCAAAGTGTATTCTTCGCGGAAAAAACTCTTTGACTCTATGGTGGGACCGGCTTCGACAATTGCGCGAACATCACCGCCAGCGCAAAAGCTCTTGTCGCCATTACCTTTGATAACCACCAGTGATTTAGACATTTCACACTTTTTAAGATGCTTGTAGATCTTGCGAACCATTTCCAAATTGATAGCATTCAATGCTTTTGGCCTATTTAAAATAATCATCCCCTTCGTTGAAGATTCTGTCGCAAGCACAGTGTCTATATTTGAAGACGACATGGCACGCATAGCCAGAGAAGTGATACAGCTGATCCTGTTGCCATAGATCGTTCTAGTGAGACGTTGAATAACCTGTTGGGCATTCATAAAATATATTTAACAATACTTTTAAAACTGTATCGTTTCTTTACGAAACTTTTTATTATAATTTCACGCAAAAATGTATTCTATATTTAAATAGAAATTAGAATTGAATTACCATCCTGATGGCTTTGAGTACACCGTCCCCGTCAACAAGTTGTGCAATCCAATCAGAATTCTCTATCCAATCTCAAATGTCATCATACAATTAACTCTTTTCCATGAATTTAATTTATAATAAGTAGCATGTATGGAAACCTTTAATTCATACTAAATATTTCAAATATGCTATTCCTTCTATTCTTTCTCTAGATTCTAGAACGAAATAAAGAAAACACTCAGTTTTAAGTTTAGTTTTTGTTGAACGAAAATACCTGGGTACAGTACAGTGAGTTGAAATTCAAAACGAAATTTTTATACTTTCATTACTAAGTTTCCAAGGCAGAATATACCCATGGCTAACTCGTGTTTTATTACCATGGAAACACAAATTCGAGTTAGTTTTGTTAAACCCTAATTAACTACACGAAACTAGTACTACGTTTTCAAGGACCGAAATTATTTAAATTAATTTAAACTCAGTTTCTAACTGATTCAATTATTTAGTTTATCTCTACTGGAGTTAATAAGTATATTTTGGAATTAAAACGTAAATTAGAATATGGTTTCGTAAAACCAAAATAAACTCCACGAAACTAAAGTGGTTGATAGAGCGTTCGATTGGACTGAAAACTACAAAGCCGAGATCGATTGGCCTGAAGGGTACAATTCTTTACTTTAGTTAATTGATCGACTCTTTACCAAAATTGAGCTAATAAAGACTGTTCGATTGGTTGTTTTCACTTCAGATAAAAGTCAATATTAATCAATTAAATTAACTACTAATTGAAGAGTCTTTTCACTTCTGTTACTTCATTACTAAATTTCATTCCATTACGTTTCCATTATAGAATAAGTATCTAGTTAAGAACAAGGCATGGCCTTAATAGTCACTAAGGCTCATTAACGAGTATAATGAGTAGCATGAACTAAAAAGTATCAATTATCTATTGCATGCGCCCCAACCCACGTTTTTTACAACTCTGGTTACCCATAATGAACATGAGTTGCCGATATCGTTGTCATCAACATTCAACGACCCACGAATTTTCTTGTTTCCTAGAAAAAACGTATTCAATTAATTATATAAATTTAAATTCTTTAATTTGAATATTACACCAAATAATTTATTCAAATTCAAATTACACACAATTCTTCTCTGCTGTCATCTCCTTTCTTTGACACCTTGACACCCTTCATTGACACAATGTTAACGAGCATTTGACGAAACCGACCAAAGTCATATAAGCTATTTTATTTGCCGAGGAATAAGGTTTTGACATTCGAATTCCTTATTCGGATTCCAAATAAAATACGCCTATTATGAGTAATCGGAGATATATTTTAACTGTCAAAATTCAGATGTTTTTTTTTTTAATTCGCCGAAAAAAATGTATTTCTCTGCGTCGTTTTTTTTACACTCCGATAGTTCTCGGATATCTTTTTACTCTGAAAAATCATACAGAACAATTTTTGACAGCTGTAGTTGTTTGTTTCTTCAAACATGAGACATGTCGACTGCTGTGGAGAATTCATCTTGACAGCCAAAAAAATCTATTTGCGCCCGATTTTTAAAGAATATTGGCACCTTATTGGTGAAGTGTACTAGTGTAGCACAACATTTAAAACTTAACGAAACAATGCAGATTGGCGGATAACTTCAATTTCACAACAAATAATCAATTAAGGAATACGCTAATTACTGAACTGTTAGTCTAGTGTTTATTTGTGGCGTTGTTTATTATTTGCAAAAGTAATTTTTTTGTACGAACAGTAAAACACTCTTTATTGTTTCGAACTGTTTCCTGCATGTAATATCAACCAAGTTATCAAAATGGATTTAGATGAATCGCCGCCTTCTTCAAAATGTTCAAATGACTCATCAGATAACGCGGTTAACAATAATTTGCGCATAAAATGCGTATCAGAAATAAACTCCGATCCTGTTGAGGAAGAATCTGTTTCTTCGGTATGTTGCAGTAAAACATCCCCAATCTCCAAAACAAAGAGGAAACTTCCTGCCTGGATGATGATGTCACCCGGTAGTAGCAGTGGTAGCGATAGTAGTAGCAGTAAGAAAACAAAAACTCTAAATAATGCAGACGATGCACAAGAATTCCCGCAAATGGATGTCGATCCTAGTATTGATATGATACAAGAAACAGCTGCACCGGCAATACACAATGAACCAGATGATCATGATGCTATCGTAGATTCCACAGCTGTTGCATTAACACCACATAATGATGCTACATTAAATCCTGCTGTTCACACAACAACATCTACGGTAATATCTACGACCTCTTTAGACTCTCAGCCTTCTGGCTCGTCAGGTAACCCTTTGCCGTCAGTTAAAATAAAAAGCGAAGATAACGAGGCTGAAGCCCATCAAACCAGTATTGTGAATTCATCCGATGTTAACCCGTTAATAAAAGTAAAAAAAGAAGAAGCCACTTCATCTACAAGAGAAGCATGCAAATTTGGCATTCGATGTTACAGGTTGTAAAAAATCGTTGAAAATTGTACGTATCTTAATTATCCCTATATTCTTTCCATAAAAGACGGAATCCCCAGCATCGTCTCGAAATGGCACATCCTGGCGATCACGACTATCGACGACCAAATTTTCCTACTCCACCAGACGGAACACCTGATTGCCCGTTCGGAGATCTCTGCTATCGACGTAATCCAGTACATTTCAAGCAGTTCAGCCATCCACCTTCAAGTTAGTTTTGCAGTTATCTTTTTACAAAAACTTTAAACCCATCTTCACAATTATGTTAATCCATCGCGTTAGCTTAAAAATGTATTTTTCCTTTCTATTATATTCTATCTTCAAATAACAGCTGATTTCGAACAAAATTGGAGAAATCATCAAAAGCGTCTTAGGCCGAGAAAACAATTGCCACCAAAAGATTGTTCTGGTACAACTGATTTCAATGAGGATTCCAGTGAGGATGATTACGACTTTGAAGACCCATTTATAAATGACGAAGATGATGACGAAGATTTCCAGCCTAGTGCCGAAAGTGACGACGAAGACTACGATGAATTGGATAAAGCAGAAGAATAATTATTCCAATTGTTAATAGAATAGGCTTCTCGAAATTATTTTCAAAGAAATTTTTAAATCTAAATTGGTCAGTTCCTTTTGTTGTAATGTTTCCCTGTTAATCAATAAAATATAAATTTAGATTTTACAAAATATTAAAAATACTTTTTATTATATTTATGTGGTGGTTAATAGTTTGCCTTCACTTGGACACAAATATATATCATCAATAGAACCCTTCATCCACATCGTCTTGTTTGTTGCTATCATAAGCAGAATTGACCGCACCCCACTTGGCTGCTTCACCGCCACGAACCTTGACATTGTAGCAGACGTTTTCTGCTTTTAAAACACTTTGTCGCATCGTGTAAATTTTACGCGACAGTTCCTTGCATCGGAATACATTAATGCCCACGTATCTAGTCACGAAAAAAAATAAGCACACCAATTATACATAATTTAAATCCACCTACGCTTTGTAAAAGTCCTGTAAACATTTGCAACACTCAAAAGAAACTTCGGTGTTACCGCTGCCAAGGGAGTTAATGCTACGTCGCATTAGTTCGCCAGTTAAATCTGATACTCCCAGGATGTATTCTGTGGGATCGACAAAGAACTTGTACGTAGCGAAGTTTTCTTCTCCTCCCGATCCTGGTAAAATATTTTCTTCCACTTTATCAGAGACACTACCCTTATCTGTATCATTTGCTTCTTTAACTTCCTCATCAACTTCTTTCTTTTCGTTGCTACCGGGTTTTTGTTCTTTAGCAACATTGTAAATCATATTCTCCTGAAGGGTATTCCAGTCAATGATTTTCTCATCGCCCTGAAGATATTGTTGGAATGTATACGCCTCGATGAATTCTTGAAGTCCACCAGAGTATGCCCATCTGAATTGATAGAAATCTTGGTCGTCCAGTTCCTTAGCCAGTGCCAAGAAGTTTACATCTAACAGCTTTTGTAGGCGAATCTTTGCATCACCCAGAACCTTGATATTATTATTTTTCCTAGCAAAAGCAATAATTTTATGTACTTTAAGTATAAAACGAGAATTGTTGATATAAACTCACCTAGGTTCAGTTGTGTGCAAAAGGAAAATAATCCGTTTCGACTCGATGGTGATATCCCGGCTAAGCTTGGTGATGCGCTCGTAACGATCGTGTTTTTCATCGAGCTCCTTAGAGTAGTCACGGAAGGCGGCAATCAAAGGATTGGTTTCATCTAGAATTTCTCTTTGATTTGGTTTCTTAAAATTATTGCGGTGGCCCCGTCCGCCCTGTCTATGTTCGGACATTTTTGTTTGCACATCAAGTGCTGTTGTTTTTCTTGCCGATGCCGCATTTGACACATGAACTATGTACATGGATGTATTTCCATATCTAAGAAATAGGGTGCTATGCTTACGATGAAATATTTTGCACGTATCATTTTATACAATTAGAATTAATAATAAAGTTAAGTGATTTTTCAATCCAAACTAAAAGCTACTTCAATGAAGTTTGATGTA
Organism: Nephrocerus scutellatus; assembly: GCA_947095585.1. Taxonomy (NCBI): domain Eukaryota; kingdom Metazoa; phylum Arthropoda; class Insecta; order Diptera; family Pipunculidae; genus Nephrocerus; species Nephrocerus scutellatus. The sequence goes on along the minus strand of OX352761.1, from coordinate 124,974,067 downwards.
AAGCGCTCGTAATTAGCTGCACACTCGACTGCGTCATTTTAAAGTACATAGTATGAACTTAAATCGAAATCATACCCTAGATATTATGCGCACATTTGTTTATGAATTTATAGTAAAATTAAAGTTGTCGTTAGCAAGAAGAGATTGACACTACGCGAATGTTATTTTTATTTTATAGTAAGATGGGAAATGTTATCTATAGCATTATGGTAACATTGAAAATATACTACTTCTATCCTCTGGCTAACTACAATTTCAATTTAACAGCCGCACTGCTCATTTTTTCTCGCACGCCACAAATGTAAATCAAGCGCAATTCTTTAATTAATTAAAATTCATATAATTTTATTGATGTTTTCATTGATAATTTCCAAAAATCGATTTTGTTTGAAGGATTTTCTCATAGACACTAGTTTTTATATTCTCAATTTTAATTCGCGTGCCCTTGTGTCTATCTGCGGCTGGTGGAATCTTGTGATTTTTAAGCCACTTCCTATAGCTCGATTTTATTCAAAGTTTGCACATATGCCGATGAAAACACTTTATGTTAAAATATATAGGAAAAAATTACACAAAAATTATATTAATTTCTGTGATTATGGCTGTTTTGATGTTAACAATACCGTTTTAGAAAAACTTTATAATGTAAACTACTTTTAAGAAACAAGGCACCATACTCTTTAAGAGAATTTAAAACGACATAGTTTGTTCCGGTACTTTTTTCTGTAAAATCAGTAAAAGAGAAAATACATTTTACATAAAAGTACGGGATCGCATTAAACCACATCATTTTTGTTTTTGCCGAAACTGACAAAATCCCTTACACCCATAAGTTAACATTCACAAGTTAGTTATATCGTTTTTATTCTTTTAAATCTAGCGCAGATTGTTTTTGCCTGTGGAGCTTTTCGTTTCTGTACTGCAGAGCTAAAAAAGGTCTGTATATTTCTGGAGATTTACCTCTCTTACTAACCAAAAAAACAACACAACTAACAAAACAATGTTAACAAAAGATTTTCGCCTTTCTCATTTGATTTAACCAGAAAAAATCTGAGCTCGAGATTAGATTCTTAAAAGGAAAAAAAAAAACGACATTAGTCATGTGGCGTTCTTTTGATTGAAAATATCACATTATGTGCAAAACTACTGGAATTAAGTTCACAAAACTGTTTGTTTAAGGCTGTTTTTTTTATATCGGAGTATTCGGAGGGTTAATTTAACTATCAGAATTCAAATCTGTTTTTTTTTCATTCTCAGAGTAATATTTTTTCTCTTTTTAACGTTTTTTAACGCTTCGATAATTCTCGGATATGATCTTTATACTCTGAAAAAAAAACCATGGGACCTCAGGGACCGATCACTCCAAAAAATTTTCAATAAAATTTCAATTTTTAAAAAATTTATATGGGCACCCCTAAAAAAAAGTAAAAGTTTTGTCCATCATTTGACATGTGTATAAAATTTAAGAAAATCTGGTAAATTTTTAAAACATTTATAAAAATAAAGACAGATAAACAGACTTGCCACGGGCACGCGAAGTTAATATAGAGAATTTAAAAATATACAAATCATTTTTTGACAGCTGTAGTTGTTTGTTTCTTAAAACAGGAGTCATGTCCACTACTATGGAGCATTCAGGTGAGAAATAAAACTTTTCTCGTATTCTAAAATAGAAACACAGTAGATAATTTTTTGATTTGACAGATCTGATCTTCCTTTTTTACCAACATTAAAAAAAAAACATTTGTTATAATTCTAATCGTTATTGTCGGATTTGTGCGATCATTCAGACACAAACCCACGTACAAAATTTGCGAGTTCCAAATTTTTTCGTTAGACTACAAAAAAGGAGTACACTCTGTTAAAGAAACCAAAAATAAAACGAACCATTACTTAGTTGTCAATAAATTCGTTTTCGACAGTTTATTCACACTTCACATTTAGTTACAGAAATTTTTGTAGTAAAAGTTGCCAAAATTAGTGTGGATGGAAAATAAATTTATGGCGCTTTCACATTCAATTTTCCGCCCTCTGTTAATCATATTTTTAGAAAAATTAAAATAAATTTTTCATAATTATTGAGAACGGGAACAGACCTAATTCAATGTGTGAACTCCTCAGAAATAACATTTTGTAACGTCAATTTTGATTAATGGCAGAAGACATCTTTATTTCGTCTTCATCGTCACATCCAAGCCGAAGCACGTGGGGCTCGTTTGGAAATTTTTAAATAATTTGTTAGTGGAATTAATTGAATTTACAAATTTGGAAATATGGCCAAAACTAAAGTTGTGAAAAATGCAGAAGAGGATAAAAACCAAACAATTGAAAAAAAAATTAAAAAATCTAAAAAAGCTAAGAAAGCCGAAACTGATTTACTTTTAGGCAATGGTAATGAAATTCAGAACACTACCAATCAGAAAAATATAAATGATAAAGAAGAGGACAATGTGGGATCAATTTCAAAAATTAAAAAACCTAAAAAAGCTAAGAAAGCCGAAAATAATTTACTTTTAGTTAATGATAATGAGATTCTGAACAATACCGACCAGAAATATATAAATGATATGGAAGAGGACAATGTAGAATCAATTTCGGCTAAAAACGAAGAGGCAATGCCTTCTGCTCTCGAGGCTTCGAACTTTATTAAAAAGGACGAATTGACTACAAAACTAGGTGAAGTATCAACAGAGAAAAGCGTCACAAAAAAAGAAAATGATAGAATTGGTAATGTACCTTAGTTATGGTGCTCTCACAATGAAAACCTTAATACTTACAGAATTGTATGGATTTTGGTTTTGACAAAAAAAAAACATATTTTGTTCTTTATGTACGAAATCCATACAATCCTGTAACTCAAGTACTAAGTTTTTCACTGTGACAGCAGTGTTATACGATAGCAGCAAAACACGTATTTACATATTTTTTTCCGCGTTTCCATAGTATTTAAATACAATCTCACAGAAAAGAAAGCCATGGTGTGTGTGGGAAATCTTCCTACAAATGTAAAAACTGATGACCTTAGTAAGTTCTTCGCAACTTGTGGTTCTGTTAAATTTATTCGTATTCGAGCTGACGTTGTGTTTAATGAGGAAGAGTCGGCCGACAAAGCACTCGAATTAGATGGAACGTTATTTGAAACCAATCATTTGCGTGTATCGAAGTACCGACGTAAAAACCCCATGGTTGAAAAACAAGAACGAACGGTATTCGTGGGAAATCTTAAGCTAAGTAAGTACGAGTAGAAGCAATTTTGTTAGAATGAAATGTAATACGCATCCCACCTGCTTGTCCGTCTCGATTAGCATAACCAAACAATTCAAATCCTCCTTTTTATTGTAGACGTTGACGTTAAACAACTTCATCAAGTATTTTCCGGCTGTGGAGAAATTGAATACGTACGCGCCTTTTCCAAAAAGGGTCTCGGCTGTGCTTTTGTTTGCTTCGAAAACCAGCAATCCGTTAATTTAGCCTTGAAACTAAATGAAACAATGGTTGACGATCGGGTCATTGATGTAAATCGTTACAGAACTGATCAAGATCAAAAACAAGAAAGCGCATGCACCATTACTTTAAAGAATTTAGAGGATTGTAAGTACACAGCCAATGAACGGTTTTATGTTTTATACTTTGTTGTTTATAAATTTGAATTTGATTTTTCGATAAAGCTTCTTATTTTCTTAACGCTTAACGAAATATTTTATTTATTTTGTAGCAACCACTGAAGAGCAAATTAAAGAACATTTTGCCAGCTGCGGCGAAATCGACTATGTAAATTTGTATTCTCCTGTAAACAGCGAGAAAAAAATGGCTTTCCTCTGTTTTAAGGATATAAACTCTGTGCAGAAAGCGGGAAAACTTAACAACACAGAATTAAACGGTAGCCCATTAATTGTTTCAAAATATTTCAGTAAAATTAAGAAAAATAAATCGTTCATTAAAAAAACGCACCCATTTCGGGGCCCAATGGTCAAAGGAGTACAGAAAAATGTAAGTTTATAAGCTGCTGTCAGTTAACTAGACTCTATGTGATACTAATTTACCTTTCAGATAAAAATGAAGAAGCCCAACAGTCAAATGTTAAATCTGGCAAGGAAGATGAGGCCTAAGAAGTAATATTGTATTGTCATTTTTTTTTATTCAATTAAGAGTACTGCGTTCTTTAGAAAAATGAGAAAACATCGAAGTTGTGTCGTTTTATTTTATTGTTTTTAGTTTATTTTTACTCCGAACGCTATCTAGTTATCTGCTTGCGAAATTTAAGTTTTTACTTTTATGTCTCGAAATCTCGGTATTCTCTAGCTCATTGTCACAACACACAACCATTAAGACTTCACGAGTCACGAAACAGGCTTTGCGCAATCTTTTTGTGATAGTAGCGGTCACCTTCCAAGTGCTGCACCCATACAACAGAACAGATTAAACATTTGAACGGAACAGTCGCAGCTTGGTGTTTAAGCTGATCTCATTACTTCGCCATATCATGTAAATCATTCCAAACACTGATTTGGCTTTGCCGATTCGGCTGACAATGTCCTGTTCGGTTCCACCTTCCCAAGATATTGGAAATTCTCTACCGGTTGTACAGCAATGTTGGCTTGAGTTACTGAGTTAGTGATGTTGATGATTTTGGTTTTGACAGTATTATTCTTCCAACCCGCAACATTTGCCTCCCTTTCCACATTTGTTGTTATTTGGTCAGATAGTCCAGATGTTTGAGTTGAGATGTAAGAGTCCAAAGAATTCCTCCGTTTCCAGTAGAAAAAGCTGCGCGAAGCACATCGCTAATCACCAACAAAAAGAGTATCGGCGATAGAATGCAACCTTGTCGTACCCCACTTAGGATCACGGATTCATCTGACAGTTTTTCTCTATGCAGCACATGACATTTAGAGCCATCCTAGGTTTCTTTAATAATAGCTATTAGTTTATCGGTTATACCTCTCCTGTGCAAGGCGAGCCAGATAAACTGTCTGTTGACACTGTCAAACGCCACAAAGTCGATGAACAGCAGGTGCAGTGGTGACCGGAATTCAACGCACTGTTAATGATTCGCAGGGTGTTGAAGTGGTCTACACAGGAGCATCCAGTGCGGAAACCTGTGCGGGTCGATGGGCTCACATACAAAATTTTTTCACCGGCATCAGATCATTTCATACTATAATGACCGTGTTCTGTTTGCGCTGTGGGCAGCGCTACTTGCTTAACGATTGGGGTTGTTTTGTTGTTGGGTTGCAGTGGTTCGTATGTGTTTTTATATTTCAGCATTTATAGTGAAATTCAGTATGCTGCTGGTTATTAGAGAATTTACATGAAAATTATAATATTTATGGGCTGTTTTATTTCGAATCGATTTCGTGATAATACATCCGTTACTGCTGACAATTTGAAATTTTGTGCCCATGTCATCCGCATATTTTGAATATTTATTTAGTTGTTTTTTATTTTTTCATTTCATTTATTTCCTCATTTCAACATAAAAATATATACAAACAATTGACAAAATAAACTATCAATTTATAGTGTACATATAAGTATAAAATTATCTGACAAGAAAAAAAAGTTAGTGACATTTTGTAATTTAAAACTATTTTTAAATGTCATTACAATTACATACTAATTAATAAGTGAGTGAGGTAAATAATGCTTAATATTTTACTAAATTTATGGTTATATTTAAATTTATTCCAACAGATAAGAACTACATTAAAATTAACATCTTTAAATTTATGTAACAAAGAGTAGCAAAGTTTCAATTTCTACGTAACTTAAATCAAGACGCCACAATTTTATTTTTAAAAAAAAACACGAAATTTTTTAACTCGTATGCTTACAGGGGGCTTGTTGTATAAAAAAAAATATAGTTCACATGCACAACGAAGATCAGCTAAAAAGTCATCATTAAAATAATTAAATTAAAATATTCGCCAACAAGCTTGCACAACATATCAAACTAAAAAACTGTTAAAAAAATTACGGGTCTTAGAAGCTAAAACATACAATGCTACCTATAGGAAACATCGGGCATGAATGGGTTAATTTATTAAATCAAACACAAGGAATTATCACAAGAACTTTTTTTAAATTATTAACACAACCTTTATTTACATTTTAAAACTAACGTCAAAGCTATGATGGTTATGAAAAATTGTCGTGCACGGTTCACAATAAAAAACACAGAGTAAAATTACCCCTGTTGAATAAAAAAAACAGAGTAAATTTTTGACACAAACTGCTCGCCAGGGTTGAATAAAAAAACAGACCCACTGTGAAGTTGTATAAAAATAATAAGCAGGACGCATTCTCGAACCCTCCTCGGTTGTCAGTTGTCAAGTTAACCGTCAGCTGGTGTTATCAAAAAATTTTCCAGCGAGATAAACATTCTGCCTTGATTTTATGTAAATAATTCGCTGAAATTTTAAAAACTTGTGTAAAAAATTGCGTTTCAGGTAAATAAGTACATATATCGGATTTATTTTTTTACCCTGCCAGTGGTGGGATTGCCAAAGAGGATTTCATAATCATCATCGAATCAGGTTTGTTATAAATCACTCTTTCGTTTCGGTTTGTTTTTAAAGGATTTTCCCAATTACATGTAATTGTAGCTTTCCTCGCAAAGACTTACAATGAATATGCTTTACAAATCATCCAGGCGAATACTTCCAAAGTTTCTCGATGTTGTCGCCGCCTCTATGTGCTCTGAAATTCCAAACGCAAAATATCTCTCAGAGCCGCTGACAAAACGAGGTCTCATTCGAATACAAGGCAACGAGGCGGTGCCCTTTCTTCAGGGACTGATAACAAATGATATGAAACATCTGCAAGGCGAGAACGCCAGTCCATCTATGTATGCCATGTTTTTGAACAAGTCCGGCCGTGTGATGTACGATTCAATTATTTATCGTACACCCGCTCCGGACACATTTATAATCGAATGTGACAAAGAAGTCTCGGGCGACCTGCGTCGTCATTTGCGTGTGTACCGTGTGCGGCGAAAGATCGATATCGATTGCCTAAATTCGGAATTCACTCCATGGGTGGTTTTTAGAGATGAAGACGTGAAGGATGATTTTACTGAGCAAACTGCCGCATTACAAATCAAGGCGGCAGATTTAAACTCGGAACTCTTGTACAGTCCAGATCCACGTTTAAAAGACATGGGGATACGTGTTATTATGCATAGAGAAAACGGATTAGACGACATGGCAAAAATATTCGCAAATATGGCCACGATATCCCCTACGACACCCGATAATACCTATCATCTGCATCGATACAAATATGGAGTAGGCGAAGGTGTGATTGATCACCCCCCAGGCAAATGTTTACCCCTTGAAGCGAACTGTGATTATCTTCACGGTGTAAGCTTCCAGAAAGGTTGTTACATCGGCCAAGAATTAACGGCCCGAGTGCATCATACGGGCGTCATTCGAAAGCGGTTAATGCCTCTAAAACTAACTTCTGTTGTAGATGACAACAACACAAATGTGCAAACGCAGGCTGGAACAGTAGTCGGGAGTATTCGTGGCATACATCGTAATCGAGCGCTTGCCTTACTGCGGGTCGAACCCGTCCTGAAGATGCCATCGCTTATGATTGACGGTGATCCATGCAGTGCTGAAAAGCCGCACTGGTGGCCAAAAGAATTGCCTAACAAGTCGATCATGCAATAGGGAAAATTAAAAATAACTCCATTTACAATATTGTTTATAAAAATAAAATTAACTTAAATTCATGATAAATAAATCGAAATTTCCATGTTGGTCGTCCTTTTCTTTCAGAGATGTCGTCGTCCAGTGAAATGCAGCCAGGCACATCATCTGCAACAATTTGCTTACCAACAGACGAAGTTTTTCACATTAAAAGCGAACAGGAAGAAATCGAACAACTCCAACTAACATCAGAAGCAGATAAAGTTAAGCCGGCACAGCCTGAAGACGATGATCGGATTGCGAAAATCAAATTCCTGTGTGACTCTTGCGGAATGTGCGAAATGGTTCATTACTTCGGAAAAGAGCCACCATTTGTGTATGGAGTGAAATTCCTTGAAGACAGTTACGTTATGCGAGACCCATTCCAACCACCGCCGCCACGCTGGAAACCTAAAGCGGAGTTTTTCATTACCTTAGGATCAAATTGCAGCCAATGTTCGAAGGTTGTGTGCAAAGATGCAGAGTGTAGCTTCTTCTATACAGCGACATTTTGCATCGATTGCGCGTACACTGCTCTCAAATCATTTCCCCTAGAAGTGCAAACAAAATTTCGCAAGCAGATAGCTAGATAGCGTTTAGAGTGAAATTAAAAAGAAAAGAAATAAAAAACAAATAATAAAGTTGGACATAACTTTAATCCGTTTTCTTATTTTTCAAAGTACAGCATAGTCTCTAAAATTGAATAAAAAAAGCAAATTGCCAAAGATATTACTACTTAGGCGCTATCTTCTTTGCCAGACTTAACATTTGACTGTTGGGCTTCTTTACTTTTTTCTTCTAAAAAGGTAAATTATAATCACATAGTCTGTAGTTAATTGACAGTAGCTTAAAAACTTACATTTTTCGTCACTCCTTTAACCATTGTGCCACGATGTGGGTTCTTTTTTTCAACTTTCGATTTATTACTTTTAATGTTAGTCAAAAATTTTTGAATCTTTAACGCTTTGTCATTAAGTTTTGTATTGTTAAGTTTTGCTGCTTCCAGAGCTGAGTTCGGATCCTTAAAACAGAGGAAACCCATGTTTTTCTTGAGCTTTTCAGAAGAATGCACATGGACATAGTCAATTTCGCCGCAGCTGGCAAAATGTTCTCGTATATCTTCTTTAGTGGTTGCTACGTTAGGGAAATGAAATTAATAGACAGCACAAAGTATAAAACGTAAAAGCGTTAATTGACCATGCCATGCGTCTACTTACAATCATCTAAATTATTTAGAATAACAGTGCACGCTGCTTGTTTTTCGCCGTCTTGATCTTTTTTGTAACGATTTACCCGAACGGCCCGATCCTCAATCATTGTATCATTTAATTCCAATGCTAAACCAACGGATTCGGGTTTTTTGAAACAAACAAAACCACAGCACATGCCTTTATTGGGAAAGGTGCGTACGTACTCGATTTCTCCGCAGCTGGAAAATACTTCATGAAGTTTGTCATCGTCAACGCCTAATAAAATAAAGCAAATTTAAAATATGTTGGTAATATGGTAAACGGAGATGGACGCGCTAATCGGAAACGTATGTATTACATTCCAATCTAACAAACTCTCTTCTACTCGTACTTACTTAGCTTAAGATTTCCTACGAATATCGTTCGTTTTTGACTTTCATTATTGTTGAAGCTGTCTACCTTATGGCCGTTACGGCTGCTCTTTGTTATACGCAAATGATTGGTTTTAAAAACCGTTCCATTCAGTTCGAGTGCCTTGTTGGCGAACTCTTCGTCAATAAACACCACATAAGCGTTAATTGAACCAGATTTCTTACGAATCGAATGCTTGAAAAGAACTTTACCGTTTGCTGTGCGAAGACGAATGTATTTCACAGTACCACATTTTGCGAATAGCTTAGTAAGCTGATTACGTTTTGTATTTACAGGAAGATTTCCCACAAACACCGTGGCATTCTCTTCTACAGGATCGTATTCGCGTTCTACGAAATGGACGCACATAAGAAAATATTTATGCTACGATATAACCATGGTACGTTACCTGTTTTTTCGTTTTTTCCCTTCGTGCCACTTTTTGATGCTGGTAGTTTACCTAATTTTTTAGTCAATTTCATTTCTTTTTTGTTCTTTTTTAAAGTGGTGGAAGCCTCGGGAGCAGGAAGCATTTCCTCGTCGGTTTTCTCTGGAATGGATTGTACATTATCCTTTTTTCCCTTATGATTTTTCTTTTTCTTCTTGTCTCCATTGGTGGTTTTCGGAGCAGCCACAACCTTAACCAATTTATTCTGAATTTCATTACTTAAACGTGGTTTTTTCTTTTTCTTGTTGGTAGCGTCTCCAGTGCTGGTTTTCGGATCTGCCACAACTTTAATTAATTTATTCTGAATTTCATCACCTAAGCGCAAAGCTTTCTTTACTTTTTTGTCAATTTTAGTTTTAATTTTTTGTTCCTTTGGACTTTTAGCCGCTTCTGCCTCTTTTACAACTTTAGTTTTGGCCATATTTCCAAACTTGTAAATTCAATGAATTCCACTAACAAATTATGTGAAAATTAATTTTCAAAATGTTTTAAAGTACTGTCGTAGGTTTTTATTTTTATAGTTATTATAAAAATTAAATCAGTAACAAATTAATTGAAAACTTCCAAATGTAACACCACCGCCATGTGCTTGAGTGACAGCTATGAAAATTGACTATACTTTTATGTCAAGAGGGAAAACACATTTTAGTCGTTTTCGTTAATCTTAAATATGTGGATTTCGTTACATCAAAGTATAAAATTTTTCCTATAATTAGAAAAAAAATGGCTTTTTGAAATAAATGAAACATAAAAACGGCCCTCATATTTTTGTATTATCAGCTGCACTAAGACTTTTTCCGTAACGAAGACTTATTTCCTGCCATGTTAAATAATTCAGTAAAATCGTTCGAATTGATTCCATATACTTACTTTGAATACATAATCAAAATAAATATTGGATCTATGGCTTTGTTATTTTTAAAAGCCAACCTATCTTATTCAATTAAGTCTTCGTTTCGGAAACAGACTAAAACCAGTTTCGAAGAGATTTTTTTAGAGGGAAGTTAAGGTTCTAATAATTACACTTCTCACTCCAAATGAAAATTTCGGAAAAAGTCTCTCCTAAGACTAACGAATTTGGTGGTTATAGCTGTGAAATCAACATATAAGAAGAATGTCGGTCTTAAATTAGTCAAGTTCTTCTTGAAAATAATGAACCTAACTAATTAGGCATAATTTATACCAAAAGAAGCGCAAAATAATTTAATAACTGAAACACATCTCAAACGAATAGTAGTACACTCGGAATGAAAATGGATATTTATATTATTAATGACAGATAAAACAAAGTTACATTAAATGTTAATTTCAATATCTAAACAAGAGGTTACAATAAATACACCAATACTCTTCCATAACCTGAGGTTTGTAGTCGAACTCCCATTATTTCTCTGAATGATCCTAGTATAATCTTATCCAATGATTTCATGAGGGCATCAGCAATTTGCTGATCAGTGCTGCAGTAGATCAACTTTATTTTATGTTGGATCTTGCACAAAATGATCGCGAATTGCAATATGTTTCGTCCTGCGCAGCACCACTAGAAAATAGCACTAAATATCTGTTTTATTAAGGTTATGTAAATCAGCGAAGAGCAAATTTTTTGCTGCTGGGTGTGGAACCTATTGACACGGTAGCGGATTGAACTCTTTTTATACATTTGCTTTAAAATGAAGGTTTTCTATTAAAATTATAAAATATTAGAATATTTTTATGAAAAATGTCTACAATTATGTTCAATCTAAGATTTTTATTTTTTATATAATCGAATTAGCTAGTATTTAAGGCGTATTTCATTTGCCGAGGAATAAGGAATTAGAATTTGAAAACCAGCAAAAAAGCAGGTTTTCTTATTCCAAAGAAGAAATAAGATAGTGCAATTGTTGTTGTAATTGTTTATTCTCGGCCAGCTTTAATATTTGTGCTGCAGCAGTTCAGTGTGAACTATACCTAAGTCACCAGGCGGCGATCAGACAAGGTTTTTGTTAGGTCTTTTCAAAGCGAAGCTTATTTTTGGAACCTAACTTATTCAAGTTAAGGCCGTGTTTTTTTTATGTCGGAGAAATCGGAGAAATCTTAGTTCTGAGTTATCCGATAAATCCGATTTTTTTTTCTCAGATCATAAAAATTATATGCTGTGTTTTTTTTATTATAAGAGAAATGTTTTATTTTTCACCTTAATTCTCCATAGTAGTCGACATGTTCCATGTTTAAAGAAGCAAACAACTACAGCTGTCAAAAAATGTTCTGTATATTTTTTCAGAGTAAAAATATCATGTCCGAGAATTATCGGAGCGTAAAAAACGCCTCAGAGAAACAAGATTTTTAAGAGAATGAAAAAAAAAACAGATAAGAATTCTGACAGTCAAATTATCTTTCTGATTACTCCGACATATAAAAAAACACAGCCTAAGTCACACGACTTACTTACTTATTTTCTAAATTTTTACTGTACACAAATCATAAGTGTATTTATAAAATGTATTATTTTTTGTGAATTTGTTTTAATTTCGTGGTATAATTTCTTCGTTTCGAAAAGAACCTAAAGAATATTTTTACCGCTATAAAATCCTCACATCGGACGTCAGGCTTCCAAAAATATGAACTTTAAACACATTTACTGATAATTTTTGTAAAGGTTAGGATAATGTAGGTACATATATTGTCTTTATTTTGATTCTAATAATTACACTACTCACTTAAAAGAAAAATGTTATATAGTTTGACAAAAAAGTACTTTATGTGAGGCAAATAATAGGTACGTGTACTTACAGTCAGGTTCACTTAATTAGACGCACCTAAATGTTTTCTCTTTTGTTTTAAATTTTCATCGCCGGAAAAAAAATTAGCATAATGTATGTTTTGAGGTCATTTACCAAAAAGAATAAAATAGTACCGTTAGGTCCTTTCTTCCAGCATGCATTCATGTGTGTTTTATTGAGTCGACGAAAACCAAAGAACGCGGTAGAAACGGGACACTAAACATTCACTGTACCCAGCAAATCGAAAGCGCTGTAAAAAAAACTATTTATGTTCCTGTTGTTGTAACAACTATACCTACTTTTTTAATTGATTGTTTTATAATAAATCTTTTTAAAACTCTAGATTTTTCTGAAGATTTGGCGTCAAATGAAAATGAAAACAATAAACCTAGCATTTTCTGTTGCTCGTTAAGTTCTGTTCTAACAACGTTATCATATGCGACCTAAGTCTATAATCCTATTATATATGGTAGTGAGACATTCCAGACATTGTTCTAGCATAATTTTTGCTTTCCACTCTGGCACTCATGGTGGTTTTTATTGATGTAAGTAGGCCTTTCCTATTTTATCAGTTCCGCAAAGATACTCGCCACCAGAGGCTACTTTTTCTTGCCTGTTTACTACTCCTGCTGGTGGGCGTTGTGGCTCTTGTGGTTATTTCGTTGGAATTCTTAGCAGGACGACCGTGGTCCGAATCCCAGAAACACCTAAAATAGTTTCCACGGTCCTACCTCTCGCGAATGTCTGACAAACGTCCGAGAGTACATAATAGTTGCCACTGAAAGCTCCTCAATTGGCCCTTCGGATACGGCATTAAATTGTAGTCCCTTCCATTTGCAAAAATATAGCACGCACAACACGAATGGTCACGAGAGGAAGGTCTTGGACCGCATTGGTCTGTCGCGCCAAATAAAGGATTTTTCAATTAGGACATAACATCAGTTTCGGCGCTTCAAATGATCAAGAAGCTTCAGTTCTTCTTCAGTTAATTAGATCTTGTAAGGGCCAAGATCTTTACACATTGGCGTGGAATCGACTGATTTGGCTAGTTTTGAAGTGAAGCATTTACGGCTGCGATATTTGCGCTACTTCGGCCGGTGCCTTGTCTTACTGACACAGGAACATTCAATAGTGAATATGTTGATTAGAATTTATCCACTATACCACGCACTGCCTGTCTGGTGGGACGATTATTACGACCGTAAATTGGAGAGCGCTCTTAAAGTTGCGACGATCGAGTTTCGGTAATAATTTTTAAAACGTTGCTCGCTCGTGAACTTCCCTCTTCACCATGATAAAAACGTAAACTTTGACTGACGTTTCGACATTGACAGATCATAAAAAAAGTTCAAGGGTGCGTCTGTATTATAATAGGACATGAATAGGACAAAATTGTTATGTCCATATTATTATTTTTATTATTAATTTTACTCAGCTAACTTCTTCCTCCCTTTGTGGAGGTTCATAGCGTGGTCGTAGGTCATAAGTGGAGTTTCTAATGCGTTACTTTGCAGACTCTTTTATAAAAGTAAAAATTATGCCCTGTAATTCTTTATAGCTTCAGCATCAAAACTGGCTGATAATGAACACTCACTCAATGTGTTGGGTAGTAATCGGATGAGATTATCGGACACTTTTTGGCAAATTGTTTGATTGTAAATGGATACATATACATATTAAACACCTGATGCATATGTTAACTTAAATTTGCCAATTTCGCATTTTGATTTATAGCTCACATTCGCCCATTTTCATCCTCTTCAAAACAAAAGGATAATAATTAACTTCTCTTTGGGCAACAATCTGCATAAAAGGAAAGGCAAACGACACCGGCGTTCACCCACAGAAGAACACATACATAGTATTCGACTACTCGTATGTGACATAACATTTATGCTACGATGTGAATGTCCTTTTTGTATCAAATTATTGTCTCCGGAAAGCTGATTGCACCGTAGTGGTCCACAGAATACTGTCGAAAAATTTCAACAAAGTGACGTTAACGATCGATCGATCGTCGGCCTCATAGCAACATGACTGTCCAGTGTGTCCATGTTGCCTGTGGAAATGGAATGTCACAAATCTCTCCAGCGGCAGTCGATTTGAGAATTTCCGTCGAAATTTGAATCGAATCATTGCACTGGCGAGCAAATTGTAGGACGCAACGCACCGGGCCGGTTCTCGTCTGGCACGTACGTACATATTGAGCGGTGTCACAGATCACAGTGGATTTGCGTTTGGATGGGTGGATGTGCAGTTATACCCGGATTTCGATGCTGTGGCGGTAAATTTGTCATTGCATTGCCAGATGCCAAGAGTTGGCGTGCAACAATAGAGGATAATTGTGGGAATCGAATCCTTATTAATAAGCCGCACAATTTGTTAGGGAAGCACACAGACTGACTACATACGAGTCTCCCCGTTCGACTTTTGCATATTTTCACGATTGACCGGAATTTGCCGCTCGGCGATATACTCAAATCTACATACTTTGGAGCTTCGAATGAGCAACCAACATGGTTTCCATTTCCAGTACCAGTCGCACAGCACAGAAGAGTCCACAGTGTATTTTGGGCATTTTTTGTTTTTGCATCGCATCAGAATACTGAATGCGATGGTTAACACTCGAACAACGACGACACTCGCACGATGTCCGACTACATACAGTGGTGGTAAGTAGAGTGTTTATGCTGTCAACCGGAAATCGCCTACATATGTACATATTATAATTTATGCTTCATTCGATCCTTGCATAATTGTTGGCAATTCAAAATTCGTATGCAAATTATTTGCAGCTGTTGCATTGTTTTGGGGCTGGGTCAGGGAATAAATAGTGATACCTGGTGGAATCGGAATAAAATTTTACTGTTTCGAGTATTTCAATTGTCTTGGGTATAAAAAATTTTATTTTCAAAAAACCCAAAGCAGATAAAGATTCTAATAGCAATTGCTATACCTACCAAGGAATTTCGGAAACCATATTGAGAAATATTTTACCAGAAATTGTACAACCTAATGCTACTTACCTAAACTTTTGTTTTTGAATGATTGCACCTGTTGGGGTTCCTGGCCTATTCTCAGGTAAAGTTGCCCACTAGAGAAACAATTAGAACATGAAATCCTTAAAACTGTTAAGATATTTAGGCTTTATTGGATTTAGTAATGGGTTTTGCGAATAAAAACACAATACTAGTTCGTAAATTTACATATTATAACTTTAATGAACAAAAAGCAACAGTGATTACTTATTGTTCACTTTTAAATATTTTTAAATAAAACTATTATTTCCATAGACTTTTCAGATATTTCGATTTAATTCCAGATAATAACTAACTTACTGCGATAAAATTTTAGGAATGTATACCTACTCAATAATTTCGTGAAGGTTCTGTTCTTAAACAAGCACCTAAAAAATACCAGAACTTACCATAAAAAGAGGAAGAAGAGGAGGAAGGAGACGCTCTCAGTCCACTTTGGTTTTGCTTGGGACTCAACCCCCTCAGCAGACTGCTGTACAAAATGAAGTCAGGATTTTGCATTAAAACTGAGACCTTCGACTTCACATTTAACCATCTTTTATTTCGATGATTTAAAACTCTACACCAACAAAAGAGAAAAACTACATCGAATGTTAGAAGTAGTTAGCAGTTTCAGCAGAGAGATCCAAATGGAATTTGGATTGGAGAAATGCAAAATGATCCACCTAGTAAGAGGACATTTAGATGCTAAGGAAGAAGGGTGTCCAATAGACTATAAGTATAATATCTCTGTATACAATTTTATATACCTGTTTCACATGTATTACTGTTATATACAATTTATATACAAGTTCCATACGTATAGCTGTTATATACATTATTACTAAGCCTAAAGATATGCAGTGCAATGCAAATTTTACGCTGGATCGGAGCAGTTGAAGCTTTGTGTTACAGGTGATACCGTTGTTTTGCCATACATTCCACATACATACGTTCCACTTTCACTAATATATATATATATATTTATATATATATATACTATATTTATAGTATAACGTTGTTGAGTACCGCGCATATTATGTTCTCCTCAATCCTTCAAGACAGGATCGCCCCATACGCTAAAGTCATCATTGGTCAACACCAGTGTGGCTTCATCACAGGCAAATCAACAACTGATCAGATATACACACTTAGGCAGGTGATGGAAAAATGTCTAGAGTTTCGAAACTCACTACACCATCTTTTTATAGACTATAAAGTAAAGGCGGCTATGATAGCATAGCCAGAGTAGAACTTTATCAAGCCATTAGAGAATTCGGAATCCTCCGAAGCTTTGCTTAAAGCCAACAAAGCAAAGTATTCAGGCAAAAAGATCACGCACGAGTTATTCACATTAGGAACAATCGCGGAGGTCAACTTAGCCGAAGTGCAATGGCCAAGCCTCGCCCCAGTGGAACCGCCTTTGTGATCACGGTAACCTCTACGCCAGGTATGCTGACCTGGACCTGGACCTTCAGACTCAGACCAATATACTCTGTTATTCGATCGCTTACAGTGTGCTGGTGCTTTCAAGGGGACCTTCAAAGTAGTAGTCAATCTCACTCCGTTTATCCGTTTACCTATAGTGTGATGGTACTTTTTATACAGTGTGCTGGTACATATTAAGCAGACCTTCACATTTGTGGAAGAAGGTCACTCTTTTATCGTCGGCCGTATGCTTAATTAAGTTAGATCTATGAACTAAATGAAATTGTATAACGATTAAAAAGAAAAACAAAAAGGACCTTTTTTTATTTGTAACTAATGCTGACTTACCCAACGAACTCCGGCAAGCATAACCCAAGAGCATTGTACTCGTAAATTGTATAAAAAATCCTGACGTTATACTTATCCACTTGAACTGAACTTGACCTTCCTTCTGCGTCAAGTTTAACATACAGTAACCTTCTTCCAAATTACCAACTGGCTTAATTGAAGTTGGTTTAACCCCATCATCATTATCAGAATAACATTAATTGTAACTAACCAACCAACGGATTGCGCGGATTGGTCCTCGCTTGATATAGCTGCTACGAGTATTATCCATGTAATTTGTTTAATGAGAAACGGTACTGCTCTATTACCTACAGAGCAAAAAACACAAAACTAACTGCCAGTTTGCATAGCCAACTAACAAAAATACCAACCAGCATCCCACCTAACACTTCATAAAGAGCGAACTAATAGAATGGTAAGTGTCCGGGAGTGCTTCGCCAAATCCATCAGCCAGTGTTGAAAGATAAACCGTTCAGCAATCTGAAAAATCAACAAATGATAGAAACTAAGAAGTTTCCCTTTTTTTTTGTATTGCAGGATAAAACAACAGGACAATTTATTCATTTCGGAATGGTAAACGGTGAACATCTTACCAACATTTACAAACTTTGACGCGGTGTGGCTTTTCCTTTTCCATTTTCAGACTATAGACAGCAATTATACAGCTACCTCTCTGTCTTCATAACTTGTAGAGTTTCCGCTGCATTGCTCATTATTTCGTGGTATCGTCACGGCACATCATTGCGCAGGCAGTGCACACAGAAAACAGCACAGCTGAAGAAAGATGGCTTCACTACAGTGAGATATATTTAGTTGAAGTTACTTAACCCATGCAACCACTGAGTTGGCAGTTGCCGCTGCTATGCTATTGGGGAACCAATGCCTGTGATACACAAACGAAGAAGATGTTCAAGGAACCAATGCTTGAAACAGAAACGAACAAGATGAGATAAGAAGGACTTTCTCGGAATTAATTGAAAACCTATTCTGGTTCATTTAATTAGGACTTTGAAAGGATTTAGTTTTGCTGATCGGGCCATTGAAGTTTATAATGCTCGTATGCCCACAACTCGGAAAGGATTCTTCGCCAGAAAGGTCGATAACGAACTGACTGTCTCTAAATGCGTCCAGGTTAATATTTCGTATGGCATGTTATGCAGGCAGAGACAAATGCACAGCTCTTGAGTGAGATTAGTGGACAGTTATTTCCAGGAATACATCTGTGCTGTGAGAAATTCTCTCACAAACATTCGAACCATTGGGATTTAATTCAATTTAAAGGATGATTTGTTATTCCTATGGAACAATAATAATTCGTTCTTAGCCTTATGTCCATGGTTTTCCTTGAATGCAGTGCTAAATTCCTTTATGTAGCAAACAATTGTAAATAGTTTTCGAAAGGCAACTCTTAGGGAAACCTACCTTCGGGCTTACATTCATTGTTGCATTCGAGGTTTTGGCTTTGGCAATTTAGGACCTATTTCTGGTGTCAAGTTATAGTAATTATGTATTTGTAAAAATTTTAAGTAAATATTTTTAAAATTTGTTTATAAATTATTATGGACTGACTTAATCCTTAGCAACTCGTCTTACTTTTTTTACTTTTCTACCTGAAAATGTTCTTTGTGGTAAGAAAGGGAAACTTTTGTATAGATCGAACAATATTATAGGATTTTGCAAAGTCATCATTTTGCTACACAGGTTAATAGTGAATCTATCAACAGTGCCAGTGTCAGTTGTCAGTGCCGGTGGTGCAGTGGTTAGAACCATTGGCTCCCACTCGGAAGACACCGCGTTCGATTCCTGGCGCGAGCAAAAAACGCACGAATTTTTCTCACCGAACTGATAATCTAGATATATGTACAAGTACACATGATACGATGCTTTATATGTGATATAAAGTTGCCGTATATAGCTGTATTCACATATACGCTTGAGTTAATGTATAAAGTAATCAAGATGTAGGAGCCATCAATATATTGGGTTTATAAACATTAGAGTCTAGTTTGTAAGGGCTCGGGTATGAACTTAACTCCACCCATCACAACACTTTCCTTCCTTTTTCTATTCAAATATTTGCAAGCCCATGATGTGCCATAGGGCTTTATAAGGGTGAAAATCCTTTGAAGCGTGCGCTAATTATATAGTAATACAAAACGATGATCTGGATAAGAAGCCCCAAAGTGAAGGCTAATCTGTTCGCGAATTACATGAACAAAACTGCAGACGAATATACGTATAATGTTAGTCTACAAGCTTGATAAGCATGACATAAATGTTATCAATGCTAGAAAAAAAATAATATAGATTTTTTTTCTCCCTTTTATTTATGGTAATGGTAGAAGAATTCCCGAATTCGCACTGGACCTCCCAGTAAAACTGAAATAACTGCAGCAAAAGAAGGCGGTGGGTATTGATGGCATTTCTGCCGAAATATTCCAAGCGGCGCCAAGCACATCGGCTGAACTGCTGCATCCGCTCATACGGATAGCTTGGGAAAATGAACAATTTCTCCGCGAGTGGAAAAGAGGTATGATAGTCAAGCTTCCAAAAAAGCAAAATCTAATGGATTGTGGAAACTGAAGAGGTATACCGGCCGTAGCGAAGATAATAACTAAATTCATATTCGAACGCTTTAAAGAACATTAAGATTTAACCCTGAGCAGTCAGGCTTTCGTTCTGGATCCTCTTGCATCGATCACATAAACACCATGCGGATTATAATAGAGGTAATGTGTAGAGTACAGGTCATGCTCTATGGTTGGCCTTGCGGAGAGGTATCCCAGAAAAACTTATAGGTATTTTCAAGGGTACATACGAGTAGTGTCACGTCCCACATAATGAAAAGGTGTTGGAGGACTTTGAAGTCCAAAGTCGAGAGTATATGTCAGGGGTACAAACTATCACCGCTGTTATTATGGAAAATGGATACCACTATCACACGCAAGGTGCTACTTTCGTAAGCAAAAGGCTAAGAATCATCTTGAGGATTTTTGGACCCAATCGAATCTCCAACGACAAACTTATAGATATTGTTGTGCGAAGGTGAAAGTGGCAGTGGATTTGACACACACTACGGCGTGCCGACAACTCTATTGCAAAATATGCCATGCAATGGAATCCGTTCATCCAGGCAGACAGAACAGCGGGACGCCCTAGGCAACCGTGGCGCACGCCAGTCGAGGAGGAAGCAAGCTCTTTGGGAATGAGTTGGAGACAGATAGAACGCGTTGCAGAATTGCAAACAAGATAGTGCGTAGGTGTTGTTGACGCCCTATGAAATCGAAGGTATTTAAGTAAGTAAATAAGTATTCCCATTTTACTCGAAGCCATGAAGAAGAGGAGAGAGACGAACTAGTCAACCGACTATGAAGTATTGCCTGCTTATTCTGTAAAGCAAGTACATAATGCGAATATTTATTTCTAAGTAGTTTCCCAGGTATACTACTTACGAAAAAAAATCATCTGTCGCATCTTTGATGACAATTCGATGTTCCACACGTTGCACAAACAGTTACAAGGAGGCAAATATTAATTTTCTTCAGAGTAAGAGTAATGGCTGCAGGGGTGCATTTATCTTGAGTTTGGGGTTTGCGTGAATTCCTAATTTCTGTGTTAACACAACGAACAAATATTGACTGGACTATGAAATTGATTCAACTGTTGACCTCAAGCCATATATTTATACAGTGTGGCCAAACAATGAATCAATAATTGATTGAAGAATTTTCATTGTGCTTTCGTCTGTAGGATGTTTTTTGATATCTTAAACACAATATGTTTCATTTAAAAACAAAATTGGACGTCTTAATGAAAAACCTATTATATGTTTAGAAAATTGGCATTTTTTGTGGCTTGCTGTATTAATCTTAGGCACTAACTGTTACACTTCATATATGTACATACGAGAATGTATCCATCATAGAACTTGATAAAACTGTCTATATTACTAGGAAAATTAAAATTTTCGTTTGTTTGGCCACCCTGTATTATATACGGAAAAGACAGGACTACCGAACTATGCAAACATTGCAAACTAACTGACTAGAATATATTGCCATTTAAAACCAGAAGGATTTACTTCCTGGGGGGATTACCTATGAAGTACACTTCCCAACAGCAATGACTCGTGTCATGTCTTGCTTTTAACAACTAATCAATTGAGTTGCTTCTCACGCGAGTCGACTGACCATTAATCAATTATCCGAAAATTGTCATTTGAATAACTTATGAGACGTATGAGTTAATTGTGGCTTCAGTATAAACGTGATCAGTTCTGATTGATTGATTAATAGGTTTGGCCATCATCAGTGACTTGTGGTAACCATTCTCCGTTTTGTAGCTAACAGCGTATGTATGTACGTAGAGCTGAACCCTGAAAACATTCTAATGTTTGACAAAATCTTTAATTCCAGCAGTTTGTCTTAAGTTTGATAAAGCAAAGGAAATCAAAGCGTATTTAAAACTAACCTTCGAACTAGACGGGTTTAACAAAATTTGCTGGCTTCAATAGCCAACCAGTCACAGTTTTAGAAGGACAAATCAGTTTATAAATTTAGTCAAATGAAGATACTTACCTCAATAATATTTATTGGATATCTCAGAGCACTATAAAGTATAATTTATTTTTCCAATATTTTATAAATTAAAACTTTTTTTTGCTCCTCGGAATGGTCAGCACTTTTCTACATTTGGTGGAATAGCAAGTTTTTCTGTTTGAAAGCATTCGGAAACCATTTTCACTCTTTAGAGTTTTTAGCCAAGAACCATCCCGTTCCAGTCCCCTCACTAATGAAAGAACCTTTGGTAGAGACCTTCTTAAGCATCTCAGTTGGATTTTCCAAACAATCCCTCTTGGGTTATCAAAATCAAAAATTGAGAAAATGGTACTGAGTAAGAAGAGCATATGCGATTGTTTTCAATCCTATATATTTCCATGTACACTCTAAAGGTATTCGTACTTTCGGTGACGACAAAAATCTTTCACTGCTTCCATCTGAACAAATCTGATCAAGACTAGAGTTCCACAAATAGGAAGGTTGAATGCTTCATAAGTTTATAAATAATATCTGACACTTACTGACTTTAGTGAGAGCTCCTAAGGTCGCAGTATCCTACTACACAATGTTATTGATATAATATCAACTCAATTATTTCTTGTCTAGGAAACTAACTTTTTATTTTTTTTGAAAACAATGAGAAGAAAATTTAGAATGACCATGCTGCGAAAACCAAATAAAAAACGTCCTAAAACTTCGACAGGACACCACCGCATTGGTATTAACCATCGACAGTCGAATATAATCCCTCTTCTTCATAATTCTTAACTTTTTTTCAAAAAACTGCTGCCCGCACTTACGAGCTTCTATCGTCCTGTAGTATACAGAGACGAGAGTATCTGTACGATATATTGGTGGAAAGTAATTTCGCTATATAGCACCCGAGTTCCTCTTCCCATATAGGGAAACGTCTCTCTTTTTGTTTGAAAAATGTATGGCGTACATTACGCGCGATGTACATCATTCGACAGAAGAACGATCGCTGCTGTGTCCCTAGGGATTTTGTAATACCGAAACAAGATACTCAAACGAATGAGAGCACTCTATTGGCGGTGGCCATACCGCCCATAAGCCCATTTCATTTTGTAATCGTTGTCTTTTTTTTGGTAATCTTCTCTCCTCGGAAGAAAAGTTGCTGCCTTGTCATCGTTTATTCATTCGCCATCCAATGTACTCGTTCTTTGGATGGGTTTTGCGAAAGCACATCAACAACTTATTTCCGGAGCAGCTTAAAAACTGCTTTCCAGTTTGTGCTTGAGAACACACATCCGAAAGAGCTAGTTATGGTGCGCACTCCTTGGTCTCTTCCATCGAATGACAAAATGGTATTTCATTTCCGTTGCTCCCTTTTTAAGTATTCCGGTGTAAATTCAAGCAATATACGACCATGGCTGCTCCTCATGTTAAGACCCATCATGGTAGTAAGTCTCTAACTTTGTTGAATATTGTGACAATGTTTTTGTTTTTGTAGTATGGGTGGTGAGTGTGAGAGAGAGTGAGTGCCTAGAAAGTAAGAAGCTTTTCAACTTTACACTAGACTAGTGGCCAACTACCGAATGGTATACTTAGCGTAATTCAAGGGATTTCGACTACTTTATAAGAGCGATTCTTCCATTATTTTATTATGGTGCGTCATTAAAAGTTGCACACTTTAAGCGTTTTTATAACAGGCGAACTATCACGTTGGACGTTTCGAGTAATTCTCACTCCTTCTTATTTATAAAGATTAGGTCGCAATAAATATTACCAAAAAAACTAGTTGCATCTATCTTTATAGGAGAGATATTAGGCTTACTTAAGGCTGAAAATAGAAAGGTTTGGGGTTAGTATTACTGTCCTTTTTAGATATAAATGGGATGTTTCATGTTGTTTTACCAATAATTTTACCTGCAGCAGTCAACAATAGAGTTTGTTAAAGTATGCAGCTAATTTTAAAACATTCCAATTTTCTTAGTTATTCTAACTAACGGAACTTGATGCCATGGTAAAACTTTGGGATACAATTGGTGATCGGTTTTATTTAAAACCCAGTCAAACTCTCCGTTATAACAAATAAACAGATCCCGTTTTTCTAATTATTACATTAAATTAATAAAAACTATCTTATAACGAAATTACTTGAAAACATTGCGTTTTTGAGTGAGTGAGTGTCACCCGCGGAGTAAAGGAAAGAAAGAATATAAAAAATAGCCTATATCCACCGTGAAAGTCAATTCTAGGTACTGGTGGAAGAACTTCTGAAATCAGATAAGTAGTTTCGAAAATTACCTTCTACACACAAACAAACTATACCTCTTTATAATATTAGTACAGATTAAAAAAGGTCGTAAGTTTTTTTATCCTAATAATAATTATATTGAATAATTGGAGAAAAAATATTATTTTAAAAAAGGAAAGTTATTTTACAAAACTTCGGTCAGCGGCATAATTTCAGTTCGAATTAATTTCCTAAATGTATTACAAAAATTTTGAACTATTTATTCGGATTCGTGGCTCTAGTAATTAGTGGGTTGGAAGTTCGAATACCAGAAAAACACTAAAAATCTTTTTTACGGATTCACCTTTCGTGACTCTGCCTGAAAAACGTAAATATTGCGTTGGAAGTTCGAATACCAGAAAAACACCAAAAATCTTTTTCAAGGTCTCACCTTTCGTAACTGTCCCGAAAAACGTTCGAGAGTAATAACTGTCACGGAAAGCTTCTCAATTCGCCTTTAGAATATGCCTTTAAATTACAGGTTCCTTCATTTGTGTGCAAAAATATATCACGCACAACACGAATGGTCGCTAGGAGCTAGACTTGGACCACAAGGGTCTATTGCGCCAAATATTTTTTATTTATATTAAAATTTCATGGCAGGTACTAGTTAAAATTGACAAAGACATCGGCTCTTCGAATAGGATCCAGAAATGTTTTTACGAAAATCGGCTTTTTGTAATCGTGAATAAATACATCCAGACATATAATCGAACATAATCATTCTACATAGCTCGAGCCGATTTTTAAAGGGTTTTTAAGACAGCAACTACTGGCTATGAACTGCGTTTCTGATGAAGGGAATAAACTTTCACATTACACAACATATCAAGGATATGCAGGCAGGGTAAATATAAGCTGACAAAAAAAAACACGAATACCGAACTATTCCAATTAGTCTAACGATGCGTCCAACGGGATTATGATGCGTAAGATGCTATTCTCTCGCTCACATGCAACATTTATGCTCAAATACTTGTTACCTACTAAAGTCATCAAACAATTTTTGAACATACAAACAACAAATTAATTTTGCTCAATTACCTGTGTCAAAACGAGTTCCATCCTTTTGATAGTCCCCAATGGGACCCCTGTTGCTTTCATTTTAATTCATTCGGTTTAATTCTATTTAAAATAGTTTTGGGCGAACTTTTGATTTATTATAAAAGCAGTACTCCTTCTGTCAAAGAGTAACAAAAAGTCCTGGAGTTGTAGGAGTTTTCTGACTTGGCAATTCGCTGCATAGACTGCAGAGCAAACAAATCTCATAAACAAACAAAAGCACAGACGGAACGAAAAATAGATAATGGCGGGGAGTTGCTTTTCCGACAATTTCATAGCAAAGTAATTTAGTTGTTGTGAAGAATGACATGCGGTTATATGCTGCATGGTGCTCTAACATTGAAGAGATGGAAAATGTAGAAAACTTTCCATAACTTTTCACAATTGAATGTTTTTGTTGTTTTTATAATTACATTCACTTGTGAATGGAATAACTTCATTTTTGTGATTAAATGATAATATTTTTTGATCATGAACGTACAGTGAAGCTCTCTCTCTTGTTCTCTAGGGATACCGCCGCATAACTGTCAGAGATAAAACCTAAGAGTGACAATGTCAAGAAAAGTTTTGATCTTTTACGTCACCACATTATTCCTCTGCTCAATTGCGATTTATAGTTGGGATGTAGTATGTAAGCAGAGGAAAGGTGTTAAGTGATACTTCCAATTAGGAGCCAAAAGCACGACAGCAGCGATAGTAAAAGATTTGTTCCCCTACTTTGCAATCTAATAACATTAACGAGATCAAGATTTCAACCTAGTTGTATTTACAAGACTTAATTAACTTTATTTGGCCAGACATTATAATGCCTGGCTGATGTTGCTGCCCTTAGGGATTTTCTTGGCCAAATTAGTAAACTATTTAAATTCACATTAAACACAATTGAAATGGATTTATTGTTCTCCTCTGGTAGTCATTCGTCATTTAAATGGTACAATGGGACGAAATTAGGATTCTTGTGCAATATGCATTTTTAAATTTATACAGCTTAATAGGCAGTTAACTCACGAATATGTATAAAGAATGCAGAATCAAATGACATATGGTCAAAATGATTTTCGAATGGAATCTGTCAAATGACGACAATGGAGAAAGTGATGTGCCCTATGTGCTCCGAATAGAAGCGATATTGATTGACCTTTTTGAAAAACATTTATTTAACTTGATTTGACCCGATTTGATTTGAGACTTTAAAAAAACAGTATTTCGACTAACTTGAGGTCTTTTTTAACCACCTCCCACACGACATAAAGAACTGAAATTTTGTGACTGTCTAAGTCCAGAAGAGCATTTTTTTTTCACGCGTCGCGTGTGGTGGGATTAAGATTCACCACTCGACGTTGAGCACGTAGACATTCGTTCTGGATCCTCTTGCATCAACATATAAACAACTTGCGGATTATAATAGAGAATGTGCCGAGTACAGGTCTTCGCCATATTTACTGTTTATCGACTTCGAGAAGGCTTTCGACAGCTTGAATCGAGATGCTATCTGGTTGGCCTTGCGCAGGAGAGGTATCTCATAAAAACGCTTAGCTATTATCAACGCTATATATGAGGGAAGATAGTGTCGGGTCCCACACAATGGTTAGTTTTCGAAGCACTTTAAAGTTCAAAGTGAAGTACGTCAGGGGTGCATTCTATCACTGCTATTAGTTTTGGCGGTCATTAGCGATGTACTCCCTGCTTTGACGTAATGTAATAATGGAATTCGATTGACTATGCCGACGTACATTAAAAAACTCGACTACGCTGACGATGTTTGTCTGCTTTCACACCGTATAATGGATCTTCATATGATGGCCCAAAACCTAGAACTGAGGTGTACAAAATAAGGCTTAAGTCGTGTCCTTATTTATACATACTTATTAATAACTTTTTAGAACATTTTCCAATTTTCCATAAGAAGGATCCCTGCTTATTCTTCGCAACAAAGAATTTCAAAGGGAAACCCGAGTTATCTTCCATTGCTCCACTGTAGCAAAGATTGCACACAGATTGAGATTCTTTTGTAGTTGCAACAAAATCCAAAATCCCCAAACCAAATGCTTGTAAACTTTTCAGCTTTGAACTGTGCAGGTTACGATGTTCACATAGAAAAATTTTAAATCTTCTCATGACTTCCTTCCATCTTCTCACTCTTTTTAAGAAGAGACAATTTGGACTCTGTTTTCGTATTCTCTGTGTGGGTATATATCTTGTCCTTCTAGTTTTACCACCACCCCTTCTTCATTCTTTGACTTCAGGTTTATTTGCAAACTATTAGCACAAAACGAAATGTAGGCGCATAACCGCATGCAACACTATCGCCAACAGCGGCGGCAAATTGTTCATTGCTCATGGGGAGTTTCTGGGTTTGTTCAGCGGTCGTTTTTGTTGTCTGTTTGCCCGCCGGATGACTCGACTTCTTCCATGATGTGCGAACTGCAAGGATATGTTGTTATATGGCTCTTTGTGATAATAAATTTAATCAAGAAATAACTTCTCAAGGGACTTAATTTTCAGGCTCTCAAGCAAGTCACGGCGGATTCAGATGGAAAAGTGAAAAAGAGAATGCACACAGTGCAATGGTTGCTGGTTGCACTGTTTGTTCAATGACAATGAAATTGGGTGGAACCGAGCGTTTAACAATTAAATTATTGTGCAGGCATAATAAGTTAATTTTCTTTGCTACGAATTCATGTCCTTTTCTGTGTGACATACGGCATACGTAATGGGAATTTCGCCATTTTTCTTACATTCAGTTCTGGTTCATAGTTACGATGTACACGAACGAAGAGATAATTTTTTTTTACACATTACATATGGAATCCTTGTAAAGCTTCAAAAGAATCCGTCGTAACGAAAAACGCTTAAAATTTTGATAAAATGACAATCAGATAGGTGCCAGTATTTTTATATAAGATAGTTGTGTTTAAAGATTGTTGTAATTTTTGCTGATTGAAGCGATTGTGTGTATTTTTATACACAGTTAAGAGAATGAATGAAAATTAATAATTTTCTGCGTTAACTGCAATTTTTTATTTTAAGCCGTTCGGCCAAATCTGATTAATAGTTGGGAGTAATAAAAAAAAGTATCTACCAAAAGCTGGCCGCATAAAAGCATTCTGACTGAAGGCGCAGAAGAGAACTCGAACTGTGAGGAGGGGATTTTATCGTAAGCTTATGCAATACCTTGAATCACGTGAAATCCTTAGCGACCAGCAGTACGGTTTCCGCAGACAACGTTCTACAAGTAATCTGATGACTTATCTCATTGAAAAGTGGAAACAGTCTAGTCGCTCTCTTAGTTGCTTCTTTCCTGTCTGTGTGACTGCCCCGCCGGTTGTCAGGCTAGTACATCACAGCTTACCGCTGTCCACGTTTTCTATGCTTATCTGTCGACTTCGCTGAATTCACCATGGTACAACGTAACCTACTGTGTGCCCGCAGGTCGTTACATTGGTATATCTCTGCTTATATCTGCCGACGTCACTTTGCACACATCACTGCCGACGTCACTCTACACATATCTCTGCTCACGTCACTCTACGATTATCTCTGCCGACGTTTTTGCTGCACTCACTACTGTCTCCGCCGACCTTTTTAGGTTCACGCTCACGCATCGCTCAGGGTCTCGTCGAGGCTGACGTCGAGGGTGCACGAAGGCTCATGCGCTTAGGCTCTCGTCAAAGCTCGTCAGGATCGTCGGACTCATGTCAAAAGTAGGACGAAGGCTCATGCACTCAGCGTCCCTTCAAGGCTCATCAACCTCACCTCAAAGGCTCACACGCAAAGGCTCCCGAAAGCCCACGTCATCAAAGCTCACGTCAAGGTTCACGTCATCAAGGCTCTCTGTGCTTAAGGTGCAGGTCCGTCAAGGCTTATGTAACGTCCATGTTGCTAGCAGACTATCTTTGAATTCATTTATTAACTTTGAATGCATTTGCTAACTTTGGAAATATCGAAATAAAGACTGAATTGAACTTAAAGTCCCACAAAATATAAATTTATTGCAACGACCTGGTGGGCGCAATGGCTCAGTGGACAAGAGCATGGACTTCTGAGCAGGGGGTTCGTGGTTCGAATCCCAGTAACACCAAAAGTATTTTTCACGGTGTCCCACCTCTC
Organism: Nephrocerus scutellatus; assembly: GCA_947095585.1. Taxonomy (NCBI): domain Eukaryota; kingdom Metazoa; phylum Arthropoda; class Insecta; order Diptera; family Pipunculidae; genus Nephrocerus; species Nephrocerus scutellatus. Next base: position 124,944,784 of record OX352761.1, on the reverse strand, counting down.
GCGAACGTTCCGAGAGTAATTACTTGTCACGGAATCTCAATTCGCCGTTCAGATCCAGCATTAAATTGTAGTTCCCCTACATTTGTGTGCAAAAATATACCTGCTCAACACAAATGGTTGCGAGAAGCAATGCCTTACACCGCAATGGTCTGTCGCACCGAATAATATTATTATTACAACGACCTTAAAATAACTTTAAACTCTGGCCACCCTGAGCTTACCCCGGAAAACACCGTTAGAGATGGCACTGTTAAGTGAACTAATTTTTTTTCGTAACAATACTTTATTGTTTATGTTCCACCTACGAAGAAGAGGGACGTGCAAAAAGCGTAAAATTAAAGCTGACATTGCTGTCCTCAGCAAGTTGCCAAACACCTATTGCTCTATATATTTAATATCTAACACCACTGTCGATTACTATGTATAATTTTGCAGTAACTTACTGACACAGTACTGTAGCATTTCTTATCTTCAAAAGAGGTTATAAAGTTCAATACCATAGCAGTGAAATTTGAAAAAATTTAACTCAGATCCTTAGTGAATTCGAACCTATATTCTACACTGACGGTTCGCTTACCGATGAAGGAACTGGTGCAGAATGGTTCTTAGATGAGAATTCTGAGGAAGCAAACAGAAATATTTGCTATTTTGCAACTTGCCAGCTGGGTGGTCTCTAAAAAAATACAAGGACGAAACTTTGCAACATGCAGAGACAGCCAAGCTGCTCTACTAGCACTGGAATCACCTTGTTTCAATTCTAAAATTGTTCTAGAATTTAAGAGAAGAATGAACTCTATTTCAAGATGGACTCACATGGACTCACTCTTATCTAGGTTCCGGTACTAACAGGAATAAAGGGAAATGAATTTGCTGATACACTTGCAAGAAGTGGTTTTTCCGATATTCTTAATGGTCCGGAAACAATGTTAGGCTTTAAACAGGCAAGCTCAAATATTGGTATTCGAAGATTTATGGAAGCCGGACAGGAACAACGTTGGAGCTTCATAAATACATGTAGAACTACCAAACACTTTGTGGATAGGCCGAACAAAAACACCGCTGAGTTTATTTTGGGAATATCCAGAAAGAACTGTCGGAGCATGGTCGGTTTACTTACAGGACATAACCCGACTGGAAGTCATATGTTCAAGTTGGGACTTATATTGGATCCAATATGTAAGTCTTGCCTGGAGGAAGAAGAAACAACTACACATTTCCTTTGTAGCTATTCTGCTTTCTCCAGGATATGGATGAACGTTTTTGGAAGGGATATAATAACGATCGAAGAACTTCGGTCATTGAAACTAGATCAAGTCCTTCGCTATATTAAAGTAACGAATATATTTGAATAGTGAACTCATTGGGAACGAGTACAATGGACCGACGGTCTGAGTGATCTGGTGTGATTTTTTCTCAGATTATCACACAAACCCACTACAACTATATAACTTACTGACATACTTTGTTTCGTTCCAAAGTAAGGTATTGATAGAATCTTCAAAATACCGGCTTATATAAAAGATTTGAACAGCCACTCGAAGACACAGCTAACCAAAAGCAATAAGGCTCTATTTTCGCGTATTATAAGATGTCACTCAAGCGGTGCTCTGCACCATCTGATAATAATTTAGCTTTAATACGTTAATATGAGCGATAATATTATATAAATTTTTTAATTTTAAGTATTATTGAAACTGCTTTCATATGGTGTTGCTTCTATTTGAATTTCGCCCCACTGCTATGGTATTTATACTATCTATCTCTGAAATAGATGGATGATACGTAAGAACAAAATCAAACCAATTTATTTCGCTTTATCGACTGCAAAATTCATCCCTCTGCACAAGGATCATTGTTTTCTTAGTTTACGCATCCTAAACATAATCCGAAGCGTTTTACGTATATATTAATAAGCTAAGTGTCAAACATAAATTCCAGTATATGCCTAGATGAGGATCAGGCACTCAGCATACACATCTTTCCATATATGCACGCAACCCTTTTTTTATGTTACGAAAATATCCCGTATTCCTTCACCATCTTAATTTTGATACGCGTGTTATTGTGTGTGTGTATGTAAAAGCACAAATTGAATTTTCCGTGTATGGTAAAAACCAAACAACAGTAAATTGAGATAATTTTTCTTTCGAATTGGGAAAACAATTTTCTGCTTTGTTATTCTTAGGGAAAACAATGAAAATTCAATGAAAAAGCAATTTGCATTTGTTGTTTCCACTCCAAGGTAAAAAAGCGAGAACTGCACCTACATCAGCGCCGATAAGTTGCCACATCAATGTAATGCGATGAGGGTAGTTGTGTAGATGCGTGTGTGCAAAGGAGCCAGTATACAAATATTTAATACGCATAAATATTCGTTTATTTGCGGGGAAGAGTTGCTCAATGCGTTTTTATGTAGGGTAGAAAAAATGAAAAGTTATCATCCCCTCAAGGAAAATATCGAATCAAAAATTTTGTAATAGAATTTTCCATTTGAAAGCATCCATCGTGCTCCATTTAAAATCGCATGTAGTAGTAGACTTTAAATTTCCATTCTCAGGTTGCTACTAAGATGTAAATCCCTTATTGAGTTTTATCCTTATACGTTTTACTTGTATTGTATGTATTTTTTGGACAACAGCCTTAAACCGGTAAATGTATACATAATAGAACGATATTCCCTAATCTTATATACCTGACCTGTTTATACAAATTTTGATTTTAAAAGAATAAAAATCACTCTAGGAGTTTCGAAATTTGATTCCAGGATGGAAATTGCATTTGGTTCGTAAATGATATTGGAATTGAATACAATGGTAAGTTGGGATGGGTGGGGTGGGTGTAGTGCCAGCAACTAACACACGACACAAACACTCACACGCGTGCGAAAATAATTAACGTGTGTTTCACTGTGCACTTTCTTGTAATTGGTCGTCCGTTGATGACAACAAAAGAAAGGTGATTCACAGGGGGCCTGATCCTGACTTGCTCATTAGGTGAAAGTTTACAAGGTCTGCATTAAGTTTACTTCGTGTTGAAAGGATATAGAAATCATCCGGAAACTCGGAGGAATCCTTGATGCCTCCTTTTTGAATGATACACACTGAGGGCGGGCATCGCTAAGGACTATTTAATTCAAGTCAATTACCCAGTGGGGTGGTTTTCGTTACTGATGTCTTGTGACCTTATACACGGCGTGGTGACGACGATTACACTGTAAATTGGTTTAGATAATGTCTTCAGGTTTTTTTTTTGCTGAATTATGTACTGATATGAGAGAAGAGAAACTAAAGAAAGCATCCTTTTGAACGTAGTATCCCTGTCATTATGGTTTATTTTTTCCCACTGTCAGTTCTAAAGCAGAAAAGCAATTTCATTGGATTCAGCTTCCTGTTGATTAGGGATTGCCGCCCAGGAATTATTTCTTCTCATTTCTACCTGTCTGTTTAGCTGGAAGATGATCTTACGTAAATTGTTTCCGCTTGTAAACGTGCGGATTAAAAAATATCCAGCCGTGAATTGGCCAATCAGTTTGGTCGTGTCTACCTTTGAGTTGATGCTGGACTATATAATGCTTAAGTCTGCGTGCTTGCTTTTTGTTTAATTTCTCAAAAATGTTCATCGTTAGAAGCAATTTTTTTCTATATCTGTACATTTAATACATAATTAGGATAATATTTGGATTAGCTGGTCGGCTAATTAACGGAATTTATCTACACTGTCTTTTCTTCCAGATTTACTTTTAATTCCTTTAGAACTGATGAAATTTAAGTATTCTCTTTACAATGTGATAGCCCCACTTCCTTCATCCTTCATCACAAGTGGACGATAGAATATTTTTGATTTTAAACTGATAAGACTATGTAAGTTGACCATGATCCATGACTTATTTTATAAGCCAAGTAAAATTATCCGGATCACTATCAAGCCAATTCAACATCTAACGGGCTCCGACAAGAGGATGGACTGGCCTGCGTCCCCTTCAACCTGGCGTTGGAAAAAGTGATCCGAGACTCTGACGTAACGGCTTACGTAATGGCTTACGCAGACGATATTGATATCGTTGGTAGAAACCAAATGGCTGTACATGAAGCTTTTATACAGATCGAGCAGGCGGCACGAAATCTGGGGCTGCACATAAATGAGAGCAAAACAAAGTTTATGGTGGCCACCTCTGCGAGTAGAAGATATAACATTGGTCCCACAATTTAAATACTGGAGTGCGAATTTGAAGTAGTGCAATCCTTTAACAATCTCGGGTCAACTGTAACAGCCGATAACAGCATTGAACCAGAAATACGCGCACGGTTGCTTAAAGCCAACAAAGCCTACTATGGTCAGTCAAGACTCTTTAAATCCAGGAACTTAACCATAACATCCAAGCTGCTGGTATAAAAGACAATGGTCCTATTAGTACTTACATATGGATCCGTGACTTGGGTGCTTAGTAAAAAGCATTCTGACCTCTTAGCAGCGTTCGAGAGCAAAGTCTTACGGAGAATTGTTGGTCCCGTATGTGAGGATGGACGATCCCGTAGACTCAATAATGATGAGACCTACGAGCATTACCACGATGTCGAAATCATGAAGAGAATTAATCTCAATAGGCTCCGGTGGGCAGGACACCTAGCTCGCATGAGCGAAGATGATCCCGCTCGGAAAGTCCTTTGATTTATGGAACACGGTACACGGCAGCAAGGCCGGACAACCCTACGCTGGAAGGATGGCTTAGACCAGGACGCCCAGAGTTTAGGGATGCCAAACTGGATGACATCGTCTCAAAATCGGGTCCGGTGGAGATATTTTTTGCGGGAGGCTAGGACCGGGTACCGGTTGTAGAGCCAAATATGATCATTATGTTAACAACTTCTTATTTAATTAATTAAATTAAATAGATTTAATTAATTAATCTGTAGCCCGTTTCCGACACCCATGGCTCTCAAATTTAATTTATTCAATAAATCGATAAATTTTCCACCAAGTGTCAAAATCAGCCGTTGTAAACTTTATAATTGCGATAAACGAATGCAAACTAATTTAGAATAACAAAAAAAACCGAAAAAACGACTTGAACTAGTTTGAGTATGCTAGTGTGTCAATGTAATGAAATGTACAAATCAATATGCCCAGGAAGTGAATCGTCTTCTCTTCTTGCTTTGGTTTTCGTGATCCCGTCTACTATGCTTGAACGTGGCTTAGTCTCCCTAGATTTCTTGTCACCGCTACATGTAGTGGAACTGGTGCAAGTATCGCCGCGGTCCTAGCGCTGTGCCCGTTATTGAGACACAGAACATCATCTGTTTTTTTTTCAAATTACCAAACAGTAATGGAGGCGAAAATTTAGAAGACATTCAATGTTTTTATAGATTCTTCATTCTAGCCTCCATTATTGTTTGATTTCTCGTCTTAATGTGTCTATAACCTATGGATGCCAAACTTGATGATATCGGCTGTAAATCGGAAGATATTTTGCAGAATATTAAGCTGGCTAAAAGACATCTATCTAATAAACCCTTTTTATTCGAAATTTTAATTTTATTTAATGAAAAATAATAATTAGAATAACGCCAGAATTCGCTTGATAAATGATAGAACTAATGATAATAATAAAATATATTCTACATCAGTACCACATTTCAATAGATCTTCACCGAGTAAAACTTGGGGTCCTTTGCATAAGCTACTTAGGGAGTTATCTGTCAAAGGAATTAATTAAACTTTCACAACTCGTTCTTCTACCCGCACACAAAGTATGAGTAGTACTTCATATCAGATAGATATTCTGTGTACCTTTGCCTGCATCATTGAGAAACTATAATGCAGCATAGTTGTCTTATCTCCACACAAGAGAGCCTTTGTTTTAGGGACAGTCATCTGCCTCCTCCTTCTTGCTTGGTTCTTTGCATTCATTTACATCATCACAGCACAGCACTTTATTCCAAAAAGACAACGACTAATAACTCCAGAATTACATAATACCTAATAATCTTCTAAAAGTTTTCTAATCTATCAGGTAGCTGGTAGCCGGTGTTGGAAGGGCAAAAATTGAACAATCGTTGGCACTCTCAGAGGATGTGCAAGAAACAGGAGGCAACGAAAATATTACCTTAGTAAGCTGGTATATAAGATAAGTAATAAAGATGAACAGGAGCATTTTCCATTCAAGTGGCAGCACATAGGTTAGCTTGAAGAGCATCTCTATTGTTGTGGTTTTTTGATGTTCCTGGAAAGAATCTGCCCTTGAAATGTTAAGCTACTTCGTTCAAGAAAGGTGCTTAAGGTTGTTTGATTTTCAAAAGGGATTACAAGTTATTCTCTCATCAAATGTTTTCTTTTTTCATTTGGGAACATCACAGAATTTCAATCATCTTTAAATCGACATACGGCGATGAAAATGAGGGCATAATAAGGTATAAGTCGTATAATAGTAGCAAGAGGAAAAAGGAGAAATGAAAACTTTTGTTGGAGTAAAACTTTTGTCAAAGTTTGCTTTGCTTTCAATTTTTAAGAAAATTTCAATGCTTTTAGCAATAAATCTGGTAAATTTTGAGAATATTTTAACCATCGGAAAGATTAATTTAATTTGGATAACTTTTTTTTTTGATTTGTATTTGCGTGTTATGTTAAATTAAATAAGTTTTTGAAGGATACTTTAGACCTGCATTGTGTTTGTGCCGCAAATTTTTAGCAGCCAATAATAAATTAACATCATAGATAGTTAGGAAAGTTGTAATCTAGATGATAGTAGGAATATTTGGGCAGAAGTTTAATCGGACTTGTGAGCATACGAGTGATACTCGTATGTTATACAAGAATTTTGGAGATGTAACCTTAGAATGTTATTTAAAATTTGCAATTGGAAATTGGAAGAGGTATTTTATTTATTCAAAGATATCGATAAGCTTTTTTAGAAACTGGCAAAGGATCGACGGTTGTATACAGCAACACAAACAAAATCGAATTCGTAATGAACATTAAAAAATATTTAGATATTATAGATGTGTCACAATCAGTTGATAAGGTTCAAGCTTTTTATAACTGATAGATATTTCAGAGTAAAATACGATAAGTAATTCCACGTGGTAGGTTTAACTAGGAACGATATAAGGACCGAAGCGTCATGTGCTAACTAAACATTTTGTAATCACCAATTTCTATTCGCAACAAAGCACTAGAGAGTCTTTTCAAACTACACCACTCTTGCTCTTAAACATATATTCCCAGTTAGCCTAGTTCTTGTAAAGCAAAACAAAAATAAATTCAAGACAGTGTTATTTAAGAAGCTCAAAAGCTATAAGGTTGAAAAAGTTCACATTTTTTATCACTAGCTTTTAACTTTTTTCTTTAAGTTGGCACACACTTAAGGAGATATGATGTTTATTCTGCAGGGCACAGAATGGGCAACTAGGTATAAATGAGAGAAGATGTCTAAGCACAAGAATTTTGAATGCTTGACAGAGCAAAGCGTTCCACATTCATGTTATACGAATTAAAGAAAGAATCTCTGAGCTTAACGGCACGTCGGAAGATGGGCTTGACGGTAAATAGATGAGCATTTTAATCACGAATGGCCAACAATTTTTTGCCTCAATTGTGGGCAACCATTTCTGGTTCCGACATCCAAAAAAATAAAGAAGACTTCAACAACATTAGCCTAACGAGCCAATACAAAAAAAAAGCTTATCTTGTAAATGACACTAACCAATGAGTTTCAATCCCTAGCTCGCATTAAAATAGCGGTAAAAGGCACAGAAATTGCCGTTTACAAAAAATAGACTCGAAGAAAACAAGCTATTTAATACTTTTTGAAACTTTCAGCGACAACATAATATGTCGCAAGCTATAGAGACCATTAAGCCTCCTTAATAATTTAATTAACAATTTTAAAAAAAATTATTCAGGAAAGCATTTTGAGTTTTGTGGACAACAAAAATATTATATCAATGAAGAAGCTTGGTTTCCGACATATTAGGAATTTGTAAACGTGTTAAGGCAAAATCAACCGGTTTAGTCCAGCTTGGCATAGAAAAAGCTTTCGACACACAGTGTGGCACTGCTCTACAAAATGATAAAGCTAGACTTTCCACCATACTTAATAAAAATAGTAAGCAGTTTTCTTAATAACCTTCATTTAGAATAAAGATTGAAGGTTTTTTTTATAGCTTTTTCCTTCATATTACTTTTATTTCTTTAGCATATATTCGAAATTTCCTATGATTTTTCATTTGTTCTATACATATGTATATATATATATGTATCTATACAGCGAATCTCTGTGAATTGCGCGACTTCATACAAACATTATAACGATTTTCTTGCTATACAAATAAACAAAAAAGCTATGACGCAAGAGGCAATAGTATTAACTTGTGATGAAGTTAGTATGTGAAATCAGCACGTACCCATTCTCGGCGTTGTTTTTAACCTCAATAATCATTAAATGCTAATGATTAAAACAATAAAAAGAATTCTGCTTTCAGAAGCAATTGGCTTCAATTCAAAAACTCTCACCCTCATGGCAAATAGGATAAAAAAAAGGAAAACTTGCTAATTGCACAAATTGCTTGTCGGAAATTCAAAAATACATTCCAACAACTCAAAATGACCTACAGGAGCAGTACCCATGAACAACGAAAAACTTCTATCATCCATTTGCGTTAAGTATGACCAAAGTGAAACTGAAATCGAAATTCCCTGGAAAATGAAGAAGGAAAACCACCTGGTGCCTGGTGATATGGTGAATATCAAAAAGAAACGGAAGAAAATTGTATTCAATTTTGTTCTCAAATAACCTGCGGCCTTTTGAATAGCTGCTCTTGACAGGAAATTCCGTAAAAACTTGCCCGGCCATTGGATATTCGTTCAGTGCTACCGTAACTCCAGTTGGTTTGTATGTACTGTAGCTACTGAAACATTACCGAATTTTAGCCCAAATGTCACAAACATAGGACTCTTTCTTTGTCAGTCGATTTTTTGTGTATGACGAACTTAACAATGGGAATTCATACGACCTGGAACGTAAGTACCCTCCGGTCACTTATACAGTACTCCTATTCGTGTTTGGCATCGGTGACATCGTTGAATAGAAAACAGAAAAAGAAAAAAGAAAAACCCCATCCGTGAGAGTATGCCCTTTTCTGCTTGATTGCTGGCTCGGTGTTCATCTCCATTCACCAGCTGTCGCTTTGTGTCATCTGATTCAAGTCGAATCACTCACTTGTAACAAATTCCTCAAATTGACAACAAAAAAATACCCTAAGGTCAAGAGTAACGTACACCATTAGCAATGGAAGATGCGTAAATCGCGCAGATATGAAATACTCGTTGAGTCCGCTTTAGTCAGGCACTGATACGCACCGATAAGGACAAATGAGTGATTTTTGCTTGCCTGACACACTGGATACAATACGACGAACCGGAAATGATTTGGAAATGCGTTTCATGACAATTCCAATCGAATTGTTTAACGCTTTTAAAGCTAATGAGAATCAGGAATTTTTGTGTTTATAGAACCTTATTTCCCGGTAGGTAAAAGAGATCATCTAGTACCGGTAAAACATGGATGGATTACACAGCAGATCTTACAATTACCTGTGCCTCAAACAAGTCAACCTGTTGTCCTGTTTTATTTATTTAGAATCAAATTCTTGGATTTAGAAATTGCAAGGAATTCTCTCTGACTCTAAGCGTTGTCATGTGAAATAATTGGAACAATTTGTGAGAGAGAGATTTCGTCAAACAATTTCATTATGTGAATTGTTTCTGCTTTACTGAATTGATTCGCAGATTCCGGTTCAATTCAATATTTGTCTTCAAAAAACCAAGATCGATTTGGAATGTACAACCTTCTGGAGTCGTGCTCATCATCATGAATCAGTTGTAGGAAATATAATCTCTCATCAACATCATTATTATGACGATGCTTTCTTGTAAATAATTTACTTAATTATATTAGTTACTTACATGTCGCAGCAGTTCCCTAATACTTCTTTAAGCCTGTCAATATTTTGCTTGTTCTTTGGTGAGATATTTCCAAAGATGTTCACTACTATTATATTATTATCAAATCTTGCTGTCGAAATACCTCCTAGCTAAGCTAAGATGTTAATTTTATTACGTTAAGCGAAGTACCGACAAAAATCTTTATAAAGGAATATAGCTTTTGGCTATTGCCAATATTTCAAAGAAGCTTCATTTCGCAGATGCATCATTAAAGTGTGTTCGGGAAGGTTACTTTGTAAGATCAACTCTGATGTTCTGTTTATCTTTTACTTTCTAAAAGATATTTTTCAAATTATTTACCTTTTGATGATAGTACAGTCTGCAATACCTCGCATGGAAGATATACAGAGGCCTTGCTTAAAACTTATGGCTTGTATGCTTTCTGTCACGAGATTCTACGCATTTTGATGCCGAAATAGTTTCGCTTAATAGAATACTCGGACGACATATCTGCTGTAATGGTCATGTTTAGTATTTTTTTAACTAGAGGAGCATGACGACGGGAGAATAAAGCGAGGATCGTATTGCTTACCAGGATTACTAGTCACAGTCGTTAAGTACCAAAAAAGATCAGGCGGGGCTATATCACTGCGCACAGCCGTTGGTTTGATGTGAAACGTGTCAAGGAGTCACTTCTACTGATCGGGTCAAGCAGTGGCAGGCCGTCCGAGTTCGGGGGTTATCGAAATCCGTTCGAGGGTGACAGCATTGGGATTTTATTGGCATCTATTGACTTGCTACATGTACTACATAAACGAAATTCCGCTATATTTTCGCCGTAGAATTTTGTGTGAAGGAATGGAATGTTGCGAGCCTTCACCTTCTTTAAATCTCTTTCAAACCAAAGTCGATAACAAATTCTGCAAGATGACCAATCGAATTCCTTTCGAATACGGTTTTGAAGCCTTCGTCCGCTGCATGCTAATGACTGCATCACTTCGCTTCGACTTATATTCATATCCCTCAGGTCGGAGACGTATTTGACAGATGTGTGGGTGCTATCTTCCCTTGATATGTCCATTGGAACAGGTGCTCATGGAGGGTCGTTCACTACGCGTGCCACGACAGCTTTGCGCTGCTCCCGAACCAGTCTCGCTCGCTCGGCACCTCACAATGAAGTACCTGTGCGTAGCCTTCTATTCCAACGATAGGCGAGATTTATATTTTCGGTTGGGTCTTGAAGGGGTGGGGCTGACATATTGCATTTTAATACTTCTTTTATAGGTTAAATTTAAATTTTTATATATAAATATTGTCCAAAATACACTTACTTAATTCGATAGATGTGAAGAAACTATATTTAAAAAATGAATCTCCGCTTTAGCACGTCTAAGTCCTGAGCTATGCTGAATAGAGTGAGGCTATAGCGCCGATTTTATCGAGTTTAATCGGCCAAACCGAATAAACTGAAAGAGGCTAAAATGAATAAATGAAGAATTAAAGGGGTCCTTGTACATAAAAATTGTACTCATATACAAAACAGAACAGCCCAGTAACGAAGTCCTCTTAGCTATTGAATATTCAAAATCCGCTTTTGTCAACAGATTGCTGCATGGATTTACAAAAAACCATATGGGAAAATAAACTTCGCTATTAACAAAAATATATCTGTTGCATTGCATTGTGGTAGTAAAAAACAACACGTCCACCATAAAACCGTTAAAATTCCACTAAATCCACTTTATTAGTCAAACTAAATTTAAATGCATATCCTTGCTAACGAGATATGCAAGTGGAACTTGCAATGAAGCTCACATACGCATTCATAGCTACAAAACTTTCCAACAAAAAACAGATCCTTTTTTATGTCATATGCATACGATATGCATTTCCAACAGAATAAAATTTCCAGTTGAGTTAATTTCCGATTTCTCTGACCATTGCAAGTAAAATCTCGTATATTCACTCCCACTTTAAGGTAACAACATTCAACTATCAAATAAGACCACCCAGGGTGCTGGTATGCAAAAAACTGAAACTCTATAACTATATTTCGTGGAACATGTGTTGCATAGTATTACAAAAGACCAAATGACCACAATGGTGGAAGTTCTGTGCTGCATTGTAGCATCAGCGCCCACAGCGTTCAAAGTTGATTAACGAAAATTCATAACTTCCGATGTGTTCACATAAACGGGTGGTGGGAGATGGAAGTTTGTATCCTTTAGCTGCATCTCTATGTGCTCTATGGTTATCCCGATGCTTACTCATACTCACTCTTTAATATTCTCATGCTGCTGCTGTTCGACAAGCAGTCAACTGCAGTAATTTCAAAATAAAAAACAAAAAACGATGTTGTATTTTACAATTTCTTGTTGATTTTTTTTTTCTTCATACCGGGCATTTGGCTGTTCCTCCAATCCTATTGAACGAGTACCTCTGGTTGAATAAATCTAATTAATTAGTCATAGATGTTGATGTTCAGTACGTAGTTTGATGGATGGTAACCATACACATTACATTGTGAACGATGCACGAATACACAGCTGCAACGCTCAATCTACGTACATACGAGCACCAACCAACTGCCAATTGGCGCCCGAGGAAATGTTCTTGCCAATTTGAACTCGACCTTTGTCTCCTTTATATTCATCTGTTCCAGGAAACAATGCGAGCTGCATTGTTGTAAAATTTTTGAAAGAAAACCAAAGTCATTTCGCCTGCAGCTCTGTATGCTCGCAAATTTATAAATGCATTTGTTATGCGTTATGCTTTGCAAAAAGCACAACAGACTTTTGTGTTTTTGTGTGTCAGGAAACAAGCGACCAAAGAAATGCAAATCAATTTCGGATCTTTTTTACTATTGTGCTGGACAGTTATATTTGTTACTCCTTCAATGATTATTGACATTTGGTGCTTTCCCGAGAGGATCCTTTAAATACAGGACTGGAGAGTATTTCGGAAATTTCTTCTTGATTACTTGGTTTTGTACTCTTGAAAAAGTTGAAACTTTCACATAATTTTTTTAAAGAAATCAGCTATCTTATAAGATAGGATAGTCCCCTAATGGTAATGACTTCATCATCATATCAAGGCAAATCAACAACTGATCATATTTTCACCCTGAGGCGTGCAATGAAAAAATGTCCTAAACCCACTACACCATTTAATGACTTTAGATACCAGAAGAGAACTTTGTAAAGTCATTAGAGAATTCGGCATCCAAAATAAACTGACGCGTTGACCATGACCAATGTGTTAAGCCAAATAAAGACATCGGCAACACTACCAAGCCCATTCAATATTTATAATATGCGCCGATAGTTGGATGAACAGGGCTCCATCTTCATCTTCAAACTGACGTTGGAGAAAGTGATCCGAGATTCTGATGTTAAGGCGAGAGATATAATAGTATAAAAGGCCATCCAGATACTGGCTTACTATATTGACATTATTTGCTGAAATTTAAGAGTTGACAGTGTCGGTGATGCAGTAGTTAGAACCATTGACTCCCACATGGAGGACATTTGGATCAAGTACTGTCACGTCCGGGTTAGATTATGTTAGGTTTGGTGGCCGCTATTGCACACTTAGACCATTTACGGTCCATTGTGGTACCAGCAGGATCAAAGCCTTTCCCCTTATACTACAAAACCTATTTGGTGCTTTTTATGAAATTTTGGATGTCTCCCACCTTACAGTCCTCGACATCCGGTATCCTAAGTGTTTCAGTCTTCTGCTTGCAAGAGCCGGACATAAAGACAGGAAGTGGGATACTGTTTCTTCCTCTTCGGCGTCATAGCGGCTTTTGCTGGGCCAGGTAATTAGCATTATTCATTATAATTTCTAGAAATATTGGTACCATAATTTTTTCTAAAAAACCAAATCTTTCCGATCAACATATCTCCATTCAAAAGTTTCCTATAAAATGGATCGAGAGGATTTCTCGCCCTTCTCATTGAACCAGTTAGAGCTTCGAATGGAGCGTTGAAGACTTTTGATGTCAATGCTTGACAAATCGTTAAGAGCTGTGCATGTGCAGAGTAGGTGAAGAACGGTCTCTTCCTCTTCCTCGTACCATGCAGCTTCTGCTTGGAAAATACACCAAGCCTTGTGGAATGCTTTCCTATGGGACAGTGCTCAGTAATTACACTTATCATAGCGCTTATGTGCACTCTGTTAAGAGAGATCAAACAGTTTTGGCAAGATCTGTTTTGTCGCTACACAAGTTATACCATTTATCCATCTATGGTTGGTTTTGTCAGTAGCATCCGTCCTTAACATGAGTTTGCATCTAGCACTCGGTATGCCTAGGGAACTATTTTCAGGTAGAAGGTGCAGCGTAGTACCATTTTTGGCGAGTTCATCGGCCCTGAAGTTCCCCAGAATGTCCCTATGCCCCAGGTATATCAGCAGCTCGTTCACCACTAAATTCGAAAGAAAGGGGGATAGAGCTCTACCTTGTGGCGTTCCTCCAGATCTATTGACAGACGCCATACTTATACCTATACCATACGAGAATATTAATATTGAATTAATGATCCGACTTGTAAGCAGGATATTAATCTGTTCACTAAGTGAGTTCGTTCCGACAGTGCAGTTGCGATCGCCCATGTGTTGACGTTGTTAAAAGCGCCTTCAATATCCAGAAATGCTACCATTGTATACACCTTATGGTGAAGTAAATATTCAATAGAACTAACGTATGTAGAAATGTTTCTACAGATTTGCCTTTGCAATAAGCATGTTGATCATTAGACAGAAGTCTTTTGTCTGTACTATTGAGTGAATGGATATCAATCAGTCTTTCTAAAGTTTTTAAAGGAATGTCCCTAACATCCTTTATTTCATATACAGCTTCTCACTTGGGATGTTGAACATCCTATTTACCCCTAGCAATCTAACTCACAATGTGAATTCCTCCATCAAACTGTGACAAATTAAAAAAAAAATCAAAAAATTTATTAAGCGTAAGTTTTACATGACATTAATTAAAGTGGGAAAGACTGTAAACCTCAATTTACCTTCGTTCGCTTGCCAAATTGGCAGCAAAATTTAATGACGCGTAAAATTTTTCCGT
Organism: Nephrocerus scutellatus; assembly: GCA_947095585.1. Lineage (NCBI taxonomy): Eukaryota > Metazoa > Arthropoda > Insecta > Diptera > Pipunculidae > Nephrocerus > Nephrocerus scutellatus. The sequence goes on along the minus strand of OX352761.1, from coordinate 124,929,765 downwards.
TGTTGATTACCTCTTGAAATTGTGACATGGATTTTGGGGTTTGTCATCCTTCGTCAGCTCGATGGCGTTCAATGTCTGTTCTTGATGTCCTCTGACACAATTATTAAACTGAGTTTGAACCCTTAATAAGATAATGGATACTATACGCGATTTAGTATTTATTATTTTTTTACTAAGAATTCCGTTTGTGTTTTCTAACTAAAGTTCATATGTTCACTTCAGAAAAGCACTCTCCTTGCTAAAATCGTTATACCTTTTTCTGCGAATAATCTCATCGCTACTTAAGTCACTTAACTAATAGTTCTCTCTTGTTTGGTACACAAAGGATATTTGTATTTTTTTTTTATGTGTAAGTGAACGAGAATCATTAACGATGCATGAACCATCGACCTAAAGAAGGGGACAGGAGTTCCTACACTCACTCACTTAGTCAATCTTGTAAAGAATACATCTCATAAATATGATACGAGTGGAAATCCTTTTATGGGATTTATTTTACTTTGCTTACCTTTCGCATTGATTTTTAGATTTTCTGTTTCTGTTTCATTTGTTTTGTGCGGAAGCGGAATCACTGGAAATGTTTGTGTATAAAGCAACAGGCTTAGCAGGAATTAAGTGCACATTCTGGAGACCTGTGTGTGTCAGCTATGATGATCTTTGTGTTGTGAGTAAAGTCTTCTATCGTGTTGTAGGTAAATACTTTCTTAGATTTATGTTCTATTATAACAATAAGTTGTAATCTTTTATTACAACAAACCGTGTAACAAATTTTAAACCTAAGTGCAGTGCAGAAGTTGCAAACTTTGATTGTTTGTCATTTAAAATTCTGGACAATTAATGAAAATAAGATTTGAAAAAATTAAAAATTTGAAGAAAAAATCATAAAGCACACTGACCATAGTGCGCAACCCCTTCCAATATACGGCGGTTTTTGTTTTCATTAAATACCAAACAGTTGTGCAAATTTCAGAATTTCATAAATTGTGAAAAATTCATAATTTGTAAAAACAATTCGTATGGTGACCACTTGAACCAGGAGTCAAAATACGCATATAAAGTGCTCATTATGCTAGAAAACCCCTACACAAAGTTTAGGGTTGCAGGGTTTGGCAGTCCATAGGAAACATACATACATTCATACCTACACACAAAGGTCTGTAGTCTGTATCTGTAGGGTCTGTAGTGCACGTAGCGTTTTAATGCGAATAAGCGTATTGGTTACACCGCATCACGTCCCATCCAGTAACTCTTAAACGCTACTAGCTACAAGGCCGCTATTGATCTTTTTTAAAAGCAAATTAAATCTTTAATATGTACAGTTTTTTTAATTCTTAAAACCGACATCAGTATCAAAAAAAAATCATTTATTTAAATTGTATTTTCAAACGCGATTGTATCGAAAAATGCTCTCGGATAAATTTGCTTAGAACCGCCAGTATTAAAGCCTATTTCCATGGCACAACGTTTGTGAATTCGGTCAACATAAGCAGGGTTACAATTAAAAGTTTGTTAAAAGAATTTTAACTTTTCAAATCTAAAAACCTTGCAATCGTCTGAGCTGCATGTTTAATCCTCCTTCCTATCTGTTCTACAGTTTCTATAACTATTCTATATGCCACGGAACCCACTTACTTAAATTGACAGAAAGTGACAGGGTCAACCGAAAATTCTATGGCTGCAAGAAGCTGAGAGAAACCGGGAACAGGGCGTAGTGGAGTTCCTAATAGATGATATATATTTCTCCAATAGCTCAATGGAGGTGCTCTTCAACGCTTGACCAAGTCTATGCTTTACAATCTCCCTAAAACTTATGAACTCTTCCCGAGTAGTTGTAAAATGATTTTGTCCAGCCACTATCTAAAAAAGGGTGAACCATCTTTTTTTTCTTTGCGCCGTCTAATAGCCGTTCGTTCCGTTCTTTCGATGGAAATGCTGTTTAAGCGTCGGGTTCTGAAATGTCTTGAATCAGAAAAATTCCTTAATCACCGGCGTTTCAGTTTGGCAACGTTTTATTGGTGAATTGATGACATACATGATGACAACGTAAGATGGAATCAGTCTAATCATCATCACTTATAAAGTAAAGATGTCGCACTTAATATTTCCAAAGCATTTGAAATTTGGGATCAATTTTTGTTTTTATTGTCAAAAGCACATGCTTATGGAATGGATGGATGTAACTCTACTTCATTGGGTTAGAAAATGTTTTGCAGTCCAATCAATAAAAGTTGTTTTGGGTGGGTTTTAGTGAAAAACTCTATAATAAACTGCTGTTCCAGATTTTGGACAGCATTCCGAACACAGCCTCAAGTTTCCTGATTCTGCTTACGACATAAAGATCGTGCCACCATCGGTCGATACAATACTTTCCCGATAAAGAAAATTATAAACTTGCTCGACCAGCTATTCTGCAATGTTTAATTGGTGGAATTTGAAAGACTTAGATGCAATTATCCTCAATCCTTCGTTGATTGCTTCCACGATTCCATGCAGGTCCATTATTCCATGTGTAAGATGTGTAAGCGAACAGATGTCGTCAGCGCAGTTCAGGTTCTTAAACTAAGATGTCCATTGTATACCGCTGTTGTTAGAGCAACACGAATAATATCGCTTATGACCACCAGAAATAAAAGCATGCAGCCTTAACGGATACCACTTTTTAGTTATAAATGATCTGACACCTTACCATTGTACAAGTGTCACCCGCATATCTGGCCTTATTAATAGATTTAAGATTCTCTGGATTCTCTGGAATGCCTAAGTTGCGCGGCACACCAAAATAAATCACCAAAGTTGGGCGCAGTTTATTTAGCGTAAATCTTCACTGTGCACTTAGGTTAAATATTGTTCACTCAACTGTGTGGACAAATATTTTCCAATAGAATAGTTCGCTGAATTAAAATTAGTTACAGTTATTAATCTAACTAACACCAGCAAAAACAATAGCGCCACTTTGCACCGTTAAATTGTAGAATTGCGCAAATATTCCACTAACAGTGCTCGGCTTAATGACAGAACAAACAGCTTAAAAAGCTACACAAATAAAAGTTCAGCACGCAATTGCGCGAAATTTAGTATTGGTTTAGAATTCTGCAATAACAGTAACTAAATATTAACGTTAGAATCATATGCCATCCGGTGGTGGCTTAGTCAGTAAGTTCGAGGAGAGTGAGGCACACAAAAATACCATCTCCTGATGCATTCAATACATGGATGTATAAAACAGATCAGGTAAACGAAATTGAGTGGATTTGTTGGTTCCAATGTCTAATTGCTGGCCATTTGGAATTAGAAATGGAAATTGTGGTCAGGAACTCGTACATACTCTGGCGACCATTACCATTGTCGTTACTTTTCGTCTGTTGGATGGGTAGTAGGTAGTTGGCTAATACTCTTGGTCATATGCCACTGTTTTGTTTTGTGATTATTGCAACCGCAGCAAATTCGTTTTTCAACAAATTCTGTGATATAGCATATAGCCGCCTACCCGCATGTCGCAATAAGGATAGTATTACAAAGTAGGGGATAATGTGTAAATGGCGCGGCAGAGATGGCTGAAAAATTGTGCGCAATTAACATGAATAATTGATATTGTTCATCCAGCTGGGAGATGTTAGAATATCCTATTACCCTGCCCTCTTTACTACTTAAGTAGTAAAAGGTATTACATAATTTGTGAATTTTTCTGCTGATCCAGTTGACATCGTACACTTCCCCAAGTAACAATTTGTGTCCAAGTATTATTATTATTATTATTATTATTACTAGAACTTAAAGAGGATAAAGAGTGATACTCGTACCAGGCCAGCTACTTTCCGTGATTAGTGAAGTCATAGAAAGTGGCCTGGGTAAAGTCAGCTCCTAGGCACAAACCTTGAAGGGCCTTGAAGTCGCCCATTGGTATTGTTTACCACTAAATCCAAAATACCGGCCTTTAAAAACTCAATGGGAAAAGTCTCAGCCTTACCTCCAGCGCCAAATATCTCGGAGTAATCTTGGATAGGAAGCTTAGCTGGAAGGCTGACATAGAGAACAGAGCTAAGAAAGCGTGCGTTGCCCTCAGCAAAACCATCAGCAGGAAGACGTGGTAAACCGAAGATGGCTATCTAGCTGTATACAGCTGTTGTATGGCCAAATCTTACCTATGGCGTTATATTTCTTCTTCACGAGCTATGAAGAAGATGTATAACGGAACCAAACAGATTACAGCGATCAGCAGCAGTAGGCATCACAGGATTGCATTGTATTGTTCGTATTGTTCGACCGAGGCACCTAACACCATCTTGCACCTATTACCTCCTGACATATTTATTAAGTATGTTGCCACGTGCAGTGCTGAATGACTCAGAGTATCTGGGTGGTTTTTTACTAAACCATACGAGCACTGTAAAATACTGCAGTCAGTACCTGAAGGCATGATACCATCATCTACTGACTACTGCATCGCTAAATTTAGCTTCAACTTCTTGTTCAGCGTCGAGTTTCCTGCCAGGGGAAACTGGAAGGATGGAGTAGTAACGAGACAATTTGACGCAACAATATTCACTGACGGATCCATGATGAAGGATGGATCGGAGCAGGTATCTTCTCGGATGATCCAAGACTTTTAAGGTCATACAAGCTACCCGATTCAGCTAGCATTTTTCAGGCAGATATCATAGCAATTAGGGAATACTGCAGGGTACTAAGGCTTAGTAACGCACAAATCGGAAGAGTTGGAATATGCGTTGTTAGCCAATCTACCATTAAGGGCCACAATAAACTCGAAACTCGTACAACAGTGGCCTCGACCAGCCAATTCCTTGACATCACCATTGTATGGGTGCCAGGGCACAGTAAAGTAAAGGGTAATGAAAGGGCGGACTAATTAGCTAAGATGGGCGTCGTTATGAACACCGGCTCTATGGAGAGGGTTATCTGTTTAATGGGCTCATTCAAGGAGCAAATTCACTCCTTTTTTAATACTAAGACACAGCTCAGATGGAGCAGTCTGTCGAACTGCGCCAAATCATGATTAATGTGGCCATCCTACAGCAAAAGGAAAACCACCGAGTTGTTATCTAGAACCCGGAAGGATATTGCCAGAGTTGTGGCTATCAGCACGGGCCACTGGCCATGCTCCTAAGTTGGGTATACCGCACAACAACTTCTGCAGAGGTTGCAAAGATGAAAATGAGAAACAAACAAGTGACAAAATTTAGCTATAAAAGCTTAAAAGAATACAAATATTAAATAAATAATATATGTCAAATAAATAACAAACTGCTAAATCGAAAAGGCATTGTTAAGTAGAAGAGCTTATTTTTTAATTTTTTAGATGTAATTAAAAGATAACACTGCCGATAAATTAATGATTTTTTTTTGTGAAGAAAATTGTCTTTTCATTTTCGTTTATTTCTTGAGTAGCAAGTGGTGGTAAGAGGTGCATTTGTCAAGGACTCAAAGACGATCCCCATGTTCTCTTCTTATTGTTTCAAAGTAGCAATCGAAAAACTTTACAATAATTGGAAAGTAATTAGTTCAACGGCAAGAGAAGGAATTTCAAAAGAAGTAGTTTTTACTTCAAGCCAACAGGAAGTGAACGTCAATTCTAGAAAAAAAAACATTTTGTTCAACGGAATTACTTAATCGTGCAATGCTAAAGTTGTTCTCCGATTAATTAGTTTGTCCTTTCTGCTTGGAATGTTTAACATCTTTTATTAAGAAAGAAACATTTTATGTTCGTCAGTCATCTAAAGATTATAAGAAAAGTCAAAGGACAAAGATTTTTAAAGGAAACATAATGCAAAGGGAGAAGGTTTTATGCCCTTAGGAAAGTGAAAGAAAGTAGAAAAATGTCTGAATATTATTATCATACCTTCTGTTTATAAACTTAAGGGCGAAATTAATAACAACATGTCCATAGTAGAAAGGTGTAAATCCTATGCTTGATAAACATCTGTCGCAAAAACCGACCTCTATTCTTGACTAATGTAAAAGCTAAGAAAAAATCTCCAGAGCAAGCAAGCAATCAATATGTGTAACCTTTTCAAGCAATAGAATAGACTGGTTTGCTTTTTCTTTATCTTGGCAATGGGATGAAATCAATGAAAGACTGTAAGACAGCGACATAATGAAAAACAAGCTTCTATATCGAAACCCTCATCGGAAGAGCACGAGGGCTACACGTACATAATGAGAGCAAAACAAAAAAGACGAAGGCGTGTGACGCCAAAAACTGTGTGCCAATTTTGGGGCACACTTTGTATTTGTGCTTTATACTTCGATTCTTTTGATTCATTTTTAAACTAGCTTAGGTTATTCTCTAATGTCATCCAGGCCGTCCAGGACAAATGCTATGCTAATCATCCAGAGACGATTGAGGATTTAAAAGATGCAATTAAAGTTGTAATGAAGTTGGTTTAATCCAACTAATAATTTGGATTAAATCACCTACGTTACACACCATATCTCTATATTTACTTGAATGAATAAATGTTTATGGCAATATATACCGTATAAATGTATACTGCTTATCATCCGCTAAAAGCACCCAAAGCACTACGCTGCACAAACATATTGGCAAAGTACTCAGTAAAATGCATGTGCGACAGTAGCAAAATAGTAATAACTAGTTATCGCCCATTGGTCGAAATTCGACCGTCTCTCTGTACTCTATGCGTACCCCGGCGGTGAGGTGCATAGAAAACACCGCGGTACGGAATGCCTGGGGTAAGAGTCCTCTAAAATTCCATTCCGTGTTGGGGTCCAGCAGCATCTTTGCTCTTATCTGGTTTATGGTGCAGGGCTCTTCCACGGAAGATAAATAAAAGGTCGCGGGTACTTAGAGCATACTCTTCGTACTTGGCGACCTAGAAAGGGCCACTAGTACTTAGAGATGCTTACACTTGGGCAAACTCTTCGTATTTAAGTGGTCAAGTCTAATATATGTGAGAAGGGCCCAGGATAGCTTAATAACAAGCAATTTCTCATGGAAATCCTCCAATAACCAAAAGTTTACTGACTTCTAATATATTCTGCTGAAAAAGAAAATCACATGCGAAGCACTGCGAGCTTTGTGGCTCCAATGCGAACCGTGTCACTAATCTCGTGGAAAGAGACCACTTCTTCTTGCCTCTCTCCTTTTATAAGTTTTGCCTCTTGGTGAAATTTGTAGCCTCGTAGCTTCTCTCAGCTCTCCTGTGATCTTGATGTTTCTCCTTTGGTTGTGCATCGTTGATCGTTAGAAAATTTTCTATTCCACATTTTGCAACTTCCGTACTGTTGCTATGTTGCGTGTTGCTATGCTCGATTTTGTTTTTATGCATCGGATGTGCTGCTATGCTAGTTTTGCCTCTACGCATTGGTTGTGTTGCTATGTTGGATTTTGCTCTATGTATGCATGGTGGGTGTAAGATAAAAATTAACGCTCAAATTTTCGTCATAACAGTATTGTTTTAGTTCAATAAAAATTCGTTCCAATTTTTCGATATCTTTCGAATAATATAATTTCTGAATACCCTCAAAATATTCCTCATTTTAGTGATGACTTCCTCATTTGACGCAAATCTCTTACCACCGAGCCATTTCTTCAGGTTTGGAAATAGATAATAGTCAGAGTGGGACAAGTCTGGAGAATAAGATGGATGAGAAACCAATTCGTAGCGTAATTTATGTAATTTTGCCATTGCGACTGCAGACTTTTGTGCTGGTGCATTGCCATGGTAGAAAAACACTTTTTTCTTCGCGAAATGCACCCGCGTTATTTTCAAATCGGCGTCAAAGCGATCCAACTCAGTATAATATACGGCGGTAATTGTGCTGCCTTTTCAATATAATGCATATATTGAATATATGAACAACCCTAAGATACATTAAATCTCTCAGTTATAATGATACCACATGCATACCAAAAAACTGTTGCCATAACTTTGTTGGCCGACAAAACCACCTTGACCTTCTTCGGCGTCGATGCGCCAGGAGCAATCCACCGTTTCAACTGTTCCTTTCTTTCTAGGGTGTTGTGATGAATGCATGTTTCGTCCACGGTTACGAAACGGCGTAAAAACTCATTTTTGTCGCGGATGAACATCGTCAAGCACTCCTTTGATGTTGTCATATGGCCGTGCTTGTTGTCAAAAGAAAGCACACACGGCACCCATCTGGCAGCGACCTTCCTCACTTCCAAATATTCAATCTCGCATACCTTCGCTCGTCGATTGTCAATTATCACACAATGGATTTTATTGACCATTTCTGATATGGATGGCCTGGACGCTCATCGTCAAAAATGTGTGCCAATTACAATGACATAACTGCTACTATTGTAGGGAGTTCTTTTTAAGTTTTCAACACAAGTTATTTTCAGTTTTACTCTCTGATTTTTTAACCTGAAAGCATCGTTCAACGCTTTATATAAATAGGGGTTATTATTTATCATTTAAAACTAAAATTGTTAGAAATACTAGTACATATTGTGTCTGTCCATCACATCAAAATATAGGCCGACATAATAGATAATGTTCCCTTGTTTTTTGTTTGTTTTAGACTTTAGAGAAAACCAACATTTGGCTGAAATAGTTAATTAAATTAACTGCCTCAGATCGGAGAGCCGAAAAGTGCATTATTCTGGATTCGTACGCTCTTGGTGCAGGTGCATCAGCATAACACAACGGTGAACATCAGTGTCCAACTCCTCTTGACCTGCTGTGCCTAGCTTTTTCTGCACGCTGCACTCTGGGCCGCTTCTCTCGCTCTATGACTCGAATCCAGTGTGCTCAGCATCAGAACAAAAGTTCTTTGTAAACACAACCAAATTGTTGGTGCGTTGATGGCCATATGTACATGTACGTATCTTTCTTATTGCAGACGATGGGTCACAAAAAAACTCACGAGCACAAGCTGTTGCACATCACGTCAAAAACTTGTTGAATTTGTTTACCATTATCTGCGTCCTCTTATCAGGTCCCGCAAAAGCACTTAACCGCACAGGAAAAACATGTGAATGTATGTTTGCTTTGCATTTTATGATTGTAATGCCTGGCTCCTGTGTGGTTGTAGCTGTCATCATTTATCATCGCTGGAATGCGCTGAAGTGAGGAGTTCCAAAATATGCAGTGTTTGCTTATTTACATACCTTTGTGTCAGCGATAGTGTCCGTCGTGTCCTGGCTGTGTACTCATAGTGCAAGGCACGCGAGCGAACGTAAAGCGCTGCAATATACGACCTCCGCTACGGAATAGTGTTCCTGATTTTATTTAAAATAAAAATTGAATTAGTTTTGCGTTACGCCACAAGAGTTGTTAATTTCCGTACTGCACTTGGTACACCAACTGTAATATATAGAAAAACAAATTAGTTTACTGCAGCTATCCTCAGTTCCTCTGAGATTGAAGAGAAGCCATTAAGCTTCACGGACCAAGAATTTTTATCCAATTTTATGCAGCAACTAGTGTATTTTGAATGGAATTGGAATTACTGTTAGGTTCACTTTTTACAAAAAAACAGGACATGCGAAATATTCTCTCGGATGGATTATTGTTGGAATTATTTTTATGAATCGAATTCTTGTCATCTGTATTTTTAAATCTACACAAATAAAAATGGAATTTTGAGCGGTTGTTACTTACAAACCGATTTTTATGAAATTTTCAATGCATATTATCGGCAGATGGCAGATGGTTAAAGGCTATAGTTCACCACCATCCCGGGGGTTCATGTGCAACGGTAGCGAAGCTATTGAATTGAGGGACCCCATGTTATTTATTTTGCTCTCATTTATGTGCAGCCCAAGATTTCGTACCGCCTGTTCGATCTGGATGAAAGCTTCCTGTACAGCACTTCGGTTTCTACAAACGGTGTCAATGTCACCTGCGTAAGTCAGTATCTGAATAGACTTATAGAGGATTGTTACTCTCGCCGATACGTCAGAGACTCGGATAAGTTTCTTCAACGCCAGGTTGAAGAGCACGTAGGTCAGTCCATCCTCTTGCCGGAGCCCTTTATAGATGTTGAATGGGCTTTGTGATCCGGATATTTTTACTTGACTTATACACATAGTCGTGTCAGTTTATTTGGGATGCCGAATTCTCTCATGGCTTTATAAAGTTCTTCCCATGCTATCTTAGGCGGCTTTAAAGTCTGTCAAAAGATGGTGTAGTGAGTTTTAATACCCTAGACATTTTCCCATCACCTGCCTAAGTGTGTAAATATGAACAGCGGCCTTATTATTTTTGAGACGACTTATCGCTTCGTCTATGCTTGGTGGCGGCAGCACAGTGTGGTCTTCGGAGCCTTCAAATCCTCAGTATCTGGCAATTTAGCAACTCATAAAAGTGCTCTATATTGGGTCATACCGCAGACTCTTTGGTAGGACTTCAGCCCTTGGTGCGGTCGTCGCTCTCTTTACTGTTCTAGTTCACAGACTAGATTTTTCTTCCAGGCTGCTATTCTTTCGCCGGTGATCTATTTGTTCATATCTTCTGAGGTCTTTATATTCATCTGCGCGTGCCCGCGTTTTATGCGATTGTTACATTGCTCGGTACGCAACGTTCTTACGTTCAGTCGTTAGCTTACGTTCGTCATCGAACCAGTCGTGCCGATCCCTACGACTACTGCCTAAGATGCCTAAGGCGTGTCCAATTCTCTTATACGCCCGACATCTCAGCCCCAAAACTTTCATTTTAGAGCGAGTCCTATCGCTTGACTGTAGTTGTTTTTTATTAGTTGTAGTTTAAAATTTTTAATTTTTATGGGTAGATCTGTTCATTTTTAATAAGGTGCACACGCTAAAGGGATTTCTACTATTATAATGCAAAGCGTAGCGTAGGTGCTATAGAATTAGGAAATTAAAGAGGAGGAAGGATGTCTATGCACATGTGTCTTGAATCATACATTTCGAATTTAGTGGGTACTTCCAATTAATACTCAATCTAAATCAATCTCTTAGTGTCTGTGGCATTGTATATGTGAATAAAAGAGTGTTTACAATGCCAACAAACTGTAAACAATATTCGCAGCAACAGCTTAAGCCGCTTTTTACATAGTACTTGTATAACATCTTGTCCTGTAATACGTAGGTATACCGAAGTACTTCTTAGCTTAAACTTACAAAGTTAAGTACAGTTGTACAGTGAAAATGTATTCTTGTGCGTTCTGCCATAAAGTTTAATATTTCTTGCAAATATAAAACATAAAATATTACAACTGACGGTCACAATCGCACCTGAGATTGTTGTTATTCATACATTGTGTGGTAATATAGAGGAAACTCCAACAAGGAATTAAGCTTCAACACAAACTTATTTCCGATCTTCTACTTCTTCTTCTGCTTCTTTGTTTGCATTATTAACACCATCTGAAGTAAAAGTTTCATTGCACACCAGAGCATTGCTTACTTTTTATTATTTATTTCCATTTGTGGTTTTGAGGACTCTATAGGAGGCGTATGGCGAATTTGAAGGCATGTATTTCGGTCGGTAATGGCTTATTCGTCTTTTCATAAACAAACTTTGAAATTTTGAACAATTATTTCAAGTAAAAGTTTATGGAATGCGGAGCTGACACCTGCGCTTAAACTTGGAACTGACCAGAAGAAGTTTATTTGCGGTGTTAATAAATATTTGCAGGAATACAAAAATATGGTAATGGGGGGTGTAAATTCGTACATTTTCTTTACAGAATTTACAAGATGTTATTAGCGAAGCAATATGTAGTATATACTTTTCTTTTTTGAAATTGTTTTTAGTGTTTTTGGAATAAGTAAAATACTCTGAGTTCATGCATTGCAGCAAAATGAAATGAAATGTGAAGTTGGGAAATGGTTGTACTAAAAGCCCAATTCCCTACGGTTTTGCTAAATATATATATGACTCTTAGGGGTCAAATACCAAATGTCGGTCATCGAGCAGAAAAATGTCAAAATTTCGAAATTTTTTTCGTAGCCGAAAAAGGGCAGTCAGATGAAAACATGGAATTCCAGTTACTGATTGCCTAAAATGATCTACCTATATATTGGAAAATGAGCCGAGTTCACACAAACTTTATAACCGCCAAATTCTGTAGGAACTCTTATTTTGCCATTTTTTGTCCACTTTTCCTGGCACCCACATGGTGATAGGATCTTATCGGCCAGACTTCGGACTAGTGTACGGCGCGTCACGACCATACAATGTTACGCCCCAACGAATCACTCGACTGTGGATGATAAGGACAACTTTTACAATCAGCTAAGCGCTGTATTCAACGCAAAGCCAACGGGAGATATCGTCATCGTAATGGGGGAATTGAATGCCAAGGTAGGCAACGACAATGAAGGACTCAGTCATGTGATTGGGAAGCACGGCCTCCGCGAACGAAATGACAATGGTGAAAGATTTGTTGATTTCTGCAAAACCAACCACCTTGACATCGGAAGCACCCTGTTTGAGCATAAGACCTGCCATAAAGGTATCTGGGTGTCAACTGACAGGCAATCATCATCCAACCAAATCAATCTTGTGGCGATCAGCCGACGTTTTAGAAGCTGTCTTTTAGACGACCGAAACAGACGAGGAGTCGACATGGGTATGGTACGGGATCATCAAATTATAGTAGCTACTGTGCAATTATATACTGCATCAGTTCAAAGACTCCGCAATATCATCAGAATGCCTAGGTATAACATCGACGGGCTAAAGATCCCCTCAGTACGCCAAAAATTAAGGGATCAATTATCACAAGGAAAGGAAGCCGACAACCGTCCAAGAACATTGAAAAGCTGTGAAAAATATTTTCACATCTGGAGAAAGTATAGTTGGTAGAAGCCAGGCAAAGTACAGCACGTAGCTTACCGAGGATACCTGCAGGCGGATTGAAGAACGTAAGTTCGTATTGTAAGTACTGATACAGCAGTAGCGAGGATCGAGCTAGTGTCCCTGTAACGAACGAAAATGAGAGAAGTGCAGGGTAATGTAAGACGTGACAAACGTAATTATATTAACACCCTGGCGTCAGAAGCAGAGGAAGCAGCGAGCAGGTGCGATAGCAGAACCGTTTACAGAATCACCAAAGAGCTGACAGGTGGTCACCGCTCTAGCCAACATCCGGTGAAAGTCCTAGATGGTGCCGTACTCGTTTCAGATGAGGATCAGCTCAAGCGACGGAAGTACAATTTTTCTATGGTCCTTAACCGTGTATTTGCCAACGAAATGCACACGAAATCAAACGAAGTTGCTGGAAGTAACAATTTCCCGAATTCTCACTCCAACTCCCAGTAAAGAAAAGCAAAGCACTAAAAAACAATAATGACTAGGTCGATCTTCAATATCGACTATACCAACAAATACTGGCAGACTTATAAAGACTGTCTAAGAAGGTACAAGAAGCCATCAAAGAAGCCAAAAGATGCTCTTGGATGACCATCTGTCAATCAGTTGAAACTACCAAGGACTCTGTTAGAATTTGCCAGATACTGTCCAAAGAGAGCACCTGTCTGACCTTTATCAAAAAAGCAGACTGTGACTGGACGGCATCTGCGGCAGAATCCCCGGATCTTCCCAACTGCTGGTTAGGAAGTGTGTATATTTTCCGACCGAGGACCTTAATGTTGCGACGTGCAGTCCAGTACTATTCAGAGAATTTTGGTGGTTTGGTATTAGTACCTGAAGGTATGATACCATCATCTACTGACTACTATATCCCTTAACTTTGCTTCAACTCCTCATTCGGCTGGAAACTGGAATGGCAGTAACGAGACAATTTGACGTAACAATGTTCACTGACGGATATCAAGATTGATGAGGCCATCCTACAGCAAAAGGAAAACCGCCGAGTTGTTATATAGAACCCGGAAAGATATTGCCAGAGTTATGGCTATCAGCACGGGCCGCTGGCCAGTGGGTAGCCATGCCGCCAAGTTGTGTATACCACACAACAACTTCTGCAGAAGTTGCAAAGATGTAAATGAGAAAGAAACTCTCATTTTTTGCTAACCTGAAAGAGCTCTCAGATTACAGGATCATTGAGTTGATCTCGCATCTGAACCCTACAGGTTGGAATTAACCACGTAAATATCCATGCTAGGTATAGCGAGCTCCACCACTTTACCTATCTATGTAGATTACAGGACAGATATTGTGAAAATGAGTCTTGTGATTACCGTTTAATTGATTCTCAACCTAACTGTATTTAGAAGGACCAACTTAAAAAATGTTTTGTACTTGTTTAGCTGCATTTTGCTGGTATGTTTCTTTTTACCAAAATTTAATGCGGATCGCCCCAAAAAAAGAAACAATATGAAACTTTTGAGTATTTAAAGCGTACCAGAAGCATACACCAAGTTAAAAAAGCTGCATAAAATTCAGAAATAAACTTATAAATTTGTATGGGAGTTCTTCTCTCTCTACAATATGTTGGAACAGTTGGAAAAGCATATGAACTTTAGCCTTGAAAAGGGTTCTTTGGATGATTCATTAACGCTTCAATACGTTAAAGGGTAAATGAATAATGGATGGCTTATACGTTATACAATGATAATCATCAGAAAAATCCAGCAGACTAGTTGACCTGAACCAGTTACTGAGAAGGCATTGATTCTTGTTTCTTAATGACCTTTTTTTAATATTGACAAAAACAGTTCACCCGCCAGCGACATCAAATAAAATGTCTTCGTTGACTTTCAGTGTTTTTACACGAGTACTTTCATATAATACCGAATAGTCTCCTTTTGGTTTTGGTTTATCCTATCGTTTCACTGAAGGACAAAATCAAAACTGACAACCATAAAGTGAACAACTCATGTGTGAAAATCACAGTAAAAATTAAAGGCAGTAAAAAGGGCTATCCAACTGTTGCAATGTTACAAAGTTATAAAGTTCATTCAAGCGGTAAACACTTAATGGGTCAATAGTTTGGGATCGATCAGTTTCGACTTTTCCTTTGAATATGGGGTTTACCGTCGGCTGGGGTTGTTTAGACGGTCGACGTCGACATTTTCTTCCCATTTTACTTTTGGGTTAATTTAAAATTTGATTTGGGAAATAAAATTTCCGTTTTTTTTGCCTTGACATATGGTTGTGACCTTATGGTTCGTTAGCAATTTTGTACTACTTTTCAATATGGTTCAAGCTGCCGTTTTATTGCAGGGCTAAGTTTCAAAGAAAGCTTAAGAACAATCTCAGTTCTTCGAGAGAGCACTGAATGTATTGATACTACCTGAGCTATATGAAACCGGCGGTCAGCCATCAGGAAAATAGGGGGTATAACACAGAATGCATCAGAATTGCAGGTGGCCGTAACTATCTCTGATTGGTGAAAGTGCAATCAAACCTCCACGTGGTGGCCGCCGGTAATTTTCCTCCATACAGGAAAAGCTGAATGATCGGGCTAGTCCCTTCAAAGTAAGGAGAGGCTAATAACCTCGTCCCTAAAAAAACTTTATTACTGACTTTGGCTCGAATAAAATGATGAATGACGACGACGACGGTAACGAAAACGGCTAAACGATTTAAGAATTTCCTCATGAAACGTACGCTCACTGTATAGAGCTCGAGCTGCACATCAGCTAGCCGATAATAATAATAGTTGGCGCGACAGACCATTGCGGTCCAATAATGCCTAACTTCTCGCGACCATTTGTGCTGCACATGTTAATTTTTTGACTTACAAGTTAAGGCCGGATCCGAACGGAGAATTGAGAAGCTTTCCGTGTGACAAGGTATTAATTACTCTCGGAACGTTTGTCACCCATTCGCGAGAGGTGGGACACCGTAAAAAATACTTTTGGTGTTGCCGGGATTCGAACCTGAACCTCCTGCGCAGCAGCCATGTGCATTACCACTGAGCCACGGCACGGCTAGCCGATACCATCTCCAAATATAATGATGACATAACAGCAATTCAGTAGACGCGATGGACGGAAAATGGTGTCTTACAAAAATCAGAATAAGACATATATTACAGCTGTCAAATAAGTCATCATGTGCTCGGAGTGGGGTTTCTAGGTATCTCCTGATGGGTCCAGTCGGAACCAGATAGACCGCTGCCACAACCCGACTCGGAATACTATCTTGTTGGTATGGTGCTCCAAGCGCCGATTGCATCATCACGAAAGACTGCAACTAAAAGACCAGAAACAACTACGGTCAAGCGATAGGACTTGCCCTAAGAATACCGTCATTATTACTGGTGACTCCATCTTAGGCAGTAGTCGTAGAAATCGAAACGACTGATTCGATGATGAATGTAAGCTAGCGACTGAACGTAAGAATGTTGCTTATTGAGCAATTCAACAATCTTATAGAAAGCGTGCATGCTGAGATGAATATAAAGAGCTCAGAAGAGCTTGATTCAAAATGGGCTCAAAATCGGTATTGGTGGAGAGATATTTTATAGGAGGCCTCGACCGGACCCCGGTTGTAGATCCAAATATGATGTTAATGATAAGACCTGTTGTGCTGTAGACTAGGGTTGCTTGTTCATTTTTTGTTTTATTTTGTTTTTATTTTTGTTAACCAGTTGTAAGTATTTAAATAAAATAAAATAATATACAGAAGTACATCCACTTTTCCCTTAAGAAAAATATATTATAACTTTTTTTAAATAATAAGAAATAGATTAATTATTAATTTAAAAAAAATGTTTATAAAATGTAATGGTCATTTATATAATTACTAATATAGCTTGTCAGTTTCTTTATTTTCTTACTATATAAGACTATATAACACGTTTGTGGAATGCTCTGCGAAGCTCTGTCTTTCCACATCACTATGATCCCACAGGCATTCAAGACACAAGTTCATAGACATCTCCTCTCTTAATCTCCTTTTCCTTAACGCCCACGCTGTGCCAAGCATATAGTCGAACATAACAAGGGTGCGAACCCATTTTCGCGTGCGCAAATTATAAAAAACCCTATTATAGGAACGTTTAAATGGAATAAATAATTGATTCAAAAGCGTCAACTATAGAATAATTAGTCTCCTTAATATCTTTTAATCTTCCGTACTGAGTGAACGGATGAAAAAACTTTTCACTTGATTTGTCCCTATCTGTGCGGATGTACTCTGGCATATGCTGACTACTTTGTTATCATTGATGCAGATGCGGCGGAAACGGGATTAGCGGCAAATGAAAGCAAGACAAAGTATTTGCTCTCAACACGAAAGGACACCAAACATCAGCTTATTGGTCAGAAGGTCATAAGAGGCATATTAGTTGATGCCCAGGTGCAGGAAATCTGAAGCCTACCAAAAGCCGTACCAGTCAACATTTTCAAGTAACACACGCCAATGTTCTTCTTTTGTTCAATTACTCATAATTTTATCCAATGACATACCTTAAAAATATGTTCTATTAGTCAAATATAATAATCGCCTCCCTTTCCTGTCGAGCGCATGAAAGGATTTACTGCCAAATCACTGTTCCACTGTTCTATGATATACCATGGCATATGATTACTCGTAGATATGGGAATTGTTTCCTATGGCTGTTTGTGTAGGAAACTTCGCGATTCTTGACGCGTGAACTCCAAACTCCACTCCATTACGATCGACGACCAAATTCACATTTCATCCTTGACTATGTTAATTCAGATTATGAATATTTAATTATATCCGGTTGGGCTGACATGGCAAAAAGCACCGACGGGCGGTGAATGGTGAAATGCGCAGTATTTGAGGCGATTCGCTTTCCAATACACAGATACACCCGCACCATATTCACAAAGGACCATACGTCGCATTTCGGATAGAGTGTTTACCATTTTCATTAGCCGTAACTAAATATTCACGTAATAAGGATTAGGATGTGCCATATAAGCATACAAAAGTAAATGCGTAGAATGGCGTGACTGCCCGCACCGACCCTTGGGAGGCGAGGAAGAACAATGCCGCTGGGAATTAATTGTAAATTATAATAACACAACGACTTGCTAAACTTTCTCTTGAATAATTTAACATCATTATGGAATAGGGTAGATTATGAGTGCGGGTATTTACTACCACCCTGTGCAACAAATTACATTTCGCAACAGTAGGTTGAGAGAATCGCGAGCGACGCAACTAATTACCGTATGCGAAAATGATTAGTAGCCCGGATACGAGTATGTCTATTTGTAATTATTCCAACTGAAATTCCAAAGGCCTTAACTCACTGGTGTTATGTGTATGAAATCCATGAATTGACAATAGAGCTGAATTCTGGATATATTTATATTTTTAATTGGAACATTTTTGCGAAAATATTTGCCAATTTTAACCCCATTTAGAACATTAGAAGCATTAGTTAGTCAATACAAGCGCATTAATGCAAATATTGTTTGATTATTACAAGTCCATTAAGGCATGAATCGAATGTACTGCTACGCTTAGTGAAATGCTGGCATTCGTGACATCAGATCGTGAGTGTCCTCAATTATGCAAATTTGGCCGAATATCAGCAAATATGAGCAATATGATATGAATTAATTATTATGTTATATTGAACATTTATTGCACAAATAATTGTTGTTATTTTAATGCAAATACAATCGGAATAGGGGATAGTACCAGCATCCCTTACAACATCAGATTAAAGGGAAGTGTTATGGTTGATTCCACCGGCAACCAACAAGTTAATTTGTGGTTTTTTCCATTGGTCATATTTTACGGTTATCAAAGCTAATGTGCGGGTATTAAATATTTAAATTGTTGATATTTTTAGGCTCGATTAGCTATTTGGTCATCTGTAAACGCCAGAAACCATTAAATTATGAAAACGATCATTTGATAATTTTTATTAAATAAAAGGTCTGCACTTTAGATACGCCGCAACGCAACGTAAATTACCCGTAAATGTTTATTAATTTTTTATTTATTGAACAATTGCGCAACAAACAGGATAAACCCTCACCCAAATAGAATTAATAGAATTAAGAATTTAGAATTAAAAATGCCATAGCACTGAACACAAAACTTATAGTAATCACTACGACTCTTTAATAAGGAGTTCATGTAATGTTAATATCATACATTTCTTCCAAAATTGTAAGTCAATTTAAAAAGATCCAATCCTGTATGGTTTGATATAATGTTGAACGATTTATTGGTGAAGATAGACCTAGATTTGAGTGCTATAAGCCAGAGCATAAAACTGAAACAACATACGAGGGAGGGGAGAATTTTCGTGACAAGTTATTACTTTCTGAACGTTTGTCACCCATTCGCTAGATGTGGGACACCGTGGTGTTGCTGGGATTCGAACCACGAACCTCCTGCTCAGAAGTCCATGCACTTATCCACTGAGCCACGGCGCCCACAAGCTGACTTTACCACTGACATTTCTGGCGATAGTGTTAACTACACTATACATGTGCATAACTAAAACACCTTGGTATTATTGTGTATTTTATATACAGCGTACACGTGGAATACGATTAAGTTATTTTATGATGATGGGAACCCAGCGGAACTGATGAAAATAGGAGGCCCCTTAACACAAGCAATTCATGAAATAATAGCGCAAGTATTGGAGGAAGAAGCTATGCCAGAGGACTGGCGAAGAGGCATCCTGTGCCCCATAAATAAGAAGGGAGATATCACAAAATGCAGCATTTATCGTGGTATAACGTTGTTGAGTACCGCGCTTAAGATGTTCTCCTCAATCCTTCAAGACAGGATAGCCCTATAAGCTAAAGTCATCATTGGTCCATACCAGTGTGGCTTCCTCTCAGGAAAATCAACAACTGATCAGATTTACACCATTAGGCAGGTGATGCAAAAATGTCTAGAGTTTCAAAACTCAATACACCATCTTTTTACAGACTTTAAAGTCGGGTATGATGGCATAGCCAGAGTAGAACTTTATATAGCCATGAGAGAGTTCGGCATCCCAAATTAACTGAAAAGCCTATCTAGGTTGACCATGACCAATGTTATAAGCCAAGTAAATATATCCGGATCACTCTCAAGCCCATTCAACATCTATAACGGGCTCCGACAAGGGGATGGACTGGCCTGCGTCCTCTTCAACCTGGCGTTGGAGAAAGTGATCCGAGACTCTGGTAGAAACCCAAGAGCTGTTCAGGAAGCTTTTATCCTGAACGAGCAGGCGGCACGAAATCTGGGGCTGCACATAAATGAGGAAAACACAAAGTCTGCGACTAGAAGATAGTTCCCGCAATTAAAATAGTGGAGCGCGAATTTGAAGTAGTGCAATCCTTTAACTACCTGTGGTCAACTGCAGCAGCCGATTGCATTGAACTAGAAATACGCGCACGGTTGCTTAAAGCCAACAAAACCTACTATAGTCTGGCAAGACTCTTCAAATCCAGGAACTTAACCATAACATCCAATCTGCTGATATATAAGACAAGGGTCACACCAGAACTTACATATGGATCTGAGACTTGGATGCTTAGCAACAAGCATTCTGACCTCTTAGCCGCGTACGAGAGAAAAGTCTTACGGAGAATTGTTGGTACCGTATGGGAGGAAGTACGATTCCAGAGACTCTTTAATTATGAGATCTACGAGCTTTACCGCGATGTCGACATCGTGAAGAGAATTAAGATCGGTAGGCTCTGGTGCGCAGGACACCTAGCTACCATGATCAAATAGGATCCTGCTCGGAAAGTCCTTTGCGGTAGGGTTTATGGAACATGACAGCGAAAAAATTGCCTGGTATATGGTCGATGTATTGTGCTATATCTTCAATTCTAGCATTAATAAGGGATATTTTCCTCAGTCACTTAAATATACGCTGAGGTTATGCCTCTTTTCAAAAAAGGTAATCGCAAAAAATTAAGTGATTATAAACCTATTTCCATTCTATTTTCATCATGCTGATGATTGTCAACAGTTTTGCCTGCCACTGCACACTTGCGGCAAAAATAACTTTTCCTTCAGTTACAAATACCTTGGAGTTTTGATTGATCACAACCTGAATTGATATGATCAGGCTTTATAATACAATTTAATGATAGTCACACGAAAACTTTTCTTACTTATACAATTTTACTTTGTTTTACCATGGCCTCGCACATTCCAAATTTCCATACGAAATTACTAGTTGGGGCGGATCATATTTTAATACTTTAAGACCCTTAATGATAGCGCAGAAACACTTAGTTCTTATTATCTCTGGTTAAGATCGTTTCACTCCTAGTTGGCCATTGTTTATTAATAAAAGAATCCTTCCTTTAAGACACCTCTACATTTTTAAAGTCCTTAGAGAGTTCTTCAAACAAAAGCGGTAATAGAAATTCAAGTATATATACTTTACGCATAAATAATATGGCTCTAATTGTCGTTTCAATTGCAGTTCGTTTGAAAAACGTTTTCAATTAAAAATTTATTTTTATTCAGATGTGATTTTATTTTATTAGTGTTTCCTTTTTTATAAAAATTCACTTGCAATTAAAAGGCTTGGAATTGTTAGTGAATATGAATTCTTTATGAAACGCAAATCAGCTTACAAGTTACAAGCGAATTTACTGATTAGTCTTGTAGTTTTATGCAATAGGCCCCAGGTTCAGTTCAGGCTTCCCTGGTGGTTCACAATGTAATTTATTCGATGTAACTGCAATATTTGTGGTTAACTGTTGTGGTACATTCCGATAGGACTAAGCAATAAAATAAATACTCACAGTCCTTTTTATCGAATATAATGATAGGGTGGAAGCATGAATGCAAAAACGGTATCCACACGAGATCACAATGCCAACGTAATGCCACCAGTAGTTGCTATGCTTCTATTCTGGAATGTTAACCACCATTACTGATAGTTCTTTGGTTAATCCTGTTGAGTAATCCTGATTTGATATCATGCAATTTTCGACATTATTTCCGGCAGTAATATTAGGTTTCTAACGATGACGTTTGTTGGTTTCGCAATTCCCTTTCATTCGTATTTACCAAATGAACTTTTGAATAGTAATTTTAATCTTTATTTGATACAGAATATCAAGAAGCATCATGTAAACGAATTGCCAGACGCGTTGTGGTCTGTAAATGTGATCACAGCATGTCAGTACTTATTGAATGAGGCATGCATTTGGGAGTCCGCTGTTACTCATTGGTCTATTTGTCCCGCGAATTTTGACGATCGCATTATTTACTTCGATACTTTGATGTAATAATTCGATACAAAATAAATCAAACGTATAACATACGAAACCAATAATATGAACGGTGATTTGTCACAGGAATATTTTTAAAAAAGGGAGATGTGTGATCTGTGGCGCAGTGCTTAGAGATGGACTGGAAATAAAACACTCATAACACTCATCCGAAATGAGTACAAAACCATCTAAGCCTTTCACCGGTTGTTGTCGATAGTGATGACCAACTTTCAGTAATTCTATAAACGGTCCTACTTTCACAAGTTCCTCTGGCAGGACATTGATCTAGTTACGTTTGTCACGTGGTGCGCTACGCTGCACTTATCTAATTTTTCTTCGAAACAGGGACTCTAGCTTGTTCCTTCCTGCTGCTTGGTTATCTTCAATACCAGCTTTCAGTAGCTTCGATTCGCCTCCTTGAATACTCTGGAAGCCACGTTCTATATCTTGACTGTATTCTACCAACAATACTTTCCGCTCCAGATGTGAAAACATTTTTCACAGCGTTCCAATATTCTTGGATGGTTGTCAGCAGCGAGCTCTTTATTTCTTCCACTATTGGCAAAAAATCAAGCCTTAGTTGTTGGCCTACTGAAAAAGCTGAACTCTTAGTTGCTGGCGTACTGAGGGGATTTTTAACTGGTCGATATTACACCTAGGCATTCTGGTGATATTGCAGAGTCTGTGAACGTAACTGGATAGTAGCTATCATTTTGTAAAGGTTCGTAACAAGCAGTAGATTTTACACTACAAATCTATTGATATTTTGAAGGCGGTTGTGTTGATAACGTCAAAGAAACACGTTGTTCTAAAAGAAACCAGCCCTTTAGAGTAACAGAAAATATTTTATACGTGATATTGAACTTATAACTGTGATCGTAAAGAAAAACTTCTCAAGTTGAGTGAAGGTTTGTTTAAATTGTTTTAAGACTTGACTTCTCTACTTATTCCGTTTCTTAAGAAAACAACAAAAATAAATAAATAAAAATAAAAATTATTAATAAAATAAAATAATGAAAAATTCATGATTTTTTTAACGTTAATACCAAAATAGCCGCAATTGTTTACCCATGAGCCAAATTAAAACTTCAAACGCGATTTAATCGAAATATTATTTTTCGGCTCAAGCAGTCTTTTCGGTATATATGCTGCATATTAGTGCACTTTTTAATTTATCATCAATCGCTTGGATGACCCGCAATTCCTCGATATTATGCATTTCACTGACAGTGCTTCGCTTTCAAATTATGCTATGGCCAAAAGAAAGTGATAGATAACTATTTCGTTTGTTGGCATAAGCAGACCATTTTCAAGTTATTAATATAAAACATAAGTAATATGTCACACTTCATTAACAATATGAATTTGGCTTTGAGTAATTAACTTCTGTAGAAATTGCAAACAATATGCTACGCTGCGGAAACTTTAGAGTTCAGCAAATATACAACAAATGGACTTACGTCCGAATGTCATTAAGAATAAAACATAAAACCGTCCAGCCGCAGGTAGGTTGATATAGAAACCAGCAGGATAGTTTGCGGTGGATTCTTAGTTTTCGTCAATCGACAAAAACATTGTTGACAACTCGTTGAACGGACATTCCGCGCATAGAGCTTAAAGCTGAATTTTACCTTTGCCATAATTTATGCCTTCAGCAGAATATTAACGACAGTGTATATAGGAATAATGTTGATGTTTTCAGCGTTGCCTAAATACGAGCAGCAAACACCCTGAGGAGATATTTCTTGATTAATTTTGATAGCATGCTGTGTCCGGAACAAAGCGCAATTGGCATCCAACAGACAGGAGAGGACTGTCGAATATTCTATTTTAGGCCAAAGTCGATAACAATGCTGACACAAACCAAACAGACAATGGCACCACTGTATTTAGTTCGCTTTTGTCCACTTTAAACAAATGAAATAGCATCGGTTTAAAACAATGAATGATGGAAGCATTCAGCTAAAAGAGGACAAATACCATAGTGTTGGACGGAAGCCTCTAATTTCTTCGAATTTGAAAATAATAAAATTTAATAAATACATTGTTTAGTGACAATGCCAATCCACATCACATCGCAAGGTTGTTGATGTTAATAAAATTTAATTACCATGGTAGCCAAAGACGAAAAGTGTTCTCTTCTCGAAGTGAGTTTGGCCATAAAGGTAGTCTGAAAGTTGGCATTGATAGTTGAGAATAATACAAATTAATTCCTTAAAAGTGGGAGAAACTTCTTCTAAAGTAGATAACAATTTTTATCATTTCTTATACGAGCTTCGTTTTCCACGGATTGTTCCTCTTGTAAACAGCATTACTGAATTTAGCTTACTTGTATTTGTGCGGAGATTTCAATTATTATCCTGGTTGTGTCTGATTGTCCTTTATTTTGTAAAAGCATCTCAAGGCTCAGGGGTAAGTAAAAAGTACCTTCTGTATTACCTACGAAACTTCTATTATTTTTATTTTATTTAAAAACTTTGTAATTCCTTTGTCAAATACCAGTCAAATAGGATAGTAAAGAATCATCCTTTGGACAGTGGCTTCAAATTGTTTCGCTATATACCCTTTAGCCATTAGTGGTAATCAAATATTCTGAACTTTGAACTCAGGACATCCGGTACATTCAGAGGAAACAGAGAGTTCCTTCAATTGAATTATTAATAGAGTGTTAATCAAGTGACTGTAAGTTGTAAGTCCCTCTGTGTACAGAACACAGATAGATAGTGATATGAGTAACAAACCACGAGCTACAAGGATTAGGAAGAATAACGAATGACGAAAAACCAACCGAATAAATTTGAATCGTCATATATGCGAGTACAGATGATAGTACCATATGGTTAATATTTCATAAGAGGATGTTATTTAATCATAATAATTATCCTCTTTTGGCCTTTGAAATGGGGATTGTGGTTTCCAGTCGGTTGATGCACAAAAGCATCAACATCACCAGCAATATATATGTATGACCACCACAGAACCGACAGGACGAATTTAGTTGCCATAATAACCGCATTTACTGCGGCAGAGTATAGAACTGCTGACAAATACTCATATAGTGGTGCAGAGTGAACAAAATTATTAATTAAAATGAAGCTTTCTAACTGCTGGCTGCTGGACGGAAATGCATTATGGATTATCGTGTTTGACGTATTCCTCGCCGTTATGGTTTATACTTGTAGCTGAAATTTAGAGATTTCCATCCGCTGGTCAATGAAGCATATTTCGTAATGAAGTGCAATAATTTAATGCAATGGTTGGATGGTTGGGTAGGGTTGGATGAATCTTAAAAATCATTGGATGTCTATATTAGGTTAACTTAAGGTCGGTGGCTGCATTCGCACACTTATACTGGTGACAGTCATTATCACCTTTCCCCTTTTTCAGAGAGACCTTTTAAGAAATCCCATTGAACTCATAGAGGCCGATCGTTCTCGCATGTATTCCAAGGAGACAGTGTCTTGTAAGAATACAATTATTATTATATCTCTTCTTTGCAGATATTAGTGCTCTTAAGCGATTTAGGCCAAACTTGTTTTGCTATAATACATGTGGTGGCATACGTGCACCCATAGTTTGTTAATGTTTCCGCCTATTTCGGAAGCACATTAACTTAACCGTTGATAATGGCCTTCCTGTACCTGTCCTTTCCTGTATTAGTTGCAGCTTTGTACCCTTTCTAGCCAGTTCGTCTGTCTTGCAGTTTCCAACGATGTTGGAGTGGCCCGGGTGACCCAGATTATGCGGATATACTCGCTCATCTCCTTATGTGGCAGCTCAACGCCATCCCTGACGTCTGTGAGACTTATTCCAGCAATTTGATTGCCTCCCTACTGTCATGATTGATTACAATATTACGCAAACGTTATTTTCGTGGTCTGTTTCTGGCTATTTGAAACTTAACAGGACAATTATCTTTTCGGAGTTTGTATGTGAAGACTGGGTCTGGAATGCAACGACCTCTGTAGATGCTGTAATGGTGTTGTGGAGTAAGAGATAATAGCTCACTTTGTATGCAGAAGGCAAAAACATTTAGCCTACTACATAATGAACAACGTATTTAATATTGAAAACTGTAAAGTGGGAGACATTCTGAGATTTAAAAAAATCTCAAATTGGGATCTGTGAAGGGGGAAATGTTAAAATCCCAGACTGTAGCCGGTCTAAGTGTGCGGAAGCAGCCAACGAGCCTTATCTATTCTAACATAGTGTGGTATTAAACAGTTGTTATATTTGATCAAAGTAATTATAATTTTTTTTGTATTAATGCATTATTAATATATTTATTTTGTATGTTTGTATATAAAAAACCACCAACCACAAACGATGCAACGATAGTCATTGAAGACGCGGAGAAATTTAGTTACTTAGGGAGCCTAATTACTAAGAATGGCGGATTCGAATCAGACGTGACAGCCCGCATAAACAAGGCGCGCTCTGCTTACTACTCACTGTACAAAGTGTGGCGAGCTCATTACATCTCCAGGAGCACCAAATATGAAAGTACCATATAATATAATGGTATAATTTTATATAAAGCTCTCCATTTAATCTTATATACCAGCTTCCAACAATACTACTGAGCCCAGAGAGCTAAATATCTTCAACTCCAGTGTTAAATCGGTCCTCTTATATGACTTGCAAAGTAACAACCACCATTTCTCAAAAGTTACAAGTATTTATCAACAAGTGTCAACAAGAATCTGTGGCGTCTTTTGGCCAATCACGATCTCAAACTCGGATCTATTTGCCCTGATAAGTAACGAGCCAATTCATATTGAAATTAAGCGAAGGAAATGGCAATGGGTAGGGTTCACTGCGGAAACCGGACGACATTACAAAAATGGCCTTTGAATGGAACCCCCAAGGAAGACGAAACCCGGGACTCACAGTGAACACGTAGTGCAGATCAATCGAGTGAGAATCGCGTACAGTTGCTGGCGAGAGACAGACGGCGCTGAAAGGAGGTCGTTTCCGCTCTATGCTCCTCTTCGGAAAAATATATATTTATTGGAATTTTGTATATTTTTTATATATTGTAAAATAAATTAAAAAAAAACTAATAAATTTATAATATTATAATATAATATTAAGAATGGTAAAAAAATATATTAAATAATGACATATATAAATAGTATGTGTGCAAAGTACACAAATCTTTTTGAAAAACTGATTTTTAAATTTGATACAAAATTGTTATCAATTGATAAATAGAAAGGGGTTTCGGTATCGAGAAAGTTTTATTATAGCGAATGCCATCGCTTTAAACTTCAAAAGGGTACACCTGCTGGTTGGACCTCGGGAAAATTAAAACAAATTCAAATTCCATATTATACTCGTAATAATTAGCATTCGGTAATTTATTCACTTTTATGTGTTGAATTTAAAGTGAAGGTTGTTGCGCTTAATGTTCAACACTTTGTATTTTTAGTCCGCATCCCTGAAAACTCCTTTTGATATTTGAGTGATGAAAAATTTGAATAATTCATCTAAGTCTTAGCAGGAATGTCTCAATGTGATTACTCTCTGTTTGTCCTTTTCGAGTCCATTTTATCCATACTGCATTATCGTATATACATTAATTTGAACCTAACATACAAAACACACACATCTCCCATTTATTATTTTTTTACGAGAATTAAAATTTCCATTTCAATTGCAAATGACACTTTTATCTCTCGTCCTGGAATGACTGATGTAAAATTCATTTAGATGTTGGGCTACAGCACTTGTAAGTAATCGTGTGTGTGTGTGTTTTGGAACAAGAATAATAATGAAATGCCATTAATTGTTCCTTTGTCCTTTTATTATTTTTGTATCCTTTTTTCATAATGTAATGTAATTTGTCTGCCCGAGAGGAAAGACTGAAAGTTCTTTTTGTGATTTTTAATTTGTTACCTAGCATGAATACGAATTTTGACCACAATCGTTCGCATATGCAAAGCCACAAGGATAATTCGTTTGCATTATTGCTAATGAACATCAAAGCTGTAGGACGCTATCTGGGGTGATAACTGAGAATGTAAAGTCGGTTTTACAAGTTTTGTAAAACTTCATCGGAAGGTGTGTTTATTATTAAATTCGTTATAACTTTTAGAAAAACCTTTTTCCTTTTTCGTTCATAAATTTACAAATGCCACCATTTAACACTCAAGAATACCCTTCTTCAGTAATTGTGGATAATTATGCGCGGAAATTAATCCCAAACAGTGATAAATTTAAGGAGAAATAAAATGAGAAAAATCCTGCAGCTTTTTTATTCTTTTTTTTTAAAAGAAAACTAGTTGTAGTCGTAGTCAACAATGAATGATATGAATTCTCGCTAGGTTGGTTATGCTAACCGCAGCCATCAGGAAATGAGATGACAGTTCAGAGCGTTAACGATTTGTTATTTTGCGCTTTTAATTAAAAACTTTAACCTACTCGCATTTATCGTGGAACGATAGCGAAATCGTATAGTGTTCTGTCCCGGGAGCGATTCTACAGAAAAATTATAAGTAATCTCGAAGAAGAAGAAGAAGAAGAGACACATGACAAATGGACAAACATTCACAGCACGACGAACGACTACTGCAGGTAGAAACTCTTGCGAAGCCGCAATTTTCTAATTAAATATCCTTGAGAGTGTCTTCTTGGACCTTTGAAGTTTACAGTGCAGCAAGGATGCAATTCATGTACACTGCGTTGGGAATAGTTTTGTGGTAGCCATGAACATGGGTTAGTAGCTGGGATGATGTCCACGACACGGGAGTTGGACAAATTCAATGTGAATTCGTGAATAAGCAAAACGATGCAAAAGCCATAATCTGCCGCACTGCTTTGCTCTGCAACACAACAGCATATACTACCGTTACAATTAAAAAACGAAGGAAATTTTTGCACCGAACCTCTCTTCTCTGTAAAAGAATGTTCAGTCTTAACAGATGAAAAACAAAAGATATTTTTTATATGCGTGTGAAATGGTACTTGTTCTTCTTCTTATGTCCTATATCCGCTTGTGGGTCCTAGGGCCTCTACTAGGCCTACGCAGCGCCATCGCGTGCGGCTCCTGGCAATGAGCTTCAGCTCTCTCCAACTATTCCCCAATTGCCATGACTCCTCCTCAACTGTTCTGCGCCATGCATTTCTCGGACGATCCGTTCTTCTATCATCCTGAGATAACGGATTCCATTGTATTGCGTATTTTGCTATGGAACGAACTGTCGCCTTTTCGGAGTGTATGACCAATCCACTGCCACTTCTGTCGTTGGATGGTTGTGCTTATTGGTTCCTGACCCGTTCTCTGGTAAAGATGTTCGTAAGAGATACGGTTAGGCCAGAAAACCCTTATTATGTTCCGTAGGCACCTATTTATGAACGGTTGTAATGTTTATGTGATAGTAGCGGTCACCTTCCAAGTGCTGCACCTATATGTACAACAGCACAGATTCAACATTTGACCAGAACAGTCGCAGCTTGGTGTTTAAGGTGATCACATTGCTTCACCATATCATGGACATTATTCCAAACACTTATTTTGCTTTGCCGATATTGGAAACTCTCTACTCTCTGACCAGCTGTCCAGCAATGTTAACTTGAGTTACTGCGTTAGTGCCGAGGTTGATGATTTTGGTTTTGGCAGGTATTAATCTTCAAACCCGCAACATTTGCCCCCTGGCTGGCTGGCTGGTGAAATCTTGCGATCAATTTTTATTCTACTTCCTTAAGCCCGATTTTTTTCAAACTTTGCACAAATGTGTTCAAAAGAAATATCCAGATGCATCCCGTCCATTCTTGAACCCATCCGTAATACCCGCTCCTCAACTCGAGCCCACGGGTCTACGAAAAGGCATATCTTCGGACGTACTAACCAATTCAGAGGTTCCTTCTTTAGCCGCACTATATTCTGGATAATTCATAAAAACATAAGGTTTGGAAAAAAACCAGATGTTGACCCAGATGTCTGACCAAATATGTAGATAACCTGCTCATTATGGTATAAGGTTTTAGCTAAGTTTTAACCCGATCGGATGAATGACATGGAACATGCAGATATACATTAATACATATATTTTATATCATAAATCATAAATCATTGATCAAAGGATTCAGAAATCCTCGGTTTCCGTCAGCAATAAATTACGAACCTAGATTTTTGTTTAAGTTTCTTGTCATTAAAATTTGGCAATCAATTTGTGTTTTTTGAATTTCAAATGAATAAAAACGATGGATATGTTTCCTTCATTTCCTGAATTGATCAACTGTAGTTTGGCATCAATATGTTCAAGATAGGTAGAGAAATTCTATTCACTTTAGACAAATATCCGAGTGTAATTTCTCTTTTCATATTTCCTTTCTTTCCTTTGAATTGACCACAGGTATTTTCTATGTAATATAATTACTGACATATAAATTTTGTTATTGAGTAAATTATTAGTACACACACATATACTATCTACAAATACCAAACAACGTATAGTATTGCTCCAGCATTGAACTTAATCACATCCGATGAACCAAAGGGCCAAGCACAGGAAATGAGAAATTCATTCAACTCGAATAAATGGCAAATTTTGAATGAAGTCAGTCACATTGACGGGGGCAACGGATGTTTTACCACATCGAACACCGTTCCACTATGGCAGAGAAGCAGGCAAAATCATTTAATATTTAAACAAAAATCGCCTGATGTTCCAAGAGAGATTACAAATTATTGCCAATTATTTGGTTGAATGGCATTATCGTGTGGAAGGACAGTAATCCACTGGATATCCTTAATCTGATATTTGACGAACTGCTGTCTTTGGTTATTTATTAGTATGCCTATTCAGGTGAAAATTTGTTCAATATTTCTACCAAAATGACATCGATTATGAAAAGGGATTGTGACTAAGAATTAAAGACATCTACCGATATCGATATTTGCTCAGGCATTGCTGCATCACAGGCTCTTCTTAGCGAGGTCATGACTTTAGACACCGTTTTCGTCGCTGACCCTGAGTTACTGGTATGCTGGTATCCTCCAACATGAAAGGGAACAATTTCTCATAAAATGATTTTGCTTTCCAACCCACTGCTTTCTTTCTAAGTTTCTGATTTGGTCCCACTCCATCTATTTCATACAGTGTGGCTTGGTGGTCACTATGTGTGTATGATTCGCTGACTTCCCAGGTGACCGACTTGCATAAGAGCCAGTTACTAACACACGTTAAATCGATTATCGAGCTAGCGGACCCGCTACGGAAAGTGGGTGTATTTCCATTTTTCAATAACGTAGCAAGTGCTTCCAAAAGTGCCTCCCCGCGAGCATCTGATTTCCGGCTGCCACATTCCACAGACCATGCATTAAAACCGACCGCTATCACTACGGGACTTCGTTCGCGAGCATTATGAACTAGACGTTTCATAAAAGCTGTAAACTCTTCTAATGATGCACTTGGTTTTGCATAACAGCTATATTTATGAATGCCATCGACTTTCGCTCTTGTAAAACCCTATTCCAAATTAATTTCTCTTTCTTGAAAACAACGCCTACCACAGATCTATATGGCAGCGCTAGCGTCGGTTGCGCATATACCTTCATCGAGGTTTCTGTATGGTTCGCTGATAATAGCAACAGCTACCTCCAATTCGCGCACGGCTTGATGCAAAAGATCCTGTGCAGCTTCATAATGATTAAGATTTAGTTGGATAATAATCATTTCTTCCGCGCTAGCTGTACTGCCTTCTTATATGCTGGTCACTTGATGCTCCCTGTCATATGTTTTAAATTACCGGTGTTATCCTTATGATGACAGAGCTCATTAGTACAGCCCTTAGCTATATATGCCCTCCTTTACCCTATTTTAATAATAGTTTGGAGCGGTCTCTGTTGCTTTGACACTTATGCGCATAATGTCCATAATCAAGGCATTTATAGCATTTTAGTGGGACTATTTTCTCTCTAATACTAGAGGACACCCATCCACTTCGGATTCTTCCTTCATTGGTCACTTTATTAACCAAATCGCCTGGCACACTCACAACTGCTGTTTGTGTTCCCCGGTAAGCAACTCACCAATGGTCGAGACAACACTCCAAAGATATTGGAAACTCTCTACTCTCTCTCTACCGGCTGTCCAGCAATGTAAACTTGAGTTACTGAGATTTTGGTTTTGGCAGTATTAATCTTCAAACCCGCAACATTTGCCCCTCTCTCCACATTTGTTGTCATTTGGTGCAGCTCCATAATTCTGTGTGAGAGTAAACAAACGTCGTCAGCGTAATCCAGATGTTTCAGTTGAGATGTAAGAGTCCCACGAATTCCTCCGTTTCCAGTAGATAAAGCTGCGCCAAGTACATCGCTAATCATCACCAACAAAAAAAGTATCGGCGATAGAATGCTACCTTGTCGTACCCCTCTGCTTGTTCGGCATCGAGTGTATCTTTCTATCTTTGGGGATCTGCATTGCGATTGATCGGGAAACTACTGACTGCTCTAAACTTGGTTTGAGCCAGTAGCGCAACAATCAAGTTCGTGATGTAGGGCTTGCTTTACTTCCTAGTGCTGGTTTCCGGGCAACTATGCTTATAAATCCTTATATATGTAGGCTAAAATTGGCACTGTGTACGGTCTAGCGTTTCTAGTCTAGGTAACGTGGGTTAGTCCCCTGCGGTACCCAAAAATACCCGCTACTGAAACCGACACAACGCCTCGGATAAGTAATGATCGAAGAGGATTTATATGATCTGCAGTCATTTAAGTCACACGTGGATAGACATCTCATCTTTTCCTCTCCCTAATTTCCTAACGCCCACGCTGTGCTAAGCATTATGGACATTGTGGTGGGGCACACGAGCAACGCTGGGTATTTCAGCTAGTTTTTAATAAAACTTCTGGTGCAAAACGTTTAAACCGAACCGAAACAAAAAATTTATTTATTCAGCATCATCGTTGTCTTGTCTAAGCTGAGCAAATATGTGTTGCCTGCCATTAACCATACAACAACAAACGTTAGGCATTGTCTTAAACGGCAGCAGCTTATGTTATGGATAAATTTCAGGACTTGAGGTGTCATAACTTCACGACAGTCGGCTTTAAGCAACATCAAAACAAAGACATCATATCGTAACGTTACCAAAGAATCAGACACAAAAAAGCAGTTACGGTAAAAAAGTATTGTTATTCAAGTTTTTATTTTATTTGAGTAGTTTTCAGAAGTAGAATTTTTATTGACTTTCTGTCTCAGTAGCTGTGCGTGCCTTTTTCGTTTGTTAGGCCTGGTACTACAAACGAATAAGTAACGTTTTCACTGTTGAGTGGTTGGTTCGTAGAAATTCTTCTTATTATTGTTATTTATAATATTTTTTGATTTTTTATATTATTATTATCTTATTTTACGTATATTTTCATCATCTTGACGGGTTCGGTATTTTTAATTTGTAAAATTAACTCTTATTTTGAAATTCATTTCACAAATATTCGCGGCATTAAAAGAAATTTCAATTCGATCGTAGCACATCTTGACGCGAATAAACCTGCGGTTCTAAGTTTATGTGAAACGCAGGCCTCTTATATGGGTACCCCAAATGATTTTCAATGTCAGGGGTATTCTCGTGTCGACTGTTTGGTTCCTCATCGTGGGGTTATTTTATTTATACGAGAAGACATCAGTTTTAGTGTACCTAATTTTAATATTCCAAACAGTAATCCAATGTTCAATACGATATGGATTGAAATTGTAATTTCAAACCATTCGATATTTATTTGTTCCCTTTATCGTAGTCCTAATTTGTCACCTGATGACACTAATATTGAGTTTAATTACTTATCAGACACAATAGACAAGATTTACAAATCATCACCAACATCAGAATTGGTAGTCTTGGGTGATTTTAATGTCCACAATGATTCATGGTTGACCTATTCGAATGGTAGAGATCGATCAGGTGAAACCGCAGAACTATTTTCAAATGTTAATCTTTTCACCCAACTCGTTGATAAGCCAACTAGGTATCCCGATACTACTGGTCAATCACCTCACCTTCTAGATTTATTTCTTACAACTATGCCTGATAAATATTCAATTGATGTATCTGCTCCATTAGGTCTTTCTGACCATGCTTTGATAGTTGCCAAATTTTCAATATCACCAGCCCTTATAGAGACTACAAGTAAAAGGCTACTCTGGCACTATAAAAATGCTAACTGGGAGCTCCTGAACCAATTTTATAGCTCATTTGATTGGTCAACCTGTTTTTCCAGCAATAATGCTAATGAAGCATCACAACTTATCACGTCAACCATTTTGCTAGGAATGAAAAATTGCATTCCTTCTTCATTTAAAAAGAAAAATACTCATAAAAATAAATGGTTTAACGAACATTGCAGGTCAGCAGTCGCGTGTAAAAAAGCAGCCCATTTGGACTACGTTAATTGCACTTCTGAAGAAAACCTTGTAAAGTTTCGAATAGCTAGAAACAGATCAAACGCTATATTGAAAAGGTCCAAAATAATATATGACCTTAAGATTCGAGATAGCATGCGAAAAATATTGGATTCTGATTCAAACAGTCGAAGCTTTTGGTCGTTTGCTGCATTGGTTAAAAGAAACTTTGCAGACAATACTTCGTCTATTCCTTCTTTATTTCATAATGGTATTTATTATAGAACTAATATTGAGAAAGCTAATCTCTTAGCTTCTCATTTCGCTGGTGCGTCTACTCTTCCTTTAACTAATCAAAGCCCCCCAATTCTCCCGAATCTAGGCCCAGGTATGTCTAAAATCTATTTTCGGAAACGGGTTGTTTTAAAGATTCTGAAAGAACTTGACCCCAATAAAGCGACTGGCCCCGACGGTATTCTGCCATTAGTATTGAAAAGTTGTCATCATACTTTGGCAAAACCGCTTAGCAAATTGTTTCATCTCTCAATGAAGACAGGTGTTTTTCCATCATTTTGGAAAATAGCAAATATTCAACCCGTTCCGAAAAAAGGTGATAAATCGGCACCTACGAACTACCGACCTATTGCTTTGTTGTCGGTTCTATCGAAGGTAATGGAATCTATCGTTAATTTCAGACTAATGAACTATATGGATTCGAATGTTCTTTTATCCGATGTTCAGTATGGATTTCGTAAAAATCGATCTTCAGGCGAACTAATGACATGCATGACTCATTGTTTGGAGCGAAGCATTGAAAACCTAGGTGAATCAAGCGTTGTTTCCTTAGATATTGCTAAAGCTTTTGATAGAGTATGGCATGATTGTCTTATTAATAAGATTCGTGCGCTGAATTTACACTCCTCTCTCATTACATGGATTGAGAATTATTTATGGAACCGTAAAATAAAAGTTGTATTAAATGGTATATCTTCAGATTCACATGGGATCAATGCTAGCGTGCCTCAAGGATCATCCTTGTCTCCCACGCTCTTCTTGATATATATCAACGACCTATTGTCTTCTACAACCTGTGATATCCATTCATTTGCTGATGATACAACACTATCGGCCTCCATTGAGTTTGACAATCAAAAAGAATGCAATTCTCGCTTGAATGGTTCGCGTGAATTAATGAATTTGACTATTCTGTCTAATATTCAAATCATTCTTGATTGGGGCATTTCTAACAGAGTAGAATTTAACCCAAATAAATTCCAGTCTTGCCTTTTTTCTCAGAAGACAACTCAACATTATGTTCCTCCTGTTATTAATGGTACCTCTATTGCGAGATCTGATTCACTTAAGTTGTTAGGTTTAAAAGTATCAAGTGATCTTTCTTGGAAAGAACATATTTATGAAATTTCAAAAAGAGCTAGCCAATGTTTAGTCTTCATAAGACGTTGTAACTTCTACTTCACTCCCTCTGAAGTGTTAAGATTATATAAATCTTATGTTAGACCAATTTTAGAATTTAATTCATATGTGTGGGGTGGTGCTCCAAGATCGCATTTGGTTCATCTTGATGGTGTTCAGAATAGAGTTATCCGTTTGATAAACGATGTAACCATTACTTCGTCTCTTGATACTTTGGAGAACAGACGAAATGTAGGAGCTTTATCTGTTTTCTATAAATTTTACAACGGTAAATGTTCTTTAGAAACCCGTTCTCTAGTTCCTGGGCCTTTTCTCAGTAACGTAAACACTCGTTTAAGGTGCAATCAACATAGATTTGCCTTAAAACTGTTTTCATGTAGAACCCAACACTTTAAATCCTCCTTTTTTCCTAGAGTATCTTCGATGTGGAATCAATTGGTCGAACACGTGTTTCCAGAATCTTATAATCTGCAGGCGTTCAAATTAGCCGTTAACAAGTTCTTGAAGGATGATGGTTAAGGTATTCATAAGTTGTTTCTTAATATAAAAAAAAAAAAAAAAAAAAAAAAATTGTTTATCAGTATTTTTTAAATTATTTTTATAATTTGTAATATTTTCTTGGTCAAGGTTTTTTGTAGTTTTCCCTGACCATGATTCATTGATAAAAGTATTTGGACTCGCGTCGTTCTAAATTCGTGTTCGTTTTTCGTATTGCTTTTCCAATGAATCAGGGAGAATTCTGAGAAAATAAATTGAAACCGGCTACAAACGTGAGGAATGTGATATATATTGTAAATCACATTCTTTCGATTTTTATTTTATTTTGAATTTAATAAAGGGCTTAGCCCAACTTATTGCCGTGACGTAAGTCATTCAGGGAGTCATCCCTTGGCAATAAGTCTCTATATAAAAAAAAAAAAAAAAAAAAAAACATTTTCACTACATCGAAATAGTGTTCCACTAACTTTATTTCTGGATCTTCTGCTCATATGATATTAAGCTGTACAACCGGATATGGTCCTGGGTTTCCGTTGCGAACATTTATTGCTCACATTTATTAATTAGCATCGAAGAATATCCCATAATCACTAACTACCTCCTATAAAGCTTATATGTACTCATCTTTTTTTGTTTGCTATACAATTTAAAATTTGCATATTCATTGCCGTCACAACGACGTTGGTCTTTTGCATCGGACCGTCGCAACAGTCCACTGCCGACAGGACGCAGCCTCAACGACGATTACCATTTAGTTCAGGACCAACCGTGAGGAAAAACTCAATGACTTTTTATGTGGAAGTACTGCTACAATAATGCACACATGACCGCATCGAACCAAGGCAGACGTGGCCGTAATGTCATTCATACAACACATTCACTGCATTCATGATGATGGTGCGTTCAGCCGTCCAGCATCCTATGAATGTGTACATAAGTTGGCCATATGCCAAGTGTAATGGATAAAATTTAGCACATCCGTTTAGCCGTCCGCCACTGCCACGAGACAAGGTGGACAACGAAAAAAAAAACAGAAATAGTTTAAGCGGCTTCGATGCGCACGACATGATGGTCCATGCTTTACATATAAGCCACACACGAATGAGCAAACGATGATTTGACTTTTGACACAGAATTTATTTATCGAAAGACAGGTTGATGGTGTTATCCTCCATTTTTTTACTCCCCTCCCAGAATAAAGCCGAGCAGCCGATATTTCGCACCTCAGTTGAGATGAAGAGAGAGACTGGGCATTTTTTTGTGTGGAAATTGTCAGCAGAAAAAAATTGCATTGTCGTTTGGAATAATTTAACTCATGTCCACTTGAACAGAGATTCGCTGAGATTAGACAAAACAAATACAGTGGGACAAACACGGACATTATGTCGTGGAACAGAAGTAATTTGTCTGCGGGAGTTTGAAATTAAATGATCCACCGAAAAGTGAAAAACATTGTGTCTATAAATACCAGTACCACTTATATTCCTTTTCATTCTTTTATTTAAGTTTTAGTGACTTTTCGCTCTTTTACATAAAATAATAACATTAATAATAAGGTTTGAAATATCCTAACTCTCATTTCTATTCAATACCAACTTAACTTGTCAGAGAAAAAATGTCTTAACGATGCGGAAAGGGCCAGATCTGAGCGTTTAATAAAGAAGGGGTTATATATCTGCACACACGCTTTTGTTGGTAGAACATTATAACTACTGCAAGTGGTGACAGCTACTAAAAAAGGACAATTGGTAAGTGAACATTGTGACTATACTTTAAAATAGAAGGAAGTCCTGATAGAAGCTTCTAATTTAGGTCTTACGTTAAGTAGGATTAAGGCAAAAACTGGTGTAAAGACTAGCAGGAACAATGCTTATTGTACTATTAAAAAAGCCAGACACCTAGAACATAGGAATATCAAGAAATACCCATATCTTAACGTAGTACAGAATAAGTATAGCCGAGTTATTGCGAGGAAGCACATCATTATTTATCTAAAAGACAGAAAGAAAAGAAAGAGGACTTAGCAGTACTTCTTTCGCTTTTTCTTTCCTCTCTTTAAGATCGAGCTTTTTAGTTTCCCTAACCATAAACGAGCCCGCGGCCCTACCGTTATTTAATTACCTTAACAACCAACTTATAGATGTCGATTTTGGAGGGAAAACGTACTAGTGGAAGTGGTCGATCTACATGGTGGCCGCTGCTAATTTTTCTCAAAAAAGTAAAAGCTGAATGTTCGAGCTATTTCCTTC
Organism: Nephrocerus scutellatus; assembly: GCA_947095585.1. Taxonomy (NCBI): domain Eukaryota; kingdom Metazoa; phylum Arthropoda; class Insecta; order Diptera; family Pipunculidae; genus Nephrocerus; species Nephrocerus scutellatus. Next base: position 124,891,186 of record OX352761.1, on the reverse strand, counting down.
GAAGTAATGTTGGCGCATGGCTTATAACATTGCTTGAAAAAATCATTACTAAATTACAATGAAATGGGTACAAGATTTAAAAATTTCGTCATACAACGTATGCTCATTGTATAGATCTGCACATTAGATAAGCACCGCCGATAATAGTAATATTTGGCTCAACAGGCCGTTTTTTAGTCCAGTGACTAGCTTTTCGCTACTATTCGTGTTATATTTTACATACTTATGGAAGGTACCCTGAAATCTAAAGCCATATCCGAAAGGCGCATTGTTGAGAAGTTTTCTCATGACTTTTATTACTATCGAACGTTTGTCAGGTATTCGCGAGGGTGGTAAATAAAATGTCTTTAGATTAACGTGACCACCGCCAACAGAGGAAATAATTCCACGGTCCTCTGCGGACACGGATTGGTCTGCGTCAATCAACGTCCAACCAGTATTGACTCAAGCTGAGTGTAAGTCTCTGACCATTAAGTTTGGGATGGACAATATTCGGTATTTCTGACTCACCGGAATAAAGTACCATTTCAGTTTTGCTAGAGTTAACTCCAGGCAACAGCTTGTCGCCCAGTAGCTTTCCTTGCTTAGAGCCCTTTTCCCGACCTCACTAATCGTAGAAAGGAACTCTCCTGATACAAGTATCACCACATCATTATTTTTTTTTTATAATTCGCGAACGCTTAAAGGGGTTCACACCCTTATAATGCTCGGCTATATGTTTGGCTCAGCGTGGGCGTTAAGGAAAAGGAGGAGAAAAGAGGAGATGTCTATGATCTCGTGTTTTGAATGTCTGTAGATCATAGTGATGTGGGAAGACTGAGCTTGGCAGAGCATTCCACATACGTGTTGTACGGCTGAAGAACGAATCCCTGAACTTAACTGTACGTCCGAAGATGGGCTTGAGCGTAAACTGATGAGCATTTAGAGCGCCACGAGTATTGCGGTTGAATTCAAGGAGAGGTGGCATGCATATACGAAAGCTTCCGTCCTGTCTTACTCAAGTATCCTAAGGACCTTGTTGAATACCTTCAGCCATAGTAATGTAACAATGTCACCATCGTGAAGGAAATTAAGGTCGGTAGGCTCCGGTGGGAAGGGCCACTGGATCGAATGAGGGTTGGGGATACATCTCAAAATTTTTTTAGCGATAGGAATTTGTGGGACACGACCGGCCAAGCCTACACAGGCTATGCCTTCACTGTAAGAATGGCGTAGTATGCTTTGAGGTGGAAAGATTTTTTGCCGGAAGCCAAGACCGAAGCCTCCTTGTAGAGCCTAATATGATTATGCTTATTTTGTTACTTGGAATTTGTCCATTGCACTTACAGCAAAAGTTTGCTACCAAGTATGCGGTGCCATTTTAGTTTATTAATATTATAAGCGTCGTGTTCAGACAAATCTATTTGTTTCTGTTGTACAAAGCTTTCCAGAGGCTTCCATAAATGGCAAAAAATAAATTTTAGGATAGTTATTGAATCATGCGTTGTGTACATTTTATAACTGAATTCCCTTACATAATGTTCTAAAGGTATTTTCCAATTATGCACAGAAACACCACAAGCACCATTGATTCTGTAAGTAGATCTATCGGTTTTGCTCCACAGTTCAGAAGTAACAACCCACAACTGCATAACTCGACTTAATTATGCGGCTCAGTGAGGTTGGCTGACTGTTCTTTGTGTGAAAAATGAAAGGCTGGTTTTTTCCTACTCATTTTGACGTCATTTGAGATGACTGAAATTTGCATGCAGCTAACCATCCTTTTATGGCGGAACAATATAAATGCAAAAGCTGTGTATGTTTTTTTTAGCTTGTGTGCGTGCTGGAATATGATAAGTGCCACAAAACAAGCACATAATTGTGGCAATTATTCTATCTCTGGACCAGAGCTAACCTTTGAAGCAAGAAAACGCTTTGGTCAGCTAATGGCCACTTTACTCGTCGCTGAGTGTGATTTTATATGAATTATAATTTTCCCATTCATTCTCGTTTTTTTTTCTATTCTGACACAAACACATAAATGCATACTGGCATTTGTGTGTGCAAATTCATATTAGCAGGTGAACAAAGATTTAGGGAAAATGTGAGCCTATCGCCTCAAATTACATCACAACTTGCCGCCATTGATGGTTGGAAATTACGCCATATTTTTCTAGAATTAATTTGCCCTATTATTATGGCAGTGATTATTCATTATGGTGAACGTGAACGTGTTGGTAATTCATCTCGTTACCTATCAGAACATCAGCTGCCAAAGTGAGCAGATCCAGATTGTGGGCAATTACACGAGTAATGAGCATGGACGCCGCATTTAGTCTGGTACATTCGTACTGGTATCTGGTACGTTCGCACCTACCACAGAGATGGCAATATTTTGTAATTGCAGTATTAGTTGTAAGAGGTTTAACCCTTATGCATTTATCACTTGTATAAATGAAGAAGTATTTTATGCATGTATTGTATGCTGTGCTATAACACATGCTCATTAGAACCACTTCTAAATAAACAAAAAATTTGTTCATCTTTTTCAATTAAGCATAAAAGCACTACTAGAATAGTATTGTCACAACTCAAAAGTTTTACATTTCAGGTTAATGCTATAGGATGTATATCTGAAACGAGATCTAAATCAGGAATTAGCGTCTATTCAGAAAATTGCCGCGAGATGGAAGTAGTGACATTGTCCTTCTGATCCGATTTTTTTACTCCATCCAGCGAAACAATGTTATTTTCGAGTTGGGACAGCCTGAATCATTGGGATTCTAATAGAACAATGAAACAGTTCAAAAATATCTTGATTGTGACAGTCTTCTGAAAAATTATAAATTACTAGCTAAAATACCGAGCGTTACCTAGCTTGCCCCACAACACCTACCTTGAGATATCCCACCCCCACTTCAATACATATATCAGGACTATTTATGTTTATTTTAAATGGTGTGGTTATCCAGGGAGTTGTCCCTTGGTTTATAAATAAAAGGTTGTATAGGTATAAAAAAATGCACGGTCTTCGAATAAAGCCACCCACCACGTCAACCCCCTCAATGCCATTACCACACTAACCCCTTAAAAACATCCAATCCAACCGTCTCCATCAAATCACCAAGTTTCAGCTATATGTGATGAATGATCTTCGAGTTATGCGTGAACAGACATACAGACAAAGTTTCATTTTTATTTATTAAGATGACTTCTTATATAAGTTTGACGAACATCCGTCCACTTCTCAAGTGGAGCTCAAGCTACTTAATTCTGACCGAAACAGCATAGTAAATTTGCGAGAAAATAATCGAGTAGAATTCAGCGCTTCCGAAACCCAATGCTGTCTACTGTCGTCTATGCGAATAATAAATCCAATGCCTTTATCCATTATTGGCACATGCATCGAGGAAACCGAAAAACTCGCAATTCTCGGCATTTGCGTCAAGCTTCGTTGTCATGACCACACGTTCACTGTAATTAAAAATGCTGGGAAATGTTTAAGTTTTCTAACACGATGCAGGAAATTTTTTACTCCCTCTGATCTTTTGATCTGGCTACTATCTACAAGGCTTTAATTCGCCCTAAACTTAAGTACAATTGTCATATCGGACGAAAATATAGCGAAATCAATAGATTCGCTTGAACACCGCAGAAACGTTTCCTGCTTGTCACTGTTTTATCGCTTCTTCTACTAGCGTTGGTGGTCAAGAGAAATAGTCAGCGGCATTCCGCCTCTCCTTGAATTCAACCGCAATACTCGTAGCGTTTTAAATGCTCATCAGTTTACCCTTAAGCCCATCTTCGGACGTACAGTTAAAATTAGAGATTAGTCGTACAACACGTATGTGGAATGCATTGCCAAGCTCTGTCTTTCCACATCACTATAACCCATGTGAATTTAAAACACAAGCTCATAGACATCTCCTCTTTTTTCTCCTTTTCCTTAACGCCCACGCGTCGAGCGCTAGTTTCGTAATATCGTCCGCTGGCTTTCTTAAAGTGTAGCCAATCCAGCTCCATTTTCGTCTTCTGATTGTGATCGCGATTACTTCCTGCTGCGTTACTCTCCACAAGTCTTGATTGGTGATAAAGTCCGGCCATCTTATTCTCAGTATCCGCCTTAAGCAATTGTTGACGAAGACTTGGAGGCGCGTCGCAATTGACTCTGTGACTTTCCACGCTTTGCAGCCATACAAGAGTACTGAGAGAACGTTAGATCTGAAGATCGTTAGCTTCAGATTCCGGGAGATTTGCGAGGAGTTCCAGATATTATTTAGCATAATATAGGAGTGTCGCGCCTTGTTTACACGAGAGCACAGCTCCGAGTCAGCACCACCAGCTGCCCAAGTAACAAGACTTATCGACTTCCTCTATCTGGTGTCCGTCAATCGAGAGATCACATGTTCCACTAGCGTTAACGCGAAGTAGTTTTGTTTTTGAGACACTAATTTTTAAACCCACTTTGTTAGCGTGGAATTCTAGTGAGTTTAATTTTCGCCCCATGTCACCTAGCGATTGTGATAGGAGACAGATATAATCGGCATAGTCCAGGCGGTGAAAAACATTCCATGGCAAACCAGATGGAGTACGGTTTACTATTTTCATCACCCAGTCGATGACATTTCTGAAAAGTAATGGTGAAAGGGTGCAACCTTGCTTGACTCTACTCGGGAGTCTGTGATATTAGCTATTATATTTAAATGAACACTTTGTTGACAAACAAATAAGTCCGTGGATGGTACTTTTTGCCATGGGAATTGATGCTCGATTAAAATCATTCATTGAGAGTCAATGCTATGCAAATTTTGCAAAGTTATTTTTCAAAATGGTAAACCACAAATAAACGAATACACCCAAATGTCCCTCATTAGCAGTTGCTTTAATTTTCAAACACAAGAAATACTCACAACAAACTTTGCGTAGGGCGCTTTCTGGTGATATTAAATATGGTACCGTTTTGTATTGATGTTGAAATTAACCTTTGGGCTCTAAACGGATTAAAATCCTTTTTTTTTCTGTGGTTATCTAAAGTCAATCGTATATAACGTGTGTGTGCAAAATAAATCCCTTTTGTAATGTTCAAAGGGTTGACCTTATTTCCATATATTATTCTAACCATTAGACCATTATTACCTTCACATATGAGTAGAAGTTGCCTAAAAGTAATTGAAAATCTCATAAGTACACGCGTAAGGCATATCACGATGTAAAAGGACATGATTCGGCATTAAATTAAGCCCTTTGTTGTTTTCCATATATCGCCAAAGGGTCAACAAAAGACGACCTCGACGGGTATTGCGATTAAAATTAAATTGACGATGAGGTCGGTTCTCCTTTGTAGCAAAGGATTATTCATCCCACTGGACTGCCGGTTATTTGTATTTTCACAAATTGATAAGTTTTAAAAAATGACTATGAATACGTCATATACTCGAAGTCGTAGCAATATGGCTCATTTACATAAACATAATATAAAAGATTTCTTCTTGCACGTCAATGATGTTCGTTGTTGAGTGTCTCACATTCCACCAAAGTCAACGTACTCATAACTAACAGAAATATTTCTCAACGGACATGGAAATCATCGAAGCAAATTTCAAATCAAAATCGGAATCGAAAAATTTTCCAAGCGAGAGAATAACAGAAATACAAGATGCATTTGAGCAGGATTTTCTCTAGGGTATCTTTCAATTGTGTACACAAAATGCAAGTCCATGATGGAGTGTTTTATTGCACTGATGCATCACCGATGAAACTTCAGGTAAATGTCCATTGTGGAAAATCCATATTATTTGTTTTTATCTAGCAATTGAGAAGATTGAAAGATTATTTTGAGGAAATATTTGTTTTTTCGTTCGCTTGGTACTCATAGTACTATGGTTGGATTCTAGGATAGCGCTTTTTAAATACAATGTTTGCTGAGTCTATTTAATTTGGATGCAGTACCTTAAAGCAAGCTAATATTCGGGTAGATTTGAATAGTCAATGACTTTTACTGTTGGATGTCTGTAGAGCTCTAAAGAAACTTCTATAACATAAACCGTCTTTTCTAAAATTAAATTTGGGATTGAAATTGATCTTATATATGGAATATTTTGTATCTGTATATCGCAAATATTTTTCAGATTTTCATTCGGAATTTTAAGTCAACACATATGTAGTCAAACGTAGTCCTTTCGCTACTGCTTTATGCTTTAGGGTGGACTTCACAGCTCGTATATTTATTTTCACTTAGAATCATACTTTAATTAATGTCAGGGCACCCTATGTCAAAGACTGCAGAGCAAGGGTGAAACAATCAATTCACAGACGGTATAATATTAATGAGATTTCTCAATTTTTTTATATTTTTCATTTTGAAATCACAAGCTAATGCGCAAAGTTTTGGCAATATTTTTCATCTAAATGGCCGCAGAAGTTTTGAGCCCGGTCGGGAAAAAAGAAATAAAAAAAATTGCAATGCTATTAGCTAACTTGTTGTGTGTCCGTCGTTGTCCGGTAGTAAAAATAATAATTCGACACTTTCTAATATCGAAAATATCAAATGTCACTCTCTTCTTCCTACCCATAATTCTAGGGCGCTAGAGGAGTTCCGACCGTCACTGTTCTATTCATCTCAGCGTGCCTGAAAACTATGGATTCGACACTAATATCGATGATATCATCGATCAACCCCTGCAAACCCCCACCGGAAGAGGTATTATTCTCAGCGATCTATATAGTGATATTTCATAACAAAACCATCTGTTATGGCTAAAGCATACATGTGCGCTCATTTTTCGTACGGCAATTCCGAAGAGCATAGAAGTGAAATTGACACTTCTTAAGAATATGTACTGTAATTAGCACTGCTGACTTCATTTTCGGCAGTAATCGTAAAGATCGGAATGACTGGTTCGATGACGAATGTAAGCTAGCGACTGAACGTAAGAATTTTGCGTACCGAGCAATGCAACAATCTCATAGAACGCGGGCACGCAAAGTTGAGTAGAAAGACCTCAGAAGATATGAAAAAACAGTTCACCGGCGAAAGAAAGCAGCCTGGGAGAAGAATCTCGTCCGTAAACTAGAACAGTACAGAGAGCAAGGACAACAGCAGGCGCAGAAGTTCTACCAAATAGTCCGTGGTATGACGCACTATACCTAGTACCTAGTAGAAGCACTGCGTAGCGGACAAAAGAATAGAAATAATTGAATCATCATGTCGCCTTTTCGTAACGCCCTCAATTTTACCCTCTGCTAAATGGGCAAAAATAAGTATAACTCAAAAATGTGTATTATAGTTAAGACCTAAGACTCATGTGTTATTATCGATGCCGATCCGAAATATTCTTGTAGGGCTATTAAGGTGCGCGGTACTGGACTAACTTCAAACGGCAATATAGCTTCGAAGGCTTGCCGTTTGAAATCTTACGAAATTCGAAATGAAACAAAATGGTCTTAAGACCCTAGACTTGTCACTTGGTTAGTAATAATATTCGGCGCGACAGACCGTTGCGGTCCAAGGCCTAGCTTCTCGCGACCATTTGTATTGTGCATGTATGTTTTTCCTCTAACCTATCTCGGCTGATTTAAATCAAAAAATCTCCTATCACAAATTTGTTCTGCTTATATTCACTTAAGTTATCGAAGATTTGATGAAACCGACCCATATCTTGTTATGGTCACAACATGCGGTTTGCATATAATCGTTCATTACCATCACTGAAGTCCATTTTAGTTATCGGTTAAGTTTTCTTTGCATTTGTATAAGACGCTGCCGACAGAACAACAACCCGGAGAATAGCAAATTGTGCTTCTATTTTCTGCTAAGCTAACGTCTTATTCAAATAATCATGCATCAAAAACACTGTACATGATTACGATGGAATCATTTGGAATCTGTGGAAATTCCATTAAACTTCCTGAACACAGCCGGAGGCATTCAATCGTCGTCTGTGCGTTGTCGTAGTCGTTTATATAATTTGTTACAAGTTTATTTTTGTTTCTTCATGGTATGCTGACGGAGAAGACATCTACCCATGCATGGTGGTTTGTTTCTTTGCATCTGGTTCGAATAGCAAAGTTTCTTCAGGAAGATAATGCGCGATTTTTATCCATTATTTTTTATTTTGTTGTTGTTTTTTCACTGAAAGTTTTTTTTGGGGATTGACAGAGGTTGGTATTTTTTTGTAGTTATAATAAGTTAGTTGCATCGTTTGTTACACGTCTCTGGTCGGGTTTGGAAACAGCATGTGCTTTTCGGCTGAAATTTGTACGTGTTCTTAAGTAGTCGAGGAGTCATACGATTACTGACTCAATCAATGACAAATAATATCAGTACTTAGCTACATCTCCTGGTCACTGTGGAATATGTTAGTCCGTTAAAAGCCCTGCAGTAAAGTGATAAGGTTGCATCTGGTATATCCGTTTAGTCCGTTTTATCCGTTAACTCTATAAAAATTGAAGTTTGGCTTAACTTCTTCTAAGTTATGAATAAGTTTAGCTGCTTATACTGATATCTTAACATTTTAACGATTACAAAGACTCCTTAATGATGAGACCTATGATCTCTACCACCACATCGTGAGGAGAAATCAGCTCGGTAGGCTCCGGTGGGCAGGACACTAAGTTCACATGAGCAAAGAGGATACTGCTTGTAATTTATGGGTCAAAAGATAACCCTATGCCGGAAGGATGGTGTAGACCAGGATGCAGAGTATACTGGTTATAATTTGTGGGACACGACAGCGTGACAAAAGCCAATCTTATGATGGAAGGATGGCGTCTACGCACAGGGCACAAAGAGTTTAGGGAATGCAAAACTGCCCACACTAAATGACATCGGCTGGAAATGGGGACTAAACAGTAGATTTTCCGATGATGAAATGTTTTAAGATTAATTTGGAATGCAAAGAGTTGCTTAATTTTTCACTTATAGCCCCTAGGATGCTTAACATACTCATATATCTACTCGTAGAAAAAGCGAAATCGCTGGACATTCAAGGCACATGTGCATAGGCAACTGGACCTATACCAAAGGTTTTTGGCCTCTATAATTTAGTTCCTTGAAAAGCTTATTTTTAATCTAGAAAAAGCAGAACACATGCAATATATATGTTTCCTCTTCGTCTTAGCAGGATTTGGGTATCAGGTTCAGTTTCAACTTGGACATAGTTATGACTTCTAGTGTGTTTACTGTAGTAAGTAAGCCAATCAAACTCTTACAGTCTTCCTAGGAAAAACTAGGCGGTGTTTTCTTTCGGTATAAATAAAAGGTGCTTGGTAGAAGTATTTCTGTTTCTTACCAAGAAGAATTTTTAACGTTTACCTGCTTTACGTTGGGTGCAAGTCTGTCATCGAATGAATTTTGATGTTTCATGTAGGGAGTATAGCCTACTGGACACAAATAAAGAAGATCGAGTTCCATTTTGACGTTGGCGTTTGGCGTTTGGCGTTAAGTCTTCTCTTCCATTCAAAAATAATCGTCGATTCAATTTTTGGAAGAACAGTTTGGATTGATTACGACTACAGATATATTGCATAGCTTCCTCTTCCTTAAATCCTTCCTTAAATCCTTCCTTAAATCCTTAAATGATTTTTAAGAGTTTTGATTTCTGAACCACATCCTACTTCGGTCCCGTCGTCACTGGACTATGGACTATCCGTAAGAACATTTGTCCAAATTTCTTGAGAACCTGAGTTGGATTTTTGAACATTTAAAATCTTAACAAAGGTTATTCAGTACTCACAAGTCATCGAGAGCTAATAAAGTTGTGCTCTCTCATGATAAATGCGTCCACGAAATAATTTTCTCCACATCCACATCCACAGAAAAGCAGTAAGGGCTTCTTCTAAAAGTCGGTAAGTACTGGCCTTAGCTATTCTCTGTGTACACCCGCATATATCCATTTAACAATGAGCAAAAGCATCCTTAACTTAGTTTAGAAATTTGATTTTGGCGGTTCAGCCCTGAGCGAGTATTTTTTTAACCTCGTTTTCCGCTAGCATCACATACATAGAAGTTGCGAAAATGCAATTAAAAATTATAAATTGATTCTAAGACTGCTTCGGGTGATGCAGACCAATAATGCAAAGAACAAGGATAAAATATGATGTATCAACGTGGTGATGTTGCTCTTCTTATTACTCTGATGGCTAGTAATGTAAAAAACTTTTATTTTTAATAATTTTTTAATATAATTTTCAATTTGCTGAATGAATATTCAAAAAGTTTTGTATTTTATTACACACACTGCGAAACTTGATAAAAACGCATTTTCGTGATATATCTCTTTATCTATAAATGTATTTTAAACGTCTTTTGTATAAAGTGTTTTACTAGATTGCATAAGGAAGTCAAACAAATAATTTATTGCCAGTGTATCTGTTGGGAGAACGTCACTGCTCTTGTAACAGAGAGTACTCAAGTTTTGTTAAATGAAATAAGCTGAGTATACTGTTGACATTAAATAACATCGATTACTAGACATTTAAACAAACACAAACGATCCTTAATAGCCCATCAAGATATTGTGCCTTTATGAGGATGATTAACTATTATCGTACACTAAAATTCACATTTTAATTCCGGCTCCGTAGCTGAAAAGAAAAGTAAAACTGTTTTTTTGTTTTTTAATGTAATTTTTAGTCAAGTTCTATACAGCAAAATGAGGCATACTTCTTCTCGAAAATTCTGTGGTATATTTGAACTTGATTTAATAACTGAAGAGTAATGTATTGTTACAAAATTTAGGCTTTCTAGAGAGTTTATAATGGATTTTGCAAATAAAAAGACAACACAAGTTCTTTTATTCACAAATTACAACTTTGATTAACTTTTGCACTGGGTATTACTTATAACACTATTATTCACATAGGCATTAGCTTTATCTATTTTCAAGTACTCTGGTAAAAAATCCAAATAATAACTAATGCGAAGGGATCGCTTTAGCGCCCCTGATAAACATCTAACATACATGCCGCACCAGCTACATTGTAAAGCAATAAATTGCTACGCATGTCTAATTGCTTTCTTGATTCCTATCGTTCCCATTAATTGCATTCCTGACAAATGCTTTCTGCATACGAACCGCACTTAAAATACTAAATTATAAACACTCAACGAGTGAACGGAAAAACAAAAGTGTCCTATTACTTTATTGGCACACTCTGTGCATAAGGGCATTAAAATGAAAAAAAATTACACCATAATGAAGGTTCGATCAGCGGTCGACTGCTTATGACAATAAATATGCTTACTATTCATATGCAAGCGAGCGCTGATCGTTAAACGCTTTCGGTCATTTACCCTCTGAATACATTGTGCTGATCGAGCATGTAATAAAATATGAAAGAAATAATTAGGTCGTTTGCCTATGGTGATAAACATGTCACAACAGCAATATAGACATGCGACCCAAAGTACTTGAATGAAATAATGCTGACCAACACAATATGAGATATTGGGTCAGGAAGCAATACAGTCGCCTTATATGTAATAATATTCGGCGCGACAGAACATTGCGGCCTGTTGCGCATTTATATTATTGGACACAAATGGAAGGGACCTACAAAATCCGAACGGCGAATTGAGAAGCTTTCCGTGACAAGTTATTACTCTGTGAACGTTTGTCACCCATTCGCGAGAGGTGGGACACCGTTAAAAATACTAAGCACGAACCTCCTGCTCAGAAGCCCCGCACATTTCCACTGAGCCACGGCGCACACTTATATGTATTCGATATGTATTCTTCGAAATTCGCATTATATTATTAGATATTATTCGCATGTATTAGAGTCTTCGGACTATAAAAAAGATCAGAATTTTTAAATAAAGTTGACTACGATATAGGTCGTTGAAGCGAACGTTTCAGAATTTTTATTGGGTTTGCGAGCCTTAAGCGCACCTTAGCTAATATTGGAATCCCACCTTTGGTGCAGTAACTACCAAAGGTGTAAGCTGAAGGCGCAATAGCCAGAGCTAGCGAATGTCCAAAAGGGAATATCGGTACTCGTCGGATCCAGTACATTCATTTTGTCAAATTATATCCACTGAGGCAGGTCAAAACTTTCTGTTCATAACATTTACTTTTCATTACAGTCTCGGATCCGCAACTGAAGAAGAATGTGAAGAGAACAGCACAGAGAGTGAAGACTGCACCTGGGACGGCTGTTATACCAAAAAGTCTGCGGTATGACGCAATATCCAATGCGTTGCACATACTGTAATGACAATAGAGTGCAATCTGAACGCCGGTAGAAAAGGAATCTTCGAGCGATAGGATTAGCACTTTTATGAGTTGCTAAATGGCCAGCTTATTGAGGAATTGGAGTCACCACCAAATCCTGATTTATTATTTTTTTACAAAGTTCATCCTTACAATGAAAGCTCGGCTATATACTTGGCACAGCGTGGACGTCAATGTAAGCGACTAAAGGGCCGATGACTACATATCTACGCTTGATTAGAAGAATTTAGCAGACAGTAATAATGAGGCTACGTGATTAGATGGCATATCCTAGCGAAGCTGATTAAATCTGAATGGCGCGAACTACATTAAGCAATTCACAAACTATTAGTGTAAGTATGGGAGAAATAAACGATTTCAGAAGAGTGGATATTATATTTTCAGTACATAAGAAAGTACAGAGGGGATATAAAAACGTGAAGTTTTATGTTCAATGTATAGGATTTTCTCCTCTATCCTTCAAGACAGGATAGCCCCATATGCTAAAGTTATCATTGGTTGATACCAGTGTGGCAAATCAACAAATGATCAGATTTTCAATCTTAGGCAGCCGAAATATAATATCTAATATTCCAAAACTCATTACACTATTAGTTTACAGACTTTAAATCCGTGCAGAATAAAACTTTCAGAGAAAAACTTTAGAGAACCAGGAAGGAATTTGGCAATCCCAAATAAACTGACATGACTTTGTAGGTTGAAATAACCAATATTATAAGCCAAGTTAAGATATAATGATTCAAGTCCATTCCACATATATATAAGGGGACCGAGAAGAGGAGGAAGAGAAGATGTAAAATTAATCAAAATTTAAATCTTGAGGTTGTTAAAAAAAGCTGATTTCATGTGCACGGCAAGGAATGAAAAGCTTCGTGTCGAATATTACGACGATCCACAGATCCGCAAAAATTCTAGTTGTTCAAATTTTTCCAGCAAGGCAGTCAATGTAACGAATATTTCGACGGTAATGCTAACCACAATTCTAATTACGTACTGATAGTTTCTTCTGGATTGTGTCTTGATACATGCTTGCGGCTGCTAGATACTTAATTACGGGCAAGTTCATGAAACATTTTTCTTTGAAAATTTTGGTTTTGGTAATGAGAAATATTGCGCAGTCTTTGCTTTATTTTTAAATTCTCTATATGAACTTCGCGTGCCGTATAATTGATTCTGGCTTGTCGCCAAATCTTGTTAGCCTGATTTTGTTCAAACTTAGCATACATGTGTATCTCTGATGACAACACTTTCTATTATAATTTGGAAATGATTGGCCCTCGGGATCAGGCGGCTCCCATACGAATTTTTAAAAAGTAAAAAGTATCTTCGGTGACAACACTTTTTGTAAAAATTTCTTAGTAATCGGACTCCGGAATCGGTGGGCTCCCATACTAATTTTTTAAAAACTGTACCCGATTATCTTTAAGTTTTATATACATGTATATCTCCGATGGACCACACTTTTTGTAGAAATTTGGAGTGTGAACATTGTGACTATACTTTAAAATAGAAGGAAGTCCTGATAGAAGCTTCTAATTTAGGTCTTACGTTAAGTAGGATTAAGGCAAAAACTGGTGTAAAGACTAGCAGGAACAATGCTTATTGTACTATTAAAAAAGCCAGACACCTAGAACATAGGAATATCAAGAAATACCCATATCTTAACGTAGTACAGAATAAGTATAGCCGAGTTATTGCGAGGAAGCACATCATTATTTATCTAAAAGACAGAAAGAAAAGAAAGAGGACTTAGCAGTACTTCTTTCGCTTTTTCTTTCCTCTCTTTAAGATCGAGCTTTTTAGTTTCCCTAACCATAAACGAGCCCGCGGCCCTACCGTTATTTAATTACCTTAACAACCAACTTATAGATGTCGATTTTGGAGGGAAAACGTACTAGTGGAAGTGGTCGATCTACATGGTGGCCGCTGCTAATTTTTCTCAAAAAAGTAAAAGCTGAATGTTCGAGCTATTTCCTTCGAAGTAATGTTGGCGCATGGCTTATAACATTGCTTGAAAAAATCATTACTAAATTACAATGAAATGGGTACAAGATTTAAAAATTTCGTCATACAACGTATGCTCATTGTATAGATCTGCACATTAGATAAGCACCGCCGATAATAGTAATATTTGGCTCAACAGGCCGTTTTTTAGTCCAGTGACTAGCTTTTCGCTACTATTCGTGTTATATTTTACATACTTATGGAAGGTACCCTGAAATCTAAAGCCATATCCGAAAGGCGCATTGTTGAGAAGTTTTCTCATGACTTTTATTACTATCGAACGTTTGTCAGGTATTCGCGAGGGTGGTAAATAAAATGTCTTTAGATTAACGTGACCACCGCCAACAGAGGAAATAATTCCACGGTCCTCTGCGGACACGGATTGGTCTGCGTCAATCAACGTCCAACCAGTATTGACTCAAGCTGAGTGTAAGTCTCTGACCATTAAGTTTGGGATGGACAATATTCGGTATTTCTGACTCACCGGAATAAAGTACCATTTCAGTTTTGCTAGAGTTAACTCCAGGCAACAGCTTGTCGCCCAGTAGCTTTCCTTGCTTAGAGCCCTTTTCCCGACCTCACTAATCGTAGAAAGGAACTCTCCTGATACAAGTATCACCACATCATTATTTTTTTTTTATAATTCGCGAACGCTTAAAGGGGTTCACACCCTTATAATGCTCGGCTATATGTTTGGCTCAGCGTGGGCGTTAAGGAAAAGGAGGAGAAAAGAGGAGATGTCTATGATCTCGTGTTTTGAATGTCTGTAGATCATAGTGATGTGGGAAGACTGAGCTTGGCAGAGCATTCCACATACGTGTTGTACGGCTGAAGAACGAATCCCTGAACTTAACTGTACGTCCGAAGATGGGCTTGAGCGTAAACTGATGAGCATTTAGAGCGCCACGAGTATTGCGGTTGAATTCAAGGAGAGGTGGCATGCATATACGAAAGCTTCCGTCCTGTCTTACTCAAGTATCCTAAGGACCTTGTTGAATACCTTCAGCCATAGTAATGTAACAATGTCACCATCGTGAAGGAAATTAAGGTCGGTAGGCTCCGGTGGGAAGGGCCACTGGATCGAATGAGGGTTGGGGATACATCTCAAAATTTTTTTAGCGATAGGAATTTGTGGGACACGACCGGCCAAGCCTACACAGGCTATGCCTTCACTGTAAGAATGGCGTAGTATGCTTTGAGGTGGAAAGATTTTTTGCCGGAAGCCAAGACCGAAGCCTCCTTGTAGAGCCTAATATGATTATGCTTATTTTGTTACTTGGAATTTGTCCATTGCACTTACAGCAAAAGTTTGCTACCAAGTATGCGGTGCCATTTTAGTTTATTAATATTATAAGCGTCGTGTTCAGACAAATCTATTTGTTTCTGTTGTACAAAGCTTTCCAGAGGCTTCCATAAATGGCAAAAAATAAATTTTAGGATAGTTATTGAATCATGCGTTGTGTACATTTTATAACTGAATTCCCTTACATAATGTTCTAAAGGTATTTTCCAATTATGCACAGAAACACCACAAGCACCATTGATTCTGTAAGTAGATCTATCGGTTTTGCTCCACAGTTCAGAAGTAACAACCCACAACTGCATAACTCGACTTAATTATGCGGCTCAGTGAGGTTGGCTGACTGTTCTTTGTGTGAAAAATGAAAGGCTGGTTTTTTCCTACTCATTTTGACGTCATTTGAGATGACTGAAATTTGCATGCAGCTAACCATCCTTTTATGGCGGAACAATATAAATGCAAAAGCTGTGTATGTTTTTTTTAGCTTGTGTGCGTGCTGGAATATGATAAGTGCCACAAAACAAGCACATAATTGTGGCAATTATTCTATCTCTGGACCAGAGCTAACCTTTGAAGCAAGAAAACGCTTTGGTCAGCTAATGGCCACTTTACTCGTCGCTGAGTGTGATTTTATATGAATTATAATTTTCCCATTCATTCTCGTTTTTTTTTCTATTCTGACACAAACACATAAATGCATACTGGCATTTGTGTGTGCAAATTCATATTAGCAGGTGAACAAAGATTTAGGGAAAATGTGAGCCTATCGCCTCAAATTACATCACAACTTGCCGCCATTGATGGTTGGAAATTACGCCATATTTTTCTAGAATTAATTTGCCCTATTATTATGGCAGTGATTATTCATTATGGTGAACGTGAACGTGTTGGTAATTCATCTCGTTACCTATCAGAACATCAGCTGCCAAAGTGAGCAGATCCAGATTGTGGGCAATTACACGAGTAATGAGCATGGACGCCGCATTTAGTCTGGTACATTCGTACTGGTATCTGGTACGTTCGCACCTACCACAGAGATGGCAATATTTTGTAATTGCAGTATTAGTTGTAAGAGGTTTAACCCTTATGCATTTATCACTTGTATAAATGAAGAAGTATTTTATGCATGTATTGTATGCTGTGCTATAACACATGCTCATTAGAACCACTTCTAAATAAACAAAAAATTTGTTCATCTTTTTCAATTAAGCATAAAAGCACTACTAGAATAGTATTGTCACAACTCAAAAGTTTTACATTTCAGGTTAATGCTATAGGATGTATATCTGAAACGAGATCTAAATCAGGAATTAGCGTCTATTCAGAAAATTGCCGCGAGATGGAAGTAGTGACATTGTCCTTCTGATCCGATTTTTTTACTCCATCCAGCGAAACAATGTTATTTTCGAGTTGGGACAGCCTGAATCATTGGGATTCTAATAGAACAATGAAACAGTTCAAAAATATCTTGATTGTGACAGTCTTCTGAAAAATTATAAATTACTAGCTAAAATACCGAGCGTTACCTAGCTTGCCCCACAACACCTACCTTGAGATATCCCACCCCCACTTCAATACATATATCAGGACTATTTATGTTTATTTTAAATGGTGTGGTTATCCAGGGAGTTGTCCCTTGGTTTATAAATAAAAGGTTGTATAGGTATAAAAAAATGCACGGTCTTCGAATAAAGCCACCCACCACGTCAACCCCCTCAATGCCATTACCACACTAACCCCTTAAAAACATCCAATCCAACCGTCTCCATCAAATCACCAAGTTTCAGCTATATGTGATGAATGATCTTCGAGTTATGCGTGAACAGACATACAGACAAAGTTTCATTTTTATTTATTAAGATGACTTCTTATATAAGTTTGACGAACATCCGTCCACTTCTCAAGTGGAGCTCAAGCTACTTAATTCTGACCGAAACAGCATAGTAAATTTGCGAGAAAATAATCGAGTAGAATTCAGCGCTTCCGAAACCCAATGCTGTCTACTGTCGTCTATGCGAATAATAAATCCAATGCCTTTATCCATTATTGGCACATGCATCGAGGAAACCGAAAAACTCGCAATTCTCGGCATTTGCGTCAAGCTTCGTTGTCATGACCACACGTTCACTGTAATTAAAAATGCTGGGAAATGTTTAAGTTTTCTAACACGATGCAGGAAATTTTTTACTCCCTCTGATCTTTTGATCTGGCTACTATCTACAAGGCTTTAATTCGCCCTAAACTTAAGTACAATTGTCATATCGGACGAAAATATAGCGAAATCAATAGATTCGCTTGAACACCGCAGAAACGTTTCCTGCTTGTCACTGTTTTATCGCTTCTTCTACTAGCGTTGGTGGTCAAGAGAAATAGTCAGCGGCATTCCGCCTCTCCTTGAATTCAACCGCAATACTCGTAGCGTTTTAAATGCTCATCAGTTTACCCTTAAGCCCATCTTCGGACGTACAGTTAAAATTAGAGATTAGTCGTACAACACGTATGTGGAATGCATTGCCAAGCTCTGTCTTTCCACATCACTATAACCCATGTGAATTTAAAACACAAGCTCATAGACATCTCCTCTTTTTTCTCCTTTTCCTTAACGCCCACGCGTCGAGCGCTAGTTTCGTAATATCGTCCGCTGGCTTTCTTAAAGTGTAGCCAATCCAGCTCCATTTTCGTCTTCTGATTGTGATCGCGATTACTTCCTGCTGCGTTACTCTCCACAAGTCTTGATTGGTGATAAAGTCCGGCCATCTTATTCTCAGTATCCGCCTTAAGCAATTGTTGACGAAGACTTGGAGGCGCGTCGCAATTGACTCTGTGACTTTCCACGCTTTGCAGCCATACAAGAGTACTGAGAGAACGTTAGATCTGAAGATCGTTAGCTTCAGATTCCGGGAGATTTGCGAGGAGTTCCAGATATTATTTAGCATAATATAGGAGTGTCGCGCCTTGTTTACACGAGAGCACAGCTCCGAGTCAGCACCACCAGCTGCCCAAGTAACAAGACTTATCGACTTCCTCTATCTGGTGTCCGTCAATCGAGAGATCACATGTTCCACTAGCGTTAACGCGAAGTAGTTTTGTTTTTGAGACACTAATTTTTAAACCCACTTTGTTAGCGTGGAATTCTAGTGAGTTTAATTTTCGCCCCATGTCACCTAGCGATTGTGATAGGAGACAGATATAATCGGCATAGTCCAGGCGGTGAAAAACATTCCATGGCAAACCAGATGGAGTACGGTTTACTATTTTCATCACCCAGTCGATGACATTTCTGAAAAGTAATGGTGAAAGGGTGCAACCTTGCTTGACTCTACTCGGGAGTCTGTGATATTAGCTATTATATTTAAATGAACACTTTGTTGACAAACAAATAAGTCCGTGGATGGTACTTTTTGCCATGGGAATTGATGCTCGATTAAAATCATTCATTGAGAGTCAATGCTATGCAAATTTTGCAAAGTTATTTTTCAAAATGGTAAACCACAAATAAACGAATACACCCAAATGTCCCTCATTAGCAGTTGCTTTAATTTTCAAACACAAGAAATACTCACAACAAACTTTGCGTAGGGCGCTTTCTGGTGATATTAAATATGGTACCGTTTTGTATTGATGTTGAAATTAACCTTTGGGCTCTAAACGGATTAAAATCCTTTTTTTTTCTGTGGTTATCTAAAGTCAATCGTATATAACGTGTGTGTGCAAAATAAATCCCTTTTGTAATGTTCAAAGGGTTGACCTTATTTCCATATATTATTCTAACCATTAGACCATTATTACCTTCACATATGAGTAGAAGTTGCCTAAAAGTAATTGAAAATCTCATAAGTACACGCGTAAGGCATATCACGATGTAAAAGGACATGATTCGGCATTAAATTAAGCCCTTTGTTGTTTTCCATATATCGCCAAAGGGTCAACAAAAGACGACCTCGACGGGTATTGCGATTAAAATTAAATTGACGATGAGGTCGGTTCTCCTTTGTAGCAAAGGATTATTCATCCCACTGGACTGCCGGTTATTTGTATTTTCACAAATTGATAAGTTTTAAAAAATGACTATGAATACGTCATATACTCGAAGTCGTAGCAATATGGCTCATTTACATAAACATAATATAAAAGATTTCTTCTTGCACGTCAATGATGTTCGTTGTTGAGTGTCTCACATTCCACCAAAGTCAACGTACTCATAACTAACAGAAATATTTCTCAACGGACATGGAAATCATCGAAGCAAATTTCAAATCAAAATCGGAATCGAAAAATTTTCCAAGCGAGAGAATAACAGAAATACAAGATGCATTTGAGCAGGATTTTCTCTAGGGTATCTTTCAATTGTGTACACAAAATGCAAGTCCATGATGGAGTGTTTTATTGCACTGATGCATCACCGATGAAACTTCAGGTAAATGTCCATTGTGGAAAATCCATATTATTTGTTTTTATCTAGCAATTGAGAAGATTGAAAGATTATTTTGAGGAAATATTTGTTTTTTCGTTCGCTTGGTACTCATAGTACTATGGTTGGATTCTAGGATAGCGCTTTTTAAATACAATGTTTGCTGAGTCTATTTAATTTGGATGCAGTACCTTAAAGCAAGCTAATATTCGGGTAGATTTGAATAGTCAATGACTTTTACTGTTGGATGTCTGTAGAGCTCTAAAGAAACTTCTATAACATAAACCGTCTTTTCTAAAATTAAATTTGGGATTGAAATTGATCTTATATATGGAATATTTTGTATCTGTATATCGCAAATATTTTTCAGATTTTCATTCGGAATTTTAAGTCAACACATATGTAGTCAAACGTAGTCCTTTCGCTACTGCTTTATGCTTTAGGGTGGACTTCACAGCTCGTATATTTATTTTCACTTAGAATCATACTTTAATTAATGTCAGGGCACCCTATGTCAAAGACTGCAGAGCAAGGGTGAAACAATCAATTCACAGACGGTATAATATTAATGAGATTTCTCAATTTTTTTATATTTTTCATTTTGAAATCACAAGCTAATGCGCAAAGTTTTGGCAATATTTTTCATCTAAATGGCCGCAGAAGTTTTGAGCCCGGTCGGGAAAAAAGAAATAAAAAAAATTGCAATGCTATTAGCTAACTTGTTGTGTGTCCGTCGTTGTCCGGTAGTAAAAATAATAATTCGACACTTTCTAATATCGAAAATATCAAATGTCACTCTCTTCTTCCTACCCATAATTCTAGGGCGCTAGAGGAGTTCCGACCGTCACTGTTCTATTCATCTCAGCGTGCCTGAAAACTATGGATTCGACACTAATATCGATGATATCATCGATCAACCCCTGCAAACCCCCACCGGAAGAGGTATTATTCTCAGCGATCTATATAGTGATATTTCATAACAAAACCATCTGTTATGGCTAAAGCATACATGTGCGCTCATTTTTCGTACGGCAATTCCGAAGAGCATAGAAGTGAAATTGACACTTCTTAAGAATATGTACTGTAATTAGCACTGCTGACTTCATTTTCGGCAGTAATCGTAAAGATCGGAATGACTGGTTCGATGACGAATGTAAGCTAGCGACTGAACGTAAGAATTTTGCGTACCGAGCAATGCAACAATCTCATAGAACGCGGGCACGCAAAGTTGAGTAGAAAGACCTCAGAAGATATGAAAAAACAGTTCACCGGCGAAAGAAAGCAGCCTGGGAGAAGAATCTCGTCCGTAAACTAGAACAGTACAGAGAGCAAGGACAACAGCAGGCGCAGAAGTTCTACCAAATAGTCCGTGGTATGACGCACTATACCTAGTACCTAGTAGAAGCACTGCGTAGCGGACAAAAGAATAGAAATAATTGAATCATCATGTCGCCTTTTCGTAACGCCCTCAATTTTACCCTCTGCTAAATGGGCAAAAATAAGTATAACTCAAAAATGTGTATTATAGTTAAGACCTAAGACTCATGTGTTATTATCGATGCCGATCCGAAATATTCTTGTAGGGCTATTAAGGTGCGCGGTACTGGACTAACTTCAAACGGCAATATAGCTTCGAAGGCTTGCCGTTTGAAATCTTACGAAATTCGAAATGAAACAAAATGGTCTTAAGACCCTAGACTTGTCACTTGGTTAGTAATAATATTCGGCGCGACAGACCGTTGCGGTCCAAGGCCTAGCTTCTCGCGACCATTTGTATTGTGCATGTATGTTTTTCCTCTAACCTATCTCGGCTGATTTAAATCAAAAAATCTCCTATCACAAATTTGTTCTGCTTATATTCACTTAAGTTATCGAAGATTTGATGAAACCGACCCATATCTTGTTATGGTCACAACATGCGGTTTGCATATAATCGTTCATTACCATCACTGAAGTCCATTTTAGTTATCGGTTAAGTTTTCTTTGCATTTGTATAAGACGCTGCCGACAGAACAACAACCCGGAGAATAGCAAATTGTGCTTCTATTTTCTGCTAAGCTAACGTCTTATTCAAATAATCATGCATCAAAAACACTGTACATGATTACGATGGAATCATTTGGAATCTGTGGAAATTCCATTAAACTTCCTGAACACAGCCGGAGGCATTCAATCGTCGTCTGTGCGTTGTCGTAGTCGTTTATATAATTTGTTACAAGTTTATTTTTGTTTCTTCATGGTATGCTGACGGAGAAGACATCTACCCATGCATGGTGGTTTGTTTCTTTGCATCTGGTTCGAATAGCAAAGTTTCTTCAGGAAGATAATGCGCGATTTTTATCCATTATTTTTTATTTTGTTGTTGTTTTTTCACTGAAAGTTTTTTTTGGGGATTGACAGAGGTTGGTATTTTTTTGTAGTTATAATAAGTTAGTTGCATCGTTTGTTACACGTCTCTGGTCGGGTTTGGAAACAGCATGTGCTTTTCGGCTGAAATTTGTACGTGTTCTTAAGTAGTCGAGGAGTCATACGATTACTGACTCAATCAATGACAAATAATATCAGTACTTAGCTACATCTCCTGGTCACTGTGGAATATGTTAGTCCGTTAAAAGCCCTGCAGTAAAGTGATAAGGTTGCATCTGGTATATCCGTTTAGTCCGTTTTATCCGTTAACTCTATAAAAATTGAAGTTTGGCTTAACTTCTTCTAAGTTATGAATAAGTTTAGCTGCTTATACTGATATCTTAACATTTTAACGATTACAAAGACTCCTTAATGATGAGACCTATGATCTCTACCACCACATCGTGAGGAGAAATCAGCTCGGTAGGCTCCGGTGGGCAGGACACTAAGTTCACATGAGCAAAGAGGATACTGCTTGTAATTTATGGGTCAAAAGATAACCCTATGCCGGAAGGATGGTGTAGACCAGGATGCAGAGTATACTGGTTATAATTTGTGGGACACGACAGCGTGACAAAAGCCAATCTTATGATGGAAGGATGGCGTCTACGCACAGGGCACAAAGAGTTTAGGGAATGCAAAACTGCCCACACTAAATGACATCGGCTGGAAATGGGGACTAAACAGTAGATTTTCCGATGATGAAATGTTTTAAGATTAATTTGGAATGCAAAGAGTTGCTTAATTTTTCACTTATAGCCCCTAGGATGCTTAACATACTCATATATCTACTCGTAGAAAAAGCGAAATCGCTGGACATTCAAGGCACATGTGCATAGGCAACTGGACCTATACCAAAGGTTTTTGGCCTCTATAATTTAGTTCCTTGAAAAGCTTATTTTTAATCTAGAAAAAGCAGAACACATGCA
Source organism: Nephrocerus scutellatus (assembly GCA_947095585.1). Taxonomy (NCBI): domain Eukaryota; kingdom Metazoa; phylum Arthropoda; class Insecta; order Diptera; family Pipunculidae; genus Nephrocerus; species Nephrocerus scutellatus. The sequence goes on along the minus strand of OX352761.1, from coordinate 124,867,924 downwards.
ATATATATGTTTCCTCTTCGTCTTAGCAGGATTTGGGTATCAGGTTCAGTTTCAACTTGGACATAGTTATGACTTCTAGTGTGTTTACTGTAGTAAGTAAGCCAATCAAACTCTTACAGTCTTCCTAGGAAAAACTAGGCGGTGTTTTCTTTCGGTATAAATAAAAGGTGCTTGGTAGAAGTATTTCTGTTTCTTACCAAGAAGAATTTTTAACGTTTACCTGCTTTACGTTGGGTGCAAGTCTGTCATCGAATGAATTTTGATGTTTCATGTAGGGAGTATAGCCTACTGGACACAAATAAAGAAGATCGAGTTCCATTTTGACGTTGGCGTTTGGCGTTTGGCGTTAAGTCTTCTCTTCCATTCAAAAATAATCGTCGATTCAATTTTTGGAAGAACAGTTTGGATTGATTACGACTACAGATATATTGCATAGCTTCCTCTTCCTTAAATCCTTCCTTAAATCCTTCCTTAAATCCTTAAATGATTTTTAAGAGTTTTGATTTCTGAACCACATCCTACTTCGGTCCCGTCGTCACTGGACTATGGACTATCCGTAAGAACATTTGTCCAAATTTCTTGAGAACCTGAGTTGGATTTTTGAACATTTAAAATCTTAACAAAGGTTATTCAGTACTCACAAGTCATCGAGAGCTAATAAAGTTGTGCTCTCTCATGATAAATGCGTCCACGAAATAATTTTCTCCACATCCACATCCACAGAAAAGCAGTAAGGGCTTCTTCTAAAAGTCGGTAAGTACTGGCCTTAGCTATTCTCTGTGTACACCCGCATATATCCATTTAACAATGAGCAAAAGCATCCTTAACTTAGTTTAGAAATTTGATTTTGGCGGTTCAGCCCTGAGCGAGTATTTTTTTAACCTCGTTTTCCGCTAGCATCACATACATAGAAGTTGCGAAAATGCAATTAAAAATTATAAATTGATTCTAAGACTGCTTCGGGTGATGCAGACCAATAATGCAAAGAACAAGGATAAAATATGATGTATCAACGTGGTGATGTTGCTCTTCTTATTACTCTGATGGCTAGTAATGTAAAAAACTTTTATTTTTAATAATTTTTTAATATAATTTTCAATTTGCTGAATGAATATTCAAAAAGTTTTGTATTTTATTACACACACTGCGAAACTTGATAAAAACGCATTTTCGTGATATATCTCTTTATCTATAAATGTATTTTAAACGTCTTTTGTATAAAGTGTTTTACTAGATTGCATAAGGAAGTCAAACAAATAATTTATTGCCAGTGTATCTGTTGGGAGAACGTCACTGCTCTTGTAACAGAGAGTACTCAAGTTTTGTTAAATGAAATAAGCTGAGTATACTGTTGACATTAAATAACATCGATTACTAGACATTTAAACAAACACAAACGATCCTTAATAGCCCATCAAGATATTGTGCCTTTATGAGGATGATTAACTATTATCGTACACTAAAATTCACATTTTAATTCCGGCTCCGTAGCTGAAAAGAAAAGTAAAACTGTTTTTTTGTTTTTTAATGTAATTTTTAGTCAAGTTCTATACAGCAAAATGAGGCATACTTCTTCTCGAAAATTCTGTGGTATATTTGAACTTGATTTAATAACTGAAGAGTAATGTATTGTTACAAAATTTAGGCTTTCTAGAGAGTTTATAATGGATTTTGCAAATAAAAAGACAACACAAGTTCTTTTATTCACAAATTACAACTTTGATTAACTTTTGCACTGGGTATTACTTATAACACTATTATTCACATAGGCATTAGCTTTATCTATTTTCAAGTACTCTGGTAAAAAATCCAAATAATAACTAATGCGAAGGGATCGCTTTAGCGCCCCTGATAAACATCTAACATACATGCCGCACCAGCTACATTGTAAAGCAATAAATTGCTACGCATGTCTAATTGCTTTCTTGATTCCTATCGTTCCCATTAATTGCATTCCTGACAAATGCTTTCTGCATACGAACCGCACTTAAAATACTAAATTATAAACACTCAACGAGTGAACGGAAAAACAAAAGTGTCCTATTACTTTATTGGCACACTCTGTGCATAAGGGCATTAAAATGAAAAAAAATTACACCATAATGAAGGTTCGATCAGCGGTCGACTGCTTATGACAATAAATATGCTTACTATTCATATGCAAGCGAGCGCTGATCGTTAAACGCTTTCGGTCATTTACCCTCTGAATACATTGTGCTGATCGAGCATGTAATAAAATATGAAAGAAATAATTAGGTCGTTTGCCTATGGTGATAAACATGTCACAACAGCAATATAGACATGCGACCCAAAGTACTTGAATGAAATAATGCTGACCAACACAATATGAGATATTGGGTCAGGAAGCAATACAGTCGCCTTATATGTAATAATATTCGGCGCGACAGAACATTGCGGCCTGTTGCGCATTTATATTATTGGACACAAATGGAAGGGACCTACAAAATCCGAACGGCGAATTGAGAAGCTTTCCGTGACAAGTTATTACTCTGTGAACGTTTGTCACCCATTCGCGAGAGGTGGGACACCGTTAAAAATACTAAGCACGAACCTCCTGCTCAGAAGCCCCGCACATTTCCACTGAGCCACGGCGCACACTTATATGTATTCGATATGTATTCTTCGAAATTCGCATTATATTATTAGATATTATTCGCATGTATTAGAGTCTTCGGACTATAAAAAAGATCAGAATTTTTAAATAAAGTTGACTACGATATAGGTCGTTGAAGCGAACGTTTCAGAATTTTTATTGGGTTTGCGAGCCTTAAGCGCACCTTAGCTAATATTGGAATCCCACCTTTGGTGCAGTAACTACCAAAGGTGTAAGCTGAAGGCGCAATAGCCAGAGCTAGCGAATGTCCAAAAGGGAATATCGGTACTCGTCGGATCCAGTACATTCATTTTGTCAAATTATATCCACTGAGGCAGGTCAAAACTTTCTGTTCATAACATTTACTTTTCATTACAGTCTCGGATCCGCAACTGAAGAAGAATGTGAAGAGAACAGCACAGAGAGTGAAGACTGCACCTGGGACGGCTGTTATACCAAAAAGTCTGCGGTATGACGCAATATCCAATGCGTTGCACATACTGTAATGACAATAGAGTGCAATCTGAACGCCGGTAGAAAAGGAATCTTCGAGCGATAGGATTAGCACTTTTATGAGTTGCTAAATGGCCAGCTTATTGAGGAATTGGAGTCACCACCAAATCCTGATTTATTATTTTTTTACAAAGTTCATCCTTACAATGAAAGCTCGGCTATATACTTGGCACAGCGTGGACGTCAATGTAAGCGACTAAAGGGCCGATGACTACATATCTACGCTTGATTAGAAGAATTTAGCAGACAGTAATAATGAGGCTACGTGATTAGATGGCATATCCTAGCGAAGCTGATTAAATCTGAATGGCGCGAACTACATTAAGCAATTCACAAACTATTAGTGTAAGTATGGGAGAAATAAACGATTTCAGAAGAGTGGATATTATATTTTCAGTACATAAGAAAGTACAGAGGGGATATAAAAACGTGAAGTTTTATGTTCAATGTATAGGATTTTCTCCTCTATCCTTCAAGACAGGATAGCCCCATATGCTAAAGTTATCATTGGTTGATACCAGTGTGGCAAATCAACAAATGATCAGATTTTCAATCTTAGGCAGCCGAAATATAATATCTAATATTCCAAAACTCATTACACTATTAGTTTACAGACTTTAAATCCGTGCAGAATAAAACTTTCAGAGAAAAACTTTAGAGAACCAGGAAGGAATTTGGCAATCCCAAATAAACTGACATGACTTTGTAGGTTGAAATAACCAATATTATAAGCCAAGTTAAGATATAATGATTCAAGTCCATTCCACATATATATAAGGGGACCGAGAAGAGGAGGAAGAGAAGATGTAAAATTAATCAAAATTTAAATCTTGAGGTTGTTAAAAAAAGCTGATTTCATGTGCACGGCAAGGAATGAAAAGCTTCGTGTCGAATATTACGACGATCCACAGATCCGCAAAAATTCTAGTTGTTCAAATTTTTCCAGCAAGGCAGTCAATGTAACGAATATTTCGACGGTAATGCTAACCACAATTCTAATTACGTACTGATAGTTTCTTCTGGATTGTGTCTTGATACATGCTTGCGGCTGCTAGATACTTAATTACGGGCAAGTTCATGAAACATTTTTCTTTGAAAATTTTGGTTTTGGTAATGAGAAATATTGCGCAGTCTTTGCTTTATTTTTAAATTCTCTATATGAACTTCGCGTGCCGTATAATTGATTCTGGCTTGTCGCCAAATCTTGTTAGCCTGATTTTGTTCAAACTTAGCATACATGTGTATCTCTGATGACAACACTTTCTATTATAATTTGGAAATGATTGGCCCTCGGGATCAGGCGGCTCCCATACGAATTTTTAAAAAGTAAAAAGTATCTTCGGTGACAACACTTTTTGTAAAAATTTCTTAGTAATCGGACTCCGGAATCGGTGGGCTCCCATACTAATTTTTTAAAAACTGTACCCGATTATCTTTAAGTTTTATATACATGTATATCTCCGATGGACCACACTTTTTGTAGAAATTTGGAGTTGATCGGGCCCAAGGGACGTGGGCCTCCCATATAAAATTTTTGAATGTTTGAGAATTAAGATGAACATTTTTATTTTTATTGGTTGGTTTTTTGTTTGTTGGAATATGCAACTTAGCTTCTTTAGACATGCATTAGCTTATGTGCACACAAGTGCGAGTTCAGTTTTACAACTACTGTTCTATATATATATATGTATATAAGTATGTGTTGTTATCATTGACATTTGATCTCATTCAAAGAATTATTAATTTCATATTCGCATATGCTACTGAAACTGCTTCCTTGCAATGTAAATCTTTACTACTTCCTATGTCTTTTTAATTATATATCCGTAATGCATTGCCATTATTTTCTCGGTCTTATCAGTTTCACATTAATTAAGATTTTGCAAGGATTTTGTGCCATTATTGAAAATTGAAATTTTGTAATGTAATACCTTCCTTCCCTACTTACATCCACACTCACACACTAACTGACATATCGAATGAGAACAAACCATAATATGTCTTGTGGTTTCGAAAGTAACAGAGATTGTTTCTTTTTGGTCCTACTAATTGCATCTATCAATCTTCATTGATGGGTCTCTGAATAGGGGATAACAAGTTAACATCATAATGACTGTATATAGGCACAGTGTGTGGTTGTGCCGCAGCATACAATAACATCAACGCCATCAGGACACCTCGCAAAAGTCTGACTTGCTTCGAATTTCCATTTCCAAATTACTTATATCCCTCTCAATTACTGATGTCGAAGGATATGCTTCCGAATAGTAATCGCACATCTCTGAGGATTGTGATTTCGGGATTTGTGAATTGCGACAGGACCCATCAATAATTATGCCATACGGTGTCTTCTTGAGTAACGCGCGATTCAATTTGAAATATTAACGTCATCATCTCGACGGTATACTTCGTTCATTTATTCATTCAATTAAACTTCCGACTGGCGCGGCGGCGGCGACAATATAGCAATTTCTTATTGACACGGATGAATCAAGTTAATTCAGCTGGAGCGTTTTGATTCAATACCAGATGTAAGTACATCATACACTCATCATCAATAAGGCACCAGACAGCAAGCAGAAGGACTTTTGAAGATGTGTCACCGATGTCACTCCCAAATTAATTTCACATTAAGTGATTGAGTGCAATAAGTGACGCGCGTCGTCCAGTTAAGGAAACGAAATGTGCGTTTCGTTTGTTTTTTTTTCATCTCATGGGATTCAGTCAGTCAGAAGTAAGGAATTGTTTCATTACACTTTGAGATTTGAGATACGACGAATTTATAATTTAGAATTTTTCAAAGACAAAATGATTACGTTTCGCGCTTCTTTTTTATGCAAATTTATTCAGGTTGATCAGGAAGACATCAAACGATGACGGCAACTGAGGGAATTTGAAAGACTATGTGCTTATCTTATTCTCAAGGGTCTGCATGAAGACGGAAATAAAAATATAACCCTGTTCCGCCGCCTATGAGAATATTTTATATAGAAAATTTTTCTTCAAAATAACGAATTGCTAGGTCGGGATGCGGATAAAAGTCTGCATCTTTCAAAGTCTTGGATGTGTTGTAAGTACCCATGTACCTAAAAAATAAGTTTTTAATTCTATTAAATAATCCAGAATAACGAATCAAAAACAATGGCATTGTATTTGATGCAATAGTTGATCATCATAACTACATTTGACTCTTCAACCGGGCTACGAACTTAAGTTAGTACCTATAAAGAATATATGATGTCGTTGTGGATGTGAAGAAATTGAGTTATACGTACACATCGGTCGACGCAGACTGAGAATAACTAATGAGGGGTTACTTTCCTCTATTGGCAGCACTGTAAAAGAAAGCCTACTATAGTCTGTCAAGACTCTTCATATCCAGGAACTGATATGGAACACGACAGAGAGGCCGGCCAAGCCTTCGCTGGATGGATGGCGTAGACCAGGACGCTCAGGGATGCCAAACTGGATGACATCGGCCAGAAATCAGGACCGGTGGACATCTGGAGAGGGAGGCCAGGACCGGACACCGCTTGTAGAGCCAAATATTATGATAATTGTAAAAGAAACAGCTGTCAATAGGCATATGTTTTATTAAAGTGTCAACTGTTAGTTTGCAATAACATATTTACGAATTGGATCGCTTAACCAACACTAATACCCCTGAATTGTTTCTTACCTCTCATCCTGACAAATACATCGTCAGTTTATCTTCATCTCTAGACTCTTCAGACCATTGTATAGTATCAGCTAATTTCTCGTTGTCGAACTACGAAGTTAAAGAGAAAACTCCCAAAAGAAAATTATGGCTACACGAAAAAGCCGACTAGGATGACCTTAGAGTATTCACTGGTCACTTACTGCCAACAATGGCGTTAATGCCATTTCTGATACGATCACAAACATTATACACAAGGGTATGAGACAATTTATTCCTTCCAGGACTAATTGTATCAAACCGAAGGAAAATGGTTGGTATTTTTTAAGATTCAAAGAGGGCTCTAGGAACCGGGAGGTATGCTTTCGGTATGCTCGATGAACCAGTTAAAGCTTTTTATGAATCGTAGGAATCTACCAATGTCAATGATGATGAGATTATTAGTGTCGTTATAGAAGAAATCTCCCATATGGATCTACGTTTTTGGGAGAGCTCTGGAAAATTTCAATGAAGATCGACGATGGTCTCCTACTCCTCCTCATCCATGCAGCTTCTGTAGAAGTCATTCGAGAATACTCCAAGTCTTGCTGCATGCCTGCCTATGAGATAGTGTCCAGTGATGACACTTACAATAGCACCGATGTGCAATCTTTTTTGAGAGATCAAACACTTGGAGTTTTTTGATTTGGATCTAGCTTAGGCCAGATCTGCTTTGTCGCTATGCAAGTTGTACCGTTTGACCACCTACAGTTACTTTTTACACTAGCATCCCGCTTTAAAAAGAGGTTGCATGTAGCGATTGATATGCCTATGGAACCATATTCAGGTAAAAAGGGTAGTAACTTGCTTGGCGAGTTCGTCAGCCATACAGTTACCCGGCTAAGCTATAGGTGCCAATGTACTTGAATTGCTGTTATGTGAGCATTATATTTGGACAGGGTATCGGCAAGCTAATGTGCAGCTCGAGCTCTATATAGTGAGCGTACGTTCCATGAGAAAATACTTAAATCATTTAGCCGTTTTCGTTGCCCTGGTCGTCTTTGTTCATCAGCGTATCTGCGGCTGATTTGGGGTTCCGTAATATGGTTTTTTTTTACGGGCGAGGTTATTGGCCTCGCGTCAACCTTACGTTGAAGGGACTTGCCCGATCATTTCCCTTTTCTTGTACTGGAAGAAAATTACCAGCGGCCACCACGTGGAGGTTTGATCGCACTTCCACCAGTCAGAGATAGTTGCGGCCACATGCATTTCTGAAGCAATCTGTGTTATTCGCCCTACTCTGCTGATGGCTGACCGCCAAACTGGATGACATCAGCTGAAAATCGGGACCGGTGGAGAGATTTTCTGCGGGAGGCCAAGACCGGACACGGGTTGTAGAGCTAATGGTGATGAAGATTATGCGTGAATGCGTGCTTGCGGTTGTGAACGGAGTGACATATCAATAAGTATTTTGATGACACTTTACGAGTAATCTTCAATATAAATAAAAATGAAATGTCTTTCGTTTGTAACCGCATCACTTGAGAACGGCTGGACCGATTTGACTCATTTAAATTGTTTAAATTTAAAATGTTCGCCATAGTCCAAGCAAGTTTCATGTGAAAAGAAAAATTGGAAAAGTTGCCTAAAAAATTGGAAATTTCTGGAAAAACTGAAACTGCTGTTTTCCATAGGATTTTCGTATGAACTCACGACCATATAACTTACGATTCCAACACGTATATATTTTTTGCCGACAAAAGTGTTGATTTTATAGTTTTGTGGGTGGCTGAGTTAGTTAATTGGTGGGGGGGGGTCAGTGGTCGTGTGGTCAGTTGGCGGAGGCAGCCGGGAAACGTCGGGTATTCCGCTAGTTTATAATAATACTAATAATATTTCAGCACGACAAAGTGTTGTGGTCCAAGGCCTAGCTTCTCACGACCATTTGTATTGTGCATGTATATTTTTCCACACAAATGGAATGGACCTACAATTTAATGCCATATCCGAACGACTAATTAAGTTTTTCGTGACATCTTATTACTTTCGGATATTTGTCAGACATTCGCGAGAGTTGGGACCGTAAAAAATACTTTTGGCGTTTTTTGGGATTCGAAACTCTAACCTCCTGCTCAGAAGTCCATGCACCTCCCACTTAGCCACGTCGCCCACTTACGAGTAATTAGAAAACCGAAAAAAAAAATATAATTCTTGGTATGTGCGTTCATGACAAGCTTGTTCATCACAGCCAGAAATACTGCGAAATGTTTACGCCTCCGAAAACGATACAAAAACTACATCACCCTTCTGACAAGGCATCTTAATTTCGGTACAATAACTGTAAGAATAATAAGGGTACAAATCCCTTGAAGCGTGCGCAAATTATAAAAAATGTCTTCTCAAGTGGACCTAAAGCTATATTTGCAAGAATTCGATTCTCTTGAAAATCGTAGGAATGTTGTCACTTGTTTCCTCGGTAATTCCAACAGCGGAGCCTAATCGAGCACATCCAAGCCAATTCTTTTGGCACTTCAAATGCCTTTCACTTCAAGTACCTTTACCCACACAAGTCCAAATTATGATACAAGACGAATATGGAATGTTTTGCTGAAATTTAAAGCATTCAGCATTCGTGCTTATAGGTACCACGTATTCTTCAATCTTTCTACTACCCACCGGAATCTTAATCACTTGTTACTGTGCTAAATATTCGAATTCAATTTAGAATAATAATTGGTTTTATTTTTTGCCCTTGATTGTTATTGCCAAAAATCCAATGCGGTATTTTACCTTGATTCGTAAAGTCTTATATCAAAGCTTCTGTCAAGAATCACCCGTGTAAAAAAGCACACTTATACAACAAAGATTAGATTTTCCTTCAACAACTCAGTTATGTATGTATATTTCCCACCCAAAAACAAATAAATAAAAATTTTAATTTTCGTATTTTCATTGTTTTGTGTTTTTTTTCGCACGAGGGGTTGCCGGATTTTTCATACAATTCAGTCGCTGACATTATTTACCTAATTTTGTTAGTGCTACTTAGCCGCCTCGTATATCGCTGTTATCGTATTCAGATTGGAATTAAAATTTACGTTTCAAATACAAAACTCAATTTGAACTGAAATTCGCTCACAGCACCCACTTACTCGTATCACTACAACAACACTCGTTCCTGTAATATAATTTTCCCTCCATCCCTTTTTACTATACATTTGAGTACCCTATTTTTCCCTGTTTTTTTAGAAAAAGGAAAGTTTATTGTTATGTATTAACATTTTGTCTTTTTTTTGACTTGGTTGGTAAATTTTTTCAATTTCATAAATAAATTTTAAATCAACCGCTTAAGGGTTTTTCTTCCCTTGCGTTGTTGTTCATTTGTTTATTGTTAAGAACATAATATAAAAGGTACACAAATCCGCTGTGCGTTCTGAATGATATATTTATGTGCGTATGTAAGTAATTTAATTCCGCGACCTACCGAAGAAACGCAAATTGACAACAGTACTGTCGCCGTCGTTCAGCGTATGTTTGGTTTTTGGATCTGTTTCTTTCTTGGAGTAAGAAATGTTTTATACGAATGCGAAATTATTTCGATGCTTCATTTGATCTTTACTGGGCAATTAAAGAAAATGTCAACACAATCGGATGACGATATGGAAATATCCTCTATATGCCTCTCGAATTTACGGTATTTTTCCCAAGTTTTGAAAAATTAATAATATTCGGCGCGACAGACCATTGGGGTGCAAGGCCTAGATCTCCCAAACATTGTTTTATTATAGTTTTATTATAATTTTATTATAATTTTATAGTTTTATTTAATAAGTAATAAATAAGTGGTGTCGTATAGACTGTGTCTCCGACAGTTTTATTCAAGTGGTTCTCTTTACCAATTTTCGCATTTAAATCACCTTACACAATTAATGTGTCATATTTGGGGCGTTGGTCACAACTTCTATTGAGGAGTTCGTCGTTCATTTTATTATTTCCTGCTTTTTCCCCTCTTTAGGAATTTAATTCTTCTTCTAAACAAAACTTAACAAATGAGATGGAATTTTCAATCAACTGTTATTCCTTCACTGAAGAAATTTAAATTTAACCTAGCTCCCTTCCACCCCTCAAAATTCGACCACACAATTATTTTCATTGTCCTTAGTTGTGCGGAAAGGACTTTGTGCACACAGAAAACCACAATGTTAACCGCTAAACCAACACAAATAATCCCAACATAATTACACAATGCGATTTTAATTTATCGATGGAGGCAAATACCCAAAGTTCGGAAGTGGATTAGACACACATACATACTTAAAATATTGTCCATTCTTACTACGCATCACCACCACATTGTTGGCATTTCAAAAGGTGATACATCACCGCAATACCTCAAAGTCCATTCATACATTTCAAGAAGGCAAAAAGGATCATGATGATGAGTAGGCTTTTTAAGACGTGGCTTTGTTAAGCTTACGGAAGAATACGTTTCTAGATTATTTGAAATACACTCACCAACTCATCCTTTATCGGAGATGAAAACTTAAATTACAGTCATCCAATAGGCAGCAGTGTAGACAACAACTGGATCACTTCCAACACCAAGGGTTCTGCCTTTCATATGCCACTGATGCGTACGCTTTGCTCCTCTTCAGCGTGTTGTACGTACATTTGAATGGCAAAAGATAATCCTATTCTTGAGCTCCTTCAAGAGTTATCTTCAAAAAGATGAAGATATAAGCCAATGAATATAAAGGAAAATCACGACGACGACGACGACGATGCGTCATTCTATCTCTCGCTTTAGTCATCCAACAACATAATCTCTATTGTTGCACGATAGAGGACGTTTTCCAGAAATCACACTACAGCATCCTGCTTCTTGAGCCTTTGCCTTCTGTGGCTTTCAGGTAGAGAACAATTATGATAAATCTATGTATGAACGCAGGTCGTCTTTAATTAGATACGAACAATAAAGTCAATGTTTTTAGTCCGAAAAGTCAGCACCGCTTTATTGTAGGGTAGGAAAGTCTCTGCTACATTCCACCATCCCTAGTGCACTTGTTGAATATTTTGAATGTTCACAAAATGCCACCACTTGTTGTTGTTATGTATCACGATGTAGCTGAAGGGAGGAAGACGAAAAGACAAAACAACGATGCTCCTTTTGTGCAATTCTTGAAATTTGTTTTTGTATATAAGGACCAAAGAGGAGAGCAATCATCCCTCAGCATGAGTTGATCTCCACGCTTCCCCTCTCAATTAGCCACCATTATCATCTGTTATATATGCGTGAGTGGTTTTAGATAGATGCAACATTTGGTATAGACTGCCTCCAGCTTTGCATTATGCAATGATTTTGTCTGAAATCTGTGCATAAAGCACAAAGCGCAGCACGAGTGCTTTGAATTATCCTTCAAGGCTTCCCAGCGCGATGAGATGTATAAAATAATAAATGGAGGATATAATGGAGCAACGATTTAAATGGTCAGTACCATTTTGGTTTTATGTGTGGTGTTCTTCATATGAAAGAAATAGTCTTTTGTATGTGGTGTGAACTGATATGTATGAGAGTGAATTGTAGATGGCTTCAATTAAGTTGAGTTTGGCTATATCTATACGTCAAGTAAAGGGTGTTTTTTTGCTTAGAGAGAATTAACTAAAGCGTTGACTGCCAAACAAGCTCTTGTACTGCACTTTCTCTTCGATATTTATTATTCAACTACTCTGGAAAATCATCATGAATAGACTCACGTTTGACAAACGCTACTAAATTATCCAAATTTACTTTGAATATTAGTCGTCAATTCGCGCAACTCAGAGACGTTGCAAAATTGTGCTTAGCCACAAGGCTAATTTTTATTGTAACGCGTTTGATAATAAGCCAAATTGCCACACATGGAGTGAGGTCCACCACAAGAGATCCTGCAGACTATATAACATCCAGAAAAATGCTCAGTTTGGTGCAGTTTACACGCTGATAGCATCATCGAATATTATTTCTTTAAAAATAAGGCCAATGCTTGCGTTACAGTCAATGAAGATTTTCACCGCACCTTTATCAATGAATTTTTATTTTTATTTGTTTGAAAATATGGAAGATATTGATCCGGATAAGCTGTGGTGTCTCAACAGGATTGCTGCTCGACTTATTGAAATTGAATGTTTTGGTGATAAGTTTGTTTTGAGAAATGGATCTGTCAATTGACCTCGAAAGTCGTTCGGTTTGATACCTCACGATTATTTAGTAAGTGGCAACATGAAATCCCTGGTATATTCTGATAAACCAGTAACAATTTACGCTATGGAGGCGAACATTTTTTGTGTTATTTGTGGCATACGGCCAGCAGTGTTCGAAATAATGCTCCAAAATTGGACGTACAGAATGTGGTTCGTCAAGAACAGCCACATGGTCCATATGCCCGGAATATTTTTTAAGTGTAAATGCCATACACTGATCTTTCGAATAAAAAAAGCCATTTATTGTTATTGTTATTGTTGGTGATCTTGTAAGCCTTGTGCACTGCATCCCAGATGTCTACCACATTGTGTGATGGCTTAGTCCTTTTATGAATGCCAATATATCTGCCAGGTCGATATTTCTGGCATTCGGCCATAGAACTGTGTGAGCCTTGAGATATTGAAGTCTTTTTCGGTTGAGGGCATCACATATAAAAAGTATGTGTTATGGCGTCTCATCTGCCTCGCCGCAAAAGCGGCAGCGATCTGTTTTGGATTTCCCCATTTTTATTAAGTGGCCATTAAATGGGTCATGTCCCGTCATGTACCAAACAAGGGATCTGAGTGTATATCGGCTTAACTTGATTGTGTTGTTCGTGTTTTTAATGTTGCATTTGAGAAGCTTTTTGGTTTGTTTCATCGTAGTTGATGATTCCTCGATGATGCCTCGATGCCGTTATTTGCCCACTCTTTTATCTTGTTTTTCAGGTGGCTCTTGCAATAGGCAATGCTTGGCTCGCGACCAGTGAAGGTCTCTTCCGCGCCTCCTCTTGCGCAGAGGTCTGCTGTCTCGTTCCCTTTAATGCCTGAATGATCTGGAGACCACATCAGGATGACCTTGTTGGTTTTGGCTAGTTCGTTTAGGTGTCAGTAGCAGCTTTTAGCGCTAGCAGAGCGGCCTGGCTATCGTAGATCATATAGATCTCGGTTCTTCTATATTTTCTCTTAATACCTTCTAATGTGCAGGCTTCTAATGCTATTATTTCTACCTGGAAACCGGTTGGAGATTTTCCTAGGTGTATTCGTAGTGTGATTCTGGGTCCAAATACTTCTGCCCCTGTTCCTGAGGTTGTTTTAGATCCGTCCCTGTAACAGATAAATGCATGATTGGGGAGGTTATTTATGATATTTTCAACTTGTTTACGGTCCGGTATTCTTACTGAGAATTTCCTTTGGAAATTAGTTGTTTTTATCATTGAGTCTGATTGGAGGACAATTCCGCTTTCCAAGTTAATTTCGGTGATGATGCTTGTATATCCTGGTCTATTGACTTTGAGTTGGTTAGTTACCTTGAGTGAAATTGCTCTTGCACCTGCTTCGCTTTTGATCTGTAAGTGAAGTGGTGTGAGTCCTAGTAGTTTTTCTAGTGCTGTTGTTGGGAAAGTCTTGATAGCACCAAAAATAAAGCAATTTGGTTAAAATAAAAATGTGTGTGTTATTTTGTATAATTTCAAGCTTTATTGCAATTATTAAAGGATCCATTTGTGTTTAGTAGAATGTACCAACTGACCAACTTAAAGTACATATTCTGCGTCTATCGAAGAGTGTCTTTTATACTAAAGGAATTTTGTTCTTTTGTTCCATTGACAAAAAATGAGTTGATGCTCAGTCAATTCTGTTTCTTGAAAAAGTCGATATAGGTGTAAAGCTCGTCATTGGATATTCTCCTATTTTTTGCTCGAAATGATCGAATCGAATAAGCTTAAAAGAAATTATCGCTGCTAAATGTACGACCTCCAATCACCATTGATGTATTCGAGTCGTATTAGATTCAAGCCATTGTGTATTGCAACCGTATGTATGGTAGCTAAGAATTTTTATATCTCTTCTCGCAAAAATATGAAACAAAAATTGTATCTTTGTTCAGTTATCGATGAATGTACGACTTTAAAGTTTACACAAATAATGGATATTTCTGCAAAAAAAAAAACGTTTAATTAGGATACGAGTTTTGTTTTCTTAATCTCTGCCTGTTGGCAATTGCAAGATTTTAAGAGCGAATACAAAAACAAAACTTCAGCTAATTAAGATAAACTTGAACTTGCCTTCGAAGTAAAAGAGTATGAACCTTTTTTTTATAGTAATTCAATCATCATCAAAAACTCAAGAGCACCTTTGTAATGTGTCAAAATTAGAGGCTTATAGTCGCATTTTCTCTCAACCTTAACATTGCTCACCCGTAAAGTTTTTGTAAAATTGTACCTTTATATCTGGTGCCTTGTTCAAACATTTTTAGCTCTTATGCGATGAACTGCTTTATATTTCCCTTATTTTGACTTACAAAAGAAATTTGATAAATGTACGCTTTTGTGCCGTAATATTCGTTTTTACATTGTATTTGCGTTTAAGGCAAATATGAGCGCACAGTCTCGTACATGTTGGGGTATGTTGTACAACCGGCCTGTTTCTGTTTCTTGTAGCTTATTAAAAGTTTTAAATTTTCTCTCTACATCAGTTGGCAACGCAACATTCTGCAACGTTAGCATGAATAGCATTATGTTACATGTAATTATTATAACACACCAATTTTGGTTAGGAAGCTTGCAAATTGTTTCGTGCAACATTTGCCTTGCTACCTAATGAAAAACTTGTCGTAATATTGGTTCTAAAAACCCTGTACATTTGTTTAATAATTTAAAAATAAACGAAGAAGAAGACTCTGTTTTAAAATTAAGTGAATCCAGACAAACCAACAAAAAGCAGACAATTTTCCATATTAATAGAACATAGAACATCGTAGTCACAATTACATAAAAATAAATTTCAACCGATCTTTCGAAAATTTGTATGAAAAAGGGGTTGATATATACAACTACCAAGCATTGGATTTATTGCAAGACTGCAAGACCAAGACCAATTTCGCTCATCACTAGTAGTAATCTAAGTTAGTTTGCAATTGTTTAAAGTTTCGGAAGCCATACGAAAATTAATCGGCACACAACCGCAGGTAAGTAATTCAGAATATATGGACAAGGCATAAAATTCTCCCATTGGTTTTATAAATTATTGGTTAGGTACGCATATTTTTGCACAGAAATTGGTCGATTTCCTTACGAAGGAGACCGAGTGGTCGAGTTCCAAGTGAATAAAATCGACGGTAGAGTTCTAACCGGACGAAATCCATTATATTTTCGGGGTTGCAACAATAAATTGTAAAGATCCGGCGACAGTCTGAAAACTGTGCAAAGAAAACTATTCGTTGTGTTCATAGGCCTTTAGCATATCTCTCCTGTAGCTGTCGTGCCTTGCCCTATAGACCTTCAGTATCCCGTCGTGTCTTGTGTTATAGGCCTTCAGTATTCCTCTTCGCTGTCGTGTCTTGTCTTATAGGCCTTCGCATCTCTTCTCACTGTCGTGTCTTGTCTTATAGACCTCCACCATCCCTCCACCATCTCTTCTCACCATTGTGTCTTGTGTTATAGACCTTCAGTATTCCTCTTCGCTGTCGTGTCTTGTCTTATAGGCCTTCGCATCACTTATAACTGTCATTTCTTGTGTTATAGGGCTTCAGCAACCCTCTTCACTGTCGTGTCTTGTATTATAGGCCTTCAGTATCCATCCTCCCTGTCATGTCTTGTCTTATAGGCCTCCAGCATCCCTCCTGACTGTCATGTCTTGTGTTCTAGGCCTTCAGTATCAGTATCTCCTCACTGTCCTATCTTGTCTTTTCAATCTCGTGTCTTGCGTTATAGGAGCCACCCTCTTCATTGTCGTGTCTTGTCTTATAGTAAAAGACCCCAAAAAGACCCCAAAAACATTTCAAATAGCTTTTCAAAAATTCACAAAAACATCACAAATAAATTTATTGATTTATTATTTTTATTATAATAATATATAATTTATTATAATATAAAAGTCGATGTAGACCAAATGTTCCATAAGAAATGTAATTGTGGGATCCAATTTGATATTTTTTGTCAACCTTCCCGTTAACACTTTTTAAATCAGACTTTTCCGTCTAATATTTTTTGCTGATATAAAATATGGTTAACTAATTGATTCTGTTTGTGGAACGTGCCAAACCGAAAAATACACATACATGAATACTAATTGGGTAGCACAGCATAATAATCAGCCATATAATCAGGAAAATGAATTTTTGATGGAGCACATTTTACTCTGCTTACACCACTGTACCTTCGGCTGTTGTGCTAATTACGAGTAGGTACACTGTTCACAGATAAAAATAACAAAAAAGAGTCATTAAAAATTCCCTTTATTCAGTAGGAAAAATATATTAAAGTGCTAATTCAACATGTCATATTTATTCGGAGGCAACCTCTATGCGAGTCCTTTGTGTGTCCTTTTGCGGGGTGGCTCTGCGTATTTATGTTAACGTACGAGTATGTATGCGGTGAGGTGTTGGTAATAAATGGGCGGAAGTAAAGAAAATTAAATTCACACAATTAAGTGAGTCACTTTTGCCACTCTGCGTTAAGTCGAGTACCAATTTGACAAAAGCAAAAAATAGACGAAGAAGGATGATGATGATATGCAATTTTACGCGGAAACCCCTCTTACAAAAGTTTACTTATTCAGCAACAAGGAATCCAAAAAAAATTATTTTAGGGACATTTTAAATTCTTAGGTACTCTATTATTTATTTTGTTCATCGTCTTTGGTGCATGCTACAACGTAAAGGACTAATTTTTGTGTTTCTTTAGAATTTCAGTAAATGAATTTAATTTCGAATGAACGGTTACCAAATCGTTAGGCTAAAGATAGAAATGCCTGCATGCGCGTCTGTCTATTTCTACTGCTAATGAGAATGGGTAATGTTGTGAGGGAGAGTGTCTGTAGTATGTGAAAATCCTTCTCATTTATTATGAATGCGAACAATTTTTCAAATGGAAACGCAAAGCTAAGGGGTTGGTTGGGTGTTCCTATGGCGATCTTTGTTACCTAGATGGATTGTGTAATCTTTCGTTTTTTTGTGCAGTTTTTTTGCGATTTTGTTTGTTTTTTCATCGAAGAACTATTACCTTTCATCGGTGTCAGCACTACGTTGGACGTGTGAAAGATTAAACCAAAAAATTAGTTTACATCGTTTGTGGTTTGTCGGGAAGCTAGGATCGGACTCCGTATGTAGAGTCAAATATGATGGCAAGCAGAGTCCTTTGCGAAATGAATCAGCATTTTTTGTTTGCACAGCAGCATATGGGGCTATGCATCACTCACTCACTTGAGTGATTACATTGAAATTGAGTTGACCTGTGATGTGTTGTAAAGGAGTCAATTAGAAATTGGCATGGCATGGAATGTGTTCATGAACAAATGGAATGTTATCCTCCTTTTGTAGAAACGACCATTTCTATTGATATTTGCAACGGGTAAATAAGAAAAGGGCTTCGATATAAGACTGCTCTTGCTATAAGAGTGGAAGAATAATTGCGAGCTAATAATCAGTTTGTTTTGTTTCTCCACTCGTATATCTCGACTTTCGAATCCGATGGGACTTGCTTTAAAACAATTGTTCAGCGCTTGGCTTGCGATGGTGTGATTTTTTTATTCACCTGACCCATAGTGTTTCCTATGAAACACCAGGAGTCATTGTGATTGCTGAGCTTGGGTCTGATAATGCTTTGGTATAGCCATGGAGTCATTTGCGGGCTTATTCCCCACGTTTTGCTGAACATGCGTTGCCAAGTGAAGTAAGCTTTATTAGCTTTGTTGGTGATGTATGACATATGAGAGTTCCATGTAAGTTTTTGGTCGAACATGACTTCTGGCATTGTTTGGAGAGTTTTGTCTTTGGAATCTTAATGTGGGAAGGCTTATTGTCTTCCTTGTTTGTTAAGACGGTGTATACTATTTTGTCTGGGTTAACACTTGGGTCAACCTCTATCGTACTCTCAAATTTACCACGAACTATTAGGACTAGGTCTACCGCATAGCTAATGTTTGTGATATGATTATTCTTAAGCCTGTCTAATAGCTGGCAGTAGCCACAAAACTGGTGATAGAAATCCGCCTTGTAGACAGCGTCTAGTTGCCGCTACTGTAATGAGTTCGTCACCGAACGAGGCTCGAATTTTCCTATCTTTAGGTATGCTAATAGCCATTCCTATGATAGCGGATGATAGATAAGGCCTTTCCCCTAGAACTTTTTATTTGAATAGCTTCGAAGTTAGTGTTGTCAAAAGCGCCTTGAATGTCAATGAAGGCATTCAGTAGCATTTGTTTACTTCGAAGTGAGTCTTCGATTTCAGATGTCAACTCATGGAGTGCTGTGTCTGTAGATTTTCTAGTCTGATACGCATGTTGTATGGGGTTAAGAGGGCTTCGTTGGAGTATGTTGTATCTTATATGGTGAACTTATATTTTCTCAAAGGCTTTAAGTATAAATGATGTGAGGTTAATTTCTCTGTAAGACCTGGTATCCTCGGGGGATTTATTCCCTACTTTTGGTAAGAAAATCACTCTCGAGCACCTTGAAATGTATTCTAGGCTATAGCTGCCTTGTAGAGTCTTTTCTATTATATTTATGCCACGCTGCAGATGGATCGGGTATATCCCGTCACCACCTGGAGATTTGTATGGTCCGAAGGAATTTACTGCCCAACGAACTCCTTCAGTGGTGAATATGCTATTAGAGCGGCTGTAGGACTCGGCGGGGTAAGGTAAGAATGTGAGTTAATGACCTCGTTTTCTTCTTGGTTGCTTGGTATTAGACAATTGGGGAAATGACTTCATACTAAGCACTCAAGAGTTTCTTGTCTAGTGGTTGTCAGTTGTGTGGATTTTTATGATCAAGGGAGAGAGCTTTGTGTAGTCGACATGCTGTTGGCAGCTTTTCAATACTTTCACAGAATTCTCTCCAGCTGTTTCTTAATGCAGCGTTGTATATTGTTAGAGTAGCAGTGGTGCTAATGCCTGTTAGATTAAACTGGAGTGAGTCCAGGTAGAGTTGCCATTTGATGTGTTTGGGGGTTCTTATAATAGACTGAAATGAAAGAGTACAATGATAATAATTACCGATAGTGAGTAAAGTATAAGAGCTCTACAGTAGTTCTATCTATGTAAAAAGAACACCCTTTACTAAGCTCGTAAAAAAGATTTATTTCTGCTGTGAAGGAAGAGCATAACATAAATCCTTACAGACGCTTCTGAAGTCATCGAGCTTACAATAAAAAAAAAACATATTTTCCAATAACTTGTAACAATAAGAACAGTTACGTAAACTGTGTCAACTTGAAGTCCGCAATCACACGTTCAATGGATTGTGACCATTAGCAGTTCGAGACGCATTAAGCTTAATTGCGAGATAACATTTATCTGTGTATAGGTAAATTTATATAAAAGCTGTGCAATTTATTTCAACGGCACTCACACACAGCAAGTGACCCGTCGGGCTAAAACAGAGTGTGTTGGGGTTGTACGCTTCGTACACAGATAAATTTTGCAAGGAAACTGTCTGTCCTGTCGATAATACTCGCAGTCATCTAACTGCCGCCGACTTGCACATGCATGGCAAATAAATACAAATCGTTGTCATTGGATGTAGCAAATGGCTGGGCACAGCTTGTCCCAATCCCAATATCATTTTATATCTCTCATAGCATCATCGTCATCATTGCCTCGTGCGACAGCTGGTAGGTAGGTACCTGTGTCACCTGCATAGCGCAATTGCCTACAACAAGTTGTTGTCTTTGTTGCCTTTGTTGCCCGTTGTCGTAATACACACATTGATGCGATTAAGATTGGTAGGTAATTTGCTCCTCGCTGCAATTGTTGCATTCAGCACAGGACAATGCTGTTGACGAGGATGAATGCGAGGATGGGAATGCACAAGAACAACAAAAAATATCTCCCTATACACATATTTATTAGAGTAGGAGATTTTTTTTATCGACCATTGGTGTCCTTTTTTACTACGCTTCATTGATTGCCAGTTACGTTATATGTATAAACATATGTTTGTAGTTATGGCTGGAGGCTGTATGCGGATGAAGACATAGATGAAGAGCAGAAGATTCCAGGATTTAGTGCGACGCTGTTATGGGTAGACATTAATTCCATTTGTTCGCAAAGCACTGGACACAGAATTGAGTTGCGAGCTGAGTCTTATGGAAACAGGGGAATTGTATAGAGCACATTTTCCCATTTTTTTCTGAGTGGGGCGGCAAAAATCGCCAGACACGAAAAAATTCATCTCGAAAATTAAAATAAAGTAAGATCCTTTCTCGTAGTTCAACTGATAATAATTTCTGATTGTATATACAGGCTGTATCCGTTAAGGTGGCAAATACTTCAAGGATAATTCCTTGGTTAATTTCGTGAAAAAAAAATCTTATGGGAGGGGGGTGTCTATTTTCAACCCCTGCGGTGTATGTAGCGTTTAAATGCGAAGAGACGTACTTTTGACCTTACATCAATTCACACCCTGTAACTCTTGAACGCTACAAGGTCACTTTAATTATTTTCCACCTTAACGTATACACCCTGTATATGTAACTCTGGTAATGCTCCAATCTTTCCAACCTTCCCAAGTTCGGTGAGGTTCAATGATTGGGAAGGGGTTATCGATGTTTCTGATTGCCAACTCTTTAGGTTTGATAACTGGACAGTGTCTGATGTTAATTCCTATTCTGATCAAAAGCCGATCAAAACTTTTCGAAATACTCGTATCAAAAGAACTGACTGTATGAAATTCGGCAATATCATGGCAATCTACCGAATATTGAGATAGCTTTGACTAAGGAATTGGACAGGAATATTGAAAGGTTCGAGAAATCAATTATCAGAGAATATGAGTATAAACTATAGAGTGTTATATGCCATATGCTCTTCGAGTCTATGTTCGTTCGGCGGATCTAACTCATAAGGCTGCTTGAGTCGAGGTAAAATTGAAGTTACTGTCAGAAAAACTGCAAACGCCTGTGCAAAGAGCCGCGGTTTGCCGATCCTTGCACTAGAGCCATGGTGCTCGCTTATGCACCATTACCTCAGCATCAATGCCCAAACTAACGTCCTTCTTAGCCGATTTATTCGCATTGACATTACTGTACTATACTGTACTGTACTGTACTGTACTGTACTGTACTGTACTGTACTATCTCGAGTTAAGCTGCAAGGAGCAAGTTGAATGTTTGTTTGTGCGAGATTAGTGTTTAGGCGGCGGAGAGCTAGGCAGCTTGGTGTTGCGGATGTCGGCGTCGACAGACATACCGACTAATTACGGATGAATGGACAGGTGGGCAGCTTGGACGGAACTGGACGGACATAGCGAAGAAACAACTGACTGACTTAGGGCTACCAGTCCCGAGTTTTGAGGAACTCAACTGGAGTAGTGGCTAAGTGATTGATGGCTGCTGGTTGCTAAGCTAGTTTCTGGCCGCTTGCTTTCACGTAGTTGCTACGAAATCCCACCGGAGATTTCGGGTACCACGGATGTTGGGGAGCCCACGGATGAATGTCCGCCTCCGGCAGTAAGTGCGGACCATCGGGGAGTTTTTGTGTTGGCTGTGGTTATGCCCGAGTGGGAAGATAATAGTCGGCGTGGAGTTGCGTTTGATTCAACCGGGTGCCGTAACCCATAGAATGGCAGAGATTTAGATAGGTCTCACTCCCATCAGTGAGAACACAAGGCCCTTATATCCAGTTAAACTGTTACATCTACAATAGAATATATTGTGGATGGGCGTTAATTGGCGTTTAAGAACATAATCCGTGTCCGTGGAGTATTGCGTTACTTGCAGGTAACCAAGTTAATCTCATAGACAATTTCTTTACCAGCTCGAATCCCTGAGGGTACTGCTTTATCTAACTTCATCGATGGGTTTGATACTTGTTAAACTCGGCAGATAAATAGGGCAAGGCTGCTTGTAATTAGAATGTCTAGAATGGGCTCTGTCTTCGTATTTAGCAGCCTAATCTTCAGTCCTTCAGGACCGTGATGTTGCCTGGGATAGTTTCTATCATAGGGGGCCAAGCATAGTTTGGTTTCCTAGAGGCAAATGATTGGGTTCGAGGTTCCGGATGATGTGCTGCCAGGGTGAGCTTTACTACGCACAAGCACTCATACTGAACGATCTGAGGCATTTGATGCCAGACCTCACCACGGTCGCGTTGGTACTACGGGAGTCGGTTTGCGCTCACGGATGAGGTTGACCTCCTTAGATGTTGTCGGGATTATGCTACGCCAGGAAATTTGTTATTTTTTTTAAGTGCGAACGCCGGCATGGATATTCCCACACTAATAATCGAAAGGGAAGATATAAATATTTCACTCGTAATCACCTAAAAAGCCGGAAGCGTAGAGCATTAAAATTTATCGCTGAATTAAACTTTTAATTGAAATGTCAACAAAGTCAATCATTGACACATTTTCACCATGGAATATGACATTCAAAACTTGAACTTGAAACTGTTGATGCAAATAAGGAACCACTTTTGTAAGAAATTATGTTTCTATTCTATCTCGCAATTGATTAGTTTATCAGAAGAAAAGGAAGAACCAAAGTAGAAAGTAGTATCTCACTAGTGGAGCACATTTTTGGACCCTTCCTTTGTCAGAATTAAACATTTTGCGACAGTGCAGAGATATTTTACGCAGCACAACATCGACCAGCACGCAGAGAGTTTTGTTACAATTGATCACCTGTTACGTGTTACGTTTATTGGTAGTATTTACGCCAGTGCCGGGTGGGTTCCATTTGTCCCCAATGTAAAATGATGTCAACTGCACACTAGAACGAGACACGAATTTGTTCTTGTGCTGTTGGTTGGTACGAGCGAGTACCACATCACCACTTCAACTCCCGGCAGACCGTTCCTGACATGCATTTATGTGTTTTCCAATTCGAATTTATTTTGGCCATTTTGTAATCATCATCGCAGTAAATGCACAAATAATTTTCTCTGCAAATGGCTGGACACTTAGTACGGAATTGAATCGCGAGATTCCCTTTGGGGTTGCATTTGGTTATAGTATGCAGGAATTGTCATTATCCTTAACAACAGCATCAGAAATACAGGCTGCACAGCAGGGACTGTTGCAGTCATTCAATTGAATGTTTACAGTTTCCCCATTGCATTATTATGGTTGTTGTTGTTGTTGTTGTTTTTGTGGTATTATTAGTGCTGTATCAGAAATGTTTTAATAATTACCCACCTATAGAATGTTGGCATAAATTAGCGCAATGGGATTGTTTTTCAACGGTTTGCCAGCCAGAAACACTTCAGGCTACGAAATGGAACCAACGAGAAACACAAGGAAAAATAATGAATTTTGGTTCGGTTTTTAGAGGGAATTACTCGTTACTTTCATAACTATTACTTAATTAAAGGTTTTTTTGCAAAGCTTAATTTTTTGTTGATTTGAACTGGAGTTTTAAATCAAAAAGGCATTGACGACGCGGGCAAATGAAAGTCTTGCCTCAGTAGAGTAACAAAATTAGCGCACTTTGTAGCATCGTTGTGAGTCAGTCCTCCATTAGCGCTTCTCTTTCTTCCGATAATTGCGCAGAAGAGCCACTTCTTTGAATTTTCTGCGCAGTACCAGCATTGTTTTTTGCTCGTTGATCTTTGCTGCCAATTTTTCTAATCTCATGGTATCAAGTTACACTTGCTTTGGAAACTGGCAGAGGTAAGCTATTACCTCTCTTGGTCTAGGATCTTATTTCGATTGCGTTGTAACGAATTTATCTGGCAAGGCCACAAACTATATAACTAACATAGACTTAGAAGTCATCATCATCATCATATATGGCTCTACAACCGATGTCCGGTACTGGCCTCCCGAAAAAAATCTCTCCACCCGTCCCGATTTCGACCCGATATCATCCAGTTTGGCATACCGAAGCTCTGGGCGTCCTGGTCTACGCCATCCTTCCAGCGTAGGATTGGCCGGCCTCGCTGTCGTGTTCCATAAATACTACCGCAAAAGACTTTCCGAGCGGGATCATCTTCGCTCATGCAAGCTAGGAGTCCTGCCCACCGGACCCTACCGATCATAATTCTCTTCACGTTGTTGACATCGCAGTAACGCTCGTATATTTCATCATTACAGAGTCTCCGGAATCGTCTTTCCTCACATACGGGGCCAACAATTCTCCGTAAGAGTTTTCTCTCGAACGTGGCTAAGAGGTCAGAATGCTTTTTACTAAACACTCAAGTCTCGGATCCATATGTAAGTAATGGTAAGATCATTATCTTATATACCAGCAGCTTGGATATAATAGTTGGGTTCCTGGATTTGAAGGTAGGCGTTGTTGGCTTTCAGCAGCCGTGCGCATATTTATGGTTATATGCTGATATCGGCTGCTACAGTTGACCCGAGATAATTAAAGGATTGCATTACTTCAAATTCGCGCTCCACAATTTGAAATGAGCGACCAATGTTGGATCTTCTACTCGCAGACGTGGCCACCATGTACTTGGTTTTGCTCTCATTTATGTGCAGCCCCAGATTTCGTGCCGTCTGCTCGATCCGGATGAAAGCTTCCTGAACAGCTCTTGGGTTTCTTCCAACGATGTCAATATCGTCTGCTTAAGCCAGTATCTGAATGGACTTATAGACGATTGTTCCTCTCACCGTTACGTCAGAGTCTCGGATCACTTTCTCCAACGCCACGTTGAAGAGGACGCAGGCTAGTCCATTCCCTTTTCGGAGCCCGTTATAGATGTTGAATGGGTTTGATAGTGATCCGGATATTTTTACTTGGCTTATTACATTGGTCATGGTCAACCTACATTCTCGATCTAGTTCACGGACGAGATTCATCTCCCAGGCTGATTTCTTTCGACGCTAAACTGTTTTTTCATATCTTCCGAGCTCTTTAAATGCTTTTTCTTCGCGTGCCCGCGAATTTGCGTAATTGCGTAAAGAATTTGCAGGTGTCCCACATGCTCACCTGGTTTGTACCCGTACTCTAGATGCAGCTTAATAGCACATCTAGCGCCCGTCTAACTATTGATGATTTATAGTTACCAGAGGTATACAACGCAATGACTAATTTTGAAAAAATTCGCTCGACTGTGCAGATATCTGTAAGAATACAGGGAGCTGTACTTAGTGCATTTGCTACCATTGAGGCTGAAGCAACGAAAAGGGAATTGTCAGTGAACTAAAAAGCTGTCAACGGGAAGGAATAGACAACATCGATATATTGGTCAAATCGTCACAATAGACAGCTATAATTGTGAAAGCATTTATATAAAAATTTTCGGATTTTTCGGTCCCCAGCAGAAGATCCTGCTTATTGGAGATGTATGATAGTTGAGGCTCAAATTTAGCCCAAACTGAGCAACAACAACTTAAAACACGAATGAGCTTCAGAATTCGTCCTTCTTTCAAGTACTATCTACTTCGGCTTCGGCTGGCTTGTCATCCTGACAACACCCTTGACCATCGATAAGCTTTATATAAGCGTTGAATGGCAGTGCTTTGTTTTCATTCGCTCTTTAATAATGAGTAGGAAAGAGAGTGTCTACTACCAGCTTCTATGCCTTTCCTCAGTGGTATCGCTCAACTTCTTCTGCCAGCTTCCGCCAGAATTTTGCTTTTCTCCGCTGGATGGTCAAAACAAGCTGTTTTTTCACCCCTTAGATATGTTATAGTTTTGGATATGGGAAGGATAAATATACAATATCCTTCGTTCAATTTGAAAAAATAATTCCACATCCACGCTACACTAACAAATTTTCAGCTCCTGCTCAACAAGTTACTGTTCCATTCGCCTTCATCATGTGGTTTGTTTTGATTAACTTGAACGAAGGATCTCAATTTTAATTAGGAAGCTGTGCGGAAAATCACCTGAGGTATTTTATGTAATTTACACACTTAAATAATTTTTCATGATGTGGTAAAAGGAGAAGAACCTTCCTGGATCAATATACGCTCCTGCGACAACGGCACTACTCCCCAACCTTAAAGAGTTGTTGTCTTATTCGCTCCAGCTGTGACGCCGTGGTCTTTTGCGTAACGAAGGCGTCAATTTCACATCGCATCGCACCACATCTTGCGGGTTGGATCGGCTGTCGACGGTTAACAAAAGAATATTAATAACATTAAACGGTGCGCACCTTACGTTTTTCACAGACCGTAATAGCAATTACCAATAATTGATCTTTTTAAGGGTTGTGATCCATATAGGTGTTTTTATTGCGAATGAATTAAATGATAACACAACAACATCTGGGTTCATCTGGATACCATAGCGATGGGAGTAAAAACAAAAATCACTCAATCGGGATACTACGCAGACGTCCTAGCTCTTCCTCAGACATCTCTCGCTAAAAACTTACTCTTACGCTGTGCATCCTTAGTAAGGTGCG
Organism: Nephrocerus scutellatus; assembly: GCA_947095585.1. NCBI lineage: Eukaryota > Metazoa > Arthropoda > Insecta > Diptera > Pipunculidae > Nephrocerus > Nephrocerus scutellatus. The sequence goes on along the minus strand of OX352761.1, from coordinate 124,840,646 downwards.
TATCGTTACCGCTTTGCCGCAGGCCACATATTTCAATTAAATGTTCTAAAAGTAGTAAAATTGTTTCACTTTTTCAAGTCCTCTTTTTTACCGATGATGTTTGCCTGCAAGATTCCACATCATTTACGTTTGAACGTTTCCCACTTTATATCATTTAAATTCCGGTTGCAGTTGATATAGTGAGGAAGTTTTTCATTTCCGATTGCTTGGTGAAATGTAATTATGTGATGGATCAGGTCGGCCGTTCTGGCCAAAGTTATAAATTGATTTTTGCACTTTTATTAATTGGAAGGGAGATTTGTGTACATTTCAATGGGATGTAATTAAGTGGCGGCGTAAATGGTTGAGCGTAAATTACATACATTGCATAATGGAAACTGAAAGAAGGGAACAAAAAAATATTTGCTCTGCCTGTTGCATAAATTTTTTCACTTAAAAAGTAGGTACTAAGACAAAAGTGGTGCTGGTAGGGAAAATTGTTTTCCGTTCTTGATATCTATCCCTTTGTTCTTTTTCTGATAGATGTGGATCCATAAATGCTGCCGCAAAAGACTTTCCGAGCAGTATTCTCTTCGCTGATGCGAGCAAGGTGTCCTGCCCACCGAAGCCTACCTAGCTTAATTCTCTTCAGGATGTCTTGTCGATGATCACAGTAACGTTCGAAGATCTCATCATTATAGAGTTTCCGGAATCGTCCTTTCTCAAATATGTGACCAACAATTCTCCGTAAGACTTTTTTCTCAGACGAGACTAAGACTAAGTACTTACACCGGGTACCCGGAAATGTTTTGTGACTGTTTGGTTCTGCTCATACGAGGGTGGGTCAATGAGTCCCTGAAAATTAACACAAATTGTGTCGTCACCTTAAATTTATCATATTTTTTTTTTTTTGTCAAGAATCATCTTTAAAAAGAAAGCACCCAAATTTTCAGACAGATCTGTCAAATAGTTTTGTTGTGGCATCTATTTTATATAGACGCCTACGAATATTTTCGTTAAAATGGAAAAAAGTGAATTTCGAGTGCTCATTATAATAATAATAATATTAAGCGCGACAGACCATTGCGGTCCAAGGCCTAGCTTCTAGCGACCATTTGTGTTGCGCATGTATATTTTTGGACACAAATGTTAGGAACCTACAATTTAAGGCCGGATCCGAACGGCGAATTGAGAAGCTTTCCGTGAAAAATTATTACTCTCGGAACGTTTGTCACCCATTCGCGAGAGGTTGGACACCTTGAAAAATACTTTTGGTGTTTATGGGATTCGAACCACGAACCTTCTGTTCAGTAGCCACGCGCATTTCCACTGAGCCACGGCGCCAACCGAGTACTCATTAAACACTATTTTTTGCGAGAAAAAACTATCACGCAAACCAAACAAAAGCTTGACAAATATTATGGGGACTCCATCCATCGATTGGAACCATTCACCACTGGTTTACTCAATTTCGGTGCGGTCGTTCAAGCACAAGTTATGCCGAACCACACCAGAAATGGTCGACAAAAGCAATGGTTTGATTGTGCGAGCTTGAAGAGGCCACAGGCATATCACATAGCTCAGTGATTTCGATTTTATATATATATTTAGACATGAAAATCTTTCCGCAAGATGGGTGCCGCGTTTGCTCACAATCGACAATAAACGCATTCGTTTGACAACTTCAAAGGTGTGTTTGGCGATGTATCAGAAAAATTCGACAGTTTATAGGGCTTCTGTATATGAAGCAGTAGTAAATGATATGCTAACGCACTTTGATTTTAAGCCAAAATGAAGTTAAATTCCGCGTTGGAACAATGATTGAAATGGGTTTGGTAAGCTACATAGGATTTTTCGAGAGGTTTTCATGATATGCGCTGCCGGTCTCTTTTAATTACAGCCGCTCGCTCGACTTTAAATTTCCCACAAAAATTCAGTGTTGCTGGGGCATTTTGGTTGCAACTAGATATTTATCTGAGTCAATGTCTGGTGTCGAATGCGACATGATCAATTTTGTCGACGGTGTACGGTGTACGAAAAAGTCCCATTGTGGCATTGAGAGAAGAAAACCCTGTACCTAAGTCCGTTTCCAAAAGTAGTATCGTGTAGGCTGCGTCTTATCACAGTGTTACCAAAGAGGAGAATTTACTCCAAATTTTGTTAATATAAAATCATCTAACACAATTTTGGTGTCATATTTGGAGCATTGCTCGTAAAATTTGTCAACGAACTCATACAGAAATAATCTTTGGCGTTTGTCAGCTATTTTATCGGTAGGAGCTTTGGTGGTTTGTTTGTAAATAAGACCATAAATAGTATCTACTAATAGTTTTCTAACCTTATAGGTACTACAAAAGAAGACAAGTAAAGGTCTTACAAAATCACTATGAGCTGCTAGTTGTAGGTGAGCTATAGCTTGATGTTTGAAAACTAGATTTCGTTAGATAATACTCTTAAAAGAACCTAAGGATTTGCTTACTCCGACGATTTGAAGAGTTCTAATATTTAATTTTATTACCCTCCTCTGTACATAAAAGCAAAATTACGCGATATTTTTCTTAATTATATATTTATTTAAACAGTTTTATTATTTATGTCTCAGATTCAATTCCTTTGCCACGAAAATAGAGAATTATCCCCTTAAGCCCAGCATAGATTTACTCCGCTGAAATGCAACAGAGAGTTAACTTTATTTGATTGAAACTATTTAGCAAGATTGTATCTTGATTCGTCATAATATTCTCAAGCGAAAGGGATTGGAGCGCGGATGTCTGGCAAATTATTTATTTATTTATCTCATGCGCAACTCGATTACCAAGCAACAGTTGCATCTGAATTTTCCATCTGATTTAATTGGGATTTTTTTGCTTTGTTAACTTGCTCCTACTCTGTTATCATTAAACCTTGGCAGTGTTTGTATGATAAAATTATAAATTTAAAATTATATTGTCTCTGACATACAATGACTGCGTGCAACGAGTCAATGAAACAATCTCCTTGGGCAGTTATAAATAATTAAGTTCATTCAAGTCATTTACCTCTTATGTTTACCTAAAATATTAACTGGCAGTTATCATTTATGATACAAACTGATTTGTCTTAGAAAACCGCAGTTGCAAATGGATATACTCTGATTGCTTGCATTCATATCCTCGAAGATCAAACACAAACAATTATTAATTATTGTTTGCAAACCCAATAGTTCTTGAAGCACATTTAAACCGCTCTTGTCTTGAAGTGGAGCTCCCCAAAGAACGTACATCTTGAATTCTCCAACTATTTCCATCTAAGGACTTCAAAATTCGATGCAAACATTTCTCTCAAATTAAATTTACCATTTAATCGAATTACGATTATTATTGGTGATTTACATCAATTAACCCGTGTAGGGATCTCTTCAATAATTAACAACGGATGGACATCGTTGTCGCAGGCTGACCAACACTGCGTAATTACCAATTGTTATTGGGAATTCCTGTCATTAAGATTTCGTGCTCAAATTTGAAAATAATTTAATTATGGTATTGATATTATGTGCGCATGCGTATGTGTATGTTAGTTGCCTCTGGTGCATTTACATTACATACTTGTACTTGCCGTTGATATTGATTAAGTGCCTGATTCCAAAGTTGCACTGTGTATAGAATTTGGGAAAACATGTCGGCCATTTGCATTTAATAACAGTTAACAGTTCAAATATTTTAAATAAATACATCACTAAAGGCTCTGCTAAGCTGCCAACTAATTCTTACTATCGATCACTATCAGCGATTAGCGAAAAATAAGCCATAGAAAAAAGATAATTTCAAATATCAGTGTCAATATTCTTCGAAACAAGAGTCGGCTATCTTACGTTACACCTTGCCATCCAAGAGTTTCGGTTAAGATTCCTCCTGAGCTTCATGGCAGAGCTTATAAGCATATTTCTTTAAAGAGTTTCCGAAAGCGTTCTTCCCATCTTAACATTTTAATGATTAAAAGATGACTATATGATGATTATAGTGTACGCCGTGGCTCAGTGAAGTGCACATGGCTACTGAGCAGAATGTTCGTGGTTCGAATCCCAGTAACACCATAAGTATTTTTCACGGTGTCTCACCACTCGTGAATGGGTGACCAACGTTTCGAGAGTAATACCTTGTCACGGAAAGCTTCTCAATTCGCCGTTCGGATCCGGCCTTAAATCATAGGTATCTTCTATTTGTGTCCAAAAATTTACATGCGCAGCACAAACGGTCGCGAGAAGTTAGGTCTTGGACCGCAATAGTCTGTCGCGCTGAATATTATTATTATTAACATGAAGCCCGTGGAACACAACGCTTCGTTATGCCAAATATTATTATAGAGGGCGATACTTTTTCTGTTGCTTGCTGAAACTGACTAGAATTAGGAAGTTTAACCTTAAAGGTTCAAAAAAAACTTTGCCCGAAAATAAATGCGAATCCACAGAGTAAGCAAGAAGGACTTGAGTGTGTATTATCTCTGAGTCGGTCTACGCCAATATCAAGAAGTACCGCCGAGCATAGTTCTGAAGCATACCAAACGCAAACTCTTATCTTATACGGAAGTGAGACGTGAATGGTTATGCGACAAAACCGAAAATTAATGAAAATCATTTGGATGGAGTTGGTAATTTAGGACAATCTGCTGACATTCACAAAAAATTGTTTACCGATATTCCTTTTGGAACTGTAAATTACGCAAGAAGGACGACAATTTTGTGAAGATGGCGTTCGAGTAGAATCCACAGGGAACATTGGTAACGGGTAGAATGTAAGCCTGAATCATGTCGCTCACACAGCCTCTTCAGAAATAAGGAGATCTCGTATTCTTCCTTTCCGATAAAACAACAAATTATCATATATTTTATACAGCATAGACCAGAATGCCTGCCTGCTTAAAGAAAACTTTTTGTTCCATTGGCTATCGAAGCGGAAATTTGAAATTATTGCTTTAAACTTTTAATACTTGGAACACTGGAGGTCGTCGATGTTGCATGAGATTGTACAAACAAATTGTGAAAGCTCCGAAAATTATTTCTCTGATTTTCTTCATATAAACCCACCTGCTCATCCGCAAGCCTGCTAACTAGAAACATCAGGCAGCGCTGGCCGTTCGTAGCCGAATGAAGCACTTGAAAAATTATACAATACATGTTCCCTTTGAATTTCAGGTCAAAATCATTGTGTGTGCATTGTGCGATTTTGCAGCTCTATTGACAATGGCATTTTAAACCTGGACGAAGCATTCTCCGATCAAATTTGAGCGCCCATGTGCATTTGGGCGATGTTCTAGGTTTTGTCGGTTTTGGTTTTGTTTTCCCAAAAACTGTACTACAGTGCGGAGTAAACACTCCGCGGGTACATTTACATTTCGGGAGAAGCTGCAGGAACCACATTCATAAGTGCTCACTCAGATGGGCTTCGTTGTGTTCTTCTGTGGATTGCGTGCATCATGCTGCTTTGCTTTGAAGATGAAACACATACGATGGTTGTTGAAACAACTGGCAACAATAATTAAATTTAAGTTACACTACAATGACTTGCTGTATCCGGGACAATCTATTTAGGGTTTATAAGAGCTTTGTAGAAAAATGTTTGTTCATATTATTCGACAGAGTAGGCTCAATTTTTTTTTGATTTTTTTACACAAAGTAATCGTGCAGCTATAACAAGTGTGAGACAACTAAAAATAAAATTAGAACTATTGTTCATCAACTATTTTAATCCATAATTTGCAACAATCTTAATTACCGGCTTCAAGGCTTATAAGGCAGCCGGTCCACACAAAATCATACCACCAGAATTACAGAATAACTCAGAGATTATCCTTCCATGGTTAGAGGTGATTAATACACATTCCTGTGAAATGGACAGAAGTTAAAGTAATCTTTATTCCAAAAACGGGTTACCCAAAGAACCTAAGATCAATAACTCTATCTTCCTTTCTTTTTAAAACTTTGGAAAGGTTCTTAGATGTTTACATAAGAAACCAGGTAGGACCCAGCAAATGGGCTCAATCTCAACACGCTTACTGCAAAGGGAAGTCAGTTGAGTCGGCGCTTCACACACTGGTGCGTAAGATTGAAAAATCACTACACTCGAAAGAAAACTGACTCGTAGCGTTCCTCGACATTGAAGGTGCCTTCAACAATGTAAAGACGGATGCTATAAGGAATAGCATGCATCTTCTGGGAATAGACCATGCAGTATGCAAGCTAATCAATCATATGTTCTTAAGCAGGATTGTTAACGCCGAGCTGGCTGGTTCTACCATTAGAAGGCATGTAGATAGAGGGACGCCGCAGGAAGGAGGTTCTATCCCCTCTACTCTGGAACGTAGTAATCAACGGATTTGACGATGTAGCCATAGCTGTGTCGGGTAGGTTCCTAATAACAAAATGGGCTAAAAGTTGCGGACAAGGAGTTAACGCGTCCAAAACTGAGTTGGTCCTATTTACAAATAAATTCCAACAGTTACTCCACCAACTCTAAACCGTAGTAGTTTAGTTTTCACAAATAAGGCGAAATTTCTAGGAACTATTCTGGATAAAAAATTAAGTTGGAAACCGAATATTTTGGGGAGAGTAAATAAAGCTACTTAAGCTCTATACGCGTGTAAAAGCGCTATCGGTAAAAGTTGGGGATAGAAGCCAGAGCTGGTACACTGGCTGCTCTAGTGAGACCGATTCTTATGTATGGTGGCTGGCTCTAGGAAAATCCACCTACGTAAAACTCTTGGAGAAGGTACAAAGGGCAGCCTGTTTGCACATAAGTGGGGTATTACAGACAACATCTACACGCGCCCTAGAGGTATTGTTGCACCTGACTTCTGTGTATATATACGGCAGGCAGAGAGCAGCCAATACGGCCGCGCGACTGTCAGAAACACGTCAGTGGATTTGTATTCAAACGGGACACTAGACGATCATTAACTCGCTTAAGTCAGAACTGGCGAACGTGGACCACACATTGCCGGTGTTATGCTTCAACAAGGATTTTAGGGCTATCTATCCCTCCAGAAAGCAATGGAGAGACAGCTCGCTACAAGAAACTCTTGCAGTAAAATTCTTCACGGATGGCTCCTAGCATTACGGTAACCTTAGTCTACTGTGACAACCCTAACGTAAACATTTCCGTTCGAATCCTGGATCATTGCAGCGTGTATCAGGCTGAGGTGACAGCGGTTGAAGAGGCAGTAACCTGGCTGAGACATAATATAATATGGGTAACCGATATTGTAATTTATGTAGACAGTAAGGCGGCAATCAAATCACTGGAATCATTCTCGATGACGTCGAGGGTAGCGATAAACTGGCACACATCTCTCAAGGAGATCAGTGAGCACTTCAACATCTGCCTAGTCTGGTTCCCCAGTAACTCTGATATCGTTGGTAACTGCAAGGCTGACAAACTGGCTAGAAATGGCACAAAGCTTTAACTGCTACCGGAAAGGGCAGGCATAGGAAGACCTTTATCAGCGGTAAAGCTTAAGAGGCAGAAGCATTTACAAACGCGAGGTCGGCACACAACAACACATGTACTAAAGCGAAACAGGTTTGGCCTAAGCTGAACATGGATCGCTCTAGAGCACTGACATGAAAATAACTGTAGATATTTTAACAGGGCACTGTCTCCTTGGTGTACATGCTAGGAGGATGGGCCGTGAGCTTAACAACTTCTGTAGAAGCTGCTATGACGGTGAAGAGGAGGAAACAATATCCCACTTCCTGTGTTCATGTCTGGCTCTGCAAGCAAAAGACTGAAACACTTGGGAAGCCACTAGATGAACAGTTTATCGGATGTCGTGGACTGCAAGGTGGGAGACATCCTAAAATTCATAAAAAGCACCAAATGGGCTTTGTAGTATAAGTGGAAAGGCTTTGATACTGTGGTACCACAATGGATCGTAAACGGTGCAAGTGTGCAATAGCAACCTAACCTAACCTAACTTGTCGGAAAACAACGTCAAGTAGCAATGCACCCTAATCTGTCAAACGTGATTCTCTTGTCCGATGTAGTCAGCCAACCATCGCTTCCCGCATTTATATGTTATATCGTTTCTGATACCCTTACAGCGGACAGCAGAGCATGGGAGTGATGATAGGATTATTGATTACTCAGCTGAAGACAGTTGACTGATATCTGTGTACACTCTTAGTAGTTCGGTGGGGGTTAAACTATGTGGCGATACTATGGTAAAAACCTCAATAAAACCAATTGTAGGTTAAATCAACTCTTCCATGCCTTTGGGCACACATTTTGCGGTTGCACAGTTCCCTTCAATTCTCTGTTAAATAATTTAATTGATTGCCGATGGCAATTTTCTGCATGGAAACTCTACAAAAGAGAAATTATCTAAAGCAAGACGATCGTGAACGAGGATGCTGATGGTGGTTTTGATGTATCAATGTTAAATTGAATTTTCGCATGATAAAAAATTGAATATGAAGAATAATGGAGAGAAAATGCAGATTGATATATTCGCAGTGAAGTAAATAAAGATCTCTGCATTGATTGCAGTGATGCTTCAACCGCTCGACAAGGACTAAATCATCAAAAGTCAAGCAAACAACTCTTTCTTTCTTCCCCTTCTTGTGCATGTATTTTAAATTGTTCAACAGAGATCATCGTATCAATGATTCATGTGGAACTCTTTGGCTACATCTATCACAGAATCTATAGCAGAATAGGTGCTTCTTGTTCTAACGGAGGAGCCGACTGAAATCGTAAGTGAATCTGCTTAAAAATGCAAAAACTCTAAGGAAAAGGAAAAATTGTTCGCTCCTTTGTCAGCAGACAAAGTCGTTTCCAGTGCGTTTTTGTCACATCATTACACCTGTATGAGTAGGTGATGCACTTATGCATAAAGATTCCCGCTCATCTCTACAGGGTACTCTCTTGGAGATGACTTATATCCATTTTGACATGTTAAATATTTATATCCATTGTTCTTAACTGAAAGAGCTACACTAATAGAATATCGAATGCGATGTATGGCACGTCCCATATATCCATTCATTACCGTCGACATTTTATTGTTGCTTATTTATAATATTTCTTGCATTTTAAAAATGTTGAAAAAAATGATGGAGTTGTAAGACTCACTACAGGCTTTAAAGATTATAAGATATTTTTACGAAAAGTAGTTAGTAGCGCAGATAGTGGAACTCGAATCCTAAGGTAAATCGCAATTAAAATTCGGCACTGAATTAGAAATAAGCATTTTTGAATAGCATACTTTTAGGCTGTAAGATCTATTAGATTATTTGAAATGTAACCGAAGACGACGAAAATGGAGCTGGATTGGCTGAATTAGAAATAAGCATTTTTGAATAGCATACTTTTAGGCTGTAAGATCTATTAGATTATTTGAAATGTAACCGAAGACGACGAAAATGGAGCTGGATTGGCCACACTTTGAGAAAGCCAGCGGACGACATTACGAAACTAGCGCTCGACTGGAACGCACAAGGAAGCCGTCGAGTTGGCCGTCATAGCAAGACATGGAAAAGGACAATAGAAGAGGAAGCAAGATCCCAGGGGACCGAGCGGCGTCTCTTGAAACCTCAGGCGTTAAATCGAGTTCGTTGGCGGGCGTTTGTAGAAGCCCTATGCTCCCCCGCGGAGTAAATCAAATAAAGAAGAACCGCCTGTAAGTTTAAATCATTATGTACTGGTCAAAAATATAGTCAAACCGGTTTGTGTGGTTTGTCCGGTTTGTGTGTAAGTACATGATTGCACATGTAGCTTATTTATAGAAGATGACTCATTAACGCTGAGTATGGTTAGTTGTAAATAAGAGAGTAAGGACACAATTTGCTGGTCTTTTTTCCGTATTTCTATCTATAAGTTTGGAAGATTCTGGAAACTTTTCAATGAGTATAAATTGAGGCGTTTCGCCGAAGTTAGTTAGTCCATTGTTTAGAATTCAACCAGTCAAGTTGAAAAAGGTCTTGTAAAGAAATACTGCTACCACCTAAGAGAATCATAGTGAAGTACAAGTGTTGTTGTAATAAGTGTTTTTGTGTACACTTAAAGTTATCAGCAATATAAATTGTGAACTTGTATTATTTTTACTGTCTGTTTATTAAAGTTATTATTTGTAAATTAATAAACTTGTGTTGTGTTTTATTTGCGAAATCCTTTACGAACTCGAAAGCTTAAATTTTGTAACACTATGATAATATTGCCTGGGTTTTTAATGTACTCCTATGCGTATGCTATATATATTTTTTTTTTATTATATGATTGTACAAACATAACATAATAGAATAAAAATATGTGAAGTAGTTAATTTAATCGAATAGATAGAACCACAACGTTCCAAGAAAAGTAAATAAAGTAAAATTTCCCAAAACTGAAAGGGAACCCGATATGAATTTTGTTATATGTACGCTTCGCCACTAATACACAGAAAGAAATTCTTTTTACAGTGTTAATGATAAAATTTGAGTTCCAAATGAAATGTTAATTTTGTTAATCTCTAGCCCATTGAACCGTTATGAAAACAGCCTTTATCTGTAGAGACGCAAATGCAAAGCTTTATGTAAATATAGAAGACGGGTAGTACGAGTATATAAAAATACGTTTCTTTAATAGAAATCTAAGAAAACGACAATAACAGCACGTATCTTTTGTTGGCATGCAGTCACGGTTTTTTTATCTAAATGTCTATTCTCGTCTTCAAATGGTTTCCCCACGATTGATAAGTAACAAAATTCTGATCGTTGAGTAAATTCTACAGAACATGCATGACAATATTAAGTTAACAATAAAATAACCGATCTGTTATCTATTAAAATATGTACCTACTGCTTATAGTACAGTCACGCTCCATTTTACCAATCAGTTTAAGAAAATTAGCAAAGCCAGTACCGAGCGTTATATAAACTTCCCATTAGAAAACATTAACTCATTGTGCTCTTAATTTGACAACGTGCAACAGCTAAAGATGTTGTCAGTAATTTGTCTTTTTCGCTTTTTGGCCATTTCGTTTGTCTGGCGGACGCAAGGAACAACAACTGCTAGTCCTGTTTTAAACAATATTACTTCAAGTGAAAGTGCAAATAACTTAACAACAGATTGGTTGTCATTCGATGTTATTGGTTACATTCGGTCATATAAATTTCGTCAAGCCGATGAGATAATCCTTCAAATGGAAGAACAGTCGGCGAATACGAATATTGCGAAAATCGTACAACTCCTCCATGCCAACAGCGAGGAAAATTTCAATTTGTTAATAGATTACATCAAAGGCTCCCAAATCATTTCCATCAGGTATGCAGTGCTGACTGCATTGTGGAATGAAATGGAGCCAAAACTTGCTAAAGTGGATGTGAACAAACTGATAATCCTCTATAACGTGCTGTCTAAAGAAGTTATCGATGATGAAGAAACATCGAATGTTATAAAAACGGAAGCGACGGCAAAACGCGATTCGGGTTTGCGCCCTGCAATCATCGACAAAGTTGCCAAAATCCTTAAGACAGCTCTTATCTATAAAGACTATCACAAAAACACCAGTATTCAAGATTTAATCAGTGATCTGCAGAGCTTAAACGAGCAAATTTCTGACGACACCATTCGAAAGGTTGTCGATGATATATATACCACGGTGCCAAAGGAGGACTTGATTCGTGAAATGTACAACAACCAAACGATTCCACAAAGTGTTACCGCTTTGGTTCGTATCTATAATAAATTTCGGTCTTACCAAACAAGGCATCTTTTTGGCCCTGCAACAATGCTCACTGCATATTATTTGAGACGCCTGCAGGAAATGCCAGACTATGAGCATCATTTGTCAGAGCAGAAGAAAAATGACGTCACATCTGTTATCCGCAACTTACCAGCATCGACACGAAATTTATATTTCGCCGAGAAGGTGTGCCTGCGGAATGTCCTCCATGCAGAATACTTATACTCGCCTTTACACAGAAGTACTAAAAATATGCGTAATGTGTTCACATGGGGCGACAAAACTGCTGACAATCAATCCTACTGGATCGTCAAGATATACGACGAATTCAGCTTTCAATTCGTGAGTGACTACAATCAGAATGAATTTTTGTATGTACCCGACATGGAGCTGTTCAATGAGCGTTATCATCGCGTAATGACATATGTCCCTGGAGGAAGTGTAGAGGAGCAATCCGTGTGGAAGGTTGAGGCATATAAGAATGAGGTTTACATACATAACCCACATTTCACCGCATTTCTATGCGTTTCCGATACTGGGGAAATGCATTCACAAAACAGGCGATTTGTGTTTGCAAAGAAACGACAGTACAATGTTTTCGGTAAGGACTGCCAGTGGACAGTTGAAACTTTGTGAGTGGTCCAGTCAGTCGCTGTGATCAGTTGGACATAATTCTTTCAGCATCATCAATCAATCAATGATTATCAAACATTTATATATTTATATATACACTGTTATGAAATTCACACCAAAAAGAGAGATCACTATGAATTTTTCGAATTTAAATAACATTTGAATTGTATTTCAAATAAAAATATCTATTAAACTGTTTATTGTTCACTGGGTTTCATTGTTCGCTTAAAGTTTAGATTGAAGCTGTGCATCTTCTTTAAATTCATTAGTTTAGTTACAACTACCAAGTAACTTCTACTCTGAAATACTGGGGTACTTATATCCCATCGATGTTATCCTAAGATACTACTGACTATTGCTATCTTTCATAAGGCGCTATTTTAATTATTACGGGTAGTCGCCAGATGTACCCGACCTGGCGGGTTTCCTTTATATATCTTCTTAAGTATAAATGATTTGAGCTAATAAATAAAAGTATAAACTGTGATATAAGCATGACAACCAACTGATATAATAATAATATTCGGCGCGACAGACCATTGCGGTCCAAGGCCTAGCTTCTCGCGACCGATTGTGTTGCGCATGTATATTTTTGGGTACAAATGGAAGGGACCTACAATTTAAGGCCGGATCCGAATGGCGAATTGAGAAGCTTTATGTGACAAGTTATTACTCTCGGAACGCTTGTCACCCATTCGCGTGAAGGTGGGACACCGTGAAAAATACTCTTGGTGTTACTGGGATTCGAACCACGAACCTCCTGCTCAGTAGCCATGTGCATTTCCACTGATCCACGGCGCCCACAAGAAGGCGCAAGAAGGACAAAGTAGAGAAAAGTGAAAGAGTGAAAACAAAAACAAAGTAGAGTAGGAAAGTAAGGGAAGGAGCATATAGTCTTAAGAATTTATAAGGGGTTTATTGCAAATTGTAATGATCATAAATAATCCCTTTGAAGCGCGATGCGTTTAATATTAATTACAGAGAAGGCGGTAAAGAATTCCACGGTCGGGTGGCATGAACGAGGAAGTGTCTTGAGGAGCAAAGAAATTTATATTTCGGTATAATAAGGGTGTTGCTATTCCTAGAGGATCGATGAAAGCGCAATTTATTGTATAAATAGGCTTGGGTACGCGATACATTGATATTGTGTAGGAAAATAAAGTTTCTGACACCCAGAAGCCGTCTTAATAAGCAACCGAAAAACGTTTTTGAACAAGGCTGAGGTGTTATCGTATCTACGAAGTTTATACACGTTTCGAACCGAGTCATTACAGGCCACCAACAGCTTACGTTCTGATTGGGAGGCAAGTTTGCAATAGATTACATCTACATAGAGAATTTAAAGATTTCGCCAGAATGCGTCTATTTTCCAATGGTGTAAAGTCACTGGTTATGGATTGAATAGGAAAGACCAACATTTATTTTTGTCCCCAGGCTAGTTACACAGTTAGAAAAGCTTTTGGATGGGTGTCGGCCAGGTAAATAGGGGGTAAGTTGGAAACATCGTAATTTTATTGTGAAATTGCAATAATCTGCGACTTTATAGGATTAAATTTGAAACCAAAACAAGAAGACCATTCGGTAATGGATGCTAAGTCTTCATTTAAACGACAAACAAGATCCTCTTAAGGACTGTAGGCCTCAAAATGTAAATTTGAAGGTCATAAAGGTGAAAGTTAAATTTTTTAAGAACCCCTTGTTAAGTCGTTTATACAAATACAGAATAGAACCAGTCCCAAAATAGTGCCTTGTGGCACGTCGTACTCAACGTGGCTATACGAAGAGTAAGAATCCCCAACAAGTACTCTCTGATAACTATTTGAGAGATTAAGAGCTTAACAGACTAAAACCAAAGATTAACATGGCTATCAGTCATCAGCAGAATAGGGGGAATAACACAGAATGCTCTAGAATTCCAGGTGGCCGTAACTCTGTATCTCTGACTGGTGGAAGTGCGATCAAACCTCCACGTGGTTTTCGCCGTTAATTTTCCTGCAGTACAGGAAAAGCGAAATAATCGGGCTAGTTTCTTCAAAGTAAGGTTGACGCGAGGCCAATAACCTCGCCGGTACAAAAACCATATAACGGAACCCCAAATCAGCCTCGGATACTCTGACGACGACGACCACGGCAAAGAAAACAGCTAAATTAATCGCTTAATCGCTCTGCTAACTTTGTCTATGCGTGGTGGCGGCAGCATAGTAGGGGTTTCGGTCATTGGTGGAGCCTCCAATTGCTCAGTTAGCTGGCCACAAAGCAACTCATGAAAGTGCTCTTCCCAGATGCCTTTGAGATCGGCGATCAGATTACCCTCTTTGTCTCTGCAGATGCGGTGTATTTGGCGTCATACCGCGGAGTCTTTGGTAGAACATACGCGCCTGGTGCAGCCCTCGCTCTCTGTACTGTTCTAGTTCACGGACGAGATTCTTCTTGGGTACGCAACATTCTTACGTTCAGTAGCTAACCTACATTCGTCATCGAACCGGTCTCTAGGACTACTGCCTAAGATGGAGTCAGCCAGTACTAATGACAGTATTCTTAAGGCGTATCCATTTCTCTTCCACGCCCAGCATCTCAGTCCCAGGACTTACTCTCCCTGAATTTAGGAAAAGTACTATCGCTTGACCGTAGCTGTTTCCGGTCTCTTCGTTGCTAAGGGCAGCCGTGTTGACTTGAATCTGATTCGCTGTGTTCGGAGCACCATACCAACAAGATAGTGGTCCGAGCCGACGTTGGCATCTCGGTACGTTCGTACCGTCATCAGGTTCTGGTTGTGTCGGTGTTCTATCAACACGTTTTCTATCTGGTTGCGAGTGGCTCTATCAGGAGAAACCCAGGTTGCTTTGTGGATATCTTTACACGCAAACCTTACCATTTCATTTAAAATATTATTTATCTTTCCGTACGACACGCCTACGGCCTCTGCTACTTCGCGCACTTTAGCTTGGCGATCAGCGAGACCTTTTGTCGTGGACCTTTTCAACGATTCTCTCGGATCAGCCTCGTCTATTAATGTTCCGTTTGAGACTAGATATTTGACAAGAAAATCATCCTTTAATTTTTACTTTATATAAAAAAGACAACTATCTTGTTTGTCACAAGAAAGCGTGGGAAGACCTTGCGAACTGTGCGTATGCTATTCTATATACATATATCATTATTACATGATGTAATTATGCTTATGCACAGATATTATAACATACAGATGTCGTATGCCATGCATTGATTTGAGGAATATGGAATATCATCTCGCTACTCAATTCGCCTGCTTGACCATCTTTGAATTGTTTGTACGCCATTTCCATTTCATTAAAAAGGAATTGGGTGTTGTTGATATATGGAACTCAAATTTTGATATGTCGAAGTAAAATATACTAGACATAAAAAACAACAAGTGAACTTGAGTGTAGAAATGTAAATGGAGCGAAACTTTTAGGTTTGTGTATAGGATTATTATTAGTTACATACATTGCTTATGCTATGTTAATATTGTGTTTATGCTAGAATAAAAATATGTGACAAGCTATTAATTAATTTGATTCACTTAACTTCATTACAATATAACACGCACAAGATGAGATGTCGTGAGACGTTAGGCCCTGGACCACAGTGTTCTATCGCGCTAAATATCCTTATTTATGGTTTATTCAAAAATAGTAAATAAAGAGAAATTAGCGCAAAACTGAAAGGGAACCCGATATGAATTTTGTTATATGTACGCTTCGCCACTAATACACAGCAAGAAATTCTTGAATAATGATTTGATTTTTATAATCGAATAATGTTAGACAAAAAAATTAGAATTGTTACCTGGAATGCCAATTATATTCTCAGCAAAAAGCTTGAGCTTGAACTGTTTCTTCATGTCCATAATATAGATATATGTCTCGTATCTGAATCGCACTTAAACAATCAACATAAAATAAGTCTTCGAGGTTACCAAGTATATAACGCAGCGTACCCAAGTAATTACGGTATGGGAGGCAGTGCTGTAATTGTGAAGAATGATATAGATCATTACGAGTTTGGAAAAGTGGAGAACCCAGACATGCAACTTGCAATAGTCACAATCAATTCCGCCAAACAAAAGTTTAATGTGTGTGCATTATATGGTCCGCCCGGACCAAAAATTACAAAAGAAATATACAAAGATGTAATTGCCCAGTTCGGAGATAGGTTTATTCTTGGAGGTGACTACAACGCTAAACATACCAACTGGGGCTCCAGATTAACGCTCACAAGAGGTAGACAACTACGAGAAGCAATTAGAGATCTAGGATGTCGTTATCATTCAAAAGGAAAGCCTACGTATTGGCCAACTGATACAAACAAAATTCCTGATTTGCTGGATTTTTTTATAACAAAGAGGATAGCTGAAAATTTCATTAGCATTGATGAAAATTATGACCTCAACTCTGACCATTCTGCAGTTATGCTAACGTTAAGTGAAAAAATTGTCAAAAAAGCAAGTAAGCCGACTCTTTGCAATTCATCCACAAATTGGTTGGGCTTTGTGAGAGACTTAGTTGGAAAAATAGACTTATCAGTCCCACTAAATAATATTGAACAGTTAGAGCATGCGGCCGAAGTCTTTATGCTGAATATTCAGAACGCAGCATGGAGCAACTCAAAAGTGGTAGAGCATAAAAACGTTAGTAATAAGTACCCAGCTCATGTCATTGAGATGTTAAGACTGAAACGCAGGGCTAGAAGAAAATGGCAGCAGTCACGTCACCCTGATGATAAGAGAACCCTAAATAATAAAACACAGATTTTGAGCAGAGAAATAAAAAGGCTAAAAGAGAATTCTTTTGTTAGCTACATGGAAAACTTGTCTACAACTAAAGAATCAAACTACTCGTTATGGAAAGCTACAAGTAATGTGAAAAGACCGGTTTCTCACATGGCACCTATCAGAAAAGCTGATGGCTCATGGGCGAGGAGTGATTTAGAAAAAGCTGAAGAATTCGGGAATCATCTTGCTGAAATCTTTACGCCTAATAATATAGACTCTGATTTTGTGCTGGAGCAAGTAGAAAACAGTCGTGAAAGTAACATCCGTCAAATTCGAGTAAAGGAGCTTAAGAAAGAAATTAAAAATCTGAAACTGAACAAAGCTCCAGGCTTTGATCTAATAACAGCAGACATATTAAAGAATCTCCCATCCAAAGCTTTAACATGGTTAAGTTATATAATGAATGCGGCCCTAAAGTTCCGTTGCGTCCCAGGCACATGGAAAGTTGCTGAAATTATCATGATAAATAAACCTGGAAAACCTGCGTATGAAGCTAAATCGTACAGACCGATATCGCTGCTTCCCATGATGTCTAAACTTTTTGAAAAACTATTGTTTAATCGAATACAGCCTTTAATAGAAAGTTGTAATATTATTCCGAACCATCAATTTGGGTTCCGTGCAAAACATTCTACCATAGAACAGGTTCACCGAATTACTAATGTTATAGAAAAAACACTCGAAGAAAAGAAAATCTGCTCCACAGTTTTTCTCGATGTGGCGCAAGCCTTCGACAAAGTTTGGCATCCAGGTCTCATTCATAAACTTAATTGCTTTTTGCCTAAAGGTTATGTAGAAATCCTAGAGTCATATTTATCTGAAAGATCGTTTAGAGTGAAACAAGGAAATAAATACTCTCCATTAAAAGAAATTAATGCAGGAGTACCCCAAGGCAGTATATTGGGCCCAGTTCTATACTTGATTTACACAAGTGATATTCCACAAACAGATAATGTAATGCTTGCAACATTTGCAGATGACACTTCAGGCTGTTGGCTCAAACATCAATGAAGCTACGGATAAACTACAAACAGCTGTTAATGTGATCTCTAATTGGTGCAATAAATGGAAAATTAAACTAAATGAAGTGAAATCTACCAACGTAAACTTCACAAATAGGAAAATCGAAACCCTTCCTGTTAAAATAAATGACGTTGTAATTCCACATGATAACAAAGCAAAATATCTAGGAATGACACTAGATGCAAAACTTAGATGGAAAGAACACATCAAGATAAAAAGGAAAGAGCTCGATTGCAGATACAAAAATATGTATTGGCTGATTGGACGGCGCTCAAAATTATCGATATACAACAAAATTTTGATTTACAACCAAATTTTAAAACCGGTGTGGACATACGGTATTCAACTATGGGGCTGTGCTAAGCGGTCTAATCTTCAAAGTATCCAAACTTTTCAAAACAAAGTACTACGCAATATACTGAATGCACCTTGGTATGTTCGCAATACTGATATTCATAGAGACATCAAAATCCCATCAGTGGTGGAGGAAATAAAGAAATTTGCTGCAAAGCATAAAGTTCGGCTAAACCAACACGTTAATGTGGAAGCCTCAAGTTTGCTTCACAATCAAAATGTTGTGAGGCGACTTAAACGGACCAACCCGTTAGAGTTGGGTTCAATTTAAAAAAAATTTTAGTAGCGCTGGAAAACTAATTAGTTTTCCAACTGTTTAAAATTATTTAGTACAATACCAAAGAACTGACACGAAAATTAATAGTTAGCCTATCAAGACTAGTTTTAATACTAACAAGGGAGGAGGTTTTTAGTGGGTGTGAGTCCCACAGTACCCACATTGGGTCTCTTTCAAGATTTTCCTCCTTCCCCAAAACAAAAAAAAAAAAAACAAAAAAAATTTTTATAATGGAACCAATATGAAAACAGCATTTATCTGTAGAGACGTAAATGCAAAGCGTTATGTAAATATAAAAGAGGGGTAGTACGAGTGTACAAAAATACGTTTCCTTAATAGAAATATATGAAAACAGTACGTATCTTGTGTTGGCATGCAGACACGGTTTTTTTTTCTAAATGCCTATTCTTGCTTCAAATTGTTGCCCCGCGTTTGATAAGTAACACAATTTAGATCGTTAAGTAAATACAACAGAATATGCTTGACAGTATCAAGTTAACAATAAAAAAACTGATCTGTTATCTATTAAAATATGTACCTACTGCTTATATGTAGTACAGTCACGCTCCATTTCACCAACTAGTTTGAGAAAATTAGCAAATCAAGTAGCGAGCAATATATATAACTTCCCATTAGAAACCATTAACTCATTGTGCTCTTAATTTGACAACGTGCAACAGCTAAAGATGTTAGCAGTAATTTGTCTTTTTCGCTTTTTGGCCATTTCGTTTGTCTGGCGGACGCAAGGAACAACAACTGCTAGTCCTGTTTTAAACAATATTACTTCAAGTGAAAGTGCAACAGATTGGTTGTCATTCGATGTTATTGGTAACATTCGGTCATATAAATTTCGTCAGGCCGATGAGATAATCCTTAAAATGGAAAAACAGTCGGCGAATACGAATATTGCGAAAATCGTACAACTCCTCCATGCCAACAGCGAGGAAAATTTCAATTTGTTAATAGATTACATCAAAGGCTCCCATATCATTTCCATCAGGTATGCAGTGCTGACTGCATTGTGGAATGAAATGGAGCCAAAACTTGCTAAAGTGGACGTGAACAAACTGATGATCCTCTATAACGTGCTGTCCAAAGAAGTTATCGACGCTGAAGAAACATCGAATGTGATAAAAACGGAAGCGTCGGCAAAACGCGATTCGGGTTTGCGCCCTGCAATCATCGACAAAGTTGCCAAAATCCTTAAGACAGCTCTTATCTATGAAGACTATCACAAAAACACCAGGATTCAAGAGTTAATCAGTGATCTGCAGAGCTTAAACGAGCAAATTTCTGACGACACCATTCGAAAGGTAGTCGATGATATCTATACCACGGTGCCAAAGGAGGACTTGATTCGTGAAATGTACAACAACCAAACGATTCCACAAAGTGTTACCGCTTTGGTTCGTATCTATAATAAATTTCGGTCTTACCAAACAAGGCATCTTTTTGGCCCTGCAACAATGCTCACTGCATATTATTTGAGACGCCTGCAGGAAATGCCAGACTATGAGCATCATTTGTCGGAGCAGAAGAAAAATGAAGTCACATCTGTTATCCGCAACTTACCAGCATCGACACGAAATTTATATTTCGCCGAGAAGGTTGTCCTGCGGAATGTCCTCCATTCAGAGTACTTATACTCGCCTTTAGACGATGACAAAAGTACTAAAAATATGCGTAATGTGTTCACATGGGGCGACAAAACTGCTGACAATCAATCCTACTGGATCGTCAAGATATACGACGAATTCAGCTTTCAATTCGTGAGTGACTACAATCAGAATGAATTTTTGTATGTACCCGACATGGAGCTGTTCAATGAGCGTTATCATCGCGTAATGACATATGTCCCTGGAGGAAGTGTAGAGGAGCAATCCGTGTGGAAGGTTGAGGCATATAAGAATGAGGTTTACATACATAACCCACATTTCACCGCATTTCTATGCGTTTCCGATACTGGGGAAATGCATTCACAAAACAGGCGATTTGTGTTTGCAAAGAAACGAAAGTACAATGTTTTCGGTAAGGACTGCCAGTGGACAGTTGAAACTCTGTGAGTGGTCCAGTCAGTCGCTGTGATCAGTTGGACATAATTCTTTCAGCATCATCAATCAATCAATGATTATCAAACATTTATATATTTATATATACACTGTTATGAAATTCACACCAAAAAGAGAGATCACTATGAATTTTTCGAATTTAAATAACATTTGAATTGTATTTCAAATAAAAATATCTATTAAACTGTTTATTGTTCACTGGGTTTCATTGCTCGCTTAAAGTTTAGATTGAAGCTCTGCATCTTCTTCAAATTAATTAGTTTAGTTACAACTACTACAACTTCTACGGTGAAATACTCGGGTACTTATCATCATCATATTTGGCTCTATAACCGGTGTCTGGTCCTGGCCTCCCGCAAAAAAATCTCTCCAACGGTCCCGATTTCAAGCCGACGTCATCTAGTTTGCCATCCCTAAACTCTGGGCGTCCTGGTCTATGCCATCCTTCCAGCGTATGCTTGGCCGGCATCGTTGTCGTGTTCCATAAATCCTACCGCAAAGGACTTTCGGTGCAGGAACATCTTCACTCATGCGGGCTCGGTGTCCAGCCCACCGAGCTTAATTCTTTTCATGATGTCGACATTGCGGTAACGCTCGTAGATCGCATCATTATAGAGACTCCAGAATCGTCCTTCCTCACATTGAGGGGTCAACGATTCTCCGTATGACTTTTCTCTCGAACGCGGCTAAGAGGTCAGAATGCCTTTTGCTAAGCAACCAAGTCTCGGATCCATATCTAAGTACTGGTATGACCATTGCCTTATATACCAGCAGCTTGGTTGGTATGTTTAAGTTCCTGGATTTGAAAAGTCTTGACAGACTATAGTAGGCTTTGTTGGCTTTAAGCAACCGTTCGCGTATTTCTAGTTCCATGGTGTTATCGGCTGCTACGGTTGACCCGAGATAGTTAAAGGATGGCACTACTTCAAATTCGAGCTTCACTATTTAAATTAAGGGACTAATGTTGGATCTTCTACTCGCAGACGTGGCCACCATGTACTTTGTTTTGTTCTCATTGATGTGCAGCCCCAGATTTCGTGCCGCCTGCTCGATCTGGATGAAACCTACCTGTACAGCTCTTCGGTTTCTACCAGCGATGTAAATATTGTCTATGTAAGCCAGTATCTGAATGGACTTATAGAGGATTGTCCCTGTCGCCGTAACGTCAGAGTCTCGGATCACTTCTCCAACGCCAGGTTGTAGAGGACGCAGGCCAGTCCATTCCCTTGTCGGAGCCCGTTATAGGGCTTGATGATGATCCGGATATTTTTACTTGGGTTATAACATTGTCATGATCAACCTACTTATTTGTGTCAGTTTATATGGCATGCCGAATTCTCTCATGGCTTTATAAAGCTCTTCCCATGCTATCTTAGGCGGCTTTAAAGTCTGTAAAAAGATGGTATAGTGAGTTTTGATACCCTAGACATTTTTCCATCACCTGCCTATGAGTGTTAAACTGAACAGTTGTTGATTTGCCTGGGATGAAACCAAACTGGTATGGCCCAATGATGCGTTTAGCGTATGGGGCTATCCTGCTTTGAAGGAGAGAGGAGAAAATCTTATACGCGGTACTCAAAAACATTATACCACGATAATTGCTCTAGGTTGTGATATCTCCTTTATTATATATCGGGCAACTGGATACCTCTTCGCCAAGTTTCTGGCATAGCTTCTTCCTCCCATACTTGCACTATTATTTCATATATTGCTTGGTGTATTGTGTATTGCCTCCTGTTTTAATCAGCTCCACTGGGATACCATCAGATCCAGGAGCCTTTTTATTTTTGAGCCGATTTATCGCTCTGCTAACTTCGTTTATGCTTGGTGGAGGCAGCATAGTGTGATCTTCGGCTATTGGTAGAGCCTCCAATTCCTCAGCTTCCAACTCATGTAAGTGCTGTTCCCATCGCTCTAAGATGCCTTTGAGATCGGCAATCAGATTACCCTCCTTGTCTTTGCAGTATGTGCATCGCGGTGTACATTGCGTCATACCGCGGACTCTTTGGTAGATCTTCCGGGCCTGGTGTGGTTCTTACTCTTTGTACTGTTCTAGTTCACAGACAAAAATTTTCTCCCAGGCTGCTTTCTTTCGCCGATGAACTGTTTCATATGAACTGTTCATATCATCTGAGCTCTTCATATTCATCTTCGCGTGCCCGCGTTCTATGAGATTGCTGTATTGCTCGGTACGCAACATTCTTACATTCAGTCGCTAGCTTACATTCGTCATCGAACCAGTCGTTCCGATTTCTACGACTACTCCCTAATAAGAATTCAGCAGTACTAATGACAGTTCTCTTAAGGCGTATCCATTTCTCTTCTACGCCCGACATCTCAGCCTCAGGACATTGGGGCGGGTCCCATCGCTTGACCGTAGTTGTTCTGGTCTCTTCGTTGCGAAGGGCAGCTATATTGACTCGAATCTGATTTGCGGATGCAGTCTTTCCTGATGATGCAATCCGCGCTCGGAGCACCATATCAACAAGTTAGTGGTCTGAGTCAACGTTGGTATGTTCGTGCCGTCATCAGGTTCGGGTTGTGGTAACGGCTTATCAACAAGTGGTCTATCTGGTTGCGAGTGGCTCCATCAGAAGATACCAAGGTGGATTTATGGATATTTTACGTGCAAGCCTTGTACTCGCAACGACCAAATTTTTGCTTTCTGCCATCTTTTTGACTCGTTGTCCATTGCCATTAGTGTTCTCCTGTAGTAAGCTATGGGTGCCAATGCCTGAACAGTGGCTGATGCCTACCTATTTTGGCATTCTATCCCCCAGAATGATTTTTACGTAATACTGAGGACAATCATGGAGTTCCCGTTCGATTGGAGCTGTCCGCCAAACATTGATCTCATATTAATAATTATGGAGCATCTCATAACCTGATGACATTCGTACCGTCCGTATAGAGATGCCCATACAAGTGTGACTTCATTCCACCCTTTTTTACCCTTAGTCAGGCAATGAAAAAATATGTAGGGTGCCAAAACTCCAAATTTTTGTGGGAGGCCAGTACGACACACCGATCGTGTAACCAAATATGAAATTGAAATCAAAATGATATGACTTAATTAAGTAGAAGAGATTATATGTTACCATTAGTTTGGTACCTAAAATAAATAGCACATGTTGGGTAGATACTAAACGCTTGACGCACGTACGTATCTTAACTATATGTACGTCCTAAAAAACTAAATCGTTGGTCTCGCACTATAGAATTTTATTGCCTCTTCTTCGCAAATAATATTCAAAAGTGTGTTGATACGTTAATTCCTATCTTATATGTCTCAGATATACGCATTTTTTATAACTAGATCATAAAATGTCAAATAATCTGAAAGACTTAACTCATTAAATCATTTAAATTGCAGTTGTTTTTCTGGGTCCTTAAGCCGACGAATTATTCATATAATTGTATACGTATTTTGATAACCTTATCACAATAATCTAGTACTTCTCGGTAAAATAGTGATTTGATTTGAAAGAGTCAGTAGTTATTTTATGTAAATTTGTTAAGATGGCATCGTTAAAGTCGTTAATTTTCTTCGCAGTGGCATGCAAATCACTGCTAAGAAAATTACTTACAGTTTAGCAAAACAGTGTCTTAATATATCGAATTTGTATGGAATTTCTACTAACCAATTCCAGGGTTCCGGGTCGATCAAAGTGTATCCCCGTCAGGTAGATATAACGTCGGATTTGTTTAATACTACAGTAAACGAACCTGAAGCATCCGATTGGATAGAAGGATATTATGACCAGGATGGTGTTTATAAAAAGTAAAACATTGGCATGTGTAATAAAAACAGAATTTATTGAGAAAGCCAATTTATTTTAAAAGAAAGAATTTAAATTAGCTTTCTAATTAGTTAGTGTGATATCTAAACGTATGTCTAGCATAGCATGCAAGTATACTTGTACTATGATATCTGTCGTGATGGGTATTTCCTGCCTCATATAATTCCTTTTCAGATTAAAGTTAGTACATCTTTCGATGGCATGTACATCTGCCTGGAATATGCTCAGGTACTGTCCCATTGCTTCAGAGTACTTGGTTCTTCTGCGCTGTTTGACCCATCCGTATACCACGTTATGGCTCCCAGATGTACTCATATCTGTTATTCAGTTTCAGATCTTAATTCCTTTTTTAATACTTCAAAGTTGTTTTTGAATTCAAGCTTTTGTATCATCACACGGCATGCTCGCTAAGGGAGTCAGCTTGTCCAGTGATTCCGCTATCCTCTTACCCCGCCGTGCGTAAAGCAGCATACCTTGCTCAAACGTAACTGGGTTTCCCTGTACAGAGTACTCCTTCGAACAGTCAAGTGCTACCAAGTCTAAAAAAATCATTAACTTATCGGAGCCCCAAACCAAATATATGGTGTTAATATGGCTACGATACGTCCAGTGGATTAGGCTGATGACATCTCGATTTCAGCGCCACCTGCCGGGTAAAAAAATAATAAACTAGTCGGGCGTGGTGACGTTAAA
Source organism: Nephrocerus scutellatus (assembly GCA_947095585.1). Lineage (NCBI taxonomy): Eukaryota > Metazoa > Arthropoda > Insecta > Diptera > Pipunculidae > Nephrocerus > Nephrocerus scutellatus. Next base: position 124,815,323 of record OX352761.1, on the reverse strand, counting down.
TGTATATGCACAATCACATTTTCAATAATATCTCCACTCTAGCGCCATCTGTCGGGCTCAAAAAAATGGATAAACCATCAAGATCATGTAATGTGAATATAGCTTCTTTATATTTAGTGGTATAGGCGTGATGAAGTTACAAATATATGCACCAACAGACGAAACCACATTTGTGAAAATATCTCCACTCCAGCGCCACCTAACAGATCCAAAAAAAGCCAAATATATCAGCAACATATATTGTGAATATTGCTGCGATACGTCTAGTAGTTTAGGCGTGATGGCGTCTTTAAAGCATGATGACATCTCAATTCCAGCACCACCTACCGGCTCAATAGGTTATTACCGTAATTGTCCAGAGCTAAGCGACCAGATTCGACGCATTACTTACGACTATGCAGTGGATAATCCGCAGGATCATCAAAATACGAGCAGGTGGAAATCTACAAGGTCACGCTGAGTTTACCCTGGCTGGGAAAACTCAGAAAACACAAGAAACGCATTGATTTGGTGGAATTTGCAAGATATTTGAGTCTTTTTAGTTTTTTGAAGCCGTATTTTCATTTCGTTTGTTAGACCTGGTACTACAGATGAATCTGGTACGATTCATTGTCCTTGGCCTTTAAGAAAGACGTCAACTAGTTTCTCAAGGACCAAATTGTTGAATGGAGGTTCCGAGAGTATTGAAGGCTCACTTACGTCATTTTTTGTAATATTTTCTTCATCAAGGTTTCCTGTAATTTTCCCCGAACATGATCCATTGATTCTCGATAATTCTGAGAAAATAAATAGAAACCGGCTACAAGGAGACTTAGCTCAACTTATTGCCGTGGCACAAGTCATTCAGGGAGTTCTCCCTTGGGAATAAGTTAAATTACATAAAAAAGTACAAAGCAAAGTTCAGGTGCACCCGGTTTTTTTCAATGATAGTTTCATTAGAACGGCAATTCCGTTAAAGTGTGCTTCAGCTCTTCTACGAGTATTTGTTGTTTAAATCGAATTAACCGCTATCTCTCGTTATATTTATTTTGTCCAACAAAATGCAAGGAAGTCTACAACCTCTTACAACCTCTTCTACCTTATTTCGGCTTGAAATCATTAAAATAATCATCACGGGCATCACAATCCGCCATTATACGGTCGTTTGAATATCATCCTGTTAATGTTCTCAATTTGCATTGCGAAAATTCAATTGTTCTTTAAATTAAGTTTTCCTTAGTTTTGAAGTGCTTTTCCGATGAGGCGGCATAGTACGTTGTTTCCGCACAACATTATCATTCTCATTATCGCGCGCAGATTGGCGCAGGAACAACAACGCGACAACAACAAATTGACAACTTGAAGGGAAACTTTTTTTTAAGTTTTCTTTTTTTGTGTGCCCTTTTGTTGACTTTCCATCCATTCCCGTTCGTTCATTGAATCGGGAAATAGCATTCATTTCAGTTCCTGCATCGCGATACTCAGTTTTCTCGATTTGATTTATTTTCATCTAACATCGGTGGATTATTTCGCTTGGCCTTTTGTGATTTGTTTTCCATTCTTAATTTTGATTCGTTTGTCGGTAAGGTACGATAAGAAGCAGAAGCAGAAGGAGAAGGAGGATATATATAATATAAGGGAACCTTCAAAGTTGACCAATTTACTTTGACGCAAACGAAGTGAAAACTTTTTTGCTGACGATATGCAATATGCCGCTCTTCAATTTAATTGAGTTAATTCGATTAGAAGGACTTTTTCCATTAAAAGTGCAAGCATAAAAGTAACCTAAAATGTCCTTAAGTATGCAAATAATTGAGTGACAAGTTAAAAAAGAAAGTTTGAAAGTTGGACTCCTTTTTTTATTAAAATAATCATCATACAATAAATATTTAATTCGAGTTTCTTCTGTGAGAGCAGCATGCAGACAGCTGAGAAAAACAAATTACAGGACTTTTATCACACTCGTCAAAAAGAGGACAAAGTAAAAACATGGTGCGACTAATTTTATCTTACAGTGTTTTTGTTAAAAAAAACTAGCAATTAAATTTCTATATACACAATACTTGAATGACTTGTGGTTGTTAGGTTTTTGGAGTTTTGGATTTTGAAAAAATCTGCTGCCTTTCGTGGCAGCCAATTTTGTAACTTAAGTCGACGAAAAACCGTTCGAGCGAATACGTTTTTAGGAACGCTGCCTTAACAGTAAGAGATATTTAATTGCTTTCTACAGAAAAGTTGTAAAACTCAAAAAGGTCTATAAAAAAGTCCAAGATTGGTAATATATTGCTAAAAAATTATTTAAAATTAAAGCGGTATTATAATGACTGTGTGCTATGTGCTGCACTGTTCGCTGCGCTGCTTTCTGTGCTGTGGTTTTTACAAACATCACGACAATTAGCGGTATCATAACGTCTGAGTGCTATGTGCTGCGCAGCTTTCTGTGCAGCTTTGCGTTAAGTACGTACTACAGTACTCAACACTAAAACTCAAAAACTAGACAGCCGATTGAGCTTAAACTCTCACAGAATATGCGTCTCGGTAAACCACATAGTGTGAATATGATCCAAGAGGTGGCGCTTTCTTAAGGTTTCGGCAATAGAATACCCCTGCCGGAGTAGTGAGGGCAAGGCGGGAATTCATGTGAGCGGATAGCAAAGTGCATGGGAACATTTAGTATATATCAACATCATAATATTAGACTCTACCTACAACCGGTGTCTGATCCTGGCCACTCAAAAAAAATTTCTCCACCGGTCCCGATTTCGAGACGATGTCATCAAGTTTGGCATCCCTAAGCTCTGGGCGTCGTGGTCTACGCCCAGGCTTGGCCGAGGCTTGGCCGGCCTCGCTGTCGTGTTCCATAAATCCTACCGCAAAGGACTTTCCGATCAATATCCTCTTCACTCTTACAAGCTAGGTGTCGTGTCAGTTTATTTGGGATGCCAAATTCTCCCATGGCTTTATTAAGTTCTACTATGGCTATGACCATAACTATGACCTAAACTCTGGGCGTCCTGGTCTACGCCATCCTTCTAGCGGCCTCGCTGTCGTGTTCCATAAATCCAACCGCAAAGGGCTTTCCGAGCAGGATCCTCTTCGCTCATACAAGCTAGGTGTCCTGCCCACCGGAACATACCGAACTCAATTTTCTTCACGATGTCGACATCGCTGTAACGCTCGTAGATCTCATCATTATAGAGTCTCCGGAATCGTCCTTCCTCACATACGGGGCCAACAATTCTCCGTAAGACTTTTTTCTCGAGCGCGGCTAAGAGGTCAGAATGCTTTTTGCTAAGCGCCCAAGTCTCGGATCCATATGTAAGTACTGGTCTTATATATCAGCAGCTTGGATGTTATGATTAAGTTCCTGGATTTGAAGAGTCTTGAAAGACTATAGTAGGCTTTGTTGGCTTTAAGCAACCGTGCGCGTATTTCTGGTTCCATGCAGTGATCGGCTGCTACAGTTCACCCGAGATAGTTAAAGGGTTGCACTACTTCAAATTGAATTGAGGGACTATTGTTGGATCTTCTTGCTGAGAATATCTCAATGTAATTTCTTTTTACCTTTTAAAGCTCCAATTTGTCTGAAAGGTTGAGAAAACTGTATTTTTTTCTATGTACTTCTTGGTACTTTGGTAAATGCCTCAAAAAGGTGTAACTTAAAATCAAAAGTTTTGTCAACATTTTTAGCCACCTCTGCTTTAAAACAACACCTTCCAAAGGTCACGGGAAAACCCGAAAAATTACTTTGAGTATGCAAAGTTACCTATTTTGAAAAATCGGTTCATGATTTCTAGTAACTGTAAATGATGGGTTTTAATTATTACACAGAAATGCCAACATTAAAAGTCAGAAACGCGTAACTCAGACTTTAACTGAAAAATGCACCAACCCTTTATGTTGGTTTTATTGTCGTGAATTTCTTGACAGGACAATATGATGTTCACACTTTCCCTTCAAAAATAACAACTTTTCAAAAGAAAAAAAAATTGTGGTCAAAATTAGGTGAACGGCCAAGTGCCACAACATGGCATAACAGTAGAAGGCCGCAACATTAAAGGACACCTTTATAGACGCGCTTTTCTTTGCACGTCAGCCGTGACGGATTGACATTTACACTTTCACAATGTTTCCATTGTTATGAACCACTGAGACAGCGTTATGTATGAGGACATGAAACATAAGGGTTATTCTTCTCTTTGTAGCAAAAAAATAAAACATAGCACCGCAACCCACAACAGGTATCCTCTTTGTTTTGTCAATTTAATATTTTCCACAAGAGTTGGTTTAATTCTTTTTAATTTTTGTCGCACACATCGCCACCAACACCGTCATCAACATCGTCAACATCAACAAAAGGACCCTCATATGCGGAATTCGATTAAATTCATTTTGGAATGTCGTTGTGCAGCCATCGTGCGCGACATCTTTCTTTATTGTTGTGTCGTCTGTGGAGCCTCTTAAGCGGGGTATTCTTTTCGAAATAATGCGCACCATTTTCCATCAATGACGATGGGTTGGTTTTTTCTTTTCACCTGCAGCCTGGTCGCTACCTAGCCTCTTGTGGTGTAAATTTTCAACAAAGAAAACATTGCCCTACATAGGTGGTGGGGAAAAGCTTTGTTTTTGTTGTTGTTGTAGAAAAGTCTTCCATTATGAATGAACGGTTATTGCCGATTGAACGAAAAAAAGAATGATATTTTGTGGCCCAAGAGTCTTGACACGGTTAATATTTGTTATCCTGGCGAAGCGTGCAGCCAAGACAGCAAGATACTTTCAAATTCCTCGGCTTAATGTAATGGGTGCATCAATTTTCGGTGAATTACCCTTTCAATCGGTATAATGCCTGTGGTGCGACTAAATTTAATTTTCCACTAATGGAAAATTACATTTTGGATGGGTTCTTTTGATAACTGAAGTACATGATGGAATCTTCACATTTATTAACTTACATGTTGTCGTTTTTTAATTTAATAAGTCCTTTGAATACTTTTTACTACGCATCTTCTTTAAGGGCATTTCATACAATGCAGTGGGATGGGAATATGAATTTTCCTTAAAAGCAAAAAAGAAGTCCCATTTATACCTTTTCACTCAGAGGAATTGTGTTTTTCAATGGGTACATCAGAGATATTCTTTTTCGTAAGATAACCTTTGTGGGATTTCCAAACACACCAGAAGAAGACAGGGCAACAGTTGTTTTTCGTCGTTTCTAACTTTCAGTATTACATTTTTCAGTTGAACAAAATTAAAGCTGAAATGAATAAACCAAGGTAAGGTTAAGGTGGCAGTCGGTGGAAAAACAGACACACTTAGATCAGTAATCATCCATTGTGATCCCATATGGATCGAGAAAATTTCCCCGCCTAATCGTTGAACATTTTGGAGCTTCGTTTGAAGCGCAAGAGACTACTGATGTCAGTATTGGCTGGATCATAATGGTCAATGTAAAATAAAGCTCCCAGATGGATCTGACGTTGGGCACTTGGCACGTACATGAAGGTGGATAATGGTCTCCTCCTCCTCATTGTCCATACAGCTTCTGCAGAATGGTACGTTTGTTTGTCGTGTCGTATATCTCGGCTTCTACCAGTCAAAATTTGATGGGACTTATTTTAAAACAATTTGTTAGCGCTCGGCTTGCGATGGCGTTATTTTTTCATTCATAGGGGTTACTACTCCTGAGAAAACTGAAAACAATACTTAATCTAAGCATCGCTATCGATTTTTTTAAGCGATGTGGTTTTTTCAGTCTATTAAAGAAATGAATGACATATTGCTTATGAATGAAAGACTTACATTTAACGTTGCATACTATTAGGCATCTAAGATAAATAAATAAAAAAATAGTTGTTATTCAGTCTGAAGAATTGTAACTAAATATAAATACACGGATGTGTATAGTTACTCGCATGGCAGGATACATAAGCTCATGTGTCTATAGTAGTGGAAAGTTTTTGGAAGGAACTCGTATATCTCGGCTTCTACCAGTGAGAATTTAATCAGACTAGTTTTTTTTTTTTTTTTTTTTTATAATTCGCGCACGCTTCAAGGGGTTCGCACCCTTATAATGCTCGGCTATATGCTTGGCACAGCGTGGGCGTTAAGGAATAGGAGGAGAAAAGAAGAGATGTCTATGAGTTATAAAACAATTGTGACGCGTATGGCGCGTGTCGCGTGAGGTGCGTGCGGCAAGTGTGACGCGTGTTATGCGTGTGGCACGTGTAAAATAAATGAATTTTTTTTTAAAAAAGGTTCTTGTAATTTTTTTTTTTAAATTGCGCGCTGTGTGCAGGGCAACTTTTCAATTAGGGTTGTTAGGGTTGGTGGGTTGCAGTGCTTTGCAGGTGTTTTTATTTTTCAGCATTTATAGTGGAATTCAATATACTTTTGGTTATTAGAGAATTTACATGAAAATTGTTATGTCTTGTCTTACTACATGTTATTTATCGGTATTATAATAATGCAAAAATAAAAGGAAATACCATAACACTTTCCTACATACCGTTAGATGGTACTCAAATCGCATTACAGAATTTCTTTTTGACGTCATAACTTTTCGTTTTTCTCACTTAAATACAAGAATCCCAAACGCATTAAGCATTGGCATTATACCGCCAATTTCAATACAATACAAAATGCTCTCTTCTATTGTAAGAGCAAAACAAAGAACAAAATAACCCTAAGTAAATTATTCCATGCAACAGTTTTCCGCCATTACAGAGAAAGCGTGTGAAGAGCGCGTAAACCACCATCCATCTGTCAAATGATGAAGCAACTCTCTCATTAGTGGCGTGCATTCCCATTATTACATTGCCTCATAGGATACACAAAATGTGGGTTGTTTGCATTAGGAAATTACAATACCAGTCAGACCAACAGTATCGGATTTTCAGGGTGAGCAGCAGACATGACACATGACATGGCGGCACACTTGGCAGGCAAGCAGATTGCATGACACATAAATTCAAAGGGTATGCGTGCAGGTGAAAATTCCCGTTTTATGCCGTCCTCCAGGGGAACACAGTTAACTACTGAGAGTCAGTGACACTGTTGCTCATTACTCTCATTTTTAATCAGCTTTACTTACCATTGCCATTCGTTCGTGTGTTGAGTTTATTTTGTGGCGGTGGATTTGCAAAAGTTTTTATTTCTCCGAAAGTACGTGTCTTTGTGTTAGCTAGTTTAACTACACTTAAAAAAAACAAAAACATTTTAATGTATATTCTCTAATAGCCAAAAGTATATAAATGCTGAAAATTAAAACACATGCGAAACACAGCGTGCTCTGTGGTTAAAAAAAAATTAAAACAACCCCAATCGTAAAGCAACGCTGCACACAGCGCAATAGCGCACACAGAACACAGTTATTTAGTATGACTTGATCTGATGCCGCTATATGGCTTGAGTATTAAAAAAAATGTATAGGAGCCCCACGACCCCGCGGCATGATCACTACCAAATTTTAATAGAAAGTGTTTTCACCGGAAATACACACGTGTGCATAGTTTCAATAAAATCGGGCTTTATGAAGTGGGTTAAAAATGTTGTTGTTGACATTCAATGCATCAAATTTAGCTAGTTGACACGGAAAAACTCATTTAACCTCACTGACAATAATCGAATAACGACATATCTAATGATTCTGAAGGCTAATGAAGGCTTTACAATCGGGGTTTTATATTGGCCTCTGGCAGATTCTGTTATCGTTCCATATTTATTTTTTATGGATGGAAAAACTTGCAAAGTTCAAAAACTCACTACACTATCTCTTTATAGACCTTAAAGCCGCCTATGATATCACGCCGTGGATCTAGTGGCTAGTGTGTTTGACTGCTTAGCGGTTTGTTTCGTATCCCACAGAAACACCAAAAAGCTTTTTCACAACCCAATTTTCGCAAATATCAGACAAACTTCCAAGGGTAATAACTGTCATGGAAGGCTTCTCAAAACCCCTGTTCGGATATTACTTTCAATTGTAGGTCATGTCCCATAAAACCTACCGCAAAGGACTTTATGAACAGGATGCTCTTCACTCATGCGAGTTAGATGTCTTACCCACCGGAGCCTACGAGCTTAATTCTCTTCCTCCAGAATAGGGCCTTGTTGGCCAGTAGACGCCTCAATGGCAGAATTTGGGGTTTAAATCCTAAAATGATACATTGGATTAGGTAAGGTTTGATTAAGGATGCTGTTAGTGAAAACGACATACTTAGACCAGCAATGGTCCATTGTAGTACCACACGGATCAGAAAATTTATGATATAAGTGTTAATAAAAACATAAGTGTCGTTGTAGAAGAAAGCTCCCATATGGAGTTTACGTTTCTGGGAGAGTTCTGCATAGTACAGAGAAGATGGATAATGGTCTCCTCCTCGGCATCCGTCTGCAGAATTCATTCGAGAAGACTCCGAGTCTTACTGCATGTTGGCCTATGAGACAGTGTCCCGTAATGACCGCTACAATAGCACCGATGTGCGATCTTTTTTGAGAGATCAAACACTTGGAGCGTTTCGGATCCAGCTTGGGCCATATTTGCTGTGTCTCTTTGCAAGTTGTACCGTTTGACCACCTATGATCAGTTTTATCAATAGCATCCCGCTTTAACATGAGTTTTCATGTAGCTATTGGTATGCCTAGACAACCATATTTAGGTCAGTTGGGTAGTTAAGTTCCTTGATGGCGATTTCGTCAGCTATATAGTTTCCCGGAATGTCATGTCTCAATGCCCCGGCACCAAACACAGGTGAACATTGAACTGCTCCGCCATCTCCCTGAGAGATGATCGGCATTTAAGGACTACGATTGAATTTGTAGAAACTGATTTCAGGGATTTTAGCGCGGCTTGGCTATCACAGAATATATGGATATTCTTAGCGGATATGACGTTACTCTTCAGCCAAGATAAGGCTTCACTGATCGCCATAATTTCAGCCTGGAAAACACTACAGTGATAAGGAAGACGGAAAGAGAGGCTTAGATTTAGCTTTTTTGAGAAAATACCTCCACCAACTCCGTCATCAGTTTTTGACCCGTCTGTGTAAACATGAATGTGTTCATCTTCCAGGTAAGCATCTTCTTCCCAGAATGATCTAGAGGGGAAGGCTACCTTTATTGAAATGGAGCTGTGGAGTGGTGAGGTCTACAAGTATGTTGTCTTGGATCCTTACTAAATTCAGGATTAAGAAGTGACCGATTTCATTTCTAGTCCACTGGGAGATAGCCTTGAGGGGAATAGCCGAGCTAGCAGCTACTTGCCGGCTAAAAATGTCGAGATATGTAAGGCCGAACAGAATGTCTAGTACGGCGGAGGGGGTTGTACGAAGTGATCCGCTCATACATAGACTAGCTGATCTTTGGACTTTGCTTAATTTATCTAGATTTACTTTTTTATTTAAGGCAGTCCACACAGTCCACACACTATATAAGAGTAAGTCTCACTACCGCTATAGATAGCCAATGAGTTATATGGGGTTGGAGACCCCATCTGCTACCAATGGATTTTTTGTATTAGAAGAGTGTTGACACTCACAAAATGTTAGCCCTCTAGGTCGTGCAAAAGACATTAAAAAAGGAAAAAATTTCAAACCATCATACGTGCCACACCCAAAATATGACACGCGTCATACGTGGAATATAAAAAACTCACAAGATTTTAGCCTTCTAGGTCGTGTGGAAGCTAGTTAAAAAGGACCTCAAAGATGTCGAAAACAAATTTTCAACCTATCACTCGCGGCACGCAACATGTGTCATACTCGGAATATAAAAAAAGCTATTTTGGACTTAGATACTCACAAAATTTCAACTCTGTAGGTTGTGCGGAAGGTGGTTAAAAGGACCTAAAAAAAGTCGAGAAAAAAAATTCAACGGATCACACGCGACACACGCGAAACGCGTCATACTCGGAATATAAGAAATGCTATTTCACTCACTCACTCACAAAATTTCAGCTCTATAGGTCTTGTGTAAGTTGGTTAAAAAAGACCTCAAAACGACGAAAAAAATTTCAACCCATCACACGCCACACGCGATAGGCGTCATTCTCGAAATAAAAAAAAATAATATTTTGGACTTAGACACTCACAATTTCAGCTCTCTAGGTCGTGTGGAAGGTGGTTAAAAATTACCTCAAATTCTATGAAAATACAGACAAAAAGGGTCAAGTCAAGTTTAATAAAAGTTTTTAAAAAAACAGTGGGATGTTCACAAACTTATTACTTTTTTCAATATGTACCACTTAATTATTTTCAGTGTATTCTCAACTGCACTGAGCTCTGCTAATGAAAATTTATTTTGATTTTCATTTTAGTTTAGTTTGACACTGAACACTGCGCAAAATCCAACACCAACAGCAGTGAATTTTTGAGTATCAGAAGCACGCAGTGAAATGGTGAAGTTGTTAGCACCGCAACAAAGCAAGGTGAACTTAGCCTCACAACGCACAACAATGCTTCAGAGTAGCACAGCAACCATATCATGGACATTTTCATGACATTTTCATATACATATATGTATTAATTCTATGTGAAACTATTTCCACAGAATTTTCATTTGACGTGTACCTTGTTTTCATCTGCTTTGCTCAAATGTTCACTATTTCGCCACCCCTCGTTTAACTGTCAAACACCACAGTAAACACAGAAAAACCGTTGAGTTGATTTTTCTTTGCCTTATATTTTTTACACTCAGATCAGACTCAGGCTATTCCGTATGTTAAGCGTGTTGAATTGTGGCGAAGTTCAACTCGAGTAGGACACGACGTCAGCGACAACGACGAGTCCTCCTCCCATGATAGCAGTAGTAGTTTCCATTAAATGGCATGAAACGCAAGCATTACAGTTTTTCTCACAATTCGGTTCGATTACAAACGCAGTTTCCAATGAAAATCTAGAAAAGAAGACATTGTTCTTGTTGTAATAATTAGTGGCATCGATATGACGGTAAATTCCAGGACCAAGAACAAACATTTCCGTTGCGTTTTCAGTCATCGTGTGTATTTTCGTCCGTCGGTCATCAATGCGCCAGCATCGTCGGCATCGAGAAGCTAAACAAAGAACTGCAATCGGACAGAGAAAAAAATCGTAGACCCTGTAGTTGTTGGTTATTCCGGTGGTGGACCGTCAATAATATTGATATGTACCTATTTTCCGTTTTACCATTGTGACAGTGTGTGTGCGTTGTACTGATATTGGCGCTATACTCGTGCATAAACGTCAAAATCATTATCATGGTCAGACGTGTGTGTTCCCTCCGGCAATGAAAAACGGCCAGTAAATATCCGATTTGTTTCGTTCGTTGTGATCTTTGAAGATCCATAATTAGTATTCTTGTGTCTTTATAACTCACGTTCGCCGCTTGTGTTCGCCGCTTGTGAGGTGATAGTAAACGCCATATTGTTTCAAGGATACCTTACGACGACCCGCCGCCCACCCTACCGCTTCCAAAAAAAAAACAACAGTGCATACACAAAACGTACCTTCAACGCTTTTTCTCTCTCGCTCTGCACTAGCCATCACTGCAGCAGTAAACCTGGGCTAAGCATTGTGCTGCGGTTGTACAACAGTAAACCAGGTAAGGATGACAATTGCCAATAGTAGAGTGTGTAGCAGTGTCAGTTGTTTGTTTGGTGTGACAGTGACAGTGTGTCTGTGTTTTTGTTTCCTCTACTCTTTTTTTTCTAACATTTATTTCATTGTTTTCTTTAATTACACGCAAAAGATGAAATCATGAGAGAATCAGCGAGAGAGAAACCTCGCTCTCTGTGATTATTTGTGTGTGTGTGTGTATGTTATTTCCGTTTTTCCACTCATTTCCTTTATTCTACCCCACACCCACACCTTGGTTAAGCTACAGCGTTTCCGTTCATCTTTTACTGCAGACGACATTTCTATGCGGCGCGCTACCAACCACCCACCCCGTTTGTGCTGTCATGAGGTGAGTTATTCCGCCGACCACTTGTTAGAGAGAACGGTGAAGGAACTAAAAAGACGTGCTTGCATGCTGCTATTTTAGGCAAATATTGAAGAACTTTAAGCTGTCAGGCGGTAGAAACCCCACCCTGACCGGCTGCTAATGGCACTCCCACAGTGACACATCTATAACAACGCTTTTGTATTAATTAAATAATTCCCGTGTTTTTCGTGCTAATATTGTGCCTTTGCTTACATGCGGGTATTCATTAAGGTCGTGTGGATTTGCCTGAAATTCACCTGCAACGATGACAGCTACTGTGGTGAATTTGTTTTGCAATGTTAAAATGACTGGAATGGCTTACTATTCCTATATATTCGTTTGTTTTTCTGTTTATAAGTATCACTTTAAAAATTTACAATTCTGTTAATAGGCAAAGAAATAACTACCGGGTGATTGAAACGAAGTGTTACCAACTTCAGACTGTCATTGCTATCAAACCAGTTATGACAGAGTGCTCAAATTTACACTAATGACAGTTCATTCCATTGTTTACAAGCGTACAAAAGCATTTTAGTGAGAAATATTCAGAAAAAAGTTATCCGCAATGAAATTCAAGCTTAATAGGGTGATTCATAAAAATAGGTTCGTAAATCCTGTATAGGAAGCTGAGCTGGACGGCTAACTTAGAGAGCAGAGCTAAGAAAGCGTGGGTATCATTATCATCATCATATTTGCATCTACAACCGGGATCCGGTCCTGGCCTCCCGCAAAAAGTCTCTCCACCGTTCCCGATTTCGAGCCGATGTCATCCACTTTGGTTTGGGTATCATTATGCCAGCAGCAAAACCAACGGTAGGAAATATGGCTCTCTAGCTGTATACACCTGTTGTATGGCCAATTCTTACCTATGAATCATTGGTCTGGTTGCCAGCGATGAAAAAGAAGTATAACGCCATCAAACTCAGCAGATAACAGCAATTACTAGCAGTAAGCATCACAGGAGCTCTCCGGTCTTGTCCGACCGATGCCCTTAACACCATCCTGCACCAATTACTTGGTTGGGTGCTGCCGTTAACCTGTACAATGAAATGAATTAAAGGGGAATTTTTAATTTTTTTTACAATAAAATTAAGGAAAACCAAATTTTAATAAATTTGTACAGTAGCCCGTTGGTCCAGAAACAGTCGAAAGCTTTTTCTGTGTCGAGTAAACAACCTTCTATACTTCTTAGGTACTTCTAAGTGTTAATATAAATTTGAAGCGGACATGAACACCATAGGCCTTTTATTATACTAGATTTATTTCTTTCTTAAGCAATTTTATCGAACTTAATGTGTAATAATGTTTGACAACCGCCCAGTACTCGTACCCGGAAGTCTCAGTAAGAATTGTGAGCATCTAACTCTTTTTCAAAGCTATTTTAATGTGTGTCTCTGTCTCTCTTTCTCTCTTAACGAAACCTAAATAGGTATAGGTATAGGTTCCCCATCCAACGTGAGAGTCTTAACATTCTTTCTTTTACTTTATACAAAAATGTACCAATTGTAGCCGGTCATATCTAAAATCGTTGTCGATTTTTGAGACTCTGCATTCGGTAAAACGCATCTCAAAGTCGAATAACATTATTTCACGCACCTAGAGGTACAACCACAACAATCCCCGATGTGCTTTGGTGGAAAGACGGACAGGGAATAGCACTTTCTTGTTACTTACTTAAATTATGGGTCCCATTATGGCATCAACTACATCTAAGCGTCATTGAGTAAGATTTTACGCAGTATGATGATGAACTCCTTCGTTGTTTCCAAAATTATAGAACACTTCGTACGACTACCTTTCTGCATTCGCCATTCCCGCAGGCCGCTGGGAAAACTTGCAACATCAGGCTGCTAGAACTTATAAATGCCAGCCTTCATATTCAGTAGTATGGTCAAACAAAAACAAATCGAAAGCAAGATAAGCATAGGGTAGCAACAAAGCTATTCTATTTGATTCATTATGTGGACAGAAGTTTCCGGTTGGAAGAACTCCCAGGTTTAGTTGCACCCAGGCACTCATACCGAATGAACCCAGGTCACTGACAATAGCCTTACCAAGCGCGCATTGGTACTATAGTAGTGCTGGTTTGGTTCGTATAGAGTGCAACTTTGGAAAGAAGGTTGGTTTTTCTATGCCAACTATAGTGCGACTTCATTTTATTTGGGGATATTTCTTCGAGCTGTGGTTACTCGTAGTAAACCGTGATCTAAAGAACGGTAGAGATTTTGGTAGGTCGCACTTCCATCAATTGGAACTTCTGGTACATCTGCAATAGCAATGTTATGAATGGGCGTCGATTGGCGTTGCAGAACGAATCCTTGCTGAAGGGATCCGTGGGGTAGAACCTTCCATGCAGGTACCCACGTTAATTCAAAAACAGATTTTGAATTAACCCTTGAAGATTTCATAGCATGGACTGTCTTTTCTGTCTTTACTTTACAAAGACACTTAGGCAAAGGCGGAAATTCAATTGATAGGCAGTGCCTCTTTACTGACCCGGACCCGGACCCGGACCCGTTAATATCATAAAACTTTTCATTTGGGATACAATCAGCCGATCCGCTTGCCGCTTGATCCTGATTCAATATCCTATTCGTAAGAAGTCTAAATTCTGTGATTCTTCGATCTGAGTGTCTGTATGTCTGTATGTTTGTAGATCTGTATGTCTGTATATCTGTATGTCTGTATGTATGTATGTCTGTATGTCTGTATGGTTGTATGTCTGTATGTCGGTATGTCTGTATATCTGTATGGTTGTATGTCTGTATGTCGGTATGTCGGTATGTCTATATGTCTGTATGTTTGTATGTCTGTATATCTGTATGTCTGCATATCTGTATGGTTGTATGTCTATATGTCTGTATGTCTATATGTCTGTATGTCTGTATGTCTGTAGATCTGTATGTCTGTATATATGTATGTCTGTATGTCTGTATGTCTGTGCTGGCTTTACTCAAACCCCATTCATCCGATATTGCTGAAATTTTGGGATTTGGTGAGGACGGTTTGGGTGGATGTTTGTAGAGGGTTAGTATGGTAATGATGGTGAGGGGGTTGACGTGGTGGCTGGCTAGGTGGTGTTTGTATGAGATTGACTCAAAGACCGTGCATTTGATTAATAGTGCTGATATAGGTTGGTGGGAAGGGAACGGGGTTGAGGCAGCCAAGTGACGCTGGGTATTTCAGCTAGTATAATATAATGTACACATATGACCTATATTATATAATACATATATACTTTCATTCTTTAAGTTAAGTAAAAAAATAACATTACCACACCCAGCATGATACATGATAAAAAATCGATGCATCGATTCAACGGAAGACGGTTAACTTATCATATAAGTTGTATTTTTTTTTGTACTTTTGGCTTAAACCTCAATCAAAACTTATATTAATAGACTTTTTTTTAAATTTTGTTAAACCAACTGCCTTTTTGTACGCCGTCATACCCGCTTGTGATTGTGAAAATGCGGGTCTGTTTCCCTAACGCTTTAGTTAACAGCCAGACACTAAAATCGTATTGTACTACGTGCACATCTACATCAAAAATAAACAACAACAAAACTTCGCTTACGAGTACGTTTTGTAGAATTGGTTAGGAAAATTTCTGAGGCACAATGAGAAAGTTAGTGTGGCGAAAAACCACTACAGCACATCCCATTGTTTGCTTTTACGTCATGACACGACCGCTCGGTCATGTACGAAAGTTGGGTGCTGGTGGGTTGACCTCCTCGACTGATAAGGAATAACTTTAGCAACTTCAGCAGTATATATATAAATAAAACGAAAGCGAACGAATGAAAACAAACACCCTGTTGAATGTACGAGAGTATTGTGTGCCACTTTAGCAGATACGATAATACAAGAAACAATCGGTGCCGACCGACGAACGGGCTACTCCTGTTGCTCGCGTTTCGTGTATTGTCGCAGAGTGGATCACCACCCAATCTCCTCTACACACTGAAGTGGTAAAGGAACATCCTTCACTGCCTCTATCTCACTGGTACTTCCCCTTCCAACCAACTGACACCAATGCAATTGAATTGAACTGAATTCTCGCTCCCCACAGATAGAAAGCAACAAGCTGAAGGATGCCTTTTCCTAGGATTTTTATTTATTTTTTCGCTTCACTTTCTTCCCGTTTGATTTTGTTTTTGTATGTGTTGATGTGTGTCTTTGTGTGTGTTAGTTGGCTCCACTTTTGGAAGCGAGAATTCGCTTCTGAGTGTGCAGGAGAATGCATTTTGCGTAATTGTAAGTTGAAGAGCAGAAAATAGGAGAGTCAAGCAGGATGCAGGATGAGTATGACAAAATGCAGATTCTGAGTAGAATACACAGAAATGCAGTTATCGAATTTTCCCTTGAAATTGGATAGCCGGACGTACGTCTCATCATGGGTGGCCGAACCGTATATAAGGACGATGCCGTGTAACACTTTAAGGATGACGTGGAATTTTGTTTGTTCTCTTGTGGTAAAGGAAAGAAATGTCGTTGATGTATTGGTTATTTGTCAATGTGTGTCACCGCACTGTGCATGTAGCCAGAAGTCGAAAAAATTGTATTGTTATTGAATGTGAGACATATTTGGCATTTCTCCTAAATTCTCTGGCTGAACCTGGCTAACATTATGCTGCATAGACGAAGGATTGATATGAAAAACTAAATTGAATATTTAAGAAAGCCTCTACATTTGGTGTTATCTGGTCAGGAGTTCTAGTTTCACAAACTTTTTTCTGTGAAAGAGGCTTTTAAAAATGCAGGTTTTTTACTGCGGCATTTATCATTCCGGGAGTAACAGCCAGTAAAGGTCAAATATAGCAAATCGCTAATTCGGACTCCGAATACCTGGTTACCTGCGGTTTTAATTAGCACTCCCGTACAAGGGTGACCTCTTTTCCCGGTTTATCGTGATTTAAAATAGGGAATATAATTAAAATTTATGAGATCGATGCATCTTAAAACGCATCAATCTCAAGTCCTGCTGATGAGCAAACCGTTGTGTCCCGAGAAACTGGTGAGCTCTCGATGGCCAACCTCAGTCTGGCCTCAACTTAATGGTCTGCTGTTGAGCAGCCGGATCTTTCTGATATTTCGGAAGGTCCTTATCCCTTCTGAATCTCGCGAGGGTGTTGGTATCAAAAACGTGGAGCAATCCACTTTTGATTCTCACGCATCCACAGTTGTTGATGCATGAAGTGTCATCTCGGAGAAATCCGGATCACCTTCCATTGGGAAGGCATTAAATGGACTACAGATCCATCAACACCAGGCTGGATGCATTAAGTTGAATTCGCAGGAAAGAAGGCATCTTAAACGTGCTTTATGTATGAGTAAAGACAGACATAATGCTCTTGCTTTTGTCAGAGCTGCCCCTTCAATTCAGCGCGAAGCCAAGCGCATCAGGTCAAAGGACCAAACGCCTCCGGCGGCTGTCAAGAAGAAGAAGAAGAAGAAGGTCTGGATAGGACATTTACCTGATGTTCCCACTTTTAGCCAAGTGGCCAGTACTGTCAGGTTGGGTGTTATCGCGATTGAATTGACAATAAGTCCCCTCACTTCCAAGAGGCGGTTGTATCAATTGATCTCAATCTCAATTGAACTGGGAGACATTTTTCCGGCTGGCATCTCAATTGCTAGTCTTCATCTGCTCAGACAGTTCTACTGCTGGGTTGAAGCGCTGGAATTTTGAGAGGATCAGAACCAAAAGTGGATTGAGCGTGATGCTGGTGGAGGAGGGATCCTTTCCTAAACCATACATCGTCCGCGGTTTCATTCCACAGAGTCTAAAGCTCTCCTAAGAAAAGATTCTGGCTACCATATATGCGCAAAACGCCAATTTGAAAGGAAGATAGTACAGAGGAAGAAGGAAGGTGCGCTCCTTCAACTCGTACTGGCGATAGATGATCCCTCCAGGATAAGGCTCAACACCTGCAAAGGTATTGTAAGCTGCCGTTTTGGCCAGGTTAAGGTGAACTTTAAGAGCACCAATAAGGTTTTAACGTCTTGCCTTAGTAACTCTGACAAACAGAAAGTTGATAACTCGACTAGCAGTGCAACTGGGCATGCCAGTCCTAGCGATTCCGGTAAAACCATCGCTAAACGGGTTTTAAAAACAGCCTCTTCAATCACCAGAGTTGATCACTGCGGGTCCGGAATCAAGTCAGGGAAAAAGGTCCTACGACCAGTTTCTTTAGCAGTTCCGGCACAAGAACTGCAGCAGCTAGAGCTGCTGTCTCCCATCCGACAAGCGGCGCTACTGGGCACGAAAGAAGGGAGGATGAGTCGGGTATGGTTAGATCACTGGGTCAACGTAACCTAACTGCTTGCCGTAGGGGAAAGCGCCCTAAAAAAGCTCACTCCGCAAGCTTAAGCATCCAGGAATGCAAATTCGCCTGTAGCACCATTATAGTGCTCATAAGTCGAATTTGCTACCCTTAGTAGGGTAAAACTGGTTCGCCGATGATAATGTAATCCTTAGTCTCATCCAAGAGCCTTGGATTATAAGCGGACTTATTAGAGGTCAACGGAATCAGGCAAGTAAGTTGATTTTAAAAGCGAGGAGTAAGTGCAAAGGGCGGCCTGCTTGATTAGCACGAGAATTAACTATTGTCAATTCCAGAATTCATAACAATGGACCTGGTGGCCCTGCAAGTGGAAGTTCTGACCGAGAGGGGAACACGTAATATCGTTTTGCTTCGGCATACTTTCCCAGCAACGAAGACAACATTCCACCAACTAAGGTTTAGGAGCCAATAGAGCGCTGTCAGAGCAGAAACCTCATAGGTGGCTATGCCAATACACATTATGAGGTCTTTGGCAGAAGAAGCATCAATAAAAGGGGTGAATGCCTTTTAGAATGTCTTATTAGTAATGATGTAGAAATCCTAAATAAGGTCTCTAAACCTACCTTTATAAATCCGATACGCGAAGAGCCACTCGACCTCACACGCGCCAGTCCATTTATCTCCAACAAAGTTGAAAACTGACATGTGTCTGACTAAGCCTCGATGTCATACCATCAGCAAATCAGGTTTGACATTCCCGACAAACTGACACTTGCTTCATCTAGATACGGTCCTAAGTCTACGGACTGGATTATATATCGGGGACTTGTCCTCTCTAAATTGGATATGGTTGTCACACATATAGAGTTCACAGGGGATCTAAAGAGGCAGTGAACCAATTAAATTATCTGTTACTTACTTCCTATCATGACAGTTGTGTCCTTAAAAGCAGTTTGTGTTATGTAAGGTTCCCTGGTGGAACGACCATCTGGCTAAGCTTAGGAAGAAAGTTAGAAAACTCTTCAACGCTGATAAGCGCACAAAGAGTTGGGAGGAATATAGGTTCCCCTGTACAGACCACAACTCTAAATTAAGACGATCCAAACGTGTCACATGGAGGATATGCTGCGAAAACATTGTCAGTATGCCATTAGCTGCACAAATCCATAAAACATCAGACATCAAACTGTGTAGGTTTATTAAAAAAGGCCGATGTTACCTTCACGTCGGACCGTGAGGATACAATCCGAACCCTACTCCAGGTTCATCTACTCATGCACCTTACACGTACCCGAACGCATCTGACCAAAGGGTAAATAGTTTATCCGGTAAAATCATCAGTCCGGATAAGATTAAATGGGCAGTAGGATCTTATAAACCTTTCAGAGCTTCCGGCGGTGTTTGGATCTTTCCAGCACTTCTACAAAAGGCAATTGATCTCATCCTACCGGGTATGATTACTTTATTTAGAGCCAGCTACAACTTGGGGGACATATATACTATCTGGAGGCAGGTAAATGTGATATTTATCCCCAAACCAGGCAATAGGCCTAGTGAGCTGCCTAAATCATTCAGACCTATATGTCTAACACAAAAACCATGCAAAGACTTATTGATATTCATATTAGAGGCCGGTTAGAATTGTCTACCCCGCTGTACTCAAGTCGTTTTGCGTACAGCAAAGTCATAAGCATAGAAGGTGCCCTTCAGTAACTTGTGAATAAGATAGAAGGAACTTTTTGTTCCAAGGAAGTAGCCCTATGTGCCTTCCTCGACATTGAGGGCGCTTTCGATAACACTGGCTACGACTATATTGCAAGGGCAATCAGTAGCAGAGGTATTAAAGACTCGCGAAATCATTAGATAAGGGCCATGCTTGAAAGTCGAGATATTATTTCCTCCTCGAGAGAAGTGTCTGCAGTTGTTCCCAACAAGGAGTGCTTTCTCCCCTTCTATGGTCACTAGTCATTGAAATAATATCTATCAGAAAGAACATCCGTTCGAAATAATATGTGTCTGGAATAGCATCTGTCAGAAATAATATCTGTCGGAAAAAATATCTGTCAGATATAACATATATCCGAAATAAAGTCTTTCAGAAATAACATCTGTCAGAAATAATATCTGTCTGGAATAACATCTGTCAGAAATAACTTCTATAAGAAATAACATCTGTCAAGAATAATATCTGTCTGGAATAACATCTGTCAGAAAAAACATCAACCAGAATAAACATCTTTCAAGAATAATATCTGTCTGTAATAACATCTGTTAGAAATAACATCTGTCAGAAATAACATCTGTCAGAAATAACTTCTGTCAGAAATAACATCTGTCAGAAATAACATCTATCAGAAATAACGTCTTTCAGAAATAACATCTGTCAGAAATAATATCTGTCTGGAATAACATCTGTCAGAAATAACTTCTATAAGAAATAACATCTGTCAAGAATAATATCTGTCTGGAATAACATCTGTCAGAAATAACATCAACCAGAATGAACATCTTTCAAGAATAATATCTGTCTGTAATAATATCTGTTAGAAATAAAATCTGTCAGAAATAACTTCTGTCAGAAAAAACATTTGTCAGAAATAACTTCTGTCAGAAATAACATCTGTCAAGAATAACACCTAGTAATCAAACTTGCTAATTTTAAGGTTCGCTTTTAGGAATTAGCATCACTTTTTTCTAACTTCTTTTATCAATTTTCAATAGCTTTAGCATTGTACTAAAGTTCCTTTCAGTTTTTCTGCTTTGGCTCGTGCACAACACATCTCGAATCTCTTGGGTGTACGGCAACGCATGAAAATCATAAGGGCCGCTATTAAATGTTTTAAAATGTTCCGGCTTTTATTCCGGCGCAATTCCCAGCCGTTATCTTTTGTTTTTGTTATTTAGTCTGTTATTCTGTTGTTTGTTGTTGTTATTTTTTTATATTATTTTTATCGCCGTTTTGTGTTCGCTCACTAGACCACCACGGAGTGCAATTCAGTTCTCTTGAAATCTTCCAAATCACCCAAACCGAGCACATTCGATGGCAGCCAGCCAAATCTCTACGTAGAGTAACTGCTGGTCGCATTATATCTATTGGGCGGTGCGGACGTACGGAAGGACGGACTAGCCTGGTGAGCATATACCGCGCGTTACACACATCAAAGTCCTTTCGGCATTTTTGTTTGAGTAATACAGTGATTCTCAGCTAGGATATTAAAGTAATGTGCCATATATGGAACAAAATTAGTGATAAATATTTTGTGTACAAATACTGCTTGATCAGATTATTTGTATTTAATAGATCTAAAAGATAGCCTAATGTATTAAAGTGTCTATGTATGTCTATGTTCCAAATAGATCACATTTTGTCTTTTGAAAGATTCAGCGATTTATTTCATAAATTAAGAGTTATCATTGTCCAAAATGCAGGATGTGCAGGACGTTTTTAAAACAGAGGTGAGAACAGATTCGTAATAGAACAAAATTCTATCCGAATGAGCTCAATGAATCATAAAGTGCAGCACAATATACTCCCGATTTTGTTTTGCATGCTTTACGGTATCGTCGAGCCTTCCCCCGCATATGCCCTGCAGGTCTAATATCTAGCAGTAACTTCTTGTGGAGCGTGATTAGAAAAGTTTCTAGCAAGAAGAAAATGCTTCTGTCATAATGAACTCTCAGTTTCTGATTACCTACAGGAGAATTAAAACAGAACCAAGAAAACTGGAAGGGACGCAACAACATAGGAGCATTTTGATAGATTGGATGAAGTATATGGAAGCAAGCGTTCCAAACAATTTTATACGCATGTGCATAAACATCTCATTTTCGCCTCTCCTTAATTTCCTAACGTCCACGCTGTGCATAGCTTTATAGAGCTTTAAATCCCATGAGCGTGTGTATATAACCAAAAAAAAACAACAGTACAGTATATTCTAAGACATGCTACATTTTGAATTGAGATTTGTCAAATATATACCTTAAAAATGTGTCTCGAAAAAACATTGGTACCATTATGGTACCCTGTGGTAGTCCAAACACATAGTATATTTCAATATAAATTGCATTTAAATGTTCATTTGGCATTTAGCTGCGCCCCATTGTACAAAAATAATTTCACTGAATTTTTTCAATTCGGTTCAGTTTCTTTCTGTTTTATTGGGTCAGAAGTATTTATATTTTAATAATCATTCATTCATTCATCATAAGGCATATGATATGTATTCCGTAGCACAGTCACCCAAACTCGTATACAGTGGATGCGAAAGTTCCACTACCACAACGCACCAAAAAAGCACACAAAGAATCATCTGAAAAGGACGATAAAAATACTCGTCTATATATCGGTGTGTGGGGGGGTGTGCATGTATAACGTATAATTTTAATTATTGTTTTTTTAAATATTTGTTTGGTCCTCCTCGATTACAAAAACTTACATCAGTTTATTTCCATCTTTTGCAGGATAATCTGGTGGGTGCTCTGCTGCATCGCTGTCATTATTGTCATCAATATCGACTTGGTCGATTGGGGTCATTGAGTAAAAAGGTTTCTTGTTAAGAAGAAGGCTCCCAAAGGTTTCGAGTATTTTACCAAAACAACAAAAACAAATCAAATCGCCTGACGCAAGTGTGTTGTGTTTACGAGTACCTATATACACCTCCATATATACATAATATACTATATATATATATAATATCTACCTATAAAGCTCCGCTCTATGCAGTGAGAAATTAGCACAATCCTACTTGTTGTTTCTAAGTGTCGTTGTGTTATTTTGCGTTAAATCGCAGTTAGATACAACATAAAAAAAATATAAAACAACAAACACGAGCTCATTACATTACTTATCCTCAGAACAAAGTTTAGTTGGCCAGGAGGAGTGCATTGAACAAATCCGTGTGGTGTGTGCGGCAAGAAACTAATTTCTTTCGCAAATACAAACTGGGAGATAAGCAAGGAGACAACCGCTAGAATACCCGCCAGCACACTAACCTTTGCCATAGGATAACAAAATTTCACAACCGTTGGCGCGTTTCTGTTCGGATATACAGTGTGCGTGTACGTGTTCGCCACGTGTCGTTTTATAAATTTTCCTCTTTGTCTTCTAGCAAATCGTGCCAAACGCTCAACAAAAGTCACAGTAGTTGACGGCTATTGATTTTCGTGGATAAACGCAATTTTGTTACAACGCGAACTTTGTGACGACGAATAGTGATAGTGACTAAGTGACCAATATTGTGATAGTTCGTTGGATCTCGACCTCGACAAGAGACGTATCAAGGACACGCAACGTATTCATCAAACGAATTCGAGTGATTTCTGGTGCCTGTTATGATAGCGTGAGTAATCTTTTTTTTATTATACTCCAACATTGTATTCTTTTTTATATGAATCCTTGGATTGTGTTTGCCGAACACAAACCAAGCAATTCTCTGAATTATTAATTTGTACTACGACCAATGATCCGGCTGACGATTCGTGACCTAGCAAAGATGGAGTTGGCGACCACTTCCAGATCTGAATTTTGTAGGAGATGGAGGATAGTCAGCAAAAGATGAAAGGTTAACTTCCAGTTGACTAATTCCAGTTCGTTTTTGGAATCATCTTTGGTTCATCTATCAATGTGATGTATCAATGTGATGTAATGCTGCAAGTTTATTTGACGAAAACATTTTGAGACGGCGCGGTGTTGAGAAGCTCTCAGGGTTTTAGGAAGTGTGTTAAAAATTGATCACAAGATTCTGCCCACCAGCCAGCCAGCCAGCCACGGGCACGCGAAGTTAATATAGAGAAATTAAAAAGGGAAGATCCTTCTGATCAGATTTTATTATTAGTCTCATGTCTAACATAGCTAACATTGGGAAAGTACATGAAGTGGTTATTACTAAGTCAGTTTTAACCGCGTGAGGATAAGAGGAATACGGCCGCCTGTCTAGTGAATATCGAAAAAGCCTTCGACCCGGTTTGTACCGATGTGCTGGTTTATAAATTATATGATATGGGTTCCTAAATCAATCCAAATTATTATATCAATGATATATGTATGAAAGGAAATTTGTCGTAACGGATATAGCGCGGTTATAACAATATAGCTAATGGTCTGCCACAAGGTACAGTAACGGCGCCAATCTTGTTCAGTATATATATTTCTTAAGTACTTAGTGTTACGGATGCATCCCTTTTTTATGCTGACAATATTGTACTATATATACACGTCTCTAAGATGTAAGATATTTTAAGAAAGCTGAAAAGAAAATTCGACGAATTTTTGACATACTGCGAAACATGGAAACTTAAAATAAGCCCTTAAAAATGCGAATTTATACTGTTTCGCCCTTCTCTTAGGCGAGGAAATCAAGTTCTACGATTATATTAGAAGAATCCGTGTGCAAATTGTGTTCAGGTCCCACCGAGAATGTTGTGCGCTGTTTGCGTCTTCATTTTGATAAATTTATTTATTCCAATGAACATGTTAATATCGCTTTGGAAAAAGCAAAGAACGACATTTATGTCAATCAGTCACAAAGCTTCTCAGTGAGCGTGTAACAATAGCTAAGATTGTCTGAACTTAACTATTAGCCGCGTTCGAAGAGAAAGTCTTGTGAAATATTATTAGCTCTGTTAATAAGGAAGGACTTTAGAGTTTTCATAACAAAGAGTGCTACTGCAATGTTGATTTTGGACAAACGATCAAGTTCTGAGAGAAATTAGAAAATATGATTTTTTAAGTCGATGTACCTGCCAGTATTACTGCATGGAGAAGAAAATTTGGCACAATCAGAAAGGCAAGAAATTAAGTATCTGAGATATGTGCTAGAAATAACACGAGTTTAGAGGAAAAGAAACCAAGATATAAGGTTTAAGCTGATACGTAGAATCCGCTGAAAAGACTCTGGAATATAAAAAAAATTAAAAACCTCAAATGGTTTGGAAATATGGTGCAGATGGACGCCAAGTTAAAATAATTTGCGAAGCTAGAACCTCGACATGAAAGAAAAAAAGGATTACCCCAAACAACTTGGAACGGAGCAACTAAACCAATTACAAAAGAAGCAAAAAGAAACTGCAATAAGAGACACGATGTTCAACTTTCTTCTCGAAGTCTGGATTTCCTGGATTTAAAGAGTCTTGATAGACTCTATGCTATGTTGTCTTTAAGGAACCGTGTGGGTATTTTTGTAGTGCCTTAATTTTCGTACCGTCCGCTCGATTTAGAATAAAGGCTTTTTGTACACCACTTGGGTGTCTACCAACCACCTTAACATCACAATTTTAATGCCTCAATTTTCGTACCATCCGCTCGTTTTGAAATAAAGGCTTCTTGTACACCACTTGGGTGTCTACCAACGATTTTAATATCGCAGGCATAGGCTAGACAGCATCTGGGTGGACTTACTCTTATTAAGGATTCTTCTATTGCCGTTGTATCAGGTTCTTCGATTAACTTTCTCCAAAGTCATGTTAAAGAACATGCAGGCTATTTCACATTTTCTTATAACATGGTCATTGTCAACCTATATAGGCGTGTCAGTTTTTTTGTATGCCTGTAAAAAGTTATAGTCTGACTATGCTATCACAGGCAGCTTTAAAATCTATTAATTGATGGTGAGTTTTGTAACTATAGAAATATTTCCATCGCATGTCTAATGGCGCCCTCTTCAAGGGATTTGCACCAATATAATGCCTAGGAACATCGTCGGCTTAGAAATATTTGGAAGAAGGGGACCACAATAATCGGATTTATTCTATCTTGGCGATACACTCGTTGCATGGAGCATTATAGCAACAAGATAGTTTTTTCTGTCGATGTTGACATCTCGGTACGTTCATCAGGTTCAGTTTATGGCGGTACGTGGCTCCATCTGAAGATTCCCAGGTGTTTTAAGGATATTTCTACTCGCGAAACTTGTACTTCTTCTTGCTGACATCTCCATGACTCGTTTTCCATTGTGATTAATGTTTGTGGTAAACTATAGATGTCAATGTTCTCTTGAGTACTGGCTGCCGATCTATTTTTGTGTTTAGATCGACCCAAATGGTTTTTACATCTTATTGGGTGGGCTTAAAGTTTTCGTTGGACTGATTCAAAGAATTCTGTTTTATTGTCCGAAGTTGCGTGAACGGTTATGGGGGTTATGTTGTTTATCCTTATCCTGCACGCGAAGGATGCATAGCTGTTCATTTATTGTTTTATTGGTGAAAACGGCGGCTTTTATTTTTTTGCTGACTAGAAAGTCCACCCTCCGAACATAGAAGCATAACAACTTGAGTTTTTGTCAAATTCTGATTCCATTCTCCTTCTAACGTATATATGTATTTGATTGCTGCCAGCTGTTGTACAGCTAGAGCTCTAAACAGTGAACGTACATTCCATGGGTAAATTCTTAAATCGTTCAGTCGTTATTTGCCGTGGTTATAGTTACGATGCTATTTGCTGTGTGTATAACTATATTTGCTACGGGCGAGCTTATTAGCCTTTCGCCAACCTTTCTTAAAAATGACTAGCGCTTACACACTTCCCAATGATAAAAAAGTAGTTGGTATACAGTACATCAGCAACAATTAATTATCTAAACAAATAATAAATTAATTGGGAACACCTCATGCTGATTCCCACTGTACATTCGCTCTATTGCTCCATACATTTTTAATGAAACACACCATCAATTTACCGAGCATTAGACGCTAGCACAGAGTGTACAGTACGTGCAGAACGCATGAATAATTAACCAAAGGACAGAGACACCATCACCTTCCCTTCATTTTATAAATAAATGTCCTGCAACTAACATCAGCTCAAAGAGGAAGCACAACAAGCATTTTGCAGTGCGGTTCAGTTGCAATTCCATTAACACCAGCGGTGACTTTGATTTGCCAAGCGCTATGGTTGCAGGTAGGGAAAGAGAGCGATGTACACTTACACAAGGTTGGAAAGTTTTTAATTAGAATATTAATTTTTAAAGGAAAATTTTAAAGTTAAATTAGAATCAACTGGATGTTATATAAGAGTAGCATGAGAAGTTAGTGCGAATAATAATTATTGCTGATGAACGTAATGAGTAGAGGTGCAGAGGAAGTGATGATTGGTGTGGAGTGGACTAAAGAAAATAATGAACCCTGCATTGGACGTTTGATTACCAGATCAACCAGGTTATTTAAAATTCCTTTTTTGTGGTGTTTGGCACTATGATGCGAAGTTTTAAGTAAACCTAATATTGTTTAATGCTGATAATGGAAAGGAAAGTCTTTTGATAAGAAATCTCTGTCTTGAGATCTTAAGTGACAATTATGGTGTCCTTTCACCATTTAAGTATAAAACATTCGTTTATAAAAGTTCTTTTGCGAACCTAAATCGAATCTAATCGAAAGTTATGAAAAGATGTACATTTATTTTGTTTTTAATACTCATTGAACAATAGTTACTTTTTTGTGGAAAGAATACAACATACAACAAACAGCAGGATCAAATATTTCTCCTTATTTTTTAAGTACATACCTCAGAACCTCTTAATTAAAAGGAATTGACAAAAAAATTGTTTCACAAATCTCACTGAGACTGTACGTTTGACGAAACGGAAATAAAATCTAAGCTGAATCTTTAAGGTGCTAAAATAACATCGCGTTTCCATTAAATTTACATATATATATCTTTGTGTATTGTATGTATAATTCTCAATATGACACCGGCAAATTGTTGATTTGTTGATGTTGAAAGTCGAGCAAACAAGCTTATTAATCATATAAAGTCGGTATGAAGTTTTGATTTGAATTTGAACAAAAAATCTGACATAATAAGGTGCGAGGATTAGTAATACAATTTTCAGGTGACACGTTTTCATAATAAATCCGAAACAAATCAATTTATTGTATTGAAAAGCCTAATAAGCACGCACTCCGGTCTACACCGAAAAAAATTGTCGGCGGCTGGGTGTTTCTCTTTAGTGAAAAAATATGTAGGGGAATTATTCAAAATAAGCAGTTTAAGGAACTTTAATAAACTGCTCAGCAGCTTGAACTGTGTCACTCTATTTATGCTTAGGTTAGGTTAATATATGGCTGTCAGTGAAACCGACACATTTAAACCAGTAATGGTCCATTGTGATACCACACGGATCAGGAAAAAATCCTTCCACCTACTCGATGAACCAATTAGAGCTTCGTATGAAGCGTAGGAGACTACTAATGTCAATGTTGATGAGATCATTAGTTGTATAAGAATGCTCCCATATGGAGTATACGCTTTTGGGAGAGGGCTGGACAAGTACAGAGAAGATGGACGATGGTCTCCTCCTCCTCCTCCTCATCCATGCAGCTTCAGCAGAAGTCTTGCTGCATGCCTACGAGATAGTGTGCAGTGATGACATCTACAATAGCACCGGTGTGCGAACTTTTTAGAGAGATCAAACACTTGGAGGGGTTCGGATCCAGCTTGGGCCAGATTAGCTTTGTCGCTATGCAAGTTGTACCGTTTGACCACCTACAGTTAGTTTTCACATTAGCATCCCGCTTTAACAAGAATTTGCATGTGGCGATTGGTATGCCTATGGAATCATTTCAGGTAAAATGGGTAGTGTAGTTCCTTGCTTGGCGAATTCGTCAGCCATACAGTTACCCAGAATCTCTCTGTGCCCCGGCACCCAACACAGGTGGAAATTGAATTGCTCCGCCATCTCCACGAGAGATGATCGGCAGTTAAGGGCTAGAATTTAATTAGTGGAGACTGATTCCAGGGATTTCAGTGAAGCTTGGTTATCCGGGAATATACGGATATCCTTAGCGGATATGACGTTTCTCTTCGCCCAAGACAGGGCTTCACTGATCGCCATAATTTCAGCCTGGAGAACACCACAGTGATTTGGAAGACGGAGAGAGAGAGGCTAAGAATAACTGGCAGCTACTTGCCTGCTGTAAATGTCGAGTGGTGTAACGTCGAACAGAATGTCCAATGCGGCGTAGGGGGTTGTATCTCGCCTGTTCCAGTGTCGTAAAACCATAAGCTTTGTTTTTTACGCGCCAGACACCAAAAGAATTAAAAAAACAGAGCGCGTACCTTTTACGCGCAGTTGAACTGAAACCTTTGTTGATGTTGTGGGTAAAAATACCTCCGAAAGACCCTTAAACGACCCCAAAAGACCATCAAAGATCCCCAAAACCATTAAAAGAACCATTAAAATACCTCCGAAAGACCCTCAAAAGAATCACAAAAGACCCCCAAAAAGACCCTCAAAAGATCCTCAAAAGAACCCCATAAGACCCCCAGAAGACCCCAAAAGACCCCTAGAAGGACACCAAAAGAATCATAAAAGACCCCCACAAAACCCAAGACCCTTAAAGGTAACACAAGGACCCTCAAAAGACTCCAAAAAAGACCCTCAAAAAACCCTCAAAAGACCCACAAAAGACCACCCAAAGACCCTCAAAGGACTCCAAAAACCTTCTCCTCTAAAGACATCCCAAATGATCCACAAAAGACGCTTAAAAACTGTAAAAAACCTCAAAAGACTCCAAAAAACCCCCAAAGGACCCTCAAAAGACCCCCAGAGGACCCTGAAAAGACCATACCGAAGTTCATACAAATCGGTTGAGAATTGACTTAGTTCTCAAAATTTAAAAATGTAACACAATAATGTGACTCAAAATAACAACATAAAATTTTTTTTGATAGCGTACTAAATTTTCTCCACACCGCGCCGATAAAGTAGTTTCACTCACAAAAATGTCGTGTATCAAAGTAAGTAGAAAGTAATAAACTACTATTACTCATCACATTATTAATCGACATCGGTCGGTATTTATACCAGGTCCGATATTCAAAACAACAAAAGAAAACACAAATGTCTATGTCCATGATCTAACATTCTATTACATTTTATGAAAATATGATTACACTACAGAATCTTGAAACCTTGGCTAGCGAAAATTGAAATGACTACCGCATTCATCATCACGATCACAACATAGTAAGAATAAAGTAATTGTATTAGTAACACACATTTTAAATAGCATCATCATAAAAATGTATTGATAACTATTCTATGCTTCTGTGAACATGATGAGTTGATAAAATGTCAATGTCAAACAATTTTGTAACATGTATACTAAAATGTATACGGAAACAATGAATATCGTGCTGTGTTCGGTTTCCAATAGGAGGACAGTGAAATATATAGATGTTACTGAAACATACCCATCAATCTTATTCGCAATCTAAATCAATAACATAAAATATTAATATTCCAACTGTTTCATTAAGTATTATTATTTTATTAAATATTTGTCAAACAATAATTTCAAAGTTGGGACGAGAGAATTGATTGCTTTAATAAAAATCATTGTCTAGTCAGTGGTTGATTTATAATAATTTGCACGCTTATTATTAACTTGCAATGCTTCTAATTTCGGGTAGAACAGTTATTTATTACAATTATTCAATGCAATGAATATACACGTCAACATTCGGGAGCAAATATTCTATGCAGAATCTTTTCATCAATATCAACCATTCCGGTAATGTCCAATTTTCGGTAGATTAATATCCTACCGTTACGGTATACAAATGCAATTTTCCCTGGCTCTTCAGAACAAAATGAAAAAATGAAACAAATCCGCAAACGTTTTCACTTCGTTTTCTTGTGTTATTTTATTTATTTCGCACACACAGAAAATACTTTGTTTGTTTTCCTTAAGATTTTCTTTTTCCGATGACACCTTGCTTGCCACTTGGCTATGGACGAGGAGATATTGAAAGGCAACAAAGGAAACACTTTTAAGCTCACAAGGAAACATAATTACCCAAACGAACAACTACTACAGCGAAGCGAGGATATTCAATCACTGAGTTTCAGACAGTTTTGGCCACATATTTGATATTTCGTGAAAGTGGTTATTTAGTTTCCATTTCCTACTTTAACAATAGATGTATTTTTTGTTATAAGAACCTCTTAATAAATCACTAGTAGAATAGAAGAATTAACATTTTAAATGTAAGCACGTGCCGTATTTGTTCTGACTGACTGGTGGAGGTGCCATAAAACCTACTCTTGGGTGCCGCCATAAAGTGGCATACAGATGAATTAAATAAATCAGAAAGCACGTGCAGGAGTCCATGGGTCAAGAACTAAATACTCTGACAATGGGGCAGTAACCGAGCATATTCCCGGCAGAAGTACATGCCATCGAAAGATGTGCTCACTTTAATCTGGAAAGAAACTACATGAGAGAGGACATAGCCATCATGACAGAGAGCCAAGCTACGCTAAGTGGCCCTGGATGCATTCCACATCATGTCAAGACTGGTGGAAAAGTGCAGGGCGAAGCTAAACAGACTTGGCAAAGTTAACAGGGTACGTATGACACATCGTCATAAAAGGCATCAAAGCAGCGGATAGGCTCGCAAACAAAGGGGAAGAAATTCCGCTCGTAGGATCAAATCCTTTTTTCGGCGTAAAATAACGCAAAATGCTGGAAGAACTACGCAAACAGACAAGGCAGCCACTACCGTAAGATGGGAAAATCCCCCAGGACTACGGCAAGAAACGGATATGTTGGGGAACTATAACCCCATGAGTGAGACCTCTATCACTAGATAGTGGTACTAAGTAGAAGTAATGTAAGAATCATTACCGGGTTCCTAACAGGACTGAAGGGACACCTAAGGAAATTAAGACTTGAAGAGGATGGCAGCTGCATGCTTTGTGGAGAAGCGGAGGAGACGCCGTGGTACCATTCTCAACGAATGTGGAGTAACGATCCTTCAGAAAAGAGATCATATAGAAACCCACGTAATTTCGGAGTCTGTGCGACATTCATTGAACCCAATGCATATCATTCATTTACTAAGAGCCATTGGTATGGAGGGACGGGTATGCACTGTATGCACACCTATAGCGTAAGTCAAGGGTAAACACAATAGAACGCAGTGCTACTGGAATATTTCCGCTTTTCTTATCATCATCCTCACAGAGAGCGAGGGGCTGCACCAGGATCGAAAGGTATACGAAAGAGCCAAGGATGGTAATCAAGAACAAGACTAAGGGAGTTATTTGACCGCCGATATTAAAAGGTTTATTAATGGCCAGCTAATTTATAAATTGGAGGTTCTACTAATTCATGAATTAAAAGCGGAAATCTTAGAGGAAGAGGAAGAAGCGATGCCAGAAGAGAAGAGAAGAGGCATCCTGTGCCCAATTCATATTCAAGGAGATACAAGAATGTACAGCAATTTTTATAATGTTTTGTTTGTTGCTTGTACAAGATTTTCTTCTTACCTTACCAACAACTTGTAGAACAACATACGATGGTGACCTATTATTTCTTACAATTTTTAAAATGTATTTATTAGTCATGGTTTCTTCTTTTCCTTTTTTTTTATAATGAATATACCCTCAAGGACCCCTTGCATCCTTCTTAAGCTAAGCACTACGTGGGTGTTAGGAAATAAAGGAGAGGAAATTATGAGATGTGTATGCACATTCCCCTTAAAGGGAATTTGTACGATAAAAATAATGAACGACCTACTCATTGAAAAGTTTCTAGAAACTTCCAATCTTATAGTCATATCGAGAAAAGACCAGAAAATTGTAGCCTTATTCCCTTATTTACAACTAACGATACTCGAATGTATTGAGTCATCTTCTAAAAATAAACTATACATGTGCAAACATGCACTGTCACAAAAACCGGTTTAACTACATTTTTGACTAGTACATAATAGTTGTGTTCAACCACAAAAATGTCAGTGTAGAGTAGTGTAGAGCAGTGCAGGTTCATGAAAACTGTCAGAGCAAGTTCAGGCAAAAACGAGTATACGTCAGATGTTAAAAAGAAGAAAACAAATAACAAAAATTAAAACAAGTTATGGAAGGAATAATTATCCTATCATTTCTTGTTTGTTGTTTTTTTGAATTTTTATGTTAAAAGCTCTTTCAAGGCTTTTCCATTTATTTTCCACTTGACACGGTGAAAAACTTTTGCTGTGCGAATTCATTTTGTCGGTGACATACTCCCACATTTTTTTTTTGTTTTTAACAAAACATTTTTGCCTAAATCGGGGTAAGCTTCCTTGAATATGGAGATCAGAAGTTTTACATCGTTTTCCAGCCAAACTGCTTTTTCTAATGCCTGCGCTGAAGTCGATTGCAAAGGGACGAAATCCGTTCCCAGTGCCTGCGACGACGTTGTTGGCATGTTTAGGACAAAATCCTCTTCCTCCTCTTCATCTTTATTCATGGAACTCTAGCTCTAATCTACGCATAATTTCAAAATTTAAATCACAAATCACAAAAATATAATCGAATAACGAATCAGCTGATGATGACAGTTTTCACCTATCTGCACTAGCTCAAAAGCTAGTGCAGAATATTCAGAACTAGAGTACACTAGTTCAGCTCAATGAACGCTAATCAGTGTAAGTCAGTGCAGAAATTTTCTCAATGAACACAAAAAAGTTACACTTTTCTGCCCAGAGTAGTCCAGTGCAGCTGGTTGAACACAACTAATGATTTAAACTTACAAGCGGTTACATTTCAAATAATCTAATTAATGCTATAGCCTAAAAGTATGCCATTCAAAAGTGCTTAATTCTATTTCAGTGCCTATTTTTAGTATGCACTATGTACATTGCGGTTTATCTTAGGATTCGAATTCCTTCTGCGCTACTAACTACTTTTCGTAACAATATATTACTGGGAGTTGGAGGAAGGTTATAGGCTGTAGTACACGACCACTCTATGGTGGTATGCGGAGGTTCATCTTTACGGGTAGCAAAGCTCCCGGAATCAGCTAGAAGTCTATATTTGTTAGTTTTATAATTTGCGCACGCGTAAACGGGCTTGAACCCTTATAATACACAGCTTGGGCGTTAAGGTTTAGGAAGGAAAAAGAAGAGATGTCTGTGAGCTGTGATGTTTCTTTTTTTGATTCTCTAAAAGATCCGACAACGATTCCCATCGCTTAGTATTGTAGCACAACTAGAATCTGAAGGTTCTATTATACATATAATGTAACAAGGTTCGATGGATACAAAGAGATATTTTTTTTCACCTGAAATTGTAGCCTGTATTCTTTTTAGTTAATGTATCTTTCTTGCTTCTCATCAAAAACAGCGCTTCACTATTAAAGAAGCGCCATTGGTATATACAGAAATATTCGTATAAAATAACAACAAGCAGCTCGACTCGACTTCATTACTTAATAAAGGTTTCCTTTGCCACAATTTGCCTATTAATGGAGAAAAACTAATAAACACAGCGAAATGATACCTTTGTTGTTGCGAGCTCAGCGATTTGTTTAAATACCCTGCGTCAATTTGTCCTATAACCACCAACAATACTAACATAATACCATTTTTTTTTATAAATAGTAAAATTGTCTAGAAATCATTCAATTCTGTTCACTACATTCCACAAATCGACAAATCACAGAACTGATTCCAACCGCTCCGATTATATGGCCTATACCACAGTAGTAGAAATTCATCGCCAGGATATTCATTTTTGTAACGATGTGAACTACAAGCTTTCGTGCAATAATTCACAAGTCGACCAACAATTTTTTTTGGTTGGCTGGTTGGCAAACGGATGTAATGAAAAAGGATAACATGGCGTTAATTGGAGCATTACACAACAACTTTATAGCAATCAATTGCGGCGATCATTACGCGTATTATTGCAATCGTAAGGATCGCATTACAATTGGCAGCCAAAAATTGGCCACTTTCATTGGAAGAATTTGTTTGCCAAGTGCCTGAGGTTGCCGCGTTTTTTTTTTACACTCAGATTCTTATATGTGTTCATTGGCAATGCTTAACAAAACAATTTCGGCATTTACTTTTCTGTTTGTGCGGTTTTTACTGCTTCAGGGTGAAGCAAATGCATATTCGGTTTCGCTTTTGGCTCCAAGCTGAACTGGCACACTTCGGTAATGTGGTATTATGGAACACACACAAATCCCATTACATTGTCGCTTATGGGAATTTTGCCCTAACCACTATTTGATGTCTTTCACTAAGCTGACAAATTACATTCAACTGCTCTTATTTACCTGGATTTATATTTTCGTGAAAATCTAATTATTACGTTTTGTTTGTCTTCCGCAAACAAGTACTTAATTGTACTAAACAACGCATAACGTATAACATGAAAGTTATTTTTTTTAATTCGCGCACGCACGCACTCTTATAATGCTCGGCTATACGCTTGGCACAGCGTTGGCGTTAAGGAAAAGGAGGAGAAAAATAAGATGTCTACGAGCTTGTGTTCAAGCGAATCTATTGACTTTGCAATGTATTCTTTCTAGTAGAGGCAAAGCGGTCTGCCAATTGTACTCAAGTTTGGGTTGAATAAACGCTTTTTATATAGTTGCTAGATCAAATCGAGTGAAATATTTCGTGCATCGTGTAAGGAAACCTAAACATTTTGCAGCATTTTTGACGACGGTGAATGTGTGGTAAAGAGCTCAGAAGATATGAGAAAACAGTTCACCGGCGAAAGAAAGTATCCTGGGAGAAGAATCTCGTCCGTGAACTAGAACAGTACAGAGAGGCGCGGAAGTTCTACTAAAGAGTCCGCGGTAAGACGCAATATACACCTCGTTGCACATACTGCAAAGACAAAGAGGGTAACCTAATTACCGATCTCAATGGCATCTTACAGCAGCAGAAGAGCCCTTTCATGAGTTGCTAAATGGACAGCTAACTAAGGAATGACCAATGACCGAAGACCACACCATGCTGCCGCCACCAATCGTAGACGAAGTTAGCAGAGCGATATATCAGCTCAAAAATAATATGATCCCGGGATCAGATGGTATCCCTGTGGAGCTGATTAATACAGGAGGTCTCGCAATACACCAAGCCATTCATGAACTAATAGTGCAAGTATAACGATATCTGGAAAGGAGATATCACAACATGCAGCAATTATCGTGGTATAACGTTGTTGAGTACCGCGTATAAGATTTTCTCCTCTATTCTTCAAGACAGGATAGCCCCATACGTTAAAGTGATCATTGGTCCATACCAGTGTGGCTTTATCCCAGGCAAATCAACAACTGATGAGATTTACACCCTTAGGCAGGTGTGGGAAAAATGTTTAGAGTTTTAAAGCCGCCTATGATAGCATAGCTAGAGTAGAATTTTATAAAGCCATGAGAATTCGGCATCCAAAACAAACTGACACGACTATGTAGGTTGACCATGACCAATGTTATAAGCCAAGCAAAATTTCGGGATCACTATCAGGCCCATTCAACATTTATAACGGGCTCCGACGAGGGGATGGAGTGGCCTGCGTCCTCTTTAACCTGGCGTTGGAAAAAGTGATCCGAGACTCTGACGTAACGGCGAGAAGAACAATCCTCTATAAGTCCATTCAGATACTGGCTTACGCAGTCGATATTGACATCGTTGGTAGAAACCCAAGAGCTGTACAGGAAGCTTTCATCCAGATAGAGCAGGCGGCACGAAATCTGGGGCTGCACATAAATGGGAGCAAAACAAAGTACATGGTGGCCACGTGGAAAGACTTTTCGCAGAAGGTCTGGACCGGACTCCGGTTGTAGAGCCAAATATTACGATGAATGTGTGGTCATTCAAACGAAGCTTGTCGTTAACTCACATTCCAAGAATTGCGAGTTTCTCAGTTTCCTCGATGCAAATGCCATGCGTGGATAATAGCAATATATTTAAGATTCGCTAATACGACAGGAGCCAGCATTGGTTTTTGGAAGCGCTCGACTCGATTGATTTCTCCCCATATTATTATGCTGTGCAGTTCAGAATTTAATGTGTTTAACATACTTTGGTTTTTGAGCTCGACATACGAAGTGGAGAAGTGGACGTTCCTTAAACTTATATAAGAATATGAGAGTACTGTAATCTGCGAAAGAATGAATTGGATGAGAAGTAATGGAAAAGAGATAATTCATAAAAATGAGAAAGAGTGTCGGAGACAAAACAGAGCCCTGGGGAACGCCAGCATTTATGCCATGTATTTCTGACTTGAAACCGTCCAAGACAACTTGAATTGAGTGGCTCAAAAGATTGTTGGCGTACTGAGGGGATCTTTAGCCGGTCGATGTTATACCTAGGCATTTGGATGATATTGCGGATAGTTTGAACTGATGCAGTACGTAACTGAACAGAAGGTACTATATGGTGTGGATCCCGTACCATACCCATTCTGTTTCGGACGTCTAAAAGACACCTTCTAAAACGTCGGCTGATCGCCACATGATCGATTTCGTTGGATGATGTTTGCCTGACTTTATGGCAGGTCTTATGCTCAACATGGTGCCTCCGATGACAAGGTTGTTGGTGCTGCAGAAATTAACAAATCGTTCACCATTGTCCGAACTTTAGTTCGAAATCTGGCCGATAAGATCCTATCACCAGGTGGGTACCAGGAAATTAGGCCTCTGCGTGCTATTGACGCTAGCAGCAGACCCACTCCAGAGACTGGCGGAGGGTTTGCCGGAGTAGATTAGCACAGTGTTACACGTTAGGGATTAAACCTCCCCCACTTCGAACTATCTTACTTCACTCACTCCCAGTATGTCCAAAGCTTTTGCTTTAATACATCCTAATCAATCATACTTACTTTCCAATTAGTTTTCATTACCATAACTTTATTAGTTATTTTTTTCTTTCGACACTTCGCCATCGAATGGTTTTTAAGGAAGAAAATACTTTAACAAATGAAATATTTCCGAAACTAACGAACTACTCACGAAACTTTTTTATTGAAAACTTAATAGCAATCTTACCATTGGTTTGTTTTACTAAACATAAATTCGTTTCCCATTAGCAAGTAATCGCAGTATATGTTGAGGGATCCTTCCGAAATGGAATGGTATGCACTGAATCAACAACATCCCTACCTTAAATTGGGTGTTAATGGTTTCAATTTATACTGCAAATTCCTTGAGCTGTGTGATGGCGTACTCTGCAATGGTTTTTTCTGCTTCTGTGATTTTAACGGTGCACTTTAATAGAAGATTATAGTTGCGATGAAGGATGCGACTGATTGAACGAACGCATTCGGGTTTATTATTTGGAGCTTTGGGGGAAAAAATAGCTGACATTGTAATCGCCCTGTACTCAAAGGATGCGAAGAAAACTTAAAAGAGCATAATAATTTTTCATAACTAAAAGGACGAAATTAATATGCAACTGGTCTGATGAAATTCGCGCTGCAAAGGACGAGAACATCGTCGCCTTTCGTTCTTTGTACAAACAATTTATTTTAATATCAAAAGGAATTTTGTGTGCCTCATCCAACGAGCAACCGAAAATGAAACAAGCAACAACAACATCATCTCTGTCATTAAGGATTATCGTATAAATAATATTTTTTATAGCGAAATTGTTGTTTTTGTCAATAATGGCAAACAAAAAGGCATAGTAGTGATCATTCGGCTTTAAAAAGGGCTCTTGCGCTCAAAGAAATAATAATTAAAAACGGTGTATATTGCTGCTGCATTTTGTGATGGGGGTTGGTGTGTATTTGTAATTCACGTTTGAACGAGATCCTTGATAAGAAATGCATGCATACTGCAAAGCATAACTAAGAAATCTTGGCGAGGTTTACGAGTAAAATATAGTTAAAAATTCCAGTGGTAAAGGTGAAAGATAATGCATCTGTTTTATCGCCTGTGGTAATGCGTTGATCTATCAGACAATAGGATAATCCTATTTGAATTGGGAGAGCTT
This sequence comes from Nephrocerus scutellatus, assembly GCA_947095585.1. Classification (NCBI taxonomy): domain Eukaryota; kingdom Metazoa; phylum Arthropoda; class Insecta; order Diptera; family Pipunculidae; genus Nephrocerus; species Nephrocerus scutellatus. The sequence goes on along the minus strand of OX352761.1, from coordinate 124,776,398 downwards.
GTAGAAGAGCCTACGATTAGAAGAAATCCTAAAGGTACAAATTGGGAAGTTTTCAAAATCAATTTGAGATGCAACTTGGAAAACGATTCAGTTCAAAAATTGGCCAAAAGTCCACAGGAACTTGAAGGTGTAGTAAGTGAGATGAATAGGGCAACCTCTGACGCATATGAGTCGAGCTGCCCGGTAAGCTCTCCCAAAGTGAGCAATAACGCTACATGTTGGAGCGAAGAACTGTCAGCCCTTCGTAGACAGGTGAGGAAACTCTTTTAAACCGCCAAGAGGAGGGGCAGTTGGCAGCAATACAGAGAAGCTCTCACAGCAAGTAAAACAGAAGAGAGAAGAGCCAAACGGAAACTTCTGCGAAGGATGTAACTAATACTACAGGTTCTGCCAAACTGTATGTAGCGATGGCAAAAGATGCTAAGAGTATTAGCAAATAGCCCTCCTTCTGCTATGAACACACTTCCCAGGAAGCGCAGGCCAAGTAAGAATGACTGGAAGAAAGCCTCGGAGATCTGTACTGAACAAAGAACATTTAGGTCCCTTATGGACTCTATGTGAGTAGGTATTATATCTATATTGGTGAGGACAAAGTCCCCGATAAAGATTTCAGTCCGTAGACTTAGAATCGTATCTACAAGAAGCATGTGCCAATCTGCCTGGAAGGTCAATCCTGATGTGTTGATGGTCAGACAAAGAGGTTTCATCAGAAACGTACCAATTTTCGACGATACTGGGTATATAAATGGACTGGCAAGCGTGAGGTCAAGTACCTCTTCGCGCATCGCATTTATGAATGTCGGTTTCGAGCCTTTGCTTACAGTTTCTACATTGCTACTAATGAGGTACTTAAAAAAACACTTACCCCTTCTGATGATGTCACTACTACAACGTGATGCGCATTTGCGTCACAACCAATGATATATTGCCAGTTGTTATACTCCTTGCAGTATAGTAAGAGTTTCTGCACTTCAATAAGTGGAATGTTGTCGTCAACCCCAAGGAAGTATGCCGAAGCACACACGGTGTTTTTTCATTTCCTCTCGGTCGGAATCTCCATTAAAAGTGCAACCAGATCCTTAGTCATGAATTCTGGAATTGGAAGAATGTTAATGTTCGTGCTGATCAAACAGGCCGCCCTTGTCACTGCCTCCCCGCATTTGAAGATTAGCTTACTTGCCTTATTCCGTAGACCTTTGATTTTTCCGCTGATAACCCATGGTTCTTGAATGAGACCAACGATTATGTTGTCATCAGCGAATCTATTGCACATATTAGCGGACGCGCCCTAAGCGTGATGCTGATTCGCCTATAGCACCCTAATGGTGCTCATAAATTCTTCTTTGAGCATCTAGCTTGCCGAAGTAATTGGGCTTTTTTTGGGCCTTTTCCTTAGAGGCAAGCAGTTGGTGTTTTACAGTGTGGTCTGGTACTAGCCGACTCAACCTTCTTCGTGATTTGCGTGACCAGCGGCACCGCTTTTCGAAACGAATGAACGGGCAATGTTGCCGGTCGTACGAGATACTTTACGATAGTAGGCCAAAGGTCTGACTAAAGTTTTGCCACTTCTGTTGCCAGAAGAGCTTAGACCAGTATGCGCATTGGTCCTACTGGTCGAAGGAGTTGGTCTAATGACCTTCTTCTTGGGAGAGGTACCGGAGCCGCTTTAATCAACATGCCCAGCAGCGTTGTAGGTCGAAGTGGCCGGTTGTTATGGCTGTGTGGAGGGTGTTACTCCGGAATGTTCATTTTTAACCTGCCCAGCGGTGGTATTGGACGCTAAAACCTTGTCGGTGCTTGGATTATCTTTACATATTCAAATCGGTAGCCAATTTTATCTTGTGTTAAGCCTACTCATGGAGGCGCCGTCATTCGCCAATACGAGGTGGAGTAGTTCACCTTCCTGTTTCCTCTGTATTAAGTTTCACGGGCTAGTCAGCAGTCCCGCTTTCTGCGAAGCGATTATAGCTAGATCTTTGCCAGAAGATAGCTCCAAACTCTGTGGAAGGAACCCACAGACGATGTGTGGTTTAGGGAATTATCCAGCGTCACGTTCAATGCACTCTTGGCTCTAATCTTCTCGAAGTTGATTATTAAAATCATCTACGAAGAATCTACAAAAAACATTAGCCATTAATTTGCATTGTTAAAATCTGATTCGGAAATTCCTCCTCAAGTCCTTCAACCGCACTCGGCGGGCACTATTTAATTAACTTCAAATGAATTTCATTGAAATTTATTAATTTCACAAAATTTCCACTTATCCAAAGTGGGTAGGTAGGTAAACATATTTTCACCACAGTACCGCACTACAAAAGCAGCAACGTAAATCAGTGAAAGGAATGGTGAAAGGAATTTGCTTCCATCCGTATAGCATTAGCGAACGAGCGCCAACAAATCACTAAGCAATTAGGAACATTTGCATCCAGCCACCCAACAGAACAACCAACAATACTGTCGACATAGCTGTTGATCCTTGAATAATCGCTTTCCTCATTAATTGGACATTGAGCACAGAATGTTTCACGGATGAAACAATTGTATCACTTCCACAGCAGTAGCCCAGTGGAGAATGATATTTTGTAATTCTGTATTTTTATTTTTGTGCAAAATGTTACAGAGGAAGTTTCAATAATTAGACAATCATTTCCAAGGAAATACCCGAGAATACCGTCGGAAGTTACCCAACCGTGCGCTCAAGTGGATGAAAGTCAGACATGCCCCTCCGAACGTTGTCGTGCTAATTCAAATCAATTTAATTAATTATAGAGAAATTATTTACATTCGTTTATTCTGTGTGCATCCACCTGTCCCACATTAAATCGATCGGTCGCCGCCATTCACTACCCTAAATTACTGATGAGATTTTATTTCATAATAATGAAGCTAAATAAAATGAAGCAATTACCGGAATATACGGTATCAGTATCTGCCTCGCAGCAACGTAATAAGGACGCCGCGATGTGGTTAAAATATTAATTCAAATCAAGGATCACAAATACAAAACAAAACAATAAGCCGCTCGCAATTCACATAATCGCCGTAAACTGTTGACGACGACTGCTCGACTTGTTTTTAGATTATTAAGGGCTTTCGTTCCCCTATTTGTAGCCAACCAACTAATTCCTATATTCTCTATATGTTTATTGTGTATAGCAATGCGATGCGATAATTGGATCGCCGCCATATTTATGTGTATTGAAGTGAATTCTTTATTAATAAGGGTACTTTCTTCGATTGCTACAGATGGACGGTAAAGGAAACATGCAGACTTGCTGCTTAGATAGGAGATTGGACGCCAAACGACGTTGTGGCGATGGTGCTTTTCGGATAAAATAAGCGGAACAAAGTAGCAAACAACGTCTGAGCAGTGTTGGTATTTAAAAATCTTTAAAGAACACCACCTGACTCCAATCGATAGAGAAAAATAATAAAAGTAACACCAGAAAAGGCCTCGGAAAGCTTAAGAAGAAGGTACTATACTTTTAACTAATGCGTTCCGGGTGAACGTTGAGAACAGTTTGAGAGCTTCAGACTTAAAGTAAATACTTTAATGGCACGTAAATGTAATTCGCGTCCCCATCTAAAAAAAACTAATATAAAAATGTGTAGCGAAGTACACATGTCAGAAGTCAAACTCGACGTGGACTCGCAATCTAAGTCCAGAGTGATGTTGCGTTTTAGTTTTTGCCTCGATTCAGCCAAAGTTCCAATCCTGAATTCAATTTCATTTGGCTCAAAGAAAAAGTACCTAGAGCACAACATCCACTACTGTTTCCTTTATAGGAGCCCCCACTTAGACAGTGTTTCAACTTAGAGCGAGTTTGATGCACTGTCTTATTCAATCTTAGGAATTGTCACAAAACATCGTAAAAATGGTAGTAAAAGTTGTTCGTCGTTCTTGAAAATAATCAAAAATACAGGCTCGTCGTCGTTTCCAACGCTCATTTATAATGAAATTCCAGTTGTCAGCTCTATAGACAAAGTCAATCTGTTTGCTGCGCATTTCGCTGCCTCCTGCAACTCAGAGTATTGAAAACACCATGGGGCAGATATTCATTCGTACTCGTGCAGTTCTTAGAGTAGAGGCCAGATGGTATTTCCCAAATAGTTCTGAAGAGGTGATCTTCCAAGCTTGCATTACCATTGCGTAAGCTTTTCCATCTATTCTGTTCTTCTGGACTCTTCCCAAGAAGTTAGAAAACAGCCTTTTACCAGCTCATACCCAGAAAAGGCGAGGCGTCGTCGTCCTCTTCGTACCGACCCATAACACTTACATCTATTTTTTCCAAGGTCCTGGAAACGCTGATCAATTTTCATCTCAAGAAATATCTTGAAGCCAACGAAATCTTGAGTAACCGGCAATATGGATTTCGTGAGCAACGTTCTACTGGTTATTTGATGGTATATCTCACCGAACAGTGGAACCGGTCTTTGCATCCATTTGGAGAAAGCAAAGCTGTTGCACTCGATATTTCTAAGGCATTCGACAGAGTTTGGCATCAAGCTCTTTTGTCTAAAATTCGTGCTTTTGGAGTCGATGATAAACTGCTTTACTGGATTAGAAGCTATCTTGTGGATCGCTCAATTCAAGTTGTATTAGACGGTTTCAAGTCTAAAGCTCATTACTTATATGCTGGCGTTCCCCAGGGCTCTGTTTTGTCCCGGACACTCTTCCTCATTTTTATTAATTATCTCTTATCTGTGCCTTCTAATTGAATTCATTCTTTCGCTGACGACAGCACTCTTAGCTTCTTATATAAGTTTGAGGCACATCCCTCCACTTCTCGAGTGGAACTCAAACAACCACGTATGTTAAGCACATTAAATTCTGTCCTAGACAGCATAATACAATGGGGATAAATCAATCGAGCAGATTTTAACGCTTCCAAAACCCGATGCTGTCTCCTGCCATTATCCGTGAATAGCACTTTCATCGAGGAAACTGAAAATGGATCAAATTTTAAAGATAACCTTATCAACAAAGTCATATGTTGCAGTTTTAAAAAGCTCGTCGAGGACAGCAGCATTGTTATTCATTGGTTTGGAGCTATAAAAAGTCAGTCTTTCATATAGGTCATGGTGTGGTGTGGACGCAAATTTTGGCTGTTATCATCTCAGTTTAATGTAAATAGGCTTTCTCGTGAGTTCTTATCGGATTTTGAAAATAAAAACACAACATAAGTTCATTTATTAAAAGGATACAACTTTTGTTTAACAAATAGCAAGAGTTCACAAGTTTACACTGGTGATTACTTATTATTCACATACAACACTTATATTCACATGTACTTGCGAGTACTCTGATACAAATTCAGACCAGAACTAACTAACTAGGATAAAGTGTGGGGTATTTATACCTTATCAACAGAGAAGGTTTTGTTCTTAGATAAATACAACAGTAGTCCGACAGACTACTATGTACATTCCGATAAACGATTTCTGTTCGAAACATTTACATTGTATAACAATACGATTGGGAATATTATGTAATAAAAATACAATTTCTTAAAATTAAGTTTATTACTTTCCTTATTATCTATACAATAAATTATTGGCTATATATATAAGTGCGTCGACCGAGGGATGCGTAGATCGTAAAATTCGTAGATCGGCCTATGCGTAGATCGTACGATGCGTAGATCTAGTGATACGTAGATAGAGTGATGCGTTTGTCCCAAGATGTCTACTTAGTTACTTAGTCGAATTGTAGCATTTAGCTAAAGTAAACTTAAGTAAGATAAGTATTGAGATGTTTCTCAGCTTGAACCACCATTTGTAAGCATAGAGAACGGCATCGTAACTCACTTCAGATTGTTGAATTGTTGATGATTTAACTTTAAATTCAATAACAATTTAATAAACATTTTATTACAGTTGTCGGTTAGTAACAATTAATGTACAATTTATATCCTTATGTTGTCTAGAAAACTAAGTAATAAAATCAACAACGAATATTGCAAAAGCTTATTGTTTGAAAAGCGGAATTGCGAACAAAAATCAAAACAACTCAATAAATACCCATGGACTACCTGTAACTAATTAAAATTTTATTCATTGTTACTGTCCAATCAACCACTTCACCACACTCACCACGGTCACCAAACTCACCACCTAATATCCCATATTAATTTCGCTTTGATTTTTGTATCTATGCGCTTCACTTGCGTTCGAAAATTCGCAATTTGCTGTTTGTGTTTTACCGTTCGCTCATTGAACGGAATATCGCAGCGACGCGTATCCTTGTTTTGCTGTCGATAATCACACCGCGCCTAATCGAGTTAATCGATGAATTTCACAGATGAGATGACACCAATTTAGTGCGCGCTTGTTTGGGCCTAAGTGAGACCAGCATACGACTTGAACGTGGATTACATTTCTCTGAGAGATTTGGCCATTTCGTCAGCATACCAACATTGATCACATATAGTTGGTATGTGGTGCTTTTTCGTGTCGTGTTCGGAAGCATTTACCGCATCAGTGGAAGTCACGTCAATTAGACGCCTTCAACCGCATATTGTCTGCGAAAGTGCCAGTACGTGAGCTCTAAACACTTTGTTGAATGTCCCACATGAGAGATCGTTGCAACTGACTGGAGGTACATATGTAATATGTAAAAGGAGGAGGAATCCTGTCGGTTAAGTTGGTCAATTGTCGATTTCGTTCGAACTGTCAAACACTTTTTGCAACATAGGAACTCATGCTCCATATGCGTAAATTAATGATCCATTAACCTGAAGGATTTAATACGTGCCATAGATACCTGCCTGTTTTGGTATTTTCCACTGATTGCTTAATCTTTGATTCGAACTGAAATGTTTGTCTTGTATTTTAAGCGCTTTTTTTCGAAAAATCTTAGGATAAAATTAATAAAAGGATACTAGATTAGAAGTTTAAAACAATGACGCTAACTTATACCATACATAATTACATACGAGTATGTGCTTGATTAGTTCCAAAGTCATCTCGTTTTAGTCATCTCAATAGATTAGTATGGTCCAAGAGCGGGATATTATCAGGATTCGTGTGGTGATGAGGTATATATCCTCATGCTATGTGGAGAATCTGTGTATTGCAGTCTATACGCATTCTACACCCAGGTCCCTGTGAAGATCATCGTTTCTAAAGTAGAAAGGTGCATTCACAATGTTTCTCAGCACCTTGTTTTGAAATCGTTGTATGATATGAATATGCCTTTCTATGTTTCTTCCACGCGCAAATTATGCGCTTATCTTTTGGAAATAGACTTTAGAAACTCATCTCGACTTCTATGTAGCATCTATTGGCACGACAAGCATTCATCGTAGTCAATATCTGTTTTTTTGCTGCAATATTTCAGTTTTTTTGATTATGTCTTGAGAGACCTTATCAGCTCTCTGCTTTGATTGTGATCTGCAGTAATATAAGCAAATTTTGTTTTTTGTCGATAGGCGAGTTTGTCTTCCTATCATCTATAGCGAGTACCAATCTCTTCTCTTTTTCTCTCGATATGAGCTTTTCAGTGAAGTTTTGCATCCAAAGTGATAAAGGGTAAGGGCAAACCTAAATTCGTGCCAATTTTTTGAGCGTTAGGCAGAGTTGAAGAGTTTTCTAACTTTCTTCCTTCGTTCCACCAGGGAACCTTTCGTTTACACAAACTGTTTTTAGGGACACATCTGTCATGATAGAAATTGAGCAACACATCATTAAGTTGTCATCTAAGTCCCTTGTGGACTTAATAGATGTGACAAGCATATCTACTATAGAGAGGACAAGTCCCCGATATAGTTTCCAGTGCGTAAACTTTGGATCATATCTAGAAGAAGCAGCATGTGCCAGTTTGCCAGGAAGGGCAAACCTGATGTGTTGATTGTCTGACAGCGAGGCTTTGTCGGACACGTGTCAGTTTTCAACAAAGATGGAGATAAATGCACTCAGATGCCCTTTGTGGTTTCCTTTTTTGAAGTTGTATAGTTTGTGAAGGGATATAGCTTGTCTGGCTGCTTCTTCTTTAATGACTATGTGTAACGGGGTTATATTTAATTGCGAGCGCGAAGCTTATATTCAAAAGACATGAACAATTTTCAGCGAACGTGTGTACGTTTGTGCGTCTGTACGTTTGTTTGTTGTGTCTTATATTTCGGCTTTTACCAGTCAAAATTTGATAGGACTTCTTTTAAAACAATTGGTTAGCGCTCGGCTTGCGATGGCGTAATTTTTACATTCATAGGTAGGTACTCCTGAGAAAACTGAAAAAATACTCAATCTACGCATCGCTATCGTTTTTTTTAGTCTAAACGTTTAACGTTTTAGCCTAGCCTAACGTTAACTTAAGTTAAATGCCCTTCTAGCCATTCACAACGCAGAAGATCTGTCCAAAGAAGGCAATAGGCTGTGAACAAAATTTTCTTCAACGATTAATGGGCCTATTTACGTAAATTCTATTACTATTTACGTAAATTCTCAAATAATTGAAGAGAGGCCATTACATTGTAAAAAAGTGGTCAAAAATTTCCTCAAAAGAATCGACTGTTGCAATCCAACTAAACTGCACTATCCAAACTTTATAAGGATAAAACAATGTATCAAAATTTAACTATATATGTGTTTTATTTACGTTTAGTTTTGAAACTACAAATTGGATGACCCATTATCAAGATACGTTGCACAAATTGCATACGGTATAGATTGGTTTTAAATATATACTGGTATGTGCTCCAATTTTCTATTTGTGAAATCAACATGTAATGATTTTTATTTGTTTAATCGTATTTGCCATTTTATTGTCCAAGATCGCCTCTTGTAGTTTAAGAGTTAAGTCCACATTATTTTCCGCAACTACCATTTAAGCTATGCCGTCAGCAAAAGTCGTTTTGTATTCTAGCGTCGGATTATCGTGAGTATATAGCAGAAACAGTGTTGGCCCAAGAGCGCTCTCTTGAGGTACACCCGCTTTGATTTCTTTAAGCTCTGAATATGTATTTTTCTCTTATCTGTCCAAAATGCACAATCTTAGAATTTCAGTCTGTTCGTTGGGTAGTATCTTTTATAGTTTGTAGTATTAATCCCTGATGCCAAACTTTATCAAATGCTTCTGATACATCGAGAAAGACTGTAGAACAAACTTTTTTTTGTCTTCAATTAATATTCAATGTTTCTTGTTCGGTATATCTGAGCAATAGTTGATTGTTTCACTCAAAAGCCGCCTTCGCTAAGCATATCATTATTATTCCCTGGGTTTGGTTGCAACATTTCTTCCAGAGTACTCTGCAAATATTTCCGGTTTTTGCTTATTACTTTTAGCCCTCTTTCCATCCTGTTGTTTGATTGGGAGAATGTGAATAATTAATGTCTTTTTTATATATATATTTAAAGTCATTGCCATGAATTACTGCGCCACGGCTATAAGGTGGATTAAGCTCTTTAATTTCCAGAGCGAATATTCTGTAATTGTTGCTAAGATTTTGTAAGAAGGATTTAATTTCAGAATTTTCAAGTTCCTTGACTGTTTGTCTAACTTGCTATGCCAGATTGTTAAACCTATTTTTTTGTGAAGGGTTGGTTGGTGCAATTTCTTTTTCGCTCTCCGCATTTCGGCAATTAGTTCTCTAATTTTGAGAGGATACTAGTTACTCTTCAAACTTTTGTTGATATTTTACGTGTTTTCTCAAGCTAAGATTTGGATATCTTTGATAAACTGCTCAAGCTCTGAATAAAGTTGCTCTTTATATCGTATTGGTGTAGGTGTATATATCTCATCTTGAATACTTAACTATCTTTTAAGCGTAAGCTTAATTTTTTTTCTTCCAAAAAAAAGTATTACCTAACTCTACCTTTTTCCAATCCCAAGAGAACAAAGAATAATTAAATATTATTTTCAAATAAAATCATAACTTAAAGACAACGTTATTGGCAAAGCAACGGTTTGTGGTAATTATGATTGCCATCATGTATCTGACAATATTGAAACGTGGATATTGGAAGGCAGCCAAAAAAGCAAAAACTGGCTTTGCAATGAATATAAGCCGCGCATTTTAATTTCTTACTCCTCCGTTATTATAAGTCAACAGGTTGGGCAAGTGTCCTTTCACTTTATCTTTTGAAGGACTTAGGAAATTTTGTTGCGGGAAAAATCCCATTATCCTTTGTCACCCAGCAACTGGCACTTCCACTTGACAAATAAACTGTTGCTTAACTTTTTATCATTTGAAAAGGAAAACAACGAAATTTATATTCATATATAAAATGTACAGCAAGATAGAAAAGAAATGCACTTCTACTTGTCGAGTTGCCATCCACCATCCAGCAACATAAAGGCAGGTACGATTTCGTGTATCCATCGACATAAAAAATATATCCTGGTGCAAATGTCAACGTCTCTTGCATTCGTTGACGACCAACTCGAGTCGGTTGCATCTTTTGCATTTTTATTTAACTATTTCGGTTGAATTTGGTTTGGCACTTCCCCATTCCCCATTTTCTGATCAACCGTTGCTATTTTAGCTTTGTTTTTCTTTCTTAATACGTCATGTCTTCATGAGGGTTGTACTGATGCGACGATACGAAACGAACATGGCAGCCACACCTTCTAAATGAATAAATGCTTAGTTAAGTGAATGTGATTGTCCTTCGAAAAGCAATCCGTTTTCTCTTCAATGCCGGCAATGTGACCGACATGGCGACGTGATTGGGAAAAAAGGAAGGTATTGCGAATCCGAGCGTTTCTCCTCGTTTCGCCAATAAATGTAGCGAACAGAATAAGCGTCGATTTTCACTTAAAATGACGGAAAATCGATCGATGACTCGATGTGCATGACAAAGCTGTGTTGTTGTACAAATGCACCGCCGTTTTTTCACCACATTGCCACTACTGAAAGGTTGAAGGTGTTTAGAGGACAACGAGCAATCTATTTTTTTGCTAGCATTTGCATTTTTAAAAATCAGCATCTATCATATACAGTTATGTATGTATAATCGCACACTTTTTAAAACAAAACAAAAGATAGCGAACGATATTGAGTGACCTGTGTCCTGGAAGCTACTATGTTCTTAGTTATTCAGAACAGATCGCGAGACCTTTGGTACGAATGTTTCTACAATCAGAAGAAGGAGCGGTTTTAAGATATTACATTTATTTGTACAAACAAAAGGAAAAAGAATAGAGTGAAAACAAAATAAAGTAGGGAAAGAGAAGGAGCATATAGTCTGAAGAATTCATGGGGGATGATTACAAATTATAATGATCGTAGATAGAACTTTTGAAGCGCGATGTGTTTAATATACTAATTTCAGAGAAAGCGAAAAAGAATTCCACATTCGGGTAGCATAAGCCAAGAAGTGCCTTGAGGAGTTAAGAAATTGATATTTCGGTATTACAAAATTATGTAGGAAAATACAGTTTCTGGCATCCAGAAGCCGTCTTAATGAGCACCCGAAAACGTTTTTGAACAAGGCTGAGGTGTGATCGTATCTACGAAGTTTATACACGTGTCGAACCGAGTCATTACAGGCCACCAACAGCTTATGTTCTGAGTGGGAGTCAAGCTTGCTATAGATTACATCTACAAAGCGAATTTTAGGTAAAATTAAGAGAAAAGATCAACAACGGTCAGGTAAATAGGAGAAAAGTTGGAATTGAAATTGCAATAATCTGCGACTTCATACAACGCGGGCACGCTAAGATAAATATAAAGAGCTCAGAATATATGAAAAAACAGTTCACCGACGAAGAAAAGCAGCCTGGGAGAAGATCCTCGTCCGTGAACTACAACAGTACAGAGAGCGAGGACCGCACCAGGGGCGGAAGTTTTACAAAAGAGTCCGCGGTATGACGCAATATAAACCGCGTTGCACATCTGTGCAAAGGGTAATCTGATCGCCGATCTCAAAGGCATCTTAGAGCGATGGGAAGAGCACTTTCTTGAGTTGCTAAATGGCTAGCTAACTGAGGAATTGAAGGCCGAAAACTACACCATGCTGCCGCCGTGAAGCATAGACGAAGTTAGCAGAGCGATAAATCGGCTTAAAAATAACATGGCCCTGGGATCTGATGGTATCCCAGCGGTGCTGATTAAGTCAAGAGGGCCCGCAATACACCAAGCAATTCATGAACTAATAGTGCAAGTATGAGAGGAAAAAGCGATTCCCGAAGACTGGCGAAGAGGCATCCTGTGCCCCATACATAAGAAAGGAGATTTCACAACATGAAGGAATTATCGGTGTTGATTAACGATTTTCTTCTCTATCCTTGAAGACAGGACAGCTGATCAGATTTACACCCTTAGGCTGGTGATCGAAAAATGTCTAGAGTTTCAAAACTCACTACACCATATTTTTAAAGACTTTAAAGCCGCCAATGATAGCATAGCCAATGAGCCAATGCCATGAGAGAATTCGACATCCCAAATAAACTGACACAACTATGTAGGTTGACCATGACCTATGTTATAAGCCAAGTAACAATATCCGGATCACTATCAAGCTCATTCAACATCTATAACGGACTCCGACAAGGGGATGGACTGGCCTGCGTCCTCTTCCACCTGGCGTTGGAGAAAGTGATACGAGACTCTGACGTAACGGCGAGAGGAACAATACTCTAAAAGTCCATTCAGATACTGGCTTACGCAGACGATATTGACATCGTTGGGAGAAACCGAAGAGCTGTTCAGGTAGCTTTCATTCAGATCGAGCAGGCGGCACGAAATCTGAGGCTACACATAAATGAGAGCAAAACAAAGTACATGGTGGCCACGTCTGCGAGTAGGAGATCCAACAATGGTCCCTCAATTCAAATAGTGGAACGCGAATTTGATGTAGTGTAATCCTTTAACTATCTCGGGTTAACTGTAGCAGCCGATAACAGCATGTAACCTGAAATACGCGCACGTTTGCTTAAAGCCAACAAAGCCTTCTATAGTCTATCAAAACTCTTGAAATCCAGACACATAACCATAACATCCAAGCTGCTGGTATATAAGACAATGGTTATACCAGTACTTACATATGGATCCGATGGCGAGCTGAGAAGTTCGCTTTACTATCGGTATATAAATACATATTGTAATAATTTAGATTTAACCAAATAAAACTTATGATGATATGTAAGCCTCCCAATTGTTGGCTGTTTTTCCAGCTTTACTTTCTGAAAGACTGAATCTCATTATCTTATTAATTGCACTATTGAATAAATATACGTGCGAGTATTTGATATCCAACAATTGTTCTATCAAACAAAATGCTCTCCTTTTTAGGGAATTTTGAAAAAGTTCGGTACTCTATTGGCGCCTATCGCAGTGATCACCAACAACTGTTTGTTAAAAGGATTAAGTTATGGAGAATATGTATTCACTTGGAACTTTTGATTGGCGCCAATTAGTGCTTCGAAGATATATTTCGAATGGATTTATTTGGCTTAATAGGTTGGCCTTGTTTCAGCTTCTCAAATAGTTGCACACCATTTTGAATGGAACATAAGCAACTGTCAATTGAGTACTCCATTAGGACATCAGCCCGCAATGCTTTATAGTACTGTTGGATGAAAAAGCATTAATACTCGTATTTAAACTTTTTTTATCTAAATTTTATGAAATAAAGGGAGGAATGAGTCCTACTGCAAAACACAGATGTATTCTACTTCTTTGTAATAAAGCTTCATTGAAGTAGCTCTTCGATCCTGTAATTGGTGCATAGTACGTACACATGGGCTGTACATCACATCAGAAGATTTTGCTTTAAGTTTTCTGAGGAACAAAGCATTACATCCTCTGGTAGAACTAATCCGTAGAAGAATCAATAACGCGCACATAAAGCACTCAATTTTTGTAATGAAATCCAACTATTTCTCTTATACAGCCTTTCTTTGCTTAGGCATATTAAGGAAATGAAATAGCACAGCAGGCTTGTGTTCGTCCACAGGTGTTCTAGTCGTTTTTTATCCTTCAAAATTGATGTCTGTTGGAAACTTGTTCATTATTTCTTAGAGCGCAGGCGACAGCGCCAATGTAAAATGTTATCATGTGCGATATTAGCAAAATCAATGCCATCTGCTATTGGCGTATCCCTTATTACCAGTCTTCAGCACCCCACTTCTACCATAATATATATATATATCTGTTTTAATCCAGATAGTGCATCACGTTGCTGAATGGGATTCACTATCTTTACAAACTTGAAGAACTAGATAAATTACTCAAGTGAAACAAGAGCAGGTGAATGCTGCTCTCAACACATTGCGGCAATTGACTTTTTGAGTGCAATCGTCAGAGAAAACTTTTTCTGCTATCATTTCAACTCAGTTTTATTAAAAGCCAACGCTCTGCCTGCCATTAATTGAACCTTAATTTAATTAAAATTTCACTGCGATCATACCTCCTGCGTTTCATGTCCAACAATTGGATACAGTTCAAATGCACCATTAATTGGTTCACACCCTTTTTCAACCACAGCCAATATTCGATTATATCCGAGTCAAGGAACGTTCAATTAATTTAACTTCCTTAAAGTCATATTATATTGGCAGTTCAGGGTTGAGCAGTACTAACATCATTACTGGTTTTATTGCTTATCGACCTATATCAACCCCGCTCATTATATTGACGTCTAATCAACAGGACAGCAAGGTAAACTTGCTAGGTTGGCCGATCAATAAATGACCAGTAATGGTGAAGGCGTGCAGGCGTCCATGGCTATCCAGAACAACAAATTACATTTCCTGCACTAATCGGTTCATTATGACGCCACTAAAATAAACAGCGTCGAGCTGAAATTAATGTTTGGTTGGTCGCGCGTGCGACTGGCGTCATTGACTAGTGGAGCAAGTCCACTGGAAGTCTGATCCATTCTTTAACGATAATTTGTTACATATGTCTACCACAGTCCATTTATCCAGAGGTGAAGGGGTCAAGTGATGTGAGTGAGTAAGAACTCTCTAGACCGTCGTCATTCTAATGATCCGAAAAACCCCAGCGAACGGCTAAATATGGCACGCACTCAAACCCGATTTACCCGATTTAGCTTCTGCCTGCGTAATGGTTAATTGCTTTTTCTGCCTTTTCGCTTTCGGTCTGATGTCCAGAGTGTCCAGAGTGATGTGACTGTAACAAGTTAAAGTGGGTTTACGTTCGTCGTGTAAAATTGCCAGCAAGCACAAATGCGTATCCACCAACAAATCCTCTTGGGTAACACACGAGGCTTACTCTTATTCCATTTAAATGGTACATTCATACAAACCGACCTCACGGTCACGGTCGGTCGAAACAAAAAGGAATAAATCAATTTCGGTAATAAATTAACAGGAACATTGGCATTAATTTCATAATTAATTGTTTTCATCCCTCAATTGACCGACGGGGAAGCATTTTTCACCACCAGCATCCAGCAGTAAGCTAGTCATCTACGCGCATTCACCAAAGATGATATCAGTATATGACAGAGGATACGGCAAAAAGGGCACCTGGCACCTCGTAAATTGAAGAACTTTCTGGGATTTTAGATCACATTATATATTATATTGAAAGCGTATTAAAATATGAGAGGTAAATAAGAATCGCTCTGAATTACCAAAAATTTTAATTAATTTATTGGTACAACCTTACCGGATTTATGACGGCACTTTATTTACTATTTTGCATTATAGATAATATTAGTGAGTGAGTATGAAGAGTGTGATTACAAAAGACAAATCGATTGTCTTAAGCAACCGTAAGTGTATTTGTTATCGATTGCAACAATTTACCCGAGATACTCGTAGTTAAAGAATTCCACTACATCGAATACCCCTGAGCCACTGAAATTAAATGCTTAATTGAATAAGAAAAAGGACGTCCTAAAGACCTACTATAGATATGCTATCAAAGCCGGCTTTAAAGTCTTTGGTGTACTTAGTTCTGGACCCTTAGACCCATCGACTGTCTAAAGGTTGGTCATTTTTCTGGAATTTAGCCACACTGGTAATCACTTTATAGTGAGGCCGTACTAAGTCTTATAGAAGATAATATTCCCCGCGTTACTAAACAACGAAGATTCCCCAGATGATGAAAAAGAAGAATTCTTTGAATCAGTCGAACGGGAACTCAATGCCTGCCCTCTATACGATGTAAAAATCATCCTGGAGGATATGAATGCTAAAATAGGTAGGGGGCCAGTATTCATTGGCACCCATAGCTTACACGACAATAGTAATGAGAATGGACAACGAGTCATAGAGATGACAGCAAGCAATAATTACAAGGTACAAGGTTTGCGCATTAAAATATCAACAAAGCCACCTGGATATCTCCTGATGGTGCCACTCGGAACAAGATATACCACGTGTTGTTAGACCGCCGCCACAACCCGAACCTGATGACGGTACGAATGTACCGAGGTGCCAACGTCGACTCTGACCACTATCTTGTTGGTATGGTGCTCCGAGCGCGGAATGAATCATCAAGAAAGACAGCATCCGCGAATCAAATTCGAATCAACACGGCTGCCCTTTGCAACGAAGAGACCAGAAACAACTACGGTCAAGCGATAGGACTCGTCCTAAATCCAGAAAGAGTAAGTCCTGGGATTGGTATGTCGGGCGTAGAAGAGAAATGAGCACGCCTTAAGAATACTGTGATTAGTACTGCTGACTCCATCTTAGGCAGTAGTCGTAGAGATCGGAACGTCTTGTTCGATGACGAGTGTAAGCTAGCGACTCTCTTCAGCCTGGCGTCCTTCTGACTTAATGGATAGAGGAACAATCCTCTATAAGTCCATTCAGATACTGGCTTACGCAGAGAACTCGTTTAAGCGTGGAACCAGAAATACGCGCACGGTTGCTTATAGCCAACAAAGCCTACTATGGTCTGTCAAGACTCTTCAATTCCAGGAACTTAACCATAATATCCAAGCTGCTGGTATACAAGACAATAGTCATACCAGTACTTACTTATGAAACCGAGACTTGGGTGCTTAGCAAAAGGCATTCTGACCTCTTTGCCGCGTTCGAGAGACAAGTCATACGAAGAATCGTTGGCCCCTCAATGTGAGGAAGGACGATTCCGGAGGAGGCCAGGACCGGACCACGGTTGTAGAGCCAAATATGATGATGATGATTAGTCCCTAAGATTTGATAATTTATTGTAATAATCTACGATTGATTCAATAAACAACTATACATGTATACAAAACTTCACACAAACAGTAAGCAAACAGTATAATCTGCATTTAGTATGAAAAAGCTAAAAAAAAATTGCTATGCCCAAATAGAATTCCTTACTGCCTATGTGCACAAATAGATATTGCAAAACAAATACTGGAAAAAGGTGAAAAGATCTAAAGTTAAATATAAATCCATCTACATCTCTGGTGAGTCCAGTTGAAGTGATAGTGGTGGGTAGTTTTAAAAAGTCATATTCACGCTGCTACCTATTTTGTGTGCTGCGCTGATCTTTGAATAAACCGCACACACTCACATTGAAAAAAAATCACCCAAAGGCAACAAGTTTCAACAACAACAACGACAACCAAAAAGCGGAACTGCGAATCTTTTAAGCTGCTAGCTAGCTAGAAGTATACTTCACACACGACGAATCACACCAAGTGGCCAAAGGAAAGGCACAACTGACGCTGTTGCTTTCCTGTAGGCGCATAATTCCACACTCGAAAATCTTACCCACCCTGCTTTCTGGCTGGCAGGCTTGGAATGTCTTTCTTTACCACTGCTGGCTTCTTAATGGGAAAAGTATTATGTTTTACTCTTTCTTTATCCCAACATCCTTGGACGTGTTTTTTTTTTCTTTTCTTTTTTTCTATTTTATGAGAAAAGCGTTTTATACGATACGCGTGCTGCTTGTGCTTTGGGTTGATTCGCTTCTTCGGTTAATAATGTGACTCCTCTATTCGACATCTTCATCTTATCGTCGTCATCTTGTTGAGCATGTTGAACAAGCTCGTCACTTGTAAAGCTATTTTACGGCAGCCTACCGTAACGACCGGCGATATATATAAGAAATTGTACGTATGGCATGCATGTATGGCCAAGGATATTTAATATGCGACTACGAGACTTCGTCCAAAACCTAGGAGATGATGTTGATGATGATATTAACTAATTTCCAAAGGAACATCTCAAAAAGAATACTAGAACGAAATAAAGTTGAAAGAATCATAAATAACCTTCCCCATCATGCATCTATCTGGTGGACAGACGGTATTTTTGAGGGCATTTTGCGATTTGCTTCTCGACATATTTCCAGATTCTTTCAGCAATTGACGATAGGAGATTTCACTTCTTTCGCTGCTGAAGCGGATGCCAGACGCCATAAATAAAGGATGTAGGCGCTCTTCAATGTGAATAGGTCGACTTAAATGGCGATAAAACGGTGAATTTATATCTTTTTATTGTTATGCGTTTATATTATTTATATGCAACGTGTGTATAGTGGTGTTCTAGGTATATAGAGAGGCAGATGGTATTCTGTAGATGTGCAGAAATATGCTAACTCTATACCGGTTGGTTTTATTTTATTAAGGTGTTTTTAGTGTCACCAGTACTCACTCAGAATTTTATGGAATTGCATATAAGCCATCAAAAATCAAACGAAATAAAACAGCTGGTTCAAAAATGTGTTAAAACTTTGAAGATGAAAGTAAGTTTTATTATTAAGAAAGGTTATTGTAAAAATTGATTAAAGACCTTGCACTTCTGATCAATGATCAATTGCGAATTTGCTAATTGCATTTGGTACGAGAAGAAATATGCAATACATGCTCCAGGAATCGATACCACAGAAGTTGTGGTGCCTGTCTTTTCCTCAGTTACTACTTAAACGGTGGCAGTGGTGTCTTCTATCAGCCTTAATAATGTTTATCTCTGATTCATCTCTTGCTAGCTAGCTGGTTTTCTTATTTGCTTTTACCATGTGCAGGAAACTAGAAACCTAAAGGATTTTATCTATATACTGACAACTTCTGATTTTAAAATGCAATGACACCAATAATTTTGTTCAATTGTGTAGACAGATAGGATAATATTGTATTGTATTCCTATCTACCTTGTTAATACTGATATTTTTCCCCAGGCATGACAAAGGCTTGTACTTTTTTACATATTGTTACGAAAATTAGTAAGTAGCGCAGATGATGGAATTCGAATCCTAAGATAAATCACAATGTACATACTGTATACTAAAAAAAGGCACTAAATTAGAATTAAGCACTTTTTAATAGCACACTTTTAGGCTATAAGATTTATTAGATTATTTGAAATGTATGTAATGTACTGGTTAATAATGTAGTCAAACCGGTTTGTGCGGTTTGCTCGATTTTTGCTAAAGAACGTGATTGTACATGTAAAGGGTGGTCAATTTAGAGGTATGGGATTTTAATTTAAAATAAAAGAACAAACATTCAAATTGATTGGACAATCTTTATTATTTTTGTTTAGAACCATTCCTGACATTTATTTTTTGAAGATAATCCCTTTCAAATATTGCCCATCCGTAAACACCAATTTTGAATGTTTCGCTCGAGGACTTAGGTCGGTATCTCGCGAAAAACTTGAGTAATGTTGGCTTCCAATGCCTCAATCGTAGCTGGTTTATCCACAAAACATTTAGACTTTACACACCCTTACAAAAAAAAAGTCCAAAGGTGGGATATCACACGATCTTGGTAGCCAATCCACCGGTCCCAAACAAGAGATCAATTGCGTCTTTGACGGAATATGGGCCGATGATTCCTCCAGCCCATACATAGGCCGCACCAAACGGTAATTTTCAATGGATGTAATGGCAGTTCGTGAATGGCTTCGGGTTGCTCTTCAGCCCAAATACGGCAATTTTGCTTATTGACGAAGCCATTAAGCCGAAAATGGGCCTAATCGCTGAACAAAATTCGGGTCCCAAAATACGGATCTTCGGCGAGTTTTTCAAGAGCCCAACGACTAGTGCGTTCGGTAGGACGATTATAGGTATACACCATAAGTTAGCCAGAGCGCGCGATAAACACTTTTCACAGAGCGTCGATTTTCGTAATACAATTGTACGATTTGTAAACGTTGTTGAGGCGTTAGTCTTTCCACAACAAAATGTCAATAAATACTGAATGCAATTATGTATTTAGTTTGACAGTAGTCACGCGTGACATGTCAAAAAAATCCTATTAGAAAAAGTACCTCCAATCTGATCACCCTTTAGTTTATGTTTAGAAGATGGCTCATTACAAATGAGTATCGCTAGTAGTAAACAAGGGAATAAGGCCACAATAATCTGTTCTTTTACCGATATTTCTGTCTATAAGATTGAAAGTTTCTGGAAACTTTTCAATGAGTATAAATAGAGGCGTTTGGCCGAAGTAAGTAAGTTCTTGTTAAGAATTCAGCCAGTCAAGTTTAAAAAGTTCTTGCAAAGTATACTGCTACCACCTAAGAGAATTATAGTGAAATACAAGTGTTATTGTAATAAGTGTTTTTGTGTACATTTAATCACCAGTATAAATTGTGAACTTGTATTATTTTTACCGTCTGTTGATTAAAGTTGTTATTTGTAAATTAATTAACTTGTGTTGTGTTTTATTTGCAAAATCCTTTACGAACTCTACAGTCTAAATTTCGTAACAATTGGTGCCAGAAGTGAGATTTGGCGAAACGTCAGACAGTGATATTTTGCAAATCGATAACAAATTAACTCAAGAAAGCAGTACCAGTAACACTCCAGAAATATCTAGAATCTAGAAAAGCATTGTGATATCTCCTACGTTTGATGGTGATACTGAATTTGAAAATTTCAAAGTTCAGTTCAAAGCTGCGGTACGGTATAACGGATGGGCTGCTGAGTTGTTCCTTAGTTGTTGCGTTGCGAGGCAATACAGTAGATGTGCTACGGATGATTCCAGATTTAGAGATGAGTTTCGAAAGAATCCTTAAAGAGTTGGATTTGCGTTTTGGATACTTTGACAGAAGTTTCTGAAGTTTCATTTGAGGACAACATCGAGAGGAAAAACGATGAATCAAATATGGGTGCTTTCGATAACACTGGCTACGACTATATTGCAATGGCAATCGGTAGCAGGGGTTTCGAAGACTCCACCAATCATTGGGCCGCGCTTGAAAGTCGGGATATTATTTCCTCCTCGGGAGGAGTGTCTGTGACTGCAGTTAAGGAGGAGTGCTTTCTCTCATTCTATGGTTACTAGTCATTGACAATTTTCTAGTCAATCTTCACAGATCAGGCTACATTGCCATTGATTATGCAGACGATTTGTCGATTTTTATTAGTGGTCGTCACTGCACGACTATCACTAGTGTCATGAAAGATGTTTTACTACATGCTTTTGAATGGTGCAGCAATGAAGGACTATCCATCAATTCTTCCAAAACCATTCTAGTGCCTTTTACTTAAAGAAGACTGGTCGATTTGGGACCTATCATTATCAAAGGCACGATGTTAGATTATTCCAGTGAGGTTAAATATCTCGGCGTCATCATTGATAAACGACTAAACTGGAATACTGGAATGAAATATCAAGTCCGCTCTTCGCTTATATTATTTTTATTATATTTATTGAAGTCAAATATTTTACAAGATAAGTGCATATTCCGATAAACATCCTTCTCGTTTAATAGCCGAATAAAAAGAGACAGAGGTAACACACCCTTGTTGTCTAAAAGTGACATTCCTGACATCTAACAAATGCGGCTGTCCACGTTCAGCAACCGCATTCAAATCCATTACAGCTCAATCCTTCAATCCTTTTTATAATTCGTTTAAGACCCACAAACGACCGCAATTAACTTGGAAATATGCTAAATGCAAAGTAATTTTATTACCCTTATCAGCCTTTCACTTAGAATCAACCGAATCGCGAGTATGCAATAACAGAGTGCTCATCAAAGAGGAGTTTTTTTTTGCTTTAATAAAAAAAGCAGAACATTCTTTTGAAAACATAACTGACCCGAATGTATAATGATGGAAATATTAATATGAATGCTTGTTGACTCAGTTAAGTGGTGCTTGATCCATTGTACGGTCTGTTTATTTTCTAACGAACGAGGCAAATATCGCATGGACAATCATTGTAAAGTACCTGCCCGAGTCCGACTAGCAAGTGATCCATAAAAAATTCGGGATGGGGGTTTTCATCTACATTGCATAATCATCATTTTACAAAAGAGTAAACTGCATACCGCAGTCTAGATTTGTAGCAGTACAACATATTGTTGGGGATGTATAACATATGAGTATTCACCCAGAACTCGCATCCTAACTACGTGATGACTATACGTATTCCAGGTCAGTATCATGTTTGGCAAATGCACAGCATTTTTTTCGGCAACTTGTCTCTTTTGGGGTTAATATTTTTCACATTCTTTAAAATAACACGGCGCAATATTCCCTTCTCTTCTACTGAGTCAAGTCAGTGATATGCTCTGGCCAACTTTTTAGAGTCAGCAACAACAAATAAGTGCAAGAAATTTGCTGCTGTTTTAATTTTTCGAAGAAGATGATGTGGTAGTGTCTTGCAACCAAAAATACTGGGAATTTAAAAAACTGCTTATCATGTAAATGACATAATGATGTTCTATCAGTATGATAGCCAAACAGCAAACAGTAGGCCATTCCATAAAACATAGTGAAAAGATGCAGTAAGTATAAGGAACTCCTTGCATATGATTATATATGAACCCCGAACACAGAAGTCATTTGCATCTGCATTGTTTTGTGCTTCATGCGGTGTCTGCTCATGGCCTTATCACAGTTTTTTTTCTCTTGGTTAAAGTTTTACCCAGAATACTTATTATAGGCAATGATGGGCTTAATGGTAGACCCGTGGGCTCAAGTTGAGAAAAAAGTATTGAAGTAAGGGATATGCGTGATGTACCTGCATTAGATTTAGAGCTAGGCTATTGATCGTTTGACTATTAATCCCAGCTTAGGAAAATTACATATCAGAAAATTTATACATCAATGCTAGAGAAGTTAATAAATAAAATAAATAAAATTGCGCTTTCTTTAATTTTAATTTTAGTGATGGCAATAGCCGTTTATTCGGCTTATTACAAGCTAAAACTAAAACTTAAAAACTAAGACTTAAGAATAAGACTTAAAACTAAAACTTAAAGCTAAGGGGAATGGTGAGGTATAAGGTATCGAGTGCTGCGGTTAAAATCAAAAAGGGTAAGGTTTAAGTTAACCTTCAGGTTGGTTCGTTAGAGCCGTATATTGCGCGGCATTGTAGATTACGAGGGTTAGTATCAAATAATACAGAGTTGTAAAGAGACGGTAATCGAGAGCCTAAGAGGAAATATAAAATATGAAAAGACTGTCAGCATTGTCCCGGCGTTCCGCAAGGGTTTTAAAGTTTATGAGGTTGAGGCGGTCATGGTAGGGAGGCAGAATAAGATGATTGTCACAAGATAGACCGCGAAGAACAAATCAGAGAAGACGACGTTGGATGCTCTCGATTCTGGACACATGAATGGGGGGACACGCGTAACTAGCGTATACTCAAGGAGAGAGCGGGCAAAAGTGATGAAGAGACATTTGGTCAGATAAGAGTTGGAAAGGAATATTTATTGAGATATCTTATCAAAAGGCTAACTGAAATCAGTTGCAACATCGTCTACTTCGTTGCCTCTCTCTAAGAATGAAAGGGCAAAGAACTCAAATAAATCGATGTTATTGGTGGTTGATCTACCTTTTATAAAGCTAGAAAGCCATGTCGGCTGGGAGACATAAGAGACTTGCAATGGAAGCTTAAGACTTCGTATAAAATGTTTTCGAAGAGTTTCGAAGGCATTGTAATGGGGTGATAATTAGTTACATCATTCTTTGAAACTTTTTTGTGTATAGGGATTATTAAAGAGGTCTTCCAAATCTGAGGAAATTCTCCATGTGAAAGGGATAGGCAAAAAAGGTAAGAAAGGGGGAGGGAGAGACTGGAGGAACATTTTTTAAGAAATATGGCGGGCCAGGTGAGAATCCATGATAAAGTTTTTGTAACTTATTTGCGATAGCATTAGGGTCAACAGTTTGAAACATATAGTGGCCATTGGAGAAGTTAAGTTGGTAATTGAAATAAGAGGGGTCCACTACGATGGAGTTTTCCGCAGAATATGGTTTGAAACAGGTAGCAAAAAAGTTGGAAATGGTATGTGGATCGGTTGACGATGTGTATCTGTAAGAGAGTGATGGAGGATAGCCGTCGGCCTTTCCTTTTATAGTTGACGATTGAAAAAAAGACTTAGGGTCGTTTATGAGATTGGCTTGCACAGTATTCAGATAGCGCTGGTAGAGAGAGTTATAAAGCTGGGTAAACTGTAACTAAATACTGAGATAGTTGGAATAGTTAGTAAAAAATGCACATGGAGGGTTTATTCTTTTTCACTTTACCAATATCAGATGATTTGTCAAGTGATAAATACACACAAAAACAAAAACACAAAAAGAAATAAATTACAATTCCTACAATTTGAACAAATGCTGTAAGAATCTTTTCTTAATCCTTATATTACGAAAAATGCTTTAAAACCATCACCTGCAGTTGTTTATGATTACAAATCTTAGCAAACCTCCTAACGCGCACATAGAATGCAATAAATCATTTTGAAAATTCATACAATCAAAAGATTTCCTCTTTTGATTGATTTGATTTGGGACAACGCGAAATTCCTGTGTAAAGATAAAAATAAAATTCGCACAAAAATAAACTCTACATGTGCTTCAGTGTGTGTGCATAGAAATCATACTTAAATCCACACGAAGCTAAAGCATTCATCTTTCGTCTTTAAAAAATTCCATTTATAAATTCTCATCATTGTAAGTAAGGATCACCACGAAAATATCTTTAAGAAAAATCTAATAACACTAAAAGGATGTTTGTTGTATTGTTCCTCACCTATACGGACAATATGACAAGTGTGCTGGAAAGAGAAAGAGACCAAGTCCTAGGCCAAATTTTAATTATCTCTTGACGTGTCTTATCTCCTATGTCACATTATCGAAATTAAAAATATCCTTACTCGTATCTTCGAGATGTATACTTGACAACAAAAAAAAGTTTGGATGTTAGTTACTTTTAAAAGCATTTGGCTACTAAGAGTATATCAGGGATCTGCTGTACATCTATGAATTAAAGATTAAATTTTTATGTCAAAACTGAGAGATCTTTGGTTTTAAAATCATATCCTTTTAGTTAGTAAGGTCATAAAACGTTGTACATCTCTACCGCAAGCTACAACCCTTTAGATGAAAATGTGGCTCAACCAATTTATAATTTGGTTACTTTGGTATACTCCTTCATGTCCTTTAGGGTGTTTTGAACACATAAACTACGCTATAATAACATTATTAAGTGGGATAGAAACAATAAATCAACCATTTTCATATATTATTGTCCTTAGAGTGTGAGTTTACGAACATTTCCTAATGATTAACGATCCCCAAACGACCAAAAGATGTATTGCCAAACTCTCCGCATGAGGTCGGTCGTTACACATTAATGATAGCGGTTTGTATGGATGAAATCCTTAGCATCCTTTTTTTCTAAGAAAATAGAATAGAAACGATATGTCACCATAATGAGGACAAGTTATACTTTTTAAATCTCTTAAGACAGTCATTTCGTATTTTCCCACACTATTTTCATTTGATCTATAGACGCCTCTGGAGTAAATAAAGGAAGAATCACATCGCATCGCATTAGTTTGATTCCATGTGTCATGTGAACCTTATGGTCAAATGTAACTGACTACTACCACATCTCTGTTATGCGTTTAAAGTTAATTCCTTCTTATCATTTACCGCCGCCTCAGTTAAGGTTCACTGTCCACAGTAAGGCACTATCAAGCAGGTAAACGAAGCTCAGGTCAATAGCTTATTAAAACTAAGGACATCAAGCGTTTCACTTGATACCTTTACTTGGTTGTATAAAAATTTTCATTGACATCCTTTAGGAGCGGACTTGTTGAATCTTGAGTTGAGGATATGTCCGTGCAAAGTAAATTGAGCTTTCTTGAGAGAGTTCTGTCTGCTTTCAATTTGATGGAGGAATAAATATTGCCTTGCTGTCAGGCACATTTTTACCTTCAGGCAGAGGTAAAAATAAACTTTAAATAGCTTTAATGTCACAGCTCAACATTGCAATATCCCTGTTGATCCAGAGATTATCGTGTTTCTTCCTCCCCTCCTTCAACGCAACTATCTTTGATCTGCTCGCAAATAATACTCAAACATTTGACTTGCACTTGAAAATGAGAACGATTGGACACATTGGAAATGGTAAAGTCCTCGTCCGAAGTGCATATTTGATTCGATATTATTTTTTCTACAGGATTCAAAATTATTGGCTTCCGTCCGTAACGAGATAAGGTGGGAAAAAAACCTTCTTTATCGGAAGTAAGAATGTTAACGAACGCGAACTTATTCTCGAATGGATAGGTCGTCGAGGAAATTACCACTTTTCCACTAGTTTACCTTTTGTTTGTTTGGCCAACATTGTGCTCCCGCATGTAAGAAATCAGTGAATCTTGGTTTGAAGGCCAATCATAGTTGGACAATGTGGCTTGGGTACACATCTCACAAAAAAACGGCAGACGATTTTGTTTGGCAGAATTCGATGCTTCAATTTAAATTGGTCTGAGCTTTCGAGATAAGGAAGGAAAATAATGACATAACGGGAAAATAATTTAAATGAAACCAATACCAAGAGATCTTCGCCCAAAAATACTTTTGAAACATGTCTCCAGGTACCCCAAGTTGTAGGTGGCTCTAAATAAAGCAATCATACCCGGCAGGATAAGATAGATTGCCTTCTATAGAATCGCTGTAAAGATACTATCACCGCCGGGAGCTTTGAATGCTTTGAAGGAGCCTACTGCCATTTGAATTTACTGTGTACTTATTTTCAACGTGCACCGAGCTGATTTAATTTGAGGGGATTACAACTAATTTAACCTTTTTGGACTAAAGATTTTGCAGGATAAACTATTTACTCTACCAGCAATGCGGACCCTGCTGCGTTCAGGTACGTATGCGGTGCACGAGTAGACGAACCTGGTAAATTAACCTGAAAAGGGGTTTTAAGTGTATCCTTATGATCCGACGTGTAGGTGCCATCGGTCTTTTTTTGGTAAACCTATTTAGTAAAAAATTTGTCTGATCATTAACGAGTGCCTTATGGATTCGTGCCGATACGGGCATTTCAGCAATGTCTTCGCAGCATTTATTGATTAAATTTATAAGAACCTACGTATTTTTTTTCATAAGCAGATGCAAGAAACGTTTTTATTCTCCACAGATAGGAATCAACATTTTTGTTTTTACTTACTTACTTATGTCCTATATCCCCTTGTGGGTCCTAGGGCCTCTACTTAGCCTACGCGCCATCGCGTGCGATTCTCTCCAACTCTTCCCCAATTGCCGTGACTCCTCCTCAACACTATTCTACGCCATGTATTTCTCGGACGACCCGTTCTTCTAACTTCCTGAGATAACGGATTCCATTGCATTGCTATAGTTTGCTATGGAACTGTCGCCTTTTGAACATTTGTTGTCATTTGGTGCAGCTCAATAATCCTGTGTGAATGTTAAAAAAAACGTCGTCAGCGTTTGATGTTTGAGTTGAGATGTAAGAGTCCAACGAATTCCTGCGCGAAGTAAATCGCTAATCATCAACAAAAAAAGTATCGGCGATAGAATGCAACCTTGTCGTACCCCACTTAGGATCTCGAATTCCTCTGACAGCTTTCCTCTATGCAGCACATGACATTTAGAGCCATCATAGGTTGCTTTAATAATAGCTATTAGTTTATCGGGTATACCTCTCCTGCGCAAAGCGAGCCAGATAAACTGTCTGTTGACACTGTCAAACGACTTCTCAAAATCGATGAACAGCAGGTGCAGTGGTGACCGGAGTTCAACGCACTGTTCAATAATGTTCCGTAGGTTGTTTATGTGGTCTACAGAGGAGGATCCAGTGCGGAAACCTGCTTGTTCGGCATCGAGTGTATCTTCCAGATGTTCCTAAATTCGCTCAAGTACTACTTTGGCTATTAACTTTGCAACTGCAGGAAGAACGCAAATGCCTCTCCAGTTTTCGCACTCCACAAAACTATCTTTTTTAGGGAGCTTGAAAATCATTCCATTCTTCCATTCTCTATCTACAAAAGGATATAAAAGCTCTGCTGATTTCGTTGGAGCGGCGCGCAGAAACTCTGTGGGTATACCATCTAGTCCTACCGCCTTTTTGTTCTTTAGTGCGTTGATCACGGTAGCCATCTCATATTTACTGGGAGTTGAGGTGCGAATTCGGGAAATTGTTACTTCCGGCAGCTCCGTTTGATTTGCACGGCGATTACACGGTTAAGGACGGTAGAAAAATGCTCATTCCATCGCTTGAGCTGATCCTCATCTGAAACGAGTACGGCACCATCTAGACCTTTCACCGGATGTTGGCTAGTGCGGTGACCACCTGTCAGCTCTTTGGTGATTCTGTTAACGGTTCTGCTATCGCACCTGCTCGCTGCTTCTGAGGCCAGGTTGTTAATATAATTACGTTTGTCACGTCTTGCACTACGCTGCACTTCTCTAATTTTGCTTCGATACAGGGACTCTAACTCGATCCTCGCTGCTGCTGGGGTATCTTCCGTAAGCCACGTGCTGTGCCTTGCATGGGTTCTACCAACAATATTTTCCGCTCCAGATGTGAAAACGTTTTTCACAGCCTTCCAATGTTCTTGGATGGTTGTCGGCAGTGAGCTGCTGATTGCTTCCACGACTTGCGATAAATTATCCCTTAATTGTTGGCGTCTTTTTCATCCTCAGTAGAAGGATTCGTTGGGGCGTAACACTGTATGATCGTGACGCGCCGTACTCTAATCCGAAATCTGGGCGATAAGATCCTATCACTATGTGGGTGCCAGGAAATAAGACCCTTCGTGCTGTTAGCGTTAGCAGCAGATCCACTCCAGATTCACGGGGACTGCCGGAGAGTTTTCCGGAATATAGTAGCACAGTGTTACCCGTTGGGATTGGTACTCTCCCGCGTCGAATCATATTACTTCACTCACTCCCAGTATGTCCAAATTATATCGAAGAAACTCACGTTCCAGTTGAAGAAATCTGGCATTTTGCGGTCCTTCACTCCCTGAGTCAAGGACCGTCCTCACGTTCCAGAAACCAATCTTAGTCCGGGTACAATAGCCAAAAGTCGTCATTATTCGATCATTACTTATCCGAGGCGTTGTGTCGGTTTCAGTAGCGGGCATTTTTCGGTACCGCTAACCCACAGACTAGAAACGCTAGACCGTTCGCACTTGCAATTTTAGCCTACATATATAACGATTTATACACATAGTTGCCCGGGGACCACCACTAGGAGGTAGAGCAAGCACTACATCACGAACTTGATTGTTGCGCTACTGGCCCAAATAAAGTTTTGAGCAGTAAGTAGTTTCCCGATCAATCGCAATGCATATCACTGGGTTTTTGCTGGGTGAGTATTAAGTCAATCACCAAGCAATTGTGCTGTTGTTTTCTAATATTTTAAGGATAACGTCTCCGAAAAATTTCAAATCTTGCATTTTGACTTTCATTGTAATACATATGTATGTACAATGTCCTAGAATAAGTCTCGTCTCAAATGCAAAATAAACGAATTTTTGAGTGCATACTATTATCACTCTCGTACAGGAAAATACTTCCCGTACTCACCACACAAATGTCAATGGGTACTTTTCCTAAAAAATCTCTTATTTTCTCGATTTTATTTTCAGTTTTTTTCTTCGTCTCCAAAGCTACACACAGCACCTCGAGTGTGAATGATGGCATTGCGTTAATACTGAATAAGATCACTTTATCCCAGTTGAATAGTTACGAAGGAAAATTCCTGAAATGTTTCCATTCCATTTTTGCAATTGCAATTCAATAGAAACAGTCATGTAAAAGGGAAAATCATGTAAGCATCCCAAGAATGCATTTCTCAATTGTCTTTTAGTTTTTCAAATGGAATTTCCGCAGGGCTTTAAATAGCATGCAAAAGACAGGAATTCCTTTCCTTCCTTAAGAAACAAATCCTGGCAAATATTTTACATGTCTGGATGTTTCGTTTGTGTTTTATGTTTTTTATTTGTATGTACATACATGTAAGAATAGTCTTCAAAATATTCAATTAAATTTGTAAATAAACATTTTACAGATTTTCTGTTTTTCTTGGTTTACTTTCAGATTAAAGCCTGTCTACCGGTCTAAGGTAAGTTTGAAGTTATGTTCTTGCTTTTTCTATACCAATATATTACTAATATATTCCAATTATTTACTTCTACTTATACACATACACCTATGATTTGTTATAGTAATAATATTAAGTATATAACTAATAATTGCTACGGCCAGTTACAGCTTTTATTTAAAATGCAGTGGGATATGCTA
Source organism: Nephrocerus scutellatus (assembly GCA_947095585.1). NCBI lineage: Eukaryota > Metazoa > Arthropoda > Insecta > Diptera > Pipunculidae > Nephrocerus > Nephrocerus scutellatus. Next base: position 124,746,021 of record OX352761.1, on the reverse strand, counting down.
TATTATGCTATATTATCAGATACAGAACAAAACATTGAAGCATGCCACATTTTATATACAATCTATATTGGTAATGTGATATTATATAAATAATCTTATCATTATGATCTAAAATTGTATATGCATAATTTTCAATTAGAATGTTTTCAAATTTGCTTCTAAGCTCAAGGAATAAATATCCTTTCGTTTGTTTCAAATAATATCTACACAAATACAGTTAATGGAATGAATTTTAATATTTTATTAAAATCAAATGTTCACGTAGTTCGAAAACACAACACAAACATACACATTGATTAGAAATTCATTTAAGGAACACAAAAGTCACCAAATTGAACTTTCTCTAATCCCAGTAGTATTAGGTGACGAACAGTCAAAAATTGTCTATCCATGTGTTTTGTTTTCGTTTTGATTAAAAGGGGGAGTAAGAGTATTTTCTCGATATTTCTGTGAAATTAAGTCACATAACAGAACAATATAGTTAAACAATAAAAGACAAACCAAAGTACACACGCTAGTTTCTCCAGAGATCGAATGAGGTCTTAAAATCAGGAAATGGATAAAGTTGACACAAAACTATGAGACTCGAGAGGATAAAATGCCGATTTCCCATTTACACGATGCGCCTAGGTGTTTTTTAATGCTTTTTAAATATTTATGTATTTTCTAAATTAAAATTCGAACGGTAAACAAATATGCTACTGGATGCGATCAGATTCAGATGGGATTAACCGCTTGCTTGGGCTATTGAGTTGGTGTTTCATATCAGTGGAATGTAAGTGGTCCGAAATCCTTCTAATTTTATTACCTAATCCAGGCGGATAACAAGGCTTAGGGTTGCTGGCAGACCGAATTGAAAAAGAGCCAACAAAATCTTCCTAACGTAGTCCTCTTAAGCTCTCTATGGTAGTAAAAATATTTTTTGAATATGTTTTACGTAGATTGATGTGTAAGATAGATGTAGAATGTCATCTTCCTATTGACAAGCCTCCTCAGACATTTAGGTGAGCCCTCTCTTTTAATTAATTTTGACTTTTTGGTTAGCTAAGCTAAGCAACATATTTATTATTTAACAAATCATGGATCATGGCATGGGTTTTATGATTAGCGTATACGACCGGAAACAGAATTGGTGTTTTGGAAGCGTTAAATTCTACCCGATTGTTTTCTCCCCATTTTATTATGGTGTCCAGTTACGTACTTTAGACTTGAAACCGTCCAAGACAACTTATATTGAGCGGTCCAAATGATAGCTTTTAATCCAATGGAGCAGTTTTACATCGACTCCATAAGCAGGCATTTTGGCCAAAAATAGCTTGATGCCAAATTCTGTCAAATGCCTTGGTAATATGAAGTGCAACAGCTTTTCTGAAATTGATGAAAATTCGGTGTTCGGTGAGATATACCATCAAATCACCAGTAGAAAGTTGCCCAGGAAATCCGTACTGCCGGTCACTAAGGATTTCATTGGTTTCAAGATATTTCATGATGCCCACGACCTAGAGAACTGACTGAGTGAGTGTCGAAGTCCAAAATATAATTTTTTATATTCCATGTATGACGCGTGCCACGTTTCGCGTGTAACACGTGTGATATTATGAATCGCGCCATTTTTTCGTTTTTTGAGGTATTTTTTAACCACCTTCCGCACAACATAGAGGGCTGAAATTTTGTGAGCGGCTCAACGTCAGGGGCGAGTCGCGTGCGGCACGTCTGAAGCGTGGAAAAAAGAAAATTCTTTGAAATAGCCCCGACCTCAAAAACAGATATTTTGGCAATTATTACCAAATAACAAACGACTGTGTGGTGTGTATATGTATAAATAAAAGTTTTCACCCAAAAAACTAATTTTTTTTACATTTACCTGTTTTTTCCTAAGTATGCCTATTGTCTTGCAGCTGCCTGCATTTTTCATTAAACAACCAGGATAAGGATAAGCATATTGCCACCGCGGCTGTTGACGTTCGATTTTGGATCACTTTATTGAACACTCCAGGCCGTATGTTACAAATAACACAAACAAAGTTGCCCTCCAATATGTCAATTGTTGGTGGTTTTTCAGCATACGGTGCAGCGTATTCGGGTTTATTGTCTAATTTAGAGAGTATGTGGCACGAAATCATCTAACCACAGCTCGACATATGTCGTCTTCAGATGAACGATTTTGGTCGCCATAAAAATCACGAAGTCGTTGTGCGAATTGACGACTGATTTTCATAGTAAATTTTAAAAATTTGGTAGTGTTGTTCAAGCGTGAATCTATTCGTGATGCTTTGCCAGTGTATACTAACAAAAGTGAGCGCAGTATGACAGCTCATTTGACAGTTAACTCTTTTTTAGTGAGTTCTAGCCAAGCAAAAAAGAACCCCTTCACAAGTGATCTACTAATTCCATATGGAACATTAAGATCTGTGTATAAGTCACTGGCAAAAAAAACTTAGATATGAAGTAGGCAATCTTTTACGGTTTTTACTCGGGTGAATTGTAGCAGCCGATGCCACATCCACTCCTGTGAGATTTTCTTGGACTTTAAATTACAAGAACTTCCTTAAAAATACATTAAATTCACTATTCTGAAAAGTCTACAAAATTTATACAAATTTCCTCGAATCAGCACTCTGCGATCTGCAGTCGCATTACCTTCGCTTTTATGGGAACTTCATTCAAAAAGTCTAATTCGTGACCAAATCAGTTTCATCGTCATAGAGATCTGCAAAAGTAGAAGTATAATCGTAATTCCCGCGTGTATCACATCACTTACACACACGAATGTTATGGTTATATGACTTGCAACACCCACAATATCTACAACAACAACGACAAAAAAAATACAAATCAACTCAAACATCTGTAGAATTTCACTGCGAATACAACATTCAAAATACTCGACGTAGATTGTCATCAACGTATAAATTGATTTCCAAAATAGAATCATTTCGCAAATTCGCATTTCCTATTGTGAGCCAGGAGCCAGCAACAGCAGAAGTAAAAATGTCATAACGATGTACAAGAAGCAAGCAACTATTCCAACTGGCAGCTTCCTCTCATCTCTGGCCACCCTCATCTCGGGGAACTGAATAATAAGCAACACGTGTGCAGTGCATCTGGAAGCTGACAAAAAAATTGATATTGTGTGCATGCTGCTGTTGGTTCTCGTTTCTTGAAACGGCGACATTTCCGTTCTTCAATTTTCGTCCTCGTTTTCGTTTTCGTTTATATTCGAATGAATTTTCATATTTCTTTTAATAATGTCGTTTTTCCCACATGTCCTTAGTCCATACTTTCATAGTCAGATGTCTCTTCGTTATCTGCTCGACTCACTTTAACTCGTATTTGGATGAGTTTATGCCTTAGCTTGATGTAGAAAGTAATCGAATTGTGAATGCTGAATGCCCATAAGTGGATCCGTATCCACAATGACGCAAATGTTGCCTGTATTGGAAAATGAACTCCATTACTTTATGAACTCGGGTACTTTATTGATTATTATAAGAGACGATTTAAGAGCAAATATTACCGGAAGTTTTTGTGCTCAGGATGTGTGGATTTTTACCTCAGATTTCTTATATGTTTCCTTGATGGTTCCATTTTGAAACCGCGTAAGTTATTGCTTTCTTAAAATTAAGCTTATCCTTTAGCACATTTTCTTAAATTGATGTCAACTCGTATTACATATCTCTCCTGACTTGGTGCTTTCTTCAAACTATTTGAGAGACGCAACACTAACTCTATATAGGTTGTGAGTTAAGGTTACTTGGCAATCTACTAAATGTAAAGGAAACCTTAATTGTTTGAAATGAACTGAGGACAATAAATGAAACCTGGTACATGTAAAAAGTTTCCCGGGTGAACGGGAAAGTTCAGTATAGACAAGGAATCCAACGTAGTAAGAACGGAAGCATGGCTTGAATACGAATGGTTGACTAATTGGGGTGTTCGAGTAGAACAAAGCTCAGGGTCGATAGCCAACACGACGTAGTGAGAACAGACTTATTCGTTAGGCTGCCAAAATAAGAAAGGTAATCCAGTGAACAAATGCAACGTACTAAAAACGGAAGTAGTACTTTGACTAGCAACGGCAAAGCAATTGAAATGTTCGAGTAGAACAGCTCGGAGTAGCTAGCAAATACAACGTAGAATAATAAAGCTTTTACTACAATGGCTGCTATTTCCAAAAATGTTTGTTTGTGAGGAATGGCGTTTCATTCAATAATTTTCTTTGCATGTGCCCGGCCCTTGCGGCTCTTCATTTCCGCAAACTAAGTATTACCTCCATTTCTGACCTGAAGGAGCTTTAAAAGTACGGCATCACCAATCTGATATCGTACCTTAATGCTAGAGGTTAGATATAAATACACAGAACCATTTTTCGTTACATTGGTTCTCCTGAGGACTGTGGCTGCAAAACGGCACTCTATAGTGCTATTAAGGACCTCGCTAAGTCAGCGAGGACCGCCACTCTACCTATCTATGAGGGACCACAAGGAGTCGTTTGGGAAAATAGGTTTAGTACACTTAATAACAACAACAGTAAATAAGTATAATTAATATTGTATTTATAATTATATGGGGAAATTAAACATAAAACTGAATTTTATACAAAATTATTTCAGAATGTTCTTGTATTTGCTAGATGGCTCTCTTTATGTAAGAATAGAACCTTCTCGAAACTGTTGATTTAAGTATAAATACCGCATACTTTTTCTTAGTGAGGTAGTTATCATTTGGATTTGTACCAAAATATTTGCAAGAAGATAGAGTGTTATAAGTGAATAATAAGTAATCACTCGTGTAAATTTACGAATTGTTGCTATTTGTTAATTTGTGAATAAATGAACTTTTGTTTTGAATTTGCAAAATCCATTACGAACTCTCTAGAAAGCGTAAATTTGGTAACAGTATATTTTATATTTTATATATATTTATATATGATAAACAGTTGCAATAAAATACTAAATATAATAAGAGGTAGTTATCGCTTATTACGCCACTTCAAATGTTAATTGAATTAATTACTTGCAGTTTTTGCGCATTCTCAATTAGCCGCGTTGCACCAGGCGTATGCGTAATTAATTTAATGCAAAGGATAACTTTTTTTGCAGCATTCATTGCCTTTGACATAAGCAAAGTTTTAATTAAAGTACTTGTCATTTTAACAGTTACTCACATTTCTACAAAAAAAAAAGACACCTACACATATGCTCGCATAATTATTACCAAACTCCAGAACGTAAACAGACAAGGACGAGACGGGGATGTGCGCTATATTCGGTAAATACTGACTCTTATCATTCAAAAAAGAAGAAAAGATACACAGCAAAGCGAAGGACGAATGATATAAGAAACGTTTTTCTAGCGTTGTTCAATTGAAATGGCCAGGTTCATACCGTATATCGTCGAACCTATTCGCATTACTCGTAGCATAATCCAAGCGCAGAAGTATACCAAGGAGTCTATCTTTGGACGCACCAATCAATACAGAGACTCCTTCGCAAAAGACGAATGTTGAATGTTTTGACGGGTTGTGCGTTTAAGGCGCATGTTCATAGATATCTCCTCTGTTCATTTCCTAATTTCCTTCACGCCTACGCTATGCCCAGCATTATAATGCTGCGAATCACCTAGGCGTGTGCAACCTTTTTACGGGGTTGGTTTTAAATAATCTGCGCGCTAAACTTGCATTAATTAGCACCAGTTTTGTGTATAAGCAAAAAACGCTACAAATTCAACAACCCCACTGCAAACGCCACCATCGGCAGGGTAGTACTCGACATAAAATTTAACGTTTAACACATCTTTAGCCTTTAATTAATTATGTATGCATGAAATGCTTTTCGTTGCCGTGATAATTGCCCTCGGGCTTCAGTTGGCTGGCTTGCCAGCTTCAAAGTTTTTCGACTGAAATTCACTTCTCGCTGCAGTGACACAATCAGCAAGCAGCGTGCTTTTCACACAAACAAAACGCTAAGCACGCGCTTTCCTCAGACAAAAAAAAACAAGACTCTGGAAACGCGTGTTAACACTGTCTGTGGTTGAATATGCCCGAGGGATGTGCATACAGCATACAGTATGCTTGGGCCACGCGCTTAAACAGATCGCCTTTGTGTCGTCGTTTGTGCCGCAGAATGCAATGCATCTTCTGAAAACGGCTTCGGTTTGCCATTATAGACGAGGGATTCGCACAATTAACAATAATGCGGCGGTGAATTTAAATTGCTGGGAAGAGTTTGTTTATTCGAGTGGAGTGCGAACGGAATAATATCGTGATCAACAAGTGTGCCAGTGTGTGCCGGTGTAGTTCTTAATACACTCGTGATACAGTGATGTTGCATTCATGACCTGAGCAAATACTCGACGTAATTGAAGAAGGCGTTTTCACTCGAATTATCTGTCTTAAGCAATTTCAAGTGACTTTATAAATCGCAATTGACTTCAATATTGAATTTTGTATAACAAAATAATTCTTGAAATTTAAGGCTTAATTTATAAGCCATTCAATATTATTAGCAATTACACAACCAACCAAAAGGAGCGAATAAGTTCCTTTACATTCTACGTGAGTAGATACTCGTATACCTTGACGCTTGCTACACAACCAATACTCATAGACAACAGAGTAGTTGTTGTGTGCTTCATAATCATCATATCAATATAAATTTACAATAATATTATTATTATATTGCACACAACTATGTATAGTTAATGGGGAGTTTATCGCCGGCTAGGGCGATCGATTTATTTTTGTTATTGTTACGAAAATGTAAAAATAAATCTTTATTTATCGCACTGTACATAATCGTATACTTTGAGACCGTCGATCAGATTATACTCTTTGTCTTTGCAGTATGTACAACGTGGTGTATATTGCGTCTTACAGCAGACTCTTTGGTGCGGTCCTTGCTCTCTGTACTCTTCTAGTTCAAGGACGAGATTCTTTTGCCAGGCTGCTTTCTTTCGCCGGTGAATTGTTTTTTCATATCTTCTGAGCTCTTTATATTCATCTTCGCGTGCCCGCGTTCTATGAGATTGTTGCATTGCTCGGTACGCAACATTTTTACGTTCAGTCGCTAGCTTACATTCATCATCGAACCATACGTTCCTATCTATACGACTACTTCCTAAGATGGAGTCAGAAGTACTAATGACAGTATTCTTAAACCGTGTCCATTTCTTTTCTTCTACGCCTGACATCTCAGCCCAAGGACTGCATTTAGGGCGAGTCCTACCGCTTGACTGTAGTTGTTTCTGGTCTGCAATTTTGACTCAAATCGGATTCGCGGATGCGAAATCTTTCATGCTGATGCAATCCGCGCTCGGAGTACCATATTAACAAGATAATGGTCCGAGTCGACGTTGGCACCTCGGTACGTTGGTACTGTCATTAGGTTCGGGTTGTAGCGGCGGTCTATATGGTTTCGAGTAGCTCCATTAGGACATAAACTTTGTGGCTTTGTGGATATATTTTTTTATGCGCAAACGTTTTACTCGCAACGACCAAATTATTGCTTGCTGTCATCTCTATGACTCGTTGTCCATTGTCATAAGTGTACACCCTAAATACTGGCTCCCTACCTATTTTGGCATTCATATCCCACAGAATCATTTTGACGTCATACTGAGAACAGGCATGGAGTTCCCGTTCGACTGATTTTTTCATCATCTGGCAAATTCTCTGTAGGTGCGTGAACTTTTATGTGGCTTATGTTTTTGAATCTGGCCGCACGCGAAGGGTTCATAGCCCTTCATTTACTGCTTTAAAGCCGATAACGGTGGGTTTCATTCTTTTGCTGACTAGAAACCCAACCCCGAGCACACGATGTCTTACATGACTTCTGTAATATATGTCAATTTCAATTTCAATAATATAAGTGTACAAAAGTTCAAGAAGCAATACTTCAAAGTTATACAATGTCTTCCGACAAGTAGGTACTCGTCTACCAATGCAATGAGAAGGGGAAAGATTAATTGAAATTTAGTTTATTATATTGCAAGAATTCTTGCCATCTTCATCGGCGTCATCGCTACAGCCATTTTTAACCATCTTCCAAGTTTCATCATCAAGTAACTCCAGTTAGGTTGACCAAGCAAATTGTGTTTGCCAAAAATGTCAATTGTCCCTTTTGCAGTCTGCAATGTATATGACCCTACTTCACTGTTTGCTCTCTAGCCAATTATGTACAAAAAATTTAAAACATTTCCTTCATCCTATTTCGGTGAGAGAATGTGAGAGCATCGGTAGCCGCCTGCAGCAGTACTACACAATTCGTTGCAACATTTTATTCGGATCATTTTACCGTCAGAAGGGTACAAAGTTTTCCAAGTTTTTGTGTGCGAAAATGTGCAAAGATGCCATGACAGAGTACTCGTATGTTGCTGAATAGGCCGCCAGAGTCGGCAATGCAGAGTCATTATATTTCCTACAGTTACCTTCTACCAGAGACCGCAAAGCGAAAGACCCAAGTTTCTGCGTTCAAATAAGCTATCCATGTCCGGTCCATTGTAGAAGGCCACATTCCTTTATGGTTCTTATCGATGCCATTGCTGTTCCTGCGGCAGCACTAATTAATTAGTCTGCAAGGCATTCCAGTAATTGGACATGAAACAAAATCTGTTAGCCAATGTTGTGATCGAGAGTACTCCTGAAGAAGAATGTGAATGAAGATGAAAATGAAATGAGTACGGATGTCGATCAAGAGGATGATAAAATTACACAAACTCCAAGCCAGTGAAATCGTTAGCCATTTGCCTTTCGGCCGGTCTCAATGTTAACAAAAAATCTTTTCATGAGCAGTATTCCGATTCGATTTGATTCAATTTCATTGCTGTGTGTCTGTGTCGAAAAACAGACTGAATCTGTACGCGTAGGAACTTCTGCTTGATTAGAAATAAAGTCCTTCTTGTTCTTGCATTCATAGCAGTATTCGATGTACGATGATGGGTTACCTGTTCTGCTGGTAAACCTTCTACATATGCTAAATTCCAAAGAAGATTACATGTACCATACAGAGTCAGCAGCAATTACTCAGCCAAAATGATCTCTTAAAGGATGTAATAAAATTTAAATCCTTTCCTAATGTAAGATTATTAAATTCTCATTTCAATTTGTTTTTGCTTATGATGGCATCATCACTATCACTAACGTTAAAATTTTGCAGAAATTTTCCAAGAATGCCTAACGACGCCAACAGTAAGTTTCATTCGTCCTACCATCGCTCAAATTATCATATAACTCAGTTGGTAATATAATTCATTTTAATCTGTTTCTGGATATACGTAAATGGATTTTTAATCATTCAGTATGTGCAACATAACAGCATTTTCCATAGTAAGGACAACTGATTTTAGGATTATTTCTAAGAAATGCTTTAATAGAGAATCGTTTCATTTCATTTAAAATTTTCTGCACCAGTGGTGGATGGCCCAATACGATATATAAATAAGGGTAAAACCAGTTTAAAAAAGACCATAGTCAACAGCCATTATCGTTTTTGTTTTAAATTGAAAAGCTAACATAAATATCTTAAGGAGATCGTTGCGAGACTAAGGACACAAATAAATGTAATAAGAAATCGCAATGATTTTTGGAGAATCGGTGCTGTAGGATAATAAGGATAATATAAACTTCATTGAAAGCTTCTCATAACGCCCTTTGGATTGGCTTTGAATTGTAAGTGCCTTTCATTTTTGTGCAAAAATATAACTCACAAAACATTGATGATCGCGAAAAGCTTAGCCCTGGACCACAACGGTCTGTTGTGCCATAATGTTATTATTAATATTATAGGATGATTAAAGAATGGCTATAAGATAATTACGGGATGTTTATAGGGAATTTATATGATGATGTGTGGCAGCAACCCGACTAATACTCACAATTGTTAGGCTTTTTATTAAGAGTGTCCTATTTTGTTTTGAAAAACTTTTATTTAACTTGACTTGGCCCCTTTTGGTCTGTATTTTCGACCAATTTGAGGGCCTTTTTAACAAACTTCCACAAGAACTAGAGAGCTGAAATTGTATCTAAAATAGCATTTTTTATATACCGAGTAGACGCGTGTTACGTGTCGCGTGTCGCGTTTAATGGGTTGAATTTTGTTTTCGACTTCTTTGAGGTAATTTTCAACTAACTTCGACATGACCTAGAGAGCTGAAATTTTGTGAGTGTCTAAGTCCAAAATAACATTTTTTATATTCCGAGTAAGACGCGTGTTGCGTGTCGCATGTCGAGTGTGATGGGTTGGAAATTTTTTCCGACTTTTTAGAGGTCCTTTTTAACCAACTTCCACACGACCTAGAGAGCTGAAATTGCGTTAGTGTCTAAAATAGCATTTTTATATTTCGAGTATGACGCGTGTTGCGTGTGGCGTGTTGTCTGTCGCGTTTTGCGTATCGCGTGTGATTGGTTGAATTTTTTTTCAACTTTTTTGAGGTCCTTTTTAACCAACTTCCACACGACTCAGAGAGGTGAAATTTAGTGAGTGTCTAAGTCCAAAATAACATTTTTTATATTCCGACTAAGACGCGTGTCGCGTATGATGGGTTGACATTTTTTTTCGACTTCTTTGAGGTCGTTTTTAACTACTTTCCACACGACATAGATAGTTGAAATTTTGTGATCAGTTTTTATATTCCATGTATGACGCGTGTCACATTTCGCATGTGGCACGTTTGATAGTTTGAACTCGCGCCATTTTCTCGTTTTTTGAGGTCTTTTTGACCCACCTTTCGCACTACCTTAGAGGACTGAATTTTGTGAGCTGCTTAATGTTGGGGTCCCATTTTGATTTTGATTTTTGCCTATTTTAGTCTGCATGTGCGCGATCATTGTTGCAAGATCATTTCATTGTTGCAAGATGATCACGCATATTATTTTATGTATTAATGGAAGATGATGTCGATCTAGAACCCATGTATAACAATATGCTGACCACCAGACGTTCAGTTGTGCATTCATCTGGACGAATATGGCGACCGAAAATTTGAGTTAGGACACATAAAGTTTCCGCAACCAAACGTGAAATTTGATAACAAATTTTGGGTAACTTTCAAACCTGGTTGAAGAGTATAATTATCCAAGGTCTAATGGCAAGTATAGACGAGTTGAAACTTCAAAAAGACTGCATCTAACTTCAAGCAGAGGTGAGAAATTCTATTGAAAAAATGAGGCTTCTCAATTGAAGCTCCCTTTATGTGATATCTACATAAAAAAATGATAACTCTACTCTTTTATATCTATTTCCATGGTTGAACTAAGCATTGGTTTTATGGGATTGGTTTAAATCATCATCAGCACTGTACTCTCTGTGTAGAACCAAAAATAGATTTCCATATCAGTGGTGCCATATGTACACTAGTTGTATGTAAAACCGTCCATCTAGTAACTATAACTTTTAGGATAGTAACTATCAAAACATTGATCGGATCTTATTTTACGAAGCTACGATTTCAGTAAAATGTCAACAAATCCATTCAAGCTTTAAGTCGCGAATGTTTTGAAAAATTTCGCCAAACCATCAAATGAATTACAGGATATAAAAACATAAATTTCCACGAATCGAGATTAGAGAAGAGCACGCTGTGCCATTATGATAAAGGTCGGTAATTAACAAAGCATCCTTTGTTCTCATTTGTCCTATTGTTGCTCATTTGTCTCGAGCTAACAGCCACAATGGTAGAAGAACCAAAAAAAAAAACAATAGCAGCTCCACATGTTGCTCATTTCGCATACAAAACACAATGCACCCGTCGTCCATAAGCTCAGGTACAGCCTTGTGAATCTAAAGCCTAAACATTTATCTTTCCACGGCACAGCGGGGTACATTTTGGTACACCATACTTTATGCTCTGCCATTCAAATTAAATGCAATAATTTGGTCATTATTTCTATCTGGAAGAAGGAAGGCATGGAAGGGACAGACTTTTACTCAACTCACCATCGCACAACAATGGGAAAGGAAGAAATAAAAAATAGCAATAAGGGCATTTGCAAATTACGTGGGGTACCATGGCGATATAATGTTTTTTTTTTACCTTTTTTGTTGTCCTTAATCGCCACTGCTCAATTAACGGTTGGTGCGGAGGGCGGACTGCGGTGGTGTTGCGAAATTTACAGAAGGATTTGGGTGAATTATGCTTAATGATGGGTGTAGTTGATGGGTGTACTTAAATAAACCAAAAAAAGTACACGAAAATCCTTTTCTCGGTCGGTCAAGTGTGCTCTACATTTTGAAGGTCGATTTTTTATTTCATTTTTTTTATTCATTTTGTATTTTTCCTTTTAATTTTTAGAGACCTTCAGCTGAAAGAGTGTACTTTTTATATACTTCAAAAATTTGTACCCTCTGCCGTCATATGGCATACCATATGCAGCATAACGTTCTTCTATCGACTCGCTATTACCAAGAGATTTCTTCTAAATACCAAACTTTTTATCACTCAGGATTTTGGGGTTTCGATTGGAGAAGAGTTCCTTTCCTTCGCGTAATCGGACTTTTTACTTTAAATAAATTTTTCGTTTTTATTTTAAAAAAAACGACCAAATAACGAGGACGATGGCGTACAACATGATGATGGTAATGGTGATTGTGGTGCCAAAAATTCAATTATCCATATCGGAGCATTTAAGATTAATTGAGCTACAGGATGTGATATACACTACGTCGTCATATACACGGATATACGAATACGTACAATCCCTGCGAAGAATTATATCCCATCAGTGTCCTTGTATTGTTGGTTCGCCGGTATTTTACTTAACCATAAATAATTGTGCATGTAAGCATGGAGCGCGCAACAACTTAGTACGCACGTTTGTATGTGTAATTTATGACCAAAGAATGAGTGAGGAGAATCTGTGAAGTACTTACTGCTCAGCCAATGATCCATGCCTCCAACGATGCAATAATGAATTTAATATCATTGCCAACCAAACCGGAGGTGTCTCATGTCTTGAATTAATAGGGCAATTTCAGATATTATTCAAGGACTACGACGCACTTACCCAATTTAAAGACCACGAAATTTGTTTCTTTTAATGTAGATACGTCTGAATGTGTTTTTGTGTATGTGTGGGAGATACGTGTTCAAGTAAATGCAGAAGTACACCCTCCCAGAGGACACTTGAGAAGAACAAAATTACCCGAAAAAAAATGTACATCGAGTATATGTCCAAGTATCAATCTGTCGTAGAAATTATGTTGCTTTTAACTGTATTTTTAAAATTTTGCATTTTATTCTGTTTATATACTAAGCAACATGTTATGGAGAGATAGATTTGTTTCTTTTCTTTCTTTGTGGTGGTTTGAGACAGAGCGGACTGCTTAATGCGTATTATGGATAGAATTTATATGAGGCAATTATGCAGAATTGTGGTCGGTTTTTACCTGATGGCGATTTTTATGATGGAAGCATTTTATTTTTTATGATAAAATAATGGAAATGCAACCTTAATAGCATCCTTATAGAGTTTGTGTTTGATTTTAATTGTCCCAGATGAGTGTAAGTGGATAATGGCGAGAGTAGGACTAATTTAATTTTAAGAAATCTTTCATCTTCTTGTAGGTAGTTGCAAAGTACCCCCAAAGTCTTATTTTGTGAAGGAATTATTCCAGATCCGTATATTGTTATTGTAGCCTTGTACACTGCGACCTTGAGGTCTATTGTGCATACCAGATATTGTACCACATAATGTGATTACTCAGCTCGTTTGTAAACGCCACCTCATCTTCCAATACGATTGGTTTGGCATTTGGTCAGTAAACTGTATAAGCCTTGAAATTTTTTATTCTTTTCCGGTTGAGGGCCGCACATATGTAAACTATGTGCTCTGATGTTTCCTTTGCCTTGTTACAAAATCGGCAGCGATGCGATTGGGATTTACCCATTTTCAAAAGGCCGTGTCCTGTCAAGTACCAGACTAGTCTTCTTAGTGTATGGCGGTCCAGTTTAAGTTCCCTGTCCATATGACTAATGTTGTTGAAGAAGTTATATTTGGGATGACAGAACCCAAAAACTGTCTTATCCCAGTCGATGACACCCATTCCGCTTCGATGGCATTGTTTCCCATTATTTTCTCGGATAGCCAAGCCGCGCTGAAATCCCTGGAATCAGTCTCTACAAATTCAACATTAGCCCATAACTGCCGATCATATCTTAAAGAGATGGCGGAGCAGTTTATTATTCATGTGTGTTGGGTGCCAGGGCATAGTGACATTCCGGGAAACTGTATGGCTGACGAGCACAAATCTTAGCAAAATATTGTTCTCTAGGCATACCAAACTCATGTTAAAGCTGGATGCTCAAGAATTCTTGAGAAATAAAATGTCATTAGAATTCGGAGAATAGAAACGCAGATGGCAGATGATTGAATGATGTTGTTGACAGATACACTATTGCAAATGAATGCCTAAATTTCTGTTAGCACGTGAATAAACACATGCTCTTCGGCATTTTCTTATGTTGTAACACATATGCAAGCATATGGGCATTTCTGGGGCTTCGTCCCCTCCACACACACGCCCAACCTAACAACATAACTATTTGCATTTCCAGTTGATTTGATTGCGACATTGCGAGAAACTGCACTGTCAAACGCATACAAAACGCTTATCAATTCTTGCCTGCCGGCCGATGTGATCATAATACACATCATTGTCACCTCTCATCGACATACATTCCTCATGAGCGTGGACGCTGGCACGCAGCACCATCATTAAATCAACTGGTCGGTAGTCGGTCACATGCCGTCATCGCCTGAAGACATCCGAATTATTTTGCATTAAATTGAATAAATTTCGTATATAATCGTGGATAACATCCGCCGTTTCCTTTGTGTTTTGTCATACAAATGCATTCATTGCACGTACGATGACTAAATTTAGTATTTAGATGGTCGATAATCACGGTATGTTTGGAGCATGCGAGTACAGCCCCCCCCCCCTGGTCAGAACAAGGAACCCATCCATGAAGCTTATAAAGATAGCAACTGAAGTTTTAATTATTGTTAGATGCGATTGCAGTGGGGAACTTAAAATTTCTATTAATATATCTAGAATTTTTTAATTTCGAACTTTAATTTGAATAAATTTTCCCAGAAAAATAGGGCTAAAAATTGGATGAATATATGCATCAATGCATTTTGCAACCAGGGTTTACCGGGTACAACCACTCAGAAAAACCACCGTTTGGCAAGTCCCACCAAGGATTAAAATACATAAATTGCGAGTCAATCGTTTCTGTCGTTGCCACGAGCACAGCCTGCTGTTCAGGCAAACTACCAATTTTGAGAGTTCCACATCGGACTATGAAATCTATTGGTCAACTTCTCCGACCGACCGCTCCAATTCCCCTGATTTTCGATCGTCAGACTGAGCAACGTGCTTGAACACCGTTCTCAGCTGACCATCTAGCTGTGTTTCACTTACTTTTCAATCGCCAGACTGAGCAACGTGCTTGAAAACCGTTCTCAGCCCCGTCCCACTTGATTTTTCGATCACCAAACTGAGCAACTTGATTGAACACCGTTCCCAGCTGGCCATCTGACCCCGTAATTTAGTTGCATGTATATCCTTATTTTAAGTTATTGTAAATTGTAATTGTAATTGACATTGTAAATAAAAAAAAGGCCAACAAACCAAATATTATCTTATTAACTTGTAACACAACGACAAGCATTAGAACCTTGGGTGTTCCGACGAGCGTAAGCGCAGCGAAACACATTTCAGACTCATGAGGGCAGGGGTAACATATTCGGAGGTTAAAGAAATCCAAGCGGGTGTACCCCAAGGAAGCATTCTAGGGCCATTACTATATAATCACGATATTCCGACGCTAAAATACCACACGATTGCTACATTTGCTGACGACATAAACGGCTTTAATTACAGTTTCGAAAAGCAATGTGGACTCAACTCGTAAACGACAAGAGGCGATCTCGCATATTGAAATTTGGACAAGAAAATTGGGAATGCGAATAAATGAAACAAAATCAGTATATGTTGATTTCACAAATAGAAAAGTAGAGCACATACCAGTATATATTAACATTTTAGCTATACGCTATACCGTATACAAAGTATCTTGGTATGACTTTCGATGCGAAACTTCGCTGAAAAGTCCATATCAAGAAAAAACGAGAGGAGATTGGTAATGTACTAGATGATAGGATAACAATCTTGTCTATCAACATACAACAAAGGTTTGCTTTACAAGTAATTCATAAAACTCATATGGACTTATGGTAGTATGGTATGTACCGAAAATAGGAACATTCAAATTATGCAATGGTTTCAAAACAAGGTGCTGAAGTAGAAAAAAATGCGTACTAAACATGCTATGTTTAGGCATTGAACTTGGATATATGAAGACTCAAACAAGATATCAACTTTATTTAAACGCATTTACAAAGGATAGTATTTCTTCTAAAAATGAAGTCCTAAACGAAGTTTCTACCATTAGTATTAAAAGAGCAATTTCCGTTAACATGGGTCAGGGTACACCAAAGAAAGCGTTTTATTAAATCCCCGATAAATGATGTCAACATTAGAGATAGTCCCTCACTGTAGAACGATTTTTTTCTTATGACAAGTATAAGTAAGCGTTAATGCTATAAACTTTTAACCTATTACCTTTTTTTTAATTTAAGTCAAAACAAATAGTTATAGAATCTCATAAAGCTACACTACTAACTAAGAACAGTACTACTAAGAACAGTAAGTCACATGACTACTATGAGTATGGCCATTCTTTTGTTCCTTGATTTGGTGCAATTATAGATGTAACTGCTAATTACTTATGAAATTTAAATAGTTTTAAACAAAGTTTGTCGACTCCCTTTATCTTTTGCAACTAACTCTTGAGAAAGCCAACTGTCATTTGGACTATGAATATGAAGTGGAAATGCTACGAGTACACCGAATCTCTTTAGTTCGTCTAAGCAGACGAATCGCTTCCAGCTATTCGTTTGTTTTATGTTTCAAAGGGGAAAAATAAGGCGCGTCGATGGACCCCCAGACGACACATTGTGTGCTCTAACGGGGGTCGACCCAAAGCTCACAATGTTAATTTCTTTTCTTTTTCCCCTTAGATACTTATTCCAGTTCATTGAAAAACAATGCGTACAACTGCGTTTAACTCTTTACAATAATTGTTCACTCCCTCGGTGATGTTAGGAGGACTCTGCATGTTTCCACAACAGTCAAAAACAAAAAATGCCTCTCATATAAAAGAAGATGACAATGCGGGCCGAAAGTGGGTAAAGAACATTTGCCAACGCCATACGTGTATGTTCTTTGATGGAAAAGGCGCCGTACCGCCAAGGCGAAAATTCATTATTTTTGTTATGTCGTGGTTAACCCAACCGAACCGATAGAACCAGGTACGGGGGTTAACAGTTGGTAGGTAGGCGGTTTACGTGACAATAGATGAAAGCCAGAGTGCACACGGTGGAAGAGGAACAAGGTCATGACTTTTAATGATGGACGTTGTCGTCGTCGTATAATTGTGCAGTGCGTTGCGTTGTGCACCCAGCCGACTTAAAAAAGGTGCGAAAATCTTTACTTTCACAATAAATTGTTTTTGTTTACATGAAATTCTCCTTCAGATGAAATTCTCTCAATAGCGTCATTCCCGTTCGTGTATTCGCGGGCTATTTCGGATCGAAAACTAGACAAACTTTTTATATAGATTTTTTGTGGCCTAAAAGAGTTTTAAAAAAATTGTTCTATTCACTTAGTCGTATATATTGTTTTCTTTACTTTACAAAAAAAGGTAAGAGGAAATGTTTTTTAACATTTCACACTTTTTACGATAATTAAAATATTTATAATTCGCTGAGTTGCGAAAACTTTTCGACGATATATCGGATGGTAATCTGTTTAATTTGAAACACTATTTTCTTTTGTTACTTTGATGTTTTGATTTTTTCGACAGCTTTGACGGGTAAAAAAAAACTCTTAACCTACAGATCAAGTTAAAAAATGCGGATGTTCGAAGAACGTACACCAGCGAAGGTGAAAAATTGGCAACAATGTGCATCGATCGCTATTCGAATGAATTCAAAGTTTTTCAATCGTCGCGATTGGAGCGTGGAAGACCCTGTCAGTCTGCTTTTCATGATCTTGTGTACAGCATAGAAAAGAGCAAGATGTACGGAGTCTTCAACATAGGGGTGTTTATTGATATTGATGGAGCATTAGCCAACGCTGTGTAACTCTGCTGAAAGGCATGGAGTGCAACCAACCTTATCCGGATGGATTAACTACATGCCTTCCCGCCGACTTCTTCAGACAACGGAGAATATGGAGAATAAAGTAACAGTCGAAGTGGCTACATAATGACCATAAGGTGGAGTCCTTTCGCCGCTTCTGTGATGCTTTGTTGTCGATTCTCTACTCGAAGTAGTTTGTCAGTTAGTCATACACGTACAAGCTTATGGGGATGATGTCTTCTCTAATGCAACAGATCCCTAACAGCTGCTTGTATAAATCTGCAGACTGCTCTAAATAGGTTGGATTAATGGTGTGGTAGAAATGGGCTATTTGTAAACCCGAACAAAACAACTATGGTTTTTTGGTTGCTTGGTTGCAATAGATTCGCTTGAACACCGCAGGAACGTTTCCAGCTTGTCACTGTTTTATCGCTTCTTCCACCAGCGGTGCTCAAGAGAAATAGCCAGCTGTATGCCACCTCTCCTTGAATTCTTTCCACATCACTATGATCCACAGGCATTCAAAACACAAGCTCATAGACATCTCCTCTTTTCTCCTCAGTTCTGTTAGGCTGGCCGTTCGGTCGCTCTGTCGTTCGGTGGTGGAATCTTGCGATCAATTTTTAACCCACTTCCCAAGGCCCGATTTTATTGAAACTTTGAACATATGTGTATTTCCGGTGACAAAACTTTCTCTTAAAATTTAGTATAGATCGGGCCGAGTGGTCGGGGGTATCTCATAGATTATTAAATTCTCTTTATTAACTTCACGGGTTAACTTCGCGTGCCCGTGCCTGGCTGGCTTGGTTATAGAATCTTGCGATCAACTTTTAATACACTTCCCAATGCCTATTTCATTAAAAATGTGCACACATGTGTATTTCCAGTAGCAACGCTATCTATTACAATTTGGGGCCCCCTCCCCCCCCCCACCCCTTCTCATATGATTTTTTTTAAAATTGACTCGATTTTCTTCATATTTTATACACATGTGTATCTCCGACGGACAATACATTTCGTAAAACTTTTGGAGTGATTGGGCCCTGAGGCCCGAGGAGTGCCCATATAATTTTTTTAAAAATTAATCCGATTTTCTTCAAATTTTAAACACCTGTTTGTTTCCGATGGACAAAACTTTTTGTAAAATTTTTGTAGTAAGCGGGCCCTGAGGCCCTATATTTTTGTCCATATATTTTTTAAAAATGAACCAATTTTCTCCAAATTTTAAATACCTGTGTATCTCCGATGGACAAAAGTTTTTGTAAAATTTTTGGCCTTAAGCTCGAGGGGTGGTGCCAATATAAGTTTTTTAAAAATTAACCCGATTTTCTTCAAATTTTAAACACCTGTGTATCTCCGAGGGGTGGTGCCAATATAAGTTTTTTAAAAATTAACCCGATTTTCTTCAAATTTTAAACACCTGTGTATCTCCGTTGGATAAAACTTTTGTACAATTTTTGGAGTGATCGGGTCCTGCGGACCGAGGGTGGCCCATATAAATTTTCTAACAATTAGCCCCATTTTCTTCAAATTTAAAAACCAATTCAGTATACATTTACTGAAAATTGCGGCCCCGTCCGTAAAAGAAAGTCGTGTTGTGAACACACCTTCATTTTTTGTAAAAATTTTGGAGTGATCGGGCATCGGGCTCCTAAGTTTTTTTTAAAATGTAACCCGATTTTATTCAAACTCTGAACACATGTGTATCTCCGTTTAGAGAATTTACACGCAAAATTTTAATTTTTATGGGTTGTTTTTAAAAAAACTCATAGCATCTAGCGACATCAGATCACGCCATACTATAATAATATGTGAAATATATAGCGAAAAAAGTTAATTCCGTAATTTTTGACGGGTTGTCACTAATTTTAATACAATTGTTTAATGCTCGCCTTGCGATAGCGTACTTTTCAAAAAATTTTCATTAATTTTTCTTTAATTTTTTATTTATTTATATTGCGGGTTTTTTCGGTAATAACTTCTAATTAAGTTTTTAGACTGAATTCGACTTAGGTGAGAAGCTTCGCTTAAATATCTTTATTTGCATAAAAATGTAATATAAATTAATTGATTTAATTTACCGAAGACGCACAAAAACAATTAACAACAATTGAACTTGTAACAATTCGACACAACAACAAACTAATAAACTTCTACCAGTCCACCTTCATGTCCAATGCTAAGCCGCTGACGATGAGCCTGTAAGTAACAAATGGCTTCACACGGATCTACCATATACCATAATGTAAACAATGATCGTACAGACGAACGAACGAAGTCGCTGCGACGAGCATTGACACGGAAAATGTTGTTGATGATATAGGTACTAATATGTGGCGCGAGTTTATCTTCTCTGTCGGTCAGTTATTATATTTTAACAAACTATTCAATTGCTTTTTTGCACTTGAAACTTGCCCGCCCAACTGTACTGAAGATTTCTTATGCAAAATCATGAAATAATTTGCGAGTTTTACTGCTGACGAGTGTTAAGATGAAACGTTGACAGCTCGAAAACAAAACGTCTGATGCTATCGACTAAAGACGACTTTGTCATCATCACGACTCCGTGCTGAAGGCATAAAGCTCATCGGCGTCTAACTTACTTGATACTTAGTGTGCGGCAACTTGAGAGATTTACTTGACATTGTTTATGCCATTAAGCTATTTCTAGCGCACTAAGATGTCTGAGATCCTGAGAGTGTGGTTTTAAAAGAGCAGCAAAAGCAACAAACAGCAAATAAAATTGTTTACCAAGAACGAACGTGGCACATGAATATTTTGTAAACAATTTCATTTGTTTTGTGTTTTTTGGCCCCACCGTTGGCTGGTGGGGCTCATCATGCCAGTTGCCGTGTATATGCATTTGTTTTCGCTTCATATGTATATAATGTAGATACCATCGGTGCATATCCTGTTTGTTTATATTTCTTTGGGAATTTTCCAAATATTTTTATGCCCAATGCAATCGACAGCATTCATGAATTGGTTTATTGATTGTGGACTGGTAGACTCAATTATTGCAAATTGGAATTCAAATGGCAAACGATTTTTGTTTCATTAATTAAATAGAACTCGGCTGTTGTTGTCGTAGTAGTAGTAGTAGTAGTGGTAGCCGGAACGTAGTTGTATTGTTTTTCCTTTTCTGGAATGTCTGGTATGATTCTAGTTTAATTTAATTAGAAAATAGAAAATACTTAATCAGACTTATTCCTGAAAGGGATAAAGTCTCTCATACTAATAATGATGATATTTGTAATCGCATCAACGGCGACATCGACGTTGCTATAGTGAAACAATCGCGACCAGTTAATGCAAATGCAGTTTAAGCAAATTTTAAGTAAAGCTCGTTTCCTTGCTATCCTAATGCCGCTGCCAATTGGCCCAAACTTGGGATTCTTTTTACTTTATGCTACAACAAAATATAATCTTTTCTCAAAATCACCGTTGACATATACATATAAAAGAAGAACCGATCAATCGCCATATGCCAATGTAGTTCAATCAATGTAGTTCAATAACAAATAGTGAGTTTATTTTCAGTAATGTTGCATCAAACTTTTTTCAGCCAAAAGCATTGGTCACCACAATGCCTGCTTTTGAGAATAATCGTAGTATTTTTCATCAATAGATCATGGCATGTTAACAGCTAGAAGAAGAGAGAAAATTACACCAATGCACAAGAGTCACCGAACTCTTCCAAGAAAAGTGACTTATTTCACCTGTCAAAGTATGTTTAGCAAAACATGGAGAATATACCCGCAAATGAGTTTATTGCTATATCAAAGCATTATTAGACTCAGGATTTCCTACGCAGCCCTGATTAGGTGGCCAAAAACAGAGGCCACTTGAAGGCACACTTAAAACTAAATAAAATCCGGAGACTTATCTGTCTAAGTGTAAAAGGTACTGTAAAGACATGCCGAACGGCAGCTCTAGAAAAGCTTCTGAGGCTTCCATCCCTGCAGTTACATATCAAAAAAGAGGCTGGTTCAAAAGCTACTGAACTAAAAATCGATAACCAAAAAAAAAAACCAATAGAGTTAAACACACCAGCTTTATAGCCAAAATAAATTTGGAATACGAAACTGCTCATCCATCAGACTTGATGATAACAACAACTAACATCCAAAGAAACTTTATGATAAGATAACCAAAATGAAATCATGCTGAAAGTATTCTTCCCCACTATACATCCATCATGTGTACAGACGGATCAAAAACCGGAGCAGGAGTATGCCGGCTTAGAATCACATTGAAAATACCCTTAGAAAAATCTCCAATCGTTTTTCAGGCAGAAACGCTAACAATAGAGAAACCTGCACATTAGAATGTATGAAAAAAAGGTACAGAAGAACCGAGAACTATATGATCTCCGATATTAAGGCAGCACTACTAGCGTTAAAAGACCCATTCTTTCATTCCAAAACAACGTGATCATCTCACTCATCTCAACAACAAGATCAAAAAATGAAAAAATAATGCCATCAAAGCGGAATGGCAATAATCGACTGGGATGAGACAAAACAAAAACTTCTTAAATCTACCATAAATCATATAGACAGAGCACATAGCTGGAATGCCATGAACTAAGAACTCTGGTCTGGTATATGACGGGACATGGCCACCAATTGAAAGTGGATTTAATCCCAATCGAACCGCTGCCGATTCTGCAGCATGGATAAATAAAAGCCAGAACACGTAATTTTCATATGTGAAGGCATTACCCGAAAAAGATTAAACAGTTCTCTGACCGAATGCTTTAGTATTAAGCCACCAACACGAGCAATTAAAATAAAACTTAAAACTTAGATAAAAAATTAAGGTTTCTTGACGTTTAACCTTCAGAATTTTAGCTCATACACAGTTTCGTATATACATCCAGTAGATTCCCGATTAATGCAACTCTCGATTTGCGGAACTACTCGGTTATCGCAACACCTAAATGTTCATCATTGCTGACGTGGTAATCGCAACTTTTCAAAAAATTTACCTCGTTAAGTGGAACTTTTATTTCATCATATCCTTTTGTTTTTGCTGCTCCTTTGAGTTTATCAACTTTGTC
This sequence comes from Nephrocerus scutellatus, assembly GCA_947095585.1. NCBI lineage: Eukaryota > Metazoa > Arthropoda > Insecta > Diptera > Pipunculidae > Nephrocerus > Nephrocerus scutellatus. The sequence continues at coordinate 124,722,754 of OX352761.1, read as the reverse complement.
TGGGCAGTTATTTTACAGCTACTTGAGAAACCATGAATGTATCTGTTTAGTACAACTGTTTTGAAAAATAGATAAAGGAGCACCTGTTAAATCCCTATGCCGTAAATATAATGTACACAAGTCTACATCAGCAGAATCAAGATTGACATTAAAAGAGTATGAATATCCCAATATGGAACAAGCTTTATACAAATGGTTTTTGAATCAAAGAAAGCTAAATGTGCCGATTTCGGTTGAGGTTCTTATATCAAAAGCATGTCAATTGCATGAAAAAATTCAAGAGAGACAAGGATCTTGTAACGTGAGCAACGGTTGGTTTTAAAAAAAAGACATGGCATTCGCTTGTTGAACATTTGTGGCGAAAAACTTTCTAGTAACCCGCAGATTGTGGATCGTTTTTTGACCAAATTTAAAAACAAAGTAAAACAACTCGATTTGTTACCTAATCAAATATACAACGGAGGTGATGAATCCGGGATATTCTATCGACTTATGTCAGATAAAAACCTTGTAGGTTTTAAAGAATCCTCAGCTCCTGTTCGGAAAGCAAGAAAGAAGGGAATAACGTTCCTCGCTTGCACTAACACTTCTGGTTTGCACAAAATTAGGCTGTTCGTCATGGGCAAATCAGTAAATCCACGATTTTTGAAAAATTTTGACAACAAGCCCGTCGTGTACAAAACAAAAATGCATGGATGACGTTAGCATTCTTTGAACAATAGTTGCACAATACATTTTTTGCTGAGGTATTAAAAACTCCAATCGATTGCTGGTCATTTTTCTTACATGAGTTTTGTCTCTTTTAGGTTCAAGTTTTTCTAAGATTCAAGGATCTTTCAAAAAGGCGCTTTTGTTTCATGATAACGCCAGTTGCCATCCCAAATACGGCGAGTTGAAAAGTGATGACGGCATGATCGTTGTAATGTGTTTTTCAGCGAATTGCACTGCTATCCTTCAACCAATGGACTAAAATTTAATAAACTTTTCACACGCCCATAGACGAAAGTGACTGTTTCATACACTATAATCTATAACCTAGCTTCAAAAGTAGCCTTTACACACTCTAGTGATTTAACATATAAAATACTTTTGTTATTTACTGCAGTCACAGCGAACACACATTCCCAGAGTAATTTTGCATTGCGCATACCCGGTATAGCTGAAAAACCGGTTTTGGTCGTGTTAAAAATAGCGTACATTACTCGCAGATTGAGCTCATTGTGCTCGTTAGATTGCTTCTTACTCGCACGATAAACTTCACTTTGCTCGCTCGTTATGTAATATACTATAACAAAGCTGCATTATAAAAAATCAATTGGCGCACTTGATTGGAAGTTAAAATCAAAGCATTTACTCTCCGCAATGCAATTTGCCTCCAAGCAACGCATGGGCTGGATTGCAGGTTAGAATAGAGATATCGCATAGACCGTCTGTCCATCCGCCTCCATTAATCGGTATACTCTTCCCATCATTTGGAATATTTTGGAAAATCCTTAAACAAAAAGCTAATTCTTTTAGGTTAATAGCTATAAAAGTCACTCACGACCTTTAAAAAACTATTCAACAAATTTAGTTTTTAAAGGCGGTTTATATTAGAAAATTATTTACTGAGGTAAAATTGTTTACTGAGGGGTTAGTTACTTATTCTGATATATACATGTAAGTACATAAGGTAGATACTTCATACATACAGGATATCAATAAAAGGCCTAATCCGTATGATCCTTATGAATAGCAAAATACTCGTGTAGTTTATAAATACAGCTGTACTGGTGCAATAGAAATCCTCAATACAAAATGCAGACTTCCACCGATTTTAAGCGACCGAACTGCAATTATTTGTCTCAATTACTTCTTCCAATGATTGCTTATTGATTTTTGAAAACACACACTCACACACACGCACACTCATGCATACATAAACCATTCCTATGTTTACCTTTAAGCATCTGCATACTTTGCATAAATAATCTTTCGGTCTAAGTCGATGATATTATTCATAACATCTCAATGGATGATGATATCGAAAAGTACTTTTATTTACTTCCATTTCGAGTTTACTGTTATTTATGCTGAGTCCTAGATGATGATGTTTTGGTAAATATATTCTTTCAATAAAAAATTTTGTTCTGCTTGGTATATCGTAGAGAAAAGCGAAAAAACTTTTCAATCGATATTTCACAACGAATAAATATCATTTTGGCTGAGCTTTCAAAAATTATTAAGTGCTTCACATACTCGCAGATAGAGATATCAGATTCCACCTGGCAATTAATAAATGCTTTCGGTATTGATGCATTAAAAGCTCGAAGAAACATAGAAGACAAATAACAGACAGACAAAATGAGATTATTCAATACAAAATTGAATTTATATTTATTAGTTTCGAGACGAAAGTACAAGCCTCGGATACATATCGAATTTATCAACAATGACCTTTGGACCAAGGAAAAGGACACGTTTTGAAACTTGGAACATTCGCACGCTCTTCAAGACAACAACGCTTGCACTATTAACAAAAGAATTTCGTAAATACCATCTAGAGATTCTTGGTCTTGGTGAGGTGAGATGGCCTGGAGTAGGCAACGAACGAAGATCTACCGGCGAGTTTCTATTTTTTCGAGTAAGGACACCATGGGAATGGAGTGAGATTTCTACTCTCTAAAGCCGCGAGAAGATCGTTACAAGACTGGCAGCAATATCCCATAGAATTATTATTGCAAGATTTAAATCTGCTATTTGACAGGTCGTGTTCGTTCAAATTTACGAACCAACGGAACAAGCCACCTCTGAAGAAAAAGACCATTAGATCAACAACGGAAGAGTGACATCGTTATCTTGTTGGGTGACCTTAACGCAAAAAAGGCAGCGAAAATAGCGTTTTGGAACATGTCATGGGAAAGCATGGCCTTGGTTCTATGAATGACAGTGGAGAAAGGTTTGCTGATCTATGTTTTGATCGCAACCTAATCATTGGAGGAACAATTTTTTCCACAAAGCCAGCTGGACCTCTCCTGATCACATGTACAACAACCAGATTGATCACATCGCTATAAGCCGCAAGTGGCGATCATCGTTGCTGGACGTTAGAACCCGAAGAGCAGCCGACGTCTACAGCGACCACCACAACACGAAGCTGGCCTTCAGGCAGCACTGAAAGACCCAGATGTGAAACTGCAATATGTATCCCGCATACAACAGCCACTCTCTGAGATACAGCCCCAAACACTAGAGTCTAAATGGGAAAAAACAGTAAACACCCTATACGGAAGCAGCCTCAACCATTTTAGGTTATCCAGATAAAACTAGAAAAAAATGGATATCAGATAGCACATGGACCACCATTCGTGAACGCCAATCCATCAAATCAGAGTTAAACGCGGCCTCGGGTGCCGAGTGAAGCGCATCAGCGCGGAAGTATAGGGATCTGGACCGGCAAGTTGGCCGTTCAGCTATATCCTCGGGTGTGCGACCAATGACCACTTCTGTTAGCCTTTCTCACGAACTTTCTGCACCAATTTCACCACAGCGGTTCCGCTTGGCACTTTTTTACGACCCATATTTATTTTCGAAATTCGACATTTAAAGTAAGTTTTCAATTTTTCAAAATGCTTCTCAAGCAAAAACATGATTGTTTTGTGCCGCGGGATGTCAAACTGACAAGCTGTCAAAATGTCAAGCAAATTGTTCAAAAAAAAAAGTTGCCATAGCCTATGATTTAAAAACAAACCAGTAGATTGTCCATCCTTTACACATTCCTCTGCAGCCTGCAAATGACATGGCATCAAACAAAATTTTGACAAAATTTTTAGTTTTTGATATTTTCAAAATGATCGATCGCATTTGGTACCCTCTTGTGTCAGTGCTGATTCTGAAACTTTTCCTCAGTCGATCACATCAAAGTAGTCATTCGCGTTTAAAATTTTCATCGGCAAACTTAAATAGTCGTATCGGTCTGAGGCACTTTTCCTGATTCTTAGGATTCGTCTAAAAGCCACTACGGCAACACTGCGACCAAACATACAATTTTTTGTTTCATCCTTCATCCTTTAGTTCGTCGCAACAAGCAAGGCACTACGCAATTACGCATCGTCATTATAGCACAGGACATGACGCATATAAAAAAGAAGACCACGGCGTAATGTGCTCTGTCTTAAGTCGATACAGCATACAGCTTTTCTAAATATTGTTCGTCTGATCAGGGTTGCCATGTTCTTTATATAATTGCTGGTACTTTAATTTGGTTAGCAGCGTAGAAAACTTTGCTAAGCGTTGAATGTGCTAACTTTCCTTTAAAACTTTTGCAAAACAAAAGTTGTCCAGACTTTCTATTTTCTTAATGATCTTAACTCTGTACGTTTGCATTTAGCTAAAATTTTAAAATTAATAGATGGCTGACATTATTTATTTAAGAATTTGGCAACAGCCAATTTTTTTTCCAACATGACAGTTTTACTGTCAAAATTTTTTTATTTTGTTTGGATGGGTTGAGAGCTTTGTTATAAGCCCCTTGTATTGAAGTGGTGTAAATATTTACGTTGTGTACATATATAGAAAAAATGATACCACCTTTTTGATCTGTAATCTAAAAGCTAAAAGTTAAATATCGTTCGTTATAGAAGTGATTTCGATTAGATTCATCGCATGTGTTCATTAATTAATATTTGTACCATATTTATCTTAACTGGCAGAGGCTATTACGCTCTTTATTACCCCTTTTCGTATTAAAAGACGAATTATTTTACAAGTATGTATGTAGCACGTAATTTGTATGGCGTCATCACGAATTACGAACGACAGCCAAGGCTGCGTTTTCTCATTCAGAACAATACTGAAGCTGAAGTCTCTTATACCCATTCCACTTTGTTCCTTCAATGGTTGAGAAGGGAGAATTTGTTTTGTTTGCGTTTTGGTTGTTTCTGTGTTGAGTTTAGTGTTGCCAACCAATTCCAATTCACAATGCGAGAACGAACAGTCCGTGAATGGTTTGAAGTCAGTGGAACACGATGTTTACCATGGCCTTTGTGTAGTCCTGACCTGAACCCAATTGGAAATTTGTTGGAAATCATGGGCCTTACTCAAATGGGAAGCAGTACAGGAATGTGGAAGACCTTAAAAGGCAAATAAACCAGGCACGGATGGAGATCAACAAGGAAGTTCTGCAGAATTTGATAAATTCTATGCTGAATAGAATTTTTCAAGTTTTTGAGAATTAAGGAGTTATAAGTTACAGTTTGATAGGTTAAATCCAAAAATTCAGTGTTTAAATTCTTATAATATTGACTGTCTTTATACTTATTTCGCAGGAAAGTTGATTGTTATTGGAGTTCATTAACTAGCCTTTGTGATAAGGAATATTTTTTATCTTTGATTTTTTATTAACTGAATAAAGTAAACTTTTTTTGCCCTTAAAAATCTTTAATTTTCCATATTTTGTGGTAAAACTCACTCGAGCATTCGAGCATTTAAATTACCTGTGTCTTTATACTTATTTCGGCCACTGTACATTTACTGAAAATTCCGTCCCGGTCCGTTGAGTGATCGGTCCCCAGGCTACTTAAATTATTTTACAAAGTAACCCGATTTTATTTAAACTTTGTGTATATCTCCGATTAGAGAATTACACGAAAAGTTTTTTTTATTATGGTTGGCATTACAATTCCATTTGAATTTCAATAATATTAGTGTGATCAATAATTTGACTATAATGGCCACACTGTTTGACACGCTGTGCCAATACCGCAGCCGACCGATATCACACAAACTTATGTTTTGTCAAATGCGCAACATCGTTTACGATATGCAATCCAATTCGTCGTCGTTCCATTTTCTCACGCTTTTCTTTTGTTTGAGAGCGAGAGTTTCTCATTCATTCTCAATTAACCAATAAAACTCTCACTCGGTATCATGGGCATGGCAATAGGCAACCGATCGTGCGATCGAGAAAAATAAAGAGACATGCGAACCGAAAGGCAGCAAAAAACACAAAATCAACAATCATTCGCTCGATCGTGAAATTCATGATCAGCGTAACAAACGAATGTGAATTGGAATTTGCAAAGGGAAGAGGAAGAGGCTGAAACTTACTCAAAACACACCAATACATGGGACGTAGCGACACCAAGAATGAAACTGAAAATACAAAATATATAATATTCATCGCGCCTTCGCATAATATCCAAAATCGCTTTTACAGTTGTTTCTCAATACTCAGTTCATAGAGACCGACGACGCCTGACAATCACGGTACGGTATCGAAAATTCGAAACGCGCACCGCCTGTACGTGTATAGTGAAGCAAATAGCAAACGCCGCACGAGCTCGACACTGTTGTGAAATAAAAAACTCAATCGCAATTTAACATTAAGTAAATGAGCATAAGCCGTCTGTCATAATTATCTTCTTGTTCTTTCGCTTAAATTCCGGTGCACTCCAGGTTTTCAAAACAAAACGCAATAAAATTTTCCGAATTCTGATTTGCAAAGGGTATAGTGACTAGTTAGTGGAGGTGGAGTGTTGAATGCCAAACGGTGGTTTGGTTAAAGAACAACGCAACCAGCTGGAACAGAAAGAAGGAAATTTCGTTTACCATACGAGTGCGAGTACTACTACAAGTACATCCCGTCCAACCAACCGACACAAACAAAACGACACTCGCAAATAAAAAATCCACTTGTACGATTTGACTTGAGTTGAGTCACAGTTGATTTTTACTTTAATTTTATAAACAATTGATTTTTTTTCATTCATTCAGTCTAAATATTTTTATTTTTATCAAGTGTCGTTCTATTCGCGTTTTTCCACTTTGATATCAACTTTTCCGTTTGGTGTTTATTTTTGTTTTTGCGGTGAATCAGTGTATTACACACCCTGTTGAATGCACGCTACTCGTCACTCGCCCGCATAATCGATCATTGTTTTTTACCTCTAGTCTTATTCGAGGTACTACATGCAAAGGGCGTCATTATCGTTATTCGGAAATTATTATTTTTTATTTGTGTCATTCGTTTTATTGTCAGTTTCAGAAGAAAAAGAAATTAATTTGTAAAGAAAGAACAAAAAGCACACCTGCATTCTTTCCCTTGACTTATGTGCACCAATCACGTGTCCCGTCCAATTCGACTTACGTTCATATTCCTTGCGATATTCCAGCTAAATCAGTGCACATAACTGTTAAGCTTCTGCCGGTTAAAAAGCGCGCCAATTTGTGCGCGTTACACATTTTGTTTTACATAAAAAAAATCTTTTGTTCTTTTATTTTTCAGTTATTTTATTTTGTGCAAAATTACAACCAGTGAAGAAGCAAAAACCAAAACATAAAAATTTATCAAAAGTGTTTTTACCTCTACCTAACAATATACAACCCCCATCCCTGTGATTTCTGTCAAGCAACAAGTGTCTGCCTTTGCCTAAAAAAACCAACCGACAACGGTTTGAAATATCAACGAGCAGTTACGATTTTAAGATCAGCTCGATCAACTTTTTGGATTATTTCTCCACCAATCTGCTGCCTATGCAAAGAGTAAGTTTTTTCTATATACCTCTGTTGTATGAATGTTCGTAATTTAACCATCTTTTTGTCTAGATTCTTGTTGTTGTTTGTTGTTTCTCTTCTTTTCTTATGTAATATATATATACTATTTACTTGCCTTTACATAATATCTTTAATCATTTATATATATCTATGAAAGCGAAAAACTTTGCCGTCTTTTTTCTCCTGCTCTGTTGTATATACACATCGTACGTATCTATGTATTTCTTTGTGCGTCATTTTTGTACAGTGAATGCTATTGTTTCTCATACAGGGTAATTTATCTTGGCTGTGATAAACAAAAAAACTTATACCTTATTAGGGGGCTTTTGGCTTTCAAATATAATTTGTACTAAAAAACAAAGTTTTGAGAGACGCTGTCAGGCAAACATTTGAAGAAAAAATATTTTATGTCTCTTTCCATTTCCTGGGTAGACCTTAAGATTTCTCTCTCGTGGTTTCTTCAGTTTGACGTTCCATATGCAAACTGTACCCAGGGTATGTCATGATTTTGTTTTCCAATTGCAAAGTTTTGTAACCGACACTGTAACTTTGCTACCAGTCGACAATTGACGGGTATGGTTTTGTATACTCACTTATAGAGCTTTCGATTTGCTGGGTACAGTGAAGGTTTGGTGCCACATTTCTACAGTGTTCTCTTGTTTTGGAAATGGGACTCTAAACCTTCACTGTACCCAGCAAATCGGAAGCGCTGTAAGATTTCTCTCTCGTGGATCCTTCAGTTCGAAGTTTCATATGCAAACTGTACGCAGGCTACGGCATGATTTTGTGTTCCAATTGCAAAGTTTTGTAACCGAATTGTATTCCGTAAGTCCAGATAGGTTTGAGTATCTATCATTTTATACAGCAAGACTTTACATTCTAGGGTTAGTTTGGAATGTTTTCCGATTAGCTAATTTATTTCAACAAATTTGAGGTGAGGCGTTTTGTTTCAATATGTTTCTACCATGTTAGTCTTTTTTCTATATGCGTAGACCTAAGTACTTGATGGTCTCGCATTGGGGTAGATTGATGTTGTTTAATTTCACCACAAGACAGGGTTTGTTTACAGTGAGTTAATGTAATATGTGCCGATTTCTGCTCGTTTACCTTTATTCTCCATTTGTAAAGCCATTGAGCTATTTCTTCCAATTGTTCTTGTAGAACTCTTGACGCTATTTGAGAATTTTCGTGGGAAACCAGTGTTATCTGCTGTGTCATGTGTAAATGTTGAAACGGTTATGTAGTTTTAAGTGGGGAGGTCCGCTGTATAAATTAGATATAATACTGGACCCAGAACACTGCCCTGTGGAACCCCTACATAGATTTAATTTAAGTTTGAAGATGCGCTATACGGCTTTGGATGGCAGCGTTCTACAGGTGATCTGATGGCTTATGTTACCGAAAAGTGAAACCAGTCTATTCAGAAATTTTGTGGAAGTGCAGTTGTGCACTCGATATTTCCAAGGCATTTGACAGAGTCTGGCATCAAGCTCTTTTTTTTCCTATGATCCCTTGTTTGGACAAGTAACTTACTTTTTGACCGTTCAATTCAAGTCGTATTGTACGGTTTCAAATCCATTGTCCACCGCATAAACGCCGGTGTTCCCCAAGGCTCTGTTTTGTCTCCGACACTCTTTCTCATTTTCATTAATGATCTCCTATCCGCTACTTCTAATCCAATTTATTCTTTCGCTGACGACAGCACTCTTAGGTTTTCATCGAACTCCGTCTTTAATAGTTCCATAGCTTGGACAGCTGTGTACCATGTGGCGTTGTTCTGTTGAAATCACATATCCTCTTTCAATTTATCCCAAAAATAATGTGTCAACATAGTCCGGTAGCAATCGCCATTTACTGTGATTTCGTTGGTATCGTCATTAAGAAAGAAGTATGGGCCAATGTCTCTCCAGCAACCGCTAGAAGCGGGCTTCATCGCTCATAATAAGTGCATAATATGATCACCATCAGACAGACGTTCAGTTGAACGTTGTACGTTTATCTGGAGGATTACGAAATTGGAGTTGGATTGCATTCGTACGCGAAAATTTTGATAATTTGTAAACGTTGTTCAATCTTGTAATTCTCTACTACTTAATAGCAGTTATAAACGAATTAAGACGTTAAACAAACCGCAGATAGCTTGGTGCTAAGTCAGACAAACCTTTTGGAAAAATGGGGCGTCCTACTTGAAAAAGCCTTTATAAGGGAGCATTGTTTTTTTAGTTTTCTGTTGGACTTAAGAGTTATTCCAGGGACCTTGATTGTAGTGTAGTTACGAGATAGAAGAAAAAATATTTTTAGCTGATTAAATTGTATCAAGCATCTCCAAGGTTTTCTATACGGGAAGGCTTAATTAATTGCTAAAAGATAGCATTGAAAATCGACATTTAGTTCGGTTGCATATGTGGTTGTTATTGATGCTAACTTTGTAATGTTAATCTGCAATATTTTGTGACAGCCAATCTGCTATACTAGCATTAGAATCACCTTTTGTTAAATCGAAGATTGTTCTGGAATTTAGGAGAAGACTAAACTCTATTTTAAGATTGAATACCGTCACCCTTATCTGGGTTTCGGTCCATACAGGATTAAAAGAAAATGAATCTGCTGTTGCACTCGCAAGAAGTGGTTCTTCAGATGTTCCTACTGGTCTGAAACCAATGTTAGGCTTGAGTCAGGCAAGCTTATTAACTATTGGTATTTGAAGATTTATGGAAGCCGAACAGTAGCAGTGTTGGAACACATCTAGAACTACCAAGCACTTTGTTGATAGGCCGAACAAAAAGTTTATTTTAGGTACATTTAGAAGGAACTGTTTGAACATGGTCGGTTTACTTACCTATAGGGCATAACCGATGACTGGGAGTCATATGTAAAGTTGGTATTTTTTTTTGTATCCAATATGTAAGTTCTGCCTAGAGGAAGAAGAAACAAATACACACTTCCTGTGTAGCTGTTCTGCTTTTACCAAGCCAAACTTCGATCGTTGAAACTAGATCAAGTCCTTAAGGTAACGAAGAGATTTGAATAGTGAAGTTACTGGGAACGAGTACAATGGACTGACGTTCTTAGTGCTGTGTTGTAGTTTTTCTCGGATTGTCAAACCATATATATATCGCCTACGCCACTATATGTATCGAAGCCATATTCACACCATATGATCGTTTGGTGGTCCGAAAAGTTTATGTTTTTTTGGACCCGTTCGGTGGCGCTGGAGTCGAGATATTTACAAAGATTTGTGTTTATAGTTGGATTTGGTTCATATTCACACCATATGTTCGCTTGGAGCTCCGATGAAAAATAGGGAAATGGTTAGGTGGTAGAAACAAGATTTTTGACGGGCACTCACTAGTATATAGTATACAATGTTAATCAGTCGTTAGTTTTCATTTTAAGAAATTCTTCTCCTGTGATTTAATTTAACCATAAATCTTAACTTTACGTAAAACAATTTGGTTTTAAAGTTTCACACCGAATTCCCATTGTTGTAGGAACGTAAAGACTGACTTAAGCCATTCATCAACTTTGTACTAGTAAAAAGTCCAGTCCTATAACTGAAACCGAAAGCCGTTGCTCGAAAGCACAAAAAGTTGTCTACAGGCGAGTAATTAAAATTATTGAGACATAGACAATTCCAAATAAGATATTAACACACCTTTTTAAATGAAATAATGCAAAAATCTTTAGACCGAACTTGCCATAAAACTGAATATTATATAAGAACATTTAAAACTGGTTGTTGGTCAAAAGGTATTGCTGCTATGACTGTCACGTGGTTTTTTGTTACAATTCCAGTTTTTTTCCTTTATCTTTTACCTTAACTAGGACATTTAACTTAGGATAGGGTGAAATCCTGTTTGCTTTTAAACATCTTTGCCAAGTTTCCATACTCTTTTGAGGATTGGTTGTATAAATGTTTCTTTCTGTGTTGAAAGGTAACCCTTAAAAATGAATGTACAGGGGAATACCTGAATTCTCTTGCGAACTAAAAAAAAAAAAAATTTTTATTCGAAGCAGGCAGTTGGTAGGTATGGGTTTCGTGTGTTTGACAAGAAACGTTCGGTGAAACCTCAAGTTATCGCCTTTCGCTGAATTGAGCAATCACGGAGTAATACAGAGCTACAACGTCTCACAAACTCGTAACTTTGTTTATTTACTTACAGCGCTTTCGATTTGCTGGCTACAGTGAAGGTTTGGTGTCCCATTTCGGCAACGTTCTCGACGAAAAGCTGAGAACGCTGTAGAAATGGGACACCAAACCTTCACTGTAGCCAGCAAATCTAAAGTGCTATTACTAACCACATTATAACATTGTTTGTGGATTAAATAAATGATTTTTTTTTTTAAAAAACTAACAAACTTAGTCACCGGAGTTAATGATTTGTATTGCCCACACTTACACTCCATATGGTAATGCAAAAAACGTGAGGATCACCTCAAATTGTGAAGAATTTTTTTTAAAGACTTGTTATAAACTGAAACTGAAACTGCATTTTTCTGTTAAAATATTCTTGTTCTATGGTTCTTTAACGATTATTACCTAAACAACAAGCACAATATAATTTTAAAGAAAAAAATCATCACATCACATACCACTATCTAGCTGTAGAAAATGCCAACCAAGTTGTTGCTAGTTGCTAGAAGTTGGTGTTGCTGGCACAGATAATAAGCCAAGGCTTAATTGCGGTTGATTGTTAGTTGTTCTTTGGTTGCAATGATGACCGACCTTGTTCTTTCATAAATTACCTATCTAATAAGCTACGAGTTACGTTTATCATTGACTTTCTAAATGCACAATTATGAGGTTTAACGTAACAACAAGTATCTATCTGTATTATCATTTAGTTGCAACAAAAATATTTGCTAATAATAATACCAACTAATGTGGTTTTCAATTACTAAAAACCTATTTATATTCCTTTTGATAGTATATGTCGAGTTATTTGCTCAAAAGTACTCGATCGAAAATTTCCAAGAAATGTTCTCCTTTCACGATGTTTTGTATTTATGAAATGTTCTATCTTCTAACTCCTTAACTGAAAAATAACGAATTTATTGTACAGCACCCTGCAAACAAGAGATTCAAGTACATTATGGGAACCTCAAAAACGTACAAAAGGCACTTACATAGGCGGTGGCAGGTAGTAGCTGTAGGTAGGTAGTAAGTAAATTCCTTTGGTGCGTTGATTTACAACTGCACATCAAATCTGTTCATTGTTTAGGTCGTCCACTTGTCGGACAGTCGGCCAGTCACTTTATTACCTTGGATACCTTTGTGCACCTTGTCATTAACTTACTTATGCACTACTACAGACGTATGTCGTGAGAAGTGCAGGGTATCGCAGAGGCTGTCCAAGCGAAACCAAGCGTTTTTTTGTGAAGGTGTACTGCACTGTGTACTGTTTAAGCGTTTTTATGTTTTAATGTCCTGCACAACTGCTTTTTTTAATTGCAATTGTTTTGCTGTTGTTATTTTACTTATATAAAATCTGTTTTTGTTGATGGGTTGTTAATAACACTACGATTGTGTAGGGGATTTTTTTAATTAAATCAATTCTCTTACTCGATACCGGTTTCTTTATTTGACTTTGACTTTTTTCTTTTTTTTTCTGTTTCGAATTATCTTTGCTATTTAGTTGGATAATACTGATCCCTTTGCCTAGAAACCAAAACATATGAAGTTTTTATGACCGACATTTTCTTATAAGACATCTCTCTTTTTTTTATAAAAACCTCACCTACATCCTTCGGTTTTACTCAACAGAATTAGTTTTTATGTACATATTTTTTTGTTCCTTACATATCCTAATCCATATGTGATCTTACAAAGGGGATTTCCTAGTCATTGCATACTGCTCTTTATTCACTCTGCGTACGAATCTATTGATTCCCTTTTTTAGGTGAACATTAAAGAAAAATCGAAAATTTTATTAATGATCCTCTTGAGGGTGTTGATGCATTTTGTTTTTAAAATTTATTCTATCGAGTGTGATTGCTTTCGATAGACATTGTGAAATGGAAATTCCGTAGTAGGTATGGTATACACATGCATTCGAGCACCTACTATGTAAAAGAAAGTAAAAGTGTTGTCCATCGGAGGCACACATGTGTATAAAATTTAAAGAAAATCGGGTTAATTTTGTAAAAATTTTATATGCGGCTCTGAGGCCCGAGGGGCCCCAAATTTTAATAGAAAGTTTTGTCTCCGGTGTGTAAAATTTCAATAATAAAAATTGATTGCAAGATTTCACGACAGACAGACCGACCGACTGACAGACATGCCACGGACTAGCGAAGTTAATATAGAGAAATTAATAATAAAGAGTGTCGGGGACAAAACAGAGCCCTGGGGAACGCCAGCATTTATGTGATGTACTTTAGACTTGAAAACGTCCAATACAACTTGAATTGAGCGGTCGAAGATATAGCTTCTAATCCAATGAAGCAGTTTATCATCGACTCCATAAGCGCATTTTGGAAAAAAGGAGCTTGGTGCCAAACTCTGCCGAATGCCTTGGGAATATCGAGTGCAACAGCTTTGCTAGCGCACGGAAGTTATCAAGAACATTCAGATGCGACAATAGTACGACAATGGCTAAGACCTCCACCTACAAAGTACTAGGTAGGGTGATCAAACCCCATACTCGGTCTCATGACCGAGTATAAAAAAAAATAAACAATAGAAACCTGATAACAGGATTTCCTCGACCGATATAGAAGAAATTATTGAAACTAATTTGAATAACGTTTGTACGTATATATGTATGGTAAAGCTTTTTTTTCACGAATAATAAAATTCCTACCGGGTTATTAAAAACAAATAGCCATATCGGACGAGAAAAATCCAAGAAGTCCGAAGAGAATTCTACTGATAGTAGGAAAAAAAGGCTTCGGCTAACCCACTCCGTGTTCATTTCGAACAAACGTTTCGTGGCATTCTGAAACTGACATTTCTGCTTTGAGGTTTCGAGGCACCATGAACACATACTCGTAGTTAGCAATTAGTAAGTTATTATTGCATGCCACCACCATTGTATTAAGTATAATAAGAAACCCTACCGTCGTTGTTATTATCTAAGTCCCTGAATTAAAAAATATAAAGAATTGTACGGAAAAGGAATATCAGACTATGTATTTAATTTGTAACTGGCAAGAAGAGAAATGAACCCTGGCCGGCGAACGTTACCCGAGCGAGACAAAGTTACAAGGTATTCCCTTCATATAGATTTTTGCTACGCAAGCTTTATACAATGGTGTGTTTACATAAGTAGCAGTTTTGTAGAAATTCACACATTGTTTATATGTGGGATTAGGGACTAGCTACCAACCAACCATAGTTTCACTTATTCGTTTCCCAGTTCTTCCATTTAGCCATTCAGATTTTCCTTATCTCAATGAACATTTTTTGATTCTTAATATGAAGTACTCTAAATGGGGATAAGTACTATAGAGGCTAATGGTCTGTGTGCTTGGGTGTGATCTTTAGTACTTTGCCTTGGCCATCACAACAACACTATTTAAGGGATTTTAAATCCAAAAACTTATGCATTCCAATTATTCCATTTAAACATTCTATCAGTCCTCGGCGTTGGGTGGTCAACACATTCCAATGAAATTGAGTCACACGAGACAAGGGTACTTTGTTTTAAATGGATATTAATTATTGATGATGCCCATTATTGAAAGACGTATTTCCGTTCGTGACAATATTCGGCTAATTTTACCTCACAGATAAAAGTCAGTGAGTCAGCAATCGTGGAAGGGTAACTTAATGAGTTACGCAGATGATGTATTCGCCGCAACTATTTAAGTGACCTAGAGACCAACAAAGTACAAGTACATGTACATGTTCACAATAATTTTACAAATGTGAAAAAAGGTCAATAGAAACGCAAATATAACGCATAACATAAGATACTCGTACACCGCCAACGAAACAGAAATATCATCAATAAGTTGTTAGTAGCAGAATTACATCACGCACATGCTGCTGGTGCTGTACCAACGCAAGCACGCAATCACGCATGCACGCAATGGAATTAATTATAGCATAAAAATAATATCGAATTAACAACAATTAATAAATAAGTGCTGTATGAAGATACTTCTTAGACACGTAGACTCATCTAGAGCTAAGACCAACACTAAGTCAATGTCAAAGAAGAAAGAAGACGAAAAAAAAAATACAACGACTCAACATGCAACGCCTATAAAAACAGAACACATTTAAAAAAAACTGAGAGTGAAATTCGCAAGAAAAACACCAAAACTGCCACAGCACACACACTACCGCTTGACACAAGAAACTGAGCTCATTTCCGCTAACAAGAAACGCTCTATGCTCTCATTCGTAGTTAAAATTTAATGTTTTCGTCTCGGCACAATACCGGGCAGACTATTTTCCCCCAACGACCAATTCTAATTTTGATAAGGGGATCTTGTCTGGCGGACAGAAAAATCGAGATTCGCCAGTTTAGTATGCAAACTTTAAACTCGGATTGGAGCATGAAATTCTCGCATGGCGCGACGCACAGAATTCAAAGGCAAATGGATAGCTACAAACCAAAAAAAAAATACACAAAGATACATCCAAATTCAAGGTCAAGCATATTATATTCGAAAAACTGGCCATTCAACTTTATAATTTTTAATAACCAAGATCGGTGGATACGCGACTGGCGAGACGAAAGCGACAGCGGTCGCTTCACATGAATTTGTGAGTGAGACTTGAAATTCATGGTCGACTAAAACACATTTTGGTTAACTTCTGAAGCTGAAGAGGAGTTGAATAAATGAGTGTGAATGGGTGTGTGTGTAAATACGTGTAGGAGGAGTGGATAATACTGATAATGTATACGTCATGTGCGAATTGTGCTGAGACCCTGTTTCCAACAAAGAACAACAGAGCTCGGTAGAACAACAAAATGGCATCTCTCGAACGAGGATTTTGATGAAATTGTCAGAAGCATGGGTATTCAGAGTTTCCTTCCACTCATTGTTCCAAAACTGACACATGATATATTTCATACTTCTTCTCGTTCTTTGACAATTTCAATAGAAATTAGTTGTTAGTTTTACCGAAACACTTGAAAAAGTCAAAAATGTACACCCTGCTGATACTGATGTTCGTTGAATGTTGATGATGATGAGGATGACTAATAACTACAACGACACGACTGCGCATTTCATTCACTGCAAAATTTGCATATTTTTTGTGCAAAAATTAAGAATTAATTCAAAAAAATAAACACACGAAAGACCCAACGAAATAAAAATGACAATTTTATGGTAATGAGCCGATATTACGTGCTGTCGGCTTACCACTGCTCTGTGACTGTTTGTCTGGCTTAAGGCATTTTTATAAATTACATTTTTCTTAAGTAAGAATGAAGAAAAATAAATAATTCGTTGGATTTTTGACAATGTGTACTTTGTTATGGAAAAACAGACAAGGCATCAATAATAATTGCTACTTCGAAATTGAGTATTTTGTAAAAATCTCAACCGGATGCAGAATGCAAAAAAATCGAATAAACATCCACGTAAAGCAAGATAAGTATGTTTGCTGATTACACATTGGTTGATTGGATACCTGTGTCTTGCACCTGGTTATCCCATATTTTTGAACTGTCTGCAATGTATTTGGATATGGCTGCGATCTTGGTCTGGTCATCAGGAGGAGGGTGCCCTGATTTGAAAAAAAATATTCAATTAGCTATTAAAAAATGAAGTTGTTATGTTACTTGTTTGTTCTTATTTTGTTCACCTATGTAAATAATTGGTTATGTATTTTATACACTTGAACTGTCTAGGGAAGTGGAAGTGTCTTAGGGTGGTGTCCAAAATTGGTAAACACCTTGTCAAGGAATTTAGTGGTCGTCCGATACCCATTTCCTCTTATCATACACAGCCCGCTTAGAATCGCATCTCCCATCGTAGACTGATTCAAACGGTTTGAATGGAAGAATTGGCAGCGAGGTATATACCCGAAGTAGCTGGTGGTCGATTGGTCATATAGTCGGTATAGTCGATTGGGCACGGTATACAAATGACTCTAAACCTACTTGACTACGAGCCATTTTTGAGCAAAAGGGCTCAATAAAGAAAACAAATGTAAATGGTAAGCCATCCTAAGAGTCCAGTTTTCAAGAACATTTTCGATAATTTCGGCGTCTATCTCGCAAATAAAATCCACAATGTTATGTTTTAAAGCTAGGAATTGTCTCTAGATTATCCGCATAATATCTATCCTTAACGGCACCCCATAACAAAGTTCATCGGCGTCAAATCGCAGCTCCGCGCAGGCCAATTGAAATCTCCAAAACGGCTGATTATTCGGATGCCAAATTTGGCGCGCAAGAGATCGATAGTCGGTCGGCTTGTATGGCATGTGGCGCCATGTTATTGAAGCCAAAGGGTGCTTAGTTGCTGTGATCGGCTGCCAACTTTGGCGCGCAAGATATAGATTGTCAGTCAGCTTGTATGGCATTTGGCGCCATCTTATTGGGCGTCCACATTCATGGCGTTTATTTGAGAACATAAAAAATTGGTCAGCATGGCTATGTATCGGTCGCCATTGACGGTAAAGGCTTTTCCAAAAGCGAATCGTCATTTCTTTGGGCAGTATTCCGCTCAGGCTAGTGCCCAGTTGCTGTGATCGGTGTCGAGTTGAGGTCGTTGGATATGGCGTTGATTATCAACCACCCACTAGGTAGTAATTCGAAAGATTTCGGTGGTGTCGCTCCACTCTTCGGGCAGCTATCTCAGGAGAGATGGAAAAGGCATATGTGATGGAGTCATCCGCGAAAAGCATGATCCTTGTTCAGGCTGTATTGGGACTGGTCGAAGTCTGGAACCTTGAGGAACACCGGCTTTAATAATTTTCTTAGTTAATGGACTGCCGCTAACCTGTAATAAAAGGACCCTGTTAACGAGAAAAATTTTAATTATTAGGCCATATAATTTGGGAAATCAAATCTAATAAGTTTGTGCAGTATCCCGTTGGTCCAGACATTGTCGAAAGCTTTTTCGATGTCTAGTAAAGAGACTTTTGATATTCAGTCCTTTAGTGACGTCACTACGAAGATCCACGCATAAGGTGATTGTCCCGTGGAGTATTATGTTATTTTTCCACCGATTCTGAAGCATATCGGTGGAAATTAAAAAAAGAGAATATTTTATGCTACCTTTGTTGTTGCCTGTTTATTTACCCTAATTCTGATACTTCCCACACGAGGAATGATTTTTTTTTGCAATCGCACCTCTTATTCGGGCGGATTTGGATGTCGGTCCGCACTTTAACCGATTTGACTACTGTGCTGTGTACCAACGGACTTACCAATTGTTTTATTTAGTCATGTTCGGTTAAGCCTAAATACTTCAATACTAATTTCAATACTACACAGCAAAGCGATAAAAATAAAGTAAATGGTAATTTTGCTTCTACTTAAAGTTCTATAGAAGGCCCAACCTTTAGGATAACCACTAGAATCCCAACAGGTTTTTACTTTAATTTAAATCTTTAATTATAAAACCCTACTGTGATCCCTTTATTGACGCTAAAGGTGGATGTGAAAAGTGTAAGACTCAATAGAATACTGTTTACGATGTTTGCTTTGTGTCCAGTTGTATGATAAACTAGTTTTTAAATCAAATATTTAATTAATACTTATTGTTGAAAAAGATGTAAAAAAAATTACAAATAAGCAAAAGCCTAAGTCATCACACGACTTAAAAGTTTTTTACATTTGTATAAAATACCTGAAATATTGGTTTTTTTTTCTTGCGAAGTTCTTAAAGATTATTGCAACGATTTTGGCAATTTATTATTCTTTACATCCATATGAATAATTTTATTATTAATAAAAAAAAAGGCGAGAATTGGTTGAAGTACATCACATACATTTTTAAAATTTAACTGGTTTTCTTTAATCCCCTACATCGAGATGGTTGTCGCTATCAAACCAAGTGTATGAAGGTAATAATCCCAAGTCAGGGAATATTTTTAAGTGTTAAAGAATCTTTTTAATGAAGCTAATAACTCTGTCAACATTACCTAAAAAGAAATAACTAAATTACTCTCCGGTTTTCATGGATATGATGACAGTCAAAAATGACTTTTATTTGTTTGTTTCTTTCTTTTTTTAAGAATCGTAAATTTCGTTAAATGCATTTTTTTAGTTACTTGTCTTACCTGTTTTAAACAACTAAAACTAATTGCGATACTCGTTTACCTTTCTTATCACATAAATTGTTAAAATGTTTCAACATAATCAGAAAATCAATTGTCATGCAATTGTCATTATAATAAAACGTGAGAAATAATTTCCTTCAACTAAAAAGTAATGACTATCTTAGAAAGAAAAGAGTTAAAAAAATGTTAAAACTTTGCTTATACTTGAATGGCCATTAAAAATAAAAATAAAAAGTTATGGTCCAAGTTTACTGCCTTGAGGAACACTTGAACTTTAGTTTTGCTTCTTCATTAATTTAGAATTTATATGGTAGTATAGTCATTTAAAACGGAAGTAAATAATTGTTGACTAAACGTGAGGAACACTTGAACACCAGGAAATGGACAATAATAAAAAAAATTTAAATGTGAGTTTGTTTCCTTATCCATACGTCCTTTTTCATAGGTCTACTTCTACTTAAATTTAACTGTCATTCCTACCCACACACACTAAAACTAAACAGTTGAATTTTGGATTTGGATTTGGTTAAAAGGTTAACTACAGGGAAGGGTTAAAGACATCGAAGATAAATTAAGTCAGTCAGCTTAATGCCAATTTGATTCTTAACTTGAATATAAGATACTAAATACTCCAATTTTCAAAACGTAGGCTTAGTGCGCTTCCACGGTCTATCGAATAAACCACACGTAACTTATGTTATTAAGACATCACATACAAAGGAACATCACCGTAGCCGGCGAGTTGGCTGCCTTTAGAAACACGTGTCTCAGTAGAAAAGTAATAAGGGATTTGAATCGTTGAATTAGCGCGCGTTTGTTTTTCAACGCTGGGTAAAAACGGAAAGAAGCATGAAAAACCCAGATTAAATAAATTCTAATTGCACGATCTTCAGCACAGCAAACTTCAGTCTAATCCAATATTTACGCTTGATATTAGTGCCTCACACTAATATCGTTGGGTAATGAATATATATATATATATAAAAGTATTATTAATAAGCTTATACTATTGAAGAACCATTAATATTCGAACTGATGCTGCGAGAATGCCAGGGCTGTTGACAAAACAATATTTTAATTAAATGAACTCACTAACATATAACATTTGCTTGACTAATCGTGACTGCTTCATTCTGAAGTCATTCGGAATAAAATCTTACATCTAACATTATGCGTTAACGATGTTAAACATTTAAAGTGGGTAACAAATGGCTAAAAAATATTGCAAACCAATAAAATGTTCATTGAAATTAAATTACCCTTCGGGTATTTGATAATGTCACATGAAAATAAAAAGGTAGTGACAGAAAAATGGAAATACTATCATATTGTTACGAAATTTAGGCTTTCGAGTTCGTAAAGGATTTTGCAAATAAAACACAACACAAGTTCATTAATTTATAAATACAACTTTAATAAACAAACAGTAAAAATAATACAGGTTCTTAAATACTTTAAATTTACACAAAAACACTTATTACGACAATACTTGTACTTCACAATAATTCGCTTAGGTAGTAGCTTTATCTCTTTACAAGAACTTTTTGAACTTGACTGGTTGAATTCTAAACAATGAACTGAACTACTTCGGCCAAACGCCTCTATTTATACTCATTGAATAGTTTACAGAAACTTCCAATCTTATGACAGAAAAATCCAAAAAATAATGGCAACGTTCCTTTTTTACTTCTACCCATACTCATATGTATTGAGTCATCTTCTAAAAATACACTACATGTGCAATCATGTACTTTCACAAAAACCGGGCAAACCGCACAAAACTTACAGGCGGTTACATTTCAAATAATCTAATAAATCTTACAGCCTAAAACTATGCTATTCAAAAGTGCTTCATTCTAATTTAGTGCTTATGTTTAGTATACATTTGCGATTTATCTAAGCTTTATCTGCGCTATCTATCTAAGAATTTAGCGTGACTTTTTAAGACATAGTTTCACAACACATCTATGAAATTGGGAACTTGGAAGCTTATTAGCAATACATAGAAAAATTAAATGTTGTTGTTCTACATTCTACATTACTATAAAGGTAAATCAATTCATATGTACAGTTTTGACAATTTCATCACAAGCACTTTAAAAAAAGATTGCCTTCGATCAACAGGAAACTTTTTAAATTCTCTTCAAATACTTAGCGTTTGGATGTGTTTGTGTTTCAATTCTTGTGGTCAATTTGTAATCCATTTTCTAAAACCCGATTTTATTAAAACTTTCTACCCATGTGTATCTGCGATGGCAACACTTTCTGCTCCCATATACATTTTTTTTAAATTAACCCGATTTTATTCTAAATTTGATTAGAGAATTTACATGAAAATTTTTGATTGTTTTTTTTACTCATTCCCTAACCATAACCATCATGAGTATCTATGTTTCTATCTTTATACTTTCTTTCAGCATACCCCAAAAATTTAATAATCCATTACAACTACATACATAAATCCAATGACGCGATGTTCGAATAACATAACTGGTAACTCTATTTTTTAACCCTATCTAGTTGGTATATGCCAACATCTGCGTGTTACTGGAGCAACATCAGCAGCTGTTATTACGCACCAAACAACATCCTTTTGCGTGTTCACTTGGTAAAGATGAAGATATGGAACAAAAGGATCATTGTTGGCTCATAAAAAAAACATTATACGAGTGCTTTGTTGTTCTTCCATTCTTCTTTGTCACTACCTTTATCCATAGAAAAATTTGTTGATGGTGCAAAAAAGTAAACTACATGTTTTCTGTGAAACGGAAAAGCTGTCTTCTTTACCTTGCAAGGAGTCTTATGTAATGACATCTGTAACAGACTCGAAGATGTGCTCGTTGTTGTTAACATTGCATGGGGTACATCACTTTTGTGCGTAGATACCTTTTATAGTTTCACTCTTTCTTTCACTGTCTGGTGGTAATTCGTTTCGATATTCCAAATGCATTGATTTAGACAATGTACGGCAATTGTGTATGTAAAAAATATTTCACTAAAGAAAAGCTATAATTCAGGATTTTATATTAGCGCTGGGGAAGATAGCTACAAGGATCCTTTTCTTGTTCTACTTGCATTTTACAACCGGAGTTCGGTTTTGGCCTATCTATCATCATAGAGCAATAAGTACATAGTGTTTTTAAAAACTTTTATTTAACTTGACCCCTCTTTGTCTGTATTTTCGACTACTTTGATGTCCTTTTTAACCACCATCCACACGACCTAGAGAGCTGAAATTATGTGAGTGAGCATTTTTCAAAAAAAATTATCCCGACGACATTAATTGCGGGTGGACGCGAGGTTTCGCTTGGGCTTTTGTCTTATTAGGTTCGGTGGGCTTAACTTCTTTTTGTGACCATCTTTGCCCTTCTCGCTAGGCTTTTTTTTTTAAAGGCCGGTTGGTTACACGTGCAAGTTCTTCTTCGTCTGTAAAATATTCACTTGCTGCACGGTTCGGCATTCTTTCGGTACACGATCGTTCTTGAGAAGCTCGTTTTCATTTAGCAAAGAATCTACTTCCTTTTTAAGCTCGTGGAATAGTCGCTTCATTTCACTTCTTTGTTCTAATTTTAGAAGAATTTTGTTTTTCATTGAGTCCTGTTTATAATGCGGACTTCTTTTTCAGGAGACATTCGATCTAGCTGGTCGAGATCGACATACCTTTGTTATTTTCTGAAAGTGATAGATTAGCAATAAAAGGCTCTCCCCAGAATCCGTAGAGCCTACCACCGAAGAGGGCGTATTTTCCAGCATAGCTGGGCTGCTGCTACCTGTGGTTTGCCATTCGTTGAAATAGCTGTTTCTTTTTAATTTCGCTTGTCAATCTGATTTATGTTCACTTTCAACTATTCTGGTTTCCAGGTTTTTCTTTTTGTATTTTCGGAATACGTACAGCGATATCTACGCCCGTCAGGTTTTTTGTGCGATAGTTTTTGGTGGAGTTCTTGGCGTAAATTAACTCCTGCTGGTTGAAGAAGCAATAAATGGTCTCCCCTCCCAGAATCCATCGGACCGATCTCCCAGTATGGTGAATGGTGGCCACCTGGGGTATTTATAACTGCTCTTTTGTTCATTGTTATTATTCATGGTTCACAACTTTACCATTTTATACCTTTGGCAGGTCCAACTTAAGGCCGGTTTTAACATGAAGTGCAGACGCCCACCTACAGCCTATCTTTCAGGCTAGCAGTTTAGAATGTAGGATACTTCTATCGTTGTTTGGTCCGCGGTGGTATTTTATTTCCCATCTATTTACAAATAAAAATTCTCAGGACTATATCTGTATGGGGTTAGGACTGGGATGAATTCTTTTATACCTTTTAGTTCCTTTTAAAAACGTTGTAAATTAAAAAGTTATTTTAAATCAAATAATAGATACACATTTTTGTATAAACAATATTTAAAGCAAACAAAATTCTGTCACTCATCGAAAGTATAAGGGTAAGTAAAAATGTTTGCCTTATACAAAGATAAATCTGTTACTTTCATTTAAGAAAATATTTCCAGTTTGCTTATGTAATTACAAATAAGTTTTTCAATTACCCTGTATTTTATTTCATTTTATAAACATATTTTTTGTTAATATACTTTGCTCCTTACTGTTTATCCTATGCGCTTGTTGTTGTGTGCCTTTTGTTGTCTTATTCATATATATATTTTTACCTTCTTATTCTTTAATACATCAATATAAGTTAAATGATAGAGATGCAAATATATTTTTATCTGCACTAACTATTCATTAACTTTAAAAATGCATCAAAATGTACAAATATAAATTTTAATAAAATTTCCAGTTCATGATGCATCACTTTTTTCTCTTTGTCTCTATCTCTTTGTCTGTATCTCTTTTCCAATTTCGATTCAATCGCTCTTTGCATCATTCGCATTCTATCTACAACACTATCTGTACTCGTATCTACCTATACACAAACAGTTAATTTTTCTTATCACTCATATCACACTTATCTTTCCCAAGCAAATGCAAATTTCTTTCATTGAAATTTCTTAAAGCAAAGCTAATTTCGCTTTGTTGTTGTTAATTTTTACTCATTTCTAAAACTTTCTGATCTTCTTCTTCTGTTCTACTTCTGCCTGCGCTGTACTTGCGTGTGTGTGTGTGTGTGTGTGTGCATAAGTGCCCAAGAAAAAAAGACAACTCAAAATTCTATTCGAATACATTTCACTCACTCACACCGAAATTATCGAATTTTATTTTCGATTTTCAGGTTTTTGCTCCCTCTGGATCATACCTGAGAAGAGCTGAAGGTTCGCAACAACAGCAACAGCGCATTCCCTTGAACCATCACTACCACCAATACCACTACCAACGACTGCCAACAAACCAATCATCCAATTAAACAACCAAAAAAACCAACAACCCCTAACCCTTAGTTGAAAAAGTTTTTTTTTTGATTCACCAAAAAAAGCAAAAAAAAACATATATAGTGATTTAAAGCGGTTATACGAGTACCTACATAAGTTTTTATATTGTCCTTGAAATTTGGTTATTTTTTTTTTGCTAAATTCTAAATGTGAAGAGTGTTAGATTATATTGATTAGAAGAAAATTTTTTTTTAATTTCGCGCTGTTGTCGTTTTATTGTCTCTTTGGTTTTTGAGGCAATTTTTTAATTTGATATTTTTATTTTATTTTAAATCATTTGTACACTTAACCGCTAATTTAAACTCTAAACATACGGTTATTTATTTTATATAATTTATCGATATATTATTAAATGACTCAACAAGTAGCTTACAATCAGATATCAATAAGTAATCGTTTCGTCTGGAGAACACCAATGTGCAGTTCTTCTTAAATTTGGGTGAGTAACATTGACAAAAGAATTTTCGTTATTTTCTCATTTAATAGTAGTTAAGTTTGTTTAAAAATAGCTTACGAACGAGTATTTCATATAAACAACGTCTTAGTTAGAGAAGGGTGTGACCGCAGCCCATTCTACGAATATAAACGGGTACCCATTTTGTATAATTTAATTTAATTTCAATTGTCTTACAACGAGAATTTTTTTCAATTTGTATTTAAAAGTTTGAGAACCACTGAAATAAAGAGTTGAGAAACACTGAAAGAAAAGCTGTAGAAAAACTGAAAGAAAAGATGGAGAATCATCGAAAGAGTTGCTGCTATTATGGCTTATTTCTCTGCTAATTTTTTTTTTTTTTTTTTTTTTTATTATATATTTAAACTTATTGCCAAGGGAATACTCCCTGAATGACTTGCGCCACGGCAATAAGGTGGACTAAGCCCTTTATTAAAATTAAGAATTAAATCGGATAAATGTGATTTACAATATATATCACATTTCTCACGTTTGTAGCTGGTTTCAATTTTATTTTCTCGGAATTCTCCCTGATTCATTTAAAAAAGCAATACGGAAAAAACGTTCACGAAACTAAAACGACGCGAGTCCAAATGCTTTAATGAATGGATCATGGTCAAGGAAAACTACAAAAAACCTTGACCAAGAAAATATTACAAAAAAAAAATGACATACGTGAGCCTTCAAAATTCTTGGAGCCACTATTGAAAAATTCGGTCTTTCAGGAACTAGCTGACTTCTTTCTTGAATGCCCACAACTCGACAGTTCATTGCAGTTCATTGTTTACTCCCTAAGAATCGATTTTCATATATTTATGTATAGCAACAATTACACAAAAAATTATATGGGGAGTGAAATCGAGTGTTAACAAATCGAGCGTTAACAAAAGCGTTAACAAAAAGTGAAGTCGTTAGTTCTTGACCTTTCACACGACCTAGAGAGCTGAAATTTTGTGGGCAGCTATATCTCACACAGCATTTTGATGAGATTTGTTTTAAAACTATTGGTAAGCGCTCGGCTTGTGATGGCGTAATTTGTGACGCGTGGTGTGTGGCGAGTGTCGCGAGTCCTAGCAGACACCCATTTTTAAATTCTGGTCTGATCTTGTGATTAATTGTTTAAACCACTTACTAAAACCCGATTTTATTCAAACTTTGCACACATGTGTATCTCTCATGACAACACAAATCAAAATCAGTCAATTCCACGCAGTTTACAGGAATTTGGAATCTCTCGGTCGACATGGTGGCGAATTTTGCGGAAAGATTTTGAGCTACACCTTTATAAGATCAAATTAACTCAAGAACTGAAACCTCTTGATCATTTGCAGCGCCGAAACTTTTCCGATTGCAAAAGTTTGAAGAAAATATTGAATTTCATCGAAAAGTTTATTTTTCAATAAGCAAAATATGCGATATTGGACAGCATCAAACCCACATATGTGCTTTAAGAAACTATTGCATCCACAAAGAAGTGACCGTGTGGTATGGATTTCATGCCGGAGGTGTGATTGGACCGTATTCTTTCGTCTTACGGTCAATGGAGTTCGCTATCGTGCTATGTATGCTATGAAGCTCAGTAATCATGAAATCTCCAAAAATGGTTCGTTCGTATGTTCAGCTCCCTCCCTCTATGGTGTTACGTTAAGTCGATGGTTTATACTGCAGTGATGTTGATTTAAGCCAACTATTAATTTGGATTAAATCACAATATTTCTATATACACCAGAATTAATAAATTACTATATCAATATTTACCGCTTAAAAGAATATTGCTGATCATCCGCTAATAGCACCCAAAAGCGCCGAAGTACTACGCTGCACAACGTATAGGCAGAGTACTCAGTACAATGCATGTGCGACAGTAGCACAATAGTAATACTTCCGCCCGGTGTGCCTATGATGTGTGGATCAAAGCCGACGGCCGTCCGATACTAAACCGAGAAATTGTTTTTTTTTGTTTTTTGTCGCGTCCCATCGCTAAAAACCATAAAATTAACTAATAAAAATAATAATAATAATATAATAATTTTTTTTTTTTTTGTGGGGGGATGTAAAAATGCATTTACGCACTGAGAACTGGGCTCTCATTGTTGAACTACCAGCTAAAAAACACCTCCCCCTTCTGCCTGGGATGACCTTAAACCGTTATGCACATTACTTCGGATCATCCCTCTTTAAAATTTTGCTCTATATCGGGCGCTCCCCCATTTAGATGCTCCTATCCAAGTCAGCCTTTTTGATTTTTAAAATATCTTCTACGTACCTCTCGGTACTTCTCCAACCATTCTCCCCACCGAGCATAATTCGCATAACACTCTCTGGCGACCATGCTCCTACTTCCTCCTCCAGCGCTCTTTTTCGCACGTCCCAGTTATCACACTCGAAGAAGGTGTGCTTCACATCGTCGATTACACCGTGGCAGAATAGGCAATCTGATGAATGCACTTTTCCCATTCTGTGTAGATACTGACGGAAGTATCCGTGTCCGGTCAGGAATTGTGTTATATAGTAACCAACCTCTCCGTGCGTCCGCTCGATCCAGGGTTTTAGCTCTTCGATGAGTCTTGCTGTCCTTCTCCCTTTCGTTTCGAGACCTTTCTTCTAAGCTCGCTATTTTTCTGCCAACCTCCGCCTTTCTCTTTAGCCAAGAGATGAATGGGGATGCACCCTGCTACTACTAGGATGGCTGCTTCTGAGACCGTGCGATAAGACGCAGCAATTCGTAGGGCCCCTCGCCTTTGCACTTGGGACAGCCTTTTTCGAAAAACCTTCTTGTCCATAGAGTCTGCCCAAATCTCTGCTCCATAAAGAAGGACTGATTGAACCGCTGACATTAAAAGGCGTCGCTTACTGGGTGGGTCTTGGCCCACCAACATTTGCCATAAGTCTGCTTAGGGCTTTCGCATAACTATCTTGTAGCCAAGTCCCCATGGGTCTCCATCAATGTCATCTATTAAATCCAGCAACGAGCTTTGCTCTTGTTAATGACCCGTCTTAACTGCTTCTTGACTTGCCTATGCTCCGCGGATATGCTACTTGCCTCTTCCCGGTTTGTTGCGCGTTGTGCCTTTCGTCGAAGAGAGAGGCATTGCCTTCGTATATTCGCGATCTCCGTTGTCCACCAGTAAGCAGACGGTTTGCCATGGCGTGGTTTCCTTCTAGGCATGGATGCCTCGCAGGCCGAACTAATTAGGCCCATGGTAGAAGATACTAGTGCCTCAGTCGCAGATCTTGCATTAATTTCTATTCTCCTCATGGTTTGCTGTCCACCATTTTCTAATACTTCCTTGAACCGTTCCACGTTTAACCTTTTGATATTCCATCTTAACGGTTTATCGCGCGATTCGCTCCGTTGCCTTATACCCGCTTCAAACATAATATACTGGTGATCGCTGCCACTGTATTCCTCCATTACCCTCCATTCCTTAATTCGTGGCGCCAAGACTTCAGATGCGAGGGTGATATCGGGGATCGTCTCCGTATACCCTGGGCGGCGAAAGGTTGTAGTTGACCCGCGATTTAATACAAGGAGTCCTACTCTGGCAGCCATTTCCAAGATCAATCTTCCTCTTGTGTCCGGGTTTGGCATACCCCACTCGAGCGCTCTTGCGTTGAAATCTCCGGCTACTATCATCTGTCCCGAAGTTTTGAGAATTTCATCTTCCAGGGCATCCAACTTTGCTTTGAACTCGGCAATCCTTTCATTTGGAGTGAAGTAACAGCTAATGAAGGTAGTTTTCGATGAATTGACCCAGACATAACCTCTTCCAGCTCCATGACTTTTAACGTGGACTCCTCCATTGGGGATCCAGATAGCAGAAGTGCCCAATAGATCGGAGTACCACAGAGGTGACTGCTTGTTTCTGTACTGTTCGCTTATTATCAATAGATCACCACGTTGCTCAGTTGTCAGCTGTTGCAGGAGGTGGTCGGCAGTCTTGCTTCTATTAATGTTTCCTTGTGTAACACGGATCATAGGCGGTTCCTGGCCGCCTGGAGTACCTCACGGAATACTTGGCATTTCCCGGTTCCTGGGAAGTGGGTTAAATCTGGCTGGTCCACTTCTTTTTCTGCGCAGAGTACACAATGTTCTTTAGCGGTACACCCTTTAGCCTTGTGACCGACGCCGAAGCACTTATAGCAGAGTTTACTCCTATCTTTCCCGTCGGAGGTTCTTGCTATGTGGCCGTATTCCAAGCATTTATAGCAGCGCTCGGCAACTGGCCTCTCACGTACCCTGCACGACAACCAGCCTATTTTGATTTTCTGCTAAGGAGTTTCGAGGCCGCTTTTCCATTCATTCCTATGATGGCCACTTTTTGCTCCCTGAGCCTTAGGAAAACACTGATGATGACTTCTCCCCCATCTGGGATGTCTCGCTTAATTGCCGCCTCTACTTCATCTTTGTCGGTGTATCCGTCAAGATCGCGGATCTCCACTTGAATTTAGGGTCCAAGAGTATGTATTTGGTCCTTTTCACCCAGTATTTTCCTCAATGCCTCACAAAAACTTTCTTTGTTTTTTGTCTGCGGACCTAGCTCTAGCAGGACATCTCCCGCTCTTGTCTGCCTAATCGCCGTTACTTCCGCCTCAGACTCTTCCGGTTTTGCGCCATTGCGGATCTCTCGGAGCACTTCTGCATAAGTTTGACCCTCTGCCGGCCGTATCACTAACGCCCCCGGTCTAACTCTTTTTCTGGCCCTATTCCTAGGCTTCGCAGGGGCAACAGGCACTTCGAACAGGGATTGTCTCTGTGTTATCGATTTGCGTTTTCTTTGTCTGCAGGTTCTGCCTTCTTTTTTGGCCTTTCGATACTTGCCTTTCCCATCCAGGTGTAGAAATTTCCGCCCTGATTTTTTGCCTCCATTTTCCTCCACCGGGCTTGTGACTATTCTCTTGCTGCTTCCTGGTTGCTCCGGTGTCCTAAGGGCAGGTTCTGTTGTTTTCTCGGCAGACGGTCGTTTATCTCCTGCAGATACGGGGGTTTCCTGGTTGTTTATCTCCATTGGTCCCTTACTTTGCTGCTCCATCGCCTTCCACTTACGTCTATAGCAGTTGATGGAGCTAACCACCTCCTCTAGTTCTGCCAGACCATTCTTAAGATCGATAGAGATGTTGCGCTGTCTGTTGGTTGCAGCCTTCATCCTAGCCAGGATTGCTTTGAACTTGTTGAGTTCAATGTCTTCTCTTTCAATTAGATCCTTTGCTAAGACCGTTCTCGGGGGGAGAGGTATTCCGTGCGCGGTAAGTTGTGTTGGTGTGACCTCCTTCTTCCGTCCATTGTTCTCGTTAATATTAATGGGAGCTACTTCTCCTCGCTCTTTGTTTACCCTCCCTTTGGCTTGCATATTGGAGGAACAAACATCGGTTTAAAAAATGTTCCCAGATAAAAAGGGCAACAAAATCCAACATCAGAGGAACGATGATCCCCGGAAGAGCACCGCTTCGTAAAACTTTCCGATTAAAAATTACTTTTGATTTCATTAAACGGTCGTACCTACCTACTCGTTACATACTTATTGCCTGACAAAATAATCCAGAAGGAAAAGGGGATAAATGCGAAGCTGCATCCGTTTTTTTTTCTGTGTCCTCAGATTTTAATTTCTACGCAACACTTGCTGACCCCACAAAATGAAAAAACACAGGACACAAAACAAAAAACAATTCTTGAAATTACAGAAGAGGTGGTCCGCGTTCGTTCTCCTGTTGTTTCCGTAAGAAGGAATAAACAAAAAGGAATTAATATCAGAAATTTATTCATGTGTGGCATGGCATGAGCATCGGCATGGCAAGCGGCGGACAAATTTCCTAGCACGAGGAATGTTGTTTGTTATTTCTTAGTGCATCCCTTTAAAATGTGCACAAAAAGAGGGTAAAAAATGGCCTGTCACAATTCCAGGGATCAATACACATTGTAGGACATGGTATAAGGAAACGTTTTTGTCGTCTTCCAGCAGCAACGGCAGCAGCTGACTGTTTTTACTTATTGTTGGCTGTCGTTGTAAGTACTGAGGTATTGAGGATATAATTTAAAATTGCTATAAAACATCTGCCACTGTTTAGGATTTAAAAAGCGCTTGAATAGCTGAAGCAACAGCCCAGAGAAAAAGTTTCGCCATTCGATATGATTAGCAACAAGATAGGACACCAGGACACGACAGGTGATACGATAAATTTTTGGCTTATTGGTCGAGGTGATTTGCACATCTTTAACTATCCTCGGGGAGACACTCAGCAAGTAAACATCAGTCGCGAACTACAAAAATTAAAGTCGGCGGATCCAAAAGGTATCAGTCGTTGAGTCAAAAATTAAAGTCGGCGGATCCAAAAGGTATTTGTCAAGGCTCACTTAAGTTTTGGTACAAATTTTCGCACCAGGAGAAAATACTTTCCATTTTCAGGCGTTTTTTTTACTTTGAGTTCATTTCGATTTGCTTCAGCTGCTCTAATGGAAAGTTAATGCAGCAGATGCATTCGAAGAGTGCGAATTACGCGCGTGCCCTTTTACATACATCAACTACAATAATAATTGTAGCCCATGGGCGGTAATTAACGCCAAGACGCTACTTGGTTACAACGCTTAAAATTGTTCATTTTTTTGTTACTTTAAAAGAGAGAGTACATACACCTTCCATTAATTGTGGCAAATATGTAATTTCGCTCAAATTGCTGCTGTCGTGGAACAGCCTGTGAACACGACGCAGGACATTGTCCATTGCTTGTGGCTCTATATCGGGTAAAACGAAAGTGGCGATTACAATGTGCACTTGCTTCAGAAAGCAAGCTAGGCATAGCGTGGGCTTAAATTAGGGAAAGAAACAGAAAATTGCCTATGCACAAGCGTCTTGCATGAATCCATCGTTTGTTTCTCGGATCTCAATAGTTCTCCATTGTGAAGAAATGTGATTTACAATATATATCACATTTCTCACGTTTGTAGCGGCTTCAATTTATTTTCTCAGAATTCTCCCTGATTCATTCTCCCTGATTCATTGAAAAAGTAATACGGAAAAACGAACACGAAAAACTAAAACGACGCGAGTCCAAATGCTTTCGACAATGAATCATGGTCAGGGAAAACTACAAAAAACCTTGACCAAGAAAATATTACAAATAATGTTGATAATAACGAAATCATTTTTTTTTCCTCTTGGTGTTGCATCCAGGCACGTTACGCCATCCTGGAACGAATGGAACTACAAGCCCATCAAAGTCCAATTCGCTAAATTTCTGCCATAAAAAATCATCGCTTGGCATGGCGCTAAAATTAAGAGACCTCAATTACTGAGCTTCTCAAAGGAGTTCTTTACTCATTTGGACTACAAAAATGTCAAGTTTTAGTTATGGATTGCATTTGATTTGATAATAATTTAAAAAAAAATTTAATGCTTACTTGAATAATTTCGGAGGGGCTGTGGTGCAAATTTGGTTATTTGTTATATCGGAAATCACAGTTTGGCTTTGGTGTACATTAAACGGAAAAAACCGATGCAAGAACGTGGAGAATGGTCTCCTTATCCTCCTTGTCCATACAGCTTTTGCTTTATCAGGAGTTTCTATGTACCCATTGGTATGCCTAAAGAAACATTTTCAGGTAAAATAGAAAGTGTGTCTCAATGTCGTAACACCCAACACAGGTGAATTTTGAACTGTTCCATGTTTGGCGAGTTCATCAGCCTAACAATTCCAGGAATGTCTCAATGCCGTGGCACCCAACATAGGTGATTGTTATACTGCTCCGCCATCTCCTAGAGAGATGATCGGCAGTTTAGGGATATAATAGAGTTCGTATAGACTGATTTCAGGGAGTTCAACGCAGCTTGGATATCCCCAGCGGATAGCACATTTCTCTTCAGCCAAGATATCACTTCATCGATCGCTATTATCTCAATACTACAGTGATTAGAAAGACGGAAGGAGAGACTAAGATTTAGCCTTTTTAAGAAAACAACTCCGCCATTCACGTTATCAGTTTTTGACCCGTCTGTGTAAAAATGTATGTCTTAAACTTCTAAGTGAGCTCCTTCTTCCCAGAATAATCTAGAGGGAATGGTGACCTGGAAGTTTTGTTCAATTGGAGTTGCGTAATGGTGAAGTCTGTGTTGTCTGATGAAATCCTGAATGAATTTAGAACAGAGGAGTGACGGATTTCATTTTTGGTCGACTGGGAGATTGCATTGATTGCGAATAGCCGCGCTATAGCATCTACTTGTCTACTGAAAATGTCGAGTAGTGTAAGGTTGAACATAATATCTAATGCAGCGGAGGGCCTTGTACGAACTGCTCCGCTCATACATACACAGGCTGGTTTTCGACTTTGCTTAGCTTATTACGATTTACTGCTCTGTCTAAGGCAGTCCACCATACAGTTACACCATATAGAAATGTAGGTGATGGGGTTGAACACCCCATCTGTTTCTATTGGCTTTTTTACATGAGAAGAGTGCCACTGTGGCTTTACGAACTCTTATTGGTATGTTTGGTTTCCATCTTAGCTTTCTATCCAGAATAAGACCCATATACTTAGCTTCTTCAGATAAAGATAAACCCTTAATAGAAGGAGGGTTAACGCGAGCGATTTTGTATTTCTTCGAGAAGAGGACCAGTTCAGTTTTGTAGGGGCTTACTCCTAAACCACAACGAGCAGGCCAACTCGTTAGCTTGTTGAGAGCATTTTGTAGGAGATCCTCAGGGTATTAGGGTGCCTTTCTGAGAACCCGTTTAAAATTCCGGGTACTTTTTTTTTCATTTTACTATTTCACCATTTTTCAACATAATTTTTTTATATGCTATAGCAGTGCCACTCTCAGACAATAAATACACATATTCGTAAATATCTCGACTCCAGCGGGTCCAAAAAAATCGTACTTATCGGAGCACCAAACGAAAATATGGTGTCAATATGAACTTTTCGTAAATATATCGACTCCAGCGCCACCTACTCAGCGTTATATCCATACTGACAAATAAACAAACTGACAACGGCCAATAATATTTGGCGATTTTGT
This sequence comes from Nephrocerus scutellatus, assembly GCA_947095585.1. NCBI lineage: Eukaryota > Metazoa > Arthropoda > Insecta > Diptera > Pipunculidae > Nephrocerus > Nephrocerus scutellatus. The sequence continues at coordinate 124,688,181 of OX352761.1, read as the reverse complement.
TCTCCCTTGGTATTGTTTCATTGATCTTCTAAAGAAATTTAACACCAATGACCGTTGTGTCCTTCTATAGTTGTATCTTAGATATATTGATTATTAAAACTTTTTGAATAATCGCGGCGGGGTGGAACGCAGTCAAATTTCAGCTATCAAATGACTGCTAACACCAACAACGCTAACTGTACATAGCTCAACTGCTGATGTGTGTAGAGATCTAAGCGGGCAAAGCAACAGCATATACGAAAATTTATTCCAATTGATTTTAATAGAAATAAACTGCCGCAGCAATTTGTAATAATTGCAGAGAGCGAGTCTGACGACGTGGTCACCCGCCTTAGACTTTAGCGTCCGCCGCGTCTACTGATGCCATCGCTACACATACTACATTGTGTGGTTGGCCTATTGTTCATGCAGCTCGACGATTAAATGAAATTCAACCGAATTTTGAATTCTTTTCCATTCATCCTCCCCTCCAGCGGATCTCTGAAAATATGTTTTTTGTGTTGTTGTACTCGCCTAAAGCCAAATCAGCAAAAGCGAAACTGTCGCATTCAGCCAGCGGGCGGGTAAAGTACACACACAGAAACTTAAAACGCCAGAATCCTGTATGCTGGCTCACACATACATGCGACTGTACATAAAATTTACATAAAAAAAACTTAAACAAAACCAAAATATCAAAGTCAATCATTTCGCTTGTGACACAAATAATTGTAGTCAATTTGCAGAAGTCATCAGAGATTCTGCTGATGGTGACGTTTAACGCTGACGCTGATGATGATGAAGATGACGATGAACATGATATTTGCATTTCATCGGCCAGACCAGGCCACAGAAGTTGCTGGTTGGGATTTTTCGCAATGTGACTGTGAGACAAAAGGAAAATTAAAATGTATACAAATGAGCACACAAGCTGATACATTTACATAATAAATGTATAAGCATAGCTTTTGGTTATTTTTATGAACGGTTACTTTAAGCATTGAGCTTGAATGTCACCAATTGTAAGCAAGGTATCGTCGTTCGTACAAGCCAAACATTTCTAGAGCCAAATGGGTTTCTCTTCATAGATAAGCGGACAAAATATTCACCGCTGAAGTGCATTTTGCAGCTGAAACTTCAGTTGCCCATCAGCATATTTTTATTACAGATACTACGTAGGTAGATTGGATTGCATGTTTCTTTTTTCGAAATTATTCATTTTTTCTTCCAAATCGGAATATTGAAAAACAGATAATTGGCGAGGGGAAGCTACAGGGTAGTAAAACGAATCTCCAAGGATGTAAATAGCATAGGGTAGTTGATTTTTGTTGTGGACTTCTTCACCTTTATGTAAAATTTAAGTAAATGCATTTAAAATATTAATGTTTGGCTTTACAACTACAACTCAGAGCAAAAAGAAAGAACTGTTCTTTATAAAATACTAGCTTTTCCCGGGAGCTCTGCCACCCGCACACATGAAAGCACGTCTTGCCATCACTACCACATGAGGGGTGTTCTATTAGCTAAACCTAAACAATGCGCCACCTTGATCGTATTCGCACTATGTGATTAACCGATTTCTTGTTAAGATTCTGTGAAAGTTTCAGTTTGAGTTTTAATGTCGTATTACAAACAAACAGAAATTCATTTTTATATATCGGGTGTTTCAACAGGTGCGCTTCAACTTTTCTCCGATAGGGACGGCGAACGACGCCATATTTTTTATTGTTCTTTTGTCATTTGGAAACTTCATTAGTATACATTTCATCATGGAACGCTACACATGTGAACAGCGATTGCAAATCGTGCAAATTTTTTATCAAAATAATCGTTCTGTTGCCGCTACTTTAAGAGCAGATTTTCACCGAAAAATCATCTTCAGCGATGAGGCTCACTTTTGGTTAGAAGGATTTGTCAACAAGCAAAATATGCGTTACTGGGCAGAAAGCAACCCACACGTGATTCATGAGGCACCGTTGCATCCCGAAAAAGTCACTGTTTGGTGCGGATTACATGCCGGCGGCGTCATAGGGCCATATTTTTTCATCGACGATAACGATCGCCACGTTACTGTTAATGGAAATCGGTACCGCGATATGATAAACGATTTTTTTGGCCGCAATTGAATGGAATGGACTTGGACGACATGTGGTTTCAGCAGGACGGGGCCACATGCCACACAGCACACGATACAATCGCGTTATTGAAGACTAAGTTCGATGAGCGTGCTATTTCGCGAAATGGGCCCGTTCAGTGGCCGCCGCGCTCGTGTGATTTGACACCTCTAGATTATTTTCTTTGGGGTTATGAGAAGTCATTGGTCTATGCCAATAAGCCGGCGACGTTGCAAGAGCTCAGAGCCAATATTGAACGTGAAATTGCTGAAATTTCGGCCGATTTATGCGAAAGAGTGGTCGAAAATTGGGTTCAAAGATTGGACTTCGTAAAGCGTGCACGCGGTGGTCATGCAAAAGAAATCGAGTTTCATACTTAAATGTATCATATGTATATGTTCAAATTCGTTAATCAAAAAAAAGTTAGTTCAAAAGTCGAACAGCTTGTGTTTTATTCAAAAAAAAAGTTGAAGTGCTCTTATTGAAAAACCCTTTACATACAAAAAATAATCAACAATCATCAACAACAAAACAGAAACGCTATGTCCCGCAATTTTTAAATCATCATATCACTATCACTACATAGTATAAAACAAAGTCGCTTTCTCTGTCCCTATATCCCTATGTATGCTTAGATCTTTAAAACTACGCAACGGATTTTGATGCGTAAAAAGTAAATGACAAAATAATTTTATTGTGGGATATCCATAAGAGATAGACATATACCATCGCGGAGTTTTCTGTAGACCTTTTCAATGTGTACAATACTTAGTACATTATAATGATGAGATCTACGAGCGTTACCGCGATGTCGACATCGTGAAGAGAATTATGATCGGTAGGCTCCGGGCAGGACACCTAGCTCGCATGAGCAAAGAGGATTCTGCTCGGAAAGTCCTTTGCGGTAGGATTTATGGAAAACGACAGCGAGGCCGGCCAAGCCTACGCTGGAAGGATGGCGTAGACCAGGACGCCCAGAGTTTAGGGATGCGAAACTGGATGACATTGGCTCGAAATCGGGGACCGGTGAAGAGACTTTTTGCGGGAGGCCAGGACCGGACCCCGGTTGTAGAGCCAAATATGATGATGATGAATGGCAAGATTCGAACATTTGGTCCGTTTTTAAATTCTCTATATTAACTTCGCGTGCACGTGGCTGGCGGCTGGCTGGCTAGCTGGTCAGATTTTCTGATCAATTTTTAAACCACTTCCCATGGCCCGATTTTATTAAAATTTTGCACACATGTATATTTCCGGTGACAATACTTTCTATTAACATTTGAGGCCTCGGACCTCGGGGTCCACAAATTTTATGAAAAAAGTTCCTGATTTTCTTTAAATTTTATACGCATGTGTATCTCCGATGGACAAAACTTTTTGTAAAATTTTTGAAGCGATCGGGCCCCGGGGTCGGGGGGCTCCCATACAAATTTTTTTTTTTTAATTATCAATTTTTAACGCACTTTCTAAAGTCAGATTTTCCTGAAATTTTGTACACATGTGTATTTGCGGTGACAATACTTTCTTTTAAAATTTGGAAGTGATCGGGCCCCGGGTTCGTGGGGATCCCATACAAATTTAAAAAAAAATTACCCGATTATTTTCAAATTTTACACACATGTGTATACTTATACTTAATAGTGATCGGGCCCCGGGCTCGGCCGCAAGCCCCTTATACATTTTTTAAATATCATCAGAAATCGTCGTGCTTAAATGACTGTGTGCGGTGTGTGCTGCGCAGTCGGCTGCGCTGCTTGGTTTTGAGTGAGTGGTGTAGTGAGAGAGAGAAATCTTAGCTCACGCACAAATGAACCCAGCAAATGAAACGAGACATAAATGTTTTATGCTTAATTCAACTTACTTACTTATTAACTGAATTGTATTTTTATTGATGTCGTTTTTTGTTGTCGATATCAACTTACAGATATAACAACAAGTTTTCACAATATTCTGTCATTTCGCTTTTTCATAAATTAGTTCAGAGCAGTCAAAGAGTTCCCAAGAAAAATGCTCGTGTTTCTTATTTGCTCAGAGTATGAGCGTGCTCTAAGTAATCAGAATAAAATGATCTGAGCATTTTCAAATTTGACATCTGATGTCAAATGTCTCTTTCTTTTTCTCCTACAATAAAAAAATAAAAAAAATAAAAAATGACCCAGGATCGAGGGGCTCCCATATCAATTTCTGCGATTAGAGAATTTTGATGAAAAATTTTAATTTTTATGGGTTGTTTTTTTTTTATTACGTTATTAATTTGCACTTTGCAGTAAAGCTTTAGCGGGCTTGTGAGGAATAGGCATCCATACTTTTATTAAATTTTTTTTTCTCAAAATCACTCGAAGTTTTAAAACCGTAAAAGTCAAACTGAATGACATGAAAGAACCACTACTTTGTCCCTACCTCCTTTAGGGTATTAAACCTTGCATTAAATAAACGAAACTAAGGATGGGTGAATTCTTCCCCGAAATTCCTCCCAAATATTTTTAATGTATTTATGTACTTCTTAGTTTACTATTAAATAGTTGTCCATTTCAAATCTCTGTCCTATTTTCCTTCTTATGGTACTCTCTTTTCTCTTCTTTTTCTTCCAAGCTGTGTCACAACCACTTTCAATCTCAATCTCAAGTGAATCATTGAATCCTTCATAAGTGGGACAAAAGTAATTTTAATTTTACTGCCCATATAAACTGAATAGGAAATTATTATGCATTAGTAGGATGAAAGAGAGGAGATTTAAATCCTTTTTTTTAAATGTGAGAATTATGTTGTTGACGTTGTCCTTTTTTTTTGTATGAGTCTTTGGGCTGAGAACGCCGCCGCCACGTACTGCGCGAACGACGAGTAGATATAATTACGTTTCTTATTACTGCACTGTGAAGTGTGTTGTCCTTCGTGTGATGTCGATTAAGAAATAGAATAGTGCTTCTCTTTCTGTGTTAGCCGTTTTCACAGCAGCTTTTGCTTATTATGATTACGCTATACTCAAAGTGTAATTATACTCATTTTCACATTTTCATTTCCATTTTCATTTTCTTTTATGAATAGTTTTGTGTTCATTACATTGGACAACTGAATGGAGCCCATGAGAATAACCAAGTAGTCGCTAATGTTGATGGTTGGCTGTGTGTCTGTTGTTATAAGGATATTGTATACTCCTTATTCTCGTAGCATACGTATCTAAGATGGGATAATTAGGTGATGACATTTGCTTACGTGACTTTTCATTGGAAATATTTTATGAATATGAGAATTGATGGATTCTTTATGTCCTTAGTTGCGAGCATTTTTTATGACATAGGCTAATGTCATTAGATTATCTATTTAAAGAACTTTCAATAAATTTAAAGATATGTAATTAATTTTATAGGTATTTCCAGATCTAAATCAGACATCTCGTTTTCTCCTGGCTCTTATGCGTTAAGGTAGCCACGATGTGCCTATCATCAGAAGGGTGTAAATAAACCCCGTTATCTTGTGCGTTTTAAATTTAAAAAAAAAAACTCAAAAATACTCAATTTTAATCAACTCAGTAAGACTAAGAATTTCTTTCTTACCTCAAATGATTTCCCTACGAAATATCAAAAAACTTATTCAATGCAAACTGACATTTCAAATTTCCTGTAATGTTCTGTTATGCTGATCCAAACCCCATGTCATGTTCCCTGTTGAAAAATCATCTCAGTCTCTCAACATTTAAGAATGACGCTTTTACATCATGTTCGTCTCCCACATTGGTATTTGGGTTAGCAGTGTTTCAGGATCAGAGGCTACGGACGATGGCATCATTATTCACGGCATTTCGAACCAAGGTGCCTCTTAAGTCAGAGCCAGAGCAAAGGTTTAAAAAGGCGCGTCGTCTATCTGTTTGGCTGACAAAAACAATGAAATAGTTTGTAGAGCTATGTATGTATATACCATACCATAAGTAAATGTGTCACTTTTGGCCAACGTCCAATTTAATTCAATCACACGAAAGATATTCAACTGCAAGTGGTTTAAGTGTCGAAAGTGAAAATGAATTGTTGTCATTTATCTTCGTTCGTGGACACGCATACGGCGTCGGTCTCTTGTAGAACGTTTTAATTAAAATCACAAATGAAAAATTTACAACATTTATAGCGGCACAAAATTTGCAAATGACAGCAGTAATTAGAAATATTTATATCTCTTTTAATGCACAACTCTTCTCCAACCCTCTGAACAAATGTGAGTTTCATGCAAAAGGCCGTCCCTTTATCTGTGGATTAATTTCTTATCAGTGCTTATTATACAAAAACAAATTATCTTCGGCTATCTACGATTTTTATCTGTCTTGTTGCAAAGAGTGCTCCTCTGGCGTGTCAGCTGCTGTTGATATCAAATATTACGGCCGACCGGCACACAGTTATATTGTTTGTTCTCTGATAACTGCGTTTATTTAAAATGTGACTTCAATATTTGGCTGTTTGTTTTGTTTTCTGTATGTAGTAGCAGATTGTGTATTTACGAGTAAATACCTAACCAATATTAGTGTCCGAAGCACTAAATGTCCCGTCGAGAAGCTTCCTATATTTGGAGCATTCCAGAACAAACAAAAATGAGAAAAATGAAAAGTTATATCAGATCACAAGTAGTGCCATCATCCAAGCAGACGTTCTTCTTTTGCTGACTGGATCGTGGACGGGTACGTAAGTACCTCATCTTGCAGAAATCTTCGCTTCCCAAAAGTCGAAGAAAACTTTGCTACCCTTTAACGCTGTCGATATTTAATAGTCTCATCCGTAAATGATAGTGGTTAAGCAAAATAAGGACAGCCGCATAGCACAGCATAGCGTAGCCGAGCTTTTGAAGCACACAATGTAAGACCGAATGCCGCAAAATGTGAATGTGCGTCATTGCAGGCCTTAAAAACCCCGGCTAAGCTACGCTGTGCTGTGCTGCTGTCAATATGCGCCTAAGCTAACTCGTGACACTACGCTTACCTACTCTAGCATTTCTCGTTGTCATCGTGTCTGACGTGTAAGATATTCGAGTCGAGTTTCATTCCATTGCTATTACTTTTGGCCTGTACATTAGCCGCGTTCGAGATGCGGAGGGCTCCGTATACTTCATATCCTCAGTAACTCGAACACGATTACTTGCAGAGGAATCGAAGAATTTTCTTCAATTTTCTGAGACAAAATTATTTTGGATTCGCTCTCTTACATTACATTGTCAGTTGACTTTTTAAAATGTTTGTTGCTGAGCTGACAGATAGCGGCAAATGAACGCAATCCTCTTGATGAGGATAAAGAGAAAATCTCTGACCCCTCAGCTATCTCGAACGCGCCTATTGTTACGACCTACAACCACGACATACCCGTCGCCACAACATGAACATCGCCACGACTTACACATTGCTGGATAATCCGGTTATAAGCTGGGTTCAAGACAGCTTGTACAGTTTCAACACCATATACGCCTAGATCGAGTTCAGGTGAGCTTGACTCGACACGACTACACTTACTCAGCGAAATATACCTTTGACAAACCATCTAACCCAACTTATGTTTCAATGCATGTGCAGAAATACTCACGTCGAGAAATTTCAACACAACTCTAACTCAAACTCTCAACCCTGCATATAAATGTAGTAAGAGATCCGTGCATCCTGTGGGCTATGTATCTCCCGAAATACGCACTTTTTGATGTTCGCATACCAATAAGCATTGCTCGAACCTCGCTACGATATACCCATAACTCGATCCACGCATGGCAACTATATACCATATGACATCCAGCTCGACATTTTGTGCAGAGATTGTTACCATTATCTTTTCTGAAGAGAGCTGAAAACTTTGTGGATGGAACCCACGAACGATGTGTGGTTAAAGGAAGGATCCCTCTTTCATCAACGTCACGTTCAGACCACTCTTAGCTCTAATCAACTTGCCCATGCGTAAAGAGTGTTTAAGTCGCCTTCGCTTACCTCACCTCGGGTGTTGCTAGATCAGTAGCCCATCTAATGCCTTCCCAATAGAAGAGCATCTGGATTTCTCCGAGATTACGCTACACGCATCAACGACTGTGGATCCGTCGGAATCAGAAGTGGCTGATTCCACGTCCGCAGTTCTGACGCCCTCGCGAGTTTCAGATCGGGCCCGTATGGCTACGCCGTCTAAACTCTGTGTAGGGTCGGCTGCTCAACAGCAGACTGAATAGTTGAGGCCAACATGGGGTTTGCCGTCGAAAGCTCAATAACTTCTCTACATACAGGCGGTTGCTCAACAAGCAGGACCCGAGTTTGAGACGCATCGGTCTCATTACTATTATTTTTTGACTCTATTTTTAACTACGAGTATTCGGTAAAGGAGTCGCCCATGACAGAGCCCGCTGTGCCATGGGAAGGGCAGTTGAAACCGAAGGTCGCCTGTTATTCGGAGTCCGCATACTAGCGACTGAGCACCCTCTTTGCCATCCTTGAATTACAAATTACTTCTACTGAGGATAGGACTAGTCCGTTGCCTCTAACCATCCTCCTTTATCCCGGCTTGGGATCCCGGCTTCGTTGTAACCGGGAGGCTTCTTTTTTTTATAATGTACACACGCTAAAGGGATTTGCACAGCGTGGGCGTTAGGAAATTAGGGAGAGAAAAAGATGAGATGAGTATGCACGCGTGTCCTAAATGACTGCAGATCATATAAATGCGGAAAAGAAGGAATCTCTGAATTACATTTTTTGTGAAGTTTTTTACAAGTTCTATCGGGCTTGAAAACACACATGATATACCAAGGTAAAGGTTTAATTTTGACTCAGATCTAAGATCACAGAAGCTAGGCTAAATATTATTAATTAAAGATCATAATTATTAAAGTTGGTATAAAAAACTGAAAAGGGAAAATTATATTAATTACTTCAAGTTCTTTTTCAATTTTGTAATTAAACTGATTCCACGAAATGGTTTCTAGTTGAACACAACTACTGTTACCCTATCCTAGTTGTACTTAAAAACGGAAAACTCTAAAATTACATTCGCCAGTACATGTACTCGTACTTATATGTACTTATATACCACGATAGTATTTGTTATCGTAGTGGGAGCGACTAGTCGACTACCCTGGAGTGCAATAACAGAAAGAAGCAGAACACTTGCCAGCTCTCCTGTCAATACATATTCTTTGCTTACTTTCTCAATTTTCACAGTTAATTTTTAAACAAACTACAAACTTTACGTAGTGTTCTTGCTTGGTATTGTGTGTCTAGTGCCTAGCGCTGGCATACATCCAAAATGGAAAGAGAAGAACAGCACACATCCATTTATCCAATAAGAAATACAAGGGCGCACAGTTTCGACAGCATCAGTACGTAGTAGCAGTTGCTGGATGAGAGGCTACTGTTTCAGCTGCAAACGCAAAATTTACCAAAAAAGTATTTTATTTCCGAAACAGGAGTAGGTATCTACAGAAATAAGTTACAAAAAAAAAAAGAAATCCAACCGACGAAAGTCAAGTCCAGGAACAAGAAGAAGTACATGTACCAAAAACAGTATTACGAGTTTATCTCGGATTCTTTTACCTGAAATCATCAGGCACAGTTTGTTGCGTTCGTTTTGTTCTTTAATTTTGCGTCCCTCACATCTTTCCAACATTCCATTCGGTTTCTTTGCTGGCGTTGTTGGTTGCTTTAACTCTCACCACTGCCAACTGAAAGACTGAAACTGGGATTAATTTTTCAATATTGCCTGTTGCTGTTACTAATTCTCACGGTGAAGAAAAACCGGGAATTAAAGGGTAATGTGTGTGGTGTGGTCACGCTTCGGTTGGTTTGTTCCCGAATTGCTTTTCCGTAATGGTGCTCCGATCGGTCAGTTGGTCTCATTTGTTCTCATTATTTTGCCCTTGTCATTGGTGTTGTAAGTTTACGATAATTGAAGTGGCGTGTGATTTTTCTTTCCTTTTTTTTGTTGCTGTTGGTCCTTTTACTAAATAGAAAAAAAATATAGGTACCTACTCACGAAGTGAAGAAAAACAAAAATTCGAAAATAACACTAATTACAGTCTCTCGGGTAATTTTTCTTCATTTTCGAGAAAATTTAAAAATAAAAATAAAATCCTCGATAGAATATTTTGCACACTCGTTGGTGCACTGAGAAGGGTTGAAGGGGTCGCTCCTTCTTGGCAAAGTTCCTCTTGAACTTGATAACCTGTTGAATGTTTTGAATTGCAACAAAGGAAGGAAGAAAAATAACGAATGCGGTTCGAGATTCGTATAAAAATAAATACGAATTGCATTAACATCTCGAGGAGGAGATGTGCACGAACGAAATTTACAATGTATCTCTGGTTCTTTGGTGATATATGCTATTGGTAAGTTGATAGTGAGTGTGCGACGGGCGACGGCTACGAGGACAACACAATGTGAGATAACAAACAGATCATCTCCAAGGGAAGACAAAATCTCACATCAACCTAAAAAATGTGCAAGATAATGCTATAAAGGAAATGAAAATTTCACAAAGGAGTGCACAGAGTTTTCATTCAATTTGACTTTCATTTGGATTTTATTTAATTTGGTTTGCTTTTATTATTGTTGTTGTTAAAAAAGAGACGCAAAGGAGAAGTGAAACTATTTGCTTGTACCTTACTACTATTTTGTTAAACGCTCGAGTATAACTCAACTCAACAGGTTGGCTGGCGGCAAAAAATTGCAAGCAAAGAATGATGATAATTATTATGATCTTAAACAACGAGGAGACTGACTCATCCTGCTCTTTGGTTGCTTAGTGCACTGATTGCATGGAAAATTCGTCTTTGTCTGCGACAAAGTCTTGGCATAACAAATAAATTATAATGATAATGAAGATGCAATTTGTTCTCCTTTTAATGCAAGGAATTAAGAGAAAAATGTGAAATTAAGCTTATAATTGGACTAAAAAGGTAAAATAATAGTAGGTACATACAAAATAGTTACGATGCTATTATTTCGGTATTAATCCTAACAACAACCTGTGTATGAATTTAAGGTGTGGAAGGAAAGTTAAAGATCATAGAAAACTATACAGTCAAATTTGGCGGAAAGTCACATAAGATGTTGATAACTTGATACAAATCAGTAAAGATAATGCCCAAGTTTACGTCGAGATAATGATTTGTGGCAATAGGCTGCAGTGTTTGCAGGCCAAATTGCGGTTAAGTTGATTATTAATAGATTTGATAGGATCTTACACTGATTTAACGAAAAGAATTTAAAAAGCAATCGGAAAGCCATCTGGATCTGCTTAAAAATGCATACATTTGATTAGGAATTTACTGTATCAGAAATACACTCTAATAAGATAGGTAATAACGATAGTGAGCTTGAGATTAAAATGCCTCTCAGCTTCTATTGGGGAGAATGTTATTTCAAGCTCAAAAACCACTCGCAGTTTTCCTCTTTGGAACTTGAAACTACAGTATCACCTCGCTTATCGCACAGCTCTTAAAAAAATATTTACTCAATAAAAATAAATTAATTTCATAATTGGTTTGATGTTCACTTAGTTTTTCGCAGAACCTGTTTTTTATAATGTACCCTTATATGGCACCCTTATAATGCACCCTTATAATGCTTAGCACAGCGTGGCTCCTTTCAACCATTCAGAGCACCTGGCAGAAATGGCATTTTCCAGCGCTTACAGAGGGCAATTGACCTAATCCTGCCGGGTTTGATTGCTTTATTTAGAGCCAGCTACAACTGGGCTTACATTCCGTATGCCTGGAAAAAGGTTAACGTTATCTTTATCCCTAAACCAGGCAATAGGCCTAGTGAGCTTCCTAAATCATACATTGTTGTCCTTATCTCATCCAACAAAGGAGTAGCGACGCTGATGTTAAGTAGCCTATTACGGTGCATCTGTTGGTTGATGGACGTGCCTGGCGCAGTACAGTTCAAAACAATTTTTAAAATGTTCTGTCCAACGGGATAATTGTTGTTCCTCCATAAGGATCAAAGAGCCCTACGAGCGTGTTGGTAGACTATCAGCGGCTTGCTGTGCTTGTGTTGCGATGTCGCTTAGTAATCGTTTATCATTCCTAGCTGAACGGTCAACTTGCCGGTCGAGATCCCTATACTTCCGCGCTAATGCACTTAGCTCGGCACCCGAGGCCGTGCTTAATTCTGCTTTGATGGATTGGCGGTCACGAATGGTGTTCCATGTGCTATCTGATATCCATTATTTTCTAGTTTTGTCGGGATAACCTAAAATATTTGAGGCTACTTCCGTATACGCATTTACTGTTTTCTCCCATTTAGACTGTAGGGTTTGTGGCTGTATCTCAGAGAGTGACTGTTGTATGCGGAATACATATTGCAGTTTCACATCTAGGTCTTTCAGTGCTGCTACAGTTGACATTCTCTTCGTGTGGTTGAGCGGACAGCAAGCTTCAATCGCACACTGCCAACCAAAAGATGGTGGTCGCTGTAGACGTCGGCTGCTCTTCGGGTTCTAACGTTCAGCAATGATGCTCGCCACTTGTGGCTTATAGCGATGTGATCAATCTGGTTGTTGTACATGTGATCAGCGGAGGTCCAGGTGGCTTTGTGGATGTTTTTGTGGGGAAATATTGTGCCTCCAATGATTAGGTTGCGATCAGAAAATATATCATCAAACCTTTCTCCGTTGTCATTAATAGAACCAATGCCATGCTTTCCCATGACATGTTCCAAATAACTGTTTTCGCTGCCTATTTTTGCGTTAATGTCACCCATTGAAATAACGATGTCAATCTTCCGTAGTTGATCTAATGAATGTTTTAGACGCAAGTAGAACGTGTCTTTTTTCTCAGAGGTGGCTTGTTCATAAACGTTGGTGCGTAAACACGACCTGTCGAACAGCAGATTTAAATCTTGCAATAATAATTCTATCGGATATTGCTTGCCAGTCTTGTAACGATCTTCTCGCGGCTTTAGAGAGTAGAAATCTCACTCCATTCGCATGGTGTTCTTGCCGGAAAAAATTAGAAACTCGCCGGTAGATGTTCGTTTTTCCCCTACTCCAGGACACCTCACCTCACTAAGACCAAGAATCTCTAGATGGTATTTACGAAGCTCTTTTGTTAATTGTGCAAACGTTGTTGTCTTGACGAGCGTGCGAATTTTCCAAGTTCCAAAACGTGTCCCTTTCCGTGGTCCAATGGTCATTGTTGGTAAATTCGATCTGTATCCGAGGCTTGTATTAGTTTATCAATTAATTCAGTTGAGTGGTGATTGGCCAACCGCAACCTAGGTCGATAAGGTAAGTCCCTTTCTTATTTAGCCCCGACCCAAGCTAATACAAATCGGATTGGGTACCGAAATCGTTCACTTGATTTGGCCTAGTTTCCAGTGACGCGACGTGGACGCATAAGATGGGAATGGTGATGCGTGAGGCTAAGGGACTGTCTATAATCGCGTCATCATCACCGTTTGTTACCATAAAGCAACTTACAAATAATTAAACGAAACCTTCCTCCTTAACAAACGATCTTTATAAGTTAAGTTTTTTATTCGACAAAGAATATGTTATATACTACTCATACAATACAGTCAAATTTTAACAAAATAAACAACCCCTAAAAATTTAATTTTTTATGTGAATTTTTTTATAACCGGAATTATACTGAATTCCAATATAAATTGCTGTAAAATGAAAACATATGCGAAGCACTGCAACCCAACCACAAAACAACCCCAATCGTAAAGCAGCGCTGTACACAGCGCACCAGCGCTCACAGAACACATTCATTATAGTATTGCGTGATCTTATGCTGCTATGGTATTGCATGGTTATTAAAAAAAACTGTATGGGAACCTGCTGACCCCACAGCCCGATCACTGCCAAATTTTAATACAAAGTGTTGTCACCGTATTCACACATGTGTGCAAAGTTTCAATAAAATCGGGCTTTGGGAAGTGGGTTAAAAATTGATCGCAAGATTCTACGACAAACAGATAAACAGCCAAACAATTCAGACAAAACACGGGCACGCGAAGTTAATATAGATAATTTAAAAAGAGTTTCGCCAAATTGCCTATTTATAAAATTGAAAGCAAAAGTTTTGCCCGACCATAATGAATGAATGAATGGGATGTAACATTTTATTAACCTCTTTTACATACTCCTCTGTTTGAATTGCAATTATAAATAATTAATAAATCTGTTAAGCTGAAAAGTCAAGCTTTGAAAATTCTTAAATGCGTAAATGCTTAGTAAATGAAAGCAAATGTGAGAAACATTTCCAAGGTTGTATGCAATGAAATTTTACGATCTCTATGGAGCGATAAAAATGGGAAGCACCACATCCGGCTGTATCCCGAGATAATTAAAAATGCTCCACTTCGGACTGCTTCACATGTATCTTTTCATATTGACTCTCTGCCCAAGCATTACCATTTGGTATCTCACGCCTACTTTTTGCAAAGGCAGCGTTTTAAAACATGTTAGGGAGATATTATCAACGAGGCATTTATTTTTGTTTATTGTTGCCATGTGGTGGTAGTGTAGTTAAGATATGTTTTTTGTTGTGCCATCAGTCCAGTTTTTCTGCACACCCCTACCGTTGGAGATTTGTAAGGGCCCGCCATTTCGGCCGGTGAGTGACAACCAACCTATTTATGTGTCGCTACAACCAAAACCATGAAACTAAAATGAAAAAAATATTTTTATTAACATAGAGTACCCACACACACACACACACAATTCGATAATTAAAATGAAAAGTGCTCGCTAAAGCAAGCTGATGCCTGGTGTTTGTTATTTTCCCTCGTTCGTGTCGTCATGTGCTGTCACATGCTTCCATGCGCTGCTACAAAACGATCCAATAAGTAGCCCGATAATCGTCTTAATGTTGACGCAATAAATAGGCGAAAAGAGGCGACACAATCTATCTTTTTTTCTTTCTAAGTATCGCAGTATCGGTGTATCTTATATTTGTGCAGCTTTTGTTTGTTTGTTTGTATTTTGTACTTTAATTAGCATTCAGAAGATGCAGACGTTCGCCTTCTCCGTGTTCTCCTCACACGGAAATTCAGTTTGAATTGTGGAATATCTGATTCCAACAAGTCATCCACCCACACACATATTCGCATATAATAATTAGACGTGTATCTCGAACGCTGCTTTGGCGTCAAATTCTTAATATTCTTGTGCTGCTCGCCCCTCAGTCTGACGATCGAGTTTTCTCTGGTGTTTTGGTTGCTCTGGTCCATGCGAGAGCATTCATTACACGTTGAATGACATAAGCGAATTTACTGCCGGCCCACTATTCTATCTATTTATCTTAAAACTCGAGTAAGTGCACGATGCTTTGGTTTTTGGCAAACGCGATATATGTATTTTCATTTGATTTACTTTCGCACAGATTTACCAGATCGAGAAGGAAGGAATTCCTGCCACTTGTTGTGTTTGTCGGTTCGCTTCGAATGGTTTTTTTTCCCTCTCTAGACGGAATTTTCTGATTTTTGTGCAACTCAGCTGCTTTGCGTTGTACATGAAAATGTGCTCTGCTCACCGGCTGTTGATGTGTTGCCAGAGAGAGGGGGGGCGTTACAAGCAGTTGCTATTATCAAAAATTAAGCAGATGTTTACTGACGGTTACCGAATTCAAAGTTCTACATACAAACAGGCGATTTGTTTTCCAACGAAAGAAATAATCGACATCCGCTTGGTTTGACTGGACTGCACAATATAAATATTTACACTGACGAACCTTCTAAATTTGCGTATATCCACCTGGATGACAAAATGTTTTCTTTGCGACTTTATTACTTGTAGAGAATAGCATATAAATAAACTAGATATTGAAAAAGTAGTGGTGAATTTGCTGTCGCAGTTTAAGATACGATATTAACAGTAGGAATAAAAGTAGATAAACGAGCTTATTTTACTTCTGCTACAATCAGGCCAACATCTTTTAGGACAGCAGAACCTATAATAGCGGCAGATCTATCGGAAACTCCAGAGCCAAAGATGGAAGATAGATACGCATTTGTTTTGAAGGTGGCTCAACACTTGTACTAGGTCCTTGAATCTGGGAAGGCACAATTACAGGGATATTCTCAGAGAAGCTGCTGTAACTGCAGCTTATGATTGTTACGACAACAGGGAGGTTTTCAGAATCTTAAAATTGTCTTAAACGAGAAAACGTTCTTTTTTTTTCTTGTTCTTTGATGTTGCGGCTACATCAACGGCTCCCATAATCATTTTTCTGGTCGTCCTTTGATCGATCCCTTGGTTACATGGGTGCCTTTTTCACACGTACAATGCAGCTGCTGATGTCGAATAGTTTTTGGGAATATTCTCTAAACGTTTTAAATTTTTCTTTAACGTTTCTGTTTTTTGGCGTTCTTTATACGGTCTCATTAAGTTTCTGTATTTTTCGTGGTACGCTCTTATAATTTCCAGTACTCTTTTCATACTGACAGTTGGAAGCGACGATTTATGCCATATTTTTAAAACACGATTGGAACTGTTTCCGAAATTTCTTGAACAGTCGGCTCCTTAGATATGTTTTCTGGCTTCAATTCATTCTATCTCTCTCTATCTATCTATCTATCTATCTATCTATCTATCTATCTATCTATCTATCTATCTATCTATCTATCTATCTATCTATCTATCTATCTATCTATCTATCTATCTATCTATCTATCTATCTATCTATCTATCTATCTATCTATCTATTTATCTATCTATCTATCTATCTATCTATCTATCTATCTATCTATCTATCTATCTATCTATCTATCTATCTTTCTATCTATCTATCTATCTATCTATCTATCTATCTATCTATCTATCTATCTATCTATCTATCTATCTATCTATCTATCTATCTATCTATCTATCTATCTATCTATCTATCTATCTATCTATCTATCTATCTATCTATCTATCTATTTATCTATCTATCTATCTATCTATCTATCTATCTATCTATCTATCTATCTATCTATCTATCTATCTATCTATCTATCTATCTATCTATCTATCTATCTATCTATCTATCTATCTATCTATCTATCTATCTATCTATCTATCTGTAAATCTATCTATTGTAAATTTCAGCCTTATGCTGGGTAAGATCCCAAATCTTCTAAAAGCCAATTTGTAAAAAAGGAAAAGGAAGTGATGACAGATATTTCCATACTTCCAGTAATTGATAAATGTTTAGAATAAATCGAAGTAAGACGACTTTCCGACTTTATTAAAAAAAATAATTTGATACATAGATACCAATACGGATTTCAAGAAAGAAAAAAAAAAACAAACAAACTGACTGACATTTTTTTGTCCCAACCTTGCTCTTCAAAATACCCTAAACCGAGAAATCTAGCGGATTTGCATCCGGTGAATTTGGTGGCCATTGGGCAGTGGAAATGAACCGCCGAACGTTTTTTCTCAGCCAATCTTGATCGACGCGCGCTTTATGACTCGACGCCGAGTCGGCGCTTGGTTTCGAGTGGCAATCCGTTGGTCCAAATTTTCAGTAGAACCCGGTAGTTTTGCTTGTTCGCATACTGCTCAATAACGAACGGTGACTCATCGGAGAAAACCAAATTCGGCAAATCGCTTCTTTCGTGCAGGCGTAACAACTCCTTTGCTCTTTCCACTCTAACTTTTTTTTGAGCATCGGTGAGACCATGCGTTTTTTGGAATTTTAAGGCCTTTAGTCCAAGATGATCTTTCAATATGTGCTGCATCCGTTCGAGCGAAATGTTCGCCTCACAAGCCATTTTTCTGCCGCTACGGCGCGGATTCCGAGTCAATTTGGCCTTCACCTTCCAAATGATATCCGGCGATGTTGCAGTGCGTTTCGGTCCACCACCATGGCGTTTTGCAATGCTGCCAGTATCGTTAAACGGTTAAACGGTGCACAAACATTTTATTCACATGCGGATGTTTAACTGGTTAACAATCTGCAGCTGTGGTTTTTCCAGCCAAAAATAGAGCAATCACACTATTACGCTTGAATTCCATTACGGATAACTTTTTCCTGAATATTTCCCACTAAAATTCTGTTGTACGCTTGTATACAATGGAATGAACTGTCATTAGTGTATATTTGAGCGCTCTGTCATCACTGGTTTGACAGCAATGACAGTCTGAATTTGGTACCACTTCGTGTCAGTCACCCGGTATTTATCTATCTTTCTATCTATCTATCTATCTACCTATCTATCTATGTATCTATCTACCTATCTATCTCTCTCTTTCACTATCTTCCTCTCCCTCTAACTATCTTTCTCTCTTACTCATTATCTTTCTCTCTCTCATAATATTTGTTTTTTAATTTTACTTAGATGATAATCAAGACAAATCAACAAATATTGTCCCGACCCTAAATGCTCCCGTTATGTCCAGTTCATTTCATTTCATTTGTGCCATGAATAATTATATCGCATAAGAAACGGAAACACATCACAATATTAAGTCTACGATGCAATAAAATTGAATTGAATTGACTGACGGTGGTGCAGGCTATCACCCACCCGTCCACTGTGTTTTTTGTGTCTATGCTGCCTTTTGCGTTTACCTATGTATTTATTCCGCAAAAAACTCGCCGTCTTGGTTATTTGCAAATCGAACATTGGGCCGTGGAAATTGTTTATAATGAATTACTGTTGTACATACATACGTACACCCACTCGTTCACAGAAATAGCCTCTGGATTGAAATTACGACTAGAGCGGCGCTCCATTGTGGTGGGCTGCAAACAAGTAAGTGCATCCAAAACTCACCTCCGCGGAAGATTTGTCATTTCGGTTGCAGTTCGCTTCTTGGTTTCCTTTTTTCCATTCCTTTTGAATTAAATTTTATTTTAAAAACGCGCGCCACTTTGTTGATTTACTTGATTTTAGCCTCTTCCTCTTCCCCATTCGTCTTCGTCCAAATGTCTAATTTATAATTTTATTTTTGTTTCAACTCTTAATTATAACGTTTGGTTTGTGCTGTTGTTGTTGTTTTTTTTTAGTTAGTGTTTAGTGTTAGTTGGTTGCATGCCAAAGAATTTTTTGCCGAAATTTCTCAATTAATTTTTGGGGCATTGTTTTTATTTTTGATGACACCACTAACGCAATATCACGTTGTTGCATGATATGACAACTATGTACCAAAGCTCAGCTATTTCTCGGAATTGCTACAAGGAACTGCTATTAGAAGATGCTCTATAGATGAGTGTGAAATTTTTTCATCCGCAAAAGTGTTTGTGAATCGCTAAATTTAAGAACAAAGAAATTTCAAAATTCAGTCTAAAGTCACGTTTCCGAGCGGAGGAATTTGTTGTTCGTGCTCTACGAGACCACATATTGTCATGCAATTGAACAGCGGAGGCAAATTCGTAATTGAATTTTTGTCCTTTCGCTACGTCCAATATTCCAGCACACGGTTATTGTAAGTTAACCTTGACACAATGCAGTTTGTTCTTACCGGACAATGGTTGCACGGTGGGTAATGACGGCACTTTTTGGCATAAATTTGCATATCTGTTAAATGAATATTAGTAAAACAAACAAACAAATTACAGGCATTAACTATTGCGATCTAATTATAATGTGAACTAATTAAAACCATGTGAGCTCACAGTTGAATATTGGCAGCAAAGCTAAACGAGTAAAACCGGTGTGTTTTTAGATTCAATTTTAATTTTTAACTTCATTTAAATAAAATTCATTTAATTACCAACAAATTGCTAATTATAATAAAATATCCGAATTTCTGCTGTTGGGTGATTAAAATGACGCATTTTATGCAAATAAATGAATAAATTGAAATTTTGCGAGAGAGCAATGTTAAGGATAACATTCAGTCCCAAAGGAAACGAAGTGGACTTTATCACTGAAAATAATAATGTAAGAGCAATTGAAGGTTTAATTAGGGTTGATGATAAAGTTATGCTTTTCAAACGCTCAGACATAAACCCAGAACAAAAATAAAAGAACAAATAAGGCCTACAAACCAAGCCGATAAGATCGACCGATCATAAAAATCTCAAGAAATCTAGCGATTAATTAAACCGATCTTCTCCCATGCAATATAAATATCATAACAAAGTATTATTATTTGTATAAAATAAATGAGTATTATTATTACTTTATTTTCGCCGTTAACAATATAATTTTTAAACGGTTAAAGCAAATAAGAGACGATATTGGGCGGTAAAACCCAACTAAGAAGAGAATTCTGCTGTAATGGTAGAGACGAGACATCTACCCGGTAGACTAATGCTAGCCACCGTTCATTACGAACAAATACTTTTTGGTAAATTATAGTCCTATTAGTAATTCTGTTCTGACTATATACCAAGCCGTATCCGTTCAACCGTTTCCCCTTGATGGAAAACCAATTTTCCTTCCATATTCTTTTATTTGATTCCACACAACACCAATCATTATTTTTGTAGTCTTAGAAATACTTCTGTTCTGACGACGTTGTATTTGCCAGATATCCCAAGTTGGACTTGTTCTATACAAACAAGCCAGGTGCGCAACCGCATGTTAGCTGTAGCCTATCGAATACTTCTATTTTGACTAGGTTGTATTTGCTAGCTACCCCGAACTGGTCTTGTTCTAAACGAACCCCCTGATGATCCGCCTTTCATAGTCCAAAAATACCTCTGTTTTGCCCACGTTCTTCTTCTCTCCATTCAACCGAGACCTCTTCAAGTACTCTCTTCCGTTAACCATTAGTAGGTTAGGCCAAATACTTCTGTTTTGAATACCTTATACTTCCTCCACTATTCCGAGTTCCCCTGGTTTTAAACGATTATTCATTTTACTCCCAGTCTTGTTCTTGCAGTCTCGTAGTTATTTTGCATGCCAAACACACTGTACTCAGTATCATTAAATACTAAAACGCCGTTGTAGCATTTAGGAAGCCAAGAAATTAAAGTTAAACCGACAACAAAAACAAACAAAAAACCGATAACAAAAAAGAGGAGAAAGAACCCAAGGTGACCGGCGAGCGTTACTCGAGCAATCTATGTTACAAAATTTTATTTAAGCAAGCAAGACTCTTGCAGATTTACTTGTCAAAGCATCGATTCTGATTCTGAAGTATGTTCAGAATAAATCTTAAATAGTTGTAGAAATTGAAATAGCATATGGAGCCTGAAAGTCACCTTAAACTTAAATCTCCTAAGTAGGTCTTTAAGGTTTATTCGCCCTTTACCTGATTAGGGAGTGTTTTTGGTGAAAACGGCTGCTTTATCTGATCTCTGATCTTAATCGAATTTCTGATCGAATCTTCTCTCTGATCTCATCCGATCTTTGAGGAAAAATATGTACTCCAGAAGGAAGCTTATAAAGTTTTTGAATTGCAAACTCTATCTCATCACTGGCGGTCTTACGCTAGGCGATTGGTTTTGAGTCATGATACTCTCCATGTTCCCGTATTCTTTGTCGAATTATTTGCGAAATCTGAGTCTTGGACTACTATTCAATCCGGTTCCGGATGGGACATACATCCAACGCCATTTTTTATATCGATTCATTGTTGCCATGTGAGTTGTAATAGATCGTAGTTTAAGCTTGGTCAGTAGATATTCATTATTCCACTCAGTCGCTTATAGAAGAACACCAAAATCTTTCTGGAGATATTCTTAGGCACTCTTCAGGTTCCTTTTAACTAAGGCAGCAAACGATCAAAAGCTTCGACTGTTTTCCATGCTATCATGAATATTGCGCTTATTTGTATCGCATACCCACTGTGCATTGCATTGAGTAGAAAAGAATATTCGTCCATGGTCAGAAAACATCAACATTTTACACGTCACAAAGTCCAATGAATTTACTGTAGCTATAGCTATGGATGTGATTTATTCATGAAAAACTAGCAAAGGATATAAAGCGATTGTCATCTGTGACAATGACCAAAGAGGAGTGCCTGGAAAACCAGGAGAGAGAAAAAGTTTCCACTTTTCAGCTAAACTTTAGGCAAGAATATTCACAAAAAATACGAATGTATTTGAATTTCTTTGCGATTTTTAAAAACTTTTATTCAACTTGATCCTAGAGAGCTAAAATTTTGTGGGTTTCTAAGTCCAAAATAGCATTTTTTATATTCCGAGTACGACACGTGTCGCGTGTGGCACGTGTGATGGGTTGACATATTTTGCGACTTCTCTGAGGTCCTTTTTAACCAACTTCCAGACGACCTATAGAGCTGAAATTTTGTGTCTAAGTCCATTTTTTATATGCCGAGTATGACGCGTGTCGCGTGTGGCGCGTGCGATGGGTTGAAATCGAGCCATTTCCTCGTTTTTGGAGGTCTTTTTAACCAACATTCGCATGACGTAGAGGGCTTGAATTTTGTGAGCGACTCAATGTCAGAAGCAAACCTGCGTTAGACGAGTGTCACGAGTCACGTGTGGCGCGTGTGATGCGGGAAAAAAGAAAATTTTTTGAAATAGGCCTGACCTCAAAACCATATATTTTATGTACATATTCGATGTATACATAAAAGTTTGTGCCCGAAAAACGAAGCTTTTTTACATTTACTTGTTTACAAATCAAAAAACTATGCCCAGTCCGATATTTTATTCTTGGCAAATCTAGCCATGATTGACCGTCAAAAAGTGGTACTTGGTCCTTGGCCTTCAAGATTATTTCGTTTCTGCAGAACCATTGCACACATATTTGATTATCTGTTGTTGTGAGTGTACTTTGCAACAACATACAACGCATGCAACAGGTGTTTATCGACAAACTCTAGAACCGACGTTGTGATGATCGATGGATGTTAGTTGCTAGCAGTGTAATTAGCTTGTATCTGCCGATCTCCGCCCCTCTTGATCAAAAAATTGATACTCACAAGTCACAACCAACGACAAAAAGAGCTTTGACCCGAATTCCGATCGAATTGGCTAATACAAGGGGATACACAGTCTCGTAAATTTTAAAGTCCCGGCATCGGTTCAGCCATTCAAAGAATTTGGTCTGCGCGTCAATTGTCGAAACTCGCGCCATCGGTTCAGCTATTAAAACGTTTTGGTCTTCGCGCCAATTGCCAAAAGCTCACTACACGTTAAGTTGACATTGAATTTATTGCTTAAATGTTGAAATAGTTAGTGTGTTCTTTTTTTATATGTTGTTGATTTATTTTTTACCAATTTTACATACAAACAAACACATACTCGTCCTATGTAATTTTCATTGCTTGTCGTTCTTGAAACATGGCTACAATTACCTTGGACTCAGAGACTGTTGTCGCGGCCATTTAATGAATGAATGGGCTTGACCTTCGTATGCGTTTAGCGAACAGAACAATTAATGAATAGGCGGTATGTACCACCAATAGGACAAGGGGTATACTCGTACTCTGATGGTCTAGTTTTACTGTCCAAATTGTAATTGCTCTTGATGTTTGCTCTAATTCTGAGCAATTACGTTTTTGATAAAAATAACGACCGAAGCCGATAAATTTAAACATCGGGTGTGAAGCAGAGGAGCTGCGTTACAGATATAATGAAACGAGAAGCGAGAAGAACTTCTCCTTCTTCACAGTGCATTTTACAAGTTCAGCTCCAGTTGGTTTATCGCTCACCCCATTATAGTATCGCTTTGAGACATGCAATTCCGGAGTCCGGGCGAATATTGCACTAAATATTGGTGGTTTGCCTCTTTGGCTGCAATTGGCACACGGATACATAGATTTCCCGTTGGGCATTGTCAGTTAGTGGACATTCCACCTTGACATGCAATTTGCCTTTGAACGAACGGCGGCCGTTGGTTATTGTCTTGTCTCAATGGCAAAAAGAATTTTATTCCAAGCATGTTCGATGTTCACCTTCGTTCGTTCACTGCTGCATCAGGAAGGAACTATCAGCAGAGTGTGGCAAAAGAAATCGAAAGATAGAGGAAACTGATGGCGAATACGTTGACAGAATGAAAAATGCTCATATGACGTGCAAAGGACTCCTTCGTATTTTGGAATAAGACGGTACTGCACTTAAAGCTTCTTCTTTACCTGATGTGCGTGGTTGTGCATTGCAATGGACAGTTGAAGCGTTTTACCTGTTTCCCGTGACCACCGGCGGATAACCGAAGGTGTTAAATGGTTTTAGATTACAATATACGTATGGTAGGTAGAGCGGATATGTGGCAGTGTTCCTTCATTCTGTAGTTTGTTGTTTGTTCAATTTGTAGCAATATTTCTTGAATTGCATCTTCATTTTGATATATGCTGTGTGCATAGATGCACGCACACCAACACTATTAAATATAAGTGATCATCTTTTATTTACAGTATGACTTGCGATTGGGGTTTATTCGCTTTCCACTTGATAAGCACACCAACAAAAATCAAATGAACTCCTCCTCAATACCTTCATTCTTAAGTTCACATTCACCGCTGCACAACCACTGGTTGCCGAATGAGCAAAATCGCAATTTCAGCTAATCATTTATTCAAGTTTTCCTTTGCGTAAATATTGATGGTATGTATAACTGCTATAGCGGTTGCTTCATTATTTGGCCATTGGTAAAGTTCGTTTATCCGCAAACAAAATCCTTGATGATATAATTTAGCAGGTGTATCTATCGCCGGTGAGCACGATGGCAAAGTCGATGGCAGTCGCCAGAAGTTTGCCTCCTTGTATACTGTGGAATAAGGCGACAAGAAATCTGTTAAAAATTAATTGAGTGGCTAACTTTGTGGACACATTTTTTCAAAGAAATGTGACAACGATATTGATTTCCATGACGAATCGGAACGACTGTAATGTAAGCTAGCGACTGAACCTAAAAATGTTGCGTACCGAGCAATGCAACAATCTCATAGAACGCGGGCACGCTAAGCTGAATATAAAGAGCTCAGAAGATATGAAAAAACAGTTCACCGGCGAAAGAAAGCAGCCTGGGAGAAGAATCTCGTCCGTGAACTAGAACAGTACAGAGAGCAAGGACTGCAACAGGCGCGGAAGTTCTACCAAAGAGTCCGCGGTATGACGCAATATACACCGCGTTGCACATACTGCAAGGACAAAGAGGGTAATCTGATCGCCGATCTTAGAGGCATCTTAGAGCGATGGGAAGAGCACTTTCTTGCTAAATGGCCAGCTAACTGAGGAATTGGAGGCTCCACCAATGACCGAAGATCATACTATGCTGCCGCCACCAAGCATAGACGAAGTTAGCAGAGCAATAAATCGACTCTAAAATAATAAGGCCCCGGGATCTGATGGTATCCCAGCGGAACTGATAAAAATAGGAGCCAAGCAATTCATGAAATAATAGTGCAAGTTTGGGATGAAGAAGCTATGCCAAAAGACTGGTGAAGAGGTACCCTATGCTCCATATATAAGGAGATATCACAAAATTTAGCAATTATCGTGGTATAACGTTGTTGAGTACCGCGTATAAGATTTTCTCCTCTATTCTTCAAGACAGGATACCCCCATACGCTAAAGTCATCATTGGTCCATACCAGTCTGACTTCATCCCAGGCAAACCAACAACTTATCAGATTTACACCCTAAGGCAGTGATGGAAAAATGTCTAGAGTTTCAAAACTCACTACACCATCTTTTTAAAGACTTTCAAGCCGCCTATGATAGCAAAGCCAGAGTAGAACTATATAAAGCCATGAAAGAATTCAAAGAATTCCAAGTAAAAATATCCGGATCACTATCAAGCTCATTCAACATCTATAACGGGCTCCGACAAGGGGATGGACTGGCCTGCGGCCTCTTCAATCTGGCTTTGGATAAAATGATCCCGATCGGTTTTCGAATTAGGGACTTATGTCCCATTTAAGTGAGTCATAAGTCCCAAAAGAAAATATTGGGACTTATATCCCTGCGCCTACGAAGACTTGATTTTCCTGAACTTCTCCTGCTTGTCACTGTTTTATCGCTTTTTCCATCATCGGTGCTTAAAAGAAACAGCCATTTGCATGCCACCACTCCTTGATTTCAACCGCAATATCCGTGGCGCTCTAAATGCTTATCAGTTTACCCTCAAGCTTAGCTTCGGACGTAGAGTTAAGTTCAGAGATTCGTTCTTCTGCCGTACAACACATATGTGGAATGCTCTACCAAGCTCTGCCTTTCCACATCGCTTTGATCCACAGGCATTCAAAGCACAAACTCATAGACATCTCCTCTTTTCACTTCCTTTTCTTTAACGCCCACGCTGTGCCAAGCATATAGCCGAGCATTATAAGGGTGTGAACTCCTTTACGCGTGGGCGAATAATAAAAAAAGTTAAGTTTATTGATACTCACTAAAGCTCTCAAGTAGACGTATGTGATAAGGTTCCAAGACCCTTTTATTTTAATGAACTCAACAAATCAGGATCGTAAGTGATTAAATGTGAACTTTATATTTGTAAAATTTGTGGTGAATTTAAGACCTAGGTCAGATTCAGCTAGAATTCATTCCTAAAGGAGGGTTAGAAATGATCAAGAGATTTCAGGTCCCTAAGGCTCTTGCATTGAATTACGATTTCGGTACGATATCAAAGCGAATGTTTTGCGATCTCCAATATCAGGTCAGTTCGCATTCGCCGTTTAACTGCCCGATGATCTGGAATTCCCTAGACACTTTTAGCTCTTTTGAAACTACCAATGATTCAGCTAAAATTCATCATCAGGGTGAAGCGGCCAGAAATCATCAAAAGATTTCACTAAGCCACTTAGTCTATCCTCGCTCTTGCATTGAAGTACGGCATCGATAGTGAATACATGAGGTCAGTTCGCATTTGCCACTACTGCTCGATGACCTGGAATTCTATAGTAACTTTACCAAGAGAAAAGTTTACCTCTGCTTTGGTATATTTTCTTCTCTCCCCTATAATTTTTTTATACTGAATTTTTCTTCGCTTGACCCACCGTATACAGCAAAGTTGACTAGATAAGTTTACAGCGCGCTTTGATGATAAATATGTATGTACTTCTCTTCGTCTGCTCTGTTTATTTGTTTCCTTGTTTACTTAAAAAATGAATGAAGCATTAAAAGTTAAGACTGCTACTGTAGCTCTCCAACCTGGATCGTTAATGATGTTTGTTGCTGGTCGGTATTCCTTCCTCTATCATCGATTTACGTGAGACGAACAAATATATAACGAACCGAGCAAGGCAATTTTCCCATGCTGGCGCTACTGCTACTGCAGATGATCTGTTTTACTTTCATAAATTGTTTTCGCCTACTTTTCTCATCCTTTGTGTAAATGCTGCCGAGTTAGTTTGCCGCTTTGTAACCAATTTTTTGCACAGCACTTCCATCCGGGAATTACCTACTCCTTCTGCTGCTACTCAAGTTCCATTGTTGATTCTCTTTTTGCCGCTATCATCAGCTACTGGCTTACAATTGTTATAATATTTTTCCCCAAAGGGACACCTCATCCATTCATAATAATGGAAGATTTTCCGTTCAGTTTCTTTGCAAAGATTGGGTATCTGCGTGCATCCGTTGCGCACGTATGTTATTAACAGAAGGACGACATGAGTATAGATAGACATGCGCTTCACTGCAAATCGATTATGAATTATTTGATTTACGAAAATGACTTGTGGGACTTCAAGGAGTGGTGAGTGCGAGGTGCGCGGAGAGATGATTGACTGCTGAATGTCAGCGCTTTGGATCGCGCCTTCATTTTATCCGTTCTTCAGCCGCTTTGCCGACCTGTCGAACAAGTGAAATATGATGAATGGCACTTTGGTTTAATAAATTTTACCCCGAGGAAGAAAATTCGGATTCTTTTATCCTTTCCATCTTTTGTTGGGCCACAATAAGGATTATTGCGTGCGATTTTAGGAGCCTAGATACTCGTATATATAAAAAAAATCTTGCTCCATATTTTTTAATCCGCAATGATTTATCAGTAAAAAAAAATTATTTAATAAAAATATAAGCTGTGAGTACTGAGCTTCTAAAACCGTCAACTAGGTTTGGTTTGTTTTTTTAAATTTACTTTGATTTAACTTGAAATATGAAATACATATGTTAATCTTTGAAATAGACTCCCATAGCGTCGACTTTTTTGACTTCTTTTTAACCACCACTCACGCGACCTGGAGTGCTGAAATTTTATTTCGGAGATCTCGTTTGGCGCGTGTGATGCGTGAAAAATATGTTAAGCTTTGATATAATCCCCACCTAACCACCTTCCTCTTGTCGTGGGTAGCGTTTTGTCGAAAATGGGTTAATCTTTGAAATAGGCCCCATCGCGTCGACTTCTTTGAGGTCCTTTTTAACCACCAACACTAGAGAACTGAAATTTTGTGAGCAGCTTAGTGTCATAGGCTATTTTTTAGATCCCATGTGTGAAGCGTGTCGCGCGTGGCGTGTAGTGCGTGTGATGAATGTTTAACTAACTATCACACGTCCTATAGATCTTAACTTTTGTGCGCGCGTAACAAGTGTGGGATCTGACGATGTACCTATACATACAAGTTTGTACCCGCAAGACGAAGTTTTTTATACATTTACTTGTTTTTTATTTTGTCGAAAAGTCTAGAAACATTTCGGGAATGTTCGGAGAATAAATAAATATTTAAGTTTAAGTCTTCAATATCTATTCCGCTTATAATTAATTATTAATCCATTTTGTCTTTTCCTTTCAGGTAAGTGCCTGCTAATTATTCTCACTTGATGTTATCCGTAAGTAATGTTTTAATGTTAATGCTTCGCATATTTACAATATTAGTGCACCACACCAATCAATGATATTTATTGCCAATTATTGTTTTTCTTAATAACAATTGAAGGGCTAAGTTGATAGAGTTGGCATGTAGCAAGTAGTCACTTTTATGATGAACTCTGTGCCTAACAAACATTTAAAAAATCAGTCAAATTGAGTTTTCTTTTTAAACATTTTGTTAAAATTTGGGTAACGAAAGAGCGTTTAAGACGAAAACGACGTATATCGATATGCTTCCGTGGACACATAATAGAAAAACTTAATACTTAAGAATTATATTATTATTATTATTATTATTATTATTATTATTATAGATTTTGGTTTAAAAAAAAAATGTTTGCTCGCTGTGTTGGAAGTCCATACAATCCTGTAAGTCTTAAGTATTAAGTTTTTCCGTTGTAAGAGCACGGTAAACAACATACAGACTAACGGTTGTCAAAATATTAGCGCGCTGTCATCAGCCGTTTGGCAGATACAGCAGCGTGAAGTTGGCAATACTTTGATCGCCGGCCCTTGTACAATATGTACTACATTGAACGTATAGGGTTCGCTTTAAAGGCTACAATAGTAATTACATGAGTGGTCTAAATAAAGTCAATAAAATGAAGAATCAAGAACATTTTCAAAAATTGTGTTATTCTACCGACTTATGTCTAGTGCCTCTTTATAGATTACAACAATAACGCCTTCCATAGTAGCTACTTGAAAAACGTATTCCAACTCTTGACTGCATGGTGTTCCACTGCCCCAGTACAGAAAAATACTCTCGTGTCACCATTCAATCACCACCCAATTATTGTTCGCTTGATAATGCAGTAAATTGGTAATCATCATCATCATCACGATCGAGTTCATGATCGTTAGTTAAATTAAACGCCACATCATGCCGCCTCGTACATAGGGATGGAGGAGCACAGAGCAATTTGTGTTAATAAAATGCGATATATCTCGCAGCTATGTTAAAGTATACAATAAAATGAAAGCAAGAGAAGTGGGAGTAGAGCGGTTGACGGGCGGATATATTAGACACTAAAACTAATTAACACAAAGCGCTGAAACTTAATGCTGCTGCGGCTTTTGTATTGTACATTGCCTCGACATCAGAAGGAAAAATTTAAAAGCTAACCAACTCAACCGACACAGTTAGAAGTATTTAACAGCAAGTACTTGAATGTGTGGAGGGGAAAAACGCGAATGATCAGATCACCCTATTGTGGCATTATTTTTTTTTATTTTTATTGTTCACGCGATCGGTGTTTGCGTTGTTTCTGCGTGCGTGTAATTGAAAAGCGGTAACTGCAACTGTATTGCAATAAACAATAAAATTGTTTATAATTAAAAAAATTGTATAAAGAAAATTGTGCATTTCGTGTGCTCAAAGCAAAGTTATTATTTTCACTTTTCATTATTATTTTGAAAAGTATACCATGTTGTACGCAGTGAATCACATAAGTAACTGCAAGCATTTATTTAGAAATGCTCTGAAAGTTCCAATCACCTCAATAAGGCGATGATTTACTAGATAAATAGTGAGTGGGTCTTACTTTCTTATTTATTGCAACGACTTTTTTGTAAATTAAATAACTTATATGTGATTACTACAAGACAATATACGAGGGTAGTCTGAAAAGTTTCCGACGCAACAAAGATACAAAAAAATGTTCTTCAAATTTATTTTTATTTTTCTACATAGTCACCTTGTAAAAGTCTACACACTTCTCCCAGCGATGCTCCCATATCTTTGACCCGTTCAAGTAGTATTCGGAGTATTTCCCTGCAAAATAATTGTTAACGAAAGTGATGGACGAAAATCTCTGTCCTCCGAGCGCAACGTAACAGAAAAAATTCATTAAGTGATAGATCTGGTGAATAAGGAGGATGGTCAAGCAGTTCAAACCTCAAAGCCTCTGCTATCTTTCCCACGTTAATTCGACGGTCGTCTAGCACCATTTGGTGAACTTGAGCGATGTTATCATCGTTCATCGTTGATACGGTAACGCATAAATTCAGCTGCCAAAAATTTCACGGTGGTAAATTATGGTGCCACTTGCGTCCACCTTGTCTTTGATTTGCGTAGGCCTTTAAACAAATATTTAATGACAGTACGATACTTGATTTTTTCGATTTTCACAAAAACACTTAAATCAACTCAGTCTTATGATTGTCAAGCAACAACTGCGTATCCAAAATGGCTGCAATTTTGGTGAGTACCTTTAAAAAGATGTGCAAACACATTCTCTAGCTAATGTTGACGAGTCATGCCATGTTCATGTTCAGGTCGTAAACTTTTCAGAATACCCTCATATAAAGCGAATATATTGTTACGAATAGTAGCTAGAAGCACAGATAATAGTATTTGAATCCTAAGATAAATCGCAAAGCACATTCTGCATACTAAAAATAGGCACTGAATTAGAACTAAGCAATTTTGAATAGCATTTTTTTAGGCTGTAAGATTTATTAGATTGTTTAAAATTTGATATGTAACTGACTGCAAGTTTAAATCATTATGCTATGGTCAAAAATGTAGTCAAACCGGTTTGTGCGGTTGGTCCGCTTGGTGTGCAGGAGCATGATTGTACATGTAGTTTATTTTTAGAAGATGACTCATTAGTCATTACATGTGAGTGTTGTTAGTTTTAAATAAGGGAAGTTGCCACAATTTTCTGGATAATTCTGTCATAAGATTGGAATTTTCTGGAAACTTTTCAATGAGTATAAAAGGTGGCGTTCGGTGCAGATGATTCATTCATTGTTTAGAATTCAATTAGTCAAGTTGTAAAGTTCTTGCACGGTAATACTGCTACCATCTAAGAGAACTATAGTGAAATACAAGTGTTGTATTTTTGTGTACATTTAAAGTTATTACCAATATAAATTGTGGACTTGTTTGTTTATTAAAGTTGTTATTTGTAAATTAATAAACTTCTGTTTTATTTGCAAAATCCCTTACGAGCTGGAAAGCCGAAATTTCGTAACAATATAAAAAAATGAGGGCGCGTCCATCCCACTTACATCGTTCGAAGTGAAGTTTAATCGTTACCTAGTTTACTCTCAACACGTCTTAAGAAGTGACTCATTATGCGTTTTAGGTTTCATGCGTTACATGGTTCCCAGTGTTATGCTTTTCATTCTTCGAAAGCTTACTCTCAACACCTCGAATGACGTTACTCATTATAAGTGTATTGTTTCATGCATTTCATTCTTCGAAACTTTACTCTCAAAACCTCAAAATTACATGCGTTAAGTCGTTTCCAGGGTTGTTAAATTATTACATTGCAACATGCTTTGAAAGTTTACTTTCAGCATGTCCAATAAAGTTACTCATTATGCGTTACATGTTTCATTCGTTACATCGTTTCAAGTGTTGTTATATCTCAAAATGTTTTTAATTCTTCAAAAGTTTGCTCTTAACACCGTCCAATTAAGTTACTCATCATGCCATGTTTTATGCTTTACATCGTTCCAAGTGTTGTTAAATCGTTAGATCGTAACATGCGTTTCATTCTTCAAAAGTTTACTCTCAAAACCTCGAGGGACGTTACGCATTATAAATTTTTTCTTTCATGGTTTTCATTCTTCGACATTTTATGCTCAAAACCTTGAATGACATTACTGATTTTGTGTTTCATGTTTCATGCATTACATATTTCCAAGTGTTGTTAAATCTTGGTTTTAATTCTTCGAAAGTTTACTTTCAACACGTCCAATTAAGTTACTCATATTGCGTTGCATTGTTGCAACTGTTGTTAAATCGTTACAAGCGTTTCATTCTTTGAATGTTCACTCTCAAAACCTCGAATGACGTTACTCATTAAAAGTAATGTTTTATGCGTTTCATTCTTCGAAATTTTACTCTCAAAATCTTGAATGACATTACTTATTATGCGTTCCACGTTTCATTCAATATATTGTTTAAAGAGTTACTTAATCGTTTCATGCGTTTTATTATTTTATAGTTTACTCTCAACACGTCCAATAAACCCATTATGTGTCTCCCGTCTCATGCATTACATCGTTCCAAGAGTTGTTTAATTGTTACATGCGTTTCATTATTCGAAAGTTTACCCTCAATGCGCTTAAAGAAGATTCACTTCAAAAAAGTCAGCACTCCCATCCACAGTACCCATTACCCCCCCCCCCCCTCGAGTCATCGGTTGCTATTAATATTTACTAATGAACGTAGCGTTATTGTTTTCCCTTAACAAAACGCTTTTCAGCATCCCATTGAGCATCCCATTGAGCATCGCGAGAATATTCGACTGCCCATAAAACCAAGAAACAAATTCACCCCATTAACTAAATTATTATTATAATAAGCAGTTCCCATGCAAGAATTATTACCAGATGTGAGTATGTGTATACCACAAACACAAACAACACCAGAGAGTCTGTACCCGACTGGTGGTTGGCCGCCGCTTCTGTGCGAAACACTAAGTAATTTATCATCAAGATAGTTATTACATCTAATTAGACGGTAATAATTTTTGCAAATGATGAAGGAGGCGCGACACACGATGTGAAGGATGCATCTCATCCGACCATCGAGCATGGTAATCAGCGCCTCTAGATCTAGCTGGTTAGCCAGTCAGCGAAGGTAGCCGCTGCCGATCCAGTTTCAACTAAAAATTCACCTTAGAGTTCTTCTCTAGCCGCTGATAAAATCTAAATCGCTTGCAATTAATCGTTCGTTAGAGTGCCATCACCTCCTTGAAACTAAGATTTTTTCTCGCATAAATCTTACCGCTAAGAGGTAGAAATTTTATGCTCGAAGCACAACCCCAAACAAAGTGTGAGCGCCAAAACAGCATACGTTGGCTCGCGTAGGTACGAGTATAAGAACATTATTCCGCTGCATCAACTAGCCACTTGGCTTGATTAGAATGAAGAAGGAGAATCAGGACGACGCACGACAGGCTAGACACGGGCCATTTAAATTATTTAATTTCTTGATTGCCTCGTTTTTCCTCAGTGAAAAGTGAAATTCTGATATTTATGATTATCCACAAGTGGAGAGGCAAATCATAATCGTCATTGTTGGCACTCGAAACAGGTAGCCAAGTCAGTCATTGCGCCATTTGGATCTGGGCCAAATGCGTGTATTTACACGCAATTTGCCGGCCGGCCGGCTGGCTGGCTGTATAGTCTGCTGCTGATAGGGCGGGTAGTGAATGGATGATTCGAGAAATCATTTGATCTGCCTGTTTAGCACCAATAGTGGCGAGATTGCAATGCACTATGAAGCGAACGGTGGGATTAGATGTATCATGAGCGTAAGAAAATCGAATTCTATAGTCCCTTATTTTAAATCCTGAAAAAATTCAAAAATCCCTAACAGTTTTTTTTATTTGTTGATCAACAAAAAATGTTGCTTCTTTTTTAGATTTTTAAATTCTTGTGAGTTGGTTGAAGGGGGGTCTTGAGATATTTTTTGGAGGGATCTTGAGGGACTTTTGAAAAGGTTTCAATGGGGTCTTAAGGATGTCTTTCGCGGGTTATTTTTGGGTCTTGAAGTCTTTTGAATGTCATTTTTGGGTTGGGGTCTTTTGGTAGTCTTTTGATGGCCTCTTGATGGTCCTCAAATATTCCTGATTTCTATTAACAACATTTCAGCAAATTTTAAATATTTTATAACAGTTTGAGGTGCTCTAGATCTACCACACCCAATTTTTTAGGGGATGCTTTAATAAAAGCTTTTTTCTTAAACAAATAAAATATCATTTTATTCAAACTCTGCACACATGTGCATCTCCGAAGACAACATATATAAAATTGGTAGTTATTGGACCCAGAACCGGGGGGCTCCCATATACATTTCTTCAAAATTCACCCGATTTTATTCAAACTTTGCATACACGTGTATCTCCAATCAGAGAATTTACAAAATTTATATTTTTATGAGTTGGTTTCTTTATTTTACACTTGTGGGCTCCATGGCTTAGTGCGATGGAGTTATGAGAGGGAGGTTCGAACTTCGAATCGCAGAAAAACACCAAAAATCTTCTTCACGGTCTCATCTCTCGGGAATGTCTGATAAACATCTCCAATAGTATTAATTGTTATGGAAACCTTCTCAAATTGCCTTTCAGAAATTACTTTAAATTGTAGGTTCTTTAAATTTGTGTGCAAAATTATAACACGCACAACACGAATGATTGCGAGAAGCTAATCCAAGGGCATCAATGTTCTGTCGCCAAATATTATTATTATTATTATTTTACATTTAACAAAAAATTATACTTGAATTTTACGCCCATAGAAAATATTTTTTTACAGATTTGAAAGTAATTACTAAAGCAATGACCAGAAGAAAACCAGTCTCATGTTCTATTTTCAATTAGTTATTTTTTAACAGGTTTTTCAAAACATTGTCCCACTGTTAAATGTCGTTTGGCACACGCTCATGTATACTTCTCACAAATAAGTCATATTTATTTCATAGAATCATTGAAATGGTACCAAAATAATTGCCAAGATTGTTTCCTCCTCCAACGAGACACAGGAATAGATTGTGATTTTTGGTGCAACTTTAATCTGAACTGTTCTATGATTGCATCGCATCTTTAATGGAGCGCACTAGTAGCTGTGGGAAATTTTGCACCACAAGAAATGTTACATAATTGAGAGAGCAGCCAGCACACTTCAGCATAATGACTTTCTTCACCCCATACGTAGAATTTCAGTGAGAAATTTATGATGACGGCTTCGATGTGGATCATTTTTCGTTTGCATCTTAAAGTATTTCACGTGCTCCTTTGGTAAAGAAGAATTTGCCGTCCTTGTCGTTGCACACGTCACGGTAAATCTATCCCTTTAGCTATGCAACTGCCGGTGCCAACACCACACGAAAGAATGACTTTTGATGATTAATACTTTTCCTGGGAGGAGGATGACGATCTCTGTGTGATGTGGATGTGCCTACGTTTCTTATGTACCTTAAAGGTAACGATAATAATAATAATTGCTGCAACGAATCGATTCATCCATCTTATATTTTGTTGAGTGTTATTTTTGTTAATGTAATTTTTTTTTTGTAATTTCATCAAATTGCAAGAATCTGTAATAATCGAATTGATTGCGATACGAATCCGCATATTCCATAAATAATGATAATCATTTTCCCAATTGGAGTTTGTTTCCTCCAGATAGTCGTTGGCAGACATGTGAATTACAAATCTTTTTTTTTTGGTGGTACAAGTGGTAACTACTACATTTTTCAATTATATAGCAGTTGTATTTCTTTGGTAGGATAATTGAAAATTCAAGGACTCTTTGATCAGTAATTTTCAATGGGTCCTAATCCTTAAACATTCAAAGAAATTGTTAAATTAAAAATCTGGTGTCCCCCAAGGCTCTATTTTATCCCCTACACTTTTTTTATATTTTTTATTCTGTTTTATTCTGTCTGTTCTGAAATATGCAGGTTTATGGCTGGACTCGATGACATATACAATAAGATTTTCATTAAGAGCACCAAAGAAAAAATTCCATATATGTCAATCCATACGACCAAGGCGGCCAATTACTGCTAAATTTCTAGAGATAATATGGTCACTGAACTTCAACTTCAATAACTCCATTGTTTGGCCAGTTGTGTGGCATGTGTGTGAAATAACATATGCAAATTAGGTCATTAACAATTGATCCAATTATCGCACCCGAACGCGGACATTGATAAAAATTTTGAATAACTTGCAAACGTAGTTAAAGCGTGCAATTTTTCATCATTTAATGGCAATTATAGGATAAATGAAACCTCAAACAAACAAGTCGAAGAACAGTATGGGAATAATGGGGCGTACGAATTGGAAAACTTCCTACATGTAATGTTCACTTCCCTGCTCCTTGAAAAAGGAGCAAGAAAATCTGTGCAGTATATTAAGGACGGAAGATTTTGATCGAAACAGCATCACAACACTAAAAAACTAAAAAATTTCGGAACGAATTTTGTTGCCGTCTTATGCCCAGGACATGCAAAGACCATCAGCAACTGATGTATTTCTTTTTTCTTCGCTTTTTCGCCGTTGTCATCGTTTGATGATGATTTGGGATCTCCACGACGCTGGTCATCTTGAATGTTTTCACGGTCTTAAACCAACAGTAACATTTCTAATACAAAGCTACAAATAATTCTATTCTTAAAGTACAATTTAATGCAAATTATTTCCGCTGCATTTTTTTCTCAAGTGAAGTTTCGTTGAACACAGCACAGTTGGCCACCTTTACGACCGCCAACAATTACGTTTTTGATTAATTAGTGAGCATCCATTGGCTTGTAAAATTAAAATAAAAGTGTTTTTTTATCAAACCTCCTACTAACACCCAAACATCTTGGTCTCTCGGTCAGGAGCACCCGCCAGAACCACATTGCGTATCTTCCTGACTGACAGATAAATGAAATGGGCGGTAAAACATATTGGTGACGAAAATATTGCTGAGAAAATCGGTTTGCAGGAATGTTTCCTGCTTTTACACTTTTACCGCTTTTTCCATCAGCGGTATTCAAGTTAAAAAGCAAGTTATATTCTAAATCTCCACCGCAAGTTATTTACATTATCTTGGTTCTTCAAATGCTTATCAGTTTACCTTGTAACCCTTTTTCTGAAATCAATCCTCTTTCTTAGAAAGTCTATTCTATTCTCTATTCAGAAATCGCTGAAATGACTGAAAGACCTATCGCTTATTAATGAAACACCTACATTTTACGTTCCATACTATTATGCTTCTAATAAAAATTAGTCTTTAGACTGAATTACCACTATCCATATGGCGAGCTAAGAAGCTCGCTTTACTATCTTATATCAAAATATAACAATATTTTACATAGTTTCCCCGCAAAGCTTATGGCTAATCTGCAAGAGGTTATTTTGCTAATATGTAATATTTAAAAATGTTGTTTTATTAGAAGCTTTCGTGTTTGTTGACCTCTGATGTTGATGAAGCTTCTTGATAACTCGTTCAGGAGGGTAAGAACCATACGGTTCAGTTGAAGTTTTCCTAGGAACGACCTTGAATGATAATGCCACCCTAACGCATGTTACTTATATCCATTTATCAGTGAATAGTGAACACTACCACCCACACTAACTGGAAATTGACCCGCAACTTTAAAGTGCAGCACGATAACAAAAGTGGCAAAAATGTACTTAAAAATCCGTCATCATCATCAGAGTATCAGCATACAAATTCAGGTGGACAATAATTTTCCATGTTGCTTGCACGAAGCAAGCTCTTCATATATATGACATGTGAACCAACTCCCTTCTATCAGTTTTAAATTAAGAGGAGTGAAGCTTGTGTACGTCGCCTGCTGTACGCAGGAATTCATGCAATTTTAAGGAGCACATTCAGGAAAGGTGATTTTTCATTGGGGGCGGCCAGTGCAATGAAAGTCGTCTTGTTCTTCGTCTTTGGAGCAGCAGTGTTAGAGTAGGTAGTGTCAGCATCGTGACTACAGACATCAAGTAGCGTTGCCCTTTAGTTATTTCCGAGAATTTTCAACATAATCAGGGGTAATGCATCACACTTAGCAGCAGCCCAGCTCTGCAGGAGAAGAAATTGTGGCAAATATCCTGTCACGGGACTTCCTGTCGCGTATCGTGCATTGTTTATATACAGCAGAAGGTTAAATACATGACCACCTCGGTTCATACTTCATACCGATGACATTGTATTAAATGCGATATCACAGCACTCGGAAGGCAGGAAGAGCGTAACAAGAGCGATCTGCATAGAAAATGTTTAAAGACTCAGAATCGTAAATTGCTGGTGTTGCGTGGTGTTCTTACTTTGGTATCAAAGAACTGAATCTTTGAATTATGATACGAATATTAATTCTGGTATTAATTTTTATAAACTTTTTTAATTCTTTCAATTAAGAGAATTAGTTTTGATTAGGACGTGCATATAGATCATTAAATATACAACCACATTTTATGAAACTCAATTACAGCAAATAACAAGAAACGTAAAATGTGTAGTGAGAAACAGAAAAATTTTATATGGATTTTGCTCTTTTGTTGATTACCAATATATAAACATTTGGGATTTTTTAAGCATGTATCTTTGTATCAGCGACACAGTTGGGCTTTCTGTAGAGAAGGTTTTGCATATAACACTAATATTCACACATAACACTTATATTCACATATAACACTTATAATAACACATAACACTTATATTCACATATTCCATTGCTATATCACTTGCCAAGTAGTCTGGTACAATTTCAAATAATAACAAATCAATGGGAAGAAATATGGGATATTTATACTAAATTAACATTTCCAGAAGGTTCTATTCTTGGACAATTACATAAAGTACCACCTAGAAAACACCGGAACATACTGGTACATCTTATATAAATTTCCCCACACACAAAGTTCAGTAATTTACAAGTACCTTAGTGGAGTTCTTCAACGCTGGCATTACCAGTGCATAAGCTTTTCCATCTATCATATTCTTTTGGAATCTTCCCAAGAATTTAGAAATCTACCTTCGTCCAGCCAGTACCAGAGAAAAGGAAAGTCATCGTCTGCTTCTTCGTATCAACACATAGTCAATAAAACGCTGATCAATCGCCAGGTCATGAAATATCTTGAAATACACAAAATCCTTTATACAGATTAAGTGGGCAACGTTCTGCTTGTAATTTGATGCTATATCTCACCAAACAGTGGAATCAGTCTATTCACCAATTTGTAAAAAGCAGCAAAGTTGTTGCACTCAATACTTCCAAGGCATTTGACTCCATGCGTGCTTATGGAGTCGATGAAAACCAGCTTTATAAGATTAGTATCTATCTTTCGGACCAAATTGTTTTGGACGGCTTCACCTCATAAATGCTTGCGTTCTCCCTAGTGCTCGCTCCGTTTTGTGTTGCCCTGACACTCTTTCTCATCTTCATTAGTGATCTCCTATGGGACACTCAGCTTTTTATGTAAGTTTCAGGAACGTCTTTGTAGAGCCCAAACAAAAACGTATGTCAGTTTATCCTTAATTTTCGCACTTAAAAGATTTAGAAGATTAAATTTTTTTCTTAAGGCGCACATCACATCTACCAAGTGTGGAATGCTTTGCCAAGCATTGCCACATTGATAAAGTTCAAAGTGAAAGCTTACAGACATTTCCTTTTTATGATAAAGCCCATGCTCTATAATTATAACACCCCCTAAGTCTTAGGTTCAATTCAGAGCACATTTGTACAGTCTGGTCTTTAAACTATTTTGTTTAGTTAGTTTATCGTATGTCTTAGTATTGTTACGAAAATGTAAATAGAAATCATTTTTCGCACTGTTATACTCGTATAATAATAATCATGTTATTGAAGTGTATTTGAATTAAGAAATACCAAAAATTATGGCATAGGCTCAATATTATTGTGTTTAAAAGGTAAATGTTGCCAACATAAAAAGTTGTATATAACAGTTATACTCGTGGAACTCTTATATTAACTTGTATATAGGGAGATTAAACTAGTATCTTCTGTTTTTTCTAGGTGGTTCGAATAGAATAGAGAACCAATGTTGATTATTACGATAGCTATAAATACAGTAACTTTATCGCAGTAAGTTAGTTAATGTATGGAAGTGAACCAAACTACTTGAAAAGTTTAAAAGTAGATAGAGCTACCGCCTATGTGAATAATAGTGTTAAAAGTCAATGCTATTTATTAATTAAAATTATTATTTTGTGAATTAATGAAGTTGTATTGTGTTTTTATTTACAAAATCTATGAAGAACTCTTAAAACTTCAAGTTTTCCTGTTAAGATGGCGTTTTTTTTTTTTTTTTTTTTATTGCACAAAGACGCCTCATCTGTAGATTATATGTTAAAAAACACACTTGCCGAAATCACGAACCTTTTGTACAACAGGTTCCCAAAGAATTTCAGATTTCTCGATAAGAACAACACACAACAAAATCCCTCCATTAAGGAGTTAAACACAATTCCATATAATTGCAGTGCGGTTATCGGTGACGAGGTA
This sequence comes from Nephrocerus scutellatus, assembly GCA_947095585.1. Lineage (NCBI taxonomy): Eukaryota > Metazoa > Arthropoda > Insecta > Diptera > Pipunculidae > Nephrocerus > Nephrocerus scutellatus. Next base: position 124,647,491 of record OX352761.1, on the reverse strand, counting down.
AAAGTTCCTTTAAGATGTCGTTCAGAACCTCAGAGTCGGACCTTTTTTTTTTGTAAACGTTCATAATAATAACTTTATTGTATGACCAGATCGTCGTTGAGTACTGAAATGAATTCTCGTACATCATGGGAGCAAAACCAAAGCCCTTTTCCTTTGTGCACAAGCCGGGTAAGTTGCAAATTAAATTGATTCGCTTTGTAGTCAGCGAAATGATCCTTCAACTCTCGTTCGTTCCGTAAGCAAACAGGTGCACAAAGTGCATGTAACCTCATACAACCCGTATCAATGGGAAATGGTTTTTTTTGCCCTTTCTCTTTCTTTTCTTTCGCCTAATAATCTGTCTCCCCCACTTGATATATCGTTGTGACGACGATACGACGAGAGGAAGTGCATTTTAATCTTTTCCATTTAATGCCTCGGAAGCATCTAGATTCAAGAAGCATCAACAACAGGTACGTGAGGTAACGTAACGAGCTATGGGAAATAATATCCCATATGCGACCGTAAATCCAATACAAATACGAGTACATCCACACACACACGCGCAGACATTTCTCATAGTTGCACGTATGTGAACGGAACATGTTGTGCTGACTGTTGGTAGAAGGTGAAACGAGGAAGAATGTGTGTGTGTGGCTGTGTGGTTAGGTTAACTGCGCTGACGGGGGCCAAAATAACTTTTTGCGCTCGCGCACGTGAAAAGTTTAATTAATTGAATTTTGTGAAAATTTCCCAGATAACAGCGAGTATTGTTTGAGTAGCGAGTAGAAAGGTCATAGCAATAAGAGTACACATCAGCACCACACACACGCCCATGGCAACAGGATCGGACAATAGCCAAAGAATAAAGTGACAGGAGATGTTATACGCAAGGGCGCCCTTATCATGATGATGATGATGATGATTATATGGTGACGAACGTGCTATGTTCGTCGCCATTCATTGTGGTAACCTGTACCAATGTTGAGAATCGAAACGAAAGGATTTTTATACAACTCGCTGGAAAGCAAAGTTTAAATTAACAAAACTACATTGGTGGCCATAATGAAGGGAATTCGCATAAACATTTGTGCTCATCTGCGATCATAAAATTTGTTTGTTCTTCTTTCCAGCAATTTTTGCATTTTATTGTATTTTCTTCCTGTATTGCTCGTTAGCTTTTCTAGAGTTCTTTATAGATTTTGCAAATAAAAACATAATACAAGTTCGTTTATTCACAAATTACGACTTTAATTAAAAAATAGCAAAAGTTCACAAATGTTCAATGGTGATTACTTATTGTTCACTTGTTACACTATTATATTGTTACAGAAAGTAGTTAGTAGCGCAGATAATGATATTCGAATCCTAAGATAAATCGCAATGTACATACTGTATACTAAAAATAGGCACTGAATTAGAATTTAGCACTTTTGAATAGCATACTTTTAAGCTATAAGATTTATTAGATTATTTGAAATGTAACCGCCTGCAAATTTAAATTATTATGCACTGGTCAAAAATGTAGTCAAACCGTTTTGTGCGGTTTGCCCGGTTTGTGGCTAGGAACATGATTGTACATGTAGTTTATTTTTAGAAGATGACTTATTACAAATGAGTATCGTTAGTTGGAAATGAGGGAATAAGGCCACAATTTTCTGGTCTTTTCTTGATATTTCTGTCTATAAGATTGGAAGTTTCTGGAAACTTTTCAATGAGTATAAATAGAGGCGTTTGGCCGAAGTAGTAGAACACCTTGCAATATAATTCCTTTTTACGCTTTTGATTCTGTATCATTTCTGACTTTGATTGGGAAAAATGGATCGTTAAATTGTTGGTTACTAGGTTTATAAGAAGTTCCAATTTTTGTTTTATTTTGTTGTTAATTTTACTTTTTGTACCAGAGTGGTCGCAGTGTTTAAGAAAAAACATTTGTAATCGCTTTTTCAATGTACCGCCTCAAACAGACTTGAAAGTTTCTGATCACTTTGAAACTAACCGTGCACTGGTTACAAACCACGATTAGGATTTAGGGCCGTTGCTTTTTTTTGTGATTTGTGAATGACTTGACATCAATATTATCTATATCCTGTAAAAGCCCAAATGTTTGCTGATTATTTAAAATTATTTTGTATGGTTGAATCCTACACAGATTGTTTAAAAACTCTCGAACTGGGTTTTCTTAAACGCAATAGTAAAGATTTTTGTCGATCCCTAACATTTCCCTTGTTCGTCCAGTACTTGAATATGCGTCTGTTGTAATGGTCTCAACGATATAAAGCTCATACAAGTCGTTAAGAAAAAGTACGATAGAAATCTTCAAAATATCCTTTCAGAAAAATAAAATTTGAAAACGAAGTGATAAGTGATAAAGTGATTAAAAGTGATAAATAAAATGTTTTTTGAACTTTTAACGAACTGTTAAAAGCTCCTTTATTCGTCCCTAAAGAATTGTGACTACTTTCATATATATAATATAACAACATAATTAAATTTGCACTTTTTCAACACGTATTAAATGTCACTAGCGTGTCCCAATATTTCCCCAGGAGACATACAATGCAGCAATTCGTCGATTCCTTGTAAATGCAACCTTCTCCAATGTACTCGTAAATCTCAATTTATAGAGCTATCTCTTTGCATACTTTGCGCATTTTCTTACCTTTGTATCCAATTATGGAAATGTAAGTAATGCAATTCCCAGAAGAACAGCAGACGACGTGAATACACCATCGACATGTGCAGTAATTAATGCCGTGTGAATTTAAATTCTCCCCTTAGTAGTCTGGAGCCGTGACCATCTTTCGTTTTTTTGACGTTGTTTTCACTGCTGCTATGTTTCATTCTTAAAATTTTAGCCAAGAAACAAAGTTGCTCCAAAAATACATAGCAAGAACGTAAAAACTGTAATTACTTTTTCATGGTTTTTCTCATTACCTCTAACTAGTCTCTGGTTTGCTGGTAAATAGCGAAGCGCATTAGGTGATTTGAGTATCCCAACAGATGTTTATTTTGTTGCACTTGTCTCGTCCAGTGAGACATTATCACTTTTATTTCACGCCAACTTAGTTAAGGCACAACATCGTTGCTATTCGTGCAACAATTGGTTATGAGAAGAATAAAGTTGCAGCGCTAGGTGCGCAGACAGAGAGTTAATTGGCAGATACGTTACAAATAACCCCACAAAGTCTAGGTTAGGTTAAGTTGTAGTGGCAGCATTGCTTATTTAGACAGACATTGGTCCATTCTGTTACCACAGGATCTTAAACGTTTCCCCCTTTAAAAGACCTATTCTGAGCTTTTAATAAATCGTGGTATGTCTTTTACTTTGCCTTTTTCAAAATCTGAGAGGTGTTTGTGTCTTATGTATGCTAATGCCGGACAAGACGAGAGGAGATATGCTATTGTCTCTTCTTTCTCGTATATACAGCTTCTGCGGAAGTCATTAAATTCAAGACCCCATCTTTCTCGCATGTTTCCGCAAAAAACAGTACCCCAACTACCGATCTTATATCTCATCTTTGTAGTGAGATTAGCGCAATTGAACTTGGACTTTGGCTAAATCTGTCTTGTTATACTGCATGTGGTGGTGTTTTTTCAGCTTTCGTTTGTTAAGGCCTATTTCCTCTCTTTCCTGTTTCCGAAGCGCAAGTTTGATTTTCGCAATAGGCCTTCCCACATTTGTCTTTTCAACTTGAGAGTTCTACAAAATCTAGCGACTTTGTCTGCCCTGCCGTTAACCGCTACCCCGTCTAATTGACCTGTGACCCAAATGATCCCTTTGATGAATTTTTCACCCATCTCGTTTTGAGATGAATAGCACCTCAGCGCCACCTTTGACATCAGCGAGACCGCATCCAGCGATTTTATTGCCACTTAACTGTCCAGATAATTGATAAAATTGCAACTTTTTTCAGCCAATTCATGACCTATCCACAATCGCTATCACCTCAGTCTGGTGTACGCTGCATTAATTAGAGAGGCGTATAGAGGTGTATAGAGGTGTTTACTTTCAGTCTGACACAGAAGATTCTAGCTCCTACTCTATCTACCGTCTAGCTCAGAGCTGTTCGTGAAGAACTGCACCGCTTAAATATCCGGTTCAGATCTACTTTGGAGGAAATTGTTGCCCAAAAGCCCCAATTGAAGCATAACACTGGTATAATGTAGTCAAGATTCGTTAGCTCTTGCTTTAACTATTTGATTATAATCAGCAAGTGTTCCATGAGAAGACATTTCCACAGATTTACTGCTAACAGCCGCGTAGAGTTGTATTGTCCGCTTTCTGTTTGCCAAAACACGAAATGGAACGTCTCTCAAATGTCCCATAGTGCCAGGGGGACTTAGAAGTCTCCCTCTCAAAGTATGATTTCAATTTCAGAAGTCATGATTTTTTAAAAACAGATTATGGCCATTACTCGTTATAAATAAATAATCATGTAATTGGGAATAAAAAAAACAGATCTCTTACACGCTCTTAACTTTATGCCACCAACTTGTTTTTACCTCTAATCAGTAACGTTCTTCGTTCGTCTTTCAAAATAGAAATAACGAACAATGTCGACATACCGTCAATGCGCAATTTCATTGCGTTATTACCTCATCGGATTTACAGCTCAAGCCATCTAACAATGAGCAGGTACCTATGTGTATGTCGGTATGTAATATAATATGTTTCTTTACATAATATACGTGCTATACTCGTACAACCGTAGAGCCACAATTTGCACTTTTATTTATTTTTTATCTCATCACAAGTCGTAGCTCATGCGGCGGTCGTCACACGTTCTGTTTTTCTTTCCCCGTCTTATTAAATTCCGTCTTTATATCACGACCACCACCACTACACCTCGTCTACTGCGCGATATTTGCTCTCACAACAAACAACTTTACAGTTTTCTTTATCGTAGTGTACAAGTCGCTACCTGTAAATAAGGTGATAACTATCAAATTTGCTTACTACTTGTAGCTCTAAAAGTGGTAAGCGGGTACCCTTTGTATTTACAACATAACACAACATTGTTTGCCCGGCAACCGTAAAAATGTCAAGCTGCCGGCCGGTTGTTTGACCAGTTTTCGATTTTTTTGTTTTGTTTTTTTCTTAAGCATAAGGAACCACAAAAGCATTTTACACAACATTTGCTCTATTTGCCTTGCCTCACGTCTCTTTCAGTCATTGCCTTTAAGAATTGCCATCGTCGCTTTTCATTCATAAGACACGCGTTCTTTTTCGTCCGCGTCTTCGACATCAGCGTTTTTGTCGTCATCTTCGTCAGCGTCTTCGTCGTCGTCTTTTGAGCATTTCTTTCCAACTGCGATTTAAGTACGGCATTTGCGATGTTATGCGTTAAGAAGTTGTGTAGCGTGATGTCATACCTCACACTGCCTAGAATCAAATCTCGGCTCTAAACGACAATATTCTTCTGTCAGAGGTAGAGGCACTTGGTGCTCCATTATTGTTCGCTTTAAAGTAGATTTAAAGTGGATTTACACTTGGACCATGTTAGAAAAAGCGAAGAGGGCGACTATATGTAGTTAAATTCAAATTGTGGTAAGCCAGAAGAGAGCACTACGAAAATGTTGTTATATTTGTAGGGCAAATAAAATCGTTTGGGTCATGTTAACACTGGAAAATATACTTCTATCTTTCGTTCTTTCTTCTTTCGATCTTTCTTCTCTCTATCTTTCTTCTTTGGTTCTTTCTTCTTTGGTTCTTTCTTCTTTGGTTCTTTCTTCTTTGGTTCTTTCTTCTTTGGTTCCTTCTTATTTGGTTCTTTCTTCTTTGGTTCATTCTTTTTTCGTTGTTTCTTCTTTCTTCTTTGGTTCTTTCTTCTTTTGATGTTTATTTTCTCGTTCTTTCTTCTTTTGATGTTTATTTTCTCGTTCTTTCTTCTTTCATTCTTTCCGAGCTGTCATACTACGCTCACTGTTTGACATTTATTATCAGTATCAGTATATGTACTCTGGAAATTCATCATTAATAGACTCACGCTTGCGAATTAAATGGTAAGATTGTAAACCTATGATTAGATTGTGTGAGGAAATGGTAGATTTCCGCCATTTTCCATGTCATATGAAGGCAAACTATGTAATCGTCAAGTTTTTTACAATTTTAAGTTCTCTGTTGGGCTTTAAAAACATACATTACATTAAAAATCTAGATTTTTTCTTCAAATTTAACCAACACCAACCACAACACAAAATAATGCCTTTTAAAAATTTTAAAACCCGAAAGAACTCCGCATAAGAAAACTATCCTTACAATTGCCTGCTGCATCACAGAAACCAAAACTGAAACTACTCTAAGAACTGGTCTATAACGACGTATAATGTTTGTTGTTGCTACTAGCCCTGTGAAGTGGAGACGAGGTAATTCTATTGATGGCAAGCTTGACCTTGAAAGCGGTTGAAGACGCTGTCGTTTCTTTGAAATCGAAAACCAGAATTTAATGACCAAAATCAGTCTACTCACTGCCGTCTTCGTCACCCTCCCAAAGATTCGCAAAGGAAAGGAACAATCAAAATAACAAAAGATGAAATCAAAAACCATCAAACCAAAGCACAAAATAAAAATGAGACAAACAAAACATAAAACCCAATACACAGCCAGCCAAGCAATATGACTTTGTTCCTTCTTTTTTGCGGCGTTTTTGTTGTTGTTTGTGTTTAGCATTCCTCCGAAGATGGGACCCGAAATGGAAACCAGTTTCATGGGGGGCCACAGCAACCGACAGACAGACGACACAGCGCAGTTACAAAAGAATTTCGCAAAAACCACAAACCAAACAAAAAATCCAATACAAAGTACAGAACAAAATGGCTACTATGGCACAAACACGATTTCAAGAACCTGATCGATAGTGCCTCCTCCTCGCATGATCATAATTTTGTTCACTTTTTTTTGCGAATGAATACAAAGGCAAAGCAGCACTCGCTCGTAGTGGCTTTAGCGTAATGAGTTTGTTTCTCCTTCTTAATTTCGTTTATGGTAAGGTGGCGAGAGGTGTAACGTACCGAAGATTATTCATTTGACTTTAAGCCGAATTAAAGTTGGAAGTGCCAAGCCGAATATAAACAACAACTCGTATTCGTATGCGATATGATGTGGATGATCTTGAAATTTCTTGGAATCTCGATTTAGAACCTGAAAAGCTTAAACGTTCAACGATCCGGTTGCGACTTTTGTGTACTCGCATTTTATTTTACAGATGTTGTTCTGTTAATTTTCGAATATAAATAATAATTACCAGTTTGGATAGTGGTTATTAATTAACTGGTTATGCTTAATATAAATAAATTTTGAAATTGGATATTTTGTTGAGTTGGCTTCTCACATTTGATTCCATTCGTAGAAATGATAATCTGCTTAAAATTGCATTATAAGAAATAATAAATATATGGTATACATCACATGTAGGCAGGTGGTGTAGGTGCAGGCTCGCAGTCGAGATGTGTCATCGTAATGCAAGTAGTGCAGTTTTTCATTTCATTTCAGTTCAATCCTTACAAGATCATTCCAAATGTTCGAAATCCTTGAGGATTATGTAAAATACTTGTTTTATGTTGTAGCGAACAACTGCTTTGTTGTCTTACTTAAGTGGTGCTACATTTTGGGTCAACCTGTGTCTTAACTAACATGGCTCATTAATTAGCACGGTGATTTGCTAACTGACTCCAAGTGCACAGGCACACACCTATTCTTTGCAAGTCATCATCAAATTGTGCGCGCTATCTAATGCAAAGCTTTCCTCTACAACGTAGGTGTCCCTCTTGAGTTTTATTCGAAGACTCTGCGGGCCGAAGCCGAACCAAACTGATGTCAATCCGCTCTACATGTCCTAGCCATCTCAAACGTCGATGTCGCTGTATAACTGTTATGATTCTTCTCATCGAAAGCCCGACAACACGAGCAGAACCCAAAAATCTTCCAAAGAATTGTTCGCTTGATAGAGTCTATGCGCCATAGAACAGAACTGGAATGATTAAGGTCTTAGGTGGTCCGTGATAGAGCTTTACTTTTCAATTGCCTTCTTAGCCCAAAGAAACAGCAGTTGGCAACAATTATTCTTTTCTTCGTTTAATTTCTGAGCTGGTATCGTTATCAGATGTCATAGCGGAGCATAGGTAGACAAAGCCCTTCCCTTACTACCTCAGAATGACGTTTTGACCAATACGTCAATATTGTTTGTCCCTTCTTATTAACTCTGCCTTGCACCCGTTTTTCCTGATTCTGTTTGAATTATAGCTCGCTGGGTTCTCTCAATGATATCAATGTCGTAAGAGTGTTCCAGCAGTTGAATAAACGTGAGTGTATTGATATGAGCTGAGAGTTTCATACAGTTATCTCCAATTTGATGTCTAAAAAATCGCATGACAGCGCGTTACCGTGCTTAGATAAATGCTTTCTTGACATCGAAAGACTCGGTTTGGTTTTTTCCGACGATGACGAAGCAACGATAATTCTCTAACTAGTTTGGCATGGATGGCAATACTAGACATGTGTTTGAATAACTCTTCTTTACAAATGCTGTCATATGCGAGCTTGAAATCGATAAAAAGGACTCCAGGACTCGTTAACTTTCCTGCCTCAAAACCGCACTGATTTAAATTTAGAATGTAACTGAGTGGCGTATCATGCGTTTGTAGAATGGTAGCTTATAATATGCTAATGGAGATTAATTCCTCTATAGTTGGCGCAGTTTAGTGTGTCTTCTTTCGGTCAAACTATAATGAGATTCCTTTCATCAGGCATCCTTTCATCTGACCTAATTTACGCTGGTGTATGCACATTCTACCAGGTCATCTCCTGGAGTTTAAAAAAAACTAGGCCGTCAGGACCACAGCAGCTTTGTGATGCTTAAGTTCGGATATTGCGATCTCTCACTACATATTCAGGTGGACCGCAGTTTTGACTGTCATCCTCGACTTCCGATTATTATGTCTGGAGTATCATCTCTAAATGCCTTCCTCTTCCTTTCATTCCTTTCGCCTTTTCTGCTTGTTAAGCTTACTGGCATCTTGCAACTGCCTTCTTCCGTCATCAATCTAGAGGTTTTGTCGTGGTGTTCAGGTGAAATTTGGAACATCAGTAGCAATGTTTCTGATAGCGTGCAGCCTAGTCACACTGCTACTCAGCGCTTGATGCTGGTGGCTTAGGATTCCTGGAGTGGTTTCGGAACACGCGTTCGGCAAAGATTTTGGCAGTATCTTGCGATTGCAGCCTTTCAATGATATACTCGTATTTTCTCACAGTATTTATCCGTTGATGTTGTTCCCACGTTGGCTGCAACTAGGTAGTGATCCGAGTTAATGTTATCGACTCAAAAGTAATGGACTTCTTGAATATTGGAGGTATGTCTTTCGCGTCAATCGCAATGTACCAATTTGGTTGAACCGGACCCCGCACTCGGTGGAAATTGAGATGAGGAAAACGTGTCCTTGCTATGGTGACATTTGGAAATCGTGCCCCCTTACAAGAATTTGTACAAAATAAGTATACCTTAAAATATTTCAAAACTAACTTTCAAGAAATTCATTTAATCGAGAGTTCATTTAATCGATATTCTACTGTATAAATTCCACAGTGGAAATTGAGATGAGAAAAGCATGTGCTTGCTATTGCAACATTCCTTTTTCCGCATATCTGGAAATCGTGCCCCCTTACAAGAATTTGAACAAAATAAGTATGCCTTAAAATATTTCAATTCATTCATCTAATCGATAGTTCATATAATCGAGATATAATCTACTGTATAAATTCTTGAACAATGCGTTAAATTTTTTTTCAAGTAATTAATCTAAAATTGAGACTTAGATTCTAAATCAAGAGTTGATATAATCAATAGTTCATATAATCGCGATTCTACTGTATAAATTATAGAAGAAAATGTTGAACATTTTAAAAATATAAAATCGAGTTTTCTTTAGTCGTCCCTGCTTGTTGTGTATTCTTTTTTTTATATAAAAGTCCTGGAAGAATAACTGCAAAACGAGGATAATCATGGTTGTACGTACTCGTACTATGTAACGTCTATGAAACGTGTACCACACATTCAAATTTAATCTACTTGGTTCAGTAATCGAAAATGTTTTTCAATTAAATTGATTTGTGAATTTCTGAAGAAGCAAACTCAAATTGAATTGATAACAAAACTTCATGATTCACTAGATGTACTTTTGGTTAACATTCAGGAGCACTGTTGTTCTGGAGCGGTAGGTGGTAGATAGGCACTTGTGGAATATTATATGAGATAGTGCAGCAATGCAATGTGCACATCACGTATAGATACGAATAAGGATAACACCCGCAGTTAGTGCACAAAAACCAAACAAAACAGAGTGAACAAACAAAAGCGAAACAAATCTCATCACGGCTGCTCAATTCTTTTTAAATGTTCCAACGAGGAATAAGTGCGGGAGTGGTGGCTTTGCTCAAGGTGCAATACGTTATTATTTCATGGAAGACAACGACATCTGAACGAACACACCAGGTGTTTTCATTTAATTTGTAAAAAAATGTGTGGATAAAAGTTTTCGTAGTGTTGTACTACTCTACAGTAGTTCCTATAAACTCACTCAACACTACGAAAACCTTTTTTCATGCAGCAATGATCAGCAAACCACCAAGCAAACATTACCCACCAATTGGGTAACAAAATCCTTGATGTGTTGATCTATCAAGCACAAGCACAGTAGTAGGTAGTACCACAAATAATGGCCAAAAAAACACCAAAATCAAAACCAACCAACCATGGTTTGTGTTTGCTGGAAAGTAAGTACATAGATACATAATTTCTTAGACATCCTAAGCTGTGTTACACTGAAAAAATTAACTTAAACAAATGAAAAAATTGTATTTCAATTTTGCTGATTTTTTTGTATTTCAAGTAAAGACGACTTGTCCAATGGTCGAATTGTTAGGACTGCAATTTTCTACAATTGTTCCCTTTTTTATGTTAACAATTGTGTTTTTTTTTGTTGAGTGTTGAATTTAAAAATAAAAATGCAAACGAAAAGAAATTCAATTCTTCTTAGAGATTTGTGCATTGCCCAAGGTGGAAAAAGTATTTTCTCGTCAGCTCTTTTCTTTGTCCTAAGGACATGTCTGACACCTAGTGAATGAAACTACTGTTGCTGTTGCTTAGTATTCCTGTATCTTCACTTCGTTCACTTGGATGTTCCTCTTAAAGTTATTACATGTACCTACTGGTACACTGCGTCTGTGTCAACAGTTGTTGTCCTGATAGTATTATTGAAAATGAAAATGTTATTGTTACGCGCTCATATGTCAGGTCAGTTGGTGTGGGGACAGGTACTCGTAGATAGGAGCACGTTTCCCTCAACTCAGCACCTGTGAGTGCGTTTCTTCTGCGAACAAAAATAATTTAAGGACAAAAAAATCCCTCAACTGTGTTTGATTCAATTTTAATAAAGAAGCCCTTTTCATTCTTGTTTCTCCGGTTCATATATTTCATAATATAACTTGGAATTTTTTCGCGAACCAGCAGAGCGCAGAAGGATCAAGAGTTCTTGTTTATTTAGCCTGCTCAGTAGTTGCGTAACGAACCGAACGGACGAAGCTCTGTTACACGGGAAATCTAAAAGAAATTACAGCATCTCAGGTAAGAGCGTTATTTCTCCTTTTACACACATGGTTCATGTACCGTGTATGTGATTTGGGTGATTATCCTTAAGCTGTTCGTGATTCCCTTTATCTTTATTATTTGCTTTGCATCATGCCAGTACGACTTTTGCAACATGTGTTCAGTTTCGTTGCAAGCACCATATTACAATGTCCGTCATCCTGGGCAGTGCTCTTAATCATCAATTCATTTCCATATTTATTTGGAGTTGTGATGTATCTATTCATTAATTACGAAAAGTAGTTAGTAGCGCAGATAATGGAAAACGAATGCCAAGATAAATCGCAATGTACATACTCGTCCAAAAATAGGCACTGAATTAGAATTAAGCACTTTTGTGTAGCATACTTTTAGGCTGTAAGATTTATAAGATTATTTGAAATTTGAAATGTAACAACTGCCTGCAAGTTTAAATCATTATGTACTGGTCAAAAATGTAGTTAAACCGGCTTGTCCGGGTTGTCCGGTTTGTGAGTAGGTACATGTAGTTTATTTTTAGTAGATGACTCATTACATATGAGTATGGTTAGTTGTAAATAAGGGCCAGTGGGCAGTCAAATTTGGAATAGCGCATAGTACCTTTCGCAGGAGTTGCATGGATGTCATAGAGAAAAAAACTCATTCATTATCTCTGCAAATGCCCAGCCTGGCGCTGGAGCAATCGGAGTACAGATCACAGTTCTGATCTCGCACCTGAATACCTATCACTTCAATAGATCTCCCGAGGCCTGTGGTTGCAAAACAGCGCATTCAAGCGATATTTGAGGGCTTCGCTAGGGCGCCAAGTACCACCACTGTATCTACCTAACAGCACGGCCAGATAGTTAACAAAAAATCAATTCTCACTCTCATGCACATTCACCAAAATGTAAGCCTAAAATTGTGCAATGCTTTTTTGTTGCTAAGATAGTATCTAACTTCAATTACAGATGAAAGCAAGCAAAATTCTGTAGTAGATCTGCCTGTGTAGACCACATTAACACCTTACGGATTATTAATAAACTTCTTGCTGAATTTAGATCGCCCCTGTACGTCAGTGCATGGTCATTATATTGAATATACGACGCAGTCTTAACTTAGGACGAGGCATTATATAACAGTCACTATATAGATTTGCCTGTTGAATATAATGTCTGAACAGTCATAGAGTCCCGAAATCCCTGGCTTGAGTCATGTCAATCCCGGAATTGGGTTTTGGGATTTCTATTACAGGATCCCGGGATTGCAAACCGTCATCAACCTACCTACTAATGGTCTAAGTTTCGCGGTTTGCAAAGAGGAAGGTTGTCCGGTGATCAGGAAATCCAAAGTGGTGGGGTAAGACAAGGCTGCTTCCTTTCACCAATACTTTTTCTTTTGCTTATTAGGAATTTTCTTTGTTCACATTTGTCAGAGGTAAACGGAAAACAGCTAACCGAGTTAAAAATTTCTTAATAGAACGTACGTTGACTAAATTGAGTTCGAGCTGAACGGGAAATCCATACCTGCCATCAGCCACGTAGGTAGGAGTATCTCACGATAGAGCCACTACTAACCAGATGGGCCACGTGTTGATAAATCGCCGTCAAATGACGAACATGATGCTAGTACGGACGTACCGTTTTTAGACGGTAAAGACGGGCTATATTAGAACTTTATAAAGTGAGAGATTTGACAAAACTGTGTAGGCTGACCATAAGCAATGTTATACGCCAAGTTTAGATATCCGGATCGCAATCAAGCTCATTCTGGATCGATATCAAGCGTTGGAGAAAGTGCTCAGAGACTGTCGAGAGGAATCATCCTCTACAAGTCCATTCAGAAACTTGCTTACGCAGATGATATTAACATCACTGATCGAAACTTTAAAGCTCTACTGGAAGTTGTCATCCAAATCGAGCGGGCAGCACGAATTATTGGACGAATTCGCGGAAAGAGGAAATGAGAAGATGAACATGTGTCAAGCAAGCCTGTGGATCATCCGTTGTGCATGCATCGCATTACATTTTCAAAGTTCGTGTTATCGATTAAAGTACAAATTTCTTTTTAGTGAATGTGTGTAACGGTTTTTCAATGGTTTGTGTCCATGGACACGTTTGTAGTGAGTCCTTCTTTGCGATAGATGGAGGCGAATTGTTTTATTTTTGAAAGATCAAATGGACTATGGTGGAAATTTTAAAAAAGTTTAGGTCTCTTAATCTGTTTGAAAGTTTCCATAACGTTTTTTAATAAAACAAAATTATTCGTATAATCCTTGGCACAATACTAGAGATCCATTTGTTGCCATATCTAGACCATCAGGTGGGAAACGATCAGGTTGCGAACATGCGATACACGCAGTTATCCCTACTGCTTTTACGTTTGCTTAACAATAGCTAATACCATTTTTTTTTAAAAAAAAAAAGGCTTATTTCCAGCTACATATATATGAAATCCCCGCACAAAAGGTGGACAAAAAAACTATCAGCAGTACGCTTTTGTACCTGTCAAGTTCACTTAAGTTTGCCAATTTTCGTTTTCCACTTAATTTTAAGCTCCTGGAGAGATTGCTAGCTGCCAGAGACCAGTGGAGAGGTGCACCAGCTCAGCATAACAGAGGCTAGTCTGCAACTATAAAGCACCGTGCTCCTGCGATGAAAAAGCAAGCAAATCCCTAGTACATTTTACTTCTTGTTCATCTAGCAATTGCAACGCAGAGCATCGTAGCACAACGCAAAATTTTTCATTTTCAGCTCAGGGCACCACCACCAGTTGGATTTCAAATTTTCCATCGAAACGTCGCATGCATTATGGATGAGGCGTGTGACGTACGACGAGTCTTGGTATATCTAGATGCTTGTGTGTGTGTGTGTGTGTGTGTGACTGCTGCACAGGTGAAAATACACAATTCTCTTTGATTTTGTGTCATGTTGGTTGGGTGTTTCGTTCGTTCGTTCGAGCGTTCATTATGTTTGCAATATGCTGGAAAGTGTGATGGAAAATCCCACAGAATTTTCCCATGACAGAGCAGTGCTCTTCCCCTCTGCACACTCAGCTTTAGGCAAAAATATTGTATTGCACCATTTTAAGCTGAGGTTCAGCAATAGTGCATTGTAGCCTTAGTCTCATACACGCACATACAATAACGTAAATATCCCAGATTAGTTGTTACTTTGCATTTAGACTTGTCATCCTCCTAGAGGCACATGTTAGCTAAAAGGAACATTTTCATTTTCATAAAGATTTCCCAGTGCTCTGTGCACTGCGTTCCGAACAACAGTTCTGTATCCATATCCTGAGGTTTCTTTTATATTATTTTCGTTTCTTCGAAGATTTAACTGCAGAAGCGGCAAAGGGACCTTCGGAATATTTTTTAATACTGTACTGCACTAAAGTACTGTACTAACTCAACTGTGGTATAAATGATTCTCAAAGTTTCCTGCGGGGGATCGACGTAATGTGATTAAGCAAAGTAAATTGGTATGATCCGGACAAGAAGATAACGACAACGAAGGGCTTAAAAATGTATGGTAAAGCATGTAGTAGGCAACTGAGAATAGTGAAAGATTTATGGATTTCTGCCTTGCCTTTTCAAAGGTAGCACCACGTTTGATCACAAAACCTGTCATAAAGTTAGTTAGTTATCAACTGATAGGCAAGTAACCTCCAATCAAATCGACGTTTTAGAGGCAGCCTCCTGAATACGAAATAGACGAGCGAGGGTGTTGGAATGGTACGTACGAGATATCACCACCTTATGATAGCAAGAGTTCTACTGCGTAGTGCTGCCCTCTGAAGTTCTCACGACAACAAACAAACATTCTGGTATAGCATTGACAGATTAAAGTATTCCTAGGTTCTTCACCTATTGAGGGACCATCTTTGTGGAGAACAAAGCCTCCTGGCAGCCCGCTGCCATCGAATACCATTTGTTTGCTGTAAAAGCGATGCTAAAGGAATTGTTGGTCGATCGCGGGGAAGATGAAGCAATCATCCAGCAAGGCAGAGATTACAACTCTGCTATAAAGCAGTGAAGAAAAACCGGCAGCTGGGCTTGACAGAATTTCCAACGAAATCCTTTAAGCAGCTTTTGCTTCTTTATTGAGCGAGCATGGAAGGCAGAGTGCCTGCCTGTTAAGTGGAAAAAAGAAATGATCGTCTTCAAGCTACCGAAGAAAGCAAATCTTACGGGGTACAAAACCTGGAGAGACCTCTGCGTTCTACCTGCTATGGCTAAGATAGTAGCATAAATTGTACTAGATTTCGTGTTTGAGCCCAGATTAATTTTGCTAAGGTGATATCGAAAGCCACAATGACCTGTGAGAAAGCTCACAAGCTTTCTGATGCTATCCTTGTCAAGATCAAGTATTTTCTTTTAGGAAAAGGGCCTGATTAACCGTTTGGAAGCCCTGGGATATTATACCAGTGGGCCAGACGAAGTTTACTTATCCCATTATTATTATTAATCATCGCTGTGGTGGCAGCCAAGCTCATACCACAGTAAGGTTCCGGTCCTAAGAACGCAGATTCTGAACCAACCCTGGCTAGTTCATCTGCATGTTTGTTGCCTGCAATTCCCTGGTAACCAGGGACCCAACCGAGTTTTACCTTGTAAAGCCCTGCCATGTATTGCAGTGCATTGTAGCAGCATTTAACTGATTTAGAGTCCATTATGCTGGACTGTAGCGCTTTCAGTACTGTCTGACTATCTGAGAAGGTATAAATCGTAGCGCCTATATTACCCTTACTAAGGTTTATTCTAGCGCAGACCTCAATGGCAATGGTTCCGCTTGAAAAACAGTTACCATTGGTTTTGAGACTTTGGTGTTGGGTCCGAATACCCCAGCTCCCACTCCAGAATCCATCTTCGATCCGTCTCTGTACCAGACCAGACCTTTATTGTCCAGTGCTGGAGCACCATTAGACCAGATTGCTCGGTCCAATATTTTTATCTCTAATAAACGACCGAAACAGTACTCCCTGGCCATGGTTTCCGGGATAGTACAACACATGTCTCTTTCGGGAATTGAGTAAAGAATTTTCAGATACCCGTGCAGCGTGATAGCGATGGCCAGATCTTGGGAACAATTTTTAACCCACTTCCTATAGCCCGATTTTATTCAAACACATTGCACACATGTGTATTTCCCACGACAACACTTTCTATTAAAATTTGGAGACCCTCGGTCTTCCGTGTCGGGGGACTCCCATACAAATATTTTACAAAATTTATCAGATTTTCTTTAATTTCTCCGATGGAATACACTTTTTATTAAAATTTGGAAGTTATCGGGCCCCGGGGTCGGGAGGGACCCATACAAATACCCGATTTTTTTTACAAATTTTACACGCATGTGTATCTCAGATGGACAACACTTTTTATAAAAATTTGCTAGTGATCGGGCCCTGGTGTCGGGGGGCTCCCATACATTTTTTTAAAAAAATATACCCGATTTTCTTTAAACGGTTTTGCAAGGATTGATGGAAACGCATTTACAAAGGCTAGTATTTTTTCTAAAAACAAAGTCCTAAACAAAGTTTTTACCATTAGCATCAACAGAGCAATAAACCCTTACTGTAGAACGACTTTTTTCTTACAACATTACCAAGAATCATTTCCCAAATTATCCTTGACGAATTAGGGGACACCTTGTATATTGTTACGAAATTGAAGCTTTAGAAATGGATTTTGCAAATAAAAACATAACAAAATTTCGTTTATACACAAATTACGACTTTAATTAACAAATAGCACAGGTTCACAAATTTACACTGGTGATTACTACTTATTTATCACTTATAACACTATTATTCACATAGGTAGTAGATCTATCTACTTTTCAGCTATTGAAAAAGTCCGGATTAATTCCAAAATTAATTGCTGTATTTATACAGCAATCAATAATTTCGAGAAGGTTCTATTTCTGGAGAACAATCTAGAACCTAAATGAGAGCACATACTCTTATAATTTTTCTATATACAATTTTATACACATGTTCCACACGTATAAATGTTTTATACAATTTAAATAGAACTTTATATACTAGTTCATATAGTTCATGATCCTAACTTTTATATACAATATTACTGAGCCTAAAGATGTGCAATGGTTTTTGGTTATTTTCTTAATTCTAATACAATTCAATACAATGCTTATTCTTATATACGAGTATGCACAGTCTAATAAAAGCTGTCCATTTACAATTTCCGTAACAATATTAAATAAGGAACCTTTCACAGGCCTTCTTATTTTCATAATCATACAATAACGAATCACGTCTAAAACTGCAAACTCAATAACAAATAATTTTATACTCCACTCACACTTTTTATAGTAATGGAAAGTCCTTTCTCAAAAACAGTTTTTCTGCTTTAATAAAAATATTCCCTTTAAAGAAGAAAAAGAAGACGATGAAGCAGAACGTTCTATATATTTATGAATGTAGTAGGAATGCTGCTTTGGCAGTAAGTCCATGGATCGTGAATTTATCATTTATCCTTATATTGTATTTGCATTAGATCCGATGGTATTTGGTTGAGCAAAAATGGTTATCCTTTAACTCTCTGGATAGGCTTTTGGCTGCTACCGTTGGTTTATCATCTAGATCCTAGAATTTCCTTCTTTAGTTTACTTACTAAACCTACAACTGAACAGCATCCCTCATAGTAAGGAAGATGTAAACTGCAAAGTTTAGCTCTACGTTTAAGTTGCACAAAGTAAAGTCCAACCAAAGTGCTCCTCATTTAAAATGCGTATTGTTTTATCCATCGACTTTCTTGTTTATGCAAAATCCACTGATTCCCCGGATATGTGGTGTGACTGTGGAAAACACATTTTCCATTACAATGCAATTTCTATTCGAAGATGATTCATCTTTTCTACATCTCTGACACGATATTTTTATGTGCATTTTGTAATTTTTTTTGATGTTTTTTTTTTGCCCACTGTAGTTACGTATGAAATGCGGTATAAGCTAAGCTAAGCTGCCAGCTGTTTATATTTATTTTGTTGCTTCCTGCAAATCATCACACAATCATCATAATATTGCTGGGTGTTGCATTTCCCCATATCATGTTTTTTTCTTTTTGCCATTAGGTGCTATAGTCATTGTACTTTAAATATTCGCGGGCTATGATTTGATATATGATCTTGTTCGCTGACTGCTATTATTCACGTTGCAATGCAGGCCTTTTCCAACTTTATTGTTACGAATTTCTTTTAAGTTTTTTATACAACGAACATTTATATTTTAATTAAACATTTCGGTTTTTTTTTGGACATCTTGCTTGAAAGTCATGTCAGATAGGAGTTGTTTAATGCCAAGTTGTAGCGTTATTTTTTGAAATGTAAACAGAAGGAATCAAAACATACCAAGTCCAATGAGGCGGTCAGCCCTTTAGCAGATTTATTGTTGCATTAGAAGGTATTCATTGCTGTTAATGCTATTTACAGTTAGTCAGCTAAAATGTTATCAATTGTTATGCCATTAAATCATTACATAGACCGCTGCTTCACGGACGTTAGGGCAAGGGCATTAGTGGAATCTCTAACCAAACAAGTTCCGTTAGCCAGCATGCCTTTAAGTCAAAATGAGCACCAAGAAGGAATTTAGATCGGAAACTGAATACCAGATACATCCAGGAGCCATAACGCGGTATACCGATGGATCAAAGAAAGAAAAAGGCACGGGTGCCGGAGTCCATGGGCCAAGAACCAAATACTCTGAAGCAATGGAGCAGTACCTGAGCATATTCCAGGCAGAGAAGTACATGCCATCGAAAGATGTGCTCACTTAAAGGGAAACTACGTGAGGCAGGAAATAGCCATTATGACAGATAGCCAAGCTTCGCTAAAAGTCCTAGATGCATTCCACATCACGTCAAGACTGTTGGAGGAGTGTAATCGAAGCTAAACAGACTTGGCGAAGTAAATAACGTACGTTTGTACTGGGTTCCAGGACACATTGAAGCAGCGGATATGCTCGCTAACAAAGGAGCAGAAAATCCGCTTGTAGGGCCAGAACCATTCTGTGGCATAGGGTACCGCATAATGCGGGCGGAGATACGCAGAATAGGTAGAGCAACTGCTTCCGTAAGATGGGAAAATCTCCCAGGTCTACGACAAGCAAAGGAAATGATGGGGAACTATGACAAAAAGAGGTCTTTCTCGATATTGGGACATAGTAGAAGTAATGTAAGAATCATTACAGGTTTCCTAACAGGACATTGTAGACTAAAGAGGTACCTAAAGAAAATAAAACTCTTGGGAACTCACACAATCTCAGAGTCAGCACGGCATTCACTGAACCCACACCATATCATTAGGTTCATAAGAGGGGTTCATGGTAAGGGTGCTATAGGTACGGGCATGCTCTGTCTCCATAGCACTAGATAGGGGAAGCGCAATGGATCCTTATGGGTAGCAGTGCTATTGGTAGATACCACTTTTTCATCATCATCATCATCAACCCTCAAGCCAATCTTCGGACGTACAGTCTTAGCTACACTGAAATGTCCCCCGTTCAACCGTTTTTCTTTGTGAAATTCCAAATATATACACAGTGTTCTTTCCCAACAAATGATCCATTCTTTTAGTTAATTCCTATAAAATTACTATTTTTGGTACTTCTGTTTTGACCACGTTGTATTTGCTATAGCTACCTAGAGCTGGTCTCCTTCTACTCGAACACCGCAGATGGTCATCTTTCGCAGCCAATATATGCCTCTGTTTGGATCACGTCGCATTTATTGGCTATACTAAACTCTTTTTCTCATTCAACCATGGCCTCCTCAAGTACTCAGCTCCGTCCAGTGGCACACCGCACACGATCGTTCCGAACAACTTAGGATTTAGTCATAAGAAGCTGGCCATTTACTTCTGTTTTGATCACGTGGTATTTTGACCACTACTCTGAGCTCTCCCGGTTTCAAAGGATTATTCCTTGTAACACCAGCTCACCGTATTTGTAAGATATCGTTCCGAGACTTGTCTGGTCAGCAAAAAACAGTCTGACCTCTTTAGCGATACTCTAATTATTGGGCAATGATGGGCAGAGGCAGAAGATTTTAATCTCGCATTAGTGAAGTACATATATCCTGCTCGGCGAGTCTTTTACGAAAGAACTTTTTCTATGACTATACCCCGTTTGTTATAAGTTATCTGTAAAAAACGAGGAGACTATTTTTCACACTCTTCATCAATTATACGATCCTTTTGCTTTGAGGATGTGTCTTAGAACCGATGGTTTTTAGTGGCCAAAGAATGCGCTTGGGTTTTTCCAGTGAATATTAAAAAAAATCAACAATTTTCCTCTGAATTATACTGTACCTGTCTCTGGAGGAAATTCAGAAGCCATGGTCGTTTTCTTTTTTACTTTTTTATGTCGCTTTTTCTGCTAGGTGGTAGAAGAAAGATTCAGTTATTTTTGACGGGTACTCACTAGTAATATATTTGGGGCAACAGATTGTTGAGTTCCAGCGACCATTCGTGTTGTGCGTGTTATATATTTTTGTATACAAATGAATAAAAGGTTCCTTTATTTAAAGCCGATATCCGAAATGCAGCGATTTGACAGATATTACTCTCGGTCGTTGGTAGACATTCGTGAGAGGTGGAACCGTGAAAAAGCTTCTATTTTTTGTGTTTTCTGGGATTCCAACTTCGATCAGTACTCCGACGCACTTACAACTTTACCTACGGCGTCCACTTAAACCATAAATATCCTAGGCATAATGGTATTTCTCACCGGTAGGAGAATTTCTAAACGGATTTTGAATGCCTGGTACAACAGACAGTATAAGGTAAGAATGGAAACACTGCAACCAAAGCGTGATCCTTACGAGGCCATCATTATTCACCAAAAATTTTAAAAATGTATTTCCAGTTTGCTCAATACTCGTTCATAAGCCAGTCAGTCCATTAGTCAAAAGTAAGTAATATTGCATTAACCAAATTAGTATGACGTATGGTCAGTTGTGTTGTTTGTTTGTGGTACAACGCAAAAGTTTGGCAGTGAAAACTTTTTTCGCTGTTATTTAATATTTCGACAGGCACTGCTACTCTTTACTTTTTGGCCAACAAAAATCCGTTAATATTGATTTACTGACCAGAAAATAATCAAAGTTTTGATAAATAGCATTTTGCAAGAGTTTCTTTTTCTTTTACATTTGTGTTTTTAATAAATTTGTTGGTTTACGCCAAATTATGATGGAAAGTGGTACACAGTTCTCCTTACCTTCTTTAAGGGAGTGGAACGGGATAATTTTTGCACGATTTTTCTTCTAAAATTCTATGTTGAAGCAGAACCAAATGCTTTGTTTTACGTACATTTTACTTAAATTCTTTCAAAGACCCGAAAACTTGTCACGGAAATAGTTCTTCAACGGCCGTTATTGGATGATGGAGATTTTGGTAAAAGGTAATGCTTTTTCCTTATCTTATACTCTTTACCAAGTTTACATCACTTACAACTCGGTTAGGTAGGTAGGTAGGTAGAGTGGTGGACCCCGCAGTACTTGCGAGGTCCTCAATTAGCGCTAGTGCTAGTGTTTACCTAAAATGCGGTGTCTTGGACCTGCTAGGGCCGGACAACTGCAGAGGAAGTGTATGAAAGTTTCTTTCTCATTTTCATCTTTGCAACTTCTCCAGAAGTTGTTATGCAGAATACCCAACTTAGCAGCATGGCTGCCAACTGGCCAGTAGTGGCCCGTGCTGGTGATACCCACAACTCTGTCAATATCCTTCCGGGTTGTAGATAATAACTCGGTTATTTTCCTTTTGTTGTAGGATGACAATATCAACCTTGATATGTCACAGTTCAGCAGTTTGCTCCAACTGAGCTATGTCTTAGTATTAAAAAAGGAGAGAATTTGCTCCTTGGCTGAGCCCATTGAACAAAGCCGGTGTTTATAGCGACGCCCATCTTAGCTAATTCGTCTCTCATGACCTTCTATATTGCTGTGTCCCGGCACCCATACTGGCACTGTCAAATAAATCGCCCTTATGGCAGATTGACAGATTTAGATCATCTGGGAAGAAACCTGCACAATTGGCTCGTTGCTGCCCCATCCTTCCAATTTTCCCTGGTAGGTAACTCGACGCTTAACGGCGAGTTGAAGCTAAATTTAGGGATGCAGTAGTCAGTAGATGATGGTATCATTCCTTCAGGTACTGTCTGCAGTATATGACAGTGCCCGTATGGTCTAGTAGTAAACCACCCAGATTCTCTGAGTCGCACTGCACTCCACGTCGCAACATACTTGATAAATATGTCAGGAGGTAATAGGTGCAAGATGGTGTTAAAGACCTGGGTCGGGCATGACCTTAGAGCCGATTGCTGCTGATCGCTGTATTCTACTGAGGCCACCGGACTAGCGATCCATAGGTAAGAATTGGAAACAGCCGGAAAGCCATCCTTGGTTGAAGACCTCATTTCCTGCCGAGGGTTTTACTTCTGGCGTAGAAGGACACGCACGCTTCCTTCGCCCTGTTCTCTATGTTAGCCTTCCAGCTAAGCTTTCTATCCAAGAGTACTCCAAGATATTTGGCGCTGGGGGTAAGACTGAGACTTTTTCCATTGAGTTTTGGAAGGACAAAGGCCGGTTTTTTAGATTTAGTGGTGAACAATACCATTTCAGTCTTCCCTGGATTAACTCCAAGGCATCAGCTTGTTGCCCAGGAGCTGACTTTACCCAGCGCCCTTTCCATAACTTCACTGATAACGGAAAGGTGCTGCCCGGATACAAGTATCACAACGTCATCTGCGTACTCAACTACCTTCGTCTTATCTTCTTCAAGTTTTAGTAGCACTTTGTTAATTACCATCAGCCACATTAAAGAAGAGATGACCCCTCCTTGGGGAGTGCCGCTGTCGGCTTGTTTGGCAATGTTACAGCTGCCAAGGTTGACATGTATAATCCTGCCACCGAGTAGGATATGATCTATTGCGTTAGAAAGGATTCCTTTACTGACTGGATCAGGGTTTCCTTAATGGCCGCAATGCCGACATTGTTGAAGGCCCCTTCTATATCTAAGAAGGTGGCAAGCGTAAACTGCTTGTAACTAATCGTGTGCTCAATCGTTCGCACCACCTCATGAAGGGTGGTTTCCGTGGACCTGCCCTTGAGATATGCGTGTTGACATCTCGATGCTTGTTGGACTTCAAATCGTTGCCTAATATGATGATGTAGAATGCGCTCCAGAGAAGCCGAAAAACTTCTTAGAGCCCATGAAACCTTTTCCCGGGTTATGATATTATCCACAACGTCACGAGAGACTAGAGTGTGTATTGCTGACAAGATCCAGTGATTCTGCCGCAGATGCCGTCCAGTCACCGTCTGCTTTCTTGATGAAAGTCGGACAAGTGGTCTCTTTGGACTGTATCTTGCTTCACTGAATACTATCAGAGTCGTTGGTGGTTTCGATTGTTTGACGGAATTCCGTCCAAGAGCGTCGCTTGGCTTCTTTGATCCATATATGGCTGCCAGTATTTGTTGGTATAGCAGTTATAAATGATCAACCTAGTTTTCTAGGGTCTTCGCTCCACCACGGAGGGTGAACTTTTTTGCTCCGACTAATTGCGTAAGAGAAACAACTCGGTTAAGAAATTGCATAGGTTTTTTATCACTATCAATGTTGGTGTCACACGTCTCTCTTTTTCACGCTTTGTGACTTGTTTGTTGCATTTATGACTTCAGTCATAGCTTTGGTTTTTAATGTGCAGTAATGTGTTGGCATGCGTGAATATGTAGATATTCGCACGCATATGTTTCCAACTAATTGTTTCACAACTAAGTATTATAGAGTATTTTGTAATGGCGCTCAGATGCTGCTTCCTAAAATATCCGCAGTGTACTAAATATAAATTGACAAAGTTCAGCCCAATGACAAAATGAGGAAACAGTGTGCAACGTGCAACGACCCAATCTCATTTCCGGTGCAACAGTAGCTCGATACTCATCCGTCCAATTTCTTCTTTATTGCGCTCCTCAAATGACAGATTGTTGTTGTTTGTTGTTTGGTTTGTTGTTCGTCCTCCAGGCGGTAACGCAGTGAAGTTTCGTCATTCGCGCTGGAAAGTTGGATGCCACAAGTGAACTTTAAACCATCTGTTACATATGGCTTATGTGTCAAGTGTGCGTGTGTCTGTGGTGGTGGTGGTGGTGCAGAAAAATCTCGGCGTACGAACACTTTATCATCCTCCACGCTTAGTTTTGTGGAGGATAAGAAGAACACATTGATGACGTACGACTTGAATTAGTATGTGACGAGCAATGAATCACAACCGACGTAAGGATTCACACATGACAAAGTGGCAATTTTTTCAAAATGTACCTCGCTGCGCCACCGCCTCTCGTGCTCCTCTCCTCCTCTTCCTTGATGCACATCCGTGTAAGGCAGTGCTAGCACAGAAGCATCATTTGAAGTTTATTATCTACGCGATTGGATCGTTTGTTGGCCGTTTTTTTTCCATTCTTATTGGACATGCTTGACACTACATTTTGCAGAAATCGACAGTTTTATTGCACATCCTTTCAATTTCCTGCATTTGATTTGCTCGAGCAGACGAACCAACCAATCATCGATTAAATTGTAGCTATTTTTTCGCCCTAGTAATCATCTGTGCCAAAAGCTACATTTGGAACTCCTCATAAAATTGTTTATGGGGGGTGGGAATGGTTATGTTTCGCCATAAAATTTTTTTTATTTCGCACAATTTCTGCCTCTGGGGTATGACAAAAGTGCTACAACAAGGAGTATCATTCATCGCCTTTCAGCGCAGACACCAACTACTGTTTCCTCCTCCTCCTCCTTCTTCTCATCAGTCAACTATTTTACAGATTTTTCATTTCCTCAACACTTTGCTTGACGGATTAGTGCAACTCTGTGCACCTATTAAAATACAAAACAAAATGCTTATAGCGTCTGAATAAATCATCAAATAGAAGACAAATGGTCTGGTGGTTGAGCAAAAGACAGGGGTGTGCACAGTTCTTGATAATTTCTTTTATTAGTATATCATTGCGGGACATTTTTACACCAAAAATAGCAGAGTAAGAAGCAGACTGGTCAGTAGTCAGTTCTCTTTTTAGCCAACAACTCATAACTACAAGTAGTCGATAGACTATATCAGAGAATTTCAAAGGAATTGTCATGCTTTTGTTTTTACTCCTTTCTATGAATCTCACTGCATTGCGAAATATACATGCGTTCCGGCAACTGTTATTAGCAACTACACTTAAACTCCTACTGGAGCATAGTGCAACAGTTCTTTCCATCTCCCTCTGTTCGCAGCACGATACTTAACTGTGGCCACGATGTCAAATTTTGGAACTACTTAGCTTCCATTCGAAGCACTGCTTCGCAGAGCATATCCCCAAGTTTTACAGGGTTAAAGCAGCACGGATTTCACGCTGGATTCAAACATTTCTTGATGCGAAGCGATATTTTGCTGGAGTTCCACATTGAAAAAAAATTTCAAATTCACTACTGGCTTTGTTTGATCTATTGCCGAAGTCCAGGTCTGTTTCACCATCGAGTGATACATAACTATCAAGATTGTTAAACTTCATGACATGAGACCATGTCTTGCTGTTGTTATTTTTTGCTAGTGTGTCTTTTTGGCATTAATCCTAAAGCCATCAGCAACATCCCCATTCTGTTGCAGCGATTTACACATTCGGCTAAGGGCACTAGTATTGTTTGTCACGAAACAAATGTCGTCAGCGTAGTACAAATGGCTTTACTTATCAAACGGTCTCCATTGGATACACAAACTGCTTCGTTTGTAACCACCCACCATGACATCTAGCCATTACATCATCAATTGCAAATAAGAACAAATTTTGGTGACAAAACATCGCCTTGTCGCACGTCAAAGGAGTCGGAAAGCTGAGCATTGTACAAACCGAAAACACTTGCTTTTTTGTACGAGTCTTTAAGAATAGCAATAATTTTGTCAGGAATGCCTCTCATACGAAGCGATCCTCCAGATGCAGCCGCGACTAATACGATCGAAGGCCTACCCAAAGTCGGCAAACATCAGGCACAACGGTAATTGGAAATCAGCTGATTGTTGCAAATGATTCACAAGGTGCTGATGTGATCGTCGCAAGATCGACAGCTGCGTAAACCCGTTTGATGTCTCTTGAGGGAAGACTCGATCGTGGTCTTTATTTGCCATTCATTTTGGGAAGACAGACAAAACGTTGATACCACGCCAGTTATTGCAGTTCTCGATATCGCCTTTCCCTGTGAAAGGTTTCGTTTCCCAAACAGCCTTAAGAAGTGGAAACAAAATATAGGCCAGAACTCGCCACATATGCCATCCAGTACACCTGCCTTGTTGTTATTAAGAAGTAGGATCGCAGTTCTTATCTTTGCACTTGTTGGAAGGCTAATGTCAATGCCCCTGGAAGGACCTACGTATGTCCAGTGGTTGATGACTTAATTTTGGAAAGACAGACGAAACGGTGATACCACGTCCGTTATTGCAGTTCTTAAGATCGCATTTTTTTTTGGTAGCTTGACAATAACTCCTACGTATGTCCAGTAGTTGATGACTTGCATTTGTACTCTAGTTATCATTGAGCAGTCCCCAAAATGTACCTTCCACCTTCGCAATTGGTCTTCTATTGACCTACAACATCTTTAGTGATTTTGTACAGTTCCCTTGCCTTTCCCCTTCCTGCCACCGCTAACTTGTCCAATGTGGCCCTTCTATTACGTCTAGCACATCTACATCCAGCAATACCGATTAAGATCAGTTTTAGCGTTTATTTTAATTTTGAGTACTGCGCAATGTATGATTTTGTCCGAGGTGTCTTGGGACATTCAGAAATCTCTATCCCTTGATTGCCTCGAAACCGTTTCAGATCGTTAAGGGTTTTGGCAAAATTGCAGCACTTAGAGCGTAATAACGATGCCGCCTCTAGGCGATCTTTAAACTTTTGATTCAGTTGTGTGAATATTGAAGATAAATAAAGCTTCATTGATCTGTGAATTTTGTAGTATTTTTAACTAATTCAATCAATAATGTTTTTAAGTTAAATTAATGTTATTATACTCCAGTAAGTTTTCTGTTCAATCGCCATCCCCTGTAAGCTGTAAAGATGTTTTTCCACCAATTGAACTCGAGGTCTTCTATGCTATTTTCGTAATTAATGCATTAAAACTGTCTGGGATATATTGAGGACAAAATACTGTGCACGTGTTAAATGTTACTTGTAAATATATCACGCGTCATTTACACTTGTCATAAGGCTAATTAACACAACCGAAACGCTCACTGAACGATCATTGGCTGTCATGTTTGAGTGCTTTCAGTTGACGTGTCGTCGTATAGAGGATTTAGAGAAGTATCTGACTGTATCTGTAGTGGATTAGGAGAACTAGTAGAAGCACAGTAGTGAATGAGTAGGGGAAAGCTTAACAAATACTATCCAAAACTGAGTCTACTTCAAATAAAAAGATCTAAAGACTCTCACAATACGATTGCGTGATTTTTTTTATTCGGCGCGACAGACCATTGCGGTCCAAGGCCTTGCTTCTCGCAACCATTTGTGTTGAACATGTATATTTTTGCATACAAATTGGGGGTACCTACAATTTAATGCCGGATCCGAACGGCGAATTGAGAAGCATTCCGTGACAACTTATTACTCTCGGAACGTTTGTCACCCATTCGCGTGAGGTGGAACACCGTGAAAAATACTCTTGGTGTTACTGGGATTCGAACCACGAACCTCCTGCACAATACCCATGTGCATTTACACTGAGCCACGGCGCCCACAATGCGTGATTTTGTTTCGGTTTAAAAGCTCCTATTATGTTGCTTTTTACATATTTTATTTCTCTTTGTCTATTGCTCTTTGCCTCGTTCTCTATCTCGTTCGCTATCTCTTTCTCTATCTCGTTTTATATCTCGTTCTCTTTTTCGTTCTCTATCTCTCTATCTCTATCTCTCTCTCTCTCTCTCTCTATCTATCTCTCTCTATCTCTATCCATCTCTATATCTCTCTCAATCTCTCTATATCTCTCTCTCTATCTCTCTCTATCTCTCTCAATCTCTACCTATCTCTCGACCTCTCTCGACCTCTCTCAATCTCTACCTATCTCTCTCTCTCTCTGTCTCGTTCTCTATCTCTTTCTATTTCTCTACCTCTCTCTTTATCTCTCTATGTCCAGCATCGTCTCATCTCTATCTATGCCTGTGTTTATCGCTGTCTGTCTTTATCTCTGTCTGTCTATATCTTATCTTAGCCTCATAATTTCACGCTATAATCTTAAACTAACACATACTATTACATACTTTGCTTATTCATTTATTATTTTATTGTTTTTTTTTTTTTTATTTTCCAGGTAGCGACCATGATGTCCTGCTCCCTACCCCTGACATTGCCATTAATTCCTTCGACACTACACGGTGATTTTCCTCCGGTACATATCGGTGTTAAGGTAATACTTTTCAAAAGGACACACATTATTTGTTACTATATATTTTTTTCTACAATTTACACTTTACTAGGTAGTGATATTAGCAATAGAGTAGTATAAGTAATAAAAGTACTACTTTTTAGTACATTTTAGTAGTAATTCGTTTGTTATGCATGCCAAAGTTTTCGTTAAACACCTCACACAAGAGCAATCAACAAACATTATTGGTTATACCCTCCCCCGTTGAATACGTTGAAGAAAACTGGTCACATTCCTTTAGCTAGCACTATCTCGAATGGAATGGAAAACAAATTACACATAAATCTACAAATTGATCGAAAAAGTGCGATCTATTATTTAAGGGCGGTTTTGTTTTTACAAAAACATTTTAAGAATTTTGTGTTGGCTCCGAGAATTGAAGGTTCACATTTAGAAAATACTTTTCGCGTCTCAGGTCGTTTTACACTCGACTTGTACAAGGCTAAGCAACCTTATAAGAATATGCATAACGTAGGTGTTAGAAAATTAAAGACAACAGGGTTATTTAATTAGAACATAACAATTTTGTATTTAAATAAATTACAGAATAATTGAGATATCAGTCTGAAATTTATTTCAGGTATTGTTCCACATGTTACATTTAAGTAGGGAATTCGATATTGTTCATATTATCACGGCAGGCACTTTTGAAGCGATTGATTCTTTGGAGCTAATTTTCCACCACTCTTTGACAGATGATATCGGCCGGAACGTTGGCAATTTGGCGTTTGATATTGTTTCTGAGCTTCTCTAATGTTGTTCGTTTTTGACATAAACCAACGACTAACATAACGTAACCATAAAAATAAATCCAAAGGCATTAAATCACATGAGCAAGCTGGCCGTTCGACCGAAACATTTCTGGAGATTACACAATTACGGAGCTTCCCCTTCAATAGATCCATTCTTTGACAACTGTCACTATCTTGTTGGAATCACATATCAGTGATGTCAAGTCCATCCAATTCCAGCCATACATAGTCCTTCAACATGGCAAGATAGCGAACTCCATTGACCGTAACATAGCGATAATTTTCATTGACGAAAAACTACGGTCCAATCACACCTCCGGCATGAAATCCACACCCACTCACGGGGTCACCACCTTTTGTGGATGCAATGGAGTCTCTTGAAGCACGTCTACGATTATGTGGGCTTGTTGCTGTCTAATAATGCACATTTTGCTCATTGACAAAGCCATTAAGCCAAAAATGATCTTCATCGCAGAAGATGATTTTTCGATGAAATTCAGGATTTTCTTCAAACTTTTGCAGAGTCCAATCGGAGAAATTTCGGCGATTCAAATTATAAAGAGGCTACAGTTCTTGAGTTAATTTGATCTTATAATGCCAAGATCTTTACGCCAAATTCGCCACAATGTGAAAGATGAGAGATTCCCAATTCCTGAACGGCGTGAAATCGACTGATTTGGCTCATTTTTAACTGAAGTACTTATGGCTGCGATATTTGCGGTACTTCGACCGGTGCTTTGTCTCAACTGGCACAAGAACATTCAATAGTTAATATCTTGACTCGAATTTATCAACTATAGCACGCACAGCCTGTCTGGTGGTATTAGTAAGATAAGTAATTTTTTATAATTTCCAAACGTTGCTCGTTCGTGAAGTTTACCAATATAAAAAGGTAATCTTAGGTTGACGGTTTGACGTTGACAAATCATAAAAAAAGTTTAAAGGTGCGTTTGTACTGCAATACAAAATTGTTATGTCCCTATTGAAAAACTCATTATTTCTCGTATAGCATGATATGAACTGGTATGATTAAGTTCTTATAAATGGTCTTCTTAGCGGCCCCAGAGATGGCTTTACTACTTACTAGTATTTGTCAATTTAGCCCAAAGAAACAGCGATTGATTCGTTCTTTGATTTTCAAGCTGGGACGTTATAAGATCTTATATCCGAGCTTATGTAGACACAGTCGCCCAAGTTTTAGCCGTCTATTGTGATGTTCTGAACAATACTTCAGTGTAGGGTGTACCTTCCTCAATGCTGCCAATCGCTGGTTTATGCCTTTAGCGTATGCCAACAGTTGAACATACTTCAAGAAAATTGTGCGTAATCTAATATGGGATGTTATTAAAGTCACATGACAGCGCTTTCCATTCATGACATCGAACGACTCAGTCAAGTTGTTCCCTTTGACGGAGTAGCGAGAATTCTCCATCGTCATCTGCACAGCCGTACGACTTTGGCAGGGATGTTAAAACTACACATGTTATTGTGTAGCTTGTGTTCACATTTTAAAAATACACCAAGAAAATACCTCTAGTGGATTTTTTTAAAATATTCTTTTTCGCTCTAAAAGGTCACTTTCCTTTCATGGCCTGGTGGTTTCCTTTTTTACGAACATTTATCGTTATCGTTCTTATTCTGCATTACATTTAATAACAACTGTATAGGTAGGTAGAGCAATTTTGGCAAATAGTCCCTAATTATCACAGCCCTAATCGCTTCACTAAATTTACTGTACTATCATCATTTTTGACATCTAATAAAACGCCCCATTGCCAATGGTGAAGGACTTTTTGCTTTGTTCCGGTTGTGATTTTTTATTTCGCACCGTGACATGTTTCCTGATGTCGTTATCTACCATACCCTATTGCCTGTTTGATTTTTAAATCTTTCAACTTACATGTGTATGTGTATGCTGCCCGCTACCACCCAACAACCATCGCCATTCCATCAAATGGGACCATCAAAGTGAATGTGAAAAGAATTACATAAATAGCCTGTGAATGCAAATGATAACTTAAGCATATTATTATTATTACGAGCATTTAAGAAGTTGTTGTTGTTGGTGTTGTTGTTATTGTTTGTGACCTCACACTTGCCACATTACAATTATATTGTATTATGTATAAGGAACTTTTTGTCTAAACCAAGTGAACCCGAAATCAGTTTTTAATGCCATTAAACGCATCGCAGTGGGTGGTGGATACGCCCAAAATGAAGTGATAGCGTCACCCTCGCGTAATTCCAAGTAAAGGCTTACTAATACCGGGGTCTCTTATGTCGCAGTGGGACTTTCGAATCCATTTCAGGCAACAACTAATGTTGTCCTTTCTTGTGATATATGGCAGGCATTTAAAGTGACTTCTCTTTTTTCGGGGGACTTTTGTTCTTTAATAGACGGAAAAAAATTATATTTAAATAACATTCCATTAAAACAACACGTAAACACAACTGTATTGAGAGTGTACATAAGAATAGCAACGACTCTCGTTAGAAGAGACAGAATTATTCCTACCTCTGTAAAATATGATGGTAGTATAGCCGATGAAATGGGATTGAGTTCAAGAACAGGACGCTTCTATGGGAAATGATTCATAGGGTCCCATCAACGAGCTTCTTTCTAACCCTTAATATCAGCCATCATCAACAGACAATACACAGCAATGACATTGTTGGTCACCTTTCGTTAGCGTTAGGTGAACAGCAATAATAAAACAACAGTGGCGCTGCTTTTCACCGCATTCGAGAAGGACCAAACGTAAATCTCTTCTCACATTAAGTCTTCTTTTCATTTCCGTTTTTCACTTTCCTATTTCTACCATAAAGAACAGCAAAATGCAACAATTTATAAACATATGTGTAATTTTGGTTTTGCACAAACGCACAACTAAAGGAAAAACGAAAACATTTATCATTTTTGGGGTTTTTTCCAACGCACAGTGAGACTAAATGAGTACAGAACGCAAAAATAATAATATTTATTAAATTTTTAGAATTTATTTTTTTAGTCAGCTTCTTTTTTTTAGATATTAATGTGGTATGAATTGTCAGCCTGACATTTTACAAAATATTACGAAAATAGTTTTAGTACTCTAAATTGCGCCATCTGTAGATTATTAGAATAAGAATCGTTAATAAGAAATGATAAAAAACGATTGCAAATATTTAGGCTCAGTAATATTGCACATACTTGTATATAAAGTTATTTATATAACATTATGGAACAGAATAGAAAAGATAAGAAGCTTCTGGGAACTGTCTGTATATCTGTATGTCTGCTCGCGCATAACCGTTCATCCGAAGTTCATTAAAAAGTTGAAAAGTGTAAGTAATAGTGTTATAAGTGAATAATAAGTAATCACCAGTGTAAATTTGTGAACTTTTGCTATTTGTTTATATAAGTTCTAACCTATGACTAAACGAACTTGTATTTTTATTTGCGAAATTCATTACGAACTCTAGAAAGCCTAAATTTCGTAACACTATGAACGCCAAAAGAAACAATAATTCACTAAGGAAAAACAGGGTGTTTTCTTTAGTGATGTAAATGTAAATGTCTTTTACTTGTCTGCCTTTGTCTTGTCTTTACTGCTTCATAGTTTGGAATCTATCTATCCAAGAAATTAGGAGTGCGTCGAGCACCGAAAAAATTGTAAAAGGTTACATTTTATAAATAAAAGATTTATCTTTATTTATTTATCTATTGGCTGCTCACTTTTCGTTTTACACACTAATCCACACAACAAAAACAAAAAGTTAGGATAGATGTCAGTAAGAATTTACGAGTACTAATATATAGTCGCGATAGCTGTTAAAGCAATACACCACTAGGTGGCGGTGAAGAGTTTAGCAATTGTGTACTAAATGTCACTTGCATATAAGTTCGTGAGTTACTTATACAAAATTGTAAATGTTTCGTTTTGTCATCAATTGTAGTTAAAATACTTCAAAGAAACTGTCAAAAATATAATGTTGAAAATTATGTGACAGTAAGGATCATGTAAGATTTCAAACTTCCCTGGGTAATATTGCTTGACGACGAGTAGGATACGATTAGATTATTATGCATTTGTTTTGCGGAAATTTCTCAAGTTTTCCAAAATATAACTGAATCACTTATATTATGCTGCACTGTGCAGACAGACAGTTTTCTTTTCTTACAAAAAGCAACCGAAAACATACGCATACGAGTATATTACGAAGGATGCTGCTTATTTAAGGATTCTTCTTTGCGTGCGCTTGATGTTTTTTTGTCTTTGTGCTCGTGCTATAGATATTTTTTTTTCGAAAGTCGCACAAAAGTGTGTCTTAATATTACCTCAGAGGATATTCTTTAACGAAAATAAATGTGTTTTTAATTTGTTTCAACGTAAGGTTTACAAATGGCCCTAGCAAGTTGTGGCATGTGGTACTGATGAGAGGATGATCTTAGTGTACATTCTGGCTCAAGAAGAACAGGTTTGCTTGCAAACTCATATAAGAAAGGATTCGTTCTTTAAACCTCAGTCAAAATGCAAATCAGTGTGACATTTCTTATTTGGGAAGAAATTTATAAGATTATCCATGAGTTGAAATGTGAGGGGGGGGGGCATTTATCCTTTTTCACGCGTCTTTCCTGACTGATAAGAGTAATTCTGCTATCGATTAATAAATATTGAAGAAAAATTAATGGAGAGAGAGAGAAAGTGTGTCATGGATACCAATAAGTATCCGTTTATTGGTAAACGTAGAAAGTGTGAAGCGAAAACAAATCTAAATCGGAAATTAATTAATCAAGTTGGGAATTTTGGGTTTCGACAGCAGATTTTTTGATTTCTGTCTTTGATAGCAATGGTGGGGTGGTAAAGGGTAGTTTTGTCTTGCGTGTGATTTATTTTTTATTTTTCTGAAATGTCTGAATGTATTTTGTGTGAGTTTTCACGTCGAAAACACCTGCGTCTGTTGAACAAACTCATCAGACATGTCCAGTGACAAATTATTTATGTTTCCTTTCGGTTTCGGTTAATTTCGTGTCATATCATTCCAATAGGTTGACATCTCTTTGACAGTTGTTTTAATTGATGTGATCTTTGTTGATGGAAGAAAACAGCAAAAAACTTGATAATCTTTTGTGAGAGCTAACAAATATTTATTTGATATTGATTTTTATATATATAGATATATTGTGGAAGGGAAGTGTCCTCATTTGTTTTCCAACAGATGTGTTTTATATTATTGACCAATATTTTGGTATTTGCTTATCACGCAATCCACTTGCAGTTATTAGATGAAAGTAAAAACACAATAAAACTATGATTACATTATATGATCGCCAAACGTTTGTCCATGAATATTTGACGGAAATTTCACAAACTTATAGTTACAAGTAATATATTTCAATAACTAATTTATTCAATGCATCATTCAGACTGAAATACGTACCACAATTATGGAAGTTGGCTGAACTCATTGTTATTCCTAAACTCAGCCATTTCATCAGGGGGCTAAATCTAGAGAATATGCTGGATGGGGTAGCAGTTCGTAGCACAATTTATGGATTTTTGACATGGTGACTAAACACGTGTTCATTCGCATGCATTGCCTTGATGGCAATTTTATTTTTCTACTCTCACGCACTTTCATTCTCCGATCGTCCAATATGATTCCATGGATTTTATGGTATGGTATTTCGTCAACGAACTTTTGCAGCTTCATTACTGCATTGGCCGGAGCGTTTGTTTTTTTAGCTTGGACAAATTGTATTTGTATGATTTGTTGTAAATTCTACCACTTGGCTCTACAATCTGTCCAAATTTGATTTCATTTCATTTGTATTTATATAGATGAGTTATATAATAATACTGCCCACATATCTCTATAAGTAGAAGTCCTACGGTGGCGTTACATAATTTTAATTGAATTACTTATAATAGTTATTAATACAATACTTGTGGTACAATTCCGATAATAAGAAAAGTTTTATAATTGCAATTATCTTATTAATGTGCACAGCATCGCCGCTAAGTATGCACCTTCATCCTCAACGTCTTCTCGCCTCAGCGATGAACCTCTCCAGATTCCCACCAGGAGAGTCTTAGGCGAGATAAGCCGATTTCAACCAATAGGCTCCTTGGTGAGTCTCCAATTGTGCTGCAGTGACATCTCGATCGCTGAAGTTAGGGTGCAAAAATACATTTAGATTACGTTTCACCAATATCCAGGATCTAGGTTTACCTTTTTATCTGCTACATATAGCGAGTAATAACCAGGAGTCCTGAGTCCGCAAACCAGGTTGTTAACAATCCATGGTTCTTGGATAAGGACGATGTCCTCTCCGCCTTTAAGCAGACGTAATAAAAGGGAGGCCGAAGCCTTTTTAGAGTGTTGGAGGTTAATCTAAACTGGAATCAGGGAGAAAAACCTCCACCACGGTGTTCTCAAGATCTTCCCTTTCTGAAGACGAACTGAGAAGAACGTCTTCGTTGGGGAATTCTCTGAAGGGTGAGTCCGTCGTCTCCATATCCAATAGAGGATCGGTCTGGGAGATAGATGACTATGACAGAGACGCCGAAGTTTTTGGAGTGTCTTTCATCAATGGAATCGTGACAGTTGCTCCTTCTTGTAGACTTGAAGGGTGATGTGATCCCATCCAAATATTACCACGCCTTTGGTCTCAGCCAGAGGAGCAAGGGTTTCCTGATTGATCACAACAATCGCAGATCTGTAGGAAACTCTTTGCTCCTTGGCAACTTGGCAACTTTGCAGTCGTGGAAGTAAGGGATTGCAAATTTGAAGGATTTGGAGTATTTCATCCGCAGAGGAAAGTTCAATTGTGATCCAGGTGCGAGCTCTCTGTTTATAGAGATTGCTAGATCTCAAGTCATCACACGCGATTAGCTTAATACGGCCTTGAGGCCAGCCGCCATTGCGAGTGGTAGGAGGTGGTTCTTGATGCTTCTTCATAAAAGTCAAGAAGCTACCAGAGAGCTATATCTTAACTAATTGCCACCGTTCTGGAGAGATAGCTCCATCAGTGTCGCTTCGATATCCTTAAGGACATTACTGAAGGACCTCTGGTACTGTTGTTGTGCACTTTAAGTTTTTTCTTTAACTCGAATCTATTTCGTCGCTTAGACGTAGATGCATCGCTGGTCTGTTGTTCGTGCTTGTCAATTAGGGCTTGGCCTATTTTACCTTGGCGACCTGCTTCGGTATCTGTACTGCTGTACACCGTTCCGTGTACGATCTAGATGGAGTGCGTTGTCGCCAACCAACCAACTAACTTTTTATCGCCGAAGAAATTAGGGAAACTTTCCGCTGAAGTACACCAATCTAATCTCTCTTTTTAGTATTTTTGTTGGGATTACAGCTTTATTTTACAAAGTCTGGCTAACAAAATGTATTTTTTCCTTCAAACAACAGAGAATCTGTCTGTTTTAAAAAACAAAGCTAAAAACGAAATGTGAGAAGCTGAGCAGGGAATATAAATAAATAATTAACTGACGAATGTTTCAATAGCCCCACTTCTCCCCTGTTATTGTAAAACTGACAACTGCACGTTTAATCAGCTCATTGTTCGTTATCGACGCTAATTTTCTGAGTGTTTGGCAAAATAGGGATGAATATCTGCTTTCTCCTCTCAATCATAGATTCGTGTCTTACGTTTGTGTTTGTGCAAAAGTTATTTACAAATATTTCGAAAATTTCTCCGCGGCAACTCAAAAATGCCCGCATAATTCCTTCAACGTTAGATTCTGATTTAAATAAAATGTTTTATAATGCAGGTTGGTTGAATGTAGCTCACTTGTAAGTGGCTCCAATCAGTTGACTACGAATTTTGACGCCTGTTTTTGATCATATTGCAAGTGATGGGGAGGGGTGTGGGGAGTTCACAATTTCTTAAAGCAGTGGTTTTTAGCATGAAGCGCAGAACGTACATAAAAATCCTTAACCCTTTTCTAAAATAATTGCACCATAGCTGTTGATAACGAAAGGCAAAAAACTCGTCGACATTTTTTCGTGGAAAACTCATTTTCCATTTGCTTGAATTGGTGAAAACTTTCCCTGAGTTTTCAAGTTTTTATTTTTCATTATTATTATTATTTATTTTCCAAAAATTTGTGGGTACTTTACGTCATAAAAATGCGTTCCCATCCATCAACGAACCCTTTTTTTACCCTTCTTTATTTATTTCCGCAATTCTACTGCTGCTTCTTCTTGCAGCAGCACTTGAAACACCAAAGTTTTGATGTAGAATCAACAGATATTCGAGCAGATGTAATTTTTTTCTGTGTCAAGCAGTCACTCAGTCAGTCAACCAGTCAGACAGACAAAGAAGAGCTGCGTTGCGCCTCATCAGTTTCCGACTGTTCTGGTTCTTTTTTGTTTGCTGGAATCTTTTGCACAGCATTGTCATAATCTTTTCTGTTTGTACGAGCGAATCTTTTGAATAATTCAATACGTTTCCCAATCTAAAATGGCAACGCATCCTTCTCAGCCTCTAAAAAGAACCTCACCCCATTAAGTCGCAGATATATTTGCTGAATAACAAAACAGAACACATCCAAGAGAAACTATATAGAACCAAATTGAAATCCTTACAAAAGAAAAGTGGGACGAGAATGAGCTAATGCCCTTACAAATAAGCGCGCGATTGTTACAAGCAAAAAATTTAACGCGAATTTTGAACCAGAAAATATTCCATGATGGTGTTGAGGGAGCTGTGCGGTGGAGGTGGAGTGCTGGTGAAGGAAATGCCATCAGGCACAAGTGGTTACCGGTAGCTTTTAGCAAGTGTGCTTCAAAAATAGGGGGTGTGTCTGCTGCTTTGCTACACCATTCGTGCACCATTGCGCCAAGAAGTGGAAAATGCAAAAATCTAAAAGCTGATATTTTTTTAGTTGATTTTTTATTCGCTTTTGGAAAAATTTAATACATAGCTGCTGCGACTTGTGGGTGTAATATTTTTCAGAATACGATGTAGAATTTTAGTTATTGTCGCCTGCCCTTGTCACGTCGTTACGTTCTTACAAAGGGACTGCTCCATGTTCCTGTGCACTTTGTTTGCTGCTCATTGGTTGCTTACTACTCAAATGCTGTTTGGTTTAATGGCATGCAAAGTGAATGATTGATTGAAAGTTTGCAAGTATCGTAGTATGGGAAGAGGTGTAAAGTACAAGAACTAAAGTAGTAAACGACATCAAACTTTAAAGGGAATGAAACAGAAGATATTAAAGTATGTTCTTGATTCTTTACTTTTGAGCAATTGTCAACAAGTGATGGAAAATTGTACAGTTATTAATTTTTACATCTTATGAGCAGGATCAATTCATGGTTATACGACCTAAGAGTTCTCACTACGATATCGCAGAGTAACAATTGTATACCTCGTTATTATAGAGTCTCGAAAATCGTTCTTCCTCACATTTTGGCACAAAAATTCTTGGCTAAAAATTCAGAGTGCTTCTTGCTATGCACCCAAGTTTCGGATCCATATGCAAGTTTTGGTATGACCATTGTCTTATACACGAAAAAGGTTGAGTTTACTTACCTCTCGTCCTGATAAATACTCCGTCGATGT
Source organism: Nephrocerus scutellatus (assembly GCA_947095585.1). Taxonomy (NCBI): domain Eukaryota; kingdom Metazoa; phylum Arthropoda; class Insecta; order Diptera; family Pipunculidae; genus Nephrocerus; species Nephrocerus scutellatus. The sequence continues at coordinate 124,608,127 of OX352761.1, read as the reverse complement.
ATTATCGCCTCTAGGCTCGTCAGACCTTTTTGTAGTATCAGCTAATTTCTCGTTAATAAACCACGTAGTTAGAGAAAAAACTTACAAAAAACAGTATGGCAATACGAGAAAGCCAATTGGGATGGCCTTAACAACTTCTTTGGGAAAACTGGTCGCTATTGTTTCGCGATAGCAACGTGGATGCCGCCGCTGATGCAATCACAAACATCATTCTTATTGTTACGAGAGACTTTATTCCTTTCAGTAATAATTCTGTCAAACCAAAGGATGATGGATGGTATGACTCGAGCTGCAAGGAGACTTCTAGGATTGGAGAGGTATGCTTTTGGTTTTATTTTTCAAAGCAAACCCTACTGAGGAAAATTGAACAAATTTTAAACGAGCCAGGAATGATTGCAAGGCCCATATAAAGGTAGTAAAAATTTTTGTTCATTCGTGAAATGATCAAAAATACAGCCTCGCCGTTGATTTCAATGCTCATTTATAATGACATTCCAGTTGTCGACTCGATAGACAAGGCCAATCTGGTTGCTGCGCATTTTGCAGCTAGCTCCACGCTTCCAGATTGTGCATTGCTGCATCCTGCACCTCACAGTATTGAACATTCTATAGGACAGATGTTCATTCGTACTCGTGCATTTGTTAGAGTTTTTAACGATATCAACATTCACAAATCCGCCCCAATAGTTCTGAAGAGTTGTTCTTCCAAGCTGGCATTACCATTGCATAAGCTTTTCCATCTATCCTATTCTTCTTGACTCTACTCGAGAAGTTGGTAAACAGCCTTTGTCCAGCCCATACATAAAAAAAGCGAGCCGTCTTTTCCTTATTTGTACCGACCCATACCACTGACATCCATTCTTTCTAAGGTCATGGAAACGCTGGGCAATTTTTAGCTCATGAAATATCTTGAAACCAACGATATCCTTAGTGACGGATTTCGTGGGCAACGTTCTACTGGTGATTTGATCCAAAAGCAATCCAAAGTTTCTCACATTCAAACCTTTATCCAGATCCGAAGAATTTTATTTAAGCTACTAATGGGAAGCATGAACAACGTATTTAATATTTGAAGTATTAGGCCAAAGTCCATTTAACTTTCCCGTCATTGCAGCCGCTCCGTTACTGTGAACCTCAACGCAATTTTCCCAAGATAACTGATGATCCCGGCCCCAATGAAATATCTCGCGACCCCTTAAGTACCACTGGTCTAGACATTTTTCCATCACCTGGAAAAATCTGATCAGTTGTTGATTCTTCTGTAATAAAGTCGCACTAAGCCAATGATGACTTAGCGTATGTGGTTATACTGTCTTGTAGGATAGAGGTGAGAATCTTATACGTGGTACAAAAAAATGTTATACCACGATCTCCTTTTTTATGTATGGGTGCAGGACCCCTCTTCTCTAGTCTTCTGGGATCGTTTCTTAGAACATGAATTGCTTGGTTAAAACGGTCCCTCAAGATTTGATCAGCTCTGCTGGCATGCCGTCTGATTACGAGTAGCAAGTAGTAGTGCTCTTCCCATTATAGCCTTTTCGATCGACGGTCAAATTACCCTTTTTGTCCTTGCAGTATGTGCAACGCGGTGTATATTGCGTCATACCGTGCGCTCTTTTGTGAAACTTCCGCGCCTGGTGCGTCCGATTTTCGTCTTCAACAGTACAGAGATTCTGTTGCATATATTTCACGGACGATTTCACGAATGCTTTGAAGTGATTCTGATGTGGCGGAAATCATGAAATAAGACGAGGAAAGAAAAGCATTGCTGGTAGAACAAAAGCCTGACAAAAAGTAAATATTAATGCTATGAGTTATTGCAATAGGTTCCATTAATGTAAGAAGTTATTCTGTAGGCGTTGAGTTTGGCGTAATTTGAAGGTGGCTTTGTGACCATTCTTATTGTATATATACGTGTTTAGATTATACTTCAAGGTCTAAAATATGCAACGTTATCAGAATATTATGTAACAAGAGCGAATGTAAGCTTCAATATTTTTGCTTGTTATTGCTATTGGTTCTATTAATGTAAGAGAAGAGATTATTCTGTAGGCGTTGAGTTGGGCGTAATTTGAAGGTGGCTTTGTGACCATTCTTATTGTATATATACGTGTTTAGATTTGACTTCAAGGTCTAAAATATGCAACGTTATCAGAATATTATGTAACAAGAGCGAATGTAAGCTTCAATATTTTTGCTTGTTATTGCTATTGGTTCTATTAATGTAAGAGAAGTGATTATTCTGTAGGCGTTGAGTTGGGCGTAATTTGAAGGTGGCTTTGTGACCATTCTTATTGTATATATACGTGTTCAGATTTTACTTCAAGGTCTAAAATATGCAACGTTATCAGAATATTATGTAACAAGAGCGAATGTAAGCTTCAATATTTTTGCTTGTTATTGCTATTGGTTCTATTAATGTAAGAGAAGAGATTATTCTGTAGGCGTTGAGTTGGGCGTAATTTGAAGGTGCCTTTGTGACCTTCATTATTATTATTATTATTTAATTCAAGGTCTTAAATATGTAACATCAGAATATTATATAACAACTGTGAAAGCAAATTACAATTAACCCGCGTAGATTTTGTTTATTATATCAGGCTCGTTGATTGGCAAGACCCAACAAAGATTTTCTAATAATAGCCATGGCTGGCAACATTCAGGGTGAATTGGAAATTTCGCATGGTGGGATGAATTAGATAGAAAATATTCAAGTTGACTACCTCCATTCTGATTTATTTCTTGTTTGTTTTTGTTATTTGTGAATAACATCCAACTCTGTTGAATGCCCGCGAATGACCGATGGTTTAACAAAATCGACAGGACTATATGAAAATTTAAACATTCTGTACTTCATTTTTCGTTTCTTGGCACTTTGCACTTCGACAGAAACTTTTTCCCGTCAACTATTTGAAAAGATTCCTTTAATTCCAAATCATCCTTATCGTCAGTTTTTTTTTACAAATATTTAAAAACATATGCAGGGTGTACCCTAATTCGTCAAGGATGATTTGGGAAATGATTGTTGGGTATATTCTAAGAAAAAAATCGTTCTACAGTTAAGGTCTTTCTCCAATGCTGACATGATTTATCGGAGATTTAAGAAAATGCTTACTTTGGTGTACTCTGACCCATGTTCACGGAAATTGCTCTGTTATTACTAACGGTAGCAACTTCGTTGTGCAGGCTGCTATTGTTTCTACTCTGGGTCCGAATACACCTGCCCCTGTTCCTGAGTTTGTTTTAGATCCGTCTGTGTACCAGACAGATGCATTATTGGGGAGGTTATTTATGATATTTTCAACTTGATTACGGTCCTGTACTCTTACTGAGAAGTTCCTGTGGGAATTAGTTGTTTTTATCATTGTGTCTGATTGGAGTACAATTCCGCTTTCCAAGTTGATTTTGGTGATGATGCTTGTATGTCCTGGTCTATTAACTTTGAGTTGGTTAGTTACCTTGAGTAAAATGCCTCTTGCAGCCCCTTCGCTTTTGATGTGTAAGTGCAGTGCTGTGAATCCTAGTAGTTTTTCTAGTGCTACTGTTGGGCAAGTCTTGATAGCACCTGTTGCACTAAGACATATAAGTCTTTGAATTTGAATTTGAGTTTCGAGCGTGTCTTCCACGGCTCTTTTTTGGTCACCATATCAGGGCTGCGTATGTAAGCCTGGGTCTGATAATGCTATACCAAGCCATAGAGTAACTTGCGGGTTTACTCCCCTCGTTTTACTGAACATGCGTTGGCAAGTGAAGTAAGCTTTGTTATCGTGCTTTCGATTTTACCTCGGACCATTAGGACTAGATCATCCGCATAGCCAATGCTTGTGATACGTTTACTCTTAAGCCTGTCGAGCAACTGATCTATCACCAGTAGCCACAATAGTGGTGATAGAACGCCTCCTTGTGGGCAGCCTCTTGTAGACGCTGTTGTGATGGTTTCGTCACCAAACGAGGCCCGAAATTTCCTTCCCCTTAGCATGCACGTGACCCGTCCTATGATAGAGGAGTATATTCTCCTGGTTCTAGCTTGTGTTTGAATTACTTCGAAGTTAGTGTTGTCGAAAGCGCCTTGGATGTCGATGAAGGCGCGTAGTAACATCTTTTTACCACGGAGTGTGTCTTCAACTTCGGTTGTCAGCTCATAAAGTGCTGTTTCTGTTGATTTTCTAGTCTGATATGCGTGTTTGCTGGAGTTAAATGGATTTGGTTGGAGAATTTTAGATCTTAGATCTTAGAGATAGACCCTAACTGTAAAATGATTTTTTCTTAGAATATACGGAAGAATCATTTCCCAAATTATCCTTAAAGAATTAGGGGACACCCTACCCTGTATAGTTAAAAGTGAAATATTCGTTAATTTTTTTAACTTAACGGTAAAGCGCATATTTCGATGTCCGCTTTTTCTGCTTGCATTCCTAAATAGCAGTTTTTATTTGAAACTTATTTTTCTGCCGTTCTTATATGACTTTTGATAGTCGTAATTTATTTTCTAAATTCCACAAAAACTTGCAAACTATCCGCCAAGCTGGCTATTACTATTTTGACGTTTTTTTTCGTTTCCTTTTGACCTTTGGAGATATGAAAAACACAAAGGATATGGAATATTTGAGAAACAATTTAGTTTTTAAAAAAATGTTTTATCTTTCAGCTCCTGCATAGGTGGGTGCACCGTACCGACTGTCGGTTTTCTATAAATACTTCTTTAAATCTTCTTTAAGTCAATTGACATATTCGTCATCACTGAAAAGAGTCAACCGCAGTTTGATGAGCTTCAACGAACACTTGTTCAACCTCCGATATATTTGTCTATAAATAAACATGGGGTTGATTTCGTCACGAATTTAACATCTTGGCGAGGAGACGTTGAAAAAAAAGAATTTGCGTGATTGCAAGTACCCTTTGCGCTTCCACGCAATTTGCCTAACTTCAACGAGACTTACGCTCTTCAGAAAACACTTTTCACTTTGTAAGTGAACAAAAAACGTTGGTGTTGCTGTAAGTGATAGATAAATCGACGATATCGCCTCCATCACATCTTATTTAACTTATATTTGATACAGCACTGTACGAAAATGATAAGGACAAACGTACATAAACGACAAGGGCTTGTCACATGATTATCGACGCGAAAAACTTCTGCAAGTATCATGAAGAATCTTATAATGATGTGGCGTCTTAACAGCTCACATCCTCCTTTTTTCTTATTTTACATTCTAGATTGAGTGCAGAACAAGTATGTACTTTCGATAGTGCTAAAAGCCATGCACTTTGATATTGTATCTTTAAGTCGATCTCTTTGCTTATTTGCATTTATCGAGAGCATGTACGTGAAGTGTTTCATGGATCAGATTAGAGTACATATTAGTATTTCTTAATAGAATTTCTGATGGTAGACTTTTATCTAAACTTAACGACAAAATAAGTTTGCGCCGTGGATCTATTGGTTAGTGCGTTGGAATTCTGAGCAGGAGGATCGAGGTTTGAATCACAGAAACACCAAAAGTTCTTTTAACGGTCCCACCCTTCACGAATGTCTGACAAAGGCTCTGGACCGTAACGGTCTGTCATGTCAAATATCGGGTGCTTTTTAAGCCCCATAGAACTTGAAATGTTTAAAAGGAACAAAATAACAAATAAATTATTTTATTTATTCATTCATTCTAATGCCACGGGTATGCTGTCAAAGTAACAGGGTTTTCGTGGTGAATGCTTTGCAAATAGAACGCCAAACTGAAACTAAATTTGACAAGAACAAAAACTGAGCAATTAGTCAGCTTACTCTCTCTTCGCCATCTTGCTGAGTTAACGAAACCTTACCCGTCCTTTGCCGATGGCTATGTTAGCCCATTATGCTGACAGTGTCGGTTACTAAGCTTTGCAAATAAAACGCATAATCAAACCTCAAAATAAAACGTCAAACCGAAACCACGATAAAGAAATCTTAACTCTACCCTGCAAATCGAAAGAGCTATAAAGATACAAGGCAAAAATATTTGAAAATCAATTCAAGTATATGGCCACCGCGACTGTTGTTGTAGTTTTGGGCCACTTTTTCGAACACTGCTGGCCTTATGTCACAAATAACATCTCGTCCGGATCGATGCCATTAATATTTTCAAACAAAACATCATCCATCATGGTGCGGTAAGATATTTGCATTTGAGGAAATAAGGTCCGATGATGCCACCAGCGTGGATACTGCACCAAACACAGTGCATTTTTCTGGATCTAATGGAGTCTTCAGTCTCTTGTGGATTGGTCTCACTCCATAGAGAGTAGGTGGTACAAAATCTATCCACCGCTCGACGAATGGCTTGGTCACATGAACGATTATATGAGCCATAAAAATCCATGGAGTTGTTACCCAAATGGACGACTGATTTTCAAAGTAAATTTGGATAATTTTGTAGCGTTGTTCAAGTGTGAGTCTATTCAGGATGATTTTGCCATATATAGTTATAGTGGGTTGGTGTGATAATCTGAGAAAAACCACCAAAGTTCTTCGATCGATATTATATCCCTTCTAAAACCGTTTATCCTTAGCCTGGAGAAAGCAAGACTTAAAAATTGGATCCAATATAAATCCCAACTTAAACATATGACTTCTAGTCGGGTTATGTCCTGTAAGTAAACCGACCATTCTCCCGACAGTTCCTTCTAGATATTCCCAAACTGAACATAGCGGTGTTTTTGTTCGGCCTGTCCACAAAGTGCAAAGACAAAAAGGGTAATCTGATCGCCGATACATCGGCCCAAAAATAATAATTTCTTTTGAGTACATTCGACCTAATATACATCTCAACCAACCGTTCAAGACCTTTCAGCACAAATGATGAAAGACTGATTGGTCTGAAGCTTTTAGCTAGTGAGTAGTCGCTTTTGCCTGGCTTCCCGATGGCCAAACTAGATGTATAAATCTGTTTTAGCTAATCTATGAGTCTATTACCACCATGTTTCAGCATTATTGGGTATATACCATCTGGACCTGGTGCTTCAAAATCCTTGAAGGACGAAATATAGAATTATATTGCCTCTGATTTGGTCACCTTTCCTGCTACAAACCAGTCATATCTGGGGACATTTATTCCATTTGGAGCCAAGTTGACTCTATTAGTTTCCCTTAGCACTCTGATTCCTGGGAAGTGATTTTGCCATACTGATAATAAATGTGAAACAGTATGACAGCTCTGTTGACTGTTAACCCTTTAGTAAGTTCTATCTAAGCGAAAAAACACCCTTTATTATTATTAAACTACAAAATGATTAAAACAACCAATTACTAAATTCTTTTGACAAGAAAATGAATGAATTCTACCGAATTTTTCACGACAAGGAATGTCCTTAAGGAAGATGTTTTTCTTTGCTATTTGTTGAACTCCTTTTTTCAAAAAAAAAAAAAAAAAACCCCGTTAGAACAGACATTAATCAGTTTAATTAACCTCGAACGTTACGTTTTACCTGCAATTCTGTGATTCTCTTTTTACCCTATTCACTGCAGGACATTCAAGAAAAGGATGTTTCTCAACCGCCAGACAAACTAAGGTTCTGTTCGTTTTTGCACAGCACTATGTAGATATAAAATACATACAATAAAAACAGCAAAGTAAGAAATCTTGTCGGTTGTGTACCCTAAAGGGCTATATAAAACAGGACCTAACATGAAGCCAGCCAGCGAACGAGCGTAATGCGAAAAAAATCACTTTAATGAAAAAAGGTGAAACACACATTAACGAGCGCAACACAAGGACCAAGTGAAAATCTTAGGAAATACGTTAATAAGGCACAAAGAAGAACACACAGGACACCCGCAGGTTTTCCCACTTCGGCGGTATTGTTCCCCGTCGCTATCTCCAAAGAATGCAAAAAGGACGAATTGCCGTCTGGAGGAAAATTTTCCACTCGACTACTCCTTAGTCCTTTGCATCTCGTTCGTATTTTTCTGATTATAAGTAATAATCCACAAAAATTGCATGTAACCCCAGTCTGTGTCCGTTTGTCCGTCCAGTCGGCCATTCTTATATTTTAACAACATGCGAGGAGTCCTCCTTTCTTGTTTTGTTTTATTTTTTAATTTTATTTGTTAGGCTACATTGCAGATTTATGCGGGCCATTTCTTATGAAATGAAGGTTCAAATTAAATCAAGAATAACAAAATTAGATGTACCTGTTTGCATCGCATTAGGCAATCCTTCGACCACTCTACGCCACCGTCCAACCATCCGCACTAAATCAAATCTCCTTTTGTCGAAAATTAATTTCACTGTTTCCCCTTTTAAGATATGACCGCTGAGTAAATATTTTTGTTAATTAATTTTAAATTTGGACTAAGTTGGCTGATAACTGGCACGATGGTTATGAAGGGAACCTCCTACTGTTAAACCATATAGAAATCTTTATATTCCAGAGAAAGAGACAGACACGAGCACAAGAGTCCGGCAACAAATTGAAACCTAATTAATAATACATTGTGATTATGATCTTACTGATCAAGAACTTTTTTCCAATCATAATATCCTAATCCTTCTAGGATTGCTGTAACAATCAACTCTAGCGCGTGTGTTGGGTTAAAAAAAATTCGAATTATTTGAGGTCTCTTTTAACCAACCACACGACCTAAGGAGCCTAAACTTTGTTATTGTCTAAGTCCAAAATAGCATTTTTCATAATCCGAGTATGACACGTGACGCGTGTCGCGTGTAGCGCGTAGCGCGTGTGATGGGTTGAAAAATATGAAATGAAAAATGAAAGTATGAAAGGCACCAAATTTTTAATTAATAAATTAGATCAAATTCAACCTTGTGTGTTTTGATTTCGCTGCGCATTGAGTATTGGTTAAAGTGCTAGTACTCGCTGCATTGTCTAAATTTGAACTGGACAAATCAGATCATCAACAAATTGAGTATGTATTGGTTTAAGTGCCTATACTTCCTCGCTGGACACATATAAGATTAGTAGCGCCAAGAGTATTGATTTAAGTGCCTATACTCTTTTCAACAATTGATTTGGTTTGCACCTAATCTAAAGCTTCACCAGTACTTACGTACATATGGATCCGAGACTTGGGTGCTTAGCAAAAAGCATTCTGACCATTCTTAGCCGCGTTCGTGTTACGAATAATTGTAAGGATGGACGATTCTGAAGACTATATTGATGAAATCTACGAGCGTTACCGCGATGTCGACATCGTGAAGAGAATTAAGCTACGCTAGAAAGATGGCGTAGACCAAAACGTCCAGATTTTAGGGATACCAAACTGGATGACATCGGCTCGAAATCGGGACCGGTGGAGAGACTTTTTGTGGGAGGCCAAATATGATGGTGATGATGATGATATGTAGGGAAACATATAACTTTTATATACAATACTAACTGTTCCCGGGCGTAGTGAAGCTAAACGCACACACACATGAACCTCCGCCTTCCTCTTGCCACCGCGGTGGCTGATATTAACATTTTATATTTGCTATAGCCTATAATCAAGAAATACTACAAAACTTGGTTCACAAAACTGTTTCTTTACAATGAAATAAGAAATAACCAAACTAATAACATTAGGCGTGATGGCGATTTTTTTTTTGATGACGCCTCGATTCCAGCACCCCTTATCGGATCCAAACTAAACATAAACTTATCGGAGCACCAAACGACTTTATGATGTGAATATGGCTTAGAGACGTGGTGGTGGCTGAGATTTATATGGAGAATGACATTTTTATGAATGTTTCAACTACAGCGCCACCTACCGGGTTAAAAAAAATAGATAAAAATTCAGAAGCACCAATCGAACATATGTGAATATGGCTTTAATATGTTTAGTGGTCTAGGCGTGATGCTATAACAACGATATGCACCAGCATCCGAAACCACATTTTCGTAATTATCTCTACTCCAACGCCACCTATCGGCTCCAAAAAAAAAATGAACTTATCGGAACACCAATTGAACATATGGTTTATGGCTTCGATACGTTCAGTGGTTTAGGCGTGATGGAATCTTTTCGGCGTGATGACATCTCGACTCCAGCGCCATCTACCAAGCTAAAAAAAGATATAAACTTATTGGAGCACCAAATGAACATATGGGGTGAATATTCTTATATTCACAGGACATAAAAATTTTTCAGCGATCGTGTGTACATTCGTACGGATGTACGGATTTACGTTTGTCGTTTCGTATATTTCGGCTTCTACCATTCCAAATTTGATGGGATTTATTTTAGCATCATTCATAGGGGTTACTACCCCTGAGAAAACTGAAAAAAATACTCAATCTACGCATCGCTATCGATTTTTTTAAGCCTGAACGTTTGCAAAGTTAAATGTGGTTTTTTCATTTTATATTTCAGAAATCGCTGAAATGACTGAAAGGTCTACATTGTACACTATTAGGCTTCTAAGATAAATTAGTCTTTAGACTGCATTACAATTATATATACATATACATACACGGGTGTGTGTGTAGTCACTCGCATAGCAGAATACATAAGCTCGTGTTTTTGATAGGAACTCGTACATCTCGGCTTCTACCAGTCAGAATTTAATGGAACTAGTTTTAAAACAATTGTGGCGCGTGTAACGCGTGTGGCCCGTGTAAAAAAAATAAAAAAATAATTTAAAAAAAAAGTTTTTTTAAGAAATCAAAAATTTCCCAAAAAATAAGAAAATTTGTTTTTTGTCAGAAAAAAAATTCTCAAAAAACAAATTGTTACGAATTTTGAGAATTAAATGATTACTTGTGGCTGTTTCTTATACGGTAACACACACGACAATAAAAAGAAAACCGTGCACATACGTAAACTAACCAACTAGATAAAACTCCCAGCTGCATCGTTTAACTTCTGGATGACAAGTAAGCTTAAAGGACAACATCAGCAGTAACAACTGAAACCCCTCCAACAACTTCAACGCGTACTTTTTAATCCAACAACCAAACATAGACTAGCACTGTACACACATAAGTCCCGAGGACACATTCTGCTTTATGTAACATTCTCTCTCTTTTAACTTTGACTTTCCAATATTTATTTGCTTGATTTTCTTAGATTGTTGCATGTGAGGCGAGTGTGCGAGATCTCGACTAGCACTCTTCCATTCTTACCTATATTTTCCTTGGTACCATCAACAAATCGATGGGCAAAACGGCGGTATTGGATGAGTGGGACATAGGACGATGTTGGTACACCCACACCGACAGGGCTTCACGGTGATGGTGGTTAGAAGTTATATAGACGTAATACCTGAGTACCTAAAGTATTTTTTTATGCCTACGATGAGGAGGTACTCACGTCGAGCGGCAGAAAAGTTATTGCTAGCTGGCTGGATAGCTGTGTTCGCAGCATCGTCAGGCCATATTCTAGCTTCTTGGCAAGATTTATGCGCGGCTATAAAATTCTAATAAAAAATATAAGATGAAATTTTATTTACGTCGGATATAAAATGTTGGGGAGACGACGTAGAATGCCGGTGCGCCCCACTCCATGTGACCTCGTCCTGCCGCCAGGATCAGAGCTATGCCTAAGAGACACCTTAAAAAAAAAACAGAATTCTATAAATAAACCATCTAATACAGTCATCATCGAGTGACTTCGACCTCACTTCTATGACTCGCCACGGTGCACGTCGATTTTTTGACATTATCTTCTTTTATAGGCTTCGTTTAGCTTCCTATGGTATACAGTACAGTACCGGCACAGAACACATCATAAATAAATGAGCTACCACAACGTACGAAAAATCAAAGGGGTGACATGGTGAATCAAACCATTACTTCATGTGGAGCAACCAACGAGTTGGCAAGATAAATCCTAATAGGTGTCCTCGTTGTGCGTGTGCGTGTTTGTCATCATCATCCGTCGTCGTCGTCGATCCATTCATCCTTTCCTCGTACTTGCGGACTATTTTGCAAACCAAAAACACAACGACGAACGACACGCGACACAACCAAGAAATCGTTCAATATTATTCCTGATTTATTGCCAGGATTATTCCTAGTTGGAATTTTAAGCATTTGTTATTTGTTTTTTTTTTTTCTCATTTTGTTGTTGTTGTTGTTGTGCCTGCCATTTGAAAGGTTCGAACGCCTCCAGCCACCCATCGAAGCCTCTCTGCTCTGTTTGTTCGGGAGGCTTTCCGTTCGGCGGCGTGACAAGGACGATGCGGCATTGTTATTATAAGCCGCAACGTATAGGCTGACTTGACTTGGCTGGCACAAAGGATAACAAATTTATATTTGCCATTATTCTCAGGCGATTTTTTTTCTATCACTGATGCGTTCACTTGTTGCTGATGGGCTGCTCCAACCTCTCAATGGGTTGAATGCATTGCATTTCTATGGGATCCTCTGATAAGTTATAAATCACAGATTGTATTTTTTTTCTCGTTTCGCTCTATTTCCCTGAGAAAATATAATAAATAATAATAGGTTGATTGCAAAGCACATAAAAAAGCTCTCTTTTCAGGCCACATCAGTGCTTATCGATAAACTTTACGATTTAAATTGATAACGCAGGGTTTCCTTTTGTTTACTTTTTTGTTATTGTAGAAATCAGATAATTGGGATATCTGGGATTTGTGCCGAGAAAAAGCAATTGAATGTATTTTTTTAGATTTTATCATATTTGTGCAGTTGGCAGTTGTCACGTCTTTATTTTCTGAGCGTAATAAAAGTTTGCGCAGCTACTATAAAATTGGTTCGAAAATTTTGTAAAGTACTCTCGTAATATGATTTAGTGACAATTTGCTATATCACCTTATTCATATCAAAAACAAATTAAAATTTATTTTATATTCGGCTGAATATGCTTTCATTTACTCTCAATTCTTTCAATAAACTCTCAATATTTTTATTCATAAACACTGGATTTGGAAAACCAATTTTTTGACAGAAAAGATTGTGTGTTTAAAGAATATCATCAACAAACAAGAGACATCAAATTTTCCCTAAAAAATAATAAAAAACGCAAGTTTTCCAAAATTTATTTTATTTGAGTAGTTTTTAGGAGCAGAATGTTATTTGCCCTTTCAAAGCAAAACTTGTAAAGTTTCGAATAGCCAGAAACAAAGTAAACGCCATAATAAACAGGTCCAAAATAATAAATGACCAAAAGATTCAGTATAGCATGCATAGAAATTTTAGATTCAGATTCAAACAGTCGAATCTTTTGGTCGTTTGCTGCTCTGGGTTAAAAGAAACCGTGCAGACAGAACTTCATCTGTTCCTTCTTCATTTCATAATGGTATTCTTTATAAAACTGGTATTCATCATCATCATCATCATTATCTACAACCGGTGTCCGGTCCTTGCCTCCCGCAAAAATCTCTCCACCGATCCCGATTTCGAGCCGATTTTATCCAGTTTGGCATCCCTAAACTCGGGTCGTATTTGTCTACTCCATCCCTCCAGCGTAGGCTTGGCCGGGCTTGATGTCGTGATCCATAAATCCTACCACAAAGGACTTTCCGAGTCTCCGGAATTGTCCTTCCTCACATACTGGGCCAACAATTCTCCGTAAGAATTTTCTCTCGAACGTGGCTTATAGGTCAGAATGCTTTTTGCTAAGCACCCAAGTCTCGGATCCATATGTAAGTACTGGTATGACCATTGTCTTATATACCAGCAGCTTGGATGTTATGGTTAAATTCCTGGATTTTAAGAGTCTTGACAGACTAGAGTAGGCTTTGTTAGCTTTGAGTAGTCGTCGTTCATCAGTTTATCCGAGGCTGATTTGGGTTTCCGTAATAAAGTTTTTTTACGCGCGAGGTTTTTGGCCTCGCGCCAACCTTAGCCCGATCATTTAGATTTTCCTGTATTGGAGGAAAATTACCGGCGGCAACCACGTGGATATTTGATCGCACTTCCACCAGTCAGAGATAGTTACTAAAGCATTCTGTTTTTTCGCCCTATTGTGCTGATGGCTGACCTCCGTTGACATTTTTGCCTATTGAGAAATAATCCAAAGAAATATTGAGTAATCGCCCAAAATCGTAAGTGTACAATTGCCCAAATCGCTCAAAAACAACATATAGAGGGCAAAAATGATACATATTGAGAAATAAACTAAAAAAATAATGAGTAATCGCCCTAAAACGTAAGTGAACAATCGGCCAAAATATTGGGTCTTTATTCATAATGGATAATTACCGAAAAACTTGATGAACTATCGCCCAAATAAAAAATTATTTTAAGGAATGTAAAATTTGCGACTATAGATGAATAATAATCGCCCAAATTCAAAATGCCCAAAAATCACAAATAAACAATTGCCCAAAAACTGATCAGTTTGTGGGATAATATTTTTATTTTGGGCAACTGTTTATATAATGAAATATCGTCCAAAGTTTGAATAATGAATAGTCGCCCAAAGTAGATTTTTAGGCAATTGTTCATTTTTCTTATTTAACTTTTTTTCTACATCAAATTAACGGTTGCTATTATATTAAATCTCTTCATATTTTTATGGTTCTTTGTTAAAGCTTGTTATTGTCTGTTTTCGCCCAAACTTAAATAAAAATTCACTGTTTTACTGGGCATTAATAAGATTTTCATAGCCACTTTTATGAATTCAACCATTATCCGTTAACGAGAGCACAACTAAGTTAATGGCGTAACATAACCTAGGAACCGAAATTCGCTATTTCCTATTCTTGCTACTGGTTCAACTTGATGTTCCTATTTGATGTTTAAAATTCTAGCAGCGCGTCAAAGGCGAATTAGCACGTTACCGGTAAACTGGGGGACGAAAATGCCCAACAAAGCTGTTGCTTGGCACTTGGCTTACTGAATGAAACTTAAAGGATAAAGCAAAACAAAAAAAAACAAAAAAAAAACAAAAAAATTCTCCTGAATAAAATAAAAATCAAATCCAGGGTTTTGACCATTTCATTATGGTCGCCTCTGTGGTTAGATGCACAGTGAAAAGCGCACAGAGTTCGCTTACCTTATTCCCTTACTCTGAATTGTGTTTTATTTTTTATACTTACTAAATAGGAAGGTAAAACTGTACCCTTGCGCGGAGGTGGCTGAGTGTGTACGTAATTAACTCACCACTTCCGGCGTTACGCCTTTTCGTTGTTCGACTATCGACTGAATCCGGAAGTTATAGCATTTTTCACCGGACGCCTGCCGTGTTCTAAATGGATTTTTCGCTTAACAACTTGGAATGTTATAGTTAATGAATAAAATACTCGTAATGCACTTTTTGAAGGAACTATTTTTTAATCATATTTTATAAACAAAAAGTCAATAATTTTGCATAGTCATCCAAACATTCATATTCGCACTCGAACTATTACACAAACTGTTTTGAATTTTGTCTTTTCCCTCGATTGCATTATTTTTGTATTCGGTTCTTCCGTTCTTTGTGTACAATCGAAAAACTTTTAATTGACCCAATTGGCTGATTGAAGTAAGTTTGAGAGTTGGTTTTGAAAAACTTTATTTTAAGTATCATTTAATTTAGTATATTGCTTGGTGTTTCCTATTTATATGTATACGTCAAAGTCATGTGCTGCAATAGCCGCTTTGAGAGACGAAAAGGCGAAATACCATCATCATCATATCATCATCATGTATCGTCATCCCCAATCCAATTAAAAGTTGCTATTATCAAGTACGTAGTTTTGTGAAATTTTGGTGTAATAGGCAATTTTACAATTTAGCACTTAGTTGTATAAATATTTGTTGTTGAATTTCTCTATCAAAGGTACACTTGAATATGTATTTCCCCGATATTTGTAGTACAGTACGAGTATATTTTCCACTTGAATATCCTCAAACGAAATTAATTTCATATTTCAATAGTTTCAGAGCCTTTTCGAAGTTATTTCAAAGCTATGAGGATTTTAATAGCCCGTAGGACTTAGTATATGGCAAAAATACATACTGCAATTTTTAATGTTTAATGTAATTAGGGATTAAAAAAAATTCTTCCTTTTTAAACAAACCGCAACTGTTCTGAGTTTTCTACTCAGTTTCAGTTACAAAAAATTAAACGCAAAATAGCAAATAGAAGATGCCCGTGGCTACTTTTACAGATTTTTATCAAAATTTGTCTTTATTGGTAACAAAGCGACCACAGAATCTCTCTTCCCTCTCTTTCTCTTTATTTTTATGCCCATTTTTGTTGCTCTGGCACACTTATTCTAAGATGTTATCTTTGCCATTCTAATTTAATTTCTAAGGATTAGGGAATTGATTCAATTCCTGTGTGTCATGTTTCGTGTCTCTTCGTATAAATGATTGACGTGATTGCTTCATAAAATACAACGAACCAAAAGGTAAATCCCCCCCTAAAAAAATCGTAGATTTCCCAATTGGCGTATATCCTAGAAATGGAATTTCATCACCAGGATGTACGTGACTGACGATTTGCCCGTCAGTAGAGGCGACACCTTTGACCTAAGGGATTCACCTTACCCTCGGCAAAGTCGGAAATCTTTTTTGGAATATTGAGAAATTACTGCTCAGGGGCAACATGCTTACTTAGTGTGAGCAATTGAAAAATCGCCCTTTTATGCCGCAAGTAAGGGTATGAAACCCCAAATCACATATGTACTCATAACATAGACAACTTGCATTCATGTTGATTGATTAGTTTTTTGCTTACACGCCCAGATACATAGAAACATGAAAAAAATTTAATTTTTTTTAATTTGAGAACTTACCTCAACTCAGAATCTGGTTAGTTGGGTAAAACAAAGTTTTAGCTATGGATTTTTCAAATGCATTTGACAGAGTATGGCAACAAGCTCATTTCTCAGAAATGCCTGCTTATGTGCTTACGCCTCAATGTATTACAAGATATCTTTTAAATCAGTTGTTCTCAGATTTTTTTTCGCTCCACCTGAGAACTGCTTCTAATAGTACTTTGAAGAAATACAGTTGACTTACGATCAAATTTTTGCAACTGTGGCATCAGCAAAAGTAGCCATTGGTGTTGGAAACAAATATTTCAGCCTTTTCGGTGTTTGTTTTGACCCAAGTATTCTTAGATCATCTAGGGTGATGCGATTTATGACTGGACCACAAGCGCATCTGTTAAAGGAAAAAATTGTCCTTCGATGAACAGACTATTGAGGTTTAGCTGGGCTAGTTGACGAGGTCTTTTTGGGAGCGCACCGTTTTCTCTTTCTGAGGTGCTACAAGTCGTTACTGATTCGAAAGTTATAAAATCTGCGGGAGACGACCGCAGCCCCTTCGAGTTCTATAAAAACTGCACGAATGAATTCTGCATGAATGAATTTTGAAAGAGCGGATGTTCCTAGTAATCTTAAAGGACCAATTTTTCCCATTTCACTATGGCTATCATTATCACTATAAGCACATCTGTTATGGAAAAAAAATTGTCTTTCGATGAATAGGCCATAGATGTAATCAAAAGATCGAGATCCGCAGTAGAGTTTTGGATGGTTATTGGTATGTCAACGAGAAACTAATATCATTGTATCCAAATTGCAGTCACCACAATTGAGAGAAAATTTCAGCAGACTCCTAAATATCGTCCAAATTTCGTGAAGTTTTCATTATGCGGCCCCGCTGGTCGACAATATCTTTCTGAACGCGCCGTTTTCTCCTTCTGAGGTGCTACAAGTCATTAAGGATTCGAAAGTTCAAAGAGCTCTGGGAGACTACCACATCACCTTCGGGTTCTATAAAAACTGCACGAATGAATTATTTTTAGCACTTACTGCGAAATTGAATAAAATTTTCGAAAGAGCAGATGTTCCTAGAAATTTCGAAAGAGCCATTTTTCCCAATGCACAAAAAAGGCGACTATAATTATCCAATGAATAACAGGGCCATATTCTTCTTAAATACATCGGCTAAACTGTTCGGAACTATTTTGTTTAAAAAACCTATTCAGTGGGTTTCTGATAAGAAAATTCTTCGAGAAGTTCAAGAAATACTCAACTTTGCGCTTAATAACATCGCTGAAATTTACAAAAGCCAACACAAGAAGTTGTATGCCTTCTTTGTCGATTTCCGTGCAGCCTTTGACTCAATACCCCGCGGGGCACAATTTTTTTAACTCCACGTAATATGAATATCTAATAAAGTCATCAATATTTTACGGCCAATGTATATGACAGCCATTTAGCTGACGAATGTGATGGCGAATTTTTTTCTGATGGTTTTGGAAAACCCAGCAAGGTCGGTTACTGAGCTCGTTTCTATTCATCCTTTTCATCAATGACATAGCCGAAGGTGAGGTGGGGCATGTAGGCAGACGCCATCGTCTTCCTCTCTGATACAATCAACGGGATGCAGTTGATGATACACAGACCCTGAAGATGATGATATTCAGAGACAGAAGCGGGCGGTGAACGTTTTTTAAATAGCGAAAGAATTTTGCATTTGTTTGTTGTTTGTTGTTGTTTGTTGTTTGTTGTTTGTTGTTTGTTGTTTGTTGTTTGTTGTTTGTTGTTTGTTGTTTGTTGTTTGTTGTTTGTTGTTTGTTGTTTGTTGTTTGTTGTTTGTTGTTTGTTGTTTGTTGTTTGTTGTTTGTTGTTTGTTGTTTGTTGTTTGTTGTTTGTTGTTTGTTGTTTGTTGTTTGTTGTTTGTTGTTTGTTGTTTGTTGTTTGTTGTTTGTTGTTTGTTGTTTGTTGTTTGTTGTTTGTTGTTTGTTGTTTGTTGTTTGTTGTTTGTTGTTTGTTGTTTGTTGTTTGTTGTTTGTTGTTTGTTGTTTGTTGTTTGTTGTTTGTTGTTTGTTGTTTGTTGTTTGTTGTTTGTTGTTTGTTGTTTGTTGTTTGTTGTTTGTTGTTTGTTGTTTGTTGTTTGTTGTTTGTTGTTTGTTGTTTGTTGTTTGTTGTTTGTTGTTTGTTGTTTGTTGTTTGTTGTTTGTTGCTTGTTGTTTGTTGTTTGTTGCTTGTTGCTTGTTGGCTTGCTTGCTTGTTGGCTTGTTTGTTTGCTTGTTTGTCTACTCTTATCTCTACTTCTAACAGTCAGAATTTTATGGGAATTGTTTTAAAACAGTTATTTGGTACTTGGCTTCCGACGGCGTAATTTTTTATTTAAAAGGGATAGTTTTAGGGGGGAAGAAATGTAAAAAAATGGAAATGTTTTTTCGGTAAGAGCTTTTAATTAAATCTTTATACTGAGTTAGAACTAACCCTATGGCGAGCTGAGAAGCTCCGCTTTGCTATCTACAAATTATATGTCAAACGACATATCTGTCAATAAAATTTATTTATATCTGAAAACTGGAACACAAAGTAGGTACACAGTAGAATCGACCTCTGTTGTTAATAATCTGGCCAAATATTACCCCAAATTGTTAATACAATGCCACATATCATTACTTTAAATTTTAAAAGTAAATAGATAAATAGTTTTCCGTGCAAGTGCTGTTTTTGTGGCATTATTGTCTCACGTACAGTGGGTGCAAATGTTTGTACAAACCTTGTAAACAGGAGACTTGGGCAAACAGAAACGTTCGCTAGCGTTATTCTAATGTCCGATTTCAGATAATCCACCACCACCACCAAACGTACACAGCCGAAAAAACCTACCAAAAACAATCAGAAATAAACTGTTTAGCGTAGCACCGTGGAGCGGATGTTTTTATTGTTAAACAAAAAATTGCGGCAGTGATTTTGATGGAATTATTTCTCTTGACGTAACATCGCTACGTTACATAAATTAATTTTTTATAAGATACTAGAAATTCTCTTTTATAAAAGACACAACCCGACTATAAAATGTATATCCAAAAATGGTTTAAAAAAAACAAATCGGCGCGACAGACGGTTGTGGTTCAAGGCCTAGCTTCTCGCGACCACTTGTATTGTGCATGTATATTTTTGGACACAAATAGAAGGGACACCTACAATTTAAGGCCGGATTCGAACGGCGAATTGAGAAGCTTTCCGTGACAAGTACAAGTTATAACTCTTGGTGTTACTAGGATTCGAACCACGAACCCCTGCTCTTTATTCTTGAAGTTAGGTAGATGAGTTGCGTCCCGCTTATAATTAAATTTTGGCGTTTTTCAATAAAAGCTTGATTCTTTTTTTAAAGTCTTTACTACGCCTTTTATTTCTGTAACTTAATATAAAATTAATAATACGAGAATATGTGAATTATAAACAAAAAGCTAATTTGCGAAATCATGACTTGCTTTTCTTGAATGAACGAAATGTTACACTTTCCTTAAATAAATGCATTTTAGATGCTCAATGTAACTATTATTTTGCTTGTAGCATTATTTATTATAAATTAGAAACTACAAAAAGTTTTGACGACATCTTTTTACCGAGTTTTCCACTGTGCATAGCACCATACACAGACCGACTGAGCATATTCGTGTCTGTAATAAAAATAAATATTTGATGATGACTTTGCACTAACGCATGATATTACTTTAGGCGCTATGCAAGGTGACAAGGCTGTGTCTACAGTTAGAAATATATTTCCATATTAAAATCACCTAATCCTAAACTGAAGGGGCGACGGAACATTACTGTGTGCTACTTGGTCTGGTGGTTGGTGCGAAACTCAGTCACCCAGTCATGTTATAGCGTTCGGGGCGGGTGGCATCATTTAAATATGGATCAAAAATTTTGTCCAAACGTTACATAAAACGTATTTGCGAATATGTTTTGTGCCCATTTGCTGCTTGCCTAGACCCGGCGGCTCATTCAATTTTTGTTTTGCACCACTTTTAGAGGCTATGTTGTTGACGTTGCTGTAGTTGAAACACTGGCGGTGACGGACCTTCTCCTCTTATTCTTCTTGTGAATGGAAGACTTAGCAAAGAATAAGAAGTCCGGCGAATTGTATTTTTTTTACAATTCAATTTGGATTGGAAAATAGGATGGACTTTGGATAGCAATAATACTGTGCACACTCAAACATACAAATAGCCGTACATCATCGGCCTTTTAGTTGATGACTAGACCATCTTATTGATTGAATTTATCAAAAAGCATGCAATCCTTCTGTGGTCTGTGCTTTTTTCAATACTTACATTAACGGGGTTTCTTAAATTGAAACCAGAAACATGATTTTGCTGACAGTGGTATGCGACATAATGTCAGGAGTACTTCAAGATTGTACTTGGGAAACCGAGAATAACAAAATGTACCTTATTTCAGTGTAAAAAATCCTTTGCTAACTCTTGAGGCAATAATCTGAAAATTTAAAATTAGTTGCACTTAACGAAAATAATCCGACTCATTCTCATGTATGCAACAGTTACCTAGTAGCAAAGAACTTGTCTTTAAATTGTCTGAAAAGTTAAAAAAATATTACTTGTTAACGCAATGCTGAATCGTGACCTATGTGGCTAGTCATTTGGATTATAAAAGTTTATGTCTACTTTGAATGTAGTGTCGATTGCCTTGATGCTTGCGGTTGTGCAGTATCCTCTCTTGAGTTTGAAAGAAACCATATCCCATGAATGAAAGCGTACAATTGGAAAATGGTCATCTTTTTTTAAATGCAAATATTTGCATTATTTGCAGCAGTAGAAGTTGTAAACTGCACTCCAAAGGGGCTTGAGGAAGAAACTCTTCGTTATGTAGTGATAGTGATAACCAAGTTACTCTACTAACATCTTGCACATGAGTGATCTCCATGTCAAAATAGATGTTACTCTTATTTGGGTTCCAAGTGATACAGAAATAGAAGGCAATGTACTCGCTGGCCGGCTGTTCATTTGTTTATCATTAGATTCCGAAACATATGATAGGATTGAGATAGCATCAACTAACTGAACTAAAAAGACATTGAAAAACTTAATAAACATTTTGTGGACAGGCCGAACTAAAAGTACCGTCACGGAATCTCTGATAAAGCTCTGTCGGAATATGCTTACACATACAGGACATATCCAACTAACTACTGTCCTATTTTTTACAAACAATAGAATTAAAATTTCGTGATGGGATGCTAAGAGCAAGCAATCGTTAAAATCGATTAATTACATCGGAGATTGGAGTAATTAGAGTTTAGGGTGAGGCCAGGCACGAGGTCCCTTTGTCACCCACCAATTGTTCAAGACATGACTCTCCTTTTAAGTTTAAATTGGGTATTTGATGCTTTTACATAGGCTGTATCTTTTACAGCCTTCTTTCTTATTTCAATAATTTACTTAACTACTTTATATTATTTATCATTTAAATTTTTGAAATAATAATAATTTAATAATTTCCCTTTTTTTTTCTTTGCAGGTGAGTTACACAGTTTGAACTTTTAGGATAAGTACTCGTGAGTAATGTCAATAAAATACTTTTTAAAATTATTTTCATTTATTATATGAGTATAATTAATATACATATAAGCTTACTATATCTACGCAAGTATACGAATAAGTATACTTACTATTGAGTACCCGTCAAAAATGTCGGGAACTTTTTTCTACCACCTAACCATTTGATTTTTTCATCGCAGCACCAAACGAACATATGGTGTGAATATGAACCAAATCCAACCATAAATACAAAGTTTCGTAATAATCTCGACTCCAGCGCCACCTTGTGGGTCCAAAGAAACTAAAACTTATCGGAGCACCAAACGATCCTATGTTGTAAATATGGCTTCGATACATATAATTTTAGGCGGGATGAGGCGACATAAAAGCATTATATCCATACAGACAAACAAACCGACAACGGCAATTATGTTATTAGGTGATACCTCTTTGTATGTTATGTCATATACACCAACCAAATAAAAAACCCTAAAACTATTCTACAAAAACCAACGTTTTCGTTGTGCATTATATACACTGCGGTTCACTAGATTAGAATCACTTTGTGCGTGAGTGAGTGATTGAAAAATTTAAATTTCGTTTATTCTATTTTTGTTTCAAGTCTTTCTTCGGAATAAACTCATCTTCAGAAAATCATTACAACCAGCTTGACATATCGGCATATATCATATAAATGTGTGTTGCAATAAAAAGTTATTCCCAACGTAGATCGTATATTCGCCCAAATTGATTGGTAAACTTTTTAGCAACTTTCTTATTATTACCTTTGTGTCCATAAAAGTTTCTTCCTTCCATCCTCCTTTCCTTTAATGTCTTCTACCACTTAATACATACATACGAGTACATATAAATGTAAGTATCTATATAGTTTTAAAATGCCCGTTCAAACTTCTTGCTAAATATATTCACTGATGACGTATTGCTCATAATTCTTTTTATGATTTATTGAAATGTTTGCATATCTCAATAAAGGAGACGGTCGATTTTGTCGGGCAATAATTTACAGGCTCTTTTGAAAGGTAAAAAAATTTGACAAGTAGATGATGGTAATTATTTTGATTTAAGGCTATTTGAAGGCTTTTGTTTTTTTAAATTATTAACTTTAAACTGTTATGAGACAAAAGTGCTTAGCTTTATATTTTGAAGTTTTGAGGATCATTTGCTGAACGAGTACTTTGTCATAATAGTGGTTAAATGATAGTGGCCATCCCTCCTTTTAAGGTTAGCATTAAATAATTAATTCCTACCCACTAGACGGGTTCAATTCCAATCGTTGCCTAGTAAAATATCTTCTCTTTTTTTTACATTCTCTATATTAACTTCGCGTCGGCATGATTTTTTAAACCACTTCCCAAGGAACGATTTTATTAAAACCTTGCCCACGTGTGTATTTCTGGTGACAACACTATTCTATTAAAATCTGGAAGTGATCGGGTCCCAGGGTCGAAGGGCTCACACACAAAATTTTTAACAATCGTGCCATATAGCGGCATCAGGTCACGCCATACTACAATGACTGTGTGCCTGTGTGCAGCGCTGCTTTACGATTTGAACCACAAAAGCATGCAGTGTTTTGTATGTGTTTTTATTTTTTAACATTTATATCTAGTTGATTACTTTTAGGCGCATATTTTGGTTATTAGATGAAAAATTTGAGTTTTTATGGGCTATTAAAAGTTCAATTGAAATTCAATTGATGGAATTGAAAGTGCAGTCTTAAAGAACAAACGACTCCAAAGCTTATAACGCTTAACCTTTTTTTTTTTGTTTTTCAAATAAAACAGATTTGAGATCTCTAGAATCAGTCTCGTATACGAACTATATTGTAGGCCTAGACTGCCGATCATCTCTCATGGAGATCGCAATTCCACGCGTCCAGTGACTGCATTCGTATTTCATTGTAATTCATTCATTAGAACTGGAAACTCACTGCAAAACTGTGTCGGCTGTGTAACAAAAGACGCATCAAACCGAAGCCATTTAATAAATCGCGCAAATATTATTTCTTGTTTATTAATTGTTGTTACCGTGATGGCACTACTTCTGCTACCTTCTATGCCATAGTTGCCAGACTTGAAGTGGTCGGCATTGACGTTAGTCTGCCTGCCTCACAAGTCGACAAACTTTGAACCATTGCACTGCGCTAGAGGCAATTAATTCGATTCTGTCCAAGTGGACCAAGTGGAGTTACGTATATCAGAAATTCAGGTTTAATCAAAACACGCTACAATTACTACCGCACAAGGTGCAAGCAGCAGCAATATCCGTTCAGCTTCAGCGTGTCTGTCGTCGGTCTCAACACTCAACTAGTGCTGCAGTGTACTGCAGAAAAACAAACAGGTTAATACGTAACAGCACGGCATTCTTGAGGTTGTTCTTCTTGTCTGGTGCGCCTTTGCTGCCAAGGAGAACAACCAACAGGCAGCCAAAAGCCATGACCATGATATTGCAAATATGCTTCAGAGAGCACCACGTTATGCCTCTGCATCCCGCCGGCTCCACTCATTAACGATATCCGAGTGACTCTGTGCGCTGCTTCATGGAAAATGCTTATTCATGGGGGGGGGGGGGGACAATAAGCGCAGCAGTCTTCTGTGATGTTTGGTAGGTCGTTATACTCGACTGATTCTTAGTCTTAGGTCTTAGGTGCTGCTCTTTTCTGAAGCTGTCTGTTAGGAGGCATTGCACTGCATTGCATGCATGATACACAACTTGTGCTGGATGGAAACAAGATTCAGTTTCGTCGTGCGGTCATTTTTTTTGCTGCTGGTGGTTACGTCTGAAAAATGCAACAATTCTTCGCTCCCTCCACGCCTTACACCACTTTGCATTCTTTAACTGTGTATGTGAACAGAAATAAAGTCGCGGTGTATTGCAAACAAATGAGAATGTGTTGGTTGGCCGGCCATCTTCTGGCGGCTCAAGCTGGCCATCATCTTGATGCATTAACTTAGTTCTTTAGTTTGGCTGGTTCTTTAGCCATAAATCTGCATTCTTCTTATGCTCTGGTGGAACTGGTTTTTCATCTTGAGATGTGGAGAAACTTCTGGTTTCTGGTTGTGCTGTAGTTGCATTTTGGTTTGTATAATGTTAGTCTACGAGTAAGTTGCATTCCCCAACTGGATTGTTCTTTTATATCGTTACTTGCCACAATTTAGCATAATGGATATCATCTGGGAAACTAGGAGGGAGAAGTGGGGGATGATTACGGTTAAGATTTAATACAGTGTGTATAGTTGCAGTTATACTTCTTCAGTAGACTGAATCATTCTCGTTACAAAACGACTCAAAAGTTCTATGGGTAATAAAAGTAACAAAAGACATAAAACTGGATATAATGTCTTTTTTAATTTTTAAGAACCAATTTTACAAAAATTGTATAACTAAAATACCTAATAAGGTTTTAAATAAAAAAAATTCATAAAAAAATTTCCATTATGTCTATGTGTTGAATAGGTTAGATTCTATAAAAAATTTCACTCTAGAGATAGGCAAAGAAAGGGATACCCAATTCTAGATTTTTTTAAATATCTTTTTTAAGTTAATGATTAGTAATATTGTGCTTTTTCCTAAGCCACCAGAATACAAAGCTTCTTCTCCACCTCATCTCCAGTACTCCAATATATTAGTATAAGAGTTTTCATTTTATAAGAGCGGCAATTTCCGAAATTCTCTTCTGTTCCGCAGCTCCACTCACTCTTTTTTTATGTAGTAAACACTGCAGGAATCCGTGGTTCTTCTAGCCACATAAAGCATTGCCTGATGAAAATATCCAGCACGCTACGAGTACAGCACTCTTTCTGGCCAAATGCACCATATGAACATGCATTGCCTGAAGAAAATATAAAGCACGGTACGAAGGCAGCCCTCTTTCTGCCCCACATTGCCTTAAAAAAATACCCTTCACAGTGGTGCCAACTATAGAGAAACACTAGTTGCGCATTTATTATTCAACAGTTCGTCACATTGTCTCTCTTAAATTTTGCACAAATTCGGAGTCTCGAAGTGTTTTTCCGCATTTTATGCAAACCAATGTGTATGCGATAATCGTCTCCAAAAGGGGGTGGAAAAGTAATGCAATGCGAATGGTGGAAAGGCGCTTTGGCTTTTACTACACTACTAGCATAACCTGTTACGTCGCCTTGTTGCATTGTTGGTTGTTTCGTTTCTTCTTCTTCTTCTTCTCTTCTATAGAAAACGCGTCTGAGACCAGAAATGGTATTGAAATTGTTGCTATAGGTTGATTTAGCCTTGGTTCGTGTTACTTTACCATTGCCCTGCGTCTTGTCTGTGCGATACCAGTTTTCCAAAGATTTTTCAATCTCGCCCCAATAAGAATCCAGTTTTATTTTAAGGCAGAGGTTATTTGCAGACTGCAAATATGCAGTTCAAGTATACGTCGAGTTTTCTGCCTATGACGTCAAACAGAAAATTCTAAAGAGCGAAGAAAAAGCTTAATATGTACTCCGAAATTTATAAGAAATGCAAAAAAACTAGTAATATTTAGTATATAAACAAATAGCTGTTCCCGGGCGCTCCGCTGACCGTACACATGAACCCCCGGGATGGGAGGTTTACTATAGCCTATAACCTCCCACCCACCTGCCAATAAAATAGAGTCCTTGCAAGATTAATTACTTTTAGGTTAGGTTAGGTTGAAGTGGCTGTCGGTCGAAAGGCCAACACACTTAGACCAGTACTGGTTTTTTGTGATACCACGTAGATCTAGAGAAAATTTTCTCACCTACTCGTTGAACCACCAAGATACCAAGATACTACTAATGTCCGTATCTTTTAGATCATTAAGGTCGTTGTAAAAGAAAGCTCCTAGATGAATCTACGTTTTGGGAGAGGGCTGGGCACGTACAGAGCAGATGGAGAATGGTCTCCTCCTCGTCTACGCAGCTTCAGCAGAAATCGTTCGAGAAGACGCCAAGCCTTTCTGCATGTTTGCCTATGATGACACCAATAATAGCACCGATGTGCAGTCTTTTTTGAGAGATCAAATACTTGGAGCGTTTCGGATCCAGATTGGGCCAGACGCCAGACAAGAAAAGCCGTTTGACCATATACGGTTGATTTTTTCGTTAGCATCCCTTCTTTAACATGAGTTTACATGTAGCGATTATTGGCATGCCTTGAGAACCATTTTCAGGTAGCATGGGTAGTGCAGTTCTGTGTTTGACGAGTTCATCAGCTCTACAGTTTCCTTGAACGTCTCTGTGCCCCAACATCCAGCACAGGTGAATTTTGAACTGCTCCGCCATCGCCGTGACAGATGATCGGCAGTTGTGCGCTAGTTCGCAGATATAGATTCCAGCGATTTCAGCGCCGCTTGGCTATCCGAAAAAATGTGGAAATTCTAAGCGGATATGACATTTCTCTTCAGCCAATACAGGACTTCATTGATCGCCATAAATTCAACCTGGAAAAGTGAATGCCATCATCTTCCAATTCAGCTCCCCCTTCCAAGAAGGATCTGGAGGGGATGATGACTTGAAGTTTTTGTTGAATCGTTGTTGAATTTGTTGATGCAAAATGATTCGCCGTTTTGGGTTGTTTTCTCTTTATTGTTTATTGAAAACCACAGGCAAACAAATGGTCTTATACCAAGCTGAATTGATTTTCAAGAGCCACAGTAGCCACATGACCGGTTTTCATGAAAAAACACGCCCATTTGCTTCCCAACGCTCCAAACTCGAACAACTTTTGTTGGATTTTCTTCGAATTGGAAGACCCAAACAGTCGATTGCCCTTTTCTTTCCGGCTCATACGCCAATATCCATGACTCGTCACCTATCACGATCTTGTGTATGTTTTTGGAAGTACCTTCAATGAATTTTTCAAGCATTTGGCGGCCTTTTTTTGCGCGTCTGTCAACAAATGTGGAATCCGAAGTTCTTATAGCTTCCGTATCTTTAAATGTTCATGTACGATCCTATATACGCTGGTGTTACTAATGCCAAGGCATGCCTCGATTTCCCGATAAGTCACATGACGACCCTCTTCAAGCAGTTTTCTCACAGCATTTTCTGGCACAACAACTGTTTTTGGACGACCTTCACGATGATCGTCTTTGAGTGAACGTCGGTTCGCGTTTAAATTCATTGTACCAATTATGAAAACTAGCCAAGGATGGTGTTTCGTCATTAAAAGGCGAATGAAGTGATTCGAAGCACTGTTGTTGAGTTAGCCCCTTTCGAAAATCGTAAAAATCATCACACGAAAATTTCACTGAATTCAATTTTTCAAGTAAATAAAAAACAATGTTGCGATGCGAACTGACAGATTACTTTTGAGAAACAAACCTTCCAAACTACTCCGTTCGAAAGATGACGGTAAACGGTGGTTTACAGATTTTGAGTCAGTGGCGTTGTCAGTCTTTAAAAACGGTACCCTTCGTACCTTGAAATATTCGGTTTCCCATTAGGAACAATGAAAATCTCTCTCATGGCATCCTTTTTGTACAGTAGTTGGTAAATAGCATGTAGCTTGTCCGTTTCAGTCACACAAACTTAACTGAAGAGATTTCAAATTTACAAATTTTGTGCTTAAAGCAGAAGTATCTGCCTACGAATAATTTGCCATTGTGCATTTGCATAGGGCTGCTTCGAGTATCGATTCTTGGAACATACCGCATACGTCGTAAGCAATATTCCAGCTAATATGCATATAAAAAAGTCAATGAACATATTTCCATCGCTGTACCCCCAGTATCACTTTACAGATGCAGATACTTGAACGAGCGCAGCTCTGCCATGTTATATGTTAGATAAAATCGACAACATGCAACATTATAGCATTTCTTTAAAGAACAGCGACGACGATCGAAAATCACACACAAAGCGGGCACAGGTAATGGCTCGAACAATAACTGGCAACATATAACAACAACAACAACACAAAGCTAGGCATTGGATGAAGTGCTACCAAAAATAACAACAAGAACAACAAAACAACCGAATAACTAAGGATGAATCCAGAAAAAAGGGAAAATGGTGGCTGAAAGAAACAATGCGATTGCAAAACCTGCTTCCCGCAGAGCACAGCAGAGCAGCCAGCACGCTCCAGGCTCCAGGTTGGGATGTGTGTTTGTGTGGTGTGTTCACAGCGTTCTTGGTCGCGTTCGTGCAGAAATACATTTATTCGTTGAAGATGCTCGCGGGAACGTGTGGGGCTTCTGTGTTCACAGGTTCAAGAGTCGGCTTCAGCTTCAGCGCTCTGTTCAGTGCACTTCACGTAATGTACTATACAGCCATTTATATACTCACGCGTACTTTGGCCTTGAGGCCCTTGGAGTTGGGTGGATGTGCCTCGGCGTGGCTGGATAGTTGGTTTGCAATGTTCGTACCGTCGGATGCAAACAAAAACGAAAACTCGATCTGGAACTCCGCCGAACACAGAGTTGTGCATCCAAACGCAACTATTTCACTGCCAGATTCGCCTGTCCATCCATTTCCATCAAGAGCAACAGCATTAAAATATTTTCAAGACCACATCGAAGGTCAGGTTGGCAGTTTGCCCCTTTGCTAATCCCTAATCCCCGCTCCTTGCTTCGTACAACATAAAGTTGTTTAACATTTTTACATTTTTACGCTGTGCGCTCAAGTAGATCCGGTTTTTCTACCTTCTCGCCGTCTTATTTTATTCCGCTTTGCTGTTACCACCGCTTTGCAACCAACGATACTTCTTTTATCCAACGATGGTGTAATGGAGGCCAGCCACGCGCGTATAACTCGTACATGCAACTGCAACCAAAGATGCGCATTATTTTGCGAATCATTGCGCTGCCTGTCTGCTGGTTTTTCGCTTGTGTTACTGACATTTTGACGAGCGCATTTCCCGCCTCAGAATTATTTTTTAATGCGATTTGCTGCACGCACCAATGCCAACAGAGCAGTGTATGTGCTCCCAAAAACATTAAAAGAAATTGCCATAAGCTCTGAAGTTTAAATACATTTCAATCAAAATTTTATCTGCTTTAGGGTCTAGATACAAATTAACAAGTGATGTTGTGACCTTCGGGGTATACACTCGAAAAAAATCGGACATGAGCAATTAAATTTATTTTGTAAGTTCGTTGCAATCAGTCGAAAGGTTGTGTTCTTTAACCCTAGCAGGGTAATCATATTTGTTTATTACATTAGAGGTAATCGTCAATTCGTCAATTCGCCGAAGTAATATTGAACTTTGATTTTTCGGTAAAGCTTTTGACAAATTCTTATAAATTTAAATAACTTATGTTTATCAGTCACTGAGATGAGCAATAGAGCACCTTTTGTGGGGGTTAAGACTGAAAGCTAATATTTTTGCAGTGGAACTGCTTTGGGCGCGTTGGGAGTAAAATTTCAAGGCTGCAGCGTTTTATGGCGCTATAATGCGAAACTATTTTTAACATGAAGAACACAAAAAGGTACTTGGCCAGACAGAGTTGTATTCATTGTTGGGCTAGTACCACAAGCATTCATCAGCCGCGAGTTTTTGTAGTTTACTGCAGTCTCAGCGAACACACATTATTCACATTATACATTATTAGGTACGCAAAAGCCATATTTCCTGGCACCCACATGGTGATAGAATCTTATCGGGCAGACTTCGAACTAGAGTACGGAGCGTCACGATCGTGCAGTGTTACGCCCCAACGAATCCCTCGACGGAGGCTAAAAAGGAACATTTATACAATCAGCTAAGTGCGCTGTATTCAACGCAACGCCGAACGGAGATATCGTCATCGTGATGGGGGACTTTAATGCCAAGGTAGGTAACGACAATGAAGAACTCAGACATGTGATTGGGAAGCACGGCCTCGGCGAACGATATGACAATGATGAAAGATTTGTTAATTTCTAAAACGCCAACCACCTTGTCATAGGAGGCACCATGTTTGACCATAAAACCTGCCATAAAGTCAGCTGGCAGGCTAATTCCTAATCCCTTAACAGACGAGGAGGCGACATGGGTATGGACGGGATCATCACCTTATGGTATCTACTGTCCAGTTACCTACTGCATCAGTTCAAAGACTCCTCAATATCATCCGAATGCCTTAGTATAACATCGACCGGCTAAAGATTCCCTCAGTAAGCCAACAATTAAGGGATCACTTATCACAAGGAGTGGAAGCAATCAGCAGTTCACTGCCGACAAACATCCAAGAACATTGGAAATTTGTGAATAATGTTTTTACATCTGGTTGGTATAAGCCAGGCAAGGCACAGCACGAGGCTTACCGAGGATACCTGGAGTCAGATTAAAGAACGTAAGCTACTTAAAGCTCATATTGTAGATACCCCAGCAGCAGAGAGGATCGAGCTAGAATCACTGTATTGAAGGAAAATGAGAGAAGTGCAGCATAGTGTAAGACGTGACAAACGTAATTATATTAACAACCTGGCAGGTGCGATAGTAGAACCATCAAAAAGCTGACAGTTGGTCAGCCAACATCCGGTGAATGGCCTAGATGGTGCCGTACTCGTTTCAGATGAGGATCAGCTCAAGTGGTGGAAGGAGCATTTTTCTATGATCCTTAACCGTATATTCGCCAACGATATGCATAAAAATCAATCCCGAATTTGAACCTCAACTTCCATTAACGACGCTACCGCGATCAACACACTCAAGAATAACAAGTCGGTAGGACTAGATGGTATATCCACAGAGCTTCTGCGTGCCGCTCAAACGACATCAGCAGAGCTTTTATATCCTCTTGTAGAGAGAGCTTTGGAGACAGAAAGTTTCCCCGACGTGTGGATGAAGGGAATATTTGTCAAGCTCCCCAAAAAAAGCTAGTCTAATGGAGTGCGAAAACTGGAGAGGCAAGACTGGAGAAGTAGTACTTGAGCGAATTAAGGAACATCTGGAAAATACACTCTAAACCGAAGAAGCAGGTTTTCGCACTGTTTCCTCCACATGTCGACCAACTCAACATACTGCGGATCATTATTGAACTGTGCGTTGAATTCCGGTCACCACTACACCTGCTGTTCATCGACTCTGAGAAGGCGTTTGACAGTGTCAACAGACAGTTTATCTGGCTTGCGTTGCGCAGGAGGGGTATACCCAATAACCATATATCTATTATTAAAGCAACCTATGATGTCATGTGCTACATAGAGAAAAGCTGTCAGTATTCGAGATTTTAAGTGGGGTACGACAAGGTTGCATTCTATCACCGATACTTTTTTTGTTGGTGATTAGCTATATGCTTCGCACAGCTTTATCTACTGGAACAGGGGGAATTCGTTGGACTCTTACATCTCAACTCAAACATCTTGACTACGCTGACGACGTTTGTTTACTCTCTCACAGGATTATTGAGCTGCACCAAATGACAACAAATGTTGAAAGGGAGGCAAATGTTGTGGGTTTGAAGATTAATACTGCCAAAACCAAAATCATCAACCTCGGCGCTAACTCAGTAACTCAAGTTAACATTACAGGAAAACCGGTGGAGAAAGTACATAGTTTTCAATATCCTAGGAGTATTGTCTCGACCGAAGGTGAAACTGAACAGGACATTGTAAACCGAATCGGCAAAGAAAAATCAGTGTTTGGAATGATGTCTATGTTATGGCGAAGCAATGCGATCAGCTTAAACACCAAGCTACGACTGTTCCGTTTAAAGGTTGAATTTGTGCTGTTGTGGTGACCTTAGCTTGGTGACCGCTACTATCACAAAAAGATTACTACCGTTCGTAAATAGATGCCAACGGAACAATTGAAGGGTTTTCTGGTCTAACCGTATCTCTAACGAACATCTTTAACAGAGAACGGGGCAGGAACCAATAGGCACAATCATCTAACGACGAAAGTGACAGTGGAAGGATATTGTGTAGACTAGGACGCCCCAGAGTTTAGAGATGCAAAACTGGATGACATCAGCTTCAAATCTGGACAAATTTGTTGTGGGATCTTTGCGTTTTTAGCCATAGCCAATACAGTACAGTTTGTATAAATGTATATCCTTAGAATTTACAGTTGTTTTTGTAAACTTACAAGCAATCAGATAAAATGTAATATTTGTTGCATTTTTTTAGGAATAGAGGACTCGTACTCGTAACTCAGAGGAACAATTAAAAATCTCCCATAGAAACACAACGGCTTAAATAATTGTATTTTTTTTTTAAACAAAAAAATACCCTCAGCAGGCAGCGAATTCTGCAGAAGATCTACAATCGTTGTGCCACTATCCAGTATTGGCATATTGTCCATTCCACTTGGTACGATAGAGTCAGTCGTACAAGTAGTGCACCTCTAAAAATAATGAGAAAATGCACGAAAGGAACGCTCCAATGGCACCACCAATGCAATGTTGAGTTGACTGCTGCAATGTTATATTCTGCCTTCGAGCCGCGCCGCATCTTCCTGCTTCGCCAGTGCAGCACGACGAACCTCTTTGTAGTTGAAGTTTAGTGCAATAATGGAATTTGCTGTGTTGTTTATTACTCTACACGAGCTGCTCATCAGCCAAAGCCGGGTGTAATGTGTTCTCGGTGTTCATCGACTTTTCTCCTATGCTTTGTGCAATCTTCCTTCTTCTTGGTTTGTTGCCATTTTTATCGCATAAGCAGAAAGACGGGAATTTTCATTGCTTATTGCTTTGCGTGCCGGTCACAAGTTTACATTTACGTTTTAATGTCTCTGTCTCCCTAGAGCTAGTTCTATTCTGGTCTATTGTGAGCAGACATAGACCACTGACCATGGCTACAATACGATACAAAAAAAACCAGTCTCTAGATTCCAGAAGACGACCGACCGCGGCCAAATAAATTGAAATCGAGAATTGAGTATAACACAGAGTAATGCCGGAGAGTGGGGGTGAGGAAGGGGGTTGGTTGGTTGGTTAGTTAGTTGTGGCAGCATCAGGGCATGCCAGTGCAAAATGCTACTTGGCAATGTGAAATTAAATATTAATCTCAACTTAATGCAAAAATAAAATAACAATGAATCAAGGAAAGTAATAAATCATTTATTTTTCTTATGCTTATGCTATGGCAGTAGTCTTGTACTAAGCGCTGTACTTAGATATTATCTTAAAGAAAAACTTGACTTGATTAGTCCATTACCCCTTAGTTGTTGGAGTTTTCTTAGAATAAAAAAATCAGCAGCTACCTACAACGGTCCAGCCATTAATATAAAGACTGTGCTTATTACCAACATGAACGAAACAGCCTTATATTCTGCAAACCTCACAGTGACTGGATACTGACGGCTAGATTCCAGAGTAGAGTAAGAAAAATTACTATCATACAGTGTTATGCTCCAATCGAAGATGCGACTGAGGACGAAACGTCTAATAGCGACATCGTAATGGTAATTGGAGACTTCAACGCCTAGGTAGGAAGCTACAATACTATACTTAATCAAGTCATCGGAGTTCACGATCTTGGTGAACGGAACGATAACGGAGAGCATTATGTGGACCCCTGAAATACCAATCGCCTAGTCATTGGAGGTACGCTGTTTAAGCATAACCCCTGCCACAAAATCAGTTGGGTCTCAACTGACAGGCAGCGAACTTCGAACCAGATTGATCACATTGCGATCAGCTGCCGCTTCAGAAATTGCCTTTTAAAGGTCAGTGCAGTGAAGGAAGTGTAAGACGGGACAAACGACAGTACATCGACTCACTTGTCTCAATGGCCGAAGAAGCAGACAGAAGGGGTGACACTAGGACTGTCTATAACATCACCAAGGAGCTCAATGGTGGTCGGAACTCCAAACAACATCCAGTAAAGAGTTTAGATGGTGACCTTTTGATGTCGGATGAGAAGCAGCTTCGCTACATGTCCTTAACCACATAGACGATGGTGATATAATTTCGAGTGCTAATGAATCTTCCGAAGAGATAAATTCACTGCACCTCCCAGTAAAACAGAAATAACAACAGCAATCAAGTTCCAAGCAACCAAGCACATCGGCTGATCTTCTACATCCGCTCATACGGAGAGCGTGGGAAAATGATCAATTTCCCCAAGAGTGGAAAATCGTCAAGCTTCCAAAAAAGGGAAAGCTGATGAACTGTGGAAACTGGAGAGGTTTTACCGGCCGTAGCCAAGATAATAGCTAGAATCATATTAGAACGCGTAAAGAAGCATTTAGATTCAACTTTCGACGTCGAACAGGCAGGCTTTCGCTCTGGATCCTCTTGCATTGATCACATAAACACGGATCGCGGATCATAATAGAACAATGCATTGAGTACAGATCTCCGCTACATCTACTGTTCATCGACTTCTAGAAGGCTTTCGACAGCTTAAATCGAGACCTGGATGGCCAAGCGCAGGAGGGGTATCCCAGAAGAACTTATAGCTATTATTAAAGCTACATACGAAGGAAGTAAATGTCACGTCCTGCACAACGGTAAGGTGTCCGAGGAATTTGAAGTCCAAAGTGGAGTACGTCTGAAGTTCATACTCACCGTTTATATTCCTGATGGTCATCAGCGATGTACTCCGTGCAGTACTCACGGTAGGGAACATTCGAATTCGATGGACTATGACAACTTACCTTAAACACCTAGACTACTCTGACGATGTTTGCCTGCTCTCACATCGAATAATGGACCTTCATATGATGGCCCAAAATTTAGAAACTCCGAAGTAAGCAAAGTGGGGCTCAAGATAAACACTGCCAAAACAAAAGCCCTGAACACTTCTAACACCCGCTCGCAACCCAACATTGCTGGTTGGAGAAAGTTGACAACTTTTTATACCTAGGAAGTGTTGTCTTTTTTCCGCAATAGTTCTTGACGAGGCGCATTTTCCAGAGTATACTCATAATAAATGTCGAAAGGTGAGCTCGTTTGACAGTTAACCATTCAGTAAGTTCTATTAGAGCAGCAAAAACACCCTTTATTTGAATTTATTCAAATTCGATCTTAAACCAATGCCGAAATCTGTAACATTCCCAACTGGAAATACATTTCAGTGCAAATACATGTATATCTAATGTACCCAAATAGCTATAAATTTTGCTTGAAGCTGAACATTGTAATTATTACGTAGTTATAATAATAGAAAGTAACACTAATTAGTTCCATGCATGGTAGGTGTATTACATTAATTAAATATTATTATATTTAGAATTCTAATAAGGGGGGCAATACTCGTTTAAAGGTACAAAGAAAGAAACTCATAATGGAATCCTTGCCAAGGTTCATTCAGTGGAAAACTGAATGAAATAAATTTCGCTCTCTTCTGATTTTGCGTAAATCCTTCTTCCCCCAATAGCTGTCGATTCTTTGAACAAATTGTTTCCTCCTCCCATCCGTTAAGCTAAGCCATCGGCTAGTTGATTCTGAGTGTGATATTTTACAGATGCTACACATAAAAGAATTATTGCTAGGAGTACTCTGCAGGATGCTTTACTTCCAAGTACATCCTCCCGTTCGCCAATATTTCTTCAAATTGATTGCGATGATGATGACTTGTTTGATTTTACAGCGTCATCATCTCGTCCTTGCTTTTGATCTGCATTCGCGCATTATTGGTAGGTCATTCCTACATCAGTATTGTGCAACATTTTTCTGATTTCTTTGTGAAATAATAATTTTTATTCCTTCTTCGATATCCTCGAGTTCGATTTCTTTCTGCCAAGTGTAAAATTTTAAATTAGGTTCAGTGCTGCGACTCGAGTGGATGAACTGAGTGTGGCACTGGCCGCATGGAACTGGAAGTGACGAACGATTACCATTGAGTTTTCTAAGTGGGGTATACATTATTTTTTAACTTCGTTAATGGGTGGGTCGGGGTGGTTGGTCCCTTTTGGTCTGGTCTTGTTGATCTACTTTTGAAAGTTTTCGCTATCCACGATGATGACTGCGATTTCTGCGATTATATCATCTGTGCATTGGCACAACACTCCTTTCCTTGAAGTGGCTAAGGTAAGGTGACTCCTCACTCGATCTCTAACGCGAACGCAAATGATTTGATTGTAGCAGATGTTGGTTGTTGGCGACATAATTTATCGTTTGAGAGGACACTTTTCATTTCGAAAATTAGAATATTCTCCCTTCCAATCCACTATGGCAATCGTTAGCCATCGTCGTCCCTGTTGAGTAAGGACAATATTTTATGCAATATTGTTTGATAGCTGTGATTTTTATTGTGCACAGTTAGTTTTTTGGATTGGTACACTGTGATTTTGGGCAATTAGAGATGGGGAGGATAATGCAGAAAAAATGCAAAACTGCTTTAATTTAGGAAGAATGGTTCAAATTCGATAAGCAAATTGCATTTTTTGTAGCGTTTATCGACTCGCTACTAATTATAAACGCGGTCGCTAAACTGTGTTAAAATTAAGTTATAAGGGTTGTTTGTTGTTGTATAGAAGTAATACTAGCCTATATAACTGCGTGTGAATAAAGTTGATATCTGGTTTGAGTCTTCAGATAGCCAACTTCAATGCCTTTTCTAAGTTTTTAGATACTTAACTTTTTAGCACTTAATTTTTATTTGTAGCTTAAGAAGTTTATTCACTTTAACTTACTACGGTATAGGAATTAAAGTTTTCTCATTACTCCGCGATTTTGAGGTCCCCAATTTCTTACCTATCGTATAAGGGTAACTTCGGTGAGCAAACGTTTTTATTTCCTACTTCTTTTTCATTTGCTTCTCAGCTCACAAAAATAGTTTTTAAGGCCTCGTTCGGTGATGAAGTAGTGTTATTGTTAATGAATAATGATGCTTGAGAAATGATGTGAATTGGGATTTTCTAATTTTGTTCATCATTACTACTAATGACATTATTACTGACCTGTAATGTGCCTTTAAGCGTCAACCCTAACAATATACTCGTAGCTTGTACATGTACACTATTCACGAAAAATAACGCTACCAGTACTACAGTTGCAAGTATAAAATCCTTTAATTAATGCCAGAAGCAAAATTACACCCAGGATCAAAACAAAAACAGAGCAATCAACAACACGCTCAAAAATGAACAAAATCCAAAGACTAATTTGTTTAAGTGCAACGAGTGCACCTGACCAACGGCAGTTCTTAAAAAACTTCTGATGCTCCCACTCCTGCACATACATATCAAAAGTGAAGCTGGCTGTCAAACTAAAACAATTTTAATTAAATTAAAGCAAAAAGACCAAGACACACTATCATCATAACCAACATAAAATTGGAAAATGAAACTGTCCAACCATCAGACTGAATGATAAAAACAACTTATTTCCAAATGAATTTTTCGATAAGAATACCAGAACCACGCACCATCTAATACACAGACGGATCAAAAACAAACACAGCAACCGGACCAAGGGTATTCGTACCCATAACCAAACTGCGAATACCTCTAGTTAGGATTCTATCAGTATTTCAGGCAGTTTCTGTATCAAAAGAAGTTACAGAAGAACCTAGATCTATGTGATCTCAGGCGGTCAGGAAGCACTGCTAGCACTAACAGGTCCAGTCTTTCATTCTAAAAAACTCGTTTTAATTACAGGTTTGTGTTTTTTTAGTCTGGATTTGGCAGTCAGTTACACTTAGCTAAGAGTATGTTAGGGGTATGCGCTGCTGTTTATGGCGTTGTTCTAAGAATTTATTTTTTAAGTTTCAGTCCAAGTATTTTCGTATTTCTCCCTTTCCCTTTTTTAGTTTTTAACCCACCATGGTATTTTTTGGTCAGGTAAACAAATAAAGAACAAAACAAAGAACTCAAAGAGAAGTCTAATCGATCGACAGCAACTCAATTCTACTCAATTTTGGGAACACCAGTACTGTAGCCTTTAACCTCGGGGGCAAAAACTGCATTAAAACAAATACTTTTAGCTTTAAGATTAAGATTAAACTATAAGTTTAAATCATTATGTTCTGGTGTTGTCAAAAAAGTAGTCAAACCAGTTTGTCCGGTTTGTGTAGGTACATGATTGCACATGGAGTTTATTTTTGGAAGATAACTCATTAGATACGAGTATGGTTAGTTGTAGATAATAGAAGTTGCCACAATGTTCCGGTCTTTTCTCGATTATTCTGTCTATAAGTCTGTCTGGAGACTGTTTTTGCCGCAGAGATTCATTTATTATTTGGAATTTCACCAGAGCAGTTGAAGAGCTAGCTACCAGCTAAAGGAATAGTAGTGAAATACAAGATTGTTGCAATAAGTTTTTAATAAAAGTTGTAATTTATAAATAAATAAACTTGTTTTTGGTTTTATTTGCAAAATCCTTTACCAATTCGAAACCCTAAATTCCTTAACAATATTTATTATCCTAAACTAATTTCGTTTCTCCCCTCTATCGTTTCAGGTAAGTTCACAATTTGCATTTACCATGTACGCTTGGATGCATGCGTTGGAAGAGCAAGTAAGTTTTTTTTGTCACGCATATAGAGGGAACAAAAGTTCAGTGTAATCCACAACCAAATCATCGTTATATCTAATCAGTTGTAAACAGCGAGCACAGAAGTGTTTTGTCCCGAGTGCCACTGCTACATATTACCTCGTTGTCTTACAGTGGATTGTGAAAAGTATCTTAGAAGTATTGACAGTGTCTCTTCTGGATTGTCAAACATCACTATTTTTGTTAGCTGATGTTGCCATTTAATATAACAATTGTCAATGAAGTAATTTTTGGCGATAAATTACTGGGTCTCTCGCCGAAACATGTCATTTTTATTCCAAACTCCAATAACATATTTTTGAATTTAGCTTTTTATTAATAATTCTTCGGATTGTCAAACTTTTAAAGTTCTTTACCTGATAGACATCATTGTGCTTTACAATACATATTAATAGACTTAATTTTAAAACATACGGACCATTCAACAATAATGTTAAGTTTAATTTCTCAAAAGCCGATTTTGAGTCTTTAGAAACGTACTTGTCCGGTACTAATTGGTAATTTCTTGAGTCTCTTTCACTAGAAGAAGCTTATAAAAGATTTCTCGGAATATTGTACGATTCTCTTTTGTTATTTGAGCCTCCAATGCGTTGTATAAAAGGTTCCAGCCAATATGCCAAGGCAAAATTGGCAAACAGTGCCACGCGAGGTGACCTCCAAAAGACCCCTAATAGACCATCAAAAGACCCCAAGACCATCAAAAGACCCCCAATACCCTCAAAAGAATCATAACAAGACCTCCGAAAGACCCTTAAAAGATTAAAAAAAGACCCGCCAAAAGACTACAAAAAGAAAGACCCCCAAAAACCCATTTAAGACCCCACAAAAACCATTTAAGACCCCCAAAGGACCCCCAAGAAACCTTTAACAGATCTTTAAAATAGAATTCTCAAAATACCCAAAAGACCTCAAAAAGAAGCCAAAAAGACCCCCAAATTACCTTCAAAGGACCCTCAAAAGACTCTCCAAAAGACCCCCAAAGGACCCTCAAAAGACCCGCAAAAGACTTTCCAAAAGACTCCCAAATGATATGCAAATCATTTTCTTTTTATCTAGTATAATAATAATAATATTCGGCGCGACAGACCGTTGCGGTCCAAGGCCTATCTTCTCGCGACCATTTGTGTTGCGCATTTATATTCTTTTTGGACACAAATGGAAGGGACCTACAATTAAAGGCCGGATTCGAACGGCGAATAGAGATGCTTTCCGTGACAAGTTATTTTACTCTCGGAACGTTTGTCACCCATTCGCGAGAGGTGGGACACCGTGAAAAATACTTTTGGTGTTATTGGGATTCGAACCATGAACCCCTGCACAGTAGCATACGCATTTCCACTGAGCCACGGCCACGGCCACGGTTCTCTAGTATGCAATCACCTATAGTCTTGGCAATGGTTCGATTTCTGAAGTGAGTCAAATTTGTGACTGTGGCTCAACTTTAAGTAAACACATTGAATATATTTGTGCAAAAGCGTTTGGGCATCGGCTTTTCTAAAGAGACACTCTGTAGAGTTTAGAGATCCATATACATTTTAAAGTATATATGTTGCAACTGTGCGCTCCATTTTGGAATATAGTTGCGCGTTATATGAAATTCTAACCCCAATTTATATTCACAAGATTTACATTAACTCATCTGAGCTGGGGTTGTTGCTATCATTTATACAAGGTAAGATGTTAGTTGATCGATCTACAACTGCTCTCAGCTAGAAGATAAGTTTGGTTGATACATTTTGTTAGAGAAGTGTTTACAAATTCCCTTAGATTTCTCAGAAATCCTACCCTTGTTTCATTTGTATGCTCCTTTGCGCCCTTTGCCTTTGCGCTCTAGGGACCCATTTTATATTCCTCATCGTACAGCAAATTTTTGTTGAATGATACGATTCTTAAATGTTTTGTTTCTTTCAACTACATTTGAATTTTCTATGTCAAAATTAGCGGTTAAAATGACTGTTCAATGACTTATTTAGATAACGAGTGTATCTGACAGCCCATTACACGAAAAAACGGGCCCGTAGTTTGTATAATTTATGTCTTACAATTAATATAATTCTTAAGTTTATTTTAAAGTGCTGCTTCCAATAAGATTCGTACCTCTGTTAAAATTTTCCATTATGGTTTGTGTCTCTGTTAAAAGCTCCCATTGTGGTTTATGTCTCTGTTAATATTCAAAGTTTTAGAACTACTTTGTGTGTGAGTGATTGTGCATGAGGGGCACAGCTCTCATTAGTATATAGAGGATTAAGAAGTTCATATATAAATACCTGTTAAGTTAGTTTTTAAGTTTCTTAAGCCTGTTTTTATTTTATTTTATTTATTTTTAAATAAATAAATAAAAAATGGCTCAAAGCACTCAGTTGATTTGAAATAAAGAGGTGAATCCTTAAAACTCTTATTTAACCCTCCACGATTTTGTGTGTACGCAAAAAAAACACCACACACAGCCATAAACAGATGTTATCACTTGCAATTTCGCGTGTCATTAAGTCATTAATACGAGTATCAGGCAATGGTGAGACTGTGATGAAGCAACGCCTCAATATCATCAACAACAACAAAACAAGAAAAACCGCTGCGACCGTTGAACGCCATTCTATTTTCCTATTTAAAAATTAAAGGACATTCGACTGTGTGCTATGTACGATTTTCATGTTTTCTTTTGTGTTTTGCATTTTTTGGCTTTTTCTATGCTCCTGGAATTTGTTATATATATATATTTTTATTTTTCCTTTTCATTTCAAATTGCAATTGAACTGCGAAGTCCCGACACGATTCCTCCACACTCCCCTTGCAACCAGCGAGCTGGAAAATATCTCGCCTTATTCCTGTTGAACGCACAAAATATACGAGCAAATGCAAGAGCAGGCAGTAGATCGACCGATTCACGCCCACCCATCCTGCCGTTGCTGTATGTTTGTTACCTTTATTTTAATGATCCTCTTTTTGGAGTCAAGCACGAGCAATGAAATTGTACGGGTGGAGTCTTCGCGTTTGGAGTTATTTTTAAATATTTTATTAGATTTTTTTTCTTTTTATTAATATTGTACTCTTCGACGGTCGGCAGCGATGACCGGAGTACTGTTGTACCAGCCAACAGCAAAACTTTTGCTGGTTTCGTGTGGTACAAGTATTACGCGAGGATTCATTTGACTGTACTGTGCTTGCTCTATTCTAACCCCCTTTGCAGTTTTTTTAACCCTTTAAATACCACTCGGATGCTCGCCCTCTGTGTGTGCAATCATTTGTTGTTTTATTATTCGGGCTTAGTTGACGACACCAACTTTGTTTCGCATTTTGTTTGTTTTAGTTTTGGTTTTTTTTTGTGCAACTTTAGCTGGAAACAATAACAAAAGAAAAGCGTCAGGCCATGCATATTTACTCAGGACCGCGAGGACACGATACCTCGGCTTTTTTTGCTCTATAGTTACTT
This sequence comes from Nephrocerus scutellatus, assembly GCA_947095585.1. NCBI lineage: Eukaryota > Metazoa > Arthropoda > Insecta > Diptera > Pipunculidae > Nephrocerus > Nephrocerus scutellatus. The sequence goes on along the minus strand of OX352761.1, from coordinate 124,565,137 downwards.
TTAATGTAAAAAGGTGTTGACAACAAAAACAAAAGACGAAAAATTGTTCACCCAAATGCTGAAGTTGATAATGGTGGTGACAACTTTTTTCCTATCAGTATGATTGGGAAAATTTTTAAGTCTCTTAGTAAAGGTTTCGCGAGGTAGGTAGAAAAACTTTTTTTTTGGTAGAAATCATTTTTGTCGTGAAGTGCTTTACACTTTTCGGGGTTTAATTGTTTAAAGCATTCAAGGATTTTCAACAAAAGAGCTTTAGTTAAGTGTTGCATGCTGTTTCGACTGCTTTCCTAAAGTTTTTATATGTTTTCTGCCCCAGACACACTCTCGAGTAGATTGTGTCACTAAAGTTAAGTCATTGAGCTCAATTGGCTGATACTGCGACCTAAAAAGATCTATTGTATAGTAGGGTGTAACTAATCTAAGAGTCTAATCCTAATGAAGGGTAGTATGTCCTTAGTAGCAGAATTACGCAAATCCGCCGACGAACATAATAATGCCTTGTGGAAAATATGTCTCCTTAACCAGATCAAACCTGGACAGTCACAGAGAAAGTGCCCGGATGTTTCGTCCTCCTCCAGGCAGAACCTACATGTGTTTGAGGCCAGATTAATTTTGCTAGGGTGATATCGCAAGCCACAGTGACCTGTGAGACTAGCTTTCTGATTCTATCCTTGTCAATATCAAGGATTTCCTTATAGGAAAAGGTCCTGATTAACCGTTTGGACTGTCTAAGCCCTGTGGGGTATTATCCCAGTGGGCAGACGAAGTTTCCTTTCCCATTTATTAATCATCGCTGTGGTGGTAGCCCACGTAATACCACAGTATGGTTTCGGTCCTAAAGTTCGAATACCCCTGCGCCAACTCCAGAATCCATTTTCGATCCGTCTATGTACCAGATTAGACCTTTATTGTCTAGTGGTGGAGCACCATTAGACCAAATTGCTCGGTCCAATATTTTTACCTCGAATAACCTACCGAAACAGTACTCCCTGGCCATAGTGTCCGAGATAGAATATAGAATAGAATAGAATTTTTAGGTGTCCCACGTAGTCACCTTGTTTGTACCCATATTCTAGTTGCAGCTTGATAGTGCATCTAGCGGCCAACTTCCAAATGAAGATTGGCAGGAGTGAAAGTCCTACAACAGCTTTTAATGAAGTCGTAGGACAGGTGCGCACGGCACCCGTTATACCTAGACTGGCAATTCTTTGAAGCTTCTGAAGCTTAATCACCATTGTCCGTTCAAAAACTTTCGGCCAAGATATGATGGCCGCGTACGGGATAATTGATCTCACCATCATGGTATACATCCATTGTATCATTTTAGGATTAAGACTCCAAGTTCTACCATAGAGGCGTCTACATGCCCATAGGGCACAAGTGGCACGTTCAATAGCGGACTTGATATAAGAATTCCAGTTTAGTCGAGATATTTAACCTTACTGGAATACTCTAATGTAGTGCCCTTTAAAAAGATAGGTCCCATATCGGATAATATACGTTTCGTGAAAGGCACTAGAACGGTTTTTTAAGGTGGTTTTCAGCACCTCAACCACTCCGCCCATACACCTTCATGTAATAGTCTCCTTACCTCTACTACCAACTCGTAAGAAGCCTAAGGTCGAAAACTCGTGCTGTTTTGCGCCAATCTCATACTCTCCAATTAAATGAAACCAATCTGATCCCCGACATGAAGTACCAGCAGTTATTCCCCCTACAATTTTTACAAAACTGTATTGGGATACGTTTCTGGTAAAGCGATTTTTTAAATGAACTTTTGAACTAAAACGTCAGCAACAATGTAGAACTTAGGATTATTTGGATATTTGGAGAATCTATTGAAAGAAGAAGAAAAATTCTCTTTGACCAAAACATCAAAAAGTGTGTGAATCTCTTAATGCTCTCCGAAAAAAATTCCAAATCCTGCTGAACAAAACACCCAACTGCTCCAATTTGATTGAATTGCGCGCGCATTTGCTTTAATCTTCGGACGAGAATCAACCCCAAATACTCCCATCCCACAGGTACAAATTACAAATATATTTCAGGTGTAACAGTTATTTTTCCCTTAGCATTTAACTCGCTCTCTTTGGCTCGTTGTCGCTCAATTGCTTGAAACATGTTAGCAACTCCATCCCATCACACTAACCACCCGCCAACATCACCTGCCATAAAACGAAAAATTCTGAAATTGCCCTTCTCTGACGCATGCGGTTGAATTTAGAGTGGGTGCGGGTGGGTTGGCAACGTGTTAGTATGACAAATAGTGCACTGCAAGGAAAGGAATCAACAGGATACCAGTCCTCATATTCGGAGATTTTTGAACCGGCATCACCCAAGTTAGTGATGCGCGTGAGCGAAATTTATACAAAATATACGGAATGGAAATTCGTTTGATTCACAGGGGTAGGGGTGGGTAGCAAACTGTTATATTTACGGCCTTCTCAGAGGGTTAGATAGTGTATTCCCGCCAAGTTGCAGGATATCTGTTGCGTTCCTATAGCAAAAAAGTCTAGCAGTTTCTCTCAGTTCCGTATATTCACTCCGAAATCCGAGTCATGCTTCGTCTTCCTGACGGCGATGGAGGTAATAGTCGTAGTTGTCATCGTCTGACTTTGGATTTTCTTCTAGTCAACGTGCCCGGCGCCCGGAATGGAAATTCGTTTGTCTCACATGGGAAGGGGTGGGTAGCAAACTGTTATATTTAGGGCAATCTCAACGGGTAAGATTTTGTATTACCGCCACGTTGCAGGATATCTGTTGCGCTCCTATAGCAAAAAAGTCTGCAGTTATCTCAGTTCGGTATATTCACTCCGAAATCCGAGTCATGCTTCGTCTTCCTGACGGCGATGGCGGTTATAGTCGTAGTTGTCGTCGTCTGACTTCGGATTTTCTTCTAGTCAACGTGCCCGTTGATGCCATTGTCCTTCCTTTTGTTTTATCGTGCATAAGCTCCCCGTATACCTACCTGTCTTGCTTCATCATGTAAGTGTATGTGTACTTTTCAAAAGCACTTGGTGCTCTCTTAACCCTGATTTCACCTGAGTAATCATTTGTTACGCTTGTATCACCTTTTGTTGTGCGTTCAGGTGAACTCGATTACATAGCAGAAACATTATTCGCCATTTCCCCTCTTTGTCAGGAGAGATGTGCACCACTTGAATCTGTTCGAAATTGTCTCAAATGAAACTGCACCAAAAATAAAAAACCTGAAATCTGACTGGCTTTCGCTTGTTGCTTGCTCGTTGTGTCTCATAAATTTTGTTTATTCATCCAGCTATTTGCACTTCCAACCAAAAAGTTGACCTGCTCTTTGATGGAATGTTCTTGTCGGAGAGTCGAACGACTCTCAAACTTCTCAAAGTATTTATAAAAAACAAAGCTGATTGAGAAGTTTGAGAGTCGTTCGACTCTCCGAAACGGACCCCGCTTTAGAGCCAAATGTCTCGATAGTGATGAAAAGTAAAAAAAGAAAATGGTGTTCCGCAAAAGTTCATTCTCAGTCCTTTCTTTTTTGTTATACTATTTGTTATTATAATTTTCGTCAAAAAATTTGAAGAAATTTGTAAGAACAACAAAGCAATAATTATTAATCTCTTCACCAATAAATTAGAAAAACTTTGCACGGTTTTTGTCGAATGGAAACAGTCATTCAAAAATAGGTACAACCTGAAAGATCTAACGTTTTCCCACCAAGTCAAAAATTTTATTTGAAAAGATTTTGATTTTTTAATTTAATGTAAAGGCAAAGAAACAAGTCATGAGGCTTTAAATAACATGAACGCGGCTCTCCATTTCTAGAGATAATACCGAACACCGAACTTTGAGTTCCATTACCCGACTGTTTGAACCAACTTGTTGTTATTTCTTCAAATTCAGCTTCTTCCAGTTTATTTAAAAAATCGTCAGTCAACATGGTCCAATACATGATCTCCAGCTTGAAACCGTCACCAAACAGTCAATTTTTGAGCGAGTAATGACATTTCGTGAATGGCTGCTGGTTGCTGAGTTGCCCAAATGTGCAATTTTAAAAAACTTTTTTTTTTACCCCTGTTTGTCTGTTTTTTTGACTACTTTGAGTTCCTTTTTTATATAAATAACGCGTGTGGCGCGTGTGATGAGTGGAAATTACCAAATAATACAATATAAAAATAAAAGGACTGTGTGGCGTATGGCGTGTGGCATGTGTCGATCTATACATAAAAGTTTGTTCTTGTTCTTGTTAACGAAGACGTTGGGCCCCAGCATTGTCTTTATCGCTGAAAATGATTAGCGCAACATAACTGGAACTTTGATAACAAATTTGGATAATTTGCAAATGGTTTTGAAGCTTGTAATTTTCCATGATTAAATGTCAAGTATAGACGAGTTGCAATGTCAAACAACCCGCAGCATATCTGAGAAAACCTATTGGATAAATTGGGAAAATGTGGTGTCCCAATTAAAAGTCCTTTTGTAATCACATGCAACTGTAATGGCATCCTATTTCATGATCCAGTTAGAAACATTTGAGGAATATTAAAAAAAAAGTTAACGGATCGTTTGCTGTTTTGACAGAGCAATGTTCGGAAATCTTTGAACTTTCATTCTCTTTCAAGATTATTGTGTGTCTTCTACATTTAGCAGAAAGTTACTTAGGAAGGTAGACAGGGTGGCGTTCCAAAAAAATTAACGAATCTTATTGGCAGCCGCATTTTACTTAACTTTGGCTCTTGAAAATGTGCCTGAGACTTTTTGCAGATAGTCTACTCGATTGATGCTCTGTATGTTTAAGATTAACGAAAGGTTTTTGTAAATTATAATCGTGTAATCGCGTATGTTAAAAGCTTGAAATTCTTTTATGCGGCAATATAAGAAAAACCTAGGGACCGAGAATGAACTCTTGCGGAACACCATTTATCTATCATGATACTTGGCTCTAAAAGCCGGTTTCGGTTCGGACAGTCGAACGACTCATTAAAAACAAGATTTTTAAAATTAATTAAATTTTGTACACATTAAGATTAAGATATTTTTATTAAACATTAAAGTAATTTACAATTTTGATTTACAACTAAACTTATAACTAATATTAATATGTGTCGGCTCAACAATAGGGGCCCGACGTATTTACATTGTCTTTTTTTTTGGTATTGTTTATTTTTAAACAATATTTTTTACTACTTAATCTACTACATGTTTATTTTTAAGGTTATTAAATTTTAAACAATAATTTTAAAATAAAATAAGAATGAAAACTATTAAGCGGCGTATAAACAGGTCGAACTTCAGCCTCTGTAATATTGGTTTCCCGCCTTCTCGTAGAAGGAGACGTCTTGATTGTTAAAGATGTTATCGAATCTAGCATCAGTGAATCTTCTTGCATCTCAGAACTTGGATGTGTTTCCAATGCGTCGACGAATTTCCTCGCCATTCGGAACAAGTGGTCAGTTATTGGCAGCAGACCTGCTGCTTCGTATAGTTTTGTAGTCGACACAAACTTATAGCTGTTTGTCACCCTCCAGAGTCCTGTACAGATCCTTAGTACCTTCCTTTCAAATAGGGAGATCTTCTTCATCGTTGTTGGTGAGACGGTGAACCATATGGGGTAGCCATAGGTTATCACTGGTCTGATGAGTTGCTTGTAGATAAGCAGCCTGGTGTTGTTGGACAGACCGTTTCGTCTTTTAAGTAGCGGGTGCACCAAATGAAGAGCGTAGTTTGCTTTTTTCATTGTTTTGTCGATGTGAGAGTTAAACTTGAGCCTCTCAGTAAAGTTGATTCCCAGGTACTTAGTCTCTGACTTGGTGTTTATTGTTGTGTTATCCGGAAGGGTGATCTTTAAGGCTCTGCACCGGCTTGCGATTTTTCTTATCCTTGTTTCGGTTGCTGGTACTCGGAAGCAGATGAGCTCCATTTTATTGGCGTTGATCTTTAGTCCCCACTTCAGGTAGTAGTTCCAAAGATTTCTGAGGTGTTCCTCCACTCTTCGGGCAGCTATCTCGGGAGAGCGGGAAACTGCATACGTTATGGAGTCATCCGCGAAGAGCATAGTCTTTGTTCCGGCTGTATTTTTGGGTTGATCCGCCGTGAAGATGCTATACAGGACTGGTCCAAGTCTGGAACCTTGAGGAACTCCGGCTTTGATCCTTTTCCTTGTCGATGGGCGGTCGTACACCTGTACAAAGAAGACCCTGTTAAAAAGAAAATTTTTAATTATTTTTAGAATGTAATTGGGGAAATCAAAACTAATAAGCTTGTACAGTAGGCCGTTTATCCAGACACTAGCGAAAGCTTTTTCGATATCTAGCAAACAGGCCACTGTACTACTTTTGACGTTCAGTCCTTTAGTGACGTCACTGTGAAGCTTCAGCAGAGGGTGAGTTTTGTACACATGTGTATCTCCGGTGACAACACTTTTTGCAAAAATTTGGTTGTGATAAATTAGATAATTTACATAAAAAATTTAATTTTTATGGCTTGTTTGTTTTAAGTAATTAAATTTATTAGATTTATTTATTAAAAACTAAACAAAATATTTACAACAAAAAAGGATTAATTTAAAACCAACAAAGGCAAATATTTACAACGAACTTTGAAATAACAAAATAAACCTTGTTGCAAAAGGAAAAGCACGGAAAACCCAAAGGACCAAGAATAAACTCTTGCGGAACACCATTTTTTTTACTTTTCGTCGCTAATTGGCTCTAAAAGAGAGGTTCTGTTCTGGCTTCCAGGAAGTTTTCCTTTAAAAAAAAAATATATGTAAATTATTGTATTATATTATATTATATATTATATTTTTACGTACTAATTCTAAATTCCTGATTCTTTTCAAGTAAAACTAGAGATTCTATTTTTAGAACCCATTTCTGGAATATTAAATTAAAAGTTAATAGAACAAAAATGATAATTCTCTTATACGTGTACACATTGTTAACAATCTCTCTCTTCCTTAATGCTGATAAAATATGTCTTTCTGAGCCGCAACGGCCCTCTTCTCTTTACAAGTTTTTCACTTTGAAACAGTCCAACAGGAAAGCAAAAAAAGAAAATAAAAAAATGTATCTGATTCTTAATAGTGAATTGTGAATTAAATTCCGACGACCGATTTAAAAATTTCAATCAAAACACCAAAAACAAAAATAATATTTTCTCTTTGCTTTGCTCTTGAGAATGGTTGGTTGGTTGTTTGTTTCGTTGCGAGAGGGCAAGAGCTCTGACGCACAATTCCCTTCTTTTTGCTGCTTGTTGCTCCTCGTAACCTGTGCTATTACCTGTGGTCGACGATGATGGTAAAAAAAAGTTCTTGTGCGCTTGTGCCAGAGAGTATAACTATGATGGTGATGATGATGGCTCATGCCTTCTGACCAGAAGAACAAAAATACCACACACACATGCATACGCACAAACGCAAAATATGCAGGTACGTAGTGTGGTTTTGGACGCAAGCTATAAAAGTGAAACAGGAGGATGATGGCGCGGTAATCGGCTGGATGGCTCGCCGTGCATGTGGAGATGTATCTGTAAATGTGATTGGGTTGTTCGTTCGTTTGTTGATTCATTCGTTCGTTCGCGTTTCGGACTCTCCATCGCTCGGCGTCAGTTTGCAGCTCACAGGACAGCGCAACAGAGTAGAGAAACTGCTGAACAGAAAACTCCGAAAAAATAGGTATATTACCTTAGAATGCCAGTCGTTCTTACTTCAGTCTTCGTACAGTCTTTGCTTTAACCCGTTCCAATTCTGTCCGCCGCTCTATTAAACATTATTATCATAAATATATAACATATATAAAAATAATATCAAACGAAATATAAAAAAATACAAGAATTTCTGCAACAATTGTTATTGTTAAAAAAAATTCAAGTAAATCACGGGAAAATTGTTCAAATCAGTGAACAACGCGCAATATCTTTCATCTGCTATCTATCAGTCAGTAACAAAAATATTTTATTATTTTTTTCCTTCATCTTCTGAACTTTCATCAAACAACATTTAATAATTTTTTGAAGCAACCAACAGTCATTTTGAGAAAAAATTTGACAATCATTTCGCGTTGTACCTAATTACTAAGATATCTTTATAACATTCTAAGACTTGATAGTATTGCATACATCTCCACTAGTGAGTGATCGACTTTGGCAACTTTGACAGAGAAAAATAAAAAAAAAACGCGGCGAATATCTTCTAAGTTTGTGTTTGTGCTTAAAAATTTTCCAGTCAGCCGAACTCATAATTCGCGCAAAAAAAAATAATTGTGTAATTATTAAAATTCTAATCACCATAATCATTGTCGTCGACGACGACTTCTCAACGTCATACGAAAACGCAACACAACAAAACAAAAAGATTCAAAAAAGGCAACAACATAAATCCATTCTTTCGTGAGCTCGTTCAACCAATTGACCGCTCACCCCTTGGTTGTTCATTCGTTTGTTCGTTCGTTCACTCGCTCGCTTGCTCGATAAGTTCAAGAAGAAAATAAAAGTTCGTTGGTCTTCTGAGCTGAGCTTGAATATATAACAAACATCCGTTCTCTTGCCGCTGAACTGAACTGCTGCTACAGATACTTTACCTTCTGATAAATATATTCGCTGTCACTCTGTCACATTCTTACCTGTCTTCGTTAGCTCGTCGCATCGTCGTGTGGTGTTTTACCTTCGCCTTCAACTTTGAAACTTCTTAACCAACAAGTCGTCATTATTCAAAGTCAATTATTACCGGCCGCAAGCACACGCACACACTCCACTCCACTCAACTGAACTGAAGCCGAAGTGTTGCGCTAAAGACATCAACCAAAAAGCCAGCAGGAAAAGTATAAACTGCAGAAGAAACGTGGCGGTGCGCGCTGTGGCGCAAATTTTGTCTTCAGTGGAAAAAACAGCAACAAGCAGATTGCTCACGCAACAATCAGCACAAAGTCGTCGTCACCTCAGCGAAAACGAGTAAAAGTGTGTAAAAAAAACGCAAACAGATATATTGACGATTGTGTCAGTTCGCCAAAGTTGGACAGAAACACTAATTGGTAAAAATATTAACAACAACACTATCACATTAGCAAACCAACACAAACACTAACTTTAAAATTTCACATCAACTTTTTGTTTTCGATCTCTATACGAAATATAAAATTTGTTTCGATTTTTTTTTGTTATCATTATCTGAAGTCAGTCAGTTTGTAAGTCGTCTCTTTTTTTTATTGCCCTTTCATTTATTTTCCTCCCAACACAGACCCTCTGAAAAAGGACCTTATTATTCGATCCCTTATTGTATTTAGGAGCTGTTGCTAGTTGCGCTCTATTTATAAATTAATAACAACCATTGTTTTTTTAATGTAAAAGGGTCACAAAAAGCGACTAAGGCCATAAGAAAGGTATCTCTTATACTACTCTTGTCTTTTGTAGATATTTAAAAAGTTTCACTTGAATCTTTAGATCAAAGAAAAGATCTTGTATCTTTCATCTTTGTATCTTCTCTATATACGAGTATCTTTGTATGTAGATAAAAGTTTAGAAATGTATCTGCGGTAATCGATTGTGAGCAAATAAAAAAATCTGATGGTATATTTCACGAAATTCCAACTTTATCAGCGACACTAAAGTATCGATATCACCATTTATAAAGGTATCTTTATATACTTAGTCTTATCTTTGGTAGATATTTAAGAAGATTCACTTGAATCTTTGGATCAAAGAGAATATCTTGTATTCTTTATCTTTGCATCTTCTCTATATATCTTTGTGTCTTGATAAAAGTTTTGAAATATATCTGCGGTAATCGATTCATGTTAAAATTGCTACCAATTAAAAGATAAACTTTAAAAAAAAAAATATCTGCGACAATCAATCTGAAGATATTTTTACTCGAAATTTCTGCGAAATTAAAGTCTTGATATAATCATTTATCACAATTATAAATCATCGTCTTTTAGGCGAAGATACATTTTTGTATCTGCGACATTTATTTAAACTCAAACTTGAATATTCTTTTTTGGGTAATAATAACACTCAGTGACAATCAGTCTTCAATATTTAAGTAATTCAAAAAAAAAAACTAAAAAACATTCAACCCAAATTTATTAGAAACTTTTGTTTCACTTAAATTAAAACTCGATCATCTCTGAAAAAATCAAACGACTTTCACTCAAACTTTTCCAATTAAAAAAAAAATAGATAAAAATAAAAGAAAAATAATAACAAACACAACCAGTGTGTAGATCAAATTAAATTTATTTATTAAAACTAAAAAAAGAAACTTCTCAAATTATTAAAAACAAAGCTGATTGAAAAAAAAAAACAGTAACAAAACACGCCCAAGTGTTCAAAGTCAAGATTTATTTATTAAAAACAAAACAAAAAAAAATCAGACAAAATATTTACAACAAAAAAAGGATTAATTTTTATATCTATAACAAAACAGGAAAAACTTAGAAACAACAAAAAAATCTTGTTGCGAAAAGAAAAGCATAGAAGGTTATTATTTGTAAAAAAAGGATAATTCATTTATTGATTTATTTAAAGCATAGAGCATTATAATTTAAAAAAGAAAAGGATAATTCAATTATTTATTTTAATTAATCATAATAGAGCTATTTTTTAATTGTATTACAAATACCCTATATTTATTATATTTTTAAAAAAATTAAAACAAAAGGAAAAAGCAAATATTTTGCCGCCTGTTTATAAATGAGAATTTAAAGCAAGTATCTGAGCTTAGCTATAGGATAGGACTGAGGTTAAAAGCAAACAAAGACACTAAAAACCTAAACAGGAGAAGCGGAAACTGTGCAATAGTAATAGGAGAGAAAAAACCGATACAGATACAAATTTATTAAAAAAATCAAAAGAGAAATATAGAGAAGCTTTAGGAAAAATTATTTATTATAAATTAAATAATAATAATAATTACGCCAATATTGCAAAGGACGAGAAAGAAATTTATTTACATGTTGTGAAGAGCGACACTGCAGAACTTTTAACTCTCAAATTCCTACATTGAACAAACAAGTATTTTAAATAAATAGGAATACTTAAAAGAACAAACAAGTATTAAATAATTAATAGGAAAAAGGAACATAAAAAAAAAAATATTTAAAAATCCGTCGCGCCACCAAAGAGAATTTTATTTTATGTGAAAAAGGACAGAGAAATATTGCAAAACAAAAAAATAAATAAATGGGTTGTTGAATTAAATTAGTATTTTAATTAAATATTACAAAACAGGTAAACATTTACTTAAAAATAATATATATACATATATGTATAAATATATACATATATATATATAAGAAAAAACTATTAAATAATTAAATAAAAATTAATAGAAAAACTATTAAAGAATTGCATAACAATTAAATTTTTTTTTTAAATAATTAAAAAAAGTGTCATTATCGATCAATCAAGAAAAAGTTGTGAATTTCTACTTAATTCCTCGCTTATTTGTCGAAAGATATTTTCAGCCATAATATGGCAGAATTATTTTTATTTCCAATAACTAATTTTTAATTATTAAAAAATAAAAGAGAACATCCAACAAATAATAAAACAACAATTAAGAAAAAGTTGTGATTTTGTTTTCAAATTGTAATTAATTCCTCGCTTTTTGTCGTAGGACATTTTCAATTACAATCTGAAATTTTTTTCAAATTTTTAATACAGAAAAAAAAAATCGGAAAGCAAATACAACAAATAATACAAAAGAAAATTAATCCCTACATATCACATTACTAATTATAATAATAATAAATTGCAGTAAATCGTGCGTGCAAGACATTTTATCAAAATTTAAAATTTAAAATAAAAAAAAATTTAAATAAGTAAAATAGGATTCTTTGTTTATTTAATTATTAAATAGAATTTTTTTTTATTTAATATAAAATAGGATTTTTTTTATTTAATTATTAAATAGGATTTTTTTTAATTTATTTATAAAAAATTAAAAAATAGATTTTATTTAAAATTTAAAACAAAAAAACGATAAAATAAATTAGATAAGATTTTTTTTAATTATTTAAAAAATAAGATTTCCTTTTTTTGCAATTGAACAATTAAAAAAAAATATAAATAAAATTAAAAAATTAGAATTTTTTTTTATTTTAAATTCAAAATAAAAAAACTTTTTTTTTTGTGACTAGGTTGTTCAATCAAAATAAAAGTCAATTTGTAGTTTTATAGTAAATTTGTGGGGGGGTGCCCCATATTATATAAAGGAATAAATTCCTCATATCTTCGGTAGTAGGTATATAAGATAAGATAAGATATAGACATATAAGTATACATATAGAAATTTCTAGCATAGGGATATCATTAAAAAAATATCACCCAAAGAAGAGAATTCGCGTTTTGACAATCAATGATCTTAGCGTACTTTTATATACAATAGTTGATCAATAAAAAAATCGGACAACATTGATAATCATTTTTGTGTGCTGTGTTGTGGTTTTTTTACACACACATATCCTATATCTATATCTATAATAAATAATTCTCCAGCTGACAATCTTGCTACCCTTTTCTAGTGATCTCTAACGAATTGCTAAAAAGTTTTCCAACTCAATCTTGATGTGAAATTATTCATAAATATATATATTCTCTATACACACACCCACATCTAAAATCATATACATATAGATATTTTTTTAGAAACTTCTACTCTCCCTTTACATATATACATACCTACTTTTAAAATAATTAAATAAATATACACACAACGTCTACATGTATTTGACTATATATAGTGATCTTGCCTGATGCAATCATTTTTCTTCGTGTAGATTTAATATACATTGATAAAAATAATTAGTCTAGATACATTTCAATATCTTCTTTATCATCGTAGTGATAGAGGAAATATACTTCGATACATTTCCCAATATCATCCTCATCATTGTAGAGACAATCTTCTCTTTGATTATATAAAATAATATTATAAATTTAACCTTAATATTTTCATGTGTACATGAAATTGAATATTTATTCCAAAAGCAAAACTTTTTCATAAATATCTACGATAAGCAAGAGTGGGGTAAAGTAGATTCGAAAAGGAGATTTCGAGAAAGGTTTTCCTTTACTTTCCTTTACCACTGAAACATATCTTGTTTAGAAGAAGAAGAAAAAAAAACGATAAGAAAAATTAAAAAACAAACAATCGATTAAACAAAAAACACTTGCCACAACGTATTTCCCAACGGGCCTCGCTATTTGTCCCCCCTTTTTGGCACAGCCGCCACAGCCACATCAGCAATTTTCAGGATATCAGAGTGCACCAGCAGAAGCGACTGCTGTTAATCAAAGCAGCAATTCCTTTCTCCCACAATACAGTCATAGTAATAATTATCCCCATCAACCACTACAACCACCACAACCACACAATCAATCACAACAACAACAGCAACACATTTATCATCATCAGCAACTCAATCAAATACCGTATCGCGCCGCCACCACAAATCCCACTCCAACACATTCCATTCGGTTAATACCGCCATCCTCCTCTCCTATAATAATTGGCAAAGAACATCAGAATCAGACAGAGACTAAAAGAACCACTCTAACGCCAACAATAACCTACACAGACGATACGCATTTACGGACGACAACATTGACATTTGATCAAGCAGCAATCGGCGATAATAGTCAGGTCAACAACGCCAGTCACACTGAGAATCATCATCATCAGCTTCAACATCCAATAACTAACAATCTTCAAGTCAATCAATATTCTTTGCATCCGGCGCAATTCACCACTGTAACGCCAACTGCGTCCCGTTCATCATCATCTGCTTGTTCTTCTGCATCATCGTCTACAGCAGCGTTGTGCTATTGTTATCCGAATCAGGAGCAGCAACAACAGCAAATTTCGGTTTTGAATCCGTACATACAGACGGAAAGCGCAATACCGCCGACACCTTTATTACTAAATCATTATACGGAAATTAATCTGTGCGATTCGATTCAATTGCAACAGCAACAGCAGTTGCAACAATTCTCACTGCAACAACAGCAACAGCAACAACTTCATCGCCAACATCAGGTGGTGACAGCAAGTGGTACACTGCATCCCAGTAGTATTTTTGGGACTCATCACCACCAACACCACCACCACCTACCAACACATTTCGCAGCTAGCACAGCAGCAGCAACAGCCGCTTACGCAGCCGCAGTCAACGCCGCAGCAGCAGTTGCTCAATCGCAGGCAATACATCATCAGTCGATTCCCTACAAAGATATAATGGTAAGATTTGTTGCGACATTTTTCATGAAAATGCGATCAAATTTACCAACAGAATGAATACCACCTCAAGAAAAAAAAAATACCACTACATAATATATAAAGTATTTCACAGTTTTGGTAAAAAAAATTGTAATATGTACTTTAACATTCCATCCCTAAAAGTGCAATTCAAAAGTGTCCACATTTTGGTGTTCTTTGAATTACTGCTTTTCTGCAGTCAGGCCATTGGGTCTTTTACCGATTGGCTAAAGTGGCACAAAAGTCGTTTTCATGTTATCCAATTACAATGAATTCTTCTATCAATTAATATTTTATTAAAATTTAATAAAAAAGTTATATGACAACTTGATAATTGCTGCGCTCAATATGCGACTGGCCTAAGCGTTGTCTTTCTGTTATGTAAGGAAATAACTTTGAAATAAATGTCAGCTGTGTGAATTCTGACATTTAACTGTAAAAATCACCTTATTAACATTTCGATAAACAGATATTCGAACCTAAAACCATAACAAAATAGTCTTTGTCCAGCAAATATCCAAAAAAGACGAACCTCGTCATCGACAGCACTATGTCCAAGGTTTTAGAAATGATATATAACCTGCTCTGGGCGTTCTGTCTATGCTATCCTATCAGGGTATGCTTGGATTGTCTCTAAACCTGTTATGAACGTGTTCTGTACTTTTCTGAACTGTTCTGAATTGTTATGAACTGTTCTCAACTTTTCTGAACCCGTTCTGAAAGTGTTCTAAACTATCCACATTTTTCTGTACTTTTCTGAACGGTTCAACCGCTTTGAACTGTTCTGAATAGTTCTGAACTGTTCTCATTTTTTCTAAACCCGTTCTGCAAGTGTTCTACACTGTTCTGTACTTTTCTGTACTTTTCTGAATGGTTCAACCGCTTCCAACTGTTCTGAATTTTTCTGAAATGATTTTTCAATTTTTCTGTACCGGTTCTGAATGTGTTCTAAACTGTTCTTAACCGTTCTGAACTTTTCTGAACTGTTCTGAACTACTTTGAACTGTTCTCAACTGTTCTAAACCCGTTCTGAAACTGTTCTAAACCCGTTCTGAACTGTTCTTAACTGTTCTTAACTGTTCTCAGCTGTTCTAAACTGTTCTTAATTGTTCTGAGTTGTTCTTAACTGTTCTGAACTCTTCTGAACTGTTGCCTTGCTGTCGTGTACCATAAAACCTATCGCAAATAACCGAATTCTTTTTAATCATGCGAGTTATTATTAGGTGTTCCAACCTAAAAGACTAAAAAACTTTACTTTCTTCACTACAACATCGTAGTAACGCTCGTAGATCTAACCATTGCAGAGTCTTTCCTCTCAACAATTTTCCGTTAGGCGTTCCTCTCAAACTTACAGAGTGCTATTTGCTAAGCACCCAGGTCTCGGATCCATATCTAATTATTGGTATGACCATTGTATTATACACCGGCAGCTTGGATCTTACGATTCAATTTCTGAATATGAAGTGAAGAAGAAGTTGGCTTTAAGCAACCGTGCACGTATTTCTGGTTCCATGCTGTTATCGCCTGCTATAATTGACCCTATATAGTTGAAGGGTTGCACTTTATAACCGCTCTTTACCATCTTACTGCTTAACTACTCACTACTTATTTGACCAGGGACCAATGTTTGCTCTTTTGGTCGCAGAAGTGGTTACAATGTTCTTTGTTTTGCTCTCATTTATGTGCAGCCTCAGATTTCGTGCTGCCCGCGCTTAAACTGGACAAAAGAATCTTGTAAAGCTGTTTGCTTTCTACCAATGATATCAATATCGTCTGAGTGAGCTGGATGGAGTTTTAGAGAATTGTTCATCTCGCCGTTACAGCAGATCACTGTTATCATTTTCTTCAACGCCAGGTTGGCCGGTCCATACCCTTATCAGAGGCCGTTATAATGAGTGTTTTTTTAATCCCGGTAGAACTTCAAATTGTAAAAAATAACAGAAAAAATTTAATTTTAATAAAGCGTTGTTCAAGCGTGCGTGTATTTATAATGATGAACAGTGGGTTAGTACAGTAAGCGCAGTATGACAGCTCGTTTGACAGTTAATCCTTCAGTTAGTTCTATCTAAACAAAAAAATATCCTTTATAATTTGCACTGTAAGTGAAAATGTGGTAGTCGGAGAAGATAATAGAAACAACATTTGGGAGTCGACCCTTCAGCATCATCTGTCCTGTCCAGTGCTCTCTACTTCTACTTTATTTTATTTTTAGAATATTTTTCATATAAAAAATAACATCAAAACGACTTTTGTGGCCACTCAGTGATCAATGATTCTATCACGCGTTCCATTCAATTCGTGAATCTTCTTAGTCTCGAAACTGCAGGTTGTTATGTGGAGTTTGATTTGACATATTGTAATGGTTGTGATTGTGGTGGTTAAGGTGGTGAGTATGTTGCTTTGAATTTGAGTTGAAGGACGGTGGCAATTCCGTTGCGTCTCCACCACCAGCCCCACTTGATTCAAAAATATTATATCAGAAGTAGTGTAGCAAAAAGTAGTTGCATTCTATTCACTTTTCCTCTTGCGCACTTTTTTGATATCACTCTTTCTTGTTCTTTTTTTTAAAAAAAATAATTTTTAACTTTAGTCTTACGTTTTGTGTTTTTGTGCTTCTTCTTATCTTTTACACACGGTGTCC
Organism: Nephrocerus scutellatus; assembly: GCA_947095585.1. Taxonomy (NCBI): domain Eukaryota; kingdom Metazoa; phylum Arthropoda; class Insecta; order Diptera; family Pipunculidae; genus Nephrocerus; species Nephrocerus scutellatus. The sequence continues at coordinate 124,548,266 of OX352761.1, read as the reverse complement.
TTTCTGTTGTGTAAAAATTTTCATTTGATTTTCTCACCGAAACTTTCCGATATCAAGACATTTTATTTCCTTAATCTTACATAATGTGACATAACTCTATATATGTATAAATATTCAGATTAAACAAATCAATACCATTCTTCACAAAACAATAAAATTAATCAACCAACAGCAAATGCAATTGATGCAAGCGCCGCCGAATCATCACCATCAACATCAACTATTACTTCAATATCATCAGCAGCAGCAGCCAGATCAACACCATCATCACCATCATAAAATGCAACAAATGCATTTGGCACAGTTGCAACAGTCACAGCTACTTTACCAACAACAACTGCAAATGCAACAAGTGCACCAGCAACAAATGCAAATGTTGCATGGTTACAACAGCAATAATGTTGGCGCAACAAATGTCGCACTGGAGAAATTCACGAGCTTATTACAACAACACCAACAACCACTGCAACAACAGCTGCTTCCTGCACAGCAACATTTTGCCCTTGCATCAACGCCCGCGCTCAATGCTGCGCTGACAATAATACCCACGAACAGTATGGATGACGCCTCCTCAACGCATGCAAATAATGTAAATAGCAACATTTATCCTTCTGGTACTAATACCACTCGTACTACAACTACTGCTGCCACCAATGCCAACGGTGTTGTTGCAAATCTCGTTGGGGGTCCTGACCCCAGCCTCGAAACTGTTGATTGGGGTCGTAGTTACAATGCTGAAGATCATTACTTCACCAGAGTGATGTTAATTATGGATATTAATGCAGCATCACCACCACAACCGAATACCGTCGGTGGACGTCGTGGGCGTGGTTGCAGCGGTGGTCGTGGTCCTGATGGCATTGTTAGTGGTGGTCTTAGTAGTAGTGTTAGTGCATCTGGCTCAACAGCTAATCTACTAACCACTTCTAGTACCATACCTGGTAGCAATAGTTCTGCGTCCTCTGATTGTTCTTCGCCATCTTTACTGCACTCTTCTTCCCCTAAAAAGGTTTGTGTTCCCTCTATCTTTCTTCATTTATCTCTCTCTCTCACAAACATTGTCTCTCTTTTACTATCTGTCGCTCTCCGACTACATCTTAACTATTACGAACCTTCTATTATTGCATTTTGTACCTAAATGTTGTAGAAAATAAAATGACTCAATCTTTGGTCCTTGACTGTAAAACTTTTTTTCTTTTTTTCTTTTGTGGGTGAACGTAACAAGCGGTATGCCTTTAAAACGCTTTTCCGATTTCCCAATTATTGTTTTTTTTTTGGGCTTTAAATTATTTTTATTAGCATCGCGTCCGCGTGTGTAAGCTTGTGACTTGAGGCTTGTCGCCAAATCTTGTGATCAATTTTTAACCCACTTCAAAAATCCCGATTTAATTCAAATTTATCTGATTAGAGAATTTACACGAAAAATTTTAATTTTTATAAATAGTTTTATAGATGTCATGCTTGCATTTTCTCAGAATCAACTTTGCCTTCCCTTGTTTGCTGTCACAATTCCCTTTGTTGTACCGCTGTGCATTTTTCTTTTCCGGATGTCCTTCTTTACAGTGTTACGCTAGGTATAGGGGGTCTGTCTTCCCCGTCATTTCCTCATAAATTCATCTCTTCGTGTACATTCAGTACAGAGTACAGAGTACAGTCACATAGACATTAACCATAATGGCAGCATCTCTTTCAATGATTCTTATTCTTTTCTTTAAGTGATTCTCAAACTTTTCTCTCAGTCTATCTTAAACTTTTAAATATAAATTGAAAAATATTTTCGTTGCTAGAAAATTAACATTATATTCAATAATACAAACTAGGGGCTTGTTATAGTTGGTTTGAACGCTTGGGTAGTAAATATCTTTAACGACTTAGCTACGTTATCTGCAGTTGGAGAAAAGTATGAGTAGAGCTCATCCACAAAGCAGGCAGAAGAGAAGATCATGAATCTGCCAAAAACTTTAGACCAGTCTATCATCGTTCTTGCTGAAAACGATAGAACGAATTTTAGACTATCACATAAGATGCATGCATGCTTGCTTACCTTAGAAGTAGGTCTACAGAGAACGCCATTCATTATGCGGTTATTCGCACGATTGAGCACTCTTAAACAGTACGCTTTTGCCACCTTCCTCGATATAGAAGGCGCCCTTTACAATTTTCACCATGCCATCCAGGAGCTGTCACTTCATGGGGGTAGAGGCACTCTTAACAAGATCCTTAGGATACTTGCGTTGGACAGGACGAAAGCTGTTGCGTATGTAGATGACGTGGTGATACTTGTGTCTGTACAGTAGCCTTTTGTGACTAGTGAAGGTATTGAAAGGATTGTACGCCAGGTTAGCTACTGGGCGACCAGCTATAAACCTTATTACCTCCAGACCTACTTCTTAAATACGTTACGACGTGCAGCACGGTCCATTTTAGAGAATATGGGTGGTTTGTCACTCCTCTATGAGCAATATACTGCATTTGTTACTAAAGGAGATGGTACCGTCTTCAACTGACTATTATACTCCTAAACTGTAATTCGGTTCTAGCTTTGCCGTTGAGTTTTCAACTAAAAAAGATTAGAAGGACGGGGAAAGATCGGGACTTTTTGATGTAACTCTATTCACCGATCGATTCAAGCTGTGGGAGTCGGTACTGAAGTATTATCTGAAATCCTTAATATTTTAAAATCTTACCAGCTACCTGACTTTGCTAACTTCTTTCAGGCGGAGATCCTAGCGATAAGGTAGGCATGCAGGGCCCTATCTCATAATACCGCAATAACTGGCATGGTTAAACAGCCAATCTGCAGTCAAATCGACAAGCAACACTTTTAAACTTGTCAGGCAATGGTGAGCTGATAAAAAGCATAAAATTAACCCTAGTACGACATTTACGGCAATTAGAAAGCAGATGTACCTGGCGAAGAAGTGCTACATATTGGACATAGACTGAACGGATAGATTCTGCTGTCCATTTAGCTTCGTCAGTGAACGTCTTCTCACCTTCCTTACCACCAAGGCACAGCTAAAGTGTAATAACTTGACTAACTGCACCACATCGAGAGCGATGTGGCCTTTCTATAATAAAAACAAATCCACCGACTTGGGGTCGAATTACCACATACGTGACTGAATAATGTTGATTTGGCCTGATCGCCAAGTGACGAGTAGTGATCATCCCAATGTAGATACTCGATCACTCGTTAACGTATGGATTTCATTCATTCGTCAAATGATCTCGTAATTTGACCCCTGTATCTTTAGATCACCGGAGTTGCATGGATGTTAATGAGAAGGAAACTCCCATTCGTTCTCTTTGCAAATGTCCAGAGCTGGCGGGTTTCCGACTTTGCAAATTGAGCAAACCCTTCTCTGCCGACATGAAGGAGCTTTCGGAGTACGTCATCACCGACCTGATATCGTACCTGAATGCTACAAGTTGGATATAATCAACCCAATTACCTATCACTTCATTAGATCTCCCGAGGCCCGAGCGCTCGCAAGCCCTATTTGAGAACCTTGCTAGGGCGGCAAGGACCACCACTCTTCATAGCTACCTACTTGTTTATTCGTGTAACGGCCCCACTTGTAATGTTAGAATATATTTAATTTTTATTCAGATAGAACGTCAATTTTTTTATTTTTTCCAATTTTATCTTTAATCCTAAAATTTATCATTCCTCATTGTTGCTCGTTTTATGTTCGTTGTTATCGGTTGTTCTTATCGCTTATTTGCATTTGTATGTATGCGAGTATGTGTTATTAGGTTACATTTATGGCTTCTAGACAAATATATCATAGTTTAGAAAAAAAAAAACAAATTGCTAGTAATATAAAAAACACTTAAACTACATATTACCAGTTTTTACAAAAAAAATATTTCGTATCTCCTTTATCATTAATTAATAACTCACATTGAAACTACATATCAAATAACTTTAATGTAATTAATATGCAACACTTATCCCAGATCGTATCCTTAACCTTATAATTGGTGGTGTCCAGTGAATAAATTGGATTGGAATGCGATATCACACAAATTAATTGCGGTCGTCGTCTTTTATATCGCAAAAACTCCTAAGAAAGTTGCTCATATTATACGTGTATGTATTATTGTGCTTGTATTTCAGTTGTGTTGTTATCCAGTTTGGGTGCACCTTACATTTGCATTTCGTATTATTATTCAACATTCATCCATCGCATATAAATTAAACGAGTCTTTAATTTATGGTTTGACCTGAATCAATTTCCGTTCAAATTGCGGATAGGTACGAGGTAAACTGGCCGACCGACGGGGACAGGTTGGGTAGGATATCCCTCAAAAACGATAAGCTTTTGTTTGTAAAGTGTCCTACGATGAAGCTTATCGAGGCACCCACAAAACGCCTACATAGAGTCAGCACAGTTTTTTATTCCTCGCTTCAATTGCGTGTGTGTGTGGGTTTTTTTTATCGCCAAATGGATTTGTGTATCACAAAATTGAAATGAAAATATTTGCAGTGCTGTTAGGCCAGTCAGTTTACGTACGAGTATACCATATCCTCATATAATTAGTACTCTATGCTAGAGCCATTTTTTTTTTGCCGACCAACCTTCGCTATTTTAAAGCTCTTTGTGTAACGTGGTTTGTGGTTTTGAAAATATTTGCTTTGGTTTTTGTCCGGCCTTTTTTGTATTCATTCTGCTTACACATAATATTAAAAAAAAAAAAGGTTCACACAAAAGTATAAAAACATAAAGAACCAGCAGCGTACTCCTGAAAAACGAATATAATAAACTGCCGGCAGACCGGAATTAACCCGGTCCGTCGTTTGTGTTGTGGTGGTCTATTGATTAGTTAGTTGGTGATTGCAAGACCCCTCGCTTCCGGACGAAAAAGGCAGGTTGTTGCGCTTTCAAAACTACGAGTATTTCGTTTGGTTTTTTTTATCCGCCAGACCCCCTTTTCTTTTACACTCATTTTTTCCCTTTGGCAAGCATTTGTTTATATACTCTGTCCAATTGATACCTCTAGTAGTTACATATCTGCATTAAGCTGCACACTACAGGCTATCAGACTACCATTTTTCTTCCTTTCCTTTTTTCAAACTGTAGTAAAAAGTGTGCATTTCTTTGGGTAATTTTTTGCTCGAGTAATTAGAGCTAATCCTTGCCTTTACTGTATTCGAATCAAACTTATCTTATCGGGAACATAATAAATTAATATATATATCTATAAACACTATATATTAATTGCAGATTGTAAGTTATCTGTATCTCATTGCAGTTAAAAAACACTTTTTTCCAATAAACTAAGTATGATTTTACCTTTACTTTGGGAAATTACCTTATTAAGGAATTTATTGAGTACTAGATAAGTTCTCGGCGTTTCACGGCACTATTCATCTTAGCGAGTCTAAAAACTCTGTATTCAACACTAATATTGGTCATGTCATATATCAACCCTTTCGATCGCCTTCACTATAAGTCTTGTGTAGTCATCCACTTACTGTTCATCTCAACGACACAGAAAACTATAGATTTGACACTAATTTCGATCATGTCATATATAACTTGAGTACAATTGTCATAGCTGGTCTGGTGCGCCTAAAATTACTTGCATCAGCTGGATAGAATACAAAACAGTGCGGTAAAACTTATCGGTGACGAAAACATTGCGTAATCAATAGATTTGCTTGAACACCGCAGGAACGCTTCCTGATTGTCAGTGTTATATCGCTTCTTCCATCAGCGGTGCTCAAGAGAAGTAGCCAGCCGCATGCCACCTCTCCTTGAATTTAACCGCAATACTCATCAATTTACCCTCAAGCCCATCTTCGGATGTACAGTTAAACTTAGCGGTTCGTTCTTTAGTCGTACAACACTTATGTGTAATGCTCTGCCAAGATCTGTCTTTCCACATCGCTATAATCCATAGGCATTCAATAAACAAGTTCATAGACATCTCATCTTTTCTCCTCCTGTTTCTTAACGCCCACGATGTGCCAAGCATATAGCCAAGCATTATAAGGGAGCGAACGGCTTTTCGCGTGCGCAAATTTTAAAAAAAAATGAAGCACGTACAGTGCACTGAAAGATGAATTCATAGATGCAATTAAGCCTTCTTTTCTTTCGAACCGCCATTCCCTCATTCATAACCTTTCCGTTTATAACCATGCGCCAAGTTGTTCCCTTATGTTTAAGTCAGGTGAGTGTCGTGGTCATGGTAAAAGTTATATAGATTGTCTCTGAATCCAGGCTTTGGTTAACTTTGCAATGTGTATGGTAGCTTTGTCGTTTGGTGTCCAGCAAATAACATCGGTCCAATTTGCAGTTGTAGGTTGCTGCGGTTATAGTCGTCTAAGCGAAATTTAAACCCCCAACATTTATTCAAGAATCGAACTTGACTGTAAGATTTGATCGGCATCCCTCAAAACTGATAGGGTCATTGACACTCGAAACTGATCGCTATCAAAAATTTTTGCGGTTGATTGTCAATCAGTGGCCATGTTTGCTTATGTGTTTACAAATTCGTCAGTCAGCTGTAACTTTTAACGTGAATGGATGTTATGGACATGGATGAATACAGAAGATTTTTAGAAGAATTTGTGCGGCCTATAAAAATAACCGCTGTTTGTGGGACATAACGAGCTTTTTGTTGGTTGTCCATCAGTCAAAACTGACATCAGTTATGTTTTACAGGCAGGTTCGATAGTCTGTCAGCCGCTTAAGACAACTGACATTAATGTAAAACACTTCTAAACTTCTGAGATAACTACGAGGTGTAATTAAGATGGCCGTACAGTAATGTTTTTTTTTAATTTTATAGTTTTACGAAGTTATGCAAAATGCAATTTTTTGTGAATCGACGAAGCTCCCAGGAAAAAGTGAGCTTTAACTAAATTCTATTCAAAAATTACGAGAGAAACCATCTACTTTATAACAGTTTATTCCAGGCCTTATTTTGAGTGGGCTCTTCCCCCACTTTGAGGTGAAAAATCATCGACAAAGAAAATTCTGTTCCATCAGATCAGGTCGACTTATCTAATTGTAATTAAAATGAAAATTTCACTAGTTTCGAACTCTTTATTCATAATTTTAAATAAAAAAAACCGCTTAAAGCGTACACAAAATGAATGAGAGACATTGCAAAATCACACCACTCACACAATAATTAATCACAAAGCCATCAATGTAATTCCTGCCACACACAGTCAGTCAGTCGCATTTTATTATGAAATTTCATGGTTGGATTCTTGTAAAAAATTTCAAATATTTTTAAGCTCTAACAAAGCCTTTGGCAAAACAATAGTCAAATTACATTGATGTATTGAGGTTTTTTTTTGTGTACGGACATCCATCGCGTTCTCAAAACCACAGGCTTTATGTTTACACGAGTACTTTCTGTGCTGTCCGTTATTTTTTTTTTAAGGCAGAGGATAATCACCCGAAAAATTCCATTATTCAGATTTCAATTCAATTTGAATGCCGCATTTGAAGCGCATTTGTCCTTGCATTTCGGTTGGTTGATGGGCCCTAAGCTGGTCGAGGGTAGTTGCGGGATTGCGGGAAGTATACTAATGCTACTGCTAGTTTTGTCGTATGACGTCGTTCTATGTGTCGTAGAAATGTTTTACATACATGTGGCAATGGTAGTGTCTGTTTATTGTAAGACATCATGATGGAAATTCTAATTATTATACATAATTAGCAATTTTATGCAAATTTTTGTTTTCCATTTGAATTTGAATTAATTTGTTAATTTTATGGAGTATGCAGCGTTTTCTGTTATGCACTGTCAAGTGCTTGTCTATCTTAATCAGCACAAGGATGGATATAGAGATGTGAGATTTCCATCATAAGATTTAATTTGTTACTTGCAATTTTTGTCTTCTCCTCCATTTAATACATACCAGTTGTCTTGATTTATATTATTCCCTTTTTGCCCTTACTTGTTTATTGGTTGTTCCGTCTATGTGAGCTTTTCCTTCACTTCAATTTCCAATACTTGTTTGAAGGCTTTTTTCGCCGTCCATTTTTTTTTTACTTTTTCTGACCGACCGACTGCTTTCAGTTTAATGTTCAGCCTTGGTTAAGGCTCACCGGTTTTTTACGCGTTGCACAATGTAATACATAACTAAATCATAAACAGATTTCAACCAGTTTTCAAGTTTTGATGAGTATTTTATATCTTTCCCTTGGAAACGGCTAAGGTCAAATCACCATACGATCTCAATTCCATTGGATTACATTTATACCGATAATCACTTTGTGTATTTCACTATGGATGGACAATTCTTAAAGGGGGCAGTTCATCTAAAAATATAGTAAAATAGTATTTTCATTATTAGGGAGATCAAGGGATGTTTCGACTTTGCATCTCCATCCAATTCCCAACATACTCTTCAATCCCCTTTGCACCACAGACCAGTAGAAAAGCCTAATCTCAATGAAATGGAAATGTTATCATCGTTTCTCGTTGGGGCTCAAAACCAGATGGGGAATTTATTGATATTGGTGTATGGTGGCAAATGGCACCACCATTTCCTATGGGATATCTAAAAAACAGATTTCTTGTACAAATTCAGGAACCTGTAAAAAAAGGAGTTAAGCATATCAGATTAAAAGGAACTCCTCAGGTCTGATTGTTTCAGTAATTTCTTCAAGTTAATTTCTCTCAACCGCTCGCACTCCATTCTATGAATTTGCCAAACGGCTTGTTATAGCTTCTCTTAAAAGCAATGATCGTAAAACCCCAATAAGTCCACTAAAGCCAAACTTTCCGATTAACTTCTGATGAGAGAGTTTACACGAAAATTGTGGTTTGTTTTTGAAAACTATTCCTGTGCCAATTCATAACTCGTATAGGAGTTGTCTATATATCTCCTCTTATTAAGACGTTCTTCATACAGTTGCATGCACACCGAAACCGAACCGCATTTAGATCCTCGTATTCTTCTGACAGTGCTATAGCATCTATCACATTCAATATGCCTTAGAATCATCATATTCATCTTGGTCGGATGAATCTTCAGGAGAGAATGCTGGATATGCCACAGTATCATCCGAATCAATTACATATTCATTATCCGAATGTTCTTCCGCCGCTATTCTTCCAATTTCTTCAACCTAAAGAGTAAATTTTCTTTTACTCTTTATAAACATATCTTTAACTTAGAACCTGCAACAAAAAGTAAAAACTAAATCATAAACCAATCGAAAACATTGTTTAGTGATCATATTACGAGTATAGGTATAACTCAGCTGGTTATCAAATTCGATAGCCATGGCATTTAGTGAAGAAATTTCCACAAAAATTTCGTGAGATGCCAACCAGCCAGGGCTTATTCATCCTGTACCGTGCAGTCAGCCGGCTTCGGCAACAGTACAGAACTAACTACTTACTGCTTCCTTGAAAATGTCAAATGTCGAACAATTATAGATTGATAATCGATATTTCTCTTCTTTTGATATAGAAAGTGAAACCGATACGCTCAGTACAAAGAATATAAACTGGATCAACCAGCATGGAAAACAAAGCAACAACAAAAGCGAAACTTAAACCCTTTTGCTGCTGATGTTCAAGCTCCAACATTAGTTCATAATCATCATTGCACTTTGCTTTCAACAATATTTACATTGCGCTATGCATATGCTATGGACATGCATCTTTGCTGCAACCTACAACCCGTTCAGTAGAAATTTTTAATTAAATAAAATGAAAAGTTCGCTGCACATTGAATGCATTTTCCTTCGCTTTTCCGTGCGTCTGCCAGTCAGTCAGTTAGTCAAATGCAAGAGGATTTTTTTCTTATCTGAAATGCTCATAACACAGAGTCATTGCTGTTGCTTACGTCACAGAGTTGTCTGCCACGCAAAGAGTGTACACTAAAACACTAAGCTTTGTTCTTCTGTGGCATGGGACTTTTAAAAAAAATAGCAGCGAGCGCGATCAAACTAACTTACTATTGCTTAAAGCTGTCCTGGCTGGCCATATAACTCGGTACAGTATATGATGGCAAGGTAAAAGTTTACTCCGCTGTGCTGTTATGCACCTGTTTCAGTTCAGTTTCCTAGAAGTTTTTGCATGACAGATTCCACAGGAAAAACTCCCGCGGGAGATGTTATTAAAATGCTTCACTCACATGATGCTGACACACTTGCACACAAACATAATTAGTATCGTTTCGCGCAATGCTTATATACTCTGGTAATAATTATTAGTTTTCACCTGGGAGTTTATATTGCTGTATAGGATGTCAAGTTTCAGTTGCAATGGTGAAAATGTTCTATCTGCTTTGATGTATGTGTGTGAGGGCGGGATGAAAAGTAATCGACCTAGGCATTAACATTTATTTTCGGCAAAATTCAATCTATTTCTCAACAATGTCTCCTTTTAGATAATACACTTCGTCCAACGATATTACGGACTTGTCTGCCGGTGCATTGTCTTGGTGGAAAAATACTTTTTTAAAACTTTTATTTAACTTGACTTGACCCCTTTTTGTCTGTATTTTCGACTAGAGAGCTGAAATTTGGTGAGTGTCTAAGTCCAAAATTTTTTATATTCTGTGCATGACGCGTGTCGCGTGTGATAGGTTGAAATTTCTTTTTTGACTTCTTTGAGTTCCTTTTTTATCACCTTCCGCACGACCTAGATAGTTGCAATTTTGTGAGTTTCTAAGTCCAAAAAATTATATTCCGCGTATGACGCGTGTGGCGCGTATGATGGGTTTAATTTTTTTTTTTCGACTTCTTTGAGGTCATTTTTAACTATCTTCCACACGACCTAGAGAGTTGAAATTTTGTGAGTGTCTAAGTCTAAAATAGCATTTTTTATATCACGCGTATGATGCGTATGGTGCGTGTGATGGGTTCATTTTTTTCGACTACTTTGAGGTCCTTTTAACCACCTTCCACACGACCTAAAGAGCTAAAATTTGTTAGTGTCCAAAGTCCAAAATAGCATTTTTCATATTCCGCGTATGACGCGTGTCGCGTTTTGCGTGTGGTTTGAAATCGCGCCATTTTCTGGTTTTGAGGTATCATTTTACGTACAACCTAGAGAGCTGAAATTTTGTGGTTTGAAATCGCGCCATTTTCTGGTTTTGAGGTATCATTTTACGTACAACCTAGAGAGCTGAAATTTTGTGATCCCGCGTGTCGCGTGTGACGCGTGTGAAGCGTGGAAAAAAGAACAGATATTTTGGCGATTATTACAAATAAATAATATGTGGGCGCCGTGGCTCAGTGGAAATGTGCATGGCTGTTGTGCAGGGGTTCGTGGTTCGAATCCCAATTTACTTGTTTCTTCGCGAAATGAGGCCGCTTTAGTTTCAAATATATCCAACAGCTCGACATAGTTCGAGGCGGTGATTGTTTTGCCCTTTTCAAGATAATCTACCGCCAATGATACCGCGTGCATAAAAAAACTGTGCCCATGACTTTGTTGGTCGACAGACCCACCAGGAGCAGTCCACTGTTTCGACTGTTCTTTTGTCTCTGGGGTGTATCCATGTTTCGTCCACGGTTACGCAAAAACTCCTTTTTATCACTATTGAAGATCGCCAAGAACTTCTTTGAAGTTTTCACACGGTCGAGCTTGTTGTAAAAAGAAAGCATATTCTCCACTCTTTCACATGAAATACCCACAGCCTCAGGAATCTCGCTACCTTCGTCAACTATACTATGGACAATAGTCATACTATGGATTCTATCGACCCTTTCTGGTCTGGTCAAAAATGCTCACACGACCGACCTTAAATTAAGCTGTGCAATATTTTATTGTTGATATCGAAGGTGCAGAGAGACGTCCAATCTTTCCTTTTTTTTTTTTCTTAAAGCCAAATATATTACCATCGCACGATATTAAATTTTATTCATTTTGAAAAAAAAAGAAAAAACATAAAAGTTATTCGCTTTCATTACTGTCAGACACAAACGGAATTACGCAGCTGGCAGAACATTTGTCAGAAAACATTTGAAGGATAGTATGTACGAAAGCCAACATAAGGCCCGTTGGAGATTCGAGGACTCCGTTTTTGTTTGTGAGCTGACATATAGCGAGGAATGTTGTTCGACTGAATGCAATTCACACTGAGGTGAAAGAGAAAATCTCTGAGACCTCAGCTATCTCGAACGCGTCTATTGTTTTGATACTGGTAGCGCCATGTCTTGCCTAAGCCGATTAATTTTCAGCACGCCCTCGTATGTTGAGTTAAACCTCATTCATATTTTTTTTCGTAATCGACTTCCAACATGAATTATCTCATATTAAAGCGAATTTTAGTCCAGATCAGTCAAACAAAATCTCCTTTTTTAAGTTTTATTACCGCAGAACATCACTACACGGAGCTATAAAAGTGAGCCGGGTGTTAGAATAAGTGAGCATTTCTAGTAAAATTCTAATTTAAAAACATAAAATTGGTATTCCTAATTGGAAAGAAAGTTTTTATTCTTTGAAGGGGAGCAGGTGTCCTGGTTTCACTTTGATAAAATGTTGATCCCATGCGTAAGTGTGTTGGTCATTTGATGGAACAAAACTTTCGTTGACTTTTCTTTTTTTCTTTTACGTTGCTGCGGTAGTTTAAACGTCATCGCCGAGCAATCGAGGATTCGCCACATGAGGCCAGTGGCTGAAGTGGGATACCTTCGTGTAGCGTATTTTTACCAAAGAAGAAGCAATTTAAATAATCCCAAAGAGTCGCGGCCATTTCTTGTCAATTCTGGCGCAAGCTTATGCATTCCTTCTTTCAGGTCATCCTTCCTCAGTTATAACTTTTTAATATTCTTCTTTTTCTTTTTCATCCCTGGTCATATGCTCTGAGTTTTATTTTTTTTTAAAAAATTATCTTCGTTCTTGTGTGCCGTGGTTAGCATACATGTCACAAGCATGCCGCCGCCGTATACATTGCTTTGAAAGGTCAAAGCGATACTCATTCGCTCTTATGTTCATGCCTTGATCATTTTTAAAACGCTCGTACTTGTTGTAACCCCAAGGCAGCGTGTGTCATCATTTGCGGTTGATTAAACATTGTGTGATACATCAGTGAATCAGAAGCGAACTGGTAGTGGGGACAGGATGAAGATGGCTGTGAGTGAGTGATTGTGCTTTTGTGGCCGTGTCTGTCGGCGCTTCAAACTTTTCCAGTCATTCGATGAACTTCCATCGCATAACAAAGTAAGCGCCATCGGGCTATTGTCTTACGAGTGTGGGTAGACGTACGCTTTTTGCGTGAGAATTATGACATCTGTGTACGATTGCTGGGTGCTTTATTCAATCTTTGTCCACCACGCGCGGGAGATGACCTCTTGAAATGTTATCCCACCGACACTGGTACCATTGATGCAGTTATTCCCCACTTTGTAGTTCTTTAAATGTTTTTAATGAATTCTTGTGGCATATTATTTTGGACTGGAATTGTTGGTAGGAATTCATGGCCAAGGTTGATGTTACTTTTTTCCCAAAGTTATTTGTTGGACAGAGTGCTCTTAGTGTTTTTTGTCAATCTATGCAAAGAGCTTTTTGGTTCTCTTAGAAAATCTCTAACTCTAACAACAGCAGCTAGCTCCAGCACAGCTTTAACATTAATAAGAAAAAAATTCACTTTCTTGTAATTCAATTGTTGGTTTGTTTTTCTTGCGAATTATCTATAATTTATATGAAAATATGTGTAGGACTTCATTCAATAAACCAACCAAATATATGCTTTCGTCCCTTTAGAAGAACTCGTAGACAAACGGTGCGGAAACAGCAACAATATTTCCCCTACATGCTACAAGAAACAAACGAAATGCCATAGAAGCAAATCTGCTGTGATTTTTTCAAGGATTTTCGTAAGTACGCCGTTGTCATCCATAGCGCGGATCAAAGGACAAATTATAACTTTTTTATTCATTTATGTTGTTCTAACGCATTTCCTCAAATTCGAATTTTTTTTTTGTATCTTATTTTTTCGGCAATTTACGAAGGACTGTTATTCCTAGATACACAGACAGATAGAATTTACAGCAAACAAAAGATAAAAGATGTGGAGAAAGACATGAATTAAATTAAATTTTGCTCATCATATAATCACACACACGCATACCGCGCACGCATCCTTGTTACGACATGTCGTAGGCGGTGAAATCTTTTCTGATCATATTTTATTTTCTTCTTTTTTTTCAGGATATTTGTTTTGTGTAGGTGCTGCATTAGCGCTGGCTAATGCAGCGAAAGAATAATTACATTTCTGCGTTTTGGATTCTCCTCTCCCACTTTTAAATACCCTTCTAATTTGTGTCGTTTGTTGTTGTTTTCGTTCTTTGGTTTTAAATTTAAATTTAAAAAACAAAGTCAGAATTTTCACTAATTGTCATTTATTAATTGCATATTAAATAGAACCAGCAGCAAAATGTTAATTTAATTGGCAGCCACAACATATGCCCAAAGTTAACAAAATGCCAAATTGTCACAATTTTCCTATTTATAAACGGGATAATATATAGTCTATGTTCACGCTGAAAGTCCATTCTAAATATTGTTGAAAGAATTTTTGAAATCGGTCCAGTAGTTCCGAAGATTACCTCCTACACACAAACTAATATTACCTCTTTTTAATATTAGTACATATAGATATTGTGAACAGATAGAGACCATCTGCTTATTGGTAGAAGATCGCCTTTTCTTTTCTACATCTTCTACTTCTTCGTCTTCTCCGTCTCCTTCTTATTCTCTTTTTGCCAACTATTCTCTATATGAGAACTATCTCAAAGTTGGTATACTAGGTAAGTTCTTTTTGTGAAATTGGAATTGGTATATGTGGCTTGGTCGACATGTACGGGTATATACAAGTACTCAAAAGAAATCCCTAAAAAACATTAATCAGCATGGAATATCCTGTAAGGCTGCTCTTCATGATCTTGTTTACAGGATTGAAAAGAACACGTTGGACATAGTCTTCACCATAGGAGTGTTTGTTGATTTTTGAGGTAGCTTTTGACAACGCTACCTTTGACTCGATGTTCAACTGCTGAGAGGCATGGAGTTAAAACCAACTTTACTGGGTTAAAGTATTCACTAAATGCTTTCCCGCAGACTTCTCCAGACAGGGGAGAATATCGACGATAAAGTAACAGTTCAACTGGCTAGAGGATGCCCACAAGGTGGAGTCCTTTCACCACTTCTGTGGTGGTTGTCGATTCTTTGCTCCTGCAGCACTGCAAGAGTAAATAAGTGACCTTATTTATTATTGCAGTGCTGCTACCTTTTCGCAGGATGTGTTCTCCTACCTTGTACCAGAATAACAATAAAGGTATTTTCGACCCTCCTCCAAATAGTGGACGCCGTGGCTCTAGTGGTTAGTGTGTTGGACTTCTGAGCAGGAGGTTCGAGGGGTTCGAATCACAGAAAGTCAACAGTCACGTTCCCTTCTGTCGCGAATGTCTGACAAACGTCCGAGAATAATAATTGTCACGGTAAGCTTCCCCATTCGCTTTTGGGATAGGGTATTAAATTGTAGATCCCTTCCTTCCATTAGTGCGCTCGTGTGCCTAATCTTCTAATCACTGCATAGCTGTGATAACACCATACTATTGCGTGTCACTCTCTGTCATACTACCTGGCGGTGTCGTCTCATCATCACTTTCCGGATCTAAGCGGAACTAAGTTCGATTCCGGTTGACGGGGAAATGGAAAATTATATCAACATAGCCGACGATTGTTTTTTGTAAGCTCCTCCGTCTTCCTACTCCTCTGCTTGCTTTTGTCTTTTATTGCACGAAAAATATTGACGATGATGACAACCGTGGCGACATAAAAGAAAACAGAAATGATAATGCGCCCCCTTATTTGCATTTTTCTCAAGAGTCGACGGGAAGCTCTCACTTTTAAGTGTTGTTCTTCACTTTGTTCACTGTTCATTTGCACATTTGCAGCACTGTGAAAAATTCGTGTTTCCCTTTTCTTCCTGACTGGAGCGAAATTATGTGTCAGTATGTTTGTTGTACTTGACGCTGCGTGAATTCTTAGTTCAGTTCTTTCTTCACATTCGCACATTATGCGAATTCTGTTGTGGCACACTTAAATTGCTTCCTTCGCTTTCATTGAAATGTCCTTGAGTGCATCGACATTTTAAAAGTGGCAGTTCATATGTTTTAAGTGTGAGTGTTTTGTGTTACGTATGTACGTGAAAACTGTAAAATTCTTTCTTGGAACTTATGCAATATATCTTTCCATCGGTTCATTTTGTTCCTCTATCGTCAACTTGTTTACATCTTTCACTCTGGAGATATCCAAGTGCAAATATAGAGCGAAAGTCATACACCTTAACTAAATTAATATTTCTATTTTAATCACAATAAAACTGGGAGAGCAGAAGGATTGTCAGCAGAGATGGATCAACCGGTCCAATAAAAAGCAATGCTGACTGAATTTCACAGAATCCATATTCAAACTAACATTCACATTCACATTCACATTCACATTCACATTCACGACATTCACATTCTTGAAAAAGTATGGCATGGTTTTTTTTGCAATTTTATTTCTGCGTGCCTACGATTGTTCAATTCATTGAGCCCTTTTTTCCAATGAAAAAATCATTTTTCCCCTGAAAATATAGCAAGTTACAGTTATTTAATCAAACATCACTGTCATGCATGTTACATATAAGCTTATGGCCAATAGCTTGTCATCGCTTGAAAATTTATTTCAAAACCATTTGCACAGACTAAAGTCAGATTTTATAAAGGAAGAAGCTTTAAAACACCCGCTTATGGCCTTTAAAACTAATGTAGACATTTTCCATTTTTCTTTTATTTTACTAAAGTACACTTAGCCCACTGTTGAGATTATTTTATTAAACGTCTCACTAGCTTCAAAACAACACTCATTTGACAATATGCCTAACTAAGGCAATGAACGTAGTAAGACAAAGGACTAAAGGACTTTCCATATTTCACTTTGCTAGGCATATGCAGAAGCACCCTTCTCACACGTATAATGAAAGTGAAGAAAAAATAGAAGAATGTTTATCTATCAATTGAAGCTGCATCGAGTTAACAGCTTCGCATAACGCAGAGTAGACATACACGCTTATAGTTTATAGTTTTTGCCTTCCTTTCTATTTCGACGGAGTTGTGTGACATCTGACGCAGTTCTAAAGTGGGTTCTAAAATGGATCATCTCCCATTACTGCCAGATGGCGTGGCACACCTCGTATTTTCAACTCTTCTGTGTTCTGAAGTTTCTTACAACTTTAATTAACAAATAGAAAAAGTTCACAAATTTACACTGGTGATTACTTATTATTCACTTGTAACACTATTATTCACATAGGCAGTAGCTCTATTTTCTTTTAAACTTTTCAAGTAGTCCAGTCGAATTCAAAGTAATAACTAACTTACTGCGATAACGTTGCTGTATTTATACCTAATCAATAATTTCGAGAAGGTTCTATTCTTGAAGGACCACCTAAAAAATACCAGAACATACTGGTATAATCTTTCTATATAAAATTTCATATAGAAGTTACACACGTATAACTGTAATATACAATTTATATACAAGTTCCACAAGTACAAGTGTAGAACTCATGTAACTTTTATGAGACCAGTTTTCATATACAATATTGCTGAGCCTAATTGTATGCAATAGTTTTTGATGATTTCTTGATTCTAATACGATTCAATACAATGATTATACGAGTATTGCAGGGCAGCTACAAAACCTTCTCTATAGAAAGCCCGACTGTTCCGATCGTACACAGATACATGCTTAGTTTTATCCAAAACGTATTTGTTTTAGTAATCAACTAAAGAGAAAAATCCATATAAAATTTTTCTGTTTCCCACTACCACATCTTACGTTTCTCGCTCTTTGCGACTACTTATTTTTTGTACACTGTATTCACATCCCACTAAAACAGATGCGTTTTGGATTGGTTTACAGTATTAGTATGCATTGAGTTGGCTTTCTATAGAGAAGGTTTTGGGCAGCTAGCACGCACATGTGAAGCAAACTTTGAAGGATTTTTTTGTCAGAGTTCCCGCGGGTATTTGGCAGTAAAATCCTGTTCTTTAAAGGTGTGGCCATATAAAGCCTCAATACCATTTCTGACGATGAATTTTTCATATACCCTAGGTTTATTTGTGCTCAGGTAGAAGCAGTTACATTACCTGATTTTATTCAAAATTTGCACACATGTCTATCTCCGATGACATAATTTCTATTAAAATTTGGAAGTGATTGATTTTTTGAATTCTTTCTTTTGCTTTGCATGCAGATAAACGTCGCATCGGTTATAAACATTCCATTTCATCGGTAATGTATATGGTTAAAGCTTAACTTACTTAACTTTCGTATTTATTAACTGAATTATATTATTATTGTGTTTTTATTTTTTTGCAGTTATAGTGGAAATATGGTTTGCTGTTGACGACAAACCTACGCATTGTGAAAGACAAGTTGTCACATCATGTCATTATAGAATTTACATGAAAAATTATAATTTTATGGGTTGGTTTTTTTACCTCTATATGGATATAGCTACTCATCTACATTAACTGTCCCAGTCGGTGAGTGTTTTGGGGTTATAGTTCAACATTATACATTTACCACGTAGGGCAGCTGCTGATTCAGTTTTCTGCTGCTCTCAGTCTGAAAGTTGTCGAATCTGAAGAAATGGCCTATAGCCCAAAAGCAATTGAGCGACATTGTTGCTCGAAAGACTGAACTATTGTTGATTGAATTGATAGAAAATTGAATATTCGTTAATACTGTATTAGTCAAAACAAATGTATTGTCGATAATTTTTCGAGATAATCGCGTTTGAAAATGAAATTTTTTTTTAAATTTTTTCTTTTACTTTGATACCTTTTTGTAGGTAATGGTTTTAGGAATTTAAAAAAATCTGCATTGTTGAGAATATATATAAAAAATATTGTAAAAATATGAAAATTTGAGATCTTTCTCTGAAGCATACAGTTTCTGTATTATATTCTTACCTGAGTGTAAATTTAGTCAATATCCAGACTCGACTGATGGGAAAGTTTCCCCGTCTGGTTGTTGGTCGTTCGCCAAATGATGGGCGTCCATACCAAAGTACTAGTACCATACACTTTTTGCTCATAATTTGTTTTATCAAGTGTCATTGTAATGTAATGATTTCTTTAATTTTTTCCCATGTTGAGTAATATTTGTTGATACGACAAAGGTAGTTGTTTGTATGTATATCTAAGTATTTTGTGTTGTAGTCCCTTCCTCCTTTCATTTACATTTGCATTTACTTGGCTATAGATAGGAATTCTAAATTGCGTCTGACATTCTGACTGCACTGCACTGATTTGCAATTTTATGCGCTGTACTTTGTTGTTGTTCCTGCTACATTTCTCCACCTCAGAGTTATTGCTTCAGTGGCGGTTTCATGTCGTCCTTCTTGTTGTTGTTCTTTGTTGATGGTTGTTTGACGCGTCGAGGCAGCTACAGTACTGTTCCACATGTTAAATGCTTTCAGTCTTCATGTCTGGTTGGCAGAATATGTCCCTTTTGCTATAGTTGTATCACGTTAGATTACACCGCCGGTTGAGTTGAGCGGGGAGAAGTTATCGTTGCCGCGCATTTAGTAAACGTCACCGTCATTGCGCACTCACATACACACGCATCTGCATATACTGTGCAAGGATATAATTTTATTCCACACACATATACATGTCTAACCAAGACCTGCTGTCCTATCCGATCCGGCCCAGCTTGTAAGATTGTATCGAATGCCCTCGTTCGGCTATCGAATGCAGATTAACCCTTAATCAAAATATGCTCTAAGGTGATGTACGAGTGAAAGGAAGGAGCAGTGATTTGCTGTGAAGTTGCTCCACATACCTTTTGGCAAATTGATCGTTTATGCGGTTTTCTGCCCTTGACTTGTTTATAAATTGAAAATTATGTCCCTTGCGGCGTGGCCGTTTCAAAATCGGGGCCCAGCTCTTATATTACCTTTGGCACTCTGGACGCGCGTATTTTGAACGTACACAAAGTGAGTTTGGTCAATAGAGCTAGAGGCGGTAATCATAAAGGACAATGGCTGAGGCATATGCCATCTGTGTGGTTTACGGTTGAATCGCATTGAATCTCCTACTCGTCGTCTGTCATCGGTATCAGGGCATCGAAATGGATACCGCAGCAGTGATCCACCACCATTCACAGCAAATGTTTTTGCATACGCAACTTGCCTTTGAGCGAAATCCACCGGCAAGTATGCAAAAGTAGAAACGCTTTTAGAGGCTATTTGAAATGTTCAAAACGATGATGCCAGTACCAGTGTCCGTATATATGTATTAGATATAATGCGGGGTGGTATGGGTGTGGTGTAGCGATAACCCAGCCATTGTTATTTGACAAACGCTTTTGTGATGAGAAACCTCTGTCCGGTGTATTGGAGTGGAATGTTTTGCTGTGCTAATGGTGAGTGCAATGCTTTCTCAAGCACAGTCTATAAGGCACTTGTGTGGTAAACTGTTGGAGTACATACTTTTAAGCCAAAATTATATGGACTGAACTCCTCGAAGAAAATGCATAATGTTTCAGATCAAACTGCAACAAGTCGAATAGACGACATATGTCTTATTCGGAATATGGTTAGCTATGGCATTTGCTCGCTTTTTGATGTGGTTTTCTTTGGCACCTCGTGAATAATGGTGTTCTATTATATGCACTGAGCCTGCTTTAAATTTTCGTGGTTTTCGCATCAGATTAACGATAAACTATTGACGTGCGTGCTTCGTTTCTTTGAGCGATTGTTGAGATTCTCAAGTGCATGTGTGCACATGGTATTTGAAATGATTTTGGTTTATCTCCAGATAATTATTCAAATTGCTTGAACATAATTACAATTGCCACAAATGTTCATTTCCTCCTGGATGGAAGGAATGGAGAAATTGTTTCTTTTAAGCCTAGGAGCTGTCTGTGATCACAAGTGTTTCATAATATCGAAGAAAACCACAAAAATAAGTGTGTCTGGTAATTTCATTTAAAGTTTATTAATATTGCAAAGAACACCTCAGGACAGGAGTACTAATCCGTAACTACTTTGTATTTTTTCAAAGAAAAGCAAAAAAATGAGAAAAATGTTTAACCCTTTTTTAAGGAGAAGGAGGTAGGAGGTGGAAGCACTTTACACAGAAACTATCTACCAAAGTATTTACTTTGATTGTGGGGACTTTCACTAAACTGGTCTGAACTATACACATCACCATAACCACCCTCTATTTCCAATACCTGACATAAATCAACTACGGATCTGCATAATACATTAATTCATTTCCACTCCCATCCCACTTAAAAGAAGTCCTACTCTTTCTTCATTTTTCCAATTTCACCCCAAATTGGTTCGTGTTCTTTAAGCTTTTTATGTCGCAACCTAGGCATGTCCCCTGTAACTGAGAGCGCAGAATGATTGAATGTTTGCACAGTGAGGACTAATAATAGGTGTTTTTTTTAACTCTGATAGAACTTGAACATAAGAACATAAAAAATTGAATTTTAATCAAATTGTTTATTGCAATTCCTGCGACCGAAGACGAAGGGATAAATTTGAATCTTAGACCAAAACTTCATTTACAGCGGCAATATTTACTTTTTCATTTCTTTTGCATGATAGTGTTATTGCAACATTTAGACTTATAGAGTATGTGATACGAAATCTATCCATAGCTCGACGGATGGCTTGCTCAGATAAATGATTATGTACGGCATGAAAACACGAAGTCGTAGTTGTTCGAATCGATGACTGATTTTCAAAGTAAATTTGTATAATGGGTAGCTTTGTTTAAGCCATAGTCTACTAATGTTTATTTGCCAGATTATACTGATAACAGTTCAAAATAGTGAACGCAGTATGTCAGCTTGTTTGACGGTTAACTCTTCAGTCAGTTCTATCTAAAAAAAAAAAACAGCTTTTACATTTAGTGACGAGATATTCTTACCTTTCTGTCCGCTCAGTAATAAAAACTGTCAAAGTCAACTGGCAGTCAGAGATGAAAAATCCAAACAATTCTGTATCTCATAGAATCCCAGAAATTATCATCTGAGTCCCCAGAGAGGAATCCTGTCCTGTTAATTAAAATTACTGTGGGTAAGAACAGATCCTTACATAGGTTAACATTGGTTGCGACTTTGTCTCACATTACAATGATTCGATTGCCCTAACTGCGCATAGATTCTATGATTTTCTCTGTGACTTTGTCACACATCACAATGTGTCCATTCCTCGAACTTCGCAGAAAGTCTTTTTTTATCTCATTTGCTCATCAAAAGCACTCGAAGAAATTGTAAAAATCAGATACTGCGTACTGGCATGCCAGGCTTTAAACCTCCCCCATATCTACACAAGAGATATAGGACTAAAAGAGCGCTTGCCCTGTTATAAACTGAGTAAGGTAGTAGTTGACTTCGAGGTATTTACGTGCTAACCGCTCATCTAAGTTTCTGACCTATTGCTCCTCTTGACTCTCTATTCTTGTATTCCTATCAGAGGCGTTTTAAGTTTGTTCTGGCCTCTTCTTTTGCTGCTTCTCCAGTTTCCGGTTTACTTTTCTCCTCTTTGTACTGCTTCTGCATCTTCTTCTGCATTTTAAGGTTGATAGGCTTCATATCTGCTACTAACAGTGGTTCATGCTCTCAAAACACTTCGGTTAGTGTCAGTGTCAGTCACGTTGCTCTGGGTTCAGTTAAGTTAAAAACATCACAGGATCAACAAGGAATCCTTGTGGTAGTCCATTTTAAGTATGTTCATTATTTTTTAAGAAACAGCACCTGGCTACTAAGAAGCCGTGTGATTGATACTCCAATTTTGTTTGCTCTAATTGTTTAAAAGTTATGGTGTGTCGTGCGTTTAGAGTCTTACTTTTCGAACGTAGAGCACCTAGAACATCGCTTAGAGTTTAATTTTATAGAATTAAGACCCGTTTGCATTTATCTGTGTGCATATTTTTTATGTTACAACTTCAGTGATATATTACGAGAACGATTGTCCTTAAATATCAAACTTAATTTAGTATTTGTAGGTGTAAATAGTTGTGTCTTACAGACAAGGAGAATAACTTGGAACGACACTTTTTGATATTTCCAATTATTTCTTTATGAATATAAATTTGTCCCTGGATACGTGATTTTCCCAACTTCCAACTGCGAAAAATGTCATCACATAGATAAAGTGATTTTCCTATCGCATTATATCTCCTTAATCATTGTGTCAAACATCAAGGATAAAGCGCTTTCTCTCCCCCACTCTCTTTCTCCTTCGCTGTCTTTTTATCTTCTTGCCATTATCCCGTGGGTAAATGATTGCTCAAGATAACAGGTTTAGAAAATCCCTTATCACTTAGGCAAAAAAAAACCCTTCAATTCATTTTTATTCGATATTCAGTTGGAAGTCACAAACAAAATATAGAGCGACGCTCCATAATGCGTGTTCAGTAAAAGTTCCGCCACACGTCGTCAACAGGACTTTGTGAAACTCATGAAAAGTCATAAAAACAATTTTGCTGGTTGGTTTGATGGCATGTGCTTTAGCTTCGGTGGATGGTAATGGTTGTTGTTGTGTTGTGTTGTTATCCGTTTTGCTCGCAAAACTGTTGCTGGATTTTGTCGCTATTCTTATACGCACGCCGCCCACACACACACTGGAATATCTGTACTCTTTGTATCTATGACATTTAAAATTCTTTTACCGTCACCGCCATCATCATCATAATCGTCATCGTTGCGTATCTATTTTTGCCTTCTTCGAACTTGACATCTTTTTTAAATAGATATTTTTAGTTCGGCAGTTCATTGAAAGTCTTATCCGTTCGAGTTTTGGAAAGGTTTGGGGCACATCAAATTTATCAGACGATGAACATGAAAATCTCTTTCTAAACTGACGCAGAAACTGTTAGTTTGCAAACTGCGTTGAAAAGAACCTTTAATTTTGTAAGCTACTTTGAAAATTGGTCTTCTGTTTCGATCAGACATTACCCTCATGTTGCAGAATTACACGTGGCTCTTCGCTGATGGCTATGCAGCGTAAGTTATCCTGCGAGCTGCAAAGCAACTTCTTGGCAATTTCGAAACTTATTCTTCTTTTATTTTGCTTGGGACTTCATACTATTTTCTTACAACATAGGTACTTTTTAAATATCTAACAATGTCGTCAGCCTGAGTTCAGGCATTCGCGCCATCTTTTTGTGAGTCTGATTCCATTTGGACTTCCTTGCATAGCTGGTGCTTTAATACTTTTAATCGTTAACGGCTCAACGTGATGACATCCTCGATTTCGCAGGCACGTCTTAGTTTTCGTTCCCTTGATGATCATGAGCCAATCGTGTGAGATGAATGGATCTTGATATAATAATGTGCTAAATTTTTGCACGTTTAGGTTTCCAGTTTTGAAACAAATTTACTTCTTCTTTAGGAATTCTGTGATTTTTCGAATCCTTTTTTTAAATTCTCTATATTAGCTTTACGTGCTCGTGTTTGTTTGTTCGATTGGTTGATTTGTTTTTGAATTTTTTACTTTTTTGATTTTTTTATTTTTTTTTTTTATTTTTTGATTTTTTGATTTTTTGATTATCTGATTTGAATTCAACCGCAATATAAGTGGCGCTCTAAATACTCATCGGTTTACCCGCCATCTTCGGACGCACTGTTAAGTTTAGATAGTTTCTTTAGTCGTAAACACGAATTTGGAATGCTTTACCAAGCTATGTATTCCCGCATCAATATGATCCACAGGCATTCAAAATGCATGCACATCGACATTTCCTCTTTCTTTCTTTAATACCTTAGTGCCCACGTTGTGCCAAGCATTATAAGGGTTTTAACCCCTTGAGCGTGTGCCGATCAAAAAAAAAAACATCCAAGATAAACTTGAAATTTTTTTAAGGACGTTACTTTTAAAGCAAAAATAGCTCGTCACAGAACTTTAAAACACACTGGATTGTTGATCAGGAAATTGCAATTTATGGAAAATTAATTGAAAATTAATCACTTTTTTATCACTCATCGACTTTAATGCATGACAAACCTATACGAGTGGAAGGTGTGATGTGTGACAGTTTTTCGCTCTTAAACTGTTAAACGTAGCTCACGGCGACTCCCTCCGTTAATAATATTAAAAGCAATTTTTTTATGTTTTTCATATTTTTTCCTGTTGTTGTTAATTAGCTGAGGTACTCTCATGCACTCTACATTTACACATTTAATTTTGCAATAACAAAAATCAATAAACATACGCTAACATTTATATTGCATGTTGATTAAATTTAAGCACACATTTATATTAAACATAACTCCCACTTGTAGAGGTAATTTGCGGTGTGCAAAGCAACAGATTTTATTTGTATTTTTCCCCATTGGGGTTTTAAGCCGAAGCTCCGGAAAGGTACTCGTAATCTGCTGTTTCTCGTTGGGCGGACGATACATTTCGTCGAATTAAATTCAATAAAAACCTTAATTCAACCGAAAACATCATCATCATCATTGTCATCGTCATCAATTTACGCGAGTATCTCATATTTGTTAAATGAAATGGCAATGTTTTTTTTTTCTGTGCATCTGTTGAGTTGAGTTTCAATGTGTTAGATTGATTTTTTTTAGAAATTCCATCTTGTTTTGTTGTTGTTCATTTTGTATACTCGCATTTAACGCCGCCCCGACATTGCTCCCATCACATATCACTGTAATCATCGACAGCGAATGGCAGTAATTAATTTGACGATTAGTACACTCTTAATTGCATCAACTAACTGCTGATTGGTGTCAACGTCGTAATGTGTCACTTCATTTTTTAGTACTCATTTCGTTATTAACAGTGTTATCAGCTTTTAATTTCATTCATATTATCATTATCTCACTGTCGATCGGTTGTTGTGTGTTGTGTACGTTGTGTAAATTTCAATCCGACAGTAAGTGCGTAAAATTTCAATCTTCAATAAATTATACTGTACTTTGTATGTGTGTATTATATGTTCGTTTAGCTGTATGTACGTTTTCATATTCAAAGTATCTAGTTTTAATTTTGTGATTTGTTTTTGTTTCGTTTCAGGTAAGGATTAACGAGAAACTTCTCTATAAATTGTATAATTTGGTAAGATACTGTTCTTTTATTGTAATAATCACATCATATATATAACTCTAAGATAGTAAAGCGAGCTTCTCAGCTCGCCATATGAATAGCTGGTAGGATAGCAGTCTAAACACTGAATTATCTTAAAAGCCCAATAGTAACCATTTAATTCACAACATTCGTAACAATTTTTTTTTGGGGAAATTTTTTTCTGTAAATACCTTTTTTTTAAAAAAAATATTGGTCAGTGGTGGTTAGGTGGGGGTGGGGCTTAATGGTGTGAGTTGGTTTCAGTGGGGGAAGTGTCAGTTTGGCTGGGTCAGTAGGCAGCCAGACAAAGCCTGTTATTTAAGCTTTTGGTGGGTCCTTTGGTATCTTGGGGGTGGCGGTCGGTCAGTTGATATCAGGTATCGCCGTAGTTGACAACTTGTAAAATAAATAAAATGAATAAGAAGCCAATATATGTATAAGTTAATGCATATATATTTTTCCATTTTAATTTTCTTTTAAATATTTTCTTCATTGCTGTCAATGTCAATGCAATCAAATGGGAACGTTTTTTGTGGATGAACTATATCCTTTTTAAAAAATCGGTAATCTTTGTTTGATTGTCGTTGCAAGGCCGTTGTAAATTTCATGATATTGAGATAAGACATTCTACAGCTCCCTCTTAAGTTTTCGGCTTCTTACAGTGGAAGGGTTTGCATTTAAAAAAAGTTGCTCTAACTTTTTGGTTAGGCTTTAGGACCTTCTTGTAATTTTTTTATGTAAAATTATTAAAAACTCTTATATAACTGGACTTGTCTCCTGTTACTTATCTTATCTTACTTATCTCTGCATACAATCTGGTGTACCCTAAGCTCTGTCTTGTCTGCTATGCTTTTCTTTATTTGCTTTAGGATTTCTGTCTGCCATTTCCAATCCGATACATTGCTCGCTGACGGCAGTCTCTTACAAGAATATTCCTTGGAGCACGTTTCTAATAAAGATGTACAAGAAGTTCAGCTCATTTTGAACACATCATATTCTGATCTAGACAGCATATATGACCAGAATAAAACAAAATAAAAAACAGTTCATAGATGAAACATATTTTCACCGTCCGATGACGTTAAGGTGAAAATTGATGTGCATGTTTAATCCATATTTTCCCGGTACTAAAAAGCGTGGACCGATTTTTGAAAAAATTTTAGCGGAGTTAGATCCGGTGACCTCAAAGTACCGAACCGTTCCTGCCAATTTATTGGTTTTGATAATGTTCACTTAAACATTAACCATACGTCCACTGTGACAAGAAGCCCCATCTAGCTGAAAAAAATGTTTACTCGAGTCAGTAATGGGACGTCTTCCATCAATTCAGTTGATCCGTCAAAAGTTGCAGGTTTGAATTTAGCCGTTCGGGTAGGATTTGAGGACCAATCAAATGATCCCAGATAACTGCGGTCCATACTTAAATGGATTTGTGAAGATCCTTCTAATAAAATCACGACCAAACACAAAATTGCTGTTCCAATTGCACGTAACTTAAAAAATCACGTATGATTTTGGGAAGTGAGGGAGTGACAAACTTACACAACCATCATCATTGGGCTGATGGTTATTTTACGTTGGCAAAGTAACATCTTCACACCCTGTATATGTACATATATATTATTAAGTATATATAAATATATATACATTATATTATTATGCATATAATAATAATATTATTAAGCGTAACAGAACGTTTTTGGACACAAATAGATTAGAAGGGGCTTAAAATTTAATGTCCTTAATATGAATTCAGAAGCTTTCACAAGTTATTACCCTCCGGTTTTTATCAGATATACGCGAGAGCTGGGATGACCGTGAAAAATACTTTTGTTGTTTCTGGGATTCGATCTACGAACTTCCTGCTCAGAAGTCACTGTATTTGTATTTAGGTATGGGTTGTAAATATGACCATATGTTTTCTCAAGGAAACACAAACTCTCTGTCATATAGTGGAACTGGTCGGACACCACATATATATTGTACAACTTGAGAGATATCTCATTTAATAAAAAAGGTTCTCCAAATTTTTTACTTTTTTGTTAATTAATGAAAATCGTAGTCATCATTATATTATAAAAGTTTTTAAGGGTTGAATCTTGTACGAGTATATATAACTTATAGAAGCTTCAGCTTTGGGAGATATCTTCTTATTTAAGGGAATTTTGGATGTCGTACAGCTTTTTATAGCTCTACTTAATAGGACGTTTTGTTTTAGGATGTGATATTCCTCAAATTAAGTTGTTGGAGTTTTCGACTACTGGTCATGGCCACTAGTACTATAATAAAAACGTACCTGAACATTCTATTTAATACTCTATTCCTGCTAATGCAAAATTTTCCCCAGCAAGATTAAACTGCCTACCAGAACTTCTTTACTCTTTGCCTTAGTTCAGTTTTCAACGGAGATCTGCAAACTCACAGCTAATGTAAATGTTTACTTCATTAAGCAGAAGCCATCATCATCATTATCATCTTGACGATGACTACTTTGTTAATAAGAATCCATAAGTAGCCATACATTATCTCAAATCGTTAGCTTTCCTCTTTCCTATACTTAGCATTTCTCTGATGTACCATTTCCTGTATTAAAGTAAGTTAAGTTGTAAATATGACCTTAAGGTCCTTTGTGGGAATCCAACCGTTTAAACAGATATATTCTTTCTCTAGGACTTTACTAAAAAAGGATAATAACATGTCATCAGTGTTGTGCAAAAAATTTCATCTTCAATTTTAATCATACTCGTATCTTTCAGTAGTTTGTATGAGTTGAATGTGACCCAAGCAGAGTGGCAGAGTCTCCATGTTAGCCAAGAGATGGGGAGGTGCTTTATAGAGTATTAATTTTTTGATGAAAATATATTTGTTGGCGTAGGGTATGAGAGGTGAGCTGAAAGTTTGTCAAATACGACAACATGAGTCTATTGCCCACTAGCTACGTAATTGAATTTTAAATAAACTTTATACGAGTATGTCTGAATATCCCTGGTTGTCGCCGTTCCATCCTGTGTCGTGGGTCCTTTGCACTGTGCCCTGAGTCCTGGGTCCACAAAATATACTGTGTATTTTATGTGAGCAAATCATATAAAATATTTAAGTTTACATTTCTTACAGTGGTGCACTCTGGCAGCATCTTCTGCAATCCAATATAAGGATATCTTTTGATTTTTTTCCACCTTCCTGCAGCTATGGAAGCAAACTGGTAAACACCTACTTTAAGCTGCCACTGGCAGACACATCTACCTGTTCCCATGAGTTTTTCTCATTTCGCAAATATTAATTTTTTCTTTGCCAACATCATCATCATCTTTGGCGCACCACTTACACATCCTAGAGACAGTCAGGTGCAGTTCGTATTGGTTGTGGTGTTGCAAGTGCGACCAGAAATGTTACTCAAAAGCTTTCCTCGATTACTTACCTTCTTTCGCTTTGGAAATACGATGTTCTTAGCAGGGAATGTACGTACCACATATTCATTTAATGTATGAAGTCCTTTAGAGTCCATCTACCTAAAGGATACGATGGGAGGATGCATGCGATCTATCCACTACTACTACCCACGCTCATAAATATTTTTATTTCTTATTCTTATTCTTATTAATATTTTTTCCCTTATTTCTTATTTTCCCTTTTTTTTTCCCTTATTTCTTATTTTTATTCTTATTAATATTATTTTGCCATTTCTTCTGCGAAATCCCATTTCGTGAAATGAAAAATGAACCAAAGGTTTGGTTCTTCAAATCTATAGACCTCAGCTATGCACTACACTCTACTGCTCCTTAACGATGCATGAGTCTGTTCTGTAGTTCGTCTCAAAAAAATTAGGATTTTGGACCAATAGGTAGAGAAGTGCAAAATTGAACTAGGAAATAAAGTACTGATACAGAGCTTTTGAGCGAGGAGCACCATCTGCCTGTCCTGCTGCTGTACATTTACTTTAAGTAGAACGGAAGAAATTTAATGTCATCACAGGGTAAGCATATGCTGAACATAAAGACATTCACTGCAGCTTCGTAGTCGTATTTTTCACTCGTACTTTGTCAAATGTATTGATGTATGTCTGTTTGTGTTAATATATCCTAGTGAAGTAATTAGAGTTTCACGGAAGTTGTTATTACGTACTTGTGTGGGGTAATCGTGGTGATGGTCACACAGCTTTTATGACAGTAATGGCAGCGATAAGGATATTTGAAGAAATTGCTCGCTAAAAAATTGCTTCTGCACACTTCTCTCGCATTTTTCGGTTGACTTTATCCATCCAATTAGTATGTGGGTAGTAAAATGTTAACCTACATTATGAAGAGCGGTATTATGCCACCCCCCGAATAGGTTTCTTCGTCTATTAGCGATTGTTTACCCACATAAATTTGTGTGTCAGTGTAGATTTGGATGAAACTATTAGTGTCGATTAATTAATTTGGCATGGAATGATTGAAAAGTAAAAATTTAGGAAAAAATTATTGCTATTCAAAGATATAAATGTGAAGCTATATCGACAGGCAAACCAACTTTCTTGCCTACAGATCCAAAGAAAATTCCAGATTTGGTAGACTTTTACATAAAAAGAAATATCTTTAGTAAGAACATGCAAATAGAAGACAGCATGTTCCGTGTGGGGACACACAGAAAGTAATCGAGAGGTGTCAAATCGTACGACGTTGGAAGCCAATTGACAGGTCAATTTATCGAAATCTTACTTATCGCCAAATTTTGGATTTCAATAAGTCGATAGTTGCCTTCGCGCCATCCTGTCAAAACCACATCTCTCCCGGATCAATGTCATCCATAGTTTAAAACAAAAAATCATTGATTATTGTACAGTATAGATCCCCATTGACTATAACGCAAACTCCAGCCTTTTAAAGGTGTAAACCGCACCAAACACTGGATTTTTCTGGATGTAAATTCCGGCGTGAGCAGCAATCCTATATGAGTCCATTCAGATACTGGCCTACGCAGAGGAAATTCTGCGTACTGAGCAACTTGACATTTATTATCATACTCTGGCAAATCATCATAAATAAAAACACGTTTGAACAACGCTACCAAATTATCCAAATTTACCCGTCGATTCGTGCAACTTATAGACTTCTTTGTGATCTACATATATGGCGCAGATAATCTGAGCAAGCCATTTGTCGAGCTGTCGTGTTCCATAAATCCTACTACAAAGGACTTTCCGAGCAGGATCCTCTTCCCTCATGCGAGCTAGGGGTCCTGCCCACCGGAGCCTACCAAGCTTAACTGTCTTCACGATGTCGACATCGCGGTAACGCTCGTAGGTCTCGTCATTATAGAGTCTCCGGAATCGTATTTCCTAGAATAAGGGGCCAACAATTTTCCTTAAGACTTTTCTCACGAAGAGGTCAGAATGATTTTTGCTAAGCACCCAAGTATCATCCATATGTAAGCACTGGTATGACCATTGTCTTATATACCAGCTGCTTGGATGTTATGGTTAAGTTCCTGGATTTGAAGAGTCTTGACAGACTAAAGTAGACTTTGTTGGCTTTGAGCAACGTGCGCGTATTTCTGGTTCCATGGTGTTATTGGCTGCTACAGTTGACCCGAGATAGTTAAAGGATTGCGCTACTTTAAATGTGCGCTCCACTATTTTTATTGATGGACCAAGAAATCTTCTACTCGCAGACGTGGCTACCGTGTACTTTGTTATGCTCTCATTTAAGTGCAGCCCCAGATTTCGTTTCGCCCGCTCGATTTGTATAAAAGCTTCCTGTAGAGCTCTTTGATTTCTACCACTGATGTCGAAGTCGTCTGCGTAAGCCAGTATCTGAATGGACTTATAAAGTCCTTCCGATCTCTACGACTGCTTAAGATGTAGTCAGCAGTACTAATGACAGTATTCTTAAGGCGAGTCCATTTCTATTCTTCACCGGACATCTCCGCCCCAGGACTTACTCTCCCTGCATTTAGGACGAGTCCTATCGCGTGACCGTAGCTGTTTCTTGTTCTTGTCTTGTTGTTTTCTTTCAATCTGAGTCGACGTTGGCACCTCGGTACGTTCGTACCGTTATCAGGTTCGGGTTGTGGCGGCGGTCTATCAACACGTGGTCTATCTGGTTGCGAGTGGCTCCATCAGGAGATACCCAGGTGGCTTTGTGGATATTTTTACGCGCAAAACTTGTACTCGCAATGACCAAATGCTGCCATATCTATGACTCGTCCATTGTCATTAGTGTTCTCGTGTAAGCTATCATTTATTATCTTTATGTGACATTTAAAACTTATTTTTTATAATGCACTCTCATAAATATCTTTGAAAATTTCATTTAAAAATTATCAAATTTTCTTAATTTGCATCAATTTGTCTACATCGCCTTTTAGTACAGGAGAAAAAAAATAAAAAATCTTTATCATCTTCTCCTTCTACGTTTGTATACAAATACTATAATGCACACATATATACTAGGCACACACAACTACCAACAAAACTCCAAAGGTTCGCAAATTTGACTTTCGGTTTATTCTTAACGTCCACCACACCCACGAACATCATTCTGAAGAGGAGCCACCAGGGTGAAACCAACCAGCAAATGTATATTTAATTAATTAGTCCTTTATTAAAATTAAAATCCTATTTATGGGGGAGATGAGTCGCTTAACAAGACTAACAACACAGACCAGACGAAAAGAAATGGAGCAGTGCACAAAACCCAACAAGCAAGCAGCGTAGCAATACAACAGAAATCTCTATCTTGTTCTGATGTTTTTGTAAACGATGTGCAAATAGAGATAAATAGATACTTGGGAATGCTTTGAAAAATGCGATGAGCTGCGATTTGAAAATGGATGGAAAAAAACCAATTGCTGAGCAACTGAAGCTTAAGACAGACAGTGCCAGCATTGATGCCATGTATTTTTGTGTTAAGAAAAAAACTCAATAGGATAAATCAAAGCTTTCAACTTTAATTTACGTTTGATGTTTACAATCACATCCACAGCAATCCAAAACATTCAAATCACACCAAAAATAAACAAACCAACGCAACAACAAAAATCTTTAATTTATTATAATCTATTCAAGTAGAATTACGCTAATTACGGTAGGGCCAGGGGTGTCTTTCAGGAATGGGAGGGTACATTGAAGTGATGCGCTCCCGACAAATTACTTAGGTTCAAAATTTGACGGTTACCATTTAATGTAATAAATAGGCCATAGCACTCAAAGTCACAAGCAACCTAACCACAGGGACGCAGTGATTGATAAGTTTATGTTATGGCAGACGCGCCAACTCCTCCTCAATTTCATCATCACCTTTGTGGGCTGCACAAATACAAATCTGCGCAACATAAATTTTTATAAAAAAAACAGATTCCATACCTGTATATGAAACTGAGAACCGACAGTTCAAAAAGGAAATTTAATTAAATAAATTGATATCAGGAAACAAACGACTGGAAGACGTCGATGTCCGGCGACATAAACACCAAAGAAAATGCTCTGTCGTCAATCTTAGAAGTCTATTTTGAGTTTCCGTTTCAATTAGGTTCGGGGTTCAGTTTAGTTGGCTGAAGACAGCAAGGCAACAAGTTTTCTTTTTAAACCTTTTTGGCGTATTTGTTTTGAGTCACAACAATTCGTAAAAGAAGTTAAGTGAAAATATTGCTTGGTCTTGTCTAAAGGGTTGCTTTCCACTTCATGTCAAGAGCATAGTTCAAAGGGAATCGCATTGGGGACGATAGTAACTGTGAATCTGTTACATGAAAGGACGAATGTCATTTGAAATGACCGGAAGAATCGAGAAGAGTAGCAAGTCCTTTATTATGTTCATTAAAATGAACCCACAAAACCATATAAAAATACTCAAAAATAAGTTGTATGATAGGAAATACTAAAAGTTGAAGCGAACACTGGAATATAGGTCAATCACACAGGCACAGATATTTCATTATCAATAAAAAGTAGACGTTGCATAGCCAGTTAGTTGTGTTTTATTTGCTTAGATAGAATTTACTGAAGGGTTAACTGCCAAACGAGCTGTCATACTATTGCGGTCACTGTTCGACATTTATTATCATTTTACTCTGGTAAATCATCCTAAATAGACTCACGCTTGAACAACGCTATCAAATTAACAAAATTTACTTTGAAAATCGCACAACTTATAGACGACTTTTTTTAAAATAAAACAACCCTAGCCAAGTGGCTGATACTGCGACCTAAAAAGATCTATTGTATCATAGGGTGTAACTAATGTAGGAAACCTGCTCTAATCTCTAATGAAGGATAGTATGTCCTTAGCGGCAGAGCTTCTCATATCCACCGACGAACATATTGCCTTATGGAAAATACGTCTTCTTAACCACATCAATGCTGGACAGTCATAAAGAATGTGCCCGGATGATTGATTATCCTCCGAGCAGAACCTACATTCATTGTCTGAGCCCAGGTTAATTCTGCTATGGTGATATCGCAAGCCACAGTGACCTGTGTTAAAGCTCACCAGCTTTCTGATACTATCCTTGTCTAGAGCAATAATTTTCTTCTAGAAAAAGGGCCTGATTAATCGTATGGATTGTCTAAGCCCTGGGGTATTATCCCAATGGGCTAGGCGAAGTTTATTTTTCTAGTTATAATTCCTTGCTGTGGTGGTAGCCCAGTTGATACCACAGTAAGGTTTCGGTCCTAAGAACGCAGATTGCGATCCATTCCTGGCTAGTTCATTTGCATTTTCGTTGCCTGCAGTACCCTGAGATCCAACCGAGCTTCACCCGGTTATGCCTTGCTACGTGTTGCAGTGCATCGTAGCAGCATTTAACTGATTTTGATTCCATTATATTGGAGGATAACGCTTTGAATGCTGCCTGACTATCTGTTACTATGGTTAATCCTTGCGCAGACATCAATGGCATAAAGTTCCGCCTGAAAAACCGCGGGACTCATACCCATTGGTATCGAGACTTTGGTATTGGGTACGAAAACACCAGCTCCGACTCCGTCTGTGTACCAGCATCCAATGCTGAACACCATTTGACCAGATTGCACGGTCCAATATTGTTACTGCCGAAACAGTACTCCCTGACCATGGTGTTTTTTTATGTCCCACACCTGGTTTGTACCCGCATTCTAGTTGCAGATTAATAGCGCATCTAGCCGCCGTCCTTCTAATGAAGATTGGCAGGGGTGAAAGCCAAAGCTCATGTCTCACTCTAATATCGCTTCATTACTATCTACATAAATAACTTAATCTTAACGATATAAGCTGGCACTGTTATCTAAATTGCTCGCATGTATGTTTAGTGGCATTATGTGGGAACCAAAAACCACCACTACAGGGCATTTTTAGGCTTTATCTGTATAGTGTGTTCTTATCTCGCGAAAAAACTAACCGATTCGGGGTTACACAACCCTTACGACTTGCCACCTAGCAAAACATCAACTAAGCCAGCAATAGGCAGTATATTTCATGTATCAAAAAAAGACTATTATGTAGTGCAGCGCCTGTTACTTACTTTTCGTGGTATTTTGTAATTCTTTTGATGGCTCGGAAAGGCCATCTTTTTATGATTCTTTTGGGTGTTTTGGGGATCTTTTGTGGTCTTTAAGGGATCCTTTTGAGGGTCTTGTGAGGGTTTTTTGACGGTCTTTTGATGGTCTTTTTGAGGTCTTTTGCGGGTCTTTTGGGAAGTCTTTTGAAGATCTTTTGATGGTCTTTTAATGGTCTTTTGGGGAGTCTTTTGAGGGCCCTTTTAGGGTCTTTTACGGTCTTTTGAGGGTCTTTTGATGGTCTTTTTGAGGTCTTTTGCGGGTCTTTTGGGAATTCTTTTGAAGATCTTTTAAAGGTTTTTGGGGGCCATTTAAGTGTCTTTTGAGGATCTTTTGGAGGTTTTTAATGATTTTTTGGGGGGTCTTTTATAGTTCTTTTGATGGTCTTTTGGTGGCCTTTTGGGGTCTTTTTCGACTTTTCCTTGCTTTCTCATATTTTCATTCCATTATCTTTCTTTCCCAGGACCACAACGAACAAAACTCTTCTTCTTCTTCTTTTAACTTAGACACAACACTCAAACATAAACCTTTGCGTTATATTACAAAAAGCTTTAAATTATTTCATCTGCACGTACGCTTCTAGGTATATCAAACAATACAACAATTAGTTGTTATTTTTTTTTTTTTTTTTTTTTTTTTTCAAAAAACAGTACTACAGTTTCCACCAATTTTCACGTGCACGATAGAAACGCATTTCCACCCAGGAGCCAAATTAATTTTGATGCAACAATGCACACTAAATAATTGAACCACACTCTGCAACTCTAAAGGCTTAAGGCCATGCCAAAATATCCTTTCAATGGTTGTTATACCGGTCTGTCGCTGCCACTAGCCCGTTAGAGCCACAATTTCAAAACATTTCTTCCATAATAGTAGTAGGTAGATAGATATGAGTATTTCTCTATGTTTCACAGACTCAAAAAGAATTAAAGGATAACATCTTCATACTTATCCCACACATCACTCTTGGATTCCTTCTTAATGGTGTTTTTGTTGCTCATGTTAGTCTTGTTGAGTATTTATAAACTCAAGAAAGTGTTTTGCTAAGATTGAATCTACCTACTCCTTGTTGGTCCACTCTACCCTGTCTGATGTACGTATAAGAAAATGTGCAACTAACCATCAGTACACAGAAACACACATAATCACAAGCGATCAGAGAGTGCCAAAGAAAGACCCAGTTGAGTAGCTCGTTGTTTGATTAGTATTTAAGACGATTTAATTTTCATATCCTGTTGATGTGCCGCCTAGAAGCGTTAAGAGGAAACAATGAAAGCTTAAAGCTTGTTGTTTTGTCATCGGTAGTTGAGAGTAGTTTGGTGTGAGGCCCATATCCACCTGACACCCAGTCATATAAAACTGGATGAAAAGAAAATAGAAAACAAACTGACAGCACTTTTAGTTCTTAGGCTAACTGATGGGTAACTTTTTTGTGTCCTCTATTCGTGACCAAGAAGTGGATGTTTTTTTTATTGATATTTCTAACCGGAATAATACAAAAATCACCACTCAACCTTTTTGTTTGCTCCTCAGGAGAACCCAAAGCTTAATCGAAACCATCAGAGGACATCTTTATAATGTAACATTGTTTGGATGACTTACCTGCTGAGAACTTTTTACCCTCTAAAAGTGAATCTTCCAAACTAACAATAAAAGCAAAGACGCCGAAAGTGTTTTTTGCTTCGTCTACATAATTTTATTTTCTCATTTGGATTTTTTTTGGTGCGCCCCCAAAGCATAGTGGACTTTTTTTTTACAGAAAAACCAATGCCAGTTGTCTCTGTATCCGCAACTGGCAATTTCAACTTTACACCGGAAAATTAAATACACAAAATCCTTACGGACGACGACAACGACGAGTGACGAAGTGATATGGAAGGATGGACTTCTCTTCACCTTGTTTACCTATTGTGTTTTCATTCATCCATTCATTCATTTCACTTAGCCTGTTTCCTCCTGCTGCACTCAGCTATTTTTCCCATTTTATTGTAGCTCCTTCTATGCGCTCCTCGTATGTTGACAAAACAATTTTTCTTTTCGCAATTTGATGCAAAAAAAAGGATACGACAACGGCATATAGCAATTGTTGTATTTTTTTGCGTTCTTTTGTTTTGTTTTCTCTTCTTGTAAGTGCACTCGACTTGTCCGTCTATGTAATGTAATTAAAAAGGAAAACAACAACAACTTTACCTGAGTTTCTTCTTCTGAAAAAACAAAGTGAAAAGTGGATTGCCACAGGTAATCATGTTGACATTGCATCGTGGTAATAAACAACCCGTGAATACTTGTGCATATAGGAGAATACACTAGAAAGGGAATGACAAATGGTTTGTTGTCAGGCAGGGATACTCTCTCATATCCTTATATTACAAAGTAAAAACGATTACACAATATTCTTTGTAATTTAAATCCTCACACCAAACCCAGTTTATTAACTGTGTCCGTTAGTCACGCTTTGAACAGACTGACTCTGTTTGAGAGTGACTACCGCCTCTTCAGATCTTCAGATTCTATCAGCAAATTAGTCCTTTGTGACAGTAAGAAAAAGAGAAACAATTTACTTTTTTCCCCTTTAAGTACAAAACTATACTTATGTCTGACCCTGATTGCAACATGGATCTTTGCTAAAATTCATAGTAAATCCCAAAAAATTTTACTTGAAACAATTTATAGACCTCACAGGCATATAAATTTCGACCCACTATTTAAAGTCCTTGACGATCTATTGTGCACTACCTCATAGTGTTATGTGGTGATCTTATCTGTAACCTCTTGGATAAATCTATGTCAGTTAACCTACTAGAATATATGAAGTCATTTAATATGTATCCCTTATCTTATCCAACTCATTTCTCTAGAGACTCAAGCTCCTTACTTGACGTTTATTTTGTTATCGACCTCGATAAAACACTTCTTTACATTCTGCACCTGTCTTAACATGACCCTATTTATTTAACCATTGCTGTTAACACTAGTAACATTGAACCAGAAATCAAATATAGGGTTTTTCGTATCGGATCAAAAACTATGGAAACAGCTACGGTAACTTGGATTTGGTAAGCAAAACCCAACAATATCGGATAATATTGATTGCGATAAGCTAAACGCCGAATTCATCGCTTCTTGGAGCACTCCGACTAGCAATTCTTCCTTAGAGGAAAACGCTGAAGATGACCACCGGGGTTTTACCGGGGTCTATGATGAGGGTGTTGTGCAAGCTCTTTTGAGTATAAACTCTAATGCTACTGGTCTACTGTCAGAATTCTGTTAACCTTCACACTGCCTTTTATAACCCATCTTTTTAACTCGGTGCTAACGATGTCCGTATTCCCATCCGTGTGGAAAAAACTAAAATCATCCCATTTTTAATAATATTCGGCGCGACAGACCCAAGCGGTCCAAGGCCTAGCTTCTCTCGACCATTTGTGTTGCGCATGTATATTTTTGGACACAAATGGAAAGGACCTACAATTTAAGGCCGGATCAACGGCGAATTGAGAAGCTTTTCGTGACAAGTTATTAGTCTAGAAACGTTTATAACCCATTCGCGAGAGGGTGGGACACGGTGAAAAATAGTTTTGGTGTTACTGGTATTCGAACTATGAACCCCATGCTCATTTCCACTGAGCCACGGCGCCCACAAAATCATTCAAAAATCAAAATCATTCAAATCAAAGACTACAAATTCTAGCATGACGGAAAATAGACCAATTGATATTCTACCTTTCCTGTCAAAAGTCTTAGAAAAAATTATCATGTCACAAATTCATAGATATAGATAGATAGTTGGTGAAAATACCTCACGTTTTCGTGAAGTCCGAAACGGTGTACCGCAAGGTTCATTTTTCTTTATATGAGAACGAACTACCTTAAGTAATTAGGCATTGTTCAGTTCACATGTATGCGGACATTGTTTAAATGTTGAAGTTTAATCGGTAAAAATTGGTAATAGTCCGATTATGTGGGCTGATACAGCTAAAAACTAAGACTGATCTTTAATCGTACGCTTTAATGGGACACACATATAAATAGTGCTATCGGTAAGGTGGACTGCGTACAATGTGGTCCAGTCAGCATTTTCTACCTACAAAAACTAAGCAAAAACTCTTCTTCTGAGTATTACTCTATGGAAGTGAAATTTTTATTTGTCCCGATCACAAGTGAAAGAAAAAACTAAACGTTCTGTATTACAACATCGCTCGATATATTTTTAGTCTGAAATATGGTGACCCTGTTTCGAGATACTCAGCAGATAAGTGGACTTTGAAAACTTTTTAAAATTTAAGTCCCTGTGTTTACTAAGAGAAATATTGAATACGCGTCAGCCAGAATACCTACGTGATAAGCTGGAACCTCTCCAATCTCGAAGATCTTTCATGTGGGCTCAACCTAGGTACTCATGTCACAACTGTCCGAATGTCCATTTTTGTGTGCAACCTATTCGATTGTGAAACTCTCTGCCAATAAAGCTTAGAAGAATTGGAAACACAAACAAATTTAAAACTTCTCTTCTTACATACCTGGCCACATAATAGAATTTTCTTAATAAATTATTTTAAACTTAAATTATTTTAAATTATAATCTTTCCATTATATCCATACATTATACATTATATTTTCAAAACCATATATTTCTAAAAATTTGTTAAGCCTTACAAACCTTTATAAGATTATTTATATCTTCATTGTAAGTGATATTATGTTAAATAAATATTGTTATTATTTCCCTTGGCTCATGCTCGATTGTTCGATCAAGTAATTTTCAATCTTGCGAGAAGTTTCAAATTTGATACAGCAACAATTCAAAGTTCATAAACAAAATTCTAAATTAATGTCTTGACAATTAATCTTATAACAAAATTTGTAAGTATATCAAAATACTCGATAACGGCAAACTAAAAGTAGATATCTACTTGTGATGAAAATTCTACTGTATCAATAGAAAAAACCCAATTTTTTCAATGAAGAATTCATAAAAGCACTCAATCTAACTTACATAAATTCTTTATCATAATCTCCTTTTGAGGATTTTCCAACATTTTTATATCTTCCCTTTAATTATTCTTAACAAACCCTTGAATAGGATAGCGTTGATCGAACCAAGCGTTTCTTCTTTAACAAATGTTCAGATTGAAAATAGAAAATAGTCTCTAGGCGGCAAATCCGCAGAAAATGGTGGTTGTTCTTGTTCGTCTTTAATCAAAAAGCATGACTTTTTGGTAAGCCAACAGCGTGTCTAATTCAAGAGTATGGAAACTTCTGATATAAAGGCATATACAGGATCAAATTCGCTTTCCTTTTAACAATATTTTGATTCCTATTAAATAGAAAATAGTCGCTAGGAGGCAAATTCGGAAAATACCGTGGATGAGGAAGCAATTTGATGCGAAGCTTACTTCAGTGCATGTCCAAATCTGGTCGTGTTTCTCTGCATGGCATCATTAAAATTATTTGGTAATGATGGTAATCAATGATCGGTTAGTTGGGAAGATTCCATTCACTGTCCAGAATGTAATTATGCTCACTGTCCAGAATGTAATTATGCGCATTAAATCAATGGTTTTGGTGTCTTACAAGGGTTGCTCGATATCTATTGCGCCATATCGCAATAGACAGTTTTTGACAATTCCCTTGCTAAGTTAAAAGTCGTTATTCTTACATAAGATACTCATATTGTTTTTTTTTGTTATATCTACAATGTCATGAATCTCACTCAAATTCAAATTTCAACGCTATCCTCCATATACCAATTGGCTATGTCAAACAATTTCTCACGCACAAAGTGATTTTAAAACGGTCAATTTTAACAGAGGCAGAAACCATAATCGACTTTTAACATGGGTACAAATCATAATGCGAGCTTTTAACAGACAAGGGGAGAAACTTTTAAATAAAATTGAGAAATATTTTAATTGTAAGACAATTGATATTAAATTGAATTGAATACAAACTAGGGTCCCATTTACTGCGCTCACTGTTTGACATGTTATCGGTATTCTCCGACAAATCATCATGAAGAGACTAACACTTGAAGAACGCTACCAAATTATTTTTTATTATTTTACTTTTAAAATCAGTCGTCGATTTTCGACTTATTTTTATGGCGCTCATGATCATCTATATGAACAAGTCATCCTTCAAGCTGTTCTTTGTTAATAAGCAAAATTGGCGCATATGGAGTGAGACCAATCCACAAGAGACAATACAAAGTCCATTACATCTAGAAAAATGCACAATTTGGTATGCGGTCTTCAAAAATTAGGTCGAAGTTCGCGGATCGTTACCGCACTATGCTCAATGATTTTTTGTTTGAAAATATGAATGACATTGATCCAGACGAGTTTTGGTTTCAAGAGAATAGCGTTACGTGCCATATGGCGACGGCAACCATCGACTAAATGAATTCAAAATTTGGCAATAAGTTGATTTCGAGAAATGGACCTGTTAATTGGCCTCGAAGGTCGTCCAATTTGACACCTCTCTAATATTTCCTTTGGGCCACGTGAAGTCATCGGTTTATGCTGATAAACCAGCAACAATATACGCCTTAGAGGCCTAGATTGTTCGTGTCATTTGTGACATTAGCTCCAAATAGTGGCCCAAAATTGGACGTTCTATTGAGCGTTGAACACACCAGTCTGCGCTTATGTGCAGGGTATTAACACCGTAACCACAGGTCTCGGCATAAACCTAGTACTTATATTATTTGTATTATAGTAGATAGATAGTTTAAAGTACTGTTACGAAATTTAGGCTTTCTAGAGTTTGTAATGGATTTTGCAAATAAAAACACAACGCTTTGTTTGTTGGTTAATTCATAAATTACAAATTTAAATAACAAATAGAAAAAGTTCACAAATTTACTCTTGTGATTACTTATTATTCACTTATAAACCTATTAATTACTAAGGCGATAGCTCTATATACTCTTCAACTTTTCAAATCCGTCTGTCACTTTAAAATATTAGTTAATTTACTGCAATAAAGTTGCTGTATTTATACGTAATATTTTTCGAGAAGGTTATAATCTTTTTTACTCTATTCTATTCGACCCACCTAGAAAATACCAGAAAATACTGGTATACTTTTTCTGTACTATTTTATAAACAAACTCCACACGTATTACTGTTATATACAATTTATATATAAGAGTATATGTATACGAGTTCATATATGTGGGGACATATAACTTTTGTATACAACATTACTGAGCCTAAATGTATGCCATGGTTTTTGGTAATTTCTTAATTGTAATATTATTCAATATAATGCTTATTCTTATACGAAGTTTGCATGTATAGTGATATTAAAGCTTTCTATTTATGTTTTCATAATAGTATCATAAGTAACATAGTTAGACAGAGAATAATAGAAATCAGTTAATAGAGACTTAGTTGAGAGAGAGAGAGTTAATAAAGAGAGCTAATAGACAGCCTAAGAAAACTATAATTTGAATATTGCAACAACGACGATCTTTGGAATCTGAAGCCGGCAAGAGTCACCGAGCAAACCTTGTTACGTGTTAATGGTGCGTTTGTTACTTTCGTGTTTTTTCTATAGGGTATTTCTGAATTTAATGACAATTTATCTCTGATACCATGTCCTTCTTTAGCAAAATCGTGTTTACATTTTCAACTTTATTTGCATACCCCTAAATGAAATATCACCAACAATAATAATATTAGACGCGACAGACTGTAGCGGTACCAGGCCAACAATTTGTGTTTTGCATGTATATTTTTTGGACACACATGGAAGGGACCTACAATTTAGGGCCGTATCCGAACGGCGAATTGAGAAGCTTTCCGTGACAAGTTATTACTCTCGGAACCTCTAGAAATTCGCGAGAGGGTGGGATACCGTGAAGAATACTTTTGGTGTTACTGGGATTCGAACCACGAACCTCTTCTCTTTCTCAGTAGCCATGCGTTTATCAACTGAACCACGGCGCCCACATCACCAACAACTATTTTAAATTAGTCAGCTTAGGTACTTTATAGTTTTTTTTGTATTCCCCTAAATAACATAAACTATGTCGGCACTTATCAATACAATACTTGTTTTTTTGTTCACATAACTATCTATATCAAGGCCAAAGCGTCGCCCAAACAAAAATACAAGTTCGGGGGAAAAACAAGTTCCTGTTCCTAATCGAAGGTGAGTGCCTTCAGCTAAATGATCTTGAAAGTATAATTAACTGGCAAAGAAGCAACAAAGCGTCTGGCATAAGCAAACAGATACAACAACGAAACATAAATGTATATAAGTTTTTCATGACCGCAAATCTGCTGTCGGTTTATGTTTCCTTTATTTAGGGTATCTTACTATTTGAGCACTCGCTCAACCAGGCAATTCCCAAGTGGTGTTACCTTAACGAACTTAACCGGTAATTTTGCGGCATTGTCTTCCTTCCACAACTTCAACATAGATGTGTATAACCACATGCATGCGTTTGTGTTTGTTTCAAAACTTTTCTGGGTTAAAAATAAAACTGTGGTAGTGGTGCAATAACATTTCCGCCGAACTATATACAGAACATCCTTCGTGGATGCAAAGCATATGAATGTTGTTGCGATGTTGAGTCGTACGTATTACCAAGGTCTCTCGCTCGTATCGTCAGGAGAAAGGGTTAACCTCGATCAGAATTTATGCTTATTTTGATGATTACATTGTAAGGAGTAAATAAGAAGGAGGAGTAAATACGGAGGAGCGAGTTTCACAGACCTACCCATATACAATCTTCTACAAAAACAAAGGCGAAAATTATATTTTCCCTTTGTTTACAACATTTGAATTATTCAATGAAGGCAAAAGCTTCTGAATTCTGTTTTAAGCATTTCTTTCTTTTCAACATCTTAACTGAAATTAATGTAAAACGCGTACAACTCAACAAAAGGACCCGGCCATTAACAAGCGATGCCCAAGCTTCCATTCGCGCCCCTATCTCACTTTTCTTTCTCTCATT
Organism: Nephrocerus scutellatus; assembly: GCA_947095585.1. Lineage (NCBI taxonomy): Eukaryota > Metazoa > Arthropoda > Insecta > Diptera > Pipunculidae > Nephrocerus > Nephrocerus scutellatus. The sequence goes on along the minus strand of OX352761.1, from coordinate 124,503,707 downwards.
TATACACCCACTAACTCGTCAAATCCATGCGAATTCATAAAATAAATTTCTTGATTTAAAAATCCTTTTTTTTTGCTTCTGTTTAACCTTCCTCCCCCCTCTTCAAATGGAATAAAATTTTCTTTTCCCAAAAACAAAACGAAATTGTTCAACAACACCAAAAAATAAGGAGGAAAATCCTTAAAGATTTATGAACCGTCAAATATTTATTATCCTTAGATCATTTGGATATGGTTCCACTAGTAGTCAGTTGGTCGGGCAATGTCTTCATGTAGGCAGGCAAGCATTATTAGGACGGTGGTACAAGAGGCTTGTCCTTATCTTTATCATAGCCATTGCTGGGGTTAATCCATCGAAGCGTACGAGGAGGAACCCCGAACCAAATAGCAGCTCTGCAGCAAAAAAGAAAAAAAGAAAAACTGCAGAACATTTAATGAATGAATGAGTTGTCGGTGAACACAGTGGCAAAAATCGATGTCTGTGCCGCACTTTTCGCACCCTTCCTTGAAGAAGGATGCTATCAGCTGAAACACAAATCAAACTACGTAAGGCTGACGTTGAAATTATGTCATAGAAAGTTTAAGTAGGCCTACCACTACTATACTACAGAAATCATCCCAGGGTGGTGTGTACGTAGGTAAGGTATATTTTGAACCTTAAAAGTTGCTATGACTAATGATGTACCTAAAAACCTAATGATACGTATAAATTTTCACGCTTCTCAACCACAACACACAAATTCACATCCTTTAAACCTTCTGCTCCCAACGATTAAGCAACTTATAATATTTATGCGCTCCGCTCTACATGGTTGATGCTGTTGGGTAGTTCAGTTTGGTTGAGGGGGAGTTGGCAAATATACATATTGCTTAACATCTTAAGGTGCAATAATTATTTATTTTTGGAGTTCATTAGGAAATGTTGTTATGTATGTTTTAGGGTTGTGTCTCTATCACCTGGTAAACATTTTGAGTTCTCATTATTAGATAAAGTTGTCAGTCGTTATTTGTCTTGAAGCGAAGGACATGGGAAGGATCAGAAGATAAATTTGCTATTTTTAGAAAAATTTATTTGTTTTCTAGGGAATTTTACATACTTACAGCCTTTACCTACTGAAATGTGTTAATTTTTACTTAAAAAATGGTTCAAAATAAACGTAGACCTTTAGGGTGAGAAGTCATTTATTTAAGGGTTTTTTTAAATGTTACCTAAGTCAAGAAGACCTGGTTAATAAGCCAAACTCCACATGTAACCGTTGTATCGGTGTTAAGGCACAGAAATATAAGTCAGACAAGCAGTATATTTTAAGTAGTAGTATTAGCGAAGCCACAGTAGTATTAGTCAAGGCACAGTAATAGTTAACAGTTAATCAAAGCACAGTAGTATTAGGAAATGAGAAGCAGATGACTTAGATGGAGTAGGTGTTACTTTGAACATCGGCGGCTCTGAGGAAGGAGCTTGCTGGTTTATTGGAAAGGATTATCTCTTTTGATACAGAACACTCACATACAAGAAGTAGAAATCTAACCAATAATTGTACTAACCCAAGAATTATGTGACTCACCTATAATTAAAAGAGATCTCTATCAAAAGAGCTGTTGTTTTGCAAAAACTTTGACAAATAGAAACGGCCTCTGGCCAATATGTTTGCCTTGTAGCTAAACTGTAGGTTTGGCTCATTTCTTATAGTTGTCACTTATAACATTATTTGCAGTAAACTTCTTATATTATATGTATTTTCTACATTGAACGGATCACGTTTTAGCAACCACTTTCAGATTCCGAAGCAAAGGCTTAGGATGGATTTAAAACCCGACTACACAACAACATAAACAAATCAACTAAGGGTTTTTCAATAACATAACCTTTGCAGAGCCAAATCGGAGAAGTTTCGGCCCTTCAAATGATCAAGAGGCTTTAGTTCTTAAGTTAATCGATTGATTTGGCTCATTTTGAACTGAAGCATTTACGGCTGCGACATTTGCGGTACTTCGACCGGTGCGCTGTCTCACTGGCACAGGAACATTCAATAGGAAATATGTTGACTCGAATTTATCCACTAAAGCACGTACAGCCTGTCTGGTGGAGTAAGCCCTCTTAAAGTTATACTCAGAATTTCGGTAGTAATTTTTTATAATTTCCAAACTTCACCATAGTTAAGTCTTTATAAATAACTCTTTGCATTATTCAATTTTTAATTGTATCCTATATGTAAAGTGCATCATTGTACTTTATATATACAAATTAAAAGACTAAATTTAAAAACAAACGGACCATTAAGAAAAGTGTTAAGTTTAATTTCTGAAAAGCCGATTTTGAGTCATTAGAAACTGCGTCTACACTGATCTGGAAAAAGCTTTTGATTATGTTAATAACTTTTTAATTTCAAAACTAAAAGCTACTGATTTTCGATCCCCAATGCTGGATTGGATAAATCTTATCTCAATGATAGAAAGAATGTTCTCTGCGTAAATGATTTTCACAGTTTCTAACCGTTTTCAGATAATGTCGGTTGTGTCACAAGGCAGTCACCTGGGTCCTCTTTTATTTTTTATTTCTTCTAGCCTTATGTGACATTTATAATTAAATGACACATAAGATTAGATTTTTCTTGATCGATATATAATTGCTCTCAGCTAGAAGAGAAATTTTCTTGATAAATTTTGTAAGGGACGTGTTTACAAATCCCATAGGTTGCCCATATATCTTATCCGTTTTTCATTTGTATGTTCCTGAAAGGCCTTTGCGTTCTACCAACCTTTTTTGCAATCCTCATTGTAAATACAAATAAATAAAAATGAAATTTTGTGCGGTAGTTATTTATGGAAACTCACATTTACCAACCAATATTGGCAGGTGGTGGATGGTTATAGGCTATAGTACACCCCCTTCCCACTGCCTTGGGGTGTGAAATGTCTTGTGTCGATATCAGCCACATACAAATCGTAGTTAGCGTATGGTTACACATTTTTTAAATTTTGAAACTTTTTGGTTACTATTTTGGTAGCTTTGTGTAGTAATTGCTACAGAACTATGAAACTTGTGTGAATGTCCCAAACTAGAAAATTTAAGATCACTATTCTACCTAGAAAACCAGTTTGACATTTCCAAAAAACCTGTAACAGTCACGAAACAATGTGAGACTCTGTAGTGATACTTTGTGTCAGAGACTCAGAAGTATGATTTTTTTTACTTTAGCGTAGTTTCTCTACTTTTTAAATTCTCTATATTAACTTCGCGTGCACGCGGCTGGCTGGTTGGCTGGCTGGCTGGCTGGTCAGATTTTCTGATCAATTTTTAGTCCACTTCCCATGGCCCGATTTTATTGAAATTTTGCACACATGTATATTTCCGGTGACAATACTTTCTAGGCCCCTCGGACCAATTCGGGATCGTGCTTTGTGAGCAGCGCTGTTCGCTGCCGCTGCGTCATTTCGTGGATGATTTTGCCACAAGGCGAGCACGCAGTGTGTGTGTGTGTGTATCTCCGATTAGAGAATTTACAAGAAAAATTTTAATTTTTATGGGTTGTTTTTTTAAATATTTTATCGTTAAAAGGGTACACATTTTGTAGTCATGAAACTTTTTTGTTTACTACTTTGGTAACTTTGTGTAGTAATTGTTACCAAAAAATGAAACTTAAGTGACTTTCCAATACCAGATAGTTTTAAATCGCGAGGATCATCACTACTTTACCTAAAAAATTTCGCAACATTTCTAAACCATTTTTGTAACAGTCACGAAACAAAGTTACTACTCTGTGTTGGAAGTGTTTGTTTTATACTTGTTTTTGTTACTTTAATGTAATTTGCGTTACATAATACTTTTAAAGTTAAAAGAGCTAGATATAAAAACCTTTGGTTTGCTACTTTCGTAACTTTGTGTAGTAATTGCTACAAAAACATAAAACTTGAATTAATGTCCAATACAGAATACAAGAAAATACTTTCTGTAAACAGTTCGTCTAAGTACTTTTGAAATTTCTGTGAGAACTTGTTAACATATTGCACATAAAAAATGTTTATAACTTTTTTCACTATTTCCTGTGCACTTGGCTCTACTTTGTTTTCCTTTGTAAATTTCCAAACTTGCAACTTAATTAGCTTTATCCATTTTTAACTTCAGATATGTTAGATTTTTTTACCATCGACGCGGGCTTAATATTTGAAACACAAACATTGAAAAATAAAATCTAATCCTTTGTCGGAAATATTTTATAAGTTCTCCTCTATTTCACATTTTTTGTAAAAAAAATTTACTCCTTTCTCAATGCCAAATGTACTCGATTCAGTTTTGTGAATGCAAACTAAGAACGAATGAACACATAACCAAAATACCGGAAAAATCTCTTGTAAATTAATTAAACAAAATACGATGAGTAGAGTACAAAACGCAATGTGCATTAATGTCCAGAGGGATGTGTTAGTTTTAGAGGAAAAAAACTCCATCGAAATAACAACGAGCAATTTCGGTGGATTCTGTATATACAGGGTAGGGTGTATTTGTATTTAGGTGTTTACGTGGCAAATACTTTGTTTCTTGTTCAAGAATTGAATTTTTGAGTAAAGTTTTGCATTACTTTTTGGTATTTGCTCAAAATTCATTTTACGAACTTTTAATTTAAGACCTGCTCCTGTTGAACGAATGTATAAACATTGTGCCATGGATTTGTCGGAAATTGAATAGGCTTTAGTACTGTATTAGTTAAAAAAGTCATCGAAGAGCATTTTTTGAGATGATTGCGTTTGAAAATAAAATTTTTATTTTGACGACCTCATATCTGTAATGGCTTTAAAAATTTTAAAAAAATTACATTGTTTCACGTTAAAGATTTAATTTTCCTTCAAAAAAGACTAAAAGCGGCTATGTAGCTAGAAGCATTCAAGAGTTACAGGGTATAAAGTGATGTAAGGTCAATAGTACGTTTCTTCGCATTTAAACACTGGATTGAAAATAGACCCGCTCGCTTAACATTTAATTTTCACCCCTTTAGGTATTTGTCCCGTCAACAGATACACCCTGTATACTGCAAAACTTGTACAGGCGCCATATTCATAACTGAAATATTCCATTTTGTTTTTCCATTTAAGTGATGCTGCAATGCATTCATATTTCATTTGTCGGATTATTCACACGAATATGCGCATACACACACAGCAACATACAAACATGAATTCGAAAATCCTATGCATCGACTGCATAATTTCGTGTTTATGCCAGTATAGGTAAGACAGGCAGGTAGGTTCTCTCTCACGTGTGCTCGTTTAATGCTAAATAATGCAGGAACAATTTTTTTTATCCATGGTACTCCAATATTGCAAGCGTGTAGAGACCGTGAGCTAAATTACTTTGAAATGTAGGCTTTGTATTTGGATACATAGTTTGTCTTGTTGATAAACAGAACAGTGTGTAGTAGGATGCATAGGATGAGGAGTTCATATACATTTTCCATGCATGGTTCCTTTCTAGCAGCTCGTGAAAATATTTGTTGCAGTGGCGATTGCGTGGAGACAAACTTCACTTTAAATTTTAAAACTTTCTTCCTGCTTTTTCTTCATTTTAAAATGCGTTCTATTCGTTTAAAGTCAAAATCGAAAGCTCTACGGTAAACCGAATTCTCTACAATGAGTTATCTGTCGCAGCCGAAGCTGCTAAAATTATACAAAGAAATATGACGTTATAACTTTCATGAGTAAGCTTCTCAATGGCCGACTTGGCGAGGTCCTCAAATAGCGCTTTAGTGCGCCGTTTTGCTGCCACAGCCTTCAGCAGACCTAATGGATCGAAAAAAATGGTTGTATGCGTAATTATATCCAACCTGTAGCATTGAGGTACGATATCAGATCGGTGATGCCGTACTTTGAAAGCTCCTTCAAGTCAGAAAAGAATGGAATACTCAGTTTAAGGAAACGAAGAGCCGCAAGGGCTGGACACTTGGAAAGAAAATGAATGAGAGTTTCTTTCTCATTCACATCTAAGCAGATCCTGCAAAAGGTATTGAGAGGTATTCCTAGTTTGTCTGCGTGGCCAGTGGCCCGTGGTTATGGCAACCACTCTTTCCGAGATCTGGAGATCAGATCGGTGGATTTGTTTTTATATAGGAATGCCACATCGCTCTCGACGTGGTGCAATTGGTCAAATTGCTACACCTTAGCTGTGATTTAATGGTAAGGAAGGAAAGAATACGTTCCCTTAAGCTCAAAGGACAGCTGACTGTCTCAGCGTAGTCCGTGTCCAGTGTGACGCCCTTCTTTGCCAGTTCGTCTGCTTTTTCATTGCCGTAAATGTAGCTTTGCCTCGACACCCAAACTAGGGTCAAGTCTATGCATTGGCTTATAGAAACCAGTTCAGCCTGGATCTGCCTGACGAGCTTAGAATAGTAGCTTGTCGCAATAATCGCTTTAATAGCAGATTGGCTATCTACACATATACCGACCTTGCCCGCTATTACGGTTTTCTTAGATAGGGCCCTGCATGCCTCTCTTATCGCTAAGATCTTCGCCTGGAAGATACTAACAGAGCCAGGTATCTTGTAGGACCTTAAAAATGTCGAGGTTTTTAGAGTAAATTCCAGCACCGACTCCATTACTCATCTTGGATCTATCGGCAACCCTCAACAGAACAACAGACGAGTGATAGATACAAGAGTTCCCTCTTTTTGTTGAGGGTTATTTCAAACGTTTAGTTTGTTTGAGAGTGTCCTTTTTAAATTCTCTATATTAACTTCAAGTGACTGGTTATCTGGCTGGCTGGTGAAATCTTGTGATAAATTTTTAACCCACTTCCTAAAGCCAGATTTTATTCAAACTTTCCACACAAGTCTATCAATGGTGACAACACTTTCTATTAAAATTTGGCAGTGATCGGGCCCCGGGTTAGAGGTGCTCCCATATAAATTTAAAATTGCTTCTTCAATTAATCAGTGTACTTTTAATTTTAGTTTATAGCGGAAATGTCATTTGGTATCGACGACAACCTACGCATTGAACAACAAGTTGTTGCAACATTCTGTCATTTCGTTATAAGAGAATTTACATGAAAATTGTATGGGTTAATTATGAATAAATGAAAAACTAATTCGAAAACTGAAAATTAAAACTAAGTCAGAATTTCTAGTAGGCATTAGATGCTGTTTAGAGCTTAGAAGAATAATAAAACCTCATAATTTTATGCTTCAACGAACTATTATATATTCCTGTTCTTTATCTAAATCCATATTCAACAAAGCGACGATTGCACTTTTGGTAAAATTCTACTCACAAAATACATTTAAATATTCATTAAGTGTAATCTCTGTCTTTTAGAATTGGACAAAACCCATAAATCCTCTGTGTCAGAGAAAGTCACTCAGTCGCCTTGGTAGATTTTGTCCTTTTTAAATATTCCCTCTGCAGAAGCTAAGCCATGTAGTGATTTCCTTTAGTTTTAATACCAAATGGATGACATTTTCGAGTTTCTCTAGCTCTCTCTCTTGCTTTAAACTCCCTGTGTGCTACTAAATTCGCTTGCATATTCAAAGCGAAAGCAAAAGCAAAAGCATACAAAATCCGCCAGCTGCTCCAACTCCCAGGACAATTTTGCACATATTCATATTTGATGTGTGTCAAAAATACAAAGCAGGAACAACAAGATAAGCCACTCTTCTTCCTCTTACTGTCTCACTCTGTGTTTTTGAGAGACTTAATTCATATTGAATGTAATAACAAAATGAGTTGCTCCCCTCCATCTATTAAATATTAACTTCCTCCTCATTTGCATGCTACAATAAATGTTGTGATACAAAACAGTACACATTTGCATTTCCCCTGTGTTTATTCCTGGGTCCTGCAGGTTACAATGAAGGTGGTCGGTCATCATCTTTGCTATAGTCGACGCCGTGTCATCCTAGTCGTCATCATAGTCATTGAACAAGCATGAATGCATCCCTTACATGCCATGTTCAAATATTCACAAAAGCAGCAAGCACACAAAAGTAGGTGCGGGATTTAGTTAGTATACCATACTGTGCAGCATACCAAACGTACGAAGTGCGATTCCCATTCCTCCAAAAGCACAAATCGTTTCTTCTTCTGCTTTTTGCAACGCAATCAATTAATAATAAACAAATCTATGCGCAGCAACAAACAAATCCCTTATTGTGAGTCGGAGGAATGCATTTGGCACATTGAGTCGCAGCAGGATTAACCTACCGGTATATATGTATATATGCATTTCAACAAAACTGTTACACTTACAACAACTACTGTGGATCAAATACGAGAACATTTACAAAGTTGGGCGTTGTTGCGTTGCATTGCATTGCAAATTTGTACAAATCTCCTACTCGTATGCGTGGGTGGTTGGTAAGCATATCTGCACTTAACCCTTTCCACTCCACCACATCATGTGGTGCACACAAATTGATTTGTGTGTGATAATAACATTGTAAAGTCGACAAATTGTCTTTTAGTCTACTCTTCCTTTCGTTTGCATATACAACAGAGATCATCCATCTGTCGTGTTATTCATTTAACTTTCAAGGTGTCCTGTAGTGCGGTCCTCCTACCTAATCCTAGGTCTCAACGTAATCAAAACTTTTCCTCATCTACCCATTAACCCGCACCAAACATAACCAAAGAATAACATTTAAAATGCAAATAAAAACATGTGTCCTTGTTAGTGGACGACTTGGATTTTAAAGGTCGAAAATTCGAGTTTTTCGTTATTTTTCGGTGTTTGTGTTTCGAAAAGAATTAAATAAATTACAACCACGGTCAAGCAAACAATTTACTGGAATTTACGCAAATCCTTGATACCCGTAGATGTGCATTGTACAACAATCGTCCTGACATCGGATGAGCGAGCTCTATGACCTCCCTATACAAGACCTATGACACACTATAAACTCTTTAACTGAAAACCAAAATTACATAGACTCACACACTCTCTCTCACCTCTATCGGAGTACATTACCATTAACCATGTCCTTCTGGTTAGTTCCTGACACACTCCCATTATCCTTACGAATTCATCTTTATGTTTATCTACACATATTTTACAGGACCATACGACGATGGGTATGCGGTGCGTTTGCAGGACGAACTACACCGACAAAATCTGGTCCATCCGTTCGTAGAGTTTTAAATGTACTTTGTCCACGAGTACTCGTCTCATCACACCACACAAAGGTTTTAACTCCGATGTGCATTTGCCTCATTTGAATATCGCATCTAACTTGATGGCAAACTTTACGCTTTTAGTCCAATCCGTGGTACTGCGGTCGTACTGGGATGGACGGATGTGTTTTCTTCTATCTTTCATGGTGAATAATTTCTGAGGTTTTGTTTAGGCGATGTTCAATGTTCGGTGGTCGTCGTTCAAAGTGCACAGCCATAAGAGCATTTACACTCGCGAAGCACATCCTCCTACTATCACCTCTAAAATGTGATGAGCACACCGACGACGACAACGACTTACTACTCTACCACGATGAGGATGACTTTTCCTCAAAATCACAAAACGAAATCCATTTTACTGTGTTGGTCGTTGTTTCACTGCACTATTTTGTGGGAAATTTGGCGAAAATCTTTTTAAAAGTTTTGCTAAAGGACGACCTAAATGGGATATTGCATTGCAAATGTGGATGTTTGTTCGCTGGCTTCGCTATTTGGTGTTGATAGTCTTTCAGTGCACCAGATCTCTGGTTGAAAACAATGCGCATTGAGGAAGTCCACCAGTTGGCATCACAACATGGAAAAATACATCCTCTTGGTTGTGGTTCCTTTGTTTGAATAACTTAACTGTAACCAGATAGTCGAAAGATTAGGGGGAAAAATCTTTTTTAGTGTGCGTGCGGTTTTGAATTTTTTTTTTTGTGACTAACGGTGTTTTGTTGTTTTTAGTAAATTTTCTAAAAGAAATTTGTTGAGAGGCTTAGTTGAAGGCACAAAGTTTTAAAGATATTCTTTCCACATTAGGTCTAAATGCAATCAAATCTTGTCTATATAGAAAGAATACTGTCCATTTATTCTCTATATATTAATTAGCTACGTGCAATACGCGGAAAGTGATTCTAAAACTGTTGAAATATCATCAGAATATCAATTTAGTGGTTGATAAATTTTAACAGAGACACAAACCATCCTCTTCCTCTCTATACTTATTGTGGCTATATCCGTCACGCATAAAGTGGCTCTAAAACTGTGATTTAATATTGTCAGCATACCAATTCAGTGGTTGATAAACGTTAACAGAGACACAAACCATAATGGCAGCAAAACTTTAAAATAAAATTGAGAAATATTTGAATTGTAAGGCAATTGATATTAAATTGAATAATACAAAGTAGGGGCTCGTTTATTCCTATAACCGGCTGCAGCCACATTCGTAAGGATATGTGTCGTACCAACGCGACCTTGGTAAGAGCTGACATCAAAGGCCTCAGCTCGTTCAGAATGAGTGCCTGTGCGAAGCAAAGCTAACCATGGCAGCACACATAGTCCGGAACCTCGAACCCAATCATTTGCCACTATCATAGCAAGCTATAGTATAGAAACTATCCCAGGCAACATCACGGTCCTGCAGTGTACGACGAGGTTGCTAAATACGAAGACAGTGCCCATTCTAGACATTCTAAGTACTATCAGCTTTGCCCTATTTATCTGCCGAGTTTATTAAGCATCAAACCCATCGATGAAGTAAGACACAGTAGTCCCCACGGGGAACGGCAACTATATATCACATCTATGGCATCGTATCACGTGGGTTGATTCCTGCTGATCAAGTGTGATGTAAAAAAATTCTTATATTTTTTGGGCACGCTCCGAGTGATAGCCAAGTTATCTAACCACCAGCACCGAACTATTGAAATTGTTAGTTAAAAAACCTCTTTTTAAATTTTTTATTGTGAAGGACCGTTTAATAACTCCTGGCTCTTCTTTTATTCCAAAACTTCTTTATTTTTTCTCTTATTCGGATTCAAATGAACTTTTTATGTTCCCTTTTTTAAAAACTTTTAACTCGTCTTGACCTCTGTTTGTCTGTTTGTTCCGACTTATTTGAGGTCCTTTTAAGTCACCGTTCACACGACCTTCTAGAGAGCTGAACTTTTGGTGACTAGCTTAGTCTCGTAGGACATCTTTGAGATCCCGCGTCGGATTCGTGTCGAGTGTGGTAAAAGTGGCGGCATCGACTTATTTGGGGTCCTTTCTAACCAACTTTTACACGACCTAGAGAGTTGAGTCTCGTAGTGTATTTCTAAGATCGTACTTTTAAGGTCTATGGGGCTACCCTGTCTCGTAGAAAATAAGAAAATATCTTTTTGGTGTCTACTGATCAACATTAATATTATCACGACCGTTTGGCCTTTCGACACGTTCTGTAATATCGTTTTTTAAAAACTGTTATTTAACTTGACTTGACCCATTTCTTATGTATTTTTGACTACTTTGAGGTCATATTTAACAACCTTCCACACGACCTGGAGAGCTGAAATGTTGTAAGTGTCTCAAATAGCAAGAGTGTCTCCCAGTGAGTGAGTCCCAAAATAGCTTTTTTCATATTCCACGTGTGACTAATGTCGCGTTTCGCATGTGGCGCGTCTGATGGTTGGAAATGCCACTATTTTCTCGTTTTTGAGGTGCTTTTTAACCACCTTTCGCACGATCTAAAGGTCTAAAATTTTGTGAGCAGCTCAATGCGAGGGGTCAGTTTTGATGTCTCACGTGTGACGCGTGTCGCGTTTCGCATGTGGCGCGTGTGATGGTTGGAAATCCCGCCATTTTCTCGTTTTTTGAGGTCCTTTTAAACCACCTTTCGCGCTACCTAAAGGGCTGAAACGAGCAGCTCAATGTCAGAGGTCAATTTTGATATCTCGCTTGAGATGTGTGTCGCGAGTCGCGTGTGACGCGTCCTCAAAAACAGATATTTTGGAGATTATTACCAAATAACAAAGGACTGTGTGGCGTCTGTTGATGTATACATAAAAGTTTGTTCGCGAAAAACTTGGTTTTTTACATTTACTTATTTTCACGATAATAATCGTCTTGATAATTCCAGCGTGTTGTTTTATTTTTTTGTGCATAAAATGCCTCTTTTTCAGTATTTTTTCATCGTTTTCTCCTCTCATACACTTATGCTTTATTAATTTATTTCTTTTTTTGTGCCAATGCTCTCCTCATTTCCCAAAAAAGCCCCTTGTATTGTTTTCATATATTGTCTAATGTTGGACTCTAAGAATTCTTTCAGTCTTACTGAAGACTAAGAACGACTGTTTAATTGTGTGACAAACGAGATTAACCCCGATACGCACAGAGAAGTTAATTTACTGCAATATTTCACAAAAAAAAAACTGCGACCAACAATATGATTGAATTTCAAAAGAGTTGTCGTCCTTTTTCCAGAATATTTTTTTAAAAAGTCCATTAATCTTAATTATGATAATGCCGATGAGACAACAACGAGGAAGCTCATAGTTTGGCTGTTCATTGCATATGATGTACAGTACACCATCCACATCCATAGCGGTTCACATACAGAATGAGAAGGGAGAAAATTGTTCTCATTCTCTGCTCTGTGAAGTATGTATGGTTAGCGCAGGTTCATTCATTCCCCAGATAGACACAAACACGCGCGCATCTATCTAGCTACTGGCGTATATTGCAGATTACAAAGGTAAGGACAGATGCAAATTTGTTACTTTTGCATGCAACTCGTCGGAGACGCATTATCTTTGTTAATATAAACTGCATTCTATTACTCCTCTTGCTCTCTGCTCCAGGGTTTTCATGTGCCTACGACAACACGTCTGCGATGAGTTAATCTCTGGAGGAAATGATTGTCATTATGACATTTATTATACATACTATTGGCGCATGCAAAGGACGTTGAATATTATTTGCATTTACATATTGATTAAGATGGGATGCGTGAATGAATGACACAATAACAAGGAAAACAGCCGGAGGAAAGTGGGTGTTAGTCGGCTGGCAGTTGGTCCCTGGAGGCGTCTCCTCCTTTTTCTTCGTCTACCACCTGAGAGCTTTAGAGTGCAACTATAATTCTGCTACCGATGCACAAACAAGTTGCATAAAGAATAAGCAAAACGCATTATCCTCTTGACTATTTATTTGTCTTGTAATTGTAATCATTCCATTCCTTATTTATAGTATTATTATTGAAAGATTATTTCCAGAGAAAGGACGAAGGATTAATTGCATCTGCGTACGGTGCCATGCGTATGTAGGTTGCTCTCAATAATTCACAATTCAATAGCTTTTCTTGCTCACTGGCAAAGCAAATAAAACAAATTACATCTATAGAATTATAATTAATAACCAATTAATATTGGTTATCTCTTAATTGAGGACTGTATCGTGTAAGTTTATGCTGTCAAGGATTTATATGAATAATTTATTAATCTATTTATATTTGTGCCCCTTGTAATGAATGGAAATCATAACAATTGTAGAGATTTATTGTTGCAGAAATCAATAGAAAATGTTGAGAGTTGAATTCTTATTTAAAATTGTTCAATTAAAACTGATTTGAGATCTGACTCATCATATTTGCCTAGCAGATACAAAGACATGTAAAAAAATGCTCTAAGCTTGTTTAGATTATTTTCTTTGTTTTTTTTTACCGGTAAATTTAGAAGTACATTTAGTCTGTCTTTAAACAGTTAAACGATTACACCACTAAAAGTTTAAATTGATCTATTTTTTCCATTCGTTATCCTTCGTTCGACCGCATTACTTGAGAACGGCTGGACCGATTTGACTCATTTTTATTCTAAAATATTCGTCATAGTCTGAGTAAAGTTTATACGGAAAGAAAATTGGAAAACTTGCCCGAAAAATTGAAATATTCGGAAAAAACTGAAAGTACTCTTTTCCATGGGTATTTGTATGAACTCGCGACCATAACTCGCGATTCGAACGATGGATTTGCGTCTCTTTTTGTTTTGTTCAACCCCCAAAAAACCTTCAAAATATCCTCAAAAAACTTCATAAAAGACCTCTAAAACACCCCATGAAAGACCCTCAAAAGGCCCTGTTGCTGCCCTGTCCAATGTCACCTGAGGTGCTCCGAAAATAAAAATCGATGTGCCGACGAAACGTACAATTGATTGAATTTATTTTCTAAAATAGATCTTTTAAAATATTTAACAAATTCATTTATTTCTAACAATACTTATATTCCTGCAACAACTTCTCAAGACGACAATCGGACAGAATCGAAGGCAGTTTCCACAAACCGATTGCCCGACACTCAAGCAGAGAATTACTTCTTTCCTTGAAATCCGCACATATTGTTGCACCATTTACTCACTGGTAAACAAGTTTTAAATTGTAGCCGCCTTTCGATCGCTAACTTGAGGGATTTTTGCACGAATGTAAGAAAATTAACCCTTTTACGGCTATCAAATCGTGTTTCAAAGAATTACACCTTTACGGGTTTACATTGCAAGTGAAATGAAATAAAGAAAAATTTAGCATTTTATCTGGCTCGATGACAGCCCCTCAAAGGACTCTCAAAAGACTTGCCAAAAGACCCTCAAAACCCTCGAACGACTACTAAAATACCCTCAAAAGACCCCCAAAAGACCCCCAGATGACCTACAAAAGACCCCCAAAATACCATCATAAGACGCTATAACGAAGTTGATTTAATTAAACCATTAAATACCTACGTTACAAACCATATTTCAAAAAGTATACATCAATTTATAATATTAATATTAAGTCGCCTAAAAGCATATTGCCGAACAATAAAATTATACATTACAACATAAGATAATACATAGCAATACATATTCTAACATACTCTGAAACTATACATTACATTTTAACATTATATGTAATTCAAATAAAATTCCCAGCAATTTTAAAGAAAGAAGCTATGACGTGGGGCGCGAAAACCATAATTCATAGAGAAGGAAGATCCGTCTACTATTGTGGTAGAGCTTATGCTATTAATAGTACAGTTTCTTCTAGGTGTTTATTGTTCTACTATCCGTCTACTATTGTGGTAGAGCTTATGCTATTAATAGTACAGTTTCTTCTAGATGTTTATTGTTATGGTTCGTTCCGAACGAAAACCCTTTGGTGTAAAAACTCGAAAATTGTTGATACTATTTCGCACTTTTGATAACTACAGCGAAACCTAGCTGTTCTTTACGAACGCCCCCCCCTTGTGTTCCAATATACATAAACTGTGGAGGCATTGTTAATACTATTTCGCAATACTTTTAACCTTAATAATAATACCGGCGCGACAGACCATGCGATCCAAGGCCTGGCTTCTCGCAACCATTTGTGTTGAGCATGCACATTTTTGCACACAAATGGAGGGACCTACATTTTAATGCCGGATCCGAACGGCGAGTTGAGAAGCTTTCCATGACAAGTTATTACTCTCGGATGTTTGTCAAACTTTCGCGAGAGGCGGGACACCGTGAAAAATACTTTGGTGTTACTGGGATTCGAACCACGAACCCCCTATGCTCCTATCCACTGAGCCACGGCGCCCACGACACCTTAGCATGGTATTATTTAGTTATTATATCTCATATGTTCAGTATTGTAAGTAGTTACCCGTTTTGTTATTATTTAAGTTAAAAGAGATAGAAATAAAGGAAAAAATAATAATTTAAAAGAAACCAAAGAAATCCTTTAATTTGTAACAAGAGGAAAGGAGAAAATCAACCATAGGTCACCGGCGAGCGTCACCCGAGGGCAACAACGTTACAGTGCTTAAAAACCGTCAAAAAACTATCTAAAAAACCCCAACAGACCCTCAAAAGACCTCCAGAGGATTCTCAAAAGACCATACCGAATTTCATACAAATCGGTTGAGAAATGACTTAGTTCCAAAATTTAAAAATGTAACACAGTAATGTGACCAATAATGTGACTCAAAATCCGCAACCCAAAATTTCTAAGTTTTCTCCTCACCTTTTTTACCATATCCTATCTCAAACCTAACACAACAAATTTATTGAAAGTTGAACAGGATAACGTCTGCCGGGTCAGCTAGTTTTTTATAATTTTAAGTCTATCGGGCTTAAAAAACCCCCACTATTTCTGATAAAATGATGAAATGACAATTTTTTAATTAATATTTTTCTTTTCTATTTTCAGGTAAGTTCTTCAACATAAAAACTACTCGTTCATCTATTGAGCAGCAAATGTTCGTAAGTTTTTAAAAATGCTTAAATTAAGAATGTTCTTATCTACCCATAGAAAAAAGTTCCTTAATTATTTAAAAGCGACACCCCACCCCCCCCCCCACCCCGATCGGGATTGCATACTATTTTACTTCAATTTTAATTCAAGTAGAAAGCTTTTTCTTCTCATTTCCATTCAAACGCGAATAAAATATTTTCTGATTAAAATTAATCCATCTTCCACAATTTGTAGAAAGAATTGATTCCCTCATGCCACAGCAAATGAGCAAATTACGCCCCATAAAATTGTACCCCGTCAATTGATATTATTCAACCCTTCAGAGAAAGTTTCCAAAAAAATTTTTTGTTTTATTTTTACCGAACTTGAAATTCCCATTCGATTCCGTAATTGAACCTTTCCAAAACTTATTTTTGTTTTATGTTTTGTGCTAAAATCCATCCGTAGTGTAAAGAAATATACATAATTCATGAACTAGGGCTGTGGGGAAAACCATTTTTCAACTCACACTGGGTTATTGGGTAAAATTTTAGAGGAACATTCCCAACCAACCCGTATAATACAATCGCAACTCTCGCTTTTTGCACTTCTTCGAATGTCCGTTAATTTGGATAATAAACACAGAAAGAATGTATGGAAATGATTTTCAATTTATAGTGGTATAGTGCCAGGAGTGCAACTGGGGTTGTTGTAGATGCCACAAGTAAAAAGTAGTTCGGGGCCTTACAGTAGTTTTGATAATCTGGAATAATTAGCTAGATACAAGTAACCCATATCTACCATCTTATTACTCAATTATGCGAGTTTCTTTCAGTAATTACTATTTTACGTTTTGTATTGGGTGCCGGTACATACTGGCATAGACGGCAACGAAGCAGCGGATAGGCTCGCGAATAAAGGAGCAGAAGTGTAGGGCGAATTTAAATAGACTTGGTGAAGTCAACAAGGTACTTTTGTATTGGGTGCCGGGACATACTGGGATAGAAGGCAACGCAGCAGCGGATAGGCTCGCGAATAAAGGGACAGCAACTGTGCTAGTTGGTCCAGAACCATTCTGCTGTATACCTATAGAGATCGCGCTCGGTATTGGGACTAAGCAAAAGTAATGTAAGAATCATTACGGGGTTCTTAACAGGACATTGTAGACTAAAAGGACACCTAAAGTAATTAAGAATAGAAAAGGGTGACAGCTGCAGGTTTTGTGTAGAAACGGAGGAGACACCGTAGCACCTTCTCAACGTATTCGGAGCAACGATCTGACGGAGAAGAGACGATATGGGTACCCAAACAATCTCGGAGTCTGCACGACATTCACTGTACAAATTTTATTAAAGACCTTAAGGGTTACAGCGTTTCATAGTTATTGCAACAATCATTACATTTATTGTATACTTTAAGAGTAAAATTCTTTTATAAATATTGATACTCTAATAACATTTCATTGTATACTTTAGGGGTTAGATCGATTTAGAATTTTTAATTCTTTTTTGCAACCAGCCTTTTACATAATGTTCTTGCACTATCAGTCTTGCAGTGTGTTAATACTTTGGCTGAATTGTTTAATAATTTTTTTTAAAGACTTTTCATCTAACCACGAAAAACAGTGCAATTCGAAAATAAGCTCTTTATATACCGGAAAGTTATTTAAAAAAATTCCCATCAGACATTCAATTTTAAATCCGGGATTTTTACTAAGTTGCTAAGTTAATACATAGTTGGTACATAAATACTTGCAAGCATGACAAGTTTATAACCCAATTCTAATTTACTTTCATTATTATATTATCTTTAAACATAATATCTGTTACTTCAGCATTTAATCCCCAGAAGATAAACAAATTACAATATTGGTTGGTTGGTCATTTAAAAGAGGCGGTGGTTTGTCGGAGAAGCAGATGAAGAATAGGACACAGCACTAGAATGTTTCTCACATATACATCTGAGTCGCCTTAGTGGGGTGAATGTCTGTGCATCATATCTAGAATATTGATTTTAATTGAAACGATCTTCGGTCGAAATCCTATAAAAGCTCTCATATACAGAGTGAAAGCACACGACACAGAAAGTCTCTTTATATCCTCGATTTACATCCGATGTTGTATTGATTGGTCGGCGAAATAGTTGGTTTTCCAGGCACAGACATATTTTCCAGCACTAAAACGTACCTGAATGTAAGCATATCTATTTCAGCTTATATGAGTTTATGTATTTTTTCTTGTTACCTTACCACACCCTCTATTCAATTTGTTTGGAAAATTCCCTAAATCGCATCTCCCAAAACCTAAATTGACAATCTGGGTAGTGATGGGTTTTCGTTTAGTTTGTCCTTCTCTTCCTCATATATGCATTTATATGTTTGTTTTGGCAGGTTCACATTGTCAGCAGCATTATCTTCCAGTTTAATGGTTTGACTCCGTCAGTGAGTTTTGATGATGCTGGGGTAAGGTTTCTTCTGAACTATCACCACCACACGACTGAAATTTCATACAAACCATATCAACTTTGTTAGATTTTGTTCAAACAAAACACCAACACTCACCACTACTGGTGCACACAGCCGAGCTCAGCATGTCTCCAGCGTGCACCATCGTAACACATTTTAATACTTTGTGTGTTGTTTGTCTTTGGTCGGAATCCTCTTGAAGGAATCTGCTAAGAGGAAAATCTCATCACATCTCTCCGACGAGCAGCTCAGAAACACACTCTCAAGAAGTGCAGTTCTTACCTGTAATACTCATACTCAAGCAGTAAGCTACACAGATTTAGATTCAAGTGCTGCTTACAGTGCCGAGCAAAATTTTGAAAACAGCTTAGGAAATTGTGCAGTTGAAGGGAGCCGCCCCCAACTAACAAACACAAATTACTTGTGTTTCTACTTTTAGCTTTTTCTATGCCATGCCCAAAAGTTTCGAAAATTGTCATCAGTTTTCGTTATATTTTTCTATGCATATCCTACCTACTAGGCAGCCTTAATCACGTGTGGTAAAAACGTTTTTCAAAATGCCCTTGCATTCACTTAAAATTAACTGCTTTCGCATTGCATTTTGCCACACCAACAATGTCAACTTACAAGGATCACTATTTACCACCCACTCGCTTGAGTCGTCGTCATCCTAGTCGCCTGCTTCGCTGTTGGTATTCTGGTGGCGCCCGTATTTGCGGTGATGATGATGATGGGGGACTTTTAATGCACTCACTGCTTGCTGAGCGCTCCATTAAGGTTGAATACTAAATTAGAAATTTTGTAAATATTTAAATATGCCAGCCAGCCTGACAATTTCTTACGTTCAGTTGCCGCACACGTGTCCGCGCTACAACCATATTGTCATATTGTAGGAATGTGATTATGATATGTCAACGCGCGAACCCTTTTTGTGCACCCATGTAAGTGTCATGTATGCCTATGAATGGCTATGAGATAGTCATCGTCTAGCTTTGTAATGGCAGGCCGAGTAGAGTCGTTAAGCTCGCTTTATTACGCTCCATGTTATGTTCTGAAAGACGAAACCAGAAAAAGGTAAAAAGGGTTATTGTATTTTTACCATCAAACAGTGATGCGGGTGGTATGTGCACAGCCGTAACGCTTCCATAATGCAGAGGAGACGAGTGTAAACAAAGCTTTACGGTAGCTTTTTTATGTCATGGTTTTATTGTGTCATTTAATTATTATTTTACGCCCTTTTTACTGTTGCTCATCCCCTACAAACAAACCCTAGGCATGATGTGTAATTATTATTTGCCCGCATCAAAATTATCCGTGGCTTTAACTACCGTCACTGTTGCGTCATTGTAACACGTCCATTAACAAAGTCAAAGAAGCTTGCAGCAACATGAATCCAGTGTCGTCTATGTTTTAGGAGTTTCTTACCGTCAGGTTCTTTCTTATATTTACGTTGCTTCTTCGCTTCTATGAAAAGGAACTCAACTTAAAGCCTTGTTTTAATTATTCATGCACCAGAGAGAAAGCAGGAAACATTATAATTTCGTTATTGTTGGTAAGCGCCGTTGTTTTATTTGCGCTGCGGTCCAAAGCAAAGATGGCAGTAATGAAGATTCCAAATTATGCAAAATATCCTTAATCGTATTACCATCTTGACACCTGATGTGCATCACCGATTTCGCCGGTTTTATCGTTTAAGCGCACATCTTTATGAGCAAAGTTTAGGTCGCTTAACGTATGCCAGACATTTTGTAACCGTTTTTCTTCGGGTCGTTTGAAAGCACTGAATAAGCAATGGATATGCATATCTTTTAAAAATGTAATAAGCACGTAACCCTTTTTCAACCAGCTTTGCTAACAATCTCTATGGATTCCTTGGATAACACTAGCACTGTCAGCATAAAATCGAAACATATTGGAAATAGGAATGTGTTATTCTTTTAAAAATTCTAAAACGGCTTGATTAATGGACTATAATACAAGCTACAAGTTCTATGATGTTAGAAAACTATCGCTTATAGTAAAACTTTCGCTATCAAAGAGTCTTGCTAGAACTACCACAAGTGTAAAGGCTGATGACATTGAGAATAGAACTCAAATTCTCTCAAAATAATTGTCATATAATAAAAATATATACTTGGAAAGCCTTTCGAATTTAATCATTGAATATGAAAGTGCCACAGTGTCATTTGAAAAAATACATGTCATAATGGTAACGCTGATCCAGAGGTCGTTTGGTCAGTCGTCGTTGGTTACAAGTTAAACAGATTTTGTTTTTTACTTCTTATCGGTAATTGCTATAAAATAAAATAGCAAGAGCTGGTGATTACATATTATTCACATAAAACATTTATATTCACATATAACACTTATATTCACATATAAAACTTATATTCACATATAACACTTATATTCAGATGTAACATTTATATTCACATATAACAGTTATATTCACATATATCTAACACCTTAATTAACATATAACATTTATATTCACATATAAAAACATTTACATATAACACTTCTTTATCTGGTAAAATTTTAAATAATAACTAACTCACTACGAATAAATATGGGGTATTTATAATATATCAACAGTTTCAAGAAGGTTTATATTCACTGAAAATTACAATAAAGTACCACTTAGCAAATATGTAGTACAATTTATACAAATTTCCTCATATGAAATTTCCCTTATGCAATTGATGTTCACAGTTGGGTAATGTATTGCGATTAAATTACTAAAGATCACGTAAAGATAAACTAAAAATAAGTGGCAAAACATGGAAACTTCATTATCTTTCTCAAGGAAATAGTTAAGCCTTTGTAGATAATTATTCTTGCATTCTTTAAAAGTTTAATAGTTTAAAAGCCTATTTCTCAATTACAATCTAAGTTATAATTGTCAAGCCTGTAATATTATTCTCCTGGTAATTGACCAACAATTTACTCAATTTCTCAAGCGATATCCACTGAGAAGCACAAAGACCGTAATTTCAGTAATTCCAGTAATTTAATCTAAAAAGTTTGCTAAATGATAATGCTCAGTGCACAACGCTCCACTTCCAGATCGACCCAAATACCTAAATCAGATTGCAAAGTCTAACAGAAGCTCACCTGTTGCACGAGTAAGGCGCGCGTTACCTTAAACTGTTGCAAATAGCGATTATTCCATTGCAGTGGGGTTCATGTTGAGCCAGATTTAATTCCGGCCACAGCAAAATATTATTTGTAAAGAAATTTTGTATCTCTGGGCTGGGGCAAAAATTACTTTTTGTTATTCATGTTCTTTCGATCTTTCGGCTGTCGCTGGCATCCACAGGAAATGCACAACAAGAAGGTATTGCTGCAAAGAAGAAGAGAACTTTTCATTTCACCTTCACAAGTGCGTCTGCAGCAAACAGCAAGCAGCCAGTGAACTGAAGTCAACCTTATTATATTAATCAGACTTATGCCTGGGCAATAATCCCTTCTACCTCTGCTTTGATGCTTTTGAAATTAATTCAACGAAAAAAGGATTTCCTACTTGCAACAACGCTAACACGCAATATAGAAAATAGTTTATTCTTTTTCTTGCACGGCATGAGTGGCTGAGAAAATAAAAGAAATCTCAGGTTAAGTAAGCACCACCATCTTCCGCTTTCCATTATTGCACCACCAAATCAAGACGAAAAACTTAATTGAATTCGTGCAACAGCTTCTAACTTGGCTGCTATGCTTTGCATTGTGCATTCATTACTTCTGTGAACTGAGACTTTTTAGTTGATCGAACATGGGGTAAGGGGATGTGCTTATAAGAAGGTATATTGGTATTCTTAGCTTAAGCGTTTTTTTGTTTTCCAGTTAGTGAAATATTGTTCTACTTTAACGAAATAAATGCAATTCTTCTATTGCAGATCAAATATAATGCATTTACTGCGAGCAGATATTGCCACTAGTTATCATGGATATTTCCTCCGCAGTGAGTTGCAGCTAAGGTTCATTTCAGATGGGGAGTAACCGACACTTTCTTTTTTTTTTTTTTTTTGAGAAGCAAAAGTATTCCGTTTTTGGGTTATTTTCCAGGAATGCTTAAGGTTTTTGTTCGTTAAAGCTTAAACTTCTCTATCGTATTGATTTTTTTACAATTCTAATTACTCTAATGGGGTTTCCTTATTAAATAAAACAGCTTGTGTTTTTTTAAGTTAATTCGGCTTAAAGTACCATTGATGGCACTAATTATGGAATACAACATCATTCAAATGTCCTCCACGGAAACGTCTGCACGAGTGAATGGGCTGAAGTTAATTTTTCATTTATTTCTAGCATAAATCTGGCGATACGCCCGTAATTTCACGTTCGATGTTGGTGCTGTGGTCGTCTAAAATAGTTTCTGCCGTATTGGTATAGAGTTATAGACCGTATAGACTTAACATAGCTCCAATGATCAACTCACACAAACGAAGCGGTCCATTTCTGGAGATAACACGGTCACCCAACTTCGACTTGAATAATTCTACCTATAGTTTGGCCAGCTGTGTGGCATAAGTGTCTTGTGAAAGTATACGAGTATATACTCCAATCAAGTCTTCCAATTTCAGTCAAGGTGGTGAATCATCAAATGGATCCGGATATGATTGAATGCGCGTTCATATAGCATTTATTTATAAAGTGTCTTTCACTTCCATCCTCTGAGGTTCCTCTGGCATCACCATCAGGTGTAAAAATTTTTTCTTAGGCGTTATATTGTTTCGTTTCAAAGCGACAAGTGGAAGTTCTGTAATTTTTTAATGTATTGTGGCTAATTTTGCGATGCCCATATTTCGTGCTCCTTCTTATATCCAAACTTTTACTAATGAATTAAATAAATTAGGGTCGGCGCAATCTCTTAGGTATACCCTAAGCTTGCAGAATAATTTGGAGCGAAGTGTTACTGAAGTGAACACATGGAAGGAATTATCATATTTTAGTCAAGCTCTGAAGGGTCCATAGAATCCGTTGTATCCGTTTCGGTGACGTATCGATTTAAATACGCGCGTTCTTATGGGAAGTGTCCCAAAGGCAAATCATGTGACGGAAGCGATGCAAAAAGTTGTTCAACTTTTAACTTTTCTCTCCGGGACAGTTCTCTCACAGCCATTTGAATTTGTTACTGCTTGCTTGTACGTAGACAACGTATTCATTTGGTCACCTTCTTACGTTACATATGGCAATGTCAACGAATACGTCGCTGCAACAGATTATATATGGGCCCTTGAAAGTTCATTAAATAAATTATGTTTTCTGAACTCAACTCGCTCTTGGAAGCATATTTTGTGATGCATGTATAGGGATATCATGTGTGCGCCGTGGCTCAGTGGAAAAGCGCATTATTATTATAGGGATAGCATGCTCCGATGCAATTATTTGACAATCCGTATTAGCTCGCCATAGTTGTGTAATTATTCGATCGTAACTGTTGAGATGTCAGATGGTTGCGTTTCAGGATAAATAAATAATTTCCTTTCGAATCTCTGTCTTAGATGAAATAATCATGCAAAGCTTTTGAAAACCAAATATGCACTTCAAATTGTTATCAGGACCTCGTAGACAAGAAGTATTAGAACATACTGTTTGCTTCTGTACTCTATTTAATATCTGTGGGAGTTACGTATTATCATATTCTAGATGAATGAATCACTGTCCGTTCCGCATTAGAAACCGAATTCCGCGCACTTATCAATGTATCATAGAAATCTGTAGCACTGTCTAATTCTTGAGCAAAAATGGTGACATACTAACGCACATCAGGTGCATTGGCAATCCAAAACACACCATAAAGATGCAGACTTTTACGATGCTAATATTCAAAGTGATACCAATATACCCATCAAGGGGTTTGAAGATATAATTTTTGCACATGAAAGCTTCTCTTTTGTTCTTATAATCCAAACCGAAATGTCTTAGTAGACACGGCCACCACAAGTCAGCCGCACTCAATTTTAAAAGCGTTGGTACACGTAGTTGTAAAACCATTCCTTCCATTCACCGAGGTTACCAATATGGTCCTGTACCCGCTGTTATAGAGCCTATATTAAGTAGTCGTTCCATCATCGCTGGACTATGATTTACTTCACGAACAACTTCATCTACGATGCCTGGCAAATTGTGAATGTTTGCGTAAATTGTCCTTCTTTGCAATGCCTCATGTCTTTAAATGGTATTTAGGCAAAAATAACGAACTTCTGGATCTTGCGAAAAGCGTTGGTCAGATTTTCGTAGCAAGTCACTTTATCGTTCGTGTATAGTCATGAAAATCGGCTTTAAGAGAAGGAAATAAATGAGGAACAGCTTCAACTAAATTACATGTATTGTGAAATTCGTTGATGGGATTTGGCTTTCGCCAGTTCAGAACAGATGTTTTGAGTTTCCAGCTTAGGAAATCCGTTCTGAGCTACTTCATATTTTTCTGTAACTTCAGCAGAAACGGAACCTTCTTAACTTTGCTTAACTTCTGTCAACAGGCATCAAAGACAGGTTATGTTTATAGTTATAGTCGGAATAGAATGGATTATTTTGCTTTAGTCATATTAAGGCTATTGTTTCTTTGAAATCTGTACAACCTTCCATGCACGTCGCAACAAATTCGTTTGCCAATAAAGATAATGATGTTGCGATAGACTGAATATCTTGTTCAGTGTTAAGAATATTTCCCCATGTAACTGTACTGCCTTAAACCTCCAAACACTCGGAGTTGAACCACTTGCAATACTGATGGAATTCTTCAAAAATTTGTACAATAGGTATCATGTATCATTTAGCTCTCCAGGTTGTAGTCCAGGGTACATGTTGTTGGAAGCTGAAAACTTCATAGGCCTCTTAATGCCTGCATGCATGCATCACACAAAACATTATTTTATCTGGTAAGCTTTGACACTGGTTGCACTTTTTTTTACTCATAGAATCTCGCCTCGTTAAAAAAGTCGAATATTTGGAAACCCTAGCTTATCGACGACATAAGCATAAAATATCGTTTTGTGATGCGAAAAATAATATCCATTTTTACACGCGTCACACGCGCCATACACGACCCTCAGCACGCTTTACAAGCGTGGTCTCAGCTCTTTGGGTCATGTAAGAGTGAGTTAAAAAGGACCTCCAAGAAGTCGAAACAAACAGACAAGCAGGGGTCAATTCAAGTTAAATTTAAGTTTTTAAAAAGAAAGAAAATTATCCAAGTAGCAGAACTCTACTACATTTGATCGTCATTGCCTCATCGACCGATTTGCCGTAAGGGTAATTTTCTGTCGAAATCTAAAACGAAGCGATATTGACTAAACAACAATAACAACCTCGCTTCTTCTAAATTGAGTGAAAAGTCAGCAACTTTTGCTGTTAACCAATAATCCTGCAGTTGCTATTTTATGCCTAAGCCACAAAAGCGTTAAATAGCCTCAGGCAGAGCAAAAGGATAAACGGGTTATGACGGTTAGTGGGTGTTCCGTGTCAGTTCCCATTCCCCTGTCCCTGTCAGTTGCCATTCCCCTTCGTTCTCCATTGATATGCTGATGATAATTTGGAAAATCTGTGGGTTTTTTTGTTGTTTTTGTGTTTTAACTTGAAACCTGGAAGAACTTATTTTCCGGTGGGTTTCATTGATTTTTTCATCTCTCTGTGCTGCATCGTCCTTTTCCCCTGTTGCACTTCCCACATGATGTTTGTTGGGTAATTCTGATTTTTTGTTGTGTTTTTGTTTTGTTTTTGGTTTCAACGGGGGCTGATTGAAAAATTGATTTGCAGCGAACGATTGATTCCCTGCAGCATTATTCCCAGTTTTCATCAAATTCGGTTTTTTTTTTTTGATTTTTGGGCAATTTATAAAATGATTTTTTTTACCAAATTTTTTGCATATCTTATTTGTACAAATTTAATGCGAAGGAATTAGGGATTTTATTTAAACGCTGCGTTAACGGCTCCAAAAGTACAAGCCCATAAAGGACTATTGAAGTCTCTACAGTGCTAGAATTTGCTAATAAAAATCCTTTGATTTTTTAATAATCATATCTTCTTATCACAAGAAAGACAAACATTGTAGAGAAATTAAACCAGGCAGGGGTTGCGAGATTATTTGTTCAACCTAATTGTAGGTGTACCAACTTGCAATATGAGAATTTATTTCTTATTACTACAAATGGAGCTTAATCCCAGAAATCTAGTTTTGCCGTTATCTGCCACGCTGTATACATGTACGCAAAAAATGCAAGCCGAAACTAATGCAATGCTTTGAAATATTTTCGTTGTAGGACAATTGACAATCAATCAGGCATAAGCCAGAAAAAAATACTCTAAAAACTAATGCAATACACCATGAAGAAGATACAAAATCTACGTGTTCTGAGAACCATTGAAAATTAGGTGTGAACTAAATGTCCAGAAAGGCATCAACCATTTTTTCCACTTGAATTTAATGAACAAAAGATCGGCTTTTGAGTAGCTTTACTTTGAAAGAATCGATACTCACTCAATGTTACGAAAATGTAAATATAAAGCTTTTATTGCACAGTACATACTCGTAAGCATTGTATTGAATTATATTAGAATTAAAAATTATTAAAAATCATAGGATACAATGAGGCTCAGTAATATTGTTTATGATAATATGTTAACCAGCATGATCAGGTATTTGCAAGATGGTTCGAATTCGAATAGAATAGAAAATAATAGAAGCCTTCAGAAACCGTAGATTTAATATAAATACAGTATTTCAGTAAATTAGTTAATATTTGGAAGTGAACCAGACTACTTGAAAAGTTAAAAAGTGAGCTACTGCCTTTGTGAATAATAGTGTTATAAGTGAATAGTAATTATTGTATGAAAAGTCAAATCCGCCTATTACAGTTAATACTAGCTGTTCCCGGGCGTTTCGCTACCCGCATACATGAACATCCAAGGGGTGTATTATACCCTATAAACTTCCGCCACCTGGCCATAATATACATTGAAAATTTAATTAAAATCTATTTGTAAAAGTGATTAATATTAATATTTTACATTTCACAACCCCTAGGGATGGAAAAGGGGGGTGTACTATAGCCTATAACCATCCACCACATCCCAGTAATGTACATTAAAAATTTCACAAAATTCGGTTGGTAAATGTGAGTTTTCATAAATAACATTCGCACAAAATTTCATTTTTATTTATATAGATTTGTTAATTTAATGTCAATTGTCTTGTAAACGAAGGCGGTAGCTCTATCTACTTTTCACCATTTCAAGTAGTCTGGTTCACTTTCAAATACTAACTTACTGCAATAAAGTGTCTGTGTTTATACCTAATCAACATTTTCAAAAAGGTTTAAATCGTTTCTACTCTATTCTATTCGAACCGCATAGAAAACACCAGAACATACTGGTACAATCTCTCTTTATCGAAGTTTATATACCTGTTCCACACATTTGACTGTGATATATTAGTTCCTATATACTTTGTATATAAAATATTACTGAGCCTAGTTGTATGCAATGGTTTTTGGTAATTTCCTAATTCAATATACAATACTTATTCTTGTATACGAGTATATATAATGCGATAAAAGATTTCTATTTACATTTTCGTAACAATATTGATGAAATTTGCCGTTGTCCAACCCCCACTTCCACTTTCCAAAAACCTATAATTTGTTGGACTTAAAAGCTCGGTCGATTCGGTTGGAAACATATCATGTGCCATGTGTTACCGCTCTCATTCGTTGTTTGTTTGTCATTCAGGTTTCGGGGTGGACTGGTTCATTTGGTCATTTTTACATTGGAACATGTTTTTGTGTAATTTTCATTAGCTTGTGTATGTATGAGTGCGGTGAACGTTATGTTTCCTGGATTCGCCAGGAGCACCAAACCAGTTGAAGAGAAGTAAAAAAGTTATGCTGATGTGAATCCTGCATATTTGTATCCGGCTTGCTACACAATGAGAATCAAGGAACCCATATATGTAACACGGAGCCACATCGGCACCATCGTCATTGTTCACACATTTATAAACTCACATACGCTAATTATGGGATTCGACGACGACGACGACCAACAACTGCTGTCATCCCGTCAAGAGAACATCCTTTTTGGTCACAGCTCCTTTGCATTATTGTGCGGTCCTCTTGTTTTCGTGTACGCGCGGTCCTACGGTCTGTACGTCTACGTTCAACATCAGGTGGTGCGACAATGTCAGTCCACGCAGCACGCGTCGACCGCTAAATGAAACAAACCGTATTCAAACATAATTTCCCGAGGAAATTTAAATATCGTCAGTAAGAGAAGGGCCGTCTGAATATCCTGGAGTGGATAGCAAAACGAAGCGGATGATTTGCTTTCAAACCAATTTTGGTGGTTGTGTTACAATTTTGGATGGTTGGTTGGCGGGGAAGGTAGATGGTAATGATACAGTGCCTCACAAAACATATAGATTTATTGTCAGCAGCAACAGCCTGGGCATTTAGCAGGAAGCGAACAGCACGCCCAATATCATCTTCATCATCATCGTCGTCTGTTTCAGTTGGTTTTACTAGAACGTTATTTCTGAGGTTAATTTGTATTGTGGTTGGCAACAAAGAAGGTTACGCATACCACCTGGGGATTTAGTTTTCTTATTTGCGAAGGTGCAGAACCCCATAATTCATTTATTGTTCATCTTTCTATGCGACATTTTGCTATAACAAATTTTCTGCACACACAGCAGATATTTTTAACGTATTAGAAATGACTTTTTTCAATGGCAAAATAACGTTAAACCTATGCGTCCTGCTGCTCTATAATGTTGCGTAATTTAAAGTCCGTAATCAAGTTATTACCTTATTCGACGTTTACAGGGAGTTTAATTAATGACTATCAATTACCGACTAAAAAGATCTCTTCCAAGCGTTTTGAGCAGAAATAGGGGGGGGGGAATATAAGGCAAGATAAGGGTTGTTTTATTGTTGAAAGATTCCAAATAATTTTTGTCATTCATTTTTAAAAAACAGCAATGGAGAGAAAAAGAAAGGTTTCAACTTTCAATTATTAAAAAATAAATAAACTCTGTATTACTGTGGTCCTTTTTCTTTCGTCAAATGCGTATTTTGTATTATAAGAAGATCCTTATATTACTCGTATAATGATACAAAAAATAAATCGGGTGCACCTGAACGAAATTTCTCTTTTTTATTATTCAGTTGATCATTACATTGTAACCCATTCCTTCCGAATGAGGTGAATTTTCACTTTTTGGATATTTTTTTCCCTAAGCTGTAAAGAATAAATTAAGCTCGGTTTTTTTTACTTTTTTTTACTTTTAGGTAGATTTTTTGAAATCTCCCCAATTATCTCTTCAAGTCGGGCTGGATAAATGAGCTCCAATATAAATTTTTCAAGATTTCTGATTATTTATTGTTGTATTATTGGTGGGCTCTGAAGAAGCCTTGTGCACTGCGACCTTAAGCTCTATTGTGAATCCCAGGTATTAACCACATTATGTGGTGGCTTACTTCCTTTATGAATGGTCTGGCACGCAAGAGATCGACTGTCAGTCGGCTTGTATGGCGTGTGGCGCCATCTTGTTGAAACCAAAGGTCGTCAACATTCATGGCGTCGTTTTGAGGTCACAGAACGTTGGTCACCACTCCAAAATCTCAAAAAAAAACTGTCGCTCTTGGTGGATGCAGTGGCTTCTCTACGATTACGTGTTGCTTTTTCGAACCCCAAATCTGGCAGTTCGGCTTGTTTACATAGCCGATTTTGGGTTTAAAAAATTCATAGTCCCATCTTGGTAACCAGAAGCCGAATTCAAGTCCACATTTTTTAATGACAATGCTGCTAAGAATGCGCTAAGCAAATGTCTAATTCACGCACAAGACCCAAACCAAAAAGTGAAGTATCTTAGAAATTCGTTTCTTTTTAATTGAAATTTTACGGTTTTCATCCGCGCTATTAATGCCATATCTCAGCCGCGCGCGTGTTCACCTATCTCTGGTCGTGCAAATGCTTCGCAACCAGACCGAAGAAGTAATCGCAAAAATTACATAAAAATTTAAAACCATTCATACGTGTGGTAGAAAAATTGTTAAAACGGAAGATTACGACCATACCCTCCCCTCTTCTGGAGAACATAAAAGTGCAAATCAGAAATGGAATAGGATGGAGTTTCTTTAAGCGAAACATATTGCCTCAAACAGAAGGCTAACAGAATAATGGCAAGACTGGCAGCCAGCCGTGCCCATTAGACCGGAGATGTTACTTGATGCTCTTGTGTGTTTTTGTTGCGGAAAATTCCGAATCACCTTTACTTCTTCCAGTCGAACAGTTTTATGTTTCGACCCGAAGTCGACAAACTTTTGAATTACCCATCAGCCTCCTGCTGGATGGCTGGCATCGCAGTACTCGCTTTAGTGTTCGTGATCTTTTATCGTCATTCAGCGAGCCCAGAATGAAAAGTCGCAAGCGATAAGAAGAAGTAGAAGATATCTGCGTATGTGAGGATTGAAAATTGACGACGATTTTACCAGAAAGTGTCAGTTACATATTTCGGAATAGTTCTTTTTTTCCCTCTCTCCCCGCTCTCTATCTTGTCGACCGTTAAAAGTTCCTATGACCCTTGAGACAGAAAACAGCAACAACTTAAACTTATCCGTAAAAACTTTTCTCTCCAAATCGGCGATTGCGGTGCGATGGAAACGCCGCCACTGTATATTAAATGGAGCACATGTTTTGAATAATTCATTCAAAACTGGGAAACACTTGAAAGTCCAATTTTGACTTCATATCTTAGGCGAGTGAAGGAAGTGCGCCAGAAAGTAGGAAAGTGAGTTAGAGTGAGTTTTTCCAGCAGCTCAGTGCATGAAGCCTCAATCCTCAACTTCAACTCCATGCTTAACGAAGCATGAAAAATAACTTTGCACAACTTACCTATTTCAAATTCGAGAACTCGTAGGTTGACAGCAAAGACGACGGCGGTATAGAAAGAGTGTCATTGAAAGAAAATAACAGCCAAAGATAAATACTTTCAATAAAAAGTAAACATTTTCAGGTACGATATACTCGTACATGTAGTACTGGTGGATGGAGTCCATCCCATCTGATGGTATTGAATTTAAAGTTGGTCTCTTCAAAGCGAACTCCTCTCCTCGCTGTGTGCCCGCGTGCTCTTACTCTACTATGTGGCAGCTGTCGGTTGTGTTGGTTTTTCGGTAATTTATGGGATTTCTAGGAAGTATCATGGTAGGCATTGCAAAGATCTGTAAATATCCAAGCATCCGCATCACCCCATTCTTTACCTTTGTCGAGCATCGATCCATCTTAATTGTGGAAAATTACTTTTGGCCAAAAGTTAAACAAACACAAACGCAAATAGATTAGAAATTTATTTCGGAGGCATTAGTTAGAAGTGGAGGACAACCACGACTACGACCATGGAAAATAACTTTGCTTACTTTCGCGCTCAGGTGAGATTTCTGTGAGTACGTGCGATGAGAATTTTGAAATGCTACCGTGGAATGGGTTCAAATGAAGGGGAAGAAGTTGGGTGGTGGGTTACAATTTTGCTGCATAAGTTTCGGATTCGATAAATTTTGTACAGACTTTATTTATCAGTTAACACAGAATTTGTAAGAATTGTAGTGTCCCACAGTCTTTTGTTCCAAACTGCACTCCAGAGCCAAAAATTACTTTTCTTAAAAATATATTTCTTTTTTATAACTTGCGAGCAAGAGTGCAAAATCTTACAATGCTCGGTTTTATACTTGGCACAGGATGGCGTTAAGGAAAAGAAGGGAAAAAGAGGAGATGTCTATGAGCTTGTGTTTTGAATGCCTGTGGATAATAGCGATGTGAGAAGCGATGTGGAAACACAGAGCATTCCACATACGTGATCTTAAGAACGAATCTCTTAACTTAACTGTTCATGCGAAGATAGGCTAGATGGTAAACTGATGAGTAATTAGGGCCACGACTATTGCGGTTGAATTGAGAAGAGGTGGCATGGAATTGGCTATTTCTTTTGAGCACCGCTGATGGAAAAGGCGGTAAAACAGTGACAAGCCGGAAACGTTCAAGTAAATCTATTGACTTTGCAATGTTCTCGTCACCAATAAGCTTTAAATGCTCGCTTTCGTATTCTTCAGCGGATTTGTGAGTGTTAAGGTCGCTTAAAACTCAAGCATCTGCACGACTACGAACAATTATCTGTCCCATGGCGGCAACAATGCAGAATCTAAAAGCGTGGAGCTAGATGCAAAATGCGTAGCAAACAGATTGGCCTTGTCCTTAGAGCTGGCAGCTGGAATGTTACATTATAAATGAGCATTGAAATCGATGACGACGCAATGTTTTTGATTCAACCTTGTCTTAATTTTTGGTTGTAGGCGATCTGACTCGCCGAAGGTGGGCATTGCAATCATTTCTGGGCCATTTGAAATTAACTCGGGCTTACTTTGTAAAACCGAAAGCATACCTCTCTAATCCTAAAAGCCTCTTTACAGCGCAAATCATACCATACATCTTCCTTTGGTTTGACTATCTTATTCCTGAAAGCAATAAAATCTCTCATACCAATAAGAATGATGTTTGTGATCGCATCGTCGGCGGTATCCACGTTGGTAGCGACTAGTTAATACTTCCAAAGAAGTTGTTACTGGCGTCCCAATTGGGTTTCTCATATTGCCATACTGTTGTGTATGTGGCTTTTTGTATCTTTAAATCCTTAGCTTACTTACTTACATAGGTGGCGTTTTGGTTCGCGAAGAACTTGGTCTTCAGCTAACATGCCTCTTCAGTTGACACCGTCTTTTGATAAATGCTTCTTAATGCGAACAGCAGGTTATTTTCAACTTAAGATCGTCATCTAAGACAAGGCTTCATCTAATATGCTGTTCTTCTGGGTTAGAATCGATGACTCTACGGGCAGCAGCATGGTTGTCCATCCTTTGTACATGTCCCAGCCATCTCCAGTATATAGTTTCTTGACTAGATCAATGTCACTGTACAACTCCTATGATTGGTCATTGAATCTTTTCCTCCAAAGCGCGGAATTAAAAACGGGACTGAAAATTGTATAGGTAACGCTGTTTCGAGTCTTAGTAAAAATTAAAGGACTAATTATATTACCTTGTGGCACCCATTTCTTATTTAATAAATAGTTTTTTGTTTAATGATCGAAAGATCGATATAAAGGGACCCTATTTCGATTTCCAGTAAAAATTAAGGGACTAATTATGAAGCCTTGTGGCACCCCTTTGTTAATTAATAAATGGTTTTTTGTTTAATGATCGAAAGATCGATATATAGGTACCCTATTTCGATTCCCAGTAAAAATTAAAGGACCAATTATGTAGCCTAGAGGCACTCCAATTTGTTTATGATTTAATGGTCGATATAAGTGTGAAGCATTCGCTTTGAGACACTTTAAACAAATTTAAGGATCTATTATGAAAAAACTTTAAGTGGTAAGCGTCCTGTGAAATATATTTTGAGAATTTTAAAAGTAAAATAGTAGGGCTTGAGATTTGTGTCTTTCGTAGAGTGTCCTGTTTTCGGCGAATTTCCTCAGCTTTGGTGAATTGACACTTTAAAATTTGCCTTCAATAAAACGTGCTCAGCCTTACACAAGAATCCGCAGATCTATTTTCTCTCTTCCTACTTACCGATTTTTCACAAACAATGATTTTCGTGACTTATTACAGTGCTTTGACGACAATTTACCATCCTCATCACAGAGGCGAAATGTTCCGTAAAAATAAACTATAAATTTTTAGATAAATAAATTTTCCTCCGGTCGCTTCACTGTCTTCCTTACACTTTTGTGCTTTTCGTAAATCGTGCTGCCGCTGTTGCATAAAGGCACAGCGCTATGGCATCAAAATTAGCCACTTAAACGTCGTGTTATGTGCCATTACCCATTAGTCTATTTTCCATTTTCGTTTTGCATTTCCCTTGTACTCTACTGAAGCTTTAGTTAATGCTTGAGGACATCATCAGGACAATATGAATGACCGACTGACTGATCGACCGTCGACACGACGAATCACCAACTTAAATGACAATGTCATTCCATATTCATAATTGCTAATGGAATGCCTGATTCGTTGTTCGGTCGCAAAACCAAGAGGAAACTGCCCAACCCCAAATGACCACATCGTGATGGTTTGCTTTTTCGTCTTATTTTCCTTTCCATTTTATTCCTTCTTCTTTTGTTATGCCATCTCGTTCGTTTCCTAAGAGAAATTAATTTGCAACTTGTGAGACGACATTTCACTTTTTGTGCCATCGTCGCTGTGGCTGTCTTTTGCAGATATTGTGCCCGCCTGGCTGTCTGTCAGTTCCGTCTCCTGCCACTTCTCACCGATTTATATCTATCTATCTATATCGTACCTCGTGATCTTTTTTCCTACCTCGCTTAAGCTTGGAAAGTTTTTGTTAATTGGTAAAGGCACCTGTCTGATTGGTGATGGCCATTTCTCTCCTGCTCCCACTATGTCCCACCACCCAATACTGTCTGTTGTTGTACGTATAACCGACGAACCGACTCAATGGGCAAATGAACGGCAGCACTTAGCGCCCTTCATGGTTTCGAATAACACACATACATCTTTATGGTTTGTTTTATGTGTTCATTTCTTTATTGTATCGGGGACTAACACTATTCGGTGGATAAGGCCCATCCGCACCTGGATGGTCCTTTTTTGACATTTTTATTTTTAATGTTTGTTTCTGTGGGTTTGTCAGTTAAATTTGACAAGGGTGGTTGGGAGGTAGACGTGTACGACGTATTTCTCTCCAGCAACCTATTTGATTAATAGCTGTGTTAATGGATGTCATTTTGGCGTTTTTATTTATTCCAGAGCGCGCTTTTAGGCAATAATGGAGGGTTATGTATGCGGCATTTTCTGCTTAAGTGTATTTCTTAACTTGGTTATGTTGGGGGGGGGGGGGGGTTAGCTGGATAATATTACCAATGTAAGACGAAAAACTTGAAAACACAGTAAAAATGATATGAATTCCCATGGTTTTCAATAAAAGATAATAATTTTTGTGAGAAATTTTATCTTTTAAATGAGTAAACCAATCAAGTCGTCGGTTCATAGATGCATCTCACATATTGGTTTATGTGATGATAGATCTAAATTTAAACCGTTAATATGGAATATTACTATCTCCTCAATTATATGTAAAAATTGAATTATAAATACTTCTGAATTGCTTATCTTGAATTATTATATATCTGAAATCTTTTAGAGTAAAACTCGGTAGATGAATAATCTAAACTAAACTAAATTAAAAAAAAATTGTCTTAAAACAAGCCCCATCAAATTCTGACATCTAGATATACGAGTGGACACGCATTACTAGCTTCACCCTTCGAGCTCGCAATGAGAAATAAGGTGACCTACGAACGCGGGGTCGTATTGACTAGTAACCATTACCACACAGACAATTTTACTAAAAAATTTAAAAGCTGGCCTATAACTTGCGTTGCTTGGTTAGTTTTTAAAATAAATTAACAGCGATATGACTAGAAAATGTGAAATTGTTAGAAGAAAAAAATTTGACGGCAATTTATGTTACCAAAACCCCACGGTACATCGCTTCGCCTATGTAGTCGTCACAATACAATAGGGCATTGTTTGTCTTCGTATGAATCGCACAAGGCCGATTAAAAAATGCAAATTTTATATGAGAATATTTTATTCATACACACCCATACACAAACACACACACCAATATGTTTAAATGCACACTTCCAAATATACCTGGAAATATGCAACCATCATGGACGCTAGGTATACAATACTTGAGCATAATAATTATTGATGCATAATATTTACCATTGAAAAAAAAAAGAAGTGCATCAGGCAGGTACATATAGTCCCAAGGATCATAGTACATAGTTCGCTGCCAGGATGTGCAACTCTAGGGACTCTGACTCTGACTGCTGTAGTGCATTTTTTGTTTATCCAAACATACTCGTAAATGCACTGCACTATACTCGTACACACAGCCAAGCTCACACAAACAACAGCATATCGTTCAAAATACTTGTCCCAGTAGTTATGAACTAAACTGCATCAACAGCACTTGACTTTTGCATCCCGAATGATGCACTAAGAAGAACCCAACCAGCGCTCCATATTCTCCCATAAAGTTGTGGAAATCTCATGTGGGGGTGAATTTCAGGTATTTATGGCACAATATGAATATTAAAATCAAATATATCTCTGTCGATTTAAGGCATGTGTGTATGTGTGTGTGTGCGGAGCTTGATGATTTTACACTGCACTGAACGATATCACAGACTCAAATGTGACACATCGTGCGCTCTTCTCCCCTATCAATATTATCATTCACTTTGACTGTGCAACAAACTGTAACAAAGAAATAACTTATTTTTTCCAGTATTTAGCACATCAATCTGTGCCCTTGTACTGTACATGTGTGCGTGTGTTGGTTTTCGAGCGAGCTGCTCTGCTGTTTCCTGGTGAATGAATGCGACCAACAGTGAAATCGCTCATAGGACGACAGAGCAATGAAACATTTTCGATTTCAATGAAACTGGGAGTTGTTTTTTTTTTTTGAGAAGGTGCGAGGGCTTTATGGATCTTAAATAAATTGGTGTCACATTGAATTCTAAATGTCGTTTATTCGGAATGAAATTTCGTTCAATATGAATTGTACCAATTCTTTGAAAATACGTATTTAGATCATTATTTCCAGTTGAAAATGGGAAATAAAAAATGGCGCGTTTTAAAACAAAAATTTCTTTCTCATTGTTCCTGTTTTCTTATGTTTTTGTGTAATAGTAAATAAGACATTCACTTATTGATACTGAAAGAGAATTTGTATAATTTCCTGTTCAGAATGTGCTTATGGAGTACCTCAAGGCTTCGTAGGCTTCGATAGGCATGACAGTATGCTTACAATAGCGAAGTTTAGGTTGAAGTATGATTTATGGCCAAACGCAGACCGGTGGAGAGAGTCCAGGAGGCCAGGATCGGACCTTGGTGGTAGAGTCAAATATGGTGATGATGATGTTGATGATGTGGATGATTTATGGGAACGGATATTCAAATAGACCATGGAAGGTGGACCTGGACGCTCAGCATTTAGATTTGTCCGTATGGCATTGGTTTGAAATCAGCACCAGTTGAGATGTTGATGATGATGATGAAGGAGATTCGGATTGCCAGGAACTCATGTAACAACATAAACAAAAAAAACCCACTCATGTAATTTCTCTAATCGAAGATACACACGTGCGCAAAGTTTGAATAAAATCGGGTTGTGCATGGATTTCTACCCTAGCCCACATGACAGACACTGCGACCTAAAAGATATATTTGTATCTTAGGGTGTCTTTACTCTAAGAGACGTTCCACCTCCCCAATGAACGACAGTACTACGTTAGTAGCAGAATATCTCAACTCCGCTGTCGAGCATATTTCCTTGTGAAAGATGCGTCTCCTTAACCAAAGTAATGCTTCATCTTCCGAGCAGAACCTACATTCTGTCTCTGAGTCAACACCAATTTTGTTAAGGTGAATCGCAAGCGCACAATGACCTTTTAGAAAACTTACCAGCTTCTTAATGCTATCCCTATTCAAATTAAGGATTTTCTTGAAAAGGGCCTGATTAGTTATTTGGGTTGCCTAAGCCCCGGAACACTTTCCCAGTGGGCCAGACGAAGTTTGTGTTTCCAACAATTTATCAGTGCTGTGGCGGCAGCCCAGTTGACATCATAGTAGGGTTCAGGTCCTTTGAACGCAGATTTCAAGCCAGCCCTAGCTAGTTCATCTGCAGATTCGTTGCCTGCAATTCCCTGATGACCAGCGACCCAACCGAGTTTGACTTTGTTGTGTCTGGCAAGATATTGCAGTGCATCGTAACAGTTTTTGACCGATATTGAGATTGGACGAAAGTGCTTTAAGTGCTGCATGGCTATCTAAAAATATATATATTCTAGCGCCTTTAATTCCCTTATTAAGGTTAATCCAGACAGAGGTCTCAATGGAATGGAGTTTCGCCTGGAAAACCGAGGGACTTTTTCCCATTGGTATCGAGACTTTGGTGTTGGGTCCAATGACACCAGCTCCAACTCCAGATTCCATCTGTGAACCAGACCAGACCTCTAGCGTCCAATATTTCTACCTAAAATTTCTTTACGAAACAGTGCTCCCTGAAAATAATATCAGGGATAGTGCGGAACATATCTCTTTCAGGAATTGAGTTAAGAATTTTTAGGTGACCCACATAGTCACCGGTTTCTCTCGTATTCTAGTTGCAGCTTAATAGCGCATCTAGTAGCCGTCTTCCTATAGAAGATTGGCATGGGTGAAAGTCCTACAACAGCTTCTAGTGCTGTCGTAGGACAGGTGCGCATGGCACCCGTTATACCTACACAGGCAGATCTTGGCTTAGTTGCTGTTGTCCGTTCAATAACTTTCGACCCCAAAACGATGGCCGCGTACGTGAAAATAGGTCTCGCCATCATTGTGTACATCCAATGTACCATTTTAGGATTAAGACACCCCAAGTTCTGGCGTAGAGGCGTCTACTGGCCCACAAGGCCCCCTAGTGGCGCGTTTGATGGCTTACTTGATATAAGAATTTCAGTAACATATTCCATAAACGGCTATATTAAGGATGACACCGAGATATTTAACCTCACTGGAATAATCTAACACGCTGCCTTTGATGATGATAGGTCCCAAATTGACCAGCTAAGGCTTTTAGGAAGTGGATTGGCTTGGGAGTCCTACAAAAACTAAGTAAATCTATTATGAGTCATTTTTTGGAGGATTTTTTGGACGTCCTTGCCAGTCATTTTAGAAAATTAAGCCATTCTAAAAAACCATATGAAGAGTGTCCTAAGGTTAATTCCGTTGACTTGACTCCATTTTGGTGACATTAGTTTATCAAATATAGAAGGAGAAGTAGAAATAGAAAGCTAATAAAGTAGCTTACCTTCCCGTGCCACATTCCTTAAAACAAACTAAAACGAAAGCACATGTTTTTCTTTACTGAATCTAATCTGCTTCTTGGAGTAAAAAAAAACGCCACAATATCCTCCTGGATGTTTTAAAAAATAACAATTTGTCTACACCAAAAAAATTGCAAGAACATCATTGTACCAAAAACATCCCACAAATGCAACAGCGCAATAATTACTTTTATTCCACGGAAACATTTTGTGTCCTTTGTCAGTTTGCTTCTTAGCGCTTAGGAGTTGCGCGCGATGAGTTCTTATCTAAGTCACTATAGAGTTTAGTTCCTTTTGGCAACACATCGTTGTTGTTCTGAGGATTTTTCCTCTTTTTGACCTCAGTGTATGTGCTGTATTTATTGTATTCAAATGTGTGAGTCTTGGCTTAAAAAAACACATTTGTAATTAAATCACAACAAGACGCAACAATAGTTCGCGCAGGAGGCAAAAAAAGGACAAAAACGTACACGTTGGCAGGAGAAAAATACAACACAAGTAGGAAATGTGACTGTGCGATGGTGAAGTGGAAGCAGGGGTTTACTACAATACAACAATAACAACCTTAAAGAATACGAAGAAATAAATTTTCTCATTAAGAATATGTTCTCGTTCGGAAAGCTACAAGGAGTATCCTAGCTTCCCTCCATGCGCTTTGTGAGTTGAGCCGCGAATGTTCTTCCTTGGGTTGTGTTGTGTTCGGTTCTTCTGGGTCCATGAGCTATACACCTAATAAGTGTTTACACTTACAGTTGCGCTAAATTTTGATGCAATGCTACCAGCAGGGAAATAAATTCAGAGTACAGGGTGTGTTACGAATGTTCTTCCTTGGATTGTATTGTGTCATGTTGTGTTGTGGCCTTCTGGGTATATGGCCATATACCTAATTATTGTTTCCATATACAGTTGCGCTACATTTTGAGT
Source organism: Nephrocerus scutellatus (assembly GCA_947095585.1). Taxonomy (NCBI): domain Eukaryota; kingdom Metazoa; phylum Arthropoda; class Insecta; order Diptera; family Pipunculidae; genus Nephrocerus; species Nephrocerus scutellatus. The sequence continues at coordinate 124,463,227 of OX352761.1, read as the reverse complement.
TACTAACTGGAAAATAATTTCAGAGCGAAGGGTGTTGTTGTAAATCTATATATTTATTTCTCAAATTTTGTTTGGAATACTAAATTAAAGTTGTCTCGTCTTAGAGAGCATAGACTTATTGCTACCATAACTTTGGTATGAACAAAAACCTCGCGCAGAACATCCTGTTAGTACAAATGTAGAAACTTTCATCATAGTTTCCCTGTATAGAGAGATGACTAAAAACTAAAACGCGGTCAATAACTGGCTGGGGCTTTATTTTCAATTGAGAACTCTCATAATGGCAAGATGAAGAAACCCTGTGAGGCCGACCAGGAAAAGACAAGGATAAGAGGGTGAGAAAGTGAGAGAGAGAGAGAGAGAAAAAGATAGTAAAAAAAAATTCTAAATACTCCTGCACAACACAAAACTGCAACAGGGTATTTAAGATTGTAAAGCGAGTAAGCTGTAGGTACTTCAGAGCGTAGACATTTATCTGTGGCGTGTGGCGTGTGGGTGGGCTGTGTAGTTGGGGTGTGCCCACCTTCAAGCACAAAATGAACATAAACTCCATGAGGGTTAAAAACCCAAGAGTGTATGGTGTATATGATGTGTTTTGGTGTCATTTAGTTTGTTCGTTTATTCATTCATTTCTACAATTTTGCATGTACTTTAACCACTACAGAGAAGGCCACTACGGTATGCAACTATAGGCGCGAATATCTAGGTCATTTACATGATTGCTGCGCTTCTTCTTCTTCTTCTTCTTCTTTTTAATCTATTGGAAGGCGAAAACAAAAGCAAACAAAAACAATAAAGTTGGAGCAAGCAACACCACCACTCCTATTAAATGCTGCTGCATATAACATGGACGAGCTGAATAAGTGAGTGAAATGTTGAATGGAGCAGAAGCGTCCTGAGGCCATCTCCTGTCCATGACTACTACTATTAGTATCAGTTTCCTCACTCACTAACTTCATCATCCTTGCCGGTTTCATTTCATGTCGGCCGCTCATCGCTGTGTATTGCTCGTTAAATTGCTTTTATCCATGAAAGGAAAAGATTAAAAAGAGATTCTTTGCCTCAGTTCTTATACTTCCTTATTTGCGAATGTCTTACATCCTTGCCATTTCTATAGTAGTCGTCCCTAATAAATTCAGGTGAATCTATTGATAGGAGGAAGTCTGATGCTCCACGAACTCTTTTAAATTTACGTTCATTTACAAGGAAATGTTTTTTTATATTGAAGAAAATGCAAAAATCGATAACTTATGCATGAATAAGAGGAAGATTAATTGAATTGGCATGAATGCGATAATTTGCCTAGTTATGAAATGCGCAAACGATATTTAAATTTGAGTATGTGTCTTAAAAATGGCCACAAGCCAAGTTAAAAGTCTATCACAAACTGTGATGTACACCTTAAAAAAAAAACTATATAAAGTAGATAGACAGATCTTATGCCTGAATCTTAAAACTAAAAAAAATCAAAATAATATTCGACACGGTACGACAAATGATCAACAGGAGTACATTAAAGAGATTTTTATTTCTCTTTCTATTAGAGCATTAAATGAAGAAGAAGTATGGGCCAACAACACCTCCAGCCTTAAATCCGCATGAGATGGCATTTCGAATGGCTTCGGGTTGCTGACTTTCCTAAATGCATGCATTTTTTGAGCAAGTGATTGAGTCAAAAATGGGCTTCATCGCTTAGAATGACAATCGAACTTTGATAAAAAAAAAAAAGGGGATGATTTGGAATGACCTTTAAAACGTGTAAAAATTCATTATTTGATATACTATTTCAAATATCAAACAAGCCGCAGCTTATCTTACGCATAACCGAGATACCCTTCTGAAAGAATGGGGCGTCCCAAATGAAAAACTATATAAAAGAAAAGTACAAAGCAGCTATCTTGTATGAAGTAACCTTTTCTATATAGAGAAATATAATTCAGAATAAAATCGGGCTTTAGAAATATATTGAAAATTGATCATAAGATTCTATAACACGCATAACACGAAATTCAAATTCTCCATAATTTTGTAGCACAGAAATAATATTTCCATCTTCGGAATGGAATGATAAATTCCTATCAAAGAATTGATAGATATTCTGTGTGATATCGCCAAATTCATCCTTTTCATTATGGCGGTAATAAATTTTAAGTAACCTTCCCTGCCCCCACATGCATGAATAGACATTTGAAAGTTCGAAAATGCCTTTGAACCAAACAACAACAACAATTATTATTGTTATTTGATAATCGAAATGCATCCAGCATAGAGAGACATGATTGAGATTGGTTCGATATTAATATTTATCCCAAGACTTTATTCCAATTATTTTCCTTTGTGTCTCAAGAGCATCGATAACAATCATCACATCATCCTCATAAAAAGCGACAAACAACACAGCAAGGAATCAAAGGCGTACAAGTCGATTATGTTGTGAGTCCTTTACCCAAAAATAGTCAGTCAATCTTTGGCTAATGCAAGTGTTATACAGTTGATGCGTTTTGGACGACAGCATACGTTTTATGATGAATATCGATTGTTATCCTTTTTCACAGCTCTTCTGACGATGCATTTAACTGGAACTGGCCTCAGTCTGTAGAATATAAATGTGAAAATGTGATTTTGGTTTTAATTGTTTGGAAAATATGCCAATGATGTAGAAAAGTGATATTCAAACTTTGATGATAGACAATTTAAACGATTTGCATGTTTCACACACATCAACACCATTAAAACCGACTGGATCGACTGGAACTGTTTGGGTAGAAGAGATATTTACAAATATAGTGGTGTATAAGAAACGTGTACGTAACAGTGCATAATACGTGCGAAATCGATTTGAATGGAAAATATTTTCTTTACCAATATTTACCATTATAAATATTAATTGAAATCAACCAAAATGGAAAAACATGAAAATGAGATCGAATTTTATATTAAAAGATAACTTGGTTCCCGGTGCTCGGATCAAAATCTACACTGATATCGGTCGACTTCGAATATTTTTATATGTCACCCAGTTCCAATTATCATCCCTAAGGGTGTCTTACTTTCACTATTCATCTCATGGGCCGCACGAACTATGGACAATCATATGAGTCATGTCCCCCTCACCCTTTCCACCACCACCACTAGGGGTGCTATAGGTGTCGTTCCATCACTATATGTATCTCAGCGACCCCTGATTGCTAGTTCAGGAAAATCTAGGGACTTGACGTGGCCATGTAAAATTCCACGAACTTGGAAGCCAATTAACAGGCCATTTCTAGAAAATATTCTGATTTCAATAAGCTGATGATTGCCGTCGCCGCATTGCACGTAGTGCCATCCTGTTGAAACCAAATCTCGTCCAAATCAATGTCATTCATATTTCAAACAAAAAAAGCATTTATTACCGTCCGGTAACGATCTCCATTCCTTTGTCCACAACACGATGGATGGCTTGCTCAGATGGGCGCCATAAAAATCACGAAGTCGTATATAAGTTACGCGAATCGACGACTGATTTTCAAAGTAAATTAGGATAATTCGGTAGTATACTTACAATAAATGTCAAACAGTGAGCGCAATATGACAGCTCGTTTGGCAGTAACCATTCAGTAAGTTCTATCTAGCAAAAAAAAAACATCCGATACTTGAAAAATTTGAAGATAAACCTGATATGTATTCGTATGTTGACATAGCCTTCTTCTTATTTCGCTCTACGCCGCGGTTTCGGTAATGACCGCCTGCCAAACATTTCTCTCTCAATCCGATTTTGAGTCAATGTCATGTCATAGGTTAGGTAAGCAAAATCAGATATGCAGTGGAAAGTGACATAGTGGACTACTATGCTATGTAACAAACACCAACCAACAGTACTACAAAAATCAAAAAGAGCACCTATGGTGTGCAGTAGGGTGGCAAAAAAAAATCTGGGGAGTGATTTCCAAAATAACGCACTGGATGTACACCATGATATTTATTCCAATGATTATCTACGGCAGTTGCATGGAAGAATAAGACCTTGTGTGATAACCTGATGCAAAAGCTTGAGCTTGAAGAACTTTAAATTCAAAAGGAGCACCAAGAAGGAATTTAGATCTGAAACTGAATACCAAATATATCCGGGAGCCATAAAGTGGTATACGGATTGAAACAGGAAAGTTGAAGGCACGGGTGCAGAAGGCGGTGGGCCACAAACAATGTACTCTTAACCAACGAGGCAGTACCCGAGCATATTCCAGGGAGAAGTACTTGCTATCGAAAGATGTGCTCACTTTAATCTGGAAAGGAACTAAATGAGGAAATAGATATCATGACAAACAGCCAAGCTGTGCTAAGGAGCCTGGATGCATTCTACATCCGTCAACAATGGTGGAGGAGTGCAGTGCGAAGCTAAACAGACTTGGCGAAGTCAACAAGGTAGGTATGTTTGTCCTAGGTGCCGGGACACAGTGGCATAGAAGGGAACGAACCAACGGATAGGCTCTCGAATAAAGGCAGAAACTGCGCTAGTATAGCCAGAACCATTTTGTGGCACACGCAGAATAGGTACGGCTTGGACGGAAGCGGCCGTAACATGGGAAAATCTCCCAGGCGTACCACAAGCAAAGGAAATGTTGGGAGCTATATCACAAAGAGGTCGCGCTCAATATCGAGATCAAGTGGAAGTAAAGTAAGAATCATTAAGGGGTTCCTAACAGTACATTATAGACAAAATGGGCACCTAAAGAAATTAAGGTTAGAAGAGAGGATGACAACTACATGCTTTGTGGAGAAGCGTTGGAAACCCCGTGACATCTTCTCAACGAATGCGGAGCAATGATCCGACAGAGAAGAGATGATTAATCTCGGAGTTTGCACGACATTCACAGAGCCATTGGAATATTGGTGGTGCTGTAGGGACGGGCATAAAAGCATAAGTTAGGGGGAGGTGCAATAGTTCCGTATGGGTCGCATACGAGAGAAATTAAGTTGGATTTTAAAAATTCAAATAATATGATAAGATCATGCTCCATATTGCTCAATATGCTGACAGGGTCAGAGGTTTCATAAAATAAAACAGTATCATCTGCAAATATTCGAATATGGTGTTTTAATGGTAGGTATGCGATATCATTAATAAAAATGAGAAATAGAAGTAGCCCTAGAACACTGCCCTGAGGAACACCACATTTAATATACAACGTATTAATTTTAACTTCATTAAAAGAGACATACTGCTTCTAAGATCGTAATTAAACTTAGTTCGATAATGTTAATGCAATACTACTTCTAAGATCGTATTTAATCTAAGCTCGATAATGTTCTCGTGTGAATTTCATTGCAATATTGATCGCTTCTTAAAAATACTAAAGGAACGTTTCTGCTGTTGGCTCAACGGTATTCAGCAAGCATTTAAGAGATTGCTGATTTCAGCAAAAGTTACTGTATATCTCTCGAGAAGTAGTCATATTGACTAACCTTTAAACCAACTCTTATAGAGCATAAAAAAGTCATTTGTACTGAGAAAGTTTGATATAATTGTATAATATCAGATGTTGCTACAAAAATTTTCTCAGTAATTCAATGCTCAGAGTTTTTTAAAGCTTTTTTGTTAATTGACAGCAAAAAAAAATATGAAAATAGGAGTATAATACAAGATCCTTTGTACTAAACGAATAAGCAAACCACAATTGAGCCAACATTTTGGCTTCCTTTTGAAAAATGATTTCTTCCAGCGCATTATCAGTTGATTCATTCGAGTATACACATCTTTTTCATAATTTTTTTCCACAACTTTCAGATCAAATGTGAAAAGAACGGAATATATATGATTCTATTGTATAGAAAAATTGAAAAGATAAACAGGATGCTCGCGTGTACCGTGCCCGATATCGGTTGGTATATTGTAGCTCGTTGTACATTACTTACCTCACAGCACTATTTTCATGTCCTACGATCGATGCTGCTGCTACTTGTAGAACGACGATGATATGATGAGTATGATGATGATGATGGTAGTCGTAATATTCTAGTATAATGAAAGTAAAACACACCCACAAATAGTTGTTGCTGATGCATCTGTGAAATAACTTGCAAGCAGTATCCATTAAAATTGTTGTAGCAAACATTTGCGATTATCCTTAAAGGGGATATTCGTAGAAAAAGTGTGTCTGAGTATGTGTGTGTTTTTGTCTGTGTTAAATGTAAACAACAAGTTAATAAATGAGGTGGATCCATTTTATTAGTGGTATGTAAAATGTCCTGAAAATGGGATACGCGCCTCTGTAATGCTCTTACTTCCTGTTGCGTTTTTTGTCTTGTGTTGACATTCCATTCATCTTTAGATACACACAAAACTACATGGCGACCCAACAACCCGGCATTTCCCTGATAAACACAGTTCTGTGTTTTCCCCTCGCTCTATATTTTTACCCAGTTTACCGAAAGAAAACGTGTACAATGTTCTGGTGTTCTTGTTCCTAACGAGCATGCATGTTTATGTTGATGTCTGGTGGGGTGGGGTAGCACAGTACGTAGCACAACACAGATACTTTGTGATTTCCTATGTGTGGCGGGGCTTGTGGCATTTTTATCTACACAGAAGCAAAAGACCGCAAATGTTTATAAAAGCACTTTTTGTGTGTTTGCGTGATGCCTTCTAGCTCAGTGTGTCGTCGTCGTTTTGTAATTTTATTTTTGGTGGTAAAAGGAAACCCCAAAATTAGTTTGATTTCTTTTCCGCTTACCGCATTTTGGCTAATGTTGTGTGTGAGTGTGGAGCATTATGCAGATTCCACGAACATGCGGTAACACTAATGATTTATTTATTTAATTATTATTTTTTTTGGTTTATAAGTTACACGCAAACAGGAGCGACAGTTAGTCGTTCGAGTACCTACTCGTATCGGCATTTGTTTTTCTATGCCGCGAAATGTTGTTTCACCCCTTTACAGTGTACGAATGTCTATGTTATGTATGTAGAGGTTAATTTTCTTCATCCATTTTTTACCTGACACGTAAACAATTCGAAGCGTGTAAACGATGTGGCTACAAAGTTCGCTATTTAGTAAACAGATTTGCTTTTGTTTTTGCTCTGTTTGGCTTATTCTTGAAATTTTCGTTTGTTTTTTAAAATGCTCTCACATTTTTCTTCTTTTTTGCTTGCTATTTACAGAGAGGAAGCGACGAACTTTTAAGTCAAGCAGCAGTCATGGCTCCAGCATCCGACAATAATAATCAGGACTTGGCCACGAAGAAAGCCAAACTGGATTCTGGCACCGTTCTCGGAGGAGTTGGTAAGTGGATTCGTTCTTGGCATTGTTTCTTAAGATATTACAAAAATGTTTATATCAATAATTATTGAGTCGTACATCTAATCATTTAATCTAATCAACAACAGTAATTTTGAAACTCCACTTAACACCACAAAATAATCATCATCACGTTCATGTTTGCGCTATTTTTTATTAATATGCCAGATAGGAAAATTGTTTGCTTCTTAATCACAGTGGGTGGATTTAATTTAAATTTGCGGGAAACATATTTTACCGCTTTAACAAGTCAAAAGCCCTACAAATGGTGCCTGTCGATAAGAGCAGGGCCTTAAATACTGAAAAACTGCATTATTTTCTATTGAAATAACGAGAGGAGTTTAAACAAATGGCTTTCATTCCCTTAGAATCCGTTGCGTCAATAGCGTCGACGTATTCGATAACGTTGCCGTATGTAACGCAAAAATGTGACCCAATGAATACGTTGTCGTCGTACAGGAAACAAAAACAAATGCCAAAATAAACTTCAAGCTACCTTAGAGAGAACTGTCAAAGCATTTGCCGGAGAGAAAAAATGAAAGTTGGTCAACTTTTTGTATCGCTTCCGTCACATTCTTTTCCTATGGGTCACTTCCCATATGAATGCGTATATTTCGATGATCTGTCAGTTGCATACGTCGCACCAACGGACGCAACGGATTTTATTGGCTGGGCCCTTTAAACCTTTCCTTGTCGCAAAAGGAAAAAAACACCTTTGTCCTGATAGTGTTCTGAACATGTTCTGTTTACCAAAGATTAAACAGGTATGGAAGGAGGATACTTGATTTAGAAAAACAATTTTGATTAACTATAAAGTGAAGGTAGTCAACCATTTACCCTACTTATTGCAAATGTACACATACATTTTTAATGATAGTGACGTATTCACGCAGATAGATCAGACCAAGTATGTTGGAGGAAGGAACATGGGCAACAAATAGGAAATTGTTGGCCAAAATATACGAAAGCCACTGCTACTATAGTTTCGACTGGTTATTCATACATACTATTGGCCAGTAGCTGAAAAAAGGCGGTACGAAAAAACCGAAATCTATAAAATCTATCTATCTATCGCTATATATATAGGTGAACATTTGTATTTATATGTGTGTGTTCCCTATGGACTGCTAAACCTTCCAACTGATCGGGTTCAAACTTTGTGTATGTGTTTTATACCATAATGACCACTTATGAGTAATAGTCATATTTAGAAAGTGGTTAGACTTTTGGGTTAAGGGGTTATCAGACGAATTGTTTTTACAAATCTTCTGTTTATATGAATTTTTAAAAATTTTAATAGGTAATAGGCTACAATTTTGGGTCAGTGGCGGAAAGTGGTTTTAGTGGGTGAACGGTCAGATTAGTTTGATCAGTACGGTGTGAGGGACAGCCAGACAACGCCTGTTATTTTAGCTTTTGGTGGGTCTAAACGGTGTCTTGGGGTGGCGGTTGGCGAGGCCCGGGTAACAACAACGGGTTAACAACTAGTATATATATAATTTTTTCTTCAAATCTTATTGTCATAAAATTTCTACAATTTTTATATAGCCTCTTTCAATTTTGCAAATGAAAACTATCCTTTCATATTTTAGAACGGGTCCCCCTAGGTCGATGAACCATATACACATATCTTTTCATTTTGTTATGCTCTCATTGAAAGCAGTTGCAAAGTTAAGCGCATTAGCCCTCATTGCCTTCGAGGGTAGTGAAGTTTCACGGATCTCTAGCTGTGCGGGTAGCGATGTGCCCCAGAGCAGCTAGCTATATAAAATAAGATTTCTTTAAGCTAAAGATCCTAAAAGCTCTCATTGAAATGAAATGATTGTTGTTAGATTTATGAAATGATTCAACTCTTAAAGTTTACAACTGAAATGTTATTACTGTATCTCTTAAAGTATACAATGAATTGCAATGATTGTTGCAATATGTATGAAACGATTTAACCCCTAAAGTACTTAATGAAATAAAGTGATTGTTGAAATACTAATTAAAGGATTTAACCTTAAAGTATACAATGAAATGTTATTATGGTATCAATATAAAATAATTTAACTCTTAAAGTATACAATGAGATGTAATGACTGTTGCAATAACTATGAAACGATGTAACCCTTAAAGCCTTTAATGAAATGTAGTGATTGTTGCAATATTTATGAAACGATTCAATCCTTAAAGTATACAGCCAAAAGTTATCGTATCAATATTTGTATAGTAATTTAACCCTTAAAGTATACAATGTCATGTAATGAATGTCGCTATATTATGAAACGATTTAACCCCTAAGGTATACAATGAAATTTTAAATGAATTGATTTTTACATTTTTTTTTTAATTAAGAAAAAATGATATAAAAACTAGCAGAAATACCTGGCGTTTCTCTGCTGCCCCATCCCACTGACCCTAACTCAAGTTAACACCCGCCCACTGATGCTACGCCCACAGACCCCCGCCCACTGACCCCCGCCCACGGACCCCGCCCACTGACCCCCCAGCCCACTGACCCCCAGCCGCTGAACTCTTTCCCTAATATGACCTCCCGCAAGATCACCACCAACCCACTGACCTCGCGCCCCATTACCTATAGCCAACTGACCAACTCGCCTACTGACCACCTCACGAACCCAGAAAGCTATAGAATCGACACTTATATCGGCAAAAATGTACTCGTGTTCGAATATTCTTTTTATGAAAATCATATACAGGGAAAACTACATTTTCCACTCCAGCGCGACATATCGGGTCCAAAAAATAATAATCCGAGGTCTTTGTGCAGTATTCTGCTCAGGCTGATGCGACTAATGGCCAGTTGCTGCGATTGGCGTCTAGTTGAGGTCTATGGATTCTGTCCCAGACTAAGGGCCACAGCCGTAATATTCTCGGGCGTGCGACCTATCCGACCTCAAGGACATACCTTCTGTTATCGAAAAGCAAGTCTTTCTCACGAACTTTCTTCATCAATTTCACCATAGCGGTTCCGTATGGCGCTCTTTCACGACCGATATTTATTTTCGAAGCTCGCACGGTTTCGGTTACACAACACTGACATTGAAAATAAGTTTCAAATATTTTGAAACGCTTCTCAAACGAAAACAGAATTGTTTCGTGACGTGGAATATAAGACTGACAAGCTGTCAAAGTTTCAAGCAAATCGGTAAACAAAATGTTGACAACGATTTAAAATCAAACCAGTAGTTTGCCTACCTTTTATTTAATAAGATATCTCCCAAATCTGTACGATATGTAAGGAAAACCCGTAATTTTGAATCCATACTGTATAATATATTGATATAAATCCTATATCCTATATCGTAGCCAGAAATTTGTCTCAAAGTGCGAAAGTACCCACGAATAAAGCAGAGCAAATTTTGCGGTAAATAAATCAAACAGCAACGTCCAAAAGGATATCAGCAGGATTGTATAAATACATTCATGTGAACAGTGGATGTTATCCTGATCCATCTATCCAATAAAACAAAGCCCCAACAAGCAACAAAACCTTTCAACACCAAACTGTTGCATCCACTGCAGAAATAGTGCTACGAGTATTCCGGTCGATATTGGACACTTATCAAGTCGCCACTATGTCCCAACAGCAACAGCCGACACTCCGTGCTTAGTCAGCCAGCTAAAAATAACTAAGAAACTTTGACACCAAAATGTGAAACACATACACAGTCAAAGGCAGCATGTATAACCTATCTTTCTCTCTCTCTCTCTTGCATTCTTCTGTGTCCTGCCTGTCCATTATACAGAGCTCTTATATCTATTCGGCATGTGTGTCCTGCTCAACTAATTGACAAACGGACAACAGCGCACGTTCGGTGCAAAGCACACAACATCAATGGACAATAACGAGGACAACAACCACTGACCAGAAATCGGCCAATAAACAAACAACTACAGCAATATGTAGGTAAGGTACATTATGTACTCTGGTACTGTGGAACGAACTATGCGGACACATAGTCGTATCTACCGTATGCCTGTGTCCTCTTACAACAGAGGCAACCGGCCACTAGCGACTGGCTTCGATTTTATCTACGTCCTAGACTAGACAACTCAAATTTCATGCCCCAACCCACATCTCTTAATGCATCTCATTCAGTCTCGGATTGGAAGTCAATGCACGTTAACACAATCGATGGTTGTGGGTGGGAAGCTATCGTCCTTTAATTACTGTCACTCTTCACAGAGTTAGATACATACACTTGTGCAATTGAAACTTGAGCTGTATTCTCTCGTATTTTCGCGTTAAATATGGGTTTCCGATTTTTATTTTATGTCTAGAGGCTTAGCTTGAGAGACGTTTGCTAATTAGTGAATAAAATAGAATTTGTTTTTAACATTTCAAGGTATTCGCTTTAACTCATCGAGTACATTTAGACGAGTCCTGTAAGTGTCATGGCACTACAAATATTAAGCTACTAGCCGATCTCGGCACATCGCTACCCGTACACATAAACCTCCCGCCTTCCTGTTACCAGCGCGTGGTGGTGGTGTACTATAGCTTATAGTTCTTTGACTATATGTATGCCGAAGCACACACGATGTTATTTGATCCCCTTTATCTCTACTAAGAGTGCCATCAGGTCTTGAATTGGAAGAAAGTTAATGTTCGTGCTGATGAAGCAGGCCGCCCTTGGCGCTGGTTTCCCGCATTTAAAGAACTTACATGCCTTATTCTGTAAACCTTTGATTTGTCCGCTAATAATAACCCAAGGTTCTTGGATGAGGCCAAGGCTTATGTTGTCTTTAGTGAATCTATTACTAAGGGTAGCGGACGTAAATTCGCTTGTAGCACCCTAATAGTGTTCATTTATCCTCAATTGAAGATCTAGCTTGCCGGAGTAATTGGGTTTTTTTGGGACCTTTTCCTTTGCGGCAAGCAGTCTGCCCAGTGGTCTGTTTTAGCCGATTTATCTGTCTTACGATTTGGTGCACAGTGACACCGCTTTTCTGAATAAAGCAACCGGCCATGTACCGTACCGGTCGTACGACGTACAATCGTAAAATCTTTACTATAGTGACCCAAAGGTCTTACTATCAGTTTGCCACTTGTGTTGCCAGAAGAGCTTGGACCAGCATGTCCAGTGGCTCTGCTGGTCGAAGGAGTTGGTCTAAGGACCTTCTTAGGAGAGGTTTCGGAACAGCTGTGATCAACATGCCCAGCAGCGCTTGTTGGTCGAAGTAGCCGGCTGTGATGCCTGTTTGGCGGGTATAACCCCGGGGTCAGCGTTTCTAACATGCCTAGTGGCGGTGTTGGAAGAAGTAGCGGCTTTCTTCTTACCTAAAATGCCGCTGCCAGACACTAAAACTTTATCGGTGCTCTTTAGGATCAGCTTGACATGGCTAAAATGGTAGTCTATTTCACCTTTACAGGTGTTAAGCCTACTCAATGAGGTGTCGTTAACCTTTGACCTTCTCGAAGTTCGAGCGCACCCCCCCCCCCCCGCAGTAGTACCGTCTAGGTTGAGATAAGATCCGGTAAATTGCGGCCACACAACGCTATCGGTCATCTCAATCGAGGTGTTGATAATCGCCTCCTAGAAACGAGCCATTTGCTCATTTGTGGGGGGTTATTTTCATCAGGTCTGTCGGGACGACACCCAACCTGACAGCACTAGCCACTTGACTGAAAGTGGGGATGTCAAGTGTGCGAGACCTACACCTGACCTTATTGGCAACGGAATTAGGTGGAGTTTGATCCTCAAATGTAAAACGCTTAATTTCGCGTTTCTTAGTTGAAGCGGTTTTGGCAAATTCGAGAGTAATCTCTCTACTCTTGCTAATGCGTATAGCATTTTCTCTAACAAGTTCATTTGGATGAATCCATCCCGTTGTTGCTGGAACTGTAGTCCATCTTATGCCTTGCCAATAGAAGAACATCCGAATCTCTTCGAGATGACGGTACAGACATCAGCAAGTGTGGATGCATCAGAATCAGAGGCTGTAGATTCTACATCTCCTAATCCGACACACTTGCGAGTTACGAATGGGGCCTGTATGGCAACGCCGTCCAAACTTAGGGTAGAACAACAGACCGAGGTTTTGAAAGAACAACAGCTTCTTGGGATACAACGGTTTGCCTTACAGCAGTACTCGAGGTTGAGAGCAACGCCGTCCAAACTTAAGGGAGTCTTCGGCTGCTCGACAACAGAGCGAGGTTTTGAAAGCACAACAGCTTCTTGGGATACAACGGTTTGCCCTACAGCAGGATACGAGGTGGATGAGGTTGGTCGCCGTGGGAAGACTGGTTTAAACCGAAGTTCGTCAGGTATTCTGAGTCCGCTTACTAGCGACTAAGCTCCCTCTTAGCCATGCATCCATGACGGCAAACTACACAATGAACAATAAGTTGTCACAACATTCTGTCATTTATTTATTACAGAATTTAGATGCAAAATTAAAATATTTATGGGTTAGTTTTCTTAAAGTAAGATAAAACTCATTAAAAACTAAATAACTAACTGCATTTTTATAAAGAAACCTCCTTAACTTTTGCTTTCGAAGATGAATCCGTCATATTTTTGGAACGCATGCAGATTTTTTTATGTTGTTATGAATCCTTCAAATCTTGGGTCTAGAATGAGAGCACATGCCGTTATTCAGAAAAAATGTGTCTTGATAAATTACACCAATTAGTTTTTGTTGAATAGTTCCGTAACTAGTCCCACAGTTGCAATAAAGAGTACTTTTTAACTTTTTCTCTCCATCAATATGAATGTGTCCATGGGGTGCTGCTTTGTTCGTTGGTTGCATTTTAATTAATAGTGTAACGTCCTTGTAGTTGTAAAATATATACCATTGTGCCATTGTTCTGTTTTTCAATTTGCCATTGTATCCCAAGATCTCCTGCGGTGTTCCATTTGAACCAATTTTCACCAGCAATTTGCTAGCGATATGATTCCCACTTATTACCAATTCATTCACTGTCACTCATACACACATTGCACTTTCTTTGAAATAATTTTACAATACATTTTTCAATTAATACAATTAATAAAAAAATATTAAGCTACTGTTACATACATACCGTCTGTGTGAGAGCGTATGCCTGACCGGATGTTTACTTTGCTACACCACCTGCTGCTGCATTCATTCATCCTTTTCACATTCACCTGAATGCAAATTAAGAATATTAATTGTTACTAATTAAGCCCGGAGGACTCTTTTATTTTCCACATGTTGGGCGCAAAATAATAACAAACAACAACATATCGATTATGAAGGGCGGTTGTGATCGAAAAGTTCGATGAGTTCGTTCGGTGCCGCTTTGTTTCTCCTCTGGAACAATATGAATATTCAATTTTCATGTATTGTTGATTATGTTGGTTGGTCATCGTTGGATGGATGTACATTATATGCCATAATGGTGATGGTGGATGGATGGATAGGGCGTCGGCGGTAATTGATAGTTGTTCCTTTTTTGCACCACACGCTGTGAATTGTGCTTAACCTGTCCTTTCGGCTAATAACAAACTTAGGTGATATGGATTTGTGTCCTTCCAAACAATACCATTCTGGCAGCTCTGCTCCTCTTCGCTTTGTTGAGGACTTTCGAACTTAAACCATTTTAATTGGATGATTTATTGAATGGTTTTGTGCTCTTGATGTTTATTTTTCGGTTGAATAACAGGTTTACTTACCAACAAATTGCATTGTTTGCGTTCTAAAGGGCTTAAGGGTATGAATTTGCATTTCGGCTTTGGCAGCGAAAGTTTTGCAGATTTTTTATGTTGCAAAAATTTTGATTTTAGAATATATTAGTAAACAACCACATAGGTAGCTGATTATAGCAAATTCGATATTCGGTCCATGCAAATCATCAATTTATGTTATAACGCCATAAATAATAAGAAACCTTAATGTAATGCGGTAAAACTTTAAGTGGCATTGGACGGTTTGTTTTAATTTTTTACCAACATTTTATAAGTTTTGTAACAATTAAAAAACACAGGCTGGAAAGTACCTTCAATACTGTTACGTAAGTTGTTTTAGTACACTTAACAGAGCCATCTGTTAACTATTAGAATAAGCATTGTTAACAAGAAATTACCAAAAACCATTGCATATATTTAGGCTTAGTAATATTGTACTTGTAAACAAAGTTATATAAGATTATACCAGTACATTCTGGCATTTGCTCGTTGGTTCGAATATAATCGAATACAAAAGATTATAAGCTTCTTCTGTAAGATAAGTTATTATTTGAAATTTAACCATACTACTTGAAAAGTTAAAAAGTTGATATGCAACCGGCTATGTGAATAATAGTGTTATACACTGAGGCTCACTGGATTAGAAGCAGACAATTTTGAGAAGTAAAATAATCTTTCTCCCGTTTTATGACAGTTTGAGAACAAAACGGTGAAACAAAAAGAGGTTCGTGTTAAATGCAATCGTGAATTTCAAAATTTAAAGAGAACAAGCTAACGGTAGTTTTATGAAACCAAAACTACAACTGAATGAGTCAGAATGGCATGCATTTAAATTGGTTTATAAGATTAGAAGTACTAGCGGAAATATCCGGCGTTTTCCGGCTGCCCCAGCCAACTGATCTCCCGCCTATTGACTCCCCCACTACCAAATGACTATCTCAGCCACGCAGAAAACTATAGAATCGACCCTTAAACCGACAAAAAATATATACGTGTTGGAGTCGTGAAGTCCCGGCTGCCCCATCCAATTGATCTCCCGCCCATTGACTCCTCCACTACCAATTGACTACCTCAGCCACGCAGAAAACTATAGAATCGACCCTTCTATCGACAAAAAATATATACGTGTTGGAGTCGTGAGTTATTATCGTGAGTTCATACAAAAATCCTATGGAAAACAGAACTTTCAGATTTTCCCGAATTTTCAAATTTTTCGGGCAACTTTTCCAATTCTCTTTCTTTCTTTCCGTACAAACCTTATTCGGACTATGACGAATATTTCAAAATAGAAATGAGCCAAATCGGTCCATCCGTTCTCAAGTGAGTGAAATCGGTTGTTAACTTTTGTTACGCGTTAACAAAAAGTGAAGCCGTTACTTTTTGACCTGTAACACGACCTAGAGAGCAGAAATTTTGTGAGCAGCTATATCTTACAAAGAATTTTTGATATTCCGCGTGTGACGCTGTCGCGCGTCGTGTGTGGCGAGTGTTATGCATGGAAAAGTGAAACTGGTATATATCGGCTTCTACCAGTCAGAATTTTATGAGACTTGTTTTAAAACAATTGGTTAGCGCTCGTCTTGTGATGACTTGATTTGTGGTTGATTGATGATTATGTCCTATATCCCCTTGTGTGTCTTAGGGCCTCTACTACGCCTACTCTACTACTACTTCTAGGAACACTCTAGAAAGCCTAAATTTCGTAACAATACCAAGAGATATGGATTTTCTTTTTTTTAAAGCCAATAAAAAAATGTCCATTCTTTAAGCTTTAAATAACTTTTTATTAAGAAAAAGAAAACAGACAAAGACTTCATCAATTCATAGAAAAAATTGTTTTCGTTGATATCATAAACGGTTTGTTGGGCACCCTTACGATATAAACCCTTAAAATAAAAATTTCCCTTATTAACGAGAACCAACCATTCCTGCTTTAATAAAGGGAATTGTCGCGCAATTGCTGCAACAATGTGTGGAGATGTAAAAACCTAATTAACTGATTAATTATTGCTGATATCCTGCTTTTTTAATGCACACACTAACTGCTTGTGTTTGCTGACATTATGTGTGTGGTTGTATACGTGTGTTTGTTTGTTTGTTTTTAATGGAAAATTTCACAGCTCCCCAGAGTGTGTTGTAAGAGGGCATTCTTTACGCACATTAATATTAACACAATTACATGTGTAGCTCCTGCTCTTCCTTTTACCTGCTGACACTGCACATTGTGGCAAAAATTTAAATTTACAATCCCGCCCTCCTCATTACACCGAATTTTCATTAATTCTCTCACTCCCTCTCTATTTTTAATTACCTTCATCCTAGATGGGTCTTCTGTGCTGCCGACATGTGCCGCCTCCACTGTAAATTAATTCTTTTTCGCTGATCATCGCATTTCACTTTTCAGTTTTCCCTGTCGTCGATTTAAATAATTTTAATTAATAATTTGTGGTTTATTCATTGTAAATATTTGTATAATGATGTGCACAACACATAGACATATATTAATTATATGGTTTAAGGAAGCGAATGATTTGTAATCATAAACCACCCATACAATACTCGTATTTGATAATTTTTTACAGTTGACAGTGGTAGTTGTTGTTTTTATGTTGCAATTAGGCATTTGCGATTGTAGTTTTTATTACATATGAAAATAAAAACCTTTCACTGAGCTAATCGTATGGAATTCTTGTGCCCTTACTCTTTTGTAAATACTATTCCCATTCAGTCCTTTAGACCACCAGGAATGCAGCACGCCTGATTTCAATATAATTGTCATCTTTATTACGTTGTTCAATATTCAATGGGCGGCGTGGCTCTAGTGCATTGGACAATGGTTACTGCAATGGACTTCTGACCTGACTTCTCATTCGAGGTTTGAATCCCAGAAACACCAAAAGTAATTTTAACGGCCCCTCCTCTCGCGAATTTCCGACAAACATCCGAGAATAATAGATTGTCATCAAAAAGTTCTGAATTTGTCTTTCGGATACGGCATTTAATTGTATGTCCACTCCATTTTTAACATTTAACACGCACAACACGAATTGTTGCGAGAAGGTAGGCCTGAAACTGCACCGGTCCGTCGCGCCAAAATAAAAACTTTTCGCTTTTAGGTAATCGTATGGATCTCCTGTGCACTACCTCTTTTGTAGATGGTGGTGTAGTATTTTCTTTTCAGTCCTTCAGACACCAGCTGCGGTCCTTGTCTGCCATCCATACAACGGTAGACAGTAATCTTTATTACGTGGTATAATATTGAGTGGGCGCTGTGGGTATAATGATTGGTGGGTTGAACTTCTAAGTAAGAGATTCGAGGCTTGAATCCCAGAACCCCATCTCTCGCGAATGTCTGACAAACCTTCGCGAGTAATAAATTGTCACAGGAAGCTTCACAACTCACCTTTCGGATGCGACCTTTTATGTTCCTTCCATTTGTGTGCAAAAATATAACACACTCAAGACGAATGATTGCAATAAGCTAGGCCTTGGACCGCAACTATCTGTTGCGTCAAATATTACTATTATTATAACATTGAGCTGAAAAATATTTTATTTTGCTGATTACAGCAGCGATATTGTCCTATATTGTTATCTCCACCAAAAACAAATCTACTCAGATTTGATTGTCACGTTCTAGACAGAGATGTACTTTGCATCGCATTCTTTCGTCAATGTTGTAGGTGAAGCTACGATCCTTGTAGATAATTTTTCAGCTTTTTTAATAATTCCTAGTCTGGTATTTAGGGCGTATCTTAAGAGCCTCCAAACCACACGGTATTTTTTACAACCATTGTCAGAAATCAAATGATCGAGCTATTTTATTCGTTCACTTTGATGTATTTGCAATGACACAGATGACTGCATATATTGTGAAGCAATGTTGTCGTTGCGACAAATAACAGGCATTTCATATATCTGTTTGCAGCCGAAACCTCAGCAGTTTATGCTGAAACAATGACAAAATACAATTATTATTGTGTCAATATTTTTAAAAGTATCGAACGAACGCTTACAAAAGAATGTAATTAGTGTGGCAATATTTAAAAAAGAACTTAACCTTAAAGGAGATGTCAATATTATTCCAATATTTATTGAAACATACCCCTAAAAGTAATTTTAATGCAATGATTTTTAAAATTTTCTTTAATTAACAAAATAACAAACAATTTGGATAAAATTGTTTTGGATACTTTTAAACAGGTGAACGAAAGTCAGTAATTTTAATTTCACAGGAGAATATATAGATATATCGATATTGTTAAGAAATGTAGGCTTTCTAGAGTTCGTAATGGATTTCGCAAATAAAAACACAACACAAGTCCGTTTATTCACAAATTACAACTTTAATTAACAAATAGGAAAAGTTCATAAATTTACACTGGTGATTACTTATTATTCACTTATAGCACTATTAATCACAGAGGCCGTAGCTATATTTACTTTTCAACTTTTCAAGTAATTCAAGTAAAAACTTACTAAGGTGCGATAAAGTTGTTGTATTTATACCTAAATAACATTTTCGAGAAGGTTCTTTTCTCTTCTACTATTTTCTTTGATATAGTGCGATAATTAGCTGGACTGAAAACTAGCTGAGAACAGAATTTTGTATTAGGTGCGTGGAATAATCCTCAAATCTAACGAGTACTTCTGATCAGGTTTATGCAAACTTCAACAAGTATCCATGTAACTTTGGGTGTGTGCAATAAAAGAAATTATATACAATTACATAGATAAGAAAATACAATTATCCAACTGCGTGACAATATGGCAAACGAGAAGTCAACTAACATAATTTATTTCTATCCTACAAATTTATAACATTCTCCTGATCACTTCAAACGATTAATCCCTCTGGCACTTTAATTTCTAAGCACTTACGAGCATAATGCAAAGTGTTTTTAGAGATCAATCACCCTTGGAGCGATGACAAATGCCAATTGTAACAGTTTCACTTCCTTTAGGAAGTACTATGTATAAACACACATACAGATACACACATGCACGAGTACACACTATGTTGCTGTTGGGCAAAGGAGCACATTTCCTGCGGCATCATTTCGTATTTACAATGTTTCCACTTTATATGCATTTTGCACTGAAGATGTTTTCTGTTTCTGCCTGACTTGCTTGCCTCAATCTAACTTTGTTCACAAAAACGCCATTGGCAGTCGGATTGGTTTATATGTTTACATCTTCCATTAAAAACCGAGCTGCACTTGGCATAAGAACTTAACGGTCATTATACGTAGTTTATCTTTATTTCAACAGTTTCTGTTTTCTGTAAATATCAGTAAATATTTATTTAAGGTTGCCTAGTGACATTAAACTGACAAGTTTCATAATCGATTTAAAATCTTTTTTTTACTTGTCGAGAAGACGTTTTTCTGGTTTCCTAATACCACTGGAACAATAATAGAAAATTAAGTGATCTCTTGCTAGCTGAACTTCTGTTGAGAAGAATACTTTGGCTTTCTGTTCTTTCAAGTACACTACACAGAATTACAAAAATTTTAGTCTATTTCTATCATTTCCAATTTTATCTCTGTTAAGTCCTTGCAAGGATTTCATTTTATTACATTTAATGACAGCATCTCTTAACGGATTTTCCTGCCGATTTAATTCAAAAGCACAAAATAGTGCCGCTCGCGCTTTTCAATTATCCTTTGTGTGTTGAGGAAGGACTTCTATAGTGTTGTTTTTTTTCTTTAACTAAGCTTTCCTTTCAACAACACACACACACTGCAACCCTTCGCTTGCAGAATATCCTTATCACAACTTTTAAAATAATGCATTTGACGATTTTGGCCAAAGTATTGCCACTGTCATTTGCGAGCAAAATGGATGAAAGAAACAATGTGTCCTTTCATTTTTCGCGCTGTTCATATCCTTTTTTTGGTGTTCGTTTCGGTTCTGTGATGTATTGTGAGGAGACTTGTAGAACTTACCAACACAGAACGTTCTAAAAAAGAAATAAATGTCCATTCAGTTGTGTCTGTCTGCTATAGTGTGGGACAACTATTACTTGGAATACATCATCAGTCTTTCCTTTATTTTATTCGGTCTTCTTTTCCAATGCTTAAGATTCTCAATACTTTAAGTACTTTCAGATGATAATGGAAAAAGAGCTCCTGTGCCGTACATGTAGGTAGGACATTTTTTCATCTTCTTGTGTTTTAGCTGAACTACTCCAACGACATCGGTTGTTCTTCTCTCACTCCTCCATGTCTGCTTAATCGCCGCTTGGTGTCCTAGTTTTTACAGACTCTTCGGACAAATACAATCGTAGGCATAGTTACAACTCGTCCCTGGTAATCCCCCATCATCCCATTACTCATCGTGTTCGTGGATAATTTCGTTTGAACTTCATTTCCTTTTCGAACTAATCAAAAAGTGTAATTTCCGATGAGCGAAGCACGGCGTCCAGCCGAGTCCATTTTAATGATAACTAAAGGATGGAGAGGAATGGGTTTTACATTTGTTTTTTATTTGGTTTACTTGTAGATTTGTGTGTATAGCAAACCGAGAATGCTGCTAGTTGGCATGGGGTCAGTGCATTTGCAATAGTAACAGTGCAAGTTGGACACTTTTTTTTTACTGCCAGAGTAAAAATGCAGTCATTGAACGATAATTCCAATTTTAAAATTGAACTCTGAACGGTTCAGCAACCTCATGCAACTTATCGATTTAACTGGGTGATTTTTGAGGTTCTCATGTGTTAGGTTAGGTTGGGTTTGGTTGGCAGTCAGCAGAAAACCGACCCACTTAGACCAATAGATGGTCCATTGTGATGCCACATGGATCGAGGGATTTCCCGCCGTACTCGTTGAACCAGATGGAGCTTCGAATGAAGCGTAAAAGACTTTTGATTTCAGTGCTTAACAAATCGTTAAAGTCATCCCAAATAGAGCTTATGCTTCAGAGAAAGAGCTGTGTATGAGCAAAGAAGGTGAAGAAGGGTCTCTTCCTCCTCCTCGTCCATGCAGCTTGTGCAGAAGTCATTGGAAAATACACCAGTACTGCAGTGATTGGGAAGACCAAGATAGACTAATATTTAGCCTTTTTAGGAAAACAACCTACCACCTACCCAAGCATCAGTTTTTGACCCGTCAGTATAAAAACTGATTGATTCATCTTCCGAGATGGCACACCTTCTTCCTATAAAGATCTGAAAGGGATGGTTACCTGTAAGTGGTTGAAATGTAGTTGCGGATTTGTATAGTCTACGAGTATAGCTCCTGGTGGAGCCCTGAATAAATTCAGAACAGAGGAGTGTTCGAATTCGTTTCTTATCAACTGAGAGATTGAATTGAGGCTAATAGCCGCGCTAGCAGCAACTTGCTTGCTGAAGATGTCGAGTGATGTTTGGTTGAACAATATGTCTAGTACAGCGGAGGGTAGTGCGAAGTGCTTCGCACATTCATAGACAAGCCGATCGTTGGACTTTGCTTAGATTGTCACCATTTATTGCTTTATATAAGGCAGTCCACCAGACCACTACACCATATAGAAGTCTTATTACAGAAATATAAAGCCAATTCTTGATATGGAGTTAAAGACCCCATTTGTTACCGATGGATTTTTTACAGGAGACGAGAGCCACTATGGCTTTGCGAACTCTTTCTTGTAAATTAGGTTTTCAGCTTAGCTTTTTGTCCAGAATAAGACCCAGATATTTATCTCTATCAGAGTTGTGCCCTTTATAGAGGGTGTGTCAACGCATAGAATTTTATATTTTCTAGTGAAGAGGACAAGTTCTGTTTTGTGGGGGTTTACTCCCAGACCACAACGATCTGCTAATCGCTGCCGAACTCGTCATCAGTTTTTGAACCGTCGCTGTAAAAATGGATCCATTCATGTTCCAAGAGAGCACCTTCTCCCCAGTGTGATCTGGAGGGAAGGGTGACTTGAAAGTTTTTCTTAGTTAGCTTGTTAGGAGTATTCTGTAAGAATTCCTTCAGGGTGTTAAGGTGTTTTCCTGAAAGGGCAATAGGTCATCCACATAGGCGATCACTCTGCAGCCCTCCCATTTCAGGTATATCAGCAGCTCGTTTACCAATAAATTCCATAGAAGGGGGATAGAATCCGACTTGTAAGCAGGATACTGTTGGCCAAGTGAGTAATCTGCCTTCACGTGTGTTGTCTTTGTTTAAAGAGCCCTCAATGTCCAAGAATGCTACCATTGTATACTCCTTATGGCAAAGTGAATATTCAAACTCACTAACGTATGTAGAGCTGTTTCTACAGATTGACCTTTGCAATAAGCATGTTGACAAAAGTCTCAATACTATTGCGTAAATGGATGGCAATCAGTATTTCTAAGGTTTTTAAATGGAAAGGAATGATGACAGACTAATATGTTTGAGATCTTTTGGAATGAGTTGAGGGCTTTTTCCAGCTATGGATATTAAAACCACTCGTACTTCTCTCCATAAATCAGGAATGTGGACCAATTCTAGACAACTCTTTAGAATTACCTCTAACACAGGTAGGGTAATAGCTAAGGTCTTTTGGAGTTCGGCTGGTATTATGAAAATCATGAGATATGTGCGATAGAGAGTTTGACCTATTAGGGTTAACGTTTCTAATGACATGAAAGTGACCAGGGAAGTGGGTGTCTACCAACAGATTGAGTGATTCTTTGCTGGAAGTAGTCTACGAACCGTCTGCTTGGCATTTTGGAATTAGTTGAGAGTACTTTCCTAAGTCTTGAAGCCTTTGAGGATTCTTCTATTTTTCCACAGAAGAATCTCCAGGATAAACGCTTGACTTTTCTTAGTTCTTTTTTATATACTTTGAGGGATGCTCTGTAGTCGTCCCAGTCTGTCTTTTTTCTTGAATTTTTGTGGTATTATCAAAAAAAATTGCATCTTAATTGGCCAGGACTGCACGAATGCTTCCTCTCTCTCTTTATCTCATTTTTATTTATATGAATGTAATAAAATGGGATTAAAAATTGATACTGATCCTATAAGTAATGTATAAACATAACCAACTGATGAATCCTATCACGTCTTACTATATGTGCTGAACTTTTCTAAAAATGAAAAACAAACAAAAATCATATAAACCAGAGATCATCGCACACATTGCACAGTCGCGACAGGATACTCGTATCAAAACAAATGGCTATTCTGTTTCTATTTGCATTTATATATTGTAACTTCATTGTCGCACATAATCCTGTAGTTGCTGGTTTCTGGTTGTTTCCCTGGTACCGTCATCTAACTTCCGAACAGTTTGCACTTTTCATCATATAAATAAAATTTTCGTCGACCAAAAACCACTCGGATTTGCGTCATACCTGTACGGTTTCTAGTATTTGTGGGATAAATCAGCAACTGTGTAACAAAAGACGCCCGCCAGCCTACTGCAAAAGTTCTATAAATTCTCATAACGCTAAAAAAGGCGACAACAGCTCACAACTCACTCACCCTCTCTGATATACTCATAGTGCAGAGTGCCACCAGCACGGAAAAATATGCCGCCGCCGAGTGGGTAAAAAATCGAAAGCGATCCGGCAGACCGCTTGTTGTGTAGTTCGCCCGCAGGATGTGTTTTGAATAAATTTTCAACTTAGTTAGTTGGTCTGTGTCTGCTAAGTCGTAGATGTTTATCTTTGTATGTATGGAACTATACAGTTTTTAGGCAAAAATTTCACTCTCTTCGGAGATATATGGTTATGGTTTGTATGTTTATGTTATTTAATGCTAATTTACATTTTGCTTATATTTTAAAGAAAATTCGTGAAAAATGTCAACGACTATCTTGGAGTATAGTCGCATTAAAATACGATGTATAAAAGATTTTAAAGTCCAGTCGTCAGGAGTGGCTTGTCGAACAGCTTTCTCGACATAATCTCATTGGAATGCGTTTGCGATATCCGGAGTACGTTGGAATATTTTTCGTTGACATTATTCTCTAATGAAGTGATCAGTTTTCTTGTATGCCAGTGATTCCAAGTTGGTATGGGGAACCTGTATAAAACTTTCGCTTTAACTGAACTAGTACCACGAATACGTACTTCCATTAACATACCAAGATTGATATTAATTGCACGCAGGTTAGCTAGCCCACTTTTGGCTAATTTTTATTTTTTTAGTATTTAATAACTAGGGGACCCCCTGTTGGACAATTGGACAAACCAATACTTTTAAAGATATTGGAAAAATAAAGATTCTCTACATTTTTCTCACAACATTTCAATCCAGCACTCTACTCGCTTGAATGCAGAGAAAACGTCTACTTTTTGCAAACGTTAAGAGCCTATTTGGCTCTACAACCGGGTTCCGGTCCTGGCCTCCCTCTTCGTCCTTGCAGTATGTGCAAGGCGGTGTATATTGCGTCATACCGCGGACTCTTTGGTAGAACTTCCGCGCCTGGTGCGGTCCTTGCTCTCTATACTGTTATAGTTCACGGGCGAGGTTCTTCTCCCAGGCTGCTTTCTTTCGCCGGTGACCTGTTTTTCATATCTTCTGAGCTCTTTATATTCATCTTCGCGTGCCCGCATTCTATGAGATTTTTGCTTTGCTCGGAACGCAACATTCTTACGTTCAGTCGCTAGCTTACATTCGTCATAGAACCAGTCGTTCCGATCTCTACGACTACTGCCTAAAATGGAGTCAGCAGTACTAATGACAGTATTCTTAAGGCGTGTTCATTTCTCTTCTACGCCCGACATCTCAGCCCCAGGACTTACTCTCCCTACATTTAGGGCGAGTCCTATCGCTTGACCGTAGTTGTTTCTGGTATCTTCGTTTCGAAGGGCAGCCGTGTTGACTCGAAATTGATTCGCGAATGCAGTCTTTCGTGGCCAACAAGATAGTGGGTTGTGGCGGCGGTCTATCAAAACATGGTATATCTGGTTGCGAGTGGCTCCAGCAGGAGATACCCAGGTGGCTTTGTGGACATACGCGCAAACCTTGTACTCGCAACTACCAATGATGGCATTATCACACCGAAAAGTGAAATATATCCCATCACTATGGGAAAAGCAAAGTAATCGCTCTTGTTATTTCAAAGACATTTTGCATAGCTCGGGATCAAGCTTTTTTTGGCGAAAAGTGTTCTTATGAAATTAATGTAATACCGACGACACACCAAAGTTTCATTTAATTATAGTTATAAAATGTATGGCAATTTAATTCAAATTGTTCTGAATGAGCTTGTACATTAAACCGACAACATTCACACTGGTATTCCCCAAGGTTCTATTTTGTCTCCGACACTTTTTTGGTATTTTATTCTTGTCAGGTGTTTCTGATATTTTTTTGCTGACGAATGCGTAGCTCTTCATGTATGTTTTCTGGCTCAATTTCTGCTCTTCGAAAGTGAAACTAGAATATCAGCGACTGTTCAGAACAGTTCTGATCTTGACGGCATAACAAAATGTGTCCGGTACTGACATCCCGAAAATAATCTCTCCACCGTTCCTTTTTGCGAGCCGATGTCATCCAATTTGGCATCACTAACCTCTGAGCGTTCTGGTCCATGCCATCCCCTCAGGATTTGGTTGGCCTCCTTGCGCGTATTTCTGGTTCCAAGCTGTTGTCGGCTGCTAAAATTGACCCAATTAACTGCACTTCTTCAAAGCAACGCTCAACTATCATAACTGAAGGACCAATGTTAAATCTTCTACTCAAGAGCTCGACTCAGATGAAAGCTTGTTGTACTGCCCTAGGGTTTCTACCAATGATGTCAATATAGGTTGAAGAGAACCCAGACGGCGCCAGCTATAGTTGTTGAATTAACTAGATAGGTATCCGAATATCTTAATTAAGATGCCGAATTCTCTCATGGCTTCATAAATTTCTACTCTGGGTGTCATAGGCGGATTTTAAGTCTACAAACATATGTGTAGTAAGTATTGCTATTGTAGACAATTTTCATGATCAGTTATTGATTTGTCCGGGATGAAGCCACACTGGTTGATGGATAGAGGGGAGCAAATAGTATACACGGTACTCACAACCAAGATAATTGCTGTTAGTTTTAAAATCTAATTTCTTATATACGGGCCACAGATTGTCCCTTATTTCTTAACATGCTTGCACTATTAGTTTATAAATTGCTTGGAGCAGTGCACCAGTACACCTTAATCATTTCTTAGCAAACAATCATCTGCAAAAAAAATCCATTCAAAAGCTTCGCAAATCCTCGAATTTAAAGTAAATATAAATGAAATAAAATTGAAATGAAGTGTCATCGATTAAACCGAATTCAAATGACACTAAATTCCTGGAATAAAATGAGAAAAAAGCTTTGCAATCCAGAATCTGCTCAAATGAAAAAAAAACGAAGAGATAATCCTTCTTTTGTATTTGTTTGTCCGATTTGCATATTTTTGGTTTAGTTTTTGTTTTGCTTCCGTAACAAAAAAAGGACCCGTGCTCAATGATAATTGCGGCCTCCCAACACCCGACCAAATCTATAAATTCGAATCGATAAAAACTGGTGTGTACAGAAAACTTTTATGGATTATAAACAAATTAATCCCTTTATCATTTTTTACATATACATTTATATATCATTTATAAAAATATATATAAAATTTATGTTTCTCTCTTTTCTCACCAGGCAAACCATCAAAAGTAATTCACTTGAGAAACATTCCAAACGAGTCCGGCGAACCAGATGTCATATCATTAGGCGTGCCATTCGGTCGAGTGACAAACGTGCTTGTCCTCAAGGGGAAAAATCAGGCATTTTTGGAAATGGCCGATGAAGTTTCAGCCACATCAATGGTATCGTGCTACACACACAATCCGCCACAAATGCGAGGTCGCATGGTCTATGTACAGTTCTCGAATCACCGTGAATTGAAAACGGATCAGAGCCATACACTCGGGGTAAGTTGTGTTATAGTGTTAGATAGTATCTAGTGCGCAGTTGGTTGTGTGTGTACGCTCCGCTCTAATTTCAAACGTGATTGTGAATATATTTTTTTGATTTTTTTTTCCAAAACTATGGGATGCGTTGTTGCATTCTCACTCCTGGGCGCTAATGGTTTTGGTTTGGGTTTTCCGTTTTATGCTCAATTTGTTTAATTATCATCAATGTGTCGCTTTGTGCGAGTATCGTATGGGTAGGTGTGCATTTGTGACGCTTGCACACATCCAACGGAATAATCGGCTTTATATTTTTATTGTGAAATTTCCATATTTTTCAAGCCACCTCGGGAAATTTCCGCAATCCGTTTAAAATAATAATTTTACACGAACTCGAGTGGAACGAATGGCGTGGCAAATATTATTGCATTTACTCGCATTTAACACAGATTGATTTACTCTGTGCATGTGTGTCGTGTGTGATGAGTCAACTAATGCAATAACTTTGGATTGATCTGTTGACAAGTCGATTCATCGGTTTTTAATCGGTTCATATCCGTTTGGATTTTGATTATTCGTTTTTTGGTTTCCTTTTTATGGGAATGTAACCAAATTTTCATCTCCCAAACGAAATCCGGAATTCTAATTCACTTTTGATTATAGGAGGTGAAAACTGGATCAAGCTTGAGCTTGCAAGTTTTTTACTGTCCACGATATAACCATTACTCTTTACAGTTTGTTGTGCTCTCTGGAAGACCTGATTGATTCTGATTGAGGTAACGTTCACATTAAAGGATTCCTTTGAAAACCTTTTGTGGCAGTTTTTCAATTACCTACAACGATTAATGTCTCGATGTCATCCTATAAAAAAAGCTTAGTTGGAAGTCGAGCATTGAATACACAGCCAAGAAAGATAGGTTCGATTCATAAAAAAATATTAATATTTAGCGCATAACCATAGGTGACTTATAAAGGTTTCCGTGACAAGTTATACTATTTATACGTTTGTCAGATATGCAATAGGTTGGACAGTAAAAAAAGCTTTTGGTGTTTATCTGGGATTCGAACATGGAAACTCCCGCTTCACTACGCACTAACGCACTAACCACTAAGCGCAGGCCCACAGCCAAAGATGGCCATATGTTCGTACACAGCTGTTTTCAGACCAAAGCTTACATATGGACCGCTGTGTCTGGTGGCCGGCAATGAGCAAAGGATAAATTGCCAGTATGCTCACCAGACTACGAGATGATTAGACGTTACATTACATTGACGGTCAAGGTGTTTTGTAGTTTTTCCTGACCATAATCCATTGATAAAAGCATCTGGTCTCACGTCTTTTTAAATTCTATATATTAACTTCACTTGCCCGTGGCACTGCAGTCGGTCGTCGGTCGGTCGTCGGTCGTCTGTCGTCGAATCTTGCGAACAATTTTTAACCCACTTCCCAAAGCCAAATTTTGCACACATGTGTATTTTCGGGGACAACACTTTCTATTAAAATTTGCGGCCCCTCGGGCCCCGGGGTCGGGGGGCTCCCATACAAATATTTTACAAAATTTTACTCGATTTTCTTCAAATTTTATACACATGTGTATCTCCGATGCACAACACTTTTTGTAAAAATGTTGAAGACCCCGGGCTCCGGGTTCGTGGGACCCCATAAATTTTTTTTAAAAAAAACTAACCCGATTTTCTTCAAATTTTATATACTCGTGTATCTCCGATAGGCAACACTTTTTGTAAAAAATTTGGAGACCCCGGACCCCGGGGTCGTGGGGCCCAAAATTTTATGTATGTACAACAAAAATGGAGTCGAAGCAGGTGTCTTATTCTCAGACCAACTCAAGATTTATAACGCCGATAGGCTTCCTGATTCATCTGCATCTTTCAGGCAGATATATTTGCGATGAAAGAGTCTTGTAAAGCCTTAGGACCAAGATCCACAGAGGTCTGAAGGATGAGTATATGTGTTATAGCTCTTATACAATAAAATGAAACCTAAGTTGATCTACAGATCGGGTCATTGATCCAAACAATTAATCAGGCCCTTTTCCTACGAGGAATCCTTGGCATTAGAAAGCTGTGGCTTCCGGTATTACCTTAACAAAATTAATGTTGGCTCAAACAAGGAATGTAGGTTCTGTTTGGAAGATGTTCCGAATCATCCGAGAACATTCTGTGTGAATACCCAGCATTACTTTGGTTAAGGATGTAATAAGCAGTTATATTTTATAATATTATGTACTATAATATGTAGTTATGGCAATAGTATTTGTTGTTTCTTACACTACCAATATGTTTTATAATGCTAAAATGTTATATTATTTGATGTTGGTAATACTATCAAGATATTGTATAATGCTATAATGTCAGAATGTTTTTTTTTAAAACTACCCCATTTGATCAAAAAAGATCAACTTCTTATGCGGACGATTTTCTGAAGATTATTATCATTATCAGTTTTCCATAAGAAGCAAACAGAAAAGGACTTCTTATTGTGTACGAGTAGCATATACTATACGGATACGGATACGGATAAACTATACTACTAACAATAGACAAATTTTGAAATGCTTATTACCAAACAATGGAGCTTGTTAGTGTTTTTAAGGTTTTTTTTTGTTGTAAAAAATTCAATTGTATTCCGGGGTACAACGAGAAGGAAAACTGAAGCGATCGAATGGAGAAAAAATCAAGCAAAAGTTTCGCGTGTTTTTTTACAAATTTTAATACAGGAAAATCATTATGTTGACCAGGAAAAGCAACAGGAAGGCATCACGAAAAGAGAAGGAGTATAATTTGGAAATATTTTGTTGTTTGAAAAAGAACGAGAAGTCTTTGTGTTGGTTTTATTTCTTTCTCGGTGTTTTCGTTACTTTGTGTGTTGATCATTTTGTCCAGCGCTGCTTTTGTCGCAGCATAATTTATTATAATGGCACATGTTGTACCCGAAACAAAAAAAAAAGGAATAGAATACAAAAGTGTATGTCTTGTTGTTGGCAAAAGAGTATCCGTCTTATAAGATGGTCACTGGGGGTTGGAAAGGACTCGTTACTGGCTCGTCTTCCGGATGCCGTGTGTTCAACTGAACTCTTTCTACTCGAAGAAAATCACGTTGAAATAAATAATACACAAGGACAACAGACAATGTCGCCAATGTTATAGACATCATGACACATAGGATTACAGTCGCACACGAAACACACGTTAAGGGTAAGAAGAAGCAGAACAAGAACAAGATGAACGATTTGCTGAAGATTGGGAAACGTTTCTCTAGAAGATGTAACTCCCTCAAGGTATAAGTCGTGCATAGTTTTCTCGTTGCTGTTGCTGTGCAACACTTAGACATGTTCTTTAGCCTAAGAGAACAATACAAGGATGCACCACATGTCCACAGTGGAAAACAAAAACATTCACAAATTAGTCAACCTGCTGATTGGAACAACTTGGCGAGAAAGATGTTGTAACAAAAACAATTATTCATATGTGTATGTGTGTTAGCGAATTCAGATGTAGATATTTTGCTTCTGCAGAGCATTAGTAGCGCAAAAATAAGCTATTCATAGCAATTCCACTCTTTAAAGAAAAAAAAAATGTCCCAACACTATTGCAAGAATTGCATCATCGTGATGTTTTTATTTTCTAAGCTACGGGATTTTCTAAGAACTAATGCGTTCAGCTCAACACCGAATTTCCTATTGCAGATGAGAATCTGTGTTTACACAGGCTACAGCTGCGAAAATAGTCTCATCCATAAACACATAAAACTGATGTAAAAAGATAACTCAAAAATCCCAACCATATCCTTGCAATGACTCATTATTTTTCCCAATTCAATTCCTTCCGAAATACGATGTCATATCTCGCAACAGCAGATGTGTGGAACAAGTGCGGAAGAATGAGTTACAGATGTGCTCACATTGAGTAATATGATTAAGTTGCAGAAAGGATATTCGCAAGCATTGCATCGTGCACTTTGATGACACGAAGATTTGCTTTTCCTTTGTATCACACATTTTCGCTAATAGAATAACAGACAGAGCCTTCTGGTAGCTCTGGCAATTCGTCGTCGTCGCGCAGCATGAAAAGGACAACTTTGACAATTCGAAAACGTGATTCGGTTTCTCCTGTGGGATATGATGTTATTTCTTTTGTTTTCTACTTACTTCCTTGTGGTACTCCCATTATATGGAAAAGATGAAACAATATTTTATCCCTTACTGACAGTTCTGAGTGATTACATACTGCGATTAGACAGTTTAAGCGAAAAGGATACTGAAAATCAAATTGTGGGCATGCTATGTGACTGTGTCGCTTTGGGCTTTAACCAACCATTGGCAAAGGGCAAAATAAACCTTTACAAATTGAAAGGGTTAATTTGACAGGAGGTCAGTATCAGTATGGGTGGAGTTGTTTTCGTATTATCCTGTTGACCTTTGATATTGTTTATTAATTTTATTCATGCGTCCAGTAAATCTGTCTGGTTCTGCGCTACCCATGTCTGCCTAGACGTGACCCTAGACTTTTGCGCTCAGACGCTGACACACTCGCATGGGATAAGATTGCACCGAATGGGACAACCTTATGCTGTTATAGGTATGCTAAACGACAAACACAACCCTTTGATGTCGAAGCGCAAATGAATGCAGGGAATTTTCCAGGTAAATCCCATGTATTATGTTGCTATTACAGACTCGTTGTCAAATCGCACGACCATTGGGCCTAATTGACAGCTCCAATTCTCGATATCAACTTTTCGCCAATTTTTGATTTAAATATATCGATGGTTGCCCTCGTCATATGGCAAGTAACTCCATCCTGTTGAACAGACATCTTGCCGGATCAATATCATCCATTTTTTCAAACAAAAATCATTGATCATGGTGCGGAAACGATCTCCATTGACAGTAACGCCAACTCCGGCCTCAGATGTAAACCAGTGTGTAAACCGCATCAAACGGTTAAATTTTTTTGGATGTAGGGTCTCTTGTGGATTGGTCTCTCTCCATAGATAGCATGTGGTATAAAATCTATCCCCAGTGAGGTTAAATATCTCGGCGTCATCCTTGATAATTGGCTTGATATCAAGTCCACCAGCGAATGCGCCACTAGGGCCTTGTGAGCCAGTAGACGCTAAGTAGGGTGTAAATATAAAACGGGAGCCATGCGCACCTGCCCTATGACTGCATTAGAAGGTGTTGTAGGGCATTCACTCTTGCATATATTTATCAGAAAGACGGCTGCTAGATGCGCTATTAAGCTGTAACTAGAATACGGGTACAATCCGGGTGACTATGGTCACCTGAAAATTCTTCACTCAATTCCTGTAAGAGGCATGTTCTGCACTATCCCCGACATTATGGTTAGCACTGAGCACCGTTTCGGAAGGAAATTTGAGGTAAAAATATTGGACCAGGTAAACTGTTGCAACGGCCGATAGAGTTCTGCTCTGGTTCATAAATGGATCGAAGATGGAAACTGGAGTCGGAGCTGGTGTCCTTGGACCCAGCACCAAAGGCTCAATACCAATGGGAAAAAGTTCCTCGGTTTTCCAGGTAGAACTCCATGCCATTGAGATCTGCGCCGGGATTACCCGTAATAAAGGAATTAAAGGCACTAGAATATATATGTATCTCTTTAGATAGAAAGCCAGGCAGACTTGGAGTGCTGTCGTCCAATATGATGGAAAACATCGCACATCCATCCCGATCATCGTGGCTCAAGTGGTTCGTATGTTGGACTATTGAGCGAAAGGTTCGAAGTTCAACTCCCAGAAAAACACCAAAAAGCTTATTCAGGATCCCATCTCGAATATCGAATGTCTGACAAACCACCGAACGTAATAAATGTCATTAGAAAGCTTGTCAATTAGCATTTGTGTATGGCTTGTAAGTCACTTACATTTGTATACAATGGTCACGAGGACCACGGTCTGTTGCGCTAAATATTATCAAGTTAGTAGCCCTACGGGCGCCGTGGCTCAGTGAACAAGAGCATGTACTTCTGAGCAGGGGTTCATGGTTTGAATCCCAGTAACACCAAAATTATTTTTCACAGTGTCCCACCTCTCGCGAAAGTCTGACAAACGTCCGAGAGTAATAACTTGTCACGGAAAGCTTCTCAATTCGCCGTTCGGATCCGGCCTTAAATTGTAGGTCCCTTCCAATTAGTGTCCAAAAAATTAACATGCGCAGCACAAATGGTCGCAAGAAGCTAGGCCTTTGACCGCAATGGTCTGTCGCACCGAATATAATTATTATTATTAAGTGGCACTACACCACAACGGACTGTTCCACCAAAAATTACAAAATTAGTTCAAAGTTCAAAAAAGTTTATAAATGCTAGGAGCTTAGTAAGACGTCGTCTTCTTCCGTTTGCCATTTTTGAAGAAATTCCCATGTGGCATACCGGGGATGTGTCTGATGAACAGACTTACACTTGCAATATCTTCGGCTACCATAGCTCCTTCTTCAACACAACACTATGAGATGCTACTTCCACGAGGCATTTAGTCATTTGATCGTTCAACATTTCCGAATGGCTTTGCTTAACTTTTATGCAACATGTCGTCGACTTACAAGCTAATATGATAATGCACATAGCCACAGCCACTTTTAGGAGGATACGTTGTGTTGTACAAATCGGTGGTTTAGATATTTCCAAACTGCATCCAGCAAAGGTTAAACGTAGCTTGAACAGATAAAAATCCCAAAAATCGTACCATCTTTAAGAGCCAAGTTTCGTTATTTCATAGTGAATTGATTGTTGAATTCAGTAGTCTTGAATTTGATTTCCTATATTTATAAATTGCTTAATGTAAATGTAAACTGATATAAATTGCACTTTACACTAATGTACACTGTGAAATTATGAATGTAAAACATAAAAATTGAAAAAATGAGAATTTCTCATTCACGCTTGCAAGTAACGCACATTTTCCGGTCATTACTCGGAAATTTACATCAAACCGTCAGAATTTAGGCTAAAAACAAGACGAATAATAGAAGCTCAACCTCTATTCAGTTGTTCGATTTTTTCCCCAGGAAGCAACACTCACTATCTTCAGACTATGCATTGCTATAACCATACTTAGCTACAAGTGAGATTGCTCCAATAAACCAATTGTAAGTTGGATGTAGGTACTCGGATCGTAGTGGGCATTAACTTTTTATCTTCCGCATAAACTGCTTTAATAAAATATCTGCGAGTTCCTTTTTAGAAATTTAGTGAAAAACTTTAAAACTGCCACCTACCTAAGCTAACATGATCTCGGTATACATCTGCCAACAAAATGAACCATAAATATTCAAGTACCTAAACAAATTTAAGGCAATATGTTCTATTTAGCTTTTCCTGCTTTTTATTTATCCCCAAACGAGAGATAAACCAACAAACAAACAAAAAATTCAAATCATTTTTGCAATTTAATTCACTGCTCGCTAATAATCGTGAGCTTAAGCAAAGTAAAACTTTAATTCCCAGGTAAATTTGTACAACGAGTTAAGAACAGTAATAAATCTTCCAATATTCCACCAGCACCGCGACCACTGTTTTGTTGTTCCTTTTTTCTGTACTTTTTTAAGTTTTCCGGTTCACCTCACGCGTAAAAAAATGCACGATGATGAACCAACAACCACAGAGACATAATCTAGAGTAGTTAGTTGTTGAATTTTCTAGTGTCCTGCATTTAGGGAATAGAAGAAATAAAATAAGCCACAACCATAAGAAAGATGACTTCAAAGTTAAGACTTTCTGCGGTGGTGGTTTGTTGTCATATTTTCTGTCTGTCGGTGTTTCTTTCTCAGTGCTTACATTACATTATTTTGGTTGGTTTTTCTTTACTGTGGCATACCTTGCGACGCTCTGTAGCAGGTAGGTTATGCGCTAAAAAGATGATAAAAATATTTACGTGGAAGACAGAAAGTTTTCCCTTTTGAAACTTTCCCATACAAATCACCATGGGTAAGATGTGTATTTATGTAGGATAAGGAAAATAGTAGGGAGAAGAAAAAATTGCATCAACTAAAGTTTTATGATGTAAAATCATAGCCGAGAAATTCGCCCACTCTCCTTTACTCGCTTGAAGGAACGTTTTACATAATATTTCCGTACGTGTGCAAGGAAAGAAAGAACACTTCGTTCGCTCGAGGTGGTGCTTACAGCAGGCTACGACATAGACGATAGTAAATTGTGTAAATTGAAAAAAAAATTAATAATTTTTTGCGATTTTTGCTGCGAGTGCAAACTTTGACTGTCAGTATAGATTACTGTGCCTTTTTAGTCAACTTTCGTCACGCGCACGTCACGGCACATTCGCTACGATTTGATTATTCCACGAACCTAAAAGAAGACAAAGAAAATCGGTGCGATTGCACGTCAGATATTAAGCAATCGATAACTGCAGTAATTATTGATATCATTGTTATAACGTGATGGGGGGCGTATTCAACACAACCGACCTAAATACGCAAGGAAGCACTTTGATTAATCGAACACGACGAGGATGATGTGCCGTACCATGTGTGTATCTGTGTGTGAAGCGTCAAATTGATATTGATTTTGTACCACTATGACACGCGATATGAAACGGAAATATGTACGAAATATGTATTAACTAAGTGCAGATAAAGTTGCGATACCGGTAATTACGAGTTCGATGTCATAAAATAATGAATGAGTCGTTTTAATTGGCAGAAATTCGTAGCATGAACTGCAGAGCAAATGCCCAAGGCAAATTAAGGAAGGAACCATTCAAATAAGATGGAAAACACAATATTGCACCTGGCCTAAAGTGAGATGAATCCAGTACAGTTGTAACTTGAAACTCGATGTTGATCCTCAGGGCCTCTTTTAGGCATTCTAATATCGTCCCACAGACTACTCATTTATACTACCATCTTATCGAAAGATACTTTTTATTGAAGAAGTCAACCACACGAAGTGTTACCAATTAAAAATGTAGCTGCTTCGTCAGTAATGAATTGATTGCACATTAAATTTCAATTAATCGGATTCAAGCTAGTATTAATAAGTCTTGAACTCGATGACAAAAAACTTGATTGGATTAGTGTCAAATCGGAAATAGCAAAAATTCTGGCGTTCCCCAGGGTTCTGTTTTGTCCCCGACACTTTTTTTTCTCATCATCTGTTGAGAAGAA
Source organism: Nephrocerus scutellatus (assembly GCA_947095585.1). Taxonomy (NCBI): domain Eukaryota; kingdom Metazoa; phylum Arthropoda; class Insecta; order Diptera; family Pipunculidae; genus Nephrocerus; species Nephrocerus scutellatus. The sequence goes on along the minus strand of OX352761.1, from coordinate 124,426,304 downwards.
ATTAACTTTGCAACGTGAGTTTTTAAAAATGTGTGTCAAACGAGCTTTACTGGAGGTAAGAATTTTCCGTTGTTAGCACAAGCAACTGTTTGTTTGCCAAATGAAACGAATAAACAAACCTACACCTTTCGTTGGTAGATTAGTGGTTCACCTTAACGATGAAAACGAGTGAAGGGTGACAATTTGCAGCCCAATCCATAACAGAAGCTGGCGCTTGTTTACACAACTTGGTTGCCAAATTGTCGGATATTGTTCTCGTGAACTAGAACAGTACAGAGAGCGAGGACCGCACCAGGCGCCGATGTTCTACCAAAAAGTACGCAGTATATATACCAGGTTGTTCATACTACTCAGACACTGTGCTGCCGCTAACAAGCGTAGTCGAATTTAATAGTCGATCGATATATCGACTCAAAAAAGGCTTTTTTTTTAATAATAAGCGCACTCTTCAAGGCATTTGTTGCACCCTTGTAATGCCTATGTACAGCACAGCGTGGGCTTGGAAATATTTGATTAGAAAAAGAAAAGTGGTGGGTGGAGTTGAGTTCACAACCAAGAAATCACAAATTAGAATATTTTGCTCATAAACCCACATTGATGGCTCTACATTCAGATTACTTCATACATCAACTCAACCGTACATGTGAATACAGCAGTATATAGCAACTGTATATCACATGTACAGCATCGTATCATGTATACTTCTAATCTAGATGATCAGTGCATTGTGAAAAATACGTGCGTTTTTTGGACGCGCCGATAATCGAATCCGGTGTCCTTCGAGTGGGATCCAATAGTTCTACCCATTGCACCGCCGACACATCCAAGCGGAGCTAATCAAACCTTGAAGGCCCTAACAACTCAAAGCAATTGGTCCCTCAATTAAAATAATGGAGCGCGAATTTATAGTAATGGAATTCTTATACTACCTCTGGTCTGAGCCACTGATAACAGCATGAAACCAAAAATACCCGCACGGTTGCTCAAAGCCAACACAGACTAGATACTTTAGTCTGTCAAGACTCTTCAAATTTAGGAATTTACCATGACATCCAAGCTACTGATGTATAGGACAATGGTTATACCAGTACTTACATATGAATCCGAGACTGCTTAGATCCCTTAGCCGCGTTCGAGAAAAAAGGCTTACGGAGAATTTTTGACCCCGTGTGTGAGAAAATACGATTCCGGAGCCTATATCATGATGAGGTGTATAAGCGTGAATAGAACTAAGCTCAATAGGTGCCGATGGACAGGAAACCTATATCGCATGAACGAAGAGGATTTGCCTCGAAAAGACTTTTCCGTAAATTTTCATGGACACGACAATGTGCCCGAGTCAAGTATACGCTGGAAGGATGGCGTAAACGAGGAAGGCCAGAGTTGAGGGATGCTAAACTGTATGCCATCGGCTCAAAATAGTCAAAATAGTGTTAGTGTTGGCGAAACTTTTTGTGGGAGGTTAAGACCGTAACTCCACCGCCATACGAGTATGATGACAATGATAAAGACTTCCTTTAACTGATTTTTTAAGTATATGCCGTATGCTTCAGTCAGCCACGTTTAGATTTTTCAATTCTCTATGTTAACTTCGCGTCTGCATGGTTCTGTCGCTCGTTCGTTCGTTCATTCGTTCGGTGGTAAAATATGGTGATAAATTTTTAAGCCACTTCCCAAAGCCTGCTTTTATTGAAACTTTGCACACATGTGTTATTCCGGTGACAACACTTTCTGTTAAAAGTTGGCATAGATCGTTCCCCGGGGAAGAGGGGCTTTCATACAAAATTTTCACAATCATACCATATAGCGGCATGACTGTGTGCCTGTGTGCAGCGCTGCTTTAAGAGTTGAACGAAAAAAGCACGCAGTGCTTCGCATGTTTTTATTCTTCAGCATTTATATTGGATTACTTTTAGGCTCATATTTTATATTTGAACCGCAATAGCACGCAGTTCTTCGCATGTATTTTTTTAGGCTCATATTTTGGTTAATTGAGAATTTAATGAATAATTTTTCTTTTTAAATTCTCTATTTTAACTTCACTTGCCCGTGGCTGGCTGGCTGGCTGGCTGGCCAAATCTTGTGATCAATTTTTAACCCACTTCCTACAGCCCGATTTTATTGAAATTTTGCACACATGTATATCTCCCAAGACAACACTTTCTATTAATTTGAGGCCCTCGGGCCGCGGGCTCCCATACAAATATTTTACAAAATTTACCCGATTTCTTTAAATTTTGTACACATGTGTGTTTTCGATGGAAAACACTTTTTGTAAAAATTTGGAGCGATCGGCCCCTTGGGGACCCCAATATATAATTTTTAAATATCGCTATATCGCATCAGATCACGGCAAAGTCTGAGCTCTGTGCTTTGTGAGCAGCGCTGTTCGCTGCCGCTGCGTCATTTGGTGAATGATTTTGCCACAAAACGAGCACGCAGTGTGTGTGTGTGTGTGTATCCCCGATTAGAGAATTTACAAGAAAAATTTTAATTTTTATGGGTTGTTTTTTATGAGTTGTTTTTTAATTAAATTTTTTTGTGCTATAAATAGAATTTGTTTGAATTAAACCTTTCACCATTTCTGGTGATTCTCAGTAGCACTGCAACGCTTAATGTTTCAATACAAAAAAAACTTATATTCACATCTTAATGCTGTAGCTGACGAATAAATGCTGACTGCGAAATAAAAAGCCGCGAAACAACTGCTTTTTAATTACATTTGTATTTTCATATTTCTTTTCAACGTATAACGTATACATAAAAAATTAAATTAGGGAAGCAACGCAGTCAAACCAAAACTTATCTATACATTAACCCATAACAGAAACATAATTATTTAGTAGAACAATGCTAAACTAATTAATTCCTGATATTTGTTACATCCGAAAATTGATTTAGCTTATAACATACACAAATCGATTCATTTAATTAATAACAAAAGTTTATTTCGGTGTTGTTGGCCAAAAATAAAACCGCAAACAGCAAGCAGACGAATTTTCCCAATGGATCATCTACTAACCCACTTGCACCCACCTAAAACAAAATACACGTTATATGCGAGCTAGAAATTTCAATCAAAGACGGCTTAAGACATGTCATCAGCCGGATGAACGGACGGACTAACACACCAGGTATACAAGCAACACAAACATCGATGCCAAGGACACAGTCTTACGCAACAAATCTTACATAACAACAACAACTCGAACTTCTCTGCCGGAATCAATCCCCAATTCCCAAATGTCCAGTGGGCATTTGCATTAGTAATTCCTCACGCGTCGTATTCTTCACCGGATAACGACGATGGTACCGACCGAGTGGTAGGAAGGTAAATAGGTACGAGTATATATGCGTCTGTCCTTCTGGCCGTTACGACAACATGAAATGCCAACTTAATCTAAAACTCATGCAATTAAGTGCGTAAGAGGGAACAAACTTTGGGTAATATATGTACACAATCGTTGGTTGGAAGAGGTGGAGGAGGAGAATTAACAACACAGTTCAGGTTCTGACTGCCAACGACAATGACGCTCAATGTAATTTGTAATAAGGATAATTGGCATTTGGGACTGCGATTGCGACTGGCCATTGGAACGGAGGAGCAGACGAGCGTAAGTAATTCCATTTTCGAAACACATCCAAATTCAATAACAATTCAACAACTTAATCTTTATGACGTCCAACTTTAAGGTGTTATTGATTTTGGCACAATCATCCACAATTTGCAACCACAGTCAACACCAGAGGTGCGATTCATTCCTTATCAGCAACTGCCATATATATCAAATCACACTTGTCAAACTTTAGCCATAATGCTGCCTATCCCAATCATGTTTGGCAAATTCCACTAACATTTAAATCCTAGGGGTATGTGTGAGTTCGCGCACTTTTGAGGGTTGCGTTTAACTACGATTGCTGGCTTTAACCCTTGGAAAGGAGGAAAATTACACAACGCATCAAAAAAAGAATAAGAAAGCCAAACGCAAATGTTGATGGCAGAATATAACTGACGCTGGTCCTGTAATAAAACAACAACAAAATAATTGATCCATCAGGAAAATGCCATTTAAACTTTAACCGCTTTGGCATGTCACTCACACCGAAATGACACGCACCGTAAACAGCAGCTGACATGGGGATACCAGTAAATTCATTCAGGATAATGATAATAAAACAATTCAATCAGTTAGCAAGCTAGCTAGTTAGAATGATGTGTTGGGTGAGTGTTTGTGGCGGAGGAAAAACGAGGTATCACTTCTACATTGATGGAATAACTCGTAAGGTTAGGAGCAAATTGAAAATAAATAACAAACAATACAACACAATCTCTGGGTCAAAAAAAAGAGAAAAACATCCAAAGCTGATGCGCTGCTGATGGCTTCCACTTCTTGCGATAAATTATCCCTTAATTGTTGGCGTACTGAGGGGATCTTTAGCCGGTCGATGTTATACCTAGACATTCGGATGATATTGCGGAGTCTTTGAACTGATGCAGTACGTAACTGGACAGTAGCTACCACAAGGTGATGATCCCGTACCATACCCATGTCGTCTCCTCATCTGTTTGGGACGTCTAAAATACAGCTTCTAAAACGTCGTCTGATCGTCTCATGATCGATTTGGTTGGATGATGATTGCCTGTCAGTTGATCCCCAGCTGACTTTATGGCAGGTCTTATACTCAAACATGGTGTCTCCTATGACAGAGTGGTTGGTGTGGCAGAAATCAACAAATCTTTCACCATTGTAATTTCGTTCGCCGAGGCCGTGCTTCCCAATCACATGGCTGAGTCCTCCATAACCGTTGCCTACCTTGGTATTCAAATCCCCCATTACGATGACGATATCTCCGTTCGGCGTTGCGTTGTCCTTATCATCCTCAGTCGAGGAATTCATTGGGGCGTAACACTGTATGATCGTGACGCGCCGTACTTTAGTTCGAAATCTGGCCGATTGGTTGTGCCAGAAAATTAGGCCTCTGCGCGTGCTGTTGGCGTTAGCAGCAGAACCACTTCGAGATTCACGGGGACTGCCGGAGGGTTTTCTGGAGTAGAGTAGCACAGTGTTACACGTTGGGGATTGGTACTCTCCCGCGTCGAACCATATTACTTCACTCACTTCCAGTATGTCCACAATTATATCGAAGAAACTCACGTTCCAGTTGAAGAAATCTGGCATTTTGAGGTCCTTCACTCCCTGAGTCAAGGAGCGTCCTCACATTCCAGAAATCAATCTTGGTCCGGGTACAATAGCCAAAAGTCCTCATTATTCGATCATTACTTACCCGAAGCGTTGTTTCGGTTTCAGTAGCGGGCATTTTTCGGTACCGTAGTGTTCTAACCCACGTTACCTAGACTAAAAACGCTAAAAGGATTTATATATATATTTGACCGGGTACCACCACTAGGAGGTAAAGCAAGCACTACATCACGAACTTGATTGTTGCGTTACTGCAATTTCAAACCAAGTTTTGAGCAGTCAGTAGTTTCCCGATCAATCGCAATGCAGATCCCCAATATTGAACCTTCAAAAACAAAATCTTGTAAACAATTGCATTTTTAGTGGACATGAAACTTTAGACAGGCAGCATTTTTGTTTTGTGTCATTTTATGGCTCTGAGATAGATAGATAGATAGAATTTTAAAAAATGTGATTCGTGTTAATAGGGGAATCACCAATTTCGTTGTCATCAACACGAGTCGTGTTAATAAGGGCACTACAAATTTTATACAATTCTTGATAATGCCATGTACTGGTCTTTCGAATGAATAAAACAATTTGGTTGAAATTACACTTTTTCTGTTATTTCTTATAATTTTAAGTTCTATCGGGCTTTAAAAGAACACGCTATAATAAAAGAAAATAAAAAAACTTGAGAGGTAATAAAAATTAATTACTACTCTCTGGTAAAATAAGAAGATAAGAAAAATCTTAAGGGCGTAACAAAAGTGTCAACAAAAAGGTTCTCAGTAAGAAGAGTTTTTCTTGAAACTGTAATTTTTGTCAGGCAAACAAACAACACCCATGCAATAAACAAACGAACGCCGGACGAGCTGCTAAAATTGTTCAATTATTGAAGGAAATGGCATATGGCCTACGCCTTTCGATTGTTCGCACGGTGTTTACCCACCCTACCAGGACACGAAAATGGCATTATTCCCTTACACATACCCCGCCACAACTCAATGATCAAATATTAAAAATCAATAAATGTTTGCTTATTGTTGTGCCCTGTCCTGTGTCCTGCCATTTCGAAAAGTTCCTAATACTCGTACAACAATACAGAAGAAAATGATACGACCGGGGTGATACTATAGTACGAGTGTATCATGTACGTGCAGTTGTGGATTTAATAAAATATTTACGTACCACCACCACCGATGGCGGATGGCACACAAAACTCCCACGTCTCACATTAACCAACTCCTTTCCTCGCTTTCTCCACTGTTTCCCTTGCAAATAGTAGGCATTACCTGTACATTATACACAACACAACTAACGCAATGCTGGGTAGAAGTTGTCAGGTAACAAACGGAAAGGAAAAGTGGCAGAAAGAAATTTATTCCAATGCTCTGTATCGGAAAGCACTTTAATGGCACTCGGAAATTTATACTTCTTGGTACTGAATTTTGATTCCGAAAAGTCTATTGTCGTAAACATTCACGAGAATGATTCTCAACGGATGAGGAGGAGGGTTGAACGATCGACCGTAGGCCGTACGCTCAAGGGGCTGATGGTACCTTAAGTTGGAGTGTGATTGTCATGCGGAATGCCAAAGGGCCGCAGAAATTGGTCGAAATAATAAAAATTGATTAGAATTGCCAAGAAACGACCGCCGGAGATGGCAGATGTATGTTATTGTCGACACTCGTCTTGGGGTGGTTTGCCTTAGCACACAACCAATGGGGCGGTAATGGTGCGCGCACACCGCCAACCAACATACAACAAAATTGCTCTTTTCTTCAACTTTATACGTCGCTTCTGAAGTGTGGCAATCCGTCCTACGGCACTTGGTCGAATCGAAGCTTTTTATTTTTTGGCAATGAATGTGAACGCTGCTGACGATGGGACGGCTGATCTGTTTACTTTGCAGTGTAATTGAAAAAGGAAGGAAATTGGTAATCGTTTAGGCAGCCCCGACAAAGACGGAGGGAATGAGTTTCATCCTTTCGGAAAATAGTTGCGGATAATTTACTTGTAGTGTGTATGTAATTTGGGGTTAATCGCACATACTCTCCATGTAAATATATTGGCCAATAATGCGTGTAAAAGTTTTGCTTGGTTTTTGCACACTTTGTGCAGATTGTTGAATGTGTAGATTCAGGCTTAGTAACTTGACTTATAAGGTTGTTTAAATTGTTTTCTGATTAATTTTTAGTGCCTTTACCCACTTTTCTACCTACCACCTGTAAGAGGTAATGCTTTTGTAATAAGTTTTTCGATTTGTTCACGAAATTTGTTAAGAAAATGGCAAATATTTCCGATTTAATATTTATGTTAGGCTTCACTTGATAACACTTCGAGCACACGTTCCGATATCATATTTATGTTAGGCCTCACGTGACAACACTTCAAGAAAACGTCGAGAAAAAAGGCAATGCAGTGCAACGATAGAATGGTGGATCTATCAGGGTTAACAATGGGCTACATGACAAAGATGGCATGCCACAGTTTCTAGCAGGGCAATACCCTCTATATGAAACCCTGTAAAGGTATGAAAACTTTGCAACTCTAACTAAGTTGTATATGTATGGCAACTCTAATTGCACGAAGAAATAAAGAGACGCCAGTTGTTTGGTGATCGTCAAAGAAATAACAAAAAAGGTGATACCAAGTCCCCTACGATTGCAGCTACGATAGCCCCTACGATGGCCATCAATAGCGTTGTTCAACCCAATATACAGTGCACATATGGAACTGATAAGAAAGTGTTTGACTCTTTCTTTAAAAGCACAGTGTGTCGAACTGCCATTATTAATTAGAAATCGAACTAGTTCTCTCCAATCGTCAATTAACAATTTTTGTATATCGAGTTCTTTATCACCATTTGATGCACTACCAACAGAGACCGGTCTCGATTTGGATACTGTGGTAACCAGTTTGGCATCTCAATATTCCCTAAATATTGAATATTCCCTAAATTGGAATTGCGGTGTAGACGCTCTGCACATAAATCCTTTCGCAAAAGTCTTTGCGAATGTACGCCCTGGCTCTAGTGGTTAGTTTGTTGGACTATTGAGCGATAGGTTCAAAGTTCGAATTCAAGAAAAAAAAAACGACACCAAAATCTTTTTCATGGTATCACCTCTGGCAAATGTCCGACATACGTCCAAGAGAGTAATAGCTGTCATTGAAATGTTCTCAAATCGCCTTCCGGCTTTAAAGTGTAGGTCTCTTACATTTGTGTGCAAAAATATAATACGCAAAGCACGAATGGTCGCGAGAAACTATGCCCTTGACCGGTCTTTTTTGCCAAAATGTTGTTATTAATAAACGACTTTCCGAACCGAATCCAGTTCGCTCATGCGGGCCAGGTGTTTTACCCCAGAGACTACCGATCGGGATCGGGTTAACTCTTGTAGATCTCATCAATATAGGGTCTTTGAAATCGCCATTTCTCACAAACGGGGCCAATAATTTTCCGTACGACCGACCCCTCTCTTGAACACCGCTAAGAGGTCAGATTGTTGGGAGCAGCTTGAATTTTATTTTTAGTGCAACTGTTTTGCTCTCACTAAATTGATGCAAAGACCGGTTCCACTGATCAGTGAGATATACCATCAAATCACCTGTAGATCGTTCCCCAAGAAATCCGTACTGCCGGTCACTAAGCAGTTCGTTAGTTTTAAGAAAGTTCATGAGCTGATAATTGATTAGCGTTTCTATAACCTTGAAAGGAATAGATGTTGTAGTGCTATGGGTCGGTACGAGGATGTATTTGGACAGCTGGACAAAGACTGTTTTCCAACTACTCGGAAAGAGTCCAGAAGAATAGGATAGATGAAAAAGCTTACGCAATGGTAATGCCATCTTGGAAGAACACCTCTTCAAAACTTATGGGGAAATACCATCTAGCCCAGCGGATTTGTGAGTGAAGAGATCGTTTAAAACTCTAGCAACAACACGAGTACGAATGTAAATCTGTCCCATAGTGTGTTCAATACGCGGATGAACAAGCGCCAGCAATGCAAATCCAATGCAGTCCAAAATGCACAGGAAACAGATTGGCCTTGTCCTTAGAGCTGACAACTGGAATGTTATTATAAATGAGCGTTAGAATCGACGACGAGGCTGTATTTTGATTCTTTTCACGATTCTTTACCTTTGGGACATTCTAGAATTTTTTGCATTAATATTTGGTCATAAGCGAATTGGACTCGCCGATGGTTGATATGGCAATCATTTCTGGCTCATTTGAATTTTATTCGGTTTTCTTAGTAGGCTTTACTTTGAAAAACTTAAAGCATACCGCTCTAATCGTAGAAGCCTTTTTACAGCTCGAATCATACCATCCATCTTTCTTTGGTTTAACAGACTTATTCCTGAAAGGGATAACGTCTCTCATACCAATAAGAATGATGTTTGTGATCGCATCTTCGGCGGTATCCACGTACCAGTTAATATTCCCAAAGAAGTTGTTAAGACCGTCGCTATTGCTTTTCTCATAACGCCATTCTATTCTTTTAGGAGTTTATTCTTTAACTGAATTGTCTAGAAACGAGAATATTGCTGGTACTACGCAATGTTCTGGTGAGCCTAAAGGCGATAATACATTGACGGAGTATTTATCAGGATGAAAGCTGAGGAACAAGTCAAGGGTGTTGGCGGAATGATTTGCAATGTAAGGAATTCTTGTAGGCTGATTTACAAACTGAGTAAGGTTATTTATCTCAGCGAATAACTCAACACACCTTCCTTCGGGTGTTGTCTGGCCAGAATGGCGAAGCCAACCAGAATTGTGTACACTGAAATTACCCGCACAATTTCGGTGATAGGATATTGTGTGACAATTCTTGGAATTGAATCAGACAGTGATTCATACTCGTTATGAGTTTAATTACTGTAAGTTAAGTCTATAAATGAATTACTATTGAATGTTTTGCTTTTGCAATTTTTTTTTTCGACTTCTTTGATGTCCTTCTTAACCAACTTCCACATGACCTAGAGAGTTGAAATTTTGTGAGTATCTAAGTCCAAAATACCATTTTATATATTCCATGACGCGTGTCACGTGTGATGGGTTTTTCAATCGTGCCATTTTCTCGTTTTTTAGGTCTTTTTTAAACGCCTTTCGCACGACCTAGGGGGCTGAAATTTTGTGAGCGGTTCAATGTTATTTTACCCATTTAAATATCCCGCTTCTGACACGTGTCGCTAGTCGCGTGTGGCGCGTTTGAAGCGTGGAAAAAAAGAAAATTCTTTGATTTGATTCTTTCTTTTTTTCTTTTCTTTTTTCTTTTTATATTACCAAATAATAAACGACTGTGTGGCGTGTTTCGATGTATATATAAAAGTTTGTATCCGAAAAACGAAGTTTATTTATGTGAGTTGTTGTTTTATGTGAGCTTCTTTGCGTACGCGTCATTTCTATTACAAAATAAAGTTAAGAGTTTGCAAACATGCTCTAGATTGGAGAAAATACTCTTTTATCCCTTTCCGAATGCAGGAATTGATATTTTGAGAGCAACTCTTTCTGTGCCGAAAGAATACAACTTAAGTTTAAAAATTAAAGTCAGGAAATGATATTTGGAGCAACTCTTTCTGTGCTTAAATCTAAAGGGACAGAGTTACTTTTATTAGACAAATTTGTAATTTTTTTCCAACAATTAACCTTTTTTTTTAAAAAAATACTAACCTTTATTTTTTCTTTCCATTTTTCCCCACAGAACACCACTGCCTCGATTCCAAATCAGGACTTCAAACTTGAATCGCCATCCGACTCGCCGTTGCCAGTTTGTAGGTCCTCAACCGAAACGGCATTGGCCGTATTGCAGAATAACGCCGTTACCTCAGTCGTCAGCCATCATGGAGGTGGAGGCGGCGTCGGTGGTGGTGGTCCCAATACAGTGCTCCGGGTTATTGTTGAATCACTGCTGTATCCGGTCTCGTTGGATATTCTGCACCAGATTTTCCAGCGTTTCGGAAAAGTGCTAAAAATTGTCACATTTACAAAAAACAATTCATTCCAGGTAAGTGTGTTTGGTTTATTTTTTTTGTGATGCCGTAACTAACCACCATTTTGCGCTCCTTCTTCCAACACAGGCTCTCATACAATACCCCAACGCTGAGTCGGCGCAACACGCCAAGACGATTCTCGATGGCCAAAACATCTACAACGGCTGCTGCACACTACGCATCGACAACAGCAAATTGACAGCACTAAACGTCAAGTACAACAATGACAAATCGCGTGACTTTACCAATCCGTCATTGCCGCCAGGCGAGCCCGGTGCTGACATAATACCGTCAGCCGGTGGCTTAGTCAACGCTAACGATTTGCTATTGATAGCGGCCCGACAGCGGCCATTAACAGGTGATAAAATAGGTAACAGTTTTCCGTTTTTTTTTGTTTGTTTGGTTTTCTTTTTGCTATTATTATTTGAGAAAAAAATCTTAAAATCGGGTGACCCGACAATTTTGGTTTTTAATTTTTTCTTTTTTTTTTTCTTTTTCGTTTGTCGCTTCTATCAATAATTTCGTAAAAAAGTTAAAAGTCGTAATTACTATTTTCCAGTCAATGGCCTGGGTGCTCCCGGTGTGATGCCACCATTCGCTCTAGGAATTGGCACCCCACTATCCGGTGGATACAGCAGCGGCATCCCTAACTTGGGGGCTTTTGCTTTGGCCAACAGTGGTGCTCTACAGTCGGCCACACCAGCCCTGAGAGGCTTCTCCAATGTGCTGCTTGTTTCGAACTTGAATGAAGAGGTAAATATTGAATATTTTGTAAAAAAAAGTTAAATTTTTCCCTACACTTAGATAAAGTTATCAATTTGCTTTCGTAAAATAAAATATTTTCCACCTACGAGGGCGGAGTGACAAGTGCCTAGACTTGGCTAGGAAGGGTGTTGCAAATTAAATGCAATGTCATTTTTTTGTTAATTTCATCCTTCAAAAGACTTCTAACTTCAGTTCACGAAAATTTTGTATAAGAAAGGTTTTTTTTTTTTCTTGTCTAACTTAAGTAAATATCACTCTGATATCTGACTACCAGTTGTAGTTGAAGTTTTTTTTTTTGTAAAAAAAAGTAGACGGTTTGGTTTGACCAAACTATACTAGTATCTATCATGACCAAACTGTACTTGTATCTACAATTAGAGTATGTGTATTCAATTTAAATTTCTTAGATAATTTTATCAGACTAATGTAGTAGCTTGAAAGTGCTGCCGAAATTGAAGAGTTGAAAGAGTCGTGGAATATACACTGGAGACATAGAGAAATAGGGCGAATTTTTTTCTTGTTATGGCCAGGGCGTTACACCAACGCATTAATGTGGCAAATGCAAAATTCAAAATGTAAAAAAACCATTTCACCTCCTTCTTTCGCACTAGTGTAGTAAATTTTGTAGTAACTTTCTCCAGCGGCCGTACGACACAGCTTTTTTATCGCAAGATATATTAGCGTTCCATGGAAGGATTCGATCTCTCTGCATACTCAGTCATCTCATTTAATTGGAAACGATTTCTCACCGAAGACTATACCACTTACATCCATTCTTTCCAAGATCATGGAAACGCTGAGAAAACTGAAAATTCTCGGTATGTCCTTTAAAGACTAGCTTCGTTGGAACACATGTTCACTATCGCCAAAAATGCTGCGAAATGTTTAGGTTTTCTAACCCGGCGCAAGAAATATTTCACTCCCTCTGATCGGGCTACTATCTACAAGGCTTTTATTCGCCCTAAACTTGACTACTATTGACATGTCTGGTCTGGTGCGCCTAAAACTACCTTGCATCAGTTAGATAGAATACAAAACTGTGCGATACAACTTATCGGTGTCGATGACAAACTGATTCACTAGATTAAAAGCTATCTTTTTGGCCGCTCAATTCAAGTTTTATTGGACGGTTTCAAGTCTAAAGTACATCACTTAATTGCTGGGGTTCCTCAGGGCTCTGTTTTGTCCCCGATACTCTTTCTCATTTTTATTTATGATGTCTTATCTGTGGCTTCTTATCCAATTCATTCTCTCGCCGACGACAGTACTCTCAGCTTCTTATATAAGCTTGAGGTACGTCCCTCCACTTCTCACGTGGAACTCAAACAAATACGTATGTTAAGCACGTGAAAATCTGACCTGGAAAGCCTAATAAAATGGCGAGATAACAATCGAGTAGAATTTAACGCATCCAAAAGCCAATGCTGTCTCCTGTCGTCTAAGCGAATCCTTAATCCCATGCCATTATCGGTGAATGGCACTTGCATCGAGGAATCTCTCATCAGTTTTCCCTCAAGCCTTTATTTCGCCGCACAGTTAAGTCAAGGATTCGTTCTTCAGCCGTACAACACGTATGTGAATGTATTGTCTATTAACATGCCAGTCGAACGAACTTTATTTACAAATTTCCTCACACTGTTTTTACCGAATTTAGTACGCAATTTTCGACAACTGGCTGACTCACTACTTTGGAAAAAAGTTGTCAATATTTTCCAACACTGATAAAGCGTATAAGAAATTCTGTCACTTGACAAATGACATGAGAGGAATGAGCGACAAAATAATAAATAACGTTAGTTTAAAAACGAACCAAAAGATGGCGCAACCGCTACGATTACAGTTTTCAAAGACCGAGTCCAAACATTTTTGCCATTAGAGGAGGTTAACTCTTGGATATTTGGATATTTTCAAAAATTAAAGCCTTTCTTTCTTCAACTTCAACTTTAACTTCATATTTAGGATCAAGATGTGCAGGAAAGTTTCACCTGCCCGAAGAAAAAAAGAAATACTTTCTTAGAAGTAGAGTTTCAAACATTTTTTTATCTTCTTATATAATTATTTATTATTAATTAATTATTATTTATTTATATAATATACATATATAAAATAAAATTTTTATTTATTTCCCTATACATTTTGTTTGTTAGTGTTGTTTTCTTTTGTTTTTTTTTTCACTTCTCATTTTCCCATTTCAGTTCTTTCAATTACTAAAGAAAGTAATAATTTTCAATGTATTGTTTTTAATTCAAAAATTGTATTAAGCAATTGTACTACATATCTGAATAAAAGTCAAAATGTAAAAACTTCAAACAGAAATATTCCCTTTTCCGATTTCATATTTCAACACACATCTCAAATGTTTTAACTTTCCTTCCTCGTTTTCCAACATTAGCCGTAAACAATTTCTGCCTTTAATTTTCACCTTCACGTTAAGTGTGCCTTTGTGTTTAAGTTTCAGTTTTCAGTTTTTTGTTTCCGAATTTAATTTCACTTTTAACACTTCCTGTATATAGACATATATAAAAATGTGTGGGTGTGTGTTTGTGAGTTTGTAAGTTTTTGTATACTCTATATACATCATGTACTCGTACCAACTACATTTCATATTCATGCTCGTACTGTCGTCCTTGTCTCCTTTCGTATACAAAAAATACATAATCCACCCGGTAATCAGTACTTGTGAGAAGTTTTTTGTGAAATTTTTTTGTTTGTTTGTTTCTCTCCCTCTGCTAATTTTGCTAATTTTCACAAACACAACTTTTATTTTCCACTAAAATTTTCCGAGACGCCACCACACTCGACGATAGAGATACATACATGGAAGAGCTAGTATGCGAGTACGTACGCTCATTTATAGTTTCCTCTCGATGCAGTGAATGCGCAAATGAATAAGCTAACTTATTAATTAACCCGTAACAGCAGGATTAACTTTTTTTTTCTGTCATTTGCTAACACGGTTCTAGCAGCATAATTAATACTAAAACGAGAACACGAACTTTTAGTGGGCTCTTCTGTTCCGTCTGCATTCAAATGAAAAATAAGCGCTACTGCTAATGACGATCAGTAAATTGAGGAATAAGTTTGGAGGAATATATTTACTATAAAACAAATAATAAAAAAACAAAAGTAACTCACTCAAAACATTTTAATTAACAATTGTTATTTTATTGTTATAGAGTAATGTTGTCTCCATTTGTCAACATTAACGAAATGAACAAACAACTAAAGTTAATTATTTATAAATTTATTTATTTTTTGGTTATCTGACTCAATATTTATTTAATTGTAATAATACTTCAACCAAGAGTACTCGTAGTATCAATTATTGTATCAATAGTAGAAGTATCAATAGTATCTCCAAATCCACATGAACAACAACTCTCGACAGCTCTTTCTGAGACTCTTGCTAACTGAATCTCTATTTTCTTTCTTTTTTCTGTAGATGGTCACGCCTGATGCCCTATTTACCCTCTTTGGTACGTCTGCACATTTTTTTTCGTCAACTATACAACAACAACAACAAGATAACCAACAAAAATAAATTGTTAATAATTTCGCAATTTATTTCTGTTGGCCTTTTATCGTTTTTACTGAAACGATCTTGTTTTTATTTTTCCTATTTGACTTACCTTAGTATTTTTACGAAACTAAATATTTATTCATATTATAAATGTTTAAAATTTTACTTTAACAAAAACATTTTTCTTTGTTTGTAACGTTTTCATGTCTTGTTCGATCTTTGTTTTTGTTTTTCCTTTTCATAATTTGCATACTGCGACATTTTTACGTGGCTTGTTTTTTGTTTTTTTTACGCATAGTCAAGTATTTTTTTTTATATTCGTATACATATTTTTTCTGTTTTTAATTTTTTTCTTATTCGTGTCTATAAAAAGCTATTATCGTGCATTAACAATTTCTAGATTAAAATTGCAACCGAAAAGATATGAATTAATCCAATTATATTTCTAGCTTCAATTTTTTTTCATGGCAATACGTTTTATCATATTTAACACTGAATTTAACTGTTTACACATTTTTTTTGCATTCATTAATTAGCTAATGTAATTGATAGGAATTGTATTGCTAATTTAAATTTTTATCTGGTAAGATCAGTCGACGGGAAAAGGTTTTGCACAGAAAAAAAAACTTATAAACTATATTTTTAATCATATATAATGCATAAACTTCCAATCACTTGTTGATTGAGACCACATTTTTTGCAACTGTTTTTCGCGATTTATTTCAAGTATGGGAGGAAGAAGCTATGCCAGAAGACTGGCGAAGAGGTATCCTGTGCCCCATACATCAGAAGGGAGATATCACAAAATGCAGCAATTATCGTGATATAACGTTGTTGAGTGCCGCGTATAAGATTTTCTCCTCTATCCTTTAAGACAAGTTAGCCTCATACGCTAAAGTCATCATTGGTCAATACCAATGTGGTTTCATCCCAGGCAAATCAACAACTGATCTGATTTACACCCTTAGGCATGTGATGGAAAAATAATAATCTAGAATTTCAAAGCTCACTACACCATCTTTTTATAGACTTTAAATATATAGCATAGCCAGAGTAGAACTTTATAAAGCCATGAGAGAATTCGGCATCCCAAATAAACTGACACGACTATGTAGGTTGACCATGACCAATGTTATAAGCCAAGTAAAAATATCCGGATCACTATCAAGCCCATTCAACATCTATAACATACGACAAAGGGAAGGACTGGCCTGCGTCCTCTTCAACCTGGCGTTGAGGAAGTGATCCGATACTCTACGTAACGGCGAGAGGAACAATTCTCTATAAGTCCATTCAGATACTGGCTTACACAGACGATATTGAAATCCTTGGTAGAAATACAAGAGATGTACTGGAAGCTTTCATCCAGATCGAGCAGGCGGCACGAAATCTGGGGTTGTTTATCTGGGCCACGTCTACGAGGAGAAGATCCAAAGATCCCTCAATTCAAATAGTGGTGCGCGAATTTGAAGTAGTGCAATCCTTTAACCATCTCGGATCAACTGTAGCAGCCGATGAAAGCAGAAATACGCACACGGTTGCTTAAAGCCAACAAAGCCTACTAAAGTCTGTCAAGACTCTTCAAATCCAGAAACTTAACACCATAACATCCAAGCTGCTGGTATATAAGGCAATGGTCATAGCAGTACTTACATATCGATCCGAAACTTGGGTGCTTACCAAAAGAGCATTCTGACCTCTTAGCCGCGTTCGAGATAAAAGTCTTACGGAGAATTCTTGGCTCCGTATGTGAGGAAGGACGATTCCGGAGACTCTATAATGATGAGATCTACGAGCGTTACCGCGATGTCGACATCGTGAAGAGAATTAAGTTCGGTATGCTTCGGTGGGCAGGACAACTAGCTCGCATGAGTAAAGAGGATCCTACGCGGAAAGTCCTTTGCGGTAGGCTTTATGGAACACGACAGCGAAGCCGGCCAAGCCTACGCTGGAAGGATGGCGTAGACCAGGATACTCAGAGTTTAGGGATGCCAAACTGGATGACATCGGCTCGAAATCCGGGCCGGTGGAGAGATTTTTAGCGAGAGACCAGGACCGGAAACCGATTGTAAAGCCAAATATGATGATGACGATGGGAATTTCCCAGATTTTCTGCTACACTGCTAAAAAAGTGTAAAATAATTGCGTCACAGGCAACTTGAAAAATCTTATAAAAAATAACAAAATAAAAAAAATGTAATTTTTGAGCTTTAGACATTTATTATGTTTTTATCCTTTATTAGTTGTTGTGTATTGAAAAAAGAAAGCTATCTTCCAAATACAATTATATAAGTTACGTAAAAAGCCACCTAGAAAATACCTGAACATATTGGTTTAATCTCCCTATACACAAGTTTATATACATATAACTGTTATATACCATTTATATACAAGTTCCTTTATATGGGAACATATAACTTTCATACACAATATTATTGAGCCTAACTTTTATATACTAAATGTATGCATTGTTTTTTGGTAATTCTATAATACAATTCAATACAATGCTTATTCTTATACGAGTATGTACAGTTCGGTAAAGGATTTCTATATAAATTTTCGTAACAATATTAACAACCATCAAATTTAGGCACAGTGTGACTTTAAGGTTTAGTCTATTGGAAAGACCACTTCGAGAAACAGGATTTGACTCAATTGATGGTCGAAGAAGTTTGAGTTTCATTTTCTGTCTGAATATTTCCTGACCCAGTTGGCCACGGGTCTTATCCTATCGAAAATTCACGTTTAATTATATTGATCAATTTTAATTAGAAGACTTCTGCAAAAAAAATGCCTTTTAGTGTTATTTAACATAAGTTTGAAAATAATCTGTAACACATCCCTTGTAGTGTGGGCCAATTATTAAAAAAAAAAAAATACATACGTAGGTGCATCAGTTGTCTTTGTCACATCATATTCCTCCACGTGGGTAACTTTATGCATCATTTTCTTAATACCAACATTGGATGATAAAACAAAAAATCCGGAGCGTTGGATTTGCTCTTTTCATCTGTCTGTCTATCTATCAACGGATATTGCACACCCTAATCCATTTTTTATCCGCTTTTCATTTAAAATAAAATGCTATAAAAGCACCTTAACGCTTAACATAAATTGCAATAATATAAAAAGTTTCTCAGAGAAGCATCCCAGATCTGTGTTTTAAAAATTGCTTTGGAAATAACTTTCCTAATGAGAAAAAGAAAATCATAATTTAACTTTTCCTTCAAAGAAGGAAGGAATTGAAAATTTGTATTGAACCAGGCATCTGTTGTTGCACATTGTGCACTGAGATAGTTCGTGCAGCATTCGTCGGTGCACAATTCTATCGACGATTAAAAGAGAACATAGAAACGCACAGCTTAATTTTTGTTATTTAATTTTTATGTTTCAACTAAATGGGCTATTAAAATTGATGCACAATCCCCTTGTATGCCAAGAGGGAAATCCCAAAAAAAGAAGAGGAATAAACCAACAAAGGTGGAATCAACAAATTTCCATTCAAACGCATAAATTCCCTCTTAAAGTAATTAAAAGAGAAACAGCTACGCTAAATAACAAATCCAGTCTGAAAAGATGAGGGAACAAAAAAAGGATCTCACAACAAAGGAGTCAGCTCTCAGCAGCAAAACATTAGACTCATTTTTTTTTGTTTTGATTTTTTTGCTGAACTGTTTATAAAAAGGATTGAGCATGCAAAGAAGAAAATAAAACGCTCGAAATAGATGGAAAACATTTCCACAACAACAACTTTGCTCTTCAGCAGTAACATAATATAATGGTAGTAGGAAAGGAAAAAACGTCAGAACTTTCAACTTAAACGAAAACGAAGAGAAATTAAACGACTTCTGGTCGTCCTGCAAAGGCGCTGGAACGGAGGATAAAATAACATCAACAAAAGACTATTAAGCTGAGCAATCACCAGCCAACGGTGCCACCCATTATTTGATAGGTTGGGTGCATGCAAACCAATCCGACTCCAAGTTTGATTGAGGGCGGCAGCAGAACCTCTCCATCCATCCCATCTTTAGCTCTAAATCTGCTCTGCTGAACCTGAACTACACGTCCAAGTACGAGTACATATATAACATTTGTAGTTGAAAATAATTTAAATTCAAGTCGAGCACAATTTTATCTAGCAGAACGGACAAACGAACCAGCGACGAGCGGTCAAACGAATGAACGAACCGTACTCCCAGTATTATGAGGAAAAACTTTTGTCCTCCTGTTATTTTTTTTGCAGTCCTGGATATCTTGCAGTACTTACGCTTTCGATCAGTCTATAAGTGTCATCTATAAGCAAATACAAAATGGCAAAGCAATTTTTGTTGTTGTTAAACATCCAAAAGGATTTTTATTTCCACTTAGCAACACCATACTCACCTAGGAACCGAAACGAATCGAACGAAATTGCATAACTTATTTTATTACTGAGCGTGTTTGTTCGAAACTAAGTTATAAGCTATGAGGTTTTATGACAAAATGATCAGTCGTGTCGTTGCGGAAAAGTGCATTAGAACGGCGGAAACATGTAAGAATTTCCGAACTATCGTTAATTCAAAGGAGTTATGCCAACAGACGAATAAGCGGACAGAATAGTTCGATAGAATTACTGGTCGTTTTTGGCCAAAATATGGAATTTATACGTTTTGGTTTTACTGTAAAACTTAATCTTTACGGCTTTTACTGGATATGAAATATTTAAAGTTCTGGAATATAACAGAGAAGCTTGGCGTTATACTATATAACGGGCATAACCGATACCGACGAGAACAAAACGCATAGTTATTGTTATTCAAAACATTTTAAGCTCTTACTTCAATTATTTAGAGTTTAAAGTTTAATTCTGAACTTAACTATAGAAAAAAAGGGAGCGAACATAGTTGGGAAAAACTTAAGTGGTGTGGTCATACATTTGATATACGATGTTGTTGCGTTTTCTTTGCGTCAAATTTTCGAATTTTTGTTTGAATTGGCAGGCGAAGAAAATATCATATCAAATATGAAGCTAATTCCTTCAGTTTTGTGTGCTACGTTGAAGGTTAATAAAATATATACTAGTAGTAGGAATATGACTTTTATTATAAGAGCTATATATTAAAGCTGTACGATATACCGAATTCCTGCAATTTTCACATAAATCTGATGTTTCTTTCACAGCATTCACCCTCTAATTATACAATAAAATGTAATGCAGTTAACTGCAGTGATTGTTGCAATGTTTATTAAAGAATCTGACCCTAAAAGTATACAGTGAAATGTATCGATTGTTGCAATGTTTATTAGGTGATCTTACCCTAAAAGTATACAATGAAATGTATTGATTGTTGCAATGTTTATTTAAGGAACTAACCCTAAAATCATACAGTGAAATGTATTGATTGTTTCAATGTTTATAAATGGATCTGACCCTAAAAGCATACTGTGAAAGGTATTGACTGATTGTTGCACTGTTTAATAAATGATCTAAATCTAAAAGTATACAGTGAAATGTAATGTGAAATTCAATCCTAATGATTTTAAATAACAAATGTTATTCCGTCACGTTTTTAATCGCGGCAATAAGCTCTTCTCTTTAAATTTCCTGCCACCTTCGTAGATCGTAGGATCGTTTTCCTGTTAATATGCCCATCAAAGCAAACTCGAAATCCCTTTACAATGTGGGAAAGCTTTATATAATACTGTTTTCTTCTAAAAGTAAAGTCCTAAACGAAGATTCTACTGTTAGTATTAACAGAGCAATTTCCGCTAACATAGGTCAAGGTACATCAAAGTAGGCTTTTTCTTAAATCCCCGATAAATGATGTCAACATTGGTGATAGACACTTACTGTAAAACAAATTTTTTCTTGCAATATACCCAAGAATCATTCCTCAAATTATCCTTGACGAATTGAGGGACACCCTGTATACATACACCCGTTTCGGATTTCGAATAACAAGCATACTGATTGTGATTCTATACCAGAATATCTACATCAGCTACAGTTGATATTTACCCACTAGTTAAGATGTGCAAACTACAGTTTTAAAAATTGAATACAAGGTTTTATTTTAATTGTTTCTTTAACAATTTTATGCATCATCATGGAACATAGAACAGGCAAAGCAAATAGAAACAATAACCAAACAGAACTTTGCTAAAGTGAAATAAATGATTGTATGATGATGATGACGTTGTAGGTGGCTCCTCTTCTTTAATCTCCTTTCCATTTCCTTTGCGTTCTGACGACATTTCGATGACTCATTGAAAACCCATTCGAATGGATGGACCTGGGGATGTCCAATAAAATGTTCACCTCCACTATAGTTCTGCAGTAACTGGTATTAAATTAGAACGAAAGGGAAATATATGTATGTATTACGAGGGGTGCCGTAAATGTTTTTAGAAAATGGTAATATGTACTAGTGTTTTCCGATGCAAATCTCTATGTCAGTCTAAAAGTTTAACATTTTTGGAGGCAATGTTTCTCAAAAGTAATCTGTCAGTTCGCATCGCAACATTGTTTTTTATTTACTTGAAAAATTGAATTCAGTGAAAAAATGGAGTTATCGCGTTCAAATTTTCGTGTAATGATTTTTTACGATTTTCGAAATGAGCTAACTCAACAACAGTGCTTCGAATCACTTCATTCGACTTTTGGCGACGAAGCACCATCTTTGGTGTTTATAATTGGTACAATGAATTTAAACGCGAACGACGTTCACTCAATGACGAGCCTCGTAAAGGTCGTCCAAAAACAGCTGTTGTGCCAGAAAACATGGATACTGTGCGAAAACTGATTGAAGAGGATCGTCATGAGACTTATCAGGAAATCGAGGCATTAGTAACACCAGCGTATATACGATCGTACATGAACATTTAAAGGTACGGAAGCTATGTGCACGTTGGATTCCACATTTTTTGACAGACGCACAAGAAAAGGTTCGTGCCGCCAAATGCTTGAAAAATTCGTTGAAGTTATTTCAAAAAACATATACAAGATCGTACCAGGTGACGAGTCATAGATATTTGCATATGAGCCGAAGAGAAAAGGGCAATCGACTGCTTGGGTCTTCCAATTCGACAAAAATCCAACAAAAGTTGTGCGAGATCGGAGCATTGGGAAGCAAATGGTCGTGTTGCTTTACGAAAACCGGTCATTCAGCTTGATATACGACAAATTGTTTGCATGAGGTTTTCAAGAAATTGAGAGAAAACAACCAAAAACTGGGAATCATTTTGCATCACGATAATGCGAGCTCACCACACGTATCATATCAAACAAGCTAGTATTTGAGCACTCAAACGATCGAATTGATGGGTCATCCGCCTTGGCAACCAATGAATTCTTCCAGTTCCCAACAATCAAAGATCAGATGCGTTGACAACGATTTTTATCGTCTGAAGAAGCGGTTGAAACATTCAAACACCATGTTTTGGAGCTATCATCTTCGGACTGGAAGAGGTGTTTCGATAAATATATATTATCGTATCGTATGCAAAAGTATACAGATCTTAAAGGCGAATATTTTGAAAAGTAATAAAGCAATTTTTGATGAAAAATTTAAATTTTTTATTACTTTTACTAAAAAGTTTTACGGCACTCCTCGTTTGTTATCGTCTGTGTTTTAAGCTCTAGCCCGAAATAAGTTTGAATTTTATTGAATTTTATGTTGCTGTTATTGTGTAGTTAATTTGCTCATTTTGTCAAGAACCACAAGCGGTAAAAAATTCCACTTCAAAATCTCTCTTCAATATGGGAGAAAACAATTCCTATACACGGGTAAATGCGTGCTTATTCCTCTTCATCATCGTTGTTTTTTCGTCGTCCCTTCAGGAAATCCCCAAATTCAAAGATTCGCAAATTTGACTTTTGTAAAACATTTCAATACGAAGAATTTGTATTTTTTTTCCTTAACATGGGACATGGGCAAATCTTTAATGAAACTGAACACTGAAAGTAAAAAGAAAAATAATCAAAACGGGAGAAATCGGGAAACTTTTTGCCAATGGGGAAAAAATCTGTTTGTTTTCTTTTCCGTTTGCTTTGTAGCGCATAGTACGTCTGCTACCTACGAAAGAAAAAGGGGAAAATCTTTTAGTCCTTTAGGGATTTTCATAGTCGTTATCCAATTTAAAATCCAATGTTTTTGAACGGTCGTTGTTTTGCCGATAGAAATTGACTGTGTGATATCAGCCCCCTAGCCTTACGCAGTAGCTAATGTCATCGAAATGAATGTGCGTTCAAAGCTTCAAGGACATATTATTTTATTAAAACAAATCTGCACACAATTCTTTGTTGTTGGTTTAAGGGATTTGTCCATAAGAAAAAAATCAAAAGTTGGAAAACTGTCGCCCGTCTTTTCCATTCCTTGCGACAAATGTGTAACCGTAGCCGTATGTGAAAGAAGAAGATTTATTGTTTGCTGGAAATCTAAGACTGAAGTTCTCGTAGTTTTGTTTTTTATTTATTTTTTTATTTGGCGTTAATAGCGGTGTAATACATTTTTTTGTCATAAATTAAGTAAATTGGTTGTAAAATATTGTGTTTTTTAAAGGAAAGAAATAAAAAAAATTGTAAATCCGACAAAAAATCCAGGTCGTTTGTATTATCCAAAAAAGGAAAATCAAACTTAAGTCTCATGTACTTTCCAAATTATGTGCCCTCATAACCACTTAAGTGATACATTGGTGTTGCAAGGTACAGTTTAAGAACCATAGGACCCCGCTGTACTTGCGAGGTTCTCAATTAGCGCTAATGTCCGCCATATTGATGCCACAAACCTCGAGGGACCTAGCAAGAACATTTAACTGTTTTAAATCCAGCCTGTAGCGTTCATATACGAGATCAGCTCGTAATCTGAGAGCTCTTTCAGGTCGGCAAAAAATGGTTTATCTAAAATGCGTTGTCTTGGACCTGCTAGGGCCGGACAACTGCAGAGGAAGTGTATGAGAGTTTCGTTCTCATTTTCATCTTTGTAATTTCTGCAGAAGTTCTTCTGCGGTATACCCAACTTAGCAGTATGGCTACCTACTGGTCAGCAGTGGCCCATACATGCTTAGTATTAAATAAAAAACCAACCCATTAAAGTGTTTCATGTAAATTCTCAAATAAACAAAAGTATACTGAATTTCACTATATATGCTGAAATATTAAATCACATTCGAAGCCTGCAAACCAACAACTTAAAATTATCTTAAATTTTAATACTAAGTATTGTCACCGGAAATACACATGTGTGTAAAGTTTCAATTAAATCGGGCTTTAAGAAGTGGGTTAGAGATTGAATTGAAGATCTGAACGCAGTCTTCGTCAACAAGTATTTAAAGCGGATACTGAGAATAAGATGGTCGGACACTATCACCAATCAAGGTTTGTGGAGAGCTATGCAGCAGGAAGCAATCGCGGTCACCATGGGACGACGAAAATTGAGCTAGATTGGCCAAACTTTGAGAAAACCAGCAGACGATATCACAAAATAAGCGCTCGACTCGAATCCACAAGGAAGCCGCCGTGTTGGTTGTCCTTGTGGAAGCAAGATATCAGCGGACAGCATTGAAACCTCAGGCAGTAAATCGAGTTCGTTGTCGGGCATTTGTAGAAGCCCTATGCTCCCCCGTGGAGTAAAGGAACGAAGGAGGAGGAGGATACACTTAAAAAACATTACAAGTACTGCTCCAAAGTGATTTATTTTTTGGAAAATTAACAAAATAGCTCAGATTATTTAAGTCAAGGTGTCCATTCAAAAATGACAAATCACTGTCAATCATACCTTTGGAGAATCGATTATCTGTTGTGTCACACAGGAATCATGTTTTTTAGGCTATGACCCGAAACAAATTGTCGCGTAGCAATCTAGTTTTTAATATCAAGAAGCTCAGAACGACCTGATCTAGTTTCATGGGTTTCCCTCCATATTCTCAGTCAGTAAGTGAGGACTCAGATAATTTCTTCGTTGATTCGTTATCTCTCACCGCTTTGTCACTTGACTTTGGCAGTATTTATTGCTGACTGGCAAATAGCTGAGCATGTTGTCCCGCTGAATAGAAGCCTATTTTAGGATCACCCCTTATCCTTAGTTATCATTAAATGGGAGACGCAGACGATTTTTCACTGAGGGCTCAGCGATCAATTTGGAAATAAATTTTTTGCAATCGTTATTGTCCGTTGGTGTTCGCCGTGGCTCAGTTAATAAGTGAATGGACTTCTGAGCAGGTAGTTCGTGGTTCGAATCCCAGTAACACCAAAAGTATTTTTCACGGTCCCACCGAATCGCGAATTTCTGACAAACGCCAGAGAGTAATAACTTGTCACGGAAACCTTCTCAATTCGCCGTACGACGGCATTATATTATAGGTCAACTCCATTTTTGTGCAAAAATTATACAAGCACAACAGAAACGGTCGCGAGAATCTAGACCTTGGATCGCAACGGTCTGTCGCGCCGAATATTGTTATTATTATTATTGTCAATTGCATGGGACATGGCATCTGTCTCGACAACTTTTGATTGTAATTTCACAATTAAGTGAATGAAAGAGCGGGTGTTTCACATCCTGGACAACCTGCAACAATTGGAATTGCATCACACAAAAAAAACCTGTAGGACTGCTGAAATCGAATAAAAACAAAGACGGACGGCTTCTTACCTGACCTTATTCCTTTACAAAGAGTTCACTACTGATATTCCGAAAAGTCGGTTTTCGTTTCGGTAGAAAATTCTATCAAACCCACACACTATCCTCCTAAGAATTCCATTACCAATTACCACTTGGCTGGATTATTTGGAATGTTTTTTACAGTCCGGAGTTTAATTCTAAAAAAATATCACCACCCCTATGCGAAGATGCACTTTAAATGACAGACACTGTCTCAGAATAATTGCATAATTGCGTCAGCTCGTCTTACCTTAAGTCCTTAGAGTTTATTTTCACAAGCTTTCATTTTTTTTTGTAGTTTCAAATGAAATTCACTTTATTTTTCACTAAGAACCTGCAGTAAATTGGTATTTTTAACTATCGGGTAAATCCCATTTAGAATATGTGAAGACGATAACTCTACAAGCAGACACATACACTTACACATAAGATAAAAAATTCAAATTTAATCTCCTTTCAATAGCCAAACATAAAGCATAAAATATACCGTTAAATTCAATATACTCGTATGTTTTCTCAATCTGTATACATGTATGTATGCATAAAATGCGGATATCAAATTAACCTGCGATTTAGCCGAGTGGCGTTCTCCGTGCACTTTCCCTCTCTCATTTTCATCGTCTCCGCCACGGAGTACTAATCCGGTGCCAATATGAAATGAGATGTTATTAGGATTATGGGTCGTTTATGCTCGAGCAGTGCTACTGCGATCTATTGAACAAATCAAATAAACGCCTCAGTTAGGTAGATGCTGGTTGGCAATGGGGTTGTGATGAACGGCTTCTCCAATTCATCCATTTGAAGAAAAAAAAACCGACTCAACAGGAGGTATGGAAAAATCAACACAAAAATATGCAGAAATGTACTGTAAATGCTAAACGACAGAAACGTGAGGTGCTGCTGAAGTTGATCGGTGTACAATAACGTGATGGTGGAAGGTGGCAGGTTTCAAACTAACACTTATCATCACATCACATCCTATCTCATCACGAGCCGCAGGTAATGCAATACGCCTATTCAACGAACGACGGAGGATAATAATATCCTATTAAAGTCAACAGGATAAACGTATCCAACCAATATGTCCTCTCCCATTTTTAACAGTGCTGTGTTGGTGGTGTGTGCTTGAGAGTGTGTTTAGGAGTATGGTGGCAAATAAATTCATATTTATTGTTATTACTACTATTAGTGTAATAGTATAGTGACATGCATACACGCACAGCTACGATTAGATAGGACGTGACAGGCACGCACGCGCTGCCTCACTCGCTTGGTGGAATATCCTGTTACATGCTAATGCCGTCTGGCTAAATATTCAATTTTCATTTGTGTGTGTGTCTTAGAAATTTATTCCTTTGTCGACCAACCGAACTCTGGTGGCTGCTGGAGGAACGAGTTGGGGGCGGCAAGAAACTCGATCGCCAGAATTGAATAAATTGAATCATCAACGCCGTTTCGTTGTTGCATTACGTAACAATTTCCATAAATATTTATTAGTTTTTTACTATATCGTCATGTCGTTTTGCATGACAATCAAAATCGCAACAGAAAAGGTAATATCCCGAGACAGGACGCGTAGTGTGTGCGGTGTGCGGACCTAAACGTTTTCAATTTAGTTCTCACCTTTTCCTTGTCCGGCTGTTGCTGGACCCACATTTTCAATGCCATGATATGAAATTTATTCGTTCACATACGCTCAAAGGATCGTCCATTTAATCTCCATTTACCTACCTCGGTAATGATGATGTCAGTTGTTGTAGTCTTTGTCTTTAACTTCGTAGATGTAGAATCCTTTTTTCTTCTTCTTATAATGTGCACACGCTAAAGGGATTTGCACCCTCATAATGCTTAACACAGCGTGTGTGTTAGGAAATTAGGGAGAGGAAAAGATGAGATGTCTATGGACGTGTGTTTTAAATTGCTGCAGGTCATACAAATGCGGAAACACAGAGTCGGGCAATTCATTTGCCATAACTATTATGCGGCTGTGTCGCTGAATTGGTTAGTAAGTCCAAAGATATGCCTAATGGAAGACCAGTGGGCTCGAGTTAAGGCACGAGTATTACGGATGGGTTCGGGAAATTGGCGGGATGCATCTGGATATTTCTTTTGAACAACGCTTGTGGAAAAAGCGATAAAACAGTGACAACCGGGAAAAATTCCTACGATGTTCAAGCGATTCGATTGTTATCGCGCGGTTCTGAATTCTGTATAGTAGATGCAATGTGGTCTTGGGGGCACCTGTCCAGTCCAGACTTTACAGTTGTATTCAATTTTAGGGCGAAAATATGCCTTGTATATAGTAGCCAGATCTAAAGGTGTGAAGTACATCTTGTACCGTTTTAGGAAACATAAACATTTCCAAGCATTCTTGACGATGTCAAATAGGTGGTCGTTCCAAGGAAGCTTGTTGTTGACGCACATACCGAGTATTGCGAGTTTTTCAGTTTCTTTGATGCAAGATCCATTCATGGATAAAGGTTAGGGGTTTAAATTACGCTTGGGCGATAGAAGGCAGCATTGGGTTTTGAAAGCGTCAAATTTCACTCGATAGTATAGCTCCCTGTTATGCTGGTCAGAATTTAACGTGCTTAACATACGTTGTTGTTCAATTTCCACTTGCGATACAGAGGGGCGTGCAGAGAGTGCTGTCGCCAGCGAAAGATTGGATTGGATTAGAATAAGCGAACAGGAGATCGGTAATGAAAATGAGAAAGAGTGTCGGAGACAACACAGAGCCTTGGGGAATACCGGCGTTTATGCGGTGAACATTGGATTTGCAATACGACCTGGAATTAACGTTCAGAATGATAGTGACTAGTCCAATCAACCAGAGGATTCAACTCTTGCAAGTACAGGCGACGACAACGTGCTATTTGGTAGCTTAGAGCTAGCTGCGAAATGTAAAGCATGCAGATTGGCCTTGTCTATAGAGCTGACAGTTGGAATGCCATTGTGTATGACCGTTGGAATTGAAGACGAGACAGATTTTTAATATTCTTATTTTTAATATTTTTAGTATTCGTGTAATATCTTTCACTCTGAGGTCATTCAATACGATATAACGGATTTCTGATGTGGTGCGATCGTTGGTACCACCTGAACGTTCTGCATTGAAGAAGATCGTAAGACCGCGTTTAAATTCTTTTCAAAAACAAGAATCGCTGCTCGATGAGCCGTGACTCATTGGATAACTGCATGGCTGCTGAGCAGGAGGTTCGTGGTTCGAATCGCAGTAATAACAAAAGTATTTTTCACGGTGTCCCAGCTCATGCGAATGTCTGACAAACGTACGAGAGTAATAACTTGTCACGGAACGCTTCTCAATTCTCCGTTCGGATACGGCATTAAATTGTAGGTCCTTTCCATTTGTGTGAAAAAATATACATGCACAACACAAAGGGTTGCGAGAAGCAGGGCCTTGAACCACAACCGACTCTCGCGGCGAATATTATTATTATTATAAAAATCATCTAATACTTTCTTCCTTTAAACCGAAACTTATATTTATTTTTTACCATTTCTAGTAAAAAAAAAGTTCATCAACATCAACAGTTTCCATTTTCCATACTCACAGACTGTCAGACAGACATATACTGAAGAGCAACAATCATTCTCTTTGGCGATAAGAAAAATATTACATCAACCAAAAGCATTTATTTGCCATTCGCGATGTTTAGATGTGGTGTTTATGTGAACAACCAGATAAGATCGGGAATGTCCTTGTTGTACACGTCGTCGTGTTATACAGACCAGTTGTGTGCGTCGTCATTGTCAGGCAGAGCAAACGCGCAAACTTCAAATCCCATTTTTATTCTTACAAATGCGAAATTTATTCATCTGTTTGCCAAGTGTGCATATATGTGAGGTGGTGCATGTGTCTGTTCTTTTGTCGCCTAATTTTTCATTTCCACATATCGCACATTTCTATGCTTCCACAGTCCCATCTCGTGAATTGATAATCGCGCACCGAAATCTCCGAATATTTCCCAGATTCATGTGCTGCTGATCTTCTCGACCCAATTCGTTCACCAGTTCCACTTGCGCTATATACACACGGACGGTGTTTGTAGTCAATTTGTTATTTACATAATATTCATACATTCATCCGTTCGTTCTAAATTCAATCGCAGGACGTCGGCCTGCTTCTACTGCTACTACTACTCACGGCAAGGATAATGGCTCCCAGAGGACTACTCGTATGAATGTTGCGCTGTTATTTTCTTCCTCTTTTATTTTACTTCTCTTTGCTGTAGTTTGGCGGGCTCTGTGCTGTGCACTTGTGAATCTATAATTTATCCAAAAAGGATAAATTCTACCAGCTTTTCATCCGATACAAATATACATACATACATAGAACGTGTATGGGTTGGTGTGACGTTCGTACATGAATAATCAGAACTAGAAGATTTACTCGTTTGTAGTCGGAGTATAAGTTTTGGAGGTTATTCAAGCAAATGCACTCTAGGAAACCATTCTTGTGTCCATAAGACGACTTCAAATAGACAGATGCTCTTACCTTTCTTAGGACCTGGTAAGGCAAAGGCTTCGTTTGCGATTACCACCGCCGACTCTGGTCATTTGTCTTTTTGTCTATAATACGACGAGTGTAGATCTCGGTCGTGCTTCCTGGCGCACCTACAAAATTGTTGACTTAGTTATTATGCCAAATGCTCACTCTCTCTCTCTCTCTCTTCTGGGTCGACCAAACTCCAATATTAACACTTTTCTCCTTTGGGTCGATTTACACGAGAAGTATGCCGTGTGCCTTATGCTGTGTGCCTTATGTTGTTGGCCGTATGCCGTATGACGTGTGCCGTATGCCGTATTCCGTATGCTGTATACCGTATGCCCCATGCCACGTTATAGCTTCCTCCATTCCTTTTTGCATTCGAAGTGGTGTGCATAGACGAAGACCGACCTGCCCATACTCGTTCGCTATTTACCCAAAAATAAGAGATTTACGTAAATAAACTATTAAGTTTAAAATGAAATTCAAAGGCTCTGTAACAAGCAGCCAGCCAGCTCTGCTTTCGGTGGTCATCTTTTTATCTGTGCTCGGATACGATCCTTTTCTTTGTGCAACATAAAAATACTTGCTTAGTACACTTTACTTGTGGTGAGTGGGTGGAAGTTGGGCGACATGAGAACGTTGGCCGACAACGAAAGTTAACATTTAACATGCGATTGTTTGCAACTATCCAGCCGAGCGAGTGAGTCGAAAACGAATTATATCATTGGTCGTGGTAAGAATCCCCATCGATTCTCGGTGTTGCGCTATTGATGTGCACTTTGGGATTTTTCTCGTAGCAAACGAATTGACGTGTTGATTGAGGCGGTCGAAGTATTTATCGTGATGGTGCAGTGCAGTAGCAAAATATACTTTCGGCTTCTTTCGAGTTCTTTTGCATATTTCAACTTCACGAAGGTTTGAAGTGTGAAAAATTGCCTTTCATGTGAATGAATTTATTGCCAAGGAAATGCACCATAACCTAAGGCACCAAGGAAACATTCAGTAACGAACTCATGACATGGGTATTTTTAGTTGGGAATTTATTTTTAACTTTTAAATTGTACACATAAAAATAAGTACTGTAATTAAATTTTTTAGATTAGATATTATATATATATATATATATATATATATATATATACAGGGGGTTTCAGCTTAGCTGTGAAATACTTTAATTGAATCCTTGCTTAATTACGAGAAATACGAGAAAATCGTATGGGAAGGGGTCTATTTACACACACTGCGATGTGGGTAGCGTTTTAATGCGAACTGTTTTACTGACCTGACACCTTATATACTGTAAGTCTTGAACGTTTTTACTAGTAGCTAAAAGGTCACTGTTGGACTTTTTGAAAGAAAATTAAATTTTTAAGATCAAAAAATGTACATCTTTTTAATATTCCTAAAATCATCACCGTCTAAAAAAAGTTTTTTTTTTAATTTTATTTTTAAACGCGATTATTTCGAAAAATGCTCTTCGATAATTTTTTTTGACAAATGCAATATTAAAGCCTATTCAATTTCCTAAAAAACAATGGCACAACATTTGTACATTCGGTCAACAGGAGCAGGGCTAAAATAAAAAGTTTGTAAAAGGAATGTTATCTTTTTTAGTTTGCTTGAGGCAGTAGATTGCAATCGTCTGAGCTGCATGTTTAATTCTTCTTCCTAGCTGTTCTACAGTTTCTATTTCTGTAGAATATACCAGCTCTTTCATTCTGTTCTACATAAAAAAAAAATCTAGAAGAGTTATATCCCGTCACGTAGACGTCCAAAATACCTAACCGTTTCTACCAATCCATCGGTTTTGATAATGTTCACACAAAAATGCAGTAATATTACGTTCACTGTGGCAAGGAGCACCATCTAGCTGAAAAAATATGTTGATTCGAGTCAATAAATTGGGCGTCTTCCATTAATTGCGGCAGGGGATTCGTCAAAGGCCTGCACGAGTGACTGCGCTCAACGTAATTTCGCATAACGTTTTTGCATAGATCGGACGATATGCCGGCAATTTCATGTTCGATTATGGCCCTGAAGTCGTCGAAAGTATATTTCTTATTGGGATAGACAGCGATGAACTTGACATAGTCTCAATAGTAAAGTAGCACATCACACAAACGCCGGCCAATTGACTGTGGCATTTCTAGATATAACACTGAAGTAACTTCGTAGATGATACATGTTTGGCTTTATTTCATGGGTCAAAATACGTAAAGTTGTTGCAACCGAACGATAATATTTGATAATTTCTTTGGTAATTCTCTACTATTAAATGGCAAGAATAGGCGAGTTAAAACGCGGAGGGTTTCGTGCATAGTATTTAGACACTTGGTTCTCATGTCGCACCAATGATGTTTCTGTACCGTTTTTACGAAGACTCCTAATTCTTACACCGTAAGACTCAAAATTTCGTGTAAGGTACAAAGAAAAGCGATGCAACAATTACATTACTGCATTGCTTTCGGTGTTTCGTCGTTAGCATAAGAGATGAATGCAAAATAAAGTAAATAGTAAAAAACTAACCCATAAAAATTTTAATTTTTCATGTAAATTCTCTAATGATTAAATGAATGAATGTTGTGACTTGTTGTTGAATGCGTAGGTTGCCGTCGACACCAAACGACATTTCATTTCCACTACAAACCCAGAAAAATAAACACAAGAAAAGAATTCAAAATATGCCTAAAAGTTAAACGATCACTTCCATATTTTTTTTAAGAAAGTATTGTCACCGTAGATTCATATGCGTGCAAAGTTTGAATGAAATCGGGTTTTAGAAAGTGGATTAAAAATTGATCACAAAATTTGGCCAGCCAAACAAATTTAACAATAAAGATACTCGCAATTCATATATGTATTTATTTATTAACAATAAAACAAAGATTAATCATGACAATTTATACTAATACAAAAAATGTGCTTTGTAAAAATTTTTAATTCTTAGCTTTTTTGTCATATCATTGCATACAACAACAAAAAAAAGTCTGCTAAGTAAGCATGTAACTAATTTTGTATGTACACACTTTTTTTATTTTATATTTTTCTTTAATTTATTAATTTTATAAAATCAAAATAAAACTAATATAGCTTATATTCTTTATAGTGATATTTTTCCAAAGTATACAACACATATTTTAGTTTATTTACTACTAGAGATTGAGCGTTTATCTCTTATGCTGCAATGTCTGCATTTTTTGTCTCTTTAACTGATATATTCAATTTATTTTTCATTTCTTTCGTTTTATCCTAATAACAGGTGTTTATGGTGATGTGCAACGTGTAAAGATCTTATATAACAAAAAAGATTCAGCTCTTATACAGATGGCCGAACCGCAACAATCGTATTTAGGTGAGTACTTGTAGTTGTTGGTTGACTTTTAAGTTAATTGATCACACATATTCGTATTTTAAATATTATATTTTTATACACATACATCTGAGTATTACTTTTCATTACTCATATAGTTAAAGATGCGGATGTGCAAAGTTATAAACTCCCACTTATTTGGGAAACTTGCCTTTTCTCGCCGAACCAAAGCATCAAAATTGTTTCTTTTGTGAAAATGTCGATTAGTCTTAAGCTAAACAACTATTTTGGATTACGAAAACCTAGGTATTGTACTTAGCTGGTGAAAACAAAGCAAATCTCATCAATTTATCAATAATTTCAAGGTATCTTTTGTATCTATTGACAAAAATTCTCACTTATGGAATTCTTATAACCCTTCCGTTGCGTTGGATTTAATATTAATTTTATGGCCGTTGAATTCAAGCTGTTCTGAACGAAATTTAAGTATGAAATTCACCGCATACATGATGGCATTCCACAGGGTTCTCTTTTGTCTCCGAATTTTTTTCTTATTTTTATTAATAATCTTCTGACTGCACCTTCTTCTTTTGTCAACGACAAAAATATCTCAGATTGTCATGCATATTTTTTGAGCATGCTTTTCGGAGGTTAAACTAGAGTATTGGCCTCTACTTAGCACGGTAAACCCTGACATTGACAGCAAAACAAAATGAAAAGAATTCTGTGAAGTAGACCGCTTCTAAAACTGAAGGCTGTTTTTTTCGTAAAATCGAAACATAAAAACCCCAATCGTTCCATTGGAATTATAATTCTCGGTATATATATATATTTTTTTGTTGTTTGTTCGCACCCTTAGAATGCTCGGCTTTATGCTTGGTATAGCGTGGGTTAAGGAAAAGGAGGGGAAAAGAGGAGATGTCTATGAGCTTGTGCCTTGAATGCCTGTGGATCATAGTGATTTGAAAAGACAGCATGGCAAAACTGAATTTAACTGAACAACCGAATATGGGCTTGAGGGTAAACTGATGAGCATTCACGGCGCCACGATAATAATCGATAATGGCATTGGATTTAAGATTCGCTTAGACGACATGAGATATATGCGTTAACGAAAATTTCGTATATGGACCACATATACGACCCCTAACGTGCACACCATACGTGTTTGGAATCCTGAAACGTATTTTAACTCCATTCCACTCTTCTTTTTCTTCCATTCTACGTCACGTTTGCCTAGAGCGACTCACTCTTCCTTCTTTGCGCTGAAGTGTTCGACCAATCCAGT
The DNA here is from genome assembly GCA_947095585.1 of Nephrocerus scutellatus. Classification (NCBI taxonomy): domain Eukaryota; kingdom Metazoa; phylum Arthropoda; class Insecta; order Diptera; family Pipunculidae; genus Nephrocerus; species Nephrocerus scutellatus. The sequence goes on along the minus strand of OX352761.1, from coordinate 124,391,091 downwards.
GGGAATTGAACTTTTGTATTAGAGTGTCTATTGGTTCCGCTACCGTCTCGAGTGTGGTCATTCGGTATGCGGCTAGAACAGAAAATCCTAAGAATAATGCGTAGACGCATGTAGATGACAACCGATTCCCGCCTACGACAATGTTGGTGATCTTTCAAGTAATACACCCATACCGTAGTAGAGACTTAACGTTGGAAAGGAACTGTCGCAGCTTGGTTTTTGTGCTGTAACTATGCTCTTCCAGATTATGAACAGAATTCCAAACGAAGCTTTGACCTTTCCTATCTTTCTGCCCACATCAAGTGTAGTGTCACCATCGGTTGAGACAGTACTTCTGCAGATCAAGAAAATTATTGACCTTCTGCCTTTTAATTGTTTAATTGAACTGAACGATTTAGTCTTGGCCACAATTACAGTCATTCTAATCCTCTTCGCTTCCACTACTATGTTGTGCACCATTCCACGCAGGTCTATTGTTTCATATGTGAAGCACACAGCATATGTCGTCAGCCAGTGTCAAGTTGTGAAATGTTTAGAATTACTTAAAAGGTGCTGTTAATATTTCACACCTGATCTCTGTCTCTACTATTTATAAGACAACCCAATCTTCAACAGAATTGCGATGTCTGTTAAAGTCCACCAAGAGCCACCTGAAAATTTATTGCTGACGAAAGCATTGTTAAGTTAATCGATTTGCTTGATTATCGCAGGAATAATTCCTGCTTGTTCTTAAGTAGAATAGCAAGTTGCACATTCCGCCTCATCAATAATTCAATCGAATCGCAATGCATACAATATACCATTTAACACTTTCTGCCTAACTTGTCAGTACGGTTTGTCGATCGCCGATAAATAGACTAACATACAGCCAGCATCGACACAAACGCTGGCAAGCTGCAAAGTGCAGAGCGTGCAGAGCATTTCCTGCAGGAAAGCAATGTATGAAGAGACGTGATATATTTCTTTAACAGAAGGCAATAGGTACATCCATTAGCTTATTCTCTTAAAAAGTCTAGTAAGTTAGCTAACACAAGTGGTACCTTAAATGTTTATTAGGTTACTATCTTTGTAAAGTTAGAGATTCGGTCTTTTTCTATATATCACAAAAGCTGAATGTTGAATATTTTGCAAACGCTGTGCTAACACACTACACTATCTCAATTCACGATTATTTAAAATGCATGCAAATGTGAAAATTTTTCATATTTTTCTTCCCTTCTTAATACCTTATAGTGCCTCGCATTATAAGGGCGCATTTCCATTTTGCTTGTGCATATTAAAAAAAAGAATATAAATACATACCGTAAATTCCGCAATTGCTTCTACTGTGAGTTCATATACGTTAAATAAAAAATCCGGCGTTACATTTATTTAAAAAATATAAAGTTATGCATACGCGCACGTGAAACGAGGAATTCCTCTGTCATGTTTTGTCCATTATCACAGCAGTACAATAAAACCACCGACAATTGCTCATTGCGATTGCCTGGAATTTTGTGCAACAACAACAATTTATCTCTTCACCCTTGGGATGAAAAATGTATGCATACGAAATATTAAATATACCTACTCGTAAAATTAATTACATTTTTCCTCCGGTTCCTTGGCTTTTGTTTTGTGCGTTTTACCAAAGTTGTCTTTGTTGATTATGTTGTGGTGTTTTTTGTTGCTGGTTGCATCATACGTAGACTGACAGTTTTTAGTCAGCCGAATGATGGGCACTGGTATTTTATACCAATAATCGTTAAAATATAATCCGGTAGCAATTATATTTTTTTTTTAAATAAAAGAAACGTAAAATCGCAAACCGTCCTTCTTAACAGCAGAAAATGCCTTACGTGAATTGTGGGTACATAATTGTAAAACATTGCAAGCGCAAGAACGCATCCAGCTAGCCGAAAAAATATTTATTAATAAAAAAAATTTGATTCCTTAAAAAAAGTTCTTTATGTTGGGCGTATTACCTTCGGTAATTAATAGAGTGTAAGCCTTTAGTATCTACGAAACGCTTTTTGTTTTATCAGCAACCAGCCTTTTATTAATTTATCATTTATGAATTTTCCCCATTGAAGGGCTGTTGTTGTTTTTTTTTAATTACGTTTGAATGCTTAATACAACAACAGATTATACTCAGTTCGGCGTAAGGCAATACCGGTTGCATTCGGTGCTTCAGGAGGCAATGACTGTAAGTTGAAAATCCTTTCATTTTTTCACGTAATTGTTTGCTCCATTTTTTTCTCCATTACTTTCCGCTGCGGTTCCACTGGTATTTTATTAATAATATGCAGTTTGGCTGTGTTATCTTCTCTACATATTTTGCTTAAACGATGAACAAACCTTTTCTACTAAAGCGATATTCACCAGCAAATTAATTATTTTCATCCGAATCCTTGTGATATAATCTGATAGAGTTAGACTACCAGGAAAGTGAAACCGCTTTTGTCAAATAACCATTCACTCATCCTGTATTTCAGACATTTCCACTTCCATGGATCTGCGCTGACGACAAATTTTTCCTCAAAATACACACATGTGGAATTTTGATTCTCACTTTTATTGATACCTTCACTTTTGAACAGTACTGTAAATTAACACTGAAAATCTGGATGGTGGTGTAATTTGCAAATAGGAGTCAGCTTACATGTCTAACTTTATATTGTAAAGCCCAACTTTGGATTAAGTACTCATTCTGTAGTTGGTTTTATCCAAATATAGTTTTATTTATAAACTAAAGACTTAAATATTGTTTTCTCTTATTTTGAACGTTTACGCGGTACCTTGAAGTTACATTATCCGAATGTCACAGTATGTTTCTTCTTTTTTGTCTGTTGGATCCTCTGGTCAACAAAATACCTTTTTTTATCTTAATGTCAATACTGAGCGAGTTAAGAAGTTTTCAAAGAAATTAAATTCAAAAATTAACAAAAAAAAAAAAGTAAGACGTTGAAGTTGTTGCGGGCTTTTGATTCTTATACACCTGTGAGGAGTAGTAAAAGACACACTTCAGTCTTTTATTTACTACTCCTCACAGGCACATTACCTGAACTAACTTATTTCCACTTTATTTGAATTTTGATTTCCATGCATCTGTGGTAGTGCTTAAACAGCCTTTGGTTAGCTATTAGCACTAAAAGTATTTTTAATAGTCACTAACCGATGTCACTTGTTAGCAAGGACTCCCCACTCGTACAAGTGGGACCCTTTGCATTTGCAAAAAATATACTTTTCATGCTCATTTGGCTGTGTTTCATTATGTCTAAGCAAGTATGACATAACATATACTTATATATTATATCATATACACCAACCAAATACACAAACCTAAAACTATGCTGCAAAACCAACCCGATGGACAGAATTTTTGGATGTGTATTATATGTAAAAAAATCATATACGAGTACACCAACCGAATAGAAATAACTAAAACTCTGCTATAAAAACCAACTGGATGTAAACCAACCGAATACAAAAACATAAAATTATGCTACAAAAACTAACCGGATTTACAGAAGTTTTGGTTGTGTATGATATACAAAAAAATCATACACATCAACCGAATGAAAACACCTAAAACTATGCTACGAAAACCAACCGAATGAACGAAAGTTTTGGTTTTGTATTATATACAAAAAAAAGCATACACACCAATCGAATACAAACACTTAAATCTATGCTACAGAAACTAACCCGATGTTAACCAACCCAATAAAAACCCTAAAACTATGCTACAAAAACCAAAATGAAACGAACATTTCTTTGATATTTCAAATGTGATACAAGTAATTACGTCTAGAAATGCGAAGATTTTAAGTTAACTGTCATTATATCTAGCCATTTGCAGTTATTTTGATGAATTTTCTTCTTTCCTCACTACGAACGAAAAACATTACCAAGGAAGTCTTTATATGTATATTGCTTTGAAATTACTATGGCTACAACTGTCACTCTATAACTGGCTATAACTGTCATTTTCACAACAAAGTTCTTAATTCGCAGTAAGGAAATAGGATACAATTTGCTGCATCCTCAATTCTTTAAATGAACACACAGGAGGGAATGCTCGTACGTACATCTTTGCAACTTGATTTTTCACTCCAACATAATAAGAGCGGATTACTATAATTATTTTTTGGCTATTTTGAGAATATTCTAAAAAAAAAAGTTGTCTGCTTGAAAAGTTTCAAGTAAAAACAACGAAACAACCGACACGAGAATAAGATCCCAAAGTGTCCTTCTAGAAAGTTTTTTGTGTTAAAAATGTGAATATCCTTTCTATTGCTTTCTATGCAATAGCCGTCTGTGGCTGTGTATTGACGGGTTGTAGTGATTTTCAGTTTGTACGAGTATTTGTGGGCAAAATCATCTCGTATTTAAGTAGCAAATCCTTAAAGCTAGTTGCTACTTAATCCTTTTTTTACTCGTAACTAAAGTTGAACATTTCTGCTTTAAGCGTAAATTGAACTAAAGAGCTTATTATATTATGCTCCTTTAGAGGAAACCTTAAAAATGCAATCCCCTGAAAAGTGTGAATTTAAATTTTCTCCTCTTACGATGGGAGGATTCTATTCTGTGTACTTTGTGTCTATACTCGTTAATATAATATTAATGAATAAAAAATTAACATAAATCTGATTGCACACGTTTGCGTCATCTAAGGCGAGACCCTCTAGTGCGCTGTCCCTTTAGGTTATTTTCGACCGGATCGTTGATGACCATTAACTCTACATCTCTTGGCCATCTCAAACGTCCATTATGTAGTTTATTAGCTAGGTTGATCTGACTGTACATCACTTAAAATTCGTCATTAAAGCTTCTCCTCCAAACTCTGTCAACGCAAACCGAACCTATAAACGTCAGAAGAATTTTTCGCTCGAAACGACCAAAGATATTGTCATACGCCTTCGATAGAGTCGTTTCTTCTAGTCAGTGGCCTTTCTTCTTCGTGGCAAGAGTGATTCCTCTTTTGATCTCTAAACTAATGACTAAGCAGAGCTTAGTTAGACTTAGTCTCTGAATACTTCAAAATGACTTTTTAACCAATAAGTCAATATTGGGTGTCTCTTCTTATTACGGGAAATACTCTGTCTTGCCCTCATTTTCGGCGTTTCTGTCTGAATTCTTGCAAATGACAGCACGCTGGGTTCTGCCAATGATAAATCCAACGAAAACGCGTCCCTTTACCTTTTTTGAGGTTGAAGGAATCGGTTGCCATACCTTGGTGTAGCACCAAGAATTTGGCAGGGGTGCCAAAACTAGGCATGACCATTGTATAGCTCGCCTCTATAAATGTTGGCATACGTAGCAATGAAATATATAGAAAGGTAGTAAGTACCGATCTATACTTCTTGAACCTTCTCCAGGAATATTTGGTCTATTGTGTTTTTTGATGGCTGATAGGGACGAAACAGATTGTTAATGAATAGCTTCAGATGTTAACATAGCACAAAAGATAGGATCTTATAGGCGATGTTCAGGCGACTTATTCCTCTGTAGTTGGCGCAGTTTAGTAAGTTTAGTTAGCTCCTAGAGAGCTAAGTCTAAGTCAGTGTCTAAGTCCAAAATAGCATTTTTTATATTCCGCCTATGACCGTGTCGCGTTTCGCGTGTGGCGCGTGTGATGTGTTGAAATCGCGCCATTTTCTCATTTTTTAAAGACTTTTGTAACCACCTTTTGCACGACCTAGAGGTCTGAAATTTTTTGAGCGGCTCAATGTCCGGGGCCAATTTTGATATCACGCATTTGACGCGTGTCGCGAGTCACGTGTGGAGCGTGGAAAAAAGAAAATACTTTGAAATAGCCCCGACCTCAAAAACAGATATTTTGGCGATTATTACCATATAATAAAGGACTGTGTGGCGTGTTTCGATTTATACATAAAAGTTTGTACCCAAAAAACAATGTTTTTTTTACATTTTCTTGTTGTCGTTTTATTTAACCTTCTCAGCGTGGTACCTGAACAAAACTACTCGTACTTTGATATTGATCCTGTTTAAAATTTTATATATATATATACATTTTGATAAATCTTTAATACTTACAAGTACATCCTTTTTTAGTAGTTGTTCTTTTTATATCCCTTTACAACACCGTCGCTTCATAGGCCAGCCGCATATTGAGCGCAGCCTAGTAAAACATAGCGTAGCAGAGGTTTTTAGAGCACATAATCTAAGACTAAATGCAGCAAAATGTGAATGTGCATCATTTAATGCCCTGAAAGCCTCGACTACGCTGTGCTGCTCTATATATGCGCCTAGCCTTCTTATTCTCTTCCTCCTTGATCGAATGTTAGTTATCCAGACTTTGTTTAGTTTGAGTTCATTTCTGCTGAAATTCCACGCGTACTTTTAATGAAAAGATTAAAGATTCAAGAGATTCTACGACGCGGTTATGCAATCGGATTAAGGATATTTGCATACAAACGTTTCGCTAACAAAACTTAAACTACTATAACTAGCTGACTGAGTTAGTGGAAGGTAGGGAATACGGATGAATATCTGGCAGGTTAAGCTTGCTTGCGTGTTGCTTTACATTTATACAGTTAACTCGTTCTACACACACATAATCATATGCATCAATTTCCAATTCGAATTAATATGATTTTACTTTATTATTGAATTGTTTTTATATTAGTGCACGGGTGATTACGCCTTCAGGATGCCACCAGCTATACTCATTATCATTCTGAAATTGCATTTGTCCAATGCGGGTGGGGATATTTACGTTTGTGCATTGAGTTGTCATTTATTGGACGAAAGTACTTCGTATCATGCATATTCGAATGCGTTTAAAGTAAACAATATTTCAGCTGGACCAGCTAGAGAGCAGGTGTTGCAGCCAGCAGCACACATAAAGGCCACAGGCGGCAAAATAGTTGAAACGATCACACAGTGCAATGATCCGAACAAATATGCAGATGCTGTGCTGCGCGCTATGCTAATTGTTAGGATTAAATGCATTTTAATGCAAAAGCATCTAAATGAGATGTATGCTGCCACACAGACACACAGCAGGACTCTTAGTGCATCCGAAATATTCGTATCGCGATTTTATTGAATTTTAATTCAAATATCGATTCCACCGGATCTGTTGCGGTTTAAGCTGATCATTAAGGTTAACCTGCCGTCGCCATAACCTGCATTAACACGGCTCTGTTTTCCTTTTTATTTAATAAAAAGACTTTCAGTCTGTGGTTATTTTTTTTAATTGTGGTTTTGGAGGTAATCATTACGAGTACTTCGTAATCTTTATTCCCAGAGAGGACTACCTCACTGAACACTGCCGGCGGCAACTTAATATTTTTCCATTTCCATTGTCGTCGAAAAGGATTATTGAAGTTCATACCGTTATAAAACAAGTAATGCGAAGTATGTATTCTGCAACGAATTTAATTTTATTAAAATAAAACAATAATTGAGGATTTTAATCGGTTTTTAGTTGTCGTTGGCTACGACAGCCAGTCACCGCCACAGACTCAGAGCACCATAGCCGCATTGTTTCTGTTAAAGGATGTATGCGGTCAGGGCGAGCCTGTGGAGCAGTTGTCAACATCACAGCTTGGATGGGTCACATATACACACACACAACAGCATGTGGAAGCGTGAAAACTACCGGCAATTTTAATTGAAAGTATTCGTTTGTATTGGGCACGAATGATAACAATTTCAATAATAGTTTATATTCAGATATGTCCTGGTGTCATCCTCGTTGTGTCAAAATTTATAGAAATTAGTTACTAGTGTTTTAAAAAAAAAGTTTACCAAATGGAAACATTTCGCTCTAGAAGTACAAAAAACTGTTTTTATGTTGCGATTACATACCCTTAAGTCCATTGTTATAATTCATATCCCACAATTCTCAATTAGAAACACGCACCGGTTTTTATTTTTTAGACGAATATTTCTCATTAATAGTAATAATTCCAATGTCCTATTACGAGTAGTTCCAAAACGTTTTCTCACCAAATTAAGAACAACATCAGTAGCAAACATTGTCTAATGTTTACCAAAGATTTACTGAACGGAGTGTTTTTAAGTAAAGGCTTCGGCCTAACATAGGCAAAATTAGCGCTTAAATTATTATTAAAAATAGGTCGAAAATAGACTCCCGAATTTTAGTTTATTCAGACAGACAAGCGGCACTAAAAGCACTGGATTCAAACTCGGGATAGATTCATCATTGATTAGGATTGCAAACCACTGTTAAGCGTAAGGTAAAACTCAGCACCATTGCTGGTCTTTAAAGAGATATGCATAAATTAAAACTGTCACGGCTAGAAAACAACTCTCAGTTTCATCATCATCATATTTGGCACAGTGGTAGAGCCAGTAGGTACCAGTCCTGGCCTCCCGCAAAAAGTCTCTCCACAAGTCTCGATTTCGAGCCGGTGTCATCCGTTTTGGCATCCCTAAACTCTAGGCCATCCTTCCAGCGTAGGCTTGGCCGGCCTCGCTATCGTGTTCCATAAATCCAACCGCAAGGGACTTTCCGAGCAGGATCCTCTTCGATCATGAGAGCTAGCTTAATTCTCTTCACGATGACAATATCGCGGTAACGCTTGTAGATCTCATCACTATTGAGTCTCCGGAATCGTCCTTCCTCAAATACGGGGCCAACAATTCTCCGTACGACTTTGCTCTCGAACGCGGCTAAGAGGTCAGAATGCTTTTTGTTGAGCGCCCAAGTCTCGGATCCATATGTAAGTACTGGTATCACCATTGTCTTATATACTAGAAGCTTGGATGTTATGGTTATGTTACTGGATTTGAAGAGTCTTGACAGCCTATAATAGGCATTGTTGGCTTTAAGCAACCGTGCGCGTATTTCTGGCTCCATGCTGTTATCGGCTGCTACAGTTGACCCGAGATAGGATTGCACTACCTAAATTCGCGCTCCACTATTTTAATTGCGGGACCAATGTTGGATCTTCTAGTCGCAGACGTGGCCACCATGTACTTTGTTTTGCTCTCATTTATGTGCAGCCCCAGATTTTGTGCCGTCTGTTCGATCTGGATGAAAGCTTCCTGTTTCTACCAATCTCCCAGTATCTGAATGTATTTGAGGATTGTTCCTCTCGCCGTTACGTCAGAGTCTCGGATCACTTTCTCCAACACTAGGTTGAAGATTACGCAGGCCAGTCCATCCCCTTGTCGGAGCCCGTTGTAGATGTTGAATGGGCTTGATAGTGATCCGGATATATTTATTCTCTCATGGCTTTATAAAGTTCAACTCTGGCTATGCTATCATTGGCGGCTTTAAAGTCTATAAAAATATGGTGTAGTGAGTTTTGAAACTCTAGACATTTTTCCATCACCTGCCTAAGGGTGTAAATTTGATGAGCTGTTGATTTGCCTAAGATGAAGCCACACTGGTTAGACCAATGATGACTTTAGCGTATGGGGCTATCCTGTCTTGAAGGATAGATGATGAAATCTTATACGCGGTACTCAACAACGTTATACCACGATAATTGCTGCATTTTGTGATATCTCCCTTCTTATGTATGGGGCACAGGATGCCTCTTCGCCAGTCTTCTGGCATAGCTTCTTCCTCCCATACTTTCACTATTATTTCATGAATTGCTTGGTGTAATGTGGGGCCTCCTATTTTTATCAGTTCCGCTGGGATGCTATCAGATCCCGGGGCTTTATTGTTTTTGAGCCGATTTATCGCTCTGCTAACTTCGTCTATGCTTGGTGGTTACGAAAAAATATTTATTAAAATTGATAGCTATACTCCGTTCCTACGAAATCCATTCAGTCATAAAAAACGTGTAGGGATTTTGCAATTTGGCAAATCAACGAAACACACTAATATAACAATACCCCAGTATAACCGCACATTTTAATTTCTTGTGGGCACAACTGCTGTCGGTCTTGTTGTGTATTAGTAATATCATTATTTATTACAATACGAGAGCACCATTAGTTTTCCTATATCCTGGTAATTATGTTCATTGGGTTTACGCAACTATTTCACTATTTAACAGGAATGAAATTTAGAAACTATCTTGCCGATGACTGGCACAGAACAGACGTCAGCGATCAGCCGGCGTCCTTCAAATATTCATAGTAACGACTATTTATACAAAGTTGGAATAATTAATTTTGAAATTTTTGCCAATCCCTTGTAATAAGTATGGTGGTTTACTAACAATAACAAGAAGAACCGTAAAATATGCCGGTAAGGGACAGAGGCGTAGGTTCACAGCAGCAGCCGAAACTTAAGTGTGTTAAGGGTGGGAGCACAATAGTCAAAGATAAATTATTTACGTATGGCAGAGAGGAATATACTCGTAATGATTCCATAGAACACCATCGCCATGCTTTGCATCCGTTGTTTGTCAGTCCGTCTGCGTCATAACACATAAATCCTGAATTGTATTTTATTCATGCAAAGTACGGCGTGCACTTGTAAATGCTTGTCGCTTACTCTCCACACTCACACATGTCAATTCTACGACCCAGCACATCGAGCCGGCCGACCGTCGGTGCGAATTAACCCAGTAGCTACGAGTGCTACGAGTAACTTCTCTAAATATTTTATAAGGTTATAAAAGCACACTGGAATTATTTTACAGTCCTTGGGGCAGACGCTGCCGCCAAGCGATGCGATAGTTTCGTTACCGTTGGCAGGGAACACAATACGCCTTGTCATGGGGTGTCGTTATTGTTTTGTTCTGGGTAAAAAGTTTTAACGGTCAGAGATTGTTCTGTGCAGCTGTGTTTGTTTCCTTAGAAAGTGACTCGCTTGAAAAGCTCATACGAAAAACAAAAGGTGTCTGTCCGCACTGGTGGAAAATCACTTTATTCCGTCTTGTGTCTTTATTAGGCGTCCGAACATGTGCCATCCTTCACAGTCCCAACTAACAACTCCATTAGTAACAGTAGTAGTAGTAGTAGCACAAAAGTCACAACCATTTCTTTATTGCGACTGGGCCAATCAAGAAAAGGATTTACTCTTTTACCACTGAGTTGTTTCTTGCTCGTTGGTGAAATGTAGCTTGTGACTTTTATTACAAATTTGTGGAGCGATCTATCTGGATGAATTTGTAAAGGAGGCGATTAGTAAGTTGATTTTTGGATACATATAGGTTATAACAATTATAAACAGATGTTTGACGGAGTATACCCATACTTTGAGTTATTTTTGTCCTTATTTGCCTCTGGCTTAACTCGTTATCATTTAATTTAATTTTGTATTTTGGGAAATCAATTGAAATTTTATGGATTGTACTCTGCACCGTAACTTTTATTTATTTAATTAAATTTAATTTTTGTTGTTTAATTTACCTTATGAAATTCTTATGAATGTGAGAGTAACGTTTGATTTGAAAGACGAATATGTAAATGTTTGTACAGCTGTTGCCAATTCGGCAGCAATACTCGTAATATAATCAATTCATAATCCTGTAGCTAATGGAGGAACAAAAAAAATAGCAAAAACCCTTGCTGGTCTATAATTTCATCCATCGCCACTGGATTACAGAGCAGTCTTTGGATTTTCGTGAACACTGCCAACGAGTGCATAATTCCACGGTCCTCTTCAAACACGATTAAAGGGATGACGGCAACCGGTTGTATGTTGCGCAACTCCTCGCCTAGCACATAATCGCACCAGTAACAATCATTTGTCACTAGGATACCGTGCTATCTTAGGCCGCCCAGGATAGAAACTATCCCAAGCACATCACAGACCTGTGTACAAATAAGCCACTGAATACGAAGACAGTCTCCTGCTAGACATTCTAAGTACCAGTAGCCCATTCAGGGTCGCAAAGTACGAAGACATTGCCCATAAAGAGCATACTCTAAGTACCCTCGGCACTTATTAATCTCCCGTGGTAAAGCCCCGCACCATATCCATATAAGGTTTTATGATGCAGTTGGACCACACCACGAGTTTACCACTCCTCCTTTCTCAACCGGGCTTGTGACCGGCTACAGCGGAATTGGCCTTTGTTAGTTGCATTTTGCATTGTGGCACTGATGGAAATACATAGGCTGGCGAACTAGAAAACCGAAGCCGTAAGATTCCTCTGTGAAACTGGCTTTAGTTCCCTAGAAAATATAAATTGGCTTAAGCTGAAAAGACGTAAAGCATGGGATACACAGGATTTCTCCGATTTACGACAGGGTAACGTTATAGAAAATGTCAATTCAACCTGAAATGACAACCCTAATCCACTCATCTACCAACAAAAGAAAATGTTTTTCTTCGGCCCATGCTCCAAGCTGCGTTTCTATTTGTTCCATGTTTAGGTTTCGTTATTTTAATTACGGAACATGCTTATTAGGCAATTGCATGATTTTCTTCGACTTTCTTACGTCGTTTTTTTTTCCTTTTAGAAATCTGCGCTCGAGCTCAGATTTTTTTTCGGCAAATCGAACACGAAAGGCGAACATTTTTGTTTACATTGTTTTGTTGCAGGTGTTGTTGTTGTAGTTAGTTAAGAGAGGGGTAAATCTCCCAAAATATCCGGGTCTGTTTTCGCTCTATGGTAGATTGGTTTTGTAGGGGAAACGAACAACTTGATACCCAAAAAAAACACTGCAACAGATTACAAAGGAAAAAACGATATCATTTCGTTATATTACATCAAGATTTCAAGTGTTTTTCTGAGGCAAGGCAATAATTAGTGGTTCTAGGCCAATTCCACTAGACACTATTCCACTGGACACAACTCCACTTGGCACAATTCCACTTGACACACTTCAACTTGCAAAATTCAATTTTCACAATTAAACTCTTTGGTAATCAACCAAGTTAAATTGTTCCCCAGTGGAATTGTGCCAAGTGGAATTGTGCCAGTGGAATTGTGTCCAGTGGAATTGTGTCTAGTGGAATCGGCTGGTTACCGTAATTAGTTAGCAATTAGTAATGAGTGCTAAATAGTCTGTAATCCTTAAGGGAATTAATGCTGTTAACTCTTTTAGCAACTCCCTTATTTTTTAAAAAGTCTAGATATTGAAAATTTTCTATAATTTTTTCTCTGTGCTTTACTTTGCATATTCTCCAGGGAGCAGGCAGCTGGTGCAGGTGCCACACACAATGATACCTACAATAAATAGTATTGGTCGAAGGATGCAACACAAAAACAATTGCGCTTCCTTAATTCTTATTGGTGGTTCTCTGTGTTATAAAAGAGTTTTCAAATAAATTTCCTAGACCCTAGAAAGTGCAACGTCGATAAATTGTTTCTGTTTTTTTATAAATATAAATATTTTGTCCTGCACGCCATGGTCGGCCGTCGTTGTTTATTTCTCGTCCTTCGAGAACGAAATGTGTGCAAAGCTAAGCTAAAAAAAATATCCATTTCGTTTGACATCGACATTTTGCAGTTTATGCTTTTGTCCCCCACCTCCCACCCACACTCACTCCATCTGCCTGTTAGTTATGTGTTTATTTTTGCTTCTCACATTGTTATTTGAATGTTTGAATTTTTTTTTTTGCCATTTCCTTACAGCAATGACTCACCTTGACAAATTGCGCTTATGGGGCAAATCGATACGTGTTATGGCTAGCAAGCATCAGGCTGTACAATTGCCAAAGGAGGGACAACCCGACGCCGGACTCACCCGTGACTATTCGCAAAATCCATTGCACCGATTCAAGAAACCGGGCAGCAAAAATTATCAAAACATCTATCCACCATCGGGAACATTGCATTTAAGTAACATTCCGTAAGTAAATTTTTGTGATCGTAAATTTAAATTACATATTTCTCGAGATATTTTAAGACAGCCTAGCAACCAATATCATGATGGAGGGGGTATTTTATCCTGGCAACTATGATGTATCCTGCACTTACCATCAAACAATGCAAACCCCTTTAGAAAAATTATTAAATTATAAGTTGCTCATTCAGGGTTGGAATCTGCTGTGTTCCTTCTGTTGATTCCTTCTGATATTTCGTATTTCTAAGTATGTGGTAATAACGATGATGGTAAAAATTCTCTTCGATTTCGATTCAACAGCTACCTATAGAGACGTCAGACCGTCTGCTCGATGACAATGACTGCCCATCCATCAGACGATGGAAAGGACGTCTTTTCGCATGCTTTGTGTTGTTTTGAATTGAGTTAAATCCTTTTTTCATTCCCCCTTAACAAGTAGCCACAAACAGGTAGACAATCCGCAAAAAGCGTTGCTTCTTTACTTCTCCGCCCTGATAATTATCCAAGGAGTCCTTCTGTTCTGTTTTGGTGAAATTCCGAAATTTCTGTAAAACAGAAATTTGTTGAATTTAATTTGATTGGCAGAGCTTTCATCCCCTGCCGATGTCAATGCAAAATTTGACAATGGTCACCTGATTGATGGAATCTCCATTGTCAGTCAATTCGAATCATCTGTAATTCCCTGACTCACTGTAAGTGCAGAATCTATTGTATCGTACTATGTCTTCTACTCCGTCCTGCCAATCGTAGCATTTATCTTCAGGGCAATTACTGACTGGGTTAATACCCTTTTGTAAGGCTGTCACACAATCCTATTCAACGGTCATTAAACATCAGATAAAGAAGACGATTCTTGTCGAAAGTATTTTTTCGACAAATTTCATCGACCAAAGACTTGGAACAACAAGCGTATTGGTTGTCATGTACTCGTTCCTATGAATACCTGCACTACGCTCAGAACGAAAAGCCGATTTCGAATGTCTGCCAGAACAATGGATTGTGAAATGGGGTTAGTAGTAGGCAGTCAGTTGACCATCGGGAAAACCAATCGGCTTTTATCCAAATGAGAAAAGGTAGATACATATTTTTGAAAAGCAATTATAATTACAATTAATAATATTTCAAGTTTTCGATAAATGCAAAATTCTCAAAAGTGCGTGAACTTAAGAGTACAGTAGGTGCTTGCCACTTTGGCTCAAAATTAAATACACTAGACGCTCGAAAAGGTGAACGCATTAAAAACCAAGCCGAGTCATCTTTTCGAAAGCGTTCATCTTTTGAAGATATTTTTTTTAGAACATTTTTGCATCTGAGGAGAGGTAGCTTAACGAAAGCAGTAAAAAATAGAAACATATGCACATATTTGGTGAGCGCCGTGGCTCAGTGGTTAGTGCATTGATTTCTAAGCAGTGTTTTGAGTTCCAATTCCAGAAAACACAAAAAAAAAGAAAAAAATTTCACGGTCCCACCTCTCGCAAATGTCTGACAAACGTCAGAGAGTAATAACTTGTCACGGAAAGCTTCTCAATTCGCCGTTCGGATCCGGCCTTAAATTGTAGGTCCCTTCCATTTGTGTCCAAAAATATACATGCACAACACAAATGGTCGCGAGAAGTTAGACCTTGGACCGCAATGGTCTGTCGCGCCGAATATTATTATTATTACATGCAAGGAAAGTTATGCGCTTTTTCATACTTGTCTTGGTAGGAGCTGATCTCTCACCATTGTAAAATTAAGTTATGTTGGGAACCAAACGCTTTAAAGACCACTTTCATCGGAAGCCCTATTGGACAAGGGTTGAGTTTTATGAAACTACCGCCAGTTCTACAAAATTTTACCTACCCGGTTGTATTACATATTTACATGAGCATTGCTCGTAGTAAATGACAATTTTTGTTTGGATTTCTGCTTTACATTAATTAAATTTGTCTATATTTGAAAATGTTTATGTATAGTAATCGTAATAAGCTATTGTTTTCCTGTTTTTCAGATCATCTTGTACTGAGGAAGATATCAAAGAAGCCTTTGCCTCAAACAGTTTCGAAGTAAAAGCCTTCAAATTTTTCCCGTAAGTAAAAATGGATTTTTTATATTTATTTATTATTATTATTGTTTTAAATATCTAATTCGTTTTGTTGTTCTATTTTCCATTATTGTCGGTAAGGTTAGTTGAGTGTTACGTCCACATATTTTGTTTTATATAACTGATCCACTGCTGTAGTGCGTTACTGCTTGTTGTTGTGTCGCGTATCCTGGAGTGATGTATTTTTTGGTTTAGTGTAGGCTGAAATC
The DNA here is from genome assembly GCA_947095585.1 of Nephrocerus scutellatus. Taxonomy (NCBI): domain Eukaryota; kingdom Metazoa; phylum Arthropoda; class Insecta; order Diptera; family Pipunculidae; genus Nephrocerus; species Nephrocerus scutellatus. The sequence goes on along the minus strand of OX352761.1, from coordinate 124,375,125 downwards.
TTGCAAAATTATGTCAAATACTTGAGGACTAGAAAGCAAACTCCAAAAAAATAGGATAAGCCTACACCAGTGTTTACTTTTATGTCAAGTAAGCAGACAAGCTAACTGGCAGTCATTGACATCATGATTTTTGCGAGCCCTTCCTGACTTCGCAACTCTATTATTATACTTCCCAACTATTGTGCTGCATACGGAATCCACTTGTATTAGCATTATTATGTTTCTCTTCAGTCATAATGTGATATTGGATCTTTGTCAATTATCCGCTAGATGCTCTCTCCTATCCCAACAATTTTACCATTCTCTTAAAACTATGTTGCCGCATGATACTATATTTATAGTCATCGGGACTGCATCCGAAATTTCATTTCAATTGGATTATAGAAAGTAGATACTTGCAAGATTTGACATATGTAAGCTTGAGAAGCTTGTACATTCCAAATACATCATCGGAACAGAATCGTACCATAACATTGTATTGTCGCGGGACCTACACGTTTTTGCAAAATTTCAACTGGACAACGGGAAGACGAGTGATCAACCAATAGAAAGCGACCGAGTGTTAGAGATTATGATCCCTTCCTGCATTTGAAATTTTTAAGCTTAGACAACAACTTTTTACGTTTTTGATTAAAACAACACAGGGTTAGGAGCTTCGCATCGCTCCCATATGACTCTGAGATTGGCGATCAGATAACCTTGTATGTCTTATAGTATATGCATATAACCTTATACCGCGGTCTCTATGACTCGCTCTCGTGTAAGCTATGTGTGCCAATGTACTGCCTGACTACTAGCTCCCTACCTATTTTTTTAGCATCCATATTCCCCAGGATGATTTTTACATCATACTGAGGGCAGGCATGGATTTCCCGTTCGACTAATTCAAACTGTAGGTCTGTAGGTACGTGAGGCTTATGTTTTTAAATGTGCCCCGCACGCGAAGGGTGCATAGCCGTACATTTATTCCTTTAAAGCCGATTACGATGGGTTTAAATCTTTTGCTGACTAAAAACCCCACCCCGAGCACATGATGTCTTGCGTGATAGCTGTAATATATGTCATATTCTAATTCTTTTAAGACATCACGCATCTCGTGGATTGCTGTTATGTAAGCATTATATTTGGACAGGGTATTGGCTAGCTGCTGTGTAGATCGTAGCTCTATACAGTGACCGTACGTTCCATGAGAACCAGTTACACCCAATATACCCAGTATAAACACTTGGTGTACTGAGTGCAAAACCTTCTCTATAGAAAGCCCAACTCTACGCATACTAATGCTGTAAACCAAGACCAAACGCATGTGTGCTTGTGGGATGTGAATACAGTGTACAAAAAATAAGTAGTCGCAAAGAGCGAGAAACGTAAGATGTGGTAGTGGGAAACAGAAAAATTTTATATGGATTTTGCTCTTTAGTTGATTACTAATACAAATACGTTTGGTCTCAATCTAAGCATGTATCTGTGTACGATCGGAACAGTTGGGCTTTCTATAGAGAAGGTTTTGACTGGGTGTATTGGGTGTATTGGGTGTACTGGCTGTACTGGGTGTACTGGGTTTACTGAGTATACTGAGTATTTATTCTTATTTAATTCTTAAATCGTTTACCCGTTTTCTTTGCCGTGGTCGGTGTCGTTCATCAGTGTATCCGAGGCTGATTTTGAGTTTCGCAATAACGTTTTTTACGGGCGATGTTATTTGCCTCGCGACAACCTTATTTTGAATGGAGTAGCCCCATAATTAGCTTTTCCTGTATAGGAGGAAAATTACCGGCGGCCACAATGTAAAGGTTTGATCGCACTACCACCAGTCAGAGATATTTACGGGCACTGATGCATTTTGTATTATTCCCCCAATTGTGCTGATGGCTAACCGCCCGATCAATCCTATACAGTGTGATAATCCTCTCACCAACCACATATAATAATGATTACAAAAATATTATACTTTACTTATATTAATTTTTAGTGCACTTTTTTAACAAATCTTTCCAATATTTCTCCCTCTCTCTCCCGCATACAGTAAGGACCGAAAAATGGCGCTGCTCCAACTCTCATCGGTCGAGGAGGCCGTTCTGGCCCTCATCAAAATGCACAATCATCAATTATCAGAGTCGAATCATTTACGTGTCAGCTTCTCAAAGTCAAATATTTAAGTGATACATAGAACTTTTAAACAAATGAACAAATTTTAAACAGCAGTCACAAATCTACACAACACACACACAGTCAACAATAAACACAAAATTATATTTTTTTTGAACAAAATAAAAATCAATCGTCATTTTGAATGGAAACGAAAAAACCAACCCGGAACCTATATGCTATGTATTTGCTAACAAAAAAAACCTATTACTACTACTATTATAAATATACATACATTCATACTTACATACATATACATAAAAATAAATTTATATTAAATTGTAAACTTTAAAGAAACAAACTAAAAATTTACAAAAAAGAAAATAAAAAATAAATTCAAATAAATCGCACAGACATTCAAGCATAAATTGCAAGCAACAAACAAAATATTAAATTAAATTGACAATTATTAATATTACAGAGAGAACAAAGAAACAAACAACAACCAGCAACAAGAAAACCATTTTGTTTTGAATTCTTCTTCACACACATGGTAAACACATGCACAAAATCTCATTGGTATTTGTGGGGGAGATTACTGTTTGTATAGTTTACTGCTTTCTCTTCTCCTCCACACATATTTTGTAGATGTTTTTTGTGTGTTTCTGTATCTGTATATATGTAAATTCATATATACAATAGGTGTGTGTTGTGTATTGTAAACAAATTCGACAAATTTATCAACAAAAACAAACAAAACTCAACTTGACTTACTATTCTATTACCAACAATCAATGTATTATGGAAGAATAACAAAAAGGAAAAGAAAGAAATTTACAATATACACAAACAAAACAAATTAATTATATATTACAAAACTAAATATATATATATAGTATATTTATTTTAAAACGCAGTCACAATTATTAATACTTGAAAAACTATGAAGATTTTTCAACCAACCAAAATCATACATATATACCCACATAAATACATATATATATATATACATGAATATATATATATATATATAACAAAATGTATTATTAACAATTTGTATTAAAAGACAAAATCCAATCAACAAATGGTCGGCACGAGATGAAAAACTGATAATTTTTTGATAATTTTACAAAACAAAACAAAAAACCACAAATGGGAATGAGAACAAAACCACAACCACAATAACATCAACAACAAAACAAAACAAAACAAAAAAAGCATAATTCACATATATTATTAGAAAAACAAAAAGTATATATATATTGATATATATATATAGAAGTAAGACGTAAAACCGATAACAGTAAATAGGTGAAAAGAGAGATAGAGAAGAGTATGAAGAAAACCAAGTAAATATTTTGGTGTGAGCAACAATTTTATGCATGCATGTTAGTGAACAACACTCACACACACACTCAAATAAGCAGAAAATCCAATTTTAAAGAGTTGATAAACATATGTATTTGTGTATATAATATGCATGTTTATGTATATAAATATATACCGTATATGTATGTCTATTATAAATATTATTATAATATAAATGGCAGCCAGTTTTATCAGAAGCAAACTTAATACAAAAAACAGTAATTGCGTATAATAAGTAAAAAAAGATAGCAAACTACTCTACGACATCGTATCGTTCGTATATACAATAACACAAACATACATTCAACAATTAATGTGTAGGTATTTATCCCAACGATAAAGTTATAAATTAAATTCAATTGAGCAAACTACAAATGATGGTTGGCTGAACGGTGATGTGCACAAATGACAGGGAAAATGTGAGCAGTTTATTGTCGGGAGTGTTATGTTTTTTAATGTATTGAGTGAATTGAAGAATTTGAAGGGAATAAAAACCACTCATTTTGTTCAATTGAGAAACGTGCGAGTAATTAACAAAATATATGTGTAATAAATAGTGTAGGGGAGTGTAATATATATATATATATATAAAAGAACAAGAAGCACATAAGCAAGATTAAGAAATTCATCGGAAAGGCCAACCTTTTGCCGGTCAGAAGTTAATGCTCAAGTCAAGTAATTTACAAAAGTTAAGGTATTTAGATATTCGCTTCAATTTATTTTATAACTTTGTATTGCTTTCATTTAAAGTAAATCTATAATTTATTAATTATTACTCCGAAATTACAACTCAATAGTAAACATTTCAACAAACAAGAAAATAGTAACAACAACAATGCCAATTAATGTACTTATTACATTATAATTACAAATTATGGAAAAGATTGATCATTAGTTGGTTTAGTTGCTTTCGCTAATCGCCTAGATTAGGAAATTTAAAATCACTCACAGCAGCAAAACACGCTTCTCAGTTGAGTTGCTGAAATAAGCTAAACACTCAAAATATAAGCCTTCGTGTTAACGCTTTACCTAACCTCTAACGATCAATAAACAATCATCAAACAAAAATAATGATTCTTTTTCTTTGAGTTTCAATTTCATCCGATAGTATAAATCCGAAAGAAAAAACCACTCGAAAACAATTACAGTGTCGACAAAATGTTATTATTCGTACTTTCTTAAACCGCAGTTGCATAGTGTAACGCATAATTTCACTCACAACTCATGCTCAAAAATCAACCAAATACACTTGAGTGAAACTTTTTTATGTTTGGGGTATCGTCGAACCATGAAAATTTCAATCAAATACAAGAGAAGATTTGTGCATTGTTTCACTTAAAAGAGAGATAATTTCAAATCACTCAGAACTCACTCACCTGATTCTGATTGACAACACGTGATCGAAAAATAATGGAGTAATTTTTTTAACCATAAAAATGTAAACCAAATTTCAAGAGTAAATTGTTTCCCTTAGAAAAGAGCATTGAGTTGAAGCTACTTCTAATGAAACTAAGAACTCACATACAAATTGAATAAGAGTACTCGTAAAGCAACAGCTTCAATCAAATTTCGCCATTTAATTTAATTTGAAGCGAAATCAACAAGTAGGTAACTGAGTAATTTGCAATTCACTCAAAGCACACACATCTGAGTATTGACTGTGATTGGAATAAAGAAAAGAAACGTAACATACCTCCCTCAGGTGATCTTTTCACATTTTGCGCCAGTGCGATTATCTTCAATGAACTGTGTGCCAGCATTTAAATCAGATATACAAGAGGTGTATTTTAGAAATTCACTCACAATCACACAACATACAGAAAAGAGTAGAACAGTTTTAGTGCAGGAAATTCTAACTCATTTGAGTGAAAACCGCTCAAACTTTTTATTCTTAACGTTTTGGTTCTTTTTTTCATTGGCAATAACTAATTTTTACCATTTCTCTATAAATTCTTAATTGTTATTTTGCAGTTTATTATTTTTTAAATTTTGCACTCATTGGAGAGAAAATCTTAATTTAATATTTTGGTTTTTTTTTTAATTGTTCCAAATATTCCAATTTTTTGACAGAAAATCTTAAGACCTTTCTCCTAACTTTCTGATTTGTTTTAAAGTTCCTCCAATTCTCTTAATAACTCGGTTTTTTAAGTTATTTAAAACTTTCTAATTTTTTGATAGAAATAATCTAAAGACTTTCTCTTAATATTCTGTTGTTTTTTTTAATTGCTTTAAGTTTTCCAGTTATTTGATCTAAAGACCTTTCTTTTAATATTCTGATTTCTTTATAATTTCTTTAAATCTATCCAACTTCTTAATTTGAAATCTGAAGAAGATTTTTTTAAAATTGTTCCAAATTTTTCAACTTTTTGACAGGAAATTTTAAGACCTTTTCCACAATATTCTGATTTTTTTTAAATTTGTTTTAAATTTTGCAATTATTTGATAGAACATCTTAAGACCTCTAATTTAATATTCCATTTCCATTTTTTTTGATAGGAAATCTTAAGACCTTTCTTTTAATATTCAGATTTTTTTAATTTATTTAAAATTTTCCAATTTTTTAAAAGGAAATCTTAATATTCATACTTTTTTAATATTCTCTAAATTTTTCAATTTTTTGATAACAATCTTAAGACCTTTCTCTTCATATTGTAATTTAGTTTGTTTCAAATTTTGCAATTATGTGATCTAAAGACCTTTCTCCTAATATTCCGAATTTTTTTAATTGTTAAAAATGTTTTTGTTGTTGATCCTAGTACCTTTCTTTTAATATTCTAGTTTTTTTAATTAATTTTCCAATTTTTTAATAGGTAAATCTTAAGACATATATCTTAATATTCATATTTTTTTAATTTTTTCCAAATTTTTCAATTTTTTGATAGAAAATCTTAATAATAAATCTAAATCTTAATCTTATAATATTCTGATTTTTTGACTTTATTTAAAATTTTCCAATTTTTTAATAGGAAATCTAAAGACTTATCTCTTAATATTCGTACTTTTTTAATTTTTTCCAAATTTTCCAATTTTTTATAGAAAATCTTAACCCCTTTATCCTAATTTTCTGATTTTTTTTTTAAATTTTCAAATTTTTTGATAGAAAATCTTGACTTTTTTCTTAATATTCTATTTTTTTTTTAATTTGTTTAAAATGATTAACTTGTTTGATAGAAAATCTAAAGACCTTTCATTTAATATTCTGATATTTTTATTTGTTTTAAATTTTGCAATTATTTGATAGAAAATCTTAAGAACTTTACCATGATTCCAATTCATTTTACTAACTTACAAATTACAATTGGAAGCAACAATAAATAAAGCGAACTTCAATCGACTATACACATAAATATTTAATTGTATTTGTAATTCTCTTAAAAATTCGTATAGAAGAATTTTTAATTCAAATCAAATACAAGACAACAAAAAAATAAAAGAAAACAAATTAGAAAATGGGATAAATGTTAATTGATAATTGCAAATAATAATTATAATAAGAATAATAGCAAAAATACGTTACAGCAACAAAAAAATAATTGTAGTAAAATTTAAATTCATTGATCAGAAGAAATAATCAGCCAATACAAAAAGAAATGTTTTATTAATAGAAGAACATATTTAAGAGCTGTGTTATCAAGCTTAACAATCGGACCGAGATAATGTAAATTTAATTGAATAATACAAAAAAATAACGAAAAGTTATAGCAAACAGGAAAATAACACACTTACACATATACAACAACCAACAACACACATTTCCCGTTAAATCAATTGAATGAGAATTACTTTGTTGAATATTTTCTGTTACATTTGATCGAGTTTTTGTTTTTCTTCTGTTAACGTAGAATGTTTTTAAAAAATGAAAATGTTAATGTAATTGTTTAAATGTGTTGTGTATTCTTATTAGCAAAATTTACCCATATTTGCTGGAAAGTTTTGTTCCGTACACATGAATGCAGTCATGCATCTAAATTATTAGATAGAACAATCGATTCTTTCTCCGCCAATCAACCGCTTTTAGTTATTTTTTGAGCAGCAACTGAAATCAATAGCAATACTAGTAAAGCAAAGTAAAACCAAGATGAAGACAACAAAGTAACAACAATACAAAGTTCCTAATTTATTAATTGCAAGAGAATTTACGCTGAACCTCGGTTTTCTAGATCAGCCAAATATGATGATGAAGATAATTACGCAAGTTATTCAATCTTCTCTCTTCTTCTCGCTTCCTTTCTTACTTTCAGTTAAAAAATTAAATCAGATTTTTTTTATTAACTTTACTTACTATTATTCCCCACTTTATCATTCTCTCTTTCGAACTGCATGTGACTCTATTGTTCTGATTTAACATTTAACACTTAAACATAAATAAAATGAATTATAATACATAGTTATTCATAAATTAAAACTAAAACTAGGGGTCCAAGTTTTAAATGACACGATGACGTTCAATGTGAGCCGGTTTAACGTGCCAATTAAAAACCGTTAAATGCTAAGAATTGACAACAAACTCCTCGTGGTAAAATTGCAAAATAAAAAGTGATATTTTTGATTAAAGTTATAATACAATTTCACAGACAGGTCATTAATATCAGTCAAAGAAATTAATAAATAATAAAATAAAAAGGATGTAAAGGTGAGGAAAGAAACGAAAAGTTAAAAAAGCGCACAGGCGAAGAGAATGCAAAACAAATTGTTTGGTTTATGGGGAAAGCGAAGGGAAAGGAATAAAATAAAATAATTAATAATTACCAAATTTATGTAAGCTTCAAGCATTCAAACCTTTTTTTGTTCTTCAATGAATCGGAGTCGGAGAGGAAGGAAGAGTTTGTTAGTTGTTTAGTTGAAAGCAAAAAAGAACAAAGAAAATGTAATAAATTTTAATTAAAATAAGAAAAGAAAAACAAAACTAAATCATTAATCGAAATTTGTAATTCTTATTGTTCGTCTAATTATCACACACTCACTCTATTCAACTATGAAACAAAAAGAACTATAAACTATTCTATCACTTTCACTATCAGCGCACTAACACTCCTATCACTACCACTACTACTACTATCAAATGAAACTATTACTAATTCTTATAAACAAACAAAAAACCCTTCGAAATTGTGCAAATTTAACTTTCAACTTTTCAACGACGCAACGCGCAAAAAATCCTCTTTGAAAGAGTCTAAATTCCCAATCACACAGTCACACTCCAACACACTAAGCTAGCTAAATTATGATACAATATACATACACAATATAAAGTTTATTGTTTGTATATATACTACAAAAAAAAAGAGAAGAATGTAATTGAAATTTATAATAAAAAAAACTCGATAAACACAAAACAAACCATCGTCTATCAGCATCATCATCATTATCATCATCATAATCATCATCACTATCAAGAAAATCATAAACTGCAGCTATAAAACTTAGCAACAACAAAATATAACAAAGAATAAAAATTAAAATCATTTAAAGTAAAGAGAGAAACAAAAAACAAACAAACAAATGAAAATACATTTTCGTATTATACTATATAGCATAGTGTAAATTTAAATTTAGATTTAATCTTGATTATATAACCTACATTAAAACCAAACGGTTAAACATAAAAGCAAAAGTAAAAGCAAAGCAGAAAATAAAAAATAAATAACAAAAAATGTGAGAATAGTTGTTATGTTTCATTAATTATATTATTATTATTATTAATTATTATTATTACTGCATTATTATTAATTATTCTTACGACTATTATTAAAGATATTTGAAAAACGCAAAATATATATATATATAAAATAAATACAACAGAATAATAAATCAATCAATAAATAACTTGTCATTTATATTGCACAGTTTTGATTTTTTCTATTGACTTAACATTTGAGCCAATTATCATTATAAGATTGATCTGATTTTTGTTTTGTTTTGTTCTCTTTTTTTTATTTGTATTGATTTTTATTGATAATTACATTTACATTTTAAGTTAGGACTATAAGTGAATAATAATATTTTCAAGCCGGTTAAGACTTTTCCTTAATTTTCCTGTTTTTATAGATTATTTTTAAAGTTTTTCCCACGAATATTAGAAGTAATTATCAAACATCTCAGTTTCTCAGTAATTGCAATTCAATTTAAATTTTTTTAATTTCTGATATATGCATAAAACTGAAATCTTTTGTGTTGAGAGCATAGGCAGCAGATCAACAATCCAATCGATTTTTTTTGATTTATTTTTATTTTGTGACCGCACTACAGATTACTCTTTTGTATTGATTTATTAATTTTACTATTATTACTTATTATAAATATATGACTATTTTTAAATTACTTTATATTTCTATAATTTGTATTTCTAATTTTGTGCTCGTAATAAAAACGAATAAAAACTAAATGCGTTTTGTGTTTTTCTTTTTGCCTCCCCTCTTTTGACTAACAAGTTTGAAATTCGCGCCATGCCACTCAGTTTTTAAATTAACCTGCGAGTAGACACTGCAAAGAACAAATTCGCGTGACGAATTTCCCCCACACAAATTATGATACACTTCTTCCTACTTTTGTATATTCTTTTCTAGTTGGATATGAATAAAATCTTGAAGTTTCTTGAATTTGTTATTTCTGGTATACCCCGTACCGACAACCATCTATAGGTAGTAAGGTTAATATTCAAGCCTCTACTATAGCTGCCATTGTCATCGCCATCAGTACAAGCATAGTAGTATGATAGCTACAGAGAGAAAAACCAACTCTATTTTTTTTTATACACAAAGTTATTGTCGAGGGAGAACTCCCTGAATGAGTTATGCCTTTGCAAAAAGGTTATACCTTCTATTAAAATAAAAATTAAAATAATAATCGAAGGAATGTAATTTAAAATGTATCACATTCCTCACGTTTGTAGCCGGTTTCAATTTATTTTCCAAGAACTCTCCCTGATTCATTAAAAAGGCAATAGGAAAATGAGAACACGAAATGAAAAACGACGTTTAGTCCAAAGGCTTTAATCAATGGATCATGGTAAGGGTAAACTACAAAAACCCTGACCAAGAATGTATTACATATAATACAAAACGTAAGTCAGCCTTCACAATTCTTGGATCCTCTATTGAACAATTCGGACCTTCAGGAACTTGTTGATGTCTATTTTGCAGGCCTGTAAATTAAATGTTTCGGCAAAGACGGAGTCGGTTAATTGATTTCACCAAGATGTCACTCTCGGATAAAAGGAAGATTTGAAGTGCTAAGTTCTACATGAAAAAGGTTTTAGGGCAAATCTATGTTGATTACAAATAAACCGAGTGTTTACGATGCCAATAAAAGGACCTGGAATTAGAGAACAAGTTTCTGACGAGCATCTGCGGTAGTAAAATTTGTAGAAAACAGTTAAAGCTCCTACATTTCGTCTATGCTCCAAGGAATCAATAGATGAAGTTTCTTACTCTTTTCACTAACACCAGCTAGCGCGATTAATAAATGCGTTTGTTTATTTTTTCTACACTGTATTCAAATTTCACGAATACTGACGATTTGAGTATTTTTTCATTGCATTAGTATGTGTGCAGTTGTAGTTTTTCCTATACACGTGGCTACGTTCTACACATCGCATTGTGCATCGCCACGAGTTACGCGCTAGATGAACCATCCACATAATTCACGAGTTGAAGAGTAATGCAACTAATTCTTTATAGTTCCTGAACAATCAAATTTTGTATTCTAACGACCATTAATCCTCATGCTCTATGGTCAAGTTATACCATTCATAACTTGGGCTGGTAGCTCGCGATGTGACTCAAACCTTATTTCGTCGATTGTCGTCCAACTTTACTCAATTTACTCGAATCTTTTCCGCGAGACCAGGTACGAGTTACGTGATGCCAAAATTGAAGATGTATGTTGTTGATTGGGCATGCGGCGTGTGTGATTTCACAAAATGTTTGATATTTCTTTGTCCCGCATGCAAGATTGTGTGGTGTGTGGATAAAATTACTCAGTCAAATCAAGAACTCCAGCAGCGATTGCTGGGAGCGGCAATAAAATGTTCTAGCAGGAATTTCTCGCGCTTGTGGGGCAAGTGCTGTTATAAATTTATGATCCTCATACGTTTATCCGATTGCCAGAAGACGCAGTGTCAAGGACCACCACTCATCAGGAGAAATAGACTCTCTTCATAATGTCCTTTTTTGCCTATGATTGGCTCCAATTTATTTAACAATTCCGTATAATTGGATTTACTCATTCACAAGAAGTTATTAATATCGGTAATAGACGTTATTTAGAGTTCATTCAATAACTTCGAATGTCCTAATTCATTTCGTTTTTTAAACCAAATTTGTTTCTTCCTATTCCTTTCTATCTTTTATTGTCAAGGCGATTAAAATTGCAGCACAAGCAGAATCCGACATTAGTCAGCGTTACTCAACTCCCTCAACAATAGGATGACGAATGAATATTACGCAGTTTGCTACTATTGTGAGCGGGAAAAACCTGATTGTACAATCACACTATTGCTTATGCATGGTTCTGTCGTGTATCAACGCCTTTAGCAACATATGTATATGCATTTGGGAAATTGATTCGAATACCAAATGAATTGAACATTGTACATATGGCTGTAAGTTACTTGTAGTAATATTCAAAGCATTAAAAATTACCTAATCCACAAACAATTTATTTTTTTGTTTTAAAATAAAAATTTTGGAAATAATTAAATAATTGATGAGCGAGCGCACTGCTTCAAGCGTAGTTATTTCCGCCTGCGTCAACCGACCAATTCCATGAATAATTCAAAATCAGCGTTATCATTGAATAAATAAATGTCATTTTCTGCCATCCTGTTGTGTTCGACACGAACACCCCAACGACTAAGGGCGTTTCTAGGGGCATGTTGGAAGCACTCCTTGCCATTATGACGTGGTGCAATGTGACCGAATGGACAAACGAAACTACTCATAAATTGTTTATTTCCACGATGCGGTCTGTAGCTTTACAACATATTATGTTTTGTGCGGTCGGCCGTGTTGTTATCGTTCACATGTACCCGTCAGTACATAGGTGTAAATGACTGCATCGGCATTTTTATTGATTTTGGCTTACGCGCCGCTCATGCACTCGTAACATCCAACCAAAAGCCTAATTCGACGGGCACAATGTGCTGTGCATTTTGTTGAGTTGTTTTTAAGATAAAACGTTCCGACACACGATAAGCTCTATTATTTATTATTAACCGCATGCGAAATTGTGCGCATAATTTCTAAAAGGACACAACTTTGGGTGCGTGTCACTTCAGTGATGAAAGCATGATTGGTGAATGTTTTATTAGGTTTTTCTTATTAACAAGCTTATTCCAATTTAGTCACATATTTTGATATCCAATCGTTTTAATTTTCAACACGCTGATTGCCTCTTTTTCTACTGTATTATCACGAAAAGTAGTTAGGAGCGCAGATGATGAAATTTCAATCCTATGATAAATCGCAATGTACATACTGCATACTAAAAATAGGCACTGAATTAGAGATAAACACTTTTGAATAGCATACTTTTAGGCTGTAATGTTAATTAGATTGTTTGAAATGTATCGGATTACAAGTTTAAATCATTATGTACACCGCAAAAATGTAGTCAAACCGGTTTATGCGGTTTGCCCAGTTTTTGTGAAAGATGTACATGTAGTTTATTTTTAGAAGATGACTCATTACATATGAGTATCGTTAGTTGTAAATAAGGAAATAAGGCCACAATTTTCTGGTCTTTTCTCGACATTTCTGTCCTATAAGATTGGAAGTTTATGGAAACTTTTCAATGAGTATAAAAGGTGGCGTTTGCTGCAGGGCATTCATTAGTTGCTTGGAATTCAACCAGTTAAGTTGTAAAAGTTCTTGTAAAGTAATACTACTACGACCTAAGAGAATAATAGTGAAATACAAGTATTGTTGTAATAAGTGTTTTTGTTTACATTTAAAGTTATCACCAATATAAATTGTGAACTTGTGTTACTTTTACTGTTTGATAATTAAAGTTATTATATGTAAATTAATAAAATTGTGTTGTGTTTTATTTTACTCTCGGACGTTTGTCAGAATTTCGCGAGAGGTGGAACACCGTAAACATAATTTTTACTGTTTTACTGGGATTTGAACCACGAACCTCCTGCTCAGAAGCCACCCTCTTATCCACTGCGCCACAGCGCCCACTTATAATAAGAAACGCTAATGAATTGAAATAAAAGAGCCCAAAATATAAATTTTATTTTAACGACTAACGGCAGGTGGCGCCGTCTTCTTGGAACCACATAAAATGGTCCAAGTCGACCATTGACTCTGACTCCGTTGCCAGCATCAGTGAAAAAGAAGAATGCTAACTTTGATAACGTGTTATTTTTCATGAATAAATTGGAAGTACAGACGAGTTGAAAAGTCAAACAATCCGCAGCTAACTTTACACATAGCCGATAAGCTCTATTTCAAAAATATAATACTTGTTCTTAAATACGAAACGAGTAAGTTTTTCCTACAAGTGTGAAGGTCCGCTTAGGAAGCAACAGCACACTGCAGGCAATGAAGGCAAAGCAACATTGAGCGAACTATTTTAAAAAGAACAAAATCACCAGCACACTATAAGCAAATGGAGATTCAGAGTGAGTGTCCACGAGTATAAAGGTCCGATTACAAACGCACCAGCACACTATTGGCTAACGAAAACGGAGTAAATGTCCGGGATGATTTTTCGCACTGAAGGCAAACGAAAAACGACCAACACACTGTAGGGAAACGAATAAATGAAGTGACAGTGTCCACGAGTGTAAAGATTGTCTTACAAAATCACCAGCACTCTGTAGGCAAACGAAAACGAAGTAAATGTCGGGAATGATGTTTTGCATTGAAGGCAAACGGAAAATGAAGCGCGCTGATTAGCTCTTTAGTCCGTTTTCTGGTTAGGAAACTATGATACGGGTATTTTCAAAAAGCGATTCAGAATTTTATGGGCGTTAAGAGAAACTGCTTATATATTGGAACTGTTATAAATAGTTCGTGCAGTCTTTCTTTGCTGTTTGTCCGTAGCATGGACGGTGACACCAGCACACTGTAGGCAAACGAAAACGGAGTAAATGTCCGGAATGATTTTTTGTTCTGAAGGCAAACGGAAAACGAAGCGCACTAATTACCCCGTTAGTCAGTTATCTGGTTAGGAAACATCTCTGACTATGGGTGTTTTAAAAAAGCGATTGTGAATTTTATGGGTGTTAAGAAAATTTCCTCATATATTGGAACTGATATCGTTCGTGCAGTCTTTCTTTGCTGTTTGTGCGTAGCATGGACGGTGGCCAATATGTAGTAGTATTACAGGTAGTAGCCCAATGGACGGCCTGTTAAAAAATTATACATACGGCTAATGACGGAGTTGATTTGTTTCCATGCAAATACCTTGCTAATATGAGCTGATACAAATGGTAAGTTGCCTGATCTCTCTGGAAGAACAAAGTAGAAAAACTACAACAATAAAAACACAACATTCATTTTTATTTATATTTATATATTTTTTTAAATAATGTAACATCGTTTTATTTTCGCCAAAAGAACTAATATATATATATATATTATATATAAGTTTATTATGTTATTTTTTTCGGTTTTTTTTTTTGTGATTTCATTTTTTCTATCTTTCATAATTATTTTGTTGTTTTGTATAATAAATTGTATTTTTCATACATATCGAACTATTAGCACATACATATTATATTGATTTACTTTAATACACATACGCATGCACGAGTGTACCGTGTTTGTATCGAATGTGTGTATCTTTAATGTGGCAGTGGTAAAAATTTAGAGTATTTGTCTGTGACATTACACATTATACTAAGAGTACTCGCACCATTATTGTTGCTGTTCTTGCTGACTGACTGACTGACTGGCTGACTGACGGCATTATTCATTTACTTCTTTTAATACATAATATATATATAGATACATATGTATTTTTTTAAATCAATCAAATTGTTGTTTTATGCAAATTCCGTATACAAAACTAATTCCCAATAAATGCAACATTTTCTCATAAAACTTTAAGAGTAAAACTAATAGTGTCATTGTAAATGAAAACTGATTACTTTGTTGTTTTTGTTAAGCTTATGCTTAGGCTTATGCCTGTTTGTTTTGTTTTGAACAACAATTAAATATTAATTATTATTATTGTATATTACGTGTAAATGAACGGTGAGCGTGCGAACGTGCAAACGAACTAAACAGTTTTAGTAGTGATCATGAGTTACCGCTATTTACGACAATGAATATATGGTGGGGTTCAGCTGATCGCTCATTTAGTTACGTTGGTTAATGCTTTCTTTCGTTATTGTTATTGCATTGCACTTTGTTTTACTTTTTTTTTTTAATTTACCATGCGAACAACAAAACATACGAATTTCAGATAATTAATTTCCTTCTGCTTTTTTTTATAACAAAATGTGTTTTTTTTTGTAATTGTTTTGTTTATAGTATTAGTACTTTTATTTTGTATATATTTCTGAATTTCATGTTTTGTGATAGCATACTAATCTGCCTTCGTTATACGGTAGATGATGCGATGTTCTTTTTGTTTTTGAAATTAATTTTATAATAGCATTATTTTTAATTAATTTTTTCGAAAGCAGTAACATTTTAGTCTATTTCATCAATCAGAATTTTTGCCAGCGACGTTGTTTTTTGTTGGTAATATTACCAATGCTCTGGTAGTTTGCACAACGATATGCATTTTTTTATGTGAAGCTTAGCAACATTTAATTTCAATATTTCCCTTTACAATACATAATTTTTTAAATAATTATTTTTTTTGCTATAATTGGTTCTATATGTTAGTATGTACGTATTTGTTTTCAATTCATTTATTTATTTATTAATTTATCTATGATGAGAAATTTAGAAAGAATGCAGATGCGATTTTTTATTTTATTTGTGACGTTTTGTAAGTTCTACAGTAAACCGAAAAAGTGTTCGTCTCTATTAGATATTGTATTTCCAGAGAACAAAAAACAAACGAAAAAATATAAGAGTCTAAAAAGTGTAATTTGTTGGTCAATTTGTATGGAAATCATTGAGGTAGAGACCTTAAATTGTCAGCGGTAATAAGGATGTATAATATACAAATAACTGATTTACATCAGGGATTCCTGGGAGGACCCATAAAGACCCATAAAAAAATAAAAAATTTCATATAAATTCTCCAATAACCAAGAGTTTGCTGAATACTGAAAAATAAAAACACATGCAAAGCACTGCAGCCAAACAACAAAACAACCCCAATCGTAAAGCAAGCAATGCTGCCCAGAGCGTACCACGCACACAGAACACAGTCATTATCAGTCATTATAGTATGACATTATCTGATGCCGCAATATGGGAAAAAAATTTGTATGGAAGCCCCTCGACCCCGTGGCCCGATCACTCTCAAAGTTTAATGGAAAGTGTTGTCATGGGGAATACAAATGTGTGGGTAGTCTTTTGGGAGTTTTTTCGAGGGTCTTTAGATGGGCTCTTTTGGAGGAGTTCTTTTAGGGATTTTTGAGAGTCTTTTGGTTTACTTTTTGGTGGTCTTTCGAGGATCTTTTTGAGGTATTTGGAATGTTTTTTGGAAGTGTTTTGGGTGTCTTTTGAGGGTATTTTAGAGTCTTTTGTGTGTCTTTTTTGGGGTCTTTGTTTTGGGGGTCTTTTTGTGGTACGTTGGGAGTCTTTTGAAATCTTTTGGGAGGTTTTTCGGGGTCCTTTTGTATTCTTTTGAGGGTTGCTCGAGAGTTTTTTTGGAGTATTTTTGGAGTTCGTTTGAGTGGTATTTTGGTAGGTCTTTTGGAATTCTTTTGAGAGCTTTTGAAAACCTTTCGAGTGTCTTTTGGGCAATACTTTTCATATATTTACAAAAAGCAAGTCAATAGTCTAGTACATATTTCTTTATTTTATATTATAGAGTATTCTTAATTATCCAGATATGATATTTTGTTGCGCAGTGATCTTAACTGTGCTATGTTATATATCGAGTCGTGCGATAAAATTTCATCAATCATATTTACTATATCCCTTTACTTCCCTTATCATTAAAGTCGTATGGATTTTAAGCATCCATATTAATATTTTTTCTTTCAATCACACCAAAGAAGTATAACTTCTAATGCGCGTACACACGTCCATGCAACTTGCTCTTATCTTGTATTACTTGTATGATGATTACAATTGCGCTAACACAATATAAGAGAACAAAAATCACAATCACATAACAATAAAATGGTATGCGAAACACTTCGTACAAAAGCGTTACTCTCATCTCTCATTAATGAGGGTGCCCTCTTTTTGCCGTCAAAATTGGCGTTCTTAGAACCTTGACAAATCGTATTAATCGGAGGGCATAACTAAATTGAAGGATAGTTGGACGAAGAGTATTTACCTAAAAGAAGACTTTGTTGAGAAATAAATTGAATTGTGTCCACTACCTATACCCTTGTAGCATATATTTATAATAAAATATCCAGATGTCCATGCCCATGTATTCATTTGTGGCAAATCGAATTATGTTTGATCGGGTACGTTTGTTCTATCGAATGACTTGAATTTTATTTGATAATTTCGAAAAATCGGATTATTTGTTTTAATAAGAAGTACTTGAGTTTAGATGTTATATGGAACTCAAATTTTAGAATTCGAAGTGCAATATACTACACATAAAAAGAACAAGTGAACCTGAGTGTTGAAAAGTATATGGAACTTAAATTAAAGGTTTGTGTATAGGATTATTTGTGATTACATAATTTGACAATAAATGGCTAGATAAATACAGAAAATAATCTGTCCATTAGTGTAAGATATTTAAGTATTTCTTATCTTTGCTTATAGGTAGTTGTATGGAAGCAAATACTTTAAGTTTGCTTTGTTGTTTATTTCTGAATCAAAGTGATCATTCTTTTGCTTTCTATACACTTGAGCGTCTCATCAAAACTTAAACAAAAATTAAAAAATACATCACTACATGGGAAAAAAATCTAATAGCGACGAATACTATAATTTGGTTTAACTGTATATACTGGGTAAAAATGTTTTTGTTTTTTTTTTGTTTCTAATTTTTATTTGAAAAAGTGGGAATGGTCAAAATTCAATGCAATATTAGTAAAAGAAAAAGATACAAACAATTATGGGTGAGATATAATGGTACTTTTAAAAATTTCTATGAGCTGTGGGTGTGGTCGTTTGTGGTTTTTCTTTTCGTTTTTGTAATTTGGAATACGAGTTTTCGAGGATGACTTCAGTCTTTGTTTTTTTGCCGGATTGTGCTTTTTTTAAGTTAAGGTTTGGTTCAAAATTGTGTTTCTATTGTTTATAAGTAAATCATCATCTTTGCTTGTTATACATATTATATGTATTAAATATTTATCAATTGTATTGTAGTTGTAGCAAAAGCAAGAGACAGTAGTTGTTGTCAATAGAAAAAACCATCACAATTCAAATTCATTTAATAAAAAAAAAATTGCACAACGCATGAATCGCATAAATTGATGACAGAGATGATATAGATGAAACAAATCGAGACGCATCTTGTTGTTGTTGTTGTTGGCGTTTTACATATATGATGTTAATGTTAATGTTTTTTTGGTTCATTGTTCAAAAAAGTATTTAGCGAATCCCCTGAGCAATTTGTCGTTCTTACAATAATAATAATTTCTCATGTCTTTATGTTCAATAAGAAACTCGTATAAATATTATTATAATTTTTTTGTTAGTGTGCTATTATTATCGATCACGTGTCACGTGTTTTGTAAATTGTAAAAACTTTCTTGTTTGTTTATTGTTTGATGGTATTTTGTTCTTCATGTTTAGTTTTGTTGTTGTATCTTTTTTATCTATTTCTTGTTTGTTTCATTTGTTTTAGTTTGAATTTTTTCAATAAATTTCATACTGGAGCCGGAAAAACGTAATAAATTAGTAAATTCTGTCCCCAGATTATAATTGTTACACTTATAACAAAATACACAAATTTAACTTTTATCGGTTTTGAAGTTTTCTCTTTCTTCCTTAGTTTAAGATACGAAACAAAATACTAGGCACATTAATAATTAATTTGACTATACGAGTACTTTAGTTCTATAGGTAACATATATTTGGTATTGAAGTAGATTTTTAAGCAAACTCAAAATTTCCCATTAAAGACAAAGAACAATAGTAGCGGCCAAATTGGATATTAATAATCACCAAATTTGGGTTAAACTTTCTTCAATGAGCATCTGAGAAGTCTCACTTCTAATTGTTTTTTTTAGGTAATTTTTTCAAACTAAGCGTTTAGTCGCTTAGAAAGTTATAAAAAGAACATAAAAATGCAATGTTTAGAAAGCAACATTGGTTGTATTCATTTTCCAACCATTCTATTAATCCGACCACCGCAAGAAGCAACAGTCAAAATTTACATCAGTTAAGTTCGATAGCCTGACAGCAGCTTAAATACTAATTTTTGTGTGCCATAATTGCTACGAATCAACAACACAGAAAAGTGTGTCGTAAGTTCTCTCTCTTGAGTAGTGCCTAGGAGAAAGCGATGCTAGACTATGATATTGCATCACGAGGAACAATATTGAACTGCTTAGTACTGCAATTGAATTACGACATTAGTTAACGAGTGAATAAAATCCATACGTTAACGTGTGATCGAGTTACATTGGTATGATCACTACTCGTCAGTCGTTCACGTAAGCGATCATGCCAAATATACATTATTCAGTCATGTATGTGGTAATTCGACCCCTGATTTCCTTGGCGGAACACAATCGGGCGCCCATATAAATGAGAGAGCCACAAGTCTAGCGGATAATTGCTGGCCTCGTTTTAAACGAGGAAGGTTAATTCCGAGCGTTATATATTGACATACTGAAAAAAAAGAGCTCGGTAAGCTCCAATGTTCTGGCCCATCTAACTTCAGTTCGGAAAGATCTTTGCAGGTATAGAATATATAAGGGAAAGATAGCGGTGCAAAATTCACAAGTAAATGTTGACAAAAACTTCGTTTTTCGGGTACTAACTTCTATATTTAGATCGACACACGCCACACACCACATAGTCCTTTTATTTTTACATTGTGCTATTTGGTAATAACCGCCAAATTATCTGTTTTTGAGATTAGGTATTTTCATTTTCCAAGCAATAAACGCACACTACGCAATTCGTCACATGGGGGATATCAAAATTTGATCCTGAGCCGCTCACAAAATTTCAACCCTCTAGGTCTTGCGAATAGTGGGTAAAAAGGACCTCAAAATACAGGAACATGACCACACTTCCACCCATTACACGCGCCAAACGTCACACACGGATTATAGACAAATTTTAGCTCTTTAGGTCGTGTGAAAAATGAATTAACAAGGACCTTAAAGAAGTCGAAAAAAAATATTTCTAGGAATATAAAAATGCAAAAATTTCAGCTCTCTAGGTCGTGTGAAAGGTGGTTTAACACGACCTCAAAGAAATCGATAAAAAAAATTCCACCTATCACAGGTGCCACACGCGGAATACAAAAAATGATATTTGAGACTTTGATACTCACAAAATTTCAGCATCTAGGTCGTATAAAAGGTTGTTAAGAAGGACCTCAAGGTAGAAAAACAGGGGTCAAGTTAAATAAAAGTTTTTAAAAACGAAACGCCTGGACGAAGAAAAGCTAGCCCTATCAGCAAATCGTCCAGAAACTCGAACCCCATTATTTGTCACTAGGTTAGCACGCTATCATAGGCCGCCTAGGATAGACACTATCCCAGGCACATCACAGTCCTGTAGTGTACGACAAGACTATTAAATACGAAAACAGTGCCCGCTCTAGACATTCAAAGTACTAGTAGCCTTTTCTGGGTCACTTAAAGTACGAAGACATTGCTCATCCTGAGCATACTCTAAGTACCCGCGGCCCATTTTTTTTTATCTTCCGTGCTAAAGCCCAAGCAGCTGAACCCCACCACGGTGTCGTAACCTTGACTGGGGTCCCATAATGGCGTTTACATCATCCGGGAGAGTTGACCATGGTTTTTAACGAGGTATCACTCCACGGGAGTGGCATGTAAGTACAGCGAATAATTTTGTGAACGTCACTTATCTCCATAAGCGCAAGGCATCTAGGTATTTATTATCTTTGGTTAAGACCAATTCACAACGCCGCGTGACGGCATAAGTAAATCGTCGACGATATTACTACGTTTCCATGATCGAATTTCGTTAAACCTAAAAAAAATCCACGAAACTAGGGCGGTAAAGCTAGGTTTGTCTGACATTTCTTTTGTAAAAATACAACGCATCTGTCATATAAACTATACTCTGTTCACGGAAACGCTATGAGTTAGAGTTAGCACCGCCATGCTCTTAACGCGACGAATGCATGTTCTCGCTCTCGTCGGATATTCATATTGAAGACGAGTTTTTGACAACGTTTTTCTACAAGTAGTAGATAAAAAAAGAACGCTATCGTTAATTTGTAATGAAAATGGAAGAAATTGTGACGTCTTGACGTGAATTGTGACCAGCGGCAACTTTTGACAATTAGAAGATGCTAGCACATTTAAGAGATAAACTAGATCCAAGATCCAGGCTCTCGTCTTCGCGTGGCATTGTAAATTGGGCTTAAAGGTTTCTCAATTGTGCCTTTGGTTTCTCGTTCAGAAGGCAAAATTCTGGTTGATGTGTTTTAGTTTCGAGTTTGAATTCTTTTAAATGGAAAGAGCTGTAAATTGGACAAAGTGTTATTTCCTTCTCGATTCATTACGTTCCGTTTTTTACTTCTCTCTCTCTCTCTGTCCTCGTAAATTAATTTACTTCTCAGTCTCATTGATTAAGTTGGCGCCACATCAAATTCCTTTACATTGGCCTTAATACAAAATGGGTAACTATTTTAAATTTTCACAAAAAGAAAAATAATCTCAGTAATATTTTTAACAAAATACAAAAATCATAACTTTCTGTGTCATTTCAAATTCGAATTACTTATATGTAATTGTTACAGTAATAAGAAATTTTCAGTTACTATGTCAATAATCGCTTGTACAATTTGTTAATTTTTGTTTTCCTTTTTCCAATACATAATTTATTAAAGCAAACAATTTTCTAATCAATATTTTGCCTATTCAGGATTTTTTCTTCTGAATTTATTTTTTCTGTATAATATTGTGCATAAACAATTCATTTTGCTATTTCCGTTTTTGTTTTATAATCATCATCATTCTTATTTGTTATTTAATAATTTTATTTATTGTTTATTTGGTTTGTATATATATTATTACATGTATATAATTATATATTTATTAGTACATATTTCCTTTTTTTATGTAATGTACATACGTATCATCTACTCGTATATATAAATATAAATGTACGATATGACGCAGTGATATTGATAAGCAAGCCCAGAACACCATAACAGAATATTAAAAAAAAAAACAAAATTATTTGATCACTTCTAATAAAAAAAATTGATAAATTGATAAATTATATGAAAAAAATAATGCACATCTAGCGACAAAAACTTAACCCTAAGAGTGGCATTAAGTTGACTGAGTGGAGATGTTCTACTCTCGTTGCAACCTAATCATGCCCGGCTCTTTGATATCGAAAGAAAAATGCAACATAGGTCACTTATCCAAATATCCAACAATCAGTCCACCAAATACCAATGAGCGGGCTGTTCCATTTTACCTTCGTCAGTAAGTTGAACAATTAGGTAAAAAAAAACTGGGAAAATCGAAAGAAATTAGTCAACCGCGAACTATGTAAAACTTACCTCAAAATAAGCTGCAAGTTGGAAAAGTTTCAGAAAACCAACGAATTGTATTTTTTACTCTTCTGTGTATAACATTAGAAAATCTCTATTGCATGTGCAGATTATAACAAAAGCAAAGCACTTTTCATTACGAAAATTATCTATTGAATGACATTCAAATTGAATCTGGATAACAATCGAAGGGTTGGTAGCCCAAGGGCAACATTTGAAGACCGACAGAGGAAATAACCGACAACTACTTCATTGGATTAGAAGTTACCTTATGGACCGCTCAATTCAAGTTGTTGTCTGATCTGACTACAGTCTACAAGGCGTTGTTTCACCCATTGAGTACAATTCTCATATCTGGTCAGGTGCCCTTAAATCTACCTTGCATCTACTGGATGGAATTCAGAACCGAGCGATAAAACTTATCAGTGACGAAAACATTGTATAGTTAATAAATTCGCTTGAACACCGCAGGAACGTTTCCTGCTTGTCACTGTTTTACCGCTACTACCACAAGCGGTGCTCAGAAATAGCCACCTCTCAATGAATTCTACATTTGTGCTCCTGGCGCTCATCAGTATACCCTCAAGACGTTCAACACATTCAACATGCCTTGCCAAGCTCGGTGTTTCCTCATTACTGCAATCCGCAGGCATTCAAAACACAAGCTCACATACATCTCCTCCTTTCCTCTCCCAAAACTTAACACCCTCGCTGTTCAAGCCTCGCATTATAGTGGATAATATATTTGGCGCGACAAACCTTTGCGGTCCAAGACTTAGCTTCTCGCAACCATTTGTGTTGAGCACGTATATTTTTGCACACACAAGGAGCCTATTACGCAAATTATAAAAAAAACATCCTCCAGAAAACTTAAGACCAATACCATAAATTTGACATTTACATAAATTGTGTTAGGTGATTTTAAAGTCAAAATTATGAAGGAGACAGCTTTGGTAAAAGAGTCGGAAAACACAACCTTCACTAAACCACTTCTGAAAGCTTTGCTGTGGGAAGGAATATAACTATAGCAAGAACATGGTTTTCTCATCTCAATGTCCACAAGTGGACTTGGCGGTGTCCAGATTAACACATATCGACAACAAAGTTGATCCCGTTGCGATGGACGCGACACATATCATCAGAATTCTAGATGTGTGAAACATTTAGGGGGCCAATATTTAGTCGGATCACTGAATAGGCAGGCGAATACAGCAGCATGCAGCAGTCGCTGACAAAGAGGAAGGGAGCTGCTCAAGAGCTCTACGAGCACAAAAGGTGAGAGCAACGCTGGCTTTTCCAAAGGAATGGAAAGAAAGAACAAGAATATTGGGCGGTCGAAGACATTGAAGACACTACAGATGTACAGATGTAAGGTAAGGTGTACGTGTTTATTAGAAAGACTTTCACGAGCGAGAGAAACGTTTGGAAAAATCACTACCGAAATTCTGATTCGGTGGTCGCAATTTTAAGAGCGCTTACTCCAATTTTTAGCGCGTAATTATCGTCCCACCCGACAAACTGTGCGTGCTATAGTGGATAAATTCGATTGAACGTTCCTGTGCCAGTGAGACAACGCATCGGTCGAAGTACCACAAATATCGCAGCCTTAAGTGCTTTAGTTCAAAATGAGCCAAATCAGATTGCACGCCGTTCACAGGAATGTGGAGTCTCTCAGTCCACATTGTGGCGAATTTTGCGTAAAGATCTTGGCCTACACCCTTACAAGATCAAATTAACTGAAGAAATCATTTAAAGCCCCGAAACTTCTCCGATTCAGCTCTGCAAAAAGAAATTGTTATGTTCTTATTGATAAACCATTTACAAGTGGACAATTTGTTAAGTTGGAGCGTGCGAAGGGCCTAGATTTTATATAGTGCCTAGCTTTTAAGTTTAAAAAATAACTCAAAACACTGCAACAATCAAACAAGTAACACCTTTTGGTTTGGCTGACTGATCTATGCACTTAGATCTTGTAGTAGTAGTGTAGTAGTATACATGTCCTTTCGACACCTTCTACATAGGGTTGGCACGAGGGGTATAACTTCGTCTGCAAAAATAAATTATTACGGAAACAGGGGTGGGCGGGGAAATATAGAAATGATTACTTTGATGGTAGGGGTAGGATTTTGTAAGTAAACTTTGACTTTGATAGGGTATATTTTGTCGCTAGTTGTACATGAATCATTTATTTAATATTATTTTTTAAATTTTTCATTATTTCAACTAAAAGAATAACAAAATCAAATATTTTGCCCAACATAAAATAACGAAAATTTTGGCAGCTTACCGCACACTGCTATCCTTGACGTTGCACCACGCAGCCCATTACCACCACCTTAAGTATTATTTAATAAATGTATTAATAAATTAATTACCAAACTACAATTTTGAATAACTTCGAAGTTTTTTTATTGTTGTTTTTTATGTTAATGGACATTTAAAATGTCACCTTAATGCACACATATATGTCACCTCCCGTTCACACAGAGTACAGTATTAATGCTTGTTTCGTTCGACGATAGTAAAGCTTTTCTGCCATTCATTTTCTTTGTTGAGTCCTAACACAGCGAAATTTGTTTTTCCAAAATTTCTTTCCTTCGATGTTCTCTGATCCTTATCCACCGATGATGACACACAGACAAATTCTCCATATTTTCCCTCAGTTATATTTTTTCTTCTGTTTTTGTTTTCTTTTCACTGTAGCGGCAATTTATAATTTTCGCTTTATTTTTTAAATTCAGTTAATTTTTACTAATATTGAATTACAGTTGGCGATGAGACGATGAGATGAGACGACGCAATGAAATCCCAAAAAAAATTAATTTTCTTTTGTGTTGTTGGTGTAGTAGAATATCCCACAAAATATCGTAGCTTTTTTCCTTTGGGAATTAAGTTAATAATTTCGTTAAATTGCACATCATTCTTTCTGTCAACTCGACGCCACTGTCTGTCTGTGACTGCAAAATGAACTGTTCATTCTATTAATGTACTTACATATGTATCTAAATAATATTTGTATAAATGAAATTTTCCTATGGTTTTTCTCTTCTATTTTTGAACATATAGTAGTATGTTTAGTGTGTCTGTGTGTGTGTGTTTGTGTTCATACACATTCTTGTTTGTATATGTATATCATGGTTAGGTTTTCTTTGTTTTTCCTTTTACCCATACGATTGAATGCTGACTAAATTTTTATGCAATAATAATTTCCTATTTTATGTTTACTCTCTAAGTATATATATATATATATGTTTGTATATAATTCTTTAGTTATTTTATATTAATATTCGTTATATGTGTATTTTACAAATTTCTAATGAAAAAGCACCTAATTGAGAAGAAAGTGGTGTGTTGGTTGTGTGAAACTCGCGGGATTCATCTCCTCTTTCTGTTTTTTAGATTCGAAAATCTTTACTAGTATGCATATGTGGAATGTATATTATGTATCTATATTATATACGAATACTTAGGTAAATCTATATTCAAAGATTTATATTTATATTTGGAATGTTGTTGTGGTTTCTGTTGAATTGAGAGAAAAATGTATTTGCAATTTTGCAAAACGAACTCAAACTAATTTGTTGGTTGATATTTTTTCGGTTCTGTCATACGGCAAAGTTTGCTAATTAAAATCTAGTAATTATCTATAACGTGTACGTTGAAATGGTTAGTTGTTAAGTTAGTATGTACTATACATTTCAATTTCAATGTAATATAAAGTTTTTTTTATTTCTTGATTACTTTGCAGCTTATGTAACATTCAATCGGCTCCTGCATTAAATAATGAATAACAATTTTTGATTTGACTTTAGATTTTGTTTACTTGGAAATCGATAATTGAGGAAATAATTTTAGTCGCACACGCTGAGTGAAAAACATTTTAGACGCCTTTTAAATTGTCACAAAAAATTCTCATAAACATCATCTTACCAACATTAATATGAGGGCTAAGTCGGACTAAGTTTTGCATAGAATACGAAGTATTAAAATTACTAGGATTACAAACATTAAGACGTTTCAATTAGCTTTGGATGTGCGTATAATCATTAAACAGTCAGTTGAGTATCGCTCTCCTCTGTATATGGTTTTTGTAGATTTTAAATGCGCTTTTGATAGCGTGGGCCGAAACATGATGTGGCAGATTCTGTCTAGCTATGGTGTTCCGGAAAAACTCATCAACATCATAAAGGAGCTGTACCGCGACTCAAAATGCCGCGTCATTCATAACGGTCATCTTGGCTCACCCTTCAACATCTACTCGGGAGTCAAGCAAGCTTGCACCCTCTCACCATTGCTTTTCGCAATTTTCATCGACTGGGTGATGAAAATAGTAACCCGTATGTCATTGGGTTTGCCATGGAATGTGTGTTCCCGCCTAGAAGACATGGACTATGCCGATGATATCTGTCTCCTATCACTATCGCTAGGTGATATGGAGCGAAAATTAAACTCACTAGAACTCCACTCTAACAAAGTGAGTTTAAAAATTAACGTGTCCAAAACAAAACTACTTCGCGTTAACGCTAGTCTCGATTAACGGACACTAGATAGGGGTTAGGTTAGGTTAGGTTGAAGTGGCCGTCAGTCAAGACCAACGCACTTAGACCATGAAGGTCCGTTGTGATACCACAAGGATCTAGACAATCCCACGCCGACTCGTTGAACAAGTTGGAGCTTCGTATGAAGCGCAATAGACTATTAATGTCAATTTGGTTTAGATCGTTGAAAAAGAACGCTCCCAGATGGAGCTTCCGCCTATTCGCGAGGGCTGGGCACGTAAAAAGTAGATGGAGAGTGGTTTTCTCCTCCTCCTCATCCATGCAGCTTCTGCAGAAATCGTTGGAAAAGACTTCTAGTCTTTCTGCATGCTTGCCTATGAGACAGTGTCCTGTTATGACACCTATAATGGCACTAATGTGCAGTCTGTTTTGAGAGATCAAACACTTATAGCGTTTCGGATCTAGGGGAAATCGATAAGTAATGTTACTTGGGCAGGTGGATGTCAAAAGATAGTCGGATGTATGCCCTCGTGTAAACAAGGCGCGACACTTCTATAGTATGCTACATAATATCTGGAACTTCTCGCAAATCTCCCGGAATCTGAAGCTAACGATCTTCAGATCTAACGTTCTCTCAGTACTCTTGTATAGCTGCGAAACGTGTAAAGTCACAGAGTTAATTGCGACGCGCCTCCAAGTCTTCGTCAACAAGTGCTTAAGGCAGATACTGAGAATAAGATGGCCGGACATTATCACCAATCAAGACTTGTGGAGAGTAACGAAGCAGGAAGCAATCGCGGTCACCATCAGACGACGAAAATGGAGCTTGATTGGCCACACTTTGAGAAAGCCAGCGGACGATATTACGAAACTAGCCGAAGCCGCCGAGTTGGCTGTCCTAGTAAGATATGGAAAAGGACAATAGAAGAGGAAGCAAGATCCCAAGGGACAGACTGGCGCCTCTTGAAACCTCAGGCGATAAATCAAGTTCGTTGGCGAACGTTTGTAGAAGTCCTATGCTCCACCGCGGAGTAAAGGAAAGCAAGAAGAAGACTTATAGCTCTCGCATACTTAAACTATTGAGAATATTTTAACATAAACATCCTTTGCAAAATATCTTAAAATAAATGGTAAAAAGAGAAAAGTTTGATAAAATTGTAAAACATTCTTGAAAGTTGGTTCCGATAAATTTTTCACAAAAATTTAAAGGGTGTCTGAAATTTTATGCCCCTCAGTGTAGTTTAGTGCGTAATTTTTCTTTTGCTGTAATGT
This sequence comes from Nephrocerus scutellatus, assembly GCA_947095585.1. Classification (NCBI taxonomy): domain Eukaryota; kingdom Metazoa; phylum Arthropoda; class Insecta; order Diptera; family Pipunculidae; genus Nephrocerus; species Nephrocerus scutellatus. The sequence goes on along the minus strand of OX352761.1, from coordinate 124,346,131 downwards.
TGTATGTACATTGCTAGCAAAAGAACAACTTATCTTTCATTTGATATAAAACGATGGTACATTTTCCCCATCGAACTGGATTACATTTCTCAGATGTACTCGTAGTTTAGTGAGACTTTGTTCCTTTTTTCGAGCAAATTAAATTTTTACATTCTTCATAAGAATTCAACATTCAGACTAATTTATATAAAATGAGAACGATGTAATAATTATTTTCGTTTTTGTCTTCGTTAAATCACATTCACATCACAAATATTTAAAGCACAGAAGTTCTAACAGTAAAACACAAATAAATCTACAATAAGTTATCAGTTTGATTAAGAAGTATAACTTTTTTTTGTGGCTTTTCTCTTTGATGTAACATTTCAATCTAAAACTAAAGCACTGTGTATCTAATTATGTGTTGTAGTTGTGTTTTTGTTTCCTTTTTTAATTTTTCCTATACTCCATCCCCCCATTCAAGTGTCCTTATCTATTTGTATTAAAGTCCTTTCAGAAATTGACATGTAATATATATTTTTATGAATATTTGTTCCTAAATAGTTTTTTTTTGTTGCTGTTGGTAAATAAATAAAGCGTATTTACATTTAAACACTTTTCGCATAAAGATATAATTTTTTTTCCTTTCTCCCATTTAGAAAATACATTTTCTTGCAATAATCTCGTTCGAGTCCTTTCCCTTTTTTCACTGACTACTATTAGTTCCAGCTGGTACCATTATGATATGAAGAATTTTCAGAAGGCCTAAAAGCTTCGCCGTCATTTTTGGATCATTATTTTAATATAACCGTTAAATATGTTTTGATTTAAATTTTAAAGTTGGACTAGCATTTTTGAGTTTGAAGTTCGTCTGTTAAAATTTTTTATAACAAAAATCAATTAATTAAGGATTAGATAAAGATAAAGCAGCAAATACTTTGTGTTTGAAAATTGAAAGAAATTTCTGATTTTAGTTCTAAAATTGATTTACATTGAATGGAACCTTTTAATGACCTCCCAACTCATTCAGTTCTCATGCAATGCTTGTCATTTGGGTCGTACGTTTATTTTAAGCCGCTCTACTTAATTATTATTTTATATATACCTATATATATGTATATGTATGTGTGTATGTGTAGGCAAATGGGTCTAGGCAAACATTTATTTAGAAAAATGTATACTTCGATATATATATATATATATATATATATATATATATATATATATATATATATTTATATACTTAATACGAATCGAATGAATGTTTATTAATTAATAGATAATTCTTTTGTTTTTTTGCGGTTTTTGACTTGACTTGAATAATAATAAGGAAAGGAACTGTTTTGTTGATTAATTTTATTTACTTATATGCTACATAGATAAACTTTTATAAACAAATAAACTATTTTCTTCCTTATTTCCTTCCTTATTTACAATAATTGTTGTTAACATGTATTTATTTACAAGATTAATATCGTTTCTTGATGCGCATACAGAAAAGTTGTAGTTAACGAAATACTTTAAATTAGATTTCTCAATGACTTTCATTTAGAGACACTTAGCTCCGAATCGATAGACGTAACTATAACTAAAAGCAATGCTTTTAGTGACGGATTTTGATGACTGCAAGCCTTGTTACAACTGCACAGCAGTTAGCCGATACCCTGTCAAAATATAATGCTGAAATAAAAACCATCATAGGAGATGCGATAGACAGGGAATGGTGTCTTAAACAAATCAGAATATGACATATATAACAGCTGTCATGCAAGACATCATGTGCTCGGGGTGGGGTTTCTAGTCAGCAAAAGAATGAAACACACCGTTATCGGCTTTAAAGCAGTAAATGAACGGCTATGCGCCCCTTCGCGTTCGGGGCAGATTTAAAAGCATAAGCCTCATAAACGTTGACGCACCTACAGAGGATTCCCCAGATGATAAAAAAGAAGAATTATTTGAATCAGTCGAACGGGAACTCCATGCCTGCCCTCAGTATGATGTAAAAATCATTCTGGGGGATATGAATGCTAAAATAGGTGAGACCCAGTATTCAGGCAGTACATTGGCACCCATAAATTACAGGAGAACACTAATGACAATGGACAACGAGTCATAGAGATGCAAGCAGAAGGTAAAAATATCCACAAAGCCACCTAGATATCTCCTGATGAAGCCACTCGCAATCACCTGATGACGGTACGAACGTGCCGAGGTGCCAACAAAGGTGCATTATCACGAAAAACTGCATCCGTGAATCAGATTTGAGTCAACACAGCTGTATTTCGCAACGAAGGGATAAGACACAACTACGGTCAAGCAATAGGACTCGCCTTAAATAAAGAGAGAGTAAGTCCTGGGGCTGAGATGCCGGGCGTAGACGAGAATTGGACACGTCTTAAGAATACTGTCATTATTACTGCTGCCTTAGGTAGTAGTCGTAGAGATCGGAACGACTGGTTCAATGACGAATGTAAGCTAGCGACTGAACGTAAGAATGTGGCGTACCGAGCAATGCAACAATCTCAAAGAATGCGGGCACGCGATGATTAATATAAAGAGCTCAGAATATATAACAAAAAACAGTTCACCGGCGAAAGAAATCAGCCTGAAAAAAGAACCTCGTCCGTGAACTAGAACAGTACAGAGAGCAAGAACCGCACCAGATGCGGAAGTTCTACCAAAGAGTCCGTGGTATGACGCAATATACACCGCTTTGCACATACTGCAAAAACAAAGAGGGTGATCTGATCGCCTATCTCAAAGGCAACTTAGAGCGATGGGAAGAGCACTTTCATGAGTTGCTTAATGGCCAGCTACCAATGTCCGACGACCATTCTATGCTGCCGCCGCCAAGCATACACGAAGTTAGCAGAGCGATAAATCGGCTCAGAAATAATAAGGCCCCGGGATTAGATGGTATACCAGCGGAGCTGATTAAGTCGGGTCCGCAATAAACCAAGCCATTCATGAACTAATAGTGCAAGTATGGGACGAAGTAGCGATGCCAGAAGATTGGCGAAAAGGCATCCTGTGCCCCATACATAAGAAAGGAGATATTACAACATGCAGCAATTATCGTGGTATAACGTTTTTGAGTACCACGTATTATATTATCTCCTCTATCGTACAAGACCGGATAGCCCCATACGCAAAAGTCATCATTGGTCCATACCAGTGTGGCTTCATCCCAGGCAAATCAACAACTGATCAGATTTACACCCTTAAGCAGGTGATAGAAAAAGTGTATTAATAGAAGAACATAAAAAATGAGATAGATATTGAAATAAAGCTTCTTCAAGACATTCGTCTACAAACAACTCAGGTGCCCTTTTCGTTATTAAGGGTGTTTTTTTTTGCTTAGATAGAACTTATTTAAAGGGTAACTATCAAATGAGCTTTGGGACATGTGAACTGAATAAAGGAATTTAATGAACCAATAGTCTAAGAACAGTCCTAAGAACCACACGGACACGAAGAGAAGAGACTTGGCCAAGCTCACCATAAATGACTGTATAGAGCAGCTGATCGCGACAGATGCCAAGGTTTCGTGAGGGATCGGTAACTTCTCTTTGAGGGACATAAACCAAATATTTTTTTTACCTAATAAGCCAGATCATTAATCTGTTTACGCATTCAAGAACATTTTAAAGTTTACTTCGATTAGTTATTGGAGATTAGTGGCAAACAGAAAATGGATCAGAACTATATGTCAAAACCTGTATATCAGTTTGGCTGTGTTTTTTGTTTGTTTATTATAATGATTTTTGCACTGTACGAATATAACTATTATTGTTAAACTATCTCTTAGCCATATTAGATGTTGGCAACAACAGTTTATTATTAATTTGTAAATCTTTTTAAGTTTAAGTACAAAAACATTCAATAGAAAATTTGTTTATTGTTAAATAAAAAAAGTCTTTAATTTCTGTGTTTTTTCGTTACTATTCGTTTTGTATATTGTGGCGAGGATATTTTGAAGCAGTATGTTTTGATAGGACAGTTTTTAGTATTGAACACAACTTTCCTATAACTGATGGATGATTTGTTGATTTTTTTTATTCGGTAAATCAGACTTTTGGTTGGTTATTAACTTCATTGTTTTAAAATAACTAAAAACGATAACAAAATGGAATGTATGTCTGTGAGTTTACTAATTAACCCCCATAAATCAGAGAAAAAAGAATAAACAAAAATACTGTAAATACTCAGAGCAGATTCGAACGCAAGACTTCTACCCCCCAATTCTTCTTTCACCCAGTGCTCTAACTGGTGAGCACACGGAACAAACATACGAATTAGCTGCTTTTGCAAACTTGAAGTTAGGATCGTTCTCAATGCGATTATGGTTCTTATTCCGCTTTTCGTTGGTCGTTTCGCATCAGGGAATTTCATAGATATATAGTTATATTATATTTATATTGATATATTAATTAATTTGAATTGGAATAACGTTTTAACGAAAAATGTTGGCCACGTCATCCAGACATAGTTTCCCGGCCAAAAATGCGCTAAAAAGGAGCATAGTCTGAAAATTTGCACCCATACTCTTCATGTCTGTGTTGCTGTTGGTATATCTTTTTTTTTTGCCATAATTTGCTTATGGTGTGAGAGAATCAATCATTAACGATAAATAGAATCAACGTATGAACTGCCAGAAGTAAGTTAGAGATAACAGTTGTGTCACATGTAAGCATGATTCCGTATCCTTAGTGATACCATTAAATGGGAATCGATTCCTCACTGAAGATTCGGAGAATTTTTTCGATTTTCTGAAACCAAATTTTTATGGATTCGTTATTTTTTAATACCCATTTTTTTGAATCGTTTTATCTCTTCGCTTTGTCAGTTGACTTTGACAGTTTTCATTGATGAGCTGAAATAGCTGTCGCCCCATTAAATGCAAAAGTCCTAACTGAACAGAATGTCAATTTCTAAAACCGTTATCATGCACAGCGATGTAGCGGTCGTAAATAATAAAATTTTAAGACCTCGTGCGTTCTATTTGTTTGCTGCAATGGTGGTTGGTACGCGAGAAACGGCCATTTTTATCACTTTTAGTGAGTCTGATACCATAAATTTCATACCCACAAAAGAGGTTCGCCAACAGTTAAACTCGGACGCATACGTTTGTGAGCTACACGGCTTTCATGATAACTAAAACAGCAACCTTGTGTGGTTCTGCGGGAAGAATGACACAAAATCGTCTGGTTCAGACGTCTGCACACACAGTTGAACTGCATGAATGTGTACTAATAGCAAACAATCGACTGGGAAAACTTTTGTGCTACAAGGGTTCAAGGTACAGAAAATTTTACTTCAGTCCGATATTGAAAAAAACAATCTCAAGAAGGGAACGATGCTATAAAAAGAATTCAGCTCATTTTATAGAGCACATTTTTGTGTTTCATATTGCTCGAAGCTCATATCGTTGTAGCCTGTAATATCAAAACTGTTTGAGAAATTGCTCTTAAAGAGACTCAATCTACTCATCAATATACCTGACTTTCAATTTTGATTCAGGAATAAACACTCTACCATAGATCAGATTCATAGAGTAGAAACTGTGATTGAAGAGGCATTTTAAGAAAATAAATGCTGCCTTGCATTATTTATAGATGTATCAAAAGCATTTGACAGAGTATGGCACCAAGGACTAATCGCAAAATGAGAAAAGCACTACCAAAAAGCAATTGTCAATTGGTTTTATCTTGAATCTTATCTAATAGAAAGTTCAGAGTATCACATCAGGAAGCCTACTCAAGCTTTTATTCAATACAAGCCGGTTTACCACAGGGAAGTGCATTGGGTCCCTTCTTATAGTTGCTCTATACCACTGATATATCAACTTTCATTGGCACGTATTGTACGCAAAGGCAAGCCATATAAAAATTACAACAAGTAACTGATAATGTCATCGAATGCACTACTGATTGGTAAATTAAACTTAACGCTCAGCAATCAGCTAACCTATCTCATCGATGGAATTCCTTTTCCACAAGCAGTAATAGCTATGTGTACATCTGGATAACAGGTTGATGTAACGTCAAACAAAAAGCTGAACAAATCAATCTAGGTAAAATGTAGACAAATATATTGGCTGATTGGTTAACACTCTAAACCTAATCTCCATTGCAAAAGGCTTGTCTACCAAGCTATCATCAAACCGATTTGGATGTATGGTATCCGGTTATCGGGCTGTATAAAACAATCTATTCGAAGCATCATTAAGCGAAGTGGAAACAAATTCTTCCGCATGATAACAAATCCTTCTCGATATGAGACGAATCAGGAACTCCACAATGATGTACAGATAAATTGAATTAATCAAGTGATCCAAGAATACGCTGTCAAACATGAAACACGATTGCTAAGTCATACAAAAGTAGAAAAGTAGTCATCCAACTCTTGGACACCACCAATGAATTGAGAAGGTTACAACGTACATAACCTGATGAATTGATATAATGAATACTATTTATAATATAAATAATAATAATAGAATAAATAAATAATATAATTTTCTATTGGGAGCTGACCAATGGTCCAGCAAAATCCGTACATGTCTTGCTTTGTTTAGTACAATTCATAAGTAGTTTATATGCATATCTAATAAAGGATGTTAAAAAATATATTACTCTAAATTTAGAAGAAAGATAAAAGGTCAACAAATATTACTCTGACTGTGAGATTTAACTACAGACAAGGTTAAAAAACAAGCCCAATAATAGGCGATTATTTTTTTTTAAATATAAATTTTATTTCTTGTTAATACTATAAAAAATTACGTAATTATAGTATTAACATAAAATGATCTAAAACAAGTTATCCTTCAAAATATCCTCGCATTTTTTTTTATTTTTTCGTCCATTTTATTGCAACGGGAGAGAAAAACTGAAACCAATTTAAAAAATGTTTAAACAAATATTCACAATTTTCTGTTTGTCAATGTTGCATGTTGTACATTTTTGCCTGTAAAATCGATTCGTTCATTTTTTCTTATAGCATTACGCATGTATGTAATTGTATTTTGTATGTATGTACAGATATTTTAATTAATATTATTTGTTGCCTGGAATACTGTTTGGTTTTGTGGATTTTGTTTTGGTTTTTTGTTTTTCTATTACTATGTATTGTATTCAACATTTATTATAAGTATTATTTTATGCATGTATGCGTATATAGAGCCATTCCGTGCGAAATAAGGGTCGTCTTGAACTTTGGGGAGATGTCTTGTTGGAAGACAAAAATAAAATTGGATTTGAGTAGAAATTCGCTGTGTCCAACCAAACCGCTGGAAAACCCAAAATAGATCTAAGAGAATTTCTAGCCTGGCTTGTAAGTTTTATAAGTAAGATGTACGTACTTTTTAATAAGAATATAAAAAATGGGTGCTTAGTTTAAAGTAATGTCCTCGAATTTAGGTTTTAAATGATTTCAATTCAATTCTTTTATTTATGTGGTCTACCAATGAGACCGGGTCTCTTAAAGTACAATAATAATAAAAAAATAAAACTGGTTAAATAACAATAACCTCATAAATAGTAATAAATCTGTATAACGAATTCAATAAAAGTGCAATTATAAAGAGAGAAGAAGATCTAGAAACTGTTAAAGAAGTCAGTGGCACAATAACATAGAGGGAAGCGAGAAGACAGATCAATTGGTAAAGAAGGGAGTCACCATGGATACTGGCTCAGCGGAAAGAGCAAGTTGTCAGAAGAGGTCAGTCAAGGATTGAATTCTCTACTTTTTCACTACTAAGTCACAACTAAGATGGAGTACTCTGATGAACGGTGTCATATCAAGAACAGTACGGCCATCCTACAACAAAAGGCAACAACCTAGTTGATTTCAATAGCCCGGAAGGATATTACCAGAGTTTTTGCTAGCAGCACGGGTCACTGGCCAGTGGGCTGCCACGCTGCTAAGCTGGGTATACCGCATAACATCTTGTCTAGAAGGTTGTCTGACAAACTGTGTCTGGCACAGTCTAACGAACTGTGTCATATCAAGAACAGTACGGCCATCCTACAACAAAAGGAAACCACCTAGTAGATTTCCAGAGCTCGGAGGGATATTACCAGAGTTCTGGCTATTAGCAAGGGTCACTGACCAGTGGGCTGCCACGCTGTTAAGCTGGGTATACCGCATTATACTTTCTGTAGAAGTTGTGAGGAAGTAAATGAAAATGAAACTCTCATCCACTATCTTTGTAGATATCTTTTGGGATAAATGTCTTTTTCTTCTGAAATGTTCTGTTGACCCGTAATTTTTCAACATGTGATTAAAAAAATCAAGGTCCCCACAAGACTATTTTATATGTTTGAGGGTTAGTTTTCAAGGTGCTCTTCAACTAAGGTTAGGTTGCGATACCTGCAAATACTGACTTATACCAGTATTTGTCCTTTGTGTTACCACAGGATCTTTCAATTGCTTTTCAACTTGCAAATATATGCATTTATATGAAATATACATGTAATCAAGGATGACAACGATTGGAGGGGAGGTATGCTAAAAACTTCGGACACGACGGCTTTTTACTCGAATCCAATTTTTTATCTCCAGATAAGTCATCTCTCGCCAAATTGGAAGTCATTTGCACAATGTGCTAACGGTAATGTGTATTATTTTTTGTTATCAAATTTCGCATAGAATGACTGTATGTACGTACATGTATATATGTATATGTATATATAAACTTATTAGATATTTTTATTTTCTTGTTTTCTGGTTGTTTAGTTTTTTCCGTTAGTGTAAAAAAATGTATATAAAAAATTCGAGAAGAACTGTAGTCTGTTTGACATACAACACACCGCCTGCACTTTTAAGGGAGTGTGTGTGTATGTATGTAGGTATGTTTGTATGCATGAATGTATTATGAAATAGGTAGGTAGTTTATATATATACATATATATATGATGTATATAATCTCATTATCCTTCATCACCACTGCAAAGATTTATATTGAATGACGTTGGCATACGTTATGTTTTTAATCCTTACATAGTTATTGTTTCTATTTAATTTTTTTCTAATTTGAAAAAACCATTCAAAAAGTTACCATCGATTTAGTAGAGCTGATAATAAAGAATATCAGATCAGAGTAGAGTAGTAGAGTATAGAGAACTAAGCAAAAGATATAAATGTATCTCAAGAAATCTAACATTAGGAAGAAAGCTTCTTGTAAAAATGTTTTATTGTATGTTATGTGATGTATTTATTGTGTGAATTTTTTTTTGTTTCGAGCTTAATGATGACACGTGGTTAATGTTTTGTGATTGAATCGTGAATTCTATTCCTATGAAGACCATATGGTTCTGTAAAATTGGGTTCCCTATGTGTTTGCTGACTTAAACTGTTTTGAATTATTGATTTCGTCTCGAACTTTCATTTTATAATCGACTAATTAAAAAACAAAGTAATGCTTAATTTTGAAAGTAACTTTCAATGGACATCAATTGCATTGCAATAAGTTTCAGACTCCAACTTATTGACAAATAAAAGCTAATTTAGACGCAACAATATATTGGCAAAAAGGTAGAGCTGTTTTTGGTAACGATAAGTTCAAGCAGTCGTTATAGGATGCTTCTTACGTCTTTGCAAATAGCTTATAATCACCGAGCCGCTGCATAACGACCATTTACGATCATGAGTAACGATTTGGTTTGGTGTCAAAGCACGATATTTGGGGCTTTTCACATTTTCAAAGAAGGAGATTTGTTCCTCAAACTTGAAGGAATTGTCTTTAACAATTTTATAGGTTTATTTCCTTATAAAATATGCCTGATGAATGGAATCATAGCATTGCTTGGCCGACCAACATGAAAGGAGAACACTAAACTGCACCAACTATAGAGGAACAAGTCTTCTTAACTTACTTAGTGGTGTGCACAAATAAAGCCACTTATCCTTCAGGTCTTTGTAATTGTGACCTATCAGTAGGCTTAGGACAGGCAGTAGCTCCTTTAGGAGACCCAAGAAGTACAGAAAGATATTCAACACTTTTTATAGAAAAGAGCTACACAAAACCATGTCTTGTTTTGGTATACACGCCACGGTCATTCGCCAATGAAAAATTCTCGCTGATCAGTCTAGGTCGGGAACAGCCCGAACGAGTCATTCGAAGTCAAAAAAGGATTAACACAAGATGAGACGCTCTGTAAGTAAGTAAGTAGTTGTAAAAAGTCGAGCAAAGCCCTAGATTTTCCAAACTTGCTCAAGATAATTTCGTGCAATTTCGTTTGCCGCTTTTTTTTGCTCTTTTTATGCCAAAGAATTCGAAATCATTCAACCTTAAACAGTCCCAAGGAATAAAATGACATAATCGCACATTAATCGCAGGTAAAGTAGGACCGTGTAGCACTCATACAAATACAAAATTGGTTTTCGTGTAGTTTCGATGGAATATGCCACTAAATTAGGTGTGCTCCTTCAAATCATTCATAGCCCACGGCGGTGATGTTATCTTTCCAGCGCTTTTACAGAAGGCAATCGATATCATCGTGCTGGGTATGATTGATTTAATTAGGGCCAGCTAAAACTAGGGGTACATCCAGACTACCTGGAGATAGGTAAATGTAATCTTTATCACCAAACCAGGCAATAGGCCTAATAAGCTGCCTAAATCATATAGACCTATAAGTCTAACATCATTTGTCCTCAAAACCATCGAGAGACTCAATGACTTTCATATCAGAGACTGGCATGATTTGTTTATCCCTCTGCTTTCAAGTCAGTTTGCATACAGGAAATGTAAAAGCACAGAAGATGCCCTTGACTATCTTGTGAAGAAGATAGGAGGAACTTAACGTTCCAAGCAAATGGCTCTGTGTACATTCCTTTTTATTGAGGACACATTTGATAACACTGGCTATGACTCAATTGCAAGAGCAATTAGTAGCACAGGTATCGAAGACGCGATCAACCAATGGATAAGAGCCATGATTGAATGTCGAGATTTTACTTCCTTCTCAGGAGGATTGCCTGTGTCTAGGCTAGGCCAGATAAGGCTACATCGGCATTGGTTATGCGAATAGCTTGGCGATTCTTATTAGTGGTAAACACAGTGACATGTAAGGTGCTTTACTACACGTTTTAGAATGGCGCAACAGAGAAGGACATTTTGGACACCTGAAACTTCTTCACTCAATTCTCGAAAATGTTTTGCACTTTTCCCGACATTATTGTCTGGGAGTACTGTTTTTAGTCAGGGAGTACGGTTTTGGCAGATTATTTGTGGTAGAAATTTAGAACTGTCCAAACTAGTCTAATGGTTTACCTGCACTGGACGCTAGAGGTCTGTTCTGGTTCACAGATGGGTCGAAGATGAAATCTGGAGTTGAAGCTAGTGTCTTTGGACTGAACACTAAACCAATGGGAATGAGTGCAACGGTTTTCCAGGCTGAAATTCATGCTATTGAGATCTGCGCTAGGATAAACCTTAGTTAGAGCAAGGAGCATTAAGAGCCCGACGGTATATATCTTTTCAGTTAGCCAGGCACTTAAAGCGCTGTCGTCCAACTTAATGGACTAGTTGTCAGTCAAAAACTGGTACGATGAACTGCAATCTCTTGGCAGACATAACAGGAATCAAGGAATTTCAGGTAACGAATCTGCATATAAACTAGCTAGGGCTGTCTTAGAATCTGCGCTCATAGGACCCGTACTGTGGTGTCAACTGGGCTGCCGCCATAGCGCTAATTAATAATTGGGAACACAGACTTTATCTGACCCATTGGGAAAATGTCTCAGGGCTGAGACAATGCAAGCGATTAATCAGGCCGTGTTCCTATAAGAAAATCCTTAATCTAGAAAAGTATAGCTTTGGAAAGCTGGTGAGTTCTCACACAGGTCACTGTGGCTTGCGACTCCACCAGAGCAAACTTAATCTAAGCTCATATACGGAATGTAGGTTCTGCTCGCAGCATTACAAATCATTTCAGGACATTTTTTGTGAATGCGCAGCATTACTTTGGTTAAGGATGCGTATTTTCCATAAAGAAATATGTTCGTCAGCAGAGTTGAGAAACTAGGCCACTAATCATACTATCCTTCATCAGGGAGGTGATACGTCTCTTAGATTAGTCACACTTAATGATACAATAGATCGTGTTAGATGGCAATGTCATCCCATATGGATAAGTGATTACTCACAAAAAATAATATGATACTAGGGAAAGGTGTTGTTAAAGTAAACTGCCGACATTGGTAATAGATAATAAAGTTTTAGTTATTTTCCAAACGAGTTAACCTAATAGCCTTAATGACAAAATGTGCACATTTATCCCGCGGGATCCCCATATTTAAATTCACAACTACTGAGTGTTTAAAAGACGGGTATAATAATGTGGAAAGTGAAGCAATTAATGTGCGGAATGGCTTTCAATGTTTCAAGTAATAACGAAGAGGCTTGCAACAATTTGGAAAGAATATTGACTTTCATAATGTCATAATGAAATGTAATACTCGTAATGGGTAGTTTTGGCAGATTCTTCCAGCGAGTTCGTAGGTGAGAGATAATATTTAAGCCAACAACATTTGTCACATATGTTATTCCATTGAAAGTTGAGAACACCCTGTACATAATACATACATTACATATCATCAATTTGGTAATGGAAAATATTTCTTTGATGTTAATTGTGATTCGTATGTAAGTAATGTGAGTGGAAGTGGATGAGTTTTATGTGGATGTATGCTCGTAAACGTATAAACTTTAGAATTAACACTGTTATTTAGTATATAGCTATATCTATATAAATATGTGTATATATGTATGTTTGTATATATCATAGTAAGTGTACTGTAAAAAAATTCATAATACAAAAAATTATTGTAACATCAGTATTTGTTGTATGTTTGTTTGTTTCTTCGTTCTGCACTTATACATTCATACATTGAGTACATATACATATACAAATATGTACAATACAATACAATACAGTAATAATTATTAGTAATTTAGTTATAATAAATGTTTATAAAGAGTAAATGGTTTTTTGTATAAATTTGTGTCTGTTGCTGTTTAGAAGATGATTTTATTCTGTCTGTCTGTTGTTGTTGTTGCTGGTTTATATTCTGCGCACCTTACTACTTGAGGTCATCGTACTCGTCACTTCCGCTCTTCGATCCCAAATGGAAAGCTGCCATCGCCGCCGATGAACGATCAGTGCCGCTGGCTTGTTGCTGTTGCAGTTGTTGCTGCTGCGATGGTGGATCGAAACTCTCAAGGAAAGGATTTGTCGACGAATACTGTACTCTGTATGAGCCGAGAGTGTGGTAGTGATTGCCGTTTCCGTTGCCATTGCCGTTGCCTCTGCCCCCATTACCACCCGACGATGACGCCGACGACGACAACGACGAACCAAACAGTCGACTACCATTCGATGATGGATTTGCATAGAAATCATAACTACTCGTTGAGCCGGCCATTGAACTCACTCCGCTACTACTGGCCGCACCTCCGCTGCCAGATAAATACGATGCCGTCGAGGATAACATCGAAGCAGAACTGGCATTAGCGGTGGCAGCAGCCATCCCCCCATTATTACCGTACTTTGGCAAAGTTCCATAGAGATTCACTGCATGATGATTGGCGCCGCCATTACCAGCAGCATTATTGAAAACTGAACTGTTACTGCCATTGCTGCCACCGCGAATACCACCTGCGCCGTTTCCAGCATAGCTGCTGTCATTCTGCTTAGCGAACTCCGTAGAAGTTGTCGACTGTTCTGGGCTTGCATATTGCTGATTCTTATTCCTAGTAAAACTATTGTTTATAGCTAAATTATTAGTTGTGTGTGTGTCTGCGGCAGTTGAAGAATAACTACCACCGGTCGTTGCCGTCTTCGTCGTCGTCATTGTCGCTGCCATCGATGTCCTGGAATCAGATGATTCCGATCCATACAATTGGCTCGTGGTGCTGGTGTTGGTGTTGTGGCGACCAGCGAACGACGATGACGAAGATGCCAACGACGACGTAGCTGCTGCACTGCTACTAGCGTTACTTATTTGTCTAGACGGTGAAGACACCTTATTTGATAAATGTCCAGCGGCTGCTGAGCTGTTGTTGATGTTGTATTTGCCATTTCCATTTGCTGCAACTCCTCTTGCTCCTCCTCCTCCCCCTCCTCCACCAGCACCGACGGATGCAGGTAAATGCTGATGGTACTTGCTAGTGCTGTCGGACTCATCGGACGTGATGGCGCTCTTGTGATTACTAAGCGCTGAAGACGGCGACGCCGATGTGAAGTGATACGAACCCTTTGGTGGACCATCCCCCGGTGGTGATGGTGTTGTCGGCGACTTGATTGGTGTGAATGCGACGCGCGGCTCCCGCTTGAGATATTTCGATAACAACTGAGTGGTTGTCAGGGCTTGGGATTGTGCTATGAGGGCGTTTGTCACCGCCGACGATTTATACGAGATGAGGTCATCCGCCGAATCGTCAGAAGATGTTGTCGCCCCCGATCCGGTTGTCGATCCAGCACTTAGTACGGTAGCGGCCGACGACGACGATGATGATGGTGTCGATTTGTTGCGCATCGATGTGTACGAAGAATTCTCAATTTTGTTTGTTGGTCCATAACTACTACTACTACTGCCACTACAATGATTATAAGCCAGGCTGCTCGTCTGTGATTTCGCTCTGTCCAGGGTTGCGTCCCTTCCGTTTCGGTCTGATGATGTCGACTGCTGCTGCGTTTCAAGAGGTTTGTGCGGTTCGTGATTTTGGGTGCCGTTACGCTGTGTTTCTGGTGCTGCTGCTGATGATTGCTTGCCGCTGATGATGGAGTATGAGCTTGGAGAATCGTTGATTTTGACATGTTTCACTGATGCTGGTGATGCACCACGTTTTATTGTATCAGTACCTGTGTGTGTGGTGGGTGTGAGGGTGAGTTGAGTTGAGTGTTTATATCGGTATCGGTGAGGTATTGGTTTGGATAAATGCAGTTAGTTACAAAATGTGTTTAGAGGTAGGCAAGCGGAGGGGTTCAATTTACTTTTACCTGATCCCGATCCTGATCCCGTCGATGTTGAACTACTGCCTGGGGAGGGTGTGCCTGGAAGTGGCAGTGGCGATTGGTCTTGAGTTGCTGAGACCGCTGAGACCACCAATTGAGGGGGCTGCAAGGAGAAAATAAGTTTTTATATCTTTTACATTATTTGTCTGTATATGTACAAATTCAAAAAGTTCATTAGATTTCTATTTTTGTACATTGCATACAATGTAATGAGGGGGAAGGGAAGACAGTAGTGCTGTGCAATTATTTAGTGATTTTTACAATAACAGTGCAGTTTAACAAACAATCAAATGTGCGCAAGGGGACATCATGGCTTCTATATCTTTACGGCAGAAGGAATTTCGGAACCTACGATTTCCTAATCTGTTAAAATTATTTTCTCTTCCACATTGATACATGCAACACATTCGAACTTATTTATATACAAATGATTAACAAAAATATTTTTTAAATAATATTGCAAATTAATGGGGCTCAAAGAATATACAATTATAATTATGTACCTACATATGTATACAAGATGTATCTGTCGTGCCAATTAGTAGGTGAGGGATTACATTACAGAGAAATTACATTTTAGATCGGAGCTCACCAACAATCAGAAATTCACTGTGAGAGGAACGGATCATGTGTATCATTTATGTGATCAGAATTATTGTATAGGCGTCTGTTAAATAAAGATCACCTCTCTTCCTATTATTCGCCGATACCAGATACCATCACAAGATCCGTCATTTGGAAGGTTCGGCAGAAATACGGAATACCGCAAACAATCATAGCCCTGATTCAAGAGATGCCAAATGCAGTGTTAGGTTCAAAGGCAAGAACAGTTCAACAAGGTAGTACGACAATGGTGCGTTCTTTCACCGACACTTTTTTTAGATAGTAAGATGAAGCAAACTAATATTGATGCGTCGAACTGTATACAATGGCACCGGTCATTCAGAAGCTGAATGTATCTGCCTGACGTACATTAAATTGAAGTTGTGGTCATTCATCTGAAAGTCGTACTAAGAGTGACTATGAATAAAACCAAACCATTGAGATTAGGAACCCAAGTCAAATAACAATTAATATTGCAAAGAACGATATCTCACCATCGATGACTAGGAAGAGTGATAACTAAAGACGGCGGTACTGAAGTCGGTATATCATCACTCATTAACAAGGCCAGATATGCATATTTCAAACTGAATAAAATATGGCACTCACAAGCAATATCAAGACGAAGTAAAATTAATATTTCCAATTCCAGTACTTCTCTATGGGTGCGAAACTCTGAGAGTATCACATAATATACGTCTTATCAAAATCTCGGAAAACCACATAGTTCGAATTCGATCCGATAGGTGGCGCATTGTTTAGGTTTAGGCAAATTACACCCCTCCCGTGGTAGTTGTGGCAAGGCGCTGAAAAAGTATCAACAAAATAACTCCCAAGTCTTCGTCAATAAATGTCTAAGATAACTATGTGGAGAATTTTCTGGCCCAACTCTATTTCTAATGTTGATCTATTAACACTGGGTCACACGCTAAGAAAACCAGCAAATGACGTTGCCAAAATTGCATTTGAATGGAATCTGCAATGATCTAGAAGATGTGGTGCCTTAGGATAACATGGATGTGATACGTAGAAGTGGAGACTTCATCAAAAGGTGTGTGGCTGCAAATTAGAGGGATAGCTCAGGATCGGCGACAATCGAGAAAACTTGTTTCTGCCCTTTGCTCCAAATAGGAGCGATATTTATTTACTTTCTGTCAAATTAATTGTATTGCAGATTTTAATTGCAAATAAATATCAAGGAAAAAAACAAAAAACTGACTGTTTTGTGCGCATTTAGTGCAACGGGAATGCTTGTCCAAATAAAACGCAGCCGTGACGAACATTTAAATGAAATTTTATTCACACATTAACTTAACTGTATTCTACTTCAAATAAAAATAAACAACCCATAACAATTAAAAATGTTCTCTAATAACCAAACTCAGCGCCTAAAAGTATACTAAGTTTCACTAAAAACGCTGCAAAATAATAACACATGCGAAGTAATATGTGATTTTGTGGTTTAAAATAACCATCAAACCGTAAAGCAGCGCACACAATCATTATAGTATGACGTGATCTGATGCCGCTATATTGCATGCTTTTTAAAAAAAAAATTGGCTTGGGAGCCACCCGACCCCGGGCACCGAGCACTTCCAAATTGTGGAAAGTGCTGTCACTGGATATACACATTTTTGCCGATGCCGTCCGTGTGAACCGTGCCGCTGATCTCGCAGGAAAGAGAGCAATTATTCTTGTTTTTTCCTTTAATGCAGTTTGCCTCATGGTTTGGTGGACTTTGCAGTTTTGCAGCACTCTCTTAGCTATCTCGTGTTTTTGTTGTTTCCCCTTAGGTTGTCCACCGTTGGTCGTTTGGAAATTTTCCACATTTTGCCACCTCCGTACTTCGCTTATTTGCATGATGCGTTGGCTGTGTTTCTATGCTGGGTTTTGCTTCTGTTGTTTTTCCTTTGGTTGTGCGTCGTTGGTTGTATAGGAATATTCCATTATACATTTTGCCGTCTCCGTACTTCGCTTGTGCGAACGTTGCGTTGGCTCTGTTGCTATGCTGGGTTTTCGCTGTTGTGTATGTGTATGGGCATACAGGGCTGTTTTTGGTTTTGTCTGGTTCATGTGCGCACAGTGGATGTAGGGCGAAATTTGATGCACTAATTTTTGAGTGGATGTAAGACAAAATTTAATGCTTAAATTACGTCATTACATATGATTAGGGTTGTTTTGAGGTTGAGTTGGAGTGCTTCACGTGTGTTTTTATTTTTCAGCATTTATAGTGGATAGTATACTTTTGGTTATTAGAGAATTTACATGAAAAAATTTAATTTTTATGGGTGGTTTTTTTTATATTATGCTTTATATTAATGCGTTTCTGTTGATGCCAATTATCGTAGAATAAATAAATAAATAAATACATAAAGAATTGTTTTTTGATAGGACACTAACACTGTCCGGATACTAGTGACTCTACCCAACATTACAAAATAAGTTGTAACCAAAAAACTAAACTAAACTAAAGTTTTAATGATACATCTTTCCTTGAAAATGGATAACTAATAAAATCCGAAATGTCGTGCTACACTACTTATTTGTTTCACTATTCACTCGCTATCCAGAATGAAAAAGCCAGATACAATACAATTCCAATGTGTTAGCAAGGATAATGAAAATTTCCTAAAAACCCTAAGAGATATTGGCAATTAGTAAAAATGTAATAAAAATAAATATTCATATAGATAGCGGGGAAATATGTACGATAGCAATTATTTTGTCTTTTACGATATACCGCATGCTTCTGGATTCAGTTTGACACTTCCAACTTCCAGTGGGCGAAAGCCAACCAGTAGTGGGCCAATCATGCCTCACGATCAAATATATTTACAAAGATATCAAGCTAAAGTAAGCTAGAAAGTTGGTGCAAAGAAATGGATAAAAGGCTAGAAATTAATGAGCAAACAATAACAATTAGGTAATGCAAACGATAAATTAAAAACAAAATAAAAAAGGTTTCACACTCACAGCACACCACAACATTGAGCACATTTTTGGTTGATTATGGCTTATGGCTTAATTTGTTTTTTGTTTACCTGTTGCACCGCTTGTTGCAAGACTCGAGGCGATTGAGCTAACTGACCCACTACTGATTGATACAGATGACTGTTGGCTGTGTTGGCTATGGCTGAGAGATGATGTTGGCCGTGGGAGAGTATGTTGGTTACCGAAGTGGCCGAACGAAGCAGATTGCCCGATGCCGCCGCCAAGTGAAGTTTGTCCGCTTGCAACACATTGACTTTGCTTCCACGCTGCCCTGTTGACTCGCCGCGCCGACCTGTCTACATAGGACTCTGTATTAATCAGTATACATATGTTTAAGGGATGTGGTGGGAAGATGGGAAGTTTACCCGCCAACAAGAGTGACAGATAGATAAAAAAGAGAGACAGATTGGTAGAGAGAGAGAGAAAATGGGGAGGGAAGTACCCAGTAGGCCTGTCTGGTTTATCAGGCTCAATTCAATCCAAGAACTCAACGACCCAGAAGTGACATTCTTTGAATAAGGATCTTAGTGTGCAAGTGTGTGGGTATGTGTGTGTGTAATCAACCCTGCACTATGTTGTGTGTTGCATGTTAATTACTTTACCTGAAACAGCATTTACACTTGCTATGTTGCCACTGGCGCCGAGACCGGTGTTGCAGGGCATGCCGCCCATCATAGCCGTCGCTATTCCCGCCGCAGTGTGCTGTGGCTGGGGCCAAATCTGCAGCAGATATTTTAACACTGCAATAGGCTGAGCATGATCAATGTCGGTACCAGGAGTCGCACTTGCTGAATGCAACATCAGCGGTGGGCCCATGACTGTGGCCAGAGCCTGGGCAGACATCTTGTTTCGTTCCGAAGCGGAGACAACCAGTGACAAGTGATCGAGGAGGAACACTAAAGTGGCCTGCATCGGGAGGAGACAGAAAAAAAAGCAATGAAAATCGATCGATCCTTCTGATTCCTGTTCCCACGCTTACTTACCCTATTCGCCCTAGGCAGGCAATCGAGGATACTTAGCATTAGTTTAGCATTACCCTCCGGGTCATCGGGTAGGCAAACACCTGTATAACAAGAGGGTTATCAGTAGTTAAAAGCTAATATCTTGAATATCGGTACTTACCCAAAGCATCGACTGTCATCTGGAAGAGACACCGCGTGAAGAGCGGTTCTGGCAGCTCCCTGAGATAGTCCTTAAGCACCCCGGTTATAACATTAATATCAGGAACATGTTCTGGAGTCAGCTCGACTGCTCGACTATTTCGCTCGAATGCCTCGCGCAGCAGACGCTTCTTGGTCGCCGAACCGCACAAGCGATAAAGACCGATGATGTCGAGGCCACGTCGCTCCACCTCTTCCACACAACGGCGCAACACAATGGGCACCGGAGCACTGCCGGGAGCACCTTTCGACTCCCGATTGATGACAGTTTCCAAGTCGGCCCCAAACATCTGTGGATAGCCAGCACGCAAGCTGGGCAGCCCACGCCGCTTGTACAGCGTTATCGGATCTGTGTGTCGCAAACGGATGTAAATGGTTCCGCGCGGTTCAACTTTAAGGGCCAGCTGATGCAACGGCGACTGCCGCAAGATCGAAGACAGGGATATGGCTCCACGATAGCACAGTTTATGTCGGTGTTGTGGGTCCCACGAGTAGACTAGTACGTCTAGTTGTTTATTGCACACCAAGTCCAGCTCAAACGACTCGTCCCAGTCGAACTGGAGATCACCCGACCGGACCACAGTGCGCGCCTTGTGCACGCGATCGCATTCGAGCACACAGTACAAATCGCGTGACAGCGGTTGCTGAACTCCGCCGCCGGGCTGTGGACCTAGTTCGGGTGCCGTACGTAGACCACGGCCCGCCAACAGATGAATCCAGAGCATTCCGGACATGCCGCCAACATCGACTATCGGCTTGTCCAGCTTGTATTTGGCAAACTCTGCCGGATTAATGTCAATTTGTCTGTGCGTTCTTGGTAGTGTGGCGCTTGGCGTTGGAGCCGGACTTTGGTGGCCTCCGCCACTGCTCAAAATGCTGCCACTGGGACTCGCCGGTCCTGCTGAAAGTTCAAGCAATTGACGCATTCGTCGAATGCTGGGCGATCGTATCGATGATGGGCCGCCAATGTGCTGTGAGGACATCGATCGAACGGGCAAGGAGGAAATCGGTCGTGGCAATCCCAGCTGCCGATCAAGAGTGCCAGTTAGGATGCCCGTGCGACTGCTGTAAATGCTCTCGGTCTGCAAAGAAATATGGAAGGAAAATGAGTAAGTTATGTGCCGGAAAGTTTCAGTCCTCCCTCATATATTTGTATTTACATTCTTAAGGACGTCATGAATGTTTTCTGCACTGCAGGAGAACCGATGGGACCGCGGCTGGCTTAGGAGATCCCGTGTCATTCGCATTTGCTCGGCAATTGCCGAACTACTAGGCGCTCGCCTTAGCCATGCTCGGTACTCATCCGATGTGAATATCGATGGACTCGCGGTAATACGAGCGCGCAAATCGCGATCGCGTCGAGCTGTAAATTCAGGCGCAGACAAATTACCGTCGCTGTCATCTATAATGCGTTCGCCGATGCGTGGCCGTATTCCACCTAGACGTACACCAGGCCTCTCACGTGGCAGTGAGTTAAATTTCGCCATATCTGGTCCACCACCGAGAACACTGGCTGTTCCAGCGCCACCACTTCCTCCACGTGGCATGCTACCAATTGCTGGCCGATTATAATAGTAGTAACTGGGTCTCGGGCCAATCGTTGCTTCAGTATCGCTGGAATAGTCAAGTGTTGGCCGTGAACGCCGCGTCAACGACTGCGCCCCCGCTGCATTTTGTGGTGTTCCATATTTCGTTGCCCGCTGTGGTTCGTACCGACCATAACGACCGAGAGTACCGCCGGCGGTAAGTGTTCCAGCGCCACCGGGACCTCCACCGCCAGGTTTCAAGCTTGACCTAAGTAGGGAATGTCGACCCAGAGAGGCCGAATAGTCAGAATATTCGACACGTGGCAGGTGTTGATCTGAACCGGATCGCGGGAAACGTGCATTCTGCTGGGCCAAGCCGACCCCGCCTCCAGCGGACATTCTGCGCGAAGGTCCACCCGGATAGAATGCATGCACCTTCTCCGCTAGACTCTCGAGAGTTCCTGCATTTTGGTAATACGCATGCGACGGCGCAAACGAATGGCTCTTTGGTTGTTCCGTGATGACAGACGGTGGCGGTGGCGGCGGCTTGTAGCCCCAACTTGGAGGCTCATTAATAATGTTCGGTCCACCTCTGCTGTTGTAGTACATATCCAGCTGTTCGCTTTGTGGGCTGTAGTTGTTCAAGCCTAATCCCAGACGGGATCGGGACTCTGTCATTTCTCGGCCATCTCCTGTTTGATAATTGCCACAAAAAAGGAAGAAAAAAAGACAACAATCCCGTTAGTATGATAAAACATGCGGTTATTTCGAAATACCTGTACGTCTTTCGCGTGACGATCTGGACCTTGGTATGCGATCCGTCTCGTCTAAGTCTTCGTCTCTGAGGTCACGTTTGATGACAACAACTGGAGGTGGTTTCTGTTCGGGTCGCGACAACGTTGGTGGGCCGGGTGAGCTATTGCCGCGATTTCCGCGCCTTTGCCGGATCGCAAGGACTAGACGGCGAGGTATTGACATAATTATGACGACATCGTCTAGCGACATGTGGGTCACATCAACCAGATTGACAGCGAGAATTTCATCGCCCACCTGGAAAGATAATTTTGATCAGTTTGGAAGGCTTCAACCTTACTCTTTCGGCTTAAACGCCGCACCTACCCTCAGACATCCGCTGTTGTAAACCGCTGATTCTAAAGCTATGCGCGAGATGAATACACCGTCAGTTCGATCGGCTCCGTTGCCTTCGCGTATGTATAGACCCAAGGTTTGTCCGGGTCTTTTGACGATCTCCACCAACTGTCCGATCACAGAACAATTAATAAATTTGATAATATTTGGAAGGAAGGAAGTACTCACCTGAACCGTATGCCTGCCGTCACCTTTCGCCATTAGTTTGTGAGCGGCTTCGACCGCTTGTTTTCCTCCAATACATCGAGGTTCTAGAATTCTAACTATCATCTCACCACGCCTCTCAACCGCCTGAAAATGGGTATGAATAAGGGATAGCCTTAGAAAATGATTTGCATTTATTTATATGAATTATTCTTATGACGCCGTCTGAATCTCCTCCCATTTATGTTCTAAGCCGTAAATTAAAGATACAGACACTTGCATGAAACCCCTCAGTAGGCTTCAAATTTTTCTTGATCTGAATTTTGGCATCCTCCTAAATTTTCTCTACAATTTTCCAATTTTGTTAATTAACGACACTCACCTCAAGTGCCACTGCCGTGTTCGGATCATGATCATTTTCCACCGCTTCTATCTGACGAAATATTTCCGAACTAATGCCGGAGACCTTCCGGAAGTCACTCTGTAGGAGGACTGGCTCCTTGACGCCCTGCCGTTGCTGTAGCTGCTGTTGTTGTAGGTGTTGCTGCTGTTGTGTTGCCAGCGATTGCATTTGATTTGTTGGCAATGGCCCAGGCGGTGCACGACCCGGGCTAGCTGTAACATCAGGAACTGATCTTCCATTTTCCTGCAACAAGAGATAATTAAGAGACATTAAGTTAACACGGTAAAAAGTTGGGGAAAAAAGCGTACACAGATTAGTTAGCAGCACAATAAGTTCCCGAAGCAGCTGAAGCCATAGCAAAATTTAAAAGCATCCTGCTAAGATATGGGCTTAAAAGTTACGAATTTCCCCGACGAATAGGTAGCTGCGTAAATTTACATTTGCGCTTGCAGAATCCAGGAGGAAAAAGCATTTGCACTCTACATAAGCATTCATAAGGAATAATTATTTAAATTCACTGACAAGGACTTCCTGTGCATCAGTAGTGACGACGCATAACGACACTCACATCTGCAAAACGGTTTTTAATTCGCATTAATTCTAATGAATTACTTGCATAACGGCTGGATTTCAGGGAATGCAGTGCAAACTCAACGGGCAATCCTTGATTTTGATATTTTATAAGGAGTTTTTACTTTTTATGATAATAAATGGATTAAGTTTCTAACGTTATTTATAACCGAGCATGGACTTGAGGATTTTGGCATGGTGTCCTGCTAATTAAATGCAAAACAGTTTTATTAATTGGTAAATCTAAATTAGGTTCACGTTTATACAGGGGGCAACATATGAAAGGCCAATTTAAAAGAACTGAAGAGTCATTAGATTATTTGAGGCACATCTGTAGATAATTTGGAGATATGCCAGAAAAAATTAAAGTCGTCTGTTATCGACTCACAATTTCTCTCCTCTGCTTTAATCCTCTAGTAGTCCAAATTTGTTTCCCAGTTCAGATTTTCGATTATAGTTTTGACCAAATAGCGGATCGTAGCCAGAGTTTCTTGTACAATGATGGGTCCTTGAAGGGTATATAACGAGTAAGGCAGTTTGACTTCGCCATGTAAAATTACTTAGCTATTGTGGAGTTGTAGGTGTTTATTTCGCCACATAATTATCTTAAAATCGTTAGACTTTGAAACAATATCGTTCACATTTCCAGACAAATGACCAGCGTAGTGTTGAAGCTATGATCGTTCAGTATACAACTCAGAAATTATTCCAGAGCAAGGTGATTCTAATTCCAGTAGATCAGCTTGGCTGTCACTACATATTGCAAAGTTTCGTTCTTGTATCTTTTTCGGGACATCCCAGCTGGCAGCTTGTAAAAAAGCAAATAATTGTCTTGGGCGCCGTGGCTTAGTGGATAAGAGCATGGCTTCTGATCAGAAGGTTCATGGTATTTTTCACAGTGCCCCACCCCTCGCGAAAGTCTGACAAACGTTCGAGAGTAATAATTTGTCACCGAAAAGCTTCGGATACGGCATTTAATTTTAAGTGTTGAGCATGTATATTTTTGCACGGGAAAGCATGTAATGAAACTATTTTGTTAAAGTTAATACTCCTTCATCAAAGGCATTACAAGCACTATTTATTCAAACACCTGGTTCTGAAAGCTTTGCACTCGGTTGACTTAAGTCTGGTCAGATACCACTTAGACGCCCTGCAATCCCTAGCCAAGCATAACTAGTTTACCTGGTTTGGGTGCATAAGCAGGTCCGTATGACTGATCTAGTTAGGTATTTAGGGCCCAGAGCCATTCTATAAAGTTTTATTGAGTTCTTGGAAAAGATAGGTTTGTTAATCACACTAGGAGAGTACCTATGGGCTTAGACAACCTAAGAGACTAGTCAAGTCATATTCTTATAGGGAAGATCTCTTCTTCAGTAAGGTACATCTTAGAATGCTAGTGGGTTCTCTTTAGGGCCATTGCGCCTGAAACATCATCTTTATGAATTGATCTTTTCTCCGGTGCCAGTTTGCTGGCTCTGTCTGGAGGAGGAAAGGACTACGGAGCATGTTATCTGTGAGTTCCTGGCTCTAATGCGGTTGACAGGATGGTATATACTACAGTAAAGCTTAAAAACTCAAACACTCGAGCATTCATGTTCAAAATGGAGGTGATCGCTCTTGGCACAATAGGTCTTTAGACCGCGGTCTCGGCCATTGGTCAGGGCATTTCAGTGCAAAGCATCTTGTGGATTATCATCTACAAATTACGCAATATTGTTATCGTCATCATCTTCTAGATCCATCATTAAATATCATCATTTTTATATCCAACTGACATAGCGGCATAATGAGTTCATCTACTCGTATTTCCTTAGACGACATATCTGCTAACCTGAACTATTCCCGAACCATATATACCGGCTTTCTAAATATTATTCTGTACAAATTTTAGCGCTGGTAACTATCACTAGTATTCGAGTACTTAATGTGAGATCAGATTCAGTGATCGCGAATTTAATTACAGGCATGTGTATGCTCGTAATTGTCTTTTTGAAGTTTGCCTGTTTTCAGAATAATGTGTCATCCAGTCAGTTTTCCAGTTGATTTCATCATCATATTTGGCTCTACAACCAGGCTCCGGTCCTGGCCTTCCGTTCCACTTGTGTTAGACAATCCTAAAATGGCTAATAAATTACATCATATCGCAACTAACAAATCGGTGTTCAAATTTGATATCTTCTGCTATCGATACAAGATTTCCTGACTACTCGTAGTTATGTTAGTATATCCCGGTCAAATTTCTACGTTTCTCAATCGCGCCCGCTTCCTAATATTAATTAAAAATAAAAAAAATTTACTCTCCCGTATTTAACAATTTAAGGCACATTTCGGAATTATTAGTATTCTTCTCCTGTTAACCGCGTATACAGACACAAAGTTAGGAGAGTATTTCAAATATTCCAACAAATTAAAAATCAGTAGGAAACACAGAATACTGTTAAGACACCCTTTGCCCTGAATCCTTTTACTGTCAACTGTGACGAAAGTTTTCAAAACAAGCTGTGTTGTCTCTTGACTAATGCAAAGCTGCTTGCTGTGGCTTAAAACATGAATCGCTAACAGATGTTCGATTTCAGAGGACAGCTAAAGAAGATGAAAGCGACCGCCTTCTGCTATGAATGGAGAAAATATTTTATAATGAATATAACAGCAATGCTTTTCACTACTAATTGAGGGACTTAGGAGTTGCTTGTCGCATTCATGCAACCACAATCGCATTTCACCACAAACTAAGTACCTAGTACTTTCAGTAGCACAACTTTAGTGGAAACGTAACCACAATGTTGCGCCCGCCAGTTTGACAGAGGAAAACATAAAGCTCTCTCTCGGTAAGGATCGCGCGCGCTTAACCGCATTGACTAAGTACGACGAAGCAGCCCCATATGCGTTGATTGACAAATTTCCCAAATCAACCCCAAGGAATATAAAAAACTCGAACTCGAACCTTTTGAGTTCGAAGTGACATCGTTTTGCAGCGCTTGCTTACCCAGCTTTTAGCAACCGCTGCTTACCCAAGAGCCAAGATAAACCGCAAAACATTTTGACAAGTTATGACCTACATAATTCACACGTAGTGTATTGTATAGAACTTGTAAAAAGAGGGCTCACTTGGATCAGATGCGAATACGATTCACTCATCTCCTTAGCGTCTTTTCACTCACCCCATAGACCTACTTCTTGCGTGCAACAAAAAGCAATG
The DNA here is from genome assembly GCA_947095585.1 of Nephrocerus scutellatus. Lineage (NCBI taxonomy): Eukaryota > Metazoa > Arthropoda > Insecta > Diptera > Pipunculidae > Nephrocerus > Nephrocerus scutellatus. Next base: position 124,319,384 of record OX352761.1, on the reverse strand, counting down.
CGGCAGGCGGGAATTGTATGTTTGCGTGCAAGGGTGATTGTGTGTGTTTGCGTTTTTGCCAGGCCATGTGGTTATGCCATGCCTAAAAGCTTACCAAAGTAAACCAATAGAGATGACGTGCGATTCTAAGGCATAACTTTTCCTCTCCTTTACGAGACTTAACTTAGTTCTTCATCCCCCTTGATGGGTCAGAGCACGCGTCAACCGTTGTACACGCGGTGTTTACGTAACTTTAGCGAGCGACAATTTAATATTGCGGTTGTGTCGTTGATAGCAAAGTAAATGAGAATGTAAATAGGGTAACGCAACGAGTGTTGCCCAAGAGGTTCTTGTAATGTAATGGGAAGATGTTGTGGGTAGAGCAGCAGGTAAAGAGAAAATTGAAGAAGGGGCGCAACCTTTACGCATTATTTCTTAGTCAATTTTTCATCTAAAAACTCGATTTGTTCCGTACTGGAAATTATTACTCGCATATCTGTAATCAAAAAGTAATTTGAGCCAACAAAAAAAATTAAATTTTCTTTTTTGCTTAGATAGAACTTACTGAAGAGATTACTGTCAAAAAAGCTATCCTACTGTGCTCCCTTTTGTCAAATATAATTACTACACTCTGGCAACTCATAATTAATAGACTTACGCTTGAACAATGCCACCAAATTATCCAAATTTACTTTGAAAACCAGTCGTCGATTCACAAGACTTAATCGTCTATCTGAGTAAGCCATCCGCCGAGCTGTGGATAGATTTCGTACCACATATTCGATAAATGAGGCAATAACTCCAACACACCAAAGGAATGTGCGCACTGAAGAGAAAATTGCCTGCCACTCTGAATGAAAGTGAGGTCGATGATTCAAATTTATCGATTCGTCATCGTTCGCATGAATTGGGGCTCTATCCGTCCACTATTTTGCGCAAACATCTTGGCCTACATCCGAATAAGATCCAGCTGGTACAAGAAATAAAGCAACGAGACCATCATACGCGACTTTCTTTCGCCGATTGGGCTCTACCCAACAACTGACCCGTTGTTTTATCACAAAATTGTATTTAGCGATGTGGCTCAGTTTTGGCTAATCAGGTTTGCTAATATGCCAAATTGCCACATATATGTAGAATGAGACCAAACCACAAGTGACCCTACAGAATTCATTACATCCTGAAAAATGCACCGTTTACTGCGGTATACCTGCTGATGGTATCATCGGACCTTATTTCTTCAAAAATGAGACCAGAGTTGGCGTTACTGTCAATGGAAATCGTTACCGCAGCATGATCGTGATTTTTTATTCGAAAGTATGGATGACATTCATCTGGACTAAACGTGGTTTCAAGAAGATGGCGGTATGTGCGAAACGGCGACGGCACTTATTGAAATCAAAAGTTGATTTAGAGAAATGGACCTGTCAATTGTCCTCCAAGGTTGTGCGATTTGACACCTCTCAATTATTTTCTGTGGGACCACTTATTATTCAGCAACAATTGACGCCTTGGAGAGGCCGAGGTTATTTTTGACACACGGCCAGCAAGTAATATTGTACTAGAACTCTCTAAGACTTTGTGTATAGAAAACGCCTTTCATACATAGAGCTGCGGTTGAATTTTCATCGATTTATCAGCGAGCTTACTAGGGACTAATTGGTTTGTTCGAAAGATCCTTTCGAAGCAGCAATTTATTAACGTTGGTTACGGTTGGTCAAAGCTAAACGCTCTTGACATTGCAAGGCTTTTGGGCGGACATCGTAGTCGAGATGAATAACTATTAGTCTTCGGTCAATCTGGTTACCCAAATATGTTGATACATTGTTTTTGTGGAAAAGATTTGGTGTTAAGTTTCAGAGTTGGAAAATTCAAGGTGATACTTTTGTGCTTTACTATTAATTTTCTGTAGAAAAGATCGCTTTTGTGGATAGCATATGGATGCTAGGAGGGAGGCAAGTAGTTATTTTTTAAAACAGACATTTGTGCCAGAATTCGTCAAATGCCTAAGCAACATCCAAAAATAAGGCATTTCTTCGAATACTGATTTGTTAATATGCATTACTATTACATGGATCCATTCTAGCTTCCTCTGTTTGACTCTAAAGTCAAACTGATGTTCGGATAGGATAGGATTGGCTGAATTACAAACAGAAAACCTTTTTTAAATACTTTGTGATCTATGGAAAGTAAATTGTACTCGGTCTTTGCCTATTAAACAAGAATCATAGAGACTTGGAAGGCTTTCCAAGTTCTGGGAAGTTAGCATTTCGAAGAAGAACATTAACGATATACCAAATATGTCTAGCATCCTAGAGCTTTCGTGGGGTTAATAATTTTATTAATTACAGCCTTAAGATCTTGGATTTGAAATTGCTAATGATTCGGAACTAGTTCAGTTTTAGTAGATTCATTAGGTCGAAATGCCTGCTTAGGGTGCTATGCGAATGCAATGGATGCCTTCTTCTGCAACATTTCTGGCCCAGCAACCATTTGCCTAATGGGCGTCTCCCTTATTTTTATCGGTTTTCCCTTCTCTAATATAGTCCGTTGTTTTTGCTGTTGTCAGAGTTTCAAGATTTAGTAAAATTTTTAGAACCTTTTTTTCTTCAAGTAGTGTTTTCGACTTACCAGAGAAACTGTCGACTGCCTTTTAAGGTTAGGAGATCTTAACGTTTGCAAATCTTTTCTTAGCTTTGTTTTACTCTGAATCTACGTCTGCCGGGTTTTATTCTTTTCTTTTTAATTCGGTACTGTTTGCTGGTGGATGTTGATATATGGTATTAGCTTGTACTATGAGATTGGTAAAATTTTTGACCTCTGTCCTGCATCGCGACATTTGGGAGCGCAAAATTTAGGCCAATATGGAAGCTTAGAATTTTTTTTATATATTCGATTTTAATGGAAAATGAAAGTATGAATACAATCAAATAATCCAGCCAGAGTGCCGTTTCTTTAGTGGTTAGTGTGTTTGACTGCTGACCGGAAGGTTCGAAGTTCGAATCCCAGAAAACACCGATGTTTGTCACACTTCCGAGAGTAATAATTGTGATGGAAAACTTCTCAATCCGGCTTTCGGATATAACTATAAATTTTCGGTCCTTTCCATTTGTGTGCAAAAATATAACACGCACAACAGAAATGCTCGCGAGAAGCTATTTCCTGGACCACAATGGTCTGTCGTGCCAAATATAATTATTAATCGGGCCAGCAACAATATGTATTCTGAACTTAAATGGCTACAATAAGTGTGATCTCTAATCTACCATTAAAAACTTCCGAATAGCGATTTAATAAACTGAATAGGCCCTCTTACTACAACCGATGTATACCTGTTACAGTAAAATTGCTTAGCCTAATGGCGACTCCTGGTGATAGTGTCTTTGCTTTTCGTGGCGACTCCTGGTGATTGCGAATTTCAGACAATATTTTAGATAACTATGCACCTAATTTCAGGATAATAATTGGTTAACAATGAAGAGAAGTTAAACGCAATTTGAATGGCCAGACCAAAGTAAACCATTTGAAAGATGTAATGGATGTTACATAAACGTTCATATCGATGCTTGTCAGATGTTGGTTGCAATTGGAAAAAATACAAGTCCTCACACAGCCTTAGGCACACACGCACACTTTTAAGTACTTTACTTTTGAGTACTTTGATAGTAAAACGACGGCCATGGTGAGACGAAATCAACCGCCCAACAATGGTTATTAAGTTCTTCGAAATTTGCATGCCGGATCGGTACTCCGTTTTTTCTTACTCCGCCTTCTGTCATTTACTATTTACTAAAGTCTTGCACGATATAGTTTTCACGCAAAAGTAAGCAAAATTAATAATAAATAATTTCAGGCAAAGTGATGAACCCATTTACATAATGTAACAGAACACAGAATGCTGTGGTGTGGGGGCTAGCCACATACTGAGCACAGTATAGCGTAGCCGAGTTTTTTGGAGCTGTCTTGCATTAAACTGGCAAATGCACTAACTCTTGTTAGTGATTTTTCTTTGAAATCTAAATATTCTGTTTCTTCCGTCTATCTTCCACAAATTACTACTTACTTCTTACTGTACTAAAGAAAGCACAATGAAAGATAACAAATGTTAGACTAAATGCAGCAAAATGTGAATGTGCGCTATTATGCATAACATTTTCTATTCCCTTAAAACCTCGACTATCCCTTGGGCTATGCTCAGTTAGCGGCTAGCCTTGTTGGTGCTACCAAATGCATGCCGACCTAAGGGTGCCAATGCCACCCACACAAACACCCACACGTAAAGTTAATGAAAGCGGTGGTTGGAGTAGGTGAGACAATTTCGCCGTGTATAAAGTATTTTTACACTTTTTACATAATTTTCTTTATAAAGGAAATTTTCCGTGTCCTATTATACCGTGTCTCCTGTGTTTCCTTTGTCGTCGCACCGTTCTCGACGCTGCCGCACTCGCCTTCGTGTCAAGTTCAGTAGAAATTGAGGTTTATGATGAAACAAAGTGGAAATTGTTATTGTTTGTTACTTAAATATCAAATTCTTTTGTAAATATATTGATGTGCAGAACAAGAAAGAAAAAAAGAAAGAAAGAAGAGCATCGAGAACGATGCATGTCCTCCAGCTTTAACTCCAAGTAAAAGCATTGCAAAATAAATACAGTAACTGCAAATGTTGCCCTAGCAATGTTGTAAGACGAGATACATTGTTAAAAATGGCAGTAAAAACGCTTTGTAGATACATATATATCTTTGCTACAGATACAAAAAGAAAAAAGCAGCGTAGAAGTTCAGTGTTTCATGCTAAGTAATTGGGGATAGCGAGGGAGTTCGGATTTTTAAATACAAAATTGCTTTCTTAAATAAATGAAAAGTCTGGGATTATTCCATAAAATATAACTTCAATGGAAAACTTTGTAGGGAGAAAATTTACGGACTTTAAAACAAGGAGGAAGAGGGGATTTTAAATTCCTGGAATGAGTCAGGTGCACGAATTTCAATGATGAAAGAGATGATCAGCGTTATTTCGCAGAACTAAAAGCTTTAATATAAGTTAAATCCATTGGAATTCACAATTTTAAAGAGTAGATTAAAGCCATATTTTTACCAAGCAATAATTGATGCATACATAATTACAACGAGCACCCACACAACTGTAAAATTATGCATCGCAGATTGTGTCTCACCATTTTATAAATGTACAGAGCCACGTCCTACATTTCGATTAATTTAAAAAAATAAAAGAAAAAAATTAAGCAAAAATTTTGCATTAAACTGTGAGGAGCCATCAGGAAACATCGAATGAGTTTAAAATTTAAAGTTGGCCACTGTAATATAAATTTCCTTACACCTTAAAATACTTTAAAGCCGTTTTACCTGCTAAACCTTAACCCATATATTTTGCCTTACAAATTTTAATGAATTCTGCGTAAATTTTTTTTACTTACATATACTGGATATATTTCTCACTGAATATTAAAATTGCAGATAAATTGCAAATCATCTTAACGATGTTAACTAATCTTATATAGAAATAGCTGTTCCCGGGCGCTTTGCTACCCGCAGACATGAATTCCCTTCCCCTTAACATCGCGGTGGCTGATATTAAAATTTTACATTCAGTCCGCCAGGGAGGCTGAAGGGAGGTTTACTATAGCCTATAATCAAGAAATACGACAAAACTTACTTCATTAAAATTTGTGTAAAATTAAATATCTAATAGCAGAACTAATGGCATTTTCGTGAAAACCTCAACTCCTCAGCACCACGTACCGGATCAAAAGAGAATGAACTTATAGCATATGGTGTCTGTATATGGCTTCGAAACGTCCAGTTGTTTAGACGTGATGACTTCTAGCGCACCCTAGCGGCTCAAAAAAAAAAACATAAACTTGGATACCAACGTTTTAATGCATTCTGCATTTTCAAAAATATCTTAACGCCAGCGCCACCTAAAAAACAGACTATAAAAACAGATGAACTTTTAAGAGCACATATCGAACATATGATGTAAATTTTGTATCCATATGTCTAGTGGTTAAGGTGTGATGCTCTTACAAACATATGGACCATAAGGCCACGGGCACGTGAAGTTAATATATAGAATAAAAATCCATGCAGTTTAGTAAGTATCTGTGTAATAGTTGTTAATGTGAGTTGTAAGCCGCTTTAAGATGGTTAGCATATATGCACATGATATTGTCTGTTTCTGGCTGTTTTGTCGTGCATGTAATAAATATCTAACTTTAAAATACGAGTAAGTAGAGTGCTGCTATCCTGACAATTTAGATTACTTCTCTAGAATATAAAGTTCTTAATACAGCAAATACATAAGCTTGAATAAAAGAAACAGCTGAATCTAAAATTAAAAGTGCAATTTGTACAATTAATAGAATTATAAATATAAAGAAAGTTATTGAAGGACCTGTATTTCCTAAAAGAGTTATTAATAAATGCCCAGCAATTATATAGCTATTGGATATAATATAATAATGGATATAAATCAATTGTTTATCAAAATTATTTGTCGAAAATAATTGATTGAAAACCGTTTTTAGGTCTCTCATCGCTCCAGCGTTTGATTTTGGAAGAGTCCTCATAGCAACAACATATTGTATTGAATTCACATTCGCAGCAATTCACTTTGTTTCGCATTTGTTGCTTCGCCACCACTTTGAAAATAACCAATTTTCCGATTAATCAAAGGCCAAATGAAAATGCTTGCCAATCTTATCAATCACCATTATTCGTTCATAATTTTGTCAGAAAAGTCGAACCGCTGCGTGAAAACAACTTTTCCAACATACAGCAATTAAAAGTGAACGATTGTCACAATCGCTGTCGTAGTAGCCGCCGGTGTAATGCAAAAAAAAAAAAAAAACTCTGTGTGTGATAACGAACTTAATAGCCAGACCAACCCAATACATACGAGTACATATATGTACCAATGTCTGACTAGCAAAAATAGCCAACTAACCTCTTTTATCTCATACACTTCGCATACCCCGAATAAACTTTAACCAGACAGGAAAAGTTTTTTGCATTTCTCTGTCCCACCCCAACCTCCCTGCCATTCTTTCACTTAATTGGATTGTGAACAGATATCGTCCGAGCATTTGCTGCGCTGCACTGCTCTGTGCATAGTTTCGATGGCTCGAAGCGCCCGCAAAGTGGTTTTGTCGCAAGTGCTTTTTGATGGCTTAAGAGCGTCTCAATCCCCTAGAAGTAGACATTTATCATCATCGTCATCACATCAACCCCTATAGAAGATGAAAACCTCATATGGTGGTTGTTGTTGTTCTAATCGGAATTCTGTCAACACATCGAATAATGGGGTGGCTTGCATTTTCCTAAATCATTTAATTTCATAGCACCTTCTTCAGAAGCAAAAATTGGATAGGGGAGGTAGAGCAGTCGTTTCTTGAGATTCTGCTTATACATAGTAGCACTTTACGAGTATTGTTAGAGCACCAGCCATTCATTTTTTTTACTCTATAAACTGAATAGCCTGTTTAAGAACTAACTTAGTTAATTTATTTAAAAAAAAAACTACAGAAATTATTTGTTAAATTATAATTAAGTGCACAGTAGCAATTCAACTACAAGCAAATCGAGTTTGTAAGCTCAAACTGAATTTGGCAGCGAATTTTTGGTACTTCCTTTACTTTAGTTGCAGGTCGATGCAATTGACTGCCAAAATGTAAGCTACTTGTACATCGCCTTCAGCAAAAAAGTTGCAAACCAACTCAGTATAAAAGTACTGATAGGACATTTGATCTGAAGGAAGTGAGTCCTCAATTTCGCAAAAAAAGAAGAGTTTTACTGCGCTTTGTTTTTATGAGCGAAAACATTTGCATGAAAGTCCAACCCTTCTCTCAAATAGATGGAGAGCGGTGTTCGAGGAATTTGAGGACATGGATTACATAATATCTAGTTGCAAATAATTGTTTTCTTCCCACAACCTCTTACAGCAGGTTATTAACTAGCTATCCTGCGATCCTTCAAAATGTACTACACGAAGCAGTACTTGCCGTAGCGAAGTGGTCGTGGGAAATATCACGGGATTATTTTAGAGTCATAATATTTATTTATCAATTTTAATCTTCTTGTTGCTTAAATGCAAGTCGAATATGTAAAATAACAGCGACGTGGCTTTATCTTCAAACCAATCCTTCTCAACAGTTCTCACATTAACATGTCCTTTTATGTGAAAAATCATTGCATAAACGTCCAATTACAGAAATCCATCTACCAATAGCATTAAGCATAGAATTAATTAATTATTTATAAGAAATAGTAGAGAGACTAGAGTTCACTGCCTATATACAACGTACAGCTTACTTTGTAATCTGTAAGCGAAGAATTCAGTATATATGTGCCAAGTGGTCAACGATTGTGTTTTCATTTTTGTCATTATGTCAACCTTCTACTATAAAAATACAAGCACTCGAATGCCTAAATTGATAGATGCTGATGATGTGTATAACATTAATCCTTTATCATGTATCATGTACATGCCTATTAGAATTTCTCTTCTATCTCTCCATCTCTTTCACAATATGTTTTCAAGAGTGATAAACATAATCATTTACTATATAAATATGGTCATACAAAGGCCATCGAAGAAGTTTCAAGTCTATCACGTTTACTTTTTTACCCAGTATCCTTTTAAATGTATCCTTTTATTACAACTTACAAGTGCGTGACACAATTGTACGTCCGTTTCAAGGCTTTCATAAAAAGGCACATGGAAATATATTTTGAAAGACACAGTGATACGATAAAGCCTGTAATTTACATTCCCAGCTATATGTACAATTAATCATAATGTCATTTCAAATAAAAAAAAAGAAAACATAAGTACAAATAGATGGCGTATATGATGTCGTACGCTTTCCCAAACGCACACAAACAAACATAACTATTGATTTTCCTCCTTTTTGTCGTGATCATTATGGCTTCTGTCATCACCAGGGAGTAGGATCCATGTTGTGGGGGCCTAACTAAAGAAAACTATGACAAGAAAAGAAGATTTACAAAAAACAACTACACAGTAAAGTGAAATATCCTCGACTATTGTCATTTTTCTACTTGGGTGAAGAGTGAGAAATTTGCGGGTTGGTGAGTTTAAGATAGTTTGAGATACAAACGAGTGCGAGTATTTTTTTATATTTTTCATGAATCCTCGTATAAATATTTATGCCGTTTCTCGGTCATTACCGAGCCATTAGTGTACTTGTGCACTCGCCATCACAATACCCGCCAGCGGCAAGTGGTCATTTGTTGTTGTTTAGAGGATGCGGATGATGTGTTTTTTGTAAGAACTACAAATAGATGGATGGAGATACGAGTAAAATAAATATCAGTTGACGATGTTGAGGCAGTTGGCGTGTCCTTCTTTGTCAACGCCAACGTGCTGTTAGCATATCGCCTGAAGCATACTCCTCAGTGAAATTGAGAGAAATAACTACCCATAGGAAAAATCCTTAATTAATGTCTCTATTGCATGCAAATTGCGTGACCGGATCAATAAAATTTATTTGGAAAATTTGTACCCACCATTGTGTATAAAATTGAAATGAATTGTAATTACTGAGGCCCGGAAAAGGTAATGATAATGATTTCCTGCCCAATGACCATTTAAGTGATGAAGGCAAATAAGTTAAACGTTGGAACAGTTCGAAATTAAATTACAATTTACGACTGACAATACTTTTACTTTAGTTTTTTGTTATACCTTATAACAACAAGGGAATTCTTTAAACTTTACTGAAAAAGCATAAAAGCATAATGCACCTTCAATTTTATGCTTCATTGGAAATACGAGCAAATACGATATCTGCATTTATGCATCAGCGAAACATAAAAAATAATATAAATAGCTGTGAGGGAGGGAATCAGAGAAAATTTAAGGCACTTCTGGAAAACACACAATTTTCCTTATCTTGAATAATTTCTCCTTTTATTCCAATTAAACAAAACAAACAAGCAAAAAGCGTTTCGCGGAAAAAGGCTTGCTAACAAACTACTTATCTGGAATGAGAATGACCTATATTTTCTATATTTTCCGTTATACTAAATTCGCATATCCTCACATACAAATGAGTCCTCCATCGCAATCATCTTTGTATGCACAAAGAAAAAGCCTTTCTTACGTCTGACTTTTTGCTTCACTGGTTAAGTGGTTACATTTGCTCGGAAATCATACATTTATAAAGAGAACGAAGCTTAGCATAATATATGTTTATACGTTTATTTATATATATATATATATATATGCGTCTATGGTTTGTATTTATTTTTATAATAAATTTCCATCTAACAACAACTTAAAAGTTCCTTTATATAACAAACAGAACAACAGCAAAATCAATGTTCATACAATCCACTTCCACTTTGTGTGTGCGTGACTAAGTGTGTTTTGTGTGAATATATAAAATTATGATCCTGTAGGGATCTTTTACATTCCTAAAAAAGTAACTTTGTTTTTATTTAATGTATGAAGCATGACATTTAGACCGAAAAGTGAGGAACAATTACCTAGCATGCCTTAAAAGTTATTAACACAATCGGAAAAGAAAGTTCATACTGCCGTACTTTAAAATTATGTACCAACTAAAACTAAATCCTAAATCCACTCATAAAGTTCTTGTTATGGAAGTTTTATACCCTACACACTGCAAATATCTTTAAATTGTCGACAATATAGTTTTATATGTTAACGTTTATCCATCCATTTATTCATTATTTACAAGTCATTTGTAGTTCATGTTATAATAAAAACAAATTAAGCCACAAATTACTGCCAGCAATGTAGTTTTAAATGACATGTGAACTCTAAAGTGTATCTACCAATTCTTTATTTTAAATCTCAGTTATCGTGTCAGAGCATATTTTTAAAATTTCCTATTTTAACTTCACGTCTCCGTGTGTTTGTTTGTGGCTGGCCAAATTAATTTTTAACCCACTTCCTTCAGCACAATTTTATTCAATCTTTGCACACATGTGTATATCCAATGACAAACTAGGAATTGACGCCAATAGTTAACAAGAGATCAGTACTAGTGAAACCCTAGTCACACTAGTACTTACATATCGATCCAAGACATGGGTTCTAAGCGAAAAGCACTCTGAGCTCTAAAGCCATTTGCGAGATAAAAGTCTAATGGAGAATGTTTAGCCCCGTATGTGAGAAAGGACGATTACGTCGACTCTACAATTAAGATAGTAATGCGAGCTTCTCAGCTCGCCAAATGGATAGTTGTAATTCAGTGTAAACGCTGAATTATCTTAAAAGCTCAAAAGTAACCATTTAATTCACAAAATTCCTACTTTCTACTACTATAGACAAACGAGCTTATATATTCTGCTCTTCCACCCGTATATGTATATTTAGTTGTAATTCAGTTTAAAGACTTATTTATCTTAGAAGCCTAATAGTATGCAACGTTAAATGTAGGTCTTTCATTCATAAGCGATAGGTTATTCAGTCAAAAGCGATTTCTGAAATAGACTGAAAAACCACATTTTACTTTGCAAACGTTTAGCATTGAGCAAAAATTTTCAAATTTCTCAGGGGTAATAACCACTATGAATGAAAAAAATTATGCCATCGCAAGCCGAGCGCTAACCAATTGCTTTAAAACAAGTCCCATCAAATTTTTACTTGTAAAAGCCAAGATGTACGACACGACAAACAAGCGTACACACGTTCGCTGAAAAATGTTGTCCACTGAATATAAGCTTTGACTTTCGGGCTGGCAACAAGATCTATACTAGCGTTACATTGACATTGTGAAGATAATTTTTATAAAATTCCAAGAAGATACGATATTTTTTTTTTAATTCTCAATTAAAAAATTCGTAAAAAGCCGCTCTGTATAATAATATAAAGAAAAATTTAGTGTTGTGTTGAGAAGGTTGCTATAGTATATTACATAATGAGCTAGGAAAGTGGGTGGCAATCTAACGGGCATGATAAGCACTTTACAGCGAGCAATGTGCGCTATTTTTCAAACGACCAAAACAATTTTCCTGCTAAAATGCTCATGTGCAATGCAATTCTACTGTGGGATTATGTGTTCGCAGAGACTGCAGTAAATAACAATAGTATTTTCTATGTTAACACACTAGAGTGGAAATATAATATTCGGTGCAAACGGCAAATTGAGAGGCTTTCCATGACAAGTTATTACTCTCGAAACGTTTGTCACCTATTCCCGAGAAGTGGGACACCGTAAAAAATACTTTTTGGTGTTACTGGGATTCGAATCACAAATCAAATCTTTTGGACCATGTATGAGAATCCTTTAATGGGAGTTTTAGCGACCAGCAACATTCCCTCGACTACGCATTGATGACTTACATATTAAACGATATGAAGCGTAAGCTTGAGATGTTAATTTAAAACGCTGAAAAGGTTGGCCTTAGGCTAAACCACTAAAAGACGAAGTTGCTGCGAATCGGAACGACCGACAACAGCGAATAATCCATAATCACCAACAATGCAACGATAGTCATTGAAGACGTGGAGAAATTTAGCCAAATTACTAAGAACGGCGGTTCCGAGCACCAAGCTAAAGATCTTAAATTCTAGCATTAAATCGGCCGTCTTGCATACAGAACAAAGAAGAACTCTTTTTTTAAAAGAGTTCCATACATCGAAAATTTAATTTTAATGGGTTGCTCTTTTTATGTTCACACCGTAAATTTTCAATCTTAATTTTTTTCGTAAAAAACCTTTCCCATTGAAGATTGCAAGTCACTAGTATAAATCATAAGGCCTTTTAGCTGGGCAAGCGCATTAAACAATCTTTTGTTAAAAATAATATTTGGATTGTGTTCCAGGGTATATTTTCTTGCGACCATTCTTATTGTTCATGTCATATTTTTGCACACAATTGGATAGGACCTATAATTTAAAGTCATATCTGAAAGGTGAAATGAAAATCTTTCTCACGACAGTTCAATACTGAGCCACGGCACCCACAATTGTTTGTTAAACTTTGGTTAATACCCGCTCTTTGATAACCATTTTGTAGGCGCCATTTATGTTGCAAACCTTGGTTCAACGTTTTTTAATCAGAGTGTAGGGATGTAGTGCTTTGAATCACCTATGTCTATGAATCACGTATGTCTATCCCGAACATAACCCACATTGAACACAACGACAAATTTTCGGTGCATACATAAAATTGGTTAGGTCATATTCTTAGGGTCAGAAAATTTTAATTTTTTCCTTAGCATAAATCCCAGGGATAGGATAGCACGATGAGTATTCACAGTTGACACTATGTGCACCGGTCGATCATACCTCTTAAAAGTAAAAAGCAAAAACGAGAAATTACATAGAGATGCATTTTTTCGCGTAACATAAGCAGACATAAAAAATTGCATTTTCACTCCTTTTGATAAAATTTCCCATTTATGCGATACCACCCGATTGCGAGTGACAAAAAGCGGGACACATTTAAAAAGTTGAGCCATCAACTTTACTTGCAGGGCAGATTGATGATTGTTTGCTGTTGTGACTTTTAGACAGCCAAGAAGCTTGTTTTCCTTTTCTTCTTGTGAGAAACTTTTGCGAAGATAAAAATCTTATTTCATCTTTTAGAATTTTTACTGTATGCAGTTCATTCTGAACGCCATATGCAGAGACAACACATAACAACCAACATCCTTTGAACATTGCATTTTCGGCACAATGCACTCAAGGACGAGCTATGCGCTTGAATTCGCTGTTGAAGTGATTGCAAAGTGTTTGTCGCTCGCTAATGGAGTTTTCTCCAATATCTTCCCCTGAAAATCCCTTCGATTTAACTTGAGAAAGTTGAATTTGTGTCATATTGTCCTGAACTCTGAAACCTGGTGTCGACACAACAACAGCGACTACTCCACAGAATTGTGTTAGCTCCGTGCCATTGCATCGGTCATCATCATCATCATCAGTATTACCATTATCCGTCATGTGACTTTGAGTACAAACACAATTAAGTTACTTAAGTTATCAAGTCGTTTCACTTATTTTTCGATAGCACTCGTTGTTTTGCTATAAAGATACGCATACGCCGCAGGGTATACACAGACAAACTTTAATTTTTTTATTTTGTTTGTTTTGCTTTCAATTTAACGGCTAGTTGATCCACTAAATCCTTGCAGGATTCCCAAGTGCCTTATGCAGTAAAGTGCTCCGATGACTTCAACTACCGCGTATATTCTGAGATGCTTTGAGTGGAATTTACTTATTCAGAGAGAAAGAGATTACTTTGAGTTCAAATTTGTTATTTGAGTCCCATAAGTGCAGTTACTCTGAGGTAGTTCTAAGTTATATTAAGTAGAAGTAGAATTAAGTAGAAGTTCGGGAATCTCTCGATCATTCCAACCTTCTATTCACCTTTAAGATGTGTCTGTGTCATTTAACCGAAATTTCTTATTAACTACTTCTTACTACTTCAGGCGTCGATTCGCGCAACTTAAAGACGACTTTGTGGTTTTTATGGTGTACGTATACGTACTCGTTCATCTGAGCAAGCCACCCATCGAGCTGTGGATAGATTTCGTACCACATACTTTCTAAATGATGCAATAACTCCAACACGCCTAAGAAATGTGCGCACGGAAGAGAATATTGCCGCTGTGAATGAAAGTTTCCTTTCAGTTTCCTCTGGTAGAAAACTCGATGCCGAATGAGAAGTTGAAGCTAAGTTTAGGGATGCAAGTTTAGCAGTGCCTTCCGGTACTATTTGCAGTATATTACAGTGCCCGCATGGTCTAGTAATAAACCATTCAGATTCTCTGAGTCGTACTGCACTGCACGTCGCAACATACATGATAAATATGTCAGGAGGTAACATATGTAAGATGGTGTTAAGGGCCTCGGTCGGACATGACCGTAGAGCTCCTGTGATGCCGACTGCTTCTGATCGCTGTAATCTGCTGAGTTTGGTGACGTTATACTTCGTCTTCATCGCTTACCACCAGACTAGTAATCCAGAGGTAAGAATTGGCCGTACAATAGCTGTTTGTATAGAGTACACAAACAGTAAGTCACAAGGAGCAAGAGCTTGCTCCGCAAACAAGGTAACCACACATCCATAGCAGATTCTAAACCCTCGATCGATAACTAATCGAAGTCAGTCAGTCAGTTTAACATTTTGAGTCCTCTAGTCCAATTATCCCGAGAATTTCTCCTGCATGTGTTGTGCAAATCAAGGGTTAGTGCTTACAACTCATATTGAAGCCGGTTATCAAGTTAAGATATTGACATTAGTGGAATTTGATGATCTAAGTACAGCATATGCCACAGATCTAATGAAGCGGGCTTTTTGTCAAGCATATGCTATTCGTAACAAGTATCTAACAAGCCTCGATACTAAAGAAAACGCTGAACGACAGAGCATTCCAAGTATTTCTCAACGATACATCTAGCAGGCCAAGAAAACTTAATAATGGTCTTCAGCAAGTATCAGTAACAGCCCCGCTGCTATTTAACTAATACACATATAGACATAAAAACAATTGTAAGATAATTTTTATATGCTAATGACCATTGAACTGCGGAGCAAGACACACACTGAATAGAGCCTTTTGGAGGACCTTTTCAAACTATTAGCTCATACTTTAAGAAGTGGAGGCTGTATTCGGCCCAATAGCGATCGCACGAAAAAAAATACTGTCAACTCAATAATCAGTTCTACAGCAACGAGATTCTTCCTGCATTTCTCCATTCCTGAACAACATATGTACATTCCACTAAGCTTCGTCGTCAAAAAGCATAAGGCTTTACTTATAATAAAATTAAACCTAACGTACACTTATCAATACATGACTATATCGAGAATAGTCTGAAATATCGACAAAAATCTCAGCAATTACCACTGACACTGGGACCAGATTTAAGAGACAAAAACTTCAACGCATCAGAGGAAAGCAAGGGAATTCAGCTCATTCGTCCAGTGGAGCTATTGTTTGGTGATAGATATGTTCCATATAGAAGACCCTACATCCATGTTCCTAAGATTTCACTTTTCAATTATGATATGATTTAAAATTGCATTTGATTATTCAACTATATGTCTATCTGTCTATCTATCCATCGGTAAGTTCGCTCTTACATACTTTTATTTATTGCCACTTTTATCTTTTTGATTATTTAACATTTTCCCCTGCCAATCTGTTTGACCGTCAAACCTTTTATCCGTCTGATGATTTATCTATCCATTTGTTTATCCTGCTGTTCGTCCGTCTGCTTGTCTTTTTATTTCTTTGTCAGGAAATTCCTAATTTTCAACATATATCTATATGCTACGTCTGTTTAAAGCCAAAAATAGAAAACAATACACATTACTCAAATGTCACACTATACGTACAACACGTCGTCCTATTTCTGTGACTTATTTAGTTAATATTAAATAAGAAGCACGTCGCCGACTAGTAAATGTCAAAGCATACAAAATTTGCACATCACTTCACGCCTTAAACGCCTTTTCTCTATGAATTCATGAGGGCGCAGTGAGGAAAGGTTTCTCCACCATCACACTTTGGGGAGCAAAGCAAAGAACAGGAATAATCTTAAATGAAAAGACAAAATTCCACTCGGCTAACTGGCGCTCAAAATGTTCATCTAATTAAAAATGAAATTTCCATTATGACAACGTTCGGCTCCTCCATTGCATTTCATCCCACATGACACAACATCTCTCCAACAATCTCAAATTAAAATTGCCCTTTAACATTTTTGCCGTCGACGTTGCTATTGTCATTTGACATTTACCACCGCATCACAGAATAGTTGGGATGCAGTGATCGTTTGTCGTCCTTCTCATTTTCGTAGGAATCCTACTGCGAGGAGTGTGCCGATAAAAAAGTGTCTAACATGTACAACGTACTCATTGCTCACAGATTGCCGCCCGTCCATCTCCAGTGTGCTTTAGTTCATTATTTAATTATATTTGCAATTTCCCTACCGTTTTTGTGATGCGAAATCGCCTTTCCAGGGATATGAAACAGGCGTAGAAGTTAGGTAAAAACAACACAGGGTGTTTTTCCATCGATTTCCTATTCAAATTTATTCAGTAAAGATATGAAACTGAGCAGTCCGTTAAGAGTTCAAGGCTTTAATCTTTTATTTCTATGACCAACAGAACGGATATCGTTTGAGGGCAGGTGAATCAATAAGTTTAGGTGGGTCGGGTTCTATGCTCGCTGGTAATTTTTATACTTCTCGGACCGTTTTCAGAAAATTGAAACCGATATCCCGCGTTTGATGCGTGTCGCGGTTGGAGTGTGGCGCGTGTGATGCGTGGAAAATATAAAATACTTTGAAATAGGCCCGACCTCAAAAACAGATATTTACCAAATGACTGTGACTGTGTGGCGTTTGTCGATGTGCCCATAAAATTTTGTACCCGTATGTTAAATCAGAGCAACACCAAAAAACGTGAATGGTGAGTTAGCTGTAGCATCAAGACTTAATGTCAAAAGTACCTTAAGATTTCACAGCATATACTTTGCGATATCTGCAGCGGCTGCGCTACACCATACAAAGCTATGACGCTTTAGGGATTTGGTGGATTAGCATGGCCCTGAGGGGGTCTTGGGTTTTTTTTAGGATTGGTTCGATATTGATATTAGTGTTAGTATTAGGGGGGCTCCCATACAATTTTTTTTCCCATAAACCTGCATCAGATCATTTCATACTATAATGTCTGTGTTCTGTCTACGTTGTGCGCTGTGCGCTGCTTGCTTTACGATTGGGGTTGTTTTGTTGTTGGGTTGCAGTGCTTCGCATGTGTTTTTATATTTCAGCATTTATAGTGGAGATCAGTATACTTTTGGTTATTGGAGAATTTTCATGAACATTTTTAATTCTTATGGGTTGGTTTTTTATAAAACAACAATTGAGTGAGTGCACATGATTACAAGTACAAGTTCCAAAAAATTTAGATAAAATAAATTAAAAGAAGTGCAAGTCTTATTAAGATGCTTCCCTCAATAAATACCGCACCAGACAGACGACAAGCCCGGAGTGTACAATCAAGCAGCCAATCAGCCAGGCTTTTTTTTTGTCATCCACCCGTGTTACCAAGGAATACCAACGTATCAAACTCGTACAAAATTATCTTGACACAATCAAGTCACAGCACAGCAGTCTCCCAGCCAGATAGCCCATTTTCCCTTTTGGCGAAACAAAAAATACTATTCCGCATAGCAACAATGAAACAGAAGAACACAGATAAGCGAATTTCTGTTACGCACAAAAAAAAATAAAATATATAACAAAATAACTGCAATTTGAATTTTCCAAACAAACGACTGTTTGAGATCGTATCATTTAAAACCTTTGACCGAATATAAGACACATGCAAAGAGGTAATTATGGCATTATTGTCACAACATTTTAAACGTTCACATCTTTGTAGCCCAGAACATAAAAAAGATTTGGAAACTACTAAACATTCTTATCCATTGTTTGGCAAAAGGATTTCTCTATTGAATTATAACTCCTCTATGTGGAATGGAAAATGGGAGATTTAAGACGAAAACTGGGACGAAATCTAAATAAAGCCTTCTAACATACCCACAAACACAAACACTTTAACAGTTTAAGAATTTATGTGGTTTGTTTTATCCTTTCAAGCAGCTCTAAAGATAAGATAAGCCCAACAATCTATGTACAAATACAGATCCCTAAAGACCATGATGCCATAACTAATACCCATGTCCAAGGTAGGAGTATATATAACAATAGCAATTGATATTGACGGATAAATGGAATGAATTGCAATCTATATACAAATGTATGTTGGTTTGTACAGACCGGAGGATTTGATTTTTCACTGACATAATTAAAATTCTATAAGGGTTGGAATGAAAACGAATGAAATAAAACGATTGATGAATTTCTAGACTAGAAAGGAAACGAAGGATGATTTATGATACTTATTTCTTTTAAGCGGAATTTTCTCAGCAAAACTTTTAACTGGAAGAACGAACGACTGGACGAATCCTTTTCAAATATTCTAATCCATTCTCTTCGTTCTTTATAGGTTTGTTTGTTCATTCGCACAAATGATATAAAAGAATAACATCAAAATTGTTAAAATGAAAAATAGGGGATGGTAATAAATAAAGAACAAGTATTCGAAGACCAGTCGCAGTTCAGATAATCTCTGACTGTACATACAGCTCCGATTTGGTAAAAATAATTGTAGATGATTTTACGTACAAATAAGAAAATCGATAGGCTTTAATTTTGGGAGCTTTTGGAGTTACGGGTGTTAAATAGATTACAAGGTTCTGCTAAAATATAACAACAAATTACTAATGAAATTTGTTTCTCCACATTTATTTCAACCCCACCTGCGTAATAGAGAGGTAACTTGTTCTGGATTTTTTCTTTATTTAATATTTCGAACTTTTTTCGCTCAAAGGCTTTGCTTAACGTACAATGCTGCATATGTTTATGAACTTTGATGATCTTGGGATATCCAAAAACAATAATTAATAATAAATTTTTGAAATTATAAAATTTTGTTATTTGTATTTTCCATATCTAGGCCTCTAGCTTTCACCAAGCTCGAATAAAATAAAATAAATAAAATATTATAGACTTTTCTTCCTAAATCCAACTCCAACAATATTATTATTTGGAACTTGAGTGCTGAGCTCCGATTTGTAGTATACAAGTAATTTTCAGTTGTAATGATGTCATAGATATTTTTCGGGGAGTAAAGATGTAAACTTATTACCGTATTTCCACCTGTAAGCCCCTTGGAGTGCTCCAAAACTTCATTAAGTCATTGCAACTAATTGACTGGTGAGGAAAATAAGTCGCAACATACAATCTTGACCAATAGCCCAATTTGGGAAGCGTGAGTTTTTCGCCTGTGCTAACAACTTTTCATCCTTTGAGGTGACTTACTGCCTAAATGAATCTGCAATTAATCTGCAAAGCGCTTCCGAAAGTCAACAGGTCGAAGTGGGATAGCAAACTACAACCAATTACCCTGCAACAGATGAAGCGTTAAGTGAAGAAAGTCAACGGTGGCGTACCCAGTTCCAGTTAGGACGAACGACTTGGTGAACACTTTATTTGGAAGACAAAATGAACTGGCTCTGGTTAAATTTTGTGCAAAACAGCAAAACGCATCGGATAAGGGAGGATTTACCAATAATAACAAAACATTTTAAGGAAAACTATTTACGAATCTGCACATCGCAAACTGAAAGCACTTAGGCTGTCTCCGAAACGAACACTTATTTGTGGAGCCTAACTTATTCATATAAGTCCCTTCGCGAGGTGTCTTATTTTATTTATAATTTGGTTTTCAAAATTAGAAAGATGTGTGATAGATATACAATTTTAAGTTTGGTTTTGTATATATAATGTAAGTATATGGAATCAATTCGGACGATTGTACTGACTTATTTATGATCTTTTTTTATAATGTACAGACGCGCAAGGGGTTTGCACCCTTATAATGCTTAGCACAGCGTGAGCGTACGGAAATTGAGGAAATGAAATGGTGAGATGTCTATGCACATGTGTCTTAAATGATTGTAGATAATACAAATGCGGAAACACAGAATCAGGCAATTAATTCCACATAATTATTGTGCGGCTAAGGAAGATATCTCTGAATTGGTTTGTACGTCCGAAGATAGGTGTAATGGTACACCAGCTGAGAGTCCTGTCGTCAGCGAAAAAATGAATTGGATTAGAAGTAGCGGAAACTAGATCATTAATGAAAATGAGAAAGAGTGTCGGGGACAAAACAGAGTTTATGCGATGAACACTGGATTTGAAATCATCCAGTATTACCTGAATTGAGCGATCAGAAAGGTAGTTACTTGTCCAAACAAGCAGGATCTTATCAATTCCATAGGTATCCATTTTTCAAAAAAGAGCTGATGCCAGACTCTGTCAAATGCCTTGGAAATATTGGGTACAACGACTTTACTTTCACCAAATTTGTGAATAGACTGGTTCCACTTTTCAGCGAGATATTCTATCAGATCACCTGTAGAACGTTGCCTTCGAAAGCTGTACTGCTGGTCGCGTTTAGAAAGTATAGATGTAGTGCAATGGGTCGTCGAGAAAAGTGAGATGGTTCGCATGTTCTTAGGAACATGTATGTTAAGATTGAGAGCTTTTGATAAAGTTTGGCATGATTTTCTTATAAATTAGATTCGTTCGCTCAACTTACACATCTATCTTTTTGCATGGATTGCGGACTATTTATGGAACCGTAAATAAAAAGTTGTATTGAAAGGAATCTCTTCAGCTTCGCATGGGATCAATGCTGGCATGCCACAAGGGTCATCCTTGTCGCCTACGCTATTCTTGATATTAATCATGGACCTGTTGTCTTCTACAACCTGTGCTATCCATTAATTTGCTGATGATACAACGTTATCGGCTTCCAGTGAGTTTGTTAAAGGATACGGTTATTCTGTCGAACATTTAAGTCATTTTTGATTGGGTCAGATCTAATAGGGTCGAATTTAACCGGAATAAGTTTAAGGCTTGTCTTTTTTCTCAGAACGCAGCTGAACCTTACATGCTACCAGTAATTAATAGTGCCCCTATTGCGAGATCTGATTCACTTAAGATGAAGGTATGTAAGTTTCAAGAGAACTTTCTTGGAAAGAACATATTTATGAAATTTCAAAAAGAGCAAGTGAATGTTATAAGACGTTGCCACTTCTACGTAATCATCTCTAAAGTATTTAGATTAAGACTTATGTTACATCAATTTTCGAATTTAATTCATATGTATGGATATGTTCTTCAGAAACTCTTCCTTTAGTTCCAGGTCCTTTTGTCAGCAACATAAACGCTACTTTCAGTTCTCCAATCCACATAGAGTTGTCTTAAAATCCTTTTCACGTAGAACCCAATATTTGAAATCCTCCCTTTATACGAGAGTGGGATCGATGTGGAATCAATTGGTCGACTTCGTGTTTTCCGATATATATATGTTTAATATACAGACCTTCAAAATAGATGTCAATAAGTTCCTGAAGTTCCGAATTGTTTCGAATTTTCGAAGGCTCATTTGTATTATTTGTAATATATTCTTGGTCTTTTTTTTTATTTTAGTTTTCCCTGGCCATGTTTCATTGAGCTTAGATTTAAAAAAATAGCACCTCTTCCCCTTCCCACCTTCCATAGTTAAGAGCTTGATTTAAATTATTAGATTTAAGATATTTTGTGTTTAGTAATGAAATTAATATGTCAAAGTTAAATTTTCTAAGCCACAGCAAGTAGTGCATGAAAAAACTAAAAATCGAATCAGCTCCATTTCAGTCAACTGATTTCAAATAACAAAAAAAAAAGATTGAATGATGACGGATTGATCTGAAAAGTAACAAAACTCACCTTCCTTCCACTGTTACTGCTAAAGAAACACCCTGTGCTTGTACTATCACACATTAATTATTTTTATTTTGTTTCGCCTTTAAGAAGACCAATCCGAAGTTCACAATAAAAATATTATGATTACAATCTGTCCAGCACGTTCGAGTTGAGAGAGCGTTCAACGGCCAACGGCCAACGACGACGACGCGTACAAACCAACTTTGATACTTCCACTACACTTTTCCACACGTCCTTGTATCACACCAACTTCCACCCACTCTTGTACGGGCAAACAAAACCGAAACGAAAAGGCTTCGTTAAACAACAACAGGAACACACACAACAAAAACAGTCGTCATCGAAGACTCAAACCAAAATGTTCGTTACAGAAATAATTTTATGGTTAGGCAGACATCGTTGGTGTTTGTACTTATGCTAGAATGTATTTTGTTTATAGTCTTACGCACATACACAAATAAAATATGCAAATTTCTATATATGTTACATATTGTGGGTAGATGTATGTATATAATATAATATGTGAGCGGTATAACTTTTAGTTCGGTGGTACGCGTTTCAATTGATTGGAAATAATTTGATTGAATTTTGTTGTCAAGGCCTCCGCAAGGATACGCACTGTTTCTGGTTTGTTTGTTCGGCTACAATTAGCCTTACATTTGTAGTACTGGGTTGTATTAATAAGTTCTTAGGTACAAAGCGAGAAAAATGTTTACAACAATTACAATTTACGATTAAGAAGAAAGCTTAGGTACACAATATTTTTGTAGGAGATATGTGAGATGTGATCATCACTGGACAACAATAGTAGTAGTGGTATATCCGTTTGTGTTGGTATGTGTGCGTTGTATTCACTTATGAAGATAGCATTGAGAACATTGTTTAAAAATTATTTTGCACTTAAAGGTGAGGCGGTAGCATTAATGTTTGCTAGGCTCTCTCTCCTTGTGTCTATATATCTATCTATATCTTACTGGACGGCTATTAAAAGCAGCAAACAAACACAATCAGTTTTTCCACAATCACATTAAATTCTGATTACAGAATATGCCGGTCATGCTTCGGTTTTATAATTGAGCTTTAAAAGATAGATATACAAGTGAAGTTGGAAGGTGTTACGTCGTTCGAAATGAATCGCTTCAGGACAACAAACCATATCAGGGCACACATCGCTACATAATCGTCATTGGATGAATCTGGTTTGGTCAAAGTACATCTCGTACAGAATACCTTATCCTGTGAAGTTGTTGTGTGTGTTAACGACTTTTGGACGGATGGGCACGGGCGGGAAATACGAATAAGCACTCATACAGACAAAAAACGCACAAATACACATAGAAACGCGAGTGAATCATCTGACGAAGCGCGAATTTTCACAGAACACCACTCAGAAATCAAAAATTCGACTTAACTTCTAATTAATTCTAATTAATTATTAACAAATTGAGTTTAAAAAAATCGTATATTTGTTTCAATAGAACTCTGCTCGCTGAGAAAAAGAAAAACAAGCAACTCCGAACACAGAAAATCAAAATCTCTCTAATTAGGGTCAACTCTGCGAGTACAAGCGAGCATAGCCAGTTGGAATAGAATTCGATTAAGGATGATGGAAATAATTCAATTTCCTTCTTTTATATGAATGTGGGTTTTTTTTCATAATTTTTTGATGTACGATTCCACCCTGGACCTTTCCTTTCCTTTTGCGTTTGGGATTCTATTTTTTTTTCTTTTTTTTTTTTTTATTTTGTATTTTTATATTTCCTTTGAAGCTAAACTAATTCGCCGAACACTATCAACCGCCGACCGATGAAAACGATGCGGACCAAGAGAAGCAACACTACAGGAGAAGAATAGCAGCGACTATGTATTGTGGAGTTTGATATTCGACTCATGGGAAAAAAGGGTGGGCGAAAAAAGCTCCTTCAAAGTGGAAACGTAATTTCGCATAGTATTTCGGTATATATTTACCCTTGAGTGAGTGCGAGTATGCATCCTGCTCACATCAACGCGCAGTTAACTTATCCCTCTGCCAGAGATACAGCGTGTGCCACATTTCGGTTTAAAGAGTAGGTACTATAGTTTTTGGTGGAGTGGTGTGTATAATTCTGGTTGTATGCGCGACTTGTGATTCGAATCGACTTGGTACTATTTCCAAGAGAGAGAAAAAGAGAGAGCAAGCTTCCCAAAATGATTCGAAAATTTAGGGTCGCTACAGAGCAGCTATTATTTGTTGAACTTTTTCGGGTAAACGCATAATTGAAAGCTTTTCAAATGGGAAGATGACTTTTTTTGGGTATATATACTATATGATTTATTCGAATTCATTTGTCAAATGTCAAAAAGTTCATTCTTTATATACCATTTGAATGATAACTACGCTAGTGTGCCCGGAGCCCATTAAAAAGGGAACCCTGGTTTCAATTATTTAACTTTCACACGATCATAGACGAAAGTGAACGTCCACTTTCCTAGTTCGGTATCTAATATACTATTAATTTCAATTATCCTCGAGATTCATTGAAGCGTGCTTTCATTAACAAAAAACCCACTATACAATACCACACCTATTTCTTACTAACAGGATTCATCTCAGTGACTCCGCTAAAATCAATGTCCACACAATGATCTTCATATATCATATATCATTGGTCTACAAGAAGCTGTTCGGATTAGCAACTTACACCAAAGTTATCAGCAAAAACTACTATCTTACCGTTTAAGTTAATTGAAAATAGAGAGTTTAAATATATCAAGAATAATAGAGGACCCAAAACAGAGCCCTGAGGAACTTCAAATTTCATTATATTAGACGTGCAAGATAGGTAACAAAGTTTCTATTAAAATTTGGGGCCCATATAATTTTTTTTAAAATTATACCGATTTTCTTCAATATGTATACACATGTGTATATTTGAGAAAGGAAAATATTTCTTAATTTTATTTAAAAGTGTGGCTCCCGTTGGTGTTTGTGTCTCTGCTAAAACTTGAGAACCAATGAATTGGTATGCTGATGACATTTCATCACGGTTTTGGAACCGCTTTGTGCCAATTAGTATATAGAAGATGACTAATTGTATTTATCGCTTTAATCCGATATCTGCTTATGGTTTGGGCATTACACTGTAAAAATTACAATTTTCAAATGCTTCCCGTTTTATTTACTTTTTTTATTATTTAATCCTTTTTTATGGGCAGCTAATGTTATCCTCTTTTATAAATAATACAACAAAGTTGCTAAAGCGTTACATAGCAGATTATACAACATCTTTCTTGAAAATATAGTTTGAGACTATTTTTGATACAACCAGTTACAGTGTAACCCACAATTTCTTAATTCTTTAAGGTCTCATGCACATTAACTTCGCGTCGGCATGGTTCTGGTGGTGGAAAATTGCTATCAACTTTTAATCCATTTCCCTAAGTCAGATTTTCTTGAAATTTTGTACACATGTGTATCTCCAATGACAGTACTTTTTGTTTGGAAATGATCGTGCCCCAGATAAGTTCCCTTGTTTTAAACAATTGTCCCGATTTAATTCAAACTTGGCACACATGTGTATCTCTGAGTAGACAATTTACAAGAAAAATTTAAATTTTTATAGGTGGTTTTTTTTAAAGGCTGCAAAATGTCTTCACTTCATACAACGATAGGATCATCCACTTACGTCTATCCCGATCGCTGGATGAAAAAGAAAATACAACATAAATATATATCCCAAACTGTCATCAACAGCGGGTAATGGCTATAAAAAAAAAAATATTTCGCACAAGCGACCGTTGTGGTCTAGGGCTTAGCTTTCCGCGGTCGTTCGTGTTGTGCGTGCAATGTTTCTGCACACAAATTGAGGAGACCAACAATACAGAGACATACCCTAAAGGCAAAGTCTTTCAGAGAATTGTTGGCCCCGTATGTAAGGAAGGATGATTCCAGAGACTCTATAATGATGAGATCTGCGAGCGTTACCGCGATGTCGACATCGTAAAGAGAATTAAGCTCGGTAGGCTCCGATGGGTAGGACACCTAACTCGAATGAGCGAAGATGATTCTGCTGGGAAAGTCCTTTGCGGTAGGATTTATGGAACACGACAGCGAAGCCGGCCAAGCCTACGCTGGATAGTTGGCGTGGACTAGGACGCCCAGAGTTTAGGGATACAAAACTGGATGACATCGGCCCAAAATTGGGACCGGTGGAGAGACTTTTTGTGGGAGGAAAAGACCGGACCCTGGTTGTACAGCCAAATGTGATGATATTGTCCAGACACTCACGAAAATGGATCGTTCAAGCATCGATAGGAAAGAGTGGATGAAGAACCGAATTGTTCAATTTCTCTACGTCTTACGGCTCATTTTTTTGCATTTTGCACCTATATTTACACCACCATCCAATTAAAGTTTAGCTCAAGTAATAATTGCAGCCTGATGAGCGTTCACAACGTAGGAGATACGTCCAATGGGTGCTAGAGCAGCAGACTGTTAATGACGATTTTTCAAACAAAATGTTCCGCCGTTACACACACAAAAAGTCACTGTGTGGAGCCCATCTTGGGCTGAAGGCGTCATTGGACCGTATTGAGGTGTAATAGTTACTCTCAATGCGGAGCGCTATGGTTGTATGATAATAGACTTTTTTTATCTGCGATTGATTGATTTTGATTTGGACGATATGTGGTTCCAACAAGATTTTGGCTTTATTGCGTGAGAAGTTTCCAGTAAGTTCATGTTATTGGCGACGTCAATTGGCTGCCGTGATCATGTAATTTGACGCAATTGGAAATTTTTTTGTGGCGCTATGCAAAAGACCATGTTCTTGTGGATATACCTCAAACTTTAGAGCATTTTGATTGTTTTTTTTTTAATTCCACAATCCTGCAAAATTTCATTGCTATGTGAGTTATGTACAATTTTCCTGAACAAATTCTAAAATCGTTTAACTAGCAGACGTCAATTTCTGGTCTGTAGTTATATAATTTCCAAATTAAAAATAATCTATAGCGCACATTTGTTGCTTCTTCAATGTTTAGCTACTCAATGCAATTTACTCGATTTTTTGTCAACAAAAGGACATAAGGATACACAAAAGTATGACAGAAAAAAGTTGTGCATAAAAAACGTTTCTTTTTTTTCTCGTTTAACATTGAGAATGGGACTGAAGACCAACTGAATCTAGTAAGAATTAGTTAAGGGGTATAAGGGGTTTAATCTCAACATTTCCCAAATTCTTTGGAATATTTCTAAAGAGCACACAAACAAACAATAAGCAAACAAAATCAAAATCCTTACCAGATCCAACCAGCTAGATACCAAAGAAGCCAAAGAAGCATTGGAAAGCTTTATATTATCCTCCTACTGTTTGCCCGTATGTGGGTCATTTCAGTGATCAAAGTAATCAGAAAAAAAAACGATTGCATTTCTATGGGAAAATATCCTTTTAAGCGTTTTCTGTGTTTCTGTGTTGTGTTTAACGGCTGCTGTAGCGGTAGTCACACTCTTACTCTCTTCCTTTTCCCTGTTTCTCCTTTCGTAGTGGCCGTTGAGCGTCTCTATTAAATTCGTGATATTGATTGAGCAATATTTTTGAAAAGGGACGCTTTCCTGGACTGACAAAAAGCTTAAAAAGGACCAACGAATAGCCTGCGCAAAACATAGCACACACACACACACTGCCACTTGTAATTATTTGCCAACTCATTGTGTTATACCTTCGGCTGCGCATTCAGCAGAAGAACACACAACACAGCACAGGACAAAAAATGAAAATAGAAATCAGCAGAATCAGAAGAGCTACAAGATTTTAGGAAGAACGCACAGACCTTTTGAGGACGAAATGTCCTTAAGTGAGATTCAAATGTGAGCTTTACTCGCATATGTATAGTTATGTCGACCCGGGAGAGGAGAGAGTCGACCGAGAGCTTTACTAGAGCTCACTATTCTATTATCCTGGCGCTTTTACTATAATACGATTACTAGGAGAGTGACGACTGTGTGTGTGTGTAACCTCGGTGGTGCGCAATACTGCATTCACCATCTATGCGACTATATGAGAATGACCCATTGGCGTTTCTTCACAAGCGATTCCAACGGGAAATCCATCATTCATCAAAATGTCCTTAAATTCCCACGAGAGATAGAGATAGACAATGATTGAATTGAATATGATGATGAGAGGAAGATGGGGTAGCGGTACAACGAAAAGAGATAGTGGGTGAGCATATATATATATTCGAATTCGTAGCTAACTATTAACCCCAATTCTGAGTGCAAAAGCGCGTTGAGACGATGAGGTCTTTGTACTGCATTATGCGTGATGCAGGCGCCGGCCACCAATCACCATGCCAAGTGAATGGATACCATATTAAGAAATTATGTTGATATGATATAGAATTATAGAACCCGCCTATATGCCGACAGGGTGCAGCTGAAAAAGCTTTAATCTCTCGACGACTTGAGCAGGCACACGCGTAATAGAATTGTTGCTGGACTTTCTTTTCATTCCCTGATAACCAGTGCTGTCTTTTCAAAAATGTTTAAAGTAGCACGTTTCAAATTTAAGGGGAGTATTTCAAGTCAAAATTTGTGCCGTTTTATTTATGGAAACTCAAAAGCAATTTTTATAAAAAAAATTTAATGTATATTATTGGCAGGTGGAAGAAGGTTATATGGTATAGTACATCCCCTTCACTCTCCCATGGGGGTGGGTAAGGTAAGGTAAAATATTTTTATCAGCCACATTTACAAACCGATATTTATGAAATTTTAATGTATATTATTGGCAGTTGGGGAAAAGTGCCACTGGATCTAACAAAGCCATATTTTCACCATATATTTGCTTCATGCTCCTTTTATAAATAATATTCGGCGCGACAGACCATTGCGGCTCAAGGCCTTTTTTTTTTTTGCACATAAATGGAGGGGACCTACAATTAAATGCCGGATACGAACGGCGAATTGAGAAGCTTTCCGTGACAAGTTATTACTCTCAGACGTTTGTCAGAATTTCGCGAGATGATGATTTTACTGGGATTCGAACCACGAATCACCTGCTCAGAAGCTATGCTCTTATCCACTAAGCCACTGCGCCCTATTCTCCCATTGTCTTGCCTTTTTTTGGAATCTTTAGATGGCGCTGGAGTGAAGATATTGTTGAATATGTGTGTAAGAGCATCATACCTAAACTACTGGACATATTGTTTATCTATATAACTAAAAATTAAAAAAACTGAAAGTGATTTTTCCATGGCCCACCTTTAGATACTAACCCCCTCCCCACCCAAACATATATCAGCACAATGAATCAAATGCACGGTCTTTGAGTCAACCTGATACAAACAATACCTAGCCACCCACAACGTCAACCCCATCAACACCATTACCACACTACAAACATCCACCCAAATCATCCCCACCACATCCCAAAGTTTTAGCTATATCGGATGAAAAGTCTTTGAGTTAAGTGTGAACAGACATAAAGACATTTTTTATTTCATTTTTATAGGTACTATCTGAAATATCCAGCGTTGCCTGGCTGCCACCACCACACTACCCTCCCCACAACTGATCACAAAGACTTTTCTAGATCCACCTAGATATATCCTCCCCTCACCCAATATAATAACACTATTATAATTATTTTTATGTTTATTTTTATTTTAAAATTAATTAAGGGTATATAGCCCACCTAATTGCCGCGGCGCAGTGAGTTTTCCGTTAGTAATAAGTTTAGGTATAAAAAAGTCAAGCCACCCACTACGTCAACCGCATCAACACCATTACCACACTAACCCCCTACAAACATACAAACCAACCGTCCCCACCACATCAAAAAGTTTCAGCTATATCGGATGAGCGGTCTTCGAGCTATGGCCGAATATACCTACATACAGACATACAGACAAAGTTTCATTTTTATATAAACTAAGATATTAAGATTTTATAACTTTTATAACGATGGTAAAAGGACTTTTCACGAAACTAATTTCTATTTTGTATTTCTTTTAAGCCGTAATTAAGACATATTTCTTGTGTGTGTGTGTACTTTGTCTTTTAATTGGGACAGTTTCGTTATTTCTCGCCACCGCTCTGTGATGACATTGTCCTTAAACTACTGCTGGCTACTGATGCAAGAGCCGAATAGCATCTAAAGCGACCGACTACATTCATTCAATTGAATGGCCTCAACAATGGGCTTAAAGGATATAGAGAAAAACCGTCATTTCACATCGTTTTGCACAGCGCGCACATACAGAATAAAGAGGAACAGCTATACCTTCTTTCTCCCTTCCTCTAACTTTTTAACGCTGTGCTTTTGTGAAAGCTCTAAGATGTCCAAGTTCTTCAATTGGAATGTACATACAGAAAAACTAAAACAACCAAGCGAATTCCTCGAGATGTTACTGAACTGTACCTACGAGCTATGACCTACAGTAATGGGTGATATGGGTGCTGGACGGACTCGTAGGTTGCATTTGGATAACCCATTTCACTTGTATGCATTTCATTCAATTTATTCCGTCATATAAGACGAAGGAATGAAAAGCGATGCAAATGCCGGCAGCGCCTGGCTACTATCAACAAAAGCGTTTTTCTTGCACTCCTCTGCCATCTGCAGTTAACACGAATCACAACGCTCTTGCAGGAATCTGCCACCAACATGATGGACGGCTCGCAGTTTATTATAAGTTGTTGTTGCTATTTGAAAATTGTAAAACGCTCCGTTTATCAGCTTTGATTGAGTAATGTGACTCGACTTATGTGCCATCAAACGAATGGGCCCGTAACCACTCGTATAACGCGGCTTAAATTGAGCCAATTGTGTTTATGTGTTTGCATGGTTGTATTTTCCAATCCCTTTAATCGCCCATTTGCATGATGGGATATGGAACGACCACTCAACAAACGTAAAGCTTTAACAAATCTATGCGTGTTAATGGCTAGCGACGACACCGTCAGGTCGTCGTGTCGTTTAATCAATGCAAATATAGATGAACCTTTATTTGCACGCTGTTTAATGACGATGTAAAAGTAATGTTAATTAGTGACGCGTGTGCATATATTTTGCTATTTATTAATTTATATTTTAGGTTTGCTCATTTCACAATTCTGTTTGCGTTTTTGTTTTTTTTTTGTATTTCACTTAGTGTCTTGTTGTTCGACTTGTTTGACATGACATGACATTCACTTTGGTTTTAGTCAATATTGGCTCTTGGAGCGGCTCTTTAGGAGAAGCACTTTATGCTCCATTTTGAAGTTAGATATTGACTTTAATTGATTGTTTGTGACATATTTCATAGCTGCGGTTGTGCTCGAAATGGGCTTCCTGGTCACCAGTAGAATGAAACCCACCAATATCGGCTTCAAAGCAATAAATGAACAGCTATGCAGGCAGTACATTGGTGTACAGGAGAACACTAATCTTTTATTTTTTTCATACGATTTTATTTATTGAATCTCTCTTTCGAAGAAACTAACAATAAGTATTCATACGATACAGTGATACTTTGTTGACCTTTTCGAATGGTAGAGATCGAACAGGTGAAACCGCAGAACTAATTTCAAATGTAAATCTTCCAATCCAACTTGCGATAAGTCATAGGTATCCCGATACTACTGGTCAGTCAACTCACCTTTTAGTTTTATTTCTTATGCCAGAAAAATATTCAATTGATTTATCTGCTTCATTAGATCTTTTCGACCACGCTCTGGTAATAGCCAAATTTTCAATCACCCCAGCGCTTGTAGAGGCTATTCGTAAAAGGCTTCTCTGGCACTTCAAAAATGCTAACTTGGAGTCAATTTTATAGCACATATGATTGGTTTTTTCTACAATAATGATGATGAAGCTTTAATGCTTATCACGTCAACCATTTTGCTAGGAAAGAAAAGTTGCATTCCTTTCTCCTTTAAGACGAGAAATATTCGAAGTGGTTTAATGAAAAATGCAAGTCAGCAGCCGCTAGTAAAAAAGAGCCCATCTGAAAAATATCTTGTTAATTTTCGAATAGCCAGAAACAGGCCAAAATATTAAATGACCTCAAGATTCTGGATAGCATGCGAAAATTTTTAGATTTATGAGTGGAATTGGCATGATCGCTTACGTGAACGAGTGACGAGTAGTGATCATCCCAATGTAAATACTCGTTCACACATTAACGTATGGATTTCATTCACTCGTTATTTGATAACGTAATTCGACCCCAGATTCAAACAGTCGAAGCTTTTGGTCGTTTGCTGCCCTACTAAAAATAAACTTTGCAGACAAAACTTCATCTATTCCTTTTTCCATAATTCAATAATGGTATTCTTTATAAATCTGGTATTCAAAAAGCTTATCTCTTAACTTCGCAATTTGCTTGTGAATCAACCCTTCCAATATCTAACCAAAGACCACAAATTCTCCCGAATCTAAAATCTATAATCCGGCCACGGCTTGTTTCAAAGATTCTTAAAGAACTTGAACCTAATAAAGCAACTGGACCCGACGCTGGATTCCGCCATTAATTTTGAAAAAATGTCATAATACTCTGGCGAAACCGCTTAGCAAATTATTTCATCTCTCAATGAAGATAGGTGTTTCTCCCTCAATTTAGAAAATTGCTAATATTCAACATTTTCCGGAAAAGTTTATAATCTTATAAATCTGCACCAACTAACTACCGCCCTATTACTTTGTTGTCGGTTCCATCGAAGGTAATAGAGTCTAGCGTTAATTTCAAACTAATAAGCTATCTAGATACGAATTCTCTTTTATCCGATGTGCAGTATGCATTTCGTAAAAATCGGTCTTAATGTGAACTCATGACGTGCATGGGAGCGAAGAATTGAAAACCTAGGTGAATCAAGCGTTGTCTCCTTGGATATTTCAAAGGCTTTTGATAGAGTATGGAATGATATTCTTATAAATAAGATTGGTGCACTCAACTTACAACATTGATAGAGGATTATTTATGGAACCGTATTGAATTGTATCTCTTCAGCTTCGCATGGGATCATGTTGGCGTGCCACAAGGTCATATTCGTCGCCTACGCTCTTCCTGATATATATCAATGACATGTTGTCTTCTATAACCTCTGTGATATCCACTGAATTGCTGACGATATAACGCTATTGTCTTCCATTGAGTTTGAGTGAATAGATCTAAGCCCATTTAGTCTGATTGTTTAGTTGATGGATAAATCGGTTCGCTTGCGCAATCTAGCTTATTTGTTTTTCCCATCGATAGCAGAGCAGTATCATAAGCCAATGTGGCCACTTTTACATTTTCCAAACGTTGTATATTGCTTGGGTATATTAAATAGAGTACTGGTCCCAAAATGCGACCTTATGGTACACCTGCCTTGATATCTTTTAGATCAGAGTACACTTCTTCTGCTTTAATTCTGAATAATCTGCCTTTTAATTATAGCGTCAGCAGCTCTATGGTACTCGCAGCAGCAAAGCATTTATTTTATGCATTAACCTTTCAAGGCAAACTTTCTGGAACTCTTATACTACACACAGAAAGAGTATAGAGCAGCTATGCTTTTCTTCCAGCGATTTTTCTACTGTATCAATAATTCTGTGGACTTGGTCAATCGTTGAATGTTTGTTTTTAAATCCAAATTTTCGATAAGATTAATAATCTTCTTTTAAATACGAGGAGATATATGTGGTTGGTAGGGGGTATATTAAGGTGGGTCTTGGAGGATCTTGATGATCAGTTTGGTGGCGACTGTATTGCCTTCACAGCACCTGGGAAACGCTAATAGGAGATAAAAGCTTACTTCTTAAAAAATGCAAAATAAAATTTTTTTAATGGCTATGTTATTAGAGCAGCTTTAAAAATTGACTGAAACCTAAAGGAAAAGAACTTCAGCTTATTGCATAAAGTAACGAAAAATTTAACGCAGATAGATCGAACAGCTATTAGATGAAGTAAACTGGGTCACTTTATGAGCGCAACTTTTTAGTTTGTAAGTACTGCGGTCAACTCAACTCAACCCCACCCACCACAACACTATCTTTCCTTCTTCTATCCAAATACAGCTACAACATCCAAGTCATTGCCAGCAAGGTCCAATATTTAATAGTTGGTTGTTCACCTGGCGGGCTGGTGTGACACTTCAGAGCTAAATAAATTCCATAATGCAGTTGGGGTCGTGGCAATTTCGTATACGAGTATAATTGAGATTCAATTAGAGTATTTGTGTTAAGTGAATTTCGCACTCCTCTTATTTTATGATCAACAAAAATAATTGAATTAGAAGTAATTGAAATAATCTGAAATTGAAATAATTGAATTAGTAGTGAAATAAGTTTCGCTATGGAGGCGAACGAGTACAGTGTAATAGCGATGATGGCGGCTTCCTGCACTACGGTTGGCCATCAGAATCGCTTTAATTAACTAAAATTAGTCGGTTAACCGCGGACATTTATGACTGTTAGTTATGCAATAATTGGTCGCATGCTATTTTCTACTCGAAACATCATAACATTGATCATTAAACCATTTAACACTACGGGATAAAAGGATAGATTGCATTCATGTCGCTAAATTATCTATCAAAACAAGCCTGTCAAACAACCAGACGTCATCCAATGATGTACTGACAAATTAGATACGAAAATTCTAAGAGCCTCTCGACAAAGACAGTGCGGTACCTTCAACTCAGTATCGAAAGATACTGGACCAACAAGTCCAAAAGCAACTATCTTTTAAGGATTCTTAAAATATTCGATATTCGGGAAACACATAAATCATCTAAAGCCGATTTTCTGAAAAAAGGTTATGGTACGGTTGCACTTATCATTCGAAACTGCCATATGTACTAGAAAAGAAATTAAAAACGCAAAACTAATCCAAGAAAGTTCTGCTGACAACATATTCTCTAATACCACAGAAGTAGCTGGCATACATATCTCCAACATCTTCACCACCAGCAGATAATATATTGCCACAAAATGTATGACCCTACAGCAATATAGGCGGATCACTGTAACACCCACCATACCTTCTGTAGGTACCAAAGTACTGACCTAAATGGACTGAAGTTATTAGAATGAAGTAAAGTCAAGCACCTGCACCTTGTTTTTGATTCATAGGATGTTGGTTCCGAGTAAAGTGAACAACCTGCACCTCACTATTGATGCAAAGGACGTTGGTTTCGAGTAAAGTTAATCACATACACCTCGTTTTCCGAGTAAATTCAACCATCTTCATATCATTTTTGACGCAAAGGATGCTGGTTTCGAATAAATACAATAACCTGCACCTCGTTTTTTATGCAAACGAAGTTTTTTTGGTGCAAAGGATATTGGTCCCGAGTAAAGTCAATCGCCTACAACCCCTTTTTGATGAAGAGAATATTATTTTTGACGCAAAGGATGTTGGTTTCAAGTAAAGTCAATCGCCTGCATCTCGTTTTTAAAGCAAATGATGTTGGTTCCGAGTAAAGTTTACTGCTTGCCCCTCGTTTTTGACGCAAAGGATGCTGGTTTCAAGTTAAGTCAATCGCCTGCATCTTTGTTTGTTTTTAAAGCAAAGGATGTTGGTTCCGAGTAAAGTAAACTCTTCACCTCGTTTTTGATGGAAAGGATGTTGGTTTCGAGTAATGTCCAAGTAAAAGAATGTTGTTTTTGATGCAAAGGACTAGTCCTTGGTGAAAAAGATGCTGGTTTCGAGTAAAGTTAACTGCATACCCTTCGTTTCTGATGCAAAGGATGTTGGTTCGGAATAAAGCCAATCGCCTGCACCTCGTTTCTGAAGCAAAAGATGTTGGTTTCGAGTAAATTCCACCAACTGCAGCTCGTTTTTGTTGCTAAGGATGTTGTTTTTCATACAAAGGATGTTGGTTTCGAGTAAAATCAACTCGTTTTGATGCAAATGAGATTGGTTCTTTGCGATCCAGTATGTGAAAAAGGATATATAACTCCGATATTACATTTGTAAGCAGCAATAATAACTAGACGCAAAGTCCTCCCAAACTTCCTGCACAGCCAGCATAGACCTGTAATAATTTAGTTTGGTATACAAATACCCTTCGTGTATTTTTTGTGTTCTGAATCTGTTTACCAACTAAAACGTAACTTCAACAAATCAATTTGGGACAGGTTTTCAAATGATATCCACGTTACTATAAAGCAAAAAACTACAAACATTAGTAGGCATCGTACTCTCGACAGTTAACCAGCCAAACAATACTAGAGCAAACTCACACCAAAGTAACCCGTATTTAATACCTTTTCATAGTCACCATATAAGGGCGTAGGCTACACACGTGCATGAGCAAAGTGGAAGTAACTTCAAACTGAACCACAACCCCACACCAGAATACCTAGGTGTCACGATGAATCGAGTGCTTACTTTCCAGAAAAACCTCAAACTAACACTGCAACGAAACCTAAAACCCGAAACAACATAATCCAGAAGCTAGCGTCGACAACATGGATAGCATCAGGAAAATCCACTCCACTACCGAATACTGTTCTTTGGATCAATAGCGCTCGCGCGAACAAAATCAGTACGTTGATATGCATAATTTCAGGAATAATAAGTACCACAACAACCAAGTTCCAACCATTCTTGAGCGAGATTTATTCTGCTAAGAATCGTCGCCACAATGCTTTATTGCGTGAATACGATAAAAGGAACAGTAATGTGCTCTTACCAATACACGACGGTATCGAGAATAGAAACAGGCACAAGATTTGAGAAGCAGACTCTGTCTTTGGATTAACGTGGATACCTGCCTGTCACCTCTTTGGATACGGATTGGTTCAACAAAGTCAATCAACGCATTGCAAACATAACAAATGTACCAGTGGTATTCATTGATGCTTTCAACCGCTCTTTAGATCAAGATTTCCGAGTAACTGCAGTCTCCATGAAAAATCCCCAAATAAAATAAGTCCGGACCATAATTAACACAGAGAAAGCAGCCTTCTTTCAAAAGTTACTCTCCCTGTGGGTTAAACTGACACCCATAGTACCAATGCGCCCTTAGTAAGGCTGGCGTCGGTGACCTCGATTAGTTCAATATGAGTTGCTGGGCGAAGAAAGAACTAACCGTGAACGCAATTCCAGCCGGAACGTCTGGCAACGTCATCCACTACTAGGATAGTTTTGAGCTTAACCTTACCTTACCTTGCTTTCAATTTGTTTTTGTATGACGAGACTACTGAACAAGGAGACTTCTGGGGCTCTAAGTTCAAGCATCGTGCCGATTTATTCCAATAAAATGCAACGGGCGCAATTGGGTAAAGATGTTAGAAGCAAAGCGTATCGAAAACCTGGACGAGCGAGTGAAACTTCTTTGTGTTACGTATAATATACCCTAAATTTCACGCCAGCTGGTTACGAACTGACCATCCAAAAAAAACGACTGGCAGTCAATCGACTTAGAACAGACCAAGCAATATTTTATAAGTGAGTACCCACGGAATCACCACACTGTGACTGTGTAAATGTAATCGAGGCCTTCAGATACGTTACTATCGAATGTATAATCCGAAAATACCAAGGCAAACAAGTCCAATGATGTAATCCAATGGCTTCAAAATCTAGACATTCAATTTTAGTTTAATTTTGGAATATGTGTATCTGTATAGCTCTATACGTAATTTTGTGTTAATTATATATCAAAAATGTTGTTTAATGTTCATTTGAATTACATCACGCCACACGTTATGTACAAAATTAAATTAACCATAAAGCGAACTTCTAAGGCATTTTTCATATAACACTGTGTGCGTTGTGCTGTTTTCCATGGGTGAAGAAGACTATTTTTATTAAAAAGCTTCAGTTTAAAGTAGTTTTGGGCAAAAAGTGTATTCCTTATTTTCATCAAAATTAAAACCACACCACGTCCTCAGTAGAGCGATAAAAATATCTAAACAAACCTAATAAAAAAAACTGCATTTCAATAGCATTTCTATTCAATTTCTATGCGGTCGATTCTATTCTCGTTTTATATACGGAATTCAAGGATTTTTGTTTTTCATTGCAATCCAATCAGAATATGGGCATCTTTACATATTGACATTCTTCCTGTGTGGAGACCAACACTCATACAACTGCAGTTTCATTTTAGGGACAACTATCACGTTTGTTCAGATAGACCAGATGTGGTTTTTGGTTCCGAAATTCAATTGTGAAGTGGTATGTTTTAAATTTTTGAAAAAAAAGACGAAATAGAGATAAGGGAAATTTGAGAATTAAATAAAATTCTGCAGACATTTGAATCCCAATCGATTTAAATGAACACCATCGTTGCAACTAACAAGTAAATGTAGAGAAGAAACTTTTTCGGGTTCCAATTTTATGTATGTATACTCATACATAGTCATATCTACATCAACATAAGCATAAATATACGTTTTGAGATGGTGAAAATAATATCCACTTTTACCCTCGTCACAGGCAGGCAGGCAAAGACTCATAATACTGAGCTGCTTGAAAATAAAACTTTCACATTCGTCACATGCTTATTACGCGTCGCACTTGTCACACGAGTAACACGAGTCACACACGTCATACGACTTATCCGAGCGACTAAGTATAGCACAAAATTTTAGCTCTCTAGGACGTGTGAAAGTTGATTAAAAAGGACTTCAAAGAAGAAGAACGGAAAAACACTTTTGCACTCATTAAACGCCAAGAGATTCGCGACACGTAACACACGCGGGATCTCAGAAACGCCCTATGAGTCTAAGCTAAGTCACAAAGTTTCAGCCCTCTAGCTCGTGTGAAAATTAGTTAAAAATGACCTTAAAGAACCCTCAAAAAACTTTAATATGACCTAAAAAAAATAATTTTACACGCAACACACGCGCCACACGTGAATCGCGAGACGAATCGCTAACTGGCTTTTAAAAATGTCCTTCGAGACTCAACTCATTAGGTCATGTGAAAGATGGTTAAAAAAGACCTCAAAGAAGTCAAAAAAAAAACAACACTTCCACGCATTACACGCGACACACGCAAAAGGTTCAAGTTAAAAAAAAAGTTTTTAAAAAAATCTGATCGATATGAAATGGTATATATTTTCTATGTGGAATACTCAAAGTTAATACCAATTTACAATACCAAATGGTATAGAAATTGAGGTGAAGAAATAACTGAGATTTTCTCCTATAATCTAAGCGTCCTTTATGTTCTTATTTATGATTTAATTTTTAGGCAACTCTTCATTTAGTCTAAAATACAGTTTGATGATATTTTTTTCAAATATAAACTGCAAAATGAATCTATCTTTATGCCATTAAATATCGGCTTGTATCGGTTGGTAGCTGTCCTGGTAGCAGCATTTTTTATTGTATCCATACTTGTACTCGTGCATTTAAACTAAAGTCAGTCACAGCCCCAGTAAAACTCCCCATTGTGTAGTTGTTGTTGTTGCCGCGGATTGCATCATCGTTTGCTCGCGGGTCCATCGTAGACTTAACAACTTTCCCAAACAAATTAATTTTGTTCGCTCGTACACCAACATTGACGCGATGGTCTTTGCATCCTGTAGGTGCATTTAATAATTCTATTTTCAGTTTTAATTGCAATGACTTTGTGTAGCGCAAAAGCATTTGACGTACATGTCTGTCATCTGAGTCGTCTCTAAGTTGTTGGTAGTAGAAGTAGTAGTAGTAGTAGAAGTTGCAGTTGTATTTGCTAGTTGAAAAAGTTCTTCATTGAGCCACTCGAAGACACACCGGAGCACCCATAATTCTAAACATTTAAATTTAAATGAATTAAAGTTTTAATTTGGAGTCAGAGGATGGAGGAATTACAACAAGGGTTTTTGAATTTCACTGCAGATGAAATATAATTTTTTTAATTGCTAAATAGTTTAAAAAGTGTAAGTTGCTTGTTAGCCAGCGGAAACATTTTATTAAATACTTTTCATTTTATTTAACGTCAAAAGTTTCAAAAGAGAAATAGAAATGAAAATTACTTCAAAAAAGGCTCCTTGCTTTTACCTCATCAAGTACTCAGAGAACTTTTAAGAAAGGCAATAATTAAAATAACTAATTTAATCAATACATCATTCAGACTGAAATACATATTAGAATTATGGAAGTTGGCTAAAGTGATTATGATTTCTAAACCAGGCAAACAACCCCACGAAACAACCTCATATCGTCCAATATCACTACTACCGATTATTTCGAAACTGACTTAAAAACTCTTACTAAAAATACTGAAACCTATAATCACGGAGAGAACTCTTAACCCAGATCATAAATTTGGATTCAGAAACCAACACTCCATTATTGATCAGGTTCATCGAATCACGAAGGTCATTGAACAATCGCTTGAAGAGCAAAAAATCTGTTCAACAATATTATTGGATGAAGCAGATGCTTTTAATAGAGTCTGGCATTAGGGTATAAATAATTAAAACTACTGTTTCAGCTCAGTACTCAACATTACTAGTTGAAGCTTATTCTGATATAAACAAAATTCAAGCAGGTGTTCCACAAGGCAGAGTACTAGGACCAACCCTGTTCCTACTGTATACTAGTGACTTACCTACGTTTAATGAAAAAATTGTTGCTACAATCGCTGATGATACTGCGATTATGGCTATTGACGACAAATGAACATAAAAACTACAAAAGCAAATATCTTGGTATCCCGCTAGATGCCAAACTCAGGTGGACGCTCCATGTCAATAAAAACCAAGAAGAGATGAAACTAAAATACAGAAAGATGGGTTGGTTAATGGGTCGCTACTCAGCCCTATCAGTATACGAGTACAACAAGCTTCTAATTTACAAGTCCTTAAGCTAATATAGACTTACGGAGTTCAACTCATGGGTTGAGCCAGCCAAAGTAACAGAAACATAATATAAAGCTGGCAGAATATAGTATTTCGTGACATCGTCGATGCCTATTGGTACATTAAAAAAAGTTACATAAGGACCTAGAAAAAGTAAATATAGTTCACATTAAAAGACTGACTGAAGGAATTAAAAATAACAGGTGTCTTTCATGGGATAAGTGCTTTATAATTGATTGCTGTAAATAAACACACCCATGATGTTTTCAAAAAAAAGTTTCAAAATCATGAAACCCGTCGAAGCCACAATTGCCTGCGTAAGTCAGGGACAAGGTGGACTTACAGAGGATTATTCATCCGTAAGTAACATAAGAGTCACGAATAACTTTCTGCAACTTTCTAAGGCATAGGGCAGTCCGTCTCATAGTAGGTGTTGATTTGGATTAATAGACAACAACGGCGTAAACATATAATAATAACAATATTTGGCGCGAGGGACCGCTGTAGTGTTAGGCCTAACTTTTCGCAAACATGTGTGTTGTGCGTGTTATATTTTTGCACACAAACTTTTTTTATTTTTTTTTATAATTCGTGCACGCGTAAAGTAGTTCGCACCCTTATAATGCTCGGCTATATGCTCGGCACATCGTAGGGGTTAAGGAAAATGAAGAGAAAAAGGAGATGTCTATGAGTTTGTGTTTTGAACGCCTGTGGATCATAGTGACAAATTGAAGCCTTATCCAAAAGGCGAATTAAAAACTTTTCCAATGCAGTGCATTATGCTCGGACATTTGTCAGATATTTCACAAGAGGAGGTGAAAAATAATTTTTGTATTTTTTCTAGGATGCGAACTTTGAGCCTTTCGTTTAGAAGTCCAACGCACTAACCACTAGGGCCACGGCGCCTACATATGGTTAGGTTAGGTTAGGTTGAAGTGGACGTCAGTCAAAACCACCGCACTTAGACTAAGAAGGTCCGTTGTGATACAACAAGGATCTAGAAAATCCCACGCCTACTCGTTGAACAACTTGGAGCTTCGTATGAAGCGCAATAGACTTTTAATGTCAATGTTGGTTAGATCGTTGAGATCGTTGAAAAGAATGCTCCCAGATGGAGCTTCTGCCTATTCGAGAGGGCTGGGCACGTACAAAGTAGATGAAGAGTGGTTTCCTCCTCCTCCTCATCCATCCAGCTTCTGTAGTCTGTGTAGAAGTGAATGCCTTCCTTCATTTTCCAAGTAGATACCTTCCTCCCAAGAAGACCTGGAGGGGATGGTAACCTGGAAGTTTTTGTTGAAGTTGAGCTGCAGAATGGTGTAGTCTAAGTTGACAAGTGGAGTCCTGACTGAATTCAGGATAGAGGAGTGGCCGAAATCATTCACGGTCCACTGACAGATTGCTCTGCGGCGAGTAGCCGCGCATGCAGCCAGTTGTCTGCCGAAGATGTCGAGTGGGGCAAGGTTAAGCAGAATGTCCAGTGCAGCAGAGGGAGTTGTAAGAAGCGCTCCGCTCACACAAAGACAAGCTGATCTTTGGACTCTGCTTAGTTTGTCGCGATTGATCGCGTTATCTAATGCAGTCCACCAAACAGCCACACCGTATAGCAGAATACATAGGTATAACTTCTGCTGTGTACAGCCAATGAGTGATATGCGGTTGAATACCCCATTTAGTTCCTATGGCGTTTTTGCTTGCTTTGCTATATGCCACATATAGTTGTGCCATATTTCAGACGTTATTCTTCTATTCATAGTTTCTTAAGGTACCCTTTTAATTCAC
Source organism: Nephrocerus scutellatus (assembly GCA_947095585.1). Classification (NCBI taxonomy): domain Eukaryota; kingdom Metazoa; phylum Arthropoda; class Insecta; order Diptera; family Pipunculidae; genus Nephrocerus; species Nephrocerus scutellatus. The sequence goes on along the minus strand of OX352761.1, from coordinate 124,276,515 downwards.
AATGACCGCTTAGAACCCCGCAATTTTTCTTACATTTATTCTGCTTAGTCCCAATATACAGCTAGATCTCTTTGGTTATAGTTCCCTAACAAATCTTTTGCTTGTCGTAAGCCTGGGAGATTTTCCCATCGTACTGAGCGGTTGCAGCTTGGCTGTCTTTCATGATGGCTATTTCCTGCCTCAGGTGGATACTTTCAAGATTGAAGTCAGCCCATCTTTCGATGGCATGTACTTCTGCCTGGAATATGCTCGGGTACTGCCCCATTGCTTCAGATAACTTGGTTGCCTGTGATATCGGCGATTAAATTATCCTGTTGGTCTTACCCGTATCTGCAAAGCGGTGTATATTGCATCTTTGATAGAACTTCTGTGCTTGCTGCAGTCCTCGCTCCCTGTAGTGTTATAGCTCACGCACAAGATTATTTTGTCTGGCTGCTTTTTTTCGTCGGTGATCTATTTCTTCATTAATTCTGAGCTCTATAGATCCTTCTTCGCGTGTTTGTGTTTTATGAAATTCTTGTATTGCAGTGCATACTCGTAGATCACATTTATCATCGAAACAGTCGTCCCGATTGTTGAGACTTCTACCTAAGGTGGAGTCAGCAATGCTGATGACAGTATTTTAAGGGCGTGTCCAATTTTATTCTGCACCCGGAATCTCAGGACTTACTCTTCCTTCATTAAGAGCGAGTGCCATCGCTTGACCGTAGTTATTTCTGGTCTCTTTGCTAATTAAACAAACTTTTGATCCTCTCACCTATCCTAAAACAGCAGTAAAACATCCTGATTTCTATAGGAACAACAAAAACAATCTCAACCTTAAACGTAGAAATATTTTACTACTCACTGGTGAGTTATCATGCGGAAAAATTTTGTAAAACTTCTACATCATTGGTCCATGCAAGTGCTTTATAAAAACGTGTCCGAATTATATTACAGCTATTAAAATGAAGTGAACATAAGGGACACAATTGTATTCCCTCTCGAATGGGAATAAACGCATCGTTTACATGAAAGATGCTCTCTCTGCGCATGAAGAATATCTCACATTATGGGAATAATTTTACTGCAGCTCCACATTGGGGCAGAAGCACAGACAAATAAATTCTCACATAACTCACAATTATTTAAACAAAATTCTCGTTTATTCTATTATGTAATATATGACAATGGGGATGTGTGTGCAATAAAACTGCGTTGCCCGTCTGCAATGCCAAGTTCGCTTGTGTGCGTGATTCGTGTACACTCTAATAATTTAAAACATAATCCTATAGATTAAATCTGTTTGTGTGCGTTTTTCTTAATGAATGGCAACGCAGCCTGAAGCTCAAGAGATTTTCTTCATTTGAACAAATCCAGATAAAAGTAGATCTGATATACTCACACATACATAGCAAACATCATACACAATCACCGACCACGAACAACAAACAAAAGATTTCCTTCGGCATCGACACAAAAATGTGTACTTGATATTCACTTCCAGCACAAATGAAATGTCCTCGAACAAATGCGTACGAATATGTATCTGAATGTTGAAGAAGGGAGGTAGGAGGGTGTGGCAGTGAATGTGTTACATAACTCACATTGAAAATGGCTATTGTTGCTAAGAACAAACAAATATCTACTCGGCAAGTAGGATACGACGTATTACTCGCATAATCCCCATCAACATTATTTGTTGTAAGTCCATTTCTCTAATTGCCATGTGGACGGACTTATGAGCTCTCGAACTTGAATTATTATGCAAAAAATTCGTTTGAATTAAGCCACTTGTAAGGATTTGTTTGCCTCTATTAGATTAGCCTTAGATAAATTTGCAAAACAAATAACCAAATAAAGACTAAAAATGAAAAAAAAAAAAAGGCTTTTACTTTGCTGCCTGTCTTAACGGAAGAAGAAATGGTAATTATACAGCCTCCTTCCTTCCTTCTTTTACTCTGCGTGGGAGAATAATGCCTCAAAAAATGCCCACCCACCAACAAACTCGATTTACCGCCTGAGGTTTCAAGAGACGCCACTCTGTCCCCTGAGATCTTGCTTTCTCCACTATTGTTCTTTTCCATGACCTAGTAGGACGGTCAACTCGGCGGCTTCCTTGTGGATTCTAGTCGAGCGCTTGTTTCGTGATATCGTCTGCTCGTTTTCTCACTGTTTTCTCCCATTTAGACTCTAGGATTTGGGGTTCTATCTCAGCAAATGACTGTTGTATGCGGGATACAAATTGCAGTATCACATCTGGGTCTTCCAGTGCGGTTACAGTTGGCTTTCTCGTTGTTTGCCTTCGTGTGTTGGTGTGGAGGGAACCGCGAGCATCAATCGCACACTACCAACAACAAGGTGGTGGTCTGCTGCCCTTCGGGTTCTAACGTCCAGCAACGACGCTCGCCACTTGCGGCTTATAGCAATGTGATTGGTTTGGTTATTATACATGCGATCAGGAGAGGTCCCAGCTATATAGCAATATAGTTGTAATTAAAGTTTTTCTTAATGAAATCCCAGATTTTTGTTAAAAAGGAATAATCGCTTTTCTTTAGGAAAAACTGTTAAACAATTAGTACGAGGAAAGATAAGAAGGTTCGCCTTTTATTTTTGAGTAGGGACTGTTTTCCAGGGGTCAAGAAGTAAAGGAGAGATGAAAACAAAATTCACATCGGTATCGCCTGGCATTAATAAACGCATTATTTAGGATAAAATTATTATGCAGTCAAATCTGAAGGCACTTTACAGTCGTCAAAGTATTGAGATATTGCACGATCTTAAAAACACAGAAGATACTTTTCTGTGAAATAAGTCTTGCTCGCTCTCACGTATTATATTAATATGTCATCGCATAAGGTTCTCAATGTGTGAACAAGCAAAGTGTGTTATATGATTCTTATTAAATTTTAAATATATGACAGGTAAGTAATTCATACTCGTACATGTGTAACGCGAGTACGAAAACACAATAAGAAAAAAGTTTTTCCTTAATGTTTTCCCGCACGAGAGAAGAGCAATTTCAGGTACATCATATGTAAAGAGTACTATAAGCTGTTGTTCATCTGCATTTATGTCAAGTTATATATTGTCTAATGTCTTTTATGAAACGAAAATGCAAAGACAGAAACAAAATTCAAGTTACCATCTACTAAAAGAGTGCTGCTAAAATGAACATGCTTGTCTATCTGTCTTGTCTCCCGTCTGTAAGATGACTTTTGGACTTTTAAGAACGAGCTTACTAATTGGAAAATATTATACAACACCTGAACTGAAACAAGTTTTATTACCAAGTGAATTACTCCCACTCCAGCCAAAAACAAAATTAAAATTTCTGTGCGAAAGAAAAAATGTTTATCATCCAACTACCAGTAATCATTAGAATTTTGACACGAACCAGCTGCAAAATTATCTGAAGTGGCCATCGTGCACAGCACCCACGCTCCGCACTAGCACATACAACCGAAATTTCCATTGGGCTGAGTAAAATTTGTATGACTTGAAAAGTTCTTAAAAACTTGTTCCCCATTTTCACATTATCTGCATATCAAACCGCAAATTTACGGCACTTTTTAGTCTTTGCCGGGTACCGCCTTTGCCAATGTATAGCTACGTTAGTTATGTACCTATCCTACTTTCTCAAACTAAGCCGACTTTTTGGATGTTCTTTTGTTTGATGTTTTTTGAGAGTTCGTCCAAAGAATATCAAATTGGTGCCCACAGCCTTTTCACATCATTTCGAAACTAAACTGAATTGGAACTTGTGCCATCTGCTACGAGTATTACCATTCGCTTTGGGGTGGGTTGTTGCTCTGTTTGATTGCAAAATAGTGAATTATGAAACACAAATTCGTTTCGTTAAAAAAATAAATAAAACGAATTGTCGTGTATTCGTAATTACGACTGTACCGTCTTTCCGACTCGTAGAAAGTCAACTTAGCAGGTAATAAAAATAATTAATATCTTTATATATGCAAATATATTCCAACCGTACAATATGGACCAACGATCACCACTCTATGCTCACGTCCTTCGACAAAATCTTGCACCAGCTGCAATGCTCTTGAAATCAATGGAATGGTAGACTGTCGTAAACTTTAACTCCGAGCATGTATGCATGCATTCAGCCATTTATGGTTGTGTGTCTGTATCGCTCAAGCTTCCCTAAAAGAGAAATGGGATATCTCCTCTTGCAAAGTGCTGGTTATGGACTGGAAACTGTTTGCCGTTGATTAAAATTATAAAAATTCTTGCAACTCCTTGTTGTAGGGGTTTTCAAAGGTGTTGCACACAAACTGAGGAGGAGCGAATTCCACAACAGCAGCACCTATACTCAGCACAACAATTTCGGAAATCAAAAGTTTAGATTTTGCCAAAGAATTAACCGTCCAGCCCGCATAGATATTTTCTTTTTATAATTTACACACGCTCAAGGGATTTGCACCCTTATAATGCATAGAACAGCGTGGGCGCTAGGAAATTAGGGATATGACAAGATGAGATGTCATCAGACCACTAATAGAACTTTGCCCACGAAAACCATACTGCCTGTCATTCATGAGTTCTCGTAATTGAAGATATTCCATATTCCATTTCGGCGGTTAAGAGCGTTTCTATGACCTAAGAGAGAAGAGACGTTATTGCTATAGGATGGTACAAAGCGAGATATGACGGTTCGCCTTTTTTTTGTATAGGCTGGACCGATAATGTTTTTCAACTATGTACTCGGAACAAGTCCAGAAGAATAGGACAAATGAAAAAGCTTACGCAATAGTTTTGTTGTGCAAGCAATGGATATTAATACCTGATGAATATCTCCTCACAACTACCAACAGGTCCAACGGATTTGTGTATGTTGAGAACACTTAAAACTCTAGCAGCTCTATGAATACAAAAGTCCCATAGACTATTCAGTGTTCAGTACACGGCAGTACCTGCGGAGGCATCGCGTAATCTAGAAGCATGTTTCAAGCTGCAAAATATGCAGCAAGCAAATTGGTCAGATCTTTTGAGCTGACTGATTGAATATCGTTGGGATAACTATAACTACGGGACATTGTACCATTTTTTGCCTCACTTGGTGAATTTGACATGCCGAAGGTGGGCATTGCAATCATTCCTAGTTCTTTTGAATTTTAATCGGTTAACCGCAATAGGATCTGTTTTGTAACACCGAATCCTTGCAGCTTTATTCATACCATCCATTATCCTTTAGTTCTACAGAACTAAACCAAAAACCACAACTTTGAGAATTTAAAAATCATGAAAATATGTAAATAAAAATGTAAATTTGGATTTCGAGCCAAGAAATTTCGAATCAAGGAAATTAAATAAAAACATATCTTTGCCATCATTATCTTTGATTTGCAAAAATTTTCGAATTTTAAAGTTTGAGTTAGAGAAGTTCCACTGTATGTGAAATGATATGGAAATAAAGAACAGCATTACATTAGGTGACCAGTGGTCAGTACAACATAACAATAAAAATAAAATGAACATGGCTATAATACACACATCCAAGATCAGAGTATATGTATACCAAAATGCAAAGAGCAAAATTAGATTTAAGTCCGCTATCAAAATGAAAATAAATAACCAACACCATCGATTAACAATTCATAAAAATTTAACGCAATTATACCACTAAAGTAGTCAAACGCAATTAAATTGCATTAATATAAATTTTGTAATTTATTTTGGAAAAAATTCAGAATTCAAATTCAAAAATAATTATTACGTACTCGTCTGCACGATGACACTAGAGCTACCGTTAAATGTCATCGGTGCCACAATTACATTTTGAATAAAATTAAACAAATGTGTACACACTGGACGCAGTTGAAAAGTTCACTCTTCACGTAGGCCTCATGAGGGGCGAGCTAAGCTCTGTTACGGGGTGTATTTAATTAAACTCCAAACCGCACATAATTTTATTACAATTTATTACTTTGCATTGCATTTGATGGATGGTGGGGCCCAGTCATACCGAGCGGAACTTGCTGTTCGTGCAGCTACGAAGGGTGCATTCACTCAAGTCGTAATGAAACAACCAACCTATTAAAAATTAAAAATGTTAATTTCAATTCTCTAATCGCAGATACACATATGTGCAAAGTTTCAAAGATGGAAGACCCTCGGCCCTGGAGCCTGAACCACTTCCAAATCTTTGCAAAAATTGTTGTCCATCGGTGATACACATGTGTTAAAAAATTTGAAGAAAATCAAGTACATTTTTTAAAAAATTTGAGTGGGAGCCCCCTGACCCCGGGACACGATCATTTCCAAGTAAGTTTGAAGTTTTCGGAAGTGGATTAAAAATTTATTACAAAATTTGGCCAGTCAGCTACCGACAACAGGGCGGCACGCGGAGTTAATATAGACAATTTAACAAATAAATGTAAAAAAACATCGTTTTCGGGTACAAACTTTTTTGTATACATCGACACACGCCACACAGTTCTTAGTTATTTGGTAATAGTCACCATCGTATCTGTTTTTGTGGTCGGGACTATTTCAAAGTTTTTTCTTATTCCACGCATCACACGCGACGCACGCAACTCGCGACACGCATCTTACGTGGGATATCAAAATTGACCCCTGACTTTGGCTGCTCACAAAATTTCAAACCTCGAGTCGTGCGAAGGGTGTTTAAAAGGAACCTTAAAAAATTGCCACACGTTAAACGCGCGTAATATAAAAATATGCTTTTTGGGACTTGGACACTCACAAAATTTCAGCTCTCTAGGTCGTGTTAAAGGTGGTTTAAAAGGACATGAGGAATATAAAAATGGTATGGGACTTAGACACTCAGAAAAATTAAGCTCTCTAGATCGTCTGGAAGGTGGTTAAAAAGAACCTCAAATTAGTCGAAAATACTTCTCGCGACGATTTGTGTTGTGCAGGTATATTTTTTCACATAAATGGAAAGGACCTATAATTTAATGCCTTATTCGAAAGGCAGTTAAATAAAAGTTTTTAAAAACGACATCGAGCAGGCAGGCTTTCGTTCTGGACTCACCTGCATCGATCACTTAAACACCTTTAGGATTGTAATAGAAGAGGATTCCGCTACATCTACTATTTATCGAATTCGAAAGGGCTTTCGACAGCTTGAACCGAAATGCTATCTATCTATCATACGAGTGAAGTAAGTGTCACGTCCAACATAATGGTAAGGTGTCGGAGGACTTTGAAGTCCAAAGTGGAGTACGTCAGGGGTGCATACTACAACTGCTGTTAGTTTTGGTGATCATCAGCGTGCAGCATTGACGGAAGCTAACAATGAAGTTTGATGCAATATGACAACTTACTAACGCTAACGATGTTTGCCTGCTTTCACTTCTTATGGCCCAAAATCAAGAATCTGAGGGAAAAAAATGGCCTCATGGCAAACAAAGTAGGGCTTAAGATAAACACAGCCAAAACAAACGCCCTGAGTTCTTCTAACACCCGTGCTCAACTCTACATTACTAGAGGGGGGAGTTAAGAAAGTTGACATCTCTCTATAAGTAGGAAGTGTGGTGGTCTCGACTAAAAGAGAAGTCGTCTAGAGAAGTCGTGTTCTCCGCTTAAGAACCAACCTACGACTGTTCCGCTTTAACGTAGAATCTGTTGTGTTGTATGGGTGCAGTATTTGGAAGGTGGATACCACTATCACACGTAAGCTGCGCACTTTCGTAAATAAATATCTAAGAATCATCTTGAGGATCTTTTGACCTAATCGTATCTCCAATGAAAAACTATATCTCTGAGAACGGGCCAGGAACCTATTCTCTATATCCTAATTGGCTATGTCCCTTACACACAACCCCTCACGCACAAAGTGTTTCTAAAACTGTGAATTTTTAGCAGAGACACAAACCATAATCGGTATTTTTAAAAGAGACACAAACCATAATGGAAGCATCACTTTGAAATAAAATTGAGCACTATTTTAATTGTAAGACAATTGACATTATATTGAATAATACAAACTTGGGGCCCGTTTATTCGTATAACGGGTTGCAGCAAAACTCGTAGACATTATTGTGCGAAGGAGAAAGTGGCAGTGGGCTGGACACACACTCCATTGCAAAATATGCCAAGCAGTGGAATCTACTGATCCAGGCAGTCAGAACAGCGGGACGACCTAGGTAAACGTGGGGAAGGAGGAAGCAAGCTCTTTGAAAATGCGTTTGAGGCAGCTCAAACGAGTTGTAGAGCTCCGAACAAGATAGAGCGTTGTTGATGCCATATGTTCCTTTGAGGGGTGAAAAGATATAAATAGTAATGAAAAAACTAACGGGTGCTTTGAATTGTTCAATTGTGCATACAAACCCACCTAACCCCAATTCGATATTTGTGTATTAAGCCTTAACTTGCCGCTTCGATTAATTTCTGCTGCTGGCGGCTATTGAGCTGCTGGTACTTTCTATGAGATATGATACTATCTATTTGAATTGAAACGGACCGAACCGAATCGAATACAATACTTATCACCACTTTGATGGGATTTTCGTCTTATCAAGGTTGTGGTGTAAAACTTGATTCAACCACGACACAATACTGAAACCCCCTAACCACTCACAGCACACACCAAGATACATAAAAGCTGCTCCTATTATGTAGTACTCGTAGATAATGGAAATTATTTTTTGTTTATTTTTCAAGGAGCAGCAGATTTTCAACACACACGACAATACGTAACAAACGTGAACATATATGCGTTTGCGTATTTGTTATCAAAACAAATGAAATAACGATAACAACAATATTTGTGGTAAACAATGAAAAATAGTTTAATTAATGTCATTGCTGTTGCAGGATAATCAGAAGCAAAATGTTGTGCCATCAGACAATGGAAAAATAATAATAATTAAAGCCTCACATCAATGCGCATCAATGTATGAATAGGAAAGCGGGTGTTATTGTTGTTGTGAGCCTCAAACAAGGTTAACCAGGTTGTGAAAATGAACCCAACGGTATGTGCATATAGATACAGAGTACAGAACCTAGTCGGTGAGGTCAGGTCATGGTGTGAAAGGAATGTGCTGTGAGTCTGAAAGTGGTTGCACTTTAATTGCGATGTCATCGCAACGAACGTGTGCAACGCAACGACCAGCACGACAGTCGCAGCACATCCGATGAAAAATGTGTTAATTTCATTGTAATGTAATATTGAAAGGGTTAATTACAGGTGAAAAAGGCCAACTATCGACATCCATCCAAATGCAATTGACAGCGGAGGCATGACGCGCGGCGCATCCATCGAACTCGAACTGGATAATTCAAATTAAGGAAAAGGAATTAAGGATGTCAATTAGCGTGAATATCAATCAATTAAATAAACAGACTCGCTGTTTGACAACTTTTGCGGATACTACATTTAAAATTGCAATATTTAATTAAACTATTTGTAATATATGCTGTTTTGGAGTCTGCATTTAGGGATACCAACAACTGCAGCCCCAAAACTATTAGCAGAATTCAGTACCTATTCATGTAAATGTTAAGGATGTAATGAAGTGATTTGCTGGATTCTGTTTTGTGAATTGGTTGTTTGCTATGTCGGTTTTGTATGCGCACAATGGGCATTTGGGGTTTTTGATTTATGTGCGCACAAATTTTCGTCAAGGAAATACTACTTATTTCAGCTTCACACAATTTGATATCTTTTTATCAAGAGTTATACCTGAGTTATCAAAAAATATGACATGTCATAGCGTTCTTAAATTTTTGTGTTCACACTGTTCTGATTTTCTTTCAGAGAAACTGCGAGTGAAGTGCTATCTTGGAATCATATGTTCCATCCAAAAGTTTCATTCAATCTTATATATATAAATTTGAACGTATGTAAGTTTGTTTCTTAAACGAATTGTCTGACTCTGTTACTAGAATTTATTTATCTCTTGATTCATCGTCATTGCGGGCGATTTTAATGTAAATAATTCTTGTTGGTTTCGCCATTCAGGTTTAACAACACCACAAGGAAGGGATGTTGACTTATTTGGCGAGTTAAACCATCTCGCTCAGCTTGTGAATGAGCCCACTCGAACTCCAGACATTGTAATTCATAACGCTAATATCCTTTACTTGTTTCTTACCTCTAATCCTAACAAATTCCATTTAATGTATTATCACCTCTAGGCTCTTCACACCATTGTGTAGTATCAGCTAATTTCTCGTTGTCGAACGAGAAAACCCCTAAAAGAAGAGTATGGTTACACGAGAAAGCCGACTGGGATGACCTCAACAATTTCTTTAGGAATATTAACTGGCCACTTAATACCAACAGTGGTGTGGATGCCATTTCTGATACGATCACAAACATAATCCAGGAGGGTATAGACAGTTTATCCCTTCCATGACAAAGTGTATCAAACCGAATGGAAATGCTTGGTATGATTTAAGCCACATATTCGTAAAACGAATTAAAAATACTGCCTCGTCTTCAATTCCAACGCTCATTCACAATGATCTTCCAACTCTCAGCTCTATAGACAAGGTCAATCTGCTTGCTTCACATTTCGCAGCTAGCTCAACACTACCAGATTGCGCGTTGTTGCCGCCTTTACTTTCAAGAGTCGAATCCTCTATGGGACAAATCTACTTTCGTGCTCGTCAAGTAGCTAGAGTAATAAATGATCTCAATATTCATGGTATACCTGCTATAGTTTTGTGGAGGTGTTCTTCAACATTGGCAATGCTAATGCACAGACTTTGCCCATTTCTCTTATCCTTCTGAAGTCATCCCAAGGAATTGGAAAACACCGCTTGTCCAGCCTGCTGCTAAAAAAGGCGAACCGTCATTTCGTTTCTCGTACCAACCAATTGCGCTAACATCTATACTTTCTAAAGTCATGGAAACGCTGGTCAATCGTAATCTTATGCAATACCTTGAATCACGTGAAATCCTTACCGACCAGCAATACGGTTATCGAAGGCAACATTCTACAGGTGATCTGATGGCAAATCTTACCGAAAAGTGGAACCAGTCTATTCACAAATTTGGTGAAAGTAATGTTATGGCACTCGATATTTCCAAGGCATTTGACAGAGTCTGGCAATCAAGCTCTTTTGTCGAAAGAGAATACCTATGGAGTTGATAAGACCCTGCTTGTTTTGACTTGTAACTATCTTTCTGAACTTTCAATTCTGGTCGTATTGATCGGTTTTAAATCCAGTGTTCACCGCATAACCGCCGGTGTTCCCCACATGAACACATATTCGCCATCGCTACGAATGCTGCGAAATGTTTAGGTTTCCTAAAACGGTGCAAGATGTACTTCACTCTCTCAGACCTGGCTACTATTTACAAGTCATATATTCACCCTAAGCTTCAATACAACTGTATTGTTTGGGCAGGTGCTCCCAAGACCACATTGCATCTACCCAAGAGAATTCAGAACCGCGCGGTAAAAGTTATTGGTGACGTAAATATCGTGAAAACAATCGAATCGCTTGAACATCATAGGAATGTTCATGTTTGTCACTGTTTTATCGCTTATTCCATAAGTTGTGTTTAAAAGAAATATCCTGATGCATCCCGTCCATCCTCCAACCCAACCGAAACACCCGTGCCTCAACTCGAGCTCACGGGTCTACCATTAGACCTGTCTTTGGACGTATAAACCAATTCAAAGATTCCTTTTTTAGCCGCACAGTAATTATGTGGAATGAATTGCCCGACTCTGTGTTTCCGCATTTGTATTACCTACAGTCATTCAAGACACATGTGCATGGACATCACACCATTTCCTCTCCTTAATTTCCTAATGCCCACGCTGTGCTAAGCATTATAAGGGTGGAAGCCTCTTGAGCGTGTGTACATAACAAAAATAAAATAACAAATACAGTGGGCGGACTGTAGGTGGTCATTGAACAAGTAGCATAACATAAAAAAAATTTAAAGAATATCCCATCAAACTTAAATTTTTTTATGTATACCTACAATTAAGATAGCAAATCGGAGCTTCTCAGCTCGCTATATTCATAGTTTTAATTCAGTCTAAAGATGGGCGCCGTGGCTCAGTGGATAAGAGCATGACTTCTGAGCAGAAGGTTCTCTCAATTCGCCGTTCGGATCCAGCATTAAATTGTAGGTCCCTTCCATTTGTGTGCCCGGTTTGTGACCCCGGTGTCTAAGTCGGTACGGACCCCAGGTCCCACCTCCCCGACTCCAGAGGTTTTGCTTTGGAGTGTCCAGACATCGCAAGGGTCTCCTACCAGATAAATGAAATGCTGTTCGTTACGCATCACTTGAGGACGGCTGGGCCGATTTGGCTCATTTTTATTTTAAAATATTCGTCATAGTCAGTTGGCGGGTGATCAGTTGGATGGGGCAGCCGGGAAATGCCAGGTATTTCCGCAGGATTTTAATAAATGAAAATGCCTATGAGATTTATTTGATTTGATTTAAAACTCCTACGGATGTCGCTGTTCGCTGTCAATATAAACAATCGTTAATAATATTATATGTATATATATAATTATATTAGTCAGTAGAAAATTTTTAATGGTTAAGTTAAAAAACAACATACAAGAAACAAAAGGCTGGCACAAAAAAAACGAAATTTTTAAACAAATCACTGATATTCATAGAATCAATAAACTAATTGGACACAAATGACCGGGGGTTAAAAGCAGACGCTCGCCCTCCTCGTCAAAATTTGTTTCGCTTCAATTGAATACTCGAGAGAATTCTTTTGTTTTTCAATTAACTTAAATTTTTGCATAAAAATTTCAAATGGTTTCTTCTATTCTCCTAAAGTGGATTTATCGAGTGTGCTGGCGGTCTGTCCATTCGAAACAAACACCGAGGCCCAGCAGCCAATCCACATGTCACACACATTCGCACACAAATCCATGGGGGGTCGGGGAATCAGGTTGCGAATTGTAATTTTAATCCATTAGCCATAAAGCCATTGCATCGGTTATACGTAGTTTACTTTTTATTCATTCTTTGTGGTAAATGCAAGTATGTAAGTCGATAAGCCAACTAACATTTGGAGGATTACACTGTCGCTTGCGTCGTTCTTTGTTTTTGTAGTTTTTTTTTTTGGACCAAGGTTGCTTTTGCAATATTGTGCATCAATGTGTATGCTTGAGAGCGTGTGACAGACAGACAGTATATTCTGTTTCCCTTTAATTGGTGAATTGGAAATTGAAAACATTGAAAAAATTGCCAACTTGATCCAAGAACATCGTGTTACCTAGGTATTTTTAAGGTAAAATATGACCCTAAAAGAAAGTCGTTTTGTGGCCACACCTCCAGTATTTATTTTAATGTTTATATATATTCCTTCTCAAACTCATTTTATCATGAATCATCTAGAATCGTAAAGGAAAGTGTGGAAGAAGATGGAATTTTATTGGTCGCAGGAATTCAGATAGAAAATTTTGACTACTTAGTTACTTCGTAGCTGCTCTCTTCGCAGTACACTTGACGATAAACATATCGTTAAAAAATTAGCTGGTAAATCTTAGTTACACTTTACCCAGGTTTTCGGACTACATGCCTCTACAGAGAAGTCGGAAGAAGTGCTTTTACACCGAAACCGAAGCTATGCAATTTTTCACTTGCGGCTCCAAGCTAGGCGGTAGAATAGAGCATTGAGTCTTCTGTGACAAACTGCCGTTCACGTATATTCATCTCCCTGACTACTGCAGCGTGTACCAAGCTGAGGTGATATCGATTGAAGAAGTGCTAACTTAGTTGAAACTAATGTATTGTCTATAATAGGCATTGTTATTTATGTGAAAATTTTTTTTGAAGATTTTTTCCAGGAAACCAGAATCGGACCCCGGTTGTAGAGCCAAATATGATGATGATCGGGGATCGTGTGGAACTGAAACTGCAACGGATTGCTTCTGTAGAAGTTATAAGGAGGAGGACGAGAACTTTGTTAAGTTTATCTGCATTGGCACACAGAAGGTACAAAAATGCGGGTTAATAAATAATGGATAATATCTCGGATCTTAAAAACCACAAAGTTTGAGATATTTCACGATAATAATTATAATATTCGAACTACGAACCCCTACTCAGAAATCCATGCACTAACCACTGAGCCACGGCGCCCAACATTCCACGATACTACATATAACGCTCAGAATGGGTTCTTATAAAGGGGAAAGCAGTAAGAACCTGTGGTATCGCCAATTCTACGTAGCTGGTGCGGGAACTAAAGCCACTACTTTCATTTGCGTCACTCATTGGTTGACTCAGGAGCAGTTGCAAACAGTGTTCGCGGTGCAGTTGTTACCTCCTCGGAGGACACCGAATTAGAAGATTACTTGTACACATAATGCGATGCTGCACATGTGATATACAGTTGCCGTTCACGCGTACGGTTAAGTTGATGTATGAAGTAATCAAAGTGTTAAGCGATCAATGTGGGCTTATAAGTAAAGTATTCTGTTTGTTTGCTCTGGTGCGAACATAACTCCACCCACTACAACACTTTCTTTCCTTCTTCTATCCCAATGCTTCCAAGCCCACACAATGCCCAAGGATGCAAATCACTTCAAGCGTGCGCTAATTACAAAAGTAAAATAAAATGCTGTCTCGTTCCTGATGTCTAGAGATCCTAACAGGATAGCACTACGATCGATACTTGACATGATTTCTCGAAATTTAACTGTCAATTGACTTTCAAGATTAGTAGTTGTTTGGCATCTGTCAATTACTTCCTAAGAGGCTTTTCTAAAAAAACCAGCAAGAATAGCCGAGTTGGAAGCTAATATTGTTAATATCATCATGACATACACTCAGCATTGCAAAAATAAATGGCCAGAATTACCAAAAAGTATACAGAGTGCACTTCATAAAAAACCGCCGTTATATAACCTGCATTTAACAAAATTTGTACTGTTTCACTCATTTGAAATTTTTAACCCTGACTCATGACTACTTTTATGTGGACAATACACAGCTACATTTTATCCATTTGAAAGAATGGGTAGGGATATTCTACAAGCAGTTTCATATAAATCTTTATGTCTTACAGAAAGTATAGTCACTGCCTAATTATAATAAAGAAAAACGCTATTTTTAGTTCAATTTTCTAGCAGACTAACAATAAAAGCGTTTTAATGAGCGGGACAAGAACCGACGAATCCTTCTATAAACCTTTACTTTACTTATGTTCTTGCAAAAAAAAAACTTCACATTTAATTTTAAGAGAACATAAAAATCCATATGACCTTCACAATATGCATACAACCAATCATAAGCACTCACCTTTCTTCGTCCACAACAAAGCATCCTTCGCGCACGCGAATGTCCAGTAGCTGCTTTCAATCGAGTAAACTTCTTCTTCCACTGCATTTAGTAGTGGTTAACTAACACTAATCTATTGCCCGTTTCTCGCAATTGCAAAAACAGTTTGGGCCCGTTTGGAGCCCGTCGAAAGCAAGTCCTTATCTTAGATTTGGAACACATTCAAGCATACTGATTGATTTGTTTCGGGTTTTTTTCTTCTTGCATTTGATTTTTCGCCCAAGGGAAAACTTTCCAATTTTACGAAGATTCCATATTATTCATTAGTAATCTCCACTGGTATGTCCTTCATATATCAGATAGCAAATAAATGAACGCGTAAGGGAAAACCTGTAACGAAATTGTGAAGTGTTAGTGATATGGTGTAAAGTTACTATAATTAGAGTATGTGAAGAGGAGTACAACTATTAGTACATATATGTGTACATGCATGTGTACAGCCTTAACTAGACTCTGTATGTGAGATGGACTTTTGTAATTGGAGAAGCAATTAATACGGATATAATATTCAAGAGGGTAACAAACGACGGTGTACAAGGACATTAACATGATCCTGCCATTATCCTTTGGGATGTTGGGATGAACGTACACAAACTAAAACTAGATAAAACAATTATGTTTTCATTATCCTGTCAATTTGGGAATACAGGGTCGATGACAACGATGCATCTAAGCAACGATGGATTTCGAGTTGCTACGAGTACTAACATGAGATTTGCATAAGTGGATAATACATTGCAGTGGAAAGTATTCAAAAAGATTATGTATGTGTGAGTGTGTGAGTAGATGGCATTTATTTCTAGCAAAAAATACAATACTAACAAGCTCAGTAGACAAAAACATTCAGCCTACATTACAGAATAATAATATGTAATAATATTCGGCGCAACAGACCATTACGGTCCAAGGCATAGCTTCTCTGCATCTGCATTGCGATTGATCGGGAAACTACTGACTGCTCAAAACTTGGTTTAAGCCAGTAGCGCAACAATGAAGTTCGTGATGTAGTGCTTGCTTTACCTTCTAGTGGTGGTACCCGGGCAACTATGTGTATAAATCCTTATATATGTACTCAGGACTCAGGGAGTGAAGGACCTCAAAATTCCAGATTTCTTCAACTCGAACGTAAGTTTCCTCGATATAATTTGGACATACTGGGAGTGAGTGAAGTAAGATGGTTCGACGCGGGAGAGTACCAATCTCCAACGTGTAACACTGTGCTACTCTACTCCCGGCAGTCCCCGCGAATCTGGAGAGGGTCTGCTGCTAACGCCAACAGCAAGCAGAGACCTAATTTCCTGGATTTCAACAGAGTACGGCGCGTCACGATCATACAGTGTTTCGCCCCAACGAATCCTTCGACTGAGGATGAAAAGGACAACTTTTACAATCAGCTAAGCGCTGTATTCAACGCTACGCCGAACGGAGATATCGTCATCGTGATAGGGGACTTGAATGCTAAGGTAGGTAACGACAGTGAAGAACTCAGACATGTGATTGGGAAGCACGGCCTCGGCGAACGATATGACAATGATGAAAGATTTGTTGATTTCTGCAACACCCAACCACGTTGTCATAGGAGGCACCATGTTTGAGCATAAGACCTGCCACAAAGTCAGCTGGGTGTCAACTGACAGGCAATCATTATCCAACCAAATCGACTATGCGGCAATCAGCCGACGTTTTAGGAGCTATCTTTTAGACGTCCGAAACATGGGTATGGTTCGGGATCATCCCCTTATAGGAGCTACTGTCCAGTTACGTACTGCATCAGTTCACACAACAACACAAGTTTCAGTGTCGCAATAGGCTTTCCCAACTCCGCCGTTTCCGCTAGAAATTGGAGAGTCATACCGCATATAATTCGACCGGCTTGCACTTGCCTTCCACATCCGAGTGACCCGGAACCCAAATGTTTCTTAAACTGAACTGCTCACCCATCTCGTTAAGAGTGGATTGACAGCTCAACGCCAACTTTGATGTCAGTGAGACCGCTTCCTACAGGTAATCGCCCACTTAGGTGTAATTTTTTTAAGCTATGACACCTCGATTGAAGGTTACTTCATTGTATAAATTGCTTTTTATATTAATAATTTCATGTTGTTCCATTCCATTTCCAGGTGCCCACTAACCAGTAGCGACTCATCGCCCCATCCATTAAGAACCAAACCAAAAAAACAACGAAAAAAACACAAAGCTCATTTATACACCGAACATTGACAAAGACCAAGAACCGACCGTCAACGACCCCTCAATGTCTGAGGGGTTTTGTGTACATACTTTGTACAACGAAGATATCCTTCGGATATGCCATCCACAAGAGCGGCTAATTGTCCTGCCGTACGCCGGTATTGCTTTGTACTGTTCTCTCAATCTCACATCCTTTCATGTATGCCATCATATACCGACCCTCCTGACCTCTCCCGACTACTCACACTCCCGGAGAAGGCCATGTCACTCGAATCTCGTTTATTCTAATTGAAAATGTCGATGTGACGATAATCGCCGTTTCCGATGCACAGTGGAACAAAGTGTAAGCATACATGTTGTTATGTATGTCTTTATTTTAATAGTGGAGTTTTCATATGATATACCCCGCGCTCACATCCACCGTCAATCAGTTTGCTGAGCTTTCCCCACAGCCAGTACAATCGATGCGTCGACATCTAACTACACAGCTTCACCAAAGGTTAACGCCATTGAACCCATCTGAGGAACACTTGTACCAAATACATATATGTATATAAAGAATTTTATATTTTAGATAAATCTGTTATGATACGATTGTTTTTTTTTTCAACATCGATGACGATGTCGACATGGAAGAATGTGACGACCGTCTGTCACAGCACATCGTCTCATCTTCAGAAAAAGGCGAAACGACAGTGATGGACTGTTGTTGCCTGTGTGCACTATATCCTTTACGTAAAACATCCGGATATGTTTTTGAAATATGTTATGTCGTTGTCGTTGTCGTTGACGTTGACGTTGACGTCGTTGAGCCTGATTAGATAAGATTTCGTCACAGAAGATATACGCAAGGCACATAAATTGCATCAGCCAAAGCTGGTGCCAAACGGCGAAGACAGACACCCAAAAGATGCAGGTTATTGTCATTTTGATGACACAATTCAGGCACCAAAGCTATGCGATAAAGATGTTGTTGTAGATATTTGAACCTAATGGACGCGTTCTATGTATGTGCAGGCTGCATTTGACAAAGAGAAATAGACGAGGGCAAAGTGATTTACAGTGGATCCAATACGAGTTGGAAATTGCTAAAGTTTGGTGTGTGATTTAAGAAAAAAAAATTAAATCCGCATCTAAATCGATCTAAATCAGTTTTGGTTGTAAATACGATATAGCTGTATGTAACAATCACATATAAACAATTCATTGAGAAGTTGTCAGGTGTGCCCAAATAATTTTTTTAAAAATTAACCCGATTTTTTCAAATTTTAACCACATGTGTCTATCGGATGGATAGTACTTTTTGTAAAAATTTTCGAGTAATGAAGTGAAGGGGCTCTATTATTGATTTTTTTTTTCAAATTCTCTTCGGACACGGATTGGTTTCCGTCAATCAACGTCCATCTCAAGAGATGTACCAGTACTGACTCAATGGTTAGAGCAGGACACATCTTACATCCCTGCCAATATTTGGTTCACGACAACCGGTTGAGATATGCAACTTCACATAGAGCAGATACTCGCACCGATTACATCAGGAAGGTCACTGACATACCAAAGAAATTGGTAACACCAGGGACGCCTGATGTACCAATGCTAGTGCTCTACCAGCATTTGGATAGTAAACCACCTGCCATTACGTAGGTCAAGCCCAGAACGATACTGGGTCGTCAACAAAAAATTTGCCACAGACTCAGCTAACCTCCAAGGAGGTCAACCTTATCCGTGGGCATAAACCAACTTCCGTAGTACCAACGCAACCTTGGTGTGATCTGACATCAAAGGATTCAGCTCGTTCATTATGAGTGCTTGGACGTAGTAAAGCTAACCCTGAAAGCACATCATCAGGAACCTCAAACCCAATCATTTACCACTAGGATAGCAAGCTATCCTAGGCCACCTTGAATAGAAACTATCCCAGGCAACATCACAGTGCTGTAGTTGTACGACTAGGCTGCTAAATACGAAGACAGTGCCCATTACAGGACCTCAAAGTAGTGGAAAGTCAGACAAAAAGGGGTCGAGTCAAGTTAAATAAAATTAAAAAATACCTTTTAGTAATGCAATGCGACTCTAGTGGTTAGTGCGTTGTTCTACTGAGCAGGAGGTTCGAAGTTCAAATCTCAAAAACACTGAAAGGCTTTTTTATAGTCTCCTCTTTCGCGAATTTTTGACAAACGCCCGAGTGTAATAAATAGGATGGAAAGCTTCCCAAATCGCTTTTCGGATATGATTCACGTATGGTCGCAAAAAGCTTGGCCCTACTCTGTTGTGCATAATCATTAGTAAATATTGCAGAACCCCACTTATTATAGATCTGGATGTAAACTGTAATTACACATGTACAAGACATTGTTCTTATACCACAAAATGAAAATGTTGCATAATTTGTACATAAAAATAATTAAGAAATGAGCTTTGTAACTAACACTATTAAGGGATCAAAATCATACAACCAACTACAGTAAGAATATAATTCTTCCTAACTTCCTTCGTACCTTACGCCTTACCTATGTGAGCATATATTACCCGCCGTGATTTTATTGACTTCGATGTAAATTTCTTAATGAACACAAATTGAATATTTTACAGTAAGGAAGTAAGGCACTGCTATGGCGCACAAAACACAATAATTTATAGTTTCACATTAACCCCATTTGGCAATATTATTTCTGCACAATAAAGAACTAAAGGGCAATTCAGTCATAATGCCATCATGGGTAATGGTCAATAAAAAGCTCGAAAATTACACTGCATACGAAAAACAAAACGAATGGAAATGAAAATGAAGAGTTATAAGTCAATAACCTTTTTGGCCATAACCTCACCCAACACCATTTATGTGTTCTTGTAATTTTACAATTCCAAGTGCGATCACGGAGCGCACACACGCATATACGAACACTAACATGCAATCACAATCCCAATGAAAGAGCTGTGACAATAAATGCAGAATTTTTTCTTGGCACTGGTGCTGCAGAGTGAGGGTTAAAGAACTGAACGAACTGCAGTCCGTCCGTCCGTCCGATGAACATTCACCACGGTCACAGGATATGAAATCTGATATCTTCTCCTAGCAATATGCCAGTTATTCAAAATGAAAGAAAGACATTTCCAAGAAATCGCATGATGACCAAGATTTTTATGTTCCACAATCGCAATGTTCACGAAGGACGACAATAAAAATTCGGAATAGATTGTTTGGTGCGGAGGGTGCCGGGAGTGAAAAACGACAAATGTGATATTTTATTGTCGTTGAAGTTGAAGTTGGTTTCGTGTTCTGGAAGTGCAATTTTTTTTTAAAAATTCCTAATCTCCCTTACCCTCTCTCTATCACTCTATCGTTCTTGTCTTAGTGATACAGTGTCTTTCTTTTCCGTATCGTCACAGTAGAATTGTCCCTGTGCTGTGTATAGGCGGCATATTTTGGCACAGATTCATTTTGGGTCACAAGTTTTTCATTTTAGTCCATTTTCTCATCCGTTCTGTTCATTACCGATTGCTTTAGATTAAGATTTATGTGTGTATGTCCTATATACAAACGAATTTATGTTAGGCTTTTGTGATACATATTCTCAAAAAAATAATTAGTGATGAGAATATATTTTATTTTGTAGGAGTGAAGAGAAGGAATATACTTTCTGACGGTAACAAAATCCCACTTACACAATAGCCAGCGGAATGCAAAAATCGACATTGATTCACTTTTAGTTGTTGTACTCTAAAAATAGGCTTAAAGAATTGAAGGTTTATACTAAATGGATTTTTCAATTGGGACAAGACGCCTTTTTTGTAATTTGGTTTACCGTTTTGTTTCACATTTCAACTCGCCTATACTTGCTATGTGCTCAGTGGTTAAGTGCATGGATTTATGAGCAGGTGGTTCGAAGTTCGAATCCCAGGAAACACCAAAAGTATTTTTCACGGTCCCACCTCTTGCGAATGTCTGACAAACGTCAGAGAGAAATAATTACTAACTCACTGCGATAAAATTTTGGATATTTATACTTAATCAAGATTTTCGAGAAGGCTCTATTCTTACATAAAGAACCACCTAGCAAATACCAGAACATACTGGTATTTTATATACAATTTACTACATACAATTTTATATATAAGTTCCCCACAATAATGTTAAATACAATATTACAGAGCCTATATATATGCAATGATGTTTGGAAATTTTTTAATTTTAATACAATTCAATATAATGCTTATTCTTATGCGAGTATGTACAGTACGATAAGAGATTTAGCTCCCTAACTCATGCTGGAACGTTAACCTGGATAAATTCAAAACTGTGGGTGTTCAAAGATGGAGGTGGTAGTTATTCAAGAAATGAAAATGGTCGTATCGTGGCGAGGTTATTGAAAATGTATGGAAATACAAATAAAAAGGAGTTCAGATATCAGGCAATTTAAAGACTTAGACTCAGAACTATATCGGATGCTGAACGGGCAAGGTTTCTTCGGTATGAGGACGCTGTATTACCAATAAATTTGTTTACCATAGCTCAAAACAAAAAATGTTTGGCGTAACTGCAACATCAGTTCTCTTATATGAATAAGGAGCCCAAGTTTGGGGATACCATTCTTTTACAGCTGTGGAGAAATTCCTCCGACATTTTCGAAGCGAATATTTTGATTGCCGGGAAGTATGCCAAATTACGTATTGCATCTAACAAGATTATGTTTTTAGAAACCTTGAAGTTACACTGTCAATGTGAGTGTATGAAAAAAGTTTGCCGAAATTTTTGCTAAGATATATTATATCAAAGAGAGATAATAACCAATAACGTGAATGAATGGCAGAATGTTGCGTCCGAGCAGTGTGGCTACACCTAAACATCTCATCAGATATCCAGCCTGCGTTGATTAGAAGCCAGCTTAATACTCTACTTAAAAAAAAACTGTCAATAATTTGTACGAGAGAAATGCTAATCCCAATCATACCAGTACTATATACATCCTTGTACTATAGTAAATTAAGAGATGATCTTAGAGAAAGTACGTATTTTCTTAACTGTAACTCAACTGATAAAATAATTACTATATTCAAGTTAAAAGGAGAGCTGGTATACCTATATTAAATACAACACCGCCCAAAGGTACCAGTTACCAATTCTGTGCAACATGTGCAACCTGCACGCAAGAGAAGATGTATTCCATTTTATTGCCATTTGTCCAATTTTAAAAGAAAGAAATAAGATTAGGATTCTTTGGATCTACTTATCTGGATGAGAAAGAAATAATAATAATAATAATCTGTTCGATCGTAGATCTCATCATTATAGAGTCTCCGGAATCGTCCTTCCTTACATACGGGGCCAACAATTCTCCGTAAGACTATTATCGCGAATGCGTCTTAGAGGTCAGAACTCTTTTTGCTAAGCATCCAAGTGTCGGATCCATATGTAAGTACATACTGGTATTACCATTATACACCAGCAGCTTGGATGTTATGGTTCAATTCCTGGATTTGAAGTTTTTACAGACTAAAGAAAGCTTTGTTGGCTTTGAGCAACCGTGCGCGTATATCTGGTTCCATGCTGTTATCGGCTGCTATACAGTTGACCCGAAATAGTTAAAGGATCGCACTACTTCAAATTCGCTCTCCACTGTTTTAATTGAGGGATCAATGTTGGATCTTCTACTCGCAGGCGTCTGGCCACCATGTACTTTGTTTTGCTCTCATTTGTGTGCAGACCCAGATTTGCCGCCTGCTCGATCTGCATGAAAGCTTCCTGTACAGCTCATTGGTTTCTACCAACGATGTCAATGTTGTCTGCGTAAGCCAGTATCTGAAAGGAATTATACTGTACCCCACGCCGTTACGTCAGAGTCTCTAATCCCTTTCTCCAACGCAAGGTTGAAGAGGACGCTGGCCAGTCCATCCCCTTGTCGGAGCCCGTTATAGATGTTGAATGGGTTTAATAGCGATCCGGATATTTTTACTTGGCTTATAACATTGGCCATGGTCAACCTATAGTTTATTTGGGATGCCGAATTCTCTCATGGCTTTTTAAAGTTCTACTCTGGCTATGCTATCATAGGCGGCTTTAAAGTCTATAAAAAGATGGTGTAGTGAGTTTTGAAACTCTAGACATTTCTCCATCACCTGCCTAAGGGTGTAAATCTGATCAGTTGTTGATTTACCTGGGATGAAGCAGCTGTAATATATGTCATATTCTGATTTTTGTAAGACACCATCATGTAATATATGTCATATTCTGATTTTGTAAGTCCATCGCGTACTCCATACATATTCCTCCATACAGTGAGCGTACGTTCCCTGAGAAAATTCTTAAATCGTTTAGCCGTTTTCGTTGCCCTGTTCGTCGTCGTTCATCAGTGTATCCGAGGCTGATTTGGGGTTCCGTAATATGGTTTTTACAGGCGAGGTTATTGGCCTCGCGCAAAGCTTTCTTTGATGGGACTAGCCCGATCATTTAGCTGTTCCTGTATTGGAGTAAAATTACCAGCGGCCACCACGTGGAGGCTTGGTCGCACTTCCTTCAGTCAGAGATAGTTACAGCCACCTGCAATTTTGAAGCATTCTGTGTTATTCGCCCTATTCTGCTGATGGCTGATGGTAATATAATAAACTTTATTTCTTGTCAATTGTGACTTTAAGTAGCCCCACAAGGCAGGTGATGAAGGAGTCCAGAAATAAGGATGAACAAAAGTTGTTTTGTTGAAGAAATGCAAGTGTTCTCTTTGCCGTTTTTGATGGAGCCGGTTCTTAGTAAAATATTCAGTTACCATTGGAATATAAGCGTTTCGAATCTGTGATAGTTGGAACTGTTGTGCAAAAATTACTTATTCCTAAAAATAGCATGAAGCCTTTCGGAAGAGACACTTTTGTGAAGGAAAGTAATTCCGCACCAGTTTGCTCGCGACTCAAATATTGAACACTTCTTTGGCCATTGGGATTTGTAAAATAAAATCAACTTCTTCAACTGTGATATATTTCTTCCATTTATCACCTTTCAGTAGTCGGTAAAGGCCCAGTGCTCTTTTAGTGATTGTTTTCGCAGTGACGCATCGGCTTTTTCAAAAGACTTTGTCAACACCATGCATGATATGGGAACTGACATTTAAAGTAAAATTGTTTTTGGATATTCTTCTATTTTAATGCGTGTTTCTCACATATATTCTACCTCTCTCTAAAATAATACTCTGAGTTATTTCTATTTAAAATCGTCCACATTAATTTTTGATGTGCCTACACATAATTCTTAATTTCTTCATTTGAATCTAAATTTTCAAAAGTACAATTTATAATTTCATTTGTTTTCTATCTATAGTAGTGTTAATTTTTTATGCGCTACTGGTATAAGATTCGTTTTCGTATCACTCTGGCACTACATTCTATGACAAAATGTGCCTGCCTCATAATGACAATCATCAATGGCAATTCCGATTCATCCTGGTGCTGATAACATTTTGATTAATTTTATCGATTCTCTTATCTACATCACAATTTTGTATATGGTCAAATGTGTTTCCCTTCCATTTCCTCATCTTTCCTTTAGTTGATATAAGCTGAAGTATAATAAAAGCTGTAGTCAGTGTTGTGTTGATTTAGTACGATGAATAGTGTTGACTTAGTATGACACCCTTAATTTTTTTCATTCACATATAGTCGTTAAACCCTTATGCATATTAAAAAGAAAAATTATTAATCGAATTTTGTGTCGTTATTGCCAACTGCCCTACTCTCGAGTAAATAGAAAAATCAAATATTTGCCCTTCTAAGTTTGTGATAAGATATGCCCAAAGGCAAACTAGCAATCAAACGGACAGACATCGATGGTGAAATCAATTCAGCAGTCGGTCATAATTTGATGGACGTTTTTCATGACAGAAAGTTGAGCATGGATTTGTGTGATGGGTGAATGAAAAAGCAAATTTATGCCGCTATTAATTCCCCTTCTTCCCTATTGTTTCAAATGCCATAGCAAAAACGTTCGATTGCAATTTGTAGAGGAATTTTTTCTCGAGTATTAATGTGTAAAGCTCCGTTCGATTTTCCCACAGTGAAGTATGTAGACATACTCGTATTTAAATGTCCCTTTTCCTCCCGAAGCAAATAAGGGATGATATTCGGCATTTTCTATGTTTTCTTTTTGCTGCTCTTGTGTCTACTAACATCGTTATCATGCTGCTGCGTATTCTAGAGCTGTCGCATATATTATTTTTTTGTTACCCATATACTAAAATATAGATACATATATAGCCATAAAAAAGTTATCGTATAATTTTTCCATTTTCGGCTGAAAATCGATGCGAAAACATTCACGCACGCGGATGGTCCTGGTCTGTAAAGTGTCTCCCCGTAGTTAGAAAGAACACTTACGAGTATCTCTGAGAAAATGGTATAGCAGAATAAAAAAGGGAAATGAAATAATGAAAGGAGATGAAAAAAAGTGTTGCAGTTCGATGTTTTCCTTTAGGGCGATAAGGGAACGGGAATGTTACAATCGGATGAGCGTTTGCACTGTATACGAACAGAGAACGCACGAATTTTAAAATAAATATATAACTAAGTATATAAAAGTATATAAAAAAATATACGCAATATGTATAACAATCAATATACTATAACTGCCCATGTTACATGCTTACCATGCACGCACGCACGCGCATAAAATGCAAGCCTAAAATTATGGTGTGCTTTTTCGTGGATTTGGATGTGAATGTGGTCAGTATACTAACTTCCTGACGCATGCACGCACGGACCCACAAAATACAGGGTGTCCTTTAATTCGCCAAGGATAATTTGGGAAATAATTCTACAGTAAGGGTCTATCTCCAATGTTGACATGATTTATTTGGGATTTTGGGTGTACCCTGACCCATGTTAACGGAAATTACTCTGTTTGTTAATACTAGTGGTAAAAACTTTGTTTGGGACTGTTTTTAGAAGAAATACTAGCCTTTGTAACTGCGTTTAAATAAAGTTGATATCTTTTTTGATTCTT
Source organism: Nephrocerus scutellatus (assembly GCA_947095585.1). Taxonomy (NCBI): domain Eukaryota; kingdom Metazoa; phylum Arthropoda; class Insecta; order Diptera; family Pipunculidae; genus Nephrocerus; species Nephrocerus scutellatus. The sequence goes on along the minus strand of OX352761.1, from coordinate 124,250,104 downwards.
TAGTTATCCAACTTTAATGCCTGTTCCAGTTTTCTTGCCCATGCTAATTTTTGACTTTGAGGTCAATTTTCTCCAGAAAATGCGTAATAAAGATAGCGTTTCACTATTTTATTCTTATGAACATAACAATAAAAAAATAAAAAGTATTTACAAGTTTGGGAAAAAACTCATCGATTTTATAATACTTGGGAAAACCTGCAGCAGGAAAATTTTTTTAAAAAAGGGTTTTTTTTCTTTCAGCTTTTGAATAAAATGAATGAATGAATGAATGAATTAAAAATGATTTTGTGTGGTTTTAGATAATTTTTGTTATATGTGTGTACAACAACAGTTATAACAGGTACTCAAAGTATCCTCCTTGGTTTCGTATGGATGCTAGAGCTCGTTTCCATCCACTTTTCTCGCTCTATATTACATAACGAGCGATATTGCAGAATGATAGCGATTTTCAACCTTTTGATTAATAAATGATAACAGAGTGATAAGCCACAATAGCAACAACTCTTTCAGTGATTCTCAAACTTTTGAATATAAATGCAGAACACAATTACATAGGTAACCCTCCTACAAGACATTTGCGCTCTAACACAATTAGAAAATTTTAGAAACCTTCATATAACAAGATGAAATTCTGAACCTACGTCGTATGTTTTGTTTTATAATGTCTGCTTGATAAGAGATATAATATCTGAAGCAAACAAATTAAGACTTCAAAGTGATTTTACTATTAGATAATACTCCAGGTCACCTACAAGCTACAAGTGTATATAATGCACGTGCACGAAGTGTATGTACCTCATTACATTACATAACATTTCTCTCAAGGTGTATTATTTACGCTTTACGACTTAATTCTTCAGAAAGTCAATACAATAGAGCTAAGATTCGAAATCTATTCGATTTAATGGAAGCTTGGAAGCAATGTTTATTAAGCACTGTATCTAAATTTTATCCGTATCCCTCAAAGAAGTTTTAATATCAAAATTAAGTGCTGTTTGGATACAGATATAACCTGTTTCAGTTAAGACAAGAAATTGCAACTGAATCGGTAGGAAATTAAATTGGAATTGGCTAATTCGTTCGGAAGGGAAGGTTCATTACATATGGATATTGTAACCATTCAAGAACTATTAGTGAAAGAACAAGTTGGCGATTTGGTGGGAATGGCATCCCAGTCAATCAAATCATCGATTCTGAGCATAATAGCGCTGAGGATTCTAATTTTACATTAAAAAATTACAGGAAGGCCTAAGCTTAGCCAAAAAGCTAGTACCATATTTCTTAAATGCAGACCTTCCGCTTTTCAATTTCCTCACAAACGGGGCCAACAATGCTCCGTAGGACTTTTCTCTCAAACGAGGCTACGAGGTCAGAATGCTTTTTGCTAAGCACCCAAATCTCGGATCCATATGTAAGTACTGGTATGACTATTGTCCAGCAGCTTGGATGTTATGGTTAAATTCCTGGATTTGAAGAGTCTTGACAGACTATAGTAGGCTTTGTTGGCTTTAAGCAACCGTGCGCGTATTTTTAGTTCCATGCTGTTATCGGCTGCTACAGTTGACTCGAGATGGTTAAAGGATTGCATTACTTCAATTCACGCACCACTATTTGAATTGAGGGATCACGAATGAGATTCTTTTCCCTGGCTGCTTTCTTTCCATTTTTTCATATCTTCTGAGTTCTTTATATTCATCTTCGCGTGCCCACGTTCTATGAGATTATTGCATTGCTCGGTACGCAACATTCTTAAGTTTAGTCGCTAGCTTACATTCGTCATCGAACCAGTCATTCCGATCTCTACTACTACTGCCTAAGACGGAGGCAGCAGTACTAATGACAGTATTCCTAAGTCGTGTCCATTTCTCTTCTACGCACGCATATCAGCCCCAGGACTTACTCACCCTGCATTTAGGGCGGGTCGTATCGCTTGACTGTTGTTCTTTCTGGTCTCTTCGTTGCTAAGGGCAGCCGTGTTGGCTCGAATCTGATTCGCGGATGCTGTCTTTCTTGAAGATGCAATCCGCGCTCGGAGCACTACACCAACAATACAGTGGTCAGAGTCGACGTTAGCACCTCGGGTACGTTCGTACCGTCATCAGGTTCGGGTTGTGGCGGCGGTCTATCTGGTTGCGAGTGGCTCCATCAGGAGATATCCATGTGGCTTTGTGCAAACCTTGTACTCGCAACGACCAAATTATTGCTTGCTGTCATCTGTATGACTCGTTGTCCATGTTCCCGTTCGACTGATTCAAAGAATTCTTCTTTTTCATCATTTGGGGAATCCATCGCTTATGAAGCTTATGTTTTTAAATCTGCCCCGCACGCGAGGGTTGCATAGCCGTTCATTTACTGCTTTAATGCCGATAATGTGAGTTTTCATTCTTTTGCTGACTAAAAACCCCACCCCTAGCACATAATGTCTTGCAGACTGCTGTAATATATGTCATATTTTGATTTTTGTAAGACACCATTCCCCGTCCACCGCATTATATTTGGACAGGGTGTCAGCTAGCTGCTGTGCAGCTCGAGCTGTATACAGTGAGCGTACGTTCCATGAGAAAATTCTTAAATCGTTTAGCCGTTTTCGTTGCCGTGGTCGTCGTCATTCATCTGTGTATCCGAAGCTGATTTGGGGTTCCGTAATATGGTTTTTTACGGGCGAAGTTATTGGCCTCGCGCCAACCTTACTTTGAAGGTACTAGACCGATCATTTCGCTTTTCCTCTACTGGAGGAAAATTACCAGCGACTACCACGTGGATGTTTGATCGCACTTCCACCAGTCAGAGATAGTTGCGGCATCATGCATTTCTGAAGCATTCTGTGTTATTCGCCCTACTCTGCTGATGGTGGACCACCGGGAATGGGGTTTACTATAGCTTATAACCTTCCTCCGACTGCCAGTAATATACATTGGAAATTTCATAAAAATCGATTGGCAAATATACGTTTCTATAAATCACAAGCAAACTTTCATTTTTACTTATATAGATTATCTATTTATTAACAGAAAGATGTTCATAAAAGATATTTTATGGAACAATAACTACAATGAAAAAATACTGAACAAGAAGAAAATCTAATTTCCGATAATTTTCTTTTAACGACAAAAACTACATTGGGAAACAGAAAGGACGAAACCCATCGCAAGAGACTAAAAATGTTCGCATACAAGAAACTGAATTTGGCCACTTCTGACCTATGGGCACTTTAGAGAACTGCAATTATATCATATCTCGTTTTTTTTCTTTCGTAAAGATATAATTTCAGATAACAACAGCAACACAACACACTAATAAAAGCCAACAACAAACAACATTACAATTTTGATATCGGGTGCGAGGGTTTTCAATTTCCTATTTTCAGCTTTGGGATAATAAAATCGGATGTCGTCGGGAGAATATTGATAAAATGCAACCCTATACTAAAAAGAGTAAATGAGCGGGAGTTTATTCATTTAACGGCACAACCACCCCCACCATTCTCTTGTCCTTATTTTTCTCTCACTCAACTGATTCCAGAGTTTAGACGACTAAACGGGAAATTGGAAAAGCAACGACATTTTCCTCTCATGCTCCATTATGCTCACTGGTCCCTGCTCCATGTGTGTGAGGTGCTCTATAGTTGCATCGGCCCATCATCCCATCGGGGCTTTTGCGCCCCAAACTCTTGTAATTCTTCAATCATCCAGACGACAACGAAATCAGCTCCATAGAGAAAAAGACACAGAGAGATAGAGAGAGAGAGAGAGAGAGAGAGAGAAAACAGATAGATAGAGGAAAAGAGCAATAATTGGGAGCACATAAAATTCTATTCTTTCGTTTCGTTTATCATCATCGATCGATTTGCAAGGAAAATCGGAGGTTTTTTTTCCTGATTTCTGTATTATTTGTTCTGCCTTTTTTTGTTGCTGTTGTTGTTTGTTTTTTGAGCTTATTATCTGGAATCGTTCGCTATCATCGTTCGCAACCTCTGATGGTGGGATTCACGAATTAACCCTTGTGTGGTTTGTAACCATTCAATGTCCATCATTGCATGCAGCGTATTTATGTTGCATAGGGGTTTATGTATATATCTAGTCGTAGTACCCTGGCTGGTGTGCTTATCAAGACTGGAACGAAATTTCCATACACTTCATCAGAGGAATCCGCCGAATGCCCTGCTTTTGGGTTGATGTTTTTTATTTCTACTTTTTCTGTCGTTTTCCATTTTTTCGATAATCGTAAAAATTGTATTTGTTTCAAGTTTTTTTTTTTATTATCCGCAATATAACCGCTCGTAGACGAGAAATCAAGCGAGAATCAGAAGGGCTGTCAAGTACTTGAGAACTGCGAACAACAAACTTTAAACTGGGTGCTAAAAAAGTAATAACGATTTGTAACTGAACTTAACCTGTCGTTATCAATAGTTTACATTAATTCTATTATTGCATTCAAAAAGCTTCTTTATTAAGATTTCTTGATGATTTCTGTCGATGGTTTATCATTGAACCACCTGAAAAAGAGGTTGCTATTACCTTTTTTTTTAATTTGCTATAATAACTTCGTTCAGTGGTGGAATCTTGCGATCAATTTTAAACCCATTTCCCAAAGCCCGATTTTATTGAAAATTTGCACACATGTGTATTTATAATGACAACACTTTTTGTTTAAATTTGGAAGTGATCGGGCCTCGGGGTCGGGGGGCTGCCATACAAAATTTTTATCAATCACACCCTATCAGATCACGCCATACAAAAATGACTGATGAAATAAATCATTTCAGATCATATTCATCTGATCTGTCCAAAAGGTAAAAAGATTTCCTTAATTCGTTTATCATTCATTAAAATCAGCTTACCAATGGAGATGAAAGCATCCTATAAGCATTTTCCATAGCGAAGATCTTAGCAATACGGGAGGCATGCAGGGCTCCATCTCATAGTACCGTGATAACTGGCACAGTTGGCATATGCGTGGACAGAAAAACTGCGATTAAAGCCATTATTCCGACAAGCAACAACTCTAAACTTGTCAAACAGTGCCAAGCCGAAGCAAAGACCTAACCCTAGTTTGGGTGCCGGGGCACAGCGACATTGACGGTAATGAGAAAGCAGAGGAACTGGCGAAGAAGGGCGTTACACTGGACACTGTGATAGTCTGCAGTCCTTTGAGCACCGTCTTACCTTCTTTACCACTGCACAAAACTGGGACTTCCTCATAATTTCTTTTGCAGGAGTCTCTTGGATGTGAATGAGAAAGAAACTCTAATTTATTATCTTTGCAAGTCTCCGGCCCGAATCCGAAGAGTAATCCCTTCTTTTATGACCTGGGGGCATTTTTGAAGTGCGGCATCACCGATCTAATATCGTATCTGAATACCACAACTTGTATATAATAGACCCAATTCTCTTTCCTTCCTTCCATGCGATCTCCTTAGGACAATGGTTAAAAAACGACGCTCGCTAAGACAGCTAGAACCACCACTCTACCTACCTAACCATGCCTTTTAAGAAGAACTAGAAACCAATTTTTTCAAAGCAAACCAATCACAAAAAACCAAAAACCAAAATTATCAAACCCAAAGTAACAGAAATTTAAGAAACTAAAACCAAATTCTTACATTAATTCATAAAGCAGAACCCAAAAATTAAAAATAATAATAATAATAATAATATTTGGCGCGACAGACCGTTGCGGTTCAAGGCCTAGCTTCACGCGACCATTTGTGTTGTGCATGTACATTTTTGCACACAAATGGAAGGGACCTACAATTAATTGCCGTATCCGAACGGCGAATTGAGAAGTTTACTGTGACAAGTTATTACTCTCGGACGTTTGTCAGACATTCGCGAGAGGTGGAATCGTGAAAAATACTTTTGTTGTTTTCTGGGATTCGAACTACGAACCCCCTGCTCAGAAATTCATCCACTTAACCACTGAGCCGAGGCGCTCACAATAAATTAAATACCATTCGGAAAACCCTATGGACTGCCAAACCCATCAACAAGAGTTTGCAATAATGATTCAAGCTCGGAATTTCGGGACTCTATGACTGTCCTAACGAAACATTATATCCAACAGTCGTTGACCTATATAGTGTCTATTAATATTCAATTTAATGACCACACACTGACGTTGATGCTATGTCTGTTCTTTGTCTGAATATGTTAGAAATTTAACTCTGTGATTCTTTGGACTCTGAGATTCAAATAGAGAAAGAAATAGGAAGTGTGTTAAAATTTGATCACAAGGTGCCGATAAGCTCCAACGCCAAACATTGCACCAAGGATGAGCGAAAAAGCTGGACTCAAATGAAGCTCTTGAAGATTCTCTGCGGCACCTCATAGATTTGCGAATATCACCGGAGAAACCTCCAACTCAGGCCTTTTATGAAGATTTGTAAATTTGGCTTGTTTAAATTTTTAAATTCTCTATATTATCTTCGCGTGCCCGTGGCTGGCTGGCTGGTGGGCAGAATCTTATGATCAATTTTTAACACACTTCCTAAAGCCCGATTTTATTGAAATTTGGCATACATGATTATTTCTAGTGACAATACTTTCTATTAAAATTTGAGTGTAGTTGGGCCGCGGGGTCGGGGGGCTCCCATACAAATTTTTTTTTCCCGGCACACAGAACACAGTCATACTATAATTACTGTGTTCTGTGTGCGCTGTGAGCTGTGGGCAGCGCTTCTTGCTTTACGATTGGGGTTGTTTTGTTGTTGGGTTGCAGTGTCGTATGTATTTTTGGATTTCAGCATTTATAGTGGAATTTAGTATACTTTTGGTTGTTGGAGAATTTAAATTTTTATGGGTTGTTTTTTTTATAATTTAAAAAACAATTGTAAAAGGGCAATTAAAACACTATGTCAATGGTTTTACTGAAGGACGTAACACATTTGTGCCTACAACAATCGAATATTAAATACAGATATCATTACCAATATACTAGAAACATACACAGAGTGTATTCCATTATACATTCCGAAATTTTATATAAGCAGTTGTTAGTAGATGATAAAAGGTATGAGACTTTTAGTTTTTCACCATTTATATAAAGCGAAAAAGTTGGCGATATACATTTAATATAAATTGAAAACGCGGGTGTTAATAAGTCGTGAGATTTACTATTTCATTTATTTAATATTTATATTCAAAGAAGAGAATTTAAGTTTGAATATTTATAGCTACCTATAAGAATGTCCGGAGACAGAAGTTATCGAGAGCAGCTCTCGGTGCATAATGGAATGCAGTCTCCTTCATTTAATTAATTTATAATTCAAGTATCTTTTCAATGTACTACTAAGGTAATAAATAAACTGAAATAAATTTTTTCGAATTATTCCCAAATTCATTGAACCGAAAAACCTACACCATTCACCCATTTTGTTAAACCCAAAGAAGCTTGTGCACTGTTTTATGTTATTTATGTTAAAAAAAATAAACATTTCCAAAAAAATCATAGGTTAACGCACTTTTCATACGAGTGTATTGCGTATCGTTCCTTCCTCTCCTTTCCAAGCGTTTCTTCCTTCCTTTGCTTTCGTTTCGTTATTTTTCCTCCTTTGAGGATACAGGATACCAGCACCGCACAAAATCTATATCTACGTTAAGTTTATTTATACAAATAGCAAATATTATATTTTCTCGTTTTTTGAAACATTTTTTGTTCAAATAAAAAACACATTTTCCCGTTTCGATTGTAGTCCGTCGTCCTGATAGTGAAAATGATGATGGTGTTGGTGGTGGTGGTGGTGGTGGTGGTGATGATAGTGATGATAATAATGATGATGATGTGGAAAACCTATAGCAGCATTTCTGCCGTCATTATCATAGTGTTTCGGTGGTCATTAATCCCATTTTGCAGACATTACTTTATTTTAATTTAGAATTTGTTCGATTTTCCGAGAGGATATCACTTAACGCCGCCCCACAAACCGCCAACACTTTTTCCTCACTGGTATTTTCTTTTCTTCTCTGTTTTTTTTGCAACTTGCTCTTTATCTTTCTATGTTTTTGAATTATTTTTTTATTTAATTAACTATTTTATAATTTAGACAAAATTGCAATTCAATTTTTTTTTAAATTTAGTTTTGTGCAGGTTCGCTATTGAAGTTCGGAAGAAAAGGATTGACTGGCTGAGCAGCAGAGCTTTTTGTCGTGTGCATATTATGTAGACGGCAGATTTTTGTATTTTTTTCTTCTCACAGAAATAAGAACAAGAAAAAGTCCCGAAAATGAAATATCTGGATGAAAATAATAATCCTCCTCAAATGAAACGCACTGCACCGCTCGCGACAACACCAACTGCACATACACTACTCAAAGATACGCACACACTTGGAGTGCACGATGGAAAGTGATGGAGTTTATAAATGTACACGTCCCGTGAGAGTAAGAAAGAACGAACACTATAAAAGCACTAAAGCACATTGCCCAAAAGTGTGCGTGTATCTGTGTGTGTGTTTGCAATTATGTGGAACAGGATGCACTACTTTTCTAGAAATGAATACTCCTATTATGGATAGGAAAAAAGGCAGCAATAAATTTTCTCTTCATTGCTTTTTGATTTTTTCCCCAATTTTTCTTAACAAAAAGCAAACCTTTGCCTTACACTTATCACCCAGCGATTACGACGGACAACTTTTTACAATCTTCCGTTCCTTTTGTTTAGAATAATCCTGTATCGGCACTTGCACTCACTCACTCACTCGAGCCCACCGCAATAATTATTATTAAGAAAAGGAAATCCTTCTGCAAGTCTGCCAAGGAGAAAATCCAACAGTAAACTAACTGCTCGTTGCCGCGGAACCGTAAAAACTTAACGACCAACGACGACGACGCTCACAATCGATTCCAATCGAAAAGGCGATATGCGGCGGGTAAAGTTCGACCGAGCAGCAGCGACTTGACACTTGAAACCACTACTTGCGACCATTTTTATCACAGTGACCGGCCGACGACGAGAGGTGGTGTCCCTGTCCACCTTTATCACGAACCAGATAGTCGTGAAGTAACAAGGGTGAGCCGCTCGCCACTTGGGGTGATTTTCCTTTTTCGCTGATAACCCAATCTGCTGTATAATGTAGTGAGCCTAGGTGACCTACAATGAGGATTGGATTGAGAAATATGTACGTCCATGCGAGTACTATTCCATATTCCGACTGCAATTGAATTTATAGAGAAATTACGTTGATATGGATGAGCGACGACGCGATGGTGTTATCAAAACTTGATTGTGCCAGGTGCCTGTAGTTGCGAGCATTAGCTTCCTATCAGCAACCACCCTTTAGGCGAGAACAGTAAACACCAACACTGCACTGAATACCCGACTGTCACTATCATTGTGCTCTTTTTCCTATCACCAAAACACTAACAACCCTCCCTGTAAATAACATAACCATCCTTTTGTGCGCAGGGGTAGATAAAGTATGAGTTTGCGCACGTCCTCTATAGAGAGAAAGCTCATTTTAGTTTTCTTTGGATGTGTTTCAGTTACTTTGTAGCGGTGGCCATTTTGAAATATTTCTGGGGTTATTGTTCTTGTTACAGGGTGGTGTGTGACTGTTTTCATACGAAATTTATGTGTGTCTTTTTATTTAGTCTTAAAAAACCAATTTTTGCAATGATTGCATTAATATTTTCTGTCTTCCATTATGTTTTTTTTATTTAATTGTTTTGCTTATTATTTGCCAATATTTCGTCTTGCTGACCATTATCAAGGCAAAAAAGCTGAAAAGTCAGAAAATTAATTTAAAACTTTTTTTGCCTTTATAATGGTCAGCAAGACCGAAATATTGGCAAATATTAATATCTCTACAAACGATTAAATACCGTCTACAATAATCAACGTAATTAAATATAAAATTAAATGGCAGCAATACAGAGAAGCTCCCACAACATATAATACAAAAGTGAGAAGAGCCAAACGCAGGAGCTTCCGTAACTTCTGCGAGGAAGTAACTAATACTACAGCGTCTGCCAGACTGTATAAAGCGATGGCATTAAGTATTAAATAGTATTAAGACATCACTGATAGACCAGAACGTAAGATTCCCAGGAAATTAGGAGCAAAGAACACTCCTTCTCCAAGAAGAAAGCCTCGGAAATCTGTACTGATTAAAGAATCCGATCCGGCAATAAAAAGCTTCCAACCTATAAATTGCACGGTGTGGACGCGTAATCCCTGCAGTCATGCAGGCTGGATTAGATAACATCCTTCCACACCACTTAAGAACATTAAGAAATAGTCTAGCCCTCGGGCACATACCGACAAGCTGGAGATGGGCAAGGGTGGTATTCATACCGAAAGTGCTACAGACCAATTAGCCTAACTTCGTTCGTCCTAAAGACTTTCGAAAAGGTTATCGACAATTATATATGGTCGAAGGTGGTCGAAGGTGGTGGTGGACTGGTAAGATAACCACTACACTCCAGTCAACATGAGTACAGTGGGGGCAGATTTGCGGTGACCGCACTGTGGGAGCTGATGAATCGTATAGAGAGGTCCTTTGCCAATAAGTAATTGCGCTATGCACTTTCCTAGATATCGAAGGAGCATTCGACAACGCATCTCATGAGGCGATTAGAATTGCTCTGGAGAGAAAGAAGATAACCAGCACAATTACTAAGTGGATGTGCGAAATGCTGACTACCATTATGGTGAGCACAACAAAAGGATGTCCAACAGGAGGGGTACACCGCAACTACATTTCAACAAGAACTTCCAGGTTACCATTCCCTCCAGATCAGATCACTCTAGGAAAAAGGTGCTATCTCGGAAGATGAATCCATCAATTTTATACTGACAGGTTAAAAACTGGTGGAGGTAGGCGGAGGTGTTTTCTCAAAAAGGCTAAATATAAATATCTCTTTCCGTCTTTCTAATCACTGTAGTGTTTTTCAAGCAGAAATCATGGCGATTAAAAATATCCGCATCTTCTCGGATGCTTTGAGCTTTGAGATCCGTAGAATCAGTCTCTACTAACTCTATTGTAGCCCTAGACTGCCGATCAGCGAGATTGAGAAGCAGTTCAACATTCACCTGCATTGGGTGCCGAGGAATAGGGATATTATGGGGAACTTCAGGGCCGGTGAACTCGCCAAAAATGCTACTACACTGCCCCTTCTACATAGAAATGGTTCCCTAGGCATATCGATTGCTACATGCAAACTCATGTTAAAGCAGAATGCTACTGACACAACCAACCCTTGATGGACAAACAGTAAATAACTTGTGTAGCGACAGAACAGATCTGGCCAAAACAACGCTCTAAGTGTTTGATCTCTCTAAACAGAGTGCGCATATGCGCTACGATAGGTGTAATTACTGGGCAATGTCTTATAGGCAAGCATGCAGCAAGGCTTGGTGTATTTTCCAATAACTTCTGCAGAAGCTGCATGGACGAGGCAGAGGAAGGAATGGTCTCTTCCTTCCCTGCACATGCACAGCACTTTCTCTAAAGCGTAAACTCCATTTGGGAGCCTTCTTTTACAACGACCTAAACGATTTGTCAAGCACTGACATCAAAAGTCTTCTACACTTCATTCAAAGATCCAACTGGTTCAAACTCCATTTGGGAGCCTTATTTTACAACGACCTAAACGATTTGTCAAGCACTGACATCAAAAGTCTTCTACACTTCATTCAAAGATCCAACTGGTTCAATGAGTGGGGCGATATCCATGTGGCGTCACAATGGACCATCTATTGGTCCGTGGGTCAGCTTCCTTCCGACAGCCACCCCAACCTAACCTAACCTAACATTTCTTGAGGATCTTTTGGCCCAATCGTATCTCTAACGACGAACCTTATCTGAAAACGACCCAAGAGCCTATGGACATTGTTGTGTGAAGGAAAAAGTGGAGTGGCACACACTGCTGTGCGACGACAATTCCGTTGCGAAATATGTCATGAAGTGCGGAATCCGCTCACCCAGCCAGGCAGAAAAGCAGGGCTCCCTAGGCAAACGCGGCGCAGGACAGTCGAGGAGGAAGCAAACTCTTTGGGAATTAGTTGGAGGCAGCTCGAACGCGTTGCAGAACTCGAAGCAAAATGCCGCGTATGCGTTGTAGGCGCCCTCGATCCTAGAGTGGTGAAAGGATTTAAGAAAGTAAATATCACATTTGACGTGTGTGCAGCTTGTTATTTTAATTTTAAACGAATCAATGTAGGTACCCAAATCGTAAAAGTTTATCGAATATTTTTTTTCTATATAATTATTTTATGTAAACTATACGTTACCTTATAGACTTTAATTAAGTCTTCGGCACTGCCTGTGTTATTTTTAATTTACTGTACTGAACCAATTGTGAATGATAGGTCAGAAAAGAAGAATTAAAATTGGAATCCGCGATGTTTTCCAATTATTTTATCTACACTAGAGCCCTCTATTTGACTTTTAAATTCTATGAAAAGTTTGATAGGAATCCTTGCTTTAATGTCGATAAGTAGATTTACGTTTATGGACAAGGAATATTGTAGAACTGCTTGAACTGCAAATCGACTATACGTTAAATATTTGACTTGAATTTCTTGCAGAATTTTTTTATATGCAATTAATTAATAGATTGCAGGAAAATAATGAAACTGTATATTTAAAAATTTTAAAGGTATATAGAACTACCGATACGCTCCCTTACACAAAACCAGAGAAATTTTAATTAACCTAATTAGCTTATTTATATACTTTTTTATTTGATCATTGAAAATGGCGCAAAACACCGAATAGTAAATGAAACACATTGAGATTTATTGTGATTTAAATTTAATGGAAGAAAAAAAATCATTTGGTAGAGGTTTTTTTTTCTTATTTTTACTTTGATTTAACATTTAAAATAGCTCTTCAAAAATTTACAAAACGATCACAAATAAATTTGAAAGTTTCTATTTGAAAACAAAGAAAAGTCTATGATTCAGCCATTAATAGATCGTTTAAATAAAAATTATAACGTAACTTAAGCCAATATTTCGGTCTTACGGGCCATTATCAATTAAAATTTAAACTTAAAATTATTAATAATCAATATTAAAACAAGATAAGTGCAAGTTATAAGTATTTTTGTGTAGTTTGTTCTGCTTTTTAAAAAAGAATATAACTAAAATCATTGTATTCAAGTAGCTTGTACACAAACCATTAATTTAAATCGTACGCACATAGAAACTCAACTAACATAGGGTAGGCTTTGAAAACGTAATTTTACATCATATGCAATATGATAATGACAGTTGGCTGAACTCTTATCTACCGGGAAAATGTTCCAGCTGTTTATATTTGTTTTTGTTATGTCAAACATTTTTTCCTTAGAATATAGATATATAGATTATTAAAACTACTTATTTTCTATTGCACAAGTACTTAACGACTGGCCTATTTGATGCTGCAAAAAAAGTTGAAGTGAATCTGATTAATTCCTCTGAAGTGAGAAAACTTGTGCGCAAGTCATAATCCAGTAACAGCGCATCGCCGGTCGTCAAGGAAACAGGAAAATAACAGCAAAGACAACAAGTATCAATAGACGGTGCGTGGGAAGGCTTTTGCAAGTTAGCTATTACCAACATAACATACACTGCTCGGAATTGTTTAAACTTTTGCAAAGTAAATTTAATTAAAAATATTATCAAGATAATACTCTGCTAAGACCTGTCATTAACAGGAACATTATATCACTTGCAGGAACTGAACAACTCATTGGTTTCTTGTGGATTTTGCCTTGGACGTACTGCGAATGCCTTCTATTCTGGAGCGTGATATTTTTTTAAAAAACTTTTAATTAGCATGAGAACTGGAAAAATTTTCTGGAAATGCATGGTGAGTTGAGTGTTCAGTATTGGACAGCCACAGCTTAGCGTTAAGATTTTTAACCGAACTGAATAAAATGTCAATATTTAAAAGGAACGATATACGATTTGTATCATCCAAGCATGCGAACGAAAAAGTGCGAGTATTCTGGAGGTTATTGGCATAATAATTGTGATTCTATTTTATGTAATTGACCAAATAGCTAATCTAATTATCTAATAATTGCTTGCTGAACTATTGTGCGATTGTTAAATCATGTATTGTTATGTATTAACCTTTTGAGTTCTTCCCAAATAATTGATTGGAAATTTCATTAATGAATTCACATTTTATTAGACAAACTATATCACCATTGGCTCTAATTCCACCTAAGCCCCTGGCACTGGAGAAGAAAATAGAGGTCTAAAGTGGTATTTTTTATATAATTATCCAATATTGAAAGTATATTCAAGTTGTCTCTTAAAAATTTAATATTTTTTAATTTGTGTTGAACCGATAACCCATCGGCCTTAATACTTCAATGTCCCAAAGAAGGAGGAAAAGTTTTTGGTCATTCGTTAAACGAATCAAGAATACTACCTCATTGTTGTTGTAGCAACTATGTAGATTCGATGGGTTGTGGTGTTTAGGTTGCTGTCGGAACAATCTAGGCAGCGAAATGCGGCTGCTTCGACGGGGTGTGTTCGCAGGGATAGCGGTGTGAGTGACGTCGGATGGGATGGGCAGCTGAATAGATGAGCGGACTTATGTGGTGACGCACCACAGTCTAGGCATTGATCGATGATGCTGTCACGTAAGCGGTGTATGGAACTATTCAGAAAAGAGCCCCATCCTGATTTCAGTTATACGATATGTTCCAATGTTCCAATCCGGGATTTAATTTCATTTAACTCAAATTAAAGATACAAGAAGAGCACAACATCCACTACTGTTTCCTTTACAGGAGACCCAATTTTGATTGAATTTTACCAATTGTCACAAAACATCGTAAAACAGGAATCGTTATGGCGGGCAATTTCAATGCACACAATTCTGGTTGACTTCACCATTCTGGCCAGAAAACACCCGAATGAAGGTGTGTTGAGATGTTCGTTGAGTTTAATCACCTTACTCAACTTGTAAATGAGCCTACACGAATACCTGACATTGCAAATCATTCCGCAAACACCCTCGACTTGTTCCTTACCTCTCCTCCTGACAATCACTCCGTCAATGTATTAACGCCTCTAGCCTCGTCAGACCATTGTGTTATCAGCTAATTTCTCGTTAATAAACCACTCAGATAGAGAAAAAACTTAAATAAATAGTATGGTAATACGAGAAAGCCAATTGGGATAGCCTTAACAACTTCTTTGGGAGCATTGACTGGCCGCTATTATTTCGCGATAGCAACGGGTATGACGCCGCTGATGCAATCACAAACATGATCCTTATGATGGTATGAGTGACTTTATCTCCTCCAGGAATAAGTCTGTCAAACCAAAGGAGGATAGATGGTATGACTCGAGCTGTAAAGAGGCTTCTATGATTAGAGAGGTATGCTTTCGGTTTTAAAAACTGAAGAAACCCGAACAAATTTTAAACGAGCCAGAAATGATTGCAATGCCCATCTTTGGCGAGTCAAATTCGCCTACGAAAAAAAAATTGAGGCAAGAAATACTACAATGTCCCAAAGATAGTTGTCAGCTCTATAGATAAGGCTAATCTATTTGCTGGGCAAATTGCAGCTAGCTCCACGCTGTTCATTGCTGCCGCCTGCACCTCTGAGTATTGAACACTCTATAAGACAGATATTCATTCGCACTCATGCAGTTGCTAGAGTTTTAAACGAGCTCAACACTCAAAAATCCGCTAGGCCAGATGGTAAGAAGTGTTCTTCCAAGCTGGCATTACCATTGCGTAAGCTTTTCCATCTATCCTATTCTTCTGAACTCTTCCCGAGAAGCCTCTATCCAGCCCATACCGAAAAAAGGCGATCCGTCACCCCCTTCTTTGTACCGACCCATAGCACTTACATCCATTGTTTCCAGGGTTATGGAAACGCTGATCAATTTTCAGCTTATGAAATATCTTGAAACCAATGAAATCCACCGTTAAAATCCCCTACAACCAGGCGGTTACCATCGGTTAGTAGATGTCCTAAGGAAGGAAGGTAGCCTAAGGAAGGACGCTAGCCTGGACTGCAGCAGGGTGTTGGAGGAATATAGTCATTTGTTATTTCGATTAAGGTGTCATTTCACTTGACTGTTTATTTTTTGTGTTTCGAGAAGTTTGTTCGGGTGTGGTGGGTGCCGGTTTCGCCATGAGTGTGTAGTTGACCGAGTTCTGCACGAAGAACGCAAGAAGTCCACCGCTTCTACTGTTTCTGTCCTTGCGTTTGATGTAAATGGTGCTTCTGGATAGCATGCGGGAGGGGTGAGCTTTACACTATAACAAAAACAACCTTTATCCATAAATGGCACTTGCATCAAAAAAACTAAAAAAGTAATTGCTAGTTTTGTGCCCTCGGTATGTGCGTTCATAACAAGCTTCGTTGAAAAAACTACCCGCTATAATTTTTAGCTGCGAAGTATTTAGGTTTCCTCAAACGATGTAAAGTGAAGTCACTCCCTAAGACCTGGCTACTATTTAGGTAGGTAGGTAGAGTGGTGGTACCCGCTGCTATTGCGAGAGTCTCAGCCCGCGCTTGAGTGCACCATTTATATAGTGGGTGGTTAAGAGTTTCTTCCTCACCTACCTCCTTGCAGTTCCTGCAGAAGATGATATTTTCACCTCACCTTCACTGCTCACCTGTTAGTAACCCGTACTGATAGACACAAATCTGGCAATATCTTCCGAGAAAAATATAATTTTAGGAAATACCTACTCGGGATATCAGAAAACTTTTCTTTTGAAAATCTAGTCAAGAAAATGTATCCAACATCAAAGGTTCACAAAGCAATTAAAACTTTTGCCTTCCAAAAAAACGATGAAAATAACTGTGAAAGTTGACGCAACAACAAAATAACATTCAGTTGGAAACATTAACCTCAGCGGCGTTTGTTATCCAGTAATTATCTTTTTTGATATGCACATCCTTATCAGTGGTAATATAGGAATATTATGTTATCTGTTATCCGTTTTTTGTATAAAGCCACCACCCCTGTGTGACACGCAAAACATACTCCCTTCGCTTCGTGTTGCCGCATGCTCGCTCCTTGGAGTGTGCTGCTCCGCCAGGTGTAAAATTTCGTTATTACGTCCGTTAAATAATGTCCGTATGCAGTTAAACGTCGTCGTGTCGCTTCTCGCTTGGCTGATTATTACAATTTGCTGCAAAGTTTGCTCACCAGAATCTAACATCAGAACAGAACGGCAATGAAACTCGCCGTTCGGTGGCTGGCAGTTCAATTAATTGTCCAGGACATTAACGTCCCTATTTATATGATTCCTTTTCAAAAATATTTCTACCTGTCAATAATTTCAAATGCATTGTCATACTGTTAGTGGAAATCATCATTACTCTTACCTGCGCTTGTCTATGCGAGTATACTCGTTGTCCCGGAAACAAGGACAAATTATCTATCACCTTTGATCGACTCTTAAACCGGCTTAATTGTTGCTTCTGCATTTCTCACAGCGCTGTTGCAGGTAAATTGGGTTTCCGTTCCCGCTTTACGCATTTTTGACTTGCTGTTACCTGCTACTTAATTTTGTATTACAGTATCTAATATTTTATGGCTTACTCCTTGCTTAGCTTTGGAAATTTGTCTATCTAATGCTGCCTATCTACAGACTCCTTAAAAATTTGATTCTAAAACCGTGGCAGTTATGGTATTTTTCAGCTAATACATTCTTGCAAAAGTGTTAACTAAAGCATCGAAGAAACTGCTCCTTTGCAGGAACTTGTACGCTTTCTCAATACAAATAAAGTAAGTCCTGAGATTCCATGGTGCCTGGCGTAGAAGAGAAATGTAGACGCCATAAAAATACTGTAGACTGTAAACCAGTTGTTCCGATTATTTCGAATATGAAGTTGGATGTTCGCAAAGATCGGAACGACTGGTTCGATGATAAATAAAGCGCAAGAATTTGGCGTACCGAGAAATGCAGCAATCTTTGAAAACTCGGGCGAACGAACAGCACTTTAAGGTTGGACGATAAAACGATAAGAAATCAGTCTGGAAGAAGAATCATGTCTGTGAATTGGAACACTACAAAGGGCAAAGACCGTACCAGACGCCAACCTTTTACGAAAAAATCTACGGTGTAACGCAATATACCGCGTTGCACATAGTGCAAAAAACAAGGAGGATAATGTGATCACCGATCTCAAAGTCATCTTAGAGGCATGGGAAGAGCACTTTCATAAGTGCTATGGCCAGCTAAGTGAGGAATTGGAGGCTGCACCAATAACTAATGACTGGCGTATGCTGCAGCCACCAAGCATAGAGTACGTTAATAGAGCGAGCGATAAATTGACTTATCAGCTAAGATGATTTAATTAGGAGATCCTGAACTACACAAAGCAATTAATGAAGTAATAGTGCAAGTATGGGAGGAGGAAAATATGCCAGAAAATTGGTGAAGAGGAATTCTTCACAATATACATATAAAGGGAGATAACATAACTTGCAGATATTGTGTTATAACGTAGTTGAGTTACGCGTGTACGATTACCTTCTATATAATACAAGACAGGATATCCCCATTTGCTCAAGTCTTCATTAACCAAATCCAGTGCAGATTTATGCCAGATATAGAAGCAACTGATCATATTTTCACCCTTAATAAGAATATTTGGCGCGACAGACCGTTGCGGTCCAACGTCTGGCATCTCGCAACCATTCTTGTTGTGTCTGCTATTTTTTTGCACACAAATGGAAGGGACCTACAATTTAGTGAGTTGGTCAAGTCATTCCACCTTAGTTGTGCCTTGGTGGTATTGAAGGTGAGGACGCGTTCTCTGACGGAGCTCAAAGGATAACACACTGTCTTCATGTGGTCGATGTCCAATGTTACGCCCTTCTTCGCCAGTACATCCGCTTTCTCGTTTCCGTCAATGTCGCTGTGCCCCGGGACACTATGGTTAGGTCCATGCTTTGGCTTACTGAAGCCAATTCAGCTTGGCACAGTTTGATAAGTTTTGAGTTTTTGCTAGTTGCAGTAATGGCTCTGCTTGCGAATTGGCTGTCCATACTTATACAAACCCTACCATTTATAGCGGTATTGTTAGAAAGTGTCCTGCATGCCTCCCGAATCGCCAGGATCTCCGCCTGAAAGAGGCTTGTGGAGTCAGGAAGCTTGTAGGACATTGAAAGATTAAGTTTTTCTTTCTCTTGTCTTGGGCGAAACTCAACGACACAACTGGGACTGAAGTTCAATTTAGGAATGCAGTAGGCAGTGGAGGATGGTATCATATCCTTTGGTAGCAACTGCAGTAAATTGCAGTGCCCGTACGTTTTGCCAACAAAGCACCCAGATTCTCTGAGAGGGACAGCGCTGCACGTCGCAACGTATTTAATAATTAGGGGGTAATAGGTGTAAAATTTTATTGAGAGGCAAGACCTTAGTGCACCAGTTTTCCCAACAGTTGCTGATCTTGTAATCTACCTACCCTGGAGACATTGTCCTTTTTTTAATCGCCGGCCACCAGACTAACGCACCATAGGTAAGAATGGGTCGTATAACCGCTGTGTGCAGCCAAAGTGCCATCCTCGGCTGCATGCCCTATTTCTTACCGATGGTTTTGTTACAGCCGTATAAGACAGTACATGCTTTCTCAACACTGAATTCTCTGTTTGACTTCCAGCTGAGTTTCCTATCGAGGATCACACCGATATATTTAGCCTCTGAGGTAAGTGTGTCTCTGGCCATTAAGCTTTAAAAAGGAAAAAAACCGGTATTTTGGACTTGGTGGTGAAAAGTACAATTTCAGTTTTCCTAGAGTTAACTCCCAGTCCACAACTGATAGCCCAGGAGCTAACCTTCCCTAGAGCTCTTTCCATGACTTCACTAATTACGGAAGGGTACTGCCCTGACACAAGAATCACAACGTCGTCTGCATACGCTACAGCTTTTGTCCCGTCCAGCTCAAATAACTTAAGGACCTTGTTTATAATCATCACCCACAATAGAGGCGATATTACACCTTCTGGGGTCTGCTGCCCAAATTCACATGGATTTCTCTGCTGCCCAAATTCACATGGATTTCTCTGCTGCCTGGTGATCCACTGTTTTTGGAGTTGTTCTACCTCCAAATCAGTGAGAGCTCCTGAATGGCATTAATATCAACATTGATGAAAGCACCTTCTATGTCAAGGAATGTGGCAAGAGTGTATTGTTTATATTAAATGGAGTGCTCAATCGTGCCCACCACCTCGTTTGGGGCAGTCTCCGTAGACCTGCCTTTAAGGTAGGCATGTTGGAGTATGGATACCACTGTCTTCAACCACTATATGGCAAAACTCCCTGCACCACCTACCGGAGTCAAATTGATATCGTACGCCGAAGACTGCACTATTCTTGCCTCAGGCAAGGACATCCCCACCATTTGCAGAAGCATAAACGCCTACCTCGATATAACAGAAGACTTTTTTACCAGTCGAAATCTAATCCTCTCTCCAGAAAAATCGTCCGCTACACTTTTCACCACCTGGACCAAAAAAGTCAACCCACAGCTCGACATCTCGATACACGGTAGGACAATCCCTACAATCAAACATCCAAAGATCTTGGGAGTCACATTCAACAATCTGCTAACATTTTCGACTCATTCGGGAAACAGTAATAAATGAGTCATGTCCAGAAATAAAGTCCTAAAATCCATAGCGGGCAGAACATGGGGTAAGGACAAAAAAAACCTTCGTACCACATATTAAGCTATTGGCAGATCGGTCGTTAATTATGCGGCACCAATTTGAATACCTCGCCACACACACACACTGGCAGAAGCTTCAATCCTGTCAGAATGCTGCTCTTCGCATCATCACTGGTTGCCACCGCATGTCACATCTCCACCAAGAAACCCAAATGCTAAAAGTAAAAGAGCACAACGAGCTTCTCGCCAAACAATTCCTACTGGCATGCCACAAACCCCATCACCCGAACCGTGACCTGCTCATCCTTAACACACCACCTAGGCATATCCAATCGGATATTCGTATGTTCCGCGAAGAGATAAACCAATTCATCTTAAATACACTTCTAGATCCAGCAGACTTAAAGCAGCCCTAAATGCAGTTCATCAAGCGTCAGCCAGAGCAGCACTAGATGATCGCCAAAATACCAGGGTGTTGTGTTAATAGTTGCTACAACAACAATAACTGCAGCGTGTTCCGAAAATCCTACTGCTAAAGACTCTCTGAGCAGGTTTATCTTTTCCCATTACAACTAGGTGTTCAACCTACCAAACATAATTTTTTCCACGGTGTCATCAACACCTTAACAGAGTGGTCTTTTGAGTAGCCAACGATTCTTACTGCTTTTTACTTTGTACTCAAGTCTCGGATCTTGTTTACTTATGGAAGCATACTACGAATTTTAAGTTCAGTACGGGTACCTTGGCAGATCGCAGATCATTTTAAAATTCAAGACCATATGTCTGTTGACCTTTCACCTATATCCATAGGACCCGCAAAAACCTATCCACCAGTCCCGATTTTGAGTCAATGTCTTCCAGTTGATCTTTACTTGATGTAAAAAGTGAAGTTATTATAATATCGAAGCATAAAATAGGCACTGAACAAACTACCCCTCCTTTCGACACTTTCGTAATAATATTCTATGTTTGCACCTGGTATTGAATAGGAAAACTTTTGTTAAACCTCTTAATGCCATGCAGAGGTCAGAGTCCGAAGGATCAGTTGGTCACACATCGTGCGTCGGGGTTCATTTGAATTATAGTTACGCATTTTTTTGTTGTGTTGTTTCGTTTCCGATATCTGTCGTTTTAATATAATTTCAAGAGAACAAAGTGTGTATACTGAGGAGGGGGTGAGCTCATAACAATTACCATATCCTTACATTGTTTTTTATTTTCCAAATATACCCCTACCATGGAAAACATATTTCCTACACGACTTGCTCCCTGCATTGCATTCAACCAAAGTGGACAATACGGAATTTTTCAAATTAACTGAACAAGAAAAATAAAATAGTTCCATAGAGTAGTGCGAGAGAAACCGATGTGGCGCGCGGTACAGTAACTCGTCACTGGTAACAAAAAAAAACACAAATTTCTTTATTTGATCGATAATTTCCATCATAGCTGAAGAAATTTATGAACTGACTGACTCTACTAACTGACAAAAACAAAGCAATAAAACAACGCGGAGTGCATTTGTTTTCACTAAATTGGAACCGTTCATCAGAACTCCGTTGGTGTATCAAGAAAAAGTGATAAACAAATATCTTCGGTGCTCGTGTCTAAAGCGGATCGTGAACGAATTAGTGGTAGTTGCCTAGCGAACGGTCGAAAAGAGTTTATTATTTCTAACAACTTAGCAATTTGCAACTAAACGACAAGAAACAGGAAACAGGAACACTCTCATACAGATAAGCGGCATTCCTGGTTGCCACCTAATTTTTCATTTCATATAACGTTCGAGTATACGGAAGTCACTTAATCAGTCTGTCCGTCTGTCCGTCCGTGCGTCTATAGTGCTTGTGTTGTGTTGGCAACTAACTGTGCAGCTGTGCCTGTGTGATAATTTGGTGTGATAATTTGCTCAACAAATTGGCAAGAAATAGTGAAATGTGCGTGTTGTTGTTGTTTTTGTCGGCTCATTATTTTGGTAAATATTTTTCTTTCCTTTGCCATACTAAAATTTAATTCCAAACGCTTTCGAAAGTGGCTAACTAACTAATGTTGGGCAATATGCATAAATTTTTCGTAAAGAAAATAAGTATTTACTCAACTTAAATGCCTGGCCAATTGCTCGGTCTTTTGATCCACTTATGTGCGACATCTAAATCGAGGCGTTCCTTTACTGCCCTGTGTCCCTGAGTTGTGCAATCGTTGATGTCCATCCGCTCTACATGTTCTAGCCATCTCAAACATCAAGTACGTAGTTTCTTGACTTAGTCAATGTAAATCACACATCTTCTCAGACTCTGCGCGCATTGGAAGTACTCATTCTCGACTCTATATCTAGAGGATTCATGAAAATATGAGTTTTTTTTTTAATTGCGCATTTGGCTCATTGGAGCAGATGTCCAAACGTTTAGTGCACCTACATAATTAATTTGCGGCTAAAAAAGGAAGGAGAGAAAAGACTTCGTTAAAAAGCAAAATTATTGCATCTGATAAGTCAGCACCCCAACCCATTTACGAAATCTGTTCGTTCGTGTTTCATGCTGCAAGGTTCATTGGACCATAATTCTTCTTTAATGATGCAGGTACAGCAGTCGCACTCAATATAGATCGCTACCACACCATGTTGTCTGAATATATTTGGGATATATATTGGAACAGAATTATGTGGTCTCAACAAGGCTGCGCCACAGCTTCCATGGTATAAGGGACAATTCATTAAAAACAAGATTTTTTGAGAAACTTTCTCGCGAAATTCCGACAAACGTCCGAGAGTAATAACTTGTCACGGAAAGCTTCTCAACTCGCCGTTCGGATCCGGTATTAAAAATTATAGGTCCCCTCCATTTGTGTGCAAAAATAAACATGCTCAACACAAATGGTTGCGAGAAGGTAGGCCTTGGACCGTAATGGTCTGGTGCGCCGAATATTATTATTATATTAACTTCGTGTCGGCATGGTTCTGTCGTTCGTTCGTTCGGTGGTTCGGTGGTTGCAGTCAATTTTAAGCCCACTTCCAAAAGCATGATTTAATTAAAACTTTGCACACATGTGTAATTTCGGTGACAACACTTTTAATTAAAATCTTGTAGTGATCGGGGCCCCGGGTCGGGTAGCTCCCATAATTTTTTTTTTAAATCATGCCTATAGCAACATCAGATCACGCCATACTTTAATGACTGTGTGTGTGCGCAGTTGTTTTTTGTTAAATTCTCTATATTAACGTGCCCCTGGCTGGTTGAAATTGATCTTATGATCAATTTTTAACCCACTTCCTGAAGCCCTATTTTATTCAAACTTTGCACACATGTGTATTTGGGGCCCCGCGGCCGCGGAGTCGAGCGGCTCCCATACAAATATTTTACAAAATTTATCCGAATTTCTTAAAATTTTATACACATGTTTTTTGTAAAAATTTGGAACTGGGCCCGGGTTGCGCCCATGCAAATTTTATAAAAAAAACACCCGATTTTCTTAAAATTTTATACACATGTGTATCTCCAATTGACAACACTTTTTATAAAAATTTGGAAGTGGTCGGTTCTCGGGGTTGCGAGGGTTCGCCAACGATATGCACCCAAATCAAACGGAGCTGCCAGAAGTAACAATTTCCCGAATTCGCACCTCAACTCCCACTAAAGATGATGCTCTAAAGAACAACAAGTCGGTATGACTAGATGGTATACCCGCAGAGCTTCTGCGTGCCGCTTCAACGACATCAGCAGACCTTTTTTTTTTCTTGTAGAAAGAGCTTGGGAGGCAGAAAATTTCCCCGAGTGGAATAAGGGTATGATTGTGATGCTCCCTAAAAAAAGTAGTCTTTTGGAGTGCGAAAACTGGAGAGGCATTTGCGTTCTTCCTGCAGTTGCAAAGGTTATAGCATAGTTATAGTTATAGTAGTACTTGAGCGAATTAAGGAACATCTGGAAGATACACTCGATGCCGAGCAAGCAGGATCCTCCCGTGTAGACCACATCAACACTCTGCGGATAATTATTGAAAAGTGCGTTGAATTCCGGTCACCCCTGCACCTGCTGTTCATCGATTATGAGAAGGCCTTTGACAGTGTCAACAGGCAGTTTATCTGGCTATCTGGCTGTTAAGCAGCGCTGCTCACAGCGCACCATCGCACACAGAACACAGTCATTATAGTATCACATGATCTGATGCCGGTATATTGAAAAAAATTTGTATAGGAACTCCGCGGCCCGACCACTCCCAAATTTTAATAGAAAGTGTTGTCATGGGAAATAGACATGTGTGCAAAGTTTGAATAAAATCGGTCTTTAGGAAGTGAGTTTAAAATTGATCGCAAGATTCTACCACCCAGCCAGCCACGGGCACGCAAAGTTAATATAGAGAATTTAAAAAATTTATGGTTTTTCATTTATTTTTAAATTGCCTCGCCAGTCGGCCTCAGAGTCGGGGGGCTCCCATACAAATATTTTTCAAAATTTACGCTTTCTTCACATTTTAAACACATGTGTATCTCCGATGGAAAAAAATTTTTGGAGTGAACGAGCCCTAAGTCGCTAGGTGTGCCCATAAAAAAATTTAAAAATCAGACCGATTTTCTTTATATTTTAAACACATGCACATTACTTTCGTTCTTCAGCCGTACAGCACGTATGTGGAATGCATTGCGAAGCTCTGTCTTTCCACATCACTACGTTCCACATGCATTCAAGACACAAGCTCATAGACATCTCCTCTCCTCTTCTCCTCTTCTCCTTTTCTCCTTTTCCTTAACGCGCACGCTGTGCCAAGCATATAGCCGAACATAATAAGGGTGCGAACCCCTTTCGCGTGCGCAAATTATAAAAAAAAAAAACATGCGTATCTCCTTAAACACCTGTGGACAAAACTTTTTGTACAATTTTTGGAGTAACCGGGCCCTGAGAGCCCTAAGCCTCATATAAATTTTTTAAAAATTAGCCCGATTTTCTTCAAATTTTCAACACATCTGAATCTACGATGACAACACTTCCTATTGAAATTTGGAAGTGATCGGGCCCCAAGGTCGGGGGCTCCCATAAAATTTTTGTACACATGTGTATCTCCGGTGACAACAGTTTTTGTAAACATTTTGAAGTAACTACCCCGGTTCAAACTTTGCACACATATGTATCTCCTTTTAGAGAATTTACATGAACAATTTTTATGGGTTGTTTTGTTTTATTTATTACTTAACGCCAATAACCCTCTTTTGTGCCTTACAGTTCAAGCTTTTCTGTTGTACAGAGAACAGAAAACATTTCGCTGGTAACTCGCATTATTAACTTGGAAGCGATATTGGATATTCAGATAGATAGTGGAGTGCAACAACTATCATTCTCTTTTCTTTTATTCGATTCATTTGAGATTTCTTTATGCCAATACCTATGCTACAAATATACAAAATTCATTTGAAATTCGAATAAACATTTTTTGTTATTATTGTTTTGTTCTCTCGTATACGGAAGAAATAGCTCTGGTGAGACAAAGGTGTAGTCGTACTGTTTAACATACATATTCGAAAACGCGCATACAAAATTTGATAAAATAGGCGACTTGGCGTCGCTGATTTTTTTTTTTTTGCAAACTGCAAGGGTGTTGCTATGGATGGAATTAACCTCAGGTAAAGTTGTTTCCATGACGAAACGTCGTTAGAGACGCTTTTCTTCTGCTTTTATTTTGAATTTTCTTCACAAGTACATATAAGAAAATTCCAAGTAGTAATTCGATGAAGCATAAGGTGGCACAATACGATGCGTTTACTCAATTGCCATCAGAAAGCCCTCCAACCCAAAATTGTTATTCGTTATTTAGTACATATTAGTTAAGTAAATATGTCCAATTGAAAGAAATACATTTTATTACAAATTATTGTTACTGTTTGAAAATGTTTGAGAAGTGAAAGCGTTTTAAATGCAATTCCGCTAATGACATTGGACCTTTACACGAATAAAATTATCGCCTCTCTAAGCTCCCTTTGATTTGAGACTTAAGTAGTACGTTACCCATTAATGCCTAATGGGTATTTAAATACCCAAATATACGGGTCCGTTTAGAAACAAATATCTCACAGCAAGTAAGAGATATTCTGGTAATTCTTCCTTTTCATAAGACATAAGAGAACTGGAATCCTGAGAAAGAAGTCGAAATTTGTCTTTTTATTTGCCTCTGATTCAAGAACTTATAAAAACTTTGCTGTAAAAAATGGATAAATAGAAAAATCGGGAAATCCCAGATGGATCGAAGATGGAAACTAGAGTTGGAGCTGGTTTCTTTGGACCGAACACCAAAGTCTCGAGTATTAAGCTTAATAAAGGAATTAAGGGCGCTATAATATATATCTTTTCAGATAGCTAGGCAGCACTTAAAGCGCTGTCTTCCAACTTAATGGACTCGTTATCACTCAGGGACTGCTATGATGCACTGTAATCTCTTGCCAGACACAACCGGTTGGGTCCCTGGTCATCAGGGAATTACATGCAACGAATCTACATACGAACTAGCTAGGGCTGGCTCGGAATCTGCGTTCATAGGACCTGAACCCTACTGTGGTGTCAACTAGGGCTGCCGCCACAGCACTGAAAAATTATTGGGAACACAAGCTTCGTCTAGCCCACTGGGATAACGTTCCGGGGCTGAAACAATCCAATCAATTAATCAGGCCCTATAAAGAAATCCTTAATCTAAAGAGGAATAGCATTAGGAAGCTATTAAGCTTCCTAACAGGTCGTGGCGATATCATCTTAACAAAATTGGTGTGGGCTCGGAGTAGGTAGGTAGAATGTAGGTTCTGCTTGGAAGATGAAGAGCACATCTGAGCAAATTCTCTGCGAATGCCCAGCACTTCTTGGGTTAAGGAGAAGCCTTTTTATAAGGAAATTGCTCGACAGCGGAGTTGAGAAATTCTGCTACTAATGACATACTATCCTTCATTAGGGAGGTTCTACGTCTCTTAGAGCAAATACACCTGAAGATGCAATAGATCTTTTAGGTCGCAATGTCTCTTTTCTTTCAAAAAATAAAAAAAAAAAACCCTAATAACTTGTTGGCAGCATCCCAAGCCGCCAACACAACCGGAATCAAAAAGCTGCCAATATGACAAGTTCATCATACCCATCATACGAACTACCCGAGACGCTGCCCCCGCTTATATTTAGGATTAAATTTCAGCCACCCTTCCATTAAAAAATCAACGTTGAAATCCCCACTCAACGTCATATCATTGGAAGTTTATCCAGATTTTCTTTTTCAATTAAAATGGAACTTTCTTCCGTATAAATACAAGGCTAGGATTTTTAGCAAACTTGTCGAATTTTCTCCACACGTTGATTGGGAGAAATGTATATGGCAACCATTACATGAGTCTGCCCGTTTTCTGTTTAGCAGGGAGCAACACAAATATCTCCATGGAACGTATTAGAACCAAAGCTAGAAGATTGTGAAATTGCGATTATCATTTGTAATGAAAAAATATTATCTGAATATTCTCTGGTCGTTTAAATTGATTGAATACAATTGAATTGTAGTATATAGATATAATCCCCATTATCCACCTACTTTTATGTGTCAGAAGGAGAACTTTTCAATTTTTCGTAACGACATCTTTAAGATCTAGGGCCGGATTCCGCAAGCGTTTCTTTTACTGGTTACCTAAAAAATCCTTTCCCTCTGTTCTCTATATGCATTAACTTCGCGTCCAGATGTGTTTGTTTGTTTGTCGTCAAATCTTTTGGTCTTTTTCTTTTTCCTTTTATTTTTCATCCACGACCTAAACAAATGGTGGACACATTTGTATCCGACAACACCTTCTATAAAAATATGGAAGTAATCGGTTCCCAGGGCAGAGGTCGACACATATACATTTTTTTGGAATTAACTCTATTTTACTTAAACTTTGCACACATGTGTGTCTCCGATTAGGGAAATTTCCCTCTGTAGAACAAGAAAAAAAATTGGTCGCCACGAAAGATCCTTTTATTTAAATCATTTTGAAATCGGTCTAGTACTTCCGAAGACTACCTCTTACACACAAACTAACATTTTCTATTTTTCATATTGGTATAGATGTAACAAATCATAGCAAAATAAAAAATCTATACATTTCCTTTTCATTTCAGATCCTAACATCTTTTAAGCAATAATTTTAAGCTATTGTTAATGTCAAACTAGTCAAACAATTATACCGATTGCCTTACTTGGAATTAAATCTAGTCAGAGATTTTGTAACTACCGACAAAATCTCCACATCAATATGACAACAACGCTGGCAACTCAAAGAAACTTCCTGATATCAGCACCAGCGTCAAATGTCGTTAACTCAAACGGAGAAACTGCCACCGCAATTTTGAGCTGTCAGGATATAAAACGTGAGATTATCACGAATGAGATAATGACTCCGACGTCGTCGCCGCCAAATGAAAAGGATCCTCAAGAATCGGGCGACGACGATCACAACAGCACTACAAATACCGTGGAATTAGATGATGTATTAGCACAGGTGAGTGAGTCAAGACCTCCTGTGGGAAATTCTTGCATACCATTCTTGTACCAATTTTTATTTATATATTTTTTTTTTCAGAAGAACGGAGAAATCTCGATTATAAATGTCGTTGTGCCTATGGACGCTTCCGATTCTAGCAACGAAGAAAACGGAAGTATGACTGATATAAGCGCAATTAAGGACAATGTTGAGATCTCTCTTGCACAACAAGTTGGTGGGCAGGTTACTTTATTGCAATCGCAGAATCCCGATATTAGCGATAGTCCACCGCAGTTCATAACAGTGACAGGTATATGTGAGTTTTGTAACTTTTTGTCAAGTAAATTTCTAAAACTTTATAGGGAACTTAATAAAAGCTTCAATTTTGTGACGGTTTTTCGAGTAATGTTCAAATCACGAATAATAATAATTATAGCTTCTGCTACTGGTTTAACGGAACAAACCCGTTCATGTAGCTCCACAGGCAGTATCAAATCCCATTAAATGGAGAGACGGGCAGATCCATTTCTCGTAATCAACTTATGCTTGAATTCTTATTTCAACAAGTCGATGGTTTTAGTCGTCGTATTGCTTTATCGAGCTGATGCTGAAATCTATCAGACCATTTATTTAAAGTAATATTCATTATGATCCTAACTGACGTAATGAATATTACCTAAATTTAAACCATACATGTGTAGGTCGTAGTTTTTCTTAATCGATCATAATGTCGGAGACAAAACAGAGCCTTGTGGAACACCGGCGTTTATGTGGTGAACACTGGATTCGAAACCGTCCAATACGACATGGATTGAACGGCCAGAAAGGTAGTTACTAGTGCAATCAAACAGGGCCTTATCAATTCCTTAGGCATTTATTTTCGACAAAAAAGCTTGATGCCATACTCTGTCAAATGCCTTGGAAACATCGAATGCAGCAACTTTGCTTTAACGAAATTTGTGAATAGACTGATTCCACTTTTCAGTGAGATAAGCTATCAAATCACCTGTTTTCCATGACCTTAGATAGGTACGAGGAAAGAGATGACGGTTTGCCTTTTTTAGGAAGAGGCTGGACAAAGGCTGCTTTCCAATTCCTTGGAAAGACTCCAGAAGAATAAGAGAAACGTGACAATTCCAAAATTGAAGAACTATACTATAGTATAGCGGGAATACCATTAGGACCTGCAGTTTTTTAATGGTTGAGATCATTTAATACTCCAGCTCTTCTTCGCCAGTACGTCTGCTTTCTCATTGCCGTCAATGTCGATGTGCCCCGACACCCATACTATGGTTAAGTCTATGCTTTGGCTTATCAAAGCTATTTAAGCCTTACACTGCCTGACAAGTTAAGAATTGTTGCTTTTCTAGAGAAATTTTTCTTTTAGTACTTATTATTTCAGTAAGACTTTAATGAGCTACAATTTGCTTTGCATTTATTAAAGATTAAATATAACATTGAATTAGGCAATTACTTTTATTTTAAACAAAAAGTTCTTCTTTTTTTAATATCTCTTAATTATCTAGACATATCAGAAATTTCGTTAAGTTAAGTTCTAAAACCTCTCAAATTGTCAGTGACTTGTCACAACTTCAACAAAAATTGCAAATATTCCACGAATGTTGTTTATTTCGGAAGCGTTGCTTACAGGCAAAACAATGAGGTTATATCTGCGCATGGAAACACTGCCAATCAATCTGTGCAGAAAAAAAAATTCTCCTAATTTCTCTCATGATTCCAATTAGTCATGAAAATCGAAAACTCAATTTTGATTTATATCACTCTGATGATGCGTGAGTCGCGTCTCTTGTTGTTCGAGTTTCACCGTGTCAGATCCTCGCTGTTTGCCAATGCCAACCCTTAGCAAATCAGCGAACCGGTGCTTTCGGATTAATACTTTAATAAATACGAGTGTGTCGCCAGTTAGGATAAATCACACAACTTCACAGCAACTGGAAGAGTATCTATATCATCCTTTTGTTGATATTACAATGAAGAGATTTAGTTTCCAGAGTCCACGCGCGGATATCTGTCTACCTGTTCGGGTATAATAATGAGCACGTGCTACCTTGCCGCCGCCGAATCAGTCATTAAACAGACCGACCGGTGCAATACCGAAGAATCGTATTGGATGTACCTGCAACAAGGTGTATCATGGTGCAAGTAACACTATGGAAAGGGGTGGCGTGCCGTATAGCCTTGTGATAGCCATCAGTGAGAGTTTTGTTTTTCTTCATGGAACTCACCTTTTGTTGTTTGTCGACTCAATTTGCGAGTATTAATTTCACAGTCACAGGGCCGCTTGTCAGGGGTTGGTGTTGTAGTTTTTGTAATTGTTGATAGACACATTCATTTTGTTACTACATACGAAGACACAACATTTTAATAAATGTTATAAAATCGTCCGACCGATTAATAATCTCCTGGCAGTCAGTGTGCGCTGTATCTTACCCCTATATGCAATATGTAATAACAATGTTCGTCAAATGTAATAAAGGTGATATCCACCTTTACCTATAGAGGCGGAATGTTCCTACTAACATCACCACCATCGTCCACGTAATACCCACGAATTGTGCACAGACCTGCCGCCGGATATGTCGTTTCTGCATCAAAAGTATCTGATGAAATAATTGCAATTGATAAGGATTACATTTGAAGCAATCATTAATGCGGAAAAGCTTACCCCGACGACGAGCATGAAAAAATCACTCCAGCTAATAAATATGGCGACGAGTGGGATTAGTTTTTGAATTCTCTAATAATGCGGGATAATTGATTTGTTTGCTACTACTGAAGGTACAGGTTACCGTTGAAGAAGTGTAACGCTTGATTTTATTCATTGGAGAAACACCAGTACACTCAAGGGGACGCAAATAGGTTTTTTTTTTCAAATCCTTCAAATTATACAATTTGCACATTTAGTTATTGTACAAGTGATTGTATCCTCACTGTTTATAAAGGGTGGACAATTCAAAAGTTTGTTTTTAAAAACGCTATAAAATGAGTATACATCAATAATTTTTCAAGAACTTTTTCGATAATTTCGGCGCCTATCTCGCGAATAGCAGTCGCAATGTTATGTTTTAAAGCTGGAATTGTATCTGGATTATCCGCATAACGTCTATCCCATAGAAAAAAGTCCAACGAAGTCAAATCGCACCTCTGCGCGGACCAATTGACATCTCCAAAACGGCTGACTAACCGGTTGCCCAATTTGGCGCGCAAGAGATCGATTGTCAGTCGGTTTGTATTGCATGTGGCGCCATCTTGTTTATACCATAGATCGTCCACATTCATGGCGTCAGAAAAAGTTGGTCAGCTGCAAAGGTCGCAATTCCAGCGGAGTTCTTAAGGAAAAATGGGCCACCACTCCAAAATCTAAACAAAACTGTCGCTCTTAGTGGATGCATTGGCTTCTCTACTATTACGTGTGGCTATTCCGAACCCCAAATCTGGCAGTTCTGCTTCTTAATATAGCCGCCGAGATGGAAATGCACTTCGTCTGATAAGATGATTTTTCGACCAAAATCGACGTCAGTATTAAGCTGGTTTATAACCCACGCAGAGAACTGAAGCGGATTGTCATTTGCTTTCAACTCCTAAGTCATCTGGACCTTTGTAAGCGAATAGTCCGAGGTCTTTGTGAAGTATTCTGCTCAGGCTTGTGCGAATAATGTTGCTGCGATTGGCGAGTTGAGGTCGATGGATTCTGTCCCACGCAATATTCACGTGCGTGCGACTTATCCGAGCTCAAGGACCACTTCTGTTATTCAATAGCAAGCCTTTCTCCTCTATTAAAGAAAGTGTGCGCCATTTTGATACCACAAATCTCGAGGGACCTAGCATGGATATTTAAGTAGTTTAAATCCAGCCTGTAGCGTTCAGATACGAGATAAGCTCGATGATCCTGTAATCTGAGAGCTCAGGTCCGGTAAAAATGGTTTTCCTAAAATGCGGTGTCTTGGCCCTGCTAGGCCACGACAACTGGAGAGGAAATGATAGCAACCAGTAATGCTGCGTAACAACTGCAGTGTTTTTCAAGTAGATGTTTTATCACCAGTCTACAGAGTAGCAGAAATTTTGTTAATAAAAGAATCTTTCTTTTTTGTTGGAAATCGTTTGAAATTATTTGAAAACTTGTTAGAAGCTGTCTTAAGGTTCCTTAAAATGCGTTACAGTCAGAATAACATTAGGCTTTGCTTCGATTAAATTAAAGTGGCCGACGAGTTAGCTAAACAAGGCTTAGATGCGCCAATATGTAGACGAAACATTCCTTTGGATCAATCTGCTCAAAAGTGGAGAAGAAGCGTTGTTTAGGGAAATGTGTAGTGAATGTGAAAATTTAATGGAGCTTAAAGGATATAGAGTTACGAAAGGCTTGTAGCATGTGTAGAATCGGAAGTCAGATAATAACGGGCAGGTATAAGTTTAAAATAACTGCATTGAGTGGCTATGAATGAAAAACCCAGACTACGAAGATGCTTTTCAAGTTTCCTGAGGTGAATAAAATTACTTGGGAGGTACTTCATACAGGACCCAAAATATCACTAAAAAGCTACCAAACGTTTGCAAGCATATCGCAAAACGTATAGCGACCTACCGAGCAACCGTTTTTATCCCATCCCATGTAAATTTTTTTCTCAATAAATCAGCAGCAGCTCTTTGAAATATCCTTTTCGACTTGAACTACAACTACAACACCCTTCACCAGCTTTTAATGTCGAGTCTCCCGCAAAAGATTAAAGGAATAATCCCTGCCTACAACTGGAATCGATTGCATATGTTGTGCTTCAGTTAATTGTTCACATCTCTACATGGAAGCACAGAATGCTTTATTTATTATTGAATTACACTCAAATTTACAACCCCAATAAGATAACAATTGTTGTTGTTGTTGTAAACGATGTAAACATATAAAATCTTATCTTGTTGCGGAACTAGGATCAGCAAACATACGATATCATCACAGAGAAGCCATGAAAATATTTTTTATTCTGTATTCAGCTTTGATTGCAGTTTTAATATTTTTATTTTCCCCTTGGTGACGCTTGTCGTTCATAATAAGGTGAACTGGAAAGGTTTGATCTTCCGATATGATGAGGTGAACACAAAGGGCAACTACAGCGGTGTTTGATAGTTGATAAGCGCAAGCTTCTATTCTTCTATCTTACGAGTATACTTGTTGCTTGCTGGACCGATGATCTTAGGAATTTCCTAGAAGTGAAATTAATCGCCTTGCTGCCTGCTTTTTTTCAGTTTCCTTGATGTGTATCTTTGTCCGAACGCAAGGTAGCCTGCTTGCTGTATACCTACTGGGAAAATACACAACCGGTGTGATATAGAGATGGAATTATTCATCAAAGTCACATGGGATTGTAAATGTGGGTGCAACGAAAGAAAATCCCTATTAAGTAAATTCAACAGTTGACATAACTGAAAGTTAATTCAGAAGTAGTGGTTACATACGAGGATGGGTCAATAAGTCCCTGAAAAATAAAATAAGGAACACTCTTTTCGGCATAAAAACATCGCTCCTTCTCCTTTTAGCTCGATACACTTCATCCAACCTTTCTCCAATTTTTTGATGCCCTCTAAATAATACGATTTCTCGAGCACCTCAAAATAAGCGTTTGTTTCAGCGATGACCTCTTCATTCGACCAAAATCTCTTACCTCAAAGCCATTTCTTAATGTTTGGAAACAAGAAATAGTTGCAGGGGGCAAAATCTGGGGAATATGGTGGATAAGGGAAGAGTTCGTAGCCTAACTGATGCAAATTTGCCATTGCCACTGCGGACTTGTGCGCCGGTGCGTTCTCCTGGTGAAAAATAACTTTTCTCTTCTCAAAATAAGCGTTTGTTTCAGCGATGACCTCTTCATTCGACCCAGATCTCTTACCTCAAAGCCATTTCTTTATGTTTGGAAACAAGAAATAGTTGCAGGGGACTAAATCTGGGGAATATGCTGGATAAGGGAGGAGTTCGTAGCCTAACTGATGCAAATTTGCATTGCGACTGCGGACTTGTACGCCGGTGCGTTGTCCTGGTGAAAAAGAACTGCCGTTGTCTCTTTCTCAACACTAGTTATAACTGATATGATCGTGTTACATAATTTTAAAAACTTTTATTTAACTTGACTTGACCTCTTTGCCATTTTTTATATTCCGCGTATGACGCGTGTCATATAAATATTTCACAAATTTTGCCCAATTTTTTACGCATGTGTATCTTCGATGGAAAACACTTTTTATAAAAATTTGGAAGTGATATGGGCTGTTTATTTTTGAACGATTTGCTTGAAATGTTCACAGCTTGTCAGTCTAATATTCTGCGGCACGAAACAATCATAGTTTTTCTTGAGGAGCGTTTCGTAATATTGAAAACTTATTTTCGCATGCCCGAGAATATTGCAGCTGTGTCCCATATTGTGGAACAGAATCCATCGACCTCAAATCGACCCAATTCTCAGCAACTGGCCATTAGTCGCACCAGCCTGCACAAAGACCTCGGATTATTCGCTTACAAGGTACAGATGACTCAGGAGTTGAAAGCAAATGACCATCCGCTTCGATATCAGTTCTCTGCGCATTTCTCTGGCTATAGACCAACTTGTTAATGACGTCGATTTTGGTCGAAAAATAATCTTTTCAGACACAAGTGCATTTCCATCTCGGGGCCTATGTCGGAAAAGATGGCGCTACATGCCATACACGCCGACTAACAATTGATCTCTTGCGCGAATAATCAGTTGTTTTGGGGTGCCGATAAGGATAGGAGTTATGGGGATAATCCAGCGACAGTTCCAGCTTTATAACGTAACATTGCAAGTTTTTAAAAATTTGGACTCACAGGTTGGCTTACTGTAAGGCCAGCAGAGGGAGCCACATGAACGAAATCGTTTTTATTCTTAAATGGGAGACTCCAACCTTCACAATAAAAAAAATGTCCAAAAACGTATTGATGTATACTCATTATATAGCGGTTTTAATAAGAAACCTTTAAATTGCCCACCCTTTATTGGAGTACATACCAGTACACCTACATACTATTGGAACAGCACCACATACAAGTACATACAAGTAAACTACAAAATGAAATATTAAACAATATTACTTATAATGTGATACAGATAGCGATGTACTAAATCTATTTTCGTAACAATACGTATTAGAGGCTCAGTAATGCTCAAGAAACATAGCTTAAAAAGGTCAGGAGGAGGACCATCTGTTAAATTATTGTTGTTTTAAGATTTGACAGTTTCATTACAACTTCTTTTTTTCCGTAAGGTCTTCTGAAACTTAATCTGTCAATTAATCACCAATACGATTATAATTAACGTCATATAAATTTTAATTTAAAATTTCTGTTGCAAAATTTGATATAAAATAATTATAAAAATAAGTATTGCAAATGGTCGTTAATGTTAGATGTCTCTCCATGATAAGACTGATAAGGTTTAAAGGTAAACCAAATCGTCAACAAAATTATGTATAATAGACGCAATGCAGTTTTGGGAGTACCGATCCGACAATACAGTTGTATTCAAGTTTTGGCCAAATTTACGCCTTTAAAATAATAGCCAGGTTTAAGAGAGTGAAGAATATCTGGCACCGTTTTAGGAAATCTAATCATTACGCAGCATTTTTACCGAATGGTCGTTTCAACGTAGCTTGATGTTAGCGCACATAGTGAGCTATTGCGAGTTTTTCAGTTTCTTTGATGCAAGTACCATTAATGGATAAAGGTTGGTGGCTAGAATTACACTTAGACGACGGAAGACAGTATTGGGTTTTAATAATATTTGGCGCGACAGACCGTTGCTGTCCAAGGCAACAAGCTAGTTGAGAAGCTTTCCGTGACAAGCTTCAACGAAAGAATGAATTTGAATTAGAAGTAGCGGGCAGGAGATCATTATTAAAAATGAAAAAGTGTTTTAACGCCTGGTTCCGCCGGATTGCAAATTTCTTATGGAAAATCTGTGAATGAACAGTTGGTTATAATATTTTGTGCTTCGGTACTGGTACGCCCATTGATATGATGGTTAGGTTCCTTAATTTGAAAAGTTTTGACAGACTGTTGTTTAAATAAAATAATTGCTAATCCAGTGCCAACTCTCATCATCATTCCAACTTTAACAGAATTAATGTTTGTTGCTCCAAAAATATGCTGTGGGCACAAACCCAACCGAATCCAACCTAGCCGCCGCTGGAACATTTAATTGAAAACGTTCAAAGGAGAACCAAAAACAAAAATAAAGCCAAGTCAAAAGTCAAAAAGCCAACTATTTCAAAGTACTAGTTACGTACAAGCGGGCCAATTCAAAAGTTAAGTTATATGGAATTGTGGTGGGTGTGGATTCTCCATGTGGTTGAGTATCTGTGGCTGTATCTCTGGCAAATACAGGCGTAACTCGTGCGGTGAACTCTGCGGACAGCACATGAAATATATCCTGGTATTTATAGCGGATAACAAAGCTTAGCTGATGGACATGAAGAAGTACTGATCCGCCTGATGATTGTATGATGTATATACGTATCATTCCGTTTACGACTCCTTCTTAATCGTACTGTGATGATACTATGATGGCACATAAGGGATGAAACTCTCTCTATGAGTGTGTATGTGTTTATTTACTTTTTTTGTTGGTTGCCATGTACACGAGCGAGATAAATAGAAAAAAACCAGCATCCTGTTGAAAAGGGGAGGTTCCTCGTTCGTTTCGTCGATTGGCTGATTTTTCTATAAAAGATGGTTCTTTTCTACGGGGGGAGGTGGCTGTAAATCACTTTCCGCCACTAAACGTTATTCAATACTCCAGGATTTGGCCGTAGGAATAAAGTAAATCGTTGAAAAATACTTTATCCCCTATATAGAGTGAAAGTCAATTTTGACTAAAGAACTCTTGCAACAACAACAAGTAAATTGGTAACGCAAGTGTATAGGTATGTGTTTGTGTGTATTCGAGTTCATTGCTATTGGAAAAGGATAAACGTATCATCTCTCGCCAACGCCATGAATCTCGTAGCTAAGGGTGGGTGGGTAAAAAAATTGGTCTGAAACATGGGGTGGCTAATAGGCTGGCAACAGCAACAAACATCGAGATGCCTTGATGATGGTTAGGATAGATGGATGGCTGCTGAAGCATATTGCTAGGATAACATTTGATTTTCAATTCAGTTGTAAATTCGCCGTCGTCATCGTTCCGCGCATCGCGCAACGGTTGCTAAGCATACACTGACATCACAGCGCACAACATAGAACATACCTAAACGGTTACTCTGGCTTCTGGTTACGTTCACTTTCACTTTTACTGCCGAGCGTTGCTGTATCTGCTGTATCCTAGATTCCCGGATACCTATAGTAGAAAATTGATTCCGACTCTGCTCGCAGTCTCATCAGTGTAACTAATAGCAATGAGGAATTTGTTCGCCCAAACGACAGCACTCTGATATCTAGATGTACACAGGAGCAGAGCATCTCCATCATCGCATCGTCATCGCATAATATCAACGTCAGCATTAACATCCTTGGGCTGGCTAGCTGCCTAGCTCCAAAAGGGATCAATTTTCACTGTTTCACTGTTTGGATGGTGGGATACGGAGTTGCATTGACGCTTGATAAACTGGTCCATCGCCCATAGTG
The DNA here is from genome assembly GCA_947095585.1 of Nephrocerus scutellatus. Classification (NCBI taxonomy): domain Eukaryota; kingdom Metazoa; phylum Arthropoda; class Insecta; order Diptera; family Pipunculidae; genus Nephrocerus; species Nephrocerus scutellatus. The sequence goes on along the minus strand of OX352761.1, from coordinate 124,211,409 downwards.
ATGACCTTTTTTGTTTCGTTTAGCGATAAACTACGGTTCCAGTTCGATTCATTTGTCGTTTGCGTTTCTAAGTGAATTTTAAATTTCAACAAAAAATAATTATAATTGTCCAGTGATTGGTGTGGTAAAACTTAAATAACTGTCTCTTTTATATAACCCTTTCCACATCGGAACTTTCGCTTTTTAATTGAATGCTCGTTTGTTTGTCCCTCGGTCGGTCGGTCGGTAGTCCTAAAGTGCTGATCATATTTCATGAAGAAGGTCAAGTGAAGTTTCCTTTTGCTGTTTTGGGTGAAACGGTGGTTTGCATAGCTACGAATGCATACAGCAAAAACAACATTTGTAAATTCATCGGGTTACAATATCAGTGGAAGTTGCCATCATCACCATCGTCATAATCACCATCATAACCCTCACCCTCAGCCTCATCAACATCATCATCACAACAACAATTGCCATCAGGTGGAGCAGCAGCGTCACACTGTAATAGCCACTGTGAGCTCCTCGTCATCCTTTGCTGCCAACGCCACCATGTACAGGCGTCATAACAATTTATCCTATTGTGGTGGTAAATATGTACAAATACCAGATACTTCTTGCATATGTGTTTTTTATATCCTTTTTCATGACAACTCTTTGATATTCATTTTTTTAATATTTGGTGATTTGGAAAACAAAAATTGAAAAATTAAAACTCAAAGGGGAGAAAATTCTTAGTCTTGGTTGAGTTGTCGCGTATTGTGCGTCTGTCTTTCAATCAATTGAATTTCAGTGGTCTTGTGATTTTGTGAAAAATATAAACGAATTTTCTATTTTAGATTTTATTTAAAGTAAATTGAATGTCGTTTCACTTGAGCAATAGTTACTACTGTCGCAAAGTAATGTCGAAATAATAAAACAGTGATCATCTTATTATTAACAATTACTTATGTAGGTGTTAAATAAAATCTGTTTTCTTAATCCTTCTGTATACGACAGTTTATTTTACCATTCTGTAGAAAATGCTAGGAGCCCGCGTCTTTGGGAGCACTAAAGAGATCAGAGATTGGTTGTGTTATTCAGAAACTAAAGGACAACTTTTCTGTTTTGTTTGTTTTACTAAAGAAGTTGTTGAAAAGACGTGAAGACATTATATTTCTTATATTCATGTTATTTTTCATATTCATTTATTATTTTGTTAATAAATCTTGTAAGAATACCTTGACGACTAAATAAACTTAACTAAGCACAAGAAAGCACTTAACATACGAGGGCGACTGGAAAATAATAATATGCAAGAATTTGAAATTTATTCAAAATTCAATTTATTTCTCGAGTCTCCTTTTACAAAGATCGTCCAATGATATTCCAATTTTTCTATACCCTTCGTATAATGCGATTTCTGAAAGCCATCTGTTTCAGTGTTGAGTTCCCTATTCGACCCAAATCTCTTTCCATCGAACCATTTTTTCAGGTTTGGAAATAACAGTAATCACAGGTGGTCAGGGTACATGAGGAACCAACTTGTAGCGCTGCATTGTCTTGGTGGAAAGTTTATTTTTTCCTCGCCAAACGTAGCCGCTTTAGTTTCAAATCGGCGTCGAATCAATCCAACAGATCAGCATAATATACGCCCATTTTAAGATAATCTATGTAATTGATGTGGGCGCCGTGGCTTAGTGGATAAGAACATGGCTTCTGAGCAGGAGGTTCATGGCTCGAATCCCAGTAACACCAAAAGTCTTTTTCACTGTGTCCCACCTCTCGCGAAAGTCTGACAAATGTCTGAGAGTAATAACTTGTCACGGAAACCTTCTCAATTCGCCGTTCCGATACGGCATTAAATTGTAGGTCACTTCCATTTGTGTGAAGTTTGGTTGCGAGAAGCTAGGCCTTGGACCGCAATAGTCTTTCGTGCCGAATATTATTATTATTATTTATGTAATTGATACCGCGTACATGCCAAAAAACAGTGGCCTTGACCTTATTGCCCGACAGACCCACCTCGGGCGTTCTCGGCTTAGATTTGGACATGGATTTGTAGGAGATTGAATAGACTTTAATACTGCATTTGTCAAAAAAATGTATCCGATAGCATTTCTCGAATTAATCGTGTTTGTAAAAACAATTTTTAAAAAAAAAATTGATTTTGAAGACCTTCATATTGCTATCGTTTAAATAATTTAAAAAAAATTACATTGTTTGGACTTAAAAATATAATTTTCTTTCAAAAAAGATTAATACTAACCTTGTATCTGGAAACGTTCAAGAGTTATATGGGGTGAAGTCATGTAAGGTTAAAAGTACGTTTTCGTTTATTTTACTAACTTTCACTTTCAACCCTGCTCCTGTTGACTGAATGCATAAATAATGTGAGGTGGATTTGTAGAAAATTGAATAGGCTTTAATATTGCATTTGTCGAAAAAAAATTATCCGATAGCGATTTTCGAAATATTCGCGTTTGAAAATAAAATTGAAAATGGATTTGACTTTTGACGACGTTTATATCGGTAACGGTTTCAAGAATTTAAAAAATGTTAATTATTTGATCTTATAAATTTAATTTTCTTTCAAAAATTACCAACAGTGACCTTGTATCTAGAGGCGTTCAAGAGTTACAGGGTGTGAAGTGATGTAAGGTCAAAAGTACGTCTCTTCGCATTTAAACGCTACGTACACCGCAGGGGTTGAAAATAGACCCCCCTGCCATACGATTTTTTTCACGAAATTAACCAAGGAATCACTCCTTTAAGTATTTGCCATTTTATTTTTTTTTAAATGCCATGCTTTTATCTTGAAAACGGAGAAAATGACTTTTAATGAAATTTGTTAAGGGTCGATGGGGTCGTCTAGTGGTGATCTTGAATGAACTTGAAACTCATTAGTTTCGGAGATATGCCATTTATGTAAGCTGACTGAAACCTTTTGATGGAGTCGGGGAGAGTGGAATTCAGTATGTCCTGTAGGAGAGTAGAGTGGTCAACCGTGTCGAACGCCTTGGACAAATCGAGTGCCACGACAGCAGTGCGCCAGTGCGGGCGACGGTGGTTAAGTCCGTCCGCAATGTGGGTCGTCCGCTCCGTTAAGGCGGTAGAAGTACTGCGATGTGTCCTAAAGCCATGTTGGTGCGAGGAGAGACTCAAATGTTGATGAAGACTGGGGAGGAGGAGTGTCTCTAAAGTTTTGGCTATAGGAGAGAGCAGCGAAATTGGTCTATAAAACGATCCTTCGTGGGTAGGTTTGCCAGGCTTTAAAACTGTAACTATACTGGCAATTTTCCATACGTTTGGTATGGTGAGGTTTTCCATGGTTAGGTTGAAGATTTTTGCTAGATAATCCAGGCTGGAGTTATGTAGCTTCTTCAACATAAACATGGAAATCCCGTCTGGCCCAAGTTCCTTCCTTCCTAATGGCATCTTGCACCTCAAGGGCGGTGACGGTAGGGTTTTTAACGCTTTTAGTTTGCGCAAAACTGGACGAATGGTTTTCTCGTGTGCTGACGGGTGTTCGACGAATTGTCGTGAAAAATGTGATGCGCATTTTTTACTGCTGTCGTATTGGTGGTCATTCAATGAGATAGAGGTTAGGCCCTGAAGATTTTGATTTCACAGAAAGACCTTTGACCGTTGACCAGAGCTTTTTGGATCCTAGCGTGCAGTTCTCAAGATAACTCAGCCACTTGGATCGCCAGTGATCGGCAACCAATTTTTGAATGTTCTTGGTTAGCAAAGTAACTCGAGGGTCAGCAGAATCCGTAAATCTTAGTTGGTCGCGACGCTCGGCAAGCCGGAAACGAACTACAATGTCACGGAAGGCCTTCTTACCAGATAAAGCGTTAAGTGGATAAGGCAACTGGTGTAATATGTATCGACGAAATAAGCGAAAACCTTGCCAATTGGATTTGTTGTTGTTTATGAAGGTTCGCTGTTCGGATATGACAAAGTTGTCTGGTCTATCCACTGTGATCACAATGGGAATGTGATCAGAGCTAAGCGCTGGTGCTGCTCGCCATGATAGGGAACCTAATAGCGAGGTGCTGGCTATTGTTATATCAGGCGAGCTAGAGCACGTAGCAGTGATCCTGGTAGGAAAATCTTCATTCAAGGTGACAAAGTCAGTTTCTTCTAATATGTCGACAATGCAGTTTCCACGCTTGTCCTCATCAGGGAGAGCGAAGAACAAAAGGGGGTGATGGTCATTGAAGTCCCCCATCACAATTTTGTTTTCACTCTCGAGAAGTAGGTATGGTTAATAACCATTTACTGATGTGCTGTTTACGGGAGTATGTAAACATTGGTGAGTAATAAGTAGAAGTCTTCAGTGTTAACTGAAATACTCATTGCCTCAAGATGTTGATCTGGGGAGGTTTGCTGGCAGATGTATTTGTAAGATACATTCTGATGAAGAAAAAAAACGAGTCCCCATCTTCTGTCCGATCTGTCTTGTCGAATGATTTGATAACCGTCAAAGGATATCAATGAGTATGAGTTGGGAATTTTGGTCTCCTGCACGGCAGCAATTAAGATGTTATTGCGAAACATATAGTGGGTGATCTCTTTTATTTTGTTACGCAGGCCATTACAGGTCCACTGAAGGATCTTGATAGAATGAACTGAATGGCCTGTGTGCTAGCCGTGCTGAGTTTGTGAAGGGGGGTCGGTGCCTTTGTAGTGCACAGTGGTGGGGGTGGTGGGTTGTTGTGAAGTTCCTTGGGAACAGCATGTGCCAACGAGATTGATTTTATAATCGTTGGCACTTTGTAGCCCTGAGCATTGCCGCAGATGATACCATTCAGCACAACTGTTGCAACGCACAGAGGTTACACTTTAACGGATAGGAAGATTACAGATCGAGCAGTACCAGATTCTGGGACCTGGGTTCGACTCGATCCCAGCTGTAATTAGTAGAATGCAGAGTAGGCATGCCGGGAGGCCCACTCTGAAAGTAAAGAAAAAATAAGCATGCATGCAAAGCAAAATAAAGTAAACGTAAGAAGTGGATCCAGGTGATCCAATCTCAAACCTGTTGTTGTGTCCCAATGTCTTGATAGGTATTGGGGTCCTTTCGGTGCGCAGAGCTAATCGTCGTGGAAAGGAAAGGGTTATGATTTTGGTTGGTGACATTTGCGAATGTTACGCGCAAACAGAAAAGAAATTCGAATCCTACCCTGGAGATGAAATGTACTATTTGCACTTTAAAAACAGAATGTATTTCAGTTATCTGACATTTAATGGATTAATGGCGTATATTTTACAGATGGCCCAACGGTCACTTGAACAAAATATGAAAATATTGATCTAAAACGGTTATATTGAGTCTTGTTCTATTTCCAGCCGCAAAAAATAAATAAATATCCATTTTTTCTAATAAACTTTCGTTTGTGTATTATTTCTGCAGTTTCCACACAGGACTCCGTCGTCGGCCAGGGTTCATATCAAGTGCAATATGTCGATACGGAATTGTATCACAGCAATTCGAGTCAGTCACAAATGTAAGTCTAAATTGAAATTGGTTCGACCTTTCGCCCTTTGACATCCTCCCATCTTCTAGGACATACCCATTTTGTCCAGTTGCTGACTATCAAGCTAACAACCAGTCATATGCATACGCAACATCTGGTAATTACACCACCGCCGCAACTAACACACCCACATCACATTCATCCGCGTTGCCTTATTTAGTTCCTGTTGAGGAGAGTTTGCTGCTGAATTCCTCGTCGCAAGCACAAAGTCGTGACTCGCCGCACAATTTAACTGTAAGCGAGAAGCTGCTGCAAGTTTTGTCTTTTATTTTTTATTGAATTTTTATTTAAATCTATATAATGTGGAGATGGAGACAATTTTAAATGGAAATTATTTCAGGAAATTGCCTACATCCAAGATAATACACCGCAAACGCCAACTTCCACGACATCAACTATCTTGGCAATTGGTGCTGGACCCGGTAGTGTTGATGCTGTCAGTGGTGGTTCTGGTGCTACATCAGACAACGAGCAGATCCCTTTGGTAAATGCAAATAAGATTGCCTCGGCAACGGTAAGAAGAAACTCCTCCCCGCCTCCTATCACATAACAGCCTTAATATCAACAACCAATCCGGTTATTAGTCGTACATTACTTTTCATTGTAATGGAAAGCAATAGAAACGCCATAGTTCTTCCTCTTGCTCACTAATACTACTACTATCAGATGCGTTTACTATAATACTTTCTAATATAATTGTATGTGTGTGTGTGTGTGTTTTCTCTTTCATTTCATCTTTGTACCAATGAATGGGTGGTTGCTCTACAGATTAAATGGCTTTCGCGTAACTACGAGACTGCCGATGCTGTCAGCCTACCTCGTTCGACCCTCTACAATCATTACATGCAACACTGCAACGAGCACAAATTGGAGCCAGTTAATGCTGCAAGTTTTGGCAAATTGATTCGGTCGGTGTTTTCCGGATTGCGTACCCGTCGGCTAGGCACACGCGGAAATTCCAAATATCATTACTATGGAATTCGCATAAGAGCCGATTCAGCGTTAACCCTTGCAATGGACGACAGAGCGAATTCGCAGAATTTTCAAGGACATTCCAATAGTGGCGGTGGTAGTGGTGGTGGAGGTGGCAGTAGTGGTTCTTTTGTCGGTGGTGGATCTGCTGGAGCAGCTGGTGCGACTGCAAACAATAAAGGACGAAAAGGTGGACCCAAAATGGACACATTTGAGGCATGTGCTCAGGTGAGTTGAGTTAGTTATTAGGTTTTGGGATACGATTTTTTGTACTTAAAGGTGATTGATGTTTTTATTAACAATTTAATCTCGAAATCTTCCACAAAATTGGTTAATAGAGGAGTGCAGGCTTAGGCTGGGTAAAATCTATCTTTTTTTTAGTTTTAAGTGACTAACCCATTCCCACTACTGGCAAATGCGCCAGTGACCGCTCGCTGGGTGCTGCCAATGATGTCGATGTCCTCATCGTATGCCAGAATTTAACTCAATCGTGCATTTGAGAATTTTGCACAATTATCTTCAATAAGTTGCTTAAGAAATCACAAGACAGTGCGTTAAGTTGCCTTAATACTTTCAGGTCGTTCAGGAACTTGACGGCGGTGTAGCGAAAGTTCTCCGCGATCCTTTCGATCATCACTTCATATTTGTCCGGTGGACGGAAGTTTTGTCTATCATCCATCCAAGTGGTAATGCTTGTTTTGGCAGACATCGGAATATTGATGTGCATGACCGTTTAACATTTTGAAGAAACGGTCTCAGCACTGACTGTGGTTTCACTATAAGGTGTCCCGCCTTATCTCGACAGGCTTCGGTTCGAGTTTTGTGGCTTCGACATGTTCTTTGTTCCATTTGGTAAAATTTCAGAGCATTATTTCTATTAATATATACTATGGGACTTTTACCCATTGGTATCGAGACTTTGGTGTTGGGTCCAAAGAAACCAGCTCGCTCCAACTCCAGTTTCCAGTTTCTTCGCTCCATCTGTGAACCAGACCAGACTTTTAGCGTCCAGTGCAGGAACACCATTGCACAAGTTTACCCGGTCCAATATTTCTACCTTATCCTTCCGAAAGAGTACTCATTGACCATAATGTCGGGGTTTGTGCAGAACACGTCTTTATCAGGAATTGAATCAAGACATCCCTTAACTGCAGTGACAGACACAGACACTCCTCCCGAGGAGGAAATAATATATCGACTTTCAAGCATAACCCTTATCCAATGATTGGTCGAGTCTTCGATACCTCAGCTTCTGATTGCTCTTGCAATAGAGTCGTAGCCAGACTTATCGAAAGTGCCCTCAATGTCGAGGAAGGAACACATGGCCCCTTCCTTGGAACGAAAAGTTCCTTCTATCTTCTCCTTCTTTACAAGATAGTGAATGGCACCTTCTGTGCTTTTCCTTTCCTGTACACAAACTGACTTGAGTGCAGAGGGATAGACCCCGACAACAAGGCCCGAGGGGCCACAAATTTTAATAGAAATTGTTGTCATCGGTGGTCACATTTGTGCAAAGTTTCAATAAAATCGGGTTTTAGATAGCGGGATAAAAATTGATCACAAGATTTGGTGTGCCAGCCAACCAGGGGCAAGCGAAGTTAATGTAATAAAAAAAAAGAAATAAAAAAAAAAGTAATATTAATAAAAAAAAAAAAGGTCGGGCGGGGCTGTGTCGAAGCGCACAGCCGTTGGTTTGACGTAGAATGTCTATTTCAATGAGTCGCTTTTAGTGTAATGGATGGATCTCCGATTTGGTGGCAAAGTTGCGGTCGATAGACTTAATCTGATACTCGAGCCCGATATTGACATCCTGACAGACTCCACTCAATATTTATGTTGTAGTGCTTGCAGAGCGGCTGATTTACCGAGTAGCGCAGCCAAGACTTGATCACCGACTTGCGTACGAAACCGCTTAGGTAATTGGATTTGTTAATAATAGTCTTCTTTTTGTTGACATTGAAGGCAAAGTCGTCGTATCCGCCTCGGTAGTTGCTGCAACATCGGTATGTTGATCACCTGGCCGACTATGCCAAAATTACCTTCAAAGGCGATATTAACCGAACGCTGATCGGGTCAAGCAGCTCCAGGCCGTCCGGCTTTGGGGGATATCGAAATCCGTTTGAGCGTAATAGCGTTGGGATTTTATTGACATCTATTGATTTGCTACAGGTACTACATAAACTAAATTCCGCTATATTTTCACTGGATAATTTAGTCTTAAGGAATGGAAGCGTTCGTCCGCTGCACACCAATGGTTCTTCATCACTCCACTTCGACTGATGTTCATATCCCTCAGTTCGGAGACATCTTTGACAAATGTGTTGATGCTATCGTCTCCCGATATGTTCATTGGCACTGGTGCTCGCGGAGGCTGGGTCATTCACTGAGTGTGCCCTGACAACTTTGCGAAGATTTTGCTCATCTCGCTCGCTCGGCACCGGACATTGTGGTACCTGTGCGTAGCACATAGCCTCTTTCCAACGAAAGGCATGATTTATATTTGCTTTATCATTGGGAATATTATGAGCGCATACTAGGTTGGCAAATGTTTGCGTTCGGTCACATTTCAAAAGACTTCTTACAAAAGTCTGCTGTTTTCAACAACAAATCTGCAACCGAATAAACGCTGTTTCTGTTTTCTTAAACAATATCCGTAGTAGACATCACAGATTTTATTCCTTCGTTTGCTCGCCAATTCCAGCGTACTTCCTGGATGGCAGATATATGCCAGCTATTTATCCTGACTTGCCCCTCCGCTAATTATTCGGCTGCACGTGATCTGTTGAATTGCGAATATTCCAAGTGTAGATCCGAAAATCGTTTTACTGGGTCGTCAACAGGAAATCCATTCTTATCCAAAGCCGTTTGTTGTTTTTTCCCTTAAATGTTTTTTACTGAAAGCTTAGAATTGATTTAATTACCATTACCTCCCATTAACTCCATTTGCCATTTTTCCATTTCTTCTTTCAGTATCTTGGTGATGGCTCAGGTGCTATTCCAGTTTTTCCACAAATCGAGCTTGACAACACATTCAACAACGAGCTCACACTCGAAGATGTCGAAACATTCCGTTCCATGTACCGCGAACATTACGAATCATTCCTGGACGCAGTGCTCAGTCTTGAATTCAATACAATTGAATTTCTTTGGCGTGACTTTTGGCGATCGTCGGACAATAACAATTTGGACGAATGCGAGGAGGAGAAATATCTCAGTAAAACAAAATTGTATCTGCTCTGTCATTGTGATGGAGTGGAGAAATTTATTAAGCAGGTAATAAGCTTAGTGATACTTCATTCTTCGATGTGGATTTATGTTTATTTTTATTTTTCTCCCTCAAAGGTTGATTACCAATTCTATCAGAATTTGGTTGATGTTCTCATTCCAGATGTTCTTCGTTCAATACCGAATGTCCTAACGCAGGCAATTAGAAATTTTGCAAAAAACCTCGAAATCTGGTTGTGCGAATCGATGATCGGTGTGCCCGAACGTGTTGTCCAGATAAAATCATCTGCCGTGTCGGCGCTATGCCAAACACTACGGCGCTACACATCACTCAATCATTTGGCGCAGGCAGCCAGAGCTGTCCTGCAAAACAATTCACAGATATCACAAATGCTCAACGATCTGAATCGCGTAGACTTCCACAATGTTCAAGTGAGTGTGAGTGAGTTTTTTTTTTGGAAATGTTTCTTATAATATACTTTGCTTTAAGGAACAAGCCGCTTGGGTATGTCAGTGTGACACCTCAATAGTTCAGCGTCTAGAGAATGACTTCAAGGCGGCTCTACAACAGCAGAGCACCCTCGAACAATGGGCAAGCTGGTTGCGCCTTGTTGTCGATTCAGCACTCGAGGAGTATCGTGGAAAGAACAATTATGCCAAAGCAGCTCGCCAATTCCTACTCAAATGGAGTTTCTACAGTTCGATGGTGATTCGTGATCTTACCCTACGATCGGCATCGAGTTTCGGCAGTTTCCATCTGATACGATTGCTGTACGATGAGTATATGTTCTTCCTGATCGAGCACAAAGTTGCCGAGGCTCAGCAAAAGACAGCAATTGCTGTTATCAGCGACAGAATGGTAAAAGAGAGACAAGGATATAACTGTTTGTGAATTGTCTGTTTTTATAATTATGTTTTTAGCAAAAGGAAAACGATTTCGAATTTGAGTATCCATTGGATTTCATTGATCATTCCGCGGGTCCAACAATAAAACGTATGAAACACGAATGAGTGAGAAGACGAATGCGCCCGCGGAGCACTCAACGTACTCAGATCGCTATTGCTCAGTACCTTCCGTTTACCAATATAACAAGATGCAATTATATTCATAAATAATGTTTAACTCTCTTCATAATATTAACGAACGAAATTTCTATGTGTATTCTGTGTGTCTGTTGTTAGAACAACTATTTAAGGATTAGATTTTCTACGAAAAACAAGAACATTTTAATTACATATAAATAAAAGCCATTAAATAGTGTAAAACCGTCCAAAATGATAATGCAAAAGCAACAATTGCTGAACACAATTGTTCACGGTTGCAATATGCGAATTATATATTGGAGAATCTTGGAGGAGAGTTTGCGAATTTTCTTCAATTACGAATTAGAAAACAACAAACAATTGTATGTGTACATGTACTTTATGAAAACGAAACCTTATGTATTCGTGAAATAAAAACCAAATATCTATACACCTAACCCTCGATTTATACGGTCGTGCGATTCAATGCAATGAAAATAAATATAAATATACACATAAGTTAAGAAAATTATAAATCTTTATGAAGTTATAATAGATTGTTAGTTTTTAAAATACTTTTTAATCCATATCATAGTTCGTAGAATATTTTTTCTCTTACACTTGTGTTGCCACTTTTTTAAACTCTGAATATTATTTTTTTAAAGGGGTTTTCAATACGTTGGACTACTTAGCGGTTAGTCTAAAGTTCTAATCCCAGAAAAACACCAAAAAGCCTTTTCACGGTCATATCTCTTGCAAAAGTCTGACTAACGTCTGAGAGTAACCTATCATGTAAATCTTCTCAATTTGCTTTTCGATTAAGTCTGTAAATTGTAGTTCCCTTTCATTTCTGTCTCGAAAAGCTATACCCTGCACCACAACCGTATGTTGCCCCAAATATTATTATTATTCTTTCTTTAAAATGCTTGAGAGGCTAGGCCCTGGAACACGATCGTCTGTTGCACCAAATATTATTTCTTTATTTAAAATGTAAGGCGTACATAAGCATACCGGACAGAAAAGATTTTTAGCAGGCATTTGCGGGAGATGTGTTTCGATTTCTGCAATGGCTATCTTGACACACGAACAAGAAAATAGTGCATACCTTTTTCAAACGTCGGTAACACTAAGTGTTTTTTGTCACAGTCCAGTTTATTCAAAATCTCTTAGAAAGCAGGTTCTATGTAACAACAAACAGTTCTAGCCATCAGGATCATATATGGCTGCGGTGACCATCCGTCCTGTATTTTCGGGTTCAGTTCTGTATTTCAACAGCTTGTCTCCGACACATTATTAAATGCTAAGAAACGTACAAAAGGTTTCGCATTACTTTTAAGTCTCGTATATGTTCTGCATATTGCATATTGGATTTATTTTTATTTTATTAATTTTACTAAACTCGCAATTTCATATTATTAAGAAAGTGCTGTTACTGTTTTATCATTTCTTCCACCAGCGGTGCTTAAGAGAAATAGCCAGTTGTATGCCACCTCTCCTTTAATTCAACCGCAATACTCGTGGCGCTCTTAATGCTCATCAGTTTACCCTCAATCCCATCTTCGGACGTACAGTTAAGTTCAGGGATTCGTTCTTCAGCCGTACAACAGGTATTTGGAATGCTCTGCCAAGCTCTGTCTTCTCACATCACTTTGATCCACAGGCATTCAAAACACAAGCCCATAGACATCTCCTCTTTTCTCCTCCTTTTCCTTGTACAATGAGACCAAGTAATCGAGTGAAATCTTATGCCAGCCAAGTTTAACGGCATTGATCAGCGCTTCCTTTCTGGAAAAAGTTCAACATTTTCACTGATGTAAAGTAGGATGGCTTTTCCAACTTTGCTATAGCGTAAATGTAGTATTGGAGGGATAGTTCAACTTTGCTGCAACCGATCTCCCTGACTTTTCCGGGCGTGTTGTCTTATAAACGTTTACCCAAAAGCAGTTGTTCTTTAGGGCGTCAGATATCAGAGAAAGAATAAAGAATTTAAAACAGATTAGATTATAATATATATATAAATATTTCTGATCGATTTTCGATCATACTTCGACTTTTGGACTATTTTCCATGTTATGCTCGATTAGCACAATGCAAGGCGAGGGTAAACGACCCGAACACTTCGGTTAAGTGGTCGCTGGCGCGATCCCTTCACACTGGTAAAAAACGATTTAATAATGCGAGCGGTGTGTACAGGACCGTTGTCGTTTTAAAATATCTATGTAAATGGGCCAAAGAGATCGTAGATAAGCTAATTCCAACACCGCTTTGTAGCTATTTTCTGTCGGTTTTGAGCATAGTACCACTAAGTCGACGGTGTCATAATAAGATATTGCAGCGCAAACCATTACGCCCCATTCTCTGCTATGATGGCGGTTTAAAAAAAGCTCCTTTTTTCTTAGATCGTGGTAGTAGAAGTGATAGCCATCCGGTCCATCTGAAATGAACTATTTTCGTCAGAATAGACTATTTTTTCAAGTTATTCGGACTTGCTCCTTGTTCACATCCTAGGTCATGTGGTCTTTTACGAATTGTAAGTGTGTAAGCGTGGTGGATTCTTTTGTCAGCTTTTGACGCTTGAGGTGTTTGGCATTACGCATCACACGACGATTTACTGCTTCTCGGATTTTAGCTGCCGAAACAGCTGATTTAGTCTGATAATTTTTCATTTTTCCGTCACTGTAAGAGCCTTGGAAACATTTGTCCCGGAACCTTTAAATAATTGCCAACAGCATGATCAATTCGATTGATTTAGCAAGGGATAGCACCCTTAGACAAGCCTTCCGAATGGTAAACATCTGTTTTTTGTGTTCTCTGACAATGTCTGACAATGTTAAAAAAAGGGCAAACCTTTCTTTTTTATAAAATTTACTTTTTATACAAAGAACGATTGTACTTTGACTGCTTCTAATCTTATGAACAAATTTAAATGCTTGTCATTCTGACTACCGTTAGCTTGTTCTCTTAAAATTTTGGAATTCACCATTGCATTCAACATGAACCCCTGTTTCTTTCACTAACTTTTTTTCTTCTCTAACTGCCATATAACGCAAGAAAGATCATTTTTACTTCTCGAAATTGTCTGCTTCTAATCTATTGAACCGCAGTGTATAACCGACTTCATTTACACATTTACGTTTAGTGCAATTCGAATGCCGTGTTAATCTGGGGTAAGGTGTACAAATATATAGATACAACAGGCCTTAAACGTGCAAGAAAATATATTCAATTTTTTCTGAAGTAGTGTTTATGACGAAACCAAAAAACTGTAAAGCTAGGAATCCACAAACAAATAGTATGCGTCAAGTATTTTGAAATTTTAAAAATCAACAATGAATAGAAGAACTTTAATTTTTAAACCACAAAATAACTCCGTACGTTTACAAAACTTACTTGAATTTGATGTTTTAAACAGATTTTAAGATTGCATTCATATTTTTCGTACAAATTATTGCTTTCAATTTTCCATGGGCACCAAAAAAATGATTCTAGTCTCTGTATTATGAAGTAGGTATATAAGATAGCATATAAGAAATTCACACGTACCGTTTTTGTAATTCCTATCAACAAAAAAAATGAATATTTTAAAAGTACATATATATTAAATGTGCATATACATATATAAATGTAAATATTGAGTACATAATAACATGAACGCATCAAACAAACCAAATTCTGCTCAAACTAGTTACTAGTACATACATATATAATTTAATATTAAAAGAAATTATGAGATAAGTAATAATCAGGTTGCATTGAGAAAAGCTTAATTTAGTTATATTAAGAGAGAGAAAGAGAGCACAATGCTTGTTTTCGCCTGCTCTAAATGCAAATTAATAAAATAAGTCTACAAACAAAAACGTATTTATATTATGTAACAAAAACAATAACATTTTTAGCGGTGTTGGCATACTTGCAGAAACATCCGGAAACAAGGGAATTATTTCCTGTAACTATTATTTCTTATTATTTATCTGTCTGCCTATCTCTCTTACTAGTTAAGTGGCGGGTTAAATATTAGCCAGTTTCTTCAACGCGTAGCGTCCCCACTGAAAGAACCCTCCAAGATACCAATCTTCAGATCAGAAGGACCTGTTCTGGTCGTTCCTGAGTTCTCCATCGTCTATCGTCGACTGTATAACATACATTCGAACGAGTAAGGCACAAAAACGTCTCTATAAATTCAGCTCTAGACACGGCGTTGAAATCGATATAAAGGTGGTGGTGTTTATATACAATTTTTGGTTTGGGTCTTCACCAGTTTCTGCCGCCTCAGTTTGAATATTTCGTCGACTGTGGACTTTCCTGGCCCAAAGTCGATCCACATACGATAATGGCCAATTTGTTTTGCTGGTGTATGCATTCTATCAAGCCTACACTTTAAAACGTTCGGCCGTCAAGCCCGGCAGCTTTGTTATTTTCTAGTCTGAATATCCGATCCTCTCTTCATTGCTCAGGTTAAATAAAATTTTGGCTGTCATCCGTCTGTTTGGAATTGTTTGTTCTGTCTTACAAAGGCATTTTGATCTTCATCGCCCGTAACAATCTGGTAGCAGGTACCATTTAGTGTTCATTTAGGGGTTCAACCATTGGATTTTTTTTATTTCTCGATGAAAAGGACTAGCTCTGTTGACACCCTAACCGCTTTTATTTGCCCATTCTGTAATGATTGAGAGGGCGATTTGCATAAGCTCCCCAATCGTTCTAAGGTATTTTTCTGAAACAGCTAACGCTTCAACATAAGCATACGCTACCACTTTTATCCCTTATATTTACAGCAATTGATTGATCAGTATGTTCCATAGGAGAGGCGATAGTAAACCTCCTTGTGGTGTTCTTTTCACCTACCACCTTTTTATGTAAAGAGCCCTAAGCTCTGCGTTAATAATAATATGATGGATAAGCCTGCTTATAGGGTAATCCACCTTTAGGAGAGAGTCCCTCACTGATAGCCTCTGTTTTTACGTTTTTGAATGCACTTTCAATATCCGGGAATGCTCCCAGTGTATACTCATGGGAGAATATAAATTGTTCAAATGTGCTTACTAAGCTTAAGCGAGCTGAGACGTAGTTACAACAAGTTACTAAACACCTCTTTCAAAATGTACCTGTTCTTTGCTACTATTGCCGGATATTGCCAGATCTATCATTAGATCTGGAAAAGTGTAGTCGACAGTTAATTAGCTTCACAACAGTAGTGATGATGTCGAATGTCTCTGGCACCGTTTGCGCTGAATGACAACTTTACATTTTGTGCCTCTGAGAGTAAAAAGAATAAACCTGGCTAGCTTTTGGCATAGTTCTACTATCAATAACGAAGTTATCCTCTACCTCTAACTGGATCAAAATTAACTTAACGTAATTAATTAGCTTTTACTTTAACAAAATGAATATCGTTACAATTTTTCGGGTAGGTATGCCAATACTGCATTATAGCATAAATTACCAATTATCTACTTTTTCAAAAAAAATTATCATCAGAAAGGTGTTCTATCAGATGAAATGTAAACAAATGAGAACGATGGTGGAAACTGTGTGCATTTTTATTGAGTATAAATTTATTCACCAAAAGAAAAACAAACATTGAAAACATAATATGTACGAGTATTAAACAAACAAAACATAAAACAGAAACTCATCTACATTAAGGATATTTTTTATGTTTAGTATGTAATTTTTAGCGTCGCAATTTTACAGAAGTGAGAGCATTGTCACATTGGTTGTTTAAATAACGAAAAAACAAACAAAATCCTATAAACAAAATAACAAAAGAAAACTTAATTGTGTCTAATAAATAATGAACTTAAAAAAAACTTCACTTTAAGTGTAATATGTAAATTGGTTTTACATCATATGTATGTATCGTTTAAAAAAAAAGTAATTATACAACAGCAGAATGTTTTGTTTTCTCTTTAAATTATAAAATGGAATTTTTACAAAAATCAACTCGGAATGTGACCAATATGAATAGGAGAAGACTTAAGGGGGAAACAAGGAATCAATAAACAAAGAAAAACAAAAGAAACAAGTGTCTTCCTCATTACTGCACTCTAGGGCGCTGGAATAAATCTTTTTTATGTAAATGTCTTTCGAGAACGCAACATAAATCTTTACAAGCAATTGGATTCATATTATGGTTCTCCCATGTTGCCGGTAGCTTACTTTAGCACCGATGATAACTGCAGGCTACGTAAGACTTCGAAAACTGGCCAATAAGTTGATATCTATGCTATTCGATTAACTAATTTCGTCTTTCTTCGTTTATGATGCGGAATCGTGGTTATTTGTTGTTGTTGTTGTTGTAGCAACTCCAGGTTTGGGAGTGGATCCAAGTGATCCAATCTCAAACCTGTTGTTGTGTTGACGATCTTTGGCCCAGTGTCTTGATAGGTATTGGGGGCCTTTCGGTGCGCAGAACCAATCGTCGTGGAAAGGGTGGTTATTTGTTGGAACTGCTGCTGTTGTTGCATCAAATTCTGCCGATGATGGAAATTCTGCACGTGCTGTTTTTGCTGCATCGATTTGTTTTGAATATTGATCAGTGGTGTCAGTGAATGATATTCGGCTACTGTTGCTCTTACCGCATCGTTGCTGGTGATCGGGTTTGCTTCGACGATGTCATTTTGGGTAATTGCCATATGAAAGTCGTCCCGTATGTCGATTGTATCGTAATTGTACTCACCCTGATGAATAAGAAATAAGGTAGCGGAAACTTTAGTAATGGGTACCATAAAATTAAAAGTAGAATGTAATGTCAATAGCTCACCAAAATTTCAAAGTCCTTGTGATGCTGTGGTTTGCTGGACATCTCTTCGATGTCGTCCACTTCGACAATTGTCTCGTCTAGCTCTTGATCCTGTTCGGAATCGTTTATCTGGCCAATTTCCGACTGGCTGCCCACTTCGACGTAGCTCTCACCGGTGCTGCCGTCTTTGATTTCACCCCTCTCCAACATCCCCTGATGCTCGGGGAAGACCATAGCATTGCGAATTCCCATTGGGTCTTTGCGTGACCACTTTTGTATTTCTTCGTCCATTTTGACAATGCCTGCCGGATTCATGGCCCAAAGGAATCCCTTTTTTGTGACTTTCTCGAAACATTTACGCAGTGAGAGATTATGACGAACACTGTTCTTCCATCCGCTGTGCGCTGTCTTAAAGTACGGGAAGTGTTCGCACATGAAACTGTAAATCTCCGAGACGGGCAGTGATCCACTTTGGGAGTTTTTTAGCGCAAGTGCAATGAGGCAGGAATATGAATACGCTGGTTTTGGGAATTTCGACTCAACTACCACTTGCTCGGTTGTCAGGGCTGGTTTAACGGTTATCGGCGTCAATGCAGAAACAACACTTAGACTAAAGCCAGTGCCACCATTATTACTGCCATTTGACGATGTTGATAATGATGATGGTGATCCAATCGAACTGCTGCCACCAATTTGCATCAGTGGTGATTGCGAGGAGGCAATACTATTCGGAATAACATTTCTGGGTAAAATTTTCGTTGTGGTAACTTGGTGATGGTGATGATTATGATTATTTTTCTGCAGCTGTTGTTGTTGATGATGATGATGATGGTGATGAAGGAAACTATTGCCGTTATTAAGCGTGGCCATATTGTGTAATGGACTAGAATCACGATCACGCTTCAACACAATTGTTCCATTGTTCGAAGTTATCGGTGAGCCAATACCATTTGGTGACTTTGCCGACTGCTGCCTTAGCTTGTTGTACGTTACGCTGTTTGCAAAGGTTAATCCACCGATTCCCGGTGCTAATTTAATAGTATTTGGCCCTGACAAGATACCGTTCGCAGATAACATGTTCTTATCGCTGCTACTTATGCTATTATTACTTTGTTATTTCCTTTTTAACCGATTCAACTGCTGAGCTTTTCCGATTAGTCTGAGGTGGTCAATCGTGGTAGTGAAACTCCGGCGTGATTAGATGTTGTCGTTGTGCCGCCGATTGTCTGTAACTTGGAAATGTAATTATTAATTTCCGGTTGCCATATCGCTGACTTTTCAATTTGTTGCGGGGAAAAGGTCAGCTGACTTTGATTCTCAGTCGAATTGACAGGTGGCAGCTGTTGTTGTAGCAACTCCAGGTTTGGGAGTGGATCCAAGTGATCCAATCTCAAACCTGTTGCTGTCTTGACGATCTTTGGCCAAATGTCTTGATAGGTATTGGGGTCCTTTCGGTGCGTAGAAGCAATCGTTGTGGAAAGGGACAGCTTTTTGGTTGATATTGATGATGATGATGGTGATGAAGAAAGCTATTGCTGAATCCATGAATCTAAGCATGGATCTGTGTACGATCGGAAAGCCCAACTGTTCCGATCGTACACAAATACTATCCAAAACGTATTTATATTAGTAATCAACTAAAGAGCAAAATCCATATAAAAATTTTCTGTTTCCCACTACCCCATCTTAAGTTTCTCGCTCTTTGCGACGACTTATTTTTTGTACACTGTATTCACATCCCACAAACTCAGATGCGTTTTGGATGGGTTTCTCTATAGAGTTGGGCTTTCTATAGAGAAGGTTTTGGTTTACAGCATTAGTATGCGTACAGTTGGGCTTTCTATAGAGAAGGTTTTGGGCAACACTGCCTTGAGTTGTGTCAATTTCCAATTCGCCCAAAAATCTTTTCACTGTAAACTTGTTTCGTTTTGCTAACATATGTTGTTCCATACATACGTTCAATGTTCAATATACACAATTTTTCATTTTTAGTGACATTTTTCAAAGTGGCATATTCTTAACATAAAAGGAACTTGAGTGTAGAAATGTAAATGAAACTTACATTTAAGGTTTGTGTGTAGGATTATTTTTAGTAACATAAATGTAGAATACCTACATAAATTGCATATAAATACAGCAAATAATTTTGTAAACATCACTTCGCTCCATAAGCGTAAGAGATCTAGGTATTTATTGTCCTTGCCTCTACACTCAAGTGCACTTATTCTTTTTTATCTCTAGTATATTTCACTTCGATATATAAAATTTGAGCTCTACACTCAAGTACTTGAGTACTTTTTAATCAAATGGATCATAAATCTTTTGAAAATATTCAAGTACATATGTACAAATAATTCGAAGATGGTCAAAAATCTCCAATGACAGAATGTCGTCACAACTTGTTGTTCAATTCATATATTGCCGTCGACACAAAATAACAACTCCACTTTATACGAAGAAAAAAAAATTCTACGAAATTTATATGGCAGCCCTTCGATGCTGCGGTTGTAACGCAGAGATGTGTGTAAAGTTTTAATAAAGTCGAGCTTTCAGCAGTGGATTAAAAATTGATCACAAGATTTAGCCAGCCAACAACAAACAAACACAAAAATAAACAACAAACGGACATGAAGTAAAGCAAATATAGAAAATTAAAAACTCAAACATGCAATGATCAACTAAATCCCTTTCCATTGACGTGTAATAATAATACATATTAATAATAATAATTAATAAGACAAATACATATTAAAAAAATAGCGCATTTTTTTGCATTTTTATAACAAATTAAAGTTTAACTTACTAAATACAGCTGTAACTATAACTGTAAAATATCCGTTATATAGTACTTGCAGAGATATTAATATGGCAAGAAAAACAAGAAGCGTATGTTTTTTGACACTCGGAAAAACGTTACAATATCGCATTGTCGGAGGAAGTAAACAACGAAAGAGATACAGATATAGTAATGAAGAAGTTTGATTTATTTACATCCATAGAGTATAAAGATAGAAGAAGACAACTAACTGCACTTGAAATTAAGGTTTTACAGTTCTCATGACATCTTTATTAGAGCTTTCAGATATTGTTTAGATTAAATACAACAAAAAAACACAATATTTTTGCTATGCGCGAATTCAGCAGTTCAGTGCAGCATAGCGTTAATGCCGAGCAATCAGCACAGTTTCCTTGTCACTTTCCAATTGGAAAATATTTATTTCACTAAGTAGAAAAATATAAGCTGTCTTATTTTTTAAGTCGGAGTAATCGGAGAGATTATTTACCAGTCAAAATTCAGATCTGCGTTTTTTTTCATTCACCGAGGACAATTTATTTCTCTCTGTCGTTTTTTTAATAATAATTATAATAAATATGTAATATTCGGCGCGACAGACCGTTGCGGTCTCTTCTCGCTTCTCGCGACTATTTGTGCTTTGCATGTATATTTTTGCACACAAATGACAAATGGACGGGACCTACAATTTAATGCCGGATTCGAACGGAACATGGAACCACACTACCCCTATTGCCTGAATATGGTTCACTAGGCATGCCGATCGCTACGTGCAAACTCATATTTAAACGGGATGCTATAACAAAAACTAATTACCTAAATGGATACGAAAATAATTTTTACCCATCGATATTTTTTTTTGATAAAATATTCTTGTAGTATTCTGTGATAATAACAGGAAGCATTTACTCTGCCAAAAGACTACCAAAAGACCACTAAAAGACCTCCCAAAAAACCTTCAAAGGACCCTCAAAAGACCATTAAAGGATATTTGTCTCTAAATGACCCTTAAAAGACGCCCAAGAGATCCCCAAATATCATTTAAAAGATCACCAAAAGACCGCAAAGATCTGCAAAAGGCCAATAGACCCCCAAAAGACACCAAAAAGACATCCAAAAGTCTCTCAATAGATCATCGTAAGACCCCGAAAAACTTCAGAACGACCTTCAAAAGTCCCTCAAAAGACCCCTAAAAGACCATTAATGAAACCCAGAAGATCCTCCAAAGGCCCTCAAAAGACTTAAGAAAGGCACCTGAAAGTCCATCAAAATACCCCCAAAAGACCATCAAAGCCTACATTTCGTAACCGTATCATGAATTCCGCTATCGAAAATACTATAAACGCACCCATTTAATGTCATAAGACACCCATTATGCGTGAAACACAAACACGCTTCAGCTTCGTCTTCATAGACCCACTTATTTAATTTAAGACTGACTTGACAAATCGCCAACACAATAAAGAAATGTCAATTGTCAATCGACATTTTGTCTTTTCTCGTTTCCATAAATTAGAAAGTGGTCATTCAGGTTTGAGGGGGGCCAGGACAGGACCCCGGTTGTAGAACTAAATATGATGATATTATCTTGAAAGACTTCTTCTTCTTTCTTTCCTCGGTCCCCTGGGATCTTGCTTCCTCTTCCATTGTTCACGGCCAACTAGGAGTCTTCCTTGTGGATTCCAGTCGAGCGCGGGGCCAGGACAGGACCCTGGTTGTAGAACTAAATATGATGATATTATCTTGAAAGACTTCTTCTTCTTTTTTTCCTCGGTCCCCTGGGATCTTGCTTCCTCTTCCATTGTTCACGGCCAACTAGGAGTCTTCCTTGTGGATTCCAGTCGAGCGCTAGTTTCTTAATGTCGTCCGCTGGCTTTCTCAGAGTGTGGGCAATCCAGCTCTATTTTCGTCGCCTGCTGTGCTACTCTCCGCAAGTCTTGATTGGTGGTAATGTCCGGCCATCTTATTCTCAGTATCCTCCTTAAGCACTTGTTGACGAAAACTTGGTGGCGCGTCGCAATTGACTCTGTGACTTTCCACATTTCGCAGCCATACAAGAGTACTGAGAGAACGTTAGATCTGAAGATAATTAGCTTTAGATTCCGGGAGATTTGCGAAGAGTTCCAGATATTATTTAGCATACTATAGGAGTCAGCACCACCATTCTTGAGAGACTAGCATCCTCCAAAAATTGGGAAAGAACAATCTGTGGAATTCAAAATTGACAGAACAAAAAACGCCTCAAGTTGATTTTTTTAATTTAAATAATTTTTTTGTGTATTTTTCATTCAAATATTTTTTAATTATTTTTTTTGTGACTGTTTTTTTTTTCAATTTTTTGGTCGTTTTTTTTCATTTACAGTTGTTTGTTATATTATTTATCAAAATGTACAAAAAATTTAACTTTTTTAAAAGTATACATATACATAAATGTAGGTGTATGAAAACAAGTTCTTATCCCACATTGTCATGGGCGGAAGTGTGACAAAAGAACGAAAGCAAGAGCCAAACAAGGAAATGTTTGGTTGGTTGCTTGTTTGGTATCTTTTCTTTCTGTTTCTTTACCACACACAGAAGTCATTTGTTTTTTGTTTTTTTGTTTTTTTACTTCTCAATTACACATTTCTTAATTATAATATATTTACATGTAGTAGTAAAGTACAGTAATATATGGTAAAAACGTTCGTATGTGTAATGAGAGGGTTCGATTTTTTATCCATTGTTTTTATTACATTTTATTTATGATTATTGTTGGTTATTGTAACAATAAATTTTATAATTTAATTATGTACTCATGTGTGGTAATAGTAAAAGACCAAATTTGTATGCATTTCTGTTTTCCTAACGGTTTATGATTGATTGACTTCTTCTATCGTATCACTTTGCATTTTGTTTAGAAAAATAATTTTCATTTTTTAGTTATTGTTTTTAGTTATTTTTTTGTTTTCCGTTTTCTATGTATGTATGTATGTATTTATGTACTTATATGTATTCTGTATTTGTTAATAGAAAAATGTTAATTTTTATTCTTCACATTATTATTTTTGTACTATTTTATTTTAAATGCCATTTTTTGCAGTCTTTTTCGGTATAAATTTTGCATAAAAGCATTTTTTTTATTTTTTTCGAGTTGTTGGTATTTGTTACAAATGCAAATGTTATTCTGTTACGGATTTAAGTATAAACGGATATATAAGAATGCAATGAAAAAATATTTTCTTTTACTTGGTATTTTGCTTCTGCTTGAAGAAGAAAACTGGAAATGCGACTTTTAATTTATTTACAAATTGATTAATATTATGTGTTAATACTTGTGACTACTATACAAACAATATTGCAACAAA
Organism: Nephrocerus scutellatus; assembly: GCA_947095585.1. Taxonomy (NCBI): domain Eukaryota; kingdom Metazoa; phylum Arthropoda; class Insecta; order Diptera; family Pipunculidae; genus Nephrocerus; species Nephrocerus scutellatus. Next base: position 124,187,808 of record OX352761.1, on the reverse strand, counting down.
CAGTTAATTTAAATATTTTCCCTTCTTATATGCTGTGGTTTGTGTGGTGTCGTTGGTGTTTGTGTATATGCATGAGAGTATGTAACAGGACTGTTGTAATTTATTCGATGGGTATATTTCGCTCTTACATTTTTCTTATATATGCATATATGTAGATATGTATATATAAATAAGTATTGGTATTACATTTTTCATTTATTAATACAGATTGTACATAAATGTTCACATGTAAATATATTAATACGTATGTATGTATATGGAAAAAACAATATGTATACCATACATACATAAGTAATAAATACTGGACCGGCAAGCTGGGTGTTTGGTTATGTTACTCTTTTTTTTTGTTTATTCCCCTCAAGTAATATGAAGATAACGACAATCAGTTTATTTCTGTGATTTTGTTGTTTTTTTTGTGTATGTTCTATGTTGTTTTTGTATGGCGTGTATGTTGTTATTGTTGTTGTTTTTGTGTGTATGTTCTATGTTTTTTTTTGTATTACGTGTATGTTCTATGTTGTTGTGTGGTTGTTTTTGTATGTATGTTCTATGTTGTTGTCGTTTTTGTATTGCGTGTATGTTCTATGTTGTTGTTGTTTTTGTATTGCGTGTATGTTCTATGTCGTTATTGTTGTTTTGTGTGTATATTCTTTTTTGTTATTGTTTTCTGTTTCTGTATCTGTTTTATGTTGCTGTTCTGTATGCATTTTATATGTTCTTGTTGTTTTGTGTGTATGTTCTATGTTGTTGTTTTTCTTTTCTTTGTATGTTCTGTTATATTTTGTTTTTGTGCGACAATATAGTCGTTGTTTTGTATGTTTTCTATGTTGTTGTTTTGCGTGTATTGTCTATGTTTTATGTTGTTGTTTTGTGTGTATGTTTTATTTGCTGTATTCCATTAAGCACGGACAACTTCTCTGGAAAACTTCTGTCTCTTCGCAGCTACTTTAGACCTTTCATATGAGTAGCTACAAATACAAAAATGTAAATTCTATTCTTTAAATCGCATGACTTGATGACACCCGTTTTCAAATTATTCAAATGTTAAAAAAAGAAGGTATGTGTAATAGAATACAGGAAGTGGTATGTTTTTTTTGTATGTGTTTTATCAATATATTTACAATTTACATCGATAAAATTAAAAATCTTAGTACATAAAACAAAACAATCATAGAAAAACAAAAAAAAAACAAAGGTTCAAAAAGGGAATGTTTTTTTATTACTTGTGAATGGTTGCTGTACACAGTGTTATTTAGAATGTATAATAGATATTTGTTAATTTCAGTTCATCGTCAGAATGTCAGAATGTTACAAGTTGCAATGTCGCTTGGACCTAGTCGTCAAAAGTAGGAGAGATAGTGAATGAAATGTGTTCCAACAAAATTCCATCTGCCAGATTAATATTCTTTTGAACTGGTAGGAAGATGTTGTAATAAGAGAAAAATTAACTCAAATAATTCGTCAAATAAGTAAAAAAAATACATAGTTATGTAAAAATCATATCATCGATGGAAACATAAATTTTTCATTCGATTCGTTAAGTAGCCATTTCATTTTTAAGAAATGTAAAAAAAGAAAAAACGAACATTTAAAAAATCAAGTCAAAGACTAGAACTTTTTCTTTAACAAAACATTTTATCCCTTGTTGTTGGTGTTTATTTCTACTGTTTATATAAAAACTAAGAGAGAAGTAAAGTGTATAGAAAGCAACAGAGATTCAGAGATTAAGAGATAAAGAGTAACATACAATATTATGCAACTATAATTATTCTTTTGTTTTTATAATTATAAAAGTTATATTTACAAACATTTTTTCAATCTACTGGTTGATATGATCAACTTAGAATCAGAACAATGTTAATGGAAAGAACTGTAGAAGGAAAGAAAGAAAGAAAAACAACACGTCTCTTCCTTATTACACCACTGTGGCGCGCTGGAAAAATTTTATATGATAAAATTCATATAGAAGTAAGAATAACGATAATGTAATTCGAGAACGCAGCAGAAATCTTTACAGCTTTTCCCTAAATCCAAATGGATTCGTTATGGTATTCCATGTCGGGTGACACAGCTCTTGGAAAACTATTTAATATTTTGGTATCTACGCTATTCGATTAACTAATTGCATCTTTCTTCGATTATGATGTGGAATTGTGGTTATTTGTTGGAATTGCTGTTGCTGCATCAAATTCTGGCTATGATGAATCTGTACCTGCTGCTGTGGCACCTGTTGTGATTGCAAACTCGAACCCGTTGTCGCCGCTGTTGTCGTTTGTGTATTTTGCTGCTGCTGCTGCTGTTTAATTTGTTGCTTTAGATTTTGCTGTTGGATTTGCTTCTCCAACTCGCCAGCGGGTCCTATCGAATAGTTGATATTTAGGCGAGCTCGTTTCGGTGATTGATATTCGGCTGTTGCTGTCACCACATCATTGCTGTTGGAGCTTGTGGTTACTTCAATGATGTCATTCGGGCTGATCGCCATGTGAACGTTATCCTTGTCGTCTTCTATGTCGATTGCATCGTAAATGTCTTCAACCTAATGATGTATGAGAAGGTTAGAAACGTGTACGCTAAATGATAGTATCTATTATATGGTATATAATGCCAACAACTAACCTCAATGTCAAAATCCCTATGTTGTTGAGGTACGCTGGACATTTCTTCGATGTCCTCCTCAATGAACATGTCGTGCGCTTCTACAATTGTCTCGTCGAGCTCTTGATCCTGTTCGGAATCGCTTGTCTCCTCGATTTCCGACTGGCTGTCCAATTCAACGTCACTGTCACCGGTGCTGCCGTGTTTCATTTCGCCCCGCTCCAACGCATCCAGATGTTCGGGGAACACCATAGCGTTGCGAATTGCCATTGGATCTTTGCGTGACCACTTCTGCACTTCTTCGTCCATTTTGGCAATTCTCGCCGGATTCATGGCCCAAAGGAATCCCTTTCGCTGGCTGCCATTTGTCGCGGGCTTTTCGATTTTTTCGAAACATTTATTCAGCGAGAGATTATGACGAACACTGTTCTTCCATCCGCTGCGCGCTGTCTTAAAGTACGGGAAGTGTTCGCACATGAAACTGTAAATCTCCGAGACGGGCAGTGACCCACTACGCGAGTTTTTCAGCGCAATCGCAATGAGGCAGGAATATGAATACGCTGGTTTTGGGAATTCCGACTCAACTACCACTTGCTTGACTTTTGGTGCTGGTTTAACGGCTATCGGCGTCATTGCAGTAACAATACTTGGGCTAAAGCCACCATTATTACTGCCATTCGATGATGATGATGGTGATCCAATCGAACTGCCGCCACCACTTTGCATCAGTGGTGATTGCGAGGAGGCAATACTTTTCGGAATAACATTTCTGGGTAAAATTTTCGTTGTGGTAACTTGGTGATGGTGATGATTATGATTATTTTGCTGCAGCTGTTGTTGTTGATTATGATGATGATGGTGATGAAGGAAACTATTGCCGTTATTAAGCGTGGCCATATTGTGTAATGGACTAGAATCACGATCACGCTTCAACACAATTGTTCCATTCGAAGTTATCGGTGAGCCAATACCATTTGGTGACTTTGCCGACTGCTGCTTTAGCTTGTTGTACGTAACGCTGTTTGCAAAGGTTAGTCCGCCGATTCCCGGTGCTAGTTTAATAGTATTTGACCCTGACAAGATACCGTTCGCAGATAACATGTTCTTATCGCTGCTACTTATGCTACTATTACTGGTACTGCTGCTCTTTGTTATTTCCGAGACTAAATCCTTTTTAACTGATTCAACTGCTGAGCTTTTCCGATTAACCAGTCCTGTGGTGGTCAATCGTGGCAGTGAAACACCGGCGTGATTAGATATTGTCGTTGTGCCACCGAGCTGCTGCAACTTGGGAATGTGACTGTTAATTTCTGGCTGCCGAATTGTTGAGATTTTAATTTGATGCGGAGAGAAAGTCAGGTGACTTTTGTTCTCAGTCGGGCTGGCTGGTGGTGGTGATGTTGCTGATCGATTTGCATTGAAAGTGGTTTTTGGTGATTTATGTAGCAACGATGATGAGATCATTGGCATCACAGAAATCGGATTCACACACGCTCCAACGTCGGCATAGAAGTCATGTGACGATGACCATGCCGGTCCAGTGCCGCCCAACCATGATGAGGAATAGCTTATGCCGTTGCTGGTGGAAGTGGAGTTGTTGCCACCGTTATTGTGGTAATCGTTTGATATCGAATCGACATGATCGAACGATGACGGCAAATCACTAGCAAGTGAGGCTAGCTCATTGCTGCCGCCAACAACTGTTGCGACTTCAGCTCGAATGTCAATATCAAGCATATCCTGCAGAGAGTCCGATATGTAAAAGTCTAACGTCGGACCTGATGAGTCCTATAAAAAAAAGTTAAATTAAAATTAATTTCGAATAAAACTTCATCTTTAAAAACATAAAAGACAAATGCGCGCAACATTTGAAAGAGGTGTGTAAAGTCAAGTTGGACAAGGACTGCCATAAGCAATGGAAATTTTGTTCGCACTCTTCAAAAATTATACCACAACTGAATTACTGAATAGGAATGCACGCTCAGAGAGGGAGTGGTGATATAGAAAAAAAAGTCAGATTATCAGACAGTTAGTTTGTTTATGTAAGGGCGCTCTCACAATAAAAAACTTAAGACTTAAGAGTCACAGAAATGTATGGATTCTGGTTTTAGCAAAAAGTTCTTAAGTTTTCAAACTTTTGAAGAAATACAGAATGAAGTTCGTAACATTTTGAAACGTAAAGTATTAAGTCTTAAGTTTTACAATTTAAAAAAAAAATATTTGGTATCATTCTCATCGTCACCGTGGGATTTGTGTGAGTGTGACCATTTTGAAACAAATCCACATACAAAACGTGCGAGTGCACTTTTTTTACGCTTGACGCCTATACACTTTGCCAAAACAGGGAAAAATCAAACGAACGCCACATTAGTTAGTTGTCAATAAATTCGTTGTTGACAGTTTGTTCACTTTTACAGCGCTTTCGATTTGCTGGGTACAGTATAGATTTGTTGTCCCATTTCTACAGCATTTTCTGGTTTTCGTCGAGAACGCTGTCGAAATGGGAAATGGGTTAGTCATTTCCCTGTAACATCGGAGAAATCAGAGAGAACAGAGAATTTACACATCCGATAAATCCGATAACTTTTTTTCTCGTGTCACCTGAATACTCCATAGTGTAGTAATCGACATACAATTCTCATGTTTGAAAAAACTAACAAAAACGCTTTTTGACAGCTGTAGTTCAAAAAACATGGTTGTGAGAAGCTAGGCCTTGGACCGCAATGGTCTGTCGCGCCGAATATTATATTATTATAAAAATATCATGTCTGAAAATTATCAGAGTGTAAAAAAAACGACTCAGAGAAATAATTCTTGATTCGGAGAATGAAAAAAAAAAACGAAAATCTTAATTTTGACAGATAAATTACCTCTCCGGTTACTCACAGACAAAAAAAACACACCCAAAATTAGAAAGAAATTTAGTGTCATACGGGCTTCTAGATTTTTGTTGCATAAGCAAATTAGTAAACCGTCCACCAATCACCACGCAAAGCTTGTGTTTGGGTTCGGGTTCTAAATGTGCAAATGGAAAGAGATAAAAAATGCAACACAAAAAGATAATAGCTGTATTTTATTTGCCGAGGAATAAGGAATTACAACCATTGGCATGTCGAATTCCTTCTTTGGAATTTGAAAACCTGCTGTTTGGCTGGTTTTGACTTTCGAATTCCTTATTCGGATTCCAAATAAAATACATCTAATATAAAATAAGAAACCACAACTTACTCAGAAGAAAAAAATGCACACACGAAACAAATGTGATGCTATTGAAACGAAACGAACCTATGCCAACATTGTGTACAAATTTTTCAATATTAAAAGGAATTTCAGACATTTTCTTTGATTTCAGCATTGCTTTGTCGTGTTTTGTGTTGATTTTCTTTATTTGTTTTGTTTTGAAGCGCATATTTAGGATGCGCAATGGATAGAATTCATATAACCCGAAAAAAGGGGACTAAACACTAAATGGTAAATGATGAGTTTACTGACTTGAATGCGCGCGCAAATGAATGACAACAAAAGTCGATATCGATAAGCCAGCAGAAGGGACGTTAAAAACAGCAACAGTGGCGGAACGCAACGCAAACGCAGCACAATTTTTGTCCAACAAGTAAATGGCTTTTGTATACAGCAAACATAGGGCAAGGGAATTTTAAGTCGTCCAAACAAGAAACGAAGAAAGATAAACTAAAGTGACTTCAATTCAATTTTTATTGTCTGGTGTCTGGTCCATGACCTGGATAGAATAGGTTGTGGGTTGAGACTTGAGAGACCTCATTTCGTCCACCCAGTTTTATTTTTCCCGGAAAGTAAAAACAAATATTAGATTTTTAACATTACCTAACTGTTCATACTAGGTGCCCTGGATAACTCATTATGGAAACGTAGTTATAATTGGTATGATACATTTATTTATTGTTTTCTATTTATTATGCGTTATTTAGTACAATTATTCTTTTTTGACAATATTACGCTGTATGTAGATTTTAAAGGAAAAATTACTAAAGATAAACAATAGCAAGTGCAGTGTCAGTTTAATGGAAAGACAGCAAAAGTTTACTGTCTGTCTGTACTGTTTACTGTATAGGAGAACAATCCACCATTATAGGATGTACTCTTCTTGGTATTGGAAAATTAGACTATCCCTTCAACTATAACCGTTCAAATATATTTAGTTGAGCAATGGGTCGTCTTTGAGAAATGTTAAATAATTTACATTCGCCTCAATGAGGACTTTTACATTCAGTGCGACATTCTCAGCTGTCAGCTTCGGCTCAGCAAAAAAAAACTGTCGAAGTTAACTAGCAAAGCGAGAAGCAATAACGAATCCAAAAAATTTTAGTTTCAAAAAATCGAAGAAACTTTTTTGAGTGCCCAGCCCATAGAATCCGATGTGGCGACGTACAACAAACTCTCCAATAACCAAAAGTATACTGATACTTTTATATTGAACTTCAGCTGTAAAATAAAAAACACATGCGAACCACCGCAACCCAACAATAAAAACCCAATCTAGTATGACAGTAGTAGTAGTATGACATGATCTTATGCTGCTTTATTGGAGCCGCCCGACGCGCGGCCTTAAATAAAGTGTTGTCGTGGGAAATACACATGTGAGCAAAGTTTGAATAAAATCGAGCTTTAGGAAGTGGGTTAAAATTGTTCACAAGATTATACCACACAGCCAGTCACAGGCACGCGAAGTTAATATAGAGAATTTAGTAAACTTCAAACTGCTGTGAGAAAACTGTCAAAGAATTTGCTGAAGAAAAATGTTTAGTGTTGGTCAATTTTTTGCTTCGCATCGTCGCCTATGGGACACTTTTCATAAGAACGCGTGAATTTAATCGATCTGTCAGTTGCATATCTCGCCGCAACCGACTCTATGGGCTGAACCCTTCAGTGAGGATTCGTGTATAGTGGGTCTGTTTTTTTATTCAAACCGAGCGAGCAGTGTACGTCAAAAATTTGCACGACACGGTGTATATGTATACACAAGAAACTGAAATAAATATCAGCGTAAGGGAGAGTAAGAGCGAGTAAAGTTACCCAGTGTACACACCGTATATTTTTACGACGTACAACATTTGCTGGGTGTACTCCGGGTAATTATACTCGCTCGCGTTGAATAAAAAAAATAGACCCAGTGGTTTAAGTTGTGTTTCATTTGCAACCTATGACCGAAGTACAGTTTAATTTTGTGTTCTATTTGGAGTTTTGCAACCAACAACCCAACGAGTGTAACTATGCTACATCCATCGGCAATCGACGGGTATGGTTTCGTTTACTCAGCTACAGCTTGGTTTAGGTTCGGCGTCCAATTTGAACAGTGCTCACTACGAAAACTCTCTTAAGGGCCAACCAGCTGATAAAAAGGACTAATTATTAACATGCAATTCGTATGCTGTGACCATAATTTGATTTTGGTCGGTTTCGTCAAATGTTCGTTAACTTGAGTGGGAGTGGGATTAAGCAAGGTGTCAGTGAAGTGAGACATTCGATGCGGGAATTGGACAACTGATAGAAATTGCGTGAAATGCAAGTAGTTGCTAAAATTCATTATGGGTAAATTAAAGAATGAGAGAAATTAGCTAAGCTTTTCGTTCGGTTTTGTCATGAGAATAAGCCAACTTTAGCCCATTATAACTGGCCCTTTACTTTGACCGATTACCCGTGGATATGGTTTCGGACACGGTTCGTGCAAGCAAATGAAAAGAGAATGAAAAGGGTGTTCGAGCGCGATATTTGACCAAAACAGACATGAAATTACTACGATCAAATCCAACAGTTCAATTACATTTTTTATTAACAATTTTATTAAAAAATGAGAAAAGCGTATTATTGTTACAAAAATAAATAAAATGCAACAAAGGTACCCAATTCTCAATATAAACCCCTAACTTAAAAAAGTGTCAAAATGCAAACCAAACCAAATAACATTAAAAACAGAATTTACTCTCAATAAAAAATCCAAGAAATCCTGTAGCGACTTTTCTAAGAATTTCAAACAACGTGCCGGAACGGAGCCAACATCGACGACGATTCACAAAGAAAATATTGCAGCAAAGAAACACAAACAAATAAAACATGTCTGCCAGCGAAACAAAACAAACGAATAACGAAGTAACCGGCGACCAAGGGCCACACACAAAAAAATGTTGCGCTCTCTGTTGCGGACGTGAAGTGTTGTGTGTAGATGCCTCTTCATAATTTCAATATACAATACTAAAAGTACTAAAAGTACATTCCCCAGTTTCTCCTTTGGATAATTCGAACATTTAATCGCATTAAGCATACACACACTGTTCGCCGAAGTTGTATCCGTGTCTGTATGTGTGTATCTTTTCACCACAAAATGTTTATGAAAGAGGCAGACTGTAGAGACAGCAGCCGCAGCAGCGAAACAACAACAGCACGAAAAAAGGAATAAAGCCGTACAAAAACACAAAAGGGAAATACAGAATTTTGTACAGTTGCGACAAAACACTCTGTGAGTATGTATTCGAAAATTATTGTCCTATGTTTCCTCGTCGTGCAAAGAGCAGCCGCTGGTAAGCTCTGAGCTAAGCAGCAGCAGCTCGGATATCTGGGAATTTTATTTTTCAATAATTATGGTTGTCGGATTGTGCTCGAGTCCGTCCGTTGTGTAGTGTACTACTAGACTACTGAACCGAAGTGAACGTTTTGTAGGTATGATAAATAGTCACTTTGTTTGGAGTCGGCTGTCTCGCTGTATAAGCAAATAAATAATTGCTACTTGGCGAAAAGATATATGTTTTTTTTGCCAACACGGAAAGCTCTCGGTTCTCACTATCTTCGTTTTTCGCGCATCGCAAATTGTATTTATCAACTTTTCTCGAAGAACATACAACATACATGAATAGTACGTAGTTAGAACATGTGCGAGCGATTAATCTCCTTTTTGTTTAAAAATTTTTCAGAATTATAAAAAAAAACATTCTTTTTAAGAATCTCAACTTGGTTTAAAACCAAGATACGGAATTCGGAAAAGTTCTGCGGACATTCTCGCATTCACAATAAACATCCGCATCAAAATTTGAAAAGTTTCTTGTCACTCAAGCAAGCAAAAAGTTGCAATTTAGCATTAAGCCATTAATTTTGCTTTTATTATTTTTTATTAGATATAATTTTGAGTTGTCATTGCAATTTGCAAGTAAAATGCAATACCTAAGTGGTGACGGATGCACTGAAATAATAAGGTGAAGGTGTTGTCTCCGGAAATACACATGTGTGCAAAATTTCAATAAAGTCGGGCTTTGGGAAGTGGGTTAAAAATTGATCGCAAGATTCCACGACAAAGCGACCGACCGACAACCGGACGTGCCACGGGCAAGAGAAAAATAAAAATACTATTTTATTGAAGTGCAAACAAATTTTGTCAACGGAGGTACACATGTGTAAAAAGTTTGAATAAAGAATAAAAATTGATTACAAGATTTGGTTAAGGTAAAAAAAATCGTTTTTCGGAAACAAACTTTTATGTACACATTACACATTGACACATACCACACAGTTCTGTTGTGATTTACATTGTATTATTTGATAATAATCGCTAAATTTCCAGGCATTACACGCGCCATATGCGGGATTACAGAAATATTCCCTTGGCACTGAGCTGCTGATAAAATTTCAGCACACTAGGTCGTATGAAAGGTGGTTAAGAAGGACCTTAAAGAAGTCGAAAATACAGGTCAAGTTAAAAGTTTTTAAAAACGAAAGGATCAGTTATGACTTTTTTCTTTTGTGTTTGAATTTTAATTCTTGGCAAACAAAACAATTATGTACACGTAACATTTTGTTATTCACAATTTAAATATCGTTACGTCACATGAACATGAAACACCCCGCTCAAAATAATAAAGATTATCGAGGTAATACTGTTATACCTAACTTACTTCTTCGATGAAAAATCTGAATTGCATCACAAATCACAATTACTTTTCCAAACAGAAGGATCAGTGTTGTGATTACCATTAAACATTATATTTAGAAATGGCGCTCATTTGAACGTATGATGGAAGGGGCTTGTGAGGAGGGATTGATAATCGCAGGGGAGGGGTGAGGAGGGTTTGAGGATCGGATAATGATTGAAAAAAATTTGGTAGTCTTATAAATGCTGGCTGCTGTGTTCTATTTATTAAGCATGTGTTTAGTTTATATTATATATTATTTTAGTTTCAACACATAAGTACTAAGTTCAATAGCTTACTTTATTTAAGCGTTGTGGTTGTCTGTCAAGATAATAAAATAAACAAAAAGTGTATCAGCGATAAATAAACGGAACACAAAAAGCGAAAACTGACACTTTCGATTTTTAAGAGATATTTTCTCTGTTCAAGGTGCAAGGTTTCAGCAAGGAATTCAGAAATTTCAGTTGAAAAGTTAAGTCAACAAAAAAAATGTGTGCACTTGTAGTATACAAGAACTACAATAAAACTCGAAATTATCTTTATCAATTTATCAAGGAAATTAGAGACAACTGCCTGCACTGCAGCACAAATGATCCATCAAAGTGCATCGAAAACAAATTGTACAGTCAACACTCTGCACCAAGGTAACATAAATTCAATAAAAAACACAAAACAGGAAAACGCATATCCTTGATCGAATGTATGGCAAAGGGGCAAGCCATACGGGGTCAGTCTGGCGGCAGGCAGGTGCTTGATGTGATAACACACGACCCCATACATATTACACACACACATATTCGTATGCAATTGTTTTTCTGGAAAAATAAACCATCGTCTGTTCATCAGAACCATCTGGAGAATTCGAATTTGGTTCATTTTGCTGACGGCGCCGTCATCCAGGTAATAAGGAAGATAATAAGAAAGCAATGACTGCGCCGCTAATCGAGAGACGGAGTCAATTAAATAGTTTTACTGGGGATTTTCGTTTTTACGGTCGAATGGTTAATTCAGCTTGACTTGACTCCGATTTCAGCTGCTGCTGCTGTTCTTTTGTTTGCTTCATATTCGTCGTTCAAAGTTACCTTTTTCATAGTATAATTATAGGTGGAGACACGCCTGAACTTACACCTATTTGTCACAATTTAACGTGACGCCTAAAAATCGACCAAGCGAAAATATTATTTAAATGTTTTCTTAAGCCATTCTACACTTCTGCTTTCCTTGCCTCGCAAACTTTAGTTTAGTAGCAAACAAATTTTTAAAAGGTAACCTTTTGAGTATTAATCTCAGTAAAAATAATAGCTCATTTAATTTGATTGCTGTCATTATTTAATTCAGTTATTTGCTGTCTTTTATTCATTATGCATAGCTAGGTATACTCAAGTAGTTGAGTGTAGATGATAAATGGAATGTAGCTTAATATATGTCAAAGAAAAATAGGTTTTTGACTTTTTAAATTCTCTTTATTAACTTCGCGTGCCCGTAGCTGGCAGGCTGGCTGGCTGGTCAGATCTTGTGATCAATTTTTAACCCACTTCCCAAAGCCCGATTTTATTTAAATTGCACACATGTATATTTCCGGTGACAATACTTCCTATTAAAATTTGGGCCAACACCCGATCTTCTTCAAATTTTATACGCATGTGTATCTCCGATGGACAACACTTTTTGTATTTAAAAGTAATCGGGCCCCATACAAATTTTATAAAAAAAAATACTCGATTTTCTTCAAATTTTATCCGCATACGTGTCTCCGATGGACAACACTTTTTGTAAAAATTTGGAAATAATCGGGCCCCGGGTTCGGGGGGCTCCCCAACAAAAAATTTAAAAAATTTACCCGATTTTATTCAAACTGCACATTGTGTATCCCCGATTAGAGAATTTACACGAAAAATCTTAATTTTTATGGGTTTTTTTTTTGATGCTCTTCAAACAATTTAAAAAATTTGTGGAACGTAAATTGTTATCTCCTCGGGCGGTTATTTATTTTCCATCTCTTTTTTGCAAAAAAATCGACTTTGGTTTTCCAAATCACAAAGATTTGATGACAAGATGACAATTTTTATTTTGATCAAATATCAAAATATTGTATCAATTCTGACAATTTTACTGGCTTATTTAAGATAGCGGCAAGTAAGTCAATTTTGTTATTGCTTAAATCTTATTTATTTGGTCGTTTACAAAAGGTACTTATCGGTGATTTTTATTCCAGGCAAATAACTGTTTCTTCAGGAGTACCTGAAGGTTCTCATCTGGGCCCTGTCCTATTTTCGCTCTTTGTAAATGATTTACCGAAGATTTTATAATTATAAATGTTTGATTGATATCAGTAGACAGTACTTGTACCTACATATTCGTGCAGTCAGTTATTGTGAAAAGTCTTTTATCTGGAAGAAAGTGAGTTTTTATTAGCTTCAAAGCTAATTATGTGCAATTTATTGTTCAAAAAGCTGTCCAACTCCACTATAGAAAAATTGTATATATGGACCGAGTAACAAGTAATCACTCAGGTATTGTAAATTTCGTCTGTTGGTCTATTAGACAGAGCGTCGTGGATTTATAACCACTGAACCTAAACTAAAAATGTGATCTTTTTAAAAATTACAACATTATAGTTCTTGAAACTATTTTTGAAAAACCTAAGTAAAGACTGATAGAGGGGAAATTGGATGATGATTGCTTACTACTACGGTATCACCTTCCTTATTTAGTAAAAGAGCTTAGTGCAAGGCTGAGATTAAAATTAACTAAAACACATCTGAACACACATTCCGCGAAGATTCCTGGAAAGTACAAGGATGCAGTTAAAAACAAAGGATGCCTGGAAAGTATAAGGATGCAGTTAAAAACAAAGGATGCGCATGGCGCCGTAAGTAAAAAAAAAGTTGATAAGAAAAATAGAAACTTTCCCGAAGATCATCATTTTTTTTCAAGAAATATCAAGTTGTAAATTACACAAGCAGTTCCACCTTTGTCCTTTGCCCAAATGACAAAATTTGAGAAATTCCTAAATGGGATCAGCGTTAAAGGTAGAACCTTCTTCTTGTATGTTTTGTTTACTTATAGGTATATTTTTTTTAAAGAATATGAAAAGAGACAGCACAATAATAAAAGGTGTCCTTATCCTATGTGTAAAGAACCCTATTGCGCTGTCAAGCAGGCAATTCGAATTGTCGCCTTTAACTTAGGGTCATGAAATTATTTTTTTCATTGTGTTGCATTTGTACTCAATTCAATTCAGATGCCAGATGGCAAAATTGAAAATTTCGTCTTGTAAGGAGCCGAGCAGTTACCAAATGAGGAAGAAAAAAGGAAAAGAAAAGGAGAATTTTTTTGCTGTTTCAAGCCTTACGCACAGTTCCGTGACCAATTGATGCAAGCTGCGTACAGCAGGACATATGTACATTTGTCGTGTTGTGTTGATTTGGTGTCCTGCATTATTGTGCAATTGCATATTTCGCACAGTTGCATACCGAAGCAGCACAAGGAAGTGAACATATTGACTATTTTCGATGGATTTATAGCCCCTCCATACTGTGTTAACTGCGTTTCATTTCTACTCTATATTCTTAATTGTTAGCGATGCATAAAATATGTTCGCCAGAGACAAAAAAAATTTAAACTATGCGTTTCATTCTATTTAAATCTATTATTTAAGTTGCCCTTGAGAATTTGCAAACCTTTAGAGTTCAGAGGTACATACCTATTGGTACAATACAAAAACAAAGTTAAAAATAAAAACCCATAAAATTCTCTAATCGCAGATATACATGTGTGCAAAGTATTCCAACTCGAATATTATTTGAAGAAATTTATATGGGAGCCCTTCGACCCTGTGGTTATATTTTTAAAACGTTTTTCTTAGCTCGCTTTCGTGTATGGGTGTATGTGCGGGTGGAATTTCGTAATTGATTTTAAGATAACTTCCCATTGAGCTAGAGAATTGAAACTTTAAACATAGTTCAGAGCTGGATGAACAAAATTTTTTAAAAAAATTGTATGATTCACCAAGTCTCCGCGGCCTGGGGTCTCAAATATTTTTACAAGAAGTGTTGTCCATCGGAGATACACATGTATGTTTATAAAATTTGAAGAAAATCGGGTTAATTTTTTTCAAAAATTTGTATGAAGCCCCATGACCCTGGGCCACGGGGTCACCAAAATTTTTACAAAAAGTTTTGTCCATCGTAGATACACATGTTTAAATTTTTTTAAGAAAATCGGGTTAATTTTTTAAATATTTATATGGGAACCCCTCGACCCTGACGCCCTAGGAGCCCCATATTTTAATATAAAGTATTGTCGAAGATATAGAAGATGAAATTGTCGTTCCAAGAGAAGCAATGCTTGTTAATTGTGAAGAAACACTAAAAATTGTAAACGCTTAAGCGGAATTTTCAAAAATTCGGGGAGACCACCGAGTTCTCTGCAATAACCAATTCATTTGAGCTCAATGTTTCCTTTAAAGCCATGTGTTTATGTTAGTCGAATCCCAAAAAATCGTGGTCATGACCTTTTCGTCTGATGGGACAGTATTTACCTTCTTTGGAGCAGATTTACCCGAAAAAATTCATTTTTTTGACTGTGTCGTTTAACAGATGACAGTTCACGACGGTAATGTCAACTTCCATCAACAACGCCACCTGTTTTTAAACACGAGTACTTTTTGATATTTATATTTTCTTTATTTTATTTGCGCCTTTTCTTTCCTTTTGGTTTTATTTTTTACTTTTATTGCAATAAAATTCAAAAATATTCAAGATAAATATGTACATACTACATACATATATTTAGTATTTTTGTTAAATGGACACCTCTCTTACAGCCCCATAAGTGTCCAGCTATGAGAGGTTTCCTGTATTTTGTTTTGCCACACAGCACAAAATGACATCCCGGTTTTATATTCAATCGCAATACTCGTGGCGCTAATGCTCATCAGAGTTTACTCTCAAGCCCATCTTCGGACATGCAGTTAAGTTCATGGATTCGTTCCTTAGCCGTACAACACGTATGTGGAATGCTCTGCCAAGCTCTGTCTTACAAGATAACTATGATCCACAGGCTTTTCTTTTCTCCTCCTATGGAAATTCAGAGTAGTTTTGATATTTGCGCCAAGTTTTTTATCCGTACCTTACTGTTCTCTTGAAAACTATAGTTTTCTTTTAAATTTTGTTCATCAATTTGAGGAAAAATATAATCTTAAAATAAGCTCAAATACTCCACTCAAAATTTAATCAAATCTCATTCTCTGCCTAACCTTATTTAGAAAAAATGTACCTTCTTCAATTACCTCAAGGAAGCATGTATGCCGGAATGAAAAATTAAAAATCAATCACCTCTGTCTGGTATTTTCTTCATTTCCCACCAAAACAAAAACAAAACTTTGAACGCGTTCGTTAAAATAGGGTTGATTTTCGACCGGAGCCAAAGAAAAAACAAAGGACACTGAACTTAACCAGAAATAAACAAGGGCAGCCATATATGTATACATAAAAGGGGGAAAAATTTCAATATAATTTGGGGAGACTGAGGCAGTCTACAAAACACAGCACACCACAGTGCACACCAAACTATGGGAAAAGTAAAGAAAACCCGACTCCAGCGACGAGACGATTAAGAATTTTCGTCATCATTTCGTCTCATAGAGAAGATGTTGCCCTCTCGAATGGTCCTCTTGACATTGGGACGAGACGTTCCATCAACCATGTCTATCCATGCATGCAAATTGTACAAACACAATGCCCACAGATGTTCGGTTAGGTTGGGTTGTTGTGGTAAACGGTCGTTTGCAACGCCAAGTTGCACAACATATTTCAGCATGTTTCAAATGCAGTGCAATGATATGATGTTAGTGATGAGCCATACACTGTTCATTCACAATAGAGAATTCTTGTCAATAACAATACAACCATAAAGTGAAATTAATTGCAGGCTATTCCTATTTTGTCAAATTTTAACATTTGAGGTATGTTGAGGTAGCTTGTTGTAGCTTTTTTTTACATAGATAATATAATATAATAAATTAACCAATGTTATGGGTAAGTAAACAGCAAAAGTTGACTGCCGGTCGTTTTATTGCCACTGTGCCATTCGAAATCGTCTTTGTTATAAAAAAAAGGGTAGGCTGTGTCGGATACACGGTCGCGAGATTTGAGCGTGACGTCTGCCCAGGACGAAAGAAAAGAAAACAAAGATCTTCTTGTCTTTGGGACGGATACACGAACGGACATCTCAAAATCTCAAAACGGCATAGTTCCCAAATTTCCAAACCATAATGACCATATTCCAGAATTTCCATAGGAACTAGTCTTATATTCGCATCTTAACCCTACATTTCGAATTTCATGCGAATCGCTTGAGATTGCTTTGTTCGCGAAATTCCAGACTATATACATAGTATACATAGTGTATAGTTACATACATATAAAATATAAGTAAAATAGTGACATTTAACATGGGACATAACGGTGTGACATCTAACAGTATCTCTATAGTCTATCATTTAACATGTTACGAATATGGATTGCGACCTTGTTTCGAGAGCATTCTATCCGAACCCTCAGTACTTCAGAAATAAATTATTCCACCCGAGGCATTTCGAAGTTGTAAACACCAACTCAAACAATCCTAGTGCAAGATTCATGGATATATGTGGACTGTGGCCTGGCCATTATTTATATTGGACGAAATTCCCATGTCTCTAATAGCTAAAACTCTCTGGAGTCGAAAAATAAAGCTCACAAGCGAAGCTAAATTTGGAGGATAAGCCCAAAATATGTGTAAATCCTTAATGGATAGCTTTGCTGAGACTCGTCCAGCCAGAAAGGAGTGAAACGGGAAAAATGTTCCCTGAAGTTTTTAAATAAATACAGACGTTTTAACCAACTGGGAAAATTATTATAAGAGAAAGAGAAAGAATAAAAGACAAAAGTAAAGAAGGCTAAGCTGGGGTCCTATAGGAATTTCTGCTCCGAAATAAATGAGCTGAGAGAAATAGCAAGGCTCTGCTAAATCTTTCAGAAAAACAACAGAACTAAACTCAACTTACACAGGAAATCTAATGATACTTTCACTAACTCCATGATATTTTACTACACACTAACTCCCCAGGAAGCAGACTGTTAGTGAGATTAATAATGCCAACTTGACTCGGGATGAAAAAAGTGTCATCAGGTAGGATTGGTATGTAGCGGGAAAGGTGGCTAAATCGGAAGCGAAGGAATGCTATATAGTTCTTCCAGGATTTAAAGCACCAGGTCCAGATGGCATATATCCAATAATGCTGGAATAAGTTGGTAATAGACTTATAGAGGAGCTTAAATTGATATATACATCTAGTTTGGTCCTCGGCAATGTTCCTACATGTTTATGTAATGTTAGAGTAGCCTTAATTCCAAAGCCGGGCAATGATGCGACGAAATCTTCGCTATAGTGATGTTTATTGATATTGAGGGAGCTTTTGACAACGCTACCTTTGACTCGATGTGCAACTCTGCTGAAAGGCACGCAACAAATTCGTACGCTTGTCATGCCTGTGGCCAGTACGTACTTTGCCCTTTCCTATGTTCAAAAGAGGATATAAAGTCCAATAACCTAGCAGGGAAAGTTGGAAAAATTCAACTGAGATCCTTAGGAAATTTGATCCAATATTCTTCACTGACGGTTCCCTCACTGATGAAGGAACTGGAGCAGGATGGTTCTTAGATGAAAATTCTAAGGAGGCGTTCACACAGAAATATTTGCTATTTTACAAGTTGCCAGATGGGCTGTCTATAAAAAAGATACAAGGACGAAACCTTGCAATATGTAGTGATAGCCAAGCTGTTCTACTTGCATTGGAATCAACTCGAAAATTGTTCTGGAATGTAAGAAAAGACTGAACTCTGTTTCAAGCTTTCAAGATGGAATTGCTTGACTCTTATTTGGGTTCCGGGCCATACAGAAATATGAAATGAATCTGCTGATGCACTCGCACTCGCAAGAATCCGGAACCAATCTTAGGCTTGAGTCAGACAAGCTTAACTATTGGACTTCGAAGATGTTTAAAAGTCGAACATGAGCAATTTGGAAATCCATAAATACACTAGCTGACCCGACAGACGTTGTCCTGTCCCACTTTCAATAAATTTGTTTGTAATCGTTATTATCGTCTTTAATGATTTTTGGGGATTTTGAGGGACTTTCGGAGGTCTTTTTGTGATTCTTTTTGGGGTCTTTTGTGGTCTTTTGGAGATCTTTTTGCCCACAAAATCAAAGAAGAAGCTGTCAAATGACATTTGCGCACGTAACCTAAACGATTGGAATCTATTGGAACAGAAATTAAATAACGACTTTTGCTGGACAGATCGCGAATCAACACAAATTTAATTTTATTTTAAGTTAGGCTGGAATGCGTTTTTCCAAAGTTTTCATGGCTTTGTTTCCTATGACAATAACGAACAAAACAAAAAAAGAATTACGCTAATCCATCGTTCGAATCATGAGTATTTTTCACGGTGTCCCACCTCTGGCGAATGGGTGAAAAACATTCCGAGAGTAATAACTTGTTACGGAAAGCTTCTCAATTCGCCGTTCGGATCCGGCCTTAAATTATAGGTCCTTCCATTTTTTGTCCAAAAATATATACACGTGCGCAACACAAATGGTCGCGATAAGCTAGGCCTTGGACCGCAATGGTCTCTCGCTCCGAACATTATTATTATTATTATATTAGAAAATAAATAAATGAATTAGACTTAAAACGTCTTTGTCATTTTAAATCGTAGCAAAGAAAACTATATTTACAAACCGAATGATAAAATGTTTATATGTTTAGGTCGGTCTAGATACTTCCCCCAAATATTTTATATAAACTAAATTTAAATTTTTGAAGGTAAACTGAAATACTCGTATATACCATTTATATACATAATATACCAACTACATACCGCCTACTAAGTGTGCGAACGTACCTAATAATATCATTGTATCTACACACTAACCACAAATCTTATGACCTTCAAAAATTGGTCTAAACTCATTCATAGTATTGCTCTATGTTCATAGGTAGTAGGTACATATATCTACAAACATTAATATGGATTTTGCGTTCCCCTGTTATTTAGTACGAATATATACCTAGTTATTTTTCCTCTATCTCTCTGTCGTAATATTTTTAACATTTCTTTGTGTGCAAATTTGGAATATATACATATGTATCTTGTATAATTAAACAAAGATTTGCCATTCGAGAGCTCTCGGCAATTGTTTCGAATATTCTAGTCTGGCAAAGTAAATAAAGAAAGGCTGTTGATCACTTTAATTATAAAATTTCCAATAATAAGGCATTTTCCTTACCATCATATTTAAAGCCCAAAACATAAAATTAATTAGGAACATGATTGTAAGGTACCCCCCATCCATAATAGGTATTCACAAAAAAGGTTATTTTTAACATTTTCGCATTAATAAAAAATTAAATGACGATTATGTAATAAACAAAAAAAACATTTAACATTGGAATCGTGCAGAAAACAAAGAGCTCTTATGTTATGCGCTGTATACTTAAATCAACACAATCCGTGTGCCGTCTGTGTGAACGCGTAGTGAACTACCCTCTCCTCCCTCTACATCTACACAAACCATCATACTGATAACAGAGCAACTTGCGCGCGCGAAAAGTTACAAAAACAAAAGCGAAACTTGAATGAATTTTTACAGCAACGAACCAACAAAGCATACCGCGAGCCCACCCTTGACAACTTGGATTATGTTTAAAAAGACATGCCAAACCAAGAGGAAAATTTCATAATGTACCAATACATGATACTGTTACTGTATTGGCCATTTTGCCGGTAGTTACTAGTTACTGACTAATTCCTGCCCTAAAGTCTATCGTTTTTTTGTTGTTGTTGATGTTGATGTTGTTACAAAATCAATAATTTGTTCACTTTCAATTTCTTTAGCATTTGGGTAGGTACCTAAATCATAAAAAAAGCGATATTAATATTTGTATATTCCGAAGGGTGGTTGGTAAACTAACGGACCACTTTATAATTGATAAAGAATATTGGCACGATGCTTAGTGGGAAAATATTCCTTTCAGAGCTAGCAAACATGCCGAAGCATTTGCACATAATAAAAAAAAAAATAAAGTTGAGGTAGCACCGTATAAGTATAGACATATAGAATTTAATGTCATAGACCCCAACAAAAATAACAAATGAAAATCTGCAATAAAAGAGAATTTCCCACAGCAGAAAAACAGATAACAGAATAATATTCATTGCTATTACATTCATATATTATACATCGAACGTTGGAACAAAAACTCAACACATCTAGTAGTATGGATACTTCGTGTTTCTTTTTTCCGCTCATTGAAATTTAAGTGAAATCCACCATTTTCACACCACCCCAACCCAACCAAGCAAAGAAAACGTGATTACCGAACAAAAAAAAAGAGAATAGCAGAAAATAACTCAAATGCGAAATCGGTCTCTCCACTCGTAGTCGCAGTCTAGCACGTCGCACAACGTACGTCATGCTTCGTACATGGAACACAACCCACACCAACCTTCGACCACGAGACCGACCACATTTCACGCTTGAGAGAAATGGAAAATGAGAATTATTAGAAACTACCATAAATTATCGCTGATAACCCGATAACGATTTATCGAGTCTCGTTGTAGGATCCATCATATGAATATGAACTTCGCGGTTCATGGACAGTCTGTTGTGAAAGAAAATTTAACCTAAAATATATAAAAATTTATGCCATAAATGTTGCTACAAGTACTATGCTTAATAGATTTATTTATTTAGATTATATCATAATTGATAAGAAATATTGCATAATTTTCATTTTAAAGGGAATAAAAACATTGATAGCAGCCCGCGAAATCTCGTTACAAGAACAAAGAGCATTCACATCTAAGACACAACAATGAACAATACGATATACATACAAAAAAGAGAATTGCAAACAAAAACATCAGTGTCCAAAAACAAAGCAAACGAAATAAGAAGTTGAATCCAACTTTAATGCCCACCCAACATGTCTAGAAACAAAAGATACGAAGGAAGAACCAACTGCTATGCCATGCTTTCATGCCAACAACCGATGCAAAGCAACCTTCAGCAAAATTTCAAATTACTTCTCGTCGTATCATTCTCAGTCTTTCTTTCTTACTTTGTTATTCGTTTTTTATTATATCGCATGCTGATGCTATATTACTCTGTGCTTAAAGCTTTCTATTCCAGTGAAGATTAGGGTAGCCAGACGCCTTTTCGTTCAAATGAAGTACAAAGTATTTTTTATTTAATCGTATTGATTAATTATAGTTTAATTGTATTTAAAAAATCGTATTTATAATATTAATATTTGCAAATATTTCGGTCTTGCTGATCCTTATCAAAAAGATAAGTTTTAAATATTTTTCTGACTATTCATATTCATTTATTGAAAGACTTAAAAAGTAATAATAATATTAAAGTATATTTTGAATATTTTTTTTAGCTAAGCAGTGCATACAATATTTTGATTTATTCAATTCAATTAAAATAATTATCTTCAATTAAAAAGTTTTTTTTTCTTTGCTAAGGAGTATTTACAACATTTTGATTTAATTAAAATAATTAACTTCATTTAAAAAGTAAATTCCGATTTGCTTATAAAACTTTTTGGCTTTAGAAAGCAGAGAATTTGAATTTTGGTGTTAGATCCTATCTATAATACTAAGAGAGAACAACTTACTGTATGTATGACTGTGTCGAATGGGCGCCTCAGGCGCTAAACTGATTTGTCATGAAAATTTTAACATGTATGCCAAGAACAAATCTAAAATGTTTTTTTTTTTAATTTTGTTTCCTTCGGGTACCTGCCGAACGGATTAATAAAGGATTTGTGTGTCAAAGATGAACTAAGCTAGACTCTGAAAGAATTGGTAGATTTGTTAATTGTAAAAATAATATCTATGGAGAATTGTGTATTGTTTTTTTTCAGCTCAGAATTAACCCAAAAAGATGCATTCATTTCCACGATCGTTAAATTTTTGTAGTTTTTCATGATAAATTGTAGCCGATTTCTATTATATTCGGTACAGGTCAGTTTAATTGTACTACCAATAACTTTTGATATAATTAATTATGAATTATCGGACGCTTGAATTATCAAAAGAAAATATCAAATTATATAATAGATCGGGCGGGACTGTCGGGGCGCACAGGCCCGTTGGTGAGTAGCTTTTAGTGTAATGGATTGACTTAGTAAATTTTTTTTAATACAAAACGCTGAATCGTACCACATATTTCGATTAATATTCGACGACAATTTGTTTAACATTGGCCTGTGTATGAGAAATAAGATACAAAAGGCATAATATGAGTATCAACATTGATGTGTTTGGTGAAGATCCACTTTATTCCACTTTAGTGAAACGATAGGCGTAATTTATATTTTCATACATATTTTATATGCTTACTTTACATTTTTATATACAAATATTGTTCAAAATACACTATTAAATAGATATTTGCAGACAGTCGTGAGCTTCACTACACTAAATAGAAAAAAGCGAGAACGCCGGTTTTGTCTAATCTACACATTGCAATGTTTAAAATCACCAAATTATGGTTTTAAGGTCGGCCCTATTTCACAGAAACAAAAAACTAAATTTTAGCATTAATGCTCTTTTGATATTCGACTATAGAATTCTGGTGACATGGTCAACCTAAATATTCAACGGATAACTACACTACACCTCCGCCACTTCTTGAGGGAGCTTTCTTAGAAAAAAAATCGATAAATTGTCCAAGTGAACTGTATATTCGTAATTTCGCATGTCAGCGAATACAAAAACCATATAAGTACACATCATTTCTTTTTTCGGAAAATTAATTTTCTGTTTTTTCTTTCATTCTCCGGTTAGATTCGATGTTGCCGGCGGCGACGACTTATTATGGACTTGCAAAGTGTATTATGTAAGTAGGATGAAAAAAGCGGGAATTTTAGAGAAAAAAAAATATCATTTGTACTCTCGAGACAAATTAGCTGACAGTTATTTTGTTAACCAATATTTGCAAACAGTCTTCCAAGGTTCCAAGTCTGTTAGGTTTATGACGAAAAAATGTTTTGCCGGCCGGCCGGCGCGTAGCAACTTATTCGTTTGTTACTTACAGTATATTTGTTAAGAAATCCATCATGAAATCCAGTTGAGTAGTCTTCCAGTTCAAACATAATGTCTTTAGTTGTGGTGAGTTACTTCACCGTAAAAAATGATTAAAGTTTTCTCGATAGGTATACGAAAATTTATTTGCGCAAAATTCACTCTACTCGCTGGACTGTTTATTGTCGGCGCGAATAGGCGCGATCGAAATTACAGTTCTTTTTGTCTGTTTGTTTGCCGAATGTTATTTTTTGCGATTATTTTGAAGGTAAGTAGGAAGATGATAACAATGAAGAAAAACAGTGGAAGCCGCAAAAGCCGGTGCAGCAAAAGTATGAACACAACAGCACTACCACAGCATGTCACAATCGTTCCGTCGTTTTTTTTTTTCGTTATATATATATGTATAGCTATATTATGTATGTTAAATACTCAACACTCGGAAAATTCAGCTAAGCACGCTCTGCAGACACAACACAACACACCTCACGTACGAACGAACTCGACTGAGAGCAAATATGTGCTCCGACGGTTGATACAGCGAGCGATCAACGTTAGCCTCTGCTTCGTCAGTAGCAGCGACACAACACGACACATACCACCTAAACACAGGAGATTGTTTAAGAGGGGAGTTTATTATATTCAAAGAGAGTTTTTTAATTTCGAAAAGGGGAAATAACTGTTCGACTTTTGAATTAATGAATTTTCATTGGTCGTAGGATCAGTTTGATATTTTTTTTTTGGCCGGCTGCACGTAAGTGACTATTCGAAATAATCGCAGTTTCTGTGAGTTAGAAAGAGATGCAAAAACACAAGTATGGGCAACGACGGGATGTTATTTTGTTTATTATTATTACATTATTGTTAATCATTAAGGAATTCACTTTTTACAATGGCATTTAATAAATGTTTAAACCTAATATTACTGAAATTAATTGCGGCAATTGTTTATTTCTAATTTGCAGTGAATGTTTAGCGAGACTATTAAAAATATAACTAAGTACTTATGTATTTACACATGTACCTACACGTATATGAAACACATTTTAACAACTTTCAATGGCGATGGCGATAACGAAAAGAACTACAAACCCCCTTTTACTACCAATTACAATAATTACAATTAACCGCAGACTACCGGACCTTTTAATTCGATCGAAAGTAACGTAATCTGTTTTGAAAAAGGAATAAAGAAAAAACAATGAAAATTTTGCCCGCCAGTCAAAGTCGTAACTCATCAATTCAGTTGGCGTTTTGCGAAGACCGAGCCGTTAAATGTTGTAATTTTGAAAAATCTCCCTAGTAGGTGAAGAGAATAGCACAGTGCTGCATTTATTTTATGAAGGGTTTATGTTTTAGTACTTTAAGTCCTCTACTTATTTATTATTATGTAAACCAATTGATGTGAACTACCCAACATCGAACAAAAAATAATATTTTCAATCCAACTACAAAAGGTTTTTTTTGTGTGCATTAACTCATTGGCAAGGGATGAATGACTTGCGCCACGGAAATAAGGTGGACTATGCCCTTAACAAAAATCAAAGTAATGTAATTTACAACATATGTATCACTTATCACATTCCTGACGTCTCTAGGCGGTCTCAATTTATTTTCCCAGTATTCTCCCAGATTAATTGCAAAAATCAATACGTAAAAAGATCACGAAACTAAAACGACGCGAGTCCAAATGTTTTAAAGATCATGGTCGGGGAAAACTACAAGAAACCCTAACCAAGAAAATATTACAAAAATAAAAATAATGATGTAAGTGCCTACAAAAAGTCTTGGAACGTCTATTACTGACTGAATTCGTCCTTCAGGAACTTGATGACGTCTATTTTGAAGGTCTGTAGATTACACTTTTTGGGAAACACGGAGTCGACTAATTGATTTCACATCGATGTCACTCTTGGATAAAAGGAGGATTTGAAATCTCGGGCTCTACATGAAAATGGTTTTAAGGCAAAACCTGAACTGATACGAGTGTTTGCCCTGCTGAAATGCTGACAAAAGGACCTAGTATCATCAACTGTAGTAACATTTATAGAAAACAGTTGAAGATCCCACAATTCGTCTATGCTCCAAAAAAATCAAAAGATCAAGTAATGGTTTCATCGTTTATTGCATGGACAACTCACTTAACTTCCATCCAGTCTATCTGTGATCGCACCAGCGACCACATAACTAAAACGCCTGAAGGTACGCAATGATTTTCGACCCTACTTCGTAAAATTGTCGATCGTCACCCATTGCCTCGCAAACTGTTCTACGTAAAGTTTTTATGAACAGAAATAAACAAATGCATTCTTTAATGGCACATTCGGTACATGAAAGTAAAAGAATAACAGTATTTCCAATAACATAATATATGACCAGCGGTCCTATGACAATAAATATACAACCTAAGCATCGTGAGCAAACGAGCGCTGACCGCTTAGAACGTTTGGTTAATTACCCTTTCCATGCATTATGCTGAGTAAGCGGCGCATGGAAATTGCTAATGAAATAATGAGGTCGTTCGCTTGTGGAAATAAAATATGTCAACTCAGCAGCATAGGCGAGCGAACCAAAAAACACTTGAAGCGGTCGGTCATATACTAATACTATGCTGATCAAGCATTATTACGGAAAATAGGAATATCGATTACTAGGCATTCAAGAGTCGATGTATGGTCAAAAATCGATCGATCGATTTTGTATAAAAGAAGGGAAAATTTATTGAATAAAATCACTTCACGTCCAACTTTGAACATAAACATTGAAGTAGTTTTAATTTCTAAAACCGTCGTACGAATTCGGTATTCTGACGCCCTAGAGAGCTTCGGCTTTTGGATTTACGTTGACACGGCAAGGCCGGACGAGTCAGATATCGAATCTGTTAAATTACAGGAAAGTTGTTCAAATAAAATAACAACAACTTTACAGATCTGCCCCAATCAAAAATGACTCGAATGTTCCGCAGAATAGCATTATTCATTAAATCCAAGACAAACAAACTCAATTGAAGGCGATAGTTTTGTATTATCAGCAAATGAATGGATATAACAAGTTGTAGAAGACAACAGGTCATCTATACTAATATTATAAAGAGGTAATGCTGGTTTGTGTGTAAGAGATAATCTTCGAAACTACAGGACCGATTTCAAAAATTATTTTACCAATATTTAGAGTGGACTTTTAGGGTGGCTATATATTATCCCGTTTATAAGTAAAAGGACCTTTCGTGGCGACCAATTTTGTAACCAAATAACTAAAGTCGACGAAAAACGGTCGGGCATCATAAATGACTGTGTGCTGCACTGTTCGTTGCGCTTCTGTGCTGTACTAACATCACGACATATAGGGGCATCATAGTGACTGTAAGCTATGAACTGCGCTCCTTTGTACGTACTATATATATAAATGAATGTCTGTTGGTTTGTAATACGACATAAAAATTCAAAAACTAGAAAGCCAATCGGGTGAAACTTTCACAGAATATGCGTCTAAACAAAATCTCGGTGCTTTGTTTAGGTAATAGTGCAACCCTCCCGTGGTAGTGATGGTGGGGCGGGGTGTAATGTGTGCGGCTGGTGGAGCGCCATACTCTATAAAAATCCTTTGAAATATCCAAGGATACAACGCTTAATTTACCACGATTTTCAATGCTTCGCTACCAAGAAAGAGTCATGCATGTCATGAGTTCACCTGAAGAGCGATTTTTACGAAAACCATACATCGGACACATCGGATAAAAGATCAATCGTATCCAAATATTAGTTATAGTTTGAAATTTACGATAGATTCCATTACCTTCGATAAAATAAATATATTTTGCGACCAAATGACCCTGAAATAAATTGGAATAAATTTTAAAAAAAGTTTTATTAAATTCGTCTTGAACTCAGCTGAATGAAAGAAAATCGAAAATCTTGTAGCGGTGTCCTTGGTTTGACTAATTATACATATATCTGCGTACCTGGGGTCATAAAACCATAATTTTCCTGTTATTTGTAGTTAACATCCCAGCGGTCATCTTACCTGCATATTTCACAACTAAGCAAAATTTCTTAGTCCCTTTTGAGCAATAGTTTAGACAAGCTTATAAGTTATTGTGTCGGTCGATTGGAATGACACTAATTATTGGTGTCCTTCCATGAAGCTGGCAAATGAATATTACTGGAATTAAGCTGACAAATGAATATCACGCGTTTTACTTATGCCAATATTTTCCTTTGACATCTTCGTTTGTCTTCAACACTCAAGTACTTAATTGTAGCTTATTTGTGCAACGCATATAATCATCATCATATGTGGCTTCGTAACCTTGTCTTGTCACCGGTCCCGATTTTGGTGCGATGTCATCCAGAATGGCATCCCTAAATTCTGGGCGTTCTGGACTACACTAGCCTTCCAGCGTAGGTTCGACTGGCACTGTCGTGTCGCATATTTTCTCCCGCACAAGGGGATCCGAGTCGGATCCTGTTCGCTCATATGAGCTAGGAGTCCTGTCCGTCTGACTCTACCCCTACACGATGTCAACATCGCGGTAAGTCTTGTAGATGTCATCATTATAGAGCCTTATTAATCGTCCTTCATATTTCTGTGGAAAGACAGAGCTTGACAGAGCATTCCACATACGTGTTGTACGGCTGAAGAACGAATCCCGTCCGAGTACGAGTACGTCCGAAGATGAGGTTAAGGGTAAACTGATGAGCATTTAAAGCGCCACGAGCATTGCGGTTGAATTAAAGGTGAGGTGGAATGCACCTGGCTATTTCTCTTGAGCACAGCTGTTGGAAGAAGCGATAAAAGAGTGACAAGCAGGAGACGTTCCTGTGGTGTTCAAGCGAATCTATTGAATCTATTTTCGTTATCGCACGTTTTTGTATTCTATCTAGTTGATGCAAGGTGGTTTTAGGCGCACCAGACCAAATATGAAAATTGTACTCAAGTTCAGGGCGAGTAAAAGCCTTGTAGTTAGTAGCCTGGATCAGAGGGAGTGAAATATTGCTTGCACCGGGTTAGAAAACCTTAACTTTTCGCAGCATTTTTGGCGACGGTTAATATGTGATCATTCCAACTAAGCTTGTCGTTAACGCACATACCGAGAATTGCGAGATTTTCAGTTTCCTCGATGCAAGAGCCATTAATGGATAATGGCATGGGATTTGGGATTCGCTTAGACGACAGGAGACAGCATTGGGTTTTGGAAGCGTTAAATTCTACTCGATTGTTTTCTCCCCATTTTATTATGCTGTTAAGTCAGAATTTAACGTGCTTAACATACGAAGTTCCACATGAGAAGTGGAGGGACGTTCAACGTTCCTCAAACTTATATGAGAAGCTGAGATTGCTGTCGTCAGCGAAAGAGTGAATTGGATTAGA
The DNA here is from genome assembly GCA_947095585.1 of Nephrocerus scutellatus. NCBI lineage: Eukaryota > Metazoa > Arthropoda > Insecta > Diptera > Pipunculidae > Nephrocerus > Nephrocerus scutellatus. The sequence continues at coordinate 124,158,758 of OX352761.1, read as the reverse complement.
AGTCACAGATAAGAGATCATTAATATAAATGAGAAAGAGTGTCGGGGACAAAACAGAGCCCTAGGGAACGCCAGCATATATGTGGTGTATTTCAGACTTGAAACCGTCCAAAACAACTTGAATTGAGCGGTCCAATAGCTTCTAATCCATTGAAGCAGTTTTTCATCGACTCCACAAGCAAGCATTTTAGACAAAATACCAAACTCTGTCAAATGCTTTGGAAATATCGAGTGCAACAGCTTTGCTTACACCAAATTGATGCAAAGTCGCTGAGATATACCATCAAATCACCAGTGGAACGTTGCCCACAATGATCAGCCCTTTTCTGCGAGTAATGTACGCTATTTTTCACACGACCAAAATCGAATTTTCTATTCATACCGCCCATCCTCCAACCCAACCGAAATACCCGTGCCTCAACTCGAGCTCGCGGGTCCACTATTTGACCAATTCAGAGATGCCTTCTTTAGCCGCACAATAGTTATGTGGAATAATTTGCCCGACTCTGTGTTTCCGCATTTGTATGATCTGCAGTCATTTAAGACACACGTGCATAGACATCTCACATTTTCCTCTCCTTAATTTCCGAATGCCCACGCTGTGCTAAGCATTATAAACCTCTTAAGCGTGTGTACATTATATAAAAAAAACTATTTCTTCGGTCGGTCGTATTAGATGTTGATTATCGTTTATCTGTATGTATTTATGAAAATCTATTGTGAGCACAATCAGGGTGCTACAGGCAGACCTTCATCACGCTATTAGCGCTACCCTTAGCAAGCGGTTCGCCAAAGAATATAATACTTGGTCCACGGGAAAGGCAAGTAAGTTAATCGTTAAATGTGGAGAGTCAGGGGCAGCCTGCTTGATCAGCACAAATATTAAGCCCTATCGTGGAATCGGGCCGGTCGAAGATTCCCTTCACGTGTTCGATCCACGTTCGGTTTGAATCGGTATGGTGGGATCCGTCTGGTACCCTTCCTTATCGACGACAGTGTCGGTAGGAAGTTTTCATAGGGTAGCAGCTGTTTTCCTTTTTTAGAGTCGTAAAAAGCATAACATTCTTATATTTGGTCGTAATTAAGTCAAGTGAAAGTGTTATAAAAAACGAAATAAAATAAGAAATGGATAGCATAGCGTTTTTGATTCATCCGATGATGAAGAAGACGTATCAGCAAGAAATACGCGTGCGTGTTTAAGAGGAGAAACACAAGACATTATGAACCTACCGGATGTATTGTATGTTTTCCATAAAACTTTTGTTTGTGCAATTAATTTTAGTTAAATGAATTCTTAAACCAGATTTATAAAAAGCTTTCGATTCAATAAAGCAGCTTTTAAAAATGTTTTGGATGTTTTGAAAGCAGAGCTTGCTTCAAGTTCAAAATCGTCATCACTGGCTCATTAAGATCGACTTCATCCAGTTCGGTTGGAACGCCATAGGACAGCGCGTTCTTAACACCCTCACACGACACTCTCAGCTGAAATAGATTTATGACAGTCTTTTCTTCTATGAATCTTTCTTCCAATTCCAGAATTCATAACCAAGGACCGTTGGCCCTGCTAGTAGAAGTTCCGAACGAGAGGGAAACCCAGAACATCGTTTGTGCGTTAGCATACTTCTCTGGCGACAACACTGGTGATGGCATGATGGTGAGACCCATTATCACGTACGTGGCCCTCGTTTGGTGGCCAAAAGTTCTTGAACAGACAACGGAAACGAAGCTTCAGAAAATAATTGCCTGTAACGGTGTTACGGGTGCCATGCGTACCTGTCCTACGGCGGTATTAGAAGCTTTCATAGAATTCTCTTCATTAGGAAGATGGCTGCTAGATGCGCTATAAGCTGCAGCTAGAATACAGGTACAAACCTGGTGACCATGTGGGACACCTAAAAATACTTGAGTCAATTCCCGAAAGAGCCATGTTTTCGACTATCCTCAAAATATGGTCAGGGAGTACTGTTTCAGCAGGTTATTTAAGGTAGAAATATTGGACCGTGCAAACTGGTCTAGTGGTGTTCCGGTACTAGACGCTAGAGGTCTGAACTGGTTCAAACATACATCGAAGATGAAATCCGGAGTTGGAGCTTAGGTTATCATTAGGAAGCAATAGATAATTAATGCATGAATAATTGCATGCGCCCCACGTTTTTATTTCAAATCTTATTTTATACTTTTTATTTCCTTTAAAATACCACGTATTTATTATTTTCCTCTCTTTAGTCTTCCTAATCCAAATTTGACCTTAAGGTACAAGAACCATATTGTAGGAAAAATAGCGTGCAGAATTATAGACGTGTAGAATTCCGTATGGCACCTTAAAACAGACAGACATGGAAGTAAGTTAAAATTGCATTGTCATCCATTATTGGTGGAGCTTCAAATTCCTACTTGAGCTCGTATCATTGCTCCAACATGCCTTTCAGACCATCAAACAAATTAGCACTTCTTTGTGGCCCCACAAAATAAAGAAAACGCGTAGTTACAAAAAAAAAAAGTTTACATAACATTTAATATTCATCATAAAATCAAATGATACAAAGAGAACAAGTAATTAAGAATTGTATTAACGATAGTAGGTAACGAAATTAACGAAAAATATTTTTTTTTTAAATACATATGTGATAATAATTGGCGCGAATTTTTAACAAACGTCATTAATATTAGTAGAAATTGTGAACATTTTTGCGTTCCTTGCGTTGTAAAATTTCCCGTGATGTCTCGCGCCGGATATTCTCATTGAAGAGAGCATTTTGTTTAAAATTAATGGCGCTGCTGTTAGTAGGAGTGTACGTCGATTTTTTTGTGGATGTTTTATTCTTTTTGCGACCACTATTCAATGTACTGACATAAAATTGTGTAGCGCTAGAAGATGATAGCTGTGGTGTGATGAGTTCCTCTTCAATGAATTGCCCAGACTGAGACCACAGCGGCTTCGGCAATGAGTAAATAGGTTCAGCAATAATTTGCTTGTGTTTTGATTTTTTGCTTTTAGTCGCCGAGACTGGCAATACGGGTGGTACATCCTGACCAGCAGTGAGTATGTTGCGTACTTTGAATCCCAACGATTTTGGAGTAATTGGACTCTCATGAAAACCACTTTGACTGCGTTGTCTTTGAGCGACCGGTGTAGTTGGTTCGATGCAAACAGTGCCGGTGGAAAGTTTCATTTTTGTTATTTGTGATTTTTTCTTTTTCTCCGGTTGAAGAGGAATTTCAAGAATATCTCCAGCAGAACTTTTTACAACATGAACTTTGGTTGGCTTTTGAATGTCATCAGCAGCGTGTGAATCTAAAAAGTGTGTGGGTAAAAGTTCTATTATTGATGTTTTTCTATTTTGATTGATATTTACCATTGAATTTTTTCTTTTTTATAACTGGATGAGATTCTACTTTGCTTATCGCTTCTAGGACATCAACTGGGAGACGTTTTGTTGTGTCTTTCTTAGGAAAAACTATCGGCTCATTGTGATGCTTCTTTTTAATGTGTTGATCCTTTAAAAAAAAAAAACTATTTGTAGTTTACAATCATCTATATAAAATACTAGTGGTTCGGGGGCGCTTCGCTACCCGCACAGCCAGACATCGTGACCCTTCGTTACCGTCACACAGTGAGCGGTTACGCGCTCTCATTCTAGATTCTAGATTTAGAGAATTCATAGCAACATGAAAAAAGAGGCTTCCCTATAAAAATGTTGAACAAAATAAAAAATATGAAGAAAAAAAGACCTATGTCAGACTCTTTCCATAACATGGCGGTTCTTATTTTAATTAAATACCAAATAAATTAAAAACCAAAGTAAGAACGCTTCTATTCAAAATTTCTAAAAAACTTATAATTTGTAAAAATAATTCGTGTGGTGACCCAGGAGTCTAGCCACTTTCAAAACTTGCCTATTAAGTTGCTCATTTTGGTATAAAATTCTTCCACAAAGTTTGAACGCGATCGGTTAAAGGGTTTGGTAGTCCATAGGCACCATGGAATGTCTCATCGAAGTTTTATTTATTTATTGATCGGTTGAAGAGTTTGATAGTCAATAGGGAACATATGTACATACATATATTTAACTTTTATATATATAGATAAATAATCTATATATACAAAAGTGAAACTCTTCAGCAAGCCAAATTCGCCTACGACCAGAAATTGAGGCAAAAAATACTTCGCCTACGACCAGAAATTGAGGCAAAAAATACTTCGCCTACGACCAGAAATTGAGGCAAAAAATACTTCGCCTACGACCAGAAATTGAGGCAAAAAATACTACAATGTCCCAAAGATAGTAAAAAATGTGAATGAATCAAAAATACATCCTCGAAGCCGATTCCTACGCTTATTTATAATGACATTTCACCTGCGAGCACTAAGAACAAGGACAATTGGTTTGCTGCGCATTTTGCAGCTAGCTCCATGCTTCCATATATGATCAGGTGCTCAGCTTTCCCAAGCTCTATTTTTCCACACCGTTACAATCTACAGCATTCAAAACACAAGCTCATAGACATCTCCTCTTTTCTGCTCCTTTTCCATACGCCAAAGCTGTGCGAAGCATATAGCCGAGCATTATACGGATGTAAATTTAATAAAAAAAAAAGTATATGTGTTCCCAATGGACTGCGAAACCCTTCAACCAATCGCGTTCAAAATTCGCGAAGTTTTATGTTTATTTTTTTATGTTTTTATTAATCCTCTCAAGCTAGTCTACAATAAGAGCATGAAATACTGCAACCAATATGTCATTAAAATGTCTTAAAAACCATTATTCAAAAGTTCTACTTGCTTGCATATGTAAAGAGTTGAACGAATATCATAAAAAACAGTATCCCCGCATCACTGTGCAAATGTTTAATGTATATGAATTTTTTTACCTCGTGCAATGGCCTTTTTGTAGTTCCTCTTTCAGCTTTCAGTTGTTTAAGCAGCAGTTCTGCTGATGCTTTGACTGCTTTTTCGATTTCTTGATTTGCAGGTTCTAAAATACAAAAAAATGTACATTATTTTTAACACTCCCGCTTAGTGATACAACACACACAAACCTTTGTTCTTGATCTCTTGTGGACTAACAATAACAACTTCCTCCGCTTCTGGTTCTTGCTGTTGTCTCTTATGTCTGTTTTTGTTCTTTTTAGCAGCTTTTTCTTCCTGAATCTTTGTCTTGGGTTTCTTTTCCTTTAACTGGTAAGGGAGATCAAGTAAATCAGAATTGTTTTAAAAAAAAGGCCCACACACGCACACATACAACACACACTGAAATTTCGTACCTTATTTTCCACACAAAAACATTCATAGAAACTTCGTACCTTATTGTAGGCCTTCTTTGATTCGAGCTTAGCTCGATTGGCAGCCTCGAGTATTTCATCACAGCGACTTAAAATTTGCTGAATTGTGTCTTTTCCAAGGTTCGTGGTCGTTGCAGAATCGGGTTTTGTCTTTTCCTGTGACTCCATTGACTCAAGTTTATTATCTCTGTCATCGTTAGCCACGCTGAAACTTTTAGAAAGTTTCTTTTGCTTCGCTTGTTGCATTTCATGCTTACGCTCGGCAATAGTTTCAATTAACGATTGTGACAGATTCGGTGCAACACCGTGAACGCAGCTTAACCGCTTTAACCTTTTTTTGTCCGATTCAGGTTGTTGCTTTTGTTTTGAATTGTGTGCCATTGGAACGGCAATGGAATGTCGTGGCTTAATTGGTCCCAATGGCGCCGTATCAACATTGCTGATTTGTTGCAACTTCTCAGCATCACTGTTGTCTGATTGATGTTGATCGGTTTTACCATCATCATCATCATCAACACTTGTGTTTGCAGCTGAAGATGGCGATGTATTTCCTTCGGATCTTTGCTGTAAGAAATCTGACTGGACATCTTTTTGTTGACGCGTAGTGACGCCACGACTTCCTCCAAATGTAAATGATCTGTGGAGTTTCTCTTCATTTGAGATTTTCTTTTTTAGCTTCTTTTGGTGGCCATCATCAAATGAAATACTGAATCCAACTTTCTTCTGGATGTTGTCAAGCAATTCGTCGACATCGTCATCAGTGTCGCTACTGCTGCTTGGAAGTTTGTAAGCGGAGACTGCCGGTTTTCTTAAACTTTGTGACTTACGCTGCAATGATTTGTTAGCTGACTGCTCGCCTTCATTAGCTGCATTTGATTTTTGGTCTGATGTCTCATCCAAGTTGGATTTATTTATTGATTTGCGTTGCTTCTGGGATATATTAAAGATATTTACGGGATCATCATCTTCATTATCATGAATGTTAATAGTCTTTTTAATTGGACTTTGTTCGAAAAATTTCTTATGTTGAGTTGTAGCAAAAAGATTTTGCGGATTTAAAGCATCCTTTACCTCCTCCGAAAGTGATGACGTTAAATTGCTGCTCCTTGAATCTTCAAGTAGTTTTTCCAAAACGCTTTTATTCAAAGAATTACGGAATGAATCCTGAAATGATTTCTCCAAATCACTATTATTCAGAGAATTTCTACGATCAGATGAGTTGTTCTGAGTTTTACTTGTGTTCTTTTTTTCTTCGCCAGAACTCTCTCCTGCATCATTGCTGTCCTGATCTCTCAGAAGTTTGCAACTGCTATCACGAGATTTACGATTCCTTTTGTTTTGCGAAATATTCAAATTTTTCTCCTCTCCCCTATCTTGACTAGAAGTGTCATTACTTTGATTAATCATTGCTTTGATTTTAATTTGATTATCCGATTCATCAGAATCAGAGCTGAAAGAGTTTGCATAGGCGGTTGTGTTTTTCTTGCAAACAGTCGCGGATTCATCCTCCCCTTCCGAGACGGCTAACTTGTCCATTCGTGCGCTAGCGACTGATTGATGCAAAATGCTGTTTGAGCGATTTTCTTCATCTTCGACTTTATCCTGTTTAATAAGTGATTTGCGTTTAATTTCCTTTTTAGACGTATTCAAGTTATTTTCGCCAGTTTCTTTTTTATTATGTAGTTGGGAATGGTCTTCTTGGAGCTCCTGCACGTTGTTATGTATACTTTGTCTTCGAGACGCTAAACTCCTCCTGAAAGTATTTAGAGCTTCTTCTTCTTGTTCTTCAACTTTGTTATTGCATTCATCTGGCTTTTGTGCCGAGTTTTGCATATAACTAACAGATTTAGATTCATCCAAAGGTTCATCATCTTTGTCTTTATCTGAAACTTGACTTCTTCTACCACTACGGCGAATACATTTAGATTTCTTGTCATTTGTTTCATTTGCTTTACTAATTCCGCTGCTATTAAGCGACTTTCTGGACGTTCCACTTTTTTCGTCCTCCTCTTTTTCATCCTTAGATTCCTCTGTTGTCTTGCTTCGATTCAAAGTTTGGGCGCTTTGCTGCTTCAGATCATCATCGGTTTGCTTACTCTGATTAAGTGATTTGCGTTTTGTTCGTTTTTCACTTTTCTGTGATGAATTTAATTCCTTGTGTTCTTCTGACAAGGACTCATCGATAAACTTGGACACGTCCATTGATAGGGAAGGAGCGTTTGTTTTGAGATCATCAAAAGCTGCTGAAGATTGACATTCCATGTTCCTCTCACCAGTGGCGACCTCATCTGAAGATTCAGAGACCGTTTTAATTCTTCGGCAAGCCTTTTCTCGTTTATTATAGGGTGTTGTGGTTGTTATTTCACTTTCCGAATAATCTAACAGTGAATGCTCTGAGTCGGAAACAATGAACGCCTGATCATCTTCGTCGGCAACATCATCATCATTATTAACCTCATCTTCAGTGTCTTGAGAACCAAGCGATTCCCCGCACTGTGAAACTTCATTATCTAATATTTCCTGGAGTTCATCTGAATCTATTGAGTCGCCACTCTCGTAGTTTTCATCGACTTCTACAGCTTCACCATCAATAAATATATGCCTCTTGCGCTTATACTCTTCCTCTTCGCGATCATCATCAGTTAATTGAAAATCTCCGCCACTTTCGTTGTCGTCGAGTTCGTCATCATCGGATTGGAATCTAGAGCGACGCACTTCTTTTCGACGAGCCCTGATGGACGGTGATTCTGGGGATTTACTTTGGGGTAGTTCACCCCGACTTTGCTGGAAAGTATGCTTTTCGGTTTCGATTGCATCGATTTTACCACCACAGTCGTTAACTGTTCCACTAACAGATTGAGTCCATGACTTGGCAAATATGGGTTCTTTTGTTGTTGGTTTCTCGTTTTGGTCGGTGGCGTTAGTAATAGCAGAACTTGTAGATTTTTCACCTTCATGATCTACAGATTGAGCAGCTCCTTCTGCCGTAATAGAATCGACCTCCTGTGTTAAGTTATTATCAATAACAACCTTCTCCGGAGACGCAAAACTAACTGATTTTTTAGATGTTTCTGAATTTATCGCATCTTCTACATTTTCATTTTCAGTTATTTCATCAGTGACACGGACAATCGGCGGTTTATTCTTTAAGTTAATTGTTAAAAGTGGTGTTGAACTTAGCACATTATGAAGTGACAAATTCGCCTTGTACGGCGTTTTCGACACTATATTATGCTCTTCATCTTCATTACGAATGTTATGACAATCCGATTCTTCAGGCTCGGGCCCTTCTTTACCGGTGTGGAAGGATTTCTCTGTTTCCGTAGATGAATCAAGTTCAATTAGACTCCGACTTTTGGCAGACCCTGGGGTCTTTGGGTATGTGTTCTTGTTGGTTTCATCTTCAGATGAGTCGTCGAATGCTACATTTTTCCGTTTTTCTAATCGATTTTCCACCTTCGGAGGTGAAGTAGGCGATGATGGATCGTTCAAACGGATACATTGCATGCTATTTGGGGATAGTTGTTCTATCTTTACAATATTTTCAATTACAACTTGAGATTTTCGAAGCTTCAGAACTGGTGATTTTGGATCTTTTGTTACATTTTCAATACAATCAGTCGAATCATCAATAATTATGACATCTGTGTTTTCAGGAGCATCTTTAATAGGCGTCTGCCGTTGGGATGTAGTTTCATCTTTGTCCGACTGATTCTTTTCGGTTGGGTTTTCGCCTGTATATCTTTTCTTCACTTCCAAAGCTTCCTTTTTACCTGATGCATCCCCATCCTTATCATCACTTATGACACTCCCATCGTTATTGTCGTCCTCATCGAATTCCAAATTAAATTGTTTTTTCTTGGATTTTGGACCTGGTTTGTGCGTACCAGAATTTCTTTTTCTCGTTGATGAGACACTCTCATTTGCAATGGTTTTTGTGGCACTTGATTCAGAATTATTTTGCGTTATAAGCGGAGACTTCGAGCCTGATCGTGTAACCCGGCGAGACTCTTCGCTTTCCTCCAGAGAATTATCTTCCTCTCCAATCAAATCAAATTTTTGTTTGGTTTTCAGTAAAGTTACGTTCTTTTGTGTCCCTGCATCATCCTCTTGAACAGAGGCACTACGTAAACGGGTATTACGCCTTGCTGGACTATACACTTCTGAAGCATCCAAACGTGTTACCTTTTTTGCTGGTGTTAACAATACTGGCGTTCCACAGAGTGAACTTCTTCTGGTCAATCGAGTAGAAGGTTTTGCTGGTGAATCTGTATAGTAAAAAATTGGAAAGCATTTGATATGACTGACCTTTGATCTAAAGTGGCAGTGCACGTGTACTCACTTAATTCATTTTTAGATATCAATTTTGTTGGTAATGGCGTTCCAGCTCGGCTGGACGACTCACTGTCAACTGATGTGAGGCGTTTTCGAAGTGATCGGGTCACTGAGAAATATTAACAAAAAAAAAATTAATAAAACACCAACCCATAAGAATTTTAAAATTTTCACGTAAATACTCTAATAACCGAAATATTCACCTTAAAGTATACTGAAATATACTAAGAAAAACAGATGCAAAGCACTGCATGCTTTTGTGTAAAGCAGCGATGCACACAGCGCACACAGTCATTATAGTATGGCGTGATCTAAAGCCGCTATTATGGCTTAATTTTTACGGACCAATCACTGCCAAAATTTAATGGAAATACACATGTGTGCAAAGTTTCAATAAAATTGGGCTTTGGGGAGTGGGTTAAATATTGATCGAAAGTTTCCACCACCAAACGGCAGACAAGGCTATGCCAACATTAAGTTAATATAGAGAATTATATAAAAAATCTGCTAAATCTAGTTTAGCACCTACTCATTTGTGTTTCGTTTACTCAGCAAGATGGCGAAGAGAGAGCAAGCAAACTAATTTCTAAGTTTTTTTATTTGCAAAGCATTCACTAAGGCCACGATAACTCTGTTACTTTGACAGCTTACCCGTGGATTTGAATTCGGGTACAGTTTGAGTAAATCGAAAGAGGCTTATAAAAGCTTGTGGGACGCCGTGGCTCAGTGGATAAGTGCATGGCTTCTGAGAGTAATAACTTGTCACGGAAAGCTTCTCAATTCGAAGTTAGGATACGGCATTAAATTGTACGTCCCTTCCATTTGTGTGTAAAAATATACATGCACAGCACAAATGGTCGCGAGAAACTAGGCCTTGGACCGCAACGATCTGTCACGCCGAATATTATTTACTATAAAAGCTTATCTAGATCCTAGTAACATACTGTTACGAAAAGTTAGTAGTAGATTAAAAAGGAATAAGAATTTAGAATTAAGAAAAATTGTAAATTGTCATTGCTAACAGCGCAAACCGCCATCCGTGGACTTATAGAATAAGTAAATGGATTATTAATGACTGTTGTACATAGGTTCTATTTTTAGAAATTTTACGCTAGATAACTTGCGAACGAAGAGAAAGAACCACAATATTCTGATTCTTGCAAGATATTTCTGTATATAAGATTGGAAGCCTCTGGAAGCTTTTTAATTAGTATAAATAGAGGGCGTTTGGCCGCAGGAGTTCAGTTCTTGTTTGGAACTCAACCACTCAACCAGTCAAGTCGAAAAAGTTCTTGCAAAGAGATAGAGCTACCACCTAAGAGAAGTAAAGTATTATTGTAATAAGTGTTTTGTGTACATTTAAATTTGCTTATGTTAATTAAAGTTATTTTTAAAGTAATAAAATTGTGTTGTTTTATTTGCAAAAATCTTTGCGAACTCGAATGCCTAAATTTCGCAACAATACACACTAACAAGACCGGCTGGACTAATAATTCAAACAGCCTCTTTTGATGACCTGAATTACATTACGAATATAGTTGACATTATGACATTAGATAAATGGAACAAGCATGTTTCCCAATACTGGAAAAAGCGTTTCCAAAGTGCATGCTTTATGGCTAGTAAGTTTTATTACAAAATTATTGGGCATAAGGCACACACTGTATTTAAAAGTTCTTAGAAGTTTTACAATATATATGACCCATATGAGTTTGTGAGTTTGGTGAGTTTAGATATGGAACTTACCAGAGTGATCTGGCGCACTTTAGGTTGTTCGAATAGAAAACAGAAGATTACAAACTTCGCGAAGCTTTTGATTTACTATAAATACGAGTAGTACGGGATTTCGCCGCAGGAGTCAGTTATTATTTCGATTTCAGCCAGTAAAGTTGAAAAGTACTTGCAAACAGATAGAGCTACCACCTAAGTGAATAGTGGCATCCCGATTTATCTAAAGCATACTTGGGCGCCTTGGCTCAGTGACAGTGTGCCATGGTATGTTTTTACATGATCGAAGAGCAAGGATATGGGTTAAGTAAAGACGCTTTTATTTCGTTGTTTGTTTGCGTTAGCGAACTTGCTGACTTATTAATTACCGTTGGTGAGATATTAATTAAATTCCCTTACATGGAAAAATCGGATTAGATTTGAGGTTTAAATGAAGTGCGGTACAAAATGTCGGACGATTTTCTATTGCGTACTTTAAAACTGTAGTAGCATGACGAGCCAATGAAGTTTTTGCGCATTATTTGGAATTACAATAGTTTACGGACATAGACTGTTGCTTAAAATATTTGACTACATTCACTTTGCTTGTAGCAACAATTTAATTGTTAACAGGCATTGCAAACATTGAATACCCTAATCTTGTGCACGTGCTTCAAAGAAATTCAGAAATGTATATGGAAGGTTCCATATGTTTTTATTGAAAGTCAAAATTCCGTTTATTTTGTCATTAAAATACATAAATACACACATCTAAAATAAAATCATGGCCTCAACTTCTATTTGAAAATAAAACGGTTAGCTTCGAGTTTCGGTTGTTAGTGTGTGTAACCAATCGATGAAGCTGCGCTGCGGCAAATGGATAAATTATTGGAAATAGACTTACCACGACCATTGGTTATTGCTTCATCATCTGATGTTAGCATTTTTATATATTTTTATAAATGTGAAGAAAATAACGAAAAGAAAAGAATTTTTAAAATTCACAATTTTTTGGTATTAAAAAATAAAACACTTCACACGCGGCTGTCGGTACCTTGATGTCTCGGGCTGAATAATGAAATATGGATATGAAAGCGAAACTAGAACTTCGTCTGCTTTCTTGTTGCGCCTTGCGATAGTGTTGACTTCGAATTCGGGAATTGGCACGGCTTGCTGATTGCTGTTTCACTTGTTTATCACTTTTATAAGGGTTTGACTACATCATTCCATGTGTAAAACTTTTTAAAAAGTGTGTTCCTCACGTATGGTCTTATAAGAATTTTTCGAATTTGATAAAAGCCTTATTTTATTGCCGAGGAATAAGGAATTACAACAACATTGCACTGTCGAATTCCTTCTTTGGAATTGTAAAACCTGCTGTTTGTCTGGTTTTGACATTCGAATTCCTTATTCCTCGGCAATAAAATGCAACTTAAATGAACAAAAAATAAATGAGTTTTCATTAAGCATGGAAAATTACCCACAAATACAACAGGCTAAAGAAAACTACATTTCATAATATTATTGTCTGGCTTTCTGTTTGTAGAATTAAATAATTATTTGTCTTATTTTTAAAAAATAAGCAGCGCGAAAAAGAAATTCATTATCTAATTTTTTAATGTTTATTCCTTGTTCAATATTGTCACTTTGTAGCAAAAAATATTTGACGCATATTTCTGAAGTCTATTCATCGTTTCTTTATATTACACTTACATAAAATTGAAGAACAATTTTCAAAATACGGTCTAATTCGAAGATTATAAATTTGAATTGCCGTGTTCCTTGAATTATTTTTAAAAATTGTATTAAGAATTTTCCTAATATTTTTGTTTGAAATTTTTTTACAAACATAATTTAGACTACTTTTAAAATCCAATTTATTGTCCATGATAACTAAATCTTTAATGTCAACTCTTTTAATTGTTTGACTATTTATATGAATAATACCATTATATTATTAATATATATTAATAAACATGTAATTCGTTTTCAAAATATTTAACTTTATTTTATTCATTTACCATAGCTGTATTTTATTTGGAATCCGAATAAGGAATTCGAATGTCAAAACCATCCAAACGGCAGGTTTTCAAATTCCAAAAAAGGAATTCGACAGTGCAATTGTTGTTGTAATTCCTTTTCCTCGGCAAATAAAATACAGATCATATATCTACTTTTGCCAAATCATTGTTCATTTTACTTGTACAATTTTTTTACGTTTTTCCAACACCTATAAAAGAGAATAGTCTATGCACGCGGAAGTCTACTATTATCGACGCTTAACTCAACCGCTCTAGTTTAGTGAAGTTTATTTGGGTTTAACAAAACTCAAATCTAATTAGCTTTTGTCTGTGTTCTTCCAGTAAGATACGACTGAAACCATTCAAGTCCTATATTTCTGATCCCCAGCTACCTTTGTTTTGAAATAAAAAATGAAATTAAAAATAACAGGAAGCTTTTGACAATGCCAGACGTGTGTTTTTGCTTATTTTTTTGTTTGTTTTTTTCTTCAAATAGTGACCATTAATAAAATGTGAGGGCTTTTGAACACAGTGTGACAAATTATCAGATACCGGTCAGCTCAGCAATAAAATTGTCGAAATCAACTGACAAAGCATTAACGAATCCAAAAAAATTTAGTTTAATAAAATCGTATATATTCTCCAAGTCCTCTCCTCAGTGAGGAATTGTGTCCTATTTATTGAGATAACTAACGATACGAAAGAATCCATGCATGGGACACGGCTACAGAGATAAATTAGGATACGAAGTATTCCTTACACGACAAAGAATGAATAATCCATAATTTTCCATCCATATTTTTATAACTAAAGTTTTTTTTCTACTCTAAATGGAATTGTTATTATAATTTAACTTCAGCTTTCTACCAATTGTTTTCTGAAGCTTCAAGAGTGGAACTGAAAACTTAATTGGAATATACACTGGGATCCCGATTTGCGTCGACTCAAATCAAACATTATATGTTTTTACCTACATCATCGTATATTTATACACTTTAAGCATTTTTCAGTCAGAATTTAAGTGAATTTGGCCGTAAGAGGAGATAGACCGATACTTGAATATAATTCAAATCTTCGGGATAATTTGTGTTCATCAAAATAATCATTACACTACAAGTGTAAATACTGTAATATAACTTTTATATGTATCAACATATATTTACTTCGATGTTATTCTTGTTATTAGATTATTTTGATGTTCTGCCTTTATGTTACAGAACAATGGCCTGCAAGAAGTAAAGGCGATCTCCTTTCATCAACAGGAGGGCATATTAAAGAGATTTGACATGTCAAACTAAATGAGTTTTTTTAATGAAATAAAAAATAAAAATTTACATTCTTCGGAACCAATCTACTACCAAAAGTATTGAATCATCATTTGTGTTGAGCATGATAATTTTTGCACACAAATGGAGGGACCTACAATTTAATGCTGGATCTGAACGGCGAATTGAGAAGCTTTCAGTGACAAATTATTACTTTGAGACGTTTGTCGAACTTTCGCGAGAGGTGGGACACCGTGAAAAATACATTGGTGTTACTGGGATTTGAACCATGAACCCCCTGCTCAGCAGTCCATGCTCCTATCCACTAAGCAACGGCGCATCTCTGAAAAATAGTAATTGAACGATTTTGATAACCATCGAATAAATGAACATTTTGCAACTATCGAATAAGTCGATAATTTTTATTCGATAGTTCCCAACGCTATCTACCACCAATTGTATAGGAATATACGAGAAAATGTGTTTCGATTTGCGTTGTTTCGTTTTGTGTACACAATTTTTCGAACCATTGTAGGGCGCAAATCGGGACCACAGGAGTACTATTAAGATTAGTTTCTATGAAATTGTATAAATTTAAATTCAATTAAATGTAAACAGTGTGTTAAGCTGTCATTCAAAACAATACAAACCAATAGCCAACTGTTGCAACCCTGCAACTGATTACTGGGGAAAATCAACCTCACTCAGCCACAGCCAGCGTAAAATGTAACTCTAAAATGCTGCTTAAGTTTTTGGTACTCATAGCTTGTGGATTAGCCAATTTTACATATTCCGATTCTGGATGTGGCTGCAATCAGTTAAAAAGAGATCATACAATTGTTTCAAAACAGTATAACTTAGAGGGCGGTAGTATGTGCCAAACCCAAAATAAACAATCTGGGTTCCATCATGAAGACGAACCCAGCTTCGAAGACATGTCCTTCATTCCTGGTGGAGAATTTTTCGTCGGGACAGATAATCCACATTTTTCCGCAGACAAGGAATTTCCTGAAAGAACAGTCCGACTTCCGGATTTCTATATAGATAAATATGAAGTTTCTAATCGTAAATACCAGAATTTTGTTGATTCAACAAATTATACTACGGAAGCAGAGAAATTTGGCGACAGTTTTATTTTTAAAACTTTGCTCTCGGAAGACATGAAAAAAGAGTACAACGATTTCAGAGTAGCTACTGCTCCATGGTGGTACAAGGTGAAAGGAGTTTCATGGCAACACCCAAATGGTCCGACCACAGATTTAGAAGGTTTGTTTTATCTTTATTAGTGAATTTCGATTGCTGCAAACGGTTATTATTTAGATATTTGGGATCATCCTGTTGTTCATGTTTCTTGGAACGATGCCAACACTTATTGCAATTGGCAGGGGAAGCGATTGCCAACAGAATCCGAATGGGAGGCAGTTTGTCGCGGTGGAAATAAACGTAAACTTTTTCCCTGGGGCAACAAACTGATGCCTAAAAATGAGCATTGGTTGGGAAAATGATCATCTTTTATAGTTGTATATTGTAGTGCATTTTTCTCTACAGGGTAAATATTTGGCAGGGTGAATTCCCCGATGGTAACACGATTGAAGACGGGTACGACACAACTTGCCCAGTAGATAAGTTCCGTCAAAACAAATATGATGTATATAACATAGTCGGCAATGTATGGGAATGGACGCAAGATCTCTGGAATTTAAATGATCGGAGCTCTAACCCTATTCGGGTGAAAAAAGGTGGTTCATACTTGTGCCATAAGTCGTACTGTTATCGTTATCGATGTGCTGCCCGATCACAGAACACAGCCGACAGTTCTGCGGGAAATTTGGGTTTCCGTTGCGCACGCAATTTGTAAAATTCTTGTATGTAAGCAGATTTCAGAGAAATTTTTGTCTCACTGCATCTAGATACCTCAACGTAGAGAATTTACATTAAAGACGTATAAAAAAAAATCTTCGTTTTATTCCCCTTTACGATTAATTATTTACAATATTTAAGATAAATCACAAGACCTCATTAGGATCAATGCTGTGGTAGAGCGTGTAAAGTTTCTTGCTAAGAACTTCACCAATACGACGTTCGTTGGAGAGCACAGCCGGACCTCGGGAGATTTTGATATTTGCTAAGAAATTGGCACCATTACTTTCAAATGCCTAAGAAGCAGTGTTTCTTTAAAATATATATATAAAGCAGTATGCATGATGTTTTTACCTCAATCAATGCTTTCGGGCATGAATATTTGCTCAAAATAGCTTCGGCAACATCCAATGTGACCAAAGGTAAACGATTTAAATGTTGCTGCCAAAGTCTCGTCAATCCATGTCCACCTTCAACACGAACACAATCTTTATTGTCGTTTAAAAGGAAGTGGTTAGAGCTGGCACTGATTTTTGATTTCTGTTTTCTAAATAAATTAGCAAATTTGAGCAAAATAAGATTCAGTTGATCCGTACGTGACTTACTGCAGTGGAATTTGTGCAATGGCTTTAGTAAAACGATTGATTATTGCAATTAAATCTCCAGCTGAAGATGCAATAGATTGGATATTGCATTCATGAGCAATCTGCAATTCGGCCAACGTAGCCTCGCGTTCGATAATGCCACTTGTCGATCCAGTCGGTGGTAAACCGGCTATAATTAATGTTAAACTTGATGTAGAATAGTCTAATTTAATTTTCTCAAGTGTAGAATCAATGGTTTTGTTTTTGACAGCTTCCAGGAACTCATTACCCATAAATAGGCGAATTACTTGCGATTCCGTTTCAAATTTGTCCGAGATGCTAACCTGTAGATTTTATTTACAATATATTAGCGAAACATATTGCAAAAAAGTGCAACCATACCATATTTTCACTTCCTTCAGATATTATAGTCTGTTGGCCAACATTTCGTTGCCATATAATAGTTTGTTTTGACGGAAGATTCCGTACGACGTATTTAATTTGAGCGTCTGCCAAATTTTTTATTACTGAACGTCCAAGGGAAGTAGTTACGATGTCCTCATCAAAAACAATCCTAATATACTAAAAGCAAATTACTTTGAATTCGAAGATTTTATAAGAAATTTCCTACGCACTAACCTTTTCACATTCACCTGGTTTCATGCGTTTCTGTTGTTCTTGAAGTAACTTTTTTCGCAATTTCTCTGATAATTTATCTTGAGACATTTTTAGTTATTTTATGAATACAAATAATTGGGTAAATTAAAATTTAAAGCAATTCGGCAAATCTTAACCGGCATCATCTGGGCTCTGTCTCTGTGGTTGTTAGTTGAACTAAACACAGACTATACCAGTGTTGCAATCCTGAATATGGCGAAAATCATACTAGCCCGAATTCCGGTTCTATGACTTATGAGAATGACAAATGACTTTATTATTTTTTCGACTTGTCAGTTCTCATTCCCATGAAAAATTTCGATTCTCGTGTGACAAGTGAGTTGCGAAAAGTGCTAAATTTTATGTCGTGTTTTTTCTTTAAAAAAATCTGCCGTAGATTGATTTTTTGGCTGTCAAGTTGTTCGTTTATTCCAAAAAACCAATCTACGGTAGATTGGATTTCCCCTCAAACAGATCTTGATGTTTTGGGAGATTTACCCATCTTCTCATTAACTGCAACAACAACACATGCAACAAAACAATGTAAAGAAAGATTCTCGGCTTTCGTGTTCGTTTTTTCGAGAAAAAAATCTACGATCACCGCAGATTGCTAAAACAAAAAAAGTATGTGATTGTCTTGTCGTGTCGACAGAAATTGTTTTTTAAATTAAAATAATTTTAGAATGTGAACTATTATTTAATTATTAGGGAATGGATCTCTTGCTAATTCGAACTCGTAGAAGATTAACTTCCAACCGGAGGTAAAGTTTAACTTTACTTAGCGATGCATTGGCGTCCTTAAAGCGAGAGCTCGGTGCTTCAATCGACAAATAATTTTAATGTATTCCTCTCAAAAATCGGGGGTAATTATGAACGTTTGTGCTATTTTACATAATATATTATTGTTAAAGGGTTTACCACTACCACCAGAGGACGATATTTGGGCTGAAATGGATGTCAACGAGATTGGAAACGAAAGGTTACAGGAAGTAAATGAATCTGCGAAAATTCCTTCTTCAGGCAGACGAATTAGGAATGACATTGTTACTAATTAATTAAATAAAAAAATAAAAGAACCAATAAAAATTAAAATTGTTCGTGTAAATTCTCTAATCGGGAATACATAATGTGCAGTTTGAATAAAATCGGGTAAATTTTTTAAAATTTTTGTTAGAGAGCCCCCCGACCCCGGATCCATTTCACTACCAAATTTTTACAAAAAGTGTTGTCCATCGGAGATACACATGCATATAAAATTTAAAGAAAATTGGGTAAATTTTGTAAACAATTTGTATGGGAGCCCCCCGACGCCCGAGGTGACCAAATTAATAGAAAGTATTGTCATGGGAAATACACATGTGTGCAAAGTTTGTATAAAATCCGACTTTAGGAAGTCTGTTAAAAATTGATCACAAGATTCTACCCACCAGCAGCCAGCCACGGTCACGCGAAGTTTATATAGAGAATTTAATAAATATGTTTGTTTAATAAAACCATTTGTTAATTTATATCATTGTTTAATTCAGTCTATAAAAATATAATAAAATTAAATTAAACTTAAACTATATGTCTAGTAATTTTTAATTTAATTTACACTTAAACCAAAATGCTTACTTGTGTACTGCTCTCATCTAATATATCAGCGATGGGCTGACATACCAAATGAGAATAAATCCGTCGATTTATCTTTATCCTCGACTATAAATATGGCCCTACATTTTGAGAGTCCGCAATTAAACTCAAAGCAGTCATTCGGTTCGCCAAATTCACCATTTCCCCTACAGTAATCTGTGATAACAAGAAAGCAAGAACTTTATTAGTTTAAAATGAATTAATCTTAAAGATTTAAGCCGCATAATTACTATAATTACTAATTCTATTCCCTATAGGTATAAAATACAAACTAAACATTGACATGAAATTTGTGGTTTATTCAACCACCAGAAATAAGAACTCTATAATCTAGATCATATTTTGTTTAGCTAATTCGGGATTAAATTGGCTATTGTACTTTTGTACAATACGAGGCGTTGGAACTGAATTAGTAGTAACTTTGTTTTCTTGCGCGACTTTTGTGGGGGCAAGAAATTCATCCTGCCGCGCACGCTCACTTGCTTCTCGTTTAAGACGCTCTTTCCTCAGTTTATCAAGGATCTCTTTTTTAGGTTGTACCACCATAAATTTTTTAATCTCCTTTAGCTTTTTTTCTTTTTTATCTTTCTTCCTCTTGTGTTTGTCACGTTTATGTTTCTTTTCTTTCTTTGACTTTTTTAATTTGTGTGTTGGCACTTCTTTCGGATGATTCAAGGTGTACGATTTTAAAACTGGTAAAGTCGGGTTTTTTGGATGGGTTGCTGACGATGTAACAATTTTTTCTGGTGGTAGCAAGTTATTTATAAGCGTCAACGGGTCATTTGCATATTTATTTTTAAGATCATTTTCAACAATTCCTCGATCTCCAACTTCAGCTCGCTTTGGAGCCACTTCGTACCAACTTCGCAATTTAAGAGCTTCGTTTGTATCCTGACCTAAATAAGTAAGGTAACCAATTTGTTTCTCATATTTCTCTTGTTCCTCTTTCTTCTCCTTCTCCAGCTCTTTATTAGTAGTTTTAATATGGGACTGATAATCCGCAAAAAGATCGACGTGTTTGTCGATCTGTAAAGTTGAGGTGACTGCATCATTTGCATCTTGGTCTTTTGTGACAGCAGATATTCCAGATTTTTTGCGCAGAAAGTTTATTCGGGCTTCACTTTCCTGTAAATGGGTTAATATTTTATTAAAAAAGTGAGTTAAATTTTACAAATATCTTAAAATTTGTTGCTTACAGCATATTCTAATTTTTCCAGCCGTATGCGTTCTATCTCCTTGGCTTCTGCTTCATCCTTTCTTACACGTGCAATGTTGTCCTTTGTGCGAACATGCCACCTATGTATAAAAATGAGAATAAAATAATTTATAGTACCAAAAATTAAGAAATAAAACAGATTTTCACCTTTTCTTCGGAAGAATATTCATCTTATTTTATTAGACGTAGACCAGCTTTGCAAATTGTATAAAATCAAAATGTAAATAAAAAGTATAGAAGACAGCAAATGTCAAAATTTCTGAAGCAGGTGTTTGTGGATCTGTTCATTTGGATGAGCATAATGAGCATTTTATTTGAATGCTTTTAAAAATTTTCTGCTTATGGTCCTTATTGACTTATTTGTCGTCATATTAAATTAATAATTGTTCGAATCGATTTCATATTTTTTATATACTTTTTTTTTGACAGTAAAATCTTAATTATAATTGCATCTTTGTCATACAACTTTGTGATTTTGGAAACCAAATTAGATTTTTTTTGTAAGAAAGTGGAAGAAAATAAGTTACCTAGCGAGAAAACTTATCTTCTATCTCTTTCCAAAATAACAAAGATGTGTTACTTTAAAACAAAAAATTTTTATTTTGTTGTCCATACAATACTGCAAGTCTTAAGTTTTAAGTTTTTCCATTGTGAGAGTTCTCTTCGATAATCGAAATATAAGCTGCATTTAATTGTTACCGGAATAGGAATAAGAATCATTTTAAAACATCAATGCCATGCATCCAATTGAAATAATAATTTTTGCAGGAAATAAATAATTTTATTCTGAGTTTAGTTAAAAACCTTACCACCAAAGCTGATTTTAATTGTCACTGTCTGTTCAGTGGGTACCGTGGCTCAGTGGAAAGGCGCATGGCTACTGAGCAGGGTTTTCTTGGTTTGAATTCCAGTAACAACAAAAGACTACCAAAAAAATGTCAAAAGACTCCGTAATCACAAAGTGATCGCTAAACAACTGTCAATACTTTAAAATGTCAAAACAACAACAACAAGCATTTCTATTCTCTGTTCTATCCATCAAAAAGAGAAGATAGAAACAGAGGATATAACAACAATAACCATGAATTTATTTTCTTGTTCATACACTTCCTGTGCCTATAAAATTTATTCTTTCTTTGGAATAAGCAAAAACCTGCTGTGGTGCTGATTTTCAAATTCTGATTGTTTTTTTTAATTCATTCTACAGAAGGAACAGAATATCAATCACGTGATCAAAGAATTTTCTGTTTAAGGAAGGAATAGAATAACGTTTTGAATGTTTTCTTTTATTCATTCTACTGAAAGAATAGAAGGAACAAAATATCAATAACGTGACCAAATAATATTCTGTTTATTCTACCTATCGATGTAGTATACAAAGAATACGTTATAAACATTTCGAAGAAATAAAAGAAAAACCAAAAAAGGAATAGAATACAAAGAATAAATAAAAGAACATTTTATGTCAAATTCGGAATGTTTAGAATAAAATAAAGAAAACACTCTCTAAATCCTTATTCCTCGGCAAATAAGATACGCCTTTAGTATAGCATAGCATTTTGACGGTCAGTTTAGCCAACATACTACGTAAAAAACTCAAATGTTTACAATTTTATTGTTCAACAAGCGAGTGAATGAGACAACTGGACATCCTTAACCCCACACTCGCACATTTATTCTTGCTGCAGTTCATCATTCGCAATATATTCATTTTGTCAATTTTATTTCAATTCAATTCAAACTCACACAAGCACCCTTTCATGCCTGATGGCGAATGTGAAAATTGCTGAAACACAAAACGACAAAAGGTCTTAGGAGTATTTTTTTCTCTCTGAAAAATTAGAAATTATTTGTTTCGCTGTGAAAAAGTGAAGTGAGACTGTGTGAAAAATGGCTTCGGCTGGCGATCAGCGAATATTAAAACAAGATGGTTATTTAAATATTGCCACGGAATCGTGTAATATTACATATCATCCCAATTTGAATGTGATACTTGTTTTTGATACGAAAAATGAAGTGAAAATTCTCGACGTACATTCTGGTGTAATTTTGCAAACATATAATTTATCTGCGATAGCTACAGCAGCAGGTAAGTAATTTCACAATTGCAATTGAAAAATGATTTGTGCTTAAAGAAATGTTGAAAAAAAGATGTCTTTATTTTTTGAAGAATAAAGAAATGAAAAATGCTGATAGCAAAAAAAAAAGTCGAAAAACTTTGCGAGTCACACATCTCCTTAAACACTCATGTCTCATATGTATCTGCTGCAGTAAGTCAGTAGCCGAATGTTTAGTCATTAATTGCGTGATCAGTGCGGGGAGGCTCACAGGCACTATTCTCATCATTCTTAACAAGTATTTATATACGTTCAACATAAGGGTGCAGGCTATGGCTATGTCTCTCCATTACGCAAATATGGAAAATTATTTTACCATCTTTAAAGAAAAGCTATGATGATCTTTGTTTGGATCTCCTATTGCTGAACAAAAGTGAAACCTCAATCAAATAATAATGCTTTGCACCTATTTTTTTTTTTTTTTTTTTTTTTTGGAAATTTAGCTGCACACTCCAAAGGAGTTCAAGTTACTTCCAATAAGTTAACGGCTAACTTAATGCCGTTCTCCAATTAATATAATTCGATTGGCTTCACTTAATTTGTAAATGTTCCTTCCATTTTATATGCGTTTATAATAATGCAATCTACTTTTTGAAGAAGTTATAGGGAAATATGAAATATTAAGAAACAGATATACATCAATGAAACAATAGTATACGTACCGGACAGTAAATAACACTGTTTGGGTTTTAAATAAAAATTTATTTTAAATAGTTGCTATACCATAGGTGCAATAAAATTTGCTTTTTTATTACTTCGTACATTAAAAGGAAGTACATAATATATTATAAATACATATAAAGTGAAATTCTCAGGAATCGGGTACTTCCCGGCTAGACTGCAATATATACAGTGCGACAGAACCACGGACTGCAAAACGGCAAAA
The DNA here is from genome assembly GCA_947095585.1 of Nephrocerus scutellatus. NCBI lineage: Eukaryota > Metazoa > Arthropoda > Insecta > Diptera > Pipunculidae > Nephrocerus > Nephrocerus scutellatus. Next base: position 124,135,196 of record OX352761.1, on the reverse strand, counting down.
TGTAAAATGTATCAGAAACACCACGTACGAACGACCTTTCTAAAGCGAATTGGTATATACAAATATTTGCTATATTGCTTTGGCAAAGCCAGCTTGGCTTTACTTTAATTCTCAAAGCAACAGCTTTTGGTTTTACCGCCTTACGGTGAGCACCATAACTATAAAATGGCTTTAGTTTCTTAATCCTAAAATTTTTTTGGATTTACTTTCGGCTTTATGCTGATGCGATTGTTGTTGTAAGCCAAGCTGGCTTTGCCAAAGCAATATAACATTTGTAAAAGGTTGGCTTAGAGCTTTAATTTCTTACTTCAATTAATTGTAGCCGGTAGTGTACTTACTTTAGGCTTATACCAGGTTTATCATTATAATGTGTTTTTTTAATTATAAAGATAAACGAATATTAGCTTTTAAGGTTCTCTTGGGGTTTCGTTCAGCGAAAACTTTACTAATTAATCATTGCCAGAAGAAACTTGTAAAGCGTTTAGGTATCTTGAAATGATGAAAGCAACATGAAATGGTTCGATTACTAACACAACATCTTTCCATTTCTGCACAGAAACCAACAACTTAAATGTACACGGCAAATATATGCCTCTGCAGGAGAAAATCCTCTTTTGGGACGGACAAAATCTTGGACTGCGCGGTGATTACAATGGAGTTTTGCTGCTTGATACGATCTTACAACCGCCATTAACACAAAACGATGACATGATTAAACTGGAACTTCTTCTTTCCGAAGCGATTATCTTTCAGACAAGTTTAAAAAATCTCGAGAAGGAAGGTCTTGAGTGTCCCACAGATGTTACCAATGAGCTGATTGAGAAGATTAAGAATGCCCAATCGAACGCCAAAAAAGGAATTAAGGCGCAGCGAGTAAGTTTTGCCTCGTCGTTGCGTTTTCTTCTTTATAATCATTTCTATTTTCCAGTGGAACACCATCTGTCTGGAGATTTCTTATTCAAGCTTGAAATTAGTTACCAGCAATGCTGTTGTGCTACTGAAACGTCTCGAAAGACACATACCCGCTCTGGCGATTGCGTCGGCAATTAACGACCGACTTATCGATTTGTTGTATGGTTCTAGAATTCTTGACATCAGCTGGAATGGCGGCAATTTTCAACGTTTTCTTATGTATTCGGAAGCAGTTCGTCGTCAGACGTTTGAAAAATGGCCGCACATGGACTACAAGTGGGCATTGCCAGATCAAATGGCCCAGGCGGGATTCTATCATCAGCCGAATTCCTCCGGTGAAGATCGTGCAATGTGCTTTACGTGCAATTTATGCTTAGTTTGCTGGGAGAAAACAGATGAGCCATGGAGCGAACATGAACGCCACTCGCCGACGTGTCCCTTTGTCAAGGGAGAGTACACACAGAATGTTCCCCTATCTGTCACATACGCAACAAATCCTGCAGTGTCCACCGCTGGCTTCGATGTCATTTCAAACAGCGACTATGCTCATGTGTTGTGCACAAGTTCATCACAGTCAGGCGACATCACTATTTGGAGCATTGAAAGGCATCTCAAGCAAATGCATACATTTAACTTAACGTCTGTGATGAGTTCCATCTGTCCGGACGGCAATTACGAATCGGCTAAAGTAACGGCCATGTGTGTTCTGCCCAATGGCAATAAAAGCGGAAAGATTATATCTACATCAACAACTTCGACGAATGCTACCCTGAGAGCAGCTGTAATTGGTTCGAAAATTCTTCTTGGAGTCTCTGTACTCAAGAGCACTTGCTACGAAACCATTTTGGTTGTTCTTAATGTAGTCGAAAGCCAGAAGTCCGAAGATAATTTTATCCCAGGTCAACAAAACGGCATAACTGGTGCTGAAAGTGGCAGCGGTGGTGGTGGCGGTGGAGTTGGTGGCGGAGATGGGGATAATATTTGCGACAAGTGTGATCGAGATGATCTTAACAAATCATTTTTTGAAAAGTACGAAGACAGTTTTGACAGCAACGGATTTATGTCAGATCTTGTTACGATTAAATACAATAGTAGTGAAAAGCCTGACGGTCTCTTCAGTGAGATTCCATTTCTCGATAGTGAGCTGATTCCAATTGAATCGACCCTATGTGACATGCACATGTCTTCTCCCCAATCTCCCCAAATGCTCTCAGTGCACAAAACCGAAGCAGAGGAGTTAGACAACAACTATTTTAAGGGAAAAGCGGCAGGACATAATAACAACAATGTAAAGCAAAAATCAGAAGAAATTGAATGTGTGGTTCAAAAATCACAGAGAATCGTTCCTCTCAGCTCGAGTAATCGCTATGAAATTGCCGAAATACTCCCAACAAATTCTAACTGCAATCAGCTTTTAGTTAACTTGATGAAAACTGAACACGGACACATCGAATCAATGAATGCGTACCCTGATGAAAATGCACACATTGCCGCACAAATAGAATTGTATTCGTTCGAGAGCAATAGCCTTAATGGTGATACAAACATCGAACATATCGCATCGGCGAAATTCAATCATGAGGAATGCCCCAAGCAAATATGCATTCTTCCAGCTGCGTCCGAGTCCAGTGATCGTAAATTACAAGGAGTCGATTTCGAAGGAGGAGCATTCTGTGTGGTATGTGCCGATGGAACTTTCAAACTATATTCTCTAGAATATTTGCACGTGATAACAACTGTTGAAGTGGAAAACGAACAGTTCGTCTCTCTGGTTTACTGCAAGAGTTTGGACCGCCTTTGTGGTTGCACAAGGAATGGATCACTAATATTTTACTCTCTCAATGATTCCGATAACGAATCTGGAGATGAAATGGTCGAGATCGATGAAGACAATGCCAATATGCATGCATCGGATTTCTCTTTGCCGAGCAACGATCAGGATATATCAGAAATTGATGGATCTTCTTCCAGTCCGAGGCAACCATCAACGCAACGTTCAGAATTTTCATCGAGTGGCCACATTATGCATCCATCAAATAGTGAAAATGCATCTGCAAATTTTTCCACATTTGGCTGCACAATAAATAGTGAAACATTAACATCGACGTCAGCTAATTTACTCGCCTATAAACCTTATCTCTCCTTGGAGGATCTTAAATCGCTGTATGCGCTTACACAGTTTGATCAAATGTTTACGCCGTACACCGCAGAAGTGCCCAGTTGTTGGAATGAACTGGTACAAGCACAAAAACAGCGAAAGCAGCCCCAACATTTACGCCCAGGTGACGATACACACTTGACCAAGACATGGAGACTGCACAATGATGCGTAAGTCGACTGAAATTTAGCAAAAATATTTTCTTTCTTAACAAATTTCTATTCTATTTCTCTCAGTACAACTTGGGATGAACACATTATCGAATTGAATCTAGCCAGGGCAGTCACTGTCGGTCACATTGATTTGAAATTCTCACTGTATCAGCAATGTACAAATCCGGCAGCAATTCAGGTGACACTGCTCAAGCAGAATACCAGCGGCTTTGGATATCGCATGAAAGGACCGCATTCTGTAAATTTAGGATTCAAGCAGTCTTCCGTTGACGACAGCATTGATTTCTCATTGAACAATAACGAGGGTGCGTATATGCAGTCGTTAGCAGCAGCATACTAATATATGTATACCAATTCTATTCGACAGGTCCCAATGAAAATCCCGTGCTTACAGAGGAGTACTTACAAGCACACAATGCTGAAATTCTCGCCGGTCCCATAGAGCTTTCTTCATGCATGGATTTGTGTGATTTAGGAGGGACCATCACACTGACAAGTCCGAAACTTTTTAAAACACGAACTAAAAACTTCCTTTTGCATATTAAGACGATGTCTGATCCGACCAAGGAGGGACTAGGAAAGACAAGGGGTAAGTTTAGTATTACTAAAACACACAGAGTGTAAACTCTATTACATACACAATCTTTAGTATGTAATTTTAAAAATTGTTTTCATTTAAACCTTTTCAATTGTTCATATTTAAGATTTTATCACTACATCATATCTTGCAATGCCTGCATAATGCAGTGACAAGTTTTCTGTAATGTAATTAATGCAACTATTTACCCAAAAAGTAGTACCTACATAGATTTTATTTATTCTTTTATCATTACAATTTCAGTTTGATTTAGAAATATCAATAAAATGGCGGTCCTTATCATTTGGTTTTGAAGGCAAATTTTTTTAAAACCTTATTTCTTGCTTCTTTATTTTAAATATCCTAATCCTATATATAATAATAATATGATGAATGATAAAAAAATATATGTGTGATGATTTATGTTTTACGTACTGTATTTGAACATTTTCATATATGTTAACAGGCGCCCATGTTCCACCTCTTGAAAGAGGAACTAAAACGTCAGAGCAGCATTAGTTTATGTTAGGTTGTACTGTGGCAACAATCGCTTACATATACCATTAACGGTCCTTTGTGTTATAACATGGGTCTTATAGATTTCCTTTTTTCAGATTGCCTATTCCGAGCTCTTAAAGAAGCGAAGTATGTCTCGCACTTTGCCCTTTTCGAGATCTGAGAGGTTATTTATTAACCGCTTACCTATGTGTGTCTTCTGTATAGTAATGCCGGACAGGAGACAGGGTATTTGACAACATTTGAAATCGTTCTCGCGTGTTTTCCGAGAATGAAGTTACCTTTGATGTCAGTGAGACCACTTCGTCGATTTTATGGCTTCGTGACTGTCGGCATAAATGATAATCTTCTTAAAAGATAGTATATTATGCTTCAATCAGTTCATAACCTCCTCAATCGCTATCACCTCAACCTGGTATACGCTGCTCTGATCAGGGTGGGACAGAGATGCTTACTTCCTGCCTGTCACAGAAGACTCGTGCACCTAATCTGCCATCTAGCTTAAAGCCATCCGTAAAAAACTGTGCTGACACCATTATAAAGCATTATAAAGAATACATTAGATTACCTTTGAAGGCCCATGTCGTCTGTCTGTCAAAGCGAAATATAAACTTGTAAGAAGAAAATACTCTTTAAGAGTTTAAGTAATTCAGACTTTTTCTTAAATCATTGATAAACTCTGTTTGTTCAAAAAATAAAATTAATTGAACTATGCCCTACCAAAAGTTTGAAATAGCTACTAGATGCGGGGGGTGATCAACAAGCATCCGTGCGAGTTTTAAGCATATTTTATTTTTATTTTTTAAAGTGTTCTTTAAGTACGATACAAAATACTATTTTAAAACTCTTCAAATACGCTTCTGTCTCGGCGATAACCTCCTCCTTTGACCTGAATTTTCTTCTTCCAAACGATGTTTTCATGTTGGGGAACAGAACGAAATCATATGTTTGGCGAGTACGGTGGATGCTGCAGTAATTCGTAGCGCAATTCATGCAATTTGGCCGCGACAATTCTGTATGAATGTGCTTGTGCGTTATCGGTGTGAAACAGTACTTTTTTCTTTGCCAAATGGGGTCATGTCTGCTTTATATTTCTTATCGAATCGGTGCAATAATTCACTGTAGTACTGCCCTGTGTTTATTCTTCTTTTCTGCAAAAAGTCCATGAGAAGTATTCCTTTCGAATCCCAAAATCGTGGTCATGACCTTTCGGACTGATGGGACCGGCAGATTCATGCGAAAAAATCCATTGTTTTGACTGTGGCTTGGTCTCTGGCGTATTTAATTGTATCCAGATTTTATCAACGGTCGTGCAAAAACTCGTGCAAATTTCACTTAAAGAGATTCAAACACTGCTTCAACATTGACAGCCGTTTCCGATTGTTGTCCACTGTGAGCAATCGCGGCGCCCACCCATAGACAGCATCCAACTTCGCTGTTATTCCTTCGCATGTTTTTCTTACAATAATATAAAGCAAATTACCGGTCGACATTGCTCTTTTTCAATTTTATTTAGAAATACGAAACACGAGTGATACAACTGGCTGCCAAATAAAAACTAACCTATGAACTACTCTGAAATTTATGGCTCTTTTGATTTGCCGAAACCATACCCATAGATAAGCAGTCAAAATGACAGGGTTTTCGTGGTGAACACTATGCCAATCGAACGCCGAACCGAAACCAAGCTGAGTAAAAGGTAACCTAACCCGACGATTGCCCACGGGTAGCAAAGTCACAGTGTCGGTTACAAAACTTTGCAAATAAAACAAACCATACCCGGTTACAGTTTGCAAATAGAACGCCATACCAAAACCACGAGAGAGAAATCTTAATTCCACCCTGCAAATCAAATCGAGACATAAGCATGGTGTCGTTTTGCAGTACACGACGGTAATGGGTCTGTTTTTTTATTCAACCCGAGCGAGCAGTGTATGTCAAATATTTACTTGGTGTTTCTTTTATTTGTTTTATTTCTTGACTTCCCCAACCAGTGAGTAAGGGGTCATTAAGTAAACATCATCATAAAAGAGGTTCTTGGCGATGTAACTCAGTTGCAGTGATTTCTCTTCTACCTATCTGCGCCAGATCATACGAGGACCGTACTGTATTCATCTAATGCTGTTACTAGGCATTATACGGGTTCAAATACTTAGAAAAAAAAAACAAAAAAAATGAAAAGGCAACGTTGAATACTAGGTCCGTTTCATGTTTCATGTCATGTCATGTCAGGAACTGAAAGTGAACAGCTTAGGTCAGATGTGCATTAAGATTCTCTACTCATCTCATGGCTAAAATTCACATCGGTACTGTTGCGCCATAAAAGGAAGAAAAAGGTCTACGTAGTGCACTTCCACAATATAATATACAATATAGTTAAATAGTTAATGCTGATCTATCATATTATTGTCACAACTTCTCAGTGATGGAATGTGATTGAGAAGGAGAGATAATTCTGCGATCTGTTGTTCGTGCGTTAGTTAGTCGTTGGTCCAAAGATTTATGTTCGTTTCTATTATAATGTTGTAGTTGGCTTTTTTTGTTTCCGCTTAAATTATAAAACTACAACTTGAAGAAAAAACTTAAAAAAATAAATAATCTCACCATTACAAAATCCGTCATTCATTCATGTTTACCTGTTTCAAAAAAAACCTTTTTCAGTTCATGTTAGAAAAAAAGGTATCATGCGTATCCTCATGCGTCCATCATTTGTAAAAAGTATGGTCCAAAACTTATTGAACACATCCACCACAACTACGGCTAAAACTATCAAACTTAGTACTGCCACCACTGATGTCACCACTCCTAGTTCTCCTACAGCTACAACCTCATCGAGCACAGTTTTTCAGAAAACTAAGAAATCTCCTCAGAATTTCTCAACAAAACAATCAAGAAATGATTTTTACATAGGTATGCCAATTCATTCATCATCATCATCTTCATCTCTATGTTATCTTTCTTTTCTTTTGTTTTAGTTGAGTTTCTTCTCTTTATCTCTATTCTTTTATTTTATTTTCTAATTTAATTTAATCCTCCAATGATTTCCTTTTGTTATACATTGATATGAATTTTAATTTGATTAGTAGCTATATTTTTCACAACATTCACATACGACGTTCCTGTAGAGTTCAGTAGACAATTAGTAGTAACTGCAAACAATTCAAATTAGATTGGTAGTTTAGTTGGTAATGATTGAATACTTAAAGTTTATTCAGTATATTTTGCAATTAATTACTTAAATGCCTCTCATATTTTCATATAAAATTTCAATGCATATAAAGGTGGAATGTGTTTTATGTTAGTATCACTCACTTGTTGAACGAAGAACGCATGCATTTATCTATATATTGTGTATTATTATTATATTATTATTAAATGGTAAAATTATTTACTTTCATCTTAAAAATAATATTAATACATATATTCCTTTGCAATTTTCAGGCTGTGACTGGTTGCATGAGATTTCCATCTCAGTACGTGGTACCAAAACCCTCAATCGTATTCCCAACGAAAGGCTGCAGCGTATAGCAATGCTGGAGAGTAACAGCATCGTTGAAAATTTACTTAAATTTATTACCAACCGCACGTCCTTAATTTTACATAAAAATCTTGCATTGGACATATTAATTTGGATTTGCACCATACGACTAAATCGATTTAGATCACCCAAGTCTGAGCGTTATAAATGTCAACAACGTTTCCAGCAAGTTGCAGCAACATCTGGCACTGGCGATTGTGCAATGGCATCATCGTCAACATCTTTTTCGAACAACCCAACCGTAGGAGGTGCCAATTCCAGTACTAAAGGAGGAACGACGGAAAATCCATCAGATATCGCCTTGCAACAGGTCGAATGTATTACGATTATAGAGAAACATTTAAAGGAAATCCTTCTGAATTGCATTATCAGAAATGACCGTACAATGGCCCACAAATGTGTCAAGTTCATTTTAATACTGATGGAGTAAGTCTGATGCGTCCGATTGAATCGAATTATATCGTCAGAAAATTCGCAAATCTAATTGGTTACTAATCGTCGTTCGTTTACAAATGACTATCTGCGAAACTATTTTTTTATAATCAGACATAAATGACGGGACTTAGTGTGCTAGAAAATCGTTTTGTTAAAACCAGGTAAACTATGACCTTCTGTAGATTGGATTACCACTTTATCATACTACAAAAAACATAACACCTCTCGCGAATGGGTGACAAACGTTCCGGGAGTAATAACTTGTCACAAAATGCTTCTCAATCCGCCGTTCGGATCCGGGTTTAAATTGTAGGTCCGCTCCATGCAAAAATATACATGCTCAAAACAAATGATTGGGAGAATCAAGGCCTTGGACCGCAATGGTTTGTCGTGCCGAATGTTATTATTAGTGTGGTAATAGCTCTCCCTTGACCACAAAGATACACTCGGGAGAAACAAACGGTAAACTGACAACTTCAAGACTGCTTTGTCAAAAGTCACTACCCTAACTGTAAAAAAATGCACTCGGGTCAATCGAGAAACTAAACGTTGAACTGACCACCTCAAGGCAAGAAGCTCTTAACTGCTTAGTGACTTTTCACTTCCCTAACTGTAAAAAAAACCACCCTGGTCAGTCAAGAAACCAAACCTCAGTGCTAGAAACCCTTTACTGCTTGGTAAAAAGTCACTTCCCTAACTGTAAAATACTATGCATTCGAGAAGAAAACAAGGAAACATGTACCCATAGCTTATCTCAACCGAGGACTAAAGACGCTCAGCCAGAATCTTCTTCCCCGGAGGAATCCGCTGAGCGGTAAACTCATTGGCTGGCAAATCTACAGAATCAGCATTACATGTGCTGATAATTGAAATCGAAGAAACTTTGAATCAAAAAAAAATGATAATGTCCGCCTTCATTGACATACAAAGCGCTTTTGACAATACCAACTTCGAAGCATGGGTCATGAGCATAATGAAAAGCAGGAAAATACAGGCCTCGTTCGGTGACGAAATCATCATAAAAGCGGCAATCAGGGGCTGCCCACAATTTCGTGTCTAATCACATCTCTAGACACTGGCTGGCTGCTAGTGATAAAACACCTACTCGCAGGGCCGAAGAGCATCTGCTTAGCAAACACCAGTTATGCTATGACCTGGTCCTAATGGTCCGTGGTAAATTCAAGAGCACAATAGCAGAACGCATGCAATTCGCTCTCAAACTAGTACAAGAGGTCCAAAGAGGTCGACCTTAGTGTCAACCCTGACAAAAACCCTGACAAAATTGCCTGCACCTTATCCACGAAGAAGAAAATAGCGCTTCCTGCACACCCTTTCAAGGGAAAACCCTTTAAATAGCGCCGGAAGCAAAATATCTAGGTCTCATGCTAGATCAAAAACTCACATTGACCTCCCACATATCTTACATAATTAAAAAAACTAGCAAAGCTTACTATACCTGCCAGCGTATGTTCAGCTAAACGTGGGGAATAAGCCCGCAAATAACTTTAAGGCCAACCCATTATTAGACCCAGGATCACATATTCGGTACTGCTTTTGTGGCCAACAACAGAACAATCAAAGACACACCAAAAACTAAAAAAAAATCCAAAGACTAATCTGTCTTAAGTGCAACAGGCGCTGTTAAGACTTCCCCAACAGAAGCTTTACACTGCACCTACACTTACATATAAAAAGCGAGGCTTGTTCAAGAACAATCCAACTAAAAAAACGTAACCACTAATTGAAGTTCTCGTATGGGTAACGAGGAGCATCACTTCATGTCTTCCTTTAAATTTCATTCAGATATTAAATTTTTGCAAGCAGTTTTAAAGATAGTTGATTTTCCTTGTAAGAAGATGACGTCGTAGTAACCGATTCCATTTGCTATTGAAAATCTATATAGCATTGTTATTACAAAATGCTTTTATTTATTGTGTCTATTTTTGTTTCAGTTAACTAAATGACGATATAATTTCATCTTTTCATCTCTCTGTAATATCTTAGTAATTCAATGATTTTTCTTTCCTCCAGGGGTGTTCGCAACTTACCAGCAGATGTCCACTGTAAAACAACATTTGACTCGTCAATTAAAGATGCTATTACCAGCACTCTTCCTGAGTTGCCAATGTCCAAGTATTCCAGTGTGATTCGTTGGTTCACAATGTTAACATGTTCGACATCAACAGCAGAATCACATAATTCCATATCGGAAATTTGTGTTAAGCTTCTGATGGATATTGCTAAAGAAATCGATAATCGTTGGGATCCACATTGTTCGTTGCTCGGCACGAGGTAAGATTATTACTGCTATTGAATTGACTTTTTTTGATTTTAATTCGAGTTATGCTCTATTCAAAACCCCCTTCTTTTTCTTCTAATTACAGATTTGGCCTCTATGGATATCCCTTCGAACCGGATCTATTCGACTTTGATTTACCAAATTTGAACAAAAATAATGCAACATCACCAAACACTCTTGTGAATATTATACGCTCCAATGCCGGTCTAATGCAATCCTCTGGTATGGATTTCAAGAAGCTCAGTTCAATTGGTAATTTTTATTATTTAACTTTTATTTCATTATTATTAATTTGTTTGTTTGTTTTCCTCTACACTTCCTCAGATGGTGTCGAATTTCGATCATTTCCTCATTTGATTAAATGCAAAGGTGTTAGCAATCAACTTCGTGGTTTGCTAGAAGTTGAACAGTTGCATTTTACATGTTCTGCCACATCGGAAGCAACACGTATTGATAATATGGACACAGTGTCTTCGAGTAATGCGTCCAATATAAATATGGAAGAAATTATTGTGGCACCAATGCAATCTAATTCGGTTGATGCACAAAAAGAACCAGAAATTGAAAAAGTAAGTCGGTATACAGCGTTGATTAATGATTAATTTATTAATATGAATTTTTTGCCTCGTCTCACGTTTTTTTGTGCAGATCAATGATATCGTGAAAAATGTCAAAAACATTCTTGCCGATAAACTAAAAATGCCAACAAAAAATATTGGAAATGATGACTCCATCGAGCTTAAGCCGAATGGCATTGGTGAGTTTTGTATTTTGCATTACAGAAAAAGGTGAAGATTACTTTGATCAAACATGATGTAACGAAATGGTTACTCCGCATTTCTTCTCATATAAGACACGCCATTTTCCAAATGAATGTAGCATATAGGGGTAGGCATTCCGATCAATGGCGTCTCATAATCGCAATCTCAAACAATTACCAAAAAAAGTACTCTAGGCTTTTTGGCTAAGCTTAGAGTCTTCCTGTAATTTTTTTAATGTCAAATTATTTAAAACTTTTATATACTCGACTAGATCATTATATTTAAACTTATTGCCAAGAAAGAACTCTCTGACACGGCAATAATGTGGGTAATAACCAACAGCAGACTATTGATTTTTAATAGTATGGTGTTGGCTGGTCGGAAAATATTCTTTTGCCTCTGATATCGCCCCCCCCCTCCCTACACCAACGCCCTTTGTTTAAATCAAAAAATTGAAGGAAGGTAAATTACAATACAATTTATTTTCTCAGAATTTTCCATGATTCATTGTAAAAGCAATAGGAAAATAACACGTAATTTAAAACAAGTCCAAATGCCTTCACAATTAGATTATGGTCAGAAAAAAGAAAAAACCTTGATCAAGAAAATATTACAAATAACGACGTAATAGGGCCTTCAAAATTCTTGGCACCTTGCAACAAATCGGTCTTACAATTTTGGGTCTTTTATCTTTTTCGTAAGAAGACATATGAACTATCAAATCTTGACATTAATAAGAATAGTGGACGTGATGATATTCCCCAAGTCCTTTTAAAAATTTGTGTCTTGAGCATTACTGTGCGCCTTTGCTACATATTTTAAACAAATTTTTCTTATATTTCACCAATCCATTAGTCTAGATGAGACCCCAATTTCCAAGCTGGCGTCTATTTTTTGCAGTTTACTGTGTAAATGAGATAAAGTATGGTCGTCAAGTTGATGTGGCTTATACAGACTTTGTAAAAGCTTTCGACGGTGTGCATCAACTCATTTTAATTGCTAATTGGTGGGCTAACTTTCGACTTAATTTTGAATTTCTCTGGTGTTCCGCAGGGTAGTCATTGGGGGCCTGTTTTGTTTATTTTGTTTATAAATCTTTTCCACTTTATTATGTTTATGTTTATATTGACAATGGAAAATGCTTGATGTATGCGGATGATGTTAAACTGTTCTTTTCAAACGCGAAACTTCTTGTTTATTACTTCAGAACGACATTGATAATATCACAAAATGGTGTAACATTACATATATTACATAGCATAATTTAGTATTAAAAAACGCAGTTCATTCTCAAGAAAAGTACATTCTTTTTTATCAAATTTTAATATTGGAAAAGTAAAGTTGAAAAGGTATTTCAAAATTTCGATCTTTGTGTTATTTTTGACTCTAAGTTAATAGAAGAGATTGCTTCTAATTGATTTAATTCCACTTCTGGTCTTTTCCTCTTCCTCGTCCATACACCCTCTGTAGAAGTCGTTTGTGAATACGCCGAGCCTTGCTGCATGCTTGCCTTTTAGACAGTGCCTAGTAATAAAACCTGTTATAGCACAGATGTGCAACGTCATCCGCATAAGCGATCACTACGCAGCCCTCCCGTTTCAAGCAAATAGCAACTCATTCACCCCTAAGTTTCATAAAAGGGTGCATACGACTTTGCGGGGTTCCTCTGCAGACAGCTCCTCACGTCGACGTCGCAACAAGTTTTGAATTAAGAATCCAGCATGTGAGCAGAAGATTAATCAGTTCGCCAAGTGAGTTGTTTACTCTCACAGCCGATAGCACATTCGCGATCGCATATGTGTTGACGTTGTTAAAAGCGCCTTCAATGTTTAGGAATACTGTCATTGTGTACTCGTTGTGGTAAAAATGAATATTCAATAGAACGCCATAACATATGGAGAGCTGTTTGTACAGATTTGCATTTGCAATATGCATTCTGTTTAGTAGACAGAAGTCTCTTTATCAATGCTGTTGCGTAAAGTTTTTAAAAGCACTGATGACAGATTGATAGTCTAAGATCTTTTGGGCTAACGTGGTAACATTGGTATGAAAACCCCTCTAACTTCTCTCCATAAATCCGGAATGTGGACCAAATCCAGACAACTCTTTCGAATTACCTCCTGCATAAGAATGATAAATCTGAAGTATTTTGCAGTTCGGCTATACTTATGCCATCTGGTCCTGCCAATTTATATGGTTTGAAGGTTTGCAGCGCCCAAAGCAATTTGTTCTAATTTATAAGATCTTGAGAGATAGTTGTACAAATGTTTGGCCTGTTTAGCTACCTACCTGGGCTACCTGGGAAGTGGGTGTCTAGCAGCAGATTGAGTGATTCCTTGCTAGGAGTAGTCCACAAGCCGTCTGCTTTCGTAAAACAGCTAGGCATTATAGGATAAGTTGAGAGGATTTTTCTTAACCTAGCCTTGATCCCTCAGAGGATTCCAATTATGTGACCAGTTTTTGACTCCTTGAGCAATATCTCTAGGTTGATACCCGATTGACGAAACCTTACATTTCACTCTCTTGCATTTTACCCATTTTCTAGTCTCGGCACATCTCGGCATGCTTGACATGCGCTGTTTGTTTTTGTCCATTTCCGAAGCGTAGAGACGCAATCCATAAAATATAAATGAAAAGCTGAGAGTATTGGCATTGGCAAACTATTGTATACGATAATAAATATTAGACGGTATAGGAGACAAAACAAAATAATAAATTTACAATTTGAAAACATAAAATGACTGCTCTGAAAGATAGTATAACATGTTGAGATAGTTAATTGTTTAAACTTCATAGGCCAGCTGTCACCATCAAAACCATTTGAGAGATTTATATAAAATTTATTGAGAAAATGAATGCATCGTGTTATTAAACAAATATTTTACTATTATATTGCCAGCTGAACAATCGGACACCTCAACATCAATGTCCAATGAGGATAAATCCTACAAATACAAACATGTGCCAAAATTCAAAGCCATCTGTCGGTACATTGAGTTTTGTGATGAAAACTTAAATGGCACCGACAAGGATGACGCGGAAGTGAAATTATCAAACAAAGTTATCAAACGCTATTTGAATGAACAAAATCAAGAGGAAAATACGAACATTTTCTCATGGCATAAACTGTTGACTCCGCCTCCGAAACAAATGGTCGTCATAGATCGCATGCATTCGGGTGCTCGCCGATTTGTTGTTCTGGATTTCGGTTCACCAATTCTTCTTACCGATTTGGTAATTCCCGCTTGTGATGAGCTAGCATCGTTGCACATTGATATTTGGTGTTTCGAGGAGGAGACCGACAGTGCACGCCTGGTCGTCGCTCAGGATATTGGCACCAAAACACTTGTGCTAAGTGATTTGCAACCACCGCCGATTTGTCGATACATGAAAATAACGATCATTGGCCGTTATGGGATGTCGTCGACAAAGTGCAAAATTCCAATCGGTTCATTTTATGGCCATACTGTGGTGTTGGACAGCGATGGTTATGGTGATCCATGTAAGAGTTAAAAGAGAGAGAGAGATATGTTGTTATTTTTTATGTTACATGTTTGTCTTTCATCAATTTCAGTACTAAGTTTTATGAAGCCTCCGCCAAGCAACATACAGGGACAAATTAAAGCTCTAAATTCACTCTATGAAGATGTTCATTGTCGTTATAGTTTGTCAAGTTGCAAACTGATGGAACTTTTGACACCAATTTTAAACTGCGAACTCTCAAATGTGGCCCATATGCAAGCGTTTATCAATAAGCAGCGCGAGGAGGACAGCAGCGTTCTGGATAATAGCAAAATTGTCAGCATATATGAGGTAAGTAAAAAATTAACCCTCATTGTGCAACTAAAGGGCGATATTTAAGCGTTTGGTTTATAATTATCAAAAAAAAAAATTGCAGAATGTATTTTAATTTGAATCGATAAATCAATGTTTGCCATTTATTTATTTCATTTAAAAATTTGGCCACGGCTACGTTTTAAGTAGTCAATGCGGGATGTCCAATTATGCACAACTTTTTCGAGCATTTCGGCAGGTATCTCGCTAATGACACGTTTAATGTTTTTTTCCGTTTCTGCAATTGTTGTTGGTTTATTGGCATAGAAGAGAGACTTCACGTAGCTCCATAAAAAATAATCAAGAGGCGTCAAATTGTACGACTAGGCGGCCAAATCACCGGACAGATAAATTGCTCACCGAACTCATTTCTCAATAAGTCTATGGTTTCAACTGCTGTGTGGCATGTGGCGTCGGCTGGCTGTAACCACATATCGACGAGATTCAGTTCATGTATTTTGTGCAAAAAAAATCATCGAACGTTGCGGCCATCTTTATATTTGAAAAAATACGGACCGGTGATTCCACCGACCCATAAACCGTACCTACCAAACAGTAGTTTTTTCTAGGTACATTGCCTGTGACTGCTCATCACACAAAATGCGTCAACCTTGCTTATGAACGTACCCATTTATGTCAAAAACGAGCTTCGTCAACACAATTTTTCGATAAAAAAAACGATTCCTCAAGCTGTTCTAAGGCCCACTCACCAAAGCTTCGACGCTGTGGCAGGTCGTTCGTCTTCAGTACTAGCACGAGCTTTATTTTATACGCCTTCAGACCAAGATCCGTGCGTAAAATCTTTCACGTAGTCGAATAATACAATCCCAATTGCTGTTCCCTGCGACGGATGAACATTTCGTGGTCTTCAACACTAGCTGCTACAGCAGCAATATTTTCCTCTGTACTCACTCTACGCATAAGATTTGAAGGATTGATTTCCAATAACGTGGGCAAAATTTGTCACAATGGGTTGAATTGCTTGCTAAGTAGGTCGATTATGACGACCACAAAATGTACGAAGTGCGCGAAAAACATTTTTTTACTGAACACGATTTTTAATAATAAAATTCAATAATTTGTAAACGTTGTTCGGGTGTAAGTCTTTCCATGATGAAATCGCAATGCTAACTGAGTACAATCGACTATGGCAGATGTCGCTAATCAATGATGTGTCAAAAACATATACACGAAAACGAAAAAGCAATAAAATCACCCTTTATATTCAACTTTTCCTTCTTTCTCTTCCCCACCATAGGAATGCATTCAATTACAACATCAAATTAATGTCATACGCAATGTGATCAATCGCCTGGAGACATCACTGGTACCAAGCTATCCTGCGGTATCAACGAAAAATGTTCTTCAAAATTCTTCCAGAGATAAGCTTCGTGTTCTCAGTCAAAATCTCGTTGAAATTTTATTACACTTTTCAATTGAATATGGATTAAAGGTAAAATTTCAGCTAATATTTGTAAACATGTGTATTTATTGTTTTTATTCCTCAATTATTCAGAATATTTTGCCACTTCACACTCTGTTCACAATGGACGTTGCCAATACATTATTCCATACTTTAGTCGTTTATGGAGATGCGCATATTCAATTGGCCACATGTTCCCTGTTGGTTCGCATGTGTTGCTTTCAAAGTTGGTGGGGTGATTTTTTGGCAGATATTTTCTGCAATCTCTTCTCATCACAAAACAGCAAAATCTTTCCACAAGATCGGTAAGCAAAAGTTGTAGTAGTTGTAGCAGCAATAAAAGAACATAAAATATTGTAACTTTCACAATCTGTAGAATTTTCTTTTTGCTCACGTACTTGGGCCGTCGCAGTATTGCTATGGGTACTTGCCGCTCAATTGTAATAGATGCCATCTTAAAAACGTTAGCCAAATTACTTGCGCCAATCTCCCCGAGATATCAGGCCAGCGAGAGCTTGTCAAATATGTGCCGCAATGAGACAGGTGGTCTGTGGTCGAAATCTGATTTACAATTAATTACCTGGTTACTGCTGTTTCTGTCCGTTTGCCTAGATGACAGCATTGAGCGAAAGGACAAATGTAAGGCTTGTAAAAGACTTCTTTGTATTTTATGTTTTATTCATTGCATAATTACTCAGCTGCAAACCGGTGGGAGTTCATGTCTTGCGAAACGGATTTCACCAAAACTCGATCACAATCAAACAACAGTTCGGGTAAACAGCTTAGATGCTTCAAAAAACGTATTATCCAGCAAAACAAATATAGCGTACAACCTTATACCGATTGGGGTAAAAAGATATTTATGATTCAAAATGAGGTAAATTACTGAAAAGTTCAATGGAAAAGTATGGTAATAAAATGCAATATTCTGCTTACGACAGCATCCTGGTATCTTCATGGAATTGACGGGGAAACCAAAGCCAAAATCTAGCAAAACAAATGTTTTACCAAAAATACCAAAAGACACCAATCAAGAGCCGGAAAATAACTTTGACAAGGGCTTAAAAGCAATTCGCTTGAATAATATTCTGATTGTCATTCGTGGCCTAATAGCTTTGCTTCTTGAAATGGATTTCACCTGTAATATGGATTTGTTTCTCTTGACATGTAAAGTAAGTAAAAAAAGCGCGTTATGCGGTCCAAGTCAGAATTTAACGTGCTCAACATACGTTATTGTTTAAGATTCGCTTTTAACCAAAGGAAGCTGCATGATATGACTCGTGCTGCAAAAAGGCTTCTACGTGCCACCAGTAATTAATGGTGCCCCTATTTCGAGATCGATTCGCTTAAAATGTTAGGTTTATAAGTTTCAAGTGAACTTCCTTGAAAGGAACATATTTATGATATTTCAAAAAGAGCGACCCAATGCTTAGGTTTTATAAAACGTTGTAACTTCTACTTCTCTGAAGTATCACGATTATGTAAGACTTATGTTAGACCAATTTTGGAATTTAATTCATATGTACGGGGTGGGGCTCCAAAACCGGATTTGCATTATCTTGATAGAATTCGATAGAATTCAGAACAGAGTTGTCCGTATGATAAACGATGTAACCATGAGATAAAGTTATCTCTTGATTCTTTAGAGCATACATGATTTATAAAAGCTTTAAGTGTTTTTTTACAAATTTTACTACGGTAGATCCTGTTCAGAAACCCGTTATTTAGTTCCAGGTCCTTTTGTTGAAAACGTAAACATTTGTTTTAGTTCTAATCAACATAGATTTACCTTAAAATCTTTTTATGTAGAACCCAACATTTTAAATCTTTCTTTTATCCGAGAGTTACATCGATGTGGAATCAATTGGTCGACTCCGTGTTTCCTGAAACGTTTAATCTACAGGCCTTCAAACGTCATCCAGTTCCTGAAGGTCTAAGTATAATAGAGAATCCAAGAATTTTTTGAAGGCTGACTTACGTTTTGTATTTTATCTTGGTCAGAGTTTTTTTTTGTAGTTTTCCCCGATATAGTTCGATTGATTAAAGCATTTGGAGTCGCGTCGTTTTTAATTTCTTCTTTTTTCCCCTATACCCTATTCAATGAATCAGGGAGAATTCTGAGAAAATTGAAATTGAAATTGAAACTGCCTGTAAACGTGAGGAATGTGAGGAATATTGTTAATTACATTCCTTCGATGTTTATTTTAGTTTTAATTTTAATATAGGGTATAGTCCATATTATTGCCGTGGCGCATGTCATTCAGAGAGTTGTACCTTGGCAATAAGTTTATGCATAAAAAAACCAAAGCTCAGCTTCCAAAAATGAAAAGACTCCAAAGCAAATTCCACAAAATCAGTGTGCTTCTTGACGGCAAACATTGCGCCAAGAATGAGCGAAAGAGTTGGATTCAAATGAAGTTTGCCAGAAGAAAGAAAATCTCTTTTAAAAGAGTTTCTGACGAGCAACTTCCAGTTTCCAAGTTGGAAAAAAAGAAGGCGTTTCCCAGGGCTTTGCTCTGTGTCCTGCACTCTTTCTCATTTTCAAAAACTTTTATTTAACTTTACTTGCATCCTTTTTGTCTGCATTTTCGACTACTTTGAGGTCCTTTATAACCACCTTTCACACGACCTAGAGAGCTGAAATTATGTGAGTGTCAAGTCCAAAATAGCATTTTTTATATTCGCGTATGACGGGTATCGCGTGTGGCGCGTGTGATAGTTTAAAAATTGGTTTGCTCGACTTCTTTGAGGCCTTTTCTGACAAAGAGCAATTCATATACAAATTCGATGATATTCATTTTTAGGTAATCGCTCGTTTGGTATCAGCTTGTAGACCATCTGTGCAGTTGTCAAAAATTGTTACCACAAACCAATTGGAACAACTGATTCGGCTCGCCGTCTGGAATGATCAACAGCAGCCTTGGGCTGTTCATGCAATTACATGTTTACTTCAAGTAAGTAACAAAAATCTTGTTTTCTTTTGCGAAAACAAAAATCCAATTCAAAATTCTGCCCTCAGGACCTGTTAGACGCTGATAAGCATTTCAAAGACTTTACAGTCAACGAAACAAGTTGCAGTAGCAGTAACATCGATAGCATCCGGCCAATGGATTGTGTACAAGAATCCGAAGAAGTTCTATCCGATTCTACTTGTAAGTCATGTTATTCGAAAATTGATTGCCATTGTTGACATATTATAAATATAACGTCGTCTCTGCTTTCACTAGCTGTTTATATGAACCAATCGCAGTTGCTGGGTTCCATAAGCTCATCCAATAATGATGTACAATATGCTGATGGTAATAATTTCTTATAATCATTTTTTATAATAATTCCCACGAATTTTATATTTCTTCGCATAGGAGTTAAATATTCATATCTTCCATCACTGATCGAATGCGATGACACGGAGTTTGATGAATTTCTCAATGACATTGACGATCGCGCTAAACATATCGTCAAGAAGGATAGTCTAACACAGAACAAAAACAATTTCAACTTTTTCTGCAAGTCCGTGTCGAGTGCAATGGATGCACGTCTTGATTTTGGTCTTGATACGAATGTGGAGATATCAATTCGTCGTCTAACCATGATTTCATCGCTTGACATGTATGCATCATTGCCGCAAATTTTAACCAATGAATTTATTACAACATTGCCGGAGGCGACAGTATGGCCAGAGTATATAACGGACATTTGGTCAGGTCCCGAATACAATGCCGGCCATCACACGTATCAAATGTTTAAGAATGTATTTGACTCAATTTTTGCTGATCTACATTTGCAGGTTAGTGCATCAAGATTGTGCCTTTCGTGTTTGTCGTAACTTTTCTGATTTACAGGATACATGGGTTCACTTGGAGCAAGTGCTACAAATGTGGATGACACTAAACAGTGAACTGTCCGACAAACCGTACAATTCCGGTCTTAGTCCAAGTGATATTCCGAAAATTCCATTCGGCCCGAATGCAGTGCAAGGCCTTTTGCTTGCGTTAGCCTGGCATAATGATATAAAATTACGAACATGGTGTTTGGGCTTTCAATGTTTATTCCTCGCATGCAATTCCCAGTCGAATTTGGACGGCGAATCTCAAAACAATCCCAAGATTGGCGACATTATTATTAATGATGAAAATTTCGAGAAAATGTTGCTTAGGTTTTTCTCTGGTTACGGCATGAGTTCCTCGATTATAACAAATAGATGTGTAAGTATTTTTAAATTTGATATTGATTTGATATTTCTATATAACACTCAATTTCCAGGCTGGTCCAACAATTTGTAAACACCTGCATGAACTTCTTTTGTGGCTGCATAAGAAAGCGGAATTCGCCGAAGCGGGAACAGTCATTAAGCGCAAACTTAAGGATACATTACTGAATGTCATTCTGCAATTGGTTCAACCTGGTGGAGCAATATGCAATCAACAGGGCCCAATTGATGCTCAAAGTCAACTTGTCCGTGATTTGCTTTTTATTCCGTACGACAAAGCTGATTTGAATGTTTCTCTCAGCATTATCGAAAGTGTTTGTAAGTTTTGATTAATTAAAAATCCGATTAGATGAGCTTGTCATTTTCTAAATTTTCTCCAAGCTTTCCTTGTGTACAATAATATTTCAAATGGGGACAAAATCCAATGTCAGCGCTCATCTGATGTTACAAATTCTTCAAATACATTCAGCAGTTTGTTTGCAAATGTTCTTGGCTCAGAAAATTCCAAGCAAAATACATCCATCTCAGATAATTCTCTAATCATCAGTTTGCTTAAGCTGTCCTCGTCCCTAATTCAGACAGAATTGCCGCGTGAGGCTAATGTAAGTTGAGAAGCATAGGTTGTTAGTTGGTAAGAGGTCTAATAATTATGTTGATGGGGTTTTTTTTCCTCTATAGGATATTGCTATACCAGAAACGGAGCTCTCCACTGAAAGTCAAACCGACGAAACCAAAGCTGAGCAACTAAACATTGATGGTGGTAACAAAACGAAAATTCCATGCATTGCAGACACAGGTTTGATATAAAATAGGATAATAATAAAACTGGATAACAATAATTTCTTCTTTTGCCAATCAACAGTTCTCAGGCATTTTCCAACAATGAAACGACTTCTGGGCTCATTATCGCACTGCTCGAGTTCATCGTTTACACTTATGGCTCCATCATCGTTGTATTCGGTGAAGTCAGCTGATTCGACATTGCTGCTGGATGAGCCACAAACCACAGCTGATGCTGTGTTCAATTTGTTGATATTCCTGTGTGAGAAAGCATCACACCCAAGCCTGATTGTTGCTCCGATTTGTCAATACCTGGAAACGAGTGCGTACAAATAATGAGAAGATTTATTATCGAAATATTACCACTTGATTGATTTCAGGTTCTTTAGCTCGAAATGCACTTCCACGTCTCCAGTTGTCCGAACCATTTTTATGGTACATTCTAAAGGTCCTCGAAGTACCGTCAGCTGTTCAGATCTTTACCGAAATGGGTGGCATCCATATAATTTGTCAAAATCTTGTAAAACTCAATAAGATATTGATTAATTTGCAACCTGGACTGGTAACTATTTTTGCAATGCCTTAAAACACAACACATGTCTCACATTTTCTTTTCAAATTTAATTCCAGATCTCACTGATTATGCAACACATGACAAAGAATACTAAACTTAAACTGCACCAACAAATAACCACAAATGGCAATGGAAAAAAGTCAGCACCACAGCAGAATCAACGTAACCAACAAGATGGCCTCATTAATTTTGCTCCATTCTGTAGCATTTCATCTGAAAATGATACAGCACAGTCAGCGGATGTACTCATTGTTAATCCAGTAGCATCACATCGTCGTCCACGTACACCAGCTTGGAGTTATATGTTCTATCCGAATGAATCACATGTCGACTTAACAATAACACTCCCGACAGCAATTCTACTCAAGGAAATCCAATTGCAGCCGCATTCGCCAACATTAGCGTCTTGCCCGTCAGCCGTCGCCGTTGAGGTTTCTCGTGATTATGGTCTTGGGCCAATTCCATTTGGACAGCCGCTAACAACAACGGGCATGACATGCATTCGGCTGAAACTGTCAAATCCAGAAATCGCTACAAGTATTGTGCTGAGACTTTACCGGTAAGATTTAGAGAAATAGCGCATTTTTCAATGCATTAATAGTCACTTTGTGTTCACCATTTTAGACCCAAGGACTGTTCCAACATTGGACTGACACAGATTGGTATTCTGGGAAATACTATATTTTCGTCGAGTGGCAGCTCAGTGGGCAGTTGCAGTTCGAGCGGTCCTAGTGGCAGCAGTGCACACGATAACTTCATCGATGATGATTCTTTTGCTAAAACAAGTGTTGGGTGGATACGTATATTGGCGCGTTGCTTCAATGTAGCCACAATGATGTCGGAGAGTAAACTCACTAGAGATGTTATTGGAACATCATCTGAATATCCTGGCTTTTTGGAAGCTTGCTGCTCACTTATGAATATTATGCCAATGATACCGAACTCAGCACTGCATAATCTTGAGACGGTTCTCCTTAAGTTGGGTGCATACAGCCGAGATCTTTGTCTGTCACTTATAAGGATTCTGCTTTGGGGAACAACTCCACAGAGTAAATATTTGGTTTTTTCTTAAACTGTTATGATTTTAATTTCTTCTCGTTTATCCAGCATACAAACTCTCCAATGATTGTATTTGTGATCTGCTGTACGATTTGGCTTTAGCCAAAGACTCATATACCATCGACAAAATTTCTGTCCTCCTGGAATGGATTGTAAAATTGCGTCAGAATTTCAGCAATCGCACCGTACGTTGTACTAATCCACAGAGTGGATTTGTCAAGTGTTTGGCCTCAATCCTCTGGTCAGTTTATACGGAAAATCAGATTGTAAATTTATCCGATCTTATTACAAATGAAATATTTGAGTCTTGCCTCTACTGGATCGATGCGTTGGAGAACGATGAGCCTCTTAAAGTGGCATTTGATTCCTTGCTTTGTTCGCTTTGTTGCATTAAACCGGAACTTTTTAATCAGTTGCTTAGCAAAGTGAACGTTTCGCTGATGCGGCATGAATCTTTCGAGAGTGCAGAAAGTCCACAGGAAGAGTCTGCTGGTATTACGGATGACAACAAAGGAGCCAGTGGCAGTGAATGGTTTAAGAATGTAGCTGCCGCAAACCTGTCGACGCTATTACAAAAGCCGTCGTATTTAACAACACTCGCAATGGCATGCCAATCACCTTTAGCAATCTATCAGCTGGTCGATTCGGGTCTACCAAAACTTTTGGCTCATGCACTCTTCGAATATTGCTGTTCATTGTCACCGGAAATTCAGCGAATGTCTGCTGCAAAATGTTCGCGCAAGAACAGCCATAATCAAGCGGCTGCTGCCAAGATCAGTACGGGCAACAATGCTGGAGGAAGTGGCATTTCTGGAAATACCACCTGCCTAACGGATTCAGATAAGGCCGAAAGCTATCAGCAGCTCCCAAGTGCTGATGCCAATTGCCACGATGTTAGTGCCGTCATCTCATTTGAACATGTTCCGAAAATTTTAGATTTCTTCTCCGAGTGTTGTTCCGAAGGTCACATGCGTGACTGGTTGGGCACCTATCAGGGATCTATTTTCTGGAAACCATTGCTTGAGTTGCTATGCAACTATCGACCCATAGAGGTTGGCGATGAACCAATGCAACAGGCATTTATCCGCATTGAACGGTCTACGATAAATTTCTTCACGCGTGTCACATCGTGCCATCCCAAAAATCAGGACAACCTGACCATGTTATTGATTTCAGTAATTAAGAAACCAACGGCAAATGGAAGCGGCAACAATACCAACAACACAAAAAGCGCCACTACATCAACCAGCACTTCAAGCTACAAGTCAATCATCTCAAGCTTTACACGACAAATTGTTTTGCAATTGCTGCTCGAGAATGAGCGCATATTGGTTTCGGTTCGTAGCAAACAGCCCTTACAAAAGAAAGACTCCAACCTGGTCACCTTGGTGAATCATCATCCATCGAAACGAATCAATTGCCATCATTTGTTGTTTTATGTCAACGCCAACACAAAGTGTCAGGAGATACTTCAGAATTGTGTGTCAGGTATAATTTTTTTCTTATATTTAGACTAGAGACGTCTTCTGTTGGTTGTTGTTGTTGTCACTGTAGTTGTCTACTATATAGTCTAATACTATCTTCTCTATTTGGTCTTTGGTCTATTTCATTGCGTAGTGGTGTTGCTAGACACTCGTCCTTAACCTTTTTTCCCCACTTCTTTCTTTCCACTGAAATATGAAATTGACCAAAACAAAATTTGAAAAAACTCAACATCGAATCGTTTTTCTCGCATGTAGTTTACAGTAACATTTTTCCATCAATGCATTCAGAAACCAGACAATCGGATTCGTCTGCTTCCAACATCTCAAGCAGCAATAACAGCGAAATGAAACATGACGAGAAGTCATCGTCCTCTGATGCCTTCGGCATTGCATTGAATTTTAATGGATTGGATCACGGCATGGAATTTCTGAGTGTTGCCGCAGGTGTCACTGCCAAGGACAAACGGATTAAGGATGTAAAAAATCATGTGGCTGCCATCAATAGCAGAGACAGCAAAGATATATTTCCGAATTTTCCAAGTAAGTCTGGGGGGATGGGATGTGTAATTTAAACTTTTCAAGCTAAAACTACTTTAGGCGAACTGATAATGAACTTTAAAAGACAGGCCACGTTTTGAATCGTCATTTTTTGTTTAACATTCCTTTTTATACTTAGAACGCTTGAAATATTATTATAGGATCATCCCCTATATACTACAGGTTGCGGCAATCGAAGTGTTACTAATTTCACGCTGCTGTGTCTGCCAAACGGTTGATAACCGCGCGCAAAAGCGGACAAACGGTAGTATGTTATGATTACAAGTCTACGGATCGATATACGTCATATTTGCAAGGAGTATTCAAAATGGGCTGGAAATTCACAACTGGCTATTGTCAAACAGCTCCAGCATTTGAATGTAAAGAAAATGTTTGTGTATTAGACCATCACACGTTACAACGATACTGGTAGCATCACAAGACGCCATGGAGCTGGCCTTCCCAAAACAGCAACTTCGCCGGGAATAGTTCGCAAAGTAAAGGCACGAATTAAGCGAAACCCACGACAAAGTGCGCAAAAACTGGCAAAAAATTGCACGGTGTCCGATAGTAGCATTCGACGGATACTGGAAAATGAGCTTCGATTGAAGCCCTACAAGATTCAAAAAAAGCAAGATCTAACAGCGGCTCAAAAGACAGTTCGACTTGAAAGATGCATAGTGCTATGCGTATACGGTTCAACAGTAGGTACACAAAAAAATTACCAACGACAATTTGGACAAGCGAGTTGATCTTCGCAAACAAGTACCGGCTTCTGTGATGGTTTGGGCAGTAGTTGCTCCAATTGGTCGTTCGTTGAGTCAAGAAGTGTACTCGGAAAAGGTATTTTATGATCCGCTGCTACCTTGGGCATACAAAAATTTCGGCAACAACCGCTGGACTCAACACATAAAACTCGTTTGGCAAAACAGTTTTTATAAAATCACGTTCCAAATTTAACTTCTTGGCCACATATTCACCGGTTTTGAATCCAATCGACTTCTCCATATGGTCCATTTTGGAGGCCAAGGTGTCGAAAAAAAGTTATGAAAGTATTGACGCATTGAAGACTCTTAGTAGATAATGACCAAAATACTAACAGGTCACGTTCGTGCAGCATGCAATACCTTCGTTAAGAGATTCGATGCCATCATCCACTCCAACGGTGGCAGTAGTGTGTTTTACACAAAATTTGAATTGTTTTTTAAATTCTCTAAAAATGTTAATAAAAACATTAACAAAGCCCGAAATTGCAGCCTTTTGATTTAGTAACATTTCGATCGCCGCCCTCATGCACAAAGGGGTTTTAAAACGGAGCTTTTCCGCCCGGGGTGAACTCAGGGTGACCAGGGTTCAAAATGATATAGGTCGTTACACAAAATCTATATTTTGTTGAACTTTTAGTTCAATTCAGTCTTTATTTCGATATTTTCAAAGGTAATAAATGACTTCAAAGATTGTCTGCTAGCAACATGAAGTTACGTCAGCCTTGACGGATGCACGCCTTGAGTACATAGAGCCCCGACGACGTGAACCTTGACGTGAGCTTTCGGGAGCCTTTGCGTGTGAGCTTTTGACGTGAGCTGGACGAGCCTTGAAGAGAGCCTGATTGCGTGAGCCTCAGTGTGCCCTTGACGTGAGCCTTTGAGTGTGGTGTGTGCGTGAGCCTGAGAGGAGCGTGAGCCTTTGTGCGCCTTTGACAAAAGCCTGAGTGAATGAGGCTTTGTGTGCGCTTTGACGTGAGTCTGACGAGCCTTTGTGCGTGAGCCTTCGTTCGCCTTTGACATGGACCTGAGTGCTTGAGCCTTTGTGTGCCTTTGACGTGAGTCGGACGAGTGTGATGTGTACGTAAGCGTAAGACGAGCATGAATCCTGAGCGATGCCTGGCGTGAGCCTGAGACGAACGTAAACCTGAAAAGGTCATGCGATGGTGAAGATAGTAGTGAGTGCAGCGAAAACGTCGACAGAGATAAGCAGAGAAAACGTGGGCAGCGGTAGTCTCAGATTTACCAGCGCGACAACCTGCGGGGCAGTCACACAGTGATGTTACGTCGTACGACGGCGAGGACAATAGCGAATGCAGCGAAAGACGTCGGCAGCGTCAAACTAGGATGTGCCGACGTAACGACCTGCGATGCAGTCGCACAGTGACGTTACTTTGTACGATGGTGAATTCAGTGACATTGACAGAGATAAGCAGAGAAAACGTGGGCAGCTGTAAACTGACGACCTGCGGGGCAGTCACACAATTAGGTTACGTTGTACGATGGCGAATTCAGTGATGTCAACAGAGATGAACAGAGAAAACGTGGGCAGCGAGATGTGCCAACGTAACGACCTGTAGGGCAGCCACACAGTGAGGTTACGTTGAACGATGGTGAGGACAATAGCAAATGTAGCGAAAGACGTTGGCACCGTTGAGCATTTAGAGCGCCACGAGTATTGCGGTTGAATCCAGGGATGAGGTGGCATGCAGCTGGCTATTTCTCTTGAGCACCGCTGGTGGAAGAAGCGATAAAACCGTGACAAGCAGGAAACGTTCCTGCGGCGGTGTTCATTTCGCAATGTTTTCGTCACCGATACAATTTATCGCACGGTTTTGTGTTCTATCTTCAATGTAGTTTTAGGCGCAACAGACCGCATATGACTTAGACAGTTTTTTTTAGTTTTTTTGCAAATAACTTAAAAAGTATAGCACTTAGGAGAAATCTGTTAAGTGCAGAAGAAATTTAAACAAAAAACAAAAAAAAAATAAAAAAAAATTAATATACATTTACTGAAGATTCTGGTTCCGTCCGTACAAGAAAGTCGTGTTATGAGATGATTTTGTTTGATTATTTTTGATAATAATATCGGCCATCTCATATGTCACCCTTTCCACCCCACCCTTAGGGAGCTTGTGGTGTCTTACAGTCAATGTTCATCTAAGCGACCCCGAAACTACACTACTCGTAATAACGGCTGTTTTATTCCAGAATTTATATATTATGTGTTCCAAATTTAGTTGGAAAAGGTCCAGGCGTTCCTGAATTAAATATAAATAAATTTTCATATTAATATATTAAATTTAACAATTTTCTCTTGTTCTGGTTTTGTTCCTTTTTAGAATTCTTTAACCTCGAAGACTTTTTGACCCCATCGAATGCATCAAGCATGACCAGTTGCGCGCAATTAATTCATCCCGACTGCCCAGAGGTTATACTGTCAAGTGATACGACAATTTCACAAATTTTAGCTACCCTCTACAATAAGGGTCATTCGTTGTCGACTCCATGTATAACCCTGAATTTAGTAAGTGTATATATATATCGATTTTTTTAAATTTTCTTTGCCTACACATAATGAAATCGTTCAAACATCCCCAAATTAGACTCCTGCCAAAAATCACAATGATGAATTTGATGAGACAGCAATTAAAGCGGCTAACATGGAGCCACTACCGTCGCCACTGCAACGATTCTCAACTCGTGGTGGACTTTCACTTTTAGCACAGTATTTGCCGACTGTTTATCCCGATAGTACGGGCCGTAAAACACCAACATCTTTACCCGAAAAGGAGAAGAGCCCACCGATGACCGATTGGGTTAAACTTGAGCCAAATGATGAGATATATGAGGATCTGGAAGATCCCATTACTGAACCAACATCAAAGCATTCTGCTATAACATCTGTTCCACAACATTCGCTTGCAGCATTTGGCCTCTTTTTGCGACTGCCTGCCTATTCGGATGTGCTGTTGCGAGATAAATTGCGAGCACAGTGTCTCTTACGGCTGGTGCTGGGTGTTACGGGCGATGGTGAAGGAAGTAAGTAATTATTTGATTTGCAGTTTAAGCAAAACAAGTGAACCAATCAACTAAAACATTCCACTTTCAGATGACATTTACAGTTTATCTTTGGCCCCGTCACTGCCAACATTGCCTTTTGAAGTATTCCGGCAATTGCTTGATAGCTGTCTGCTAACCACCGATGACGGAATGTTGTTACGTCGCATGGTCATCGAAGTTGGTGCCATGCATTTAGTACTTAACTGCTTGAGTATTTTCACCCATCAATCGCAGAATTATCAGATTTCCAGTCCACAAACTGAGGTGAGCGCGTAGGTTCAATACTAATTCGGTAATTTATTTTATCGCATGTTCTTGTTTTGTTTTTTTTAGGCTGCCGCTTCTGGAGTTAAGACTCCTGGCATCAATGGTGAGGAGTCACTTGTAACGTCAGATGACAAAAGTCACATGTACTGGGCTAAGGGAACAGGTTTTGGTACTGGTTCAACGCAACAATCGTGGAATGTCGAGCAAGCGCTACTGCGGCAGAAGAGCGAAGAGGAGCATGTCACCGTTTTGTTGCAAGTAAGAGCAGAAATTTCAATTCAATAATTGCATTCAAATAACAAAATACACCATCAATTGCAGGTTCTTTCGAGCTATATCAATCCTGGCGACAAAATCCCATCAGCCCTGCAATGCGATGAAATAATGAGTTACCATGAGATTAGCGATGTTACCGGTGAACTGCCGGCCACTTTTCTATCGCTGCTGCAGCAGTCATGTCTAATTCCGGCATTGAGTTCGTATTTGCGCAATGACTCTGTGCTCGATATAACTCGACACATTCCGTTGTATCGCGCCATTTTACAATTGTTGAGGGCGATATCGCTCTCATATCAGCTAGTTAGTCTGCTACAGCCACATAATAGGTCAGAGAGTTCGCCCTCAATTTCAGAGTTGCTGGCTAATATGAAACATTGCGTGGATACTTATGCAAAGCGGTTAAAGTATGTTTCGTTTTTAATTATTAACTGTTAAGTGAACATTTGAATATCAACCTCCACGTTTCAGAGTCAACAAAAAGTCCAACATCAAGGGACAAACTCAACAAGTAACCGTTAACATCGATGACGGTGACGATGAGGGGCTCGCGCTGTTAATTCCAGACATTCAAGAGACTGCAATTCTGGTACAAAAAGCAACAAATGCCGATGCTCAAGCGAATCAGAATCGTGATTGCGATGGCTACATGAGCTTCGATCGTCCTCTCAGCAAATCCATTGAGCAGCGATATTTGGAAGTGATGAAGAAATTACAGTTCGACACATTCGAAATGATCGTGGAATCCGAGAACAACGGTTTTCGATTTGTCATTTCGCATCATTTTGAGAAAATGGTACGCATGGCCGGCGATCGATATCATCCTTCGAGGGTGAAGCGGTTGGCACAGGAGGCGGTCACATTGTCGACGAGTTTGCCACTCTCGTACAGCAGTTCCGTATTTGTTCGCTGTGATACTGATAGACTGGACATAATGAAAGTGAGTGTGTTTTTTAATACAATTATTTAAGTTTTATAAAATAACTTTAGGATATCGTACACACATAGACATATGATGATATCACGATGGTTGGGCATCACAACTTGACAAGATTTGTTTGTAGTGGGAATAACTTTAGTATAATTCACCGCAAAACGATACCATGACGTTGTCGAAGTTTCAAACAACTTTCGTTCGACTAACAATAAAAGTGTTAAACTATGTAGGTTTTGGCCGTGCGCGTATTTCTGGTTCCAGACTGTTTTTTTCATCGCCTGCATAAGGGCTTTGCGTGAAATGAAGCTACACTGGTATGGGCCAATAATGACTTTAGCTACTTTAGTACTTTAGCCTGTCAAAACTCTTGAATTTAACCATAACATCCAAGATGCTCATGGTTAAAACAATCGTCATACCAGGTTCAAGAGTTGGGTTCTTAGCAAAAAGCATTCTTACCTCTTAGCAGCGTTCGAGAGAAAAGCCTTACGAAGAATTGTTAGTCCCATATGTGAGGAAGTGTGCTTCCGGAAATTGTATAATGATGAGATCTACGAGCGCAATCTTAATATCATGAAGAGAATTAAGCTCGGTAGGGTACGGTTGGCAGCACACCTAGGTAGCATGAGCGAAGAGGATCCTGTTCGGAAAGTTATTTGCATTAGGATTTATGGGATACGATACGGGATAGTGAGAGTGGCCAAGCCTACGCTGGAAGGATCGCAGACCGAACACCGGTTTTAGAGCCAAATATTATTAACTTAGGTTCTTAGGTTTTGTTTAAAGGAGCATATGGCCTCCACTCCAGCGCGCCATCGTGTGCGGTTTATAGAGATGTCTTTCAGCTCGCTCCAAGTCTTCCCAGTTGCGTCGATTCCTCCTCGACTGTTCTACGCCTGTACTTCTAGGGCGTCCCACACTTCTGCCTGATAGTGTGAACGGGTTCCATTGCATCGCTTGGCTCGAAATACAATTGTTTCCTTTTCAAAGTGTATGGCCAATCCACTGCCACTTACGTCGTCGAATAACAGTGTCAACCGAGTCCAGACCTGTTCTTGTTTGCAGTTCATCATTTGAGATGCTGTTGGGCCAAAAAACCCTTAAGATGTTTTGAAATACTACTACTATTGATGAACGAGTGCAGCTTCCTTATGTCAGCAGACATAAGGTGCTGCACCCGTACAGCATTACGGATTCATAAAGCGAAATAGTCGTAGCTTGGTCTTTAAACTTATAGAGTTGTTTCTTCATATTTTGGACATCATTCCAAACGCAGCCTTTGCTTTCCAGATTCAACTACTGATGACTAGTTCCGTTCCACCCTCGGTAGAGATAATACTTTCAAAATATTAGACATTTTCTATTCTCTTTACCGGTTGTCCACAAATGTTAATTTGGATTGATAAGGAAGTTCCAGGCTGATCCTTTTTGTTTTCCCGAAATAATCTTCAGCCCCACGATTTCATCTTCTCTATCCACCTTTGTTGCCGTTTAATGGAGATCCATGATCTTGTGATCTTCCTCCATTTACGCTTTACAGAGCTGCGTGCAGTAGACCACTTATCACAAAAAAAAGGATTGGTGACAGTATGGAGCCCTGTCTTACCCCATTTTGGATTTCAATCTCCTCTGACAGCTTACCTTTTAAGAGGACATGACATTTGGAGTCATTGTATGTTGCCTTGATACTAGAAATCAATTTATCTGGGATGCCTCCTCCGCGCAAAGCAAGCCAAATGAATTCCCTGTATGTTTTTCCAAAATCGATGAACAGCAAGAGAAGTGGTGATCGATATTCAAAGCACTGTTCCATGATTATCCGCACGGTGTTGATATGATCTACACAGGAAGATCCAGAGCGAAATCCAACCTGTTCGGCATCGATTGTGTCCTCAAGATGGTCTTTGATTCGACCGATGATAATTTTTGCAATTGTCTTGGCAACTGCACAGACTGCACACAAATCCCTCTTCAGTTTTCGCACTGCATAAGGTCTCCTTTCTTCCGGAGCTTGAAAATGATGCTTTTTGTCCACTCGTCAGTGAAGCTTTCGGAATCTCTGGCTCTTATATGGGTGGATGCAGTAGGTCCCTCGCTGTTGTTGGAACTGCTCGTAAGAGATCTGCGGGAGCTGCCTTGTTGGACATCGTTTGTTTAATCGCGGTAATATTTTCTTCTCTACTGGGAGGTGCGGCGCGGATTCTGGAATTGGTTTCCTCGGGCGGGTCATTGGGCGTTGGGTGAACGCACGGTTTAAAACCGTAGCAAAGTGATCTTTCCATCTTCTGAGCTTGTCCTCATCCGAAATCAACGGGTGTTAGTAGGTGGATTATGAACACCGGTTTCTTCTGTTTCGCCAATGCGTTGATCTAGTTACGCTTATCAAGTCTCACGCTTCGGTAAACTTATCTCATCTTCACTCGACTCTAGCTCATTTTTCCCCGCTGAAGGGGTAGCCTTGCCCAAGTTTCTTAGGAGAGCCATGTACTGTTTCTCCCCTGCGAACGACCGATTCGACTATTATTTCAAAACCGGATATGAAAATTTTTCACAGCATATCAGTGGTTTTCGATTGAGGTAGGCTCTTTTATGCTGATTGTTCTCAAACCGTTTAAAAGGTGCTCCCCTAATTGTTGGCGCACTGAGGGATTCCTTAGTCAAATTTAGGTCCTTTTCATTTGTGTGCAAAAATATACATGCACAACACAAATGGTCGCGAGAAGTGAGGCCTTGTACGGCAACGTTCTGTCGCGCCGAATATTATTATCATTATTATAGAGGGGAAAATATCAATCGCAATAATTAACACCGTTGTACCATGCAGTCTTCTCCAGTCTATATATTTTTTCTCCCACACTTACACTATGAGTTCATGAATTGCTTGGTGTAGTGCTGGGCCTCCATGTTTAATCAGCTCCGCTGGGATGACTTCTGATCCCGAGACCCTGTTATTTTTTAGACAATTTTTCGCTTTGCTAACTTGGTCTATATAGAGTATGGTCGTTGGTCATTGGCGAAGCCCCAAATTTCTCAGTTACCTCGCCATTTAGAATTTCATGAAAGTGTTTTTTCCATCACTCCAAGATGCCTTTGAGATCGGCTTTGTAGGATGTTCAGCACTGTGTATATTGCGTCATACCACGACTATTCTGCTGATGGCTGACCGCCATTCCCTTTATTATTACAAGCCTGAAATTACTTTTAGATTCACTATTATCAGAAATGCTCACTTTTATTCCTAATCTCAATTTGTTCTCTTTCTTTTCGCGTTCATAGGTGCTTATAACCGGCCCCGCTGATACGCCCTATGCAAACGGCTGCTTTGAGTTTGATGTCTTCTTCCCGCCCGACTATCCTAATTTACCAATGTTAATTAATTTGGAAACAACGGGGCGACATTCGGTTAGATTTAATCCTAATTTATACAATGATGGTAAAGTGTGCTTATCCGTACTCAATACATGGCACGGTCGGCCGGAAGAGAAGTGGAATGCACAAACTTCTAGCTTCTTGCAGGTACGTTCAATGCAATCAAATGTAAAATAAAAGACTTGTAGTTGTCCTATCTCATTATCTATTCTATTGTATCATTAATGTTTGTTTTCGCACGTACAGGTTCTTGTTTCGATTCAATCGCTCATCTTAGTGCCGGAACCATACTTTAATGAGCCAGGATTTGAGAGGAGTCGCGGCACACCCAGCGGAACGCATTCGTCACGCGAATATAATAGCAACATTTATCAGGCGTGTGTAAGATGGGCAATGTTGGAGCAAATTAGAAACCCAAATCCATGTTTCAGAGATGTAAGTTGCGTTTTTGAGTTGGGTTTCTCATCCTACTTTAACTTAAATTCACATTCATTATTTATGAAAACTAGGTAATTCACACTCACTTTTGGTTGAAGAGAAATGAAATTTGCACTCAAATTGAAAACTGGATCGAAGAACTTAGCAAACCGCAATTCAGTGAACGTAATAGTCGCACAATTTCATTCAATTCGATGGTGTTGCGGCGTCAATATCGACATTTGCGCGAGGAATTGTCCAAGTTAAAAGTGCCTGATGGCCTGGAAGACTTGGACATGCCTTTCAATCCGAATGTAACACTTCCTGTAATGACTGAAACAATCTCTGCCGGCACGACTACGACCACCACAGCAACGGCCATTAGTGACGCAGTCAACGGAAACTTGAACATGAACACAACATCCATCATTCACGCCACATCTTTTGGCATTATTATGCCAGCAGCACACTCGAATATAGTTGCGCATTCGCAAGATTCTTCCACCAAGTCTACATCAACGGATAAAATGTCAACATCACCGGCACCGTCACCGTCACAACAATCACTTCTCATTGACCTAAATGACGATGTAGAATTAGTTGATATCATTCAAAATGAATCGCCACCGCCAGAGACGGATTATTTGCTTGATTCGTCAAATGCCGATGGCTCTGGTGGCGATGATCCGGAATTTGATGACAATGTTGTCGACGTTGAATTGTTAGGCTCAATAATGATTGAAGATGATTCATATGAAATGGCCAAAATAGCTGCTTGGGAGGCAAATCTGGATGGATAAATTGATATCCGGATGGATACACATATACAATACACAAAACATACACATTGCAATTCAACCAAATACACATTCACTCACAGACACACACACTTGCAAACACAAACACATAATTGCACACATAATTTTTATACAACAAACTGACTACATACAAACAAAATGATTTTTAAGAATGGATAAACAAAAACAAGAAAAATACAGAGAAAAAAACAAAAACTTGAATAAATTGTGTTATAGTTTTCATATAATATATGTAAGTGTAATGATGAATATTTCCCAAATGCAATGCAATGCAATTCCTGCTCCTTCTTGTTTAAGTCGTCTTGCCAAAAGTCAGCTATGGCTCTACCTACAACTGGGCTCCGGTCTCCTGGGCTCCCATTTGCAAAAATTACTAAATTTCGGGGAAATAGTAAAAGCATCACTGTCTCCAAAGTTGACTTTGTTATTTTCGTCGTTGTTATCCTTTAACGGCCGAATATCCACAGTTATAAAAAAGGAAGAGGAAATATTTAAATACGTTTATGTACATGCAATCAAACAATAACAATTGATTGAATGAATCAATGGAAGACAAAGAACTCATCGTTGCTGTTGGACATTTGAGGATTACAATGCATCAACAGCAACATCAACACAAAAATCAACAGCATCAGCACCGAATACATAACCAGATCAGCATTATACCAATATGATTAACTTTTAAAAACTAAAATATTTATGTGTAAACAAATTCGCATGTGTTTTTTAATTTCCTTGTAGAAAAAAGATTAAAATTTCTCAATGTACACTCAATTCAATTTCAAAGCAACACAATAAACATAATAGAAAGCTTTTTTTTTATATGAAAATGAATGCAAAATACATAAATAACCAACATACATATAAATATTTTCATATTTTTGCTATAAAAAATACGAGAAAAACAAAGAAAATGAATTGAATGGGATGATTATTTGAGACAAGATTTTGTATGACTGTTTCTTTGTGTTTAAATAAATGTTTTGTTAGTACATGTTTACCGTTTTACAGTTACTATAATAACTTTTACTACAAGTTTTATGTATGTTTGACTCACTTTTCTGATGAAACAGCATCAAGATACTTACACACACACATATAGCACGGCGTTCAATTACCTGAGTTAAAATGAGAAAGTGAAAACACCAAGACTTATAAATTGGATAAACAACAACAAAATAGTAGCAACAAAAAAAAAAGAGTAAAAATTAATTATAAATAGTCTTATCTGTTATGTTATACCATTTTATATAATATAAATAAAACAAATTATTAATGTATTCAGTGTAGAGTGTAATATTCAATCACATAGTTACAAAATACAGATCTTGACTTATAACCTTGTTTGGGTATTGATTGGTCTTAGGCTAAAACTACTTGAACTTTAGGGTTCGATAAGGCGAAGAAGGAGCAGGATGGGTCTTTACGATTGTACCAAGAAACCTTCTGTTGTCTTTGATACTATAAACACCCACCCGAGCACTCACAAACTAGAATATTGTGCCCATAAAACCAATATTGATGATTCTACATCTAAGTTACTGCATACATCCACACAACCCGTTCATGTGAATACAACAGTAAACGGCAACTTTATATCAAATATGAACAGCATCGTATAATGTGTACTTGTAATCAAGATGATTAGGGCAGTGAGAAGATTTCGTGGGTTTTTTGGACGCGCCAGGAATCGAACCCACTGTCCTCTGAGTGGGAGCGAATAGTTCTAACGACTACACCACCGGCACTGATTAACGCAGACAAACATCATCAGCTTGGTCGAGCTGTTTAAGGTAAGTTGTCGTAGTCCATCGAATTCCATTGTTACTTTACGTCAGTGCTGCACGGAGTACACCGCTGATGACCACCAAAAATACAAGCGGTGATAGTATGCACTCCTGACGTACTCTAATTTGGACTTCAAAGCCTTCCTACCATTTTGTAGGACGTGTCACTTTCCTCGTATGTAGCCTTGATAACAGCTATAAGCTTTTTGGGATTCCACTTCTGCGCAAGGCCAACCAGATAGCATCTCGTTTCAAGCTGTCGAAAGCCTTCTCGAAGTGTAAATGCAGCGGAGACCCGACACATTGTTTTTTATAATCCGCAAGGTGTCTATGTGATCGATGCAAGAGGATCCAGAACGAAAGCCTGCCTATTTGACGTCGAGAGTTGAATCTATATGTTCTTTAACGCGTTCTTAACCATTCTAGCTATTATCTTGGCTACGACCGGTAGAACGCATATACTTCTCCAATTCTCACAATCTACCAGATTTCACTGTTTTGGAAGCTTGACGATTATTTCTCTTTTCCACTAGGGAAATCGTTAAATTTTCCAAGCTCCATGGTATGAGCGGGTGAAGTAGTTCAGCCGATGTGCTTGATGCCGCTTGAAATATTACGGCAGGAATGCCATCAATACTCTTTCACGCGATATTAGATTTCTAGCTCGGCATTGCCGCTGCGATTCGAGCCTTGATTGCTTTACGACCATCAATCCGTCTTCAGGTGTTTGCCGATACCCACGTGCGGTGATTGTTTTGCCTTTTACCGACGTAGGTGCGTGCTCCATTTACAATAACCTTTTTCGCAGCATTACAGTGGTAATCTGCATGCTCTCCTGCATTGCTGATTGCTGATGTTATGTTGAGCAAGTTTGAGCGGTTGCCATTGACGGACGCAGTACAAAGGAATGAAGGTATAATAGCTAATATGTGATCGCGTTCTTGTCCAATGTCGAGTCCGTCAAAAAGCCCGTACAGCTCCCCCATTGTTTTGATGAAATAGAAATAAGGTACGTGGAGAGTATATGCACAAATTGGTCTGTCAAAATACTTTTTCATCACTTGCTTAAGCATGGTATTGTCTCTTCCTACATTGGCGTTAAAGACCCCCATCACCATTACCATGTCGCAACTACGCGTTTGGTAGGTTGTAGACAAAGCCTAAATGACTATAAAGATTGTCCTTATCACCCTCAGTCTTTCTTACTCTACTCTGGAATCTAGCCGTCAATATCCGTTCACTGTGAGGTTCCCAGGATATGAGGAGGCTGATTCGTGCTGCCGGATTTAGCATTACTCCAACTCCGGAGCTCCGTCCGCTCCCAGCTGGTCTAGCAGATTAAAGCATGGCAGTGGTTTTTGTTGGAGAGTGCGGTATTCTCCGGCGATACGATACCATCTTATTTCACTCAGTACCAAGATGTTTATATTATATCACGCTTTAATTGGATGAATCTGGCGTTTTCTGAAGTGAATCCAGGAAAGTCTTAATGTTCCAGAACCCGATCGTTGTCCGTGTACGATAGCTAAAGGTCGTCAAAGTATCCCTCCATATCCGAGGCATGGTATTCCGATTCGGAGCATTGGGTTTTCTATGGTTGCGACTCGCTGGGCCGCAAAACAACCGACACTAATCCTATTTTGTGGCGCACCAGGCTCGTCATTTGCCCTCGCAACTTCCAGAGAAACTCCCCGATGGCACCACGAAGATGTGGAATAAGGACTTACTAACGGAGCTGCAAGTTGTTCGGCAGCAGTTACTCTTTCTCGTTATTTAGCGGACTAACACCTATCGGGAGATGTTGCTCCTATGAGTGCTTTGTTAGTCGCTTACCATCCAGCATTTATCTTGACTGCATTATACTGGTGTGGAAATACAAAGCTTGAATACATACCAGTTTTACAAATAAATAATTGTATTAACAGTAGGTTCGAATTGGGCTTACGTGTTAGCTTATAAGCATTCGAAGTGACACAAGTATGTATAGCGGTTTAAATGGTGAAACAATGGGAATGCAACTAGATGGAAACAGCGTCTAAATAGCGATTGAAAGCAAGTCTAGCTCACGACCAATTATTTGCAACTGAGTTTTTTTTTTGCTTACTCTACTCTACTCTACTGCCACTGTTATCGGCTCTAAAGAAATAAAATAACGGATATGCACCCTTGGCGTGAAGGGCAAATTTAAGAACATAAGCCGCATAAGAGGTCACATACCCATAGAGGATTTCCCAGACAATGCAAAAGAAGAGTTTCTTGATTCAGACGAACGGGAACTCCATGGCTGTCCTCAGTATGATGTTGTAATCATTCTATGAGACATGAACGCAATAGTAGCTCAAGAGCGAGTCATGCAGTATATTGACAACCATTGCTTACACACTAATTGTTAGACAACACTAATGACAATGGACAATAGAGGTCTGCAATGAATGTCTTAAAACATGTTTCAAGACATTAATTATTATTTGGGTTCCCATCTCTAAGCTTGAAATCTTAAACGAATAGTTCACCTGGTGTTTGTTTGTCAAATGGGTAGTTCACCCATTCTCAAAAATATAGTACGAGTGTACTCAGTGCACTGAGTACACTGAATGAATTAATGATTGAAATATTCATTTATTTTTTAGCCTTTGGTAATTATTCAGCAGGATTCTACTGAAGAAAACTGGCTGTAATCAATAAATTAATAAAGGAAACAAAAATAAAGATTATCGTTGTAATCTTGGGTAGAGCCATTGCAAGTTTTGCTGCAACTGTATCAGAAGGAATGAAACAGTTGTTTTAAACAGTTATTTAGCTGTTATTTTTTGTTTACCAATAACAAATACAAACAATAACACATGCGTTTGTGTGTCGCAGATTGCTACGAGCGTGTAAATCGAAATCACTATTAGTATTTTTCACCATTGACATTGTTTTTTCGTATAATTATGTTTTAGCTAAATAAAACATATAACACAAATAATTTATTTACAAATTAAACATTTCTTTTGCGATTTCGCCTAGTAGTATAAACCTAGACACCATGTTAGTTCTTATGTGAGTGTTAAAAGTTAACTCAGTTCATTCAGTGTACTCGGTGTACTCGGTGTACTCAGTGCATTTTTAGCAGTTTTTATTGCACACGTTTTGTTTGGATAGAGTATTCAAATGCAAAAGAGAATCAAACAGTGTACTCGTTTTGGTTTGTGGTGATCGAATGTTGTACAGTGTTTGTTTCATAGGAATGGGTACTCGATTTCAGTGCACACTAGTTCGTATTATTGCAATGAATAGAGAATACTGAAGCTATTGCAAGAAGCAAGGTTTGCGCGTAAGAATATCCACAAAGCCACCTGAGTATGTGCTGATGACTCGCCGCCAATGACTGATGCCCACACTTTGCTGGCGCCACCAAGCTAAGACAGAGTCAGCAAAGCGACAGTTTGACTTATTAAGAATCTGAGGTGCATTGATTTTGGACGTAACTTAGCGCTAGCATACTCCTGTTTACCATTCAAACTGTTGTACAAGAATTTAATTATTAAACTAATTACAGTTTTCATTGCAGATCTAAGCTTGAATATTTTAATTTATAACACTGAATAAACAAGTGGCCCATACTTTATAATTACGAATACTGTATACGTAAAGGAATAATAAATCTCTATACGAGTAGGTCTATAACTGCTAAAAAACCTTGTTCGTAGTTAATTAGATTTGCGTTTACTGCCCGCCCCACTCAGCTATTATCGGATACTAACTAATTTTTAATCACAATTAATTAAATTGTTGTTTAATTATGATTACTAAACTCATTTAAATTGATAATTTAATGTTGTTGTTAGCAATTAAGAAAGATTTTTTACTCGTACGTACGATAGCACAAAACTTTAGTATCCTTTTTGCTAAGCGACTTACTTGTAAGTCCATTTCATAACCCAGATGGTTCTAACTGATTCCTTGAACGGAGCGAATTTATTAGCAGAATTCTTTGGATGGACGAATCTTAACTTACAAGAGATGTGATCATAAATTTTTCACAACCTTCATACATGGACTGCAGAGAATCCACACAAAACGAGACAGTCATCATTTCAACACAAATTCAGCGCCAATATGTGGGCAGGTGTAATTGGAAACAAGTTAATCGGTTCGTTCAAACTACCACCCAGGCTGAATTCTTCAAACTACCTGGAGTTTTTGCAAAATGATTTACCAGAACAGTTGAAACACATTCCACTACTTCAACTAGCTTCATAATATTTCCAACAGGATGGTGATCCAGCCCACTATGGTCGAGGAAAAAACATCTCCATAACCAGATCAATGCTGGGACAACCAGTGAGAATGTGCACGGATAATTCATCATCCTCCGAGCAGAACCTATATTCCGTTTCTGAGTCTGAATCAAGGATTTCCTTATAGGAAAGGGGCCTGATTAATAGTTTGGATTGTCTTAGCCCTGTGATATTATCCTAGTTGGTTATACGAAGTTTATTTGCCCAATTATTAATCATAGCTGTGGCATATAATATGACAGCCAGTTGACACCACAGTGTGGCTCCGCTCACAGGAACGTAGATTTCGATCAAGCCCTCTGGCTAGTTCATCTGTATATTCGTTGCCTGCAATACCTTGGTGACCAGGGACCCAACCGAGCTTCACCCTGTTATGCCCTGCTTGGGATTGCAGTGCATCGTGGCGGCATTTAACAGATTTAGAGTCCATTATGTTAGACGATAAAGCTTTTAGAGCTGCCTGACTATCTGAAAAGATATAAA
This sequence comes from Nephrocerus scutellatus, assembly GCA_947095585.1. Lineage (NCBI taxonomy): Eukaryota > Metazoa > Arthropoda > Insecta > Diptera > Pipunculidae > Nephrocerus > Nephrocerus scutellatus. The sequence goes on along the minus strand of OX352761.1, from coordinate 124,093,462 downwards.
TCGTAGCGCCGATAATACCCTTACTAAGGTTAATCCTAGCGCAGACCTCAATGGTTCGACTCATACCCATTGTTATCGAGACTTTGGTGTTGGGTCCGAAAACTCTAGCACCGACTCCAGATGTGTACCAGAGACCAGACCTTTAGCGTCCAGTTAAGAATTTTTAGGTGTCCCGCATAGTCACCTGGTTTGTACCCGTATTCTAGCTGCAGCTTAATAGCGCATCTAGCCGCCGTCTTCATGATGAAGATTGGCAAGGGTGAAAGGCCTACAACATCTTCAAATGCAATCGTATGGCAGGTGCGCATAGTACCCGTTATACCTAGACAGGCAATTTTTTGTAGCATCTGTATACCTACATCCAATGTATCATTTTCGGATTTAGACCCTATGTTCTGCCGTAGAGGCGTCTACTGGCCAGAGGGTCCTAGTGGCACGTTCGATGGCGGACTTGATATAAGAATTCTAGTTTAGCCATTTATCAAGGTTTTGCAAGGATTTTTCTACTGCACTATTCTAAGACATGGAGTAACGCACCTTCCATGACATTTGTTATGGTTGTGCTGTGCTTACCGCTAATAAGGATCACCAAGTCGTCAGCATAGCCAATGGCGATGTAGCCTGATCTATGAAGATCGGCTAGAACGTTGTCTATGACGATTGACCACAGAAGGGGAGAGAGGACACCTCCTTTCGGACAGCCCTTAGCTGCAGTCACCGACACAGACACTCCCCCCCTGTGGAGGAAGTGATAACTCGACTTTCAAGCATGGCCCTTATCCATTTGTTTGTCGTGTCATCGAAGGCACCCTCAATGTCAAGGAAAGCACACAGAGCTATTTCTTTTGAACGAAAAGGTCCTTCTAAAATCCTTTGTATGCAAACTGACTTGAGTGTAGAGGCTCTGATCTGAACATCAATAAGTCTTTCCATAATTTTAAGAACACATGACGTTAATTATGTAGGGTTTAGGCATCTATTGCCTAGTGAGATGCCTGGTTTAGGGATAAAGATTACGTTTACCTTTCTCCAGGTATTCGGAATGTAACCCCAGTTGTAGCTGGCAATCAAACCCGACAGGATGAGATCGATTGCCCTCTGTTAGAGCGCCAAAATGCCATCACCCCCGGGAGCTTCGAATGGTTAGAAGGAGCCTACGGCCCATTTAACCTTTTTCCAGATAAACTATTTACCCTGCTGTCAATGCTGGCCCTATGGTTAGCAGCATTAGGGTATGTGTGTGAAACACCTTACGTTTATCACTTTTGGGGTCACAGCTGCCGTAGTAAGAGGTAATAAGCAACACATAATTTAACTGATATGTGCCTCATCTAGGTCCCTTATCTATGGACTCGATAGATGCAGGAAGCATATCTATATTGCAGAGGACAAGTCCCCGATAAAGATTCTAGATCGTATTTCTTGACTTAAAGGACTTAAAGGAGAGGATTTTTGAACACAAGGAACAACGAACTCTTGGAGCCGCTGAGTTCTTCCTCAGCTGGAACAAAACGTTACAACTTTGACAGTAATAGATGAGTTAAAATTTCAGATAAGCCCCAGCTGACGCAAAGCCGAGAGTGGAAATAGAAAAATGGATAGTCCCAATTGGAAAACCCTTAATAACATCCTTCTTTATATCAAGCACCTAAATTTGAACTCCACTAATGCAAAAAAGGAATAATTATGTTCCCAATAAGATTCGTTGTATTGAATTTTTCAAAACTTTACGAAATTGCAATTCTAAATTCTTGCAATCCCGCTCGATATAATTCTCGCTTTACTGTGTTCGCAGCCTCCTAAAGGGTCGTGTATCTATCGCTATCCAATTTGATTGTTGGTTGGGGTGGTTGGTGTTTGGTGTGCATTGTTAGAGATGTTTGGGGCAATGAGGGGGATTGTTGATGATTTGTGGTTTTGGCGATTAGTGCGATTCGTACTATGGGCTTCTAGTAAATTTATAACAGACTTTCGCGTGTATGAGTTAGTGTCAAAATTAATCGAAAAGCGTGCACATGCTGGCAAACATCCATTATATTTCATGCTTAAGACAGAATAGAGAGAATATTTTGAACGCTCAACGTTGCTTGACAAAAGACGACAACTAAATATTTCAACGGGATTTTATAGCGTATACGTGGTGGCATCGTCTTATACAGCGATGCGTCATATTATGTTCATTAGTCATTACAACTATTCACATATTATATTTTTAATTTTAATGCACAATATTGCTCTTCATCGCAATCAGGGAACGAAGAAGAAAGTCTTGCCAGACTATAAAATAATTTCAGTACAGATATATAACGCCAAAGTCTCTTAATAGAGAATCAGACTTCAGATTTGGGCTAATGCTAATGATATTGGCATTATATAATTCAATAAAAAATTAAAAATCATTTTCTTTGGCATCGAGTTTTTCAGTGATATTGAAAATTCAATGCCATCACTAAAATGCCCATCTCTGTACAGAATATGTACTACATATTACTATTACTACTATAAACATATTGGCAGCTAAGAGCGAAAGCGATCTAGTCACTATGTATTTTAAAAATCGCTACAACTCTCGTCGTTGACTAGAAATACGAAAAACTGAAAATAATTCGATGAAGCCCACTGTGACGCCAATTTGTTAATATCGAGATGTAGTGACCAAAACGGTTAGATCGTTGAATCGATCAGAACGCGACACTAGAGCCTACAAGCGGCATGAAGCCCTTTGGTTTATTCAATTCAAATCTAGTCGTGGACAGTGGCGGATCGTTGCTGATCGACAATAATAATTGACGAAGCGGCGACGACGACGACGACTACGGTTATTTTTAACATTGATCATAGCATTAATTAGCGTTTTGGATCGTGCGGAAGAAAACATTATCGTCTTTGATGTTGCTTTTGTGATCGATTTGATTTTTTTTTTACCCTTCGTAATTTGTGATTTTTTATTAAATTAACGTTAATTGTTTCAATTCTACTACAACTTCTAGTCAATAAGGCAGAAAAATGGAGCTAACCGATGTAACTACCAATGATCCTGTATGTGTGATGTAAAATTATTTGGTTTTTTTTATTATTTCTTTTTTTGCAAAAGGTTGTTTTTACGGTGTTTTTTTTACTTGTATGCAAATAATAGGTTTTTCCTGTTTTTGCCATTAATGATATTTTATAGCAATGTTGTAATTAATTCTTATTATCATGGTTTTTAATTTTTATTATTGTTAGATCGTATTAAATAATTAAACGTGTAATTGAAAAAGCTTGAAGTATAGTATACACATATGCGAAACTCTCAATTAAGAGGGAAAAGCTGACTGTTTCAAAAAAACTACTGTCTGATCATCTTTTTTTTCTGTCTGTCCATCCATCTGGCTGCCTGTTTTGGAATTATGTCCGTCCGTACACATTCGTCTGAATATTCATTCTTCTACTTCTCTTCCTACATTCAGCTGCCTGTGCATTTTAAGCAACCGCCCGTCTGTCATTTTTATTTAAAAATGTTAAACTAAGGTGAGAATTGAGTGACACTGTAATTTAAAAACAATACACATATAGAAGTAGCCCTGTTAGTGCATTAAGCTACTATACATGGTGTCACCTAATTTGTCAAAGATAATTTGGGAAATGATTCTTGGGTATATTCTAAGAAAAAATCGTTCTACAGTAAGAGTCTATCTCCAATGTTGACATCATTTATCGGGGATTTAAGAAAAAGCTTACTTCGGTGTACCCTGAAACGGAAATTGCTCTGTTAATACTAAACTATTTGTAATTAATTTGTATGGGAGCCCCCCCACAGGAAGTGGGTTAACAATTGATCACAAGATTTGGTGTGTCCGCCAGCCAGCCAGCCAGCCATGGGCACGCGAAGTTAATATAGAGAATTTAAAAAGAGGTTTTTGGCTTTAAGCTCCAAAGGCTATGAATAAAAGATGATTTTGTGTGGTTTTCGATAATTTTTTTTATGTGTGTACAACAACAGTTATAAGAGGGGCTCCTTGGTTTTGTATGCATGCTAGAGCCGATTCATATTTTACTAAACAACTACTGAGGTATGGACAAATAAGGTTTACATTTTGGATTAATTTTTTTTTACTTTTATTATAACACTATTTGTTAACCCCGGCGTTACCCGGGACCCGCCGACCACCACCCGCTTAGACCCAGCAAAAGTGAAAATAACTGGTTGCACCTCACACCCTACTGACCAAACCAAACTGACCAACTGACCGCTCCCCCACTTACTCAAATTTATAGCCTATAACATGTTCGAATCGTCAGTTATTGTCGTGAGTTCATCCAGAAATCATATGGAAAACGGCATTTTTCAGTTTTTCCCGAATTTTCCTATTTTCCAGGTTCCTTTAATCATCCCCGGACTATTAGGAATATTAAAAAAAGTGAGCTAAATTGGTCCAGCCGTTTAGTCGTGAAAAGATAACAGACCGACAGAGTTAGTTTCACATTTATAATATTCGTATTACTTGCAGTTTGGATATCACTTATTTCTTAATTTTGATCTTTATGTTATATATTGTAATCTCGATATTGTACTCGTATACGTATGATATTATTTATGTTAACCCAACATGTATTCATGCATAGCATATACGTCAATTAGAAATCAGCTATCGCTTATCTTGCGATATCTTAGCATTTAAAGCTGCCAAATTTGCTCGTACAACGTGTGCATATACAGTGGTGAGCACATTGATGTGACGATTTTTAGAAGAATTTAGTTGATAATCGTATTATTTTCTGGCTTCGAGAGCTACGAGTATAATAAAAAACATTCAACATCAAACTCGTAGAAATCAGAAAAAGTTTCGATTTATAATGTATTTAGTATATCCTATTGTTTTGTTTAGGCAAAAAAGTTGTATTAAAAAAAAAGAACTTATAGTATATTACATAACGAGCTAGGAAAGTGGACGTTAAACCCTTTTTAGCGGGTAATGTACGCTATTTTTCACACGACCAAAACCATTTCTCTGTTAAATTGTTCATGCGCAGTGCAAAACAACTGTGGGAGTGTGTGTTCGCTGAGACTGTACTAAATAACGAAAGTATTTTCTATGTTAACACACTAGTGTGAATAATGCCTACTTTCGAGGGTAGGCTATATCGTGGGAAACAGTCACTTTCGTCTATGGTCGTGTGAAAAATATTTATTCATATCCCTCTATTCAAGGAACGATCGTACGCACGCACATTTGTGATTCTCAAAATTTGAAAATCTCAAGATCTCGAGTGCGAACCACTCCGGAGTATTTTCAGTTTTTTTTGTCAATTTTCCCAACAATAAAGTTCTCAGTTTTGTGCAATTGCACAGGGTATAGTATATGTATAAATAAAGGTTTTTGAAAAGGGACATAACAATTTTGTATTTTAATACAAAAGGCCTTCACCATTATAAGATCAAATTAACTCAAGAGCTGAAGCCTCTTGATAATTTGAAGCGGCGAAACTTATCCGATTGGGCTCTGCAAAATTTTGAAGAAAATCCACAAAACCGTGTGGTGTGGATTTAATGCCATAGTTATAGCTATCGTGCCATGTTGGAAGACTGTTTTTGCCCAGAATTTGATGGACTTTACATCAGTGATATTTGGTCTATTGAAGGGAAGTTCGGTGATCGTGTAATCTCGGACCATTTCTCGAATGACCAGCTCGCTCATGCGTTTTAACGCCATTGGATTTCTTTTCATGAGGTTACGTTAAGTCGTTGGCTTATGCCAACAAGCCAACAACGTTAGAGGAGCTCAAAAACAATATCGATCGCGAAATTCCCAACGTTCCGACCGATATGTGTGGAAGAGTGGTGGAAAATTGGCTCCAAAGAATCGATCGCTGCAAACGTGCTCGCGATGGTCATATGAACGAGATCGAATTCCATACATAAATCTAGGATGTGTACCATATCTCAAAAGCCCGATATCTCAATTATTCTGTATTTGATATAAGCACAAAATTGTTATGTCCTTATTAAAAACCCCTTTACAAACCATTCTGCCGGTCATCAAGGAGTTCACGTGATTCAAGATCTTTGGAAAGCTCACAATTAATCAGCGTTTCCATGACCATAAAAGAAAGGGCGTTAGTCCTATACGAAGAGTGACATGACGGTTCAGTTTTTTTAAATTTTCTATAATAACTTCGCGTGGCCGTGTTTTCGCTTGTTTTTGGCTGGCTGGCTGGCTGGCCAAATCTTGTGATAAATTTTTAACCCACTTCCTAGAGCCCGATTTTAATCAAACTATGCACACATGTATATCTACAATGACAACACTTTCCCATGTAAAATTTGAAAAATTATGCCGATTTTATTCGATGTGTATCTCCGATGGAAACACTTTTTGTAGAAAATTAGAAGTGATCGGGCCCCAGGGCCTAGGGGCTCCCATATAAATTTCTTTAAAATCAATCCGATTTTATTCAAACTTTGCACATTGTGTGTTGTTTTTTATTGGTATAGGCTGACAAATGCTCTTCTCCATCTACTCGAGAGAAGTCCAGAAGAATAGAATTAATAGAAAATTTGACGCAATGATAGCGATGAAGAACACCACTTAAGAACTATTTGGGAAATACCTGACCCACCGAGTTTGTGTATACTGAGATCACTTAAAACTTTAGGAACTGTACGAGTACGAAAGTAAATCTATCGAAAGCTTACCTAAATCGTACCATATATGTTTAGACCAACTTTAACCTTAATTAAGTTTCACCATATTATTGCCAGCCACATTTCCGTCGGACTGATGTATCGCATCATTTATGACTTGGCGTTGATATTCACTAATGCAAGTCATAAACTAAGTCAAAGCCCAAAAACAACAAAAGCAACTCAAATTCGATAAAAGCTGATACTGTGACCGCTTAAGCGTCCATTTGTATTATTTATAACCATAATGCACAAGAACTTGATAAAGGGTTCAGTGACAGCGCATTGGATCCAAAAATTATCTGAAAGTGTCTTTGGTTCCCGTGCGCAGCTGACAAGGTGACAACGATACTAGTCGTTCTAATCTTATTATTGGCAGTGTTAATTTAAAGAGAAGAGCTTTAGGAATTTTACTGGAACTTAAGATCATCACGCAAGTATAGCGGCATCAAAATGAAGCCCCGTAGCCGTAGAATAGATAAATAAAAACATTGGCAAAGAATATAGGTAGTATCAGCCGCTGTTGATTGATATTAATAAGTCATCAAATGAAGCAATTATAATGAACTTAAGTCATCTTTTAGCTAGGGGATTTTCTCACCTGAATATTTCTAAAAACCCCAAACCTACCTGCACATTATAATCAATTGAATACTTACGTAGAAGTTATTAAATGTTACTTTTAATTCGTTTCTAATGGGATTTTTTTAGAAGAAATAACTTCAACCATAGATTTGTTTCTAGAATTTCTAACGGCGAACAGAACATTTGGAACAATCGTGCCAAATTTATTTCTTATATTCTGAGGTTTATATTCGATCTTTATAAAAGCGCTGTGAGTTAGGTAAATAATCGTATGTAAGAAGATTATGACGCAGTCTAGGGAGACAAAGCCAGCCTTTTTGAGTGAGCTTAGGTAAATACTCGTATATAAGCGCAGTCTAGGTAGACAAAGCCAGTCTTTTTGAGTCAGCTTAGGTAAATACTCGTATATAAGCGCTGTCTAGGTAGACAAAGCCAGCCTTTTTGAGTCAGCTTAGGTAAATACTTGTATTTAAGCGCAGTATAGGTAGACAAAGCCAGTCTTTTTGAGTCAGCTTAGGTAAATACTCGTATATAAGCGCTGTCTAGGTAGACAAAGCCAGCCTTTTTGAGTGAGCTTAGGTAAATACTTGTATTTAAGCGCAGTCTAGGTAGACAAAGCCAGTCTTTTTGAGTGAGCTTAGGTAAATACTTGTATTTAAGCGCTGTCTAGGTAGACAAAGCCAGTCTTTTTGAGTCAACTTAGGTAAATACTTGTATTTAAGCGCAGTCTAGGTAGACAAAGCCAGTCTTTTTGAGTCAGCTTAGGTAAATTTTGGTATATAAGAAGTCTATGGTGCAGTCTAGGTAGACAAAGCCCCTAATTCAAAGCCTCTAATTCAAAGTTAAATCTGTATATTGTGACGTTCTGACCACAACGTCATTCTTTGGTGTTCGTTCTTATTGACAACAAATACTTTGTATTTCCCTCACTAGCTCGCCAATTCTAATATATGGCTCAATGCTGGCAAATGTACCACAGACAGCGTATGCCAGCAGTTTTATAGACGTGAAGAAAATTGTTTCTCTATTATGATATTATGATGATCTCCAATATGATGTTAAAGAAATCGCATAACAGCGCGTCACCTTTTCAAATCCTTTCGTTTGCAGAAGTTGTGTCGTGTTGCTATATTTCCCGACAATGGGGTTTTGAGGCATTGCTCGTACGTTTGTCGAGAAGTGCCTTGAGGGGAATTCCCCTTCCGTGTAGAGTAATTTGATGCGATTTACTATTCCTTTTCAACTAGAAGGACCTACTACAGATACAAGATCTGCGATCGCATAACTTAAAGTTCAATTGTTGTAGTCGCGTAAGACCTTCCACCGCGAGAAGGCAAGGAAAGGATTAAATCGATATCCAGATGGATTATTCATCAATTATGGAATTAAACCTTTTCCTTTAATAAATATTGCGTTTTTAGTCGAAGAATTGTGAATAACTTTTTACTATGGATAAATATTAATATTCTGGGCTTTGTTTGCAACAAAGTCATGTGAACTTAATTGATATAAAATGTTTTTATGAATTTTATCTAAAGTTGTTAATTGAAAAGTTACAAATCGTTAATAAGATTTTAACTCAGCATCTTGAAGCCATTGCGATTAATTACACGAATTGAATTTCATAAATATTTACGTGTAATTCAACTTTTACAGCTTTGTGAGTATTTCCACGAGATTTCTTCGACATGCTTGAAAAGTTTTTATTATGCAGTAGAGTTTAGATTGTGCTAAATTTACAGCAAGCTGACCGACCATTCGATGCAATCACAGAAGATTACCAGCACGCCTCCATATACAATATGAATAAATTGATTTCTATTGCATATTTCTTTCTATTAATATTAATTAAGATATTATGATGTTGTAGTTGAGTATTCAAGAGAAATTAACAAAGTAATAATCGCCAGCATCTCGTTATACTTTATCGGGAATGAAAAAATGATAATTGATGAAAATTTAGAAGCTTAGAATTAGTGGAGAGATAATTTCGACTGGTTGCAAGCGAACTAATACTACGTAATACACTTGAGATTATGGACTTTCTATAGTAAGACACCTCTAGCACCACTACTGTTGTTGCTAGGAAGTGGTTGACAAATGACATTACTGATATTAATGTCGAATCTATAGTTTTCGGTGTAAAGCGTATAGCCCACCTTAGTGGCGTGGCGAAATGGGGAAAAGTCCCACGGTTTCCCAGGCGGAAATCCATAACATTGAGGTCTGCGCCAGAATTAACTTTAGTAAAGGAATGAAGGGCGCTATATTTTATCTTTTTTCAGATAGCCAGGAAGGCAGGCAGCGCTGCCGTCCAACTTAATGGACTCGTTATCAGTCAAAATCTGCTACGATCCACTGCAATCTCTTGCCATACACAACAGAGTGAACCCCGGTTGGGTCCCTGGTATTCAGGGAATTGCAGGCAACGAATATGCGGCTGAACTAGCTAGGGCTGGCTCGGTGAATCTGCGTTCATAGGACCTGAACCGTACTGTGGTACTGTGGTGTCAACTGGACTGCCTCCACAGCACTGATAAATTGTTGGGAACACTAAGTTCATCTGACCCACTGGGATAACGTCACAGGACTGAGGCAATCCAAACAATTAATCAGGCCCTTTCACTATAAGGAAATCCTTAATCTAAATAGGGATAACATTAGGAAGCTGGTGAGCTTTCTAAAAGGTCATTGTGGCTTGCGGTGTCACCTTAACAAAATGTTTGTGGGCTCAGAGACAGCATGTAGGCTTTGCTCGGAGGATGATAAGTTATCCGAACATATTCTCTGTGAATGTCCAGCACTACTTTGGTTAAGGAGAAGCTTTTTTCATAAGGAAATATGCTCGACAACGGAGTTGAGAAATTCTGCCACTAAGGACATACTATACATAAACGCTAAGATACAATAGATCTTTTAGTTTGCAGTGTCTGCCATATCGGCTAGGGTATTCTTTTAAAAAAACACAGGTGGATCGTTTCGCATTTAGCCTAGCCCAGATCTGTTTTGTCGCTACACAAGTTGTTCCGTTTGACATGATTTTGCATGTAGCGATCGGTATGCCTATGGAACCATTTTCGGGTAAAAAGGGCAGTGTAGTTCCATTTTTGGCGAGTTCATTAGTCAAACAGTTCTGGGGAACTGTGTCTCTATGCTCCGTCCCCGAACACAGGTGAATGTTGAACTGCTCCGTTATCTCCTTAAGATATGATCGGCAGTCTAGGGCTACAATAGAGTTTGTAGAAACTGATTCTATGGATTTAAGGCAACTTGATTATCAGAAAAGATGCGGATATCCTTAGAGGATATAAAATTCTCTTCAGTTAAGACCGGACTTCTTGTATCGCTTGGAAAGCACTGCAGTGATTAAGAAGACGGAAATAGAGATTAACATTTAGCCTTTTTTAAAAAAACACCTCCGCCTAACCATCATCCGTTTTTGAACTGTCATCTTACACGAGAGCACCTTTCTTCGCAGAATGATCTAGAAAGGTTACGTGGAAGTTATTATTGAACTTGAGTTGCGCAATGGTGTAGTCTATGTTTCCTGGTGGAACCCTGAATAAAGTCAGAGCATGTCCGATTTCGTTCTTGATCCACTGGGAGTTTGCAACTTGTTAAGCGCATTCCGTAAGAATTCTTCAGTCAGCGTAAAAGATTCCATAACCATAACTTTTATATTGTAATCAAAATTTTGTGGCGTGGCGACATTGTGGAAGCAATACATTGATGACGTTTTTGAGTTGAGACCACAAATTAAGAATCTCATAACTGAAAGTATATGGCTGTCTTAATAACTCTTCTTTTTTTATGGAACACGTTTGATTCTTGGCACATCGTATTACAGACAAAGAATGCAAATATATGTATGCAGTCAGTTTAGTCTACTAATACTCGAAACACTATCAACTAATTACCTGACAAAATTTATTTATCATATAATTATGACTTATAGATGAAACTCTCTGGTATGGTTTAAGGGTCCGATTACCAAAGTCGTGTACCTTATAATGACGTGACTACAGTTGGTACACAATTCACCACGTGCGTCGTGAAAATAATGTACTGACTTCTATCGATTAAAATGGCTACAGTAGTAAGAAACGACTGTGAGAATAGAAAAAATTAATCGAAGGGACTAGTCATTTAAGATTTTTTGCGAAGGCTTCGGTAATGCGCTGTAAAGGTTTTTTTTTTCGTAAACAAGTGACGTAAGTGCAGTGATCCACGAAGAGAACTCATCAAAGTTTTTCTGCCGCAACCAGTTGTAATTATGCGCGCCCGATACATTTAACAAGATAGTTCATCACCATCACTAATAGTTATGTAGAAATATTCGCGCTGAATATTGTCCGCCCTCGTCCGTTCGATTGTATCTTATTAAATTATGATAAACGTTCAGTTAAAGTAAGAAAAAATGTAAAACTCACTTCACAATATTTCATCTGGTATAATTAGAAACAATAATGTGCATTTTTATGACGTCCAAGATAGTAAAATTATTTTATATTGATGATTGTTGATTTTTAGCGCTCAATTATTCACTTGTCAATTCAAGTGATGCTTTGTGTGTTGATGAAAATGGTAATTTCTCCGCAACTTCCCACAAAAATACATATTTATTTATTCGATTTTTTATTTGTTTTGTTATGTAATCGAGTGAATTGTTTAGTAGTTTAGAAAGCCTGGAAAGGTAACTAGGAATAAAAAGTATTCAACGGGCAAACTATACAATGACTTTAATGATTGGCCGTTTTATGTGCAATGCCCAATACAATGCATCCCATACAATGCACCCCATACAATGCAAATTAAAAATTTTCATGTAATAATGTAATTCTCTAATCGGAGATACAATTACATACATATACGAAAGTTTGAGTAAAATAGGGTTAATTTTTAAAAAATTATGGAAGTGATCGTGGTCCAGGGTTGAGGTTGAGGTTAAAATTTTCAACTAAAAACCACCCAGATTCAGTCTCTTTGTCAGTGAGGGAACCGTCAGTAAAAAATATTTGTTAGAATTTCCTTTTCAGTTTGTCTAGTGAAATGCCATTCTGAAACAAGTGCTCGGCCACCAAACAACTTCAAAGGAACTTGTAAAGCTAATTCGATGAATTTCGGCCATATTGCGAAACGTGGAAGTTTAAGATTAGCTGTTCAAAATGCGAAGTTATTCTGTTACGCACCCCTCTAATTACGATCTTCGACACAATTGGAAAAATAATTGGTACAAAAGGTTTTCGGAATACAACAAAGACGGTCGTGCGGTGTTTGGATGTATATTTGGATACGTTCCTGTATTACAATGAACACGTAAATACCGCTGTGAAATGAGATGGAACGTGAACATCCTTTGTTAACAGGCGTTCGTAGGGCCAATTTTAACGTATGCGTGTCCAATATGGTCAGTCCATCATATATGGAGAAATTTTGCGTCCTAGAGAGGAAATGCCTTGAATTAATTTCGGGAGCAAGTTATCCGAATCTTCAGTACTTCGAGAGAGCACTAGGGAGCTGACTTATACCACCTGAGGCATTCTTGCATCTGGATGCACTGGGGTATCTGTCGGACTCGTGCAACGCGCCAGTGATCTACGATATTGCTAAAAGGGCAACTGAAAAACGCATCCGTCATGTTTCAATGACTTTGATAATCGGGATGCTAACTGAAGATACTGCAGTAATGTACCTGAAGGATACCGTCAAAGGAGCAATACAATTATGTATATACTAGTAGCTAGACTCTAATGTGGCCGACATTCAACCCTAAAGATAAAGGAGCTAGCGCCATGTGCGTTCCGTACAATGGATTTCACATGATTACCCTATAATGACACCTCTGTGGGGCCATATTTGTTGGGGGCACGTGAGGCTGCAAACGCTATATTAGGGATTTAATTAGTAGTTTTAAGTATTAACAAAAAATAAACAAAGTTTTAAAGGTTTTTCATCAATTTTTCTTTCCAAAAAAACTTAAAATGTGTTAATTAAAGAAAAAATAGCTAGGTAAAAAAATAATGTATACGACTGCCACTATTAGGTCATTTATAAAAACTAGATTGTAAGTTTCTTTATTTTATTACTAACACTACATTATAAGGATTATTTGGATAAAATAAATGATGTTAAAGCTTCGATAATGAGAATGAAATGAGAAGACTGTGTTTGGACCCTTACCTGTTGGTACCATTATTATTGGAGAAAGAGCTATTTGAGATTAGGTGATACCTAACTCTCCGATTCTTAGTTTACTTTTCGACATCAAGAGAGTCGCAATTTCTCTACGCGTCAATCGTGTTTGACTACTTTTTTAACATCACCTGAAATTGGACTTAAAGATTCAGAAGCCTAAATCAGTAATTGCGTAAAAGTCAATGAAGTTTGAAGTTGTTTGCTGCTGGTTTTTCTTATATTAGTTGCTTATATTATTAACGGCTTAGGCCGTTAGCATTCCAATGACACAACTTAATTTTTGTATTTATGCTAAGGCAAAATTGCTTGAAGTAGCAGAGTTGGATTTTTCAATTGGTCTTGCATCATATTTTGCATTGTATGCATGAACTGAATGAATAATTTTAATAATTTGTTCTTAAGTTTACTACTTGGCATGTTAGTTGATTTGAACTTTCGATTCTTTGGTGCAGGTAATGGATTCTGTGCACTTGTGATTATGATAGTTTTATAAGAGATGATAAACTCATATAACTTGCAGAGCAATAAGAACAAAAAAGTGGTCGAAGATGTTTTTCACGAGTGATGTAATTTTCGGTTGGACTGATAACTTCCAAACTTCGACGTTAATATTAAGCAATCGAACCACCATCACTATCCAGATGTTAGGAAGGGACTAGCCTTTTAACCTCATAGACGTTGCGCTGAAAAAACTTAAAATCGATGTGAATTCGACTAGAGGGCGGCTTAAAATTGTTGGTAATTGAACGATATTTCAAGCTATAAGGGCACTTACCTAGCCTGTCATCACACAATGTACTCTAGAGATTTTTTAGAAATACCCCTGAAAGAAACTTTAACATCACCTTTCGAGATAAAGAGTAGTAGAAGTTGCTATAGAACACAGCATATCTTCTTACAACCCCTTATGAAATAACACTTAAGAAAATGAAAATATCCGACTTACAAGTTAAGTTATGTATGGGTTTACGTAAACCACCAAACACCCTCCTCCCATATTTCTCCGTATTAATTTAATCAAAGATCGTGCATCGACTTTCATCAAAGTTGTAACGATTATAATCCTAAGTAAACATATAATTAAAATCATTAATAACGATGTAGTTACGAGTACAAGTAGCAGCTGTGTAATTCGAATACATCACGTTTGGACAAATCATGTCAGGTCGTTAAAAGGAGGGCGTTACAGCAAGCTTGAATAACTGATTTATGATTTATAATTGCAGACACATGATAGCAAAACCGCCGCAAACGACAAGTCGACAGCGTTAGAAGCAGAGAAACCAAAAGCGAACCTGTTATACGCCATAAACGATAATCCACCATGGTACCTGAGTATATTCTTGGCATTCCAACATTATCTAACAATGATCGGTGCTATCGTCTCGATTCCATTTATTTTGACACCCGCTCTATGCATGTCAGACGAGGATCCCAACCGTGGTGTCATCATATCAACGATGATCTTTGTCACTGGAATTGTAACGTACATTCAAGCAACATGGGGCGTCCGACTGCCAATTGTTCAAGGTGGAACAATATCATTTCTGGTGCCGACATTAGCTATTCTGGCATTGCCCAAATGGAAATGTCCATCGCAGGAAGAAATAACCGCTCTTGATGAGGCAGACCGACAAGAATTATGGCAAATCAGAATGCGAGAGCTGTCAGGAGCTATTGCAGTTTCAGCCTTGTTGCAGGTATTTCTTGGCTATACTGGGTTAGTTGGGAAAATTTTACGTTTTGTCACACCATTGACAATAGTGCCGACTGTCTCACTGGTCGGATTAACACTCTTCGAGCATGCCGCAGCGACTGCATCTAAGCATTGGGGGATTGCTGTTGGGTAAGTGTATTAAGCCGTTGGTGTTGTTGTGTTAATTATTTATTGTTTGACGTGTAGAACCACAACGCTGCTGACACTTTTCTCACAGATTATGACCAATGTTACCATACCAGTGGTTGCATATAGAAAGGGTTCTGGTTTGGAAATTCGCCAATTTCATCTCTTCAGACTGTTTCCGGTAAGTAAGGAGTTCTAAAACTGCCAAGATGAAAAGTGTTAACTTTGAACAGCTTTTTAACTTTTGTTTTTTTTTTGTACTAGACGTTTTTGGCATAGTTTATATGAATTGCATGCTCTCATCAAACTGAAAGAACCATTGAGATAATTGTTAGATTTTTACGACTGTGCTGTCTATTTTTAGTCGTACTTTTTATTTTCTACGCTCTTTTTTCTGAGTACTCATAGGTAGGTAGAGTGGTGAACCTCGCTGCACTTCCAATCGTCAATCAGTTAGCGCTAGAGTGCGTTATTTTGATGCCATATAGCTGCAGGGACCTTAAAAGGGAATTTGAGTGGTTTAGATCCAGCCTGTAGCGCTCAGATACGAGATAAATTCGATGATCCTGTAATCTGAGATCTCTCTTTCCGATGGCACAACATAGTTTACCTAAGATGCGGAGGTTTGACCCAGCTAGGGCCGGACAACTACAAAGAAAATGTATGCAGTTTCTTTCTCATTTGCAACTTTATAACTTCTACAGAAGCTGTTGTGCGACATGCCCAGCTTAGCAGCAAATGGCTGCCCACTGGCCTGTGACTCGTACTGATAGCCACAACTCTGTCAATATCCTTCGGGTTCTTGATATCAACTCGGTGGATTTCCTTTTGTTGTAGGATGGCCATACCGTTCTTTATATGGCGCAGTTCTTCAGACTGCTTCACTTTAGTAGTGACTTAGTAGTGAAAAAGAAGAGAATTCGTTCCTTGACTGAGCTAACTCTTTCCGTAGTACGTTGTCCATAGTGACGCCCTTCTTTGCCAATTCGTCCCGCTCTCTGGCGGTGGGCAGGAGGTGGGGAAAAATACAGTTTTTACGGATACCGTAGAAACGCCCGTTCACCAATAAGTGGCAAACGTCCTCGTCCTGGATCTGTTCCACACTTTTTTTAATCATAAGGTGGCCTAGGGACTCCGCTATGGTCGCATTAGTCAGGACTAATCTACGACACGTACTTTTTCAAAAAATTGTGTAGTGTTCCGCCCTTATTTTTAATCAACCTTGGAAATTTGAAGAAATGTACATTGGTAGTATTCTAATGTCGTTTTCTTTTTCTTTTTAAAAATCTGCGCTTTAGCTCATATTCTTTCTCGGAAAATTGAACACTATAGGCGTGTTGTTGTTTAGTGAAAAGAGGGCTAAATCTCCTTAAATATACAGATCTGTTTTCGCTCTACGATAGACTGGTTTTTTAGGGGCAACGAACAACTTGACTGCCAAAAAACTAATCTGCACCAGATTTTAAAGGGGGGAAAAATGATATAAGAATCTGATTTCTTAGACGGACAGACAGACACATGAAAGGGCTCTTTGCCATTTCTCAGAAATCATTCATTCACATATCTGTTCTGTTATAAATTGGTTTGTTTATTTATTTTAAACAATTTATTATTATTAAAAAATATCAAATTCAATATTTAAGAAAATAATTTCCAGGTTTTGCTTACCATTGGCATAATGTGGGGTCTTTGTGGCATATTGACACTGACAGATGTGTTCAATGATGGTCATCCTGCAAGAACTGATGTCCGAATTAAAGTACTTACGGACGCATCGTGGTTTTATATACCTTATCCGGGACAATTCGGGTGGCCTACGGTAACTTTGTCGGGTAGGCTAAATATTTTTTCTTTGTGTGCAAGGAATATACAATTTTACAAGTAAATCTCTGTATTGCTTGGTTGTAGGCGTTTTGGGTATGGCAGCCGGTGTACTGGCATGTACCGTCGAATCGATCAGTTACTATCCGACAGTTTCGCAAATGTCTGGTAGGAATTTATTTACAAGCAACTAATCAATACAGAACATATAAAATGTTTCAATCCTATTTAGGTGCCCAATCGCCCCCACTACATGCAATTAATAGAGGCATCGGCACAGAGGGGCTAGGAACTGTTCTAGCTGGACTTTGGGGTGCTGGTAATGGAACGAACACCTTTGGTGAAAATGTTGGAGCAATTGGTGTGACAAAAGTATAATATATATGTAAAGATTTACCGTCACGAAATGTCAAAAGGGAATTCCTTTTCGCAGGTCGGAAGTCGACGTGTTATTCAATGGGCTTCGTTTATTATGCTCCTTCAAGGTGTTATTGGAAAATTCGGTGCCCTATTTATAATGATTCCCGATCCTGTTGTTGGTGGCATATTCTGTGTAATGTTCGGAATGATTATAGCCTTTGGCTTGTCAACTTTACAATATGTCGACCTAAGATCGGCGAGGAATCTTTACATTTTGGGTTTATCGACATTCTTCCCGATGGTTCTGTGCAAATGGGTTCAACAACATCCCGGAGTAATAAAGACGGGTGATGAGACTGTCGATGCAACACTTTCGGTGTTATTGGGGACAACTATCTTAATAGGAGGGCTATTGGGATGTTTGCTGGACAATATAATTCCTGGTAATATTCATCCTCAAAAGATTTGATACGTAACTAATGTTTGTATATTGTGTAGGAACTCCTGAAGAACGTGGACTCATTGAATGGGCGAAGGAAATGCCTCTTGGTGATGATTCAGAAAGAACTGAAGAAGCTACAGACTTTGACTTCCCCTGTGGAATGGATCTTCTCAGGAAGTACATTAACTGTTATATTTCATTCTATTTTAGATTTAACTCAATTTTTTTTATCTATAGGTGGAAGTGGACTTATTATGTTCCATTTTTGCCCACATACAAAATGAAGAAGGAGAGCTAAGTTTTTTTTTTTCATTTCAACTTGTTAATTCTTTGTATATATTATATATTATACATAAATAGTTTTACATAATAATAGTATTAATATAAGGCAACATAATTTTTTCAATTGAGCTGCACGTTTGTCTTTTTAATAAATCCTTAGATGTATATAAAAAATCGTTGTTACCCGGTAACGACTGACCCCCACCGCCTAAACACCGTTTAGACCCACCAAAGACTAAAATAACAGGCGTTGTCTGGCTGCCCCTCACACCCTACTGACCCAACCAACCTGACCTGACCAATATTTATTATATATAAATAATAAAACAAATAAATGGTCGAAAGTACCAGCCAATATTACAAAATCTGAAATCGGACATAAAACAAACCTTGTAGAGTATGGTCAGTGCTTGGATTATGGAAAGACATTGACTTACATATTGGTAAACGAAAATTAAATCTCACATTCCAACTTCTTGTGAGCGCCGTGGCTTAGTGGTTAGTGCATGGATTTCTGAGCAGTAGATTCGAGGTTTATATTTCAGAAAACACCAAAAATATTTTTTACAGTGCCTCCTCCCACGATTTTCTCTGATTGTCACGGAAAGCTTCTCAATTGGCCATTTGGTAACGGCATTAATTTGTAGGTCCCTTCCACTTGAGTGCAAAATATACATGCACAATGGTAGCGAGAAGCGGAGCCTTGGACTGCAACGGTCTGTAAAGCTAAAATATTGTATTATATTATAATTATATTCCGGCAAACGAGGGCAGTCAAAACCTCCATCCAGTTAACAAAAACGATGAGAACATCAGCTGCTTAAGTCTACAGTCGATCACAGTTTTCATAGCTACAGGACAACAATCTACCTGGCTTTCACTGCTGCAGTTTCCATAGGAGAATCAAAACTCAATACTCATTGCCAGGGAACGGATTTTCTTGACGTTGAATGTTAAAAAATAAAAATTTGGCCGCAAAATAGTAGCAAAAGTAGACGGCCAAAAAGGTATTTATTAAAAAAAGCAATTTGATTTTTTTTTTTTGAAAAAATCACCTACGATTGTCCTTCAGAAAAAGAAGGGGCTGAAGGATCTCTCTACATGGGCGCGCTAGAATAAAGCATGCACAGTGCATGCACAGTGACACTTATTTTTGTTAGACGAAACTAAAAGTGCTTTCATTTGGCAGAAAAATATATAACATTTTTACTTTCAAATTTTGGTTCAAATCAATTTTCTATTGACACAAATATTTTGATAGATATTTTGATTTCATCAAAAATTGCAGATTAAAAATGTTTTCCAGATTTTTAAGATGATTGCTTCTTAAACAATGACAAACCACGATATAGATAGAACTAATGTACTATTTTGATTTATGACAATGTCTTGTTTTTCTGCGCGCTAGTGTAAGCAACGGGTGTATGTTTTCTTTTTGCCTTTAATTGTATATCTACCAAAAAGGCAATGTGGGTAAAAAAGACAAAAGAATCAAAAAATACATTTGTCCATTTCAAAGCCGCATATAACAGCTTGATGTGATTCCTTGATAACTAAATCATTGGTTCCATCAAGAAAGTGAGCAACCTCACTGAGACGAAATGTTATTGACGGCTTTTATTAAACCTAGCTAAACTTTAGGCAATTGAGATAATTATGTGTAATGTAATGGCGGCCTTATAGGTTTTTTGTTATGTTAATGTAGACCTAATGTAAGATTGTTCCGTTTGACAGCTTCGATGTTTTGTAAACAGTTTGACGTTTACGATAATTTCTTTTCGACAGTTGATCAGTAAAACCAAATAAACAAAAAATAAATTATTTGTGTGGTTAAAGCAATTTGAATTGTTGTAAATAGTTAAGATGATAGCCTCAGAAATGCATCTTTGAATGCATGCTCTAAAGGTTCTTCAATTTTCAGTAAACATAGTGTTTACTAAATATGGCCAAGCGATGTTCTGCAAAGAACTGCTTTAATTCAGTGGCTACAACAAAATCAGTTGACTACTATGGGTTCCCAAAGAATGAAGAATTGTGAGTAATAATCTAGTTATTCCATAAGTCGATTATCATTACTACATCCATTAAAATAAAAATTTTATATCGCACATCTTGTGGTCTGGTACATCTCAAAAAACCAATTCAGGATGAGCTAAATAAGAAAACAAAAACTTTAAATCCATAAGAAGACAGCTTATCCTGTAATAACTGTACTAACTGTAATAACTAATAACTGTAATGCAAAATGTCCCTTAGAGATGAGATGTAGCTTTTTGTGGAGAATTATACTTTAAATAATTTTTTCCGGTCAAATCAAGTAAAGAAGTAGTAATAACTCAACTTCAACCACAAAATAAAACCGTTCGATTCCATGAGAATATCTTTTGTACTTAACCTCCTCAATCGCTATCGCCTCAGCCTGGTATACGCTGCAGTGGTCAGGGAGTCGGACAGAGATGCTTTCTTTCAGCCTATCACAGAAGATTTGCTCCTAATCTGCCGTCAAGCTTAGAACCATCCGTGAAAAACCGTTCTGTTTCCATGTCGGTATTGTGTCCGGAAATCCTTGTAGTCGAGATTCGTCAGTTCTTGCTTTAGCGATTTAATTATAGTGGAGTGACCCTTTTAGATACTTTTCCATTAATTAACAGCTAACAGTCGCGTAGTCGCGCGAGTTGATGTTGATTTCAGCGCAAAGCTTATAACCATGCAGGCTGCCCTTTGTACCTTATCCATTATGTTTCTACTTCTTCGCTCTTAAACCATTCAATTATGAGAAATTCTAGCGTTTAGCGTGAAAGTGCAGGCAAGGACTTCGCTCTTAAACCATACAACTGTGAGGAATTCTAGCGTTTAGCGTGTAATTGAAGGTAAGGACTTCGCTATTAAGCCATTCAATTATGAGAAATTCTAGCTTTTAGCGTGCAAGTGCAGGCAAGGACTCTGCTCTTAAACCATACAACTGTGAGAAATTCTAGCTTTTAGCGTGCAAGTGCAGGCAAGGACTTTACTCTTAAGCTATTCAATTATAAGGTGTATTGCCAGGTGTAGGAATCACAAAGAAAGAAGGCCGACTGTTTGGATTCCTGGTCTTGTATACTTTCCCTTCGGTTAGAAAAATCCCGTTGTTGCTATGCCAGAAAAATCCGCTAAATCGTATGATTCTATCGATACCTTGGGTGATGTTGTTGTTAACTCCTTTGATTTCGTGTTGTCTTATTTTGCCTGTTTTTGTTTTTGCTCCGCTCGGCCCAGCTGAGTACGCTGCATTGCTGTGGTTTGGTCATCGGGTTTCTAGTTCTTGTATTGCTTGTTGTTGTTGCTATTGGACTCGGCCGTCTATTGATGCTTTGTTTTGTTGATATTGCATTTTTGTTGCTCGGTTGCCTACACATCGGGTGTTGTGTTACTCGTTGTTTTAAGGTTTTTTATTTTCTTTCGGTGTTCAAATTCCGATCGCCTGGAGTTTATTGACCCCATCAGCTCTTCCCGTTGCTCACAGATTTGCTTTTAAAGGGTATTCGTTTCTGCTTGTGTCTATTGTTGGTTTCTCTAATTTCTGCCACTGATCGTTCGTGTTGTCTCTTCCGCTCCCCTTTGTCGAACCTTTGATAGTTGTATTCTCCTACCGTAGTGGGCGTAAATAGAGATCTCTTTACTTCTTTTTTAATCACACTAGCGGCCACAAAACTTGGTACAGCTAATAAAATGAAAAAAGTTTTAAATTTGTGTGGAAGATTGATTACCTGCTTATAGGGTAGTCCACCTCTAGAAGAGAAAGGCCTTGCTTATACATATATATAACAAAAAACGGCCAGTTTAAGGTTTTTCTGCTTTGAAATGGTATTTTTTTTTATCTTGTCTGCTGCTTTACCTTATAAAGCTTATAAAGCTACTTACTACAAATCAATTTGCTTTTAAAAAAATAAGCAAATAAAAGATAAATTGTTATTGTAAAGTAAATTCAAGATAATACCAATAAATAAGATAATTTGAAGATACCTTGGAATATAATACATAAACTGATTGCTATCAAGAAACATATTGTCTCAATATACTATTGTCAGTCCGTTTTGATGAAATTCGAGTTGCAAGTGCATTTGCTTATCACAAAGTAATTCCATTATTTTTTTTAAACCCTAAAAATGTGTATGCATTTAACAATATACCAGCTTATATAGAATAAAAATTGTAATTTATGAAATGCATAATTGTAACAGTTAGCTAAACTTGTGAACTTGTGTGGGATCAGGCATATCACTGATAAGAGAATGTCTCATTCTTCTATTATGTATGTACGTGAAAATATTTTCATTCGGAAACTTAAAGCAAATAATTAGAATCGGAAAAGTCGACGCTAGTATGCAGTAATACAGTGATTCCGATGAAACTTAAGAAGTGCGAGTGGCACCCAATAGAAAGCAACCTAAAAAAGGGGGCATCCATTGACAAATCGTTCACTAACAGACATATCATTCGAAACTTGTGAAAATATTGTTCATGAAAATTTGTATTTTCACTCTTTTTTATACGTCTCTGATTTTAAAATAACATAAAAACCCATTTTGTCTTTGATAAGTCACCGAATCGACTTGTATTTTGTAGTGATTCTAATTAAAGATTCTGTGTGCGAGTAAATGTTTCTTAACAAAAATTATAAAGATTAGGTAATAATAGAATGCACCACACACACACACCTTACCTTACCATACAAAGTGTTAGAATGAAAAAGGCAACATTTTTCACTCGTAAGTCGTAATCTATCTCGCATATAACGTAAATAAACAAACCATATGAAGTGAAGCTATTGAGGAAGACCTAAATTTACATCGCACATTGCGTTATTGACTTAATCGCAGCTAACTGGTAAGGTATTATGATTTACTTAATGTGAATACAATAATAGTTGGTTGCATATTTCAATTTCAGACGGAAGCCACAAAACTTCTTCACTTGTTGCTAAGTATTTGTCATCATGTTACAATTGGATGCCATTGACGATATGACGTTCGATGAAGCGATAGAAACATTAAAGGCATTAAATCTTAAGCAAACACAACTCGGCTATAACACAGACTTTGAAATGGATGGATTTACAGAGCCTACCGGATGGTCTGATAACATCTTCCTTAAAGACTACTGGTATCCTCTTGCAGTATATTGTCGACCTACCCGTTCACAAACTGTCTCAGCATGTAAATACTTTTTGCTACATTATCGGAATGGTACAGGAACTGTCGAAGATTGGCAGAAGACATTAAAAATATTAATGCTTGCATTAAGGAAAGATTCTTGTTGGATTCTTGACAATGGACAACAGTCATCTGTGCTAACTCTAAGTGCACCGTCAAATATCACGGATAAACAATTACAAGCAAATCACGTTTCATTCAAATGCCTAAATGGCAAAAATCAGCAATCAAGGAAACACACGAACAAAGCAAATGTGGTAAATTATTCGCAAGTACATAACTGGTATAAATGGTGTTTGTCACGACTTGTACATAGTGCTGAAACCGATCAAAATGATCGAGAAGAATCCGAAGATTTACTATGTACATATTTTGGATTTTTGAGTTTGATTTTTGTCAGATTAATAACCAGGAAAGCGTCTGTAGTTGAAATGGTAATTGTAGATAATGCAACAGACTTTTTAAGTGTATTTTTTGGATTTATCGTTAACGAGGGAAGAGTTACTCCCCCTCCCAATCGAACATTATGGCCTATTTTAGAAATTGTCTTCAAAAGACTTGCTCCATTTTCAATGGAAATAGTTTCTCGTCTTACCAAAAGAAGAATGGAAATGGCAGAAACATTACAGTTATCAGTTATCGTCGAGACAGTTCAAGACAGAGCATGCTACTCATCGATTACAAACCGAGGGCTTGAACTACTTAAGTGGTTCCTTGCTGCTGCTAAAAAGTCGCACCTTTCTGAGCGTGCATTTGTTGATATAATGCTGGCGTTACCATTTGCTCCCGAGGTGCATATAGTTAGCATTTCAAACTTTCTTCCAAGGATTTTGAACACCAGTGGGGAAGAAGCAAAAACCTGGCGAATTTGCCGTCTTCTTAGTGACACTGCTCACTGTAATTATTCCGTTTGGTGTCCTTATAACTTTTTGGCTATTGCGTTTTTTGTAACGATTTCAACAGAAAGTACTTCAAGCTCGGACAACATTTGGACTTGCGACGAATTGACACCGATCAGAGAATATCCAAATGTTATTGATATGGGAATTAAACTTGGTTGGCGTTTTATAAAAATTCTAAACAGAATTAAAACAAACTCTGGTGTTCCATTCGATAAGGAAGGAGTGGTTGATATTGATATTGCTAATGAAGGAAATGAGAAAAAAGTGATTAACGAGAAGCAAACGATATAGGAATCATTTCGAGAACCCGAGGTTAAGGAAAAATAATGCGAACTAAAATTAAAAATTTCAATATTGTTTTTAAAAGAAACAAATATATTAGTGAAATTTCCTTAATTTAGAACATTTATAACTTTCTTCAAAAAACAGAGGTTTCTTTAAATATTTGTGAATGACTTTAGGCTTAGAACAAGTTTCAGGGAATATGAATATGAAAATGTGGCTTAAGGCCTCTTTTGTTCACCTTTATAGTTCAAATTTGTTTTAAATATTCGATATACATAATAAAAATCATATTTATCTAAATTTATTCCGTTTTTTAGTTCAAAGCAGTGGGCTATAGCAGCCGGGCGTGAAGATTTATTAAAAAAACCGCTCAAAAATATCGTTAAATATTTCCTGTGCTCTGAACACTTTGCAGCTAATTGCTTTTTGAATGTTGGGCAAAGTGGTGTACATAGAATTCTAAAGAGAAATCTACCATATTCCATTGCAATGCCGACAATATTTAAAAATAATTTACACGAAACGTTACAAGTACTTAATCCCAAACTTAAAACAGAAATACATAATATAATTCTGTTAGATAAGAAAGGCTGCAAAATAGAAAAGAAAAGCAGTAATGTAATTGAACTCGACCCAGGGTTAATTCCGCCGGATCGAATTAAAGTCGAGACTAATATTAATGGAAAAAATTCAAACGCACCCGAGCAGATCCAAGCTAGAGTACTAAATCCTAAACTTAAAACAGAAATACATAATATAATTATGTTCGACAAGAAAAGCTGCAAAATAGAAAAGAAAAACAGTAAAGTAATTGAAGTCGACCCGAGGTTAATTCCGCCGGATCAAATTAAAATCGAAACTAATATTAATGGAAATAATTCAAACGCACCCGATGATTTTCAAGCTAAAATGCGTGCTGTACCACAAAGAAATGCCAGAAGCCTTTTGCGAAATGACATAAAACGCAAACAGAAGAGAAAAAGTGAAAGAAATTCTTCAAGTAATCTCAAGTGGCCAGCACCTGCAACGATTTATTGCAGACTCTGTTCGAACCCGCCGTGCCAAAATGAAGAATTCCATTTGATCAGCGAATTGCCATCTGTGGGAACATTCATCCAACGAATATTGCCAGATAAAGTAAGTATACTATAATTATTTACTTATTATCTTATCCATATTTATTAATATCGATTATTTCAGATCTGCGAAAATGATGGCCGATCTCAAAATGTTTGCCAAAGTTGTGTCGAGAAAGTAACCTTTTGCATGTCTGTAATACAACAAATTGATAATGTCCAAGAACAACTAGAGAGTTCCGGAACGGCTTGACCGGATGAGATGACCTGTTAGTGTTGTTCTTTCGTTATTATTAAGTGGATTGTGAAGCATTTGTGCGAGCTACTTAATAGTGTATTGGAAATAAGACTTGAGATATTAAAAAAAAACTAATATTTATGAGTCTTGTGACACTAGTAGGTAGTGAATATTATATGGGAATTTTGAGGACCGAATACGGACCAAGGAATTATAAATGGGGTTGCGAAATTTTATGAAGGGCATAAAAATAAAAAGCCCAAAAGGTGATAAAATATGCGTTGGTGGGCTCTTTAATTCGGCAAAAGTTATAATATGCGTAACATATACGAGTTAACTGGACTGTTAGAAAGGGCAGACTATGTGCAGGGTAATGAATTTATAAAGGTAGATATGTTTACTAGTATTCCGAGGAAAAATTTCAAAGAATCAATGGCCGATAATTGAGATTAGGCAGTTCATGGATGTGTTGTGAATAGGACCGATACTATTACGTAGGTTGAAAACGTACGTGACATATGGGGGCCAGAATACAATCAGATATAAGGCTACCGCAAGGGGGTTGTCGGAATTATATGTGAACGACCATTCGCGTAAGCAGGTCAACCCCACAACACATCACCGTCTATAGGTCTCCGAATCCTTGACTTAAATAGCAAATATTCAATATGGCATTATTACTACAGCACATTTTGGTGACGAGATATACAATCACATTAAAAATCTCTTAAACATCGACCTATTATCTTGTCGACTACCAGTACATACAAATATACCCTTTATATATACATAAATATATATACATATATATATATACGTTTAATAATAAAATATCAACAACAAATAATACTTAGATAGTATTAACACCATGCTTCTCAAAAACTACATTATTGAGAGTCTAACTGCAAAATTTTTGCTGGAAGCATTCGTAGGACTGCAATAGATTTGGAGTAAAAACTATGCATAGATGCTCTTCAAAAAATACAATATATAAATAAATAATAATAAAAAATATATTGTATTATATATATTGCATCATACGAAATAAACAAACATTAAAATCTAAAGTAAGACGTTGACTAGTAATTTTTCTGTAATGAACCACTGGGTCCGCTGAGCTTACCTCAGCCGAACGAAACTTCATTACAAAATTACATTGTACTCAAAAGCAAACATAAGGAAATAATAAATAACCCTCTTAATAAGGATCTTCTTCTAAGCATGATCTTTTTATTTTGGTTAGTACTGCATTGGCCTCTGGCGAGAATCGCAGTATTGGATCGGTTGCAGTCCCTGCAAGGTCCTCCAGCGTTTTGAACATAAATTCTATTCTGCCACATCCAGTCAAAAGACTCTCTTTACAGAAGGATACTAACGAAGTGGATGGGATAATGAGTGAAAATTCATATCCACCGCGGTCGGAAACTTAATAATATAATTAATACTTTAGACTTACAGGATTGTATGGATTGCAAAAAAATTATTTTCCTTGTCAAAACCAAAATGCTTACAATCCTGAAAGTTTTAAGTGTAAAGTTTTTCATAGTGAGAGCTTGCACTTCTCACAGGGCAGCCTTTATTCGATTAAAGTTTTCCTCTTTTTTCTGGCCACAATTTAGATCACTTTTCTAGATTGGTCCCTAGTTCGTTATTGAGCAATATGTGAACAAGCAAAACGACGTTCCGCGGTTCATTTCCACTGCCCAATGGCCACCAAACATAGCGTTTTTAAATATTAGGATTGTCCAACACTTAGGAGTGGCGAACTTTCAGAACATACTCTACAATTCTGCAAAATTTCATTGCTATGTGAATTACTTACTACTTTTGCACAATTTTACTGAACTATATAGCCAAAATACAATCATTTTTACCCAAATAAAATGTTCTTTTTTAATATTTTAAGTTTCTTCAGTTTTTATTTGAATGCAATTAAATACATCATTAAAATTATTTTCTGTGACAATAAGAAACAAGTGACTTAAAAATACTCTACAAAATTTATATTCATTAAATTTAGATAGTATATGTAGTAGTATAGTTAACAGTTTCCCAACAACTAAAATTACGAATTCAGCCAAACACTTTTTATTCACTCAGTTGTCAGATTTTATGTATGAGTCGTTTGTAATTCGATAAAAGTTAAAAAAAATCAACTCAGAAATGTATGTTTTGTAAAAAAATTGTTTAAAATTGTTCTGCTATTTAATATTTGTTAATACTACTGTACTGTAACAATAACGTTTTTCGTTTTCCCCCCCCCTTCAATATTATTGGGTTATTGCATCATAGTATGTAGCATTAATTCTTTTATATTATCATTGAATTAAAACTATTTAGGACAATTCCATTCTTTTAAGTCTATCATTTTGAACGTACTATTGTAGTATGTAGTATAATTAATGAACTATCGCAATTTTGTTAGTGTATTTTAAGTATCTATGTGTGTATTTTTGAAAATGTTTCGATATTCGATGTTCGTTGTGTGTACTTTTGTCGTCGGTACAAATATTTTCAGTTATCTTACAATAACATTAATATCAGTTCCACTTCTTTCGAATCGCTTTATTAATTAATCGTTATTAAGTACAAATCGATGTTTAATATAAAAATTAAAATAAAAAAAAAAACAGGTAAAATTATAAAAAATCAGGAACACAAAAATTCCGTAGATGAAATCAACTGAAGGGTCCGTCGCCGGTGGCTTATTGTTGATGACGACATTATAATAAGTTAACTGCGAGGATTTTGCATTATTATGTATTTTTTTTCAATTATATTGAAATTTGATTAAATGTTTGTTGTTTGCTTGCAATCAAAATCAAGACATTGCTGTGTGTTACAAATATAAATCATCCACACACACACACACACGCACATATGCGAACCAAAAAAGGCACCAACCTATAAATTTGCTATACATACTCACGCATAGTATATTTATATAATTTATTATAAATATTTTGTATATTGCAACATTATAACAATAAACTTAGAATTATTAATGTATGTATTAAGTCGATAAATGATTTACTTTACTGCATTTAGTTAACTAATTTTAGTATTTATTGCTAATGGTGTGGTTATCCTTCGTTGGTGGTGCTGCTGTGCATTGTTGCGGCTGGAATTTGGCGCCGCTGTTGTTGCCACCTTTCGATGATGTTGCGGTTGTTGTAGTCGATGATGAGACAGCGGTTGCTTTGTTGCGTTTACATTGCATGTAATAGCAAAAAATGCAAAATCCATTTTGCGGTGTTGTACATCAAATGTTTGTTGGACTGCGTGTAGCCGATGGTGCCCGGTAGTGTGAATTAGATCTGGATGGAATAGATATAAAAGATGTATGATTTTTTAGAAACCAAAATAAAATCTTAACAAAGGCATCGACTTAGGTGCATAGTAAACCAGATGAAAGGCATAAAACTCGAACAGAAATCTGTCGAGATAACATAGGAAAAGGAAGATTTGTCTACTTCTCTGCACTTAAGTCAGTTTGCATACAGGAAAGGTAAAATAACAGAGAAGGTGCCTTTCACTATAGAAGGAACTTTTCGTTGCAAGGAAGTGGATCTGTGTGCATTCCTAAACATAGAGGGTGCATTCAAAAACACTGAATACGACTCGATAGCAAGAGCAATTAGTAGCAGAGGTATTGAAGACTCGACCAAACAATGGATAAGGATCATGCTTGAATGTCGAAATATAACTGTGTCTGTGACCGCAGTTAAGGGTTATTCCGAATGAGGAGTATTTTCTACCCTCTCTGTGGTCACTAGTTATCGACAATCTTCTAGTCGATCTACATAGATCAGGCTACATTGCCATTGGTTATTCGAATAACTTGGCGATACTTATCAGTGGTGAAAACACGAAAATTTCTAGTGTCATGCAATATCATTCGCGCACGTTTAAAGGGGTTCGCACCCTTATAATGCTCGGATATATGCTTGGGTGCTTAGCAAAAAGCATTCTGACCTCTTAGCCGCGTTCGAGAGAAAAGTCTTACGGAGAATTTTTTGGCCCCGTATGTGAGGAAGGACGATTCCGGAGACTCTATAATGATGAGATATACGAGCGTTACCGCGATGTCGACATTGTGAAGAAAATAAAGCTCGGTAGGCTCCGGTGGGCAGAACACCTAGCTCGCATGAGCGAAGAGGATCCTGTTCGGAAAGTCCATTGCGGTAGGATGTATGGTACACGACGATGGCCTAGACCAGGACGCCCAGAGTTTAGGGATGCCAAACTGGATGACATCGGCTCGAAATCGGGACCGGTGGAAAGACTGCGGGAGGCCAGGTCCGGACCCCGGTTGTAGAGCCAAATATGATGATGATAATATGCTTGGGCGTGAAGGAAAAGGAGGAGAAAAAAAAGAAGATGTCTATGAGCTTCTTTTTTGAATGCCTGTGTATCATAGTGATGTGGGAAGACAGAGCTTGGCAGAGCATTCCACATACGGCCTTATCAACTTATCAACTCCATAGGCACTCATTTTCGATAAAAGAACTTGATGCCAGACTCTGTCAAATGCCTTGGAAATATCGAGTGCAACAACTTAAGCTTTCACTATATTTGTGAATAGACTGATTTCACTTTTCGGTGTGGTATGGAATGAGAACAACAGTAGATCGTTGTACATACATTTTCCATGAAGCAATGCATTGTATAAGCTGTTCGTCAGCGTTTTCATGAGCTTGGAAAGTACTGTTGTTAGGGCTATACGACGATAGACAGGAAATACAATCGGTACGTCTATTTTAAGGTACAGGCTAGACAAATAACTTAATAACTTACCTTGAAATACTGCTGTAGTCCCTAACGGGAGTTCTATGTTCGCGCCTAAAAGATGTGCTGCCAACTAGAGATGAAGATCCGCTCGATGCCCCGACTGTTGACGAAGATGGGTGCGCGTGAACTGTTGGATCAAGTAGAGACACAGTACGCTGATCGTATGGTCTCAACGTCCGTCGTCCCACAGTTGCATAACCATCAATATTCGAACTGGACACATTGGTGGTGGGAATGCTGCCGTTCAGATTGTACGACGATCGCCGCTTCGGATTGTAGGTACTGTAGTATGATGACTGAATGCCGCTTGTGCCATTGGAGGTGTCATAGCTGGAAGTGGGCGCCTTTGTTCTTGATACCCCCGCCGACGATGACAGTAGATAGTCATTGTCTGCTGACACCGGTGCCGGCGCCGCCAATGACGATGTATAGCGCTTCGATAGGAAACTTGGCGATGTCGATGGGAAGATATCGTTAAGACTTTTTCTCGGTTTTGTAGTGTAATCTATCGATGACTTATATATGGGTGGCTTCAGTTCAGTTCCGACCGGGCTTAGTTTAAGCGGCCTGAAGAATTCTTGTGTTATATCGGGCGATGATGCACGCTCTGATGCGGTAGGCCTGCTCCGTGGTTTACTGGTTGCTGTGGCGGCTCCTGAGGACTCCCTGTAATAATCCCGAGCCGCCGGCCCAACAATGCTGCTTGTACGCTTCGGTTTCTTTTCGTTAAATCTTGAATAGAAGCTTCGTCGCTTAATACGATCGATGACACTCTCGTTCGGGTCGGGACCATCTCGAGTTGGCGATGAGAATTGCGATGCTCTCGACAGGCGGGATACAGTGGGTGATGGTGTTGCCATCGTATAATTGTCCTCGGAACAAACTGACCAATTGTCAAAGTACAACTCTGGCTCATCGGTCGGCGACAGGAAAGTGCTGGTCGAGGCGCAGTCATCCTGACAGCTTCTCGAGTCGGAAGAGTAGTTGGCTATGTTTTCAGAGGATAGTGTGAACACGTTGTTCCTATTGATTTCGTACTGGGACGAAACTGGGTAGTTTGGCGCAGAATGCTGTGGATGTGCGTGGGTATGATGCGAGGAGTGATGGGAGTGCGAATGACTAAAACTTGTATTGTTGTTGTTGTTGCTTATACAGCTGTTGTTGTTGTTATTATTGCTACTGTTGTTGTTGTTGTTGTTGTTGTTGTTGTTATTGTAACTGTGGTGGCTGGAACTCTCGGACTGTTGTTGGCTGGTGCTGCTGGTGCTGGTACAACCGCTACTATACGGCAAGTTCGAGTAAATACCATTCCCATTGATCATGTTTGGCTTTGAACGGCTGCACGCAGTGCTATTGTCAAGTCGTTCCAACTTAACCAGATCCAACATTAATGCTTTGCGTTTATCCTTCGAGCCTTGGCTTTGATTCATTGGTGGTTCTTTGGAGGACAAAGAGGAAGAAGTCTGGTGTTCTGATTTCGGCATTGAATCTGTGTGACGCTTCGGCACGCAACTTGCCTGTGCTTGATCCTGAATACAGTCAGGGCATGACATCTTTTTCACTTGAATGACTTGATGTAAGTTCTCTTGGGATTTGCGTTCGCTAGCCAGCTCAGCTGGTTCGGGCTTACTTATGATAACCATATTGGGTATCGGTTTTGTTGCATGGCTACTGGACTTTGGTCGTCGGATCTTGTCCTCCTGAAAGATTGGTGATCTCGCCGAACCATGCATCTGACGTTCGATATTGCTTGTCGAGCGGGTATTGCGCACCTTGCGGTCATCTTTTTCGAAGCGCTTGAACAGTCCTAGCACTCGGTTGACGGCACACTTGTTGAAAGTTCCAGGCATTTCCTCAACACTGACCGCTCGCTTTATGTAACCAGATTCAGTGATAGTCGATGTCCGAGGCACAGATCGCTCACGCAACGACCGGATCATTGCATCAATGCGTGATCTTTTATCAGACTTAGCTGGTTTCTCTCCTGCCCCACCATCAACCGGAGTACTGGCGGCTTCGGGTTTGTTATCAGCCTTGCTGGCAGCAACATTGCCATCAG
The DNA here is from genome assembly GCA_947095585.1 of Nephrocerus scutellatus. NCBI lineage: Eukaryota > Metazoa > Arthropoda > Insecta > Diptera > Pipunculidae > Nephrocerus > Nephrocerus scutellatus. The sequence goes on along the minus strand of OX352761.1, from coordinate 124,060,727 downwards.
CCGATTTTGTTTTCTTCTTCTTAAGCAGAGCACTCTTTTCCTTAATTTTTCCCGCTGTTGGTGTATTGTCGGATGATGACTTTTTAGTCGATGCGTCTTGCTCGGCAATCTTCGAAGAGGATTTCCTGTCTTTGCTCATCGCTGAGTCGCGAAGTTTTTCAAACTTCTGCCCAATGGCATACAGCAGTCCCTTGCTGATCTTTTTTTCCGGTGACTTATCCTTCAATTGGGGAATACCAGTTGGACTTGTTTCTTTGCAATCGGCGCCGTCTGTTGCTTTCGTGGTCGCCGCTATCGGATTGGATTTCTTTGTGGATGTGACGCGAATGATTTTCTTAATGGTGGTCGGTTTTGTATCACTCGACGATGAAGTGTCACTACTGCCTCGGCCAGTAGTTGGTGTTGTGGTGATTGATTTTTCCTCCGAAGTGGATTGCCGCGACATAGCGGGGACTTTCGCCGTTGTTTCAGTACTACTAGCCGCCGGGATAGACGACGAAACGCCACTGCCGCGTGTCGTTGTTTTCTTGAGTTCTTTGGGTGGAGTAATCTTCGATACTGGATAGCTCTTCGGACGAACAAGTCGGTTTTCCTTGTGCTCTATGAGGATATTGTTATTTGTGGCCATAGGCACAGGTGGGAATATGGCGGCGTCCGCAGTCGCTTCATCGACTGATGATTTCATCAATGAGGTGGTTGGCAACTTGGAAGTTGGAAGAATTGCACTTTCAGCTGGAGTTTTTGCTGCTGGGGCGGCTGCTACCTTTTCTTGCTCTTTGCTTGGATAGGATTTGGGTCGTTTCAGTCGGGACTCTCGTTTTGGTTTATCAATATCTGTGTTAAGGATTTTACTCTGATCAGCTTCGACACCTTCCGACGTTGACTGCTGTGTGGTCACTTTGCCGTCGGTTTTCTTAACGATTTTCTTTACCTTCTTAACGACAGTTGTAATTTTGGTAGTTCCATCGGCGGCAGCCGTTGTTTCACTCGACTCTACACTTGATTTTGGTTTGATCTTTTTGACCTTCTTAACAAGCGTCTTCTCCTTAGGTGGCGTAGCTGGCTGCTGCAATTGTTGCACTGCTTGTTTATCCTCATCCGCCTCGGCAAGTACACAAGCATTAACGGGTGCCGTCAGTGATTTCTCCACAGAACATTCTCGAATTGTCTGCTCGTGTTTCGACTTGACAGCTGAGAGTATTTGCAGTTCTTTAAGAATCTTATTGGCCAGTTCACCTTTGTCATCAGGGAGTTCCCTGGAACGCGACAGACTTCTGCGTTGACGCATATTCTGCTCAGGTTCGGCGGCAGTAGCTGATCGATCACAGTACATTTCCATGCTTTTATTTCGCACATGACGCGGATTGGCTTTAGTTTTGTTCGTCGCCCTCTCCGCTTGACCACTGGGCGGACTGGAGTCGGGAAGACTGTTTTTACGTCGCAGCAATAAATTATCGCATTCCGAACTGTTTGCACTCAGTCGATCTCTGCTCGATTCACGGCTTTTCTCTCGGATTTCTCTCAGCACACTTTGCGTTTCACGTTCACGGCATTTCTTCTCACGCACATATGGATTCTCGTCGTTGTTCTCATCAAAGAAATCCGGTCGAAGAAAGCGCGAAATTCGTCGTTGCGATGAACGCCGACGCAACGATCCATCAGAGGTGGTAGCAACCGGTGGTGAAAGGCAACCACTTGGAGGGCGTCCAGCCATTGGTGTTGAACTGCTTGTGGGACTCAAACATGAATTGCGCGGCGAGATGCTTTCGTAACGTTTACGCGGCGACACTGACGAGCTGTCTGATTCTTTGCCGCCCTGAGCGCCGCCCTTAACAAGGTATGGTGAATAGTATTTGTATTTATCACTAATATCACTGGAATACGATGAGCACAGCGATTTACTGCAATCATCCGATACCCGGCATATGCTACTGGCGCGGCTTTTCGCTTCAGCTGCTGGTGACGGCAGACTGACATCGTAATCGTATCGTGATCGACTAGAACTTCTGCGGTACGCCAAGGTGTTGCGATCTGTTGCGGAGTTTTCTTCGATCGTTTTAGCTGCTGCTGCTGCAGACGGGGGAATTTGATCCGAATTTTTGGCTGGTTGCTGTTGCTCTTCGGCGACAATATTTTCATTGAATTCATTGGCATCCTGGTCCAAGCGGCGACCACCACTCTGACTGCGTTTGCAAATCCGCACATGAGGGACTTGTGAGCTATTTTGCATTGACAGAGTGCGCGACAACTTGCGCGCCTGTGTTGGTGGCAATTTGGCCAGCAATTGCTCCTGGAAGCATTTCGGTAGTCCCGGTGTTATGCTGGAAAGTGTCTCAAGATCCTTTTTGCTTAGACGCAATCGAGACAAATCTAAATCGGCCAAGTCAAGAGGTTCGTCAACTTCCTTTCTGTGTGCGGCATCGGTGGGAGGTGTGGTTGCGACAGCCCCTGCTGCACACTCCGGAATACTCTGATGTTGATTTTTAAGTTTTTTGTTACCTGGAAATGTATGGTAGTAGATAGATTTGATATTTAATGTACAAATATGTACTGGATCTGTTAGACCAAAAGCAAAAGTTTTCATTGGTTAAGAAATTGTTGGTTATTTGGTTGGAAGGTTGGGAATAACAATGATAGATAGCAGTTGCGATTATAACGCTCAGAAAGCTTAAGGTACTTACTCTTAATTCGGCAAATCCGTCGGTATTGAAAGTACTTACTTTTTTGTTTGCTATGTGTACATTGAATGAAGGTAAAGCTGGAAGATTACCATTGAAGTAAAAGTTATAAACCAGTTACCAGAAGAAAATATGTAGTCTTATATTCTTGCTTGAGTCTGGAAGGCTGTTTCAGGTTCATTGAAGGAAACCTGCTTGTGATGTATTTTTTCCCAAAAAAAGTAAAAGGCGAATTATCGGGTTGGTCACTTGAAAGTAAGGTAAGTGCTGGGCTAATAACATTGGCCGCAAAAACCATTATTACGGAACCCCTAATCGGGTTCGGAAATACTGATCCTCGATTACGACCACAGCAACGAAAACGGTAAAAGTTTTATCATGGAACGTACGTTCACTGTATAGAGCTCAAGCTACACATCAGGTAGCCGAGCCGACCCTGTCCAAATATAAAGCTGGAATAGCATAGCATGCGGTGGACGTGGAATGGTGTCCTAAAATAGCACATTAAACAGAATATTTTTTTTATAAATTGCGCACGCGTAAAGGGGTTTGCACCCTTATAATGTTAGTCATGCAAGACATGACGCTGGAAATCACCGCCGGGAGCTCTAAACGGTTTGAAAGAGCCTACTGCCCATTTAACTTTATCCGGAATGAAGATTTTACCGGATATACTATTCATTCTACTATTAATACAGACCCTTTGGTCAGATGTGTTCGGGTACGTGTATGGTGAACGGGTAGATGAACCTGGGAAATGAGCCTGGAGTAGGGTTCTCTGATTGTATCCTCACGGTCCGACGTGTAGGTGCCATCGGGCTTTTTTAAGTAAGGAATAGTGGTGGCCACTATGCAGGCGTATGTGGTTTAATGGCGTTGTCTTGGCGATAGGTCTATGGAACTGGGTGCGTCTGGGTATTTTGACATCACTGTCGCTTACGTCGGGGACTTAGTTTTACATTTTTGTCATAAGGTAGGTTAGTTTGGTTTTAGGTAGTTTAACGTAGTTAAGGTAGTCTAGGTTAGAAATTCAAATAGAGAAGCTTTCTGTGACAAGTTATTACTCTCGGAACATTTGTCACCCATTCGCGAGAGGTGGAACACCGTGAAAAATACTTTTTGGTGTTACTGTGATTCGAACCACGAACCCCCTGCTCAGTAGCCATGCTCATTTCCCCTGAGCCACGGCGCCCGCATTACTAATAATAGTCTTAGAACTATATTGCTTTTTTGTAAATAAATGGATTAAAAAAAAACAAAAAGGAAAGACTATAATATAATAGACAAATAAATGGAAATGCCGCGTCAATCAAGGATAAGAAATATACACGGCATACGGCATTTGAATTGAATTATAACACCTCAGAACCTAATTTGTTTTTTTAGTTTATTTTTTTCATAGTTGGGTTACAGTTTTTATTTAAGCTTTTTATTTTATTTAATAAATGTATTTTTCTGTAAAAGTTATGGCTGAAAAAAAAACAGAAAATTTCTCTCTTACTTACCCCAGAAAATCTGCATCGCTTTCCGTTCTATCATCAATTTCGTGCGGTAAGTACCTCATCGCTTATGAGTAAACAAGACATGTAATAGAATTCTATTGCTACACTAAAGCGTATGATTAAGAAATTAGGGCTCATTGTTAGGCTCAGGGATTGCTAAGAAATTAATTCAATCTTCAACTTTTGTTCAAATTGATGATAGACGACGGATGATTTGAAATTCCACACAACTTCAGCCGCTTCAGCATTTCTAGGAGATGATGCTAACAACTTGTTAAATTATTGATTGAGCAGCCATTTCAGTTCACAATCAATCAATCAATTTAATTGACAACAGCAACGAAACGAACAATTAAGTATTAAAATAAATTAGAGATGGAGAAAAAATCAGAATGAAAACACACAAAAAAAAAATTAAAAAACCCAAAAATTTATTTTTTAAAAAAATAAACTCACGTGCGTGGTTTTTTTATTTTTTGATTTTGCTCGCAGTAGAAGTACATTTATTGTTAATTAAATATAAAAAATGGTAGTGGGTTAAGCCAGGGTGGGCGTTAGTGTTTTCGTTTCTCTTTGTTAAGTTACTTTTCAGTAATATTTTATTGTTTTTTTTGCTTTTATTTTAAATTAGTTTTGAGATTCAATAAATACAATTATTGTGTTTATTTTTTTTTTAATATATAGCGATAAGTAATTCTGTTTATTTTTAATTCGTATTTTAATTTTTATTATTTTTTTATAAAAAAAAACATCTTTTATTAAAAAATCGAGGTAATCATTAATGGTTCGTTTTATGGGGGTAAAATAATTAGGAGAATTTTATGTTTTTTTTTTCATAATTTTCTTTTTGTTAAAAATTCGTATTGCTTAATTTTGTCGGACGTGTTGTCTGTAGCGTTGTGGGGCTGAGAAATTTTTGAGCATGCGATTGGGAGACGTGATGTAACCCCACTGCAAGCACAAAGAGTAGATGTATGTAAGAAAGAGAAGAAAAAAAAGAGAGAACAAAAACAACGGTCAAGCAACAATCAAAAATAACTTTCAAAAAACTAATAACTAATTAAATAACTTAATATAAATTAAATGATAAATTAATGTTAATAAAATAACGAAGTTGAGCTTTTGGAAAATCCAGAGAAAATCAAATCAAACCCAAGACAGAAATGCGCTGCATACTCAAAATCAAAACACAACTCTTAAGCACTGGAGTTTCCTATCCAAACCAATTCTCTCTTCATTGGTGAATAAACAAGGAGGAGAGAGTTGGTTGCAGCGCGCTGAAATGCAATTCGCTTTTGTGACTTCTCTCTTCTTGCCATTTTTCTTCTGTTGTGCCATTTTTTTAATTTTACAAATTGTGCACCCGTTATTTGTTTTACAACCCTATCATGCTAGACACAGTGTATTCGTTAAGAAAAAAAAAGAAGGAGCAGTAAATAGGAGATCTATGTGAGCTTGCACTTTGAATGGGGGTATAGAGAGCTTGGATACACATCACACATCATGCAGTCAATCGACTACACCACGTTGTAATCGATTCTCTTTGCCTAAACCAAACTGGAAACAAAACCCACGCGTAAGCTGTCAAAGTGTCGTCTCTATGAGCGATGTTAACACTGAATGCAAATTCAGTGTAACTAAAACCAAAAGCATTTTTGTCAAAAATGTCCTTTCTTTCTATCCGACAGCAGGACAACCGCAACAAAATGCAAATTCAGTGTAACTGAAACTAAAAGCATTTTTGTCAAAAATGTCCTTTCTTTCTATCCGACAGCAGGACAACCGTATAGTGTACTGATTTGAAAATTATGCTCTCAGAAAACGTTTTGTTTCTTGCCATCATCATTGTGCTGAGAACGAAACCAAATGAAGTCCAACCCAGAACACTTAAAACTACCCAGGATATTCTATCCAAAGCAGTTTGACGACGAAAATGGAGCTGGATTGGCCACACTTTGAGAAAGCCAGCGGACCATATTACGAAACTAGCGCTCGACTGGAATCCACAAGGAAGCCGCCGAGTTGGCCGTCCTAGCAAGACATGGAAAAGGACAATAGAAGAGGAAGCAAGATCCCGGGTATAGAGTGGCGTCTCTTGAAACCTCAGGCGATAAATCGAGTTCATTGGCGGGCGTTTGTAGAAGCCCTATGCTCCCCCGCTTCCATGCTTTCCGCCGGAAGCCCTCAGGCTTGCTGAACGTCGCGATCAACTAAGAGTTACGGATCCTACTAATCCTCGAGTTACTCAGCTAACCAAGGATATTCCAAAACTGGTTGCCGATCACCGGCGATCCAAGGGCAGTAAAGAGTTTCAGATCAGTCTTAAGTCAAATCAGTCGACAAAGGGGATTGACTATATTTTCTGCAATAACAGCAATAAGACAAATCTTATGTAATTCTTAATATAATTTAAGAAGAACTCTTCGGGCTGTACCCGTTACAAAACCAAGTCTGGAACCTCACATAAGTAAGACAAAACAATGTAGGTACATGTTGGCCTGAGTCATTTTGTCCTTTTTTAGTCGAATACTGTTTATTTAACTGCACAGGTATAACAGAAATAAACGCACAATTGCTTATTTTTTAAAAAAAAACATAAGAACTTTGTTGGCTTATGGATATAAGGAAGAATGTTTCCGAGTTTCCAAAGGCTATAAAAGGTTAAACGTTAAATCAAGATTGGTATGTAGGACCCTTATGTATGCTGGAAGAGTGGCGTAGACTAAGATATTAAAGATCTCTTACTGTATGACATTCAAGCTAATAATCTCATATGTGAAAAAACATTTGTCGACAAGACGAAGACCAGTCACATCAGTCCTATAGACAATAATATTGATGAAATTGAAATTTGAAATTGAGATTACGACAAAAAAAGAAGGGTGTTGTTTTGTTTTTGTCCTAAAATTGCAATTACAAATGACGACGGTAAGCAAATAGAAAACTTGAGGGAATACTTTTTGTTCTTAATAGAAGTTGAATTGTTTTTTAACAATAATCTTATTAACCGCACAAATATTTCAAATATTTCAGTTAAATTTTACAATAACCGTACCCCCGTACTATCTCGTTCGTAAGCGTTAAATTATAATCAGCCAATTGCATCTCAGCGGCGCTAATATCAATTAAATATAATTTCAAAAAAATATAACGCACAAAACGAAAAAAAGAACCAAACAAAAATCGTACAACAGCAGTAGAACAAAATGGTAGTAAATAGCCAGCAGTAATAGTAATGATACAGTAGTAAGTAGTAGTAATAGTAGTAGAAGCATTTCTTTTTCGTATTCAAAGTTTTGGACATTTTTTCTTATTAATTTTTGCTTGTCAATGGATGTCAACAAAATTTTGATAAATATTCATATAATATATAAATATATGTATGTATTGTAATTTACAATTTAATTTATTTATTTACAATTTTTGTCAGAAAAAAAAAACAAAAACAAATACATTATTTTAACAACAAAAAAAGCCCAGAACTCTAAATGTTCAAGTGAAATAATCAAATTAGTTGTTTTATTATACATATAAAAGAATGTTATATTAATTAGAAAGGAAAAACGAAAATTTTTGTGCTTTAAGAAAACAAATTCTTGCAAGGCAACAGAAGACCGAAACAATAACTGAACACAAAAAAGCTCACAGAAACTTTACAGTGGAGCAGGAATAATAAAAGAAATTTAATTATACAGAAAAAGTTTTCAAATGAATATGGATGCACATGATGTAGACATACCTATACAGGGTGTTTCAAGTAGGTACAAATTAAAGAAGAAATGAAATGTGAAATAAAAAATAAAAAACCATCGCATGAGAAAATGGGTGTATATTTAATCCTCTTATCTTCTAACTATATTTTTGAAACAACCTGTATGCTAAATATACATACATACAAGCACAATAAAAATGGGTTCGGTTAATTGGTGAAAAGTCATTGTAAGAATGTAAAAAAACAATAAACCAAAATTTTAACAAAAAAAAGGGAAAAGGGAACTTTTTTGAATCTACGTGAATATCTTTTTATATTTACATATATGCATTACAATTTGTTTGGTTGTCAACATTTGTGTGTATATTTATATATATTTATTAAGAAAGTGGGGCAATTATAAATAAAATGATAGAGAAGAGAGCGAAATGAAAAAAAGAAACAAAACATCAATTAATTTTGTAAAACAATTTTTCCTTTATTAATAATTAATTAATTTTCTTTTTTTTTCTTTTATTTTCTCTGCTGATTTATGTAGATAGAATTTTTTTAAAATGTAAATAAATTAAACTGTCATTTGATTGTATATTAAGTTAAGTAAAATGGTCACTAAAACTAAAAATAAAATAATTACACCATGGTGTGTGGTATAGAAAAAGTTACTCATATGGATAAGTGATGACAAATTTTGCTTGAATTCCGGAGAACGGTTACATTCATATGTGTATGTATTTGTATATATTATTATTATTATTATTATTATAATTACTACCATTACTAATAATTAATTACTATTAGTTTTGTGGGTCGGTCTGGTTCTGTTTGTTTTTTATTCAAAACTTTGAATACGAAAAAATCCTTGCTTTTTATTATCATACATATCATATCATATATAAAAAATTAAAATTTCATTAAATTTCATTGCTTCAATTCAATTAAATAAATTATAAAATATTGGTAAAAATAAAAGAACAAAAGTTATTTTGCTCAAAATGATGCTCAAAAATCAAAAAACTCTATAATATAAAATTAAATGTTAGTCAACTAACCTCCTAATTAACATATAGATAAATAATGTATTTATGTACATTTAGTTCAGAAAAGTAACGGGAAAATCGCAATTTAATTCGAATTTTTTTTTCTTCGTTGCTTTGCGGCGGTTGGCACACTGTAATTTAGATACGAAGTCGGTTCGAGTTGGGATCTATCATCATCAAAGGCACCACGTTAGATTACGCCAGTGAGGTTAAATATCTCTGCGTCATCCTTGAGACGCGGCTAAACCTTTATACGATAATCGGTTCTACGCACCGAAAGGACTCCAGTGTTTCACACATTGGACCAAGAATAGTTAACCCAGCAATAGGTTTAACAGACCTGGAGCTGCTACAACAACACCAACAACAACAAAAAAGTCTAATCTGGAATTCTCATATCAAGTCCGCCATCGAACGTGGTGGGCCGCCTTTACTGCAGAACTTAGGGTCTTAAGCCTAAAATGATACATTGGATGTACATAATGATGGTGAGACCGATTATCACGTACGCGGCCATCTTTTGGTGGCCGAAGGTTCTTGAGCGGATAACAGCAACTAAGCTTCAGAAGCTACTAAGAATTGCCTGTCTAAGTATAACAGGTGCCGTGCGCACCTTCCATACGGCTGCTTTAGAAGCAGTTGTAGGGCTCCCATGTGGCGGGGTCCAGCTGCATCTTACCCTATATATGGGTATGGTGCGGTGCTTTACCACGGAAGATAAATAGAGGGCCGCGAATACTTAGAGTTCGTACTTTAGCGACCCATAAAGGGCTACCAGTACTTAGAGAATCTTCCATTTGGGATATCTTTTCGTACTTAGTAGTTCAGTGTAGCATATGTGGAGTGGGCCCAGGATAGCTTGCTTGCTAGGATGGCTTGCTGTCCTAGAGGCAAATGATGGGGTTCAAAGTTCCGGAAGGATGTGCTGCAAGGGTCTGCTTTGTAATCGCTCAGGCATTCATACCAGAAACAACTGAAGCCATTGATGTCAGACCCTATCCAACGGACCTAACGGATAATGTTGACCTTAGGGAAAACCGAGTCTGAGAGACCCGGTGAACCGAGGACTGCCTGGACTGGGACAACTATGGTGCGGACCCAATGGGGCTGTAAGGTTTACTCCTGCAAGTGAGCAACGCTAGAAAGGAGATAATACAATGAGTATGTTTCATGCCGCAGTAGCAGTGGATTGGTCATACACTTCGAAAAGGCAACAGTTCTATATCAAACTACGCGATGCAATGAAATCCGTTATCGCAAGATGGTAGAAGAACTGTTGACGAGAAATACATGGCGCAGAACAGTATGATTTCATGGTGCAAAAGCTAGACTTCAAGTGAAACTTTAAAGTCAGATTGAGCTTCAAGAAGCAACAGTGGTATACGACGGATGGATGGATCAACGAAAGCAGAAGGCACAAGTGAGGGACTGTATGAGACAAGAACCATGTACTCCGAAGCAATGGGAAAGTATAACTTCTGTAGTATAACCGTCTCTAGTAGGGCTAGGTATACGATACCGCATAATGCGGGTATTGCATTATTCTGTGCAGATGCACAGAATAGTCACAACAGCTGTAGCCGTAAGATGGACAAACCTCTCTGATCTACGAACTCAACTAGCGAACTATAACCCACAGATGTTTCGAAAAATACTCGGACTGTATAAAAGTAATATAAAAATCATTAAAGGATTCCTAAACGGACACTGCACAGTTGAAGGAAGGATACCTACGGAAATTAGGAGGGTGTAGGAGCGAATGCGTACGATTCGACAGAGAAGGAATCTTGTGGGAGGCGCATTAAGAAGCTTTCCATGGCAATTACTGTCATCGGACGTTTGTCAGACATCAACGAGAGAAAGGACCGTGAAAAAAGTGTTTGGTGTTGTTCTGAGATTAAAATTTCGAAACTCCCGTTCAGTAGTCCAACGCACTTACCACTTGAGCCGCGATCCAATCGAGGCGTAATGAAACATTCGTCAAAAAATACCAGTTTTGTATGATTACTCAACAATGATCTCGTACGCAACTTTTTGGAGAACCTTCAACGAATGACACTTATGTCACCTCGCAAACAATGCCCAGCTGTGTAGCATGTAGCTCCGTCTTTTTGTTGAAACCACATACGTTTCCAATTTCAAAAGATTTTGTTCCATGTGACCAATTGGTTTGTTCTTCAAAGTCAAATTACCACTTCGAGTTATTTGTCGTGTTTTCGCCATTTCGGAGATTGTACCTCCAAAATATACCTTCGCAACGAATCAACCGCATTTTATTAAATATAATTCCCATTACTTTTCGAGCCGAGTATATATGTTTTCTATATTTAATATTCAAATTCAATATCGAATATATCGTAGTTATAGTTAATCAATAACTCAATTACTCATTACTCAATTAGAAAAAAAAGAAACAAAGTAATGCGCATAAATGTGCAAAAATATGTAACAATTATTGTAAAAAACAGACACAGTTAAACATATCTATTATAATGTCATCATATACGAGATTAAATGATAAATCTGATTAAAGTTTAAGTTCATTTTAAAAGAATGTTTCTTCTATTGTTTTAGCTATGCATTGTTTTGTTTACTACACGCACACATTTCGAAGCAAACAACAACAAAAAAAACGGTGCACTATTGCTCTATATTGCAAAATTATCGCAAAATTGTGTACTCGAATTGTTGCTCTTGTGTTTATGTAGTAAGCAACAACAATAACAAACAAACAAACATCATCAGCTCTATATAATCACTGTTTTTATTTTCTCTTATAATTCTTTTATTATTTTGTTGTTTGTGTTTGTTCTAATGATCTAGAAATTTACTCTTTAATCTGTGATATTCACCTCTAGGCAATGTTGCACCGGTCCTGGAGAACATTGATTCCATGTCGCTTCCGAGATCACGTGACATACTGTGCCGCCATGGTGCACCGACATTGCCGGTGGCGTTACTCAAACGGCTGAAATGACAGGAGGTTATTATTTAATGGCAATTAAATCAATTAATTATAACTAAGTATAAAATTAAGAAGTAAATGAAGAAAGTGAAAGTAAGGGGTTTTTTTTTATTTATAAATAACATATTGCAGAGAAAAGACAGAAAATTTAGTATTTCAAGATATTACGTCTTTATTTTTAATTAAAGCCATCACCTTCTGGTACTGTTATCAAATTACTATATAGACGAACAAATATTGATATTAGATGTTATGTATTGGTTATACTTTAGTAAGTTACTTGATTGTTTGTAATGATGATGAGGATTTTTCTCAAGCATTTGTAAGACACGCGATACCTCACCACCTCAAGGCTCACACAGTCCGTCCCAGGACAGAATGCCATTTCGATCGAATTAGCAGACGTGTAATGGCATTCATAAAAGAACTAAGCCACCACATAAAGTGGCAATTATCTGGGATGCACAATAGATCTCTAGGTCGCAGTGCACCAGGCTTTTCAGTCCACCAAATAATAATAATAAAAAGACACACGATAAAGGACTCCTTTCTGCAGCCAACTGCTAAAGAACGAGCTGATCTATTTATAAAGCAGCTCTAGGAAGTCTTTCAACCTTATTCCAGACAAACTGCATATCAATATATGAGGCTAAAATTGACAGTGATCTATTAACTAATTGGCTGTGTCCCTGACGCACTAGGTGGTTCTAGTGGTTCACAATATTAAGCAAAGACACAAACCATGCATTTTTTTGCTATGTATGTGCAAAGTTTTGTCGAAAGTCATATCAATTACAAACACTCGGAATTGAGGTTTACGGCTACGGCACAGTTTTATTCAATAATTGAGGGTGATCCAATTTGACAAAAGTACAATCAGTCAGCATCGAGCCTTCAGCACGAACACATCTAATACAGATCCCGCACCAGATCGCTTAGCTACCTGCTACCGGCTACGGACAAACAAAAAACCACCCATACAAACCGGTGCAAACCCTTCCGGACAACGCGACAATAAACACCAAGTCATATACAAAGTACCTGGAAATCAATTATACGGAGATGCTCAACTTTAACTCTCACATCGATAAAATAATGAAAAAAGCTTATGACGCTCTTTATTTGATACACACGCTTCTAAGAAGACGAAACGGTCTGTCCAACAACACTAGGCTGCTTGCTCCGCTACAAGCAGCTCATCAGGCCAGTGATAACCAAGGCTATCCCATATGGTTCACCGTCTCACCAACAACGATGAAGAAGATCTCCCTATTTAAAAGGAAGGCACTTAGGATCTGTACATGACTCTGGAGGGTGCCAAACAGCTATTTGTTTGTGTCAACTACGAAGCAGCAATTCTGCTGCCAATAACCGACCACTTGTTCCAAATGGCGAAGAAGGGCAGCAACCAACCAACGGAACTTTTGTCACCCATTCGCGAGAGGTGGGACACCGTGAAAAATACTTTTGGTGTTACTGGGATTCGAACCGCGAACCCCCTGCTCAGTAGCCATGCTCATTTCCACTCAGCTACGGCGCCAAATGCCCTGCCAGCTTCCTAATGCTATCCCTATTAAAATTAAGGAAAAGGGCCTGCTTAATTGTTTGGATTGCCTAAGCGCCGGGACGCCGTCTAATGAACGCAGATTTTCCGAGCCAGCCCTAGCTAGTTCATCTGCATATTCCTTGCCTGCAATGGACCCAACCGATTTTCACTCTGTTGAGTATGGCAAGAGATTGCAGTGCATCGTAACAGTTTTTGACTGATTGGAAATGAACTGAATTCAATCGACAAACTAAGCTGCTGTAGAAGTGAATAAACTGGCCAATTTATAAAGTAAGCTAAGTAAGCTTTTCTAATAGTGTACTAATAACAAGCGTTTTATTCCAAGTCCTAACAAACACTTAATGTAAATATAGAGAAATTACTCCGCGAGTCTTACTCAAAAATTGTAATAAAACTAATAAATGCAATTCAATAAAAAAAACATTGCAGAGGTTCTAATGAGTAAATAACGAATATATTAATATAACATGCAATTTAGTAACAACAATAACATTCATCGCTCGATTGGGTGTCGAGTTAAACTTACAAGCAACTATTCAAACTGCAATGATGAAAATAACTTAAATGCAACACTCCCGACGACAATCTTCTAATTCGCTTAAAATATTTTCGCATAATTGTTACTAACCTAAAAGTATATATACATACATACTAGTATACAATATGGCATATCTCTTGACTTAGAATAGTATTTTTTTTTAATATTTGTGCGACAATAACTAACAACCACAAAGTCTATAGGCAGAAATTTCAATGCATAATTCTAACTCCACAGGTGACACAAATCCAAATCATGCGACTTCAACAATGAAAACAATGATGTTTGGTTCCAATTCTATTTCTGGCAAGTCCGCCTGTCCGTCTATTAACAGATCCCAATATTAATGATAATACGGATAGTAACAAAATTTCAAATTACATCCCTCATTACAAAATCACAAATTACCAATTCTCGGTATGGGCATATTTGACAAAGTGATATCTATACACAACTGATGTATGTTTATTTGATAGGAGTTTTTCATTTTAAAAGCGTTGTTTCTCAATATAAAATTGAAGCAAGTATGTAAGATGAATGATATGATTCGAGCGTATGTAAAGTGGCCTCTAGCATTAGAGAGGTATGCTTTCGGTTTTACAAAGTAACTCCTACCGAAAACATTTCAAACGAGCAACCTTTGGCAAGTCAAATCCGCCTACGACCAAAAATTAAGGCAAAGAATACTACGAAATACCAGTAGGTAGTAAAAATGTTTGTTCATTCGTGAAAAAATAATAAGGCCTCGTCTTCGATTCCAACGCTCATTCGTAACAACATCTCAGCTGTCGACTCTAAGGACAAGGCCAATATGTTTGCTACTCATTTTGCAGCTAGCTCCACGCTTCCAGATTGTGCATTGCTGCCGCCTGCACCTCCGAGTATTGAACACTCTATGGGACAGATTTGTATTCGTACTCGTGCAGTTGCTAGACTTTTAAACGATATCAACACTCACAAATCCGCTGGGCAAGATGGTATTTCCCCATTAGTTCTTAGGAGGTGTTTTTCTAAGTCGGCAATACCATTGCGTAAGCTTTTCCATCTATCCCATTCTTCTGGACTCCTCCTGAGAACTTGGAAACCGCGTTTGTCCCTCTACCCAAAAAGGTAAGCCGTTGTCTCCTTCTTCGTACCGACTGATAGCATCATCAATTCTTTCCAAAGTCATGAAAACGCTGATTAATTATCAGCTCATAAATATTCAACGTTGCAAAAAATGCTTCGAACTGCCTTGCCTTTCTAACACGGTGCAAGAAATATTTCACTTCCTCTAATCTGGGTACTATCTACAAGGCATTCGCTTAAAACTTGAGTATAAATGCCATGTCTGGTCAGGTGCACCTAAGACCACTTTGCATCTCCTTAATAAAATACAAAACCGTCAATAAAACTTAAAGGTGACAAAAATATCGAAAGAACAATTGATTCGCTTGAACTTAGCAGGAATGTCTCCTGTGTTTTACTGTTTTACCGGTTTTTCGTCAACGTTGCTCAAGAGAAATATCCAGTTGCATTCCGTCCCTTCATGAATTCAACCGCAATACTCCTGGCGCTTTGAATGCTCGTCAGTTTACCCTTAAGCCTATCTTATGATGAACTGTTCAGTTTAGAAACTCTTTCTTTAGTCGTTAACACGAATATGGAATATTTTACTAAGCTCTGTCTATCACTATGACCCACAGGCATTCAAAATTAATGAACATCGACATCTCCTCTTTCCTTCCTTGATACAGGCTGTGCCTAGCATCATAAGGGGTTATACCCCCTTGAGCCAATGAAAAAAAAGAACCGAGTAGAATTTAACGCATTCAAAACCCAACGCTGTCTCCTGTCGTCTACTTGGTAGCGAATCTTAAATCCACTGCCATTATTCAGGAATGGCACTTGCATCGAGTAAATTTTTAAAACTAGAATTTCAAGGTATATGCGTTAACAACAAGCTTCGTTGAAATGACCGTATATTCACTGTTGCTAAAAATGCTGCCAATTGTTTAGGTTACCTATCACGATACAAGAAATATTTCACTCCCCCTGGATCTGGCTACTATCTACAAGCCGATTATTCGCCCCAAACTTGAGTACAATTGTCATAGACCTAAGACTACCTTATCGGTGACGTACACATTGCGAAGTTACTAGATTGGGTTGAACACCGCAGAGTCTTTTACTGCTTGTCACTGTTTTACCACTACTACCACCAACAGTGCTCAAGAGAAATAGCCAGCTCCATTCCACCTCTCTTTGAACTCAACCGCAATACTCGCTCTAAATGCTCATTAGTTTAACCGCAAGCCCATCTTCGGACGTACAGTTAAGTTCAGAGATTCGTACTTCAGTCGTATTTATTTGTATTGTTATTCATAAACTTTTTTTTTGGAAGGGACAACTCACTGAATAACCTGTGCCACGGCTTTACAGTTTATTAAAATTAAAATAAATATAATAATAATAATATTCCTGTTATAAGTGGTGAGGAGGGGTATCTCAAGTGCGTCTTGAAGGGTCTTGGTGGTCAGTTGGGTGGGAGGGTGGTGTGGTGGGGGCATCCAGGCAACGCTGGGTACTTCAGCTAATTGTTAATAAAATTAAGAATTCTTTTTATCGGATTTTGTAATATGGGATTTTGTATTTGTGATATCGTATAACCAACCCGAATAAGAGAATGTTGATTATCTTTATGAAAAATTAATGGGCAGTACTCATTGTTTGAATGGTAAAAATTGAAACGAATGTTCTTAATTTAACAAATCAAAATCAGCGGGTATACATCGTTTTTGAGATGGCTTTGGAACGACGTCATAGCCCACCTTATTACCGTGGCGCAAGCCATTCAGGGATATTTGCAATTAGTTTATGCGTAAAAAAAAGGTTGAAATCTTTAGGAAGAATATTTTGGAAAGCAATAATGAGTTTCGAAAGATAACCAGCTGTCTTCAATATGTAGTTTTAGTAGCTTTTTGACGATTTACTACATATTGAATATAAAAAGGTATCCAGAACTTAATTGACAAAAACTGGGACTGAGGACTATTTTAAAAGTGCAATGAACTAAGTACACAGCATTACATATTATTTTTGCATAACCTACGCTAAATAAAATATAATTTTTCATAGAGTTTTTCCTTACTTCGTTTTAAACTATTTTACTTTGTAGTAGAGGCTTATTCATTTCTTTCCTTTCAGTATAAAATTATTTACATGAAAAATTAACAAACAATTCAGTTACATTATTCAATAATTAAAGGAAAGATTTTGTCAACTACTCAGATATCCAAGAGAAAAAAAAAAACATTCCAATAAAAAATTCTGATCTTATAGCATAACAGTGAAGCCAAACATATAGTAAACGTTAAATTGCAAACTAAAGTTTGTATATATGTATTTACAAAAAGCTTAAATTTCCAAATTAGAGAAATTCAGGGGTCAATAGAAGTGTCTTTGGTGGGAGGATACTTACACTTGTTTCTTCTCAACCGTTTCACTTGTGTACGAATAGCTGACGTTGGACCTTGTCGCAGATGTGTTTGTTTTTTGGGAGGCACACACACGCACACGCAAGCGCACACAAATGCAAAAACAAACCGCAAAACGCCAAAACGGTGCACAACACACACATAGAGAGTAGTGATGTTCGTGTCAATTGGTCACGAATTGATCGTCACGTTGAATTAGTAGTGTAGTAGAATGCAAAAAAAATATTTTTTTTATTTTTTTTTTGTGTTTTTGTTTAATGCAAGCGTGTGATGTGGGTGGTAGTTTTGTGTTTTTTTTTGTTTTTATGTAAATGTGTACAATGAATCAGTTAATTAGGAAGAAGCGCAGCATGAAATCAAAAGTGAAAACAACGTTAGGGGTTAATTTTCGTTGGTTTTGTTTGCTGTTACAGCTATATTTCGATGGTGTTGTTACTTACCTCCCGAAAGGTTCTTGATTCCAGAATGGACTTTGGCTTTGTCGCATGTTACTCAAGAGACGACTTGAGTTTGGAAATCCCGATGTGATGTCATTATTTACATTTAATCTATTGGTTAACGCTCGGACCTGGATCAGGGAAAGGAAATCATAGTGTTGTTGTAATTTATCAATCAATGCTACCACTTACGCGCTGCAAAAGTGTTGAGAAAAGATTCTCAGCGGTTAGAATTTCAAAACCATCATCATCATCTTCCTCGCCAGAACTGTTTGAATCGTTGTCTTGGCTGACCTTCTTCACAGGTCTTGAGCTTCTGCAAATTTTTGACAGTGAGTAAAGCAAATAATTCACTCTGAAAAAAAAAACTCCAACCTTAATCGGTGCAATGTGAAACGTGAATCATCATCGCCATCACGATTTATTGACGCTGCCCTCATCTTCTGGAATGGCAGGCTTTCTTCAACATCAGCTTCAGGAAGCAGTGAACTGACAAAAGGGAAAAAGATGTAAACAATGTATTATTATTATTGCTATTAGTACAGGAAAGAAAAACTATATGGTTTTGACTTGTTAAATTAAAGTGTTCTGTTTAAAGAAGATTAACTGTAATAGCCATTTTGCTTTATTTCTGTGTACTACTTAATGGATTAAAGTTTACTATACTTTGATAGTTTTTTATATTAATACTCACTAAATTTTTTTTTAGGTTTGGTAATTTAATAATGGAATGAAATGGGAGGTAGTACAAAATTCGTTAATATCTTAAATATCGCAGAATTAAATTGTCTATATGTATGTTCAAGGAGCAACATTTGTTTAGTTAGTGCCGCCCTACCTGTAAAATTTAAAGTTAAATGCGTTTTTAAACTGTTATTTTGGAGTAGATAACAAATATTGTTCCTAGAACATGTTGCCAACTTAATTTTGCGTTATTCACGATATTAACCAAATTTGTACTACCTCCCATTCCAGAGATATTACCATTTTCATTTGCGTCTTAAAATTATTTATGGCAACCCTGATTTCCACGGCTGGCCAAAACTTATCAGTGGGGAACTTTCAGAAAATACTCTTTTTAGTTAGCCCTACAATCCTGAAAATTTACATTGCTATGTGAATTACTTACTGTTTTTGCACAATACTCTCCCCAGAGTACAGTCTGTCCACAACTTACCCAATTCGTCGCGGTCTTAAACGAGAGAACGTCGAACGACTCGATGTTGTCTGACTTGACTCCGATGGTTCAATACTGCCCTCACGTGGAGTAATAAAACCACCGCCCTCGACAGCAATCGGAATAATAAATTCACGTGGACTCTTCTTGATCGGTTGTGATGAGCCGGTAATTGTAGATTGCGACAAATTCCCTGTAGTAGCTTCCGATTCCGAATCAATTGTCGATTGACGCGACAACGATCCCGATCTGTTAATGAATATAAATTATAGCACATACTATACAATATACAAAGCACCACAACAATAATATTATACCTTGTAGTTGAATTCGAAGCCGTTCGGTTATACACTTGCGATGGTCTCTGAATAGGAATAATGTGCTCCCTCATTTGCTCTCTGGGCTCCAGACTAGTTGCACGCTGGTGCAACAATGTTGTGATTGGACTGTATGGCGATGGGCCTTCTCGTATCGGTGCACTACGCAAATCCGGAACAGGATGTTGCATTTCCGTTGTGAAATGCATCGGTGTTTGCTCAATGATTCTTGGTTTTATGTCCAATTGAATTTCCGTTTTTGCTGTTTTGCGGCGTGGAAGTGTCGCTGATTTCAGTGTGATTTCAGCTCGTGATGTCTTAACTGTTCCCGCCGGTTGTTGGGGGGTAACATTTTCAGCGCCTGGTGATGCTGTAATGTGGTTTTTGTAATTCAAACAGTTATTAGTGATTGTGCGGATTTTATGCACTAGCTCTCCAAGTTAGACAGACATATATTGTTATGTAATGAGAGGGGAATCGAAAATATGTGATAAGAATTTTTGATTTTGCCAAAAGTATATATTTATACAACGAAATAGAGAAGGGGAGGTAGTAAAAACGATTGGAAAATAGAGACTAAAGGATATTTACAATTATATACATAGGGGGTAGAATACTAGCTGAACATAGAGAGGAAACTTCCCTTCTGGCCAACTAGCTGTTATATGCCATTACCAACACCGTGTCACCCTGCGAGATTTACTTCAAACACAAAACATTAACATACAGATAACGTACTTTACACACAATCATGCGCTTCCTTGTTTGGCTAACTATATAAGGGACGACTTTAAAAATTTTGATTTCCAAAAAAGTTTGTTTTAAAATAAAATTTGTATGGGAAGATATTTTTTTTTTCTTGAAATGAAACTTCTTAGGCGAGCTCAGAGTAAACTTTCTTGCCACTTTTTGGATTTCCTTCTAATCAAACTTGTAAATCGTGAAATTTTGATTGTCGCATTTAACCACATTAGGATTGTCACATTTTGTTGGTCACAATTGGATCATCAGGTCTGGATCGTCACGTCACGATGGTAACATTTTGATTGTAACATT
This sequence comes from Nephrocerus scutellatus, assembly GCA_947095585.1. Lineage (NCBI taxonomy): Eukaryota > Metazoa > Arthropoda > Insecta > Diptera > Pipunculidae > Nephrocerus > Nephrocerus scutellatus. Next base: position 124,040,265 of record OX352761.1, on the reverse strand, counting down.
TGGAGATCGTTACATTTGGATCGTCGTACTAAGATGATCATATTTGCATTGTCACGTTAGGATTATCAAGTCTGGATCGTCATATTTCAATCGTAACATAACATATGGATCGTAATATTTGGACTGTCACATTTGGATGGTCACAATTTGATCATCACGATTTGATCGATCGTCACACTTGGATGGTCATATTTAAATCTCCAAATTTTGATCATCACATTAGGATCTTTATTAACTAACCAAAGGACAATTTCTATGTAAATCATGACTTTTGGATTCTCATACTTGGATCGCCATATTTGAATTGTCACATTAGGATTATCACGTCCAGATTGTCACATTTTGTTGGTCACAATTGAATCATCACGTTTGGATCGTCATATTTTGATCGTAACATTTGGATCGTAACTTTTGAATCGTTATTCTTGTATAGCACATAGCATTTGAATTTGTCACACGTTTATATTGTCCTATTTGGTAACAATTGGATCATCACGTTTGGATCGCCACACTTGGATGGTCATATTTGGATCTTCAAATTTGGATCATCCCATTTGGAGCATCACTTTTGCATCGCCACATTTGGATCACTACGTTTGCATGGTCATATCTGAATATCACATTTGGATCGTCACAATTTGATGATCACAATTGGATCGTCGCATTTGAATTGTCACATATAGATCGTTACAATTAGATTATCAAGTTTCAAACGTCACATATGGATAGTTACAACTGGATCATCACGTTTAGATGGTCATATCTGAATCTCACATTTGGATCGTTACAATTGGATCGTCACATTTTTAATAATTATGGGAAGGTTGCAATGATTTCAAAAGGATTCTCTCTCTGTTAGAAATTACTTAACATTACTACTCAATCTAATATTGGACATAAAAAGGTCGCCAAAGAAGTTTCACTTCCATCACGTGCACTCAAATAGACACGCTCTCTTAAAAAAAAACATTTTATCAAATTAATCACGGTCTTTGTCTCAAGGTCACAGACCATCTGGAAAAACTCAACTCAATTCAACTTACTTTTAAGAGGATTGAACTGATTCGACGACGACAACGACATGGGAACATCTACTGAGCCTGGGCGTGCGCCGCCGCCAAGACGCCAAGACATGTTTTGCCGTGCCGCGGCAATATGAGGCGGCGGTTGCGGTGGCAGTACAGCACTGCCTGATACCGATCGGCCATTCATGCTATATGGAGGGAGTGGCCTGCGTATACCTAAAAAATGCAGTATGCGATATGGGCGGTATTCCCATGGGTATTTATGTATAGATATGTTTATGTATGTATGCAAAAAACGAGCACGACGGAATGCGATTGCGAAAAATATGCATGTGATTTTTATTCGCAAACACACACAGAGCACAACAAATGATCGATCGACCCTCACCTGGTTGTATTGCATTGCCAATTATCGCGCGGGCATTCTTCAGTTTTCGTTCGCGTTCGCGTTCCGCCAATGACACCGGGTCATCGGATACGGCAAAGTTCTCCGTTTTGGCACACAGCTGGTCGACCTCCTTCGATGATTCGTTCTGCGCCTGGCGCAGAAGTGCAATGGAATTTTCCATGGAACGTCGTGCCTCGTCAAGAGAGAAATTCGTAAGTGAATTCTTCGAGTCACTGCCTTCGAGGGAGTTTCTTGGCGAGAGTGGTGTAGATGACGCTTGGTACTTCTCGACCGGTGGTGTTGTCGGTGCCGATGATGTTGCTGCCACCACTGGCGATTCATTGTTCTCTGCTGCTGCTGCCTGTTCAATACTTTCAGCGCGTCGATCCAATGCACGACGTTCCGCCGATGTTGGTGCACTCGTAATGGAAGCTTTGCGTTCAAATTCCTTTTTGAAATTGCCAACGCTAACGCCGGGAATGACGAATTTTTTCGGTTTGTCTGCGTTGGCATTGTTCATTTGTTGGAATTTCTCAGCTGTCTCGAGGATTCGTGACTTGCGTCGCTCCGTGTTAAACTTACTGAGTGATTCATCGGGCAAGCTGCTCTTGCGAACATGTGAAGTGGGTGGTTTGGTTGGTGGTGGCTGTTCCACAATTTTCTCGGGTGAAATTTTATTTATAGCCGCAACCAGATCAGCAGTTTTGTGCTTGTTGACGAATTTCTTGATAACTTTCGTTGCGTTCGTTTCCTCGGGACTTTCTTCGACGGCGTCAAGTTTCGCAGCGGTCTTTTGTCGTGCCAGGGTCTGTTCGGCAATGACATCTGCTGTTGCGGCGCTTTGCTGTTGTTGTTCAGGAGGAGGTGACGCAGGTGGTGAATTTTGCATTAGTTTTGCACACAAATTCCCGACCATTTCCATATCCTTTTGTGAGAACACAACCGAGTTGGTGGGCACAACAACGTCTTCGACAATTTCCATGGGATCGTCAGTTTTTGGTGGTGTCACTGGTTCATCGACTATGCCCTCCATGGGTTTCTCTTTTTTCTTGACAGCTCCAGCGGCATTCTCCGTCGATATGGTCGTCTCGAGTTTACGCTTCGTTTGAACAGGACTGTGTGCAGGTGTAATGGTACGAGTTGGTGAAGGCATAAGAGCGGCCTCACCTCCAGCTAAAGGCAAATAAAAAAAAAATGAAAAAAAAAACCAATACAATTTTGGAATCAAGAGTAAACGTACCTGCAACCATATCGAGGATTCTTCGTTCAGCTTCAGTGTTGCCCATTTCACGAATTGAGCCAACCGAATGGCTTCTGGCGACACGCTCATTTGCTTTCGCGTTAGCATCCGTCGATGGCACAACAAGTTGCGCAGCGGTCACAGACGTCGGCGATAATGACAGTAGAACGTCCAGCCTCACCGGCGTCTGATTTGCCAAATTCTCAGCCAAATCCAGGCATGAGACGTTATCGTTCTCATTTACCCACCAATGACTGCATATCTGTTCGATGGTCGCTCTCTTGCGCGGACACACCGTCAACATATCACGAATCAGAGAAGAAGCGCGCGAAGGCTTCTTCGGCTCGTAGTAATCTCCTTGACTAATTTGTTTGACAAGTCTTTTAAAGTTGGAGCCATCGAACGGCATCGATCCATAGACTAGAGTGTAGAGTAGAACTCCAAGGGACCAGCAGTCAACCTCCGGGCCCTGGTAGGGTGTGCCTTCGACAATTTCGGGTGATGCATAAAGTGGCGAACCGCAAAAAGTGGCCAACAGTCGTTGTTCGTCAAAAACATTCGATAGACCAAAATCGGCAATCTGCAGGGAGAGAGATGGAGAGAGAGAGAGAGAGAGAGAGAGAGAGATAACAGCATTTTTCATTGAACCACAAACGCGCCAACCGACCTTTGCATTTCCATGTTCGTCCAGCAAAATATTTTCCAGCTTCAAGTCTCGATGACAGATTTTGTGTTTGTGGCAATAGTAGACCGCTGTCGAGACTTGACGGAATATTCGTCGTGCTTCCTCTTCGCTTAGTACTTTCCGCTCCGACAGATAGTCATATAGTTCTCCGCCGGCAGCAAATTCCATGACTAGGACCATTTTTTCACGGTTCTCAAATACTGCAAAACAACATCCACCACAAAATGGCAATCAATCAATTACTGCAGCTATTTACCAGCAGCAGCAGCATCTCATCACTACTCACCCTCATATATGTGAATGATATTTGGATGTTGAACTGAGCTCATTATTTGGACTTCACGTCGTATGCGTATCAAATCCGCTTCAGCTTCTATTTTGCATTTCTTAATCGTTTTAATAGCGACCTCTTGGCCAGTTTCCTTATTAATACCTAATTGCACTTTGCCATATGTGCCCTGTCCTAATTTCTTAATTATATCGAATCTGTGGATTAAATTGTTATTATTTTTTATTCGTTTTTTTATAAATATTAGCTCTTTTTTTACCTTTGTCGTAGTTTCTTTCTGTGATTATTCATTTTGACATCACCGGTATTGCTGATGCCGCTCATGATGTTGTCAATTTTATCCTGCGGAATGCCTGAGGGATGTGCCAAATTGTTGGCACCACCTCCCGCCACAGCACCATCTGCATTCCCTATCACCATTTTGTCTGTTTAGTTATCTAGAAATTAAAAGAAGAAGATTATTACTTTGTCGATGCGTCCTGCAGTTTGAAAATCAAAGCAAAGGATATTTTCGACCAAATTTAAAGTAAAGTTAGAGAACTCAACCCTGGCCTTCAACTAAGCGCTCTTACTCGTCCTAGTGCCAAGAAAAGGCCACAATGGTGGTCAGCTGAATTCGGACAACTCAGAAACAGCTGCAGAAAACTGTTCAACTCAGCCAAAAGCTCACGATGGAAAGGGACAGACTGGGATCCATACAAACCATGTCAGGCCTATCAGACTTTTCATCATTCATTTTAAAAACTTTAGACAGATTGATTGAAATCCACTTACGCAATAGTATTGAAAAGAGACTTTTGTCTAATGATCAAGACGTTTATTGGAAACGAAAATCTGTAGAAACAGCTCTAACTACGTAAGTGAGTTCCGTTAAATATTCACTTTACCATAAGAGGTATACAATGGTAGCATTCCTGGATATTCCTCCTCACTTGGCGAATTGATTTATCTCCTGCTTACAAGTCGGATCATTAATTCAAAACTGGATGTGTCGGCTGCAAAGGAACGCCGAAAGGTGGATTATCTATCCCTCCCTAACCGTGGGGGTCCAGCTTAGGGTGCGAGGCTATACCGCGGAAAATAAGTACTTAGAGTATGCTCGGGGTGGACAAGGTCTTTGTACTTTAGCGACCCAGAAATGGCTACTAGTACTTAGAATGTCTAGAATGGGCACTGTCTTCGTATTTAGCAGCCTGGTCGTACACTGCAGGACCTTTATGTTCCTGGGATAGTTTCTATCTGGACTGCATCTGCATCTTAACTTATATATGGTAAAGGTGCGGGGCTCTACCACAGAAAATAAATAAAGGACTGCGGGTACTTAGAGTATGCTCGGGATGGGCAAGGTCTTCGTAGTTAAGCGACCCAGAAAAGACTACTAGTACATAGAATGTCTAGAATGGGCACTGTCTTCGTATTGAGCAGCCTGGTCGTAGCCTGCTATCCTAGTGAAAAATGATGGGGTTCGAGGTTCCGGACGATGTGCTGACAGGGTTAGCTTTGCTTTTCCCAGGCACTCATACTGAACGAGCTGTGGCATTTGATGTCAGATCTCATCAAGGTCGCGTTGGTACTACAGGAGTTGGTTCCGCCCACAAATGATGTTGATCTCCTTGGAGGTTAGCTGAGTCTGGGCAAACTTTTGGTTGAGGACCCAGTTTTGTTGTGGGATTGACCTACGTAGTGGCTGGTGGTTTACTACCCAAATGCTAGCATTGATAACATCAGTTTTACGTCCTGGTGTTCCGAATTTCGTTGGTACATCAGTTTTTCGTCCTGATGTTACCGGTGCGATTATGTGCTCTCTCTGTATTTGCATATCTCAACCGGTTGTCGTGAACCAAAGATCAGCAAGGACATCTGTCTAAGATGAATGTTGATTGTCGTATAACTAATCCGTGTCCGGACCGGACCGTGGAATTATGCTCTCTATTGGCGGTGTTCACGTTAATCCTAAGACATTTCATCTATCCCTCCTTCAATGAAGCTTAGTGGTGAACGAGCTGCTGATATACCGACTTTGGCGAGCTCGCCAAGCTTGGAACAACACTGTTCTATAGGCATACCAGTCGCTACTTGCAAACTCACGTTAAAGCGGAATGCTACAAAGAAAACTAACCGTAGGTGGTCAAACGGGACAACTTGTCTAGCGACATAACAGATTTGGCCCAATTTGGATCCGAAACGCTCCAACGCTCTTAAAACAGATTGCAAATCGGTGATGTCAGTCGGCAGTTAACGTGCACTGTCTCATAGGAAAGCATGCAACATGGCTTGGTGTATTATCAAACGACTTCTGCAGATGCTGCATGGACAAGGGGGAAGAGGGAACCGTTCTCTACCTTCTCTGTAAGTGGCCAGCCCTCTCCCAAAAACGTAAGCCCCGTGGGAGCTTTCTTATACAAGACTTTAATCTCTTGCGCTTTATAAGAAGCTCCAAATCGTTCAATGAGTAGGGGGAAACATTTTCTCGATCCATGTGGTATCACAATGGTCTAAATGTTTCGGCTTTTCTGCCGACTGCCACTTTAAACTAACCTAACCTATCATGGAACAAATAAATCTAAACACCATCTACCACCTACTACCTTATCTGAAATATAAATACTCTCGACAGTGCATTACGAATCTGGGTGGTTAGTCACCAGACCGCATCACTAGACGAGCACTACGACATGCTGCAGGCAGTACCTGGAGGTTTGATGCCATCTTCTACTAATTACTGCAACCCCAAAATAACTACTACTTTGGTATCAAGTTCTAGAGGAAACTAGAAGGTATGGAAAATAACAAGGCAATTTTACGTGACTATCTACACCGACGGATCAGACAGATGAAGGATGTAGTCGGTACAGGCCATTCAGTAATCAAAGCCATTCATGTGACCATCAACAACTCGACACTTGTTAAACAGTGCTAGAACTGACTTCGATTAGCCAAATTATACATATGGGTCGCAGTGCTATTGGAATACACTACATTTTTTATCATCATCATCACCATCATCATCCCCGTTGACAACACTTTCCGTAAAAATTTGGACGTCATCGGGCCCCAGGGCTGATGGGCTCTCATAAAAAATTTATCAATATTAATCCGATTTTTTTAAAACTTGTTACACATGTGTATCTTTGATAACAACACTTTCAATAAAAATATGAAAGTGAGCCGAGGGGCTCCCATATACATTTTTCCAAAATGAATCTAAATTTTATGAGAACTTATCACAGATGTGTAGGTAAGAGAATTTACATGAAAATTTTTTAATTTTATCGGTTGTTTTTTTTTAAATACAATAAAAGCTTTTAAAAATACATAAAAAATATATTCACGATTATAAATCACGGTTTAAAAATCGTAAAAAAAGTTTTTACATATCTGTAAAGCGAAACATCATCCCAACTCCCGAAGAAAGATAGAAAGATATTTCTTCGAATTTATCTTTTTATAGAATTCAATTCGAATCCAAATCCGAATTTGTACTCAGCTGCTTGGTTTGAGTAAACGAGCATGAGTAGCAACGCAGAGCACACGAAAACACATCACCCCTAACTTAACGCAGATACACGCATCACACTGATAGCACACACACTGTGTGTGCTGAATCTGGAAGATATCCAATAATAATTTTCATTTGACGGAGAAAATATCGCCGGCTGGTGAGGCTGATGTCAGAGACGACGACGCACACAAATATGAAGTAATCCAAGTCTAAGCGGCGGAACGGCACGAGCCACTATCCCATATCCCATGAGGCTTTCTACTTGTGCTCATCACCCAACCGCCGATCATCCATCCGATATCCCATTGGACATGATCGCAGCAAGCGGAGGGAATAAAATGAATGTTAATGTGTATATCTCGCTCATTGCTGGGTGCGATGAGCAGAACCAAGAACAAAAAAAAACAGAATTAAAATTCCTGTCGGCTAAATCGAAATACTAAAGTTCGCTGAACCCGTCGTCGTCGTTTGGGTGATAAATAAATTGTGAGAGAGAGAGACTCGACGGGATCGGGAGTCCATCGCACGCCAAACACGGAAAAAAATGAATTTTCGGATTGGAATTTTACTTCGTTTCCTGTTTGGTTTGTCACCCCTCCAAAAATAAAAAATGGGTCGATTTTTAATAAATGTTTAGTTTGCAAACCTATATAACTTGGATTTTTTTCAAGTTACGAGTTAAACATCTTGATTGAGGATAAGTATTTTTTTCATTACAACTGATGATTTTTTCGAAATTTATTTCAGAAATTTTTTCAAAATTTTCAATGTTTTATCCAACAACTCTAAAAAAAAAATAAAAATAAAACAAGCCATTAAATTTAAAAACTGTCATTTAAATTCTCTTAAGAGAAAGTTTGAATAAAATCGGTTTAGTTTTAAAAAAATTTATATGGGATCCTTTAAACTGCTCATGCGCAATGCAAAACTTCTTTGGGAGTGTGTGTTAGCTGAAAATGCAGTAAATAACAAAAGTATTTTCTATGTTAACAAACTAGTGTGGATAATGACTACTTTCGACGGTATGTTATAGCGTATGAAACAGTCACTTTCACTTCTATGGTCGTGTGAAAAAAATGTATCGCAAGATTCCACCAGCCACCGACAGCCACAGACAGGCAGATACATGCCGACGCAAATATAGAGAATTTAAAAAGAGCTGTCAATAAAGTAGGAAAATATATGCGTGTCTTTGAATATATGATAAATAATAATAATACTAAGCATTGGAGGAAGAACATTGTATTGTGATCAGGACTATACATCTGTGCGAAATTTCAATTGCGGTTAGTGCATCAAAATAAACTTCCAAGATTTGGCAAAGACAAAACTTTGAGGGTTCTTCAGCACAAGTCCATCATCGGAACAGATCATTTGCACCAAAACATTGTATTGGCACGGGGACAACATGTATATGCAAAATTTCAACTCAATTGGACAACGAGAAGTTGATGAAAATCGAGTTGGAAGATTTGCAACGAATAAACAGGTGAATCCTAACAACTGCTTGTATCTATAGAGTCTAAATTCAAACCAACTCAATGGAACCAAATTACTATAACGTAAATAATACTGCACTTTAATTCGATAATAATTTTAATTCGATTGGATAATAAGAAGTATGTCAAAATAGGCTTGGAATATTTTAGGTAGCAAAACTTGTAAAGCTTCTATATTTCAAGTCCACCATCGGAAAACTTTATTGGAACCAAAACATTGCATTGTCACCAAGATTACATGTTTGTGTAAAATTTTAACTCAATTGGACAACGGGAAGTTGATGAAAATCGAGTTGCAAGATTTGAAGCTAACAAACTTGTGAAATAAATTAGTGCTTGTATCGTTTGTAACTTTTTTGAGAAAACACCTCCACGTCAACAGTTTTTGATCCGTCTGTGTAAAAATGTCATGTGTTCATCTTCCAAGTAAGTGTCTTCCTACCAGAATGATCTGGAGGGGAAGGCGACCTGTCGGGGTCTTCCATACAAATTTTTTACAAAATTTACCCGATTTTTTTCAAATTTTATACGAATGTCTATCTCCGATGGACAACACTTTCTGTAAAAATTTGGAAGTGATCGGGCCCCTGGGTCAGGAGGCACCCATACAAATTTTATAAAAACCAATTAAAGTTTTTATTGTAATGGTCTGGAATCCTGACTAAATTTAGGATATAGAACTGACCGATTTCATTACTAGTCCACTGGGAGATAGCCTTGAGGCGAATAGCCAAGCTAGCAGCTACTTGGCTGCTGAAAATGTCGAGAGGTGTAAGGTCGAACAGAATGTTCAGTGCAGCGGAGGGGGTTGTACGAAGTGCTCCGCTAATACATAGACTAGCTGATCTATGAACTTTGCTTAATTTATCTAGATTTACTTTCTTATTTAATACCGTCCACCAAACAGTCACACCGTATATAAGAGTAGGTCTTACTACCGCTATGTATAGTCAATGTGTTATATGTGGTTGAAGACACCATCTGCTACTAAGGGCTTTTTTGCATGAGAAGAGTGGCACTGTGGTTTTAAGAACTCTTTCTTGTATGTTAGGTTTCAAGCTTAGCTTTCTATCCAAAATATGACCCAAATACTTGGCTTTATCGGATAATGTTAACCTTGTACCTTTAATAGAAGGAGGGTCAACATGTGGGGTTTCGTATTTCCTATTGAAGGGTACAAGTTCAGTTTTGTGTGGGTTTACTAATTAACCGCAGCGATCTGCCCAATTTGTAAACTTGTTGAGAGCATTTTGCAGGAGCTCTTTTAAGTTGTTAGGGTGCTTTCCATAAACAGGACAGTCTTGTAAAATACAGGACAGATGGTCACCGTAACTATGACCAATGTTATAAGCCTACTTTTGTCTCTCAAGACTCTTTAAATCCAGGAACTTAACTATAACAACCAAGCTGCTGATGTATAAGACAATGGTCATAATACTAATTACATAATTGTATAGATCCGCGACTTGGGTGCTTATCAAAAGGCACTCTGATGGAAGGATGGCCAGTGTTTAGGGATGGCATTTGACTGGATGACATTGGCTCGAAATCGGAATTAGAGAGAGCAGGACCGGACCCCGATTGTAGGGCCAAATATGATGTTAATGAAAACCGAATCGTTAAGTAAATTTATAAAAGACTGTAAAGCAGAGAGCAAGTGATCGCAGAGTCAAGCGGTTACAAGATATTTCACTCAATGTTCCTGTCATATTAGGGGTATAGGTATATTTTTACTGACGTAAATAACATGATTTTTTTTTATCCAAAACGAGCTGGATTTAAAAAAAAAATATTTATCACTTTTTAGCTATCGTAAGACGAGAACGATACATATTTTTCTCCAAAAATGTACATTAATTTTTTATTTTCACATTTTCCCATACCATGTCATGTGCTACCAAATTTTATATCCCCCCCCCCCCCGGCAAACATTTTTTGACTTGAAATTTATTTCGTCTATTCAAGTCAAATGTTTAAATTTATATCTTTTATTACTTAACGACCAAGTGTAGAACGCACACGCCCACAAAGCATTGACACAGCAGAGAATTTATTGTTTATGTATCATTTGGTCCGTCTGTCTTGTAGGTCATAAAGAAAATACAAATTCAAGGATCGCGCGAAACTACTACCGGCATTTCGGCTTTCAACATCAGCATCTGAGTAGCAGCTTTCTGTCAAACTTTATTTTATTTTAAATTTATAAATTAATTTGAAATAATACGAGTACATGCTACACATGCCAGATTAGGGGTGCGCGTGTATGAGTACGTGGGATGAGTGGGTAGACAGCAGGTACATCTCTTATGTTGAAATAGAAATTGATGCGACAAAAACAAAACCTACCTAGTAGCGAATTGTTCTATCCTTGAACTTCTGCGCGATGATCAGCATTTGTTTGATCAGCTCAATTAAATTAATTAGATAGACTCAAAGTTGGCACCAAGAATGTTTACGACTGCTGCTCCTCTTCAATGCACACAATAAGTCTCAAGTATAGTCGAGCATAATGTGAACATGAACAGTGGGCTTGGCTTGGCTTGTCTATCAACCCCTTCGCCCCACACAGGAATGTGTGGGATATGATTTACAATAGAGATACTAAACACAATAATAATTAAATAAACAATTGTTGACAACAACTACTGTAGGTGGTGTGAAAGATGTCTAAGAACAGAAAGTAGTTGCTGCTTAATTTTTTGCTGTGTATACTTCCTGTATGCGATTGCGAAAAACACATCCACAACACACAACATGTGATTTGCTGTCGCCTGTCGCACAGCGGGATCGTGTCAACATCTCATTGGATATTCGGATTGGTGATGCAAGGATTCTATTTTTTTTTTTTGTAAAACAGAAATTATTTTATTAGGGCAGATGACCATAATGAATATACTCCTAAATAAAACTAGTATCGTTCTCTTTGAAGACGTCAATCTGCCCGTCCTGGTAAAAGTATACATAAAAAAACTAATGGATCATTTTTTTATTCAATCTGGAAGCGTTTTGATAGAAATAAATGTCCAGTTGGTAACAATCTTTACATGTCCAACACGATTGAGGCTTTTGCAAACGATCGATGTTATAAGTACATTTCTTAGGAACTGAACAAGACGGTGTTGTGTGGAACAAAATCTGCGCCTCCTAACGTAACCCAATGACCTAATACAAATGAACGTATACGAGTACATGAATACAACACGAGAATTAACTGAATTAAATAGGTTTTTAGATAGAGATTCCCGGGAAATAAAACTAAAACTCCCGGGATTTCCGGGACTTTTTGCTTGCATTTTGTAGCTATAATTTCATTGGATATAGTATGAATACGGCGCAATTATGTTGTTACGAAAATATTTATAGAAATATTTTAACGTAGTGTACACACTTGTATAAAAAAATAAACATCGCATTGAATTATATTAGAATTAAGAAAATACAAAAAACTATTGCATACAATTAGGCTCAGTAGTATTGTATATATATATAGTTAGGTATATAAAAGTTATATGAGTTGGATATAGCAGATATACGGGTGGAACTTGTGTATAAAATTGTATATAGAAATATTATACATGTTCTGGTACTTTCTAGATGGTTCTCTAAGAAAATAACCTTCTTGAAATTATTGATGAGTATAAGTGCAGCATGTGGGCGCCGTAGCTCAGTGGAAATGCGCATGGCTACTGAGCAGGAGGTTCGTGGTTCAAAACCCAGTAACACCAACAGTATTTTTCACGGTGTCCAACCTCTCGCGAAATTCTGACAAACGTTCCGAGAGAAATAACTTGTCACGGAAAGCTTCTCAATTCACCGTTCCGATCCTTAAATTGTGGTCCCTTCCATTTGTGTCCAAAAAATACATGCACAACACAAATGGTCGCGAGAAGCTCGGTCTTGGACCGCGCGACAAACCGTTGCGCCGAATATCATTATAAGTACAGCAACTTTATCGCAATAAGTTATTATTTTGAAGTTAACCAGACTACTTTAAAAATATTGAAAATTAGACAGAGCTACTGCCTTTGTGAATAATATTGTCTAAAGTGAATAATAAGTAATCACCAGTGTAAACTTGTAAACTCGTGTTGTGTTTTGATTTGCAAAATCCATTACGAACTCAAGAGCGCCTAAATTTCGTAACAATACAAGGGGAGATCAATAAGTAGCCATGTTTGAAAATAGTTGGCGTTGCTGAGGGAAGTTGACATTAGCGTCGTGAACTGTCATTTGTCAAACGACACCATACTAAATTTCAGACTAGTTCTTAGGTTAGTTTTTATTTGGCAGCCAGTTGTATCACTCGTGTTTCGTGTTTCTCAATAAAATGAAAGATCAGTAATTCGCTTTTTATTTTTGGATGGAAATACACGCGAAGGAATAATAGCTTAGTTGGATGTTGTCTATAGGAACCCTTCGCCATCAATAACAACAATGAGATATTGCTACAACGAATTTAAACGTGGTCGTACATTTGATTTTGATGAGGAGCGGTCAGGCCGCCCAGCAGACCTTGTTACCGAGGAAATCGTTGAAAAGGTCCAGGATATAATTCTCGCTGATCGCCGAGCTAAAGTGCGCAAAGTAGCAGAGGCCGTAGGCGTGTCGTACGGAACGGCAATTAATATTTTAATCGTTAAGTTAAGTGTGAGAAATGTGTCGATTGCTCACAGTGGCCAACAAGCGGATACGGCTGTCAATGTTGAAGCAGTGTTTCGGCCTCTTCAAGCGAAATTCGCAAGAGTTTTTGCGTCGAATCAAGCTATATTCAAAATAATTGATTTTTTCGTTTGAATCTGCTCCGAAGAAGGCAAAAACGGTGCCATCAGTCGGAAATGTCATTGCCATAATTTTTTTTTTGGAATCGAAAGGAATAATTCCCAATTAATTTTTGCAGAAAGGAAGGAAAGGAAGAACGATCACGGGCTACGGTGCTACAGTGAATTATTGGACCGATTTGATAAGAAATTAAAGGAGACGCGGCCCCATTTCAACAAAAAAACTTCCAGATATATAAGAGTTCTGGAAACATTAATAAAAACATACAGAACCTGTTAGATGTAATACAGCCTACTTCATTCAATTGAAAGCGAAAATTCTCAGCTTTGGTATTACAAAGTTCGTTCAATCGCAGTGACAAATACTGCAACTTTTACTATACTGATACCACCAACTAGTTAGAGGACTCCAATCCCCATAGTATGATCAGCTTGGGTTTGAAGACCCAATGTGGACTTCTTAATCTGTATTCCAGAGAGCTTTCAAGAACAATACATTTGGTTTATGCAAGATGCCAAAGAAAACACATTTCACTTTGTTGGAGTACATCCTATATTCAAAATATACTCGGAGACAATTTCTTTGGAGTAGGCATCAAAGCATTCTAAATGCGTGCTTATTGAGTCGATGAAAGATTAGACGTTTTTTTTCAGACCGTTAAATCCAGCTCCTGTTAAATGACTGAAGTCACTCATCAAAAACATACCCCTATCATATCAGTGCGGTCCTTGGTCAGAAAAGTTTACAATCTATATCACAAAAGCTTGTTTAAGATTGCAAACATTCCAAAAACTGGCCTTTATACTGCTGTTGAGCTATCAGCGATAATAGTTTTGTAAATGAGCAAAATTGCCGTTATCGCACAATGATCAATCAATGATTTTTTGCCTAAAAAATATGGATAACATTAATTCGGACGAGATGTGGTTTCAACAGGATGGCGCCATACGGCAGCGGCAATCATCGACTTATTGAAATCAAAGTTGATAAGTCAAGATAAGTTGATTTCGAGAAATGGACCTGTCAATGGACGCCTTGGAGGAAAACAGCCAACACTGCTCGAAAAATGTTGACGTTCGGAAAATGCTTCGTCAAGAACAGCCATATTCCCGAAATTATTTTTAAATGCCATGTATTGGTCTTTCGAATGAATAAAATAATTTGATCAAAACTAAATTTTCTCTGTTATTTTTTACAATTTCAAGTTATATCGGGCTTAAAAAAACACAAGATATCTGGATAACTATCAATCCCATATAACACCTATAAGAGGCTCCGCAAATGGAATGGACTGGCCTACGCCCTATTCCACCAGGCATCGGATAAAGTGATAACCGCAAAGAAGAGCAATCCATTAAGACACAGGCTGATCATTGATAGAAACCCAAGAGCTGTACTAGAAGATCACATCCAGATCGAGCGGGCGGCACGAAATCTGGTGCTGCACATAAATGAGAGAAAAGCAAAGGTGTCTTCTTTGAACAAGTATAGTGTATTAGCTATACATTATATACAGTAATGACCGGACACAAGTGGACAGAAAATATGGAGCCAAATATGTGCTCAATTGAGCTGAAGTAATACTCGATAATTCGACCAAAACTTTCATGCTGATTTTTGCAGTGTCCTTATTCTAGTCTAGTCGGGATAGATTTCTAGTTAAGTCCTTGTCAATTTTCGCTTTATTTGAGAGACATAGAAGAGGGCAGAGTAATAAGTACCAGCTTTGGTGAGTAAAAAGTTATCTACATACGGTATACAGTGGGTAAACAAGCAACAGGAACGGTGTCTCAAAGGAGAACATAATCTCAAAAATTGAATTGAAAATAATAATAACATTCGGCGCGACATACCATTGCGGTCCAAGGCCTAGCTTCTCGCGACCATTTGTGTTGTGCATGTATATTTTTGCATACAAATGGAAGGGACATACGATTTAACGTCGTATCAGAAAGGTGAACTGAGAAGCTTTCCGTGACAAGTTATTACTCTCGGACGTTTGTCAGACATTCGTGAGAGGAGGGACTGAGAAAAATACTTTTGGTGTTACTGGGATTCGAACCACGAACCTCCTGCTCAGAAGTCCATGCACTTATCTACTGAGCCACGGCGCGATAATTCAGAATGGAGTATCTTTAATGTTGTTTTATGGTTTAAACAATTTTTTTATATTAAAAATATTAATTACCCAAAAATTCAATAATTCCACTCGAAGAAAATCCGCCTAGTAACTAAGCAAAGTTAATCACATCCAGAAGCAGCACAAGCACAAGAGTGAGCTCTTATTTTGCCCCATTTATTTTGTGGGTTTTTTTTTTACCACCATTATTTTTTTATGCACAGTTAAACAATAAAAATTAATAAATTTAATTTTCCACTTTGCACACAGAAAAATTTTCTCTTTTGTTAAACGAGTATTTGATGTGATGTATTAGTCTCATTTCGTCTCATTTAATTCAATAATTTAAAAATAACTTTTAGCTGACACGCAAGGGGAATCTCAGTTTCGAACCGATGAAGAAAAGAAAATGCAGATTTAGTTTTTACTTAGTTTGGATTTTTTCTTTTTTGATTTTCCCGTAGGTAGTTGGTAGAGGCTTTTTGCCATAAATTACTATATTTTTCTGAAAAGATTACTGTTATTAACGCGTTTTTAATAAATTTTTATTCATAGATTTTTTCAAGATACACAAAAAACACTCAAGATCAGGGGGTTTTAATTTTCACCCGCGAACAAAATAGATCGCCGCAATTAATATCCACAACTTCAAACGAAATAAATCCAATTTGAAAATTTTTCGACTGTCTCCACACAATCTTCCGAAATCTTTTTTGACAATTCTCTCTCTTCTCATTGAGTTTCGGTAATAGTTCATCTGTGCGTATGTGAAATGAAAATTTTCGTTTCTGAATACGATTCTAAAAATAAACCGAGAAAGGGAATGTGCTATTTTCGTATACAATTTTAGATTTTGTTTGTGATCATCACAAAATGTTGAGAGAATATTTTTGTTGTATATGCGAGAAGTGTACAGTGTATAGGAACAGTAATACACTGTTTATTGTACGATAAATAAGAGGAAGTATGCCTATGTTCGTATCTGATGATCACTACCACTAAACAATAAGGAAAGAGCAAGACTACAAATACCATAATATTTTTAAATTCATTTGAATCCCGTCGTGTGCTTTTAAACAGAAAATGTGTACTATTTCGAATAATATTCCTTCCTCAGAACAACTTATAGTGATTTTGATTTGCATGCTCATGGCAGTCTGCGACACACAAACACATGTGTTTGTTATTGTTTAAGAAAAACATACACATGTGTTTGTGTATTGCAGATTGTCATAAGCGTGCAAATCGAAAGTACTATTAAGCTTGATTACTAAATATACTAAGAGCAAGAGAAAGGAGAAAAATAGTGAAACAGAGTAGAAGAGATCAGCATTTTGAGTAATGCAAAAAAACCGTAAAGAAACAACAGAAAGTTTAGCGCATAATAAATGTCTTAATAATTTATACGAATATTGTATTTTATAACGATCCAGCTGAAATATCCGGCCTTGCGCGGCTGCCCCCACTCCACTCGCCTAACTGACCACCCACCCAGTTAACTCCCCACTGATCTCCCCAGACTGATCACCAAATCTCATCAAAAAAAAACTGCAGTCTATAAGATCAGGGTCAAAAACTCTCTACAATGGTTGAAACCTGGAAAAAATCGGACCAGTAGTTTTCAAGATTAGCTAAAACAATAGATGGTGCTCAGTTGCCCAACCCCCCCACAGACCCAACCTCATTGACACCAACCCAACTGACCACCCTCTGCTACACTTTTCACCAACTGAACCAAAAAAGTCAACCCACAGCTCGACATCTTGATACACGGCAGGACAATCCCTATATTCAATCATCCAAAGATCAGTTGACATTTTCCACTTATTAAAAAAATATCAATAAACGAGTCACGTCCAGAAACAAAGTCCTGAAATCCTTGGCGTACATGGGGCAAGGACAAAGAAATTCTACGTATCACATATCAAGCGATTGGCAGATAGGTCCTTAACTATGCGGCATCCATGTGGACTCCTCGTCTCTAACCCACATAATGACAGAAGCTACAAACCTGTCAGAATGAGGCTCTACGCGATGACTGGCTGTCATCGCACGCACATGAGGACCATGTCCACCAAGAAACCCTAATGCTAAAAGTGAAAGACCACAATAAGCTTCTTGCAAAGCAATTTCTACTGAGCGATCACCCGAACACGTTTCGCGTGTGGCACGTGTGATGGTTTGAAATTGCACTATTTTCTCGTTTTTTGAGGACTTCTTTAACTACCTTTCGCACGACTTCGAGGGCTGAAATTTTGTGAGCGGAGAGTACACAGATTTCTAATTTTCACCGGATTCCTAAAAAAAATCTAAAGAAAAATGAAAGAAGTATTGTCTGACGACAGCAAATCAAAGCAGAAAAAGTAAAAGAAACTTTTGCACTTGAAGGAATTACCAATGCCACTATAAGAAAAAACTTTAAAATCAGCTGAGCTGGCTAAAATTCGATGGATGAAAACTTTTTTGGACAACTGTTTTAAAGATTAATGCAAATGTGTAGATCGTATACGGATACGTTTATTTCTGTTAAGTGTGATCGCGCAAAGAAATTAAAATGTGAGTGTCCAACACTGAGAAAAAAGAAAATGTGAAAAATTCAACTAAAACTCTACTACCAACACCAACTAAGAAACAAAAATAAAAGCAACTTTTTCTTAAAACGAATTTTCTTTTATTCCGAGAAATCGTATTTCTCTTGGAGATCAGAAGAACTAAGTCCACGGGCGTACAAATGGGGGTATTCTTAATCCGTTTGCTGTTTGCTTTCTGTATTGTTGTGGTTTATTCAGTGGTGTTGACGTTAATTGAATCGATTTGGCTGGTACGCTAAACACTGCTTATTCTTATTCCGTGTACGATGATGGGATAATAAGAAAAAAACACTCTCAAAGAACACCAAAGCTAAAATATCTACATTTGAAAATAAATGCAAAAATTTATGTTGAATAATTATGTCGAATGAATTTCTTCCTTGTTCGCTAATTAATTGCTGACGTCGTCTCTTCGATGGCTAATAATGAAAGTGCTGAATACTACTGCGAAATCTTTATGTGCGAATAGAGTCTCCTTGTGTAGGTGCTTAGTTTGGAATACATAACATTCCGATTAGGCGCAAACAGAACATTTCGAAACACATGTTTCCGGCCACATACGAGAGAGTGAGAGAGATAGAGAAGGATTTGTGGTATTTGCAACCGGCTTTGGCAATTGAGCTTTCATATTTCGAACCAGAGGATTAGAATTTTGTGACTTTGGGTTTTTTTTGTTGGTTATTATATGTAGTTCGAAATAGAAAACACGACACACACACGTCGTTTGGTGGATTTGGTAGAAAAAAAATTTCACACGCCCATAGACGAAAATGACTGTTTCATACACTATAACCTAGCCTCGAAAGTAGCCGTTATACACACTAGTGAGTTAACATATAAAATACTTTTGTTATTTACTGTAGTCACAGCGAACACACATTCACAGAGAGAGCATAACCGGTTTAGCAGAAAAACCGATTTTGGACGTGTGAAAAATAGCGTACATTACTGGCAGAAAAGTGCTCATCGTTCTCGTGCTGTTTTCCATAGGATTTATGTATGAGCTCACGATTCGAATGATTCTTTTTTTGTTTTGTTCGTTATAGTCCTAGGAAACAAACACAATTACAAATGAAAATTCGAAAAATTCGGATAAACAGCAAAAATTGTTTTGTTCGTTATGTTCCCGGCGAGAAAATTTGTAAAACGATAAATTGGATATATTTTGAGGAAATAACTCTATTGAATGTTTTCGGTGAAATGAAAACTTTGGAAAAACGCATTCCAGCCTAACTTAAAATAAAATTAAATTTGTGTTGATTCGCGATCTGTCTGGCAAAAGTCGTTATTTCATTTCTGTTCCAATAGATTCCAATCGTTTGGGTTACGTGCGCAAATGTCATTTGACAGCTTCTTCTTTAATTTTGTGGGCAAAAAGATCTCCAAAAGACTACAAAAGACCCCGAAAAAAATCACAAAAAGATCTTCGAAAGTCCCTCAAAATCACCAAAAATCATATTGAAAGTGGAACAAGACAACGTCTGTCGGGTCAGCTAGTTATATATATAAGTTTTACGTGGGGAGCCTGCACATAAAATTATGTTGTGAATTTTTTATACCAGTACATATGTTCTAGTATTTGATAGATGCTTTTTGTAATATTCAAATAAAAGAACCTTCTCGAAACTGGTGATTCGGTAAAAATACCACATACTTTGTCGCAGTTAGTTAGTTAGATATGATTTGGATTTGTACCATAGTACTTGCCAGTACTAGGAGTAGGAGTGATATATTTGAAAATAAGTGTTATTTGTGTGAATAATAAGTAAACACCAGTGTGAATTTGTGTGTTGTAATTTGTGAATAAACGAACTTGTGTTGTCTTTTTATATGCAAAATCCATTAGGAACTCTTGATTATAAAAATAATATTCGGCGCGACAGACCATTGCGGTCCAAGGCCTAGCTTCTCGCGACCATTTGTGCTGCGCATGTATATTTTTGGGCACAAACGGCGCCCACTACGAACTCTTTAGAAAGCCTTAGTTTCGTAACAATATACAGGGTGTATCCGTGTAGGTGGAAAATACTTAATGGGGTGATTCCTTGGTTAATTTCGCAAAAAAAATCGTATGGGGAGCTATTTTAACCCCCTGCGATGTACGTGGCGTTTTAATACGAAGAGACGTACTTTTGAACTAACATAACTTCACACCCTGTAACTCGATTCTAGCTACAAGGCCACTGTTGGTCTTTTTTACATTCTTTTACATAGTAAAAGGAAGTATAGTTATCATGAAAATGTTCAAACTGAGGATTTTTGCAGATTTACCCATTACCGTATCTCCTGAGTCAGAAAAAGCGAAAATAAAAAAACAACCCATAAAAATTTAAATTGTTTTTGTAAATTCTCTAATCGGAGATACACACACACACACACTGCGTGCTCGTCTTGTGGCAAAATCATCCACGAAATGACGCAGCGGCAGCGAACAGCGCTGCTCACAAAGCACAGAGCTCAGACTTTGCCGTGATCTGATGCGATATAGCGATATTTAAAAATTGTATATTGGGGTCCCCAAGGGGCCGATCGCTCCAAATTTTTACAAAAAGTGTTTTCCATCGAAGACACACATGTGTACAAAATTTAAAGAAAATCGGGTAAATTTTGTAAAATATTTGTATGAGAGCCCGCCGAACCCGAGGTCCGAGGGGCCTCAAATTATTATTAATAGATTAATTATTAATTAATAATTATTAATAGAAAGTATTGTCACCGGAAATATACATGTGTGCAAAATTTCAATAAAATCGGGCCATGGGAAGTGGGCTAAAAATTGATCAGAAAATCTGACCAGCCAGCCAGCCAACCAGCCAGCCACGTGCACACGAAGTTAATATAGAGAATTTAAAAAATCACTGTCTGTGTATGTCCACTCTACAGCCCAGACGGCTGAACTTATCGTGATGAACATTCATATTGAAGCTTTTTACATAAATTATGAGAAGCCGGATTGACGGAAAACTGACAGCCGGAAGTGACAGTTTACTTAGACAGTTTTTCGAGTTTTTGCAAATAACTCAAAAAGTATAGCACTTATAAGAAATCTGTTAAGTGCAAAAGTAATTTAAACAAAAAACACAAAAAAAATATACATTTACTGAAGATTCCGCTACCGTTCGTAAAAGAAAGTCGCGTTGTGCTCACACCTCCATTCCATGTCGTCTTAAAGCTTTAATTTTTTTTCAAAAGAGAGCAATAGTGGCCGTGTAGCTAGAAGCGTTAACCAATGAATCACCCCTTTAAGTATTTGCCACCCAAACGGATGCACCCTGTATAGAAAGAGGAAGAAGATAGATTCAAAACAAGGCCAAGGTGGGTCTGTCGGCCAACAAGGTCATGGCAACAGTTTTTTTTTTGGAATGCACGCGGTGTCATTCAAATCGAAAAACTTGAAAAGGGTAAAACCGGTATCACCGGCAAAAACAGATTCGATATTTGTTTGAAGCAAAAACGACCGCCTTTGTCGAAGAAAAAAAGGGTGTTCCATAAAGACAATGCACGGGTGCATACGTGTATAGTCAATATGGCGAAAATCCATAAATTGGGCTACGAACTGCTACCCCCATTCAGCATATTCTCCAGATTTATCACCCTGCGACTATTTCCTTTTTTCAAACCCGAAGAAATGGCTGGGCGGTAAGTGATTTGGGTCTAACGAAGAGGTCATCACTGAAACAAACGCCTATTTTGAGGGCCTTGAGGAAGGAATAAAAAAATTGGAAAAACGCTGAACCCGAGCTTAAATGACAAATAAAACTTTTTTGCCGAAAAAATATCTGTTATTCAAAAAGTCACCTACTTATAAAAAGAAAATATTGGATTTTACAGTCGATAAGTTATATATATAAGTTTTGAAAGCACATTTCTGTGTAATTGGAGCGCTGTTTGCTCATAACCCAAGTCTCGGATCGATTTATTTGTACTGTTGGTACGGTCAATGCCTTATACGTCAGAATAATTAATTACTTTCTGGATTTTAGAAGTGGCCTAAAAATATCAAACGATTATAAAGTTCATAAGGAACTTTTGAAAAATGGTTCCTTCTTTTGATAATGCTGAATAGTACAGGGAAATCGCATTACATAAGCACTAAAAATACCTCGCTGGCAAATGTTTTGCTGGTGACTGTCACTTATAGGCATTTTATTGTAATCGTTATGAACTTCGTTAGTTAGTAAAAAAATTGGTCGCGAGATTAAGCGCAGCGTACAGAAAACAATAGACAGGGAACCAGCACAATGTATCAAACAAATGCTTAAATGTGAAGTCAACAGTTAAGTTTTTTAATTGACAAACCAAAAAACCTCAAACTTTATGTTCTTATTACTACCTCTTTAAGTTATTCATCTCTTTAGCTTTTTACATGAATTAACTCTTTGTAGCAATTGTAGCAAAACATTTTACTGCATATTTAATATAAAAAAAATGTAAAAAGTTCTTTAAAAAGTTAATCAACAATAACTTGTTGCAAAAAATGTGTCTTTGTCAATTTGCTGTTTCCTTTTCGTGAATTGCGTGTATACGAGTACAATAAAAAATTTAAAAATTGCAAAGTTTGATGACTACTGACAACAGCTCTCAGGTAAATGTTTCAATTACGCCGACGACACTCTACATCACCCGTCAATTCACTTTAGAGTGCTATATTCATTCGTTATTAATTAATTTATAACTATAAAAAATAAATTCTCAACTCTGCCAATTTTCCGAAGAACCGTATGCATACATATTTGTATATAGGGTTAGTGTAGTGCGCCCTCCACATTTTGTCAGATACATGGACACAGATGCACATAGATACGAGTGCAAGAATAATAGAATAATTGCATTCACTTAAGAGGAAAAGTCTTGACCTTTGCTGAAATTGGCTGCGATTTCGGTTTTTTGTCCTGTCGTCTTTGTATGTATGGCCATTATAGAACGATTTGTTTTCGCAAAGATGAGAGATAATTATACTGGGAACCCCCGTTTTTGACAACATAAAACAAATGATGGTTCACATGAAGTCTTTTTGATTTTCAAGCGCGACTGTTTCTGAAAACTTACAATCTTGTTTTGGTTTGCATTCATTGATAAGAGAAGGAAAGTTCTAAACCTACCACTAGATTCGAGATGGCATGTAGACGAGGTGGCCGAGTGGTTAAGGCGTTGGACTGCTAATCCAATGTGCTCTGCACGCGTGGGTTCGAATCCCATCCTCGTCGGAAGTTTTTTTTTAACTTCATCTTTATTTTTTTTTAAGTCAGCTAAGCTCTGTCCACAATTTTACGCCAAGATGTCGGATTTCAATGCCAACGACAATACAGCACTCAAACACCTCGGAGAGCGCATTGACATCGGCGATCGTCCTGTATACGTCTGCAATGTGACCCCTCTCAGCGGCACAGAGATCCAATCCACAATCAAAATAATTCAGAAAAACAAAACCGTAGGACTTGATTTACTCAGATTTTCTAAGCAAAACCAAGTATATCGGCAGAACTACTGATCCCTGTTATCATAAGGAGCGCTTGGGGAAAAAAGAAAGGAAAAAGAACAGAAGAGTGGAAATAGGGGAAGAATGTGGCAACTGCAGAAGCATTTTTATTTTGAATTTGACAAGCGTCAAGGCGGCATACACTCACCACAGCTATTTCTAGTGGTCATCAGCGATGGTGAGGCTCGTGCTGATATTATCAACACCGGTGTAAAATGGAGTGCCACCCAGTTGCGGTGCGAGGGGCTGTATTTTGTCTGGACTAGATATTAGTTCACTGTGTGTCATTTAAAAATGACGTCCAGATCGAGGCGGCGTAGTTAGCCATTGAACTGCCAAAGGCATAATATGTCGTAACAAGGACTTCCTTGTCCTTTCCCACATGCGGTTCCGGCTAGTGCTTTTAGAACACTATTACGACTGCTCACTTTATTGCAAATAGTTTTTGCGTGCATCCATAAGATAAGGAGATTATCGAATATGACTCCTACTTCCCCAAGGGGACCGCTGTATCTTACTTTTCGATGGGTTTGATACTTGGTAAAACTCGGCAGATAGGTAGGGCAAGGCTGCTAGTACTTAGAATGTCTAGAATGGGCACTGTCTTCGTATTAAGCAGCCTGGTCGTACACTGCAGGACCGTGATGTGCCTGGGATAGTTTCTATCCCGCGACACACGTCACAATAGGAATATAAAAAATGCTATTTTGGGCTTAGACACTCACAAAATTTCATATCTTTAGGTCGTGTGGAAGGTGGTTCAAAAGAAAAAAAAGTTAAATAAAAGTTTCTAATAATAGGTCTGAGCAGTATATAGGTATACAATGTAATTTGCGCATGCGAAATGGGGTTCGCACCCTTATTATGCTCGGCTATATGCTTCGCACAGCGTGGACGTTAAGGAAAAGGAGAAGAAAAGATGAGATGTCTATGAGCTTGTGTTTTGAATGCCTGTGGATCATAGTGATGTGGAAAGACAGAGCTTGGCAGAGCATTACACATCCGTGTTGTTCACAGCATATCTGCGTCTGCGTCTGCGCTGTCCGCAGCGGCTGCGTCTCAACATTCAAAGCTTACATAATATATATTGATATTAGTGTCGGATCCATAGTTTTCGGATCGCTGAGATAAATAGCATTGTCAAGACAGTGGTAGGTTGACGGAGTTTAGTGTTGCATGGTAGTTTTTTTTTAATTAGCGCACCCTTCAAGCGATTTAGATAGTCTTGGGTTTTTTTTTGTGGGCGGGATCGATATTAACTGCTTGCTTTCAGGTCGCTGAGATGAATAGTGTTGGTAAGACAGAGGTGTGGTGTTGTATGGTAGATTTTCTTTGTTAATTAGCTTCAAGGGATTTTGAAGGTAATTCTTTTTATTTTTGAATACCCCTGTACAAACCAGAGTCCCGTTATTTTGTATAACGGGCTGCGTGTTCACTCGTTAGTACGTAATATACACAGAGTTTTCGAATTTAAAAAAAGAAACATCCAAGGAAAGCTTACTCGAAAAAACGCGTACCAAATTGATATTTATTTAATCAATTTTAAATATTATTTTAAATATATTAACTCCTTTCCTTCCTTTATACATCGAAACACGCCACACAGTCATTATTTGGTAATAATCGCAAAAATATCTGTTTTTGAGGTCGGGGCTATTTCAAAGTATTTTCTTTTTCCACGTTTCACACGCGCCACACGCGACTATCGACACGCGTCAAACGCGGGATATCAAAATTAACCCCTGACATTGAGCCGCTCAGAAAATTTCAACCCTCTAGGTCGTGCTAAAGGTGGTTAAAAAATACCCCAAAAAACGAGAAATGGCGCAATTTCAACCCATCCAATGCGGCACACGCGAAACGCCACACGCGGGTTACGCGGAATATAAAAAGTGCTATTTTGAACTCTAATCAGACACTCATAAAATTTCAGCCCTCTAGGTCGTGTGGTTAAAAGGGACCTGAAAGAAGTCGAAAGGGATCCAGTTAAACAAAAGTTTTTAAAAATCAACATTTTGAATTTTTCGTGTACATTTTATATCCCAAAGAAAGTGTTGCACATCAATTTTATTGCCCGAATCTCGAAATAACTCGACATACGGCATCATCATTATATTTCGCTCTTTAACCCGGATCCGGTTCTTAACTTTTGATGTAACAGTATTTTTTTTTAGAAATGTATACTTTATTGGGCAAAGATATAATAGTAATGTAAATTGCTTCATAGTTTTCTTTGCGACACGTCTATGCAAATCACTCATCTGAAAAAGTCTACTATCATTTGCTGACGTCTATATTGCTATAGTTATGAACCTTCTCATATTTGTCATGTGTGCCATAAAAATTCCTAGAAGTAATAAGCATATCGATCATTTGGCTCAACAAGAAACAAGATAATTACTAAGGTCAGTCAAAATCGCGTGTAATTAATGTAACCAAGTTCCGTCCTTACGATTATCTTATCTTTTAATAATACGAGTGTGTAAAGTCGACAAGATTCAGTCTGCTTGGAGTGAGTATTATGCTAACATGTTGTTATACCGTATACGATTGAATGCTGATGATGATGTACACAATGATAATTTGCATTAACTTTTGCAATTAAATTCAATTGAAAACAAGAACCGCCAAACCCGATAACATTGACCACATTTATTATCGCAAGACAGATTTTTAATTGAAAACAAATAATAGAGGATATAATCTCTCGCAATTACACCTCGAAACTACTATACTACCCAAGAGCAACACCACATAGCCATATAATTATGTATTGTAGTAAATAAACGCCCCTGTTTTGATTGTCGATAAGACTCATTTATCTTTAGTCGTTCCGTTTTGTAAGTTAGTACTCATTGCAAGTTTCCTGGAAGTCTGATTCACAAGAGAGCTTGTGTATGTACGTGCCACGTGTTTACGATGGCTATGGCACGTGAGCCAGTGCCGCAAGCGTGGTCGTGACACTGTAATGAAAGTAATAAAGTAACCAAAAGAAAAATGAAAGCAAGCCAAAGTGCTGGCTGGCAACCTTCTCAACATGGTAAACGATAGTTAATTGATGAAAAGAAATCGATACGTCATGGATGACTGTGCGAATAAATTGTACGATTACACTAATTCCAGTTCCAGGCAAAATGTCGCAGATGTGACTCATTCAGTTGAAATTTCAAACAACATTTTAAACAGTCATTAGTTTTATGAATGGGCGGGACAGATATGTCATTCAGACGCTAAACAAGTCACACTTTAACACATTTTTCTGTTACGTTTTGTGCATTTTTAATAACGAATCCACTTATCGCTAGTTGACTGGTGACTCAAGTCAACCAGAGACACTCACTAGCTTAGTGCTGGAAAAAGAAACTTCAAAGCTTAAAAATAAGCAGAATGAAGCAAAGCATTTAAAAGCAAATTGCGAAACTTTTCTCCTTTTCATTATTTCTTCTTCTATTTTGTTCCATTGCAGCCATTCAGCCAGCCAGCATAAATTCATTCAGTTTAGGAGGTGATTTCCGTCATCATATGGTTCAAGGTAGTCGCCGTCTGCCGCACCATTTCATTTTCATTTCCGTCGTGTGCGTGCACTTGCTCCGCATGTCGTCGACCGTCAGTCAATCAGCCGTCAACGTGTAATTTTTATTTCATTTGTAATTCTATATGTGTACGGATGAGTACGAGAGTATTCCTTCCTATTTAGGCCCACTCGTGTTTGTACAGAGTTAATGAGCTTGCTGCTTTGGGTTAACATCCGTCTGGATTTTTAAGTTCCTTTTCTATGATAAGTGCTATGCTGTGCTAGTTAGATAGTTCAGCATATCTCACCGCGTGCAAATAGAATTAATTGTAATTGTAATAATTTGAATCTCTGCAATAACAACTCTAATCTGTACCTATTATGTAACTAAATGAAAATAAAATTGCACGTTGATTTTTATAACTACGAGTATAAAAGACAATCTCAATTATAAATCAATTATAAAAAAACAACCAATAAAAATCAAAATTTTTCGTGTAAATTCTCTCATCAGGAATACACAATGTGGAAAGTTTAAATAAAAATCGAGTTACTTTTTAAAAAAATTATATGGGAGCACCTAGGCTCTGGGACCCAATCACTTCCCAATTCTTACAGAAAGTCTTGTCATCGAAGATACACCTGTGTACAAAATTTCAAGACAATTTAAAAAAAATGATATGAGAGACCCTCGGCCCTGGGGCCACTTCAAAATTTTTACAAGAAGTGTTGTCCATCAGATTAAATACGTGTGTATAAAATTTGAAGAAAATCGGGTAATCGGCCCAACCCCGGATCACGACACTTCCAAATTTTTACAAAAATATACATGTACATAAATTTACAGAAAATCGGGTAAATTTAAAAAAAATTTATGGAAGCCCCCGACCCCGTGGCCCGATAACTCCAAAAATTGTACAAAAAGCGTTATCCATTGGAACTACACCTCGGGTTAAAATATTAAATTTATATGGACACCACTCGGCCGTGACGCCCGAGGTGCTCCAAATTTTAATAGAAAGTGTTGTCACCGGAAAAACACATGTGTGCAGAGTTTCAATAAAATCGGGCTTTGGGATTTGGGAGGGCTGGAAAGTAATAGGCCTAGGTAAGAGATGGCGCTACCAGTATCAAAGCAATGTTGGATTTCGTACATACAAGGTGGGACAAAAGTACTGTCATAATGTGAATTGGCTGCCATTTTGTTAAAAAATGAAAAATATTGGACTATGTTCTCATGGAAAGTTTATCTGAAGGTGTAATATTGATGAAATTAAGTTGAAAAAAGATATCGGTGAAATGATCACCTACTGAGTTGATGCATATTTGGGCTCGTATAACGGAATTTTTAATTGTTGCTCGCAAAACATCGGGCACCAAATTGGTGATTTCTTCAATGTTGGCTTTTAAGCCTTGCAAGATTTGCTGTTTGTTGTGGTAAATGCAAGAATTCAAAAATCCCCAAAAAGAATCACATCCGGCGATCTAGCCTGCCCGTTCAAATCGCCAAAACAGCCCGAAAATAATACTATTTTTGCGCGACAGACTATTGCGGTTGAAGGCCTAGCTTCTCGCGACCGTTAAAAACAAGTTTTTTCTATAAAAAAAAATAAGCCTATGCCCAATGGTTATTTGTGTGTTAGAAAAATCGTAAAATTGAAGAGTTGTATAAATGTACTGTTGTACTAGAGAAACATTAAAGATTCCGTCTAACTTGTGGAACAGTTCTTACAACCGCATACTGTAACACATTTGCTGGCATATGTGGACAAAATCTTTAATGCAGATTGATGCCATCAAATGGACTGCTTGTTATTCCGACTCGAACCCAACTAAACACACATACAGGACGAAATGATGCTTCAAAGGCAAATTAAGTCTGTGAAAACCACCTCATCAACAAGAATCCTAGAATTACAAGTGGAATAAATTAACATCTAGCAAGATGTTTTTTTTTAGTAAAATGAAAGGAGTACTTTTCTTTTGACATAAAAGGAGAATTACACTTACCAGCCACTCCTCTACTTATGAATAAGTATAGGCATTTAAAAAAGAAGTGTTGTTTCTCCCCCAAACAAGGAACAAAGCACT
Organism: Nephrocerus scutellatus; assembly: GCA_947095585.1. Classification (NCBI taxonomy): domain Eukaryota; kingdom Metazoa; phylum Arthropoda; class Insecta; order Diptera; family Pipunculidae; genus Nephrocerus; species Nephrocerus scutellatus. The sequence goes on along the minus strand of OX352761.1, from coordinate 124,011,064 downwards.
TCCTGTAGATTGTGCTTGCTGCCAGCCTAACTGCAAGCTCTCGAAAACAACAAGTGGTAGGTGTTTTTTTTTTTGCTTAAATAGAGGTAACGATACGGTTAACGTATTATCAGTACATATAGTCTTACAAAACCTTACAAAAACAGACTAACACTTTTTTCGAATCTCAATGTCTTTTCAGATACAATTGGCAAGTTACCATTCATGTATTAGGGATATTAGATAGATAAAAGTTACAATGATATAACTATAATACCGGGCAGCACTACTTTTTTGCATTTGTCAATTAGTAATTTTTTACATCGCCCTAAGTTATCCGCTGAGCTTAATCGAGCATTCGTTGACAATTCCATACGCATTAATTTTCGAAAAAAGATCTTGATGCCAGACTATGTCAAATGCCTTGGAAATATCGAGTTTGTGAATAGACTGGTTCAACTTTTCAGTGAGATCAGATCACCTGTAGAATGTTTCCCTCCTGCTGGTCGCTAAGCATTTCACGAGAAATTGTATTGCTAAGCTTACGATTGATCAGCGTTTTTATGAACTTAGAAAGTGAGAAGGTTAGCGCAATGGGTCGGTACGAGGAAATAGATGACGGTTCGCCTTTTTTAGGAACAGACTGAACAAAGGCTGTTTTCCTATTCCTTGGGAAGACTCCAGAAGAATAAGTGAAATGGAAAAGCCTGCGTAGTGGCAAAGCCTACTCACATGCCATTAAATAAGCTTTTCACTAATTTATAAGATATTGTATCTTACTGTGACTTACTCCCGTAACATCATCTCAAGACGCACTCAAAACTTCCCCAAAGTCAATCAACATCACATTCAAAACACTCTTTAAACTCCATTGGGTTTTTTATTCAGCAATAAAAGCGAAAAGCAATAAAAAGGCAATTACATTTGCAAAAAAAATTTCACTTTGGACATGGGCTAAGTATAATAAGCTGTCCAATAAGTGCTTTGGAGAGGTACAGATTCTCTTTTTCCATAAAGTAAAATCGGAGTAATTTAACCAACACAGTTTCCGACGAAATAAGCTTTAACGCAAAAGTGGATGGTTGCACGTAGCGACAAAATCTTCAACTAATTGTGATTAAATTTTGGCCAATTTGCCTCCCCCAATATGTTTTTTTTGAATTGACAGTTTCAGCACTCTTCCAAAATCAATATTGTGAAAGCTTCAGCACACTATAGGGCATTAGCACAGATTTTGGGAGAGATATAGCCGTTATCTGTCTGCATTGGCAGTTGTCTTTTTTTACCAGCTGTCGAGCATTTCAACGGAGAATCATTTTTTTGGCAGACAAAAATATGTGGTACATAATGAACTCCATTTTTATAAAAGACATTTCTTAGGATTGTGAGTGAAGAGGTAGAGGTAGAGGTAGGTAGAGTGAAAAGGAGGATAAAATAGTTCATGTGAAAAGCTCAAAGCATTAAATATTCATTAAAAAAAACTAAAAAGCAAAGCAAACAATATGTAGGTCAGACCGAAAATAAAAACTTCCAATGATAAATGTTTAACTTCCTATGCCATGCCCCATGCCGAATGGAACCCTCGTACTAGTGTTCTCATTCGTTCTCACCCTAAACGACCCCAACCATCCAAAAAAAAGGCTGCTGCTGGTAAGTCCACTAAAGCATAAAATGAAAATTTGATATCGACGTAAGACGGTGGCGTGGCGTGGCGTGGTGGTGACGCCGGCAGTGGAGCGAAGAAACAGAAATCAACCAAAGCGTGTCCTCTATTGTGCATTCTTTGAGGTAAGTATGTGCGCCGATGCCGATGCCATGACGATGCCTCAAAGAGTTCAAAGAACATTGTCGACCGGCACCAGTTCCACATTTCGATTCGATTTTTTCCATTACACTTGAGAAATCCCGTGCAACAAGGAAAGTGCAACGCGTGCAAAGTGTTTGGGAATTTTTGTTTTGTTCCACATATCCTTATGCAATATGCGCCGAGTATTGTACTTATGAACAAAGAATTCCAAGCACATGCTCTTGCCGTATCCTTAGGAATCCTTAAAAAATCAACGTTTTTAAATTATTATTGTTTCTCCAAGATTTGTACGAATTACATTTCATTTTGTCCATTGTGCAAGCGTTTAGTGCAGTGCCAGTAGAGCTTTAAAAGAAATCAAGAAACCCACCGAGAATGCATGGAATATTCTCGTTCATCCTCACACATACACATGAAATGCTGCTATAATGTATAAAGACTTTTCTAGTGTAAAGCGGTGAGTACTACCAAGCGTACATCTGTACCGTAAGTACCTGCAAGGGATTTCTGTATAAATCGGTCAAGGTTTCTCACAAAATACGAGTGAGCATAATATATTTGTTAAACGCTCGCTCAGCGCATGCTGAGAGACAGTGCGGGTGTAAAGGTAAGGAGACCTCAAATATGGTTAACTTTTAATAAGGTCATGGAAATTGTTTACAGCTCTTTGAAAATTAAAGATCCTCCACTTCATTCGACGTAGCATTGAAATTCATTTTTTTTACAACCGAAACAAAGGATAGGTCATGTCGTGTCCTCTGAACTTAGGGCTATGGCAGGATTGTTTCTTCTGCTAGTCTACCTCTATAGCGTTGAAGGCTGCTTTTGTTTTGTCACAATGCTTATGAGACTTAAAGGCAAGTGGTATTTAGAATGAAAGTGTATGTACATATATGTCACGCTATATTTCTTATTTAGATGTATTATATCATGTTTGTCTGTCTGTCTGTTCGTTTGCGTGTAGGAAAATATTCAGACAAAAATTGACTTATTATCTCAGTAGACACCACAATTCGGTAAGGCAAAGAAAGGTGACAAACTAATATAATCATCAGCGAAGTTGGATTCCGAGCTTACATTCTCTACAGGTATACGAGAGCATTAACAAATGAAGTTAATAGTTTCAGTACCACTTTTTGTTAATGTCATCCTTTAAAAGACGACTGTTACATTTTCGGTCAGCTGTGTTATTCAGTTTGTTTTTGACAGCCGTCAAAAGTGAACTACTTCTGTGTTTTTACGAAAATAAAAGAAAATTAGTATAGAGCAGTGACTGAAAAAAAACCAAAGAAATCAAAGAAGAGTCAAATAAAGAATTAGCCTTTCGTCATTCCTTTTAAAAACATTAGAAAGACTGATCGAAATCCACCTTCGTACTAGTATTGACGTACTAGTATTCTATCCGTCGAACAACACGCGTACTGCAAGGGCAAATCTGTAGAAACAGCTCTGCATACGCTTGTAAGTTCCATTGAAAACACCCTTCATCACAAGGAATACTCAATGGTGGTTTTCCTGGACATAGAAGGCGCTTTTAACAACGTCAAAACATCTGCGATCACGGATGCGCTGTCGACTTTGGGGGTGAACGACTCACTGGGTAAACTGATTGATCTTCTACTCACATGTAGGAAAACAAGGTATCCAAAAGATTTGTCAGCAGAGGCACCCCGCAAGGAGGTGTCCTGTCCCAACTTCTTTGGAACCTGGCGGTGAATGAGCTGCTGGTTCGCTTGAGGGGGGAGGGCTGCGGAGTGATCGCCTACGCAGACGACGCGGTCATAGCCGTCTGCAGAATACCTAATAAGATGGGCAGATCATTGTGGTCTAGGGGTAAAACCCAAAAAAAAAAACCGAACTTGTCCTCTTTACGAAGAAGTACAAAATCCCACTCGTCAACACTCTGTCCATCAAGGGCACAAGCTTGACTTTCTCCGATAAGGCCAAATATCTTGGTCTTATTCTGGATAGGAAGCTGAGCTGGAAACCCAACATACAAGAAAGAGTTTGCAAAGCCACAAGCTACTCGCCTCAGAGCAATCTCTCAGTGGACCGTGAATGATTTTGGCCACTCTTCTATCCTGAATTCAGTCAGGACTCTACTTGTCAACTTAGACTACACCATTCCGCAGTTCCACTTCAACAAAAACTTCCAGGTTACCATCCCCTCCAGGTCTTCTTGGGAGGAAGGTATTTACTTGGAAAATTAAGAAATTCACTTCACAGACGGGTCGAAAACTGATCAAGTGGTTGGCGAAGGTGTCTTTTCAAAAAGACTAAATCTAAGTCTCTCTTTCCGTCTTCCTGATCACTGTAGTGTTTTCCAAGCGGAAATCATAGCTATTAAGGAAGCCTTGTCTTGGCTGAAGAGTAATGTCATATCTGTTAAGGATATCATTTTATCGGATAGCCAGGCTTCGCTAAAGTCCATGAAATCAGTCTCCACAAATTCCATTCTGGCCCGAAATTGCCGATGGTCTCTTGAGGAGATGGCTGGCAATCTGGCCCAAGCTGGATCCGAAACGCTTCAAGTGTTTGATCTCTCAAAACAGACTGCACATTAGTGCCATTATAGGTATCATAACTGGACACTGCCTCATAAGGCAAGAATGCAGAAAGATTAGGAGTCTTTTCCAACGATTTTTGCAGAAGCTACATGGATGAGGAGGAGGAGGAAACCACTCTCCATCTACTTTGTACGTGCCCAGCCCTCTCGAATAGGCGGAAGCTTCATCTGGGAGCGTTCTTTTTCAACAATCTAACCAAAATTGACATTAATAGTCTATTGCGCTTTCTATTAAAATTTGGGGCAACTCGGGCCTCAGGGTCGCGGGGCTCCCATACAACTTTTTTAAAAAATTTACCCGATTGTTTTTAAATTTTATACGCATGTGTATCTCCGATGGACAACAAAATTTACCCGATTTTATTTAAACTGCACTATATGTATTCCCGATTGGAGAATTTACACGAAAAATTTTAATTTTTATGGGTTGTTTTATTGTTCTCTTTGATTTGAGGTAAATGTCCTCTTTTGTTCTTTTTTTTAATTCAGAAGTTTAAGTTTAAAAATTTTCATTTTGTAGTCGTCAATTATTCTAGCCCTGCCTTCATGTCTATTTTAACTTTAACTTAGCAACACAACTGGCAAGAAAATACGAAAAGGATAATCCATCAAAGCTCGGCCAAAAACTTTACATCTTTTCAATGTGTAGCATTGGCAACTTAGTGTCTTTTTTTTTGACCTGGCAACTGGGGTTGTCTCAGCAACTACATCTTTAAGTGACTTAAGTACAAATTGTAGTCATAAGGACACAAGGAAAACAAAAGGAATGTCGATGGGTGGGTGGGTGTCTGTGCTTGCATGTGCCAGTTAAATTTCCAAGTTTTCTCTCCTTCCTCACAAAGCGACAGTAAAAGTGACATTGCTTCGATTTTATCATTATTTTACCCTTTAACGGTCTTAATTGATTTCTTTGAAAATGGAAGACCCAGTTAAAGGTGCGCTTGGATAGTCGAATGGGTATTTACCCAGTAAGTAAATCGATACGATGAGCGATAAACGAACTTAGGCGAATTGAGTTAGCAGTTAATATAGACGACATTGTAGCCGTATTTCTCCGAAAGATATCACCTATCATCACTGCCTCATAACCACCACACCCTTATCTAAATGTTATTTTTAGTTTGTTTTTCTTTTGTTGTTGTCGTTCTGTGATTGTTCTTTTGCATTGAGTAAGTCAGAAGATTGGAATTACACCGAAGAAAAGTACTTTTTGCCGGCACGAGTGAACGTGAGGAGCATGCTACGAGTGCTGATCAGGGTTGAAATTATTTAAGAATCACATTTGACATAATTCGAGTTAATTGTTGAATATGATCGACTGGAGAAAATTGTTTATCTTATAAATCAAAATGATATTCAGTTGACAGACCTACAAATTGGAGTGAAATCAACTGACAATCAAGCTTAAGAGATGTTTGAATTATTCCAATAATGATTTTTATTGAATTGTGATCGATGAAATTCAAGAAGAGCTCTCCAAAGCACTAGTGAATAATAGAAAGAGTTTATAAGACTGAAATGCAATAGAAGGGTTATTTGATATTAAAAGTTGAAACGAAGAAACTGCTGAGTACATTAACTAATCTACGATAACAAATTAACCCATAGAATAAAGAAAACCCCCATATGCATTAGATTGGATTTTGTTTTTATCCTGGCACATACATATTCACAAAAAATAAGAAAAAAGCATCGGAGAAAAAACACAGCCATGAGGAACACCCGTATTTATGTGATGAATATTAGATTTGAAGCATAGACGAACATTTGTTCATTTAGTCATAGTGGCTGCCTGCCTCGCTTACTGCTATTAAATAATGAATATGTTCTTTGTTATATTGTTAGCTTAACAATTTAAAGTAGCTTGATTGCTATATTGTTCGTTCTTTCTTCCTTCTAACTATCAACGTTTCGGAGGATTGGTCTTTTCTTCTAACAGTAAGAAATTAATGTCTTTACGTTATGTGTACTTTTGGGGCATCAAATGGGTGCGAATAAAGTAACAAAGTCAGTTAATAAAACTGAATTAAATTTGTAACTGAAAAATTATACACCTGTCTTAATGAACAAAAATAAAGCTAACATTTAAATCTTAGCGAAAATAATTAATAAAGAACGTTTACCTTTTACCTTACCTTTAGAATAAAGAACGTATTTTAACATAAAGCTAAGATAATTATTAAGCCGTGTTGTTTAATCGCCTAAAACATCAGGCATAGGTCTCACTCTTCGACCCAGTCTTTATGTTACATCGTAATGGTTCACATTGGTCATTCTTGAACGCGTTTGCAGTTCATCCTTTTTTAAGGTTGAGTAACAGCAAAGACTTAATTGGCATACTAATTTCGTGAGATTGTTGCCTGCACAACAATCCTGTTTTAAGAATTTTAAAACATCTTATATCGAAAAGAAGATCGGTTGGCCTAGATGGGCATTTGCAAAGCATTCTGGGACTAAGTTTCCGTCAAAACAATTGACCTACATGTTGTTCTAGGCCTACCAACTCGCCTTGCACCTTGAGAATTATATTCAAAGCACAGCTTCGCTATGTTGTCGTCTGGTTTTCTCAGTATGTGCACAATCCAGCGGCTTGATGTCCACATCCATTTTTGTTTGTCCAGTCCTAAGTCAGACTTCATTGTTGGGAATCGTTTGTGGCTACCTGATCTTTAGTATGTAACGCAGACACGTTTCAAAGGCGTATAGCAGAATAGACGTCACGTTGGATTCAAACAGTTCTAACTTGGAGAGAAGCAATATTTTGCAGGAGTTCCACATTGGAAAAAGGATTACAAATGCAAGACGGGCTTTATTTATTTTATTGCCGAAATCCACGTCAGATCCACTATCGAGTGACACAAAACTTCCAAAATAGCCAAATTTCGTGACATCCTCTATGGTCTCCTCTCACAGAACAACCTGCTGTTCCTGGTTTCGGGTAGTGTGCATTATTTTTGTCTTTTTGGCATTAATGGGGAGATGACTGGCTAAAGGTCACCTGTTGTATCGACTTACACATTTGGCTAAGGGCACCAGTATAGTTTGCCTGGAAACAAATGTCGTCAGCGTAGATGGCTCCTTTTTATATCTAAATAAAAATTCTTCAGTAGAAGAAGTTTCAAACCTTGTAGCAAGGAAACCTTGTGGTGGAATCAGAGTCAGTGCTGAGAACATGGAAAGAAAACTTCTGCAGACTGTGAAACGGCGATGAAGAGCAACATTTCGCTGTCAGACAAAACGATTTATGCAACCTGTATACAATGAGTCCAAAATTTTAATAGAAAGTGTTGTCACCGGAAATACACATGTGTGCAAAGTTTCAATTAAATCGGGTTTTGGGAATTGGGTTAAAAATTTATCGCAGGACTCCACGACAAACAGACAAACACGCGGAAATGCAAAATTAATAAAGAGAATTTAAAAATAAATATATTATTGTTCCGTTTAATTTACGAATAGAAAATCGAAGTCAGTCCGTTCGTATACCTCTCTCCTCTTTAATACGAAATTTATTGCTCTCCACTTGCTTTTATTTCCTTCCTTTCTACGCTCGCAAACGACAATCTCTTCAAATGTAATTAAAAAATTATACATATTTGCCAGGCTACGAAATGGCCCGACCATGAAACTGGTTGGTATTCGTATTCTTCAGGAATAATAAAAAAATGTGAAAATAAAAACGTGACTAGCATCAAATCTGGTGCTTAGAGAATTATTCCCACCGCATCCGTCAACCATCCATCTATCCATTGAAGGACACTATGAAACACTCTGACTCGTAATAATCGCGCAAGAGAATCTCACTATTGAACTTACACCCTTAGTTCGTTAGATGCATTTCCGCATTACCTATCTGCACAAGTGCAGAGACCGACCTTTTCGAAATTCTGTTTATTTGAAGGTTGGTTTTTTGCCGCTTCCCACACTTATTCGCTTGAACCAATTTCAATTTTTTAACGGCGGAAGGTAGAGATTTAGAGAGATGTATAGTTTCGCAAAAGAAGAGTTGGAAAACATGAGAAGCACAATTGATAATCAAGCTCAAAAAAACAATAAACAATACCGAAGATGATTTTAATTAAATGAAGCAATTAATTTATTAACCCATTCACATCTGCTCTTTCCAATGTTAACCAACACAAGCGTCGTGGCAACTTGGTCAATTATTCATAATGCATATAATGTGGCGGTGGGCGGGTGACAAGGCTGCTGCAGCACTGAAATACTCGTAACGCCAACAACTCCAACATCGGCAGGTAGAGATGTCGATGCCGATAGAGACACTGTTGTACAGTACACACACCGTGGCTCACTAGATTAGAAGCACATCATTTTGGGAGATAAAATCGATGTTTCTCTTACGAACTCTTTCTTGTATGTTTGACTTCCAGCTTTGCTTTCTAGTCAGAATAAGACCCAGATATTTGGCTTCGTCAGAGAGTGTTAAGCTAATGCCCTTAATAGAGGGATGATCTACATATGGGATTTTGTATTTCCTTGTGAAGTAGGCAAGCTCCGTTTACCCCTAAGCCCCAACGATCTGCTCATCTCGTTAGCTTGTTAAGAGCATTTTGTAGGAGCTCGTTTTAGGTATAAGGGTGCATTCCTGAGACGGTAATACCAACGTCATCCGCATAAGCGATTACTCCGCAGCCCTCCATTTTCAAGCTTATCAGCAGCTCATTCACCACTAAGTTCCATAGAAGGGGGGATAGAATTCCACCTCACGGGGTTTCTCTGCGGGGTTATTCTAGCAGACGTCACACCCATCACATCCAGTTTTGAATTAATAGTCCGGCTTGTTAGCAGAATATTAATCAGTTCGCTAAGTGAGTGGTCTAGCATCACAGCCGACAGTGCAAAACTGATGTGTCTTAGATCCTTCGGACTAATGTGACAGCATTTGCCGGCTTTGGGTATGAAAACCACTCTCACTTCTCTCCATAGGTTTAGAATTTTAAGAATTGTCTCTAACAAAGGAAGGATAATATCCGAAGTCCTTTGCAGTTTGGCTGGAAATTATGTGGTGGCTGCAGATTTATGTAACACCCAAAGCAATTTGTCCTTATTTATAAGATCTTGGCAGATAGTTTTATAAATGTTTGGCATGTTAAGGCCAACGTAACTGATTATATGGAGCTACCTGGGAATTGGGAGTCTAGAACAAGATTAAGCAATTCCTTGCTTGAGGTAGTACACGAGCGATCTGTTTTTTCAAACCGCTATGCATTATACGATTAGTTGAGAGGATTTTTCATAGCCTAGATGCCTCAGAAGATTCTTCTATTTTTTCAGAGAAGTGTCAACAGGATAAACGCTTCGCTCTCCTCAATTCTTTTTTTATATACTTTGAGAGATGCTTTGTAGGCATCCCAGTCGGTTTCCACTCTTGTGCCTAGAAGCACCTTACAAATGAAATAAAAAAATCATGTTCTTGGTTTTTATCATAAAATAACCATTTTAGGTTATCCCGACAAAACTAGAAAAGAATGGATATCAGATAGCACATGAAACACCATGCGTGAACGCCAACCCATCAAAGTAGAGTTAAATGCGGCCTCGGGTGCCGAGCGAAGCGCATTAGCGCGGAAGTATAGGGATCTGGACCGGCAAGTTGGCCCTTCAGCTAGGAACGACAAACGAGCATGGCTAAGCGACATCGCAACACAAGCACAGCAAGCCGCTTATAGTAGACAATACAGCACAGTCTACCAACTCGCTTGTAAGCTCGCCAACAAAAAACACAACATCAACTACACTGTTAAGGCAGTAGACGGCTCTTAAATCCTTATGGAGGAACAACAATTAACCCGTTGGACAGAACATTTTGAGAATGTTTTGAATTGTACTTCGCCAGGCACATCCCCAGATGGAATCCACAAGGAAGCCGTCGAGTTAGCTGTTCTAGCAAGACATGGAAAAGGACAATAGAAGAGGAAGCAATATCCCATGGAACCGAGTGGCGTCTCTTTAAACCTCAGGCGATATATCGAATTCGTTGGCGGGCGTTTGTAGAAGCCCTATGCTCCCCCGCGGAGTAAAGGAAAGAAAGAAGAAGAAGTATGTACAAAAGCCAACATTGCTTTGATACTGGTACCGCCATCTCTTGCATATGCCGATTACTTTTCAGCCCGCCCTCGTATAGAGGTTACAATTCTCATCCTTATTGAGTCTTTTCAGTTTGATTTTTTTTAAATATTCTTTCTCGTACTAACCGATATCATCATTAATAGGTTAATTTTTTTTTCAATCTCTCAAAAACCTGGAATCTGTATGATGGTAACTCAGCAATACACACACAGAGACATACACTTTTTCATCAACGCTGGTGACCAAAGAATAGTTAGTGCCTCCACCACCACTACTTGGTGGGCTGTGGCTGTGGTTCACGTCTCATGTGTGGTTCATTATTTCAAGTGTGGCGCTGTGCAACAGCACAGTACACAGTGCGGCAAAAATTGCCTCAATGCTCTCCATCAAACAGCTACAACAGCAACGGAGACGGACAAGCTAAAGCATAATTTTTTTTATACTATATCATAAGAACATTTTAAATAAACAACAAGAGAAACCAACAACAACAACAAATCATAATACAAATGCGAGATGATGTCTGCATGCCGCTCGACTCCTGTGTTGTGCTTTGACGTGTGACGAATGAAAAATTTTGAGAAAAACAAAAAAAAAATATAAATGTAGCTAAATTGCCTTGTGCTTACATGAAAATGCATACATACTTGCTTACATACCATACATAAACTATAATATTAGTATGCAAGTTCGTCTGAATGTGGGGTGAGTAGGTTGCTTATAGTGAGCGGTGGAATGATGTGTGTAGGCGGGCAGGCTGGCCCGCTGGCTGGCAATTTTCTTGCGAAACCGATAAAAGCACCGCGCTACCCAGTAGCCAGTATCCATTATGTGTGCGATCGAAGACAATTTTACGTATTTGTTTAGAAATTTTCCAAATTTTCCAAATTTTCCAATTTCTACGATGAGTTTTCTGTATTTTTTTAAGCTGTTTGTAATTCCAGAAATTATAGCAAAGTATTCGTCGTTGCTTTCATCAAAAGTATGTATTCCAAAAGCATCGAAGCAGAAGAGGAGTTGAGTTGACCTAATTGTTTGCTTATTACTAACGTTTTGTGTTGTTTTTCTCCAGAAATGCATTTTAACATTAAATATTTATACAGGGGCCGGCCGGATCGAAGTGTTCCTAACTTCACGCTGCTCTATCTGCAAAACGGCTGATGATAGCGCGCAAATATTTTGGCAACCGTTAGGCTGTTATGTTGTTTACATGTCTACGGAAGCAAAGAGATATACATCGTATTTAAAAGGAATATTTAAAATGAAACTCAAACGTAACAGTGTTATGCACTTGTCACTTTGCTGTGACAACCGGCTATTATCAAACAGCTCCAGCATTTGAATGTGAATAAAATGTCGATTTTGGAGGCCAAGGTGTCGAAAAAAAAAGAAAGTGAAAGTGTGGACGCATTGATGACAGCAGCATGCAATGCCTTCGTTAAGAGACTCGACGCGCCAAATGGGGCTATATCGAGCAGCATTAATTTTGTTCAATGAGGCTGTTCCGAACAGTTCAGAACAGAAAAATATCAGGTTTTCGTGTTCAATGAGAAAAATTTCTGTCCGAGACTGTTCCACTTTGTGTTCAATGACTCTGCTCTGGACAGCTTTTCTGCACCTACTCTTGAGGTAGAACAGATTTGTGAGAAATGTCAAAATCTGCTGATATTGCAAATTGCATGCTTTCTACTTGGCGTTGCTGGAACTTGTATCACTTAACATTCTATCGCTTGACATATGGCTGTAATTTTCTGTTCTAACTTGATCTGACATTATTCACAAATTTGTGCTGTTCTGTTCTGCCTTTTTTCTCATTGAACAAAATTAATGTGTTTTACATAAAATTTGAAATGTTTTTAACATTCTCAACAAAAATTTTAGTAAAAATATTCATAAATGAAAAAATTACAGCCCTTTGATTAAGTAACACTTTGCTCTCTTGCCGCTGTATCCTTACTAATATTATAAATGTGAGAGTAACTCTGTCTGTCTGTTACCTTTTCACGGCTGGACTAATTTTTCTTTACAAAAGTTCGTAATAGTCCGGGGATGGTAATAGGAACCTGGAAATGCCGAACACCCGGAAGAATCGATTCGGCGCCGTTCTCAACAACTTGGCCTATCTTATGGCACCTCTTGGGCGATTTTACGCAGAGATCTTGGTTTGAAAGCGTATAAAATACAGCTAGTCCAAGAATTTAAGCCTGCCGACCTTCCAAAGCGTCGTTGGGCTCTTGAAAAACTCGCCGAAGATCCGTATTTTGGGACCCGAATTTTGTTCAGCGATTAGGCCAATTTTTGGCTTAATGGCTTCGTCAATAAGCAAAATTGCCGTATTTGGGCTGAAGAGCAACCCGAAGCCATTCAAGAACTGCACTTACATCCATTGAAAACTACCGTTTGGTGCGGCCTATGGGCTGGAGGAATCATCGGCTCATATTTCTTCAAAGACGAGGCTGGCGCCAATGTAACAGTGAATGACGAACGCTATCGCGCCATGATAAACGACTTTTTGATGCCGGAAATTGAAACCCGTGATCTCCACGACATTTGGTTCCAACAAGACGGCGCTACATCCCATTCTCATACAGCCCGTGACACAATGGATTTACTGCGTCCTCGTCTCGATTAGCAATTGATCTTTCGTTTCGGATCGGTGGATTGGCCAGAAAGATCGTGTGATATCACACCTTTTGATATTTTTTGTGGGGGTATGTGAAGTCTAATGTCTAAAGTTTTGTAGATAAACCAGCTACGATTGAGGTATTGTAAGCCAACATTACTCAAGTTATTCGCGAGATACCGACCGAAGTCCTCGAGCGAGTCATTCAAAATTGGTGTTTACGGATGGCCGAATTATGGCGCAATTGCGGCCAACATTTGAAAGGGATTATCTTCAAAAAATAAATGTCATGAATGGTTCTAAACAAAAATAATAAAGATTGTCCAATCAATTTTAATTTTTGTTGTTTTATTTCAATTTAAAATCCGATACCTCTAAATTGATCACCCATTAAAAGTATAAAATAGAGTTAAATCATGAAAATTTTCGAACTCAAGATGTTTGCAGATTTACCCATTACCGTATCTCCTGAGTCAGAAAAAGCGAAAATAAAAAAATCTCTGTCTGTCTGTGTGCACTCTACAATCCAGACGTCTGAGTTTATCGGGATGAAAATTCATATTTAAGCTTTTTACATAAATTGTGATGTGCCAGATAATTCTGACGGAAATCTGACAGCCTAAAATGACAGTTTACTTTGACAGTTTTTCCAGTTTTTGCAAAAAACTCAAAAAGTATAGCACTAAGGAGAAATCTGTTAAGTGCAAAATAAATTTAAACAAAAAACAAAAAAATAATAATATAAAAATACTTTAATACATTTACTGAAGATTCCGGTCCCATCCGTAAAAGAAAGTCGTGTTGTGTCCACACCTCCATTTTTTACTTTGATTAAGCATTTCAAAAAGCTTTTCACAAGTTCACAAAACGATCACAAACAAATTTATTGAATGTGGGACAGGACAACGTCGGTCGGGTCAGCTAGTAAACTTGTATTAATAGAAGTAACAGAAATGAAAAGTCTCATTTTGAAGTTAATTAGTGTTAATTAAAAGTTGAAAAGGTATTCAGTTTGATTAAAAAAAAAAAGATATTTGGTAACTCTCAAAACACCAGCAGCCAAAAATGTGTGTGGAGCGCTGCGCCGCAGCAACAGCCCGCAGCAGCAGCTGCAGCATCCACACAACACAAAATCCCATTCCAATACCATACCGCCGTCGCTGCTTGTGCTCATACCGTCGGTCGTAGTGGGCGTTTAAATTTAGCCTACATACAACGTTTTATCTTGACTTAAAAATAAAGCAGAATACAAAAAACGTAGAATTTAATTTTTGTTTTATTAGCAGTTTAGCTACAACATATGTACATATTCGTAGAGGCGATGAAAAAAAGTTGAAGACAGAAGAAATTCTGCTATAAGCTTGGGCATTTTTTTCTAATTTAGAATAAATATTGGTGTGAACATTTCACAATTCTTTTACAGATTACAGAGTAACCAAAACCTTTATGTGCGTGCGTTCAAGGTAAATTATATAATTCTACTGAGAGGTCGCGATTATCGTAACGAGTACGTCCACTTACCCTATAGTATCAGCAAAGCTCGAACACAGCACAGCCCCGGCCCCAACAACACATAAATATCCACACCTACAGAAATTCGATCAAGTGCAAGCTTGGTTCGCTTAATTAGCTGACTACTCCTTGGTTTTCAGTTTTTTTTTACAATCCAAGCCTTTTTCTTTTCTTTTGCCCGCCCTAAGCGAACTCAGCAGCAGCGGCAAAGACTGCACTTTGACACAGTGGCTCAAAATTGGTAGCAATAACTATCGGGGGCGTAATGAGAAAATAAAACAAAAAAAAACCAAACTATTATTACGATTATGAATGAATTTTGGCCGTCGCCGTCGATCAGTGTCTAACAGTAATAGTATTATTCATAATCTATACAAACAAAAACGGTTCACTTTTATATTAATGGTTGTTTTTTCGATTCCGAAATACGATTAATTTTATGCGATAATGTGGGTGGATGATGGCGTTTAACTTCTTTACTCACAACACAAGAGAACGGAACAGTTAAGTTATTGAAAAATTAAAATTGAATTTTTATATGAAATCTTATTTTTATTTTGCGATCTCGGAGCGACTGCTACACCGACGACGGACCGACCTACCATCCACCGACAAAGCAACGACCGTAGATTTACTTCTCACCGTTCGAGGTTCGTTCGTCGATTTCGATTTGGAGCTGGCTGCTTTTCTCCCTACACTCTACTTACGGCAACTATTTTCGGATGGGGAATTTGTACATTGTACTTGTACGCGGTTAGTTTTCACTTTTCGATTACGTTTGGCATTCGAGAATTTCTGTCTGAGAGAATGAGAAAATTAAAATCAGTCAAGAGAGTAAGGGACATGAAGCAAAGCAGACTAGCTATAGCAAACAACAATAACAGCGGCAATGTACGGAACAAGAAAGACAAGGACAACCGAAAAATAACGAGTAAATTAAATGAGTACGGTAACGAATAAGAAAAAGAAAACAACAACTACCATCGCCATCATCCATTTCCATTATTTCATTTGCATTATTAATTTCACGGACACAGTAGGTCGTTGTGTTAATTATTGACAGTGTTTATATTGACAGTGTTTAGAAAAATGCTTTATTTCGACGCTAGCACAACACGGAGTTTATTATTGAAATTGAATGTTCAGATATTGCTGATAACAAATTCGAATGCCAATTTGGACGTGGGAGTACCAAGTTTGTACGAGTACGAGCGGCTCAAATTTTATCTTGGAGCTTAAATCGTATGCATACACACGCACCCAATAAGAAAAAAGAAATGACATTTAAGAGCTAACCAGCTGACGTACTATTTGAAATTGACAGTTTTAATCGTGGTTCATATGAGAATTTCAGATCCTTTGTTGAAGAAGTGGTGCAATAGCCACCTTCGTAATAGATCCTGAGTAAATACGGATTAACTTTCGAACATTAAGCTTACCCAGAGTTACGCATCCTTTTACAATTTGTAACTTTTTACCAACATTAAAAGTTACTCTGATGGTACTCAGAATCTATTTACGAATGTGCCTAATATTGATTTTAATCTAACTTCTTGATGAGCTAGAGACTTGAAACTTTATACATAGTTCAGAACTGGACGAACTAAAAATTATAGAAATTTTTAAAAATGAAAAAACGTGGCGCGCATGCAACTATTCATGCATCAATTATCAACTGCATGAACTCTACGTTTTTAATTTTAAATTTTTTTAGACTTTTCAGTTTCTTTTAAAAACATGGTATATTAAAAATGTATTTTACTTTCTTTTACATAGTAAAAGGAAATATAGTTATCATGAAAATTTCCGAGATCGGGATTTACCCATTACCGTACCTCCTGAGTCAGAAAAAGCGATAATAAAAAATCTCCGTCTGTCTGTCTGTATGTCTCTATTGGTCCACTCGTCATCCCAGACGGCTGAAAATCACCGGAATGAAAATTTATATTTAAGCTTTTTACATAAATTGTGAGGGACCAGATTATTTTGACGGAAATCTGACAGTTTATTTAGGCAGTTTTTCGAGTTTTTGCAAATAACTCAAAAAATAAAGCACTTAGGAAAAATCTCTTAAGCCCAGTAAATAAAAATTAAATAAAAAACAAAACAAAAAAAATTAAAAAAAGAATAAAAAATTTAAAAAAAAAATGTAATATGCTGAAGATTCTGATTTATTATAGAAAAGAATATATAATAGAAGATATAAATATTAATATAAATATATAACCCAAAAAATTATTAAATGTCAATTAAAAAAACTAAGCAGCAGTTGTATTAAAATGCAACCGCTACTTTGTCCAATCTGGCTGGTTACCAATTTTCTTACGCTACTAAAATTTGCAGCAGCTGAATTTTTGACCACACCCTATGTTTTAGATTTCTATCTTAAGGTTTAACTATAATGAGCAGTAGTGGGTTTATTCTTATTTCAAAGCCAAACGAAAAGTTTAGCTAGGTTTTCTTATTCTTTAATGCATTAAATTAATGAAATAAAATTAAATTCTTTGTTTCAAAAATTATACCAACCGATTTATTCAAATTCCAATTTCCCACAAACAATTTGACTCAATTTCTCCCAGCTGTCAACTTTTTGTACCAAATGTCTCGCGTTTCCAAAGTGGGTTCATACTGAACTTCATGGAAACAGATTTGAGTTGAGTTATGGTGAAACTCTGTTTTAACTCAACGAAATTGAATGAAAATAATGAGTAGAATTGAATTTCAAAATTCTGATTTTTATTATTTTGTAAGTAATCGTTGGATTTTGTATTATGATGTCAAATTTCAACTCAGTTTCAACCTGATTAGTTGAAAAAGCGTGAGACCATTTTGCTTTTGACGAAAATAAATTTCAACCAAACCAAACTAATAACAGTTTCATGGAAACGTTGAAATTGACACCATTCTTACTCGTATACCTTTGATACACTGCTGGTATCGGTACCGTGGTAAAGATATCACGGTTTTGGCAATACCATGGAAGGTGACAGGTGACACACATACTGCGTAGTATAAGTTGACAGTTTGTAATTACATTTAATTAATTATAGTTATTTTTCTTTATTAATTTATTTTTTGTTAAGAAAAGCTTCCAAAGTTCTATTATTATCTTCCAACAGTTTAATAACTTTGGAATCATTTTCCAAACATTTTTCATGGTAGTTTTCAAAAACTATCTTCTTTTTTGGCTAACTCTAAAAGTGTTTCCGCATTTATCTTCCTTTTTAAATTCTTTTTAGGCACGAC
This sequence comes from Nephrocerus scutellatus, assembly GCA_947095585.1. Classification (NCBI taxonomy): domain Eukaryota; kingdom Metazoa; phylum Arthropoda; class Insecta; order Diptera; family Pipunculidae; genus Nephrocerus; species Nephrocerus scutellatus. The sequence goes on along the minus strand of OX352761.1, from coordinate 123,993,241 downwards.
AGGTGATGAGGTTGACGCACTCAGTATTCTAGATGAAGTTGAGGGCAACAGTTCCTCTATCGTTGACGATAAATTTTGCCCCACCGCTGGTGAACAATGGTCCGATGTTGGAAGAACTTCCTTATCTGGTGGGGACTCTGGAACAAATATTGTATCGTCTACTTCTAAATAAAAAGGAAAAGTCACATTAAAAAATTGTTCCGTTTAATTAAGCATTTTTTTTTTACCAAAGTTCATCGACGAACATCCAAGTTCCTCCATCATACCTCAGACGTCATTTGATTTGTAACTTCCCATAAATTCATGAATGACTGGAAAATATTCTCAGTCAGATGGCGATCTCCCAGACGATCATTTATTTGTTTTTCAGTTCTAGCGAAAAATATTAATGGAAATGTTCTCCTTATTATAACGAAATAGACAACGCTTTGATAAGTTGTTTATTCTTGTGCGAAGGTCAAACTCGGTCAAATTGATTGCATGTAAAATGTAAATGGAGACAACGTTAAATACATTGAAAGAATTTCCCACATGAAACATGAATAAAATAAGTCTTTTTGACATATTCCGAATGTTTTGAAAACAGCCGCCTTAGATTGGACTGAACTAAGTCAATTAGTAGTTGTATCTGAAGAATGAGGAGTGAATACTCTGACCAATTGGCAACACTCCACTACAGTTAAAAATTGGCGAAATTGGGCAACTGAAGAAAGTGAAGAGTTGTTCTGCTCGTGTTACTTAAGATGAGATTGACATGACTCGATTTCCATTTATGTCAAATAAAAACTTAAAATCGCGTTTCTTATGACATCTACTATCAACTGCTTTGTAGTAATGTGCTGACAAAATGGAATACAGCAATTTGTTGTTTCCCTTATGCGTTATTAAGAACAATTACATATGTATTTGTTTTTTAAATATAACCGAAACGCTATATTTCGATTAAATAGAAAAAAACTACAGACAGACAGACAAGAGCCAGTGCAGTTAGGTGTAACACGCTAGCTAAAAGAAACACAGCAACTGTTAAAAATTTGTTTGCCAAGTTTAGCAGATTGCAGAATTAAAACGTCATACCAAAAAATGAAGTTTTTGATTTTGAACGAGTCGTGTAGCATTTGTATTTAACGTCGCCTTGTTGCAAGATTTAAAAAACTGCTCCTAAATTTGCAAATTCGAAGAACATTTACATTAGCATTGGGTACACAATACATTTTTCGATTATTAAATGTGTACAATAAGCAAAGCAGCAAAACAGAATAATTAAAATGAACTAAATTATTTATTTTATTATTATTACCTCAGGTTAGTTATACCTTTGTTGGTTAATAATGGAAATATAAAAAATTACATCATATATTTATTGTTCTTCTCGGAAAGATGCTTAGATGATCGTTTGGCGTCCAAGAACAACGAATGTACATCACTAATATCGTCTTTTGAGATTTGAGTCCTTCCGTTGACTTTGGACATTTGATAGGCTGGAGTCAAAAGTTGAACAGCATAACGCAGTGTAGATGATGTGCCAATTTCACTGAGTAGTGCGAAAGCTGATTCCTCCATCTGAAGGCCTTCCGTTTGTGCACGCAGTTTAATAATTTGTTCCATTTCCGTGGAGCTATACGGAAGTGTTCTGATGATAAGCAAACGATCGAGTAAATCAAGTGGAACTCCATGCGCCGAAACAATGTCGTTTGTACCACTGAAATTAGAAAATTAATAATGGTCAACAATTTTGATTTTATTAATTGGGAAACTCCATGTTACCGGATAATGCAACGACCACGGTTTGTGGCAAATATTACTATCGGAGCAATTGGCGATTCGAGCGATTTGTGAAGGTAAGTGAACGTTTCCAGATCAAGCATATGAATTTCATCGATAAACAAAACTCCGGGGACTAATTCTGCGATGCCCTGGTCAATGTATTTGTTGACGACCTTATTGATTTCCATTCGAAGCTTGTCTACAATAATGGTTCATATAAAGTAATGTTTAAAACAAACTTAATACGCTTACCTGTTATCTCAGTTTTCTTCGGCTTCATCAGCTGACCCATCATGGAGAGAACATCCTGGCCGCCTTGCGGTCTTGCATTTGCTACATCCAAATCATGCAATGTAACATCCTGGATGACTTCCTTCTTTTTGTGTACATCACCCTTTGGCAGCGGCACATACTCCTCCGTTTCCAAATCGAATTCAGTTGCAAATGTGTCACTACGTCCCTGACGCTTTACAGCACCACTGTTCGCCTCAATGTAAATTACATCACCAACTTCTACCTTCTCCTTTTGCAACGATTCAAAGATGCTCGGATCGAGCTTTAATTGTTTTGTACCTTTGGCCGTTTTAAGACCAATAACGACATTGCTAATTGTCTTGCCGTAGCCACCCATTGGATTTTCTGTCTCGACTGGTGTTAGCTCTGTGACTTCACCCTCGTACACTTCTTTAGTCTCCCGAATTCGCAAACCAATCGAGCGGCGAAAGTTCTCCATAAGGACTTCGGTCTTTTTGATCTCGTTACTAAATACCTCAGAACCAACCATCGGACAGAATGGAACTTTGTTTCCCAGCTCCTGTGCAATAGCCAAAGCGATAGCTGTTTTTCCAGTGCCTGGCGGTCCAGCCAAGAGAAGCGCTCTACCAGCCATTTTCTTCGATTTAATCAAATCGACAACAATACCAGCGGCCTACAGTGAAGGTGGGTGATGTGAGTAAATGTTAAATAAACGTCTATCAACTTACTTCTCTAGCACCCTTTTGACCGACGAGTCCGGCAGCAATTGGCTGCGGAACTCCTGCATCGTCCAAACCAAGACCTTTCACATGGCTGTGAGCGGCAATGCGCTGTGTACGAACAGTGCTCTTTACTTCTTCGATTTTCATCTTGTTTTTGGCTTTTTTTATTACAACAAAATACGTTCTATTGCAGTAATTATTTTCATAAAATGTCACAGTTGGAAGTTTTATTGGATTTATTGATCAAATAGTGATATTTTCAATATAACTTGAAATTAAATTAGCCTTCCTTCTAGAATAACAAACCCGTAGCTAAGCAAAGCAAAAGCACACTTTTCTCTAACGATAACGAGTCGCAGTCGGCTGATTTGTTTGTTACCGCGTTGCCGTTGCGCCGCTTTCAAATGAATGATTAGTTGACAGTATTTGTCTGACAGCCGGCGTCGAAATTTAAAAATTTTCTAAAATATGAACATAAAACGATACTAAGAGAATTTAACTTCATACTTCAAAAAATATACACAATTCAAAATCTTAAAAATTGGCACAGAAATATAAATAGAAAATAATAGAAAGAATTTCTTACTTCTGTATCAGTTTTTCCCACAACATATAGTCTTTTTCCCCTTTTTAAAGAAATAAATTCCCATAATTTTCCCAAAATAAAGTTTAAATAAGTACAATCGAATTATACTTTTTTATTTCAACAAAAATAACGAAAATTAAAAAAAAAATTAAACATCAATACATGACAGGCCACAAAAATAAAAATATTTAAAAAACTATATTAATAAAAATGATAATCTGATTAATTTAATTAATTTTAATTTTTCATTCATTACATTACATTTAAAGAAATAAATCTGATTTTATGTACCATATTTACCCTATAAGAAAAATTGATTCGTCTTTTGCGAACCGAAAGCGTTCAGTTTACGTTCATCAATTTCACTAACTATATACTGTATCATAAAATTTTTTAGGCTCTTTTGGAGGTCTTTTGTTTGTCTTCTGAGGAGTCTTTGGGGTTTTTTGGTTTTTTGGGGGCTTTTGAGATTCTTGTTGGGGAGTCTTTTGTGGACGTCTTTTAAAGGTCTTTGGGGGTATTTTGGTGTTCTTTGGGGGTCCTTTTGTGGTAATTTGGAGTCTTTTTGAGAATTTTTCAAAACATTTTTGGTGTTCTTTTGGTGTTGCTTGAGGGATTTTTAGTGGTATTTTGGGAGTCTGTTGAGCGGACTTTAGAGGTCTATCGGAAGTCTTTTGGGATCTTTTGTTACTATTTTGAGGTTTTTTGAGGAGGGTATTTTGGGAGTTCTTCGTCATTAATTTAAAATACTTTTTTATTTATTTTATTAATTTAACAGGAAGCTTCACTTCTGTCGCGCGTGGACTCCACATACAATTTTTTTTTTTCGTTTATACAATTTATGATTATAAAGAAATTTTCCGCTTTTTTATTTATTTCTTTTAACTTAAAACATACTAACAAAACACAACTGAATTAAAATTCTGGCAAAATTGGGGGACATGTGCACACCAAATGCTTATCTCCGTAAGCATCATCGATCCTTCCAACCGTTGGCCACACCTTCGAATCAGACTTAACAAATATCTAACGAATTAACAAATACAAAAACCATTAACAATTAAGCTTTTTATCAATCGATTAACCTAACACAGCAACTTACCGCTGGGAATGCAGCTAATTCCCTACTGTACGGCCTATTCCATTCGTTTGCAATCACCTGCGCCTGAGTGTGTGGCGCCATCTTTAGTGGGTTTACAATTTTGTCCATTCGGCCCTCTTCAATTTCTGTGATTTCCGCTCGAATCGAAATCATAGCCTCACAAAAACGATCCAACTCCTCCTTATCTTCCGACTCAGTTGGTTCGATCATCAGTGTTCCGGTGACAGGCCAGGACATTGTCGGCGCATGAAATCCGTAGTCCATAAGACGCTTCGCAATGTCGACTGCTTCAATGTTGGCGCTCTTCTTTAGATCTCGTACATCTAGGATGAACTCGTGTGCAACCAAGCCGCTTGTCGGACTTGTGAATAAAGTTTTGTAGTACATCTCCAGACGCTTCGACATGTAATTGGCATTAAGGATGGCCACCTGAGTGGCTCTCTTTAGACCGCGGCTGCCCATAAGTTTGATGTAAGACCACGAAATGGGTAAAATTGCTGAGCTGCCGTATGGTGCGGCACTTACAACACCGAAACTGTTTTCGCCATTCTCCAAAGGACTAATAACTGGATGTCCTGGTAGGTATGGTGCTAGATGGGATTTGACACCGATTGGTCCCATGCCGGGTCCACCACCACCATGAGGAATACAGAAAGTTTTGTGCAGGTTCAAATGGGAAACGTCACTACCATAGTCGCCGGGCCGACATAAGCCTACTTGAGCATTCATATTGGCTCCGTCCAGGTAAACCTGACCACCGTGCTTGTGAATCAGCGTGCAAATGTCTGCGACAGTTTCCTCGAAGACACCCATCGTCGAGGGGTATGTGATCATCAGGCAAGACAAATCGCGGTCGTGCTCTTCGGCCTTGTCCCTGAGATGAGCCATATCAATGCTGCCATCGGTAAGCAGTCGAATGGGTTCGACCTTCATGCCGGCCATTTGAGCAGAGGCTGGATTTGTGCCATGAGCACTGATTGGGATAAGACAGATGTTGCGATGGGCTTCATTTCGGTGCTCGTGATAGCTTCTTATCGTGCGCAGCCCTGCGTATTCACCTTGAGCACCACTGTTTGGCTGGAAAGAGATCTTATCGTAACCGGTGATCTCGCACAGATCCTTTTCCAGTTCATTGAACATTTGGTGAAAGCCTTCCGCTTGTTCTACTGGAGCGAATGGATGGATGTCAGTAAAGTGACGGAATGAGCATGGTATCATTTCGGTTGTCGCATTCAACTTCATAGTACACGATCCCAGCGGTATCATCGAGTGCACCAGCGAGATGTCTTTGTTCTCGAGTTTTTTCATGTAGCGCACCATGCGAGATTCACTATGATGCATACTGAACACAGGGTGTGTCAGATATGGCGACGTTCGCAGGAACTTTGAGTTGTCAATGGAATTGGTCAAGATGTCGAAATTACTGAGCACTTCCTCGAGCGATTTACACTTGAAGATCCACAACAGATCATTGATATCATCAGCCTTGACGGTTTCATCAAGAGCGATTCCAATCGAGTCATCAGGGAAATATCTAAAATTGACTTGCTTCAGTTCAGCCCGTGAACGGATCTCTTCTATGGACATCTGCTCAGATGGACGCACATGAAGTGTGTCAAAGAAATTTCTGTTGGTGACCTCATGACCACCGTCTTTTAGTGCCGTTTGCAGGGTCAACGTAAAATGATGGATGCGGTTAGCAATTTCCTTGAGGCCTTCGGGCCCATGATATACAGCAAACATAGCAGAGATATTAGCCAACAGAGCCTGAGCTGTGCAAATATTGCTGGTGGCCTTGTCACGTCGAATGTGCTGCTCACGTGTCTGTAGGGCCAACCTATAGGCATCATTGCCATCCATATCTCGGGTGACACCGATCATACGTCCGGGCATCAAACGTACCAGACTCTGCTTGCAAGCAAAGAAACCCGCATGTGGCCCACCATAGCCCAATGGAACGCCCAACCGTTGTGATGTTCCAATGGCAATATCAGCCCCGAATTCAGCTGGCGGTCGTAACAGTGTCAACGCCAGTAGATCTGTGGCAACAACCACCAAGGACTAAAGGAAAATAAATGAAAGTAATTTTTTTTTCAATTTTTGGACGTCTTACTCCATTTTTACGAGCCAATGCGGAAATTTCTTCAAAATCTTTTACATCACCATATGTGTCGGGATATTGCAGGAGAATTCCAGAAATTTCTCTACTGGCCAGATCGGCTTTTTCTATCGGCCCAATCTCGATTTCTAGTTCAAGTGCTTCTGCTCTGGTCTGGACCACAGAAAGAGTTTGCGGATGAACTTTGTTCGATAGGTAAATCTTCCTTCGCTTGTTGTGTCTGAAAAAGGGTTCGTAAGTTTTGACATAAATAATAAGAGGTAGAATAGAAATAGTGGGTGCTTCGCTCAATCAAGTGATGTGAAACTTGTGAAAAAAATGAATGTTTACAGGGTGTATTATAGCATGGTGGGCGCCGTTCCGAGAGTAATAACTTGTCACGGAAAGCTTCTCAATTCGCCGTTCGGAACCGGCCTTAAATTGTAGGTCCCCTCCATTTGTGTCCAAAAATATACATGCACAACACAAAAAAGCTAAATCTTAGTCTTTCTTTTCGTCTTCCTAATCAATGCAGGCTGAGATTATGGGAATCAATGAAGTACTATCTTGGCTGAAGAGAAATGTGATATCCGCTAAGGACATCCGTATCTTCTCGGTTAGCCAGGCTGTGCTGAAATCCCTGGAATCAGTCTTTACGAACTCCATTACGGGGTTGGCGGATATGTTTTCTCAAAAAGGCTCAATCTTAGTCGCTCTTTCCATCTTCCTAATCACTGCAGTGTTTTCCAGGCTGAGATTATGGGGATCAATAAAGTACTATATTGGATGAAGGGAAATGTGATATCCGCTAAGGATATCCGTATCTTCTCGGTTAGCCAGGCTGTGCTGAAATCTTTGAATTCAACTTTTCCAACTCCATTATAGCCCTAAAAACTGCCGATCCCCTCTCAAGGAGATGGCAAAGCTCAACCGTCACCTGTGTTGTGTGCCAGGGCATAGAGTCATTCCGGGAAATTGTAAGGCTGATGAACTCACCAAAACATGGAACTACGCTACCAATTTTACCTAACAATTTGGGCATACCAATGCCAACATGCAAACTCATGTTAGAGCGGGATGCTACCGAACTAACCGTGGGTGGTCAGACGGGACAACTTGTCTAGAGACTAAGCAGATTTGGCCCAAGCTGAATTTGAAACGCTCCAAATGTCTGATCTATCAAAAAGGATTTCACATCGTTGCTGTAATAGGTGTCATCTCATAGGCAAGCATGCAGCAAGGCTTAACGTTTACTCGAAAGACTTCTGCACAAGCTGTATGGACGATGAGGTGGATAACATTCTCTACCTTCTCTGTACGTGCCCATCAGTCCTCTCTCAACAACGTAAGCTCCACCTAGGAGCTTTTTTTTGCAATGACCTTAACGATTTAACCAACACTGACATTGGTAGTTCATACAAAACTCCAAATAGTTTAGCGAATAGGCGGGAAACATTTTCTCGACATGTGGTATCAGAATAGACCGTTACTAGTCTAAGTGTGTCGGCTTTTCCACCAACAGCCACCTTATCTTAACCTAACCTAACCTACAGGGTTTGAAGTGATGCAGGGTCAACAATACTTTTCTTCGCATTAAAACGCTACGCACACCGCAGTGGGTGAAAATTCCACACAATTTTTCTCGTAATTAACCAATGAATCACACCATTTCAGTGTTTGCCACCTTAACTTATACACCCTGTTACATTATTTCAGACGTACACGGGCAGACAGACTTTTTATTAAATATCGTTCGTTTGTTGATTAGGCCCTTGAATTTCTTTTGTCTGAAATCTCACTGGAAAAATTTGCGGTTCGCCGGTTAAGCGAACAAATTAGAGCTCCCCTTACATACCTTGTACAAAGGCACATAGCCTCAGCTGCAGCAGTTCCTTCATCCAGCAGTGAAGCATTGGCAACATCAAGTCCAGTCATATCGGACACCAGAGTCTGGTAATTAAGCAGTGACTCCAAACGTCCTTGGGCAATTTCCGGTTGATACGGTGTATACTGTGTAGTCCTATGCGTAGGTTGCAGAGATTTTTATTCTTTTTAGGTATAACCGTCTGCATCGAACTACTACTTACCACCCAGGGTTCTCGAATATGTTACGCAGAATCGTGTGCGGAATGTGACAGTTGTGATAGCCCATTCCTATGTATGAGCGCCACAGCTTGTTCTTCATAGCGATGGTGCGAATTTGTTGAATTAAATCATGTTCACCTGTTGCAGCGAAATGGCGCAAAGCAAATTACATACATAAGTGCGAAAATATTGTCAGTAAGCTGCAATGCGTACTAGTGCGTGAAATAATTGTTGCACCAAAGAACGCTGATAACGAGCAACGCGTCGACCGTCCATCCTTGGCGATAAGAGCGTCTCTGACCTATTGACACTCGCTGCTCGCTTATCAATTTCAATGTTCTCCACTGGGGGTACGAGTGCGATTATCGTCGCCGTCGCATCGTTGTCGTTATCAAATCGCACACTACACAGCGTACTTTGGTGATGGAAAAAATCAATTATTTAACTTACTTAATGGTTTATCCAGGTTTAAATCCCGATTTAGCTGAATCGATTTGGGTACGGCCTTTTCAGTCAACTCAGCGAGTGACTACGTTTTCGAGACAAAAAAAAACATCAACCATTTTTCTTACTTCTTACATCAAAAGCTTAAGCTAAGCTCTGGGTTACCTTATAGCCGAGCGTATCCAACATCGCTACAACATCAGTCTTTCGTGGTCCAATGTGACGACTGGGAAAATCCGATTTCCGTGGAAACAAAACATCACCGACTGGAATTGTTGCCAAACTGCGTGATGCTTTTGTGAAAAGTGCTCGTGCTTTGATCGTCCTTTGTGATGTGGCAATTAATGGACGTGTTAAGCGATACATTTTTTTCAAAAATGGTAATATAGAGGATTTAAAAAATATTAATCTATTTCACTGGAAGAAACACCGCAATTAATGACGAACTACACAACTATGAACGCTTGAAGTCAGCCCCAAGCGGACTATCAACACAGACTGATTGACTATGCTGAGATTTGGGATGGATTTTAAGTTGCGGTCGATCAGAGATCAGTGTGTGACCTCGTCTTTGACAGATAGCGAGAGTTTGGAAAAAAATATCACTCTCGCGTGAGCTGATAACAATTCATTTCTTGTGTGTTATCAATTTTGTATTTGTGATCGTGTGCATTGTGAAATGACAGAACCACATCTCCACCTTATCGAGCGAAACTTACAGGATTATAAATCAACTGGCCATTTTCTGTTAGGATAGGATATTTGCGATTTGATTTATGTTCAAGAACTTCCTGACATCCAGGGGACGAGAGTCTATCTCTGGAGCATGAAAGAAACATTTTCGTTTGAAGCGTGGCAACGGCGATAGCCACACGGAATCAAGCACTGAAAACACTACGAAACAGACAAACTATGGGATCAAGATTGTGGAAAAATTACGGCGGATAGATGCACAGCATTTGGAAAAGGCGAAGAAGCTTCAGCAGTTAAAGGAGAACGTTTCCTTACAGTCATGTTTCGAGGAATATGGTTTATTATTATTACTAGTGAGTACCCATTAAAAATGAAGGAATCTTTTTTTTGTACCATTTCTCCATTTTCATCGGATCACCAAACGAACATATGGTGTGAATATGAAACAAATCCATCCATAAACACACATTTTCGTAAATATCTTAACTCCAGCGGCATCTAAAGAGTCCAAAAAAACATAAACTTATCGGAGCACCCAACAAACATATGGTGTGATTATGAACCAAATTCAACTCCAGCGCCACCTAACGGGTCAAACAAAAACTTAAACTTATCGGAGCACCAAACGATCATATGGTGTAAATATGGCTTCGATACATATAGTGGTTTAGACAGGATGAGGCGATAAAAAAGCGTTATATCCATACAGACAAACAAACAGACAGCGGCTATGAAGCCTTGTGCACAGAGAGATATTGAGATATGTTGTGCATTGTAGTTGTTTAACACATTATGTGGTTGCTTAGTTCATTTGTTAATGCCACTATATCTGCAAAATCAATTGGTTTGACATTCGTCCAAAGAACTGAAGGTTTTTTGTCTTTTCCGGGTGAGGACTTCACATATTTCAGATGTTTCTTTCGCTTCGTTACAGAATCGGCAGCGGTCCGAATGGCATTTACACATTTTCAAAAGCTGGGCTATGTCCCGTCATGTACCAAACTAGTGTTCTTAGTGCATGGCGGTTCAATTTAATTGCTTTGTCTAAACTTAGTATTATGTTTAAGACGCTTTTTGGCCTGTCTCAACCCAGTCGCGATGATTCCCATTCCGCGTCGATGGGTTTTTTTTTTCCTGAGATGCCCACATTAGGGTGATTTTGTTAGCTTTGGCCAGTTCTTTCATGTGTCAGAAGCAGCTCCACGTTGTTTTTGAGTGAAGGACTGGACGTATAATATTTTTTAACCCACTTCCTAAAGCCCGATTTTATTCAAACTTTGCACACATGTGTATTTCCCATGACAACACTTTCTGTTAAAATTTGGGCCCCCTCGGGCTTCGTGGTCGGTTTTTATTTAAATTTTATACGCATGTGTATCTCCGATGTACAAAACTTTTTGTAAAATTTTTGGAGTGATCGGGACCTGAGGCTTGAGGACTAAATATTTTAAAAATTAACCCGACTTCCTTCACATTTTAAACACCTATGTATCTCCGATGTACGAATCGGGCCTTGAGGCCCGAGCTGTGGCCATATAAATTTTTTAAAAAACCTGAGTATCTCCTATGTACAACACTTTTTGTAACATTTTTGGAGTGATCGGGCCCTGAGGCCCGAGGGGTGCCCACATTATTTTTTTTAAAAATTAACCCGATTTTCTTCAAATTTTAAAAACCTGAGTATCTCCGATGTACAACACTTTTTGTAAAATTTTTGGTGTGATCGGGCTCTGTGGCCCAAGGCGTGCCCACATAATTTTTTTTTTTAAAAACCTGAGTATCTCCGATGCACAAACCTTTTTGTAAAATTTTTGGAGTGATCGGGCCTTGAGGCCCGAGGGGTACTCATAATTTTTTTAAAAAATTATCCCGATTTTCTTCAAATTTTAAACACATGTGTAAGTCATCATCATATTTGGCTCTACAAACGGGGTCCGGTCCTGACCTCCCGACATGTGTATGTCCTGAGGCCAGATGTAAATTTTTTTTAAAATTAGCCCGATTTTCTTCAAATTTTAAACACATATGTATCTCCTATTAGAGAATTTGTAACGAAGTTCCCCTCGTTACAAACCCTATGTCTAAGTTTTCCGCTTGTCCGTCCGGTCATGTCACTCAGCACATTGGGTTTTGCCTCATAGCATGTACAAATTGCCGATAGCCTGTACAAATTGCCGGCTGCCATATAAAACCATAGGCAGACAACCGCACATGCCGACAGCCACAGCTACATCGTGCGCATACAATCATATATGCCGGCATTCCAAATGCCCATAGCATGTATAAATTGCCGATAACATGTACAAATGGCCGGCTGCCATATAAAACCATAGGCAGACAACCACACGTGCCGACACAGCGGGTATATATCATACATGCTGGCAGGCCAAATGCCGATAGCAAGTACAAAGTGCCGACAGCCATATACACACAACATAACGTGTGTACCTTACCGGCAGCCACCACAAAGTAGTGGACACCCAACCAAACACGGGTAAATTATTTGCCTTCAAGTGACAAAATTCCCAACGAGTTCTCAAAAAATATCAATGAGGTTCGGCAACTTGTGCTCATAAATTTGTCGATTCCGACCACGGGCAAAGTTCTCCACCGAACTCAGCCTAATACATTTTGCGTGCTGAGAGATCAGCAAAACATACATTTAATAGACTAGGCGACCGTCTCTAAACCGCGCAATAAATTTCAAAGTGTTCCAAGTCGAACACTTAAATTCATTTTTCCTAGACCGGACGACCGTCTATAAACCGCGTCAACCCACCTGTACTGTCGTGTCTTGACCAGAGGCCGTCAGTGTTCCGTTCCTATCTTACACTGTCGTGTCTTGACCAGAGGCCGTCAGTGTTTCCACCGTCCCACTGTCGTGTCTTGGCCAGAGGCCGTCAGTGTTCCTTCCGCCTGTACTGTCGTGTCTTGACCAGAGGCCGTCAGTGTTCCGTCTCTCTCTTCCGCTGTCGTGTCTTGTCCAGAGGCCGTCAGCGTGCCGTACCTCTCTCTCTTCCGCTGTCGTGTCTCGTCCAGAGGCCGTCAGCGTTCCGTCTCTCTCTCTCTCTGTCGTGTCCTGACCAGGGGCCGTCAGCCATTCGTTATTATATTGGTGATGGTATAGTATGTAAGTTATAAGAAATGTTTAGTATAGATTAAGGAAACAAAAAAAAAAAAGAGAATAAATAATAAAAGGAAATAATAAATAAACAATTTGTAACTCGAGACTTATCATTTGGACCCTGGAAGCCGCTGAGTCATACCTCAGCTGAGAAAACCCGTTACAAATTTGGCGCCCGAGCAGGGACTTGACTTTTAAAATCATTTAACCGAAGACCGAGAAAGATATACTCGTCAGAATGACCGAAGATCAACCAATTGGTATATACCAGTTGAAAAAGGATGAGTTAGTTGTGGAGTTGAACCGGCGTGGGTTGGACAGCACCGGTACGATGGACGAACTACGGAAGAGGTTGTCAACCGAGATCAAGAAAAATAAATCTTGCCCAGATCTACGACCGAAAGAATGTTGGCCACCCGAAGTCCAACTACAAACGCTACAAGTACCACAAACCTCCCACCGACCGCCGATATCCGAAAGCAAACCCGACAGCAAACCAGATCAGGCTAACGTACCCAGTCAAACAACTATATCCGGCATATTCCCTACCGCTCGTCTACCACTTGCTGCACCAACCGTTTATCCATCACATACACCGTCCGATGCCGATGTGATGGACAAGGTACGTAAGTGGAACGTCCGATACGATGGAAACAGTAACCCACTGGAGTTCCTAGAGCGGATAGAAGAGTTGGCCGATTGCTACCAACTGCCATTGAATAGAGTAGTAAGAACGCTACCCGAACTGCTGAAAACTTCTGCGTTAGCGTGGTATCGAAATAACCGAGAGTTCATTACCACCTGGGACGAATTCAGCCGAGAGTTGCGTCAGTTCTTCCTTCCGAGACGATATAACACACAGCTGTTAGACAGAATAAGAAGCCGCACCCAAATGGCACGAGAAAAGGGGAAAGAATACATCACCGCCATTCAAACCCTGATGAGGTGGCAGGTTTCCCTGAGTGCAGACGAGAGACTTGATCGCATTTACGACAATCTCCGACCGGAATATCGATATTATATAAAACGGGGGGAATTCGTCACCCTGGCTGAATTAACCGCACTGGTAGAAGACTTTGAGCTCTTGCAAGGCGAATTACCGGTATCACGCCCTACCGCTCCGCAGACTAGACCGATCGTACAATCATACCGAAATACCGCTCCACCGAACCGAAGCAATGGCCCCCCGTACCCTCCGACAGGGCCAATTACACGCAGGCTGACCGAAGGTCAAGAGCCACCATTTAACACCGCACCGCCGCCAGTCCGACCGCTCCAACCAACACCCACCTACAACAGAGAAAGTTGTTGTTGGTCCTGCGGACAACCAGGGCATACTAGACGCGTATGCCAAAACCGCAGAGTATTTTGCTCGCATTGTAGCACCGAAGGCGTTCAGAGCCGACACTGCAAATGCCAGGCGGGAAACGCCAACGGAACGTCCAACACCGTGAGACAATAGACGTTCCTCTAGTAACCACCAGTCTCACTCATTACGCAATACCGATAAGTTTAGGCCAACACACATTCAATGCCATAATCGACACCGGCGCCGGCCGATCGTGCATTGGTGACGAGCTGCATAGCATATGCCAGACCGAAGGGATACCCGCCCAGCAAATTAACATGGTGTTGTTGTTGGCTGACAACTCGACAATTACGTCCCACCAAGCCTACTCCTTGCCACTAAGCTGGGGAGAATGGACATTCACCCACGAGTTTGCGTATGTCCCAAACTTGAGTGACAAGTGCCTCATTGGGACTGATTTTCTGGCAAAGCATGGCTTTACCCTCAACCGTGGCGACAAAATAATTATGGCCACATCCGAACCGCCGTCCAACCTCCGAACACTGCAGACCGAAGCTCAGTGCTTAGAAAGATTTCTGGCCCAGGAGTTGCCCAAGTTCGAAGCCATGAAAGGGTCAACCTCCATGGCAGAGCATGTAATACGTCTCAAACACTCCAGACCATTCAAGCAGAGGTATATGCCTCGAAACCCCGCCATGCAGGCCATAATCAATGAAGAAATAAATCAACTGCTGGCTGAGGGTAAAATTGAGCCCTCTAATAGTCCATATAGTTCGCCAATCGTCTTGGTAAAAAAGAAACAAGGGACTTGGAGATTATGTGTGGACTTTCGGCAACTCAACGAAGTGTCGATTAAAGATGCGTACCCCTTACCACAAATAAATCACATCTTGGACAAGCTGAAAGGGGCTAGGTACATCTCCACCATAGATCTAAAGCAAGGATACTGGCAGATACCACTACACCCCTCCAGCCGGCAATTCACTGCCTTCACTGTCCCAGGTCGAGGCTTATATCAATGGAAGGTGATGCCGTTTGGGCTCCACTCTGCACCCGCAACCTTCCAACGCCTCCTAGATCGTATTATCAGCCCAGAGCTAGAGCCATTTGCGTTTGCATATTTGGACGACATCATAGTCATAGGCAGTACCTTCTCCGAACACATGAGGGCCCTCACTGAAGTGTTCCGACGACTAGAGATTGCCAACTTAAAAATTAATTCCGAAAAGTGTGAGTTTGGCCGCTCAGAAATGAGGTACCTCGGGCATATGATAAGCCAAGATGGCATCCATACCGACCCCGGTAAAATTGAAGCTATAAAAATGCTAACTGCACCATATAATGTCAAAGAACTCCGCCGAATACTAGGTATCGCATCCTGGTACAGACGATTTGTACCAAACTTCTCGACACTAGCCGCCCCGTTAACTAAACTATTAAAGAAGAAACAGAGGTGGCAGTGGGACAAAGATCAGGAAAATGCATTCGAAATGTTGAAGACCAGATTAACGGAAGCACCAATCCTTGCTTGTCCTGATTTCTCGAAAGCCTTCCTGCTGCAGACAGATGCTAGTGCGGAAGGACTTGGAGCGGTATTGTCGCAATCCATCGAAAATCAAGAACATGTCATTGCCTATGCTAGTCGTACGTTAAATGATGCCGAGAAAAATTATTCGGTGACCGAGCGTGAATGCTTGGCAGTAGTATGGGGCATCCGCAAGATGCGGCCCTATTTGGAGGGGTATCACTTTGTCGTGCATACTGACCACCGCTCGCTAAAGTGGTTGCACACATTAGACAATCCGTCTGGTCGACTCGCACGCTGGGCGATCGAATTACAACAGTACGATTTCGAGATCCGCTACCGAAAAGGCTCTTTAAATACTGTAGCCGACGTACTGTCCAGACACCCAACCATAAGCTCACCCGTTCGAATTCTTTTACCGATTACTGCCACATGTCCATGGTATGAGACAAAGATTAAAATGGTTACAGAGCAACCGGAGAATAATCCCGATTACCAAGTGGTGGACAAAACCTTATACCGCCATATGTATAATCCCACCTACCATACTGAATCCGCCACGGTGGCGTGGAAGATATGTGTCCCAAAACCACTCCGCTGTCAGGTGATCCAAGAAAACCATACTGAAGTAACGGCAGGGCATCTAGGCATTGCCAAAACCATCGCTAGAGTCGCCCAGAGTTATTATTGGCCTGGACTATTCCGAGATGTCGCTCGATTTGTTCGACGCTGTCAGACTTGCGTCCAGTACAAAGTCCCCGCCACAAAACCCGCCGGCAGGATGCATATGACCCCCACCGAACAGCCCTGGGAGGTAGTCTGTTCGGACTTCATTGGTCCATTGCCCCGGTCCGCGAAAGGCAACACCGTCATATTGGTGTTTCACGATAAATTCACCAAATGGACCGAGTTCTTGGCTCTCCGAGATGCGACAACTCCAGCGCTAATTAAAGGATTTAAAGAGAGAATTTTAAGTCGATATGGGTGTCCCAAGAAGTTAGTTACCGACAATGGCCCTCAGTATAGGAGCAAACCATTTCAGACCCTACTGAACGAACTACATATCGAGCAACGTTTCACCCCTCCGTACACACCACAGGCCAATCCGACCGAACGCGTGAATAGGGTCATAAAAACTATGGTCGCCCAGTATGTCCAGAACGACCACCGCCGATGGGATGAACACCTACCAGAGTTCATGTTGGCTATAAACACCAGTCAACACGAATCCACCGGTTACACCGCCGCCTACCTGAATTACGGTAGAGAACTCCGCCTTCCAAATACGCCAGCTATCAAACTAAATACCCCGCCAACCACCACCGAGAGAATCACCGCACTCAACGACATACTGGCGCTGGTACGAATCAACATGGCCAAAGCTTTCGGAAAACAAAAACGGTATTATGATTTACGACGTCGACCATAGGAGAGATGGTATATCTCCGCCACCGACCACTCTCCTCTGCTGTCAACAAATTTTCAGCAAAATTAGCCCCCCGCTACATAGGACCATTCCGAATCACCAAAAAACTGTCACCCGTTATCTATAAACTCCAAGGGTCAGAAAGAGAAGTGATTACCGCTCACGTAAAGGACCTAAAAAGAGATGAGAATATAGGCCACCCAGACATTTCCGAGGCAACCAGTATAAATACAACCGACGGTCAGCAACTTAGATCAGTCTCAGTCAGAATGTCGAAGCGATCGGTCGTTAAGTTTACCGAGCCACAGGCTGACCCAAGTACTAGGCGCAGGACAAAGCCGACCCCATTGGCACCACCAGTACAGCAGACAACAACCGGAGTGCTGCGAACTCGCATCTTTCGACGCAAACCTCCCCCCGCCAACCGACCGCTCAGCGCCGTGGAGGTAGCCAACCTTTGCCGAGTCGTCAGGAAGAAAAGGGAAGAGAGCACTACCAACCAAGCACCCGTCACCGAGCACGCAATAACCCGAACCAAATCCCCGATCACAATCAGAACGGTATCTCGATTTATACCCCCGGGCAACAGCAGCGCCTACACATCCAGGCCAATCGAGGACGCTGCCTTCCCGGCAAACCTAGTGGCCACAACATCTCAGGCTGCACGTGTACGCCGCATCACAACCACGGCTAGAACAGCCACAGCTCCCCGAGTGGCCCACACCTCCACAGTGGTCGCCCCTACCAGCAGTACCGGCACCATAGCGGGAAAAACTACCGGGAGCGTCAGTACGGCCAAAGGTACTGTTCCTGTCAAAATAACCGAACCTGAACCACAAATGGACGCCGGTCCTTCCAGCCAGTCCGTCGCACAACAAACCCCGACTAAGCCGATGGAGTTCCAAGGAGAATTTCTCGGCATCCGAATTCCGAATTCAACCAAAACAAAGTTCCGGTTACGAGGACCCCAAGGGTACATATACGGCCGACGCATCCGCAACGGCAGTATATATTTGAAGGGCCCGACCCGAGCTATTATAGTCAAGGATGGCCAAGTACAAGCGGCCGAAAAGAATAATTTAAATTAAGATATATGGCCGAATAACAAAAAAAAATATAATAAAATAAAAGATGGACCGTTATTCGGCAGACAGTCCACACGTAATTATAAGGAAATAAGTTTTTATAACCGGATAACCAAAAAAAAAATATAATAAAATCAAAGATGGACGGTTATTCGGCGAAGGTCCACACAATATTTTCTTTCTCATATAATAATATCAATTCAATTATAAGAAATCGTTATTAGATTGTAAGAAAATCCTGTATTTCAAATTAAAATTATCGTTAAGAAAATCGTTATGAAGTGAATTGTAGAAAAACCTTTATTTAAAAATGAATTACATTTAAGTTTTGACTGAAAATGAAATAGTAGTACCACTAGAACCTCGTCCACCGGCCCCGTACCCGTAGAACTATCCACCCCCCGAAGTAAGAGGGGAATGTAACGAAGTTCCCCTCGTTACAAACCCTATGTCTAAGTTTTCCGCTTGTCCGTCCGGTCATGTCACTCAGCACATTGGGTTTTGCCTCATAGCATGTACAAATTGCCGATAGCCTGTACAAATTGCCGGCTGCCATATAAAACCATAGGCAGACAACCGCACATGCCGACAGCCACAGCTACATCGTGCGCATACAATCATATATGCCGGCATTCCAAATGCCCATAGCATGTATAAATTGCCGATAACATGTACAAATGGCCGGCTGCCATATAAAACCATAGGCAGACAACCACACGTGCCGACACAGCGGGTATATATCATACATGCTGGCAGGCCAAATGCCGATAGCAAGTACAAAGTGCCGACAGCCATATACACACAACATAACGTGTGTACCTTACCGGCAGCCACCACAAAGTAGTGGACACCCAACCAAACACGGGTAAATTATTTGCCTTCAAGTGACAAAATTCCCAACGAGTTCTCAAAAAATATCAATGAGGTTCGGCAACTTGTGCTCATAAATTTGTCGATTCCGACCACGGGCAAAGTTCTCCACCGAACTCAGCCTAATACATTTTGCGTGCTGAGAGATCAGCAAAACATACATTTAATAGACTAGGCGACCGTCTCTAAACCGCGCAATAAATTTCAAAGTGTTCCAAGTCGAACACTTAAATTCATTTTTCCTAGACCGGACGACCGTCTATAAACCGCGTCAACCCACCTGTACTGTCGTGTCTTGACCAGAGGCCGTCAGTGTTCCGTTCCTATCTTACACTGTCGTGTCTTGATCAGAGGCCGTCAGTGTTCCGTCTTTCCGCCGTCCCACTGTCGTGTCTTGACCAGAGGCCGTCAGTGTTTCCACCGTCCCACTGTCGTGTCTTGGCCAGAGGCCGTCAGTGTTCCTTCCGCCTGTACTGTCGTGTCTTGACCAGAGGCCGTCAGTGTTCCGTCTCTCTCTTCCGCTGTCGTGTCTTGTCCAGAGGCCGTCAGCGTGCCGTACCTCTCTCTCTTCCGCTGTCGTGTCTCGTCCAGAGGCCGTCAGCGTTCCGTCTCTCTCTCTCTCTGTCGTGTCCTGACCAGGGGCCGTCAGCCATTCGTTATTATATTGGTGATGGTATAGTATGTAAGTTATAAGAAATGTTTAGTATAGATTAAGGAAACAAAAAAAAAAAAGAGAATAAATAATAAAAGGAAATAATAAATAAACAATTTGTAACTCGAGACTTATCATTTGGACCCTGGAAGCCGCTGAGTCATACCTCAGCTGAGAAAACCCGTTACAAATTTACATGAACATTTTTATGGGTTGTTGTTATATATATATATATAGATAATTTTTTTTATAAGAAAAGTAGATACTCCATCATCGCCAACATCATCGTACCTTATAAAGAAAAGACATCAGCAACTTCTCTTTAAAACTTCCACCTCTTTATTTCCCCATTTGGCTAAACCATCAAGAATTTTGAAATACGAAACCACCCGAACAATGTTTTACAATTATTTTTACTAAATTAACGATAACTAAATAAAATAATTAAGTTAAAATTTTTGGTAATTTTTTTTGCTATTAGAATAAGCTTACACTCAATTCCACTCATCAACTCTACTCATTGGAGAGTGCACGAAACACATTAGCCATCCTAAAAAATATGTGATGCGACGCAGTTATTGTGTTTTTGAGTTGTTACTCGTTTTGTTGTTGTTATTATTAGTAGTATTAGCTTTAATTGTTTTTTAACACTATATAGTTAATAAAATATATATTTATTTGTAGTTATATGTTTATATAAGTATTAGTATGCTTATCAGTCATCAACAATGAATATATTTATCAATTTATGTATATATGTATATATGTCTAATGTTTAAATGTTTTGCTTTTTTGTTATTTAGTTATATTAACAATAATAATTTTATAATAAACAAATTTTGATAATATGTATATATACGCAGATTTTATATTTAAGGTATGTATGTACTTGTACGTATTACGTAATATTTTTTCTTTAAAAAGAACTCCAAGACAAGAATGCGATGAAAATTGGAAGAAAGCGATTTTCGCTGCAAAAAGGAGAAAGAATGCAATGGTGGGAGGCAAAAGGGAAAATTTAATTTCATATATTAGATCAAAAACATTTAGATTTATGTATTTAAGTATAAAGTATAAGTTCTGGTTGTTATCAGAAATTGAGTTGATATTCATTGCTGAACATTTTATTATTTTATATGTTGTTGTCTTGTTTGGCTCTACTTATAATTGGATATATAATTTTATCTAATATATTTATATATGGGAATAAGTATGTTGTTATAGACAACTTCTTTCTACCGCTTTACATATTGCTTTTGATTTATTATTTGTCTTTTGATTTCAAAGTAAATTGAGTATGTATGGGCGAAAATTGAAAAGTGTCACAAGCCAAGTCAAGCTTATATCGAAGACATCAACCTTACCGAAGTTATTTGTTATTATTTGTTAGAAGTATGCCTTAAGTTTAATTAATTTGAAAGCAAATTGATATATTTATTTACTTAATAAACATATAAGTAAATATGTAAAAATAATAAAATAATCAATAAAATTTCGAATCATAAATTTATTAAGAGGAATCTACGGTCGGATTGATCTTTATAAGTAAACTAGCAGATCCGACAGACGTTGTCCTGTCCAACTAGCAATACATTTGTTTGTGATCGTTTTGTGAATTTGTGAAAAGTTTTTGAAATGTTAAATCAAAGTCAAAATGAGAAAAACAAAACGTTAACCAAATTATTAATTTTGAAATCACAATGAATCTCAAGGCAATGTCATAGCAAAGCGTTTGCTTGTTTTGATTGTTTGCTTGAACATCACTATTTCGTTCATTGCAATGCAAATAAAGCTGATGGTTTTCCGACAATATGCGAGAAGCATGGATTTTCCAGATTATTGCCGCAAACACTCAATTACTTCCCTTGTGATTTGTTTATCGTAATTGGGAATGCAAGCCTCACCGAAAACTGGAAGCGTTTAAAATGTAATGGCATGTCAATCGGAATCATTGGGATTCGTGGGGTCTTTTGGAGGTCCTTTGGGAAGATTTTTGAGGATATTTTGAAGGTTTTTTGGTGATCAACAACAAACAAAAGAACAAAAAAAGAATTACGCAAAATCCATCGTTCGAATCGTGAGTTATGGTCATTAGTTCATACAAAAATCCCATGGAAAAGAGAACTTTTAGTTTTTTTAGAATTTTTCAAATTTTCGGGAAACTTTTCCAATTTTTCTTTCCATTTTTGTCCAAAAATATACATGTGCAACACAAATGGTCGCGAGATGCTAGGCCTTGGACCACTATGGTCTGTCGCGCCGAATATTATTATTATTATAAACCCCCACCGGAAACTGCAAGCGTTTAAAGTCTAATGGCATGTCGGTCGGAATCATTGGGATGCGTGGTATAAAAACGTCTTCTCCTTTATACTTTTCTTTAAGAATTGTTGCTTCGATGGCGTTGTTCATAATTTTCTTCACCGCAATCCGAAACATTATGATTACCGATCCTACTTTCAATTGGAGATTGTGAGGTGACAATCCGTGCAATTCTATAGCATCATCATCTTGTCTAGTAATGGAATCTATCGATTTGTACGTCATCAATACGCCAGCAATTTCACTTTGAATCTTGAAATTCAATTCGTCGACATCAATACGTTTTTCGCAGCCAATATAGAACGTTCGTTCAACCAAACATTATTTTTGTATTTTGAGCAATGTTTTGGGCACACATTTCGGATGAGTTCGGTCTTTGATTCTGTGAACTGGCAAAAATCAAAGGGAAAAAGGGAAATGTAGCCAGTGAAAATATCAACGGGGATTTTGCCATTGCCGAATGTCCAGCAATTGTTTTTAAAATACTGCTCCCGATTGTTCGTTCTTCAACTGAACAAAACCAGAACTTTACTGTACATCCGAAGATGGGCTTATGGGTAAACTGATAAGCATTTAGAGCGCCACGAGTATTGCGGCTGAATTCAAGGTGAGGTGGCATGTAGCTGGCTATTTCTCTTGAGCACCGCTGGTAGAAGAAGCAATAAAACAGTGACAAGCAGGGAACGTTCCTGCGGTGTTCAAGCGAATCTTATGATTTTGCTATATTTGAGTCCCCGATAAGTTTTATCGCGCGGTTTTGTATTCTGATGCTGATGCAAAGTGGTTTTAGGCGCACCAGACCACATATGACAATTGTACTCAAGTTTAGGGCGAATAAAAGACTTGTAGATAGTAGCCAGATCATAGGGAGTGAAATATTTCTTGCACCGGGATAGAAAACCACAAAATGGACGACTTCAAACAAGCATCAAGTTTATTGGATAGCGTTGACCTTGGAATCACTGGCAATGTTTGACGAAAATCACCTGCCAACAGAATCATCACACCACCAAACCGATATGGGTTCTTTCGTAGATCTTGCATCGTTGAGTCTAATGCCTCCAAAGACCTTTTATATGCCATCGTACATTCATCCTAAACGATCAATTTGCATTGCTGCAAAGCGTTGGCTATGCACATTTTCGAAAGGTTGCACGTTGGAGTTTTATTGATTTGCATAGCTTGAGTGCTGAATGAGCTGTTCGACCACCTTATTCCAATAACGAAGCTGTAATTCCTGATGAAGCAAGTGCAAGTACAATTTCATTCTGCGAGCGAATCGTTGCCATAATCAATGCTACCAAAAAAGTTTTTCTAGTTCCACCGACGAATTTAAACGTTTTCTAAATTTTCCCACTTTCTTTTGTAATTTTCCTTTGCTAAAAATTTCTCCGAGAGCATAACGAACAAAACAAAAAAAGAATCAACCTATCCTATCATCCTATCGTCATTTATGATCGAGAGTGCATACAAAACTTATAATTTTTGCAGTTTATCGGAATTTTCCGACTTTCCTTTGTAATTGTCTTTCTTTCCCAGGCCCATAACGAACAAAACAAAAAAAAGAATTATCCATCCATCCATAGTTCGAATCGTTAGTTATGGCCGCGAGTTCATACAAAAATCCTACGGAAAACTGCACTTTCAGTTTTTTCCGAATTTTTCATCTTTCCGGGAAACTTTTCTAATTTTTTTCTGCAATACCCAATAGACATTTTTTAGGAGTTATTCCATTATTTTTAAAAGGAACTTGTTGGACTTTCATACTTCATAATGAAATAAACCCCAAATTTTGTGACTTATTTCATTTCTTGATTTGGATGTTATATAATTTTCCTTGTGAATTAATTCATTTTCGTATCTTAGGTGGATTGAGAAGTTCGGGCCCTGATAATGAACGAGGACTCGGAAGTTTACAAAATGCTCTTATTGTTTTACACAATCAATCACGGAAATACCTGGCGTTTCCCGGCTGCCCCAACCAACTGAACACCCGCCATCTGACCTCCCGCCAACTGAGCCCCAGCCCACTGACCCCCACTACCTCAGACACCCAGAAAAGTATAGAATCCACACTTATGGTCATGAGTCATACAAAAATTCTTTGGAAACAGCGCTTTGAGTTTTTCCGAATCTTCCAATTTTTCGGGCAACTTTCCCAGTTTTTCTTTCCGAATTTACCCTATTCAGACTATGACGGTCATTTTTAAAAAAAAATGAGCCAAATCGGTCCAGCCGTTCTCAAGGTATGCGGTTACCAACGCCTTGCTTTTCATTTTTATTGCGAGCCCGAAGGGCGAAGCTAATAATCAGAGGACAAGAAAATTTTTCTAGCGTACGTGTGTCGGTTTGTCAGTTTGTACGTTTGTCCGATTGTATATCGCGACTTCTACCAGTCAGAATTTGATGGGACTTGTTTTAAAACAATTGGTAAGCGCTCGGCTTGCGATGACATAACGTGCGTCGCGTTTAGCGAGTGGCGCGTGCAATTTTTTTTTTTTAATTACTTATTTTAAAACTTGGCTTGCGATGACGTGACGCGCGTCCAGTCCCAAAATCTGCATTCATCAATCCGTCCGGCTGTCTGTACACTTATATTTTGAAAAACTTTTATTTAACTTGACTTGACCCCTGAGAGTTAAAATTTTGTGATTGTCAAAAAAAGCAATTTTTATATTTTTCTTTTTTCGACTTCACTTCTTTGAGGTCCTTTTAAACCAACTTCCACACCACGACCTAGAGATCTGAAATTTCGTGAGTGTCTAAGTCCAAAATAGCATTTTTTATATTCCACATATGACGCGTATTCCATGGCACGCGAAACGTGTGATTGTTTGAAATCGCGCCATTTTCTCGTTTTTTTACCTTTCGCATGACCTCAATGTCAGGGGCCCATTTTGATGTCGCGCTTTTAACGCGTGAGGCGCATGTGAAGCGTGGATATAGCCCCGACCTCAAAAACAGATATTTTGGCGATTATTACCAAAAAATAAACGACTGTGCGGCGTGTTTCGAGGTATATATAAAAGTTTGTACTCGAAAAACAAAGTGTCACGTGTAGCGCGTGTGATGGGTTAAAATTTTTGGCGATTTGGCGATTATTACCAAATAATAAACGACTGTGTGGCGTTTTTCGATTTATATTTAAAAGTTTGTACCCGAAAAACGAAGTGTCGCGTGTGATCGGTTAAAATTTTGGTTTTCCGATTTCTTGAGGTCCTTTTTAACCAACTTCGTCAGGACCTAGAGAGATGAAATTTTGAAATTTTTTGAAATATTCTGTTAAAATGCTCAAGTTATGATACACCATGCGCGCTCAATGTCACTCTAATGAGGGCGCGTAATTTGCGGTAAGGCTAATGAAATCCTCTTTTTATCTTAAATACACCTAAGGTGTAGAGATAACAAACGACAACATTCACAATTATTCTAGAATAGATAATAATGTATGTATGTATTATTAAAATAAATAGAATAATATTGCGGTAAGTATAAATAATATTGGTTCACTAATAATTATAAATAAAAATAAATAAATAGAAATCCGAATTAAAACTCTCAGCTCTTGGAGAGATCATTGTTGTTGAGATTGGTGCTCTTGTAGAGATCCAAATGAATTCCGCTTTCTGGTGGTTTTTTCATTATTGCTTGTGGCATTGTTGTGGTTGCTGTGGCTCCTGTAGCGAACATCGATGTAGCCGTAGTATCTCTGGTAGGTCTTGTCTGTGTGATCAGATCAGTTGTATTATTTGATGACCTCAATTGCATGAGAATGTTGTCACAACTACGTATGTGGCGGTCACTTTCCGCTTGTAACTTAAACAGCGGCAGCTTATGCTTGTCTCCAGTTGGAGTTGTAGCTGCACCACTACTGACACTTCCTGATTCACTCAGCTGACGATAGGCAAATAAATTGGTGTCATCTTTTTGCCGGCTTCTCGACGGTGAGGTCTCCGCTGATTTTGATAGTGGCGTTGTGGATGCCGTGGAGATGTCCAAGTAAGACTTGGTCGTCATCGATGGTGAAACTACTGGTGATTTACCAGCGGTTCTGGGGAAGTTTCGTTCGATTTGTTTCTGTGTTAGGTACCGATCGTAGAAGGTCGACGTTACTGTCGTATGTCGTATTTCGAGTTTTGTCGGAACATATACAGCCGGGGTGGTCAGCCGTTTTGGTGGCTCATATGTCGCATACGTTGACGGCTGTCGATATGGCGAAACAGGCCTATTCATATCCAAGGCAGTCGTCCGGCTGTTAAGGATATTCCCGCCTCCGTATGGGGAGCGAGAGCCGGATCTTGATCTGGAGCTTGACCTCGATTTTTCTACATCATCATCATCGTCTCTGTAAATTGCATCTAGTTCGCTATCTAATCTACTACTATAAAACTGATTTCTACAACTGGAATCGCTAGTTTTACTTGGTGAAGTCTTTGTCATTGGCATCATATTATCACGTCTTACCCTACTTTCATACTCTTCGCGTTCTTCATCGCGTTGCCTGCGTCGTGGTGATGTGTCGCGTCGCAAATCGCGATAGGATGGACGATGACTTGGACTAGTCGTTGATTCCATAGACCTGATTGTGGTGCTCTCTAAAGCGTGCTTGGGACTACAACTACTACTACGACTACCACTACCACTACGTTTAATACTACCAGTGCCAGAGCCATAACTGAAGTCGATGACTTGAATCGATGGCGCTTGCGATTCGGATTTTGTGGCCGGAAATCTGACCGGAGTGGATGTGGATGCCGCCGCAAACAAGGAATCAATGTACCTCTGGCATTTGTCCTTGCGATAGCCCTTCTCCTCGCAAAGCGTATCAATCGATTTGATTGTATTTTTAATCGAATTCAAGCGATCGTTAATGTTGTCGTCTGTACGAAGTGGTATTCCAGTGTGAGTCCCTGTACGCACAAGCGGCGCTAATGTTTTGCCCAAATTGAGACCGGCTTCTCCCTTTTGGGTATTGAAAAAATTAAAAAAAATTTAACTCCACTATCATCATCATCATCATTAATAATTACCTTATGCGACGGCCCATTGACTAAAAAACCACTCAGGTCGGCCAGCAGGGTTGCCCCGTCGGAGTCTCCATGGGGATTGGTGGAATCTGCAAGAGTCTTCTTTAGAATACGATGTAGAATCTTAGAATTTTCCTGAATAACTCTGAGTACCCTATCGGAATGATGGTCCACCGTTGTTGTTGTTGTCGTCATTTTGTCATGCAGAAGATTTTCCCGAGCTTCTGGACATGAGGTCGGTCGAGTCGAGTCATTGTTGGTTGTCGTCATTGATGGTTTACAGTCATCCATGGAGAAGGATTTCTCCCGAATCAAAAGAGATCGATCTTCTCTTGCTTCGATTGTTAAGCCATTAGGACTGCCGCTGGGTTTGGGAGAAGACGAACGTGATCTGCTATCGATATTTTTGAGGTCGCCCTGTGAGCCAGTTATAGATCTGTTTTCAAAAGAATCAATACGGCGTTTCCCTGTTCTGTCGATTGAAGGACTCCTGGGAGACAATGGCCTACTCCACGGAGACACCGGCCTACTTATCGCTTCAAAACTATATCCAAGTTCCTCTCGTCTAGGTGATGTGGGAGTCGTTTTTAAGCTTGTGGGTATATCAAGGGCTTCAAATCTGTTATCCAGATCTTCCACAGATGGAATATTTCTTTGAGGAGGTGAAGCCACAAGGGTTTCTAAAATGTGAATGGGTGGCTTTATTTCGGGTACAACAGCCGAGCTTTTCTTTATATCGAGAGCTGCGGCGCTTTTCATAGCCTTCCCGTTTGTACCGTCTTTAGTTGCGACAGATTTTTCCTCACTCAAAGTCCTTTCCAGAGCTAAAAGACGATTGTGAAGCTCCTCAACTGATGGTATCATCTTTTGTGATTCCCTTTTCTTTTTTATCTTTTCCATTACTCGAACTCGGTCATCCAAATCTTCAAAAGATGGTATCTCTTTTTGAGGGCTGGGCAACAAGAGAGTCTCTAACGGATGAATAGGTGGTTTGATTTCTTCTGTGATTATTGTGACTTTTTTTGCTGAAGCTTCCTTGACAGGAATCTCTTTTTTCGATGTTTCACTCAAGGCACTTCTGGGATGTATTGTCTTCGCCGGATGGGAAGTAACCTTTTGTTGTTGTTGCTGCTTACAATCCTCACAGCGATGCTTTTCTCTTGAATCTTCAACACCCTTGGGAGACTTATCGTGTTTCCTGGGTTCGCCCAAAGTTTTCGTTTGCTCAAGAGCTTTGAATCGCGCTTCCAAAACCTCTGTAGATGGAGGGCTACTTTTGTTTTTTCCAGCTGATTCTCCTTGCAAGGAGGAGTCGCAAGCTTTTCTCTTTGGTGGTGAATTTTTCAAGTCATCAAGAGCTCGCATTCGAAGCTCTAAGTCTTCTGTTGAGGGAATTCTTTTTGTAGGAGTTGTCGGCTCATTTCGTTCGCTTCGCCCATCCTTTCGATTTTGTTCTAAAGCGTGAAACCTATTTTCAAGCTCCTCTATCGAGGGTATGCTAAGTCTTCGTTGACCCTGCTCCGAAAAATCGTGTTCTACTGGTTCGAGTATCGAACGTTCAGTTAGGGAAATTGATCCTGTTTTTGATGGAGATTTCAAATTTCTACTTTTTTCTAAAGCTTCAAAACGAAGCTCCAAGTCTTCGGTCGAGGGAATTCTTCTTCTAGTCGGTGTTGTAGCCTCGGGAGTTTGTGCATTTATCGCCGTTATTGGAGACGGACGTTTCTCAGATCGAGTCGTGCTTTGTTCTTTTGAGGTTTCTATTGTTGGGCAATCTTCTTGCGATCGTATCTTATTAGGTAAGGTCTCACTTTGAAGGTTGAGCTTTAAGTTTTTGGAACTTAGTTGTCTTTCGAGTGCGTCAAATCGAATTTCCAAATCTTTTGTCGTTGGTAACTTGTGAGGGCGGCCTTCTGGTGGCTCCATATAATTGTTTGAGCTCTTTGGTAAAGTTTCCGCATCTTTGAATTTTACTGATGACTTTTTTCCAACAGCGTTCGCTTTTCCTCTGTCTTTTTGTTTTTGGTCTAAATTCGAATTTGGTTCTTTTTTTGAGAATTTTCTTAAACTTGTAGAGCTAAGCTGTCTTTCAAGTTCATTAAACCGAAGTTCGAGATCTTTTGTTGAAGGCAAATTCGATTTTTTCTTAATTGTCACAGCATCAGAGCCATCTACTATAACTGCAATTCGACGTCCATCAATTGTATGCCGTCTTTCTAGATCTTTCAAGCGGTGCCCTAAGGCGTTTGTTGACAGCTTTTTTGATGATCGTCCGTCACCATTTGATTCCTCCTCAGGGCTTTTTGACGGCTCATATTTCTCTTGTAACTTTGCTATTATGTCATCTTCTTTCTTACATACAATCGGAGGTTCGGGCTCATATTTCTCTTGCAGCTTAACTATGATGTACCGTTCTTTGTGACACGTTCTTAAACCGATGGGCAAGTCCGAATTACTCTGACTCATGTGCTTTTCAAGAGCTTGATATCGAATTTCTATTTCTTCTGTGGAGGATCTTGTTAATTTGCGAACTTTCTTTGTCTGTAAAGGCTCATCTTTGTCCTCCGCAAGGACACATGTTGGATCTTCTGTTGTTTTCGACAGTTGATTTTCCTGTAAATTGTCTTTATCTGAAATCACAGTCACGCTAGATTCTTGCTTATTCTGGATACCGTCCTCATCTTTTATATTTTCACATTCAAGAGCAATTGTTTCATTTGAAGAACAATAACTTTGCTTGATAGCAGCTTCACACTGGGCTTCCATTTTTTTACTTTCGGCTGTCGACTGATCCGTTTCTTCTTGAGCTCCTGGTTTAGTTGAGATTTCCTCTACAGATCCCTTCCTAGTTTCACTTTTCGATGAATTATTCTCTTCTTTTTCGTTTCGTTCATTTTTACTCTTAGGTTCTAAGCTTGATGAACTAAGCTGTCCCTCAAGAACTTCAACACCTTCTTTCTTTGAGCTATCTTTTACTGAGCGTTTTCTAGTTCTACTTTCCAGTGAGTTACTTTCTTCTTTTTGATCTACCATCGGCTCGTTTTTACTCTTAGGCTCTAAGTTCGACGAACTTAGCTGACTTTTAAGAACTGGTTTTTTTGAGTTTTCTTCTACTGAGCCTTTCTTAGTTTCACTTTCCGGTGACTTACTTTCTTCTTTTAGATCAACTTTTGATTCATTCTTACCCTTAGAGTCTAAACTCGATGAGCAAAGCTGTCCTTCAAGAACTTTAGCGCCTTGTTTCTTTGAGATATCTTCTACTGACCTTTTTCTAGTTTCACTTTCCAGAGATTTGCTTTCTTCTGTTTTATCGACTCTTGCTTCATTATCACTGCTAGGCTTTAAACTCTCTGAGATGGGCTGTTTTTTAAGAGCACATCGTGTTTTTGAGCTCTCTTCTACTGGTTCTTTCTTAGTTTCACTCTCCAGTGAGTTACTTTGTTCTTTTTGATCGACCTTTGATTCGTTTTTACTCTTAGGCTCTAAACATGATGTGCTAAGCTGCCTTTTAAGAATTTTAGGACCTTGTTCCTTTGAGCTTTTTTCTACGGATCCCTTTCTAGCTTCACTTTCTTCTTTTTGATTAACCTTTGATTCGTTTTTACTCTTGGGCTCTAAGCTTGATGAACTAAGCTGTGTCTCAAGAATTTCAGCATCTTGTTTCTTTGTTACTTTGTTATCTTGTGAGTTACTCTCTTCTTTAGGAGCCACCTTTAATCCGTTCATATTCTTAGGCTCTAAGCTCGATGAACTATGCTGTCTTTCAAGAACTTTACCAACTTGTTTTTTTAAGGTTTCTTTTTTTGAGCCTTTTCTAGTTTCACTTTTTTTTTTTTCATCGATCTTTGACTCGTTCTTACCTTTAGGCTCTAAGCCCGATGTACTAGGCTGTCTCTCAAGAATTTTAGCACCTTGTTCCTTAGAACTTTCTACTACTGAGCCTTTTCTACCTTCCTTTCCTTCTTCAGCTTGAGCGACCTTTGATTCGCTCTTGCCCTTAGGCTCTAAACTCGATGAACTAAGCTGTCTTTCAAGAACTTTTTCACCTTTTTTCTTTGCATTTTCTTCTAATGAGCCTTTCCTAATTCCGCTTTCTTCTTTTTTTCCGATCTTTGACTCATTCTTACTTTTAGGCTCTAAGCTCGATGAACTATCCTGCCTTTCCAGAATTTCAGCATCTTGTTTCTTTTGGCTGTCTACTACTGAGTTTTTTCTAGTTCCACTTTCCAGTGAGGTAGTTTCTTCTTCTTGATCGAATTTGGCATTATTATTGCAGCTTGGCTTTAAACTCTCTGGACTGATCTGTCTGTCAAGAACTAAGGTTTCCTTTACAGAGTCTTTTATAGTTTCACTTTGCAGTGAGTTACTTTCTTCTTTTTGGTCAACTTTTCCCTCACTACCAACGCCAGACTTCAAAATTTCTAAGCTGCCCTGGCTTTCAACAGCTCTAGTTTTTTCTTTCTCTGAGCTGTCTTCTACGAAACCTTTCCTGGCTTCACATTCTTCATTTTGGTTGACTTTCGCTTTACTATTAACGCTACTCTTTAAGCTTGCTAAGCTGCTCTGTCTTTCAATAGCTCTAGTTCCATCTTCCTCTGAGCTTTCTTCCACCGAACCTTTCCTAGTTCCACATTCTTCTTTTTTGTCGACTTTCCCTTCACTATCAACCTTAGACTTCAAACTTGCTAAGCTGCCTTGTCTTTCAATAGCTCTAGCTCCTCCTTCCTCTGAGTTTTTTTCTACCGAACCTTTCCTAGTTCCACATTCTTCTTTTTGATCGGCCTTTACTTCATTACCTTCCAGAGTCATTGATGGTTGTTCTTTTAAGATTGCCGCAGTTGAAGTGTCATCTGACTTACTTGAAGTTGAAGGCGGGTTCATTTTCTTTTCTAAATCCGGGGACGATCTGAAAGCTTTTCCCTCTAAAGAATTAGATTTTTCAATTTGTGGTTCTGCTGAAGTCTTATCTGTGATCTCTTCTTTCTCTAAATCGAGCTCTTTCTTTTCTAAAGAATTTGTATTTTTTAACCCACTGGAATTTTCTTTTTCAAGGAGTGCTTCGGGTTGGTTGTTTAGAGAAGAATTAAGATAAGTTTCTTCATTTTTGAGATCAGGACTCTTATTTTCTGGTTCCACATCTTTTTTCGACTGTTCATTTTTACTACTTTCTAAAGGGGTTTCTTTATCTTCGGATATAGAGTTTCGCGATTTATTGTTTAGATAATTCTTAGGAGCCGAGGAAGACTTAGCTGAATCAGTTATCGCATCTTCAATCATTTCATGTTTTTCGGGCGGGGCGTCTTTTGTCTTAGTAGCATTTTGAATTGCTCCATCTTCCACTTTTTTAACGTCCATCCTAGATGTTCTTTCCGAATCACTTTCTAAAGTTTTTGAAGCCATTGTTTTGTTCAATGTTGGTGATTGTACGCTCATCCCTTCTTCCAGAGCCTTAAATCTAGTCTCTAGTTCCTCCGTTGTTGGTATTTTGGCAGAGATTTTTTTCTCGAATTCTTTAGCTGTCTGTGTTTCATTTAATACCTTAATGGAATCTTCTTGCAAATCTGGGCTTTCTTTCTCATCCGTAGAAATCGATTCAATTTTTAAATCATCCTTATCACCTGAAGTTGCGTGTAAGTCGGTGTTAGACACTGTGGTGCTTTTTTCATTGCTATCTTGATCGTTCGTAATAGAAACCTTCTTTCGGTTTACAATAACTTTTCTTTCTTTGGCGTTAACCGGGTCGTCTATGGCTTCACTTAGAATATCTGTTTTTTCATGCCTAAGACTAAGCTGCCTTTCAAGAGTGTAAAAACGTTTTTCCAAATCTGCTGTTGAAGCTATTGATAAGGGACGCTTCTTTACTTTGTCCAAAGCTTTATTAGAAATGTCACCTTCACTTAATCTCGTCCGCTCGAATTTAGGATCGAAACCGTTCTTATTTGCTGGCTTTATAAAATCGAAAGCTTTATGCATTTTGTCAATATCTTTGGGATCTTCTTGGGTTGATTTTCCCTCACCTTTTTGCGTGGATGTAATAAATTCCCTTTCAAGTAGATGAAAACGCTTTTCTAGTTCTTCCGTCGAAGCTATCGATATGGACCGCACCTTGTTGATTTTTGCTACTGATTTGATCAACGGGGATTCTTTTCTATTTGAAGATTCTGTTAAATTGCCACTTTCTTTCTTGTCAAATAGGGCACTATCGGAACTCTTTGGGTTTTCTTTTTCTAATAAAGTATCGTTGGACTCTACGCTAGAAACCTTTGCATCCTGAGCACTGCTACTGAATTGTCTTTCGAGCTTATGAAATCGCTTTTCCAGCTCTTCGGTCGATGCTATATGAGAGGTTGGGTGGTTGGGCTCTTGGGGTGTTTTGTTATTTTCACTTGGAATTGAACTTTTAGTCTCCTCAAGTTTTGATTCTGGACCTTCTTTTTCCAAAGAATCATTCAATTCATTAGAAGAGAGTGATTGTTTTTCATTTTCAAGATTTACTTTGTCTTCACCTTGCATTTTGCTTTTTATAGGAGATTGAACTGTATCGTTAGCTACTTTCGAGGACACATCGACAGATTTGGTTTCTATAAGGGTTGCTTCCGATTGTTTGAAACTATTTCCAGCCGTATTCGAAATCTGAACATCTTCTATCATCTTTCTTTGCAATATAGGATTTTCTTTACCATCAGTAAGCTCATTTTTGATTGGAGAAGATACCTCTTTTTTTATTTCTTCCAAAGATTTGGCATCTGCAATCTCATTTTCAACCTCGACATTCTCCTCCTGACTTTGACTTGATAAAAGCTTACTTTGCGCTTCGGCAATAATAGGGGAGGAATCTTTTACTACATCTTCATCCTCATCCATTGAGCTTTGTTTCTTCCTAAATTCCACATTGCTGTGATCCTCATCAAGTGACAATTCCGATTGAACTTCTGTGGGTACACTCTTCTTTCTAATTTCTTTGGGATACGACCCCGTGTCATCCTTATCTGGAACGTCACTCCTGACATCGCCGGCTTCAACTTTATCTTCTGCATCTTTGGTTGAGATCTCACCTTTTATCTTTGCCTGCTCAGTAGAGATGTCTGTCGCTGAAGTAACAAAAGAATCTTTTACATGTGTGTCATCCGGCTTGTTGCGAGAAAGCTCGTGAGCATTTCGTATACCGTCTTCTTCGCTAAGCGAATAGAGCAAATCCAGCTTTGTCGGTCTTTCGACGGAATTTACTCGTTCGAAATATTCATTGATGACACCTTCGTCATTGACATTGAATTGTTTGGCCTCATCGGCTGAGTCGCCGGATTCACCGCCACCGCTGCTTATTAGGTTCGAATAGTCAAAGTATGATATCGGCGTCGGTAATGGGCTAATACTTGATGTACTCATGTAACTGCTTATATCTGGAATCGGTGACAACTGATTGGTGCTAGTAATGACAACGCTATTGGCCGTTTCTTCTGAAGGCAATTCTAAAAATTCCGTCTGTACCTGAAGAGCTTGCATCGTCGTTATCGTCGCAGTGGTAATTTCGCCCTCAGTTCCTGGTAAATCTTTAGCTTTCGACCAATCGCCTTCATCTATAATATCATAAGTCAGCCGATCGCATTCCGTTGTGCTGTCCTCCTCTTCCTTTTCGGCGACCAAGTTGAACGCCTGACTAGGCAAGGAAAGTCTCTTCTCGTCAGTCTTGCAGTCAATGCCGCTGTGTGCTGGCGAACCGGTTGTCATTAGCTGAATAAAAGGTATCTGACTTGAGGAGGACGAAGCTTTTGTCCGTTTTTTACCACCGGAATCTCCGCCCTCCACTTTGCGAGCTTCGGCGTTTTTCTTCTTGCCAGACACTTCTGAGTGTTTCCGACTGGACTTTGGTTTTCTCATCGGACTGTTCTCGAGCGACGAAACATTATTTACGTCTCCTCCCGTTGCGACGGTTTCATCTTCATCGCAGAGACTCGTATCTGTACTTGATGATAAGTTACCGCCACTTTCGTCACTGTACGACGATGAATCACTGTGTCGCCGTGTCCTTATCTTCCTGGATTTTGGCTTAGGCGAGTTGCTACGTGAAGAGTCGGCACTATCGTCGCCATTTTGCTGACTCTTTTTTCGCTCCTCCGAGATATTTGCCGTCTCAGCTTTTATATCCTTCCAACGGAGACTGTCACGACGACGCTTTGACATGTCCGTGTCACGCCAGTACAAGGTTTCACCATGTTTCTCTTGCTTCTCCGAACTTAAACTGGATACGGAAGCCGACCCTGATAATGATTTCTTCATTGTACCAGTGATCATTTTTTGCTGCTGCATAATTGCTGGTAAGGATGGTTTTCGTGCTGGTGGTATTGCTCCCTGTGGCGGTCCAATGCGTCTTCCCTTATTAGTAACGATCGCACTTCGACCCATCAGTAATTGATTCATTGGCAGCGAAGATGAGGGGCTTGAGTTTGCCCCCGCCTGACGAGCCACTGCTGTAGTAAGGATAATATGTGCCTGACGTTGTCTCTCACGCAAACGATCGTATTGTTTCTTCAGCAATGATATATCCAACGCAATGCGATCTTTGTTGTTGTCGCTGGATTTGTTGTTCGGCGCAAGGCCACTCGAACCTCGCCTCGTCAAGCGAAGGCCAAATGCTGTTGCAACCGCTAACCTTGAATCATCATCGGATTCAGCCTCTTCGTCGGAGTAGTATAGTCTAAGATGAAATTTATCATTGTATCAGAGTTAGATGTATAACTTAAATTGAAATAGGATAATACTTACTGCAGACCCTTATTATCCCTCAGTGGTGCCACGTTGTACAGATGTTTATCTCGTAATTTTTGGATATCCGAAATTGGACCCAATTGCACAACCTTTTCGATCAGGCCATTCGAATCTATGAGATGACCATTCAGAAGCTCACTGGAAAATGATCCCATTTTACAGTAGAAATCATCTGCCGTCCTTGCACTGAGAATTCTCCTGCAAGTAAAATTTTTTCATAACCAATGTGTAATTAAGCATCAGAAAATCTTGGAATAAATGAAATAAAATAAACAAAAAATCGCGGATCTAACCGTTCCAGGACCTCTGGTGGACATGGAATGGTGTCTTACAAAAATCAGAATATGACATATATTACAGGTGTCATGCAAGACATCATATGTTCGGTTCGGGCAAAAGAATGAAACCCACCGTTATCGGCCTTAAAGCAATAAATGAACGGCTTCGCGTGCGGGGCAAATTATGATCATTACCCTCGTACGTACCGAGAATTTGCTAGATAGTAAAAAAAAATTGTTCTTTGAATAAGTCGATCAGGAACTGCATGCCCTCTCAGTATTATGTGAAAATAATTCTGGAAGATATGACCGCAAAAAAAGGTCGAGAGTCGACCGAGGCCTATTATCTCCTGACATATTTATCAAGTATGTTGCGACGTGAAATACAGTACGACTCAGAGAATCTGGGTGGTTTGTTATTAGACTTTACGGACACTGTAATATACTGCAGATAGTACCTGAAGGCATGATACCATCATCTACTGGCTACTGCATCCCTAAATTTAGCTGCAACTCCTCGTTTAGCGTCGAGTTTCGTACCAGGGGAAACTGGAAGGATGGGGCAGTAAAGAGGCAATTTGACGCAACAATATTCACTGACGGATCCAAGATGAAGGACGGAGTCGGCGCAGGTATCTTCTCGGATGATCTAAATCTATCAAGGTCATACAAGCTACCCGATTCAGCTAGCATCTTTAAGACAGAGATCTTAGCAATTAGGGAGGCTTACAGGGCACTAAGGCTCAGAAACGCAGAAACGCACAAATCGAAAGGGTTGATATATGTCTTAATACCCAATCTGCTATAAGAGCGATTTATGCGACCACAATAAACTCGAAACTCATACAACAGTGCCAAGAAAAATCGGCCAATTCATGGACATCACCATAGTATGGGTGCCGAGGCATTGTAATGTAGAGGGTAATGAGAGAGCGGAAGAATTGGCTAAGATGGACGTCGCTATGGACACCGGCTCTTTGGAGAGGGTTAGTTGTCCAGTGAGCCCAGTCAAGGAACAAATTCTCTCCTTTTTTAATACTAAGCCACAGCTCAGGAGGAGTAGTCTGTCGAACTGCGCCATATCAAGATTGATATGGTCATCCTACAGAAAAAGGAAAACCACCGACTTGTTATCTAGAACCCGGAAGGATATTGCCAGAGTTGTGGCTATCATCACGGGTCACTGGCTAGTGGGCAGCCATGCCGCTAAGTTGTGTATACCGCACAACAACTTCTGCAAAGGTTACAAATGACAAAGAAACTCTCATACACATCCTCTTCCTCTGCAGGCAGTTGTCCGGTCCTAGCATGGAGAAGCAAGACTACGCATTTTAGGTATCTCAGAAGATATGCAAAAATAGTTCACCAGCCTGGGAAAAGAATCTCGTCTAGAACTAGAACATTACAAATAGTATATTACAGAACGAGCAAGGAAAGTGGAGTTTATCGTGCGAGGTTGAAGCAATCGGCAATCTAACGAGCACGATGAGCACTTTTCTGCAAGTCGTGTACGCTATTTTTCACGCGTCCAAACCGGTTTTTTTTTGCTAAAACGAGAGAGAAGCAGAAATGTGAGAATGTGTGTTCGCTGTGACTGCAGTAAATAACAAAGAAATGAATTTTTCACGCGTCCAAACCGGTTTTTCTGCTAAATCGAGAGAGAAGCAGAAATCACAAACGACAAAAAAAAGAGAATTCTTGCTCATGCGCAATGTGTTGCGTAGTAAATAACAAAAGACGTTTATATCATAACATAACTAGTGTTGTTATGGGCTACTTTCGAGGCTAGTTTATAGCGTACGAAACAGTCACTTTCGTCTATGGGCGTGTGAAAAAACTATAACAGTACAGTGAGCGTTGTATTACACATACTGCAAATATAAAAAGGGAGATCTGATCGCCGATTGGATTTGAAGAGCACTTTTATGAGTTCCTAAGTGGTTGACAAACTGTTCAAGCTTAGAAAAAGAAGTAAGCTAAAGAATTATAAATCGAGAGTTTATAACAAAGTTATTTTAGCGCAACAGAAAAGTCTTTGCACTTTATATTTACAAGACATTTGACAGAGACAATCTCAAGTTTTGTCTAAAATGCGTGCTTATGGAATTGATGTAAAACTCCTTCATTGGATTACATCACTGCATAAATACTGGCGTTCCCCAGGGCTCTATTCTGTGTCCGACATTCTCTGTAATTTTTATTAATGATCTCTTATCCATTACTTCTAATCCAATTCACTCTTTCGCCGGTGACAGAACCCTCAGCTTCTTATATAAGTTTGAGGAACGTCCTTCCTACTCTGATCTAAAACTCAAACTCGTTAAATTCTGATTCATAATAAAATGGGGTACAAAATAAACGAGTACAATTGAACTCTTCTAAAACCCAAAGCCTCCTGTCGTCAAAGCGATTCGTAAATCCACTGACATTATCCATGAATGGCACTTGCATCGAGGAAACTGAAAAAATCGCAATTCTCGGTATGTGCGTTAACGACAAGCTTCCTTGCATTGACCACATATTAATTGTTGCTAAAAAATACTGCGAAATGTTGAGTTTCCTATCGCGATGTAAGAAACATTTCACTCCCTCTGATCTGGCGTTTTTTCGACCCAAACTTGAGTGCAATTGTCAGATCTAGTCTTGTGCGCCTAAAACTACCTTGCATCAGCCAGATAGAAAGTATTCTGAACTGGAAGGTTTCGGCTGATCATTCATTCTCAGATCACTGTTTCATTCAGTTTAGCTGAGATAATAAATCCCCTTGCCAACCTGCCTTCAGGAACTATCGGAAAACCGATTGTCTCAAATACAGAGAAACAATTAACTCATTCACTCACTCTTCAAAATCCCCTTTAGCACTAATGAGCTTTATTGAGGATGCCGTTTCAATGCAGGCAATGGGTGAATTACATTTAAGAACTTAAGATAAGTACAAAACGATACATATCTGATAAATTGAAATTAAATCTTACTCCTCAAGCAAACTCCATAACACCAGGGCAGTACGAAGCAGCACATCGCTTCCTTCGATTAACACCAAATCCCAAACGCGTAAGACACATGTCATTGGCAGGCAGGTACAGAACATTGTGAGAAACCATTGCATGGTAAAGACATTAGTCAATGGCGGCTCAAAGGCATTTTCCACTGGTCCTTGCAATTTTTGCAAATGCTTCGCCAAACGCGGCAACTTCGACGTCATCAACTCACGAAATACACCCATGTCCGCTTGAAGGCCACCAAGCGAACCACTAAAGTATCCAGCTGGCAGTATACCCTCGATCAAATAGATCATCACCTTAATCGATTCCGTCTCTTCCTTCTCCATGACTTGAAGAATAAGTGCTCCAAGCATATTGAAACCCTGCATCGAAGAATTTCGGTTAGGTATGCCTCAGTCATACAGCTACACAATAATCCTGACAATTACCTGACAATAACCCACCGCTGGATTGAAACGAGCATAGCCGAGAAGAATTCGCTTTAATTTGGCTTGATTAATAGTGCCAGCAGGACCGGTGCACAAACTTGAACCTGTTCGATGCAGATCCTGATCATCGGGATGGATAACGAAGATTCAATCTAAAAATAGGAAATTAAAAATTTACTAACAAATCACCCGTACCTTGACGATTTGTATTCCCAATTCTTCGTCATCTTCCCGCCATTTCTCGCAGAAGCACTTTTCCTCCTCATTTTCCCAGTCGACGTTTTTCGATTTTAAATACTTGTCCGCCAATGCCAACCAGAGCTACATCCACACGGCATCAGCGTGTGAGTGAGTGAGGAAAATAAAGTTATTATTATTAGCTTACATCGAATTTCCGCTTCAGTGAGCTGTGCTGTACTATGATGGACTTACCTTTCGTCTGAATTCTGGCGGCATTCCACCCGGCAACCGGGCGACCAGTTTCATCGCATGAAGCCATTGATTGAAATCCGAGGAAGCATCCGACATGGCATCATTGCCAACGGCCGTTCCCGGTCCAGGTTGATCGACGGCCGTTTTCACAGATGATGATGACGACGTTGATATTGATGTAGATGTTGTCGATGGGTGTGGTGGTGGTGTCAGACTAAATCGTATTTCCCGGTTCGATTCATCTGAAAAATTCAAGCGAACAAAATTTAGTGTTCATGAGGGAGTTGCTATTAATTGACGATGCCATAAAAGTGTTAAAAAAACACACATACTAGGCGAGTGCAATGGATTCGGGAAAATAATAAATAAAAGCTATTCAAGTGAGAAAGTACGAGTATGTGCGATTTTTTAAGGATGTTTCAAAATTTATGCGCTTGTATTACATGTACGAGTACGTACATGCCGACTTCGACTAAAAGAAGATGCAAAGAACAGCACGTGCGACACCCTCACAGTCTTAGTTTAAAACGATTTTCCCCAATTGTACAAGTATTGAACGCTTAGCGCTTATGGAGCCGGAACCTGACAGAATGAAAAATGCAAACTAAGCTAACGAAAGAAGAAGGAAAACTTTTATGTTCGTGGTTGGTATAATAATGGCCACCAGGAAACCTTCTACATCATACGGTAATATTATGTTGTTTCTCGTATTTTCTCGCAAATTGCACTAAAAATCCTTGACCCCACCAACGAGAAACTTTGTCAGCCTTCGCTTGTTCGTGACATTTGTGGTTTTCGGTTGGTAGACTGCCCCGAAACTATAAAATTCAATTTAAAATTTTCAGTTTATAGCTTTTTCCAGCAATAATTAATTATTTTTTTTGTTATCATAAATACATTACTACGAAAATGCCAAAGTGCTACCAATAAAAAGATTTAAAGATGTGCAACAAAAAAATTCAAAGGAGATATTCAGGTGAACATTATTTTTGGCGAAAAGAGGACACTGGATAAAGTGGATCAATTGCCGCAGAGATGATGAAAACTGGTGCCCAACGTAAGACATACAAGCTTCAAGAAAAGGACATCAACGAAGAACGGGAAGGAAAATTCATCGAAACAAGTTGCGAGCGCAAATAATGGAGCATAAGCATAAGACAAAAAAGGCTGATCAAATACGAAGAGTGGACAATGTACACGCTGCGATGAAGGCGAGGCAATAGTGGGGATGCTAGAAATCGAATGAAGGTGCGAAATGACTTGCGACCGAACTGTGAAGGATTTGTGGAAGGAGATTTAGGAAAGCTTAAGAAAGGCTATTCAAAATGAAAGTTACCCTGTTTCGCACCCACTTAGAGGAGAAAATAGCGTTCATTGACGCAATTACAAAAGCTTACAGATTAATGGTTCAAATGGCTCTCAAATTCCAACAAAGACGGTCGTGCGGTATTTGGGTATTTTAATTTTTGTAAAGCACCTAAGTCTCGGATCCATATGTAAGTACTGGTACGACCATTGTCTTATATACAAGCAGCTTGGATGTTATGGTTAAGTTTCTGGATTTAAAGAATGTTGACAGACTATGGAAGGCTTTGTTGGCTTTAAGCAACCGTGCACGTATTTCTGGTTCCATGGTATTATCGGTTAAAGGATTGCACTACTTCAAATTCACGCTCCACTATATTATTTGCGGAAGCAATGTTGGATCTTCTGCTCGTAGACGTGGCCACCATGTACTTTGTTTTGCTCTCAATTGTGTGCAGCCCCAGCTCTTTTGGGGTTTCTACCAACGATCGTCTGCGTAAGCCAGTATCTGAATGGAATTATAGAGGATTGTTCCTCTCACCGTTACGTCAGAGTTTCGGATCACTTTCTCCAACGCCAGGTTGACGAGGACGCAGGCCAGTCCATCTCCTTGTCGGAGCCCGTTATAGATATTGAGTGGACTTGATAGTGATCCGGATATTTTTACTTGGCTTATAACATTGGTCATGGTCAACCTACATAGTCGTGTCAGTTTATTTGGGATGCCGAATTCTCTCATGGCTTTATAAGGTTTTACTCTGGCTGTGCTATCATTGGCAGCTTTAAAGTCTATAAAAATATGGTGTAATGAGTTTTGAAACTCTAGACATTTTTCCATTACCTGCCTAAAGGTGTAAATCTGATCAGTTGTTGATTTGCCTGGAATTGGACCAATAATGACTTTAGCGTATTGGCCTATCCTGTCTTGAAGGATAGAGGAGAAAATCTTATACGCGGTACTCAACAACGTTATAACACGATAATTGCTGCATTTTGCGATATCTCCCTTCGTATGTATGGGGCACAGGATGCCACTTCGCCAGTCTTCTGGCATAACTTCTTCTTCCCAAACTTGCACTATTATTTCATGAATTTCTTAGTTTAATGTGGGGCCTCCTATTTTTATTAGTTCCGCTGGGATCCCATCAGATCCCGGGGCCTTATTATTTTTGAGCTGATTTATCGATCTGCTAACTTCGTTTATGCTTGGTGGCGGCAGCACAGTATGGTCTTCGGTCATTGGTGGAGCCTCCTATTCCACAGTTAGCTGCAACTCATGAAAGCATTTTTCCCATCTCTCTAGGATGCCTTTGGAATCGGCGATCAGTTTACCAACTTTGTCTTTGCAGTATGTGCAACGGGGCTTATATTGCGTCATACCGCGGACTCTTTGACAGAACTTCCGCGCCTGGTGCGGTCCTCGCTCTCAGTACTGTTCTAGTTCACATACGAGATTCTTCTCCTAGGCTGCTTTCTTTCGGCGGTGTACTGTTTTTTCATATCTTCTGAGCTCTTTATATTCATCTTCGCGCGCCCGCGTTCTATGAGATTGTTGCCTTGCTCGGTACGCAATATTCGTACGTTCAGTCGCTAGCTTACATTCATCATCGAAACAGTCGTTCCAATCTCTGCGACTATTGCCTAAGATGGTGTCAGCAGCACTAATGACAGTATTCTTAAGGCGTGTCCATTTCTCTTCTCAGCCCCAGGACTTACTCTCCCTGCATTTAGGGCAAGTCGTACCGCTTGATCGTAGTTGTTTCTGGTCTCTTCGTTGCGAAGGGCAGCCGTGTTGACTCGAATCTGATTCGCGGATGCTGTCTTTATTGATGATGCAATCAGCGCTCGGAGCACCACACCAATAAGATAATGGTCATAGTCGATGTTGGCACCTAACGTTCGTACGTAGGTTCAAGTTGTGGCGGCGGTCTATCAACACGTGGTCTATCTGGTTGCGAGTGGCTCCATCAGAAGATACCCAGGTGGCTTTGTGGATATTTTTACGCGCAAACCTTTCCCCGTCTACCGCATCTCCTGAATTGCTGTTATGTCAGCATTATATTTGAACAGGGTATCGGCCAGCTGCTGTGCAGCTCGAGCTCTATACAGTGAGCGCACGTTCCATGGTTTTCGTTGCCGTGGTCGTCGTCGTTCATCTGTGTATACGAGGCTGATTTGGAGTTCCGTAATGAGGTTGTTTTACGGGTGGGGTTATTGGACTCGCGCCAAATTTACTTTGAAGGAACTAGCCCGATCATTTCGCTTTTCCTGTATTGGAGGAAAACTATCAGCGGCCACCACGTGAAGTTTTGATCGCACTTCCATCAGTCAGAGATAATTACGGCCACATGCATTTCTAAAGCATTCTATGTTATTCGCCCTACTCTGCTGATGGCTGACCGCCATTATTACACTGGGTGACGGCGGTAGATGTGTGGAAATGGGCGATGAAGTGTGCGTGGGTGTTGTGGGTCTTAGTGGTGATAGGGGAGAAGTCGTGTAGAGGGGTAAAGGAGGATAGATGGGGGCGATGGGTGTGTTACTGGTCGCAAGTACCGCCATCAGCTAGTTATAAATATTGAAAACATCAATTAAATTTTAAAAATACTACCGAAATTCTGAGTCGCCACTTTAAGAGCCCTAATAATGGTCCCAACAGACAGGCTGTGCGTGCTATAAAGGATAAATTTAAAACAACATGTTCACTATTGAATATTCCTGTGCCAGTGCGACAAAGTATCGGTCGAAGTTCTGCAAATAACGCAGCCGTAAGTGTTTCAGTTCAAAATGAGCCAAATAAGTTGATTCCACGCCGTTCAGAGGAATCTCTCTGTTCACATTATGGCGAATTTCGCGTAAAGATCTTTGCCAAGATCCTTACAAGATCAAATTAACTTACTGAA
This sequence comes from Nephrocerus scutellatus, assembly GCA_947095585.1. Classification (NCBI taxonomy): domain Eukaryota; kingdom Metazoa; phylum Arthropoda; class Insecta; order Diptera; family Pipunculidae; genus Nephrocerus; species Nephrocerus scutellatus. The sequence goes on along the minus strand of OX352761.1, from coordinate 123,949,032 downwards.
GCCTTATAATCATTTAAAGTGTGAAAATAAACTCTATAATAAACCCTATATAAGTTTTTCAGCATGATCTAAAAAAGTGAAATAATTTAAGCCATATTGTGATGCAGAAAGTGGCAAGTCAATGTTAAGTTTCTCTGGTTAAACTGGTTATAGATTTTAGCGAACAATAATCATGATTAATCGTTTAAATCGCAATCGAAACAATTTTTAATTTCATTATTTTTTTTAAGTGAAAGTGAATCTGCTTTCCATTTGCACAACGCAGAAAGATTACAAAAACCATGAAAAACACTTTGACAACAGTGTTTAAGGGACTGATTTGGAGGAAGCGAATGGAAAACGCCATAAAACTTAAGCGTTGTAGCATTTGCACGATTTCTTCTATAAAAAATTCACTGCGATTGCAGAAAATGTGAGGGAGAGCTTGGACATGAAAAGAAAAAGTCGGAAATCACTTTATCGTTTAGCAGGACTTAATTGTAACCTCATTGACAATGCATCAAAAGGGCAGCTCAATTGGATGATTGTAGGTAAACAGCTATTTAATCTTGACCTTGACTTGACAAATTGGCGACGGTGTGCAATCGAACAGACTGCATTTGAACTTGGCCCAGACCCAGATAGGACGTAGTGCCGGATAAGAAAACATAAGAAGGACATTTTTCTGTGAATTTGTACATATGAGACAACAACAAAACAAATATAATCAATATATCGACATTTAATTCAGGTTAGTTAATTGAATATTATACACTTTGTAGTTACCAACGACCGTCCAATTACACAAAACCCTAACCCTGCACGACTTCACAGCTCTAAGCTAATTAAGTTTATAAGTGGTTCAATTACCGTTGGCTGGTTCCCTGTGTTTCAGAGTTCAGAGTTGCGAGTTTCTCAAAATAACTTAAACTCGAAAGCCTTTAATTGACATTACCGACGAAATAATGGTAATTTATGGTAATTTATGAGCATTTCTCTAACAATAGCCCTGACCGCCACTTCAAGGGTGGAAGTAATGGTTAAGGTGTGCCGTGCGCAGTAATGAGAAGCAAATAATAATTACTCCAAGCACATAGACATTTTCATTGCCATTCTGACAAAGTAAAAAACTTAATACAAAAAAAAAATAAATGACCTACGTTTAGATGGAGATATCCTACACTAATAATGTGCTCACCCGAACTCGCGCATAGTACGTGCTTCAAGACAAATTCAATACCCACTCTAACTGTGTACATGTATCCTAAAGTATACTTTTAAAAAGGACTTTCAGTAAGTGCGAAATATGTTTGCTTAGCGCGACTACTCGTATTTCAAAACGTTGACAAGTGCACAAAACAATCGCACTTAGACTAGTTTCTGTTTGGAACCTGCAGATTTATTCTTTTATGTATTTTATTAAATGTTTTCTCCTTCTAATAATCAATAAACTATGTGTATGTTTATTACTGATTTTTAATATGTAAAAGGAAGGATGTGGTGTGACACCTTATCAAGGCTCTGTTTCTGACTATAAATATGAATTTCAAATGAAAAACTTGTAATTCCATGCCTTTTAAGACAAGTCGACATCGGTGGTAGAATAAGAACTCTATGGATTATCAGTATCTACAAAGGTCTAGAAACTGGAAGTTTTAGCGTTAAATCACCAGTTTAGCTTAACACAATCTATAAAACTAAATGATTATATTAAATATGCCAGAAGGTAATATTTTAGTCAAAAAAGTAATTGTAGTTATAATTCCTTAGCCACAAAATCCAAGCAGAAACCTGTCGAGATAAGAAAGGAAACCTCGTGGTAGAATCACAACCATTACTGAAAACATGGAAAGACTCTTCTGGATAATGTTAAACGGCATTGAAGAGCAACATCTCGCTGTCAGACAAAACGAATCATTAAACCAAGACGATGACAGCTATAATTTTCTACCAACTGGCCAAGGTAAAGTGAGGATTGCAACATCCCAACTGAAGAATCACAAAGATAATGGGTCTGGTTGTCGGGAATATTGCAGCACGTGACCGATGCGAATTTTTCGCGTTTCCACCCTGATTTTTTCCATAGTGCTAGTGTATATTCATCCATACACCATTCGCTCCAATGCAATGGCACTTTAGAACCTAATGATATCGATTCAGAAAATGTCGCTCAGACTCCAAGTATTCCAGAGACTACGTGCTGGCCGTTTGAGATATGTAGAGCTGATGACCATCAACGCCCCGGCCCGAAGTCAACGCCTTGGATGGTGGGCATAATTCAAGGCTGAGCATTTAGAAGCAGTTAGCAAAAAACTTGAAGAAACATATTAGTTTAGGCCCAACTTCACACCGAACCATAGCACTTATTAAGTAAATAATGAATTTAAAATTACTCTCAAAATCTGATCAAAAAACTTTAATGTCCCTTTTTCGTCATTCTCTTGGTAAACTGAAAGCTTTTTTGCCATTTGCCTTACTATAAACCGGTTTAGAAAGTGGTATTTGAAAAGCAATATCAAAATCAGAAAAACCATAAAACCATAAACCATAAAAAAAAAAAGCCTTCAAGAAGCTATAAGAACCAAAACCAAATTGGTGTCGGCGCAGTAGAAAGACATTTGGGTTCCATTTGGAGGACACCATGTTTAATTCCACACAAATAAACACAAATTTTTTCTCACCACACTAGAATCTAGATTCTTAATAAAAATGATATGGTACTATGCATGTGATATATGCTGTCCTGAGTTACTGTATACTGCTATATTCACATGCACGGTTGAGTTGATGTTTGAAGTACTCAGGATAAAGAGCCAACAATGAGGCTTAATGAGCACAATATTCCAGTTTGTGAGTGCGTGAATATGAACTATATCGACTCCAGCGTCACCTACATAGCGTTGTACCCATAAAGACAGAAAAACAACAACGGCAATTATATTATTCGACAACATATAAAAGAGACTTTTATGTAAGTATGCGATAAAATGAAGAACTACTGCAACGATATTGATAAAAAATTTATATATGGTCTATGGGTCGTGCGGTGGGCGCCGTGGCTCAGTGAATAGGAGCATGGACTCCTGAGCAGGGGGTTCGTGGTTCGAATCCCAGTAACACCAAAGTATTTTTCATGGTTTGACAAACGTCCGAGAGTAATAACTTGTCACGGAAAGCTTCTCAATGCGGCGTTCGGATCCGGCATTATATTGTAGGTCCCTCCATTTGTATGCAAAAATATGCATGCTCAATACAAATGGTTGCGAGAAGCCAGGCCTTGGACCGCATGGTACGTCGCGCCGGTATTATTATTATTATTATGGTTCGTGCGGAGTGTTTCTGTATAATTCTCTTTTTGTCAGATAGTTTGAGGAACAAAATTCTTGTGATTAAATTTCGTTCACACAAAACACGTAGCATACTTTTTGTTACAAAATAATGGGGGCAATCTGCACCAACAAAAGGCAACCAACGATAAGAAGCAAAAAGAAACAACGGCGAAAAACACATCAAGCCACAGAACCTACCAATGGCAACGAGGCACGTCATCTACATCAATATATTTTGGCCACACAATGTCAAGAATCACGGATCATATAACAGCGCATTGTCCAGTTCTTACATCGCCCAGACAACACACCGTTCAGTCAGCTCATCGTCCAGGCTCACGCATCGTCTAAGCCCACGCACCGTCCAAGCTCACAGATCGCTTAACTTCGCCCCATCATTCATGCATCTTACAAGCTCACTTATCGCCAAGCTCATGTTTTCGAGGTTGCTGAGATGAATAGTGATGGTAATACACTACTAGGGGGAGTGGTTTGATGGCTAGTGGCCGAAGGGTTGATGGGGTGTTTTTCTGGTAGGTGTCGAGGGGTGTTGATAGTGGGAGGTTATCGTTGTTGGCGGCGGGCACCATGACCCAACTGTCGGGCGACCTCAAATAAAATACAAAATATGACGGTTTTTGTTTTTTTTTAATTTTTCGTACGAAGTTTTACGTTTTACAAAATCCGCACGATTCATTAAAACATTCTTTATTTAGAAAAATATTTGTATGGTGACCCCTTGACCCATGTGTCTGACTTCTTTCAAAATGTGAAGAAATTCTTCCCATTATGGTATAAAAATGAAACAAACACAACGCCTACGCAAAGTTTAAATTCCAGTTAATTAACGATGTGGATATACAGGACGTACACATATACATATTTGAATTTAATTTAAACAAATTTTTTTTATTGTTTGCTAAGATTTCTTTTAAACTAACTGCACACCCCTATACTACAAAGCGCTCAGGTATATTTAGAATGTGAAGCTATAGTTCCTTGACTTTAAGTAGGATGACAGGTGACATTTGCACACAGTGTCATCGTCATCATTGTCCTTGTCCTTGTCCATATAACATAAACACAATGTACGCTCATCTTTTACTATTTATAGCCAAAGAATAGAATATCAGAACTGCATTACGTCTATAAAGTTATTGCAAGGTGACAACGTAAAATGTATAAGGAAGCGCCTTAAGATTCTTACCTTTTCTTTGCAGTTAAGTTACTGCCTATTCGCATATCCGCTTAGGGAATCAGTACATTGAAAATTATTAAAGTTTTCTTAATTAATAATAAGAAAAAAAAAATTAAGACATTCATTCCCAGAAGAAGCTTATCGCTTCTCGCTTTTTTGTCACATAATATGGATAGATGGGATAATTATTTGTGAAGTCCTTGAGACACAGTAGAAACTCCCGATTAAGTTGCTGACGAGAATACTTTATGAGTAAAATAGATAGGAGCAAAAAACAACAACATAAAAATGACATAAAAAGGACGCCACCAGACACAGATACCATATATGTATGTACCTAGCTAGAAATCTCCTTTTAGTTAACTAGAGCAAGTGATATGGGGGATGTTGATGGAATGCAATTTTTTTAAAAGCACAAAAGGGACCATTCATTGGATAAAAAATGAGAACTACGTGCGGCTGCATGACAAATACTGAAATACCATAGAGGTCCTGTTGAGTTGCAACGAACGGGTGCTGATATGAAAATGCCTCACATTTTTGCACCTCTACACAGGAGAGGTTAAAATTAGAAACACATACACACACAACGTCTCAACAGAAGGACATCAAGATTTGCGCCTTCTGCAATCACCGAAAGGGTATGCATTTTAGTCCATGCGAATATTTAATATGCGACGTGCATCAACAGCGAGAATGAATCTAGCTGCCTGTCTGTCTAGCTGATGGTTCGCTAACCAAATAAACATAAATAACACTAAGATTCGCACAGCAAGTCCTAATGAGCCTTGAACGAATGTAGGTGGAGGTGTGTTGTGTTTGTTCCGTCATGACATTTTTCACGCTGTCAGACAACTCCAACCGAGCAAGGACGACAAACAACTAGGAGTTATTATATAGTGCTTCTGGGAAGATGATTTTACCGCAGTGCATAATACAGTTCAGAGAGCACGACGGCGGTATGTTTTTTTTTAAAGGAGTGCATTATCCCTGTTTGCAAAGGATTTTCATTATTTTTTCTTATAATAAAACGTGAGAGGAACAATTCTGAAACTTTGTACGTGCCAACAAGATTGTGGCGCCTTTTTTGGAAAATTGAGAGATTTTTTCCTTCAGATACGAGTGGTGTTGCCGGCAATTGCATATTCTGTAGAAATATGCACGTTCCGATAAGGATCTCTGTTCTTTGTTTGTTGTCACCTGGCTGCATGTCATACAGAGTTGCATTTTACACAGCTTATTTATTTATTTATTTCGTACAAAAATTTATAGACTTTTTTTCTCGGCCTGAGTGTGCGAGGCTTATACTGCAAGTGTGCGCTTTGTTCTGACTAAAGAGATAGGAAGAACTAAGGAGTTTCATTCTAAGCATTAGTAGCTATTTTATATTGCTTCACAACATACACGTATGAGTACCTATTAAGTAGCAGGAGTGTCCAATTGAGGTGCATTGGATCAGTACAATACTGTATCACAAATTGGCAACATTTTACGTTATGATATACAAGGTGGCCCAAAAGTAATGTAATAAAGTTAAAGTGTCATATTGGGACTTATGTCCTTGCGCCTAATTTAATCACCGATCTCAAAGGCATTGTGGAGCAAGAAGAAGACCACTTTTATCATTTGCTGAATGGCCAGCTAACTCTGGAATTACCAATAATCGATGACTACACTATGTTACCGCCACCAAGCGTATAAGAAGTTAGCACACCTTTAAATTGATTAAAAAACAATAAGGCCTCGGGATTTACTGGGATCCCAACAAACAATTCATGAACTAATAATATGGAGTATGGGAGAAAGAAACGATGCCAGAAAACTGAACAACTGTCCCATACATAAGAAAGGAGATACCACAATGTGCAATATTAATTGTCTTATAACATTTTTCCTCTGACCTTTAAAACATGATAGCCGCATATGCTAGAGTCATAATTGGCCCATTTCTATATGGCTTTTTATAGACTTTAAATCCGCCTTTAATAGCTTAGTTAAAATAGAACTTTATGAAAACATGAGAGAGTTCGGCATTACAAATGAACTGAGACAACTATGTGAGTTTACTATGGGTTATACCATTACCGATGAATCGCTAGGTGATGAGTTCGAATCTCATACACACATTGTGTTCCAGAACAAAGTATTAAATATATAAAAGATAATACACAAAGAATATGTACAGTGATTACTTTATTTTTAGCCTGTAGCAATATAATTTCCAGACGGTTAAAACAAATAAGAGATGATATTTGACGGGAAAGTTTAAGGAAGATTGAAGAAAATTCTGCTGCGAGGTAGAAACTTCTTCTATATAGAGGCTAACGCTAACCACCATACTTCACGAACAAACATTTTTGGAAATAAATCAGTTTATACTACGTTTTTCTAGCTACCCGGAGCTGTTCTACTCGTTGTGTCGCTGTTGATAGTTGAAGAAGTGCTTCCGTTTCTATTACATTGCATTACACAACACCACCTGTTTCAGTACCTGCGTTTTCACTACATCGTACTCCGAGCTGTTCTACTCGAACATGCCAATTGCTCCGCCGTTGGTTCTTGAAGAAGTGCTTCCTTTTCTACTACGTCGCACTTGTTCACTGTATGAGCTAGCTATCCCGAGCTGGTATTGTTCTGCTCGAACACCCCAGTTGTTCCAGGCTTCCGTATTCGTTTTTCCTACGTTGCATTCCTTGACTATACCGAAATTTCCACGTTCACCCGAGACCTGTTTCAAGTTCAGGGATCTGTTCATTCTGAACAATGTAGGTTTCCTTTACATTTAGTAGCTGACCAAGTACTTCCGTTTCTACTACGTCGTACTTGACCACTACTCCAAGTCTGCCTGGTCTCCCCGTATTACTCCGAATAGCACCAGCTCCCGTAGTTATAGAATAATATAAGAAACATTTTTGCATGCTACACCCAATGTATTAAGTATAACTTAGTGTTATAAACGCCGTTGTATTACTTAGAGAACCAAAAATCCGAAAATAAAACCGAATCTAAAATTAAACCGACAACCAAACAGCACGAGGACCAAAGACCGGCAAGCATCAGTCCAGCAATATATGTTAGACTATAATTAGATGAACTGGTCTGCGTCCTCTTCAACCAGGCGTTGAATAAAGTTATACGAGACTCTGTTATAACGGCGAGAGGAACAATGCTCTATAATTTCATCCAGATACTGGCTTACTTAAACGATATTGACATCATTGCTAGAAACCGAAAAGCTGTATAAGAATCTATCAGCCAGGTTCAGCGGGCAGCACAAAATCTACACTTTAATGAGTCTGCGAGCAGAAGACCAAATATCGGTCCCTAATTATTATAGTAGAGCGCAAATTTGAAGTAGTGCAATACTTTAACTATTTCGGCTCAATTGTAGCAGCGAAGCCTACTTTTGTCTGTCAGGACTCTTCAAATTTTAAAATGTACCATCTAATCGAAACTGTTATGTGTATATGAAAATAGTCATATTTCCAGAGAAATATTTAATTGATCTAACTGCTCCTTAAGGACTTTCCGGAATTCTAGGAATGAATTTCATCCTAAGAATAAGTGGTTTAACGAAAAATGCTGGTCAGCAATCGCTAGTAAAAAACAGCCCATTTGGACTACGTTAGTTGCTTTTCCGAAGAAAACCTTGTTAAATTTAGAATAGCTGGAAATACAGCAAACGCCAAAATAATAAATGACCAAAAGATAAAAGATAAAAGTATAAACATGTGATGTTATCGGGATAGCATGCGAAAAATTTTAGATTCAGATTCAAAAAGTCGAAGCTTATGATCGGTTACTGCCCTGGTTAACAGAAACTTTGCAGAAAAGACATCTTCTGTTCCTTCCTTATTCAATAATGGTATCTTTTATAAAACATTTTGCTTGTGCATCTACCCTTCCATTATCTAACCAAAGTCCACCAATTCTTCTGAAATTAGGCCCAGGATTGTCTAAAATCTATTTCCCGACAACGGGTTGTTTCTAAGATTCTTAAAGAACTTGACCCCAATAAAGCGTCTGGACCTGACGGTATTCCCCCATTATTATTGAAGAGATGTCATCATACTTTGGCGAAACCAGCTTAGCAAATTGTTTCATCTCTCAATGAAGACTGGTGATTTTCCGTCTTGGTGATCAATCTGCGCCTACTAACTAACGCCCTATTGCTTTGTTGTCAGTTCTATCGAAGGTAATGGAATCTATCTTTAATTTCAGACTAATAAGCTATCTGGATACGAATGCCTTTTTATCCGATGTTCAGTATGGATTTCGCAAAAATCGCTCTTAAGGTGAACTCATGGGAGCGAAGCATTGTAAATTTATGTGAATCAAGCATTGTTTTCTTAGATATTTCTAAGACAAGATAGATAGATAGATAGCTTTTGATAGAGTATGACATGATTGTCTTATTAATAAGATTCGTGCGCTCAACTTACACACCTCTCTCTCATTGCATGGATTGAGGATTATTTATGGAACCATAAAATAAAAGTTGTATTGAATGGTATATCTTCAGCTTCACATGGGATCGATCCTGACTTGCCACAAGGGTCATCCTTGTCGCCTACGCCCTACTTGATATATATATATATGACCTATTATCTTCTACAACCTATGATACAACGTTATGGGCTTCGATTGAGTTTGTTGGTCAAAAAGAATGCTATTCTCGCTTAATTGATTTGCGTAAATTAATGAATACTGAACATTCAAGTCATTCTTGATTGGGGCAGATCAAATAGATTGAAATTTAACCCAAATAAATTCCAGGCTTGTCTTTTTTCTCAGAAGGCAGTTCAACATTACGTGCCACCTGTAATTAATGGTGCCCCTATTGCGAGATCAGATTCACTTAAGATGTTAGGTTTGAAAGTTTCAAGTTAACCTTCCTGGAAGAATCATATTTATTGAATTTGAAAAGAGCGAGTCAATGTTTGGGCTTCATAAGACGTTGTAACTTCTACTTCACCCCCTCTGAAGTATTAATATTATATAAGACTTATGTTAAACCAATTTTAGAATTTAATTCGTATGTATGGGCTGTGGCTCCAAGAACGCATTTGGTTTATCTTGATGGAATTGAGAATAGAGCTATCCGTTTGATAAACGATGTAACCATTACTTCATCACTCGATTCTTTGAAGCATAGGCGAAATGTAGTAGCTTTCACTGTTTTCCACAAATTTTACTAAGATAGATGTTCTTCAGAAACCCGCTCTCTAGTTCCACGTCCTTTTGTCAGCAAACACACGTAAACACTCGTTTCAGGTCTAATCAACATAGATTTGCCTTAAATCCGTTTTCATGTAGAACCCAACGCTTCAAATCCTAATTTTTCCGAGAGTGACTTCAATGTGGAATCAATTGGTCGACTCCGTTTTTCCCGAATATTTTAATCTACAGGCCTTCAAAATAGCCGTCAGCAACATCCTGAAGAACGACCGTAGTGTTCATTAGTAGTTCATTAGGTTGCCGTGACGCAAGTCATTCAGGGAGCTCTCCCTTGGCAATAGGTCGATGTATGTATATAAAAAAAATATGGGCTTCTTATGGGAAAAATAGAGTGAAGAGAATTTCCGGGTACCCAGTAAAACTCGTGCTTGTGGAATCCGGCTACACTACTTACATACGAATATGGATACGAGACTTTAGTGGTTTGCAGAAAGAACTCGGACCTCTTAGTCGCGTTAGAGAGGAAGTACTTACGGAGTATTGTTGGCTCTTTATGTGAGGAAGGAAGATTCCGGAGACATAATAATGGGTAGAGGAAATGATTGCTCAGAATTGTTTAGCCTCTGCACATATGTTAGGAATGACGATACTCTTCAACAGTTAAATTATCAATCATTGTGCATAAAAGTTAGCTTAAAATTGTCCGATGAACAGCACACCTACTGTATCGCATTAGCGAAGATACGACAGGATGGACGCGTTGAAATTGAAATCGTGTATAGTCAATAATTTTTACCAAAAGAAAATGAAGATTAAATGTTTAATAAATAAAGTTAAGGGGGAAATAAACCCGACGCCAGTTGTAGACCTATGATATAATGACGAAGGAGAAATATAATATCGAAAGGAAAAGAAAGTCAATGCATGCTTAATTCTTATTTTGTATTTATAAAATAATGACAGTGCAAAGTACAAAAATGTAGTCGAAAAATTTAATGACGCTGTGCAACAAATTCAAATTAAGGAGCGCAATAATTACTCGTAATGCATACACTAAACATTTACACAGACATAACGAGGGAAGCTATTTTTGCTAACCCTTACTGCATTCTACCAAAATAATAATAAATAACTTTATTTATAATTAATTTACAACCAAATATTTGTACACGAATATACCATAAGATACGTGACCTTTACCATTAGATGTGAGACATTGTGTAAGGACATTAAAAATGTTATGTGTTGTTGAAAGAAAGCAAGAAACAATGAAAGCACAAATACTCTCGCACAACAATTATAATAATTTGAATTGCATTAATAATATAAATATTTTATAAATTTATTATCCCATCTTGCGTGAATAGAAGCGATGCTCTGCAATAAATAAATAAATATTTTGTTGTCATTAGAATAAGCGCATATCCCAGCAGTGTAGTATGCATTCAGAATAAGAAAAAAAAAAAGTACACAGCCAAATCCTACTTGAGAGCGATGAGAGATGTTCAGCAAATTACCTGTAGATTTATTCGAATGCCTCAGTGATGTGTAGCTACCCGCAAGAGTTCTGATCGAGTTGAAGAGGTAGCTCATATCAATCTGTTTGTGCCGCCGAAGGCGAATTCCGGTACATTTTGTGTAGGGTGTACTCGTATCGTATGTGCTTGCGCTTGTACTCGTACATATTTCATTTATTCGAAATGAGTTATTTTTTACATTTTCATACTTTTAAAATCTCACATGAAAGGAACGCGGTAATAATTATGTTGAAAAGGTCATTCAAAATTGAAAATCGCAAACTTGTGAAGGGCAAATCATCGCTAAAATGATTTCTAACCCAATTATATTACAAGAGTATTCTTTGAAGTAGATAGTGGGAAGTTGTTTCTGAGAAGGTCGAAATTATAAATTCAGTACTTGTCTAGCTTTCAAAGTTCAACAAAAGTTTCCTTATTAATTTCATACAAAATTGCATTTGATTCAACGCCTGCTAACTCTTCAACAATCAACAAAGTCCTAACAAAATAATGTTCTATTTATTTAATGAACACTTTGAAAAACATATCGGGCTTTCATTAGCATTTAAAATCTACGAAAATGTTAAAGAATTATCCAAGGCGGTTTTTTAAATTTTTAAAAAAGTTAGCTAACTGTTATTAAAGAAAAGACTGATACTTTTTATAAAAAGGTAAACACAAGCACTGCGACCACAACATCAGAACATTCCTTATAGCTTTACGTCATGAAATGACTTTTCTTGCTTATTTGTTAGAAGTAAAGCAAAGGCATGCAGGAAAATCGCTAAGGCATTTTGAGCTAAGATGTAAGAGGGGCATTTCCTAACATGAAACACAAAAATGAACTCACACTTTTTTTCCTAGAATCTGTTAAAAAAGCAGATGCTCTTAGCAGACATGGCTCTGCAAATGATAGCTCTAAAGGAAAATCTGTCAACGTACTAATAAAAGGAATTCAAACAAAAATTTTCCGACTCATTTTAGACAAGATGGCAGAAGCAGAACCGTCAAGTTTCTATAAGGAAAGTCATAAGAACTTTTCATTGCTTACACAGATATATTGCAACGCAGGCGATGTGTAGTTTTAAAACAATTGTCGGACTTAGGAGGAAAAAATGCCTGACACTACAAGGCAACACGCTTTGTAGCGGTATTTATGAATCAAAACCATGTCCGCAGCTGGAAAAAGTGCCTCTAGGTTATTGGAGGAAGTGGAGGACCTAACGACTTGCTAAGCAAACCTCACTAAATTGCCCATACAAGAATTTTCCTAAACCACCATAAAGAGGAAATTTATTCCTTCTTAAGGTGACCGTAATCACAAATAACCCGATTGAGTGTTCTATGGAGTGCGGATAATTGACATTAACTCAAACTTACTTTAGTTACTACAATCAATCACCTAGACGTTACCTTTTGAAATCGATTACTAGAAAAATCAATGGCACGATTCGGCAAAGGTGAAAATGGAACTGCAGCTTTATACCATTTTTTCTCATAAAGTTTACGAATCAATCAATGAAAACCGTGAAATTGTGAAACTGTGGTGAATCATAGACAAATTTTTCTTTTAAAGCCCTAACTGTTATTTAAAAAAAAAAAACGGTACAACTTAATAGATCTGAAAATATGTAAATTAATTCTGCCGCGACGAATTATATAAAAAACTACCTGTTTGGAAGCGATGCCGATGCTCAGGCTATGTCAGTTTTATTTAAAATGCCTTATCCTGACATGTTGGCTCTGGCAGGATGGACATAGTTTCCGCCCTAACCGTGGGACCTTTATGTAGAACAACAAAAAATTTTTTAAGAAAGAGAAGAGGACAAAGTGACGGATAGGCAGCTCTTTCGAAAAAGATTTGTTTGCATCTAGTCTAGAGATGGTGATGTTAGCAGATCATCAGCCATAGTCCACAGCTGAGCATTGCGAATTCCAGCCATAGTACACCAGTGCTCGGCAAAAACACTACCCTACCTAAGTTCGTCGGGGTCGGCCTTAAGAACCAATGGACCAGAGGACTGACTGCATTCTTAGCATTATCGCTTAGAATAAGGCAGCCAGTACTGTTGACGAAAGACGAAGCGGACGTGCTCAAATATTTTAGGGTGATAGATGAGTTCAAGTAAAGGCAGAACAGATTGACAAGGAAGCTCCTGCTTCCACAACTAGCCAGAAACGCAACAGGTCTCAGGATTTTTTTTATAATCTACACACGCTAAAGGGATTTGCACCCTTATAATGCTTAGCACAGCGTGGGCGTTAGGAAATTATGGAGAGGAGAAAATGAGATGACTATCCATGTGTGTCTTAAATGACTGCAGTTCATACAAATGCGGAAACACAGAATCGGGCAATTCATTCCCTATAACTATTGTGCGGCTAAAGAAGGAATCTCTGCATTGGTTATTACGTCCGAAGATAGGCCTAATGGTAGACCCGTGAGCTCGAGTTGAGGCATGGGTATTACGGGTGGGTTGGAGAATGGGGGCGGGATACATCTGGTCTCAGGATGAGACTAGAAATGTTGCCAAGAAGACCAAACTACCCATGAAAGGTGGACTCAACAATGCTTAACTAGTGGTGGTGCCAAGGTGGCAGTACCCAAGAAGGTTAAAGAGATCGTAGCCTCTTCCGCTAAGAAGGCTAAGGTAAGACATTTCTACAAGGAGGTAGCCATCAATAATTTGAACATGGCACTGATCGATGAGATATCGAAAAGTGGCAAGCCAATAGATTGAATTCAGCTGGCATCTTTCAGGTGGAGATTCTAGCAATAAGGGAGGTCTGCAGGGCATTAAGGCTCAGTAACGCACAAAACATTACCATAGTATGGGTAGCGGCGCATGTAACATGGATGGAAACGAGGGTTCGGACGAATTGGCGAAGAAGGGAGTCACCATGGACACCGTCTTATCGGAAAGAATTAGCTGTCAAATGAGCTCACAAGGTCCTCACAAGCGAGGCTTATCACTCTACCTACCTACATATCATTTATGAAAACATGAGATTTTGAAAAAAAAATTGTATGGAAGAGCCTTCACTCACACTACTAATTAAAAAATTCTGAATGAATCATATTTTCTATGTTGACGTCTTGACCACTTCCAAAATATTACCAAAATCTGGATAAAAAACCCCTAAGCCAGCCTTGAATCCGATTAGATGAACGATGTGGATATAAGGGACATATACATACAGACAGAGTGGCGCTTATATATTTATACTTATACTTGTATAGATATTCGATGTAAACAATGAATTAACCTAACTATAAATGTAAGGTAACTAAGAAGGTATGGTAAGGTGGTAAAGGCACATGCAACAGTTATGTACGAAGGCGAGTAACGTCAAAAAGAAATATTTATGCAACATTATAGTATTATCAGCAATATACGTATACGAACACACGAAAACACACAGAATATCTTTATCTAAACACAGCAGGAAGTAACTAAGGAGGTTATTCTATATACTCGTAACTTGTATATACATTTATTTATATATAGGTGATGTATAGTCACCGCGTGACGTAGTACTTTTGCAATGAGAAAAGAAAGGGGCAACAAATCTATTAAGGAAGGGAAATTTCAATATCAAATACAAAAAAATATGGAAAACAATTATTGCAATTGGATTGGTGATTGGTTAGTTAGTTAGAACCGAGCTATGTGAGTATTCTAATGATGTAGGGCTAGAAACTGGAGAACTTTTGATTGATTGATGCGGAATAAGCGAAATGAAAATTCTTGTGTAATCACCCATTTCGTTTATGTGACGTGACGTGACGTGACGTGATGTGTATCCGTGTTAATTTCCCAAAATCGAGGAAAAATTCTATACTCCTTTTTATTGTTTACACATTCAGCTTTGGATTAAGCGAAGAGCGAGTGTCTATGTTGCCATCCGTGTTCATTTCTTTCATGCACAATATGCAGATGCGATGGCAATGAATTCATAAGGGATTTGTTTCTTATGCTTGTAACTGTGGTTGTTGTTTGTGGGTGTTTTGTTTTTGTTGTTGCTCCTTGTTGTAGTGTAGTAGCTGCCAGCGATGTTGGATTGATTCGACTCTTGACCCACTGTCCCCGAAACGATGGTGCCACACTAAAGTGGAACGATTGTATGTGTATGTAAGTCAAGAAAAGTCACTCAGGCACTCTTCAGCACTAAGGTATTTGTAGCAATAATAAAAAACAACAACAAACAAAAAAATATTTTTTAGATCAAGTCGTCGAACTATTTGCAATACCGAACTCGATTGCACGATTGATCAATGATGGCTTATTATTAATTTGTTGTGGGCTAAAAGTTATACAATGCGAACAATGCCATATAACACGCAACCGAATTAGCACAAATTTCCCTCACTTGGAATGCACGTCTGCATAATCAATCGCACATTTTCACGTCTCAAACATTTTTCACAAGCCCACCGCACAGCCAGAGCAAATGATTTTTCATTGAGAACTTTTCTTTTGCAGCGGATCGATATTTGGAATTCGATTCTGATTCGGCTGGTGGACTTGCAGCCATGAAATTTTCACACTTTTTCACTTTTCCCTAAACAGTACATACTTTTCACATTGATTATGATTAATAATTTTTTTTTTTTGAAAAATTTGCACGTAATTGAAATTTTGTGTTTTGGGCAAAAAGTTCACATTGAAAAAAAAATAATTATCAGTGAGTTAAACGCTGTACATGGCTAACGTGTGTGTGTGTTCTGTGGTTGTGGTAACGGTGCAGTGACTGTGTGCTGATGGACAAGTAGACGGTTGAAGGTTTTGAAGTTCACTGAATGGCAAACTTGGGATTTTTTCATTGTAAGCTGCTGTGTGCAACTACATCCACATCCAGCCACATTTGTTGTTTTGAAAATGTGTTTTCTTTTTTGGTTGGGTGATGAACCATCAGTGTGTGACAGTAGTGTGACATGCGCTTTAAGCTGCGACCAAAAACCAACCCCCCGAACGAACAGTCAATGTGTGACAATGACACTTACGATATTAAATTTACAGTGGGATTATGGGAACAAATTTTAATGTAAAAACTCAACTGTTTTAGATTAAGTTGGTATTTTCTGACTTCAGAAAGCTTTCAAATATGTTCAAATTAGTCTGAGTTGTAAGGACTTTCATTTGAAAACTAAATTGTAGTTCAGTCTGTTTGCCAAATATGATACATTTCTTGGTAAGGCAAAGCTGAAAAATGATAATAAAAATTAATATTAAATGTTTTTTTATTAAAGTATATCTAGGCCCCTAAAAGGTAAAAAAAAGTATTGGTAGATCTGGAGCAACTAGAACTGATATAAAATAAATGCAAATTGTTGCAATATTTATAATGAAAATCTGGAATATTTGAAGCTCGAAAAAATCACAAAAATGCATGCACCATGCTAAGTATTTGAGGCCTAAAAGCAGGTTAAAAGAGGCTCTCTCAAAATGTCCTCAAGATTTCTGTCAAGACCGCCTAAGGAGACCTCAAGACCCCTCAAGACTCCACTCAGAACACTCTCAAAAGCCCCTTAAACCCAACGAAAGACCATTTAAACACCCGACCAAAAACTCCTTCAAGACCAGGCTCAACCCCCTCAACAATCCGTTAAAACCCTATTAAGAGTCCCTCAAGACCGCCGCAATAACCCACTAAGGGCTCTTTTAAATTACCCTCAAGACCACCTAAAGACCCCTCAAGTGTTCATTAAGACTCTACTCACAATTCTCTCAAAACTGTCTCAAGCTTCATTTAAGACTATCTAAACACCACTTCAAGACTCTACTCAGGGCTTTCACAAAATACCCTCAAGAGCTCCGTCAAGACCCTCATCAAGAGCACCTACGGAGACCTCAAGACCCCCTCAAGACTCCACTCAGAACACTCTCAAAAACCCCTTAAGTCCAACTAAAGACCATTTAAACAACCCCCTAAAAACCCCCTCATGGCCACCCTCAAGACCACCTCAAGAATCCCTTAAAACCCTCTTTAGAGCCCCTAAAGAACCCCGCAAGATCGCACTCAGGGCTCTCTCAGAATACCCTAAAACCCCCCTTAAGACCTCCTCGAGACCCCCCTCAAGACCACCACAAAATCCTCTTAAGACCCCCTGGAGACCCGCCACAATACCACCTAAAGACCCATTCAAGATCAACTAAAGACCCTATTCAAACCCCCTGAAAACCCTTTTAAGACCCCACAAGACTCCCATTAAAACCCCCTTCAAACCTCCCCCTCTTAAAACCACCCTCAAAGCTCCTCCTCAAGTCCCTCTTAAAACCACTAAAGACCTCCTTAAGACCACTCCACCCACCCAAAGCGTCCTCAAACCCCGCTCAAGTTCACCTCAAGACTTCCTCAAGACTTCACTAAAGAACCTCTCAAAACCCTCTCAAAACCCAATTAATATCCACTCAAGACCCCACTAAAGATCTTCTTAAAACCCACTCGAGACCCCCATCAAGACGTCCATCAAGACCTTTGTCAAGACCCCCCAAGACTCCACTACAACCCTCTCAAAAGCCCCTTACTCCACTCAAAACCACCTAAGCCCCCAACTAAAGACCCACTCATATCTCTTCACAAAATCTCCTAAAAACTCCTCAAAAATCCCTTAAAACCTTCTTAAGAGCCCCGCAAGACCCTGTAAAAATACCCTTAAGAACTTCTCAAGACGCTACTAAATACCCTCTCAAAACCCTCTCAAGATTCCCGTCAATAACCCCTCAATAACCCCACAAGAACACCTCAATCCACTTAAGACCTTCTCAATAACGCAATAAAACCCCAATTAAAACAATCAAGGCCCCATCAAGAATCCCATTCAAGACCCTCCCAAAACCCTCACAACGCATCCTCAAGACCCTCTTAAAACCCCCTTAAGATCACATAAAGACCCTCCCAAGACCCTCTAAATACCCCCTTAAGACTACCTCAAGACCCTCTTAAAACCACCTCAAAACCCCACTAAACAAACTCTTAAAACTAGCTCAAGACGTCCATTATGACCACTAAAGACCCTTAGGAGACCACCTCAAGACCCTCCTTTAGACCCACCAAAGGACTCCCAGAAGACCCTCCTTTAGACCCACTAAAGGACCCCCAAGAAGACCCCTAAAAACCCTCCTAAAAAGTGGTGAATTAAAACTAACGAATCAAAACCTTAAAAATTAATTCCTTACACAAACTTAGTCAAAAATTAGGCATGACGTTGAATGCCAAACTATGCTGGAGAACTTATGTCAAAAAAAAGAAAGAAAGAGGAACGCAACCTTATGGTAAATTATTATCCAATGACAACATATAATAAACTACCGCTATATCAACAAGTCCTTAAATCGATATGGACTTACGGTATTCAGCTTTGGGGCTGCAACTGTCAAAGTAATAAAAGAATTATTCAGCGCTTTCAAAATAAGGTACCTCGAGATGCAGTAAATGCACCATGGTACATACGCAATGGCGATCTACACAAAGACCTTGGGGTAGAATCAGTCGATGATTAAATTAAAAAGGTTTGCCGAAAGTCACCATCGATCCATTTCCATCATGTCAAAACGTGGAAACCATCCAGCTCTTAGACAACGACAACCTAGTGATATACAAGACTTAAAAGTATAAAATCTTTCGAATTAATATAGCTACAGAAAGATAAAATAAACAATATTAATTGACTGTTTTAATTTTAAAAGTTAGAACTTAAGACACCATCACTAGATAAGTCTTTTTAAAGTAAAGTAACAGATTAAGTCAAAAACAAATTATTAGTTTTTAACTAGATTGTAATATCAAGAAATAAAAAAATAATAATAATTACTCTTTATAGAGTTATATGTGTTGTTCCATGCAATATACAAAAAGGCTAATTGCAAAAAAAAAACCTATACAGTCCTACGAGTATATTGCAGAATGTATAACCAATTATTTATGCTGGAAAGTCTTTCGGTCCGTCTATCAATTAATCTGTTTTAAAATTGATGTAGGAACGAGTTAGAAGGATATAATTAGTTTCACACACTTTCTGTGGCGATTGTTTAAATTGTTTGTTATATTCAATTGGTACACAATATAAACACACAGATTAACAGACAAAGTTAGAACTTAAAAGGACCGATCGAAATTTCACTCGCGATCAAAAATCTATCAACTCACGGACAGAGGTGCTTTCCTCCTACTTACCACACTCAATTTGAAGTATCGCATCGACAAAACCACACAAGATCTCCTGATGGCGCTTGTTTCGATCGCGATTAACTAGAACCCGTTCCAAAATGTAGCTCATCAGTTGTATTTCCACTTTCAGTATTGCACAGATATCCGTGAGCGTGCAAATACCTAAAAGAAGTTCACATTTTATCTTTTCATTCCCAATGTATTCAAATTAAATTCCCATAATTCTTACTTCGCTTCTCCAAACCATTAAGATTCGATGCTAATCTCATGATGTCTGGGTATTTTTTCTTTTTTCGAAATCCTTTTTGTTGTTTTCCATAGATATCCCATAGCAGGGAATCTAACAAACGTTTCACTTCACTGTTAGTTGAATGGACAATGTTTACACGAATTGTGTCAACAGTTGTTGTTGAAAACCTTTTTATTAAATACGAACCTCATTAGGAAGCCGATCGGCAGAAGTAGCGTTGGGGGCCAGGCCACTTGATAAGGCGGAAATTAAAATATTTATCAGTAAGTTGGAATTGGCTCAATGACGGTGGTAGTACCGGAATTACATTGGTCACGGTTAAGCTTCGTATGTATTGTTTTTTGTTGTTGTTATTGTTTTTTTTTTTTTGATAAAAAAAAGTTTGTATGTTCACTTTTGGACTTTTTGGGTTCCAGTTTGTTTAATTTCATTATAACGTAATTGATTAAGTTTTCAGTGAAATATTGTTTATCTAATAACAAGCAACCATTTTGCATAGGTTGGTCGTAATTTAAAAAAAAATCCAGAGAATATTATGTATTATATGTACAAATTAATCAGAGTAAGTTATAAGAACAATGAAAAATCATTTCTACAGACTGTTAAGCTGCGATGGAGATCAACCTTTTGCTGCCAGGCAAGAACAGGCAAATCAGCTTGGTCGATGACAGCCAAAATGTCTGTCCACTTGACCAATATGAACTGAGGATTGCAAAATCCAAAATAACAAAGCTGCAGACCTAATCGGCCGATGGATGTTTTGATAGAGTGCATTCACCAGTTTATCTTTAAATTTGATCAGATGATAGGATGCCTGATAAATGTAATCTCAGCATTGTTCGCCCGATCCACAAGAAAGCACTAAACTGCGTCCACTATAGAAGAATTTTTCTTTTTAATACGAGAATCTCCCATAAGATCTTATCTTCCGTATTATGTGAACGCCTAAAGCGACTCATCAATAACCTGATTGGCATCTAACAGCGCAGCTTTAGGCCAGAAGAGTCCTTATTGGTGCATTTATGGAGACGAGCTTTCAAACGCCATGTCTTGTTTTGGCATCCCCGCCATACTTGTTCGACTATGCAGGATGACGATGTAGAATTCACGCTGCTCAGTGAAGGCTCTAAATAACCTGACCAACTACTTCGATATCTAGAAACGATTTAAGGTAGGATTGTGATTTCTCTAACATAGTATTGGAGAGAATTGTGCGAAACTCTCAGGACTGTGATAGAGGTACAATTTTCTTCAAGTTTGTCCAACTGCATGGCACAAGCTGACGAGCGCAGAACACAGCGAGCTGTCATTGGTGCAATTGCTACCATTGAGGTAGAAGCGGCGAAAATGGGATTGACGGTTATTAAGGGCAACCCAAGGTATGTTGCTGTCAACGAGAAAAGACACCCAACAGCTTTACCTTTTTAGTTTGTTAGGTACTTTGCCTACCTAGGTTTCTCAATAACATTGATTAATGACACCAGTACAGACCCCAAACGAGGATTCAGTCATGCCAATCGCTGTTTCTTTCGGTTAAGAAGGTAATTGAGAAGTAAAGCCTCCTCTCGGTCCACTAATAAGACCTTTTTTATGATCCTAATAATTTTAGTCCTGCTCTATGGCGCTGAAACATGTACTCTACCAAAGGTGGATGAATTAATCCTTAGTCTTTTCGAGTGAAAATTCGTTGGACCATTTTCGGTCATTTTTGTGTTGACGCGCTTGGGAGAAAAAGATTTAATGACGAATTATACGAGCTATACAGCAATATTGACCCAGTCAATGAACAACGTACTGGACGTTTGAGATGGCTAGGACATATAGATAGAATGGACATTAATGCTCTGGCCGGTAGAGTTTTCGAATCTAGCTCAGGTGAAGGCCTCGCTTTAAATGTTGCTCAAACATAGGTGTCCGCAATATGAGGCAGTTAGCAAAAAGAAATAAATGCGAAGTATTGGGCTTATTCTTTTGTCAAAACCAAACGAAAAGCTCTCATTCTTGAAGTTACCCATAATGAAAAAGTAAATTTTACTTCTTTACTCCAAAAACCAGATCAGACACCTCCCCTTCAAAAAAAGCCAACTGATCTTTCCATCATACGTTATACGAGCTACCGCGTTCTGCAACTATAACAATATGCAATCACATCTGCAGACTCTGCCAAAGGAAAATAATTATTTTAAATTGAAAATGTCAACCTTTCAAACAAGAATTGTATTTTGTTTTACTGAAATGTTATAAAATATATATGTATGTATATATCATATTATTATAGAAATTTCAATAGTAACCGCTGTCCATCTGTGTGTTTAGCGAGAAATTCCTGTACATTCCGCAGCGAAACAATTCGTTGGAGAATTTCTGTGGCCGCGGAAAATAACGCGATGGAATCGTATAAGCGTTCGGTGTATAAAAGCCGTACTCTGAATTCGAAGTACGGTAAGCTGGGTTCTTCTCCACTGCAATGCCGTAACCTTCGAATGAATCTGAAAATAAAAAGTACATTGTGTTCAATTGTAGAATAAGTTTTATTTATTCCCCAATGCTCACATGGACACTTTACACGTTCCGACAATTGCAGCTGCTCGTACAACTTGCATGTGTTAACAACTGGCTTCCTTTTAAGGAATTTTTGATATTCCTTTTCAGGATTCAGGGTGTCGTATTGCTCACAGAATCTGTCACACATGCTTTCCAATAACCCGGATGACTAAACAAACATTAATTTAATATGTACAAGGACGAAAGATATTTCGGATAAAATTGTTCCGGTGCTTACAGTTGGAATTTCTAGAAATTTGTGTGTTTTTTTCTATTAAAAATATTGACAAATCTGTCGCTAGCCTGACTTCCTGACTACGGTTACTAACAAAATAAAAAAAAAGTTAAAATTTTGAATTTTACGTTACATGCACATTACACTACGATATGCAAACAACAACGAAGCGCACTCTGCCGCAAAACGAATGAAGTTTCATCCCCTTGCCATGCGCGTACATTGCATCGTTTATCGATTGGCAGAACACTTTCACTTTCTGCAGTTATACTTTTACTCTAATGGTAAAGTACTGCAAAGATGTGGAGATGTAGAAAATAAAATTGTGATATATTTTTTTGTAATAACGTAACTGAACAAAAGGCAAACAAAAGACTTAGTAAAAATGTGCAGCAATAAAAATTCAGTTAACATATTAATTTGCCTGATGGCTTTTGGTCAGGCGATTCCGTGCGGATTCGCGAAACGTGGCCCACATCATCCTAGAAGTGAAGTATCATCTAATCGGAAAGTCGACCAACATTTAACACATGAAGACCAGTAGGGAGGGATTTTCGAAATGACTTTTTTCGGTGAAAACATTAATGAAAATTCATTTATTTTGCAGTCATATCGAAGAAGACCTCCATAGTATGGGAGTCGATGTGAATCCTGATGACATGACTGAAGAAGAAAAACATTTCTACTACTTTAAGGTATGTCGGTTAATGCAAAAGTGTCCTATCTTGTTTAAAATTGGTGCGAAGCTAGAAACATAATCAGTCGGCAGTTCAGTGCTAAACTTCGCTTTGGTTACATGCAATTCTTAAGATTCGTCCTATGCTGCAAGTAGGTTCTTTAGAGCTAAAATTGCGGGTAATGTTGATAGGTTGCCGGTTTGGAATTAAAGAGTAACGAATGAATATTACAGTGAAAAAAAGACGTCTGTTAAGTTGAACAGCAGTGTGCTACAAAATGCGAGTGAGAAACGTGTATGTTTCAGAAACATTGCCGAAAAAAACAATCAGTCGATAAAATTGGTCAATTTTTCATGGTAAATTATGATTTTGGGGATTCTGAACCATTTTGCTACATAGTTTGAAAGTAGAGAAACAACGTTACGTAGGCGGAAAGCTCAATTGTACTCAATTGTCTCATTTTCAAAACTCTACAGTAGACGATTGTTAAACTTCAAACGATATGTTAACCCTATCTTCAACAGAAATCTACATTACATTGGAAAATGGCTAATATTCAACCTGTTACAAAAAAAGGGAATCAATCTGCACTACCCTTACCGCTTTGTTGTCAGTTATATTGAAGGTAATGGAATCTATCGTTAATTTTAAACTAATAAGTTATCTATCTGGATACAAATGATCTTTTATCCGAAGTGCAGTATGAATTTCTTAAAAATCGCTCTTCAGGTGAACGCATGAAGTTCATGACTCGTTTTTGGAAACGAATCATTGAAAATCTAGTTGAATCAAGCGTTGTATCCTTGGATATTTCAATAACTTTTGATTGAGTATGACATGACTCTTTTATAAAAGAAAAAGAAAAGTTGTGTTGAATAAAATCTCTTTAACTTAGTATGGCATCAATGCTGGCGTACCACAAGGCTCATCCTTGTCGCCTACGATCTTCTTAACATATATAAATGAACTGTTGTCTTCTATAACCTGTAATATCCATTCATTTGCTGATGATACAACTCTATCGGCTTCTATTGGGTTTCTCAGTCGAAAAGAATGCAATTCTCGCTTGATTGGTTCGCGTGAGTTAATGAATTCGGCAATTCTGTCGAACATTCAAGTTATTCTTGATTGAGGCAGATCTAATAGGGTGGAATTTAACCCAAATTCCAGGCTTGTCTTTTTTCTCAGAAGGCAGTTCAACATTACGTGCCACCTGTTATTAATGGTGCCCCTATTTCAAGATCTGATTCACTTAAAATGTTAGCTTTGAGAGTTTCTTGGAAGGAACATATTTATGAAATTTCAAAAAGAGCGAGCTAATGTTTCAGGCTTCATAAGATGTTGTAACTTGTACCTCATCCCCTCTAAAGTATTAAGACTATAAAAGACTTATGTTAGATCAATTCGAATTTAATACTTATGTATGGGGTGGAACTTCAAAATCGCATTTACATAATCTTGATAGAATTCAGTGTTTCTGGCAATGGCCTTTTCGTGATAGGGGAGATAGGGCTAAAATGGGCGATGTTTTTTAAGTGTCTATCTATACCATTATGCACTACTTCTATTTTCTGAATTTTGGAATGTTAGAAAGAAAAACGTTGAACGATTTCGGATGCTTCAATGACGTTCTAAATACAGTGCTAAAGCGTTGACTCAACTAAAGACTCAGGAAGAGATGTGCTTCCCGTAAAAACATTAATATTCGGATTTTGAAATTTTAAAATAAAATCTTCGTCTATTTTAAAACCCTTTTATTAGCTCGCTGTAGTGTATGAACGGGTGGAATTTGTAATTGATTTTAAACTAACTTCCCATTGAGCATGAGGCTTGAAACTTTAAACATAGCTCAGAACTGGATGAACATTGACAAATCACATAAAAAATAATAATACTACGCGAGTTTGCAATTTGTATTAGATCAATGCAAACTACTACGAACAATACTCGTTTTAAACTTTTTAAATTAAAAATGTATTTTTATCAGCTAACATTTTTTAATTTATTAGAAGTGTAACGAAGTAATAGCGGCGCAACCAAATTAATTCGATTCAGTTTAACCCGTAAGAAAAACCACTAGCATTCTTAGACTTCAAGAAAGGACTTCTTATATAACTGACCAGACTCTCAAACCGTCTAAATCCTGCGGTACTTTCCCAATCGTATTGACAAGGCTGCCTTTCTGTGACAGTAGGCCGATTGACTCCACAGAATATGTCCGGCCGATGGAAGGTGTTTTTAAGAGTCAGCGACATTGTTAGTTTATCTGCAGTTTACCAAAAAATTCTTTGAGGCCGGTCAACCAGTCTAGTTTGATAATTTTGTGCTTGGACAGGGATTACAGGGCATCAAAGCAGCATCTGGCCAGCAATGAGTCCACCGAATTGAAAATAAGGACTTTCAGAGCCACTGACTGGCTGAATAAATAGTGATTAAAGCGCCTTTGATGCCCTTGTTTATGTAAATGTTGGCGCATACCTCAATATCGCGGATTTCTGCCTGGAAGATACTTATGTATTAGCAAAGTAGTAGCCAGACTTTGGTATTGGGTCGAAATATACCAACACCCCCACCAGATTCCATCTTATATCCGTCAATATAAAACCAGATATCTCGATTTCTGAATCGGTTAACCATTGGAAAATCTTCCGCGAACCATTGTTTCAACCTTAAGTTCTCAAATATACCGACTTGTTAAATGGTTAATAGGCATTGCTTGTCATTTAAGTTTTTAAAAAATTGTTGATCTTTCTCTCTCTCTCTCTCTCTCTCTTTACCTCTCTCTTTATATATCTATATATATATATATATCTTTCTCTCTTTAAGATTCATGACAGTGACAACAATAATGCACTTGATGGACTGGAAATGTTGCACGCTGCACTTCATCAGGATGACGACTTCAAAAAACTCGATCGTGAATCCTATCTGCAAAATGCATCTGATGAGCTGAATCATATAATTGGTTGGTAGCTCTACAAATTAAATTTATGAAAAATATCAAACGTAAACCGTTTATTGAAAAAATTCAATAATTTACAATCATTTATGAATCTGTCACACATTTGTTTAAAAAAACATTTTTTTCCTTTTTCTCTCTCGTTCAGAGGTTATTGATGAATTCCTTTCAATTGCCGATGTCAACAAGGATGGCTTTTTACATTATCCTGAATATATGAAGGCTGTTGTCGATAACAAGGACGAAGAGAGTTCGATTGAAAATAATAATGTCTAGTCTCCATCTTCATATTGAACAATCGATTTATTTTAAAAGCTACTGCCATGGATGTACATATTTAGTTATACGTATAATTTATTTACAATCTAAATAAATATTAAAAAACTATCGAAACTAGCAAAATACTTTTTGGATCTGCTGAGCAGGTGTTACATTAGCACGTCACAATCATACATTAAATCGCATCGAACTTCCCGATATCCATCGTAGGCTGCCTTCTCGACGAGCACAATTAAATCATTGTAACGGGGATTGCTGAACGAATTTCTAGAAATATAATTTAGAGATATAAGATATAGATATAAGATAGTAAAGCGGAGATTCTCAGCTCGCCATGTGGATAGTTCTAATTTAAAATTACGTCATTGCAAGCCGGGGTCTAAGCAATTGTTTTAAAATAAGTCCCATTAAATTTTGATTGGTAGAAATCGAGTTATATTAGTGTAAAAACAAACAAACAAACAAACAAACAAACAAACAAACAAACAAACAAACAAACAAACAAACAAACAAACAAACAAACAAACAAACAAACAAACAAACAAACAAACAAACAAACAAACAAACAAACAAACAAACAAACAAACAAACAAACAAACAAACAAACAAACAAACAAACATCCGCCAAAACTTACCCTTCGAATTTTTCAATTCCATTCAAAAGCGCCTTGGCCGCTCGTGCATATTCATAAGCGATCGTTGGACTACGACAAGCAGCCTGATAAAGACATCCATCGATGCCAGAACCTTGAGCTGCTAAAAATCCTGTTATAATATGAGCTTCACCATCGTTGATCACCGATGAATCTGCATTTAAATTTATTAGTTTTTACGTGAAGTTCTTTTAGATAGAATGCACTTTTCTTTTACCCTCATTAAAACTCCTGCCACGACCGTGGTGACTCCAGTGTCCCGCACCCAAAAGTCCAGCGGCAAAAATTAAAACTTTCAACAGGAGAATCACGAGAAGGTTTGTCAAATTCAAACTGAGAACCTATAACGAAGGACGACACGTAATTAGTATAGAAATGTACGAGCGTTTGTCCCGTCCTACTCACTTGGCTATTTCCTGCCGATCGATTGAGCAGCTCTTTGGCAATTTGTACTGCAACATTCCCGGCTGGACCAGCAAACATATCCTGAGCGCTCTTCAGCCAACCACTGGGACGTGCGGCGATTTCGTTTTGTTCAGTGTAATTGTTGTACTGTAACTCATTGAGCAGATCGGAGCAGAAGCCACCCGATAGCAGGCTTAGAATAATAATTGTGCTTAGTAATGTAGACATCTTAAGGATGAAGGAAGAAACCTCAAAACACGATCTAACCGGCGACGTTTCAGAAATGCTACTGGGATCACTGATCTTGAGCGACGTTATATAAGTAGACGTTGAATATGCGTGTGACCGTGAGTGGTTGGCGGAAGGTAGCGAGAGCGATTTCCTCGCGGCGCTTTGTCTACCTGCGGATGTACAATAATCCAAACGCTATCTGTAGGCAGGTACGCATGCGCATTGTGCAGTTATCTCTTCGTCATGGTTCGATGGACATTTTGTTATTACTAAGACGCGACACTTGTGTCTGATCATAGGTAAACATAGCCAAACGAAATGAAATGAAAAGTCACTTAAATGGATGTGTAGCACGCAGTTAACGTCGTCTTGTCTCTTGTCTGGCGCAAGTGCGAGTAATCTCTTTTATGGTTTATTATCTTGGTAATATTTTATTGTACGTAGCATAATTGCAAATAAATAGAAATGAAAGACATTTAGTATATTTTTTACCGCATCAAGGACTCAGGTAAATATGTTTGTCGACGGCATTATTAAATAACGAAATACATTCAATACATTAATGGATTTGATGGTGCAGAGAGGATATATAATCATCAACATAATAAACTTTAGAGTAGCAAATTACCCAAAGGAAAATTGGAAAATTTGTCTTTTCTTTTTAAAAGGTAGTTCACCTTTTTGCCTTCGTCTTAAAAGTTGCAAATGTATTGTATAATAGATTTGGGTATTTTCTAGCAAATTTGGAAAAGTGAATAGATATTAGATAATGCGCCCTTAAAATGCACAAAATTTCAATGATGCATTTTGCTTATTTTAACGAGAACCAAAATCTTTGACACTCAAATGCACTTAATCATTGCTATCCTAAAACAAATTGGTATTATTCAAAGTAATTTATTTTTCCACCAGTTTTGACGTATGCTGCATCAGATAGACCTTCATTAGACCACAAAAAGACTCTCAAAAGTTCCCCAAAAGACCTACAAAAGAGCCCCGAAAGACCAAAAAAACCTTCAAAAGACTCCCAAAAAAATACCATAAGACCCTCACAAGACCACCAAAAGGCTCCTCAAAATACCCCCAAAGGACCCTCAAAAGACTCTAAAAGACCCACAAAAGTCTCTCAAATGACTTCACAAAATAAAACCAAAAGTCCCTCAAATGACTCCCAAATAAACCCAGAAGACCCTCACAAGAACCTCCAAAGAAGCCTCGTTTGTGCTACCGCAAAGGACTTTCTGAATAGGATCAGAAAGCTCATGCGAGCTAGGTGTCCTGCCCACCGGAGCCTACCGAGCTTAATTTTCTTAATTTTTACTCGAACGCGGCGAAGAGGTCAGAATGCTTTTTGCTAAGCACCCAAACCTCGGATCCGTATGTAAGTACTGGTATCACCATTGTCTTATATACCAGCAGCTTGGATGTTATGGTCAAATTACCTGGATTTGAAGAGTCTTGACAGACTATAGTAGGCTTTGTTGTCTTTAAGCAACCGTGCGCGTATTTTTTTTTTACATTTAATTTTATTGCCACGGAAATACTCCCTGGTTCCATGCTGTTATCGGCTGCTACAGTTGACCCGAGATAGTTAAAGGATTGCACTACTTCAAATTCGCGATCCATTATTTCAATTGAGGGACCAATGATGGATCTTCTACTCGCAGACGTGGCCACCATGTACTTTGTTTTGCTCTCATTTAAGTGCAGCCCCAGATTTCGTGCCGCCTGCTCGATCTGGATGAAAGCTTCCTGTACAGCTCTTCGGTTTCTACCAACGATATCAATATCGTCTGCGTAAGCCAGTTTATGAGTGGACTTATAGAGGATTGTTCCTCTCGCCGTTACGTCAGATCACTTTCTCCAACGCCACGTGTCAGTTTATTTGGGATGCCGAATTGTCTCATTGCTTTATAAAGTTCTACTCTGGCTATGCTATCATAGGTGGCTTTAAAGTCTATAAAAAGATGGTGTAGTGAGTTTTGAAACTCTAGACATTTTTCCATCACCTGCCTTAGGGTGTAAATCTGATTAGTTGTTGATTTGCCTGGGATGAAGCCACACTGGTATTGACCAATGATGACTTTAGCGTATGGGGCTATCCTGTATCGAAGGATAGAGGAGAAAATCTTATCCGCGGTACTCAACTACGTTATACCACGATAATTGCTGAATTTTGTGATATCTCCCTTCTTATGTATGGGGCACAGGATGCCTCTTTGCCAGTCTTCCGGCATAGCTTCTTCTTCCCATACTTGCACTATTATTTCATGAATTGCTTGGTGTAATGTGGGGCCTCCTATTTTTATTAGTTCCGCTGGAATCCCATCAGATCCCGGGGCCTTATTATGTTTGAGCCGGAAATCCCTGGAATCAGTCTCCACAACTTAAATTCTAGCCCTTAAATGCCGATCATCTCTCGTGGAGATGGCGGAGAAGTTCAATGTCCACCTGTGCTTGGTGCCGGGGCACAGAGACATTCCGGGTAACTGTATGGCTGATGGGCTCGCCAAGCAAGTAAATACACTACCCCTCGTACCTGAATATGGTTCCATAGGCATACCAATCGATACATGCAAACTCTTGTTAAAGCGGGATGCTAATGTAAAAACTAACTGTAGGTGGTCAAATGGTACAACTTGCACAGCGACAAAGCAGATCTGGCCCAAGCTGGATCCGAAACGCTCCAAGTGTTTGATCTCTCAAAAAAGACCGCACATCGGTGCTTTCGTAGGTTTAATTACTGGACACTGTCTCATAGGCAGGCATGCAGCAAGACTTGGAGTCTTCTCGAATGACTTCTGCAGAAGCTGCATGAATGAGGAGGAGGAGTAGGAGACCATCGTCCACTTTCTCTGTACTTGTCCAGCCCTCTCCCAAAAACATAACCTCCATATGGGAGCTTTCTTCTACAACGACACTAATGATCTCATCAAAATTGACATTGGTAGTCTTCTTCGCTTCATACGAAGCTCTAATTGGTTCATCGAGTAGATGGAAGGAATTTTTCGTTATCCGTGTGGTATCACAACGACCATTACTGGTCTAAGTGTGTCAGTTTCACTGACAGCCACCTTAACCTAACCTAAGTACAAAAGCATGCAGTGTTTCCCATGTGTTTCAGTAGAATTCAATATACATTTGGCGCATATTTTGGTTATTAGAGAATTTACATAAAAAATTTAAAAATTTGGAAAACTGTTGTTATTAGGGTTTGATTTAAAAATTTGTAAAGGCGCAAAATCGTCCAAATTTCTCTCGAACAGTGCCACGTGCCTCTAATTAGGCGATACTGCTGAGTTCCTGTATTATTTTTTTTGGTTCTTTTTCATTACATTAATAATTGATAGTCAGTTTTTGATGTTCACCACAACTAAAAGGTTAATTATTAATGTTTTATTTGTTTGTTGTTACTTTTTTAATATTATATTTTACGAGCACAATAATAATAATAAATAATAATTATATTTAGCTATTAAATTGTTAATTGTTATTATTCCATTTTGATAAACATTTTACCATAAATACATAAATCCTTTCGATTTGGTTTTTGTTTTTTTGTTATTTGGTTGTAATATTTTTTTTTTCAATCCAATTAACAGTATAGAGATTTTTCTGTATGTCAATATAACTATTAGTAATGTTTGTTGTTGTATTTTTTTTATATATTCTATTACATTTATGCGTGTGCGTTTATTTAACTAATGATTTTTTTGTTGTTTGAGATTTTTAATAATAATATATAATGCAATTACAATTCGCAATCGAAATAATGGAAAATATTTAACATATGTATTTGGTGCAGTAAGTTTTGCTTATTTTTTTGTTTGCTGATAGTTTGATACAATATAACAAGTAATTAACAGTTTCCTTTACACAATTTATTTTTGCTTTTCTCAAAATTTGCCATCTCTTTTCTTTAAATTTCTGTTCGCGAAAAAAAAAATTGGTTTCGTTGTTGGAAATGTTTTTGGAGGAGCATATAGTAAATTGTTGAGTTTTTGAATTGTTGTTGAGTTGATTATAAATTTTATTTTATATAATTTTTAAAGAGACAGTGCTTTATCTTCTAACACAATTAATGCTTATGTGATTAAAAGTTGTTTGTTGTTTTACACTGCTGGCAACTAAATGTGTCCACAGCGTGCTTATTATTATACTTCTTTTGGTTGTGTTTATCTTATTGTTTTTTACTTTACATATATATGTGTGTAATTCTAAGAACTATATTAATTTTTTAATCATATTTAAATGAATTTGTTTTTTTTTTCTCTTTTAAATATTTGCTTCCCACTTATTTTAATACTATTGGATTCCATAAAGTCATTCTTAGATATTTTTATTTTTTTTTTATACTGATAGTTTAATATAGAGTTTTGTTTTATAACATATATGTGATTTTTTTAAGAGAATTCTCTATCAGGTTGATTCCGACTCAAGTACTGAAGTTCTAAGTCAACGATGAACATGTACTATCACTTACGAACAATATTCACTCCTTTTTAAAATAAAAAAATTATTTTCTGCATCTAACTCAAAAAAGAAATACACTCAAAAAAACAATGAGTCAATTATTTTTAAATAAATCAATAGAAATTAAATAAAAATAAAAAATTATTGTGCAATTAATTGTATTTTAATTTTTTTTAACTACTTAATATGAAAATTTTATATTTTTTAACTATTGTGAAATTATTAAACCTCTTTAAACTTAACAAATTATCTATTTAATAAATTTATTCCTTAACAATAAAAGTAAAAATTTAAAAACATTCTTCTTACGCCACCTATCAAGCTTAACTGCAATTTGTCACCTTTTCTAATAGCTCGCAATCGTTCCCCAAACATCCTGTTCTTAAGCCGAAATATCCTGTATATAATAGTGTGTTTTCTTTACTTTTGCTATATTTCTTGGGCAACTACTAACATTTTTTTCTAACAAGAAATTTCTACTGAATTATTATTGATTTGACTTTTGCATTGCGTAATTATTATAATAATAATGTAATATCTCTTATTTATTTTTTGTTTGTTTGATATTGTCATGTATGATATTTTTTTAATTGAAACAAATTTTTTTTATATTATAGCAAATAACTTGAATCATTGTTCTCGTCATAATAAGTACATTTGACGTAGGTATAATTTTCTTTTTAAATTGTAGTATGTTTTGTATGATTAAAAATTGCAAGTAACATCAACAGATTTTGTTTTTTCTTTCTTTCAATAATACATATTCTCTTCCTCCTCAATAATAGATATATAATTTATTAATAAATTTTCTTAAGTTTAGTAGTAAGAGTGAAAAATGTATTTGATACATTTTACAATTTTCTGTTTTTTGTTATACGAAGAGACATAGAGATTTTTCTGTAAATGTAACATTAAAAATTGTTGTTGTTGGTTTTCACTTTTAGAAACCCTCGAAGACAATAATATTGAGCGAATTAGTTTAATTGGAAAAACATAATCATAGTATACAATATGAAAAGGAAAATACATAATACAATAAAAGAAATTATTTAACTTTAAATAATAATAATGTTTAGCTTCAAAATCCTTTCTTAACCTCATTAATTTCTCACTTTTCAAGTCACACATGAATCCATTGCTGGGTATGTCAGCAATTTCATCATTCCCACCAAACAAACTTGAACTATGAAACCAGGAAACTTTAGAGGCGGAAATATTTCTCTCATGGAATTCGCTCATGAGCTCAACAGTTAGAAGAAGTGCACGCTTTAGTTTGGAAGGAAAACAAATGACAACAAAAAAAATAATTCATTCACATAAGCTAATAATAATCGAAGAAAATGTTCGCACAGGAAGAAATTTTTGCGAGTTTTCGAGTGGAAATCAACATCCTCCTCAACTCATAGTACACCTACACATCCCTCATACTCTTCCATATCATTATATCATTGATGACACGCCCATTTTAAGAGTTGTATAAAAATAGCTCTCCTTATTGGTGAATATTTCCTTTTGCACTTCCCCCTTCATCAAGCCCGTCAAAATTAAAATTACAGTGAAAAAAAACTCTTGCTTAAAAAAGAAATTTACACCCAGTTCTTTTCTTTTACTTCAAATCGATGTCATCATCATCGTCGCTTCCCTTATTCCATCGACTTGTAGTGGATTTAGTTTCTGGTATGGAGGAGATGCTACTATCCTTCGACGTTTGCTCGTAATCCTGGAATGCAGCATTCTGTATACCTTCGTAGATTCTATACGGTGCCTTGCGACTGCCAGCGGTTGATTCCGATGTGACGCTCATGCTTTTCGATGATCCAAAACGATCCGTTTTGTACGATTGTGGTGCACCAAAAATGAGCTCAGCGTCAGACAGAGAGCCACTTGAGCGAGTATATTTGCCATTACCGTTCGATGATTTATTATAGTCACCGAAAATTATGTCTAAATCCGATGTTTTCTCGCTACCTGGAAAATCAAGCAGAAGCGAAATTAAGCAGACACTCATCCCTTCTTTTTTAAAATAAAAAATAAATAGAAAAATCAGGGTAATAATGATGTTTATATTAAATAAATTAGTTTATATTATTCAATTTAATGTCAATTGTATGGTTTGTGTCTCTGTTAAAAATCATAGTTTAAGAACCACTTTGTGAGGGGAATATATTATGCGTAAGGGATATATATAGTCAATTAGTAAATGGCTTGTGTCTCTGCTAAAATTCACAGTTTAGGAGCCACTTTGTGAGGGAAATAGTCAATTGTGCATGAAGGACATATAGTCAATTAGTAAAGTGTTTGTGTCTCTGTTAAAATGCACAGTTTTGGAACCACTTTGTGAGGGACAGTTAATGGTGCGTGAGAGATATAGTCAATTAGTATATACAGAATTAATATTCATCATAATGCTACGAAAATGCCAAATGCCTAAGCATAAATTAATGTCATGAAGAGGAGTTGCCCTAACTAAGGTGAATTATAAAAGTGTAATATTTACAAATAAAATTATGTAGTCAGGTAAGCTCAGGTTGTTTATTGATGCATTTCAAATACTTGCTGTCTTCTCAGTCAAAAGTGCGAGAAGTACAGTTTTACATGTTTAGAGGACATATAAACGGTAACGTGATATCATTAATAAAAAAAAAGAAAATAGATGTGGGTCAAGCACAGATCCTTGTGGTACACCAGTCTTTAGTTTTAGTCAGGCAGAACAACTGGACGATGACAGCCAAAACTTCCGTTTCCCTGGCCACTATTAACTGATGATCGCAATATCGAAAAAAAAACTGCTGCCCTACAACCTGCTAGCCAAGGTTTTTATAACTGCGGAAGGTGTCTTTGTAGAGTGCATGGACCAGCTTATCTCTAAAATTTAAGCAAATTTTTGCCCGATTTATTTGAACTACTAGGCTACACCAAATACAAAGAAATTATTCCAATATTGATAGCAGCCTAGCATAGGATAAATGCCATAACATTATTCTGCCTAACACCTTGACTTTTTTTACATTGCTGCGCACTCAATATGCGACTAGCAGTACTCTCATTTACTCTGTATTGTGTCAACGCCTGAAGCCACTCATCAACAACGTTTCTGGTCCCTAACAGTGCTGCTTTAGACCAGTATAAAGTCCACAGCCGACCAAATACCCACATTGCCTCAGATCCCGAAGAAGATGCAAGATGCGTAAATCGATATTCACCATACCCTTTTATAGATTTCTATGACTGCCTATGACATCATTTATAGCTTTACAAAGCCATAGTTTGTATAGTTATACATAGTGTACTACATATTGATTTTTATTATTAGCACAGATACGATAAAGCTTTAAGCACTGGATAATGAAGCAATTCGAGAACTTTTACATCACCACGCCAATATATTACGTAAACGAAGCCTTTCCGGCTTTGCTTTAACAAAGCTAACTACTTGCAAATACATAGTGCAACTATCGCATACTTACTTTGAGATATGGGGTAGCTGGACTTCTCATCATCTGGTGGTTTATTGGTGTGTCCATTGGATGCTGGACTTATTGTGTTCGATGCATATCCGCTTGATGATCCGCCCGTTGCAGCTGGACTATAGCTAGGAACGGTCGATGATGTCCTCCAATCAGTAGCATCTGTAGATCCAACTTTTGTCGAATCGATTGACGTTGAACTGCCATAGTCATAGCGCTTATCTTTGACGGAACTGGTTGAATCAGTAGAATACAAGCTTTTGTTAGCCAACGGCAATGGAGGAGGTGGATTTGGGGGAGCTGCTGCTACTGCTGCTGTTATGCTGGTTGGAATTGGTGGTGGTGGTTTCGATGGTGGTTTTGATGGTGCCCCTTTCTTCTGCATTGCCGACACTGATGCAGTAATTGAGGCCATAGAAAACGGCGAAGAAGAGCTTGTGATTTTCTTTGGTTTTTCTATTATAGATGATGGAGTTGCTGTTGTTGTTGTTGTTGCACTTTTGTCAAAAGGATTAACCCTCTCTTGCGGTTCGAAATTCGTCACGGGTTTATATTTGTTTTCCTGCTCGAATGCTTCTAAAACGTTGGAAGGTTTGCTAGTGTACGATGCTGCGGAACTAGCGCTGCCGCCAGTTACTGTCGATGTTGTTGACGACTCCGAGCGTGCATCGGCAGCGGGAGCTGTAGTGCTCTCTGCATTTTCGGATATCTTGTTCAAATCACTAAGTGTCGATGCGGCTAGCTTAGTTGGCTGCGCGGAGATGACATCGCCATCGCTAGTGCCATTCTTGCCACCTGTGAACGAGAATTGCTTACCGAGAAACGAGCTACCCGCGTCACTAGCAGTTCTTCCACGTTTTTTGTTCGCTAACTCCTACATATCACCGAATATCCCCGCAAAAGTCTTCCTCAAGTTCTTCATTGTGTCCTCCGCATCCTCAACGACTGAGGTTTGAGTTTGCGGAGGACGCTGCGATGCCCTGGATGCCGATGAGACATTCGAAGCTTGCGATGTTTGCGAGTCACGACGGGCAGTCGACGCTACCGAAGAGGATTTCTCTGATGACGATGTATTGACATCCTCGGGCACCTCCGAAATGCTACTGCGACTGCTAAGCCGTCCAATGGAGCCAACAGCTGGAGATGTGCGCTCGGGAATCGGTGGTGGGCCACCCATTGGCGCCGGACGTGGACCAGTGGGTGCGGGTGAGCCAGTCACGTCATCTGTTGGACTCTCAGCACGCGATGAAACGGAAGCCGTTCTGGATGACGGTTTTGCCGTTTGCGCCATTGCTGGGCGGCACACATTCTACAAAAACCAAAAAAATACAATAATTTTTACTATTTCTCTAAATGAAGAGTATCAGCATGTTTTTGATGTACACTTACCTGCATTCGTGCGGACACCAAGTCGGCAATTTGACGCCTGTCTTCCTCTTGGGTATCACCAATCAAGGAGAATGTGCAATCGCAAGCGCTTATGATGTGTTCGCGGCTATCTTTGCCAACAACAACGGACACGCCACATACCTCCATACCGCCGAACAGCTCAGATATCTGCAAAAGTAAAACAAAGCCATCATCATCATATTGCAAAATATTGCCATTTCCGACAGCTTGTTATCCAATTGGAAGCATTTTTGCCATTCACCACACATCGTGTCGTGATTATCGCATTTAAGCAATTAGCGAAAATACCGCATCATACCTGCACCGAACAGCCGTGGGTGGGCACGACTGTAATTGCTATTTAATATAATTATTAATCCAATTCCGCCGTAACAGTTCCTTTGAACTTTAAACAACAACACATTTATCTATGTGTAGTATGGAGTTTATTGGTTGCCATTCAAATTGTAGTCTTGACTTTTGTTGTTGCAATGCTAAAGGTCGTCCGCCTAGTTGCCGCTTAGAGAGCTAAACTATTCTGCTTAATGGCTAATTCATGTAGAATGCAAATCTGGAGGTTCACCCCATACGCTTAAGATGTTAAATTTCATGCCATTGAGTCATTTAAATACTTGTATTAAATATGCCTCGAATTTGCATAGAACTTATACTCTATCTAAACTGTAATAGAATGGGTGGCATAATCTTTAGAGAAATATAAATTAAAAATTAGCTTTTTATTTGTGTAACAGAATTGTTTCTAATTATTTCTAATTCTTACAAATTGTTACGAATGGTCCGATGAGTCAGATGTTCCATCGTTAGAATATTTATCTAACCGGGCATCTTACTGAAATAAAATCTCTCCATTGGTCCCGATTTCTAGCCGATCCAGTCATTCGTACATTATCAAACAATGGAGGAACTACAAAAAGGATTCCTCAGAGAGGAAGAAATCGGCCCATTTGAGGTCCCGCCTGGATCTTCTAAATAAACTTTGGGATGACTTCGACAAAATCGACAACATGATCAGTGAGATATGGGCTGAGGATATGGACAATGACTATTTTAAGACCGACTACTGTTCACAAATTTTTAAACTAACATAAACATTTAGAGCTGATATGGAACAAAAATTGATAGAGGCTTCAAAGGGGACCAACATGCAAGGTGATAACATTCAAGGGGTTAAGGAGTCAGCGAGTGGACAGCCAATGCCTCAATCAAATAACTAAATAAATCTAAGGCAAAGATATAAATTGGTGGTGGGAATTGTGACAAAATCTTTAGACAAACCTATAGATAAAAATAAATTGGAACAGTTCTATCGCATTCATAGCAATACTTTGGAACAAAACTGGAATGACGTGACGTCAATGTACCGAAGGTTGGAGAACGAATTATGTCAGTATGATATCGAAGAGTATTACAATGTGGACAACGTGTGACAACGTCACTGGAAGTAATTTATGGAAAAACCAGTTTCCAATCATGCTACAATGATATTGCCAAAGGTTGAGTAACCAAAGTTCGATGGTAACTACTAGAAATGGCATCAGTTCTCTGATTTATATACAGAGATGATTCACAACCAACATATATCGGATGCACAAAAAATATGGTTCCTCAAATCTAGCGTAACGGGAGAGGCTGAAAAATTGATTCGACACCTATCCGTATCAGGAGCTAATTATATTGCAGCATGGAAGATCCTGACCGATCGCTATTATAATCCACGTCTATTGGTGACATCGCATGGTTGGCAAAATTGTTATCCCATCCGAATGCGCAACTTGGGAATGTAAAATCAATTCGTAGTCTGCATGACTCAATTCAGGAATCTTTGCTAGAATTCATATTTATCTCTCTCCATGTCTATCTCTCTCCATCTCTCTATCACTTCCTCCTTCTCTCTCTCTCTCTTACACTTTCAAAGATTGATTAGGATGTTATCTTATGAACGAAATAGCCCTTTGTCCTGTTCGTAGAGCTCACGAGTAGCTATGCAAGGCTTAGGTTTGGATACGAGCAGTTGGGATCCAATATTGCTGCACATTTTTGTAAAAAAGCTAAGGGGATAGGGATAAACATACGTTATATGAGCAATTGTTGAACCATCCCTTCATTTACGAAATTTCTCGAGTTCCTGGAAGATCGTTTCCAATCACTTGAGGCAAACTAGATGAAAATCGATCGCACAAGTTAAGACTCAAAACTTCATCGGCATTGGCATCGCGCTATTCCAATTGTTTAAATTGCAAAGCCAACCACCCCATACACAAATGTCCAAGGATCATGGATCTGACACCATCAAAACGATTAAATATCATTGTGTATCAGTTGCCTACCATCAGGCCATTTTGTGATGAATTGCAGTTCCAGTAGCTGTTTCAGATATAATGAAAGACACCACATGCTATTACATATTGATCAAGCCAGATAAGAAGTGCAGTGTGGCTAAGACATGAGACCATTCAAAAATACAACACGAATTGTCGCGAGAAACTAGGCCTCTCGTGCCAAATATTATTATTACCCTTCACCCTTGAATATTGAACGTTCGTGAGCATTGGTATTAGCCCCATTCGAATCGTACTTAGAAGTAATAAACCATTTGTACCTGGCGATTAATATTCCAATTACCTTATTACTAAAAAGGAAAAACAACACTAAACTGATTTATGGGCCATAATTTGTTGAAAGGAAAAAGAAAAAAATAAATTTATGTTAAATCCTAAATCCATTCAAAAATTTTGACATTTATTCCCAAAATTCGATAATTTCGAAGACATCCATTACGATATGTGCTGTACTTTCTCATGCTCATACTCGTATAAATTATATTTGCCTTAGGTACGCACTAAATCTTAAAAGCTATTAGGAGCTAATCACTTAATTCGCCTGTACTAAATCAAAGGTCAAAATGCGCCAAGTGCCTCAAGTGAGGACTGAGGAGCGAGTAAGATAAATATTATTAAATTACCCGCCGCTAAGTGAAGTATGAAATACATTTCCATATGAGAAGACATCAGAAATTATCTTGCTCCCATCAGATTGAAGTAAGTTGCTTGATTTAGCTGCTTACGGCGGCGTAGGTAATAACCTAATCACCAATTCTGCAATCATCTACCGTTTATTGTGGGCAGCGAACTATGGATACCTGCACTGCAGACTAAGATTCCTACTCGACAGCGCTGAACTCGGCTTAAGCCAAGAGTGATCAATGGGAAATTAGATGAATTACCAATTTGATGTGCTATAAAAAATATTAGAATTAATTATGCGCAATTTGTGCGGATATAACATATATGCCACAGGGTGCTACGCAATCTTGTCTTGATCGAAATTACTGATTCTCTTAAGCTGCGTACGAAATCTTGAATGAATTAAAAGCTTCAGTGTTTTTAGAAACTTGAACTTTGTCTCCGTTTTTCAGATTTTAAATTGACTTTAAGGTTTCTAGAGATGTATTTGTGACTGACGTACCATGACACATCGTTTATAACTTATTAATGAAACACCCAGTAAAAGACAACATTCTATCGATGAAACGCATCGACTATTTGCGCCAACAACTCACCTCATCTACCCAACTTTTGTATTTCTCAGTCAGAGTGATTTGCTCCAGCATAGCTGATCCTTGGTTTGTCTTCCAATTACCAGAGATGGATTTTCGCCTGAAATTCAAAGATAAATGGGAGTTTTTGTTAGTAATGTGCGGAATTGGGAAGAGTCAAGAAGGGTTTGTAGTCCGATATAAAGGGTTACTGGTAATTCGACGTATTCCTTGCAGGACGTTAAAGTAGGATTAAAATGCAATAAAGAAAAAAACTACATTTTCTACATACTACATAATTTCAGTCATCTAAATTTAAATATAAATTTAAATATTTTCTATCAACTAATAGCAAAAAATAAGAAAAAATAAAATGTTTAGTTAATAAAATTGTGCGCATTTATGTATTTATTTTATTTATTTTTCCAAAACTCGTTTTATTTATTATTTGGTATATCCTACTAGAAATAAGTTGCAGTCAGTTTTTTCAATTATTTGAACTTTTTTTTGTATAATTTACGCAACGCGAACAGGGGCTTCCACTCTTATAATGCTAGGTTTAGCACAGCGTGGTCGTTAAAGTTTAGGATGAGAAAAGGGGGAGATGTCTAGGGGGAGGAAAATATTTCTAGTGAGAAAACCCAAACATATCGCAGACGATGGCAAATATGTAGCCATTCCAACGAAGCTTGTCGTTAACTTACATACTGAGAAATGCCATCAGCGAAAGGTTGAATTGGATTAGAAGCAACGGGCATTAGATCATTAATAAAAATGAGAAAGAGTGTTGTGGACAAAACAGAGCCAGCGTTTTTATGCGGTGAATTTCAGATTTGAAACCGTCCAAATCAACTTGCATTGAGCGGTCCAGAAGATAACTTCAATTTTTCATCGATTCCATAAGCACGCATTCTACACAAAAGAGCTCGATGCCAAACTCTGCCAAATGTCAAAGCCATATGGGCTGCGACCTATTGTACCATAGAGTGAGGTTAGTATAAGAGACGAACAATTTCCTGTCAGTTTCTTTACTCTGCCGACGAACATATTTCCTATTGTATCGTAGGGTGAGGTTAATCTAAGAGATGAACATCCTCCCTAAGTGAAGTCGGAAGGAAATACGCCTCCTGAGACAGCCCTAGTTAGTTCATCTGCCGATTCGTTGCCAGCAATTCCTTGGCAAGAGATTGCAGTGCATCGTATATGCTTTTAACTTATAAAGAGTCCATATGTTGGACGACAGCGCTTTAGGTACTGCCAGGCTATCTGAAAAGATATTTATTCTCGCGCCCCTAATGCCTTTACTAAGGTTTATCATAGCGCAGATCTCAATTGCATAGAGTTCAGCCTGGAAAACCGCGGGACTCTTTCCCATTGATACTGAGACTTTGGTGTTGGGTCCAAAGACACCAGCTCCAACTACGGAGTCCATCTTTGATCCATCTGTGAATCAGCCCAGACCTCTAGCGTCCAGAGCCGGAACGCAATTAGACCAGTTGGCAAGGTCCAATCTTTTGATCTCAAATAACCTACCTAAACAGTATTTCCTGTCTATAGTGTCGGAGATAGTGTAAAACATGTCACTTTCAGGAACTGAGTCAAATATTTTAAGGTGTCTCTCATGGTCACCTGGTTTGTACCTGTATTCTAACTGCAGCTTAATAGCGCACTTGGCGGCCGTCTACCTAATGAAGATTGTAATGGTCAAACCCCTATATGACAGCTTCTATACTGCCGTCGCAGGGAAGGTACTGCATGGCACCCGTGATACCGAGACAGGCAATTCTTTGAAACTTCTAAAGCTTTTTTGCCTTTGTTAAAGTTGAAGAACTTTCGGCGACCAAACGATGGCCGCGTACGTGATAATGGGTCTCACCATCATTGCATGCATCCAGTGTATCATTTTGGGATTTAGACCCCAAGTTCTTCCGTAAAGACGTCTGCTGGCCCACATGGCCCTAGTGGCACGTTCAATGGCGGACTTAATGTGAGAGTTCGTTCTTTTATTAAAAACAATTCCAAGATATTTAAACTCACTGGGATAAACTAAAGTGGTGCCTTAAATAGTGATAGGTCCTAGATTGAAAAATATTCGTTTGCAAAAGGCAAACTACTGTACCATTCTAAAACGTGGAGCACCTTGCACAACACAACAACAATAATGGTCGTGCCGTGTTTACTACTAACAAGAATCGCCAAGTCATCTGCACAACCAAAAGCGATGTGGCCTGATACTGTCGATGACTAGTGATCACAGAAGGGGGAGCAACCCTTAACTGCGGCTATAGACAAGACATTCCTCCTGAGGAGGAATTAATTTCTCGACTTTCGAGAATGGCCCTTATCCATTGTGCCAAATACCTTAGAAATATCGAGCAACGACTTTGCTTTCACCAAATTGACGAATAGACTTCTTCACTGTTCGATCGATCAGTATTTCCGTTGCTATGGGTTGAAAGGAGACGACGGCTCGCATTTTTTGGGTATGGGCTGGACAAATGCTGTTTTCTAACTTCTCGGGAAGATTCCAGAAAAATATGATAGGTGGAACCAGCTTACCCATTGGCAATGCCAGCTTGGAAGAACACCTCTTTAGAACTATTGGGGAAATACCATCTGACCCAGCGGATTTGTGAGTGTTGAGATCGTTTAAAACGGTAGCAACTGCACGAGTACGAATCCGTCCCATAGCGTTTTCCATACTCGGAGGTACAGGTGGCTGAACTGTTTGTAGTGACATTCATTTATGAATACCCGATTAGATAAAGATTTTACCATAGTATTTGTACACATAAGTGTAGTACATTTTT
Source organism: Nephrocerus scutellatus (assembly GCA_947095585.1). Classification (NCBI taxonomy): domain Eukaryota; kingdom Metazoa; phylum Arthropoda; class Insecta; order Diptera; family Pipunculidae; genus Nephrocerus; species Nephrocerus scutellatus. The sequence continues at coordinate 123,905,731 of OX352761.1, read as the reverse complement.
TTGCAGTAAACTACATTTTCTATCAACTAAAATAGAAAATATTAAGAAAAACAAATATATAATTAGTGATCTGTAGTTGAGTTGTAAGTGAGTTGTATGTTCATAGGAAAGATTGTCTTTCTATTATCCAGTACATTTTTTTGTAGCGAACAGCTATCTTGGTTATTATTATATACTGCGGTATATGCTCTACTTTTCTATTTGTGAAGTCAACATGTACTGATTTTGATTCGTTTACTCGCATTCGCCATTTTCTTTTCCAATTTTGAATTTGGGAGATCACCTCTTGTAGTAACAATCGTGTTGTATTCTAGCGTCGGAATATCGTGAGTATACAGAAGATATAGTATTGGCCCAAGAACGCTTCCTTGGGGTACACCAGCTTTGATTTCTTTAAAATCTCCGAATAGTCGTCTTTCTCTTTTACGCGGAAGTATTTGTCCGAAATGTGCGATCTTAGTATCTTTTCTTAATTCGAATACTAATCTTTAATGCCTAAATTTTATCAAATGTTTGTGCTATATCAAGAAAGACTGTAGAATAAACTTTTTTCTCTTCAATCACTTTTTCAACAATATTTGTTGTTCGGTATACCTGATCAATGGTTGAATGTTTCATTGGAAAGAAAAATTGATGATCTGTTCTATAGTTGGTAGCAGTCTTTCAAAAAGTTTGGACATTATTGGCAGCAAAGATATTGGCCTATATGATAATTCTTCGTGAGGTGGTTTTCCCGGTTAAATAAGTCAATGCTTCAAAGGGTTAAATGTGAAATTTTTCAACAATAATCTAAAAAAATTGAAATATTTCAATATCTACTGAATTTCGATAGAACATTTGGTGACTCAATTTGTTGTATTTTATCCTTGCTATAACGTTCTGCAAGGAATACGTCGCGTTATCAGTAACCCTGTATATGATATCGACAGATCACATATGTTTCCATAATTATATGAATTAATAAAAAAAGTCAAGTGCACCGCTCCGCTTGGTGCACTACACCGACAAACTGTTTAACTGTTGAGCGTAAAAGTACAAATCGCAATCAATCACAACATTAGCGAGCGAGCTCTGTTTTATCAGTTTCAATATATTTTTCGTAGATCGTCGAACGTTGGGGCCTGGATGAGAGTGATGTCCCAAGGCAAGTGCCCGGGCAGCGACAGACATCCTGCAGGTAATGACCTACTTCTAACCTAGCCAGAACAAACGAAAGTTTTTGTGCCAGATGGTTGTGGGTTTAGGTTCCACAACCATGGTAACCAGTTAAGAATAGCATGATAGAAAGATAGGTAGGTTGTTAGATGGTTAGATAGTGAGATAGAGAGAGTGTTAGTGAGATATGGATTTAGAATAGGTTTAGAATTAGAATAGGTTTAGATTTAGATTTTAGATTTGGAAATAAATTTAGATTTAGGTTTAAGATATAGTTTTAGATTCAGATTTAGATTAAGATATAGATTTAGATTAGGTTTAGGTTTAGATTTAGATTCAGATGTAGATTAAGATATAGATTTAGATTAAGAGTAGGTTTGGAATTAGAATAGGTTTAGATATAGATTCAGTTATAGATTAGATTTAGAATTGGTTTAGATTAAGGTTTAGATTTAGTTTTAGAAATAGATTTAGTCTTAGATTTAGATTTTGATTTATATTTAGGTTTAGATTTAGATATAAGATATAGATTTGGATTTAAAATAGGTTTAGAATTAGAATAGGTTTAGATTTAGGTTTAGATTCAGATTTAGAATAAGGTTTATATTTAGATAGAGATTTAGGTTTAGAATTAGGTATAGATTTAGATTAGGATATAGATTTAGATTTAGAATAGGTTCAGATTTAGATTTAGATTCAGATTTAGCTTAAGATATAGATTTAGATTAAGAATAGGTTTAGTTTTAGGTTTAGAATAGGTTTAGATTTAGATTTAGAATAAGGTTTAGATTAAGATAGAGATTTAGGTTTAGAATTAGGTATAGATTAAGATTAGGATATAGATTTAGATTTAGAATAGGTTCAGATTTAGATTCAGATTTAGCTTAAGATATAGATTTAGATTAAGAATAGGTTTAGATTTAGGTTTAGAATAGGTTTAGATTTAGATTTAGAATAGGTTCAGATTTAGATTTAGAATAGGTTCAGATTTAGATTTAGATTCAGATTTTAGCTTAAGATATAGATTTAGATTAAGAATAGGTTTAGATTTAGGTTAAGAATAGGTTTAGATTCAGATTTAGAATAAGGTTTAAATTTAGATAGAGATTTAGGTTTAGAATTAGGTATAGATTAAGTTTAGGATATAGAATTAGATTTAGAATAGGTTCAGATTTAGATTTAGATTCAGTTATAGATTAGATTTAGAATTGGTTTAGATTTAGGTTTAGATTTAGTTTTAGAAATAGATTTAGTCTTAGATTTAGGTTTTGATTTATATTTAGGTTTAGATTTAGATATAAGATATAGATATAGATTTAAAATAGGTTTAGAATTAGAATAGGTTTAGATTTAGGTTTAGATTCAGATTTAGAATAAGGTTTAGATTTAGATAGAGATTTAGGTTTAGAGTTAGGTATAGATTTAGATTAGGATATAGATTTAGATTTAGAATAGGTTCAGATTTAGATTTAGATTCAGATTAAGCTTAAGATATAGATTTAGATTAAGAATAGGTTTAGTTTTAGGTTTAGAATAGGTTTAGATTTAGATTTAGATTTAGAGTAAGGTTTAGATTTAGATAGAGATTTAGGTTTAGAATTAGGTATAGATTAAGATTAGGATAGATTTAGAATAGGTTCAGATTTAGATTCAGATTTAGCTTAAGATATAGATTTAGATTAAGAATAGGTTTAGATTTAGGTTTAGAATAGGTTTAGATTTAGATTTAGAATAAGGTTTAGATTTAGATAGAGATTTAGGTTTAGAATTTGGTATAGATTAAGATTAGGATATAGATTTAGATTTAGAATAGGTTCAGATTTAGATTCAGATTTAGCTTAAGATATAGATTTAGATTAAGAATAGGTTTAGATTTAGGTTTAGAATAGGTTTAGATTTAGATTTAGAATAAGGTTTAGATTTAGAATAGGTTCAGATTTAGATTTAGATTCAGATTTTAGCTTAAGATATAGATTTAGATTAAGAATAGGTTTAGATTTAGGTTTAGAATAGGATTAGATTCAGATTTAGAATAAGGTTTAGATTTAGATAGAGATTTAGGTTTAGAATTAGGTATAGATTAAGTTTAGGATATAGATTTAGATTTAGAATAGGTTCAGATTTAGATTTAGATTCAGTTATAGATTAGATTTAGAATTGGTTTAGATTTAGGTTTAGATTTAGTTTTAGAAATAGATTTAGTCTTAGATTTAGGTTTTGATTTATATTTAGGTTTAGATTTAGATATAAGATATAGATTTAGATTTAAAATAGGTTTAGAATTAGAATAGGTTTAGATTTAGGTTTAGATTCAGATTTAGAATAAGGTTTAGATTTAGATAGAGATTTAGGTTTAGAATTAGGTATAGATTTAGATTAGGATATAGATTTAGATTTAGAATAGGTTCAGATTTAGATTTAGATTCAGATTAAGCTTAAAATATAGATTTAGATTAAGAATAGGTTTAGTTTTAGGTTTAGAATAGGTTTAGATTTAGATTTAGAGTAAGGTTTAGATTTAGATAGAGATTTAGGTTTAGAATTAGGTATAGATTAAGATTAGGATAGATTTAGAATAGGTTCACATTTAGATTCAGATTTAGCTTAAGATTTAGATTAAGAATAGGTTAAGATTTAGGTTTAGAATAGGTTTAGATTTAGATTTAGAATAAGGTTTAGATTTAGATAGAGATTTAGGTTTAGAATTTGGTATAGATTAAGATTAGGATATAGATTTAGATTTAGAATAGGTTCAGATTTAGATTCAGATTTAGCTTAAGATATAGATTTAGATTAAGAATAGGTTTAGATTTAGGTTTAGGATAGGTTTAGATTTAGATTTAGACTAAGGTTTAGATTTAGAATAGGTTCAGATTTTAGCTTAAGATATAGATTTAGATTAAGAATAGGTTTATATTTAGGTTTAGAATAGGTTTAGATTCAGATTTAGAATAAGGTTTAGATTTAGATAGAGATTTAGGTTTAGAATTAGGTATAGATTAAGTTTAGGATATAGGTTTAGATTCAGAATATGTTCAGATTTAGATTTAGATTCAGATATAGATTTAGATTAAGAATAGGTTTAGATTTAGGTTTAGAATAGGTTTAGATTTAGATTTAGAATAAGGTTTAGAATTAGAATAGGTTCAGATTTAGATTTAGATTCAGATTTAGCTTAAGAAATATAGATTTAGATTAAGAATAGGTTTAGATTTAGGTTTAGAATAGGTTTAGATTTAGATTTAAAAAAATGTTTAGATAGAGATTTAGATTTAGGTTTTAGATTTTTTTGGTGGATGGATAGGTGGATGGATAGGGAGATAAAAAGTAGGAAAATATTCAAAAATTATTTTTGCTTTCGGGGTCACCCTCGACATTGTAATTGCCTTCGGGATCAACCTGGGCATACGAAATTCGTCATCTAGGGTCGATATGTGATCAGATGTCCAATCAGAAGTTGAAAATAACTTATTCAACATCGTAATTGATCTCCTGATCGATCTCGACATAGGAAAGTCCGTCAACTAGGGTCGATATAAAGCCAGAAGTTCAATCAGAGGTTGAAAATAACATATTCAAAACCTTGATTGACTTCGCCTAGGGTCAATATGAATCCAAAGGCTCAATCAGAAGTTGAAAAATAACATATTCAACATCATGATTGTCCCTGGAAAATCCGTCAACTTCTATGTAATAGGTATGTATATATATGTTTAAGATAAATGTTGTATTGTTATGGTTATGAAAAACATTTTATTAAACGGTAATAGTAAAAATAATAAAAGTGGTATATTAGAGAGACAGACAGATGGCCGTTTTTGTTGATCGACCGTTTTTGAGACGGAAGATTTTTCCCGTGAAGGGTTCTTAAAACAACTAGGTTGTTTTTGTTGGTGGCTCGTAACGTTTTCGACCCCCACCACGAGGTCTCTTCAGCGAGCTTACTCGGCCTGAATTTTGAAGGGTTAAATTTGGTACGAAACCAAGACATAGGGGCAAGGGTTTTATGGTTAAATGATAGTACATGAGTTTAAATAAAATATAAGAAATATATTTGACATACCATGAGCTTTTTTAAAGGTGTAGAATATATTGATTGTTTTTGAATATTTTGTGTTTTAATCCTGACGTCTGTAGTATTCAGTTGTTGTCCGTTGTGGTTAATTTCGTCCTTTTCTTTTTAGGTTTATTTAAAAACCAAACATATAATTTTTACACAACACTGTTTTTTATATATACAACACTGTTTTTAACTGAGATTGTATAGTTAAAAGAGCCATGTCTGTTTTAAGAAACAGAAGACTTAGACACCGAACGAACTATTTGTAACCACGATTTTGGAGAAGAAACTTGGGTATTGATCATACCAAACACACGCGGAAAACGAGTGTATCGTTTTGTTGCTCAGACTTGAATGATATCTGTGGTGATATCTTGTGCCGAAGTTAGGCTGCGTTCCTCTCCTTGTACGTTGCAAATTGCAAACGCGATAAGGGTTGAAGATGTGCATACATGATCGAAGCATTGCAGACATTGAAGGACGGTCTGTGTGTGTTTTGACGTGGGCGCCATGCGTTAATTGTGTCTAGGTTTTTCAACGACAAATACCCAGAAAAATGTGTTGTAGACGATTTTGTGCATTATTAGTTGTAGACGATAATTTAGGAATTATGAGTACCGGCGTATATTTAAGATGTCCGTCTGGTATTCATAATTCGTGAGTATAATTTTTACCACATGACAGTGGGAACGAAAACCTATGTAGTGGCGAATAATATATAAAATATAAAAATAATATATATTCTGCCAGTGTGGATGTTTTGAGAAGATCTATACCTGAATAAGCTGCAGACAACGCGTCGATTTGTGAACATTCGGTGATGCGTGCATGTATATCGTGAGGACATGCATACATCATTGAATGTTATTGTGTATAAATGACATAATTTGATCAAGTGTAAACGTATGGTTTAACTTGATGTGACCAGGAATTGGGTTGAGGCCAACCAATTCAAGATCAAATATTATTTGAGGATGTTGTGAGGTTCCGAGAGTCCAGAGGATTCTGGGAACAATTTTTGGTGATAGGGAAAAGCAAATGTTTCCCAGATAAGCCAGGAAACGTGAAATTTAAAAAAATTGAATTTAAACTACTTAAAAACTACCTATCTGATGGAAGCTACTGGTATGATAACATATATTTTTCGTAGATCGTCGAACGTTGGGGCCTGGATGAGAGTGATGTCCCAAGGCAAGTGCCCGGGCAGCGACAGACATCCTGCAGGTAATGACCTACTTCTAACCTAGCCAGAACAAACGAAAGTTTTTGTGCCAGATGGTTGTGGGTTTAGGTTCCACAACCATGGTAACCAGTTAAGAATAGCATGATAGAAAGATAGGTAGGTTGTTAGATGGTTAGATAGTGAGATAGAGAGAGTGTTAGTGAGATATGGATTTAGAATAGGTTTAGAATTAGAATAGGTTTAGATTTAGATTTTAGATTTGGAAATAAATTTAGATTTAGGTTTAAGATATAGTTTTAGATTCAGATTTAGATTAAGATATAGATTTAGATTAGGTTTAGGTTTAGATTTAGATTCAGATGTAGATTAAGATATAGATTTAGATTAAGAGTAGGTTTGGAATTAGAATAGGTTTAGATATAGATTCAGTTATAGATTAGATTTAGAATTGGTTTAGATTAAGGTTTAGATTTAGTTTTAGAAATAGATTTAGTCTTAGATTTAGATTTTGATTTATATTTAGGTTTAGATTTAGATATAAGATATAGATTTGGATTTAAAATAGGTTTAGAATTAGAATAGGTTTAGATTTAGGTTTAGATTCAGATTTAGAATAAGGTTTATATTTAGATAGAGATTTAGGTTTAGAATTAGGTATAGATTTAGATTAGGATATAGATTTAGATTTAGAATAGGTTCAGATTTAGATTTAGATTCAGATTTAGCTTAAGATATAGATTTAGATTAAGAATAGGTTTAGTTTTAGGTTTAGAATAGGTTTAGATTTAGATTTAGAATAAGGTTTAGATTAAGATAGAGATTTAGGTTTAGAATTAGGTATAGATTAAGATTAGGATATAGATTTAGATTTAGAATAGGTTCAGATTTAGATTCAGATTTAGCTTAAGATATAGATTTAGATTAAGAATAGGTTTAGATTTAGTTTTAGAATAGGTTTAGATTTAGATTTAGAATAGGTTCAGATTTAGATTTAGAATAGGTTCAGATTTAGATTTAGATTCAGATTTTAGCTTAAGATATAGATTTAGATTAAGAATAGGTTTAGATTTAGGTTAAGAATAGGTTTAGATTCAGATTTAGAATAAGGTTTAAATTTAGATAGAGATTTAGGTTTAGAATTAGGTATAGATTAAGTTTAGGATATAGAATTAGATTTAGAATAGGTTCAGATTTAGATTTAGATTCAGTTATAGATTAGATTTAGAATTGGTTTAGATTTAGGTTTAGATTTAGTTTTAGAAATAGATTTAGTCTTAGATTTAGGTTTTGATTTATATTTAGGTTTAGATTTAGATATAAGATATAGATATAGATTTAAAATAGGTTTAGAATTAGAATAGGTTTAGATTTAGGTTTAGATTCAGATTTAGAATAAGGTTTAGATTTAGATAGAGATTTAGGTTTAGAGTTAGGTATAGATTTAGATTAGGATATAGATTTAGATTTAGAATAGGTTCAGATTTAGATTTAGATTCAGATTAAGCTTAAGATATAGATTTAGATTAAGAATAGGTTTAGTTTTAGGTTTAGAATAGGTTTAGATTTAGATTTAGATTTAGAGTAAGGTTTAGATTTAGATAGAGATTTAGGTTTAGAATTAGGTATAGATTAAGATTAGGATAGATTTAGAATAGGTTCAGATTTAGATTCAGATTTAGCTTAAGATATAGATTTAGATTAAGAATAGGTTTAGATTTAGGTTTAGAATAGGTTTAGATTTAGATTTAGAATAAGGTTTAGATTTAGATAGAGATTTAGGTTTAGAATTTGGTATAGATTAAGATTAGGATATAGATTTAGATTTAGAATAGGTTCAGATTTAGATTCAGATTTAGCTTAAGATATAGATTTAGATTAAGAATAGGTTTAGATTTAGGTTTAGAATAGGTTTAGATTTAGATTTAGAATAAGGTTTAGATTTAGAATAGGTTCAGATTTAGATTTAGATTCAGATTTTAGCTTAAGATATAGATTTAGATTAAGAATAGGTTTAGATTTAGGTTTAGAATAGGATTAGATTCAGATTTAGAATAAGGTTTAGATTTAGATAGAGATTTAGGTTTAGAATTAGGTATAGATTAAGTTTAGGATATAGATTTAGATTTAGAATAGGTTCAGATTTAGATTTAGATTCAGTTATAGATTAGATTTAGAATTGGTTTAGATTTAGGTTTAGATTTAGTTTTAGAAATAGATTTAGTCTTAGATTTAGGTTTTGATTTATATTTAGGTTTAGATTTAGATATAAGATATAGATTTAGATTTAAAATAGGTTTAGAATTAGAATAGGTTTAGATTTAGGTTTAGATTCAGATTTAGAATAAGGTTTAGATTTAGATAGAGATTTAGGTTTAGAATTAGGTATAGATTTAGATTAGGATATAGATTTAGATTTAGAATAGGTTCAGATTTAGATTTAGATTCAGATTAAGCTTAAAATATAGATTTAGATTAAGAATAGGTTTAGTTTTAGGTTTAGAATAGGTTTAGATTTAGATTTAGAGTAAGGTTTAGATTTAGATAGAGATTTAGGTTTAGAATTAGGTATAGATTAAGATTAGGATAGATTTAGAATAGGTTCACATTTAGATTCAGATTTAGCTTAAGATTTAGATTAAGAATAGGTTAAGATTTAGGTTTAGAATAGGTTTAGATTTAGATTTAGAATAAGGTTTAGATTTAGATAGAGATTTAGGTTTAGAATTTGGTATAGATTAAGATTAGGATATAGATTTAGATTTAGAATAGGTTCAGATTTAGATTCAGATTTAGCTTAAGATATAGATTTAGATTAAGAATAGGTTTAGATTTAGGTTTAGGATAGGTTTAGATTTAGATTTAGACTAAGGTTTAGATTTAGAATAGGTTCAGATTTTAGCTTAAGATATAGATTTAGATTAAGAATAGGTTTATATTTAGGTTTAGAATAGGTTTAGATTCAGATTTAGAATAAGGTTTAGATTTAGATAGAGATTTAGGTTTAGAATTAGGTATAGATTAAGTTTAGGATATAGGTTTAGATTCAGAATATGTTCAGATTTAGATTTAGATTCAGATATAGATTTAGATTAAGAATAGGTTTAGATTTAGGTTTAGAATAGGTTTAGATTTAGATTTAGAATAAGGTTTAGAATTAGAATAGGTTCAGATTTAGATTTAGATTCAGATTTAGCTTAAGAAATATAGATTTAGATTAAGAATAGGTTTAGATTTAGGTTTAGAATAGGTTTAGATTTAGATTTAAAAAAATGTTTAGATAGAGATTTAGATTTAGGTTTTAGATTTTTTTGGTGGATGGATAGGTGGATGGATAGGGAGATAAAAAGTAGGAAAATATTCAAAAATTATTTTTGCTTTCGGGGTCACCCTCGACATTGTAATTGCCTTCGGGATCAACCTGGGCATACGAAATTCGTCATCTAGGGTCGATATGTGATCAGATGTCCAATCAGAAGTTGAAAATAACTTATTCAACATCGTAATTGATCTCCTGATCGATCTCGACATAGGAAAGTCCGTCAACTAGGGTCGATATAAAGCCAGAAGTTCAATCAGAGGTTGAAAATAACATATTCAAAACCTTGATTGACTTCGCCTAGGGTCAATATGAATCCAAAGGCTCAATCAGAAGTTGAAAAATAACATATTCAACATCATGATTGTCCCTGGAAAATCCGTCAACTTCTATGTAATAGGTATGTATATATATGTTTAAGATAAATGTTGTATTGTTATGGTTATGAAAAACATTTTATTAAACGGTAATAGTAAAAATAATAAAAGTGGTATATTAGAGAGACAGACAGATGGCCGTTTTTGTTGATCGACCGTTTTTGAGACGGAAGATTTTTCCCGTGAAGGGTTCTTAAAACAACTAGGTTGTTTTTGTTGGTGGCTCGTAACGTTTTCGACCCCCACCACGAGGTCTCTTCAGCGAGCTTACTCGGCCTGAATTTTGAAGGGTTAAATTTGGTACGAAACCAAGACATAGGGGCAAGGGTTTTATGGTTAAATGATAGTACATGAGTTTAAATAAAATATAAGAAATATATTTGACATACCATGAGCTTTTTTAAAGGTGTAGAATATATTGATTGTTTTTGAATATTTTGTGTTTTAATCCTGACGTCTGTAGTATTCAGTTGTTGTCCGTTGTGGTTAATTTCGTCCTTTTCTTTTTAGGTTTATTTAAAAACCAAACATATAATTTTTACACAACACTGTTTTTTATATATACAACACTGTTTTTAACTGAGATTGTATAGTTAAAAGAGCCATGTCTGTTTTAAGAAACAGAAGACTTAGACACCGAACGAACTATTTGTAACCACGATTTTGGAGAAGAAACTTGGGTATTGATCATACCAAACACACGCGGAAAACGAGTGTATCGTTTTGTTGCTCAGACTTGAATGATATCTGTGGTGATATCTTGTGCCGAAGTTAGGCTGCGTTCCTCTCCTTGTACGTTGCAAATTGCAAACGCGATAAGGGTTGAAGATGTGCATACATGATCGAAGCATTGCAGACATTGAAGGACGGTCTGTGTGTGTTTTGACGTGGGCGCCATGCGTTAATTGTGTCTAGGTTTTTCAACGACAAATACCCAGAAAAATGTGTTGTAGACGATTTTGTGCATTATTAGTTGTAGACGATAATTTAGGAATTATGAGTACCGGCGTATATTTAAGATGTCCGTCTGGTATTCATAATTCGTGAGTATAATTTTTACCACATGACAGTGGGAACGAAAACCTATGTAGTGGCGAATAATATATAAAATATAAAAATAATATATATTCTGCCAGTGTGGATGTTTTGAGAAGATCTATACCTGAATAAGCTGCAGACAACGCGTCGATTTGTGAACATTCGGTGATGCGTGCATGTATATCGTGAGGACATGCATACATCATTGAATGTTATTGTGTATAAATGACATAATTTGATCAAGTGTAAACGTATGGTTTAACTTGATGTGACCAGGAATTGGGTTGAGGCCAACCAATTCAAGATCAAATATTATTTGAGGATGTTGTGAGGTTCCGAGAGTCCAGAGGATTCTGGGAACAATTTTTGGTGATAGGGAAAAGCAAATGTTTCCCAGATAAGCCAGGAAACGTGAAATTTAAAAAAATTGAATTTAAACTACTTAAAAACTACCTATCTGATGGAAGCTACTGGTATGATAACATATATTTTTCGTAGATCGTCGAACGTTGGGGCCTGGATGAGAGTGATGTCCCAAGGCAAGTGCCCGGGCAGCGACAGACATCCTGCAGGTAATGACCTACTTCTAACCTAGCCAGAACAAACGAAAGTTTTTGTGCCAGATGGTTGTGGGTTTAGGTTCCACAACCATGGTAACCAGTTAAGAATAGCATGATAGAAAGATAGGTAGGTTGTTAGATGGTTAGATAGTGAGATAGAGAGAGTGTTAGTGAGATATGGATTTAGAATAGGTTTAGAATTAGAATAGGTTTAGATTTAGATTTTAGATTTGGAAATAAATTTAGATTTAGGTTTAAGATATAGTTTTAGATTCAGATTTAGATTAAGATATAGATTTAGATTAGGTTTAGGTTTAGATTTAGATTCAGATGTAGATTAAGATATAGATTTAGATTAAGAGTAGGTTTGGAATTAGAATAGGTTTAGATATAGATTCAGTTATAGATTAGATTTAGAATTGGTTTAGATTAAGGTTTAGATTTAGTTTTAGAAATAGATTTAGTCTTAGATTTAGATTTTGATTTATATTTAGGTTTAGATTTAGATATAAGATATAGATTTGGATTTAAAATAGGTTTAGAATTAGAATAGGTTTAGATTTAGGTTTAGATTCAGATTTAGAATAAGGTTTATATTTAGATAGAGATTTAGGTTTAGAATTAGGTATAGATTTAGATTAGGATATAGATTTAGATTTAGAATAGGTTCAGATTTAGATTTAGATTCAGATTTAGCTTAAGATATAGATTTAGATTAAGAATAGGTTTAGTTTTAGGTTTAGAATAGGTTTAGATTTAGATTTAGAATAAGGTTTAGATTAAGATAGAGATTTAGGTTTAGAATTAGGTATAGATTAAGATTAGGATATAGATTTAGATTTAGAATAGGTTCAGATTTAGATTCAGATTTAGCTTAAGATATAGATTTAGATTAAGAATAGGTTTAGATTTAGGTTTAGAATAGGTTTAGATTTAGATTTAGAATAGGTTCAGATTTAGATTTAGAATAGGTTCAGATTTAGATTTAGATTCAGATTTTAGCTTAAGATATAGATTTAGATTAAGAATAGGTTTAGATTTAGGTTAAGAATAGGTTTAGATTCAGATTTAGAATAAGGTTTAAATTTAGATAGAGATTTAGGTTTAGAATTAGGTATAGATTAAGTTTAGGATATAGAATTAGATTTAGAATAGGTTCAGATTTAGATTTAGATTCAGTTATAGATTAGATTTAGAATTGGTTTAGATTTAGGTTTAGATTTAGTTTTAGAAATAGATTTAGTCTTAGATTTAGGTTTTGATTTATATTTAGGTTTAGATTTAGATATAAGATATAGATATAGATTTAAAATAGGTTTAGAATTAGAATAGGTTTAGATTTAGGTTTAGATTCAGATTTAGAATAAGGTTTAGATTTAGATAGAGATTTAGGTTTAGAGTTAGGTATAGATTTAGATTAGGATATAGATTTAGATTTAGAATAGGTTCAGATTTAGATTTAGATTCAGATTAAGCTTAAGATATAGATTTAGATTAAGAATAGGTTTAGTTTTAGGTTTAGAATAGGTTTAGATTTAGATTTAGATTTAGAGTAAGGTTTAGATTTAGATAGAGATTTAGGTTTAGAATTAGGTATAGATTAAGATTAGGATAGATTTAGAATAGGTTCAGATTTAGATTCAGATTTAGCTTAAGATATAGATTTAGATTAAGAATAGGTTTAGATTTAGGTTTAGAATAGGTTTAGATTTAGATTTAGAATAAGGTTTAGATTTAGATAGAGATTTAGGTTTAGAATTTGGTATAGATTAAGATTAGGATATAGATTTAGATTTAGAATAGGTTCAGATTTAGATTCAGATTTAGCTTAAGATATAGATTTAGATTAAGAATAGGTTTAGATTTAGGTTTAGAATAGGTTTAGATTTAGATTTAGAATAAGGTTTAGATTTAGAATAGGTTCAGATTTAGATTTAGATTCAGATTTTAGCTTAAGATATAGATTTAGATTAAGAATAGGTTTAGATTTAGGTTTAGAATAGGATTAGATTCAGATTTAGAATAAGGTTTAGATTTAGATAGAGATTTAGGTTTAGAATTAGGTATAGATTAAGTTTAGGATATAGATTTAGATTTAGAATAGGTTCAGATTTAGATTTAGATTCAGTTATAGATTAGATTTAGAATTGGTTTAGATTTAGGTTTAGATTTAGTTTTAGAAATAGATTTAGTCTTAGATTTAGGTTTTGATTTATATTTAGGTTTAGATTTAGATATAAGATATAGATTTAGATTTAAAATAGGTTTAGAATTAGAATAGGTTTAGATTTAGGTTTAGATTCAGATTTAGAATAAGGTTTAGATTTAGATAGAGATTTAGGTTTAGAATTAGGTATAGATTTAGATTAGGATATAGATTTAGATTTAGAATAGGTTCAGATTTAGATTTAGATTCAGATTAAGCTTAAAATATAGATTTAGATTAAGAATAGGTTTAGTTTTAGGTTTAGAATAGGTTTAGATTTAGATTTAGAGTAAGGTTTAGATTTAGATAGAGATTTAGGTTTAGAATTAGGTATAGATTAAGATTAGGATAGATTTAGAATAGGTTCACATTTAGATTCAGATTTAGCTTAAGATTTAGATTAAGAATAGGTTAAGATTTAGGTTTAGAATAGGTTTAGATTTAGATTTAGAATAAGGTTTAGATTTAGATAGAGATTTAGGTTTAGAATTTGGTATAGATTAAGATTAGGATATAGATTTAGATTTAGAATAGGTTCAGATTTAGATTCAGATTTAGCTTAAGATATAGATTTAGATTAAGAATAGGTTTAGATTTAGGTTTAGGATAGGTTTAGATTTAGATTTAGACTAAGGTTTAGATTTAGAATAGGTTCAGATTTTAGCTTAAGATATAGATTTAGATTAAGAATAGGTTTATATTTAGGTTTAGAATAGGTTTAGATTCAGATTTAGAATAAGGTTTAGATTTAGATAGAGATTTAGGTTTAGAATTAGGTATAGATTAAGTTTAGGATATAGGTTTAGATTCAGAATATGTTCAGATTTAGATTTAGATTCAGATATAGATTTAGATTAAGAATAGGTTTAGATTTAGGTTTAGAATAGGTTTAGATTTAGATTTAGAATAAGGTTTAGAATTAGAATAGGTTCAGATTTAGATTTAGATTCAGATTTAGCTTAAGAAATATAGATTTAGATTAAGAATAGGTTTAGATTTAGGTTTAGAATAGGTTTAGATTTAGATTTAAAAAAATGTTTAGATAGAGATTTAGATTTAGGTTTTAGATTTTTTTGGTGGATGGATAGGTGGATGGATAGGGAGATAAAAAGTAGGAAAATATTCAAAAATTATTTTTGCTTTCGGGGTCACCCTCGACATTGTAATTGCCTTCGGGATCAACCTGGGCATACGAAATTCGTCATCTAGGGTCGATATGTGATCAGATGTCCAATCAGAAGTTGAAAATAACTTATTCAACATCGTAATTGATCTCCTGATCGATCTCGACATAGGAAAGTCCGTCAACTAGGGTCGATATAAAGCCAGAAGTTCAATCAGAGGTTGAAAATAACATATTCAAAACCTTGATTGACTTCGCCTAGGGTCAATATGAATCCAAAGGCTCAATCAGAAGTTGAAAAATAACATATTCAACATCATGATTGTCCCTGGAAAATCCGTCAACTTCTATGTAATAGGTATGTATATATATGTTTAAGATAAATGTTGTATTGTTATGGTTATGAAAAACATTTTATTAAACGGTAATAGTAAAAATAATAAAAGTGGTATATTAGAGAGACAGACAGATGGCCGTTTTTGTTGATCGACCGTTTTTGAGACGGAAGATTTTTCCCGTGAAGGGTTCTTAAAACAACTAGGTTGTTTTTGTTGGTGGCTCGTAACGTTTTCGACCCCCACCACGAGGTCTCTTCAGCGAGCTTACTCGGCCTGAATTTTGAAGGGTTAAATTTGGTACGAAACCAAGACATAGGGGCAAGGGTTTTATGGTTAAATGATAGTACATGAGTTTAAATAAAATATAAGAAATATATTTGACATACCATGAGCTTTTTTAAAGGTGTAGAATATATTGATTGTTTTTGAATATTTTGTGTTTTAATCCTGACGTCTGTAGTATTCAGTTGTTGTCCGTTGTGGTTAATTTCGTCCTTTTCTTTTTAGGTTTATTTAAAAACCAAACATATAATTTTTACACAACACTGTTTTTTATATATACAACACTGTTTTTAACTGAGATTGTATAGTTAAAAGAGCCATGTCTGTTTTAAGAAACAGAAGACTTAGACACCGAACGAACTATTTGTAACCACGATTTTGGAGAAGAAACTTGGGTATTGATCATACCAAACACACGCGGAAAACGAGTGTATCGTTTTGTTGCTCAGACTTGAATGATATCTGTGGTGATATCTTGTGCCGAAGTTAGGCTGCGTTCCTCTCCTTGTACGTTGCAAATTGCAAACGCGATAAGGGTTGAAGATGTGCATACATGATCGAAGCATTGCAGACATTGAAGGACGGTCTGTGTGTGTTTTGACGTGGGCGCCATGCGTTAATTGTGTCTAGGTTTTTCAACGACAAATACCCAGAAAAATGTGTTGTAGACGATTTTGTGCATTATTAGTTGTAGACGATAATTTAGGAATTATGAGTACCGGCGTATATTTAAGATGTCCGTCTGGTATTCATAATTCGTGAGTATAATTTTTACCACATGACAGTGGGAACGAAAACCTATGTAGTGGCGAATAATATATAAAATATAAAAATAATATATATTCTGCCAGTGTGGATGTTTTGAGAAGATCTATACCTGAATAAGCTGCAGACAACGCGTCGATTTGTGAACATTCGGTGATGCGTGCATGTATATCGTGAGGACATGCATACATCATTGAATGTTATTGTGTATAAATGACATAATTTGATCAAGTGTAAACGTATGGTTTAACTTGATGTGACCAGGAATTGGGTTGAGGCCAACCAATTCAAGATCAAATATTATTTGAGGATGTTGTGAGGTTCCGAGAGTCCAGAGGATTCTGGGAACAATTTTTGGTGATAGGGAAAAGCAAATGTTTCCCAGATAAGCCAGGAAACGTGAAATTTAAAAAAATTGAATTTAAACTACTTAAAAACTACCTATCTGATGGAAGCTACTGGTATGATAACATATATTTTTCGTAGATCGTCGAACGTTGGGGCCTGGATGAGAGTGATGTCCCAAGGCAAGTGCCCGGGCAGCGACAGACATCCTGCAGGTAATGACCTACTTCTAACCTAGCCAGAACAAACGAAAGTTTTTGTGCCAGATGGTTGTGGGTTTAGGTTCCACAACCATGGTAACCAGTTAAGAATAGCATGATAGAAAGATAGGTAGGTTGTTAGATGGTTAGATAGTGAGATAGAGAGAGTGTTAGTGAGATATGGATTTAGAATAGGTTTAGAATTAGAATAGGTTTAGATTTAGATTTTAGATTTGGAAATAAATTTAGATTTAGGTTTAAGATATAGTTTTAGATTCAGATTTAGATTAAGATATAGATTTAGATTAGGTTTAGGTTTAGATTTAGATTCAGATGTAGATTAAGATATAGATTTAGATTAAGAGTAGGTTTGGAATTAGAATAGGTTTAGATATAGATTCAGTTATAGATTAGATTTAGAATTGGTTTAGATTAAGGTTTAGATTTAGTTTTAGAAATAGATTTAGTCTTAGATTTAGATTTTGATTTATATTTAGGTTTAGATTTAGATATAAGATATAGATTTGGATTTAAAATAGGTTTAGAATTAGAATAGGTTTAGATTTAGGTTTAGATTCAGATTTAGAATAAGGTTTATATTTAGATAGAGATTTAGGTTTAGAATTAGGTATAGATTTAGATTAGGATATAGATTTAGATTTAGAATAGGTTCAGATTTAGATTTAGATTCAGATTTAGCTTAAGATATAGATTTAGATTAAGAATAGGTTTAGTTTTAGGTTTAGAATAGGTTTAGATTTAGATTTAGAATAAGGTTTAGATTAAGATAGAGATTTAGGTTTAGAATTAGGTATAGATTAAGATTAGGATATAGATTTAGATTTAGAATAGGTTCAGATTTAGATTCAGATTTAGCTTAAGATATAGATTTAGATTAAGAATAGGTTTAGATTTAGGTTTAGAATAGGTTTAGATTTAGATTTAGAATAGGTTCAGATTTAGATTTAGAATAGGTTCAGATTTAGATTTAGATTCAGATTTTAGCTTAAGATATAGATTTAGATTAAGAATAGGTTTAGATTTAGGTTAAGAATAGGTTTAGATTCAGATTTAGAATAAGGTTTAAATTTAGATAGAGATTTAGGTTTAGAATTAGGTATAGATTAAGATTAGGATATAGATTTAATTCTATTCTAAACCTAAATCTCTATCTTAATCTAAACCTTATTCTAAATCTAAATCTAAACCTATTCTAAACCTAAAACTAAACCTATTCTTAATCTAAATCTATATCTTAAGCTAAATCTGAATCTAAATCTAAATCTGAACCTATTCTAAATCTAAATCTATATCCTAATCTAAATCTATACCTAATTCTAAACCTAAATCTCTATCTAAATATAAACCTTATTCTAAATCTGAATCTAAACCTAAATCTAAACCTATTCTAATTCTAAACCTATTTTAAATCCAAATCTATATCTTATATCTAAATCTAAACCTAAATATAAATCAAAACCTAAATCTAAGACTAAATCTATTTCTAAAACTAAATCTAAACCTTAATCTAAACCAATTCTAAATCTAATCTATAACTGAATCTATATCTAAACCTATTCTAATTCCAAACCTACTCTTAATCTAAATCTATATCTTAATCTACATCTGAATCTAAATCTAAACCTAAACCTAATCTAAATCTATATCTTAATCTAAATCTGAATCTAAAACTATATCTTAAACCTAAATCTAAATTTATTTCCAAATCTAAAATCTAAATCTAAACCTATTCTAATTCTAAACCTATTCTAAATCCATATCTCACTAACACTATCTCTATCTCACTATCTAACCATCTAACAACCTACCTATCTTTCTATCATGCTATTCTTAACTGGTTACCATGGTTGTGGAACCTAAACCCACAACCATCTGGCACAAAAACTTTCGTTTGTTCTGGCTAGGTTAGAAGTAGGTCATTACCTGCAGGATGTCTGTCGCTGCCCGGGCACTTGCCTTGGGACATCACTCTCATCCAGGCCCCAACGTTCGACGATCTACGAAAAATATATGTTATCATACCAGTAGCTTCCATCAGATAGGTAGTTTTTAAGTAGTTTAAATTCAATTTTTTTAAATTTCACGTTTCCTGGCTTATCTGGGAAACATTTGCTTTTCCCTATCACCAAAAATTGTTCCCAGAATCCTCTGGACTCTCGGAACCTCACAACATCCTCAAATAATATTTGATCTTGAATTGGTTGGCCTCAACCCAATTCCTGGTCACATCAAGTTAAACCATACGTTTACACTTGATCAAATTATGTCATTTATACACAATAACATTCAATGATGTATGCATGTCCTCACGATATACATGCACGCATCACCGAATGTTCACAAATCGACGCGTTGTCTGCAGCTTATTCAGGTATAGATCTTCTCAAAACATCCACACTGGCAGAATATATATTATTTTTATATTTTATATATTATTCGCCACTACATAGGTTTTCGTTCCCACTGTCATGTGGTAAAAATTATACTCACGAATTATGAATACCAGACGGACATCTTAAATGTACGCCGGTACTCATAATTCCTAAATTATCGTCTACAACTAATAATGCACAAAATCGTCTACAACACATTTTTCTGGGTATTTGTCGTTGAAAAACCTAGACACAATTAACGCATGGCGCCCACGTCAAAACACACACAGACCGTCCTTCAATGTCTGCAATGCTTCGATCATGTATGCACATCTTCAACCCTTATCGCGTTTGCAATTTGCAACGTACAAGGAGAGGAACGCAGCCTAACTTCGGCACAAGATATCACCACAGATATCATTCAAGTCTGAGCAACAAAACGATACACTCGTTTTCCGCGTGTGTTTGGTATGATCAATACCCAAGTTTCTTCTCCAAAATCGTGGTTACAAATAGTTCGTTCGGTGTCTAAGTCTTCTGTTTCTTAAAACAGACATGGCTCTTTTAACTATACAATCTCAGTTAAAAACAGTGTTGTATATATAAAAAACAGTGTTGTGTAAAAATTATATGTTTGGTTTTTAAATAAACCTAAAAAGAAAAGGACGAAATTAACCACAACGGACAACAACTGAATACTACAGACGTCAGGATTAAAACACAAAATATTCAAAAACAATCAATATATTCTACACCTTTAAAAAAGCTCATGGTATGTCAAATATATTTCTTATATTTTATTTAAACTCATGTACTATCATTTAACCATAAAACCCTTGCCCCTATGTCTTGGTTTCGTACCAAATTTAACCCTTCAAAATTCAGGCCGAGTAAGCTCGCTGAAGAGACCTCGTGGTGGGGGTCGAAAACGTTACGAGCCACCAACAAAAACAACCTAGTTGTTTTAAGAACCCTTCACGGGAAAAATCTTCCGTCTCAAAAACGGTCGATCAACAAAAACGGCCTATCTGTCTGTCTCTCTAATATACCACTTTTATTATTTTTACTATTACCGTTTAATAAAATGTTTTTCATAACCATAACAATACAACATTTATCTTAAACATATATATACATACCTATTACATAGAAGTTGACGGATTTTTCAGGGACAATCATGATGTTGAATATGTTATTTTTCAACTTCTGATTGAGCCTTTGGATTCATATTGACCCTAGGCGAAGTCAATCAAGGTTTTGAATATGTTATTTTCAACCTCTGATTGAACTTCTGGCTTTATATCGACCCTAGTTGACGGACTTTCCTATGTCGAGATCGATCAGGAGATCAATTACGATGTTGAATAAGTTATTTTCAACTTCTGATTGGACATCTGATCACATATCGACCCTAGATGACGAATTTCGTATGCCCAGGTTGATCCCGAAGGCAATTACAATGTCGAGGGTGACCCCGAAAGCAAAAATAATTTTTGAATATTTTCCTACTTTTTATCTCCCTATCCATCCACCTATCCATCCACCAAAAAAATCTAAAACCTAAATCTAAATCTCTATCTAAACATTTTTTTAAATCTAAATCTAAACCTATTCTAAACCTAAATCTAAACCTATTCTTAATCTAAATCTATATTTCTTAAGCTAAATCTGAATCTAAATCTAAATCTGAACCTATTCTAATTCTAAACCTTATTCTAAATCTAAATCTAAACCTATTCTAAACCTAAATCTAAACCTATTCTTAATCTAAATCTATATCTGAATCTAAATCTAAATCTGAACCTATTCTGAATCTAAACCTATATCCTAAACTTAATCTATACCTAATTCTAAACCTAAATCTCTATCTAAATCTAAACCTTATTCTAAATCTGAATCTAAACCTATTCTAAACCTAAATATAAACCTATTCTTAATCTAAATCTATATCTTAAGCTAAAATCTGAATCTAAATCTAAATCTGAACCTATTCTAAATCTAAACCTTAGTCTAAATCTAAATCTAAACCTATCCTAAACCTAAATCTAAACCTATTCTTAATCTAAATCTATATCTTAAGCTAAATCTGAATCTAAATCTGAACCTATTCTAAATCTAAATCTATATCCTAATCTTAATCTATACCAAATTCTAAACCTAAATCTCTATCTAAATCTAAACCTTATTCTAAATCTAAATCTAAACCTATTCTAAACCTAAATCTAAACCTATTCTTAATCTAAATCTATATCTTAAGCTAAATCTGAATCTAAATGTGAACCTATTCTAAATCTATCCTAATCTTAATCTATACCTAATTCTAAACCTAAATCTCTATCTAAATCTAAACCTTACTCTAAATCTAAATCTAAACCTATTCTAAACCTAAAACTAAACCTATTCTTAATCTAAATCTATATCTTAAGCTTAATCTGAATCTAAATCTAAATCTGAACCTATTCTAAATCTAAATCTATATCCTAATCTAAATCTATACCTAATTCTAAACCTAAATCTCTATCTAAATCTAAACCTTATTCTAAATCTGAATCTAAACCTAAATCTAAACCTATTCTAATTCTAAACCTATTTTAAATCTAAATCTATATCTTATATCTAAATCTAAACCTAAATATAAATCAAAACCTAAATCTAAGACTAAATCTATTTCTAAAACTAAATCTAAACCTAAATCTAAACCAATTCTAAATCTAATCTATAACTGAATCTAAATCTAAATCTGAACCTATTCTAAATCTAAATCTATATCCTAAACTTAATCTATACCTAATTCTAAACCTAAATCTCTATCTAAATCTAAACCTTATTCTAAATCTGAATCTAAGCCTATTCTAAACCTAAATCTAAACCTATTCTTAATCTAAATCTATATCTTAAGCTAAAATCTGAATCTAAATCTAAATCTGAACCTATTCTAAATCTAAACCTTATTCTAAATCTAAATCTAAACCTATTCTAAACCTAAATCTAAACCTATTCTTAATCTAAATCTATATCTTAAGCTAAATCTGAATCTAAATCTGAACCTATTCTAAATCTAAATCTATATCCTAATCTTAATCTATACCAAATTCTAAACCTAAATCTCTATCTAAATCTAAACCTTATTCTAAATCTAAATCTAAACCTATTCTAAACCTAAATCTAAACCTATTCTTAATCTAAATCTATATCTTAAGCTAAATCTGAATCTAAATCTGAACCTATTCTAAATCTATCCTAATCTTAATCTATACCTAATTCTAAACCTAAATCTCTATCTAAATCTAAACCTTACTCTAAATCTAAATCTAAATCTAAACCTATTCTAAACCTAAAACTAAACCTATTCTTAATCTAAATCTATATCTTAAGCTTAATCTGAATCTAAATCTAAATCTGAACCTATTCTAAATCTAAATCTATATCCTAATCTAAATCTATACCTAACTCTAAACCTAAATCTCTATCTAAATCTAAACCTTATTCTAAATCTGAATCTAAACCTAAATCTAAACCTATTCTAATTCTAAACCTATTTTAAATCTATATCTATATCTTATATCTAAATCTAAACCTAAATATAAATCAAAACCTAAATCTAAGACTAAATCTATTTCTAAAACTAAATCTAAACCTAAATCTAAACCAATTCTAAATCTAATCTATAACTGAATCTAAATCTAAATCTGAACCTATTCTAAATCTAATTCTATATCCTAAACTTAATCTATACCTAATTCTAAACCTAAATCTCTATCTAAATCTAAACCT